>JACSVZ010000015.1:64696666-67403915 GCA_014706295.1 Lycocorax pyrrhopterus obiensis
GTCACAGCTGTCATGTGAGTCAAGGATTTTCATGTGGCGTTTCAAAGTAATGTGACTTTGATATAGGATTGCAATGTGCGGTAAACGGTGATGTTAAAGAGCCGAAACCAATGTTCTCTGAAAACCTTGAGTTCGCCAAAGTTAAACCCAGAACTGACGCCAGCTAAGAGAGCAAGAGCTCAGCAACAACACTGTGGTTACACAAAGGATCAGAGCAGTGAATTCTCACAGAGAGCTTTAATTCCTCCAGGGATAGAGAGATTTCTCTTTCCCCACAACATTTGCAGTTAAGTTGGATTTGCAAAGGCCAGCTCTGGCAAAACAATGACTGAAGCTAAATGGCTTCTCACAGCAAAACACAGCAAATTAATTACTTGGGGGAGGGAGGCAGGGAGAAAAAGAAAGAAGGAAATAAAAGGAAAAAAAGAGATGTGTTATTTATAACAAAAAAAAAAAAAGCTCTTTTTCACCTGTATCCCTGTATCTGCCACAACTCTCTCATGACACTTCTGTAGAACTGCAACAGCAGTGAGTCAGACCAAAGATCTGTCTGGCTCAGGACCCTGTCTCCAACTCCGGCCAAAAGCAGATGCCCAGGGAAAATTATAAGCAAAAGATACAGTGATACTTCCTTGGAACACTCTTCCAAACTTCCAGCAATTTGCAGTTTAGGGACTTTCTGGTTTTGTATTTAATAGCCTTAGTAGATATTTCTGCCATGAATTTGCCCACACACTTTTTGAAGCTGTGTAATTTTTTCTTGGAGTTACTGTCACTGAAGATTAATCAGAGAATTCAGTACTAAACAATGATACTAAATAAATATTCAGAAAGCACAGGCAAATGTGCCAAAGGAATTGCCCTTGGTCCTGTGGTGAACATTCCTTATTAAAAAAACAAAAAAGATGAGGAGAAGAAAACATTTCTATTGCTCCATCAATTGCCTGGTCACACAACGAGGATGAAAAAGTGGTCAAGTGTCTCAGGATATACTGTAGTTAATTATACACCAGAACTTCTATATATACAAAATATACGAATGAGAAATAAAGATAGGAAAATAGTGTTTACAGTAAGAAGGGCTGTTAATAGCTATGACAGCATGGAGAGGCATTTCAGACAGACAGATGATGGTTTCCTGAAAAAGCAATGATCGGGCTATTCATCCTTTTCCAACTGCACTTGTTCAAACAGAAGATGAGTTTTGCAAAGGATTGCTGACTTTTCTTCAGCCGGGGCACCCAAGGCTAAATCCAACCAGCCAAAAGTCCTGCTGTTCCTGCTTTACATTCTGTGCTCTGAACAGAATAGAAGGAGCTGGAGACTTTTGAAAACTCCCACTCTGAGAAGTCTTACCACAATAGTGCATGAATTTGGCATCAGACTGGTTAAGGAGGCCTTGTATCTTCCTTGTCAAGCCCTCCCTTTCTGTCAGAAGTGGAACCCTGTGCACATGCATCTGGACAAGAACGTGTGTGTTTGCTCTGACAAGCCAAGTTCCTTGTGGTAGAGATCATGCTCTCTACTAGCAAAGAGATCAATCCTGGTGTCAAACCAGTTAGAAACAAAATAAAATTGCTCTTTTTATTTTTCTTTTAAACTGACATTGTCTTTTCATAAACACAGGTAATAAGAAGCAGCAATCAAAAAAACCCAAACCAACAAGCTGCAGGAAAGACTCATAGCAAGATTGCAGGGAAATCTCTTGCATAAGCTTTTAAACCAGCCTGCTTGAATTGAGCAAATTAAAATTCTGCATTGTAACTCAGTTCTTGAAAATGTCAGGGCAATTCCGTGTCCTTGATTTGCATGTACAGTCACAGATAGCATTCGTGCACAGAAAGGAATATTTGTAAGGGGAAATATCGCAGTGACACAGCAATACAAGGCACTTTAAGGGCATTGGGTGTCACGGAAAAGCCAACCTAACAAAAGTTCCTTATTCCCTTTATCTACAGTCACTGTGGACACAACACAACCCAGAAAAAATCATGTGCATTGAGCCAGACCACGGGGAAGAGAAGAACTGAATTTGTTCAATTCAATATTCAAAGACCTCTACAAACAGGGCCTTACAGCCCCAGGTAATGCTGCCAGCTCTGTCTTACCTGTCCAAACTGCACTTTTCATACTATGCTTTGGAAAGCCCTACTGCCTTGCAAATGATGTTTCCTTGGGCTCCAGAACTCCATGAGCCCGAGGCTGCAGCTGTGGTCCAGTTGGAAACCCATCATGGAGTGGTTTTACCGAGCTTTGCCTGCCTCTGCCAGCCAAAAATCATCAGTCAATGGAAAGAAAGGTTGGGATGGGGTTTTTAATGCTGCTTCCTGAATATATTATTTATCTTTTGATATCAACTTCAGTTTTCTGTTCCATATACAAATAGTTAAGACTTATATACAATCTTTAGTGCCGATGTGATAAATAAAAACCTGCTCATTAATCTTCTGCTTTTAAGGCTATTTCCCGTTAATGTTTTCTGGGTTTGTATGGTTGTGTGGAGTTTTATTAAAAGTGCATGTTTTCTATCTTATTTGCTATTGATTCTTTTTAGGTTAATTTTTAGTTCTAATATCCTTGATGACATCCCTTGGAGAGGAAAAGGAGGAGTTTTCCATCATTCCTGCATCAGCCCAAGAACACAGTGGCCCATGGGAATTCCGCAGTGCCATCTACTGCGAGGTACCAGAACAACTGAGAGTGCAGCAGGGCTTTTCCACTGCATCTTAACCTTCCTCACTAATTCCAAGGCCTCTTTTGCCTCTGTACAGATCCCAGCACAGTTTGCTCCCATGCCAGTTTCTCTGTCTCTCTTTTGTGCTGTGCTTGTGGTAACAGCACTGCGCTCCTTATTTCCAACCCTAATTTTACCATCCGTGTTATTATTTTTTTTTGTGGGTGTGGTAAAGCCATGCTGGTTTCTGAGGCATGACTCTCTCCCCTTGCCAGATCTCTGGCATCATCTTTCCTTCAAGAAGACCTCGAGAAAATTCCCTTGGGAGCCTGCCCACGCTGAGAGATCGTTGGCCATGGGGCGAGGTGAGACTTTCAAACCAAGCAAAGCACTGACATCCTTCCGGAGGGAGCTGAATGTGCTGCCTCTGCAGCTTCTGCTGGCCTTGTAAGCAGGAGATGGGGAGAGAGGAATCCACTGCTGCTCAGTCTGAGAGAAGAAGAACAGTGCCTGTGTTGACTGACCAGTTGAGCACAGCCCATTGCTCAGCAAGGATCAAAGCAACAAAGTTCACAGGAGTGATGCTTTTTCCTTTGATACCCGGATTTGTTCCATTGAGGTAAAATTTGGAAGCCCGGTGCTTGAGTGGCAGGTAAAGGGGCTGTTGGGTTAATGCTCTGTGGTTTTCAGCCCTGATTTTCAGGCTTTCTTCTTGTTTTAGTGGCGCTTCAGGGCATAGTAAGAAATGTTCATCAGTTACACCATCACCAGCTGACAATGTAAACCAATGTTTTGAACAAAAGCTTCTTCAGTGTCTCAACAGATTATTAGCTTTAATACCTTACAGAATTAAAACACTCTTTAAAAAATGAGTATTTGATATAATGAGATTCCACTAAGGCAATCATTCTATCCTGCATGTTCCTGATGGGTAAGCCGAAGGGAACTTCATCTTTGTCCATGGAGTAGGTAGCCAAAGAGTCACAACCTAGTGCTTGCCTGGAATCTGACTAAACTGAATTAAACTGAACACTTTTCACTGCAGCTGCCAGCAACTGGAGTCTACAAATCCCCACAGGATAACAAAAAGGAAAAGCAATGGAATGGAATGGGGAAAATATTAGGCTGCAAATCACAATATTCCTCCTAGCCAAAGTAAGGCATGTTTATTCCCTAGACCGGTTCTCACCTCAGATTTGATTGATTACTGTCATGTTCTGTCCAGATTTGAGAGATAATAATGAATTATGGATACTATGCAAACACAGAAAAGAGAATGAAGTATGGTTATCTATCTATATGATTCTTTAAATTATAGGCTTTTTTGTACACTGGTCATTTGCAAATATTTGAACATTGTTGCATGTTCGACAATTCCAGGCAGGAAGATTTCCTTCATCACTAAAGATAGATCTGCAGCCTGTTAAGCACTAGCACAGTCATTAAGGAGTTATGTGTATTCTCTGATCAGAAAATAGTTCTACCTTGCCATGCCAAAACGACATCGATATTTCTAAAATTAGCCAGGGGAGGTCAGTAATCTTTTAATAGCACTGGTAAAAATTGGCAGCCTAATTAAGTTATGAATTGCAAAAGGCTTGTCAAGTCAGAACTACTTGCTCAAGGACCAGATAGATATATAAGGAGAGGTTCCTCACCAAGTCTCAATTCCTTTCTGTGTAAGTAATGCCCAGTAATCCTGAGCAAGGGCTGATCCCAGCTACGTAAGTGTCTTGGGAGCTGGTTAGCTGGTTAATAGGTGATCTAAGGAAAGGGTAATTGTAAGTGTGGTTTTATTTTATTTTGGTATGTCTGTTTTGTTAATCTTGGAGGAAGAAGAAATTCAGTCATTACTCTCACTCGGTTTTTGGTGATTGATCTTTTTTTTGTTCCGTGGAAAGGGCAGCTGGCAAACCACTGAGGAATTTCAGCAGGATGAGAGTATTCCTCAATGGGGAACTGGACCATGGCTGTAATGACCAATGTTTCCAAGCAATACTCGAGGTCACCCAGCTGGTTCCTTGCTGGGCAGCATGGAGGCCAGTCTGGAGGCCAATGTTACCTTCAGGAATTGCTGTGGAAGTGGGGCATCGCCAGCTTGTCCTCACAGCAGGACAGTGGTTTCAGCACCTGAGCCTTGAGGGTCATTCAGTTTCCACCACACACAAAGGAAACTGGACAGTGTGACCCTGTTTACCACAGACCTAAAATGGGTTTTAAGGCTTTTTAAAAAAACATTAATTACAGCTTCCTACCCCTAAACAAAGGATCCCCTTGGAGGTTTGCCCCTGCAATTCACTCCAAATTACCAGAAAGGCCACACAAGCTCCATCCTCTGCAGAGCAGTGCAGCTTTTCCTTGGGTTGGGGGCTATTTTCCCATGCAGAAATGACCCCTTGGGCATTATAGCATATTCTCAGTTCATATTTACCTGATCTATTAGAGGCAAAAGCAGTTCTGACAAGACCAGTAATTACAAGAATGTAATGTTCATTTCTACAGAAGGCACGGTGTCTGCATGCCTGGGAAGGGCCCAAGATGCTTACAGCATTTCTATTTTCCATGCTGTGGTGAATTTGGAACCTCTACACAGCTTAAGACAGAATAAATTTCACTCCAGCACAAATCTCTTGATCATTTCTCCTTCAAATGTGGGAAAACAACACTGAGAATGTGGAAAGTGTAGAGCACATCATAAATCCATGGACACAGGAACTCAGAAAGCTGCATAAGGCACATAAGGTCTGCTATAAAGGAAGCACTGTGCTTTCATATTATTTTCTGTTTAAAATCTACATGTGTGGTTTGGGACAAAGGTCTTTTAGTGTGGAAGAAAGAAGGTTCAGTGTTTTTCTTCTTTTTTTTTTTTCTCTGAAGAGAAGTACGTCTCTGGAGAGACAGTAGAGAGATGTGCTCCAATCTCCAGCACACACTGCTGTAGGAAAGATGAAATTTTTGAAACCACAGAAAGAATTCCGGGGAGAACTCAGCACCCAGGATATAGTTCATGTGTGAATAACCAACAGGTGTTTAAGCAAAGACGTGGGTTTGCAGGCTGGCCGTCATTTGCTGAGTTTCACTCCAGATTTCTGATGCTGGAATTGGGATGTCGTGAGGAAGTCTTCCTCTACCTCCTGATCCTATCACAAAGCATACTTGATGTTTGTCTTCCCAGGGAGGCAGAGTGTAGCTGCTTTTCCTGGCACAGAAATATGACACCTGTATATTCCTACAGCTGCCTGAAGAAGCAGATCCCTGAAACCAAAGCGGAGTTTCTGTATCACCGGATTTCTTGGGGCATCTGACGCTGTGTTTCACAGAGCCTGGGAAATCTGCAGGTTCCTATATTCATATTTTCCACACGCCCACCCTTTTCCTTGGCCCAGATGAAATGCAGAATTAAAATCCCCAAAGGACTTCAGGTACAAATAATCTAGACAATCTAAAAACAAATTGCAGATTAGTCATCTATTTAATGAAAGAAGTCAAATCACCAGCATCAGCTGTCACAATAAATGCCTTCAACTCTATTTTTGCCCACATCTGCTCTATACTGGGGAGAGATGTAGAAGCTGAATTTTGTGATTCATGTTCACAGTGAGAGCAGAGCTCAGGTGGGGCTCATCTCCCCTCACTTTCAATCTTTACACAGCAGATTTCATTCTAGAGCTGAATGAGCCGCTCTGGGCTCCCTTGATAAAGAGTTTTCACACGTGAGGAAGCTCCAGTTTTGCCCTTGTTCCCACCAATCAAACCTCAGAGATTGGCTGTGATCTCAACACAACCATGGGTCAACCACCAATGGAAAAAAGTTGCCATGCAGTGGGAGAACATTATCCTAACAGGTATCTAAAACCTTTCCTGAAAACACCCATCAGGATATATTCTCACCTGCCCTATGGAGCTGCCAAAGGAGTATCAGGAGGGCAGTCACAAACAGAAAGGGGTGACTGAACTGGGACAGCTGAGACCACCCAGAGCTCCACCAGGACGAAACAGCCTCAGGCTGGTTTAGGAGCAATCTGGCCCAACTTCTTTGAAGGAAATCATAAGCTTTGTATTACCTGTGGCATCCTAAAACTTCTTTTTTCCTAATTCAGCCTAGCTTTCATTACATTTCCCTCCTTTTCTTATATAAATGCACTTTTTGCTCATTAAAAGAAGGATTTTAAAAACTACAAGCCAAACAAGTAAGATTTCCAATCTAAACAAATCTTTACAGTTTACAGTATACATACTAGTTTGTAAATGTTTGTTAAACTCTGTGCTGGAAAGGAAAAGTAAGATAATATTTTCCTTAAGAAAGGCTTGCTTAGGTGAAGTGAGTTTCAAAAGCTTTTGTTGCTTTAAGAAAGAGTGATTTTGCTTGTGGCACAAAAAGATAGAAATGCCAGAATGCAACGAGAACTACAACTATGTGAATGATTAATCAAATTCATGGCCATCACAAAGACTATTTCAGCGTTCTTCCTGCAGATATTCCACAGCTCTGCGAATTGGAGAGCAGTGAGGGAGCTTGTATGGAACTGCTGCTGCGGCTGCCGTGGGAGAACAGTTGCTCCTCTCTGCTCCACAAACTGGGTTTTTTGCAAATTGGGGGACTGTAGAAGAGCCAGGATCTCTGAGATTTGTCTGTGCTGTCTTTCTGCCGGATCATTTGTGATTCAGAGTCCTCCTGTTGTAAGAAGCAAAGTCCTCAGCAGGGTCCGTACACAGAGGATCACTGAGAAGGGATTACATAAATAAATGTTTGATACCTGTGGCAGTCATTGTCCTGCCCAATTCCAGGAACCCAGTTCCCCTGAGCACCTCCTACGGGTGCTGCTGGAGTAATTATGCCTCCTTTGTGCCAGCCCTGGGAGAATCCTGTCACTCCTGTCCATGACAGGAATCCAGGGACACAGCCCAGCGTGGCTCAGTTCCTACAGCTGGACCCTCCTAAATAATTTCATTTGACTTCTCAGCAAAGAGGGGAATAAAAGCTGTTGCACAGCTGCGAGCTGCCAATTTTCTGTTGGTCTACAAGGATCTCACAGTTCAGATCCTTGCTGTTTCATCCCTGTGCTGTTTCATTCCTGTTTCAGTGGGTTTGTGGCAGAGAGTGATCCAGGAGTGCAAGATCTCACCCCAAATTTCTACACATCTCTGGATTCTGGGAGGAAAAAAGCCGAAACAACACAGCGGTGGCGCAAATACCAGGATTAATTTAATTATTAATCTGTGCTGATATTGGATTGGAAAGCACTTTTAGAAACCTTATGAATCAGCACTAAGTTGATGGTATTACTCAATTAGAGGTAAAAAGCTCCAGCCACAAAGTAGGAAGAAAGCAGAAGGTGTACCTGGGCTATCAACCCCTGTAATCTCTGTGCCTACACACAGGCACTCACCTGCACAAGTACAGTACCTTCTGTAACAGCGCATCCTTAACTCTGCTGAGATCAACACAGGAATCTATGTCAAGCCAATGCCATGGCCTCTCACCCTGCAGAGTATTCCAGATGCCAATGCAAGCTTTTATTGCATTGTGTGTAAAGAAGGAAACAAACAGATGCTCTATTTAAAATCCTGTCTTAAAAACCCAGGCAGCTTCCAGCAGGCACCACAAACCTGTGCTAGCACTGCAAGCTGCAGGAGACAGGGGGTTGTATTGAAAAATTTTGTTCTACCATACCATGCAATAAACAGCTCTTTAAAAAACCTCTTCTGGTTGCTGGCAGTGTAGGTAGGAGAGCTAACCTCCCACCTACTGGAACTGTCTCAAATCCATGGAAAGAATATCAGTGATTTTACTTTGGAGCTGGCTTTAAAAGTGTGCATATCTTACATAAAATCAAGAAGCTGCCTTTCTGCGAAACAGGAGTATATATATCTTGTCAAACTTTTCCAAGCAGAGATGGCTCATTCATCATTGAAATCATGCCCATCAAATATCTGAATTTATTTGTTCCTGTAACGAACTTTGTAATTCCTAGAATCCGCAGTTAACCCCTAATGGGAAATTTGCTGTATTTCCTACGAATTCTTAAAAGTAAATATATTTTTTCCTAAAGCTGTTACCACGTTATCATAGTCAACTGGCCTCCGTGGTTTTCCAAGAAATCTTTGGGATCCTGTGTGGAAAAGTGTGTGTTACATATGGAAACATGTACTGGGCTCGGAAACTTCCATGGCTTGGAAAATTTGCGGCACTGAAGGATTTATTCTATCATCCATAGAAATATTAGACCGTTCTGAGAATCTTCCGTGGATGTAGGCTCTTTGGGTCTATAAAGAGAGGGAATTTTCAGCTCAAACAAGTGCCCAGCGTTAAAACCTCCACCTTGAAAGGACAGAGTGAGGTTTAATAAGCATTTCAGTGCCAGGACATGTCAGTCAAATTATTATTGGCTCTAGCTGCACTCTCACAAGCTGTTACATTCTTTACCTGCAGCGGAGTGGCGCTCGAAAAGGTGCAAAATTCTTCTTTGCTTTTGAAAACACCAATGAAAGTTAAAATAAAAACCAAAACAAACCCACACACCAAAACCAAACCAACAACCCAAACCCCCCAGTCCAATTCACACAGCTGGAAACCTCTGATCCTCCTATAAGAAGGGCAGACGCACAAACTTCAGTAGGAAGGGTCCTTTGAGAGACAGAAGTAAATCCACAAAGCCCAGACATTTATTAACGTGAAATCCATAAAACCAGCTGATTCCTGACACAAATGGCCACGAATTCTGGCCTCGTTTCTCCTGTTACCACACACGGATGTTTGTGCATGCACGGACAGTGTTACATAACATTGCACAAATCACAGTAGCGATCTCAGGCTTGCTCTCAGCCCAGATCCAAGTCACAGAATCACAACTGTGTCTTGAAAATAAAATCAGTCTCACTGAAGTGTTATATGGCTCATAAGTTCCTGGGATGGGAATTTTCTTTAGGGAAAATGAATCACATTTTACAGAAGGGTGAGGGGGAAAGAAAGAGAGAGAAGGGGAAAAAAGAATTATTATTTTTAGATCACAATGTTTTGAAATGCGATCTGCTCTTTAGTATAAGATTTCCCAGCTGCCCTGTCTCCTTTTTTTTTCATACCTTTTTCTTTTTGTGAGGAAAGGGTTGAGACAAGAGAGAAAATCATATATACACAAACCAGCTTTGTCTATAAACTCTAAAAGTGTGTTTGGCCTTGCAGAAAAGAAGTCCTATATGAATTTGGGGAGTGGAGGCCAGGGGATGTTTTGTGGGGAATCACACTGCTCTGTAATTAGAGATCTTGTATATGGATAAACAAACTCTGCTGTAAGATCAGCAGAGAAAAGACTTGCTCACTTGTCTGATGGCCAAGGAAAATTAAACCAGAGCAGGCTATAAATAGAATGAAGAAGAAAATCGAGGTGGAAAAAAAGCTCTAATGGCTGAGAGAAAAGGCTCCTCCTGGCAAAAGGGTTAAAGCTCTGCTCACAGACTTTGTCAGACCTGGTATAAGCCTCTTTTTCTTTGGACTTCATAAGAGATATCATGGCTCAGACCTTTCCTGTGGAACCTTTTGACCATCCCTTAGGTGTGCTGCAGATGAGAGTCAATAAATTTCATTTCAAGGCAAGGGTCAAAGTGCATTTCAGATAAAATGAAACAACGATGGCAAGTAATTCCACAAACTAAAACCTCCAGCCCTTCCTTGCCTGTGTCCTTTCTCCAGGACAGAAAAGTACAGCCTGTTAAAGTTCCCAACCTTCCCCAGCTCTGGACCCATCCTGCCGTGCTGATCCACGCTTGCTGTGGTGGTCTCTGAGGGGTGATCTGCCACCTGAGAACTTCCAGACACAACCACATCATCTGCTCTCAGCCTCCTGCCTCCCGACGCGGAGCCGGAGCTGCAGCCAGCGGCAGGAAGCACCTGTAAGTGTTTTACAGCCACCAGGGACAACACCTCCCAGCTTGCAGACTTCTCATCTGGCCAGTACAGCCAGGGACCTACCCCCTCCTCCTCAGGTAGCCAGAGCCCTGGGCCAGAGCGCTCGGAAGCGGCCACAGCTCATGGGATGAAGGCATTTCCTCTCTGCCATAAAATGCATCATTTGCTATCACAACCTTTTTCTCCGTGGGGAACGGCTGGCAATGGATATTTGCTCCTCTCACCCTTCCTCCTCTTCTCCCTCCATTTTTCCACCACCCCCACACATGTCAAGCCCCGGGAGGTTTCACAGGAAGGAAGAAGGAGGTTGTACATTGTCTGAGAAGGGTTTATAAGCTGCCCTTCTGGCACAGAACTAGAATCAGGACATCGTTCAGCTACATGTCTGAACTAGAGGAACAGGCACAATTGGATGCCATTGGGTGGCTCACAGGGAGTAAATGAGTCCTGAGAGTATTAACCAGCACATCGCCCCAGCTGCAGCTCTCTCTGCCTTCCTCTCTGCCTTTGACTTTGCCAGGTAATGTCCTCACAGCTGCAGCACAATGCCAAACGCACCTTGGATTATTCTATGTTTACTGCATAACACAGCAGTCCTTGGAGACAGGGCTGGAGACAGCTGGAGACAAGGCTGCCCACACTGCCTGGGGTCCATCCAGGAGCTCAAGGCATCTAGTCAAGACAGGAGACAGAGTCAAAGACAAGACTACCAACATTGCAGCTCAGACCAGAGACAGGACCCCAAACAGGGGTGGATCACAGGCTGGGAATCCAGTCAGGAGCTCGGGACAGCAAGAGGCAAGCAACAACTCTCAGGCACCCTGGGAGCCCAGGACTGAGCTCAATGGAGCTCATGGACAGACCTATGGGCAGGGGCTCCGTGGATGGAAGCCCTTGCACTCTTTAGGAATAAAGCTGTGAATGGAGTACAGGAGTAAAAGAAGCATTTAGATTGGGTTCCTCGTCCCTTTATCCCCGTTTTCGACATCACCGTATCTAACACCTTGGCCAGTTCCTTGAAGCCAGCTGGAGGAAAAGCACTACTCTCTTTTGTTTGGGTTCAGCCAGACTGCTTAGCAGCACTGTGATTACATTAATCATTCAAAGCAGCCCAGAATGTTCTCCCCTTTTTAATCTCTGTGAGATAAAACCATCAGATGCTCCTGCAAGCCTATCTGAAGGCACTGTGTGTCTGCCTGAAGAGAGCCACCCTTTACCCTGTTTTCCAGTGTACCACCCTTACCAACAGTACTGTCTCTGCTCTGCTGCAGCCTAAACACAGTTTTGCAGCCTAAATCCAAAATTTCACTTTGATACAATCAGGCCCTTAAAGTTTTAATCTTAATCTACAAGTCTGAGAACAAAAACCCTCATCTAAGTGGTGCCATTTCGAGTCAGAACCACCCTTGCTGTAAAGTGTTCCATTTTATAAACCCCAGTCCTTGAGGGCAAACAGCTAATTGTTTAATGGTGTTGTGCAAAAATTCTAGAGGTGAAAAATCCCCAAAACACCTGCTGCTGTAGTTAATGCCTGTGCATTTACTTCTAGCCATAACATGCACACGTATAATCTGTCTGTGAAGAGGCAGTACGGAAAGTTTTAAAAAGGCAGGAATGTTCAAGCCATTTTCTCCTAGCTTCTCTTTACCAAAAAGACAGAGAGAGGATGTGCAGACAATTGTGATCTCATAACAAATGGCGAGAGGGTTTAATTCCTTTTAAGACATTCAAGTGTCAGAAGACACATATACATAATGGAGGGCTTCTGTTTTGTATGGAAAAGTGGCTGTGTAGCAACTGGATGATAAATCACATCCCCGCCTTGACAATTTTCTGAGAACATGATTTAATAGATGGCAGCCCACTGGCTGTGCTGCTTTCATCCCACACGGGTTGTGGAATCCCTCAGAAGCAGGGGGATCAGACCCAGTGCCCCACTGCAGGTTTTATTGACCATCCGGTTTGCTGTCCTCCCCTCAGGCACCAATTTACTCAGGTGCCCCACACCCTGGGAAAGCATCCCACAAATGGCCCCGAGCAACAGGAGAGAGCAGAGACGAGTTCTTTCACAAGCTGAGATGGCAGTTTATGCCCAGAAGCAAAAGAACTGATAAACCTCATAATACTTTAACCTCACAAGTTAACTACAGGTATTATTCCTATTCAAGTGCTTAATCCTACCCCGGCTCTCAAACTGTTTGTCTCCATGTCCCACAGCAAAAAATTCCACAGGCTGATTAGATGCCACTTTAAGGTTTTCTGCCTTTCAAGTGCTTTAACCACATATCCTTCATTTTACCCTGTTGATCCAGCATGAAGAGATAAATGGAAGTGTCCAGTTAATTACTCTCCAGTCAGCACTCATCCTGGTGGGATAAGAGCTGGCCAGGTAACCAAGAGCTCCTAATGGCAAGGATGTTCTTAAACTAAGGAGGTAAGGGTTGGGGCTGCAACCATCCCGGGTGGCTGTTAGGAATGACAAGGAATGTGTGGCCAGCTTTTCTGAAGTGACCTGCCTTTGTTCCCACAGAAATTTTATTAATAGTTTAGTGGGAGTGCAGTGATCGGTTGAAAGGATCCTCATTTAAATTGACACCAGAAATCCAGAAGTTTATTCCATCTATCAAAATCAAGTTAGACTCATCAATGTATTTTTCTCTCACAGGCAAAACAATAACCTTTGCTCAGGTTAGGATGTTCACCTCACATGTGTCTGCAGAAAACCACAAACACCCATAACTTGCCTTTTGACCACATATTTAATGTCAAAAATACCAGTTCCATAAAACCGGAGTTCTTAATGGGGATATCTTAATTTAGCATAACCTTGATTCTCAAAATTGCTTCTAGATTTTGAATGGAATTTTCCTGTGAAGTCTAGTTCCAGTGATTTGACACTCACCTGGAACATAGGTCAAACCCGTGTTTCATTGAAAAAATACTCATTTATCTAGACAAATGGGACTGCTCTGTAATGACAGAAAGACTAAGCTACAGATCTGCCTATAGACTCACAGCCAGCCTTCATCAAAATAAATTGTAGATAAGACTCAGTAGAGCAGCACAAAGAAATCCAGCGGAGTGTCAGGACTAGCCAAACACATATATTTAAAAAGGCAGGAATATTCAGTACCTGGGGGGACCATGAAACAGATTAAAATTTCTGTGTTTTAAATCTCGGTAGAACTTTTTTCTTTGTGCAAAAATAATTAACATGGAAATCCTCTTACCACATATCAGAGATTAGACTGCCTGGGAAGGAGGAAAACCATGGACCACAAAGATATGAGACAGGAGAGGCTGACCAAATAACCTCAGCGTGGATGATAGCCTACTGATGGGGGCTGTCAGCTGGGACATAAAAACTGGATTTAAACCTCTGCTAAGTCATTCTCTGCCAACCCACACAAGTGCCCTAAGCAGACAGCTCTTAGCTGTCCCAAGGTGTCTTTGCACATGTGTGTGAAGATATTTTACAAGGCCTTTTAGTTTTCCTTGGCCTCGCCACAACACAAGAACCTTTCTTGAACTTCAAACACTTCTGTGGGATGAAGCACTCATCTTTCTGCTGTTGAAAGCTGTGCACTTTTAAAGCTCAGCCCCCTGAAAATTTTGACACAAGGAACTGGCTGTGTTAGATCTGCAGAGGATTCTGCTATGCAAACGGGCACTGAAGTACTCAAATCATCAAAGCAATGCTAGCTATTCAACAATGAGCTGCCATTTGTTGCCAGAGAAACACTGTGTTGAATGAAATGCATTTAGGAAAACATTTTTACAAAGGGAAAATGTGAGTAATCAACCTAAAGCAATGAGCCATGGAAGCTTGTTTTATGAAATGTCTTCCGGACTGTCTCAAATCATCAGACATGCTGACAGAGACACCAGAGAGGTTTCCTGCCGTTTCTTAGAGAGGTGGTTTCAATCCTAGAGTCATCATCCCAAAACTATACCAGCTTGGTCTACCTGTCAAGTTGAGTTTTTGAGTGGAGGAGACTGGAAGTCTGAATGTCCTGAGAGAATCTGAAAGAACTTCCTTCCAACCAACATGCTCATGGTTATGCCTTTTTTTGGTAGTTTTTTTGTGTGCGTGTGTCTATAGAGAAATGTTCTTCTCTAGTTCTTCCATATTTCTTCCTGCCCCTTCCTTGAAGATAGGGAATCAAATCATTCTCCCTGCACCAGGCAAAGAAACTCTCATACAAGCAGAGAAGGAAAATTACATTCCAGGAACTTAAGCTGAGCTCTCCAGAATCATCTCCCATCTTGAAGCCTCTTGTTTTATTGAATCCATAGACTTGAAATATGATATAGCCTGACTTACCATGAACCAGAAATTCAGTTTGCACATGAGCAGCTTTCTTCACAGCGTGCCATATTCTGCATGCAGTATGGCAGAGTTATTTGCCACCTCCCTGGAAGTGTCCAAGGACAGGTTTGACAGGGCTGGGAGTAACCTGGTCTAGTGGAAGGTGTCCTTGTCCATGGCAGGGGGATGGAACTAAACTATCTTTAAGGTCCTTTCCAACCCAAACCATTCTGTGATACTACAACTCAATATATTCTATATATTCTATATTTTCTATGTATTCTGTAGGCTAGTACAAATGTAAGACTTTCTCCAGCAGGAGCAAGAAGGCAGCAAAAAAGGAACTGTGCCTTATTAAATCATGCTTTTTTGTTCCTTCCCTCAGGTGCTCCTGGAGTTACACAATTTTGGCTTTGCTTAAGTTGAGAAAATTTACTGGGAATCACATAGACACAGACTGTGGGGCTCATTAGCCTGCTGGGTGATTTTAATAACCCACAAATATTTGATGAGGGAAAAAATTGCCTCCTCACAAACAAAATTATGGAGATACATAAGCAAGTCTGGTCATATCAGCATTGTGTATAGATCAGCTCACAGTGTGACTTTGGCCATAGCATGGAATAAATAAGTGTATTGGTGTATTCTGTACAGATAAGCAATATCTGCAATAGCAACACCAAGAGGTCAAGAGACACGGAACCTTGAACCCGCTGCATTTGTCGTTTTGTTTTCAAGGGTACAGGACGAGTTGGAAGTTTAACAAAGCACATTTTCAAGTAAAACACGGGGACAAAGAGAAATCATAAGTGGGTATGAACTCCCATCTGGGCCTGGAGATTTCTTGATTAGCCATTCAACAGACAGGGAAGGCAGAACAAAACAAACTCTTAATTCTCTTACCCTTCGTACCTTAATTAGCTGTGAAAACACAGACTTGAAAACACTCAACCAATAACAAAAATACTGACTTATACCAAAACTTTTTCTTTCCTTTCCATTTTATTTTTTTCCCATCATGTTTCAAGCCTTCTTAGCTAATTTAGGTGTCAACCTACCTTGTAGAAATGCTGTCAGCTTTATGACATTGTTTCCATTAGGGTGTGCACTTTTCCATTTTGATGTCTCTCCTTAATAAGAAGTTCCATCAGAATTAAAACACTTGAGGGTAGGATTATGCCTAAGTATATCCATTACTTTTGCTCAAGGAAAATAAACTGCTGTTGTCACTTGATAGGTACTTCATCTGTTACAACAGGATTTCTTTTTTTCACTGTAATTCTGCCCGTTTCTGGCTGATGCATATTCTCCTATGACACCTTCCCAGAGAATTTTTCCTCTGGCCATATGTATTGGTCATCAGCAAAAAAAAAAATACCATCCCAGGCATGCAGCTGGTTCTAACACAATGCAGGCACATCTGAGCCCCTTCCCAGGCATCGTGTCTGCGCTGTAGGGCCATTGCACCTCAAGGACCTGCTGTCCCTCCTTGGGATGCTGATCCAGAGAGCTCTGAGGACACATGAGCAGCCTGTCAAAGCAGGGTGAAACAGAGAGATCCACTATTCACGTTTTTCACTGCTCTTATCTCACTCTCCAAAATCCTTCATTAGTTACCTAATGACATGGGAAGTTTGCTGCTATCCCAACAGTCCACTGAAAGCACTCGACTTCTTGTTCCTGTACTAAGTGGAGCCCAACCCAAAATTCAGTTATGCCAGATGAAGTAATGCCTCCCAAGCGTCTCTGAATGGATTTGGGCAACTGGGGGAGAGGGATTAGTTCAATATTCTCATCACATTCACTCATATTTAGTGCCACATGGTCAGCCTCAGGCGTCCAAGAACTGTGAGTAAGCACTCTGCTGCCACACAAAATGTTGAGATTTCGTTCCTTTGAAAGCAGAAAACAATAACAGCGGGTTTTGTCCATGTTCAGTTTTTAACTCCCACTAGCTTGCTTGTGACATTTAGTTTTGCCAACTCCTAGAAATTTGAATGGCCTCAGTATCCCCACATGAATTAATTACGCACTCCTTCAGCCCTATGACAATTCTTCAGTGTCCAAAGAAATCTGCCCTTTGTGTCCATTACACATTTGCTGCTTCTGCGTCTGCAACACATCTTCACCTTCTGACCAAAACCGGGAATGGTTGTTTCCAGACGACTTCTCTACATCTTACTCCATGCCAAGGCAGAAGTACTTACTTGAGAGGTATTTTGTCCCATTTATTTCCTGGAATGGAAATGAAAGGAGCATGGTGAGGAGGGAAGAGAGAACCAGAGTGTAAACTGACTCTTTTTTTTGTATAGTGATGGAGCCAGCTCAGATGTCCTAAAATAGCAGGTAGTTTCTGTTCCACTCCCATCCCGGGAAAATAACATCGGATGCTGTGTCTCCTTCAGGTCCTCGGGTAGCCTGAGCAAAAGGAGTGGAGGGAGGGATGGCTTAGGCTCCTGCACTGAGTGCTCTGCCCCACAAGGAGAGCAATCCCTGTGGAAAAGCCAGCTTGGCATGGCCCCTGATGGCCAGCAGCAGGGTCAAAATCACGTGGTGGTTAAGGTGAGAGGTTCACAGCTGGCACTGCTGCTGGAATGAGCTCAGAGACCAGGGTGGCTCCACATGGAAGCAGTTGCTGATGCTATTAATGCTATTAATAAATCCTGGGCTTTCTGTCCCACCCTGCAGCTCCATCCTACTTCCCAAATATCCAGCCGGACTAAAAAGCAGATTCAGGCTTCTTTGCACAACTCTAGTGATCAAGAGAGAGGAGCCAACCCTGCAGGGTGTTCCTGGCCTACAGAACTTTCCTGAATAGTCAAGGGAGGGCATCGTGACCCGAGGTTCTCCCAGCTTTGGCATGACAGGCACGGCTGAGGAAGAGGCAAATGCCTTGGGCAGAGGCAAATTAATTTGGTCTTGTGGCTGTTCCAGTTCATCCCGAGGCAAGCAGGGATCTGACCTAGCTGGGAATATCAGAAGGTGGCATAAAGCCAGCTGTGCCATCCCCTTCCGAGGGCTCCAAAGTCAGAATTCAGAATTTATTTGGCTGGGTTGCTGTGCTCCAGCATCACTAGGCCAGACATCTTTTTTAGATATTACATTTTACATGTATGTTTTAAATAAATAGCCTGTATTTTAGGAGCACTTAGCCATAAGTATATAAACTGCTCTGAGGTTTACCCCATTGGAATTAGAATGAACCTAATTCATAATTCAGACATCAGGCTAGAAACAGCTCAGCTTCGCTCCATGGACCTATAGCTTGATGTCTGAACTGCCCACGAGACGCCCTCTAATCCCAATAGCTGTAACCTAACCTCAGAGTGGTTTCTAAACTTACTAAATAAATATACTTTTAAAAGAGGAATGCACCATATTTATTAGGGTTTTTGCTCCGTTCAGGCAGACTATCATTTTAGAGCTGCTCCTATGAGAGTGGCTGGGGAGAGACACAACTATATTCAAAAAAAATTTCAGAGCCTAGTTCTTTTTTTCTTTTTTTTTTTTCTTTTTTTTTTAATGAAGAAGAAAAAATCCAGCCTACTCTGTTTAACTGACTACAGGAAGTATCTGATGGTACAAATTCTTAAGCATAAGCACTTAGCCGTGCAAAAACTTTCCTTGCATGGGTAGTCACACTGAATTCACTATCCCAACCAGCTTCAGAAAGTGACCAAATGGGCTTAAGCTCTTGTTTCATTCCCCAATCAACATCTTTTTTGCATGTTCACACGTGGTACTCGGGTAAATAAAAAAAAATATCTTCCCAGTTAAAATGGAGTGATGGCTTTTGGTTTTTCCTCAATGTGTGCATTCAACCCTCACTCCCACTTGGTACCAAAAACCTTGCTCATTACCAAGAATTATTTTAGAAGCATCAGCGTATGAAGACAAAAAAGCTGAATTCTCAAAATAGTATTTTTGCAAGAGGAAGGAACACATTAATAGCATGAAAGTCTGGCTGTCTGATCAGATCATGGTGTTCAGATTTTATCTTCATTGATAATTTTTCAACTTCACTCAACACTTCGGATACTGGAAAAGGGCTGTGCAGCAGGGACTTTTCTGAATGCCTTAATACCACAAACTGTATCTGGTCAGTCTGTCTGCTCTCCATGTGTGCCTGGCTTCACAGCAAATAAATGCCAGAAATAGCATTCCTACAGGATTTCCAGTTCAAAAGCCACAAGAATGCTCTTTCTCATGGTATGGCACCGTGCAATAAAATGGTGTCATCTGGAAAATTACAGTCTTGGAAACAAATGTTTTTCCTTCTTGACTGATTTAAATCATCTAAAAATAGATGGGTTGTCATATAACTTTTATACTTGTCAGGGGAGCCCCTCATTTCATCTTGTGACAGTACAAGAAATTTATCCCATAACAAGACAGAGATCTTCCTAGGGAATCCCCCCAGGAACATTTTTTTTCTCTAACTGTGCAAACTCCTCAGAAATAAAACCTGAAAGCAATTCATCAAAGGTTGAGAACCCACAGGGTCACTTCAAGAAAGGATTTCAGGGAGTATTTATAAAGTACAAATTTAGGGGGATAAGGAAGGAAATGTCATGGATGAAACTCCTCTTCAGTTCTTCTTTCTGCTTTCCTAAGTAAGACTTCTTAAAACTGACTCCATATGAAAACAGGTTGTCACATCTGGTGGCTGAGAGAAACATCATCTTAATCCATCTCCCTGATCTGTGCAGCTGAGCCACTTGGGAATGGCGTTTGTCTGTTGACTTCAGAAAACAGGAAAATCTTGCAGCTGAGAAGTCACAGGATAATTTAACATAAAGAACCAAGGCTTCCCAACTTGTCGAGGAAGAATTCTTTTGGTTTTTAACTAAGATAACAGCTCAACATGGATCATGTATTGGTTGAGGAAGGTCACCAAACTACCAGATCTACTGGTATGTTCTTCCCTCGCTATTATTCCTGGCTTCCCTCCTCAGACTTCCCATAAAGGCAGCTTCTCAACTGTTTTGTCACCATGTGAAGCCAGTGTAAACATAGATGTTTGTGAAACCTGCTCTTCCTAAAACCAACTGGTCATTGATGAGCAACAGTTCCAATCTCCATGTACTTGCTGCCTTTTGCAAAAACTCAAAGAAAAAGTATGCTCCCCATTTTGAGAGTGTTTTGTTCCCATTAGCTCAGACCATTTCTTAACAATCAGCATAAAAGCTTAAAGAATAAGCTACTTCCTTACAAGTCCAGCTCTTTACTTCCATCTGAGAGGGTTCATGCTTTCACTATTTAGAGTTCAAGGGTTCAGGCCACACTGATGGTCTGAAGCTGCGCAGACACAGGAATTCTGGCAGTCTCTTGAATGCTACATTCACAATTCCATATATAATCTATATCACATCAAGGATCAGAGACTCCTTACAAGCAAAGTAAGCAATAAATTGTAGTGTCTGAAAGTGTCTTTGCAGTTTTTCCGTGACTCACTTCTGAGAAATGTTAATGATGGAGAAAAGAACAAGTTTACAGGTAGGGAGTAGAATGTCAATTATCATGAGTGGCGTGCTAAATTTCAGGTAATAAAGTGCACTGCAACAATTGAAAAGACTGTACATTTATACACATCTACCTGACAGGAGGCTGCAGCCAGGGGGGAATTGGGCTCTTCTCCCAAGCAACAAGGGACAGGACAAGAGGAAATGGCCTCAAGCTCTGCCAGGAGAGGTTCAGGTTGGACACCAGGGAGAATTTCTTCATGGAAAGGGTGGTCAGGCATTGGAAGGGGCTACCCAGGGAGGTTTGGAGACCTCATCCCTGGAGGTTTCCAAGGAAAGACTGGACATGGCACTCAGTGCCCTGGGCTGGGTGGGGATTGGGCACAGGTTGGACTTGATGACCTTGGAGGTCTTTTCCAACTTTGATGATTCTGTGAATTAAAGGCGGAATTGTTTCTACTCTGGTGACAATCTGGTTATTACTTCTTTCTACCCTACTAAAGTGATATATGGAAGCTAAACTCCAATGCACCTTAGAAGCCTTTTAGCCTCCCTTTCTCTGTTTGCAGTTTGCTTTGTTGCACCTACCTTTCTCTACTCGTTAGCAATTCTATATATTACAAATTGCCCTATTAACTCTAGAAACAAAAGACATACTAAAAATTAATTTTTGTAAGTGGGAAAACCTGTCATTCCTCAGAGCAAAAGTCCTTTGTTGAAAGTACTTCCTTGCCCAGCCGCAACAATTAACATCTCTGGGACTGAAACACCTCTGTTTGGCACACATAGAAGAGATTTGCATGCAAGCTTTCTTCCACATACTTTTGTTCAACAGCTGTATACAAGATCAGCCAGGACAGGCACATGACATGCTTTCACATGAAATACACGTGTGAGCCATAAGCCTGCTAGAAATTCCCAGAACCACAACATTTCACTTGTCATATTACTTGGCCTCCTTCCTACACCAATGGAGTGTCAGCTTCAGAGCCTCACAGGCATCTTACATCTTGGTTTCAGGCATTTGGTCACCCACATTCACAGCAACACTGCAACCATGTTTTGACCATATATAATTATTTTTCTTCATCTTTCCTTATGGTTTTGAAAAGTTATCTGGCATTTATGAGCAGCAGATATATCCTTCTCTTACAGGTGACAGCAAAACAATGGATGGTGACAGTTCCAATACAGGAAAAACTGTCCCAAAAATCTGTATGGAAAGACAGGTCTGATAACTAGATTTTGAACAGTAATTAAGCACTTGAATGAGCAGGCAGACACCAACCAGGATGTTAAATCACTAGATTTTTAATAATCTAAATGCTTTAAAAATCTAGTCCCCTTTGAGAAATGGAGGGTCTCACTAAATAAGCCTAAGGGCTCTCTGTTTTCTGTTTGACTGAGCTCCTCTGAAGCCCATCTGTAATTGTGCCTTGTAATGTCCACTCATCTGGGAAAGGGCAACCAAGAAAGGAGTAAAAAAGGTGTTGCTAAAATCTTGTGAAGGTCAAAGCACTTCCACCACAGCTCCCCACCATCCCAAACCAAAACCCAAGAGTCCTCGTTGTGGAGAACAGCACTATTTGCAAAAGCAGAACCAACATCTCAGCCTCTCAGAACAGCAAAGCTTTGGGGTGGAGGGGTAGGAATGATGGAAAAAGAAGAGACAATGAGACATTCCCTGCTCCTTGACCTACAGCAGGGACCTCGAGCCCAGCTCCAGCTTACAAACATGAAACCAACCACAGAGTTTCGTTTCCAGGTCCCACCTCATTCTTGAGCTCCTGCAAGGTCACCTCCTTCCTTTCTCCCTCTCAGTCTCTGTGGCACAAGGACTCACTGTTCCCTCAAGGATTAAGTACAAGGATTAAGTAGTGCCAGGATTGGTAACAAACTGATGAGAGGACAAAGCTCCCAGCTGACTGACAACATTTGTATCTCCCAGAGGGCAAAAAGGAAGAAATTGTGAGAAGGAATTTTCATCCCCAGAAGGAAATATCTGCAGTGGAGAAAACATGTCCTGGAAGTAACCAGCACCAAAGTAGCTGTGTCCAGGTGGGCCTCAAAGAGGATGGTTACCTTTGCAAGGGGCCCTTCCATGGAGATCAAGACTTGGATTCAGTTGGGACTTTTCTGGTCAAAGTACAGAAATATCTCAAATGCAGACGTTACATAGTGCCAGTCACAGAGTGATGTTGTGCTAGCTGGAATTTGTGAGGATTTCTGGGAGAGCCACACACACAGCATTTCTCCCACTTGCAAACAGCTTTCTCCTAACAGATATTAACCTGAGGGCATCCTGCAGGAAAAAAAAAGGAACAATGTTTGCATCTGCATCCGGAAGGGACCTTCTATTGTCCATGTGAGTGCCTGAGCTTGTAGCTTTATTTTTATTCCAGATCCACCATAATCAGCACAAGTCTTGTAGCACTGAGTTGCCTCTTCATTTCCTAGCACAGGTTACCTTGACCATCATGACACACTGTGACAGCCCTGAGCATGCTCGAGACGTTACTATTTCTTGGAAGAAAATACATCCAAAAAATATTTTAACTGTGGGGGTTTTGCATGTGCTTTCCAAGAAAGGCCGCAGGCCGGGTTGTTGATTCTGTACAAACTCAATGTTTGTATCAGAATTGCCACTTCAGAAAATGCTGTACCCTGCTTGTTTGAGAGCAGGGCCTGGTCTCCCTTATCATAAGAACCTACAGGGTTGATGTAATTTTGCCTTCACGCAGGCACTGTTGTTCAATAATTTAGTGCTTGCTCCCAAATTTAATCTTAAACATACATTCGGCTCATGTCAACACTCATTCTGCCAATGTGAAAAAACACGGGCTCTAGAAAAAAAAGCAGAAGGAAAGAGCATTAAGCTCTGTAGGAAGAATACAGTACCAAAATAAGTGTTTTGCTCATCAGACTGTATTTTTGTCCATGTTACTGAAAAACGGAAATGGCAAAATGCAGCTTGTTACACTTTCAAGCTTTCTGCATAATTAATCTCCTGTGGGAGAAGTTTGCTAGTGAAGAAATGGCTGAGAGTTTCAGGGCATTTTCAGAACTCCAGAATTATGTTTAACCAGTGTTGGCGTTGTCTGGCTAAAGAATCTGAATTTATCAGAAAAGTCCATCAATAGCTTAAGGTTTTGTAAATTTTAACTAATAAATAACTTGCTATGAACAGAGCAAAGTCCACTTCAATTTTCAGTGATAACAGTGTAGGGTTTCATATCATTTAGTGAAAACATGACCAGATCCTGAGGACCACATTCAGGTCATAGAATCAGAATTATTTATGTTAGAGAAGACCCATAAAACCATCAAGTCCAGCCATTAACCTAACACCACTTTTTTCACCACTAAACCATGTCCCCAGGTGCCACATCTACACGTAATTTAAATCCCTCCAGGGATGGTGGCTCAGCTGTTTCCTTGGGCAGCCTGTTCCAATGCTTGACAACCCTTTCTGTGAAGAAATTTTTCCTAATATCCAACCTAAACATTCCCTGGCACAGCTTGAGGCCATTTCCTCTTGTCCTGTCCCTTGTTCCCTGGGAGCAGAGCCCGATCCCCCCCAGCTGCACTCTTCTGTCAGGGAGTTTTGGAGAGCCAGAAGGATCCCCATGAGCCTCCTTTTCTCCAGGTTAAACAACCCCACCTCCCTCAGGTCACAAGACTCGTGCTCCTTCCCCAGCTCTGTTCCTTTTTCTGGACATGCTCTAGCACCTCAATGTCTTTCTGATAGAGAGGAGCTCAAAACTGAACACGTCAGTCCCTGTGCTTCCTCAGTGGAGAAAGCCAAGCATCTCTGAAGGCTCTTAGAGGGCTGAAGAACACTAATAATGGAGATTTGGGAAAAAAGCTGATAGGAAAAACTGGGTGCTGGCACTGTGGGAACCAGGCTGCCTGACCATGGCCCCAGTGCCAGGCTCCTTGCCAGCTGGTTTGCATGCATGGTTTGCAGCCTGCCAGTGCTTGACAGAAATAAACACTTTTGACAGTGTCTTTTTTCAGTTGTCTTCTTTCAAGTGCCAGAGATCTCTATTTTGGAGCTGCAGTTCCAGAGTAGTAGACCTGCCCTTCCAGGTGCATGGATTGACAGTGGCTTCCTCACAGTTATAGAAAACTTAATAATTTTCATTACTTAAGAGACCTGGGCACCCTCACCCTCAGTGCAGTATCACTGGCCACCTCCTGAATGCTTGCAATTGGCAATTTTTAAATTAAAAGTTCTTATAATTGCTTTTCATACATACTTGGATCCCTTCTTCTGTATATCTAATAAAGATCTTTGGACTGAAAAAAAAAAATGGGAACAAAGACAGACCAGGGAGGTTTTTAAAAGTAGGAAGCAAAAAACGTAAACAAAATTTACATTGCTGGGAAAAGAGACAATTCTCTTAAGAAATGCAATGGAGACATTCACTGTTGGTCTCAGAACTGAACTGGCTAAACTTCAAAAAGCAAAAGAGACTCCAAATCTGGTAAAGCGACTCCTCATCCTGCCTTCCCTCAACAAAATGCCCCCCTGAATTCAGAGGAATTTTCCAAAGGAAGGAGCAAAGGAAGAGAAAGTTTGCCAGAGGTTACATAGGGAATTTGCTGCAGAGCCAGGAACGGAGTTAGCTGCTTGCTAAGGAGTTAGATGCAGGTCCTATCCTTAGACCACAGCAATCTCCATATTTAGCTAGACCAAGAGCAAAGCCAGTCACATAGCATCCATCTCCTCAGTCTCCTAAAGGCGCTGAGATTTCCAGATGAAAAGCATGACGTGCTCAAAGCTTTGCTTGCCATGGCTTTTGGGGATGAAGCTGGGCAGGGTTTCTGCCGCAGCTGAGGATTGGGAACAGAGCACAGGGGTGTTTCAGCTGCCTGGTGTCTCACTGCGGGTTGTGCACCCCTTCTTGCTGCGTGAGCCAGACCCCCTGCCCCACATCTGTCATGGAAACCATAATCTGACAGCTTCGGGCCCACCTCAGCCTAGTGCTCCCCACTGCCTCGTGCCACCGAATGTTTGGAGCTAGCCAAGGTTAGGGAGAGGGGTTTGTGTGCAATTCAAGGCCGTGTGAACGGCAACGATCTGAAAGAAAAAGTTCAATCCCGTGTCTGCTGCTGTGGTGGAGGCAGCTCTGGAGTCCTGAACCCAAGCCACCACTTTGGAACAAAACCAAGTCAGTGATAGCAATACAAAAGGGGTTAAAAAGAGCTGAGCTCTTCCAAACCTGTACGTAACCTTAAACCAAATATTAACAGAAAAAAAAACCCCTGGCATTTAAGTTGGCGCTTAACTCTAGTTAATGAGGAGTTCAGATTTCCATTCTAACCCTCTTTTTCTGTTGCTTGTAATTTTCTCAAATAAACTCCGTTTTGGGCTGAAATTTTCCGTGCTTGAGATTTTTTTTGGAAAGTTTATACAAAATCAGTTAAACAGTTTATTTATGTTAGCACTGAAAACTAAAATGCCACACAAAAATATTTCCATGTATTTCTGATCAGATATTTTCTGCTCAATGAACTCAAAATCAGCCACAGTAAGGAACTTCCAAATTTTGCTTGTGTTTATCCACAAGAAGTTTAGGAAAAAACCCAACAACAAACAAACACAAAAACCCCAAGCCAAACCTGGACATTGAAAAATTGAGTCTTTTAAGTTTTCTAAATTTCAATTTCATGATGTTACGCAAGTACTTTCTGTCTTTCAAGAAATAGTGGGAAGATTTATAAATAGTTGGAGTGGCATCATCCCCTTTAGCCTAACGGTGCTCACTGGATATGTGCACACAGCTCTGAAAACAAGTTTTAAAAGTGTCTATTAGCATAATATGCCTCATACCCTGTCCCTATGGGTATATCATGGGCTGCACGTTGGGTTTGACCACTTTGAGTTAATTCCACCTGAGATTGTGCCAACCAGCCTTGTGGACACAGAGAAGCTGAATTCCACTTGTAGCAGCCGTGCTTTGGCTGCACCAGTTGTCTTGTGGGTCCATAAAGCCAGTTTGAATTGCCAGTGATTCCGAGGGGAAATGACAAATTCCAGTAGTGCAAGTTCTTTGAAGGGCCATGCTCAGAGGCAGCGAGTCTTCCCCTGTGTCAGTGACTCAGCCTTGAAGATTGCACACAAAATCAGTGTGTGCACATTGCAGCGTGGTCCTTTGGGGGGAAGCAAGTCAATTTCTTTGTCTAATTAACCAAAATACCTAAACTCATGCATAACTATATATATACTTACAGGTATGTACACAACTATATGTATAAAAAGTATATCTGTTAATTGGCTAAAAATGCCTCATGGACAGCAGTGTTTCCTTGCTGACATGAGGTCAAGAAAAAGATGCCAAAACAGAGTTTAGCAGAGATTTTGATACGGTAAAAACACGGGACACTAAGTATGCAAAACACTTCGAATATGTGTGACATTTCTTAACACGGACAACCAACCAAAGCAAGATAAATCAATTTCCCTGCTGGCAATGGGTAATATCCTTTGTTTTATTCACCACTAAAAATGTTATTAATGGCTGGGTACGGTCAGCATGCTTATGAAGAATGTATTTCAATCCCTCTGATGAACGATCTATCCATAGACAAAATAGCTTATTCCCACTGAGAAATCTTGCTAGTTGGTAACAACAAAAAAAAAGAAAAGAAAAAAGAGGGAGAAAAAAGAGAAAAGAGGTCATTACTTGCAAACTCCAACAGTCAGGAAGAGTTCACTTCCTTTGTATTGTACTTTCTTACTGCAGGCATTTCATTTCTGGGAGAAAAAAATCACAAACATTATTCTCATGAATGAAAATGCTGTACTCCTTTGCAGATTAGTTTGTGTGAAGCTCCTCTTTTTCTCTCATCTGATTAAAGCCTCATTTCACCAGTGAGAATACGGAACAAAAATACCACCCTGGACATAATTCACAGCTGAAGTTACTGGGTCACAGAGCACATCAGTGGCAGTATTTCTGCTCTCTAAACTCACAGCCTTGGCACAAGTAATATTTATATTATATCAGCTAAATATTTAAGCACACATGAAGCACAAGCACAGGCGTTTTTTCTCCACTTTTCTGCTCACAGTGATATTGTGTTGTTTTTAACCAGGAGTCTTATTACACTTTGTCTCTGAGCAGTTTGGAAGCAAACAATGGGGAATGGTGCTGCCTTCGGGTAACCTGCTTTCACAGAACTAGTAAGCAAATGATGTTTGGCAAGGTCTGATGTGAGGGAAATGTGTTAACTCAAAACACAAAAAGCTCCTGTAAAAAAAAAAAAAATCCATATCAACATATTTTGCTGCCTTCAGAGAGAAAAAAAAAGAGAGAGAGAAAAAAACAGGCAGACTGTCTGAACCACAGACTCCCTTCAGTCTCTGAAGCCCACAGACGCACACTTTGTACAAATATATGATCTTATCCACAGACACACAGATACTCCCCCCCTTCCCCTCTTCCTTTGCTGCCATCCTTACTCACAAGGGTGGTATGTAGGCTGTACATAGTGAGTTCAGACACTATAGCCTGGCTTGGCACCCGCAGTGCTCAGCGCTGGCACAGACACACAGGAGGATGTGCACATGACTCCCGAAGCCAAGAAGGGAATAACACAGTCAGAAGAAGCAAAAAACCACCATACTCTCCTACATTAGAACTACTTGACACTTCCAATGGGACAGCAAATCCAAGAAACTTGAAAAGCTTTCTCCAAACACAAGGAATATTTCATGTCACTCGTGTTTTCTTGATAAGCACCATTGTTCAGGCAGGAAAGCTGAGGAGCATGGAAGCCAGAGGAACTGGTTTCCTTCTGAGTTCAGGCAAGTCAGTGGCAGGGCTGGGATAGAAGATTAAACTCTTAATTCTTCATTCATTCTTTCATTCATTCTCACTCCTGCAAGGCAGCCTCCCAGGACAATGTGAAAGCAGATCCAGAGCAGTGCAGAGCACAATGGTTACCCCAAAATCACAGCACACCCTGACAGGTGGCAAATGCCACAGGCAGCTGCAGGAGCAGTGAGTAGGAGGGCACAGGAATTTTGCCAATGTCCTGGCCAGTTCCAGATCCACAGAGCTTCCTTTATTCCACAGCTCCTCCCACTCTATACCAGCTCCTAGCACGGGCTGAATTGGAAGAGGAAACACCTCTTAAAGGGTTGGGAGACACTCATGGGATCAGGGAGGAGAAGGAATGCAGGGTAAGAAATACAGGGCTCAACTCTTCCCATCTCAGCTGCTCAGCCTCCTGACAGCTCACAATCACTGTACTCTGCTGTCTCCCCTCAGTCTGCACTGGAAGCACCAGCTCCTATTCATTCAACTTTCTTCTCTCATGTCCTCACATAAGTCTTACTTGGTAGAAGATGTGGCACTTTTGGTATCCAGGAGAAATACAAAAGACTAATAAAAAATTGGATATTAGCAACAGCACCAAGACTTTTATAAAATGACATCCTCCCCAACAAAGTATGAACAATTTTTTTATCTTGATCAGTTTCATTCTGTATTACAACTTACAGGTTGTAAAATACAGCAATATATCTAAATGAGTGTTTAAAATCCTTTATTGATTCACTTCAGTTGATATCAGCTACTTCTTTACTTCACCTCCTTTCCTGCCAAAGATTCTCCACATCGCAGCCTGAACCAGGGGTGGGAGAGGTAAAACGGCCAGCCCAGCACTCACTGCCACGGCAGGAACGGTGTGCTGGGAACAATGAATGCACTGGAGGATCAGGAGCTCAGGTGGAAGGGGGAGACTGTTTTTCAGGGTGGACAACTGCCTCATGTTAATCTGCACAGTATCGAAAATCAATTCATTTCAGTAGGTAACACCTGGCTACAAGAAGTCACTCTGCTTTTGGCAGGGGACAGCTTTTTCCTCCTCCCATCCTTTCTAGGGACACATGTCCTGGTGAGATGGCTGTAGTGGGGTGTTATCAAAATGCCTGCACAGCCGGTGATGTGTAAATCACTTTATTCTGGAGATGCGGAATGGGTGCCTGACTTTAAGGGCCTGGATGATCCATCCTGGAGCAGGTGCAGCTGGTGGGCCATGATGCTGCTGCTGGGGTCGTACCTCAGATCCCGTGTCCAGCTCTGGGTCCGTCACTACAAGATGGAGATTGAGGGGCTGGAGCGTGTCCAGAGAAGGGAACGGAGCTGGAGCACAAATCTGATGAAGAGCAGCTGGGGGGCTCAGCCTGGAGAAAAGGAGGCTCAGAGGGACCTTCTGGCTCTGCACAACTCCCTGACAGGAGGGTGCAGACAGGGGATGTCCGTCTCTGCTCCCAGGGAACAAGGGACAGGATGAGAGGAAACGGCCTCAAGCTGTGCCAGGGGAGGGTCAGGTTGAATACTGGGAAACGTTTCTTCACTGAACAGGTGGTCAAACACTGAACAGGCTGCCCAGGGAAGTGGTGGAATCACCCTCCCTGGAAGACTTCAAAACACCAAATGTGGCACTTGGGGACATGGTTTAGCACTGAACATGGTTTAGTGGGTGGATGATGTTAAGGGTCTTTTCCAACTTAAACGATTCCATGATTCTACGATTGTATCCTACAACACAATGCCCTTGTACTGTGGTGGTTCCACAGAGAGTCCCCACCTCTGGTGTAATATCCAGCCTATCTGAAAGGATTACATCTGTTTGGATGTGAGACAAGCCATAAACTGAATATGGAAGCACCAGTTCTCTGGAGCAAAAAGAAATCTGCTGAAGTCACTTTATATTGGTGGGTTTCCTACAGTCTTTTGAAACTAAAACTGAGCAAGCCAACTATCATCTAAATCTCCAAACATGATAAACACACAGTACGTGGATGCTGAACTGTGAGTGGTTAGTTTGCTAAAGTTAACAAGGTCACAAAATGTGAAGTTAAGCACATTTCTAGGTCTCTGCAGGACCAGGATCAAGCTGCTGTACTTCAGTCAAAGCTGAGGGGTCACTGTGGGCCATGACAGAGCTACTGAGATCCAAGAACAATAGAGAGATATCCTGCTACTTGGGGATTCTCATCGAAGCCAGTGCTCAGATGCCACCAGATGGTGATTTAGCACAGAAGAGCCCTGACACTGGGACGAGACCCACACACAAGAATGCCTATTAAGTTGATGTTGGTTTTAATTGGTTCAGGGATGGAAAGCTATGGTGTCACAGAGAGCCCCGACGTCCCTTGCTGGAACAGGCGGTTAATTCCACATTACAAGAGGTCTCCTTGGAGGCTTGAGGTCAAAAGAGCTCCTAAAAGGATTTTGAAATTTTCTCGTAAATGCTGAATGTTTAAGTTATGATTAAGTCATGTTTACCCGTTAATTGTGCAGTAAATAAAGCTGTGGCTTTAACCTCCCAGTCACAGCGAGGCAGCGTGTTAATTAGGGCTGAGAGCCTGCCAAGGCTGCGCTGGGTGGGGGGCTGGGAGGTACAACTGGGTTATCAGTTGTGTTGACATGTGCCGAGCGCTCTGCGGTCACACCGCGCGCCCAGCAGATCCAGCGCGGGCTCTCCCGCTATGAAAGGGCTGCTGTCTGAAACACTTGGCTCTCAGTCAAAGTCTCGGAGCCTGAAGATCAAGAGTTGGTTGGGTTGGTTGTTTTTTTTTTCTCTCTCTCTCTCTCATTTCTATTAGTTTTTATAGATCCACTTGCCCACTTAGAGGGGGGTTGCAGGGCGACGAACCGGCTGACTCATACAGCAACAGTGCATGAGGCTGTGGGGAGAGGGAAAAGAAAGGGTGTAGAGGTCTGACTTGCAGCTCTGATTCTATTTACTCTTTTCCCACTATTTCTAACCTCAGCCATTTAACAATACTTGGAACTTAGTCCTAAGATGGGACTTGAAACTTTCCCACGGGTTGAACCTCCCTGGATCCAGAAATCTGCACATGAGCCATTGCTAAACGTTTAGCAAAGCTGTCTACTGTCAAGCTCCCAGGATGTTCGTAGGGCACTAAATGGAGAGGCAGGATAAGAGATGGAAGTGACAGATAATTAGGAAATGTGAGGAGGAGAAGGTGATGAAAAAAGCAATTGGTTGTTCACAGAAACACTCTTGCAAAAATGCTTCCCAGGCAGAAACCAGAAATCTAAATATTCTCATGTGAACTTTTTCATGTTCATCTACATCCCAAATTTACACCACTCATGCCAGTACCTTTTCTTTGCACCTCTATTCCTTCTCCACAGGATATTTCTTCTGAACTTGTCAGGATTCTAACACATAAAAATGCGTTGATCTGTTACAGCAGTAAGTCAATTCTGATTCACCAATCCAGTCCACAAACAAATTGCACGATCAAAATCCAAGAAAAGTCTGAAAGAAAAAGGAAGAGATGTCAGTGCCTGAGAAATTATTATCTGATGGGGGGAAGTGGATGGATCTTGAAACAATTCAGTATTTTGTTGCTTGGGTTTTTTTTCTGGTAGTGCAGCATTTTCTTAAAAGAAACCACAGTACTTGAGATATTACAGTCCTGCAAACACAGCTGCAAGCCACAACCCAGGAAACACAGATCTAGTTCTCACTTCTGATTCATTACATCACTTTCTGCCTGGTGACCCCCCATTTTTGTCTGCCAGCAATATTTGTTATAATAACAATCAATATTTTATTGTAAGCTTGTTGAAGCACGAATTATCTCTTGCAGGAGAAGCACAATGAAGACATTAAATCCAACTATGGCAGGGAGCGATTTTTCCACAAACAGAACACATGGTCTCTGTCAGAAAACACGGCTCATCTAATATTTATTCTCTACTTACATGAAAATAATAGATTTGCTTTCCCGTTCCTCCATCAACAAATTATCTTGTAGGGTCATTATTTGCAGAGTAATTAAAGAGATCCTATCCAGATGATCCTTCAACAGCAACAACAACAAAAAAGATGTCATTTGCTTCAGTATGAAAGCCATTATGTTCCTTAGAAAGAGCTTCCACTCAACCCCATTTTCCAGAAATCTGTACAATTCACACAAAAATTCTCACTTTTGCCATTCAGATGGGAACATCCACAGGTATGTGACAGTATCAGCAATGGCAGAACAACACCTATTTCCAATTCATTCCAGGTGGAAATCAGCCAGTGGGAGGTTAAACACCTTGGCTGGTCAAGCAGCAGCTCATTGGCATAGACTAAACTAGAACAGAAAATTCTAGGATCCTCTCTTTGTCCTTAATCCACTCAGTTCCACTGGCCCAGAAATTCCAAACTGTATGCAAGGCAAGTACTTTTATGTTTTTCCCTTTTTAATCAGCCATAACAGGGGCATTTTGGTCTCTTTCAAAATAAAGCTTGAAATAAAGGACAATCTATCTTGTTATTGTTTGTCTGTCAAGGATATAATTTTTGGGAGACAAATTCCATGGACTATTTTGACAGTGCAAATTATTGTAGGATCCATGCAAAGAATGAAAATCGATTTCTCATTCCCCAAGGGCGTCTCCACACATGGGCATATTAAATTAAAAGGTTTGAAGCAAAAGGTCCCTTTTACTTCTTCTTGGTACAACTCCTGTTACTTGAAAGAGATATTTTGAAATACCTCACGCTTACATGCAGTTATGCATGGGGGTTTGCAGACACAACTTTAATTGGTCCCCAGGACCTTGCTTTGAAGTGATGACTCACAAAGAGTATTTTGTCAAGCCAACTGTGCCATAAAAATATTAAGTGTGGCTTAAAACAGTAAAGGTTTTATTATCCTGTTAACTTCCTGTCATGAAGCATTGCATTAAATTGTACTTTTAAGGGATTAATGACCTATTTGCTTCATTCCTTGCTACATTTGTGGTTATAAAAGCTAATAAAAGCCATGTTATCAACAACAGTGTTAATGAAGATATTGGAAAATCAGTCAAGCACAAGTATATTCTAATCCATAGTATTAATCCAATTGCCTTTCCCTAGGAGAGCTTTTTTTAGTGTTCCCTGGTGACCTTGCAGCACTGTGGCCATTTTGTGGGCACAGCCAGGGAACTTAAATGTTTGAGAAAGAAACGCAAGGAAGAAAAACCTGCACCTACGTTACACAAGTGTGAAGCCCTCTCACTCAGGAAGGACCATCCAGAAGCGTGGAAAACGTCCCCGTCAACAAAGACAACAAACAGCATCAACGTGTCACCGTCACAGCTGAAAACAAATACCAAACTATGGGAAACAGCCGCCGTTCCTGGGGTTGTTATTCTGGACAGACACACTACAAGACGGAAAATTAATCCAATTTATTCCGTAAGAGACAGGTCTGCAAAACCAGCTTTGTGAAACAATGATGAATTCTTAAAGTTTTTGTTTATAAATAGAACCGAGTCAATTGATTTCTTTGCTTGTTTGGCGAGTAGCTTATCCACAGAACTATGTAGTTCTGGGAAGCTGAAACCATTCATGAAGTTCTGCTGAATTTCACAATCACTTTTGACTAAAAAAGATTAAAATGTGGGAACGCTGAAATGTTCAGCACTGATGCTGGTTGAAACATTTCAAAGTCGTACTTTTCACTTTAAAAAAAAAAGCAGGGTTTGAGAAAAAGACATTAAAGGTAAAACATTTCAGGCAGACCTAAAACAGAGTCACATTTTCAGTATCACAACTAACCCAAGACCCCACTATTTGTGTAGCTTAACACATACCTTCTTTTTTCAGCTATCAAATTGCCAACCAGTAACAAAACAGCAACAGACTGCTCCATACTGGCATTCTGATGGCCACCTCAGGGGTTTGCACACCAAGCTGCCACCATGCAGAGTAAAAAGGACACTAGGACACTGGTCCAGCACACTGATGAGACATCACTGAAAAACAGTGTATTTCCAACACCCCCAGACACTGCACAGCAGAGGGTTGAGTGTAAAAACAAGCACAACCCCTCAAAGTCCTGTCTTCCCATGTACATGATACAGGAGGTCTCCCAGCCATGGGCACCCTCCCTGTGTGGTGATTCCACCTCTCCACCCTCAAGTGTTTACCATCACAAATGGGGGCTCCCAGCTCAGCCATTTCCTTAACCCCACACAGCCGCTCACAGAGTGAACCCAGCTCAGCCAGTTCCCAGCCTGGTCCCTCATCAATGGATCTATTATCTACACAATGCAGTTTTTAACATCTTATATGAAAGCCCCATACATATTAAGACACATGGCACTCAATTTATTTACCTCAGAAAGGTGAACAGACTCAAAAATTCTGACTAGTGAGTAATTTGTGCCAAGGCAAGGAATTAAATGTGAGCTTTTCTTCCTTCTAGGTTATCTTGTTATTTTTGCTGACTGCATGCAGTTACTGATGGAAGAAAATTTGAGTGTGACTCTGCAAAGGATTGAGAAACACTTGAAGACGCTGCTCTCAGGAGGGGGATTGTGAAAAGAGCCATCTCTGACACAAAGTGTGTATTTAGCAGGTCATTGCTTATGCACTGCAAAGTAGGTGAGTTCTTTCTTTACATCACCATTTCACTGAAAAAACACAAGAATTGCAGAGAAACTGATGATGAGGATTTTTTACTCTATAAGTAATAGGCACGGGCTACTTAAGAATGCCCGCACACGCATTAAACTTTGTTTCGTGTTCCATTAGCACAAAAGGAAAAGGAGTGAGGAGCATTTTCAAAACTATTTCCAAGGTTAACCTTTCCAGGGTGGTGCCATTTACCATCAGCTGTGTGTGGCTTAAGATACCTGAGTGGTGTTAAAAGCATAGACATGGCAGCCGAACTGGCTACTGGCTTTTTATATTTTCCTTTTATTTCTCTGACATTTTAAATCTCTTTTAATGTCTTCTTTATTCTTCTCTCTCTCTTTCCCTTTCTGTTTTTTTCTCTGATTACCGTGGTAATGAAGGACTGTTGCTCATCTGTTCCTCCTTCCTTTCTGGACAGTTGTTGTGGCCTCTTACTGCCTATTTCAGAACACGGATGACATCTACAGCTTATTCAGACCCAGAATTTTAGGGTATGTGGGTTCTCCATCCTGCAGTTGTGTCCTTGGGAAGCACTGAGTGGTGGAGAGGAGCAGCCTTCAGTGGTCAGGACAGTGAACAGCCCATTGAACCACAGTTTCCAAAGCCTGGGTGTAGACCCTCCATCTACTGATACCAAGTGTTATTGATGCAAATGTTGATACAGGTTGACAGCAATTTGCCAGAAGTTTTGGCTCTGCATAATTTGAGTTGACTCTGAAAACGATTGGAAACAGAAATCTATATATAGATTACAGGTTTAAAACAGAGCCAGCTGTTTTATGAGGGAATGCTCTGCATTAAAGGAGTTTTCTGAGATGTTGAAGAAAGGCTTTTGTCTCAGATTTCTGGGAAGAAGATAGGGATTTTTTTATATATGTAGTTTTTTATAAATTTTGTATGCTGTATCCCTAAAAATCTCCAATGACTTTGAACTTCTAAAGCTTTCGAACAAGATAGAGATGGACAGAAAGGCAAAAAATACATGCCCACAGCCATGCACAAGCAATAGCACTAAAAAAGTCTATACCATAGCAGATCAGCTCATCTAGTGTCAATGGAACTAAAGCCTTATTATTAAAAAGATATATTGTTAAAAGCACTCAGGGAGCAAATGCTTGTAGCTGGTACTACATTTCTCAATTACTCTGATTTATTTGATGTTCATATCAATGAAATAATTCTACATACAGGGGGAATAGGAGAAATATAGATTAATATAATGCTGGCTGTTGATTCTGATTGACAGCTGTGAAGTATGGCCACATCTGGTTGTTAAAGTTTAAAAGGATTTTAAAATTAGAAGTAGCATTTCTGAGCCTAGCGCTGAAAAACCCTGACATTTGCAGTGCTGGGAGCAGGCTGTGAGAGGGATTTCTATGCTGGTTTCCCACCCAGAAGAATATATTTACTGTTCAAACATTTTGAGGCAGGCACCCATGGAAATCAACGGGAACTCTGCCACGGGTTTTAAGGGGAGCAGAATCTGTCCCTATGTGTAAATATACAGCAATATTTTTTTTCCTCTGACTGTTAAAAACCACCATCACAACTGGATGGAACCTGGTTTTAAACACTCAGACATGGGGCCTCTTTACCACAGGAGTCTCCAACGATGTCCATCCTTAACACCACACCAGCTGCCAGCCGAAGGCTCTGAAATGCTGATTTTAATCAAAATCTTTCCTTTCAAATCTAGCTTACAGTTTACTCACAGCGCAAAAGTGCTTCTCAGCACTGGAATTTTCAGGATGCGATGCCGAGCCAAATACTGCAGGCACAGCTTGCTCATAAGACAGCAATCTCGTGGCCCACCTTGGAGGCTGTAATAGGGCTACTGTACTCAGCCTCCCACCCTTGGTGAAGCCCACTAATAACATCTGTTTTATAGCATTCACTCCTGCAACCTGCTAGTTCCTTGGCTCTCCTGCTGTCACAGAGAGGATGTGCTTTACTGTGCTGCAGGTCTGGTGGAAAGTTGTCAGACTTCAAGCCAAATGTAAAAGCAGCCAGTGCTGAATAAATGACTTGAAATACTTTCTCCAGGGACCCCTTCCAGGTCCAAGATAGGCAGATTTGGCCAGTGTTTGTAGACAGTCTTGCTCAGAGGCAAATTAAAAATCAAAATACAGACACCGTTTGAAAAACATCGAAAGCTAGACTCAAACATCCACCATGTATTAAGACATTCTTATATAAAAATAACCACAAGGTTGCAAATTCATACTTTCCTACTTGGTGAGACCAACTGCAACCAGGAATAAACCTGGAAATGTGTGGGGCAGACTGCGGTGCTGCCTTCAGAGAAAGCATAAAACTGGAGGTGGAAAGCTGGAGTGAGAAAAACAGGACGCTGTGAACCAGGCAATTGAATCGAGCAGTGGGTGGCACACGGAGCAGGACCCTCACCTGCCCCAGTGCTGCCCACGGGAGCTGCCCCACTCAAGCCAGCGGGACAAAGCAGGACTCCCACTGTGGAAATACTGAAGTTTTACCTGGGTAAGCCCATGGTAGCCTCGACACCCAACTCACAACCCATCCCTCCTCATCCCTCACCCTGGCTCTGCTGGAGCTGGAGCCCACACTGCAGTTTGGGAATCTGGATGCCAGCCCTCAGTACCAGACAGCAGGAACACATCCTGCTTCTGCTGCATGGGGTGAGAAACAGAAAGGGTTTGCCAGCAGAAGGTTTGCCAGGAGACTGGAGGGATCCTGAGACGTGGGGCAGGAGCAGACGCAAGGTAGGGCAACAATATCCAAATGTGTGGGTATCACAGAATGGCTTGGGTCGGCAGGGACCATTACAAATCATCCAGGGACACCTTCCACTATCCCAGGTTGCTCCAAGCTCCATCTAACCTGGCCATGGGCAGGGACACCTTCCACTATCCCAGGTTGCTCCAAGCCCCATCTAACCTGGCCTTGGACACTTCCAGGGATGGGGCAGCCACAGCTTCTCTGGGCAACCTGTGGCAGGGCCTCACCACCCTCACAATAAAGAATTTCCTCCCAATATCTAATCTAAACTTCTAAATCTCTTTCTGTTCAAAGGAATTATTCTTTGTCTCATCACTACATGTCCTTACAAAAAGTTCCTCTCTGATTTTCCTGTAGGCTCCCGTTATGTACGGAATGGGGAGCCTCGAGCAAGTGCCACCTATCTTATTTCATTATTGGGGGTTTTGTACCTGCAGAGCATTAAGAAAGCCTGCACTCCAGCTGCCAGGCGTGACTACACGAATGACACACAACTGAGGGGGTCAGGACACCATAGAATGGGTACAGAAGAGTGGTGAAGTGGAAAAAGAGACAAGGGAAAAACTTCAAGCCAGTTTTGCTGCCAGACTTTATCTCAGAGAGCTACAACCTCAGACAAAATAGTCACCCTTCCAATCAGCAGCCCCTTCACATGGTGCTTTTTCTTGGCAGTCACTGTTTAGATTCTCTGGCTGGGTTTGTAGCCTGGCTACGTAAGAGATTTTTGGGCATAACCAAGTTGCACAGAGCACTGCTGAGTGCCACAGCCCAGGATTGCCACCAGCATCTTGACCCTGTTGGACCACAGGCTGTGCCCAGGGATGTCTTGGAAGCAGCCATGCAACTGCTACGGGAAAATCTTGTTTACAGCTACTGCTTCCCACAACACAGAAAGAGCAATTGCAGCCCACGAAGCTCCTTTTGCATCCTCCTGCTCTCCCTCTCTGTGGCAGGATCACGGAGCACAAGCCACCTCGTTTCTCATAACCCCAGTTATCATTGCAAATCCTCAGAGATCCAGGCACTGATGATTCTGCCTCTCCATGTTACTCCTCTTGCCATACATCACCCCTCTTACTGTGTGGGACAGCCAGAGTCATCGTGAAAGCTACAGGGCTCCTACAAAAGCCACTTGTGGCTTGAGTCATGTCTCAGTGCTGCTGTGGTTTGGTCAGCAGCTACTCCTTGCAAATCCACGACACAACTGGGGCAGAACACCCTGCCAGTCATCACGGGCTGCCTGCGGACACCTTTCACTTTTGTATTCACTGTTCCTCATTGTTTTCATCTGCTCATCAATCTTTTTCTGTGTGTGCCACTGTCCCAGTGATACAGAAGCAGCAAAACAGAAAGGAGCCTGTGCTTCCGCGAAAATGAAGTCTATCCTTACATCCATATCTGAACAGAACCTCAAACACTTCATACCTCGAGGTTAAAATCTTAAATCAGTCATTGCAGAATGTACTGTTTGTGCAGTTATCATAAATGCGCTTGTATTATCTGGATTTGGGAATGATTTAAAATGTGTTAAAAATTATAATGAGGAAAAAAGAAGCAGTAAGGAGGAGATCAGAATTTGGGGCACATTTCCAAATTGATATTTAACATAACCTTCAGCCAACTCAAACCCCCTGTGGGACAGTATTTGCCCGCTTTAAAATGTTTGCTTGCACACCAAAAATAAAATTCTGCCAAACATCACAGCTTCACTACAACTTATTTTAATTATCGTTTTCAAGAAGAAACTCTGAAAACCTGAGTTAGGAGGCAAAAGGAAGAAATAACCTGGAATTAACCACATTCTCCAGCAGTTTAAGCACCACAGAGCTTTCTAGGGTAGGCAAGACCTCTGAGCTGCTTAGAAGTCCAAACTTTTACTTTAAAATAATAACAACAACTTTATTTCTGTTCATTAGGCATTGTTAGTGCTCTCCATACTGTATCAGAGTGGGCTTGTGTGGTGGTAGGTTAAGAGCAAATTTCTGTAACCATCAGGGAAGGAAATGGAGAGGAATAATCTCTTCCAAAATTGAAGCAAGAAAATGAAGATGCTTTTCCTGTGTTGCCCCAGTTAACCAGACATCAAATAATTAGTCAAAGTGGTGGTATTTTTATTTTTTTTTTAAGTTTTTCTAGATTTGAAAAAAAATAAAGCAAAGCTTCTCATGGCTTTTAATGCATAAAAGAGCCTGAGAGTCCTGGAAGATGCCAGGAGAATTTCTCAGCGTGCTCACTGACACACAAAATGCTTTAAAAGGTTACACAGAAAAGTCTGTCTTCAAGAAACTGATAGGACCTCATACCAGCTCTGGGTTACCTTTAATATTGAAAAGAGCTGCCAATGTTTATTATTTCACATCCAATTTGTTGCCATAAACAGTTCAAAAGAAAGTGATTAGTTTCACATTAAAGAGGCTCTGCCAGCAAGGGAACAGAGCACATCAGAGATGCCAGAGCTGGGGCTTTGCTCCTGGCCTGTTGGGAATGCTTTCAAATCACACAGCATCAGACAGGAGTAGTGCTGGAGGCAAAAAAGCAGAATAAACTGAAAGTCAAACAGAGTGAGACCGTGTGTGTGTTATTATTGTGTCTTACTGGAGCGCTGTTATTGCAAGCCCATAATGACATCATGATAAAACTGCAGGCAAACCCATCATATTTTTGTAAGGGATCTCAAGGCTCTGGAATATTTTGACTAGAGGGGAAAGCAAAGTCCATCTCCCATCTTCCACAGCTAACAAGAGCTGACCTTCTCTGAATTTCCTTTGAAGGCTGTACAGTGCAGCAATAAACATGTTCCATGCAATACATGAATCCTGAGCTGAGGAAAGTAAGAGTTTTGGATTTACACGTACGAGGTGAAATGGAGGCACAGGACAGGGAAAAGAGACATCCAGTTAAACCCAGGATACACTCACAACATGGCTAACACAAATGCCCAAAATGCCAGTAATCTGGGAACACGGATTTGAGAGATCATACCGCTTCCAATCCCACTAGTGTGTCCTAGTCAGCTCTCTCCCCTCAAACAGGGAATTATCACTGACATTTAAAAGCCTAAGAAAAGAGATTTCCATCATGATCAAGGGCTGCAAAAAGATACAATTATAATAAGCTTCCACTCGTGGAAGCTTTTTACTTCATACAAATAATCTTTTCAGAGTCAATCCCATGTATTTATTCTAGATAACAGATGCACTGCTGTTGCAAATGTAGGCTGGGCACTCAATATAGTGTTTAGTATAGCAACTCCTAGCAACATTTCCTTCCCCTCATCGTGGGGAAGTCTGCATCTGTGCTGGAATAGGTTAGATAGCTACTTAAATATTTACTAAAGGAACTATATTATATGATAAATGTTTATAGAATGCATGCTATGCTTCACAAAAGCAGTGAACTAAAGCCGTGGAATAAGTGGATTGGGTTTATCCTAGGTATATGAGTTTACTTTTGGAAACGCTCTTGAACAATGCAAAGTATGACACTTTTATAGCATGTGACAAATGGGAGTTTGTGTTAAAATCATATTTGGAATTGCAAGTTTAGGACAGAGTATGTAGATCATTAAGAAGTCATTAAATCCATCTTACCTAGGGTACAGATCCATATAAAACTTGAGAATGTGTAAGTTTTTATGTTTCAAATGATAAGATTATTTTAACTCTGTAGTTTTTATGTGCTGGAAGTGTTAAACTTTTAATTAGGCACTCAAAACCATCTCAAGTGAGAGGGACCATCTGGAAACGAATCTCTTTTAGATAAAACTTCCCTTAAACATGAAGGAAAAGCTTTGCAGAGGTAACAGTGACAGGAAGATTTTTGGAGCAGGGGCCTGGATGAACGTGTGCACAGACTCATTTATACACAAACACAGACCAAAAGGAGTGGAACCACAAGGTCCCTGCAGGTTCTCACCAGATGAGCAGCTGAAGGTGCCACAGACTGGCACCAAAGGTACCCTGGTGCTGTGGCCAAACAGAGCTGCTTCAAACACATGCAGAAAAGGGAGTTTTCACTCCTAATTTCACTGGCTGTGAAGTTCCACCGAGGGAGACTAAGTTTGATCTGAGCCTGCTGAGGAACACTTCTTCATACCAAAAACCTCTGAATGCAACACAACCCACTTAACCCAGAACAGATTAAACCATTAAACAGATTAAACCAAGTCCAATGTGAAACCCTGACAGGGTTCTAGGAAAGGCTACACATCTTTCCCTCCCCTATCCAGCCAGCTCTTACTGCTGTAAAAATCCACTCTCTGGTGCAAAGCAGTAGGATTCAGCCTAAGACTTCTGCTCTGAGTATTCCCCACTGGTTCCTTTTTCATACAGACCACCTGCAAACCATGGAGATCCATGATGGCAAAGCCTGGGAAGTGGTTTTTCTGAGATCACCAAAAAAGTACTACGCAATATTCTGCCAGATCTTTGTAGGAAACCCTGCCAGGTCTTTGTAGGAAACTATCAACTAAGTAATTTTCACAGTTGTTGGCCCTTGTGGGATTCCATCAGCATCACAACATGACATGAAAACTGGTATTTGTACTGCAGATTAGAGCCAAAAATTGATAGATCATTACTTCCAACAGAAGGGTAGTTTAAAGTGAATAATGTAAAAGATACAGTAAAGAACTTTGGGTCCTAAATATTCCTTAACAGCTACTGCAGTCAGAAAGCAATGGACAGAGAGATGTGCAAGGCTGCTCCCTCTTCCCAAAATCATCTACAACATGCAAGGGATTTCCCAGTCACGGGAAACACAGGAGATGGGAGAGGAAATGAAAGGGTGCAAAATGAGAAGATGTCTCTCAGCTTTGGAGAAAACAAACTCTGGCTTAAAGGAAGTACAAAAGTGGGCAGATGGTGGACAGACACCTGCACAAAAGTGGTGTGCATCCAAGCCCAGGTTATCACTTTGTTGTACAGATATAGACCCTTTATTTCCAAGTACTTCTGTTTCTCTGTCTCTCCTCCTTTGAACATGCACTTCCTCTGTTGCTACACTTCATGCTTAAATAAACTCCACTGCGTGGTTCTCCTGCGTCACACGATTCCTGTTTGCTGATCACTGCTCAATAGCTTTCAATGGACAGGACAAATAAAATATATTTGCAATTTCTTATCTGGAATGCATTGCACAAAAACTACGGACATTTGAACTGGAAGAACTGCACTTCCACACTGGAAGTGAGGCACTATTTCTGTCCAGGTGGCACGGCTTGAGGGGAGCCAACCCAATTTCACTTGTTCTATTGAGCAAACAGTGCTTTCAAAGTTGCAAACATTCAAAAGAGGAAGATACAGAAAGCTGCTAAGTAAAATTTACAGAAACAGCTCAGAGTGATTGACTAGACCTTCTAGATACCTAATTAGAAACACTGCAGAAAGCACTTAAGCACTGAACTTTTGAATTAGAGTCCATTCTGAAGAGCCTGAAATTTAATGCCCCAATGTTTAAGGCATTACAGACCACCATAAAAAATCTTTGCCCCTTTTTCCTATGTTGCCATTGCCGTACCTACCTGTGAACGCTAAAATTACAGGGTACTCTGCACCTCAATTCACTTTTTCATTGCACCACAACATTTTCCTGACCATTGCCTTCACTCACTTTTAAAGCACAAGGGCATTTTAATCCTGACAAAAAGACCAGCAGATTTTAACATTAATATATATGATCCATGCTTGCTACAGAGGGTGGAATTCAAATCCCAAATTTTCTGCCTCTGAAGAAAATCTTGAACTTCTGTGAAGACCTCCCACAGAAACCAGGAAAGAATTAATGGGCTGCTGAGTTCCTAATATGTCCCACCCTGTGGCACCTGAAGGAAGTAGGTGTTAGACTGGCAGGGAACAGCTTGACAGGTTGAATTTCCAGCTATTTATGGTGACTGACTGAGGGGCCTGGAGCCAAGGATGACTGTTCCCAAGTCTGCCTTTGGCAAAGAAAGCCTGGCAGAAAAGGAGTGATTTTTCTTGCTGCCAGGGACTTGGGGGTCTCTGATACCAAGTGGGATGGAAGTATTTGCTGTTGTTTTTTTCCTTTCTGACTTTTATTGATCACTGGAGGGGTGAGGAGGCTGCTGAGTGCTGGGCCCAGAAGGGGTGAACTGTGTTCCTGTGTATTTACTTTGGACTTCAGGGGCCACAGAGAGAGTGGAACTTTTTATGCAACACAGCTGGCAGAAGAAAATATCTCTGATTTGAGGGTGTTGGAGGGTGGATGGATCAACAAAAATTCAGAAGGAAACAATTTCAGAGTTGCTATTAAATTATGCTGCTTGGAAAGGGGATGTTCTCTGGGCATTATGGCCACACTGATCAACTCTCACTCCTCAGAGTGACAGCCAGCCTTTACAGCCAGTCTTGAACAGCTGGCTCAGCCCACTGGGACCAACCTCCCAGAGAAACCACCCAGCCAGAAAAGCCCTGCCCAGCTCCCCTCAGCCAGGTACAGTTATTCCTGATGGACAGACAGACACTCCTGTTTCACGAGCAGGTTTACAAACACTCAGAGGACGCAGCAGGAACAATGCTCCTTTCAATGCTCCAGTACCTGAAACAGATTTAAAGAAAAAGCAGGGGAATTAATATATAGGAAATGCAAGCTTGAACACCCTGATTTTGGTGTGTTATATAGATGTTTGATGTGTAGACATCTTGGCGTAAATATTTTATTTTCTGAAAAAAATACGATTTAATTATCCCACATAAAGCCTGACAATTGAGGTTTTTTTGGTTGGTTTGGTTTGGGGTTTTTTGGTTTCTCTTGGTTTTGGTTTGGTTTTGGTTTTTTTTTTTGGCATAAGCAAGTAACAAAAACTAGTTACCCATACAAACTGAAGAGAGAAGGGACTATGTTTACTGGGAGATTTGCCAAGGCACAGGAGATTTAAGTCTATCCTCTTCCTCAAGGATTTCAAATCCCTATGTGGGACACACCCTTATCTTTCCTATAGAGGGAAGCCACCCTGAGGTGTTTTGTTCTCAGAAAGTTCCTGGAGCTGTTTCACCTTGCACGGAATATCAGCCAAAGTTCTGCCCCTTGTACAAATAAATCTTTTGTACTTGTATATATTGACAGTAAACCAGCGATGATGCCTGTCAGTCCCACATGACCATACTCAGGTCATTTTATTGGCTATGGCATTATTACAGCCTGGGAGAGAAGGATCCAATGCCTGGATACAAGATTTTTTTTTTTTTGAGATGCTATTGTGCAAACAAACAAACAAACAAATAAAAACCTCACAGCACCAGGATATAGAGTAAAATATTTCAACCTCACACACCACATTTCTTGGTACAAGGAAACCCACAAGTGCTTTGCTGGTCAGAGTCAGAAGTATGAGAGCAATGTTTTCTCAGTGACTCCCCACCAGCATAATTGTGGAGATGTTCACCTTCTCCCCAGATATTCCTAGGAGAACACCATTCTCCTGATTTTTTCAGAGCCAGTGTATTTGATAAACTTGTGTTAAAAGAGATGGACAACTTCACAGTGAAGTTCAAAAACCACAGATGGGGCATATCAGAGATCATACTGCACCAAGGCTCTCCAAGCCTACGCCTCTTCTTTCATCAGCCAGTTGTACAGCTAACATCCCTTTGGGTTCTTTCAGAATTATCTAATTCACTGAAACATGTGCCTCATTCCAAGCTGGTTCTTTTTATTAACATCAAAAGGCTTTGGATCAGGCCCTATTAGAAAAAAAGAAAAACTTTTTCTACAAGGCTATTGTGCTTTTTTTATCGGGTACACAACAGTGCTTTTGTGACTCCTCTCCCTGCCTCACCTATCACCACACACGTTAGCAGATAACATGTCATTAAAGAGCCATCACTGTCCTCCAGGAAAGCTGCAGGAAGGTTTCTTGGCCTGCCAAGCAGCAGTTCTGATAAGGGATCACCTGCACGAGCAGTGCAATCCTACCTTACCACCAACAGCCTCTTCCAAGTGCACAGATGCCTTGCCACAAATTACTGTGGCTGAAAGAGTTTGGGCTGCAGTGGGAGAGATGGGAAGAGGGAAAAAGGAGTTGTTATTTTAAAACCATTTCTGCCTGATTCTGCAATTGAAAATTGCTTATGCCTGGAGGTTAGAGAGTGGCTGTCCCTAAGCATTTCTTTCCTAGCTGTATCTCCACCCCTACCACCCAAAATCATGTTTTTATGGGCTTCACTGCAGTTATCGTCAATCAGTAATTTACAGCTGCAAAATACACATTCTCAAATGACACAGCTCTGGCCTTCATAATAAATCAAGGCCCTACCTGTAAGAGGGCAAAACTTCCCTTACAACCAAGTAAAAAATGCATTCAGTGCGATACCAGATGTTTATAACAGCCCCAGTAGGAAAAGTAAATTGTAATAACAATATCCAAGGATGAACACAGAGCCCTTGTAGCATCAAACCACTGTTCAGTTGCAAGTGTTTTAACCTCAGTGAATGGTGTAAAACTTGAAATTAGTAACTTAACACAAATTAGTTAACTATAAATTAGACTAAGTTTCAAAGGAAATGAAGTAATGACACTTTTTACATTTCAGACCTTGCACAGCTGAAGTCGTGCCCTTAAAGAGCTGCAGATACTCCCCTGCCCTTACACTGTTGAAATCCCTTATATTGTCAATAGTAAGTACAGGAAAGTGCTCAAAATTCTACAAAATCATTTTAACAAAGCATGACTAATAAAACCAAACCAAAAAGTTTATAGAGTAAGTCATTTTGAAGATGCTGAAAATTAGTTATAAAGAGTGACTTATCACAAGAAACACCCTTTAATACATCTGGAAGATATCAGAGAGTGGAAAATCAACTGAGCAAATAATCACAAACTTCAACTGAGAAATGGAGTGAGGGAAGGATGATTCAGAGAGTTCGTGTTCCCTGCTCAACCTTAATTAATGGTCTAAGTACCAACAAACAGGAAAGATCTTCGCTCAGGTGCTGAATGACTTTCTCTCCTCCTGAAGCATACATGGGTTGAAGATGTGCAGCACATCTGGGTACTCTAAAAATGGATCCTCCACAATCTGCCTTCCACTAGGAAAGTACAGCAATTGCAATGACTCGTGTTTTACTCTTCTAATTGCAATAAAGAAACAGAATCTTACTTTAGAAAGTACTGATATTCACAGGACATAACAGCTTGTGTTTATTGGTAATGTCGCTGCTTTCAGAAAAAAATCCATATAGCATGTGTAATTGAGAGGGTAATTTTAAATCTGTGAATGCAAGATCCCTACCAGTTCACAAAATCCAGACTCCTTTTCCAAACTCCATTCTCCTTCTGAGGAAGAAAATAAAAAACAACCCAGAGGCTGCACTAAACTAGGCTCAAAGTTCGTTAGACAGAAATCACAGCCCGAGAATGGCAGTAAAGAGGTTTAGATTTTCTGTCTGAGAGCATCAGCTCTGGCTCCTAAGTCTTACTGCGGGGCTGGGGAGCCACCCTTCGGTCATTGCTCTAAGTGCAAAATCAATAGAACCGCACACTCTGACAGCTTCTGCCCTCTGAGGAGGGCTCTTGATGAACACCTATAAATTCACTGGGCTTGCCAACAGCTATTCCAAGGATGTCTCTGGTTTAACACCATTTACAGAGAGCATCTTGCCTCACAGGGATGGCAGGGAGAAGTAATTTCTGCATGTGGGGGGCTTCGAGCATGTTACGTGCTAAATGTTGCCACTGCACTCTGTGCCCTCCGTTCTCTATCCTGTCACTGACACAGACCAATTCCCACAAAGTGACCGCCTGCAGCACCACTTCTCACTGAAATGAGGATGAAAGGAAACCGAACATTTGTAGCTTTGTAGGTTTCTCTCCCCAGAGCCCAAAACTGACTAAATGAAAAGGTTACACTGAATTACAAACTACTTTGTGATAGGCAGACACAGATGAGTGTGAAAAGGAGAGCAACACACAGAAAAGACCAACAAACTGCTACCATATGATTTCAGCAAAATGGGCTGGACACTGAAGCAGAAAGGCAATCCTCAAACAATGTAAAACACAGATATTAAGCTCAAGAGAGGTCAGCTGACAGGGCAGAAAGGGAAACCCATGGAAAGCAGCCAGAGAGATTAAAGTTAAGACCCACACAACTCTTATTTCACATTGAAAACCACAAACCATTCCCGGAAAGGAAGAAACTTTTATGCTCCCTCTTAGCCTTGATGTGAGCAACCTTCTTAAATGCTTCTGCATTTTATGAGAAGGGACCGAGTTCCCAGAGTTTTCCATTTACTCTTCCCTCAGGACTTGGGGGCTCTTGTTCTTACTTTCAACTCATGATCATCCTCTACCATAGTGAGCTTTTGCTGGTCAGTATCAAGGGGAATCGGTCCATGAGGCAGAGAAGATAAATAGTGGATACAAAAGCACTGGATAACCCAGACACAGCAGGAAAGCAGTGGTTTGGAATTTGGATACAGACTTGGGAACAACCAAGATCAGGAAATTTAGATGAACTACAGACTGTTGGGTGACCAAACAGAAAAAAAGAAAGAAGGAAGGAAAGAAACAGGCTAGAAACAGCCATCAGTTCAAAATACAGGTAATTAGCAGAGGTTGAAGTAATTAGCACCTATTGAGGTAATTAGCACTTGCTGAAGCAGTCTGAATAGCCAAGGAAGCAGTTGCAGCACTGAGGACAAATGCACTTCTTCCTATATTCCACAACTCTTTCAAACACCACATACCAGACAAACCTTGTGCTCCCACAAGATGAACATTCCTACTCACGTGACACTTCTGGAGATGAAGATGCCAGGAGCTGGAATGATCTCTCCAAGCCCACACTGTAAGTTAGGAGCAACATGAGGACAACAGAGGAATTTCCAGTTGATCTGACTGCAAGGACTCTTCAGCTACTTCTAAAATTAAGGGCCTTTCTCCTCCCACCACCAGAGAAAGGAGAGCACATGGGATCACCGAACAACATTTCCATTGGTTAAAAAGCAGTGTTTTAATTATTCTGTTAGTGGCCCTCAGACACTTTTCCTTGCCCCAAAATATAAAAAGTCAGTACGAAGTATAAAACTGATAGAAAATGAACAGGGCACAAGACAGTCATTACAGTGTTTCGTTTCTTTCCTGAGGTATGGGGCCACACGCATTGCATACTTTTCCGTAAAGGATTTTGTTGAAAAAAAAGCTTTTATTTTTATTTCAGCCTGTAGTAATGCAGTATATTATTACACTAATTAATGCTACCACTAAATTAAAGACCAGTTTTGATTAGTGACTGCAGTACTGTTAGGTGTCAGCATAGGAGGCATTTACACCATGGACTGACAAAAGGGTCTGACTGTATTTACAGTCAGAGACATCTTTGTCTTCTGCATTTGAGCAGGTTTTCCAGGTTTTCAAGGTGGTCACTTGATCACTGGAAGTTGAAACCAATATAAACCCAGTGTGGAAAGGCCTCTTCTGAAAAAGAGTTATCACACCTAGAAGATAATGTCACAGTTTTTGGAATTATGACTGCACTAAGAAATGAATGGATTTGAAGGGACTTGATTTGATACACCCCACCGGAAACCCAGGAGTGATGGGTTTTCTTGGTTAATTTGCTTGGAAGAGGAATGCTGCAACTTGGATGTGACTCCCTCCACCAATATTGGTCACACTTGAGTGTAGGGTACTGAATCTGGAACTGAAAAGAAATTTAGGAAAGGAAGTAGCATAATGTGACTGAGATAATTTATCACCAGGCAATGGTACCCTGCTTATATTTATTGTGAAACACTTCTGAAAGAAGCATCTTAGGAAAGTTACCTTACTGCTCCATTGCAGAAGAGCAATTGTGTGCTCTGATACTGCTGCCAAAACACAGCAGCTACACAATGTTTTCAAAGGAAATAAAAACACATCAACATGGACTTAACTAATTAGTCATACAGAGCTGAGTGGCAGGCACCAGACTGGGCCGAGGTATGACATTCTCCACCAGGCTGCAAAAGTTCCACCCAAAAAGGTAAATCTTAGACATCCAAAATACCTTGCATTGTGGTTGCTTTCATCCTAAAAATGTTCAAACACAAATGCCCTCACTCTGGAGAAGTTTCCTGGGATTTTCTGTTTGGGTTGCTACAGGTGATTGGAAGCACCAAGATTAATGCATGAGCAGTGATTGGCAAGGCACTTTAAGACTGATAACCCTTTAGCAAGGACTGATTTCATTCAAAACCATGGAAAAGCAAGGAGTCACAAGGACCCTGAGGGAACCATTGTTGCCTCCTCCTCCTCTGTACAACAGGCACCTGTCTTCAAAAGAAGATTCAGACTCCTGAATTCTAATGAAGAAACAAAAAAGACATCTCCACACATCAGGAACGTGTTCAGGCGCTTCAAATCTCATCTCATCATGTGGAGACACGGCTGGAGCAGAACCAGAATCCCTGCAATGCGTTTAGCACACGTCTAACCTGGCTCTTCCCACGGTGACCCAAAGCTTCTCCTCTCCTTGTTGTGAGGACACACATTCCACACCTGGGCAGCCACCTCGAGATGCTTTTGCACTTGTCAGCTACAAAGAGGAAAGGGGCCAATCATGGCTGCAGTTCTCTCAGGCAAGAGGCAGGACCTGGGAGAAGCTGCCAGAGCAATCCCCACAAGGGAGCGCTCACAGTGCCCACCTTACAGTGCCCTTTAGAGAGAGGAACAACATGGGGTGGCAAACCTGAGGCAACCTCTCCTGGTGACACAAGAAAGAGCCAACATTTACCTGCCCCTGCTCTGGGGGACGTTGCCAGGGAGTCACTGCCAAGAGCCAAGCCTTCCATGGGTGTCCCACAGGAGTGTTACCAGCCAGGATGTGCCTGGAGCAGGATCACCCGCAGCAGGATCACCATTGCACGTGCTCAGGGACATTTTCACCACATGCAGCTTGTTGCCAACTACAATTTGATCTTTAAAACTCAGTTTTAAGTACTACAGAACACAACAAGGTAACTAAACTTAAACCTCTATGACAATTAGGAAACTCCACCCTTTGAATAAAGAGCCTTTTTACCTCTGTCTTAATGGTAGCAAGAAATGCTGCCAACTTCCATTAAAGGAGCATCTACTTTCCAATCAGCAGCTGTAGCCTCTAGGTAATTCCAACCAGTCCCTGGCAAAGCACTCCACTACAAATAATTCAGAGGAAGTTCTTCTTGATGGGACCCTAATTGTCGGCACCTTTGAGAATCTCACTTGCTGCCGTGGAAGAGATTAAAAAATAACATGGGATAATATAAACAATTTGAAACACTGTGCATTTGACAGAACATTGCTTGAGTAAAAACTGTACTCTGAAAGAAATATATCCTGTTGTGGTTTTGATTATACTAATTATTTACTTTATTGAATTGTTTCCACTTTGAAAATGTATATGTTTTGTTCTACACTGTCTACTAAAATGAAGAATAAAACCAGACTGACCAGTTTTGCCTTTGGACCTCCTGTATCAATTGCCAACACAATAATTTTACGTTTAAATTGCAAACAATACCTTGGTGGAAGGTGCAAACAATACAATGGTGAAATTTTAATCCAAACCAGTTAAAATTTTAAATTGAAATCTTAAAACTGTTTCTGGAAGCATTTCTCTTCATACTGGATTCTGAAATCGTTTTAGAGAACAGAATCAGTATTTTATGCCTGCATTATGCAGCCACATTACATTCTGAAAATGGAATCATTCAGAAGGAGCAATATTTCATCAAAGAACTATTAAGGAACTGAAAAGAAAACCGTGGTGCTGTTACACTTCTCGCCCATCAGGCAAATACATAGAACAGATCAGAATGTTTTGTCCAAAGGCTGGGAAGCGCCCCAGTGACTCCCAATTGTCCGTAAAGATGTTATACTTCAGGAAGAGGCGCTGCTCCAAGCTGGAAGACAGAGTAATATTCCTACTCAAGATATAGACTCCATCGTTGTGGAGAGTGCAAGTCAAGTTAAGGCCGGATTTGGACGAGTTCTCATTGAGGTAGAGCCACTCTTTGGTGGCAATGTTGTAGGACTGCACAGTCAGCACATCCTCGCTGGGGCTGGATCTCTGGTTTGGTCCGAGGTCGAGGATGCAGCCCCCCACCAGGTAGATGGTCTCCTCCACAGACAGCATCTGCTGCTTGCGGACGTGCACGTCGCACAGCTCCAAGTTGGTCCAGGAATCGGAAGCGGGACAGTACTGCAGGATGCTCATGTTCCTGCCTGAAACACAGAGGAGACATTCACAAATAGATAATTCCATCAGAAGACACTCGTGGGGCAGCGTTTTTCTTCCCTCCAAAGTGTCCCAGCCTTTACTGCGGATTGCTCACACACTGCAGTGCACAAGCAGGGCAAGCCAGGAGAGACTTGGTGATCACTGACAACTGCAGCTCTTTGCCCTTGACAAGAAACTTTGAACGTTCTGTTCCTTGGCACAGAGGAAAAAAATTATGCTACTTCTGGCACATTACATGATGTAAATTGTCTGGGCATGCACATTTTAGCAGAATAATCCCTACCTTTTAACTTATGCTTTTAATTTTGTCTCTGATTGATACATAAGAATTTTTTTACAAAAAGAGAAATGGAGCAATATTCTCCTCTCCAGAAGTGGTCACAGATGAATCAAACTATCACGAAGACACTATGCTTCATTAACGGCTGTCAAGTGATGATTTATCATGCAAGCTTAACTGTGATACTTTGCATTTCATTCCATAAATTGAAGTTTTATGGAATAAAATTTGTAAAGCTGGTTACATTTCAGCAAGTGGCCTGGATGACCTAAGGGCTACTTTATAAAGAGAGAAACACACACTGTCAAAATCGTCTAAGAACCAGGAACTCTGTGCTCTGCCATCAGGCAGAGGCTCAGAAAGAAGCTGAAATCATCTCCATAATCCACAACTCAGTGGGTGCTTGTGTTGGCAATAGTGTTATTCCACAAAACTGTTACAATACCACCCTGATTTATGGTGCAGTGAAGACCCTGGCTGTGCCCAAGGTTTCACTAAATTATCACAGAACGCACACGACTCAGTAAACTCAGTTCCAGTCTCTGGAGACCTGAGCTCAAATCCAACCTCAAGTGACAAGCAGGAACAGGTTTGCAGACTCCAGACAGGTCTTTTATTAAATCTGCTCCATGTTACCAGTCTGTGCTGCATGATGACTTCCAGGGAGCTCCCAGGGGGAAGAGCAGACAGGGACATACTGACGAGTTCTGTAAGGGCACAGGTATAAATAGCCAGAAATGTAACTGGATTGTCGTGAATGAAGTGCATCACTGGCGTGACCAGGGAGGTGCTGCTCCAGCATTTGCACTCTGATTATTTTCATGCCAATGCTCTGTGAAACTGCAGCTCTACATATAGATGACCTTTGTCCACAAACAACGTATCATTCTCTGACTCATTAAGGGGAGAAGTCCAATTAAGTTTCTATGACTATCTATAGCAGTAAACTTCCCCTGGAAAATGTGCCATTTGAGAAGAGGTGTACGAAACAGAAGTTCATTGCAATGTGGCCCTCACATGCTCAGTCCACAGCCTGGGTCTTTTATATCCACTGAAACAACCAAAAAACCCCCAAAACAAAACCCACAATACAAAACATGAACACCACAGTGCCTGACATGGAATTTCTGTTAGGATCAACATTCACAAGTGAAAGCTGCAAACTCAAGAGAAGGACTTTATTCAAGAAGTGTCATTATAATTTACAGTGGGAAATTCCAGATCCTGCCGTCTTTGGAAAGTGCAGGCTCAGAGAAAGCTCTACACAAATGAAAAAAATAGTACACAAAATCTATCAAAACTGAGGTATATACAGAAATACCAAAAATTACTAAGAATAGCATAACATAAAACCCATTAATTGCTGCATGTGTTTTATCTAGCAAATGTAGCAAACTAGCAAATAAACCTTAGTGTTTCTCAGATCTTTAGGCCTTAACTCTTTCTGACATCTGCATAATTTGGAAGGAAAATCATCAGTTAATCATGGCAATTCTGGTTTCTAAGTCTGCTATGTGTCCTAAGCCAAGATGTCACAGAAAAACTGATTCTAGACCCTTGTTTAGGAAATTATTTGTAACAACCACAGGTGTTTGTTGTCCTAAGTGATCCTGGATTTAAACAGCAGCCTAAATGTGCTAGCTATCCACTGCTCAAAACTTCATATAGTTTTACGGCCCTATTTCCATCAAAAAAGGCTTTTAGGAAAAGACCTAGGAAACGACTGAGGTTTGGAGGGCAGCAGCAATCCTCTGGAGTGTGGAGGAAGCCAGAGATAACTCACTACCCTCCTTCAGCTGAACCCACAGGTAGCAAGCACTGAGTCAGGAGCGTGACACAGGGCAGCAATCCTGACTGCACAAGCCTTGTGCAGGAGTTTTGAATGAATGGGATCTGAATCAGCAATGTGCTGATCTTCCTCTTTATGACACCAGGAGTAGGCAGCCTGATGAAAGAACAGCACAAACATCAGAAAAGGAACTTGCAGAGTGCAGAGCGTGTAGGAGAAAAGCTGGTCCTTCCATAATCATGTAGCACTCTTAACCAAGTCAGAGGTTTTTTCACTTTACTTCTTCCTTCTCTCTCTCTAGATAAAAATGCCAAAGCGCTAACTCTGGTCTCTAGACACAAGAGTTCCCATTAACCTGTTTCAACCCCTTCTCCTCGTTCTCCTGTCTCACAGGATGTTTCCCTTCGGATCTGACTTCTCAGCATAAGTGTTTCCTGCCAGACATCTCTGAGTCCCAGTGCTGGACATGACGGAGCACAATGGCCCCAAAAGATGCCGTAGTGGGGACGAGCAGAGGACTGGGACTGCAGCTCTCCATATAAGACACAGGCACATTTTCCTCAGAGAAGCCATCAGGCTCTGGGCCAGAATGGCCTGGACAAAACGAGTTTGGGGGTTTTCATTACCAGAAGGACCACAAGGGGTGGCAGTGTGTCTTTTATAAACTTTAAAATTATTCAGAGCTCAAATCTGCTCAGACACGAGAAGGGAGAGCTTGTTCTAACATCAGTTTAGCTTTGCTTGCAGTACTGTCTGTAAAAGCTGATCTGTCTTCTAACTTCATTCTCTGTTTGGAAAGAAAACCCTTAAAACTACTGTGGTCAGCTGAAGTGGGCAAAGGCCAAATTCAAACTTACGAAATCCTGGTAAATACTGAGCATCTGACATGTTTAAAAAACTGTCTTCTAAAGCTCTGAGAAAATGGTCTGCCTCCCAAAAAACAGCACTATGTATTTAAGGAATGAACAAATGGGAGCTCTTTTTAACTGCACTTGTTTGCCCACTGGATAAAAGAAAAGTAATTGTCAGAAGAGAATGAAACTTCAAATCCTTCCCTCTGTACAGTGTCCTCAGAAAATTTGGTATAGACATTAAATAAGCTAAAAGTGTTGGTTCTTGCTTCAGCTTTTGATTATTCTGTTATTATGATATAGTTTGAATTTGCCTGTGAAACGCTGAAATACTGTAGTGAAAAGACCGTGACATCTATTAAAACATGAGAAATATTAATGCAGGCAGATATTTTCTAGGCGTTTTTCCTTCTGACAGTCTAAACCAGGTATTTAAAAAGTAAACAAAGTATATCTGTTGAGACCTCTATTTACTGTGTGATCAAAATCTAAGAAAAGGGGTAGTGGCTAAGCTGGGTGCTGAAGTACCCATCAGTTCGTTCTCTCCAAATAACAGAGCCCCAGGTCCATACAGGCTCTGAAAAGAAATATAAATACCTGATTCTTCCCTGACAGAGCTGGTTTTTTTGTTTTTTTCGTTTGTCAATTATTTTCTACCAGCCATTTATTTCTATGTCTTTTAATGAGCATTACACAGCCTTCTACACGAGTTCAAAGGCTTTCCTGAAAAACAGGAGAAAATTATCTGGGCCTTGGAAACAATCAGATAAAAACCAACAAGAAGTAACAGCAAACTTGTTACCTCGTGCAGTGTATCCTCCAATAACATAGATCTTGCCCTTGCATTCACAAGCTGAGAATTCTGCAAGAGGGCTTGGCATGGACGCCACGAAATTCCACCAGTCATTTTCTGGGTTGTAGCACTCCACGTTGGAAAGGGACTGGCCACCGATGGCATAGAGCTTTCCACTGACAGCCAGGAGCTTGAAGTTGGATCTGAAAGAACAGATTGCAGCACTGAAATGAGTTGCATCATGTACATAAATACAGAGGAAAGTTCTTCCTACCCAGGCTCTGACACACTCATCACCACTCACAGCTTGCACCATCCCTTCGGGTATCTGCAGCATCTGAACTCTTCTGCGCAAGGCCAAAATGCTGTAACTACACTGGAATTACTCAGGACAGTACCCAGTGACATTCTGGATGTTATTGATGATGCTGCAGAGACTGAGGAATATTTTATTTTGTATCTGTGCCAGTTCAGCTCTGAATGTTCAGTTAACCAATGTGCTCAGTAGACGACTCGTTTTTATTAGGCTTTTAGTAATGTGCCATTGGTAGAGAAAAATGCATTACATGGACACATATAGTGAAGGATATAATTCCAGTTAAAATTGCAGAAATTTCAAACAAGACTTGATGGATGCCTATGAATGCATACTTGTTTCAGGCTGTATTATGGAATCTCTTTAATAACCCTAATAAAAAAGCAATTTAAAGTGGAACGCATTGAATCCTGTTCTGCAAAAGAAAGAAGAGAGAATCTTCTGTACCCTATTCGGCATTAAACTACTAAATACATCCTCTGAAGCAAGATCTATCTGTAAATTATGTTCTATGTTCTACCCATAGCTGAACAAAAATTACATTGCACTCCATGGGTAATGCCCTCCAAACTGGTCATTTCTTTCTTAGTCTGTTGCATTACGCTCTCAAAATTCACATATGGCAAAGGGCAACTTCCTAATTCCTGGAGGACGAGAAGTCTCCTATCTCACACCCTGAAGGTAACACAGACACAAAAAAATGGTCCGTGGGCATTAAAGGTGCAGATCTGGAGGAAGAAACTGGAGGATGTGAAGACAGAACTCTTGGATGCTCAAGCTCTTCCTTCCAGCTAGGGAAGCTGGTCTAACAAAGGATGAGCTTTTCCTCTCCTCTGGAACAGCCTCACTGCCTAGAAAGGTTGTTCCTTCTCTTCTGCTGAGCCAGTTGAGATTTTACCATGAGTATCCCAATTAACTGAATGTGTGGCAGTCCCTGGAGTGCACCAGCTCAGCACAAAGCCAAACGGGTAACTGTGTTATGTCTGTAAAACTGAAATGATGTTTCAGACCTGCACTGGCCTGCTGGGCAGCAAAGGGAGTTCCACCCTGTGGGAATCCAACATTCAGAACTTACTGCTAAGTACTTTTGCAGGGTTTTGCCTGGACAAAATGAACCCTGCCTAGCGGCAGACTGCCCTGCAACTTCTTTTTATTAAATGTATTTGGAAAAAGGATTTGTTTCCAGATGGAAACACTTTGTTCTTGTCATCCTGATACAGCTTTGGAAACGAAAATGCTCCTTTGAAGGAATTAATTGCTTTTTATGCATTTATTTTCCCCTGACATTTCTGATTAGGTCAGTCTGTTCATATTCCCTCAACAGCAATTATGCTTTCCATTTCAGAGAATTCAGAATACCATGGCAATCAATAGCAGGTATGAAATGAGTATAACTACTTGCAAAAAATTATGATTTTCAAAGGAATATACCTGTTGTAAAAGTTAGGACAGAAAAAAAATCCACAAATTAACAAAGGGGCAAACCCACAGGGTTTTCCCATAAGGAAAATTATCTATTGAAACACAAACAGCACAACTTCCAGCTTTAAATATTCTAAAAGGAGGCCACAAACCTTTGTGTCATTCATTTAACCACTCCCAAACACTCATTAAAATGGAGTGGAGGTATCTCAGATTTATGGAATTCATTAACAACAAGGTTCATTTTACTCAAAAGTAGCTGCAAATATCCATCAGCACACTTTATATGGAAGTTTGGACAATGGCTCAACATGTTATGAAAAACGTCTGCCATTCACCTCTCCATGCCAGTAACAGCAGGTGTCTTCATGGAGAGTGAACATTAGGAAATACTGAGTTCATTTTTACACTCTTTTAATGCACTGGAGCAGCTGGAAACAAGGAAAGCAAACACTGAGCAGGGAGCCAGCTCTCCACAACCAACAAGTGTTCCATGGACAACAGCCTGGAAACAGCGGGGCCGAATCCGTCAACCACGACGGAACTCCACTCACACCTGCGACTTGCCGAAACCTGAGGGACCAAGATGTACTTTCCAAAAACCAGGCCTAGTGGGTCCCTTCTTGCTGGGACAAGCCGAGGTATGAGCTGCCTTCTGCTGCCCCCATTCACTCTGAACAGAACCCCAGGAACACCAGCGAGTGGGAGCTGTGGGGTTTTACCATTGCTCAAAATCCGTTCTTCACTCAATAAAGTGCAAAGCGCTACATGCGCAAAGGAAGGAAAATATAATGCATGAATGCAAAGGAGCTGGAGGTCAGAGAGGCTTTCTGCACACAAGACAACACTGCACAGCTTCCCCAAACCCCCCCACGGCTCTGGATTGTGTTAGGGGTGTCTGCAGGAGGTCATGGGGGCAGTGGCTATAAAGGACCAGCACACATGGTTTTTGTTCACTGACAATCTCACTTAGTGTACAACAAAAAAGAGTTAGCCCAGATATTGGAGAGGACTTTCTGATCAGAGGGGTGGCTAAACATGGGAACAAGACACTTGGGAGGAGGATTCCAAGGTAGGTTGGGATCTACACTGCTGGAGGATTTCAAGAGCAAGTTAAATGTGTATTTATTTGCAAGGTAGCCTTGGTCCTGCTGCAGAACCTGAGCCTTGGATTAACCAACATTGCTTCTTCCTGCCAAATGATCAATTTAACCTTAAAATTTCTCAGAAAGCAGATTACTTCTTTATACTAGAGTTAAAGTACTTACAAGAGAGACAAGGAATCATGAAAGCACAGTTACGGAGCAATTCCAAAGTGCTTTACATATTTTCAATGAGTTACTTCTTTTTTCCTTTTTTTATATTTCTTACATGAGTCTGCAGAGTACTCTGCATCCAACATTTGGCTTTGGATGTGTGCAATACATTTGTGATAAATAATGTACGGATGGTTGTAACTTAAAAATTTCTGAAGTCTATTTTTTTTCCAGCACAGAAGAATTTTGAGTGAATTTAAAAAAAAAAGTAAAAAATGAGGAAAGATAAGGTCTCCCAAACAAGTAGCATTCTCTAGAAGCATCATCTCCTATATTCCTGTAAGAGTCCTCAGAGTGGAAGCAGTTCAGGCCCAGATTGCTCACAAAAATCATGTTCTATGTGCACGGGCTTAATTCCAGCCAGGGGCTTACACGGGTCTTCCAAGCCTGGAAGATTTACCTGCGCTGAGTAGGAAGGTTCTGAAGGAAAACAGAAGTGGAATATACAGCTCTAACTGGCACATGCAGTAGAAATCCTATGAGTATATTATTTTTAAATAGCAAATTTCAACAGACAGTGTTCACTTAAAAAAAAAAAAAAGCTTTGGAAAGGTATTCAAGGACATTACTGCAACAGTCCCCTACGCACTTTGTTACCTTCTTAACCCCAAAGACCACAAGTGATCTTGGGCAACACTTACATGGAGATGCTTCTATTAAAAAGTTCAGGCCATTCTCTGGAGGATTCCAAGTACAGAAACACCTCTAGAATGAAAAGGTCTAGAAACTGTGATCTGTTGTGGACTATTTGTGACCAGCACTGGATTTAGCACTCAGACGACGAGAAATTCCAGGCTCAGTCACGGGCTTCCTTTGTGAGCCTGAGCAAATGATTTTATCTCCCTTGTGTATGCATAAATCGGGAATAACACTCTCTCAGGCTCCTGGGGGCATCACAAGAACGACATACAGGAGTTGCCTATTGTGAACAAGTTTGAAACTAAAGTAATAAGACCTGTACACCTAGAAAGAAAGCCAACAGTGATGACCCAAACCAGAATGGCTGCTAAATATTCAGGTGGCTTTTGCCTTCTACTCAGAAGGAGGTTAGGACTGTTTCATCTAAGCATGCGTAGAGAATCCCAGCACCCTGGGATTCTGTTTTACAACAATGGAAATAATTAATGATAAAAATACCATAGAACTTAAAAGGTTTGTTTAGGGCAGAAAACTCTCATATGAACAGAAGGGCAGCACAGTTACATCCATAACTCCTGAGCCTTCCCTAGAGGCCAACACATGCAGTCACTCACGCAGGACAAACCCAGACCCCCTGCTGTCTGAAGCTGAACCAACTTCAATGGAAACTAGAGCCCTCCCTGAAGGTATGTCCAATTTCATCCACGGGATGTAATTATATCAGCTGACATAAATTCATTTGCCAGTCAGTCACATGGCTGGAATTCCTAAGCAGAAGGCTGGGCAACCACTCTGCTTATTTTACTACAGCATAACAAACTAAAAATACAATGCCAAGCAAACTGCAGCTCTAATTGCAGCACAGATGTGTGGCAGGCGGGCATGGGCACTGGTCATGTAGCATGCAAACCTCTCATGTTAAAAACGGCCCTGCTCTTGGCTCCTAGGGCACAAGCCATCCCTCCCTGCCACAAAACACCAAGCAGGTCATCAGGGAGTTGAAATATTTTCTCAGATAGAAAAAATAACAATTAACAACTGTAGAGCTGAGACTTCATGAAGCTCATAAAATCAGAAACGTGTTCTGTGAAGGGGTCAGATGAGTTTCCATGAAAAAAAGCTCCCCCAGTTACTCAGGGAGCAACATCCTCACTGCTACTTTGCAGGTGTAATTCTGGGTACTTCTTGGCCTGCAATAACCACCATGGAATGTAAGACTAGAGATTATTCCAAAAATATCCATTTGCATGCTGCTTTTCTGCAGTGAATGGCCAATGTGAAATTCTATTCTAAGGAACACCCTGCTGTCACCTGTGATGGGTTTGAAGATTAAGTTGGTGTGACAATCCCATTGAAAACAGTAATGTTAGGAGAAAACATCCAGAGCATATTTCAAGTATAATGATCGTACATCCTAGCAAAAGAAAAAAAAAAAGGGCAAGTGTGGAGGGAAAAAGGGTGATCTAGAGCTTGAATACACAAACTGCAAGGTGCAAAAACGGCCTTGAAAAGGTATTTTTTAAAAACCCAAGGTGCAGAGTCACCACACATAGTAACAGCTCTCTTGCTATAGACATCGCACAAACAGAACCTCGTGACTTGGTCAGCATGGGACTTCTGTGGTGAAGCTAATGTCCACAGGAGACACTGCATGGGCTGATCCCATCCTCCTTTCCTAGTGAGGCCAAGTGCTCCCAACCTGTTCACACAGGTCCAGCTGCAGAATGAAGCCAGCTAAAACATCTCAGTTCCCCAGGCACCTCAGGGAACTCTGCTACAGGCTCAGCTTCTAAGAAACAGGTCTGTAACAAAAGGTGTTTTCAGTGTTTAAAAGCCAAACACTCATTTTACAGATGAAACTTCTCCCAACACTGTTCTAAGCAGTCAGAAACACTGAGAAGAACGGTTCCTGACCAGTTGTGATGACTGATTAGGGAGGTGATTATTTTAGTAAAATTCTCACAACAATACAAGAAGTGGGGGGGAAAAAGGTGAAATAGGAAAGACTTAATTTTAGGTCGAATCCCTGTTTTGAGTGGGTTTAGGTGGCAAAAGCTAAATGGAGACAGGAATAGAGACTGCAGTTTGACTACCCAGATACAAAGCATTTATGCCAATGGTTTGGGTCTCTGCATGCTCTTTCAGTTCACTGGACAGTGAAAAGGATTTCCATTCTACAGTGAATTTTGGCCTCCTTACTTTTTCTTTTTCAGAGAGAAAAGATAAAATTTAAAGCAATTTTATTAAAACGGAAACAAAAAGGAAGTTCATGTTGGAAACAAAGCCAGTTTGTTTCAGTGAAATGAAAACCTTTGTTTTTATAACTCCAAAGTGTGGTTAAGTGTAGAGCAGCCACAACCTTGGCCAGAGAGAAGGCTTCTTTTCTTGGGTCCTCCTCAGGGCTAGGTCTCTATTACTCTTTCAAGTACAAATTACACAAGTGTTTCTGAATACAAACTAAAACATCAATGCGTAATGAACGGTTCAAAAGGATAAAGGTAAAAAAGACAAATTGTCAAAACGATGAATGATTCCCAGATCCAAATATTCACATCAAGTGAGAAATTTCTCACCATCTTTCTGACATTTTTCTGGTATTTCACTGAAGTGCAGGCCTACAAAACATTCGGATTTTTATGAAAGTACAAACCACTGGATAACTGCTCCAAATAAATTTTTTTGGCCATCTCCAGATCTGGTATAGCCTGTACTTCCCCACTAAGAGCAGGAAAACTTGTCACCTCCTTAACTGGAGTTACAATATACCACAACGAAAGCGGGAAAGGAATTTTCTCGTGGGGTTTGCTTGGTGGTTCAGAGCACAGGCAGGTCTGGATCGCGTCCCTAAGGCTGAGCCAAGGCCATGTGACTCAACAGGACCTATCTCAACACCAGGCAGGGACACGAGAGCATCCGAGGGAGCAGGGGTTACCTCTTCTGGTTCATCGAGGCCAGCTGGCTCCACTCGTTCAGGCACGGGTTGTAGCAGTGCGCGGCCGAGATCTCCTGGCTCGTGATGCGGTAGCCGCCGACGATGAACAGGTAATTGTCCAGCATGGCCGAGCCGTAGCCGCGGACGCTCACCAGGTCCGCGGGCAGGTTGTTGGCCAGCGGCAGCCACCGCTGCGCCTCCTCGTCGTACCTGAGCATGGCCCAGGGCGCGTCCCCCGCGGGGTGACAGCCGGCGGGCAGCCCCGGCGGGCAGGCGCCCATGAAGTCCCCGAGCAGCACGAGGGTGGCCGTGCCCCTCATGCGGCGCTCGCGGAGCTGCTGCTGCAGCGCCGGGGGCAGCAGGAGGTGCGGGCGGGCGTCGGGCCTGCGCAGCACCTGGTGGTAGTGCGCGGCCATGAAGTCCAGGCAGGCGTCGTGCAGGTCCTGCAGGCCGTACACCTGCGCCAGGCGGTGCAGCTCGAAGCAGTTGCCCAGCCGCACCTGGGACAGCAGCAGGCGCAGCAGGGGCGTGACCTGCAGGTAGGACGCGGCCTCCACCAGCTCCTCCAGCAGCGGGGGCTCCTCCTCGCCGCCCTCCTCCTGCTCCAGCCTGGCGAGGCAGGACGTGTTGATGAAGTCCAGCACCAGCTCCAGCCCCAGGGCGCTGAGCCCCCCGCGCAGCAGCTGCTCCTCCTGGCCCTGCCCTGCCTCCCGCATGCCCGAGCGGTACAGCGCTCGGAAATAGTCGCTCTGCTCGATCAGCTTCCTCTTGCACACCGGGTAGCACTTGTCCCCCAGCCGGATCTGCACCACCTCCTCTCCGGCACCGGCCCCATCCCCTGCTTCCCCTTCCCCCTCCTCTTCCTCCTCCTCCTGCCGCCGCTCCGCCAGGGACATCGCTCACCGCGGGCCTGGCCGCGCCTCAGCCCGGCCGGAGCCGCCGCGCCGGCTCCTCCTCCGCCGGCCGCGATGGGACGGGCCGGGCCGGGCCGGGCCGGGCCGGGATGGGCGGAGCGGCCCCGGGACGGCGGGAGGCGCTGCCGCCGCTCCGGCCCTGCAAGGAGTGACAAGGAGAAGGAAAAAAAAAAACCAAACCGCACACAGGGAGGAAAGAGAAAAAAAGCCCGAAAAAGGCAATGTTGAGCGCTCCGGCGCTGCCCGCCGGGGGGGCCGTCAGGGCATCTCCCGGGCCCAGCCAGGGTGGGTGTCAGGGACACGGTGGAAAGGCCAATGTTGGGCTCCCGGGGACAGCCCAGAGGCGCAGCGATCCCCCCTGGTGCTCCCCTCTCCTGATTTGGGCCGGGATCGCAGCTCCAGCCGCAGCTCTAGCCCCTTGCCATAAATGTACCGCTGCATCCCTGGCGAGGGGCAACATTCCCGAGCCACACAGGCAGGGAAAAAGCAGCGTGTGTGTGCCTGGATCCGCGCACAGGCAGAGCGGAGGAGCAGCGGCACAGCCAGCCTGCTGTCATCGCACCCCGGCACTGCCTGCTGCCATCGCACCCCGGCACTGCCGCATCCCTTCCCCAGTAAAACCCCCCCGGGGCTCACCCTGCACGGCCAGGGCAGCAGCGGGACTCGGGAATGGCAAGTGCCATACGTAACTCTGCCCTGACTCTCCCGATTTCCCTGCGTGTCTCAGCCCCTGGCTTGCCCCGTGAAGACACTGCATAACCTGTTCTGCTGCTCCATCTTTTCTATTTAAACTAAGTTCCTGGAACAGGACATCTCATGAGAATGAGCTGCGTACCAGGGTCCTGAGTTTGTTTGACAGGAACAAGGAAAGAACAAATTAACGACTGACCATCTTGGGCAGGGGTAAAATGACAGATTTGCTGTTTGCCTTGCTATAGTCTTGAAATACAGTGACAGTCCTTTTTAAAAAAACCCTACCACCTGCTGAAACAGATGAGAAGTCTGCCATACCTATATTCCTATGTGATGAGACTTACTATGAAGATGTTCAAAATACATTTTTTATCTTTATAAAGATATTTCCTTCGGGTATTGCAGACCGTAGAAAATCTTTCCCTTTAGCAGTAGTGTGACTCATGTCCAGTTAGTGCAGATTGCTTAATTTTCAGACAACTCCCTATTTTCACTGCTCAGAAGGGATCTTTCCCCCCACTATTAAAACACTTCAATGGTATTAGTCTGTTCTGTGGTTTTTTTTCCCTCTCTTTTAAGGAAGACAGAGTTGTTTACTTTTTTAGCATTTCATCTGTGAAATGATCCTCTCTCACTGTTTTGTTGATCTTCAGCTTCCGAACTCTAGCCCATAGGGATGACCCCAATGTCAGTCTCAGCTACAGGTGTTCTTTTCTGCTGACTTTTATAAAGGCATTTTTTGAGGTGAGGTAGATTTCTGCACATTTTTGTTTTCCACCTCACTTCAAAGCATCTTCATCATCTTGCTTTTGAAGGGTCCATTTTATGTTCTGAAATCCTTTTATACAGGATCTCAACCAGACCCAAAGAGGTCATTTCAGCAGCCTTCACTAGCTGGGTCACCATCACCTCTCGTCTTCTCTTTCCTACTAATTGTGTTTCACTATTTGCTTGCTTTGTGTTCCTCTTTCAGTCTTCCTCGTTATTTAATTAATATTCAAATTCCACTTTCCTGTCTTCTGTCCTTGATGAAGCACCACAACATTTTGCTTTTTGGTTTCTTACCAGAGCTGAAGCTGAAGTGTGAGCACTGGGCTGTTTTTTTTCTCTGCTTCAGGTTCACCCTTCAAAAGATCATCGCACACAACAAGTGTCTCACCACCTCAGTAGGAGTGCAACCCTTAATTCCTTCTTGTCCTTTAAATCCCACAGGCAGACATTTCAAGCAATTGTAATCATTAATACTCCTGAGGAAAACAGATCTCGTGTTTGGCACAGCCAGGAAGCTGTCCTGTTGGAATACAGCAGGATTGCCATCTTTAGACATCTGCTTTGGAGTCCCTTATGTTTAATGGATTTGTAAGTTAGCTCCTAATTGGTGAATGCTTTTTTTCCATGTAGTCAGTTATGGTAAGTTCAGCCTCAAAAGTGTTGACACCACAGCCTGGGTGGATGGAATATTTCTTCTCTGGCCATATGTTGCCAGATGTGCCTGCTCCTGCCACTCTGCCTGGGATTTCCAGTCCTCCTTCCTCGCAATCCATGAGGTTTGTTAATGAGCTGGATCAGTTCTGGCATGTACTAGTAAGTGTTTTATTCCTGCCGGCAAACTTTCGAGGGCACCGACGCCCACAGCTTTCAGCAGGAGCTCTCACATGCCCAGGGGGTCAGCAGTACTGAGTGGCCACTTCTGCAAAAAGCCTGTTTCCTTACCCAGTTGCTTTTACTGGGCTGATTGGCATCTCTCAGTGCTTTATCCAGGCTCAGGGCCGGACAGTTGTGCTAAGCCAGAGTGTGCTGACAGGGCAGGTCCCCTGTTTTTTACTACACTCATCAGTCAGCCTGTGTGATGTGCTTATAGACTACTTACACTGCCAGTGCACCAAGGCAAGGGCTACTCTTTTGTTCCACTTTGTGGAGATAATTTCACCTGTCTTCCAGTCTACTGCTGTACTGGTTTATTCTAAGATCAATAATACATGTTATTATACTGGAATCAAAGAAAAGGCTCTGCTGTTTCACCAGCAATCATCTTGGTTGTATCTTAAGTGAATAGGAAATGTATTTTCCAGAGTTGGAACTCTAGAGCTACAAAGCAAAAATCTGTAGTTCAGAGCCATGAAGGATTTGCATGATCTTTGAAACAAGTATGAAAGTCCATCTGTCATCCTTCAAGAACATGCAGAAGCATTGAGCATGAAAACAATCATGGTAGATGTTAAATGAGTTTATGATAAAAGAACACACCCTGAAGAACAAGACACTTAGACAGGAAGACGAGGGTAACTCTGCTCAGCATTACAATACTTGTCTTCTAGACTTTGGCTCCTGGGGCAAAATCTTCAAGCTGTTTTAGACAGTTCAGGTCTCCTTTACAGTACCTGAGAGACAAATTGATACCAGGGAAAAGGGTTCTCAAGTGGCAACAAAGGGACTGTGAAGACACCAGAGAGTGTCAGTAAGGGCTCTCTTGCTCCAGGGTTACGTTGGCCATTTGTGCTACATAATTTTTCCCTGTGTCTGATGCCTGAACTATTTTGTTGTAGTTAATGTCTGAATTACTTCCAAGGCTGAAGAGAGATCACTCTTTTCTTTTAAAAAGATGTGGAAATGGAAGAAGCTTTTTTCATACAGCAACTCCATTGTAACAGACCATTCAACCATGGCACAGAGAATCTGAGCCTACCTCTGCCTGGGCACACATTTCTATAGCCCTCTGACTTTCCCAAAATAGCAATAGCAAGGAATCACAGAGTCAGGAGGAGTTACTGCTACAAAGACAAGAAAAGTAAAGCCAGAGAGACACTGGATAATACCTGAGAACCAGAGAGTAAAACTGACCTGAATGCTCCGAGGAAAGGACCACACTGGTGAAAAAAACCAGTGGAAAATTTGAATTCCTTTCAGCCTTATTAGTCTAAAGTGTGAACTGGAACCGAATCTGGGGATATTTAAAATATCCATGCTATCTAATATAAAATATAAAGTGCCACATTCTGCCCTCTGAGACGCCAGGGAATTCTACTGCACTCCCAGGGACCTGTGCATTGAGTAATAGTGGAGCTACTCAAGACAGGAATTGGTCTTTTGGAAAGGAATCGTCAACTGCTGCCATTGTTTAGTATTTTCCCTGTCACAGGATACAAAGTAAGCATCTATGGAACACAGGAATTATCCTGCAGTATTTCAGCATTAAAAATATCCATGTTCTAAAGGATCTTGGCATTTCTGAGAGGAATTGACCAGAGCATAATTTTACTTCAGCTGAACTCTGTGATTTGTGAAGGATGACCTGCTAAATGAAGGTAATTTCTCTTTTCAGATTTGCAGCCAAACAAAGCACTTCTTACCCAGTGCCATTAGCAGTGCTATTCTAAAAAAAAAAAAAAAAAGAAAAGAAGGAAAGCACTATTATTTCTATTTGCACTTGTTTAGACTTTAGACTTTATTCCCTAAAATTTTCTGCTAATTTTTTTCTGCTTTTAATATGCTGTTTAATTTATTCCTTGCAATAAAGGTATGTTGCAGCACTACTGAAAGGATACTTGGAGTGGCATGTTTTTTGAAAGCAGATTATTTATTATCAAGTACTGATTAGTCACATCTGAGTGATTAATACTGAAGTGTGTGCTCCTGAGCTCTCTCTGGGTAGCAAAAAGGCCATCCCAAGAGTCTGTGTGTGGTGGGCATTCTCTGTGGATCATGAGGAAGTCCAGGCACCGACCAGCAGAGGGGAGGTGGAAGAGTGTAAATCCTTACAGTGGCCATCAACCTGACCCATTTTTTACACCACAGACCCAGTAAGGAATTTCCTTGAAACTCCCTCAGGTGAAATGAATGTTCCCTGACAAAACCTGAACGGCGGTCAGGCTGCTGGAGTGCTCTGCCTGCTGCTATACCCCCTGTTAGGGATGTCTGCTCTGCACAAATGTATTGTGCATCCACAACCAGGAATTTCTTGTGCAGCTGTGCCTGGAGGAGACTAAACTGGATGCTTTTAAAACAGCAGATATTTTTTAATCCTGGTGCTGACAGGCGAAGCTGAATTTTAGTACATAATAACTAGGTAAGATGGATGGTAATCCACATGGAAGTCTTCCACTCAGTATCCAGCTGTGTAAAAATTCACCACAAGATTGAAACTCCATCCCCTTTGCCTGGTTCAAGTTCTGCCATAAATCAGCATCTGTTCGTTAGTGTTTGATAAACATTGTGCCTTTTGTCATAAAACTTGGCTCAAGTTGATCTGCAATGCCAGCAGATTTATATTTCTATGAATCTCATCTGGCTAAGACTTGTGTTGCTCTTTGCTTGAACACACAGATCCCAGCCTTGGGGCACAGGTTTGGCCAGAATTAGTTGGAAGCCAAGCTCTGAGAGAATCTCAGGGCCTGGCAACCCTTGGAAACAAGGGTTTAAAAAATGGTTTGCATGAAGCCCCAGGAACAGAAACTGTAATATTTCACTTCATTTTACCATGTTGCTGGGATGGGACTGAAACCAGAATCTTTAGATTTAATTGTCTCTAATCTTGGAGAAGGTCAGATTCATTAAAAATGTGATATACTGCTCCAAACCCAAACCTGACCACTAATAGCTGTTTTTGACAAAACAGTTCTCTCAAAAATGCTGTTTTTTTGGACTTTAGATATTTTGCAAGAGTGTTTTGATTTCAAGGAAAATTTTAAAGGCGAAAGAGAGCAAGAACATGATTTGAATAACATCAAAGAGACTTGGTTTCATTTTTTTCCACGTATTTACATTTCATTATTTTGATTCATTGTATTAGTCTTTTTTAACTTTTACACCTTAACAGAGTTACAGTGACATATTCTGAAATTATCAATATACTTGGCATACTTAAAATTTTGTCCTTACCACTACTATAATAAAGGGAAAACATACGTGCATATCTCAGAAAGATGAGATAAAGATGATTTTAACACAGGCCTGAAATTCAGTTTATTTATGTGGAGCACAACACAGGCAGGGAACTTCATGCTGATGTCACATGGGATTATGCTGCACATTTGATTAAATTCATCACTGACATTCACAGGAGGACTTGGGCAGGTTCATACCTCACCTGGGAAACTGCTTGGCCTCACTTCTCAGTTTGTCACCTTCCAGCTGCTCTGTCACACAATACCCGGAGAAGGGAAGGACTCAGTGTAACCCAGTTGTGGCCTGAAGGGAGCCTACAGGAAAGACGGAGAGAGACTCTTGACAAGGGCCTGGAGTGACAGGACAAGGGGCAATGGCTTCACACTGACAGAGAGGGCAGGGTTGGATGGGATATTGGGAAGAAATTGTTCCCTGTGAGGGTGGTGAGGCCCTGGCACAGGTTGCCCAGAGCAGCTGTAGCTGCCCCATCCCTGGAAGTGTCCAAGGCCAGGCTGGATGGGGCTCTGAGCAACCTGGGATAGTGGAAGGTGTCCCTGCCCATGGTAGGAGGGTGGAAATGGGTGAGTTTTGAGGTCCCTGCCAACCCAAACCACTCCATGATTCTACAACTAAATACATCCTTTCTGGTCTTTACATATTCTGAGTAATAGAATGTAAAAGCTAAATACAGTTCCAAAAATCAAGACGTATCTGTTACTTCATATGGAAAAAGTGTCTGCTTTTGCTTCTGTTTGGCAAAAAAAGAGTTAATGCCTGATGATGAACTCTTTGTGCTGGGAAGCTCCTGGATTGTGCCATTCTCACTGCCAGCCCAGGTGGGAAACTTCAGGGACTGTTCCTAAGAAGAATCATGAAAAAGATTGTTTTGTTCCAGCGTGGGAGGTCCATTTAAATCTCTTTTACTGAAAGGTCTGCAAAAACATCCATGCTCTCACAGGAAACAGGCCCCTGCCTTTTTGTTTTCCAGGAGGAAATGTGAGGAGTCGGATGAAAGGAGTTCCTAAATAACATGAAGTGCTGGTCTGGTACCGGCCGGACACTCCCCTGTATCAGTGAAAGCCTCTCGGTCCCTCTTTGCAGAGCACATGGAAAATCAGCCACTGGTTTGCAGGTAAGACTCGGGGATTTCCTACTTGCAAAATGTCTGTGGGTTAAAATTTCGGCACTAATTTACATTTCCCATTGAAAGTCAAAGTGAAATTAAGGGGAAGCTGGCAGAAGACTGTGAAATTTAATAGACAGAAGTTGTCTGTTTTTAAAGGAAATTGCCTAAAGCAGCCATTTATTCACTTATTTCAATCTCTTTATCTTTCATGAAAAAGAAAGTTTCCCTGCAGCTATTTCTGTCCTTAAAATTTATTCAGAAACAGAGGGGGAGGAAAGAATACTGTTAATTTCCTTGTTAAGTGCTTCAGAGTTATTCAGAGTCTTCTAGGTTTCTCTTCTTGGAGATACAGGAAGAGTAGGAGTGAGGAAAGCAATCAGAAATCAATATTTTTGCATGCAAATCTTACAGAACAAAACAGATCTGAAATTCATACTAAACACAGGATGTAATGCCAAAGCGTATCTTTCCAAATTTTGAGTGTGTTCTATAACAAGTGATACCTTGGGATATTTGGAAAGCTGAAACAAGTATTTTTAAAAATACACTGTCAATAGTGCTTGTGGCAATGGTAGATAAATGTCTTAAAGCTTCCCTGTGAAGTCCACTGAGTGCAAGCTATCAGGTATTTGAAATGTATTTAAGGTTTTAAGTGTTGATTATCACAGAAATGAAAATATCAAACTACAAAACTAAATAAAACAACCCAAGTGCTGAGAGCTGGTTTTCAGGACAGAGGCTTGAAGAATTACCCACATACCCTCTTTATAACAGTTTAATTCTCGTATTCCCCACAATAGACATTTATTTGGAATCCTCCTAATTATAGTTCCAAAGAATAAAATAATGCCTTGGCCTTGCTGGTGGATCAACAGGGGTTAACCTGCTCTGGGCTTTATTACCTTCCAGTGAGCTGTGTAAGGAACAAAATATTACACCTGCCAGTTCATTTCCAAAGTGGGGGCCTAGTTCTGCGAAAACAAACATCATCTGTAATGATTGAGGAATTAAAATGAGTCTGAGGCTGTCCCCACTCCACGTAACTGAGCTATACTTCATGTGGAGAGGGGGAAATTCCTTGATTCTAATCTTGAAGGATAAAAACACAGTGTAAAATATTCTTAAATATTGAATACCCAATTTTTATTGCAGACCACCATACTTCTACCTAACTCTCTCAACCGCACTATATAGTCCACTGTGTTTAAATGAACTTGTGTATTGTAATATTTTAAAGCCTTTCTGTATGAAAGGCATAGTGTGGGAATCGGGGATCAGACTTGGTCCTATTAAGAAACAAAACATGGGAGTTTCAGTTTTCAGCTGCTTGAAAAATCCTCTCCCTGTATGTCAGCTGTGTTTTCTTTCTGACAGGCCTTTCCCAAGCAGAAAACCTTGTATGGACTGCTCAATATTCTTAGACTTATTAGGGGCAGAACTCTGTCATAGCTTGAATGGAGGTTCCAGCCCTCTCCAGTCATAGAGAGTTCATATGGTCTTGGATCTTTGCAAATAAAATTGTATTATTCTTGCAATCAAAACAGTGTAGGGAAGAGGAACAGATCTCCACCTCCACCTCTGGCTGGAGATTCATTTGTTAGCAAAGAAGGCAAATATCTGCAGTCACCAGATAACTCAAAGTGTTCAGATCCTAAACAGAGCTGTTTCTCTGTGCTGAGTGTAATAGTGTTCCTGAACAAAATGAGGTGGAACGATGTGCTGAGATTGCTACTATTCACCAAATCTCAAGGCTGCCTGCTTGGTTTGGTCTGAGAAGGACAAGAGACCCAAAAAGGGACCAAAGAAACAAGTTCTCTGAACGACTAAAACCAACTTGTCCCTTTTGTGTCTCAAAAACCATCATCAAATAATTAAGTTAGAGAACAACAATAATAACTGTTAAAATCCTCTGTAACTCATTAAATGGCTGCTTTCTTCCATCCAGCAGCTGCCCGAACAGCGCCATGGGCATTGTCTGGAGGAGACCCTGCCCTGGCTCACGCCCCTGGCAGACCTGGCAGCATCCTCAGCCCTCCAGGGATGGTCTCTGCAGTGCTGGTGCAGCTTTCTGTGCAGCCCTGGAGCAGAGGGGGGCTCCCTGAGCCCTGACACGGGGCCATGGCTCTGCTGGTGGCAGTGGCAGAAGTGCTGCTGCTTCTGGGTCTGGCTGGGGAGTCCCAGTGCCTCTGCTCGCCCACTGCCTTCTACAAGAACTGCTGGATCCGGCGCTTCCCAGGCCTCCTGGTCGACCTGCGGGAATCCCAGAGGAGGGGAGCCCAGCTGCTGAAGGGTTATGCAGAAATCTCAGCCCAGCAGTGCAGCAGAGCCTGCTGCCTTCTGAGGAATGGTGAGTGCTTGTTGGCAGGGTCGTGGCACACATTAAACCCTACATTTTGGGTAATGTTTATATAAATAGTCCTTCACTGGAAGAAGAAATAGAGGGGGTAGAGGGAGGATCTATAAATTTTTTTGAGGCAGGAAAGCAGAGGCACATTGTAACTGTTGCCCCAACTTCAGTCCCATGGAAAGGAAATTGATAATCTGTATTTTTGTAGAAGACTACACTAGGAACACATTAAAATCTTAGGGTCTGCTTTGAAATTTTGGATCTCTGTTACAAGGAGAGTAACTCTTCAGTATTCATCCCCATCTACTGAAGAGAACAACCAGTGACAGTGATTCCAACAGCAGTCTCTTCATGGAGTATGGCATCAGACTAGGACATGGTGAGAGGGAAAGTGGAGAGGACACACAGTTTGTCCTTCTCTGAAATACAAGAACATTCATTTCCTTGGAAAGAGCACTCTCTTATTATGTGGTTACACCATGTTTCTGGTGCAAACCAGAACAATAAAGCTATAGCAATAAATAATTAGCAGTTATTCAGCTGGCCACTCCTTTTCCCCAGCCTGGTAAACTCAGGCTCAGAGTAAAAATAAGCAAAATCATTGTTTGTCCTAAGCCTTGTACTTCCCCTGTATCACACTGCACTGGTACTCTACAGGAGTGTATTTTAGGAAGATACATGAAGTGCATGTCTGTGGTGCCGAAATTTTTAAAACTCCCCAGACTGGAAAGGGGTTTGGATATGGTTTTGGAGGATGAAAGTGAGGAACCAGTTACTAAAAAAAGTCAATATAAATTTTGATGATATTTTGAATTATGAGCAAAAGTATGACCTTGAGAACCTGACAGTGACATAAGTTAGGTAACTCCCAGCAGCAGTCCTGGGAAGAATCAAATTCTGTCTTAAATAATGGGATGTGAGAAAAATTACGTACATTTCAGCAAGGTTGTTCCTATGTGGACAACAGACTTTTTCTCATATCCCCCCATATGGGACTGGATACTTACAGAGATAATAAATGGTAACTCAAAATCTCCTTTTTGTACTCTTATATAGTCAAGCAAAAATTGTTACAATCTTAACTACAACAGAGACATTAGAGGGCATTTCAAAGGGCTTTAAATCAGTTATTATTTAATGAGCTACACATGTAGAACTCAGATGGCTGTTCTAGTCCAGATGTAAAATAAGAATATAAATTCTCTTTTGACTGTCTGCTCAATTAGTTTGTATGATAATGAGAGAACCACAGGATCTGGTCTCTCTTTCCACAGGATCTGGGCAGATATAATGAACTTCTGATGTTAGGTAACATCATAACATGCAAAATGCAATGATCATTCTGCTGAGAAGCTCAACTTTGTTCTTTACGGGTTCCAGTCTCCTGCAATCTAGCAGTGTTCTACCATGGAGCCATTCATGAGAACAGGAACTGCCTGCACATGTCCTGCCCAGCTTTGGAAAGCTGCATTCTAAAGGCTGGAGTCGATGTCATTTTGTACAACATCACAACAGGTAATTAAGCAATTCATTTATAAGGGCTGAAAACAGAGCAACTATGGGAAATGTTAAAATGATACCAGGTCAGCTGCTGTGCTAAATGATCTCCTGAAGTAACACACAACCCTAAAAAAGATGAAAACTTTTTTCCTTTTTCATTAATACACCTACTTCTGAAAATACTTCCCCCCTTCCTTCCACTCAGTGAGAAAGGAGCTTGAAGATACACCCTGCTCTCAAGATTCATGCTCTGAGTACCTCATCAATAGTGTGCTTGGCCAAAATACCCTCCCAGCTCTGAGAGACAGAGAGGAGGCTGCCACTGCTCCACGTCCCCAGACCCAACCAGCAGCAAGGCTGAACATTTATTTTCATTAGGCACATGCACCACGAGCACACAGGTAACACAGACAAACACATAAAGCAGACGCACCAACACAGGGAGCACCAAAAGCCTCATCCTGCTTTTTCTGTGAGTCAAAATAAATATATTTATAAATATATATGTATATATACACACATATATATACAATGCAAAGTCCCCCAGCAGCTGGGCTGAGATGCTCAGGCTGCCCAGTCTGGACCCCAGTCTCCCCAGTTGCTGTCACTGGGATGTTTGAGCCCCCAGGGTGCAGCCTCCCTCCAGCTGCTGGTGCAGACTGTCACACACACACACACTTTCCTGGATTTCCCTACCCTCAGTAGCCTAGATCCCACCCTTTCCGCACCTTGGGCTCCTTCCCTAAGCATCCCATAGTAAGTTGTGTGCAATCCCAAAATGCACATTCCTTGCATCCCATAAGGTGTCCCATAACCCGAGGCAGTGACACCTCCAATCCAAAAGGGAATTATTTAGGCTCCCTGGCCTGCCCCTGTCTCCATGGATCCTTTTTGTGGGTGTACAGACAAGCTTTTATCAATAAACTAACACTATTCTAATTTAATAGGAATTGATCCAGATCTTCTCATTTTTGAGAAACTGAAATCCCAAGAGCCAAATGCTCACTCCTCAGCAAGTAAACCCAAGAGGCAGCACAGCACAAAGACCCCTGAGTGGGGAAGATGCCAACCTCACAATGCCACCATGCCAGGCTCTCCCCTGCTCCGAGCTCCATCTGCAGCCACGAGCCATGGCTTACCAGCAAACACTCACACTCCCAGCTGGAGCCTGACAGTGCAGAGAACTGAAGGTACTGCCTATTCCAGGGCAGGAACTCCCCCAGCAGATGATCATTTTGCTAAGAGGACAAGCAGCAGGTCGGTCACCAACTCAGACAAGAAGACTGCACACTCAGCTTTGAGCTCCAGGCCTGCCGAGGTGTTATCCCACATGGGCACCCCTCCTCGCCTGAACAGCAGCAAGCAGCACCTCAATGAAACCAAAGGCTACAGTGGGAGGAATTCCACGTCAGATAACGAGGCAGCTGCCTGGGAAGCTGCAGCTTTGGGGGTCTGGTTGATTCCTGTTGTCCTTTGCTCCTCTCTCCTCTGCCTGTGCTGTTGCACTGTTGCTCTCACAGCCGGGCGCTGCAGCTACAGGAGGGGTCACTATAAACCCGTCAGGACAAGAACAACCATGTCCAGACAGCTCATAAAATATGCTCCTGTCAAAGGTAATCTGTGAAACACCGTCCTGGCTATGGAACAAACAGGATTTTAAAAATGCACCTCTTACACCAGCTTACTTTTCTCACAGAACCAGTGATAACTTAGTTCAGAATATTTTGGTCACGATTTAATTCTCAGCAGATGAAACACAACTCCTCATCTCTTTAGGTAAGAAGCACCCACTCACAGCTCCCACTGTTTGAGACATTTTGGTTCATAATCTGATGCAGATTAATGTCTGACAAACACTGTAACACTTTCCCCCACGTTCACTGCAGCTGCAGTGTTGGCATGTCTATGTGGCAGAGAATTACTTAACTGGATGAGAAATCCTGCTGTAGTTATCTTTGTGCTTGTCTATTTGCTACCAAATGAATAAACATCACATGGAATGCAGGAATACACAAGTGAATTATGAAACGGTCTTTTTATTTGAAATGGTCAAAATGATCATGTTTGCTTTCAAAGAAAGGCTCATCAAAAAACCCCACACTTTAGAGAACACTGCCTTTTTATATGACTGAGAGTTAAGAAGGCTAAACCTAAACTCAGAGAAACACTTTGCAAAGAAATAGGTCTGTACTTTTTGATGCCGCCTTTCTTCAAGCTGAATACAGCCATTAGAATTCTGCTTGTGTTCACTTTATAGTCTCAGGTGCTGCCAAGAAGGCAATTCAAACTTCAAGACCTTGCAGCACTAAATTCCAAATATAATTTCTCCAGAAAATCAGGGAATATGCTAAAATTATTATTGCTACATAATTGCATGTAGCTCTTAGGATACAGAATTCACATGCAGGTAGCTTCATCTAATTTAGATTAGAAAAATTATCTTCTCTTGACCTAAAAATTGCCCCACAGTTTCAGCTGGATAACGTGTTTCAGTTTTCTTAGCCTAGGGTTTTGCCAAGCATTGCTGAATATTGTTACCTTCAGTTACAGAGGCATACACAGGTCATGTTAGAATTAGTTGTTTCATACTTGGGATTTTTATTGGAGTACCAATTTATTTTTTATTTTTGAAGACAGGAGAGTGCACAAGGCCTCCTTCTCCCTATTTCACATACTAAGATTTGCAGTTTGAGGCAGCAGTATGGTAACACAATGCCCCTCACTCATTAATTTATAATGCTGCAAAGAATGCATTTTTTATTTAAGTCATGATTTAATCATGCATCAAGGATAGGGAAGATGCTTCAATCCATAATGTATGTATTTATGATCTATTGCTGAACTTGCAGCCACAAAAGCCTGTCTAAGGAACTTAATTCTTACAGTATCAGTGTGGAAACAAACTGTGAATGTGGGCCATCCCCTTTCTCCTCTGTACCATTAAGATATTACTGTTCTCAGATAAATACTGCAGAGTTCAGCTGAAAACTGACAGATTCTATCATATTGCAATACTTTCCTTACCTGAGACTTGCACTGATTTCATGCCCCCAAGTCCTTAAGTGTCCATTCTCCTTGATCAGGCTGAGCCGTGCCCTGAATGCCCCAGAGAGCATCTGCTGACAGCAAAATCAGTGGTGCTTCCAGCTTGTTTAACTCCTCTGCGCTATCAGTGACCCTCCAGAGCAGCTTGAGTCAAGGAAAAAAAAGAAGAAAAGCTTGTCTTATGGGACAGATACTGCTATTAGATTTCTTTAAAATAGTCAGTCATAGGTAGTTAAACACTTGCTTTCAAAAAGGAGGGATTTCACCTCCCTTTACTCAGAAAAGTAACTCCTCACCTGCAGCGAGCCACAGCCATTCCTGGTTCCCTGTTTTTTTCACCTCCAGATTAGTGACTGTAGAGTGCACTTAAGAGCACCCTGATGCACTTTTGAGTCTTACCCTCAATATGATGTTCTGGAGAAGAATCATGTCATGCAACTGGGACCTCACTTCTCACCAGAAAAAGATAAGGAGACAAATTGATTTCTATCTGTCCCACGAGCAAATGCTTCTGGGACAGCAGGGAATGACTAAAGCAAGATTATGTTCTGAAGAGACTTCTTGGTTTGTTGACAGAGAGAGGAAAAAAATAGGCAGAAAAAGGGTTATACGAAGCACAATAGCAGAGCTATTTTATTACAGACGGAGAGAGTCACAAGAAAATAAATAAATACATTTTAGGTATGAGGGAAAGCAAGAAATGGGTAGCAAGATGATTTGTCCAGACAGCACATCCCTTTTTAGGCAACTGTCCCTTTATCCCTTCCTTGTGCTTGTAGCAACACCATGCCTGAAAACAGGGAAAAAAAATGTCCACTCTTTGCAATGTTTATATGGTAGTTAAAAGGAAGGTTAGTCTCCTCAAGAGCACCAGTGAAACTGAGCATCACAACTACCCCACAGGTGTGCACAAAGGGATAGACACCTCAGTCATTTACATCATAATGTACATGACACTTTAACAAGTGCCCAGTGCTAAAGATGTTTATTATCATGCTGCAGTGTCGAACTTGGACACGAAAGAACCACGCAGACACCTTGTCAGGAGAGAAGCAAGAAAGAGAGGGGGTCTGAGACCCCGAGCTTTATTATATATGTCTTTAGAAACCACCGTGGATTGGAGGGAGAAATTACCACCCCTCAATCACACTGGTCAAAGGAAAAATCCATCAAACGTCTCTGCCTAGGAGAATGGAATGAAAACAATAAAGGATGGTTAACAAAACATGGCTATGTTTACAGAAAGTACGTGAGAAACTGTTACAGAAAATGAAAACATCGAAGAACTGCAAACTCAGGGCAACACTGCAGAGCTGCTTCAACCTGTAAGTCTATTAATCTCTAACTCTTCACAGGTTTTAAACTTCAGCACAGGTTTCCAAAGAGATGGATGATGCAAAAGTGTTATACAGGAAACCAGAGATGTGTAGTTTACCTCATAAAAACATGTGCTGTATTTTACATCCTTGAGGTTGGGAAGACTCCCACGGGGCTTAAGATCCCAGTGTTCCAGGTATTCTGCACAGTCACAGAGAATTACTGTCACCGTCAAACACAAACAGTTTAGATGGAGAAGCAGAAAAGCAGAGAGGAACATCCAAGAGCTCAAAATGGCATCCAGGCTGCCTTTTGTCCTGCCCACTGCATTACACAAGTTCTGTACTGTAACACAGAAGCCATCAGTAAAAAGCACAAGTGTAAGTCTGAGTTTTATCCCACCACTGCTCTTGGCCAGTAGGCATCATCTGTTGTTGGGAGAGACACTTGGCTGTCCTGGTGCTCAGAGACAGTCACCTTAAATCCTGCCTGTACTGCTTGAAACATTTATAGGATGTATGTAAGTTAGGCTGGAACACTTCAGAGTGAGCTAGGGAAGCCTGTGCATTTTAGGTTTTCCATCAATTAGCTGTGAAGCTAATGAAAAAATCAGTTTCCCTTGCTGTGCTGCTCTTTCTACCAGACATTATTATTGGTTAGGTCAAATAGTTGTTTTAGCTATGACTTCCAGAGTTCTGCTTAGGCCCATTCAAATGCTGTGAAAAGCAGAGGAAAACGGGGTTGTCCTCTGCTGCAGAGGATTTTGTCAGGTGCTCACATGTCCTGAGTCCAGAAGGACAGCTCTGTGGAGAAAAGCAAACTTACAGGGCTTGGAGTTTCTTAAGACGTTTCAGGGCCTTGCTCCTGCCAGCCTTGTACACACCACTGGCTCCACAGGCTGGCTCCTAGGGCAGCCCTTGTGCAGGCACTGACAAAGCTAATTAAGGAAACGCATTTCTCCTGTGCACATACTAGAACCAAACTGCCTCTGGAACAGAGCCAGGCACAGCTCCAGGCACCAGCCATACCATTCTCTTGAGTCAAACTGCACTTACTTCCTCAGTCATTTTGGTTTCACGGCTGTTCAGAGAAGATTTGGAATTACACAGATGTACCATTTCAAATGGGAATTTTAAACATTACCCTCATTGTCCCTGGATAAAGGAGTAACCTGATAACAGCTGAAACTTTCCCCATATTAAGCTTCTGCTAAAACTTTACATTAATACACATCCAAAAGGAAGGACTACCAAAGAACCAAGTCAATCAGTGCAGAGTTGGGATTACAGGAAAAACATTTTCAGTCTTAGCTACAGCTCTGGCAAATTCTCATAGGAATTAAAAAGCTGCATTAAACTTGGTCTCTCACCATATGAACACAATCTTGACCTAAGAAGAATCCTTCCTAAACTGACAGTATTTTGGCAGTGGGAGCAGATCCACTCCTTGGCTGTATGTACACACAGAGCACAGTGAGAAATCCTAGCAGGGAGTGAGTCCAGCACACAGAACACTGCAGGAATCAATTCTCCTCAGCTTTCAATGTCCTTATTCTTACACTGCTTCTTCTCAACGAGCTGCTGGCAGGGTCACATGGTCAGCTCTTTTATAGGTATGCAGAATCCTTAACTCCCTCTGCCCCTTCCAGAGAATGACTTTCTCTCCAAGCTGAAATCTTAGTAAGCCAGGAAGGTACAATAAAAGCAAGAATTATTTATGTCCTTTCAAGGTTTGGTAGGGTTTTTTTTCTTAACTGTGAGAAGGCAATAAAATTGTCTGTGATTCCAGTGTTTTAAATCAATTCCTTTCAAAAACAAATTACCAAATATAAGATAAACATCCATATAATTCTTTCTCTGTGCTACATAGGATGCTACAAACTTTTTCTTTCCTTGAAAAGCCTGGGTACATTCAAGAGAGAAGTCAGCAGGCCTGACGGCTCCAAGACTCAGTCCATTCCTATTTAGTTACAAACCCACCTCACCAACTCTGATCATTCTTCCTGTCCCATGTACTCTGGGATCTTCTCAACAACTGCTAGTTCACCTTCCCACTACCATCTCATTTTCCACCTTATTTTACTCCATAATTTTAGAGACAGGTGCTTTTACATAGGGTATTTGTTTCCCTCATGCTAACAACTGAGAGCCTCACACTGTCCAGAGTGCTTCAACACCTCTGAGTCAGACTACTTAGGCAACATTATCCTCATTTTACACATCAGGAAAAATCTGAATGGCATTTGAAAAGCATTTAGAGCTCTTAATTTTCAGACTTTTAATTAATGGAACTGGGAGCCTAACTAATTTAATTAGTTTTGACATTTGCTCTAGGTGAAATGCCCAAAGGCGTGTGAGAAATCAGAATGTGATTAAGCAGAGGACTGAACCAGGATCTCCCTATGCTAAGAAAACACAGAATAAAACATTCCAGTTACCAGTATGAATCCAAACATACTTTATTCAAAGGACAAGATTCATGGACAGGACTTAACTCATCGTCAAGTTTCATTTTTTGGTTCAGGTTCTGAATAATTATACATCCATATTATTTAGAAATGCTAACACAGTAGTTGAACATCTCTGTAATGATCAGGTGTACCTGCAGACTCTGCTCTCATGCTTGTATATTCAGTAGTTTCTTCACAGATTCCTTGTACTGAGACATGTTACTTTCTGTTTCACCTTCGTTTTTAAGCACAGTGACCGAGTTTCTGTAATTCTTCACCACTTCAGATGCGAGCAGCTCCTCCTTAGTGACATTACTGACATTCTCTGAGGCTTTTATCCGAAGCAGTGTGTCCAAGGCATTTTTCTGAGAGCGACTATTCTCCCAGATATACTCTTCCATGTCTTCCTCAGACTTCTCGCTCTCCCACTTCTCAGTTTTCTGAAAGAAAATACACAGCCTTAAAAACTACCCAAGACTGAAACAAAGCGACAATAATCTGAAGAAATCTATCTCTCATAGCAATTGCCTTTAAAAACTGCATTCATTGTGGAAGGTATCTCCTCCTCTAGAGTCCAAGGCTTGTAACTCAAGCCTGTATGAGCAGGATGAGCTCTCTTCTCCCACTCATCAGCTTCTTTATGTATCTGGCAGATACAACTGGGTGAGTCAGAGTGGGAGGAAAAGCCTATGGACTATACATAATGAATAACTAAAGCCTTGTAAAAGTAGTAATTTTAAAGAACCCCAAACCCTGCAGTTCAGGAAGCAGTCACCCAGCTATTATGTCCCTAGCACAGAATTCTGGTCTGCCTACACTGGCTGGTAGAGGGAAAGTGAGACACTGCCTAACCAGTGACCATGATGTGACTTGTGAGGAAAAGCAGCACCAACAAATCCATTTCTTCTTCCTGCAAAACAAACTGCTCAAAAGAATCTCTATCCACAAGGTGCTAATCTACCTTATCAGTGCTGCAAAATCAGACAGGATCACAAGCTGGGCACTGACAGAAGACACCATCCCAGTGCCTGTAAATACACTTGTTCTATATAAATTCTCTCTTTCAACATTTCTCCAGCAGGCCTTGAAAGACTTTTAAAAGAATATTTCAAGTGTTGCAACCTGCTGTTTTTGTATATTTTATTTTTATTGTACTTTGATAAATACAGATGCTTCAGTGATATATTTGCATTTTTATATATTGCAGGCTGTAGGTTTATTTGAGTATTTATAATGATTTAGTACTTTACTGATGTAACCAATATGTTGTATCTTTATATTACCTCAACTATGTAAGAATCACAATTGGAAGTATTTTAGGTTTAGTTTTGCTATTCATGTTTTTCTTACGATTGTTATAAAATCATGTCTAAATAAAACTTGCATTTCTCTGGAAATATATTCAAAGAAACCTTATAGTAAAGCATTTATATCATACGGATTTTTCCTTTTTTAAAATCACTTGCCAAAAACGGCTCTTCAGTAAATTTTTAGCTATGCTATGCAGAACCAAAAAAACACTCTTTCAAGTCACGGGAAGCAGGTGTTTTTGTATTTGTTTGGGGGGTTTGTTTTTTTTTCTTTTCCGGGAGGGAGGTAAGGTGGGGTGTGTGTGTTGGTATTGTTTTTCATTTGTTTATTTAAAAGTATTCTTCCCACTAAGCATCAAGGCTGCTGCAGTCAAACCACAGTATTCAATAACCTTTAATTAAGCCCCAAGAATTTTTTTCCCCTACAACTCTTGTGTGCTTGGATTCCTCTATCAGAATTTAAAACACATTCCCAACTGCTGTGTCCTGCACCTGGTAAATGGCATCTCTTGTCTTTTGAATCCGAGTCCAAATGTTCAGTCAGAAGCAGCAATTCACACTGCTCAAAGGTTCATATGACTGACATTAAACCCTGGACACAATAAACCACAGGAGTAAGAGGACCTCATTCCATTTCTAGAGGGGAAAAAGAGGAACAAAAGGACATCCTGTAGCCCTGTATTGCTGAAACATTAATGGAACAAGTGGGTACAGTGAAATGTTCCTTCTATGTTTGACAAACCCTGCAATCCAGGGTGGAGATTTACAGTTATAAATTAACAACATCATCCTGCTTCTCACATCCCTTGCTTATCTGCAGAATGGCTATCCAAGACACTTTTTCCCCCAAACTCCAGCAGAATTTTCAAGCCACAGCCTCTCTCACAGGGATAGGGTTTCTCAGGAGTAAGGGATATGAGTATCACTCCTGGTCACTCCCTGGACCAAACTCATGTCTGAAGTTCAAACAAAAGATCCCTGTGAGGCTTTTAAACACCTCTAAGTCGTAGCAGAGACAACAAGGACTAATGACAGTATTACATTTATCTCTTCAGGAAAATCCTTCTCTGCACGCAGTAACTCACAGGATTTTGGAGATGAACACTGATAAACAGATTAAGATTTCCCTACCTCTTGTGAGCAATACAAAGCAAGATTTTAAAGCAACTGTTGAGTATTTCTTTCTTGGAATCCTTCCCAGCAGAATCATGTTGTCAACATGGATTTTAAAATAAAATCTGACTGCGTGGTGGGAGGTGAGAGTGAAGGCAGGAAGGGATGTGACAGTAGAGGGAGATTTCCAAATCCATTGGTTTTTGCAAACTAACTGTATCCAGTGAAACTTAAACACCTTTTCAACACAATTTATTGCCAGAGAAAAGTGGCTGTAGAATTATACAGGCAATTGGAAACATCCCCTAGGTAGACAAGCACCCATGAACTCTGAACAGAGGAAATGTTGCAGTCTCAGTTTCAAGTGTTACGAATAAAACTAATTAAGACAATTAAATAAAATTCAAAAATTAGGTCTTTATCACTCAAATTTTGTTAGTTGAATTATTTTCGTCCCCTGCAAATTTAAAATGGTAGTGAACACTGCAGTCTTAAAAATGAGAATAAAACTGTGAGAAGTGGAATACAAGTGTGATACTGTGCAACATTTTCCTAGAATCCCCACCTTGTGAACCAGGTTTTAAAAATAAGAATTCACTAAAAATGGTTTTCCTCCTTCTATCACGCATAAGACAGAATCTCAGTACTATCCAGTTTGGCTGAAGATGCACTCAGCTGATAATTTCAGCCTTTTCCTCTTACAAAACTTACAATAAGAATCAAAAAAACCCAAACCAAACCACCAGAAAACAATTTTCCATATAAAGTAAAAGATCTAAACCTACGACTAAAGAGGCACAGAAAAGCTGTTTTTTTCATTTCCTAATGAAAATATAAAGAATTATTTTTTCATGCCACAAACATAATAAGGATTTTTTTCTAAGCAGATCTTTTATGTTACAGTTCAAGCCAGTTTTCTGGGAGGTTTACAAGCCTTTACAGTGCTTGATCTGAATTCTGTAAGAGAATGAATGTAAAACAGCACTTTGGAGAGTGAAGTTGTTTTTTATATGTAAGCCATTAACGAAAAGCTTCACTTTATATGGTACCTTAAAGTACAGAAGAAAGAAAAGAATTTGGGATCTCTTAAGCAGGCATTTCACCATCAATGTGCTCGGGGTTTTTTCAGCCAGTTTAACTTGCACAGTTTTGCTGCTGCAGTGATACAGAGGCTTAAAACTGTCAGTTCCCTGATGTTCCTTTTGGGAAAAAAATTTGAACCAAAATTTCTCTAGTGGCACACAGAAATCTTGAGGGCAATTAAAAACATGACTCATGTTGGTTAATTTTCTTGTCAATGGTTTGAACAGTTAAATATTTAATGCTGTTTAGCAAAGACCAGGTATTTCAGAAGGTTTATTTTTGAGGGGAAGGAAAGTTCCTTAAATTCCAAGTCAAATTTCAAACTCTGTATGGCCTGGAATAAATACACCTATTATCTTTGTACTGCATTGAAATAAAAGATACTCGGTGTGGTACAATAATCTTAGATTTTCAGGTAATATATGACAGCTATGCTAACATTTTCCAAATTACTGTGAACTTTCAATCCTAAAAGGAGTTGCCAAAACAATTATGTGCTTATCTCTCTGGATATAATACACTTTTGATCTGTACTATTTAATTAACAACTTAGAAATATCAACAGAAGTTTGTAGAAAGGCAAAACCTATTTTTATCATATCAGATTGGATACAAAAATTGTAATTACTTGGTGATGTGGAATAAGTTAAAATCCATTCTTCTGAATAAGGAGAACTGTATTTTCTAGGATATGGCAATGGCACAGGACAGGTAGGACCTCTAGAGGGTCAAGGGAAAATCAAGAGAAACTGTGAGGACTAAACATTCCAGTGAGGTACGAACGTGTAACACAGGAGGAGAACAAGCAGAGAAATAAAAACAGAACTCTGTCCCAAAAAGTGATACTGCTTAAGAGATGCTCTCATGATTAATGATGTTCTCGTAATTTATGATACTCTCAAGTTTCATCTCTGGCTCTGTAACTAACTCGAGGAAGTTGCCATCAGCCTCTTTCAAAACTAAGGAGAACATCTACTTTCTCTAGGCTGGAGTGGCTGCATGCATTATCTGGAAAATCCAGGCTTCTGAAAGGGTCATTTGTAAGGTATTTATCTACCTCAGTTTGTTTTCTGAAGGCTGATCAGGTAAGATTTTGATCTTATCAAGAGAGATCAGTGATATTAAAAGTCCAAGTCTTTGGTGATATTCTGTTCTGTTTTTTAACATCTGCGCCCCACGAGACTTTGTTTCACTCCAACACAGAGACTGAAAATTGAACACCTGCAAAAATTGTATTTATGCATCAAAAAGGGGCCTTGTTTGTCCAGCAACAAGAAACATGGAGCTTAAACACAAGGTATTGCAAAAAGCTTATTACAGTCAGAAATATTACAAAGACAATTCCTAATTCAGCATTTTGCTGGAATGCTCATCCTTTTTGGTTCCAAGAGATACAAAAAAAGTGTAACCTTCTTTTACTAGAATACACATTTCCTGTCAGGAAACCTCCTTCCTTTGATTTTAAATGTTTGAATTCAGAAAAAAATTAATCAAATTTAACATCTACTGTAAAGCCACTTTAGCTTTTTTACCTTTTCTGGTTCTCGTTACTGATGAGGACTCTCAGCTGTCGGATTCTGGTGAGCACACAATGGAATCCATGGTTCAAAACAGAGGATATATTGCAACATTTAGAGACCAGCCTCACTTCAGCCTCAGTTTGCATTACTTAAACCACATGTACAGACACACTGAGAGAGAAGCCTGTTCTAGGGCACAATTACACCACCCTTTATTGTTCTGAGATCCCAAAGTCAGGAGATTTACCCTGAACATCTTCAGTTATACTAAAAGGTGGCCAGGGAGTTTCAGCAAGACTTGAGTGCCTCCTCCACCTCCCACTGCAACTCTACAATCCTCATGTCATAACATCCTGAGTGTTCCTAATATGAACTTTGGAATCCTAAGTAGCCAGAGACCTGCTTAGGTTTCAACAGTGGACTCCTATCCTTTCACATATTTTAGGCTGAATTACAAGGTAAACTCCCACTATGAAACTGCAAAATTCTGCTGTTACCACGTGTTACTGGCACAACCTGAAGTGGTAAAAATTATGTTTATTTGGAATGGCTTAAAATGACTGTAATTGAAAAATATGAAGATGAAGCCCAAAAAAAGTTGTATGATGGATATGAGTGCTCTCACCAGTGGTCATGCAAAAATACCCATTCAGCATGCAGACACAGACTCTGCATCCCACCAGTGCCTTGCCACTGAAAGCTCTAAAAAGAAATGCAGAAGTAGTTCCCCTCAAATTCAATCAAGCTGTACAGCTGTGGAGTTGATGGATAAATTTTAGTTAAGCCTCCAGTGCCGCGCTGTCTGTCCATTCTTCATTTTTTTCCTTCCCTCACCTTTCGGTTTTGACTTCCCTGCTCCTTCAGCACTATCAGCATCGACAAGGCAGGCACAGAGATGCACCCAGAAGACCCTTTGGCTATCATTCATATTAAAAAGCCACTTCCCACCTATCCCTACTGCTGTATTCTTTCTTCCTTCCTGTTATTTTTAAGTCTTGAATCTTTCATCAGACTTCCATAACTACAGTACCAGAATAAGTGAGAGAATTCCAAAATGTGGGTTGCATTACTCTGCTGTTAGTATGTCAGATTAGACTTCTTACTGTAAGAAGTAGTGGAGAACAGAAAATCCAGGGCAACTTTTTAGTAATCTTTCAAGATCTCAGCTTTGCAAGGCAGAATCGAGATCCTTCACTCTCCCTCATTTTGTGTATGTTGAAACACCATGTGGAATTGGAGCAATAAAAATTTAATTACTCTCAACGTTTTTCCTTACTGGAAAATTGACTTCCTGCTGCTGGACTTCTCAGTGATAAACTATTAATCCAAGCTGTGTGAAGGAATCAGTCCATGATCCTTTCAACCACTCGAGGGCAGCAAACTCATACTCTAAAAACCACTTGTACCATAAAAATACATCCCAGTTTCAAGTGATGTTACAGCATTCAAGCAGTACCATCATTTAAAGGCAGCAAAAATACAACTGGTTAAGCTGCTGTTTAATCATCTATCTAATACATCTCATTCTTTCACTGATTAATTCAATCCAGGCACAATCCTGGAGGATAATTTGAAAGGAATCACAGAAAAAGTCCAAAGAAGATAAATTTAATTCTTACTAATTGGGGCAAGTCAGCTATCTAATTAATACATTCTGAAAGCTAACAGAACACAAATATTTGATTAATAACCTGACAACTAGTAAACAGGAAGCAAAAGATCTCCAAGTATCTTAGAATGACAAAGTAAATTAACATTCTTAGGTTTTAAAGATTTTTAAAACTGTTTTAAAATAACTGAACTCATGGGTCTGATACTGCATTTGTAACTGTAATAAAAGAATGATGCATCGCTGGCAACTAAAACATAATTACACTTGAAATTACATTTCCTGATGTGTATCTGCATGTAACCTTTCCTCCTATAGATGCTTGCCAATTGACAAAATCCAGTAATCCAGATATTAACAGAAATCATAGGAGTTCTGCCACATTTAAAGAGATCATGGGGAAGGTTTTCAGGCTTGAGGACAAAAGTTACATGGATCCAGCCTTCCTTCACTCAGCAAGAATGGAATACTGCCCTCATCTTTTGATTCAATTCCATCAGCCACATGCATTAACAGTGTGGCACTGCTCTGCTGGAAAGCCATCAAATCCTACAATTAGTTCTGCAAACAGGACTGACGTTACTGCCTAATGGAAGGCCAGGCCCTGTCCATCCCCCTACAATATTAAAGTTCATGTAAATGAAAATAAACCACACATTGTTTGCTCATGGCTTACAAAACAGATCCAAACTATCTTTCAGCGAGTTATTAAAAGGCATTATCCCTGATCAGGGGGGAAAAAACCATGCCACAAAACAAAACATGTCACACAAAATAAAAAACCATGTCTCAGGAAACCATTAATTTTTCATGGGAATCAAAGACAATTACAACTGATTGACGAACTCATCAAATATTAACGTGGAGGATGAAAGGTAATAAAAGTGCAAGAGACTTGTGCATATTCAATACACACTGAACGCTCCCATATCAATATTGCATAGCCCTGTCTGCCAGCACTAATTAAAGCTGGAGCCCCGCACAGCCGTGGTGTTTGTCTGAGATTAATAAAGTGAGCACTGTCTAGCTCTCTTGTCATTGCTTAATACTGGAAACTACTCTGCCATTAATTTAAGATTTGTAATGCAGTGTGATGCTGTTGGGGAGACAAACATCCCTGTGAATTTGAAATCTAGAGTAAATGTTATCTTTCACCACCGATTTAATTTGATGCACTCTACAATTACAGAATTATCCTTCAAGGCAACTGCCACTGAAAGGGAAATACAGCTCATCCTCCTTATCATGTTCTTAACATCAGCACTGCAGTGATCAAAATCAAGAACAATTCATTAACATGCTAAGTAAGGACATTCCATTGAACTGCTCTAGAACAACTGAAAACAGTAAGTAATGAGTTTTAGCAGTGAAATGATGCCATGATGATTTTTTGCCTTTTCTTTTATACCCCTTTTATATACCTTTTTATAGCTTTTGTATTCTTAAGTGTTTTTTAGCCTACATTCTTAAACTTATTTGTCAAGCTAAGAGACTAAACATCTTAAAAGCTTCATAGTTAAGGATCAGAATGCCCCAGACACCAAGGTCCTCTCCAGAACACATTTTGTAAACTGAGACAGAACCATCCAGGGGAAGGTTCCTTGGGGAGGGGAGCTCACTCAAGCCTCTCATTGGGGAATTTATGATAGATATGCTAATTAGTAAGACCTATAGTGTTATACCAGATCTTTTGGGTACGTGCATTGCAGTGTGCATGGAGGTGCATGGACGTGGTGCACCTAAGGATCCTTAAAATAAATACAAAGGTAAAATCCCTTTTTCCCTTCTAACCGTGTTTGATTCTCGATTTTAAGACCAAGAACAGGCATCAGATAAGGTAAAACTTCTGTCAGAGTGACATACAGAGATGATGAAGGCTTTCACTGTCTCAAACAATGTGATAGTGACATAGGACATTTAAACAAAGTTCAGTCATCCAAAACATTACTATGGATTTCCAACAACAATTTCAGTTCAGACTGCTCACTGGTTTTCTGTAAAAAACGCCTGGAAGATTGTTGAAGGGAACCAACACAGTTAACCACGAAAATACAGGAGACAAGTGTGAAGAATTCCCTGTGAAAGGAACATCTGTGGTCAGAAGGTGGGAAAGCTGTCCCTTTCTGAGCAAGAGGGAGCTCAGAAAAGCAGTCATCTTGAGGCAAGCTATGTGAGAGAGCACTTACGAAGCAGAACACTTCCAAATGACAGCCATGGTTTACTGCAGCCCAGAAAGAGCTCAAGAAAAGACACACTCTAATGAACAGACAGGAGTCTGGAATCAGACAGAATGTTCTCTTGGTTGAATTTGAAGAAAAGTGAGTTGGAAGCGAATAGAATTGTAAGGTAATTTACTTTAAATTATGACAGAGAGCACACTAAGAGAGCCCATGCACAACAGCTTACCCAGGATTCATGGTACAGAACTGTGAGCAAGTGCATGCCATAATCATAGTTCTGTCTTCTTAGGGGACACCTGGAAATGCAGAAACATTGTTTGGAACAAAAGGTTAAAACCTACCATCAGATTTTCTACTGTGTAATGTAGGGAATCTTAGGAAATGCGTGGTTGATGCCTGTGCATTTCTGAATTACACACAGCCAAGAATAGTATCATGGAAGCAAGAGTAATAAGAACACAGGAAAATGGGCAGCTGCAAGTCAGCAGGAAAATATACAATACCCAAGAATTTACAAACCTTTTGGAAACATTATAAATTTCTTTGCCCCCTGTGCCAAAGTGGAATCCAACACACATTAAGTCTGAACTCTTTTAAAACCTGTTTTTAACAGTTAATAATAGCACTAGTGCTAATTAAGTCCTATTTTAGCCTTAAAATACAATAATTCACCAAGACAATAACTGGTATTACTAGAAGACACCCAGCGTTTTTCCTTCTGTGGCCATTGCAACAATATTTTTGTTTCCTTCTGGCAGCTCACCTGTCTGTTGTAATTGTGAGCACATCTGTCTCCTGACAGTACCGCTCTCCCACGAGCTTAACGAGCTTCTTCTTTGCATGGTCATCCAAATTCAGGTTAGAAAGTTTAACCTTCAAGAAAAGGAGAAAACAACTTTAATTCCTTGGAAAAATCCAAACTCTGAAGTACTTGAGAAAGGCACATCTTCTATGAAGAATTAGGAGAGCTATTGGGGATGCGTTTGCAGAATTTCTTCTGATTGTATCATGTTGGAAGTCTTAACACAAGGCAAGAGTAACGTGAGTATTCAAACAATATAAACCTGCATAATAAAGATTCCCACAATGCCTTACAAGTCCCAAGGCCAGTCAATATGAATGGGCAGATTTGGTCAGGAACACACAGATGTACTCATTCGTGTGTGATTCTGAATTCCCTCCATTTCCCTCATTTCCTTACGGCAGATCACACTTGCATATTTGAAAAGGAAAGCCAAGCATTTAGGGGTTTGAAAGAAAGGCTGTTTACTAAAACTACTACTTACTCTTAAGGTCACCACTCTTGCTTTGGGATTCCGAATAGAAGTCCCTGAAGACACATAATCTACTGTTTCAATTTCAATGGGAAAATGCTGTTCACATTTCTCATCACTGTCCAGAGCACTTGGCCATTCAGTGCAGAAATCTGTACAATAAAGAGAAAACACTCCCAGTAATACCTATCTGCTATATTTGGCTGGTTTTTTTTCTTTCAAATGCATTGCAATGTATGTTTTTAAAAGCACTAGTCCTAGAAACCATACTCATTTAGGTAACAGCAGTGTTTCTGCTAGACTTGCTCCAGTATTGCCATGTCTCTCTTTGTACTGGCTTCCCCAAAACAGGATACAGTGCTCCAGGTGCAGTCTCACAACTGCCAAATAGGATCATAGAATGGTTTGGGTTGGAAGTGACACTCCTACTGTGGGGATTTTTTACTAAATCCAGCTGCTCAAAGCCCTGTCCAACCAGAGCTTGAACACTTCCAGGATGGGGCATCCACGGCTTCTCTGGGCAAGCTCTTCCAGTGCCTCACCACCCTCATGACAAAAAATGCTTCCTTTACCTGAGCTCCTCATTAGGTTCCCCTTACTGGCTTGCTGGGTGGAAAGATGCTCCTGGTCTCCAGTAGATCCTGTATCTCCCCAGCAGACCCTGCTCTCACAGAGGGTCTCATATTAATTGCTTTTTGGTCATTAAATGCAGCCCATAATGGCTACTGATTGAAGCCTGGTTCAGTCACAGAGTTCTCTGAGAACTGAGTCACATTCATCATTCACCTTCTGTAAGGCACTGAACTATCAACTCATCAGTTCAAGCAAGGTCTCGTGGAAAAGTAACATTTCAGTCTTACTGTTGTGCTGAAAACCTCCTGAGGCTTATCTGCTACCAGGTGGATGACTCCTGGCAGCAGCAGCCAAAGCCAGCTGAATAACCAGCTTCACAAGTATACCGTGGCTCACCTCCATCACACACCGTTACATTTGGCATTGTCTGAAAACTTCGAGAGATGGTTTAAAAAGAAAAAAACAACCAACCAACCAACCAAAAACCCCCAAAAACCTCAACCCACCCTCACCTTTAAGAGCTGCACAGTGTTTCTTAATTGCAGGAGGAGTAAGATGCAAAAAATTGGGAATCTGAAACAGACACATTAAGAGTTACCAAAATAATAGCTTTTTGTCTGATCACAAGTAAATGGGCATTACTGAAATCTGATTACACTTCTAACATTTGGTAAAGCAGTACAACATGCTTAAGGAAATATTCAGATAAGCAGGCTCTTCTCAAGTCTCATTTAGGGAAAGACTTAACACTGTGATAAAAGCCACAGGCATGATCATCCTAAAAAGTCTCCCAACGTGGTTCATTTGTTAATTAACTTTATATTTGTTACCACTTAGAAATTCAAGAGGACTATCTCACTTAACAATAGAAAGCAATCTCCAAGACAAATATTCCAATCAAAGTAGTGCGGCCTTAGTGAACAGTGACTCTAAAAGTGACCCCCCAGCCATGGCATGTGTCCTACCTTGATAAGTTCTAGGTTGCCTTCTTTGGGGGGAGGCACTCCTCCCTTCACTGGGTAACCCATTCGGATTGGGAGAGGCACAGAGGCAGGTCTGAAGGCAGCTGCTGTTGGGTACACACTGCTCCAGTCCTGATCAACAGCCATCCTCTCTGTCCTGGGAGGTGCAGACTAATCAGGGGAAAAGGGGACAAGTGGGATGGGAGATACACAGGATGTAAGACAAGGCAGGATCAGCACACCAAACAGCGATTTCAGGAATCAATTCCCACAGCTGGACATTTCAAGACACCTTTACAGCAAAAGTTAGTGCTGATTTGTAGAGGAATTTTTTGCAGAGAGACTCTCCCATCTTAGCTACCTTTCTTTATCCAATCCCTTTCCCAATCTTCCACTGTATTTGATGGCAGAGATGCTTAGGAAGAAGAAACTTGCCATCTTCCTGCCTTGGGATAAATCAGGAGGGGGAGTCAAACCAGTACAGAATTGCAAACTCCATCTCCTAAAGGGCCTGAACATGTGGTGGGGGACAAGACAATGAGCTTTAAAATTCTGGAATTCTATAGGTGTGGAACAGTTCATAACTCATAATGCTGAAATCTCGTGCCATAGAAATTCCAGAGTAGGGACAAGGTATCAGTTCACTGCAGAAATAGCTTATACCCTTCAATAGCTGACCATCATTTCAATCAAATGCTCTTAGAAAAAGAAAAGCTTTATGCCAGAAAGCAACTACCACAAATCCTGTAAACTCAGGCTCAAAACAACATTGTCATGTCTGGTTTACTGGAAATGCAACTTTAAGTTACTTCTCAGACCTGTACTACCTGGTGTCAGTGCAAGTTAACCATCAGCTTAGTGCTACATTTTTGATTTTTGATACCATAGACTGAAAAGGTTACAGAAGGCAGGTGCTGGCCTCGAACAGTCCCAGTGGATTGTTTCATCAGGACCTGACTGCAGAAGGGTCTCCTGGGCAAACTGTTACAACACACAGCTTAGAAAACATTCCCAAACACCTGAGCTAACTGTAAATCATTTCAGTACTTACTGATCTTACAAACTGTGGTGTGCTGCCTCTTCTCCTTACTGAAGCTGAAAGAAGGAAAAACAAAAGAGAAAAACAAAAACATTTAAAAAATAAATTAGTATAGAGTTTTGGGAAGAAAAAAAATGTAGCATAATTCTGTATGGTTTTTCTTTGTGACAATATCCAGTAATAATCTCTAATCTTTACATGGAAGAAGCTGAAGATCAGACACTCAAGACTGCAGATTACTAATTCATTTTGTAAAACATAGTATAAGAAAGAACATGGAGAACAAGAGTGAAGTACACTGTTGCTTTCATCCCTGTGGTCTTTCCCACAGAGCTGTTCAGTCACAAATCACTCTCCACCAGCAGCACAAGATGGATAAACCTAAGAGTTCCTACTTCCAAAAGAAGAGTGCCATGGCTCCATCCTTTCCTTCTGACAGCACGGCTTCGCACCCTCTTCTGTGCCAGGCCAGCTCAACTAACCCCTGCATGAACAGTTTGGACACTGGATTGTTTCTCTTCTTGAGCTGGGGATGGGGAACACGTTGATCTGGCTTACTGGGCAGTCCCACAGAAGGTGGAACAGGAAGTGGAAGAGTTTAATCCCTTTCAGGCCTGGGCTTTTCCTGGCTCTACTTTGTAGCCCACTGATTTCACCTGGAACTGTGGTGAGGGACCCTTAGAGATGCCTGAAGTCAGCAAACACCACAGGATTTGCAAACTAAACACTCATCTTTGCATGCTTGTCATTTCCTCTGCCTCCTCCAACTCTAAAACACTTCCAAACCCCACTGTCCAAAAAATAGCACCAGAATAAAATGGCCTCAGACACGTGAAGGTGAACCTGATGACATTTATTTTCAAGTGTCTGGTTTGAGTTCAGACGTTTCATCGATTGTACATATTTAGCAAAAAGCAATGACTGAGACTGAGAAGGGGATGTTTGGGTTCTTTTTTGTCTCATTCATATATCTTACAACCCTACCCCATAAAAAGTTCTGGATTTCACAGGTTGTTTTCCTTATCTGAAGACTTTATGGACCCTTTTCTCTACATCCTCTTCGTGCTATTAAAATCGTAAACCGAACGGTGCATCCAGGGCTCTCCAACAGATAATATACAGCATTCCTTTATCCCTCGACCTACCTTTTTCGTGGTGCTTTCACACGCAGCCACACCCCACAACAACCTTACTATTTCTGTTACAAACATCTGTAATTTCAGGCCAGGACACCTTTAGCTACTGCAGTGTCACCGGACATCGCTCAAAGGCGCTTTCAGCGACCTGACGTGCTCCGGGAAAAGGCTAGGAAAAGCTGACCTCCAGTTTCCATTTGCAGAGGCCAGGCACGACACGAAAGGTTCCACAGGAGTACACACAGCGATGAGATTCCCTTCGGCAATCACCGAGCACAGGCAGCGCTCCGCCGCAGCCCTGCCTGCCGTCCGTCCCGCCATGCCGGCGGCGCAGCCCGACCGCCCCGGGCACCCCGCGCTCACCTTCCCGAGGCTGCGGCCCTTCCCTGCCGCTCACCGCGGGCGCCGACGAAAAAGCGGCGCGTCCCCAGCGAGGCGTGGCCGGGGCCCCGCCGGCGGCCCGGGACAGCGCGGCCCGGGACAGCAGAGCCCCGCCGCTCAGCCCGGCCCGGCAGCACCGCCCGGCCCGCGCCGCCATCCCGGCCCCGCCGCGCTCCTCCCGCGGCCCCGCCCGGCGCGACGGCGGCCGGCTCGGGCCCGGCCCCGCACAGGCGAACGCGGCAGCGCCGCCCTCACGGAGCCGCGCAGGGCCCGCTCTGTCCCAGGGAGGAGCCTCGGGCTCCGCCACTCCGGGCTCTGTCCGTGAGCGCGGCTGTGGAGCGCTGAACTGGGACTATCCCGGGTTGGAAGCGCGTCCTGGCCCTGCACAGACACCCCAACCATCCCACCATGTCCGTGGGAGGTTGTCAACGCTCCTGGAGCTCTGGCAGCCTTGGGGCCGTGACCAGTCCCTGGGGAGCCTGTTCAGTGCCCGACCACTCTTTTGAGGGAAGAACCTTTTCCTGATACCCAACTTAACCCTCCCCTGACATAATTTCAGGCCGTTCCCAAGTCCTGTCCCTGGTCACAGAGAGCAGAGATCGGAGCTGCCCCTCTGCTTCCCCTCATGGGGAAGCAGCAGATGGCCATGAGGACCCCCCCTTAGACTCCTCCAAGTCAAGTTTTTTCCTCCTCACAAGTAAAAATAAAACTTCTCCCCTCAGTCTCCTCCAATTTCTTTTTGGGGGATTTATTTTTCCCCCCCAGAACTGAAGGGAAGGAGGACTGGTGAAAACAGCCATAAAATACAGTTCAGAACAGGAGATCGAGACAGTGACTTAATAAGAAAAGTTTAGGTCAGTGTAGCTGTAAATCGAAACAGGATCACCAGTAAAATTTGCTAGGATAAGACACAGCCCTGCAAAAACAGTGTATTTCTTAAAACTAGTAATCAAAACCTTCTGCTAAAAGTTGGATGGCATTAATCTCTCCTTCATGCTGTTCAGCCAGAGCCTCCTGTCTCTCGCATTCACCTCTTCCCGCAGGATCCTTCAACTCCCGTTTTTGTTGCAGAACAAATCAAATTGTGCTGGGCTACATCTGCGGCACGCTAGAAACCTGAATGACAACATACTGTAACTTTTCCAGCAAATACACTGCATAAGAGCTTCAAGATTTTGACTTGAAAGAGCTTCAAAATGAAAAGTAATCTAAACAGCTGCCTGGAAAGTCCTGTATTAAAGGCATGGATACTGCTCAGAGCTTGGGCTTTAGAATTCACTTAGAATGAAGTGAAATATCATCAGGCACATTGAGGGTTTCCTCTGGAACACAGCATGGAACCTCCTTTTCGAGGGAAAGCTCCTTTCAGCTCTCCTAATGTTTTAGCCACAAAATAAATCTTGATAGGGAAACAAAACTGTAGGTAGCACAGGTGGTCCCAGTAAACTGCCCAGATTTCCAAGTCTGGTTGAAAAAGATATGCACAATTTTCTCCATGTTGTATTTATTTTGTGTAAAATATACCAGTATATCATCCTGAAGGACAATAAATGTAAAATGAAAAAAAAAATCTAAGAAAAACATGTAAACAGAAAAGACTATGTGATTTGTTTATATATAGAAAATCAAAACACTGACAAATATCATGTGGAATTGGAGCAAGGAGAATTGAATGACTCTGAATGTTTTTCCTTACTGGAAAATTGACTTCCTGCTCCATTTGCTTCTCTTTCCTGCTTTCAAACTGGACTTTTCAGTGATAAACTAGTAATTGAATTTTCCTCTCTGCTGCAGCACGGCCAACCCAGAGTCCAACATCTTGTCTCGATGGCCACATTCCACAGGAGGCATTTATATTTAGTAATATTTTACAAGGCTCAGAAAGCAACAAGTTAACATATATTCACCACCTGCTGGTTTTAATGGGAGGAGATCCATGGCAGCCTGCGCTGATGAGCTCTTTGCTCTGCCTGTGACACCGCGGCCAGCACTGACCTGCAAATATCAGTGTTAGTGCATCCAAGACCCCAGGAGTTTCAAGGCTCTTTTACAGCAAAAGTTAGTGCTGATTTGTAGAGGAATTTTAAACAGACAGACTCTCCCATGTAGCTACCAGGCCTTTCCCAATCTTCCACTGCATCTGATTTCGGAAATGCTTAGAAAGAACTTGCCATCCTCCTGCCTTGGGATAAATCAGCAGGAGCAGGAATAAAACCAGTATGGAATTGAAAACTCGCTTTCCTAAAGGGCTTGAGTGTGGTGGCAGGCAAGACAATGAGTTTGGAAGTTCTGAAATTCTGAAAGTGTGAACCAGTTCGTAACACCCGGGTTACTGGGCGTTGGAGGGGAACAGGGTTTGGCTGCTAGTATGCTTATCAAGGAATATGTTATTATGGTGGAAAAAGTGTCTTCCCAAAGGTGACTGTCCTTCCCAGAGGTGGGCAAGGCGTGTCTGATATCATTATCAACAACCACGGCTGTGGGCACCGAGTGCCCCTTTGGGCAGCGAGCAGGTGACACTGATTTGTGCAGGTGTTGGTCTGCTGGAGGGTAGCAAGGCTCTGCAGAGGGACCTGGACAGGCTGCATGGGTTCAGCAAGGCCCAGTGCTGGGTCCTGTGCTTGGGCCCCAGCTCCTTCTCAGCTTGCAGAACTCTGTTACAAAATCAGGGGCAGAGGTTCTCGGTTGACTGTTGGTGTCAGTTGCTTCTGGCAGTCCTTCAGTTGTCCCTTGGGTCACCCATAGACCTGCAGAACCTTGGGCTGGTCCTGCTGTGAAGGGTCAGCCTTGCTGCTGCCTGGGTGGAAGGCCCCTGACCAAGGTAAGGATATTCCCCATCTCCCTGGATTTTCTCCAGAGCACATAGATCCTCAGCAGCTGACTGCAGCCACATGTATTGACAGTTCTGACACGACAAGCTGAGGCTCCACTGCTGGAACTCAAAAGGCTCCCCCATCCCTCCTCCAACCTCTTATCTCATCTATCTGAGGACACTGACCTCCTCCCTCAGTATTTTCCTTCTGCATCAAAACTCAAGGTCAAAGTCAAGGGTGCAGGGACCCTCTTGGTCTGCTTTTCTGACACTTCCATGAACACCAGGAAGTACAGCTCATTTCTGGGATCAGTGGGGCATGTTCTGCTCACTCAGTTTGCAGCTCACCAGCACTGGTGAAATGGCACCTCAGTCTCCAGCTGTGAAAGGGACACTCATCTTTCTGTATACAGAAATGCCTGTCTGAAATACTCAGGCCATTCCTAAAAATCTGCATGAAAACTTAATGTTCTCTGCCGTGCCAGGTAGTGTCACCATATATTTCTGACTCTCTTCTCTGAAATCTACTACTATAAGCAGTATGGAGACTTCTGAGAGTTATCTTTTATTGGTTACTTTGGGCTTTTCACACAGAGCTGTTCAACAAAACCTTTTCTCTCCTCTCTGTCTGCAGCCTGAGCAGAAGACGTGGCCAAGTTTGCTCGCAGCATGGATAACAGCAGTGGTCCTGTTCTTCTCCCTACGTTGCTGCTCCTGCTGCAGAACACGAGCAGCCCCAAAACCTCCACCCCTCGTGCTGGCTACGAAATGGCAGAACCCCCACCCCCAGGAGCCGGCTCCAGCAGGAACCACTCTCTGGTAGAGTACGGGCTGAGGCCGGGGGAAATTGCAGCTGCCAGCGTGGTTTGGGGAGCGCTGTGGCTGGTTTCTGTCTTGGGAAACTTCCTCGTTTGCTTAGTGATCCACAGGAGCAGGAGGACACAGTCCACCACCAACTATTTTGTGGTGTCCATGGCCTGTGCAGACCTTGTGAGCGGCGTGGGGAGCGCGCCCTTCCTGCTGCTGCAGCTGAGCTCGGGGCGGTGGATGCTGGGCAGCGGGGTGTGCCGGCTGGTGAGGTACATCCAGTACCTCACGCCCGGGGTCCAGATCTACGTGCTCCTCACCATCAGTGTAGAGCGATGCTACACCCTTGTCCACCCTCTGAGCTTCAAAGTGTCCAGGGAGAACGCCAAGAGAATGACTCTGGTCTCTTGGCTCTGTGGTGCTCTGTTTGCATCACCAGCCTGTTTTCTCTACGGCTCCAGCAGCGACCACCACTGCAACTTCTTCCTCCCCGATTCTTGGCAAGGAGCCGCCTCTGGTGTCATCCATCTCTCAGTGCTGTTGCTTTTGATCCCATCACTCCTCATTATCCTCTGCTACCAGAAACTCTTCACGTACATTTGGAGAAGTGGCACCGAAGACACAGCTGGCAGGAGGACAATGAGTCTTGTCTTGAGAAGAAAAGTGAAAACTGTCAAGATGTTCTTCATCTTTGTCTCGGATTTTCTCCTGTCCTGGCTCCCTTTCTTCATGGTACAGCTGTGGCACCCACAGGAAACAGACTACAGAAAGAGCTCCTTGCTTTTCCTGGCTGTCACCTGGATCTCATTCAGTTCCTCAGCCTCTAAGCCAGTCCTCCTCTACATCTATAATGCAAACTTCAGAACAGGGATGCAAGAAATTTGTTGCATGTGGAAATACCACAGAAGCAATATCTACACCATTACCACCAGTTCCAGGACAGCCGAAAATAATCACAGTGGGATCATAGATATCCCAGCACCAACCCAACCTCACCAAAGACTCCGCCTGTGATGTTTTTAACAGCGAAGTCAAAGAGCATGAGCTTGCCAGGCCTGGTGAGTCCAATCCCACAAATATATTTGCCAAGAGGGTTTCATTACTTTGAAAAGCAATGGATAAGCTATGGGGGTGCTATGTTCCCCCAGAAGAAGGAGGATCTTTCACTCTTTTGAAGCAATAAATAGTTGCATATTTTAGAGCAGCTCCTAGGGTAGAAAAAATAAATGTTCCGTAGTATTTAATGGCTTAAGTTTGATGCATTTGTTCTATTTCGTTTCAGTTTTCATGTTGTGCTTTGGGGAACTCCTCTCCTGGAATCTACAGAACAAGAGTCCTTACACTCTCTATCTGTAGAGAGAAGAGGGAAGGAAAGAAGCACTGCCTGTTACAATCCCTGTAAAGGATGGGCCGTAGTGTATAAACGCCTAAATCCACCCAAAGCCACCTAGGCTTCCTTCCAGGATGTCCCCGGGGGTTTTCCTGCACTGGGCTTGTCCCTCTTTTTCAGACCCTACTGCTCTGGTGGACAAGGTGGTGTTGGGTTAATGGCTTGACTGGATAATATGAAGGGGTCTTTTCCAACGTAAATAATTCTGGGATTCTGTCTCCTTCCGGTCTTCCTGTGCCTCCATTTCTCTTTGGGAATAACCTCCTCCTGGAAAAGTCACAGCAGATTGTTTCAGCAGGGTTTGACTGCAGAAGTGGTTCCCGGACAAATTTCCAACTCACAACTTAGGACTCTTCCCTCCACACGATCCCCAACAGAGGAGCCTCGGGCTCTGCCATCCTGGGGCCTGTTCCAGTGTGTGTCTGTGGAGCCACGGAGCCATGACTCCATTGCATGGAGTCATGGGATATCCTGGGTTGGAAGGGAGACCTGGCCCTGCACAGACACCCCAACAATCCCACCCTGTGCATCCCTGAGAGCGTTGTCCAAACGCTCTGGAGCTCTGGCAGCCTTGTGGCTGTGCCCATTCCCTGGGGAGCCTGTTCAGTGCCCCAGCGTCCTCTGGGGGAAGAACCTTTTCCTGATATCCAGCCTAACCCTCCCCTGACCCAGCTCCAGCCCTTCCCTGGGTCCTGTCCGTGGTCCCAGAGAGCAGAGCTCAGTGCCTGCCCCTCTGCTGTCCCTTGGGAGGAAGCTGCAGACCCCACCGAGGGCTCTCCTCGGTCTCCTCCAAGTCATTCTTTCCCCTCACAACTGAAAATACAACTTCTCAGTCACTGGACGCTGTTTGTCTCCCCAAAACAGGGACAGGCTCTTTCAACAACCTCTGCAAGCAAAGCTCTGTGGATTTTTTCAGGAAAACGCAAACGGATTCATCCCTGGGAACATTTTGCCCATGGAAACAAGATGGTGATGCTGTCATGTGTAAATCTGGACTAGGCAGTGCTGCTTTTCTTAAATTTCAGGGTTTTTTCTGTGCCTCAGGCTGTGTTAGGTGCAGATGTTAATTGGGTTTTTTGGTAGCAATATACTTGTGCCCCTGGCTGTGCCCAGGAGTTCTGGTTTTAATCTATTTGTTTCAAATTACAACAGAGCTGTAATGTATTTTACCCTTTCATTACTAATACAACATCTCACAATGACTTCATCCACTTTAGCACAATTATTGGTCAGAATGCATTATGAATGATGGACAGTGAGTAATTACTACTGCTAATTGAAGTATATACTTTGCAATTACAGATTTCCACAAGATTTTTGTTAATTTTACAAATTTTGAGGTATGGAATGTCCATCCATTGTTAACAGCTGATGGAAAAAGGACAAAGAAAGACATGATGGAATTTTTAGTAGCAGAATCTGATAAATATTCAAAGCTAAGATTAATTATTTAAATTATATAAATCTTTGTATTCTCAAAGTTAATTCTGAAGTGAACATGTCCAGAGATCAAAGACAGCGAGGCATCGGAGTGAGCATTTGGGCTTGAGCACCCAAAGAGGTTGAATCTATCCTGAACCTGAAAATTGAAGACTTTATATCCTGAACTAAAAATTGAATTGTTAGTAGTAGTAAGGTGCATGGACACACCTCTGGAGGGTATATGTTCCTTATGCCCTGCACACAGGATATAAAATGGCAATGAATATTATATAATGCATTCACAAATATCCCGTATAAATAATAACTGCTTCTCCAATTAAAAAAGAGTAAGTTTTTGTGTCACTGTTTTCCCCACAGATAAGTAGAGAAACTACACGAAGTCCAGGCTCAGAGGTAAATGGAAGTGCTTTAATGAACTCTCAGAAGGCTTTTATATGTTAGTTTGCAAAGTGTATTAAATGGCATAAGGTAATTGGTTTTTTGCCATCCACCCCTTAAGGGGATTGGTCAAGTTCTAAGACACCCATCTCTGAATGTTTTTCTAGTTAGAACCATAACAATTCTGCAAAACAACCTGCAGCTGCAAGAAGTTTACAAAACTGTAACATTGTTTTGAGTTACTTGCATGGGAAAGACAGAACTCTCAAAAAATGCTGCAGAGAGCTGAAGAAATTCTCTGCTGGAGCTTTTTCAGCATCCATATTTTTGCATCTTCATTTTCAGCATATGTGTCAGACATACCCCATTGCCCTCGCCATGATGAGTCATTGTCAAGGCCGAGAGAAACGCTGTGTATTTACACACCCCTGTGCTCCTATACATCCTCAGGACAGAACCTTTGCAAGTGAGTTTATGCACCTGAATGCCAAATGGAGAGTGGTGTTAGTGTGCAGAGCTGGAGAACTCTTTGGTTTACAGTGGTACTTAATATAATGAGTGCATTTTACAAATGCTCAACAGTGCTTTAACCGGTCTTACTGACCTTCTGAAGTCCTGCTCTGTATTCTCACTAGAACATTCTTACTTAGAAGCCACTCTGAATTTTGTCTTGTTTTCCACATTAGGGTAACATAAGAAGAGACCTTTTGTTGTTGAAAGCATGTAGTGCCAGTCCCAGAATAAGATCAGCTGCAGGTGTTATGTGTTAGCTTGGAGTTCCTATTTCACGATTTCAGCGTGGGTCACTTGCACATCTTGGGTTGCAGTATCAAAAGTTATTGATTTATTTTAAAACCCTCTTCAAATTTTCCTGGTTTTCCTCAAAAAGAATCCAGTAGGTCACAATTTTTGTTTAAAAGTCAGCTTTTAATAGAATGATCCATGGTCAGCACACTGCTGCTTTTGTTAAATTTTACTCCAGATGAACATCAAATTACCTGCTTCGGGAGGGCGCTTTAAAAGAAACATTTATGGGATGTTCTAGTTGCTAGGACACATAGCTCTCAAGCTCACTCACTTCTTCCAGAATCCTTACTGTCACAGCTTGTTTTCTACAAGGAATTTTAAACAGATCTTATCACAGATATCTTTGTTTAGATTTCCTGGATTCAGCCAAGCTATACACAGTCCCAGATTTCCAAAAGGTGGACAAAACTGAAGTGCCTCAGATCCCAAGTGTCTTTGCTGAGCTTATCACATCCAGCTGAATGTATTAATTCTGGGAAGAGTGTGGGATCTGCTTCTCTGCTGGAAACCTCCTGGGTGTCATTCTGAGCACCCAGAGCAGTGGGGTGGTACTCACCAGGGAGCTCTCCACCCTTCTGTGTGTAGGAGAGCTAAGTCAGCCTGGCTTATTGGGATTGCTTGGAATGCAGTGGGAAGACCCTTGGCCAGCCTCTGTGCTTGTGCTCTTTAAATCTCTGCAGAACAGACTAAGCCTGACTTCCTGGTCATGCTGCACGTGTGCACTGCATGTTACGTGCTGTGGAAGCAGTGAGGGGTTTAGAACTGCCAGAGAAAGCAATAGACAGCTCTCTCAAAAAATTACAGGAGATGGAAGTAAGAAATAAGAAAATATTCTCCACTTTGGGCATGAGGTGAATCATTTCAGAGGAGTTACTGCCTGAGGCTCCAGCTTAGCACAGAAAGAAGGTAATATAGACCCAGTACATTAAGAATTTCAAGTTCAGTCTACTGCTCTTTAATATCAGCTTGGTAATCAATGAAGGTTGTATAAAAGAGCCCACAGCCCACAGAAAAGAAGCTTTGTGGAAACTTTAGCTAAAATTAATAAAATGTCTTAGTTGACTTCTAAACTCTTATATGTAAATGTAAAAATGCCCAACTGCACTTACCCTGAAAGGATCATTGTCATCTTTCCAAACTGCCTCTTCAGTTATAACACACTGCTCCTATGTAAAGAGTCTCTCCTAAAGCAATAGTTCTATTGTGGTCAATCTTTTCAGATATACTTGAAATAAGCACCCACTTTTCATGGTATTCTGTTACAACCTTAGAACCAATAACAGTATCCTTTTCCTCCGGTGCATCACTAATGATTTAAACAAACCCAATCAAACAATGCTGGGACACTTAATATAATTGAAGAAAGGAATCAAGTAACGGCTGAGGTTCACTATGCAAGAATTTATATTGCCTCTTATTATTTGAAGGTTCTCCGTGGCTCCTATCTGGTTACCTCTTCAGCAGTGACCACAGGGAACCTGTTCCATGCAGTAATTTTGTCTTCCTTTTATGCAACATAAGCATAACAACAGATACTTTGCCCTACATGGTAGCAGTTAAGTTCATCTGCTTTATTAATAGCCAGATATTAAAAATGCTGTGGCTTTATATAAAGCTATACTATGATTTATAATTAAAGAATTCTGCTGACCTAGTGAAGAGCACTTAAACTGCACACCAAGATTGTCCAGGTGGAATAACAAGAGGACAGTCGCATTTGGCTGCATCATTCTTAAAATGACTCTCATGGAATGCTTTAAAATTCTTGTTTGGTTTCCCATAGTGCCTCAAATGGCAAACAGGATCAGGACCCTGTGATGCTGGCGTCTAATAGAAATTAGTGCTCTTGAAACTTTGTTGAACTATGGTGCAAAAGTCATGGAATCAAAACCTTTCCCACTTCCTTCAGAGGGAAACACACTTCTTTGTCAGCTCTTTCACCTGGTTCTCCAGCTTTCATCTCCCCCCTCCTTGTAGTGGGAGACAGTATAGAATAGCAACAGGATACGAAGCTAAGAGACCGAGGCACAGAAAATACATATATTCTTCATGGAAAACTGGAAAAACCCTGAGCGACTGTGGAATAATAGTTAAGCCACACAAGTGATTTGCTGATCTGAGATTTTTCACATACACACACAATGATAAGCTGGAATACATGACAACCTTGCTGAAATTAAAAATGTGGGGGTTTTTTAGGACATGAGTGTCAGATGATTGTGGACTCATCAGAACTCATAAAAATGAGAGAAAAACAGGACTTGGGGTTTCTCTTAGTTACCTGATGGCAGTGAGATGTGATTTTTGGGTAGGTGGGGGTCTGGGGCAAGGCTGGGGGTTGCTGAGCAGGGTCTCTTTGCTCTCTCCAGGGTGCTGAATCCCATGGGTACCACTGAACATCCTTTGGAAGGGATACATCCTCACAGTATTTACTGTTCCAGTACATAAGCTATTGTGCTTTGTTGAGTTTCATTTTGGGATGGTTATAGATGGCTGTTATCAGTGGGGGTTCATTTTAAAAGAATTGCCTATTTTCCTCTGTCTGGATGGTCAAAAGTGTCTGAATAGCTTTTTAACCAACCAGTCAAAAGCAGAACTAGAGATTTTCAGAATAAAATTTAAGCCCAGGTGCTTACAATGTTGATGAATTTTCAAGAAATGGAAGGGACAGGTGTGGTAGCAACAGGCAGATAACCTGATCTGAAAGTTGCTACTAGTTCCCCCTCTAATGATCATGTGAGTTAATTGATTTTTTTAAATTTCCAGCAGGCAGATAGAATTTGTTTTATTAGAGTCAGCATAACGACCATAGTTCAGATCATATTGTAGGATTTATTTTAAGTTCTATACGTGTTTGATATGCATCATACTATGAGATTGACGCTTTCTTCACATCACAGGTGTTAAGAAGTTCAGGCATTTCTTGAAGAACTTGCATCTTCTGTTTCATTCTTCCAATAAAATATTTTAGTTTCAGTTTGAACAGACAGGCAAAAAACCTTCATAACTGCAGGAGTCAAGTTAATTTCTTACAGGAATTCTATCATGGAAATGAGAGATTTATGGAATTCTTAGACACTACTCTGGGTCAAGCAGTCAACTTTGTAGACTATCTATGTTAATACAAAAATAATGAAGTACTGCCAGCACTCATAAAAGGCAATTTATCATGTCATATCTTTCCCTGTGTGGTAAAATGCTACAACAGATTTCACTTGGCAAACTTCTGGAGAGAGTGGAAGCCCAGTGTCTCAATCTGGACATGCACCATCTTTCCCATACCACAGTGCACAAGTCATGATAATCTTAGTTTACATTCAGCATATCCTTGTGAAGGAGAATAATGGTGTTCATGGTGCATGTTAAATGGGCTGCCAAGTGCTCCGCAGACAGCTGAACTGAGTAACAGATTTGCACAACAACCATTGCTCCATTTTTCAACCTACAGTTCAAAAATAAAAAGTACACAGGGTACTGCTAAGTGAACTCGGAGCTGAAGCCCCATTTCATGATCTTTAATTACCTTTGTTTACCGTCCCTTGTAAGAGCCCACCAGGCTGGAAGCTGAAGCAGAGAGAAAGGGCTGGCATTTTGCCCCCTTAAAGGTGATCTGGGCACCTGCAGCTGGAGCCCCACAACGCACTGGATTTGTGCCCCGATGTGATCACTGTTAAGAGAACATTCCACAGCTAACCCAGAGGGCTGTGTGGCACTCAGCAGGGTCCAGCTCCTGGGTATCAGTGCTGGCAGTGCTGGAGCTCACAGATCCAGAGCAGATGTTCAAGAGCACTGATGCACAGAGCTTACGTCCGGAGAATGGAATCTGGGATGGACAGAGGGGCGCGGGAATGTTTTTCAAGTCTCATCAATTATTTACCCCTCAAGATATTTTCTAGCATTAGGGTTCCATATTATCTGTTTCTTGCATGACTCATTAACACTCTCCTTTTAAAACACAGCCCCTGGAGGAGACAGTGACGCGTGGTGCCAGTGGTGCTGTGTTTAGGTTTGTCTCTGAGAAGTGCCTCCTCCTCAAGAAGGGGCTCAAAAATGCATCTTCTCAGAGCCAGACATTTCTCTGTGCCTTCCCATCCTGGCCTTTTGGTTATAAATTCCCAAGTCTAATCTGAAATGCAGTGCTGTCAGGGTGAGGAAGATGTGCTCTCTGAGCATGGGGGTGGCAGCAGGCCCACCAAAATTAAACACATGAAGTGAGCCCCGCCACAGAAGCCACAATTCTGTAGATACACAGTGGCGGGTGTTGTGTGCATCTCTAGTTACCAGTGAACACTTCAGTATTTAGAAATCCCTGAAATCATGCATTTGATGTAAGTCATAAATTAGTTAGGTGACTAATTGCCTTTTGAGATTTTGACGCAAAGATGTGATATACTGCTTTTGGGGGTGTGTGAAGGAACGAGTTAATGTCTTCCACAGCTCAGTCTATTAAAATCTTATCATTAAATCGTCTTTTCCTTAACCAAGAAATAGGTGTCAGGTGCTCTGGTTTCTGTTTCTGCTGGGGTTTCAAATCTGCTGCTATTATGTTGAGTTTTTGCATTTGCAGTAAAGCTGGGTACCACTATTCCCTCAAAGGAAACTTATTTTTAACCTTAAAATATCCAAGAAAATGACTTCGTGGTTGGTTGGTTGGTTGGTTGGTTGGTGGTTTTTCCTTGGTTTGTTAGGGGGTTTTTAATGCTCTTTTCCCCTCCATACTTTGGCTAGTTTTGTAGAGCTTGAGTAATAATATTCAAGAGAGGTCAGAGGTGAGGAGAGACGGCATTTTTTTCATTTAGCAAATTACTGTCTGGAAAAGTTAATAGAGCAGAGAGTATAAAAGTATTAATTGATTCAGAAAGCATTTCAGGAAGAAGCAAAAACCTGGCGAAGGATTTTTGTGGCTCCAGTCAGGTATTGGTTCTCAATGACCGCTCACCTGCAGTAGTGTGTGGAATACTGTATTCAGTTCTGTGCACAGGGTAAACTGAGCAACACAGCATCCAAGGAAAATGTTCTGGATGGGTTGGCTTTGAGATCAGACTACATGTCTCATGTCTCAAGAAAAAAGAAAGGAACTAAAAGGGTTTGGGTTTGGTTTTGGGGTTTTGTTTTGGTTCGGGGTTTTTGCAGTGGTATGGAAAGACAACTGGGAAACTAAGAAATAACTTTCTGGAATAATCTTTCCAAGGAAAGAGATAACTTAGCCTCATGAACAATTATGATAAAAAGTGAAGACTATGTGCAATGGCAGCATTCCCCCACTGATGGTAACCATAGGGTGAAAGGGGTACCTTTGTTCCTGTCTCAAACTCCTGGCTCTGGAAAAGTGGGAAGCTTATGTTTGGAATGCTGGCATTGCAGACAACAGTCTGATTTCTGCTACAAGAGGGAGGAAAGGAGAGAAATAGCAGTATTCACTTTCTCCTTCCTGATTAGAAAGGTCAACAATAAAATGGGGAGTTTGATGCTGGAATGGTTATGTTTGGGATTCTCTTCCTCCCAAATTAATACAAAGAATGAGCTGTAGCTCAGAAAGGCAACAACATTAGAGAACCCTGATTTTCCATTATTTTTTGTAACAATGAAGTGCTGCTTTTTGCTTTGCCAAAACTTTGATGGAAAAAACCCTGAACAACTGAAGCTGCTGTTTAGACTTTCCCAGTATGAAAGGAGGATGCAGAGCCTCCAGCTTGCCACAGGCATCACCTAATTCAGTGTTTAAAGATGTGCAGTAAGGAAATGCTGCTTTTAACACATTGCAATGAAGTGTCTGCAGATAAGAAAAAGACTGGGAGGGAAGTTAAGCTGTTGCTTGTGATTGCTGGTTTTGACAGCAGGCAGAGACAGAAGTAACTTCTCTCTGAAATCATCCAAACTGTTGCCGGTTCTTTCTGTCCCTTTTGCAAGGGCAGCCATATAAGGCAGCCCAAAGGGAGGGCCCCTGCCTTCCTCAGGGTGGGACTTGGGGAGCTGTGGGCAGAGCCCGGCAGCGGCTCCTGTCCTGCACCTTTCCAGGGAGTCTGCGGTGTGGAGCAGCCGCCAGGAGAGGGATCCGCCTGGAGAAAGTAGGTGCTGTTTGCCAGCTGGTTTCTGGTTTTTCTGTGCCGTGTCTGTGGGATCCCGTGTCTGGATGGAGCAGCCCGGGAAAGGTGTTCCAGGGAGCTGTGTTTGCTGCTCCGCATAGCCAGCCTTGTCCAGGCAGCCTCAGCACCCCAAAGTGCATGAATGTTCTTAGAGGTGCATCTTAGGGACCCGCTGCAGGCTGGCTTGGAGGAAGGGCTTTGTGCTTTAATGTGCGTTTGCACCCTCCAGCTGTTCATTAAGAGAACTGCTGAGGGAAGGGACGTATTTCTCTCTTTGCTCTAGGACTGGTGTGGAAATGTGAACTGATGCTCACCTTTCCATGAGCAGTGTTAAGAAATGAGCCCAGAGTAAAAAGTCATGTTAAAATGTATACATGTCAATATTTTGTGGAATACTTGGAGGGCTCTGTTCAGATGTACTGCAATGGGAGTTCGTTCACTACACAAGAGGAGCTTTAAGCCACAGCAAAACATAGGCTTAATTTCAGAAAGGGGGGTGTGAAGGCTGAAATTGTCTCTCTAAAATACTCTGCTGAAGCTAAAGTAATTCGAAATGTGGTGGGTAAGAAATAAGGCAGTACAAAAAAAGACATCTGCTGTCAATCTCACAAAATTATTAATATTGCTGCTAAGAAATTGCTGCTCTGTATTAGCAACAATTTAAGTCTGCTTCATGAAATACATATTGATCTAGAAGAACCCTATTGTCTATTCCATTTTGTCTAGGTACTTGTTTGAGAGTAGCAAAATTAGCTGCAAACATTGAAGGGCTTGAAGAAAATTGAGGATCAGGCGAGGAGTCTTTGATCTTTTCCCTTGTAGCAATATTAACCTCCCAGTATTAGTTATCATTAATGGCATCCTCCTTTTTACACATGAGGAAAGTTGTTCCAGGGTACTGTGGACTGCAAGATCAGGTCCAGTGAGGTGACTGAAATAATTTATTTAAGTCTTAAAATCTTCCTGTAATGTTGACCCTCTAGATAAGTTCTCCTGAGGTGCAGGTGTTGAAGCTCAAAGCCTCATTCAGGTGTGTTTTGGGCAACACTTCCATGTCTAATCAGGACACTTCAAGAACTGCTCATCTTAAAGTAATCTGGTAGGATCAGCTCTCAAGACTCCGCTGCCGTACGAGTGTTGCACTGTTTAAATAGTTCTAGGCTTCCTTCTTAACAATGTCATTTTGAAACCTAATTTTCTTTCCTTCCTCCAGAAGTCTCAACCTCTTTCCTTTCCCAGACTCCTGTTCCTTCTGGTGGCAAGCACGTGTCACTGTCTTGTGATGTTTTTCTGATTTAATTTCAGAGGCTGTGAGTGACAGCAGGTGACAGGCTGGCAGCTCACACTTGTGTCACAGAGAAGCTCCGTGATAACAGCACAAAGTCATCTTACCAGCTGCTGGAGAACCCTGGGCAGGGAAGACATCCAATCCCTCCTTCATGATTTTAAATATTGATCAGAGGCAGCAATACCTGTGTGTTGTTGTGGGATGTCCTGTGGTGGTGGAGAAACTGCTGGGTGCCCGGTGTGTAAGCACCGTGGGGAGGATCAAGGCTCCACTCTCCAGCTGAGCACTCTGAGTGGAAATAGCGAATTTGCAGCGTTGCTGGAAGTCAGGGGGAACCTAAGCACCATGCAGTATTCTCCTGTGGCACTGAATCCAGACCCCTCCATGGATAATGGACCCAGGATTCCCCAGAGCCCCGGGGAAGGCACAAAGGCTGCAGCCTGCTCGGGCAGTGGAGCTGGCAGGGCCTGGACCACGGAGTGCTTCCAGAGCCAATATCTGACCAAAACCAGCACACAGGGGCAGGTCTACAACTTCCTGGAGAGGCCCAGTGGGTGGAAGTGTTTTATCTATCATTTTGCTGTGTAAGTATCTAGATTTCTGCATGATCTTTGGTGTAAGAAAAACCCGAAAATGCCCATTTAATCAGCTGGGAATCAGTACCTGAGCTTCTGGGCTCAAAACCTGTTGCATGAGTAATCCCCTGAAGGCAGTGGAAAAGCCAGTTCCTCAAAGGATCAGCCACTATATCCATTACCATTTCCAGAGAAGGCTTTTTATTCTTCAGATGATCTTTGTTTTCAAGGACGTACATGTAGATTTGGTACTTCTGAGGACAAGTCCCTTATGCTCCTGGCAGTTCTGACTGCTGATTGAGCTGCTTTACACTGTTCCAGCCTCAGACACTGCAGTTTTTAGCAGATGTGGCAGGTTCAGCTGTGATCAGACACATCCTGCTCTTGTAAGTTTGTTTTGCTCACGCTGAAGTGTCAAAACAAGTAATTTGTTAGACAAACATGTAACATTACTAATTTGAATTGATTTATAGTCGTGATTGTGAAATGAGTACAAACTTAGCAAAATGTTTTTCATTATATCGTGTATGTAGTACATGCAAGGAGGAAATTAAGGCTTCCATTTGCCCTTGTAAAGCAGCGGTTAATATATTAATCCAGCTGTTACTGTTTCCTTTGAGTTGCTTATGGTATCTGTCAAGCTTAGCAAGACCTCAATTACTGTTCTGAATGCTGCTTAACAGAAAGATAATTTGTCATCTTAGCTGTAGAAAGGGTCCAGTTGTGCTCTCACTGAGACCAGAGCAAGTTTTACTGGCCAGCTGAGCCAAAAGGCCTTGCTTTTATTATAAAATTAGCATATTTCCTAAAGAAATGCAGAGTGTTGAAATTACTCAGTTTGTCTGAGATAAACTATGGCCTGACTGCATTTTGGAAAAAAACCCCATTATCAGTGGCTGCAGTCAGGATCTGCCCAGAGAAATATATGGTAATTCTAAGGATGAATCCTAATGCTTCTATTTGGCATAAAATAGATAGTCTCATTAATACTTGCTTCCTTTCACCCCTCAACATTATATAGGGATTTTTGAAAGGATTTTTTGATTCATGAAATTTCTCCAAGTAAAAAGATAGGGCCTCTTTCAAGGACTATGCTTATAGCATGCTTTATTCCTAAGGACTAAACAGATGTGACTTGTGTAGATTTAAATATCTGAACAGTCATGATTTAAGCCTATTTGAGACTACTAATCTTGATAAAATGCATTTGTTTCATCATCTGTGTTGCTTTTATCCCCAGCTAAGGTTGACCTTCAATATGCCCTTTTTTATTCTGAAATGGGCATTAAGATAAAATAAAAAAATATAAATCTATACACCCCCCTAGTACTAGAAAATGGGAGAAAATATTGGTAATACCAACAGCAACCTTTTTTTTTAAGGATTCCTAACTTACGTGAAAGAATATGTAAATTGAGAGCTTTTAAAAGTTACGTGTCTTTGAGGCTGCTGAAATGGAAACATTTGAAACAGCTTTTGCCAAGCATTTTGTCTCAAGGATATTTGTGCTAATAATTATCCCAATAAGTACATGATGTGTTCATTTAAATAACACGTTTCTGTTTTGGAAAGAACATGCCTTGTAAGATTATATATTATTACAGGGAAGCGTTGTTAAAAAAAATAAACTACTAATCTAAAATACACTTAATTTTATAATCAGAACAACCTGTAATGTATTTTTAAAAAGCTTCCCATGTTTTATGTGTGGGTTTGGAGGTAACTTAAGTGCAGTTGATCTGATGCTGATGACTATTTTCCTAACAAATCCAAACTTTCAAGTACATGGCTGATATCTGTGTAGCCTGGCGGAGCTGGATGTGCTCTGTCCCTTCTGTCCTTCATGTGCCCCAAAGATCACGCAACTCGTGTACAAACTTGGGGGAACTTTCTGTCCAAGAGGGACTGGAGTCTGTTCTGATCTGGAGTCAGTTCTGCTAGAAAGAACCTGACTTTCCAAAACCAGGCAAGGCGAGGGAACAGCAAGTGCTCCAGGAGGTGACCTCTTCTCATTCTGAAATTACCAAGATAATCTCATCTCCCATAATATTTGTAGGAAGTTTCTTTTCAGGGAATAAGCTGAAGGTTCTTAAGGAACCTTATAACAGTGTTAGAAAAGGGAATTATTTTTGCCTAATTAAACCTAAAATTTGTATTATTTTAGTGGAATTATTGGAGTTTTAGTGTAGGTTGAAATTATGGTTTCAAAACAAAATGTTTGAAGGGGTGAGTGAGTTTACTTGAGAATCCCTCCTCCCAGTCTTGAAAACCTTCTCACTGAGATACTTTTCCACTTTACTGGAAGGATTGAAATACTTCACTACTAAAATCCCCAACAGAGTAGAGGATCTCCCTTAGCAAGAGCTGAGGACTTGAGAAGCAGCTGCTCCATGAACTGGCAGTGTGTTGATCCCAAGCAAGCAATTCCTGTGGCTGTGTAAGAGCCTTGGGGTGTCGGAGATCACCTATATTAGAGTCCAGCTATTTGCTGTGCGGTCCTCAGTCCAGAAAAAGAAGCATGTGCCTGGCTTGGATTCATTTCTAAACTCAGCTGTGCACTTGCTTAAATCACACCCAAATATCAGGTATTAGGGTATAACCCTCATATTTTGTCTCCTGAAATAAAAATACAACATGTATTGGTGATGAGTTATTTACAGCAATGACATTACTTGGCAAACCTATGCATTTAAATCATTTACCTGCAGGTGGAGTCTTACTTACGTGATGGATATATTTCTTTAGTGACTACTGGAATGGCTCCATTGTAGGCTGGAATGCTATGTCCACCTGGCTCGCTGTCACATGTCCCTGTTCTGTGAGCCACAGAGGCCACCTTGTGTCAGTCTGAGGCGATGTCACAGTGTGGATAACCCCTAAGGTGTGCCCGGGATCCATAGTATTTTCCCCCTCAGTTACACCCTGTAGCTTTTATCACTGCTGTCCAACTCCCTTGTCCTATCTTTTCCATTTCTCTGGAGCATGCAGTGACTGCTACTTTTGGTCTTTTCAGCTGCTCTTGGCTGGGTAGCTGAATTTTTCAATTAAAAGCCAGAAATTTAGAAGGAACCTGAGTTCCCTTGGACTAAGAAGTGAGAGAGCAGGACAACTGGCTAACACTGAGTGTGGTGAAAGAGGGAGAGACGAGAACCTGGGACCGAGACACTGAGGTCCCAGTTGGTTTGTGGTGGAAGCTGAGACTGGTGCCAGCGATGCTGGAACTGGAGGAAAACAATTCAAGAGCAGTGTAGCTCAAGAGCAAAGAGAATCTGACTTAAGCAGGAGGGACAAAGGAAAGAGGACAAACAGGTTCTGGAGGTCAGAAGGCTGGATACAGGCACAAAGGGGACAGCTGAAAATGGTCAAGAAGCTCAGAGAGCCACTGGGAGGAAGAGGAGTAGGAGACGACAGCTGGGAGCTAGGGAAAAGCGGGAGCGTGGAATTCATGATGGGACCAGGAACCTTTCACCCATAGGCAACTAGTTTGAATCTTGTCCAAGTCAATAGTGAAGAAGAAGCAGTGATGGCTGTGGGGAGATACAAAAGGAGCTGTTGGTCCCAGTCCAGTTCTTAGCAAATGGATGTCACATCACCCCTGGAGTCAGCACAGCTGGAAGGGCTGCTGTCAGGCACTGGAGAAACCACAGGCTGGCTGGGAAGGGAGGCAAGTCCAAGGCAAGAGGGAGGCCCAGCAGAGGGACTCTTAATTGTGTTCTCAGGCCTGCCATTTTCTTGCTGTGTAACACTGCAAAAGCTTAAGTGAGAACTTGCAGCTGTTCCAGGTCACTTTGAGCTGGTTTGGCCACTTGTTAAATGAGTGTCAGACCTTGCTCTCATTCAAAAGTTAGACCAGCCTTTGTATCCCATAACCTCCTATGGGATGAGGTGAGCTGATCTAACAGCTCATGGCTAGCAAGCCAGCACCAGTTCTGCTCCCCTCATCCACCTTCTGCACTCCGCTTGCTCCTGCCAGCTGTAGTTGTCCTTGGATAGTTAAACTTGGAGTTACACTTGGATAGCCAGTTCAGCTTCTGACACCAGCAGAAACCTACCCCAATGGGAAAGAGTGGATGGTCTTCAGTCAGGTTAGTAATGCACAATAAGCACCTTGAAACACTGCCCCACTATTGTTCTCTTAGTGGATCAAAATCACTTGTTAAATGTCATGTAAAATTGTGCACAATAATTGTAACATTGCAAATCATCTGGCAAGTACTGCAGACCACCTGGCTTGACTGCAAAGCATTTCATAAATGCAGAGTTTGGGTAGCAACAAAGTCTGCTCTGCAGGCTGCCTTGAGATTTCTGGGGAAACAACTCCTCCAAATGGTGACTCAGAGAGGGTAATGGCTGTTGCTCTGAATCGTCCTGGGGGATGCTGCCTGTCTCTGGGAATTGTGTGGCACAGACCAGGAAAATGTCTTCCCTAGGGTATGGTTTCCCAAGAGCTGGCATAGTGGCTTACTAATACTAAAAGGTCTTGGTGCCCCTCTGTCACCTTCCCTTCTTCTCTTCTGGACACACGTTTCTGCTGCACAACTCGTGTTGCTTCTGGCACTCACTGGAGCCCTCCTACGCTTCATCAGCTCCCTGTAATGGCAGGAATCTAGATCAGCAGGAAATGAGGAGCTTTGGGGACCTTAAGGAGTTGCAGCATGTCAGCAAGTGGTCTAATGGGGCTGCAACCAGTGCTAACATAGTTGGCCAAGACTGGAATGGAATGAGGTAAAGTTCTCTTTCTTTCTTTTTTCCTTTTTTTTTTTTTTTTCCCCACCAGGGAGCTGCGGTGTGGGCTCAGTTTTATATGAAAACATGCCAAAGATTTACTTTGTTACCCCTCTCCTCCTCCGGACTGACTCCTACAACTCCTTCAAAGAGAAGCACATGTGCACACACCCACACGTTTACCTGTTCCTGGCAGCTTGGTGGAAAAAACTCAACAGTTACTGCTGAATAATTAAAAGTGCGTGATCCTTACAAAAATGTGAACAACATCAATAATGTCATGGGCTTCAAACTTTGGGAGGAAAGTACAAAAGACCAAAAACATGTTTATAAAAGGGGGGCTGGCCAGCAGAGGTGTTTTTCCTTTAGAAAAGGTTTTGTATACCAATGTCTGTGTCGCTATGAGTAATATATACACAAGTGAATTCAGATTGTTTGGACAGATTAAAAATTGCAATTTTTTCCTATTATTGTTTCTCTTCGGACTTTGCTTTCTCAGGTTTTTTTACTTCCTCCAACTTCATGTAAGAAATGCTCTAGTCGTGTTCTGTTAAATGAAATTGCAGAAGTTCAGAGCCACCATTCTGGCTGATACTCAGTTTTTGTTTGGCATACAACTGCTGCTGGTGTAAAGAACTTTAAAAGGCAAAAAATGTAAGGGTCTAGTGGCTCCTTTTAATGGGGCACTTGCCTGCATATATTTTGATTCTTTGAGTGTAGCAGCTTTTTAGTGAACTGAAGTAAGTTAGCACAGTGTTCTCCAGCTCCTGTTTTTATCTGGAAAGGGAGCGTATAACCCATTATTTATAACTGTTTATCTCAAAGGGACTGTCAAATTCCCGTTTCTGTCCTTTCCACAATTATCTCTAGAATGCAAGCAGATATTTTGCTTTTTCCAATGATGTGATTGTAATATGACCAACACAAGCAGCTAAAGTTCAGAGTAATTATAAGCACATGGCTGCTTTTGAGATTCTGGCTTTTACCTTGATGTCGCAGCTTAGTTCTGGACATGGTGTGCTTTCATAAGAGTAAGGCATTATTATTATTATTATTATTATTATTATTATTATTATTGCTACTATTGGGTTCAGGGTGTTTCTTGCCAGCATAACAGTTACTTATTTGGAATTTTATATAGAAATTTCACTGAAAAAGTTTTCAGTTTAGAACTACAGTAGCTACTTTTCATCTGCGTACTAACTAGTGAGAGGTACTAAGCAGATATCTCTGATAACAAACTTCAGGTACCAAAAGACGAGCAGTATTGAAGGAAAGAAACTCAAGAACTCCTTATTAATTCGAGTGGGATGTTCCTCTTACTGCTTAGGGTTGCATGTTCAGCTGGATGAGATGGTGGAATGGCTGAAGTTGCTAATGGAGGTGCACTGATATTAAAGAAAATTGTCATTAGGGTTCTGTAAAGTTCCAGGATTTGGTTGTTCTAAATATACATGAGGGTAGTTATTAATTTTTAACCTCTCTTCCTAAGGAAATGAGGTTTCTGCAACCACACTGTCTGAGCATGTCTGTCTGGAAGGGCCTTACCAAAAACGTTTGAGCCAGTTGGCGAATTCCAGCTAACGTGGACAGGGGATAAGACATGTCAGACATACTGTGTTTTTTCTCATTTGGTTAAAATAGACATTTGTCTAGAGGAGAGAGAAATTAATAACCCCAAAGATGAAAACACTTCACTTTGAGCTCCTTTAGATTGTTTGGCACCAAGGAGTCTTTTCAGGAGAGAGGTGTTATGAAAGCTCCTGTGGAAGAACTTGGATCGGGCAGTACTTTGTGTTAGGCACAGAGTCACCTAACCACAGGGCACAAAGCCACAGCATGAGTAAATTTTATTTTCATTTTTTGAAGTTATTGATGACTTTTTCCATCATTTCTGTAAGAAATTCAATCCATCTTATTCTAGAAGCTCAATTTTGTAATAATCTGAGCAATGAATAGACATTAACATCTGTCCCCACAGGCTAATGTTGTTTCTGTAGTGAAAACAAATACTGTAGCCTGACATTGATATGGTGCTATTGATGGAATTTGGTTATGCTTTTGGGGAAAAAAACCTTCTGTTCTTACAGAAGCCAGCAAAATAAAAAGATATTCCTCAGTGTTAGTGTTACAATTGCTCATTAACTTGTGGACTCCACATGGTACCAAATTCAAGAAGAAGAGTGTTTCAGGTGTCTCCCTGATGATCGAGCTGGCATTAACTTAGTGGATTCATTTGCACAACATCATTATATGCATTTCTTCTCTCCCTTTTCTGCTTCTGAACCCAAGAAACATTATTTAATGTGAGTACTATGAGGAGGCTGGTGTTGCGTTTTAAATGGTGGTTGGAATTTCCTGTTCCTTTGGAGGTGTGTCATAAATCACACACCAAAACCTACTGACTTTTGTGTCACAGTCAAGGCTGGTGATGAAAGTATCAGATTCATCAACATTGAAGTCATGATGATGGGCTGGTGTTGTCACTGTTTGAAGAACTGATCATGTCTCTTCTAGAAAGTCTTAGCTATAGAATACGAATGGAAGATTGCAAGGCATACACAGATTAAAAAAAAGCAAGAGGAACACAGAAGCACAGATGTCAGTGGAAGATACAGGCACTCAGTGGAATCAAGGAACTTAAATCTCAGGAAAGGCAGGGCACTGAATAAAAGGTTTCAGTAAGATCAGTGCTCCTGGTGATTGTTAGAAACGCATGAATGCAATTTGTCAGTTCCGAGCTAGTGTCAGATAAACTTGTGGAAAAAGCAAAATCCAAATCTTAGTACTCTTCAAAGAACAGCAAATAAGGCTGTCAGATGTTTTGGACATGTGAAGTGCTCATTACTAATGGGAGCTGTGGATGTTTATAAATAGCATACAACAGCTTGGGTCAGTTGATCCAGAAAGTTGGTTTCAAGTGGGAGATCTTTTTGTAGGGGGTGTGGCTCGTGCTGTGGTTTTAGCTGTTGATCCAATCCTGTTTGTGATGAATTCTGTATATGCAGGTGAGTCTATTTGTAAGTGAAGTTTTGAATTCCCTTGGTGTTGTAGTAATAATGACTTGTTATTTCTGATCGGAGCCAGGAGGGCAACTTGATGTTATGTGCAATGGGGCTATTGGGCATTTCTAGGTGTAACCCAGAAGAGACAGCTGAAAACAGATATCCTCAGTATATCCATGTGATAGGTGGAATTTTCCTTTGGTGGAGGGCTTCAAAGCTCTGAAAATATTTTATTCTGAGGCAGGAAAAAGAAAGGCCGATATGGCCAAATTCTCTGCCAGGCATGCTCCCTGTTAGTAGAGTCCAAAGCTAGGCAGGTTTCCATTAAAACCTGTCTGGTCTCCTTCTCCGGTTCTGCTAAAACCAACACATTCGCAGACTATTTCTAATTTTAACAGATTGGTATTTTCAGCAGAAAAATTGTTCCTTTACCAAAATTTCCGACCAACTCTAATTTGTGTATGATCACATTTGTATAAGCACAAGAGCTTTCAAAGAAACATCAAACCTCAGGAGCCTGGAAACAGATTTATGAGAGAACTGAGGGACATCAAAACTTGCCTACAAAGGCACATGGAGAACCTTCTCTTCATGACTTAGAAACTCCTTTGGATTACAAAAATATGTAAGGACCAGGAGTGAGGTTTTATTCAGACCAGCAGGAATGTTTTCCAGAAGCACATGGCTATTCAACATAAGACACTATAGTCCCATTTAGAAGGAAGTGTAGTGCTTCATGCACTCAGGAATGAGAACATCTTGCACTTTTATAGTATGAAAACCCAGAAATGTTCTCCTTAGTTTTCCTGCCACAAAATGACCAGTTAAAATAGAAAGCAGCCCATGCTGCTGGAGCCCCTCAAAGAACCTTCTGTTTGCTAAACTCATTTATTGTCCCTAACAACAGGCTGACTTAAAGCGGTTGGTCTCCTTTACACAACTCTATAGTCTGTCATCCAGAAAAAACCTGAAGCCCTGATGGGTGTAGTTGCAGATAGGTTTACTTGGATGTATTAGCCTCAATTCAGTCCATTTTTCTAAGTCCAGCTGAAGCAACTGAATTTCTTCTCCCCTACTGTGATAGTAGGCCAGAACATTTTGGCTTCATATCTTAGACTCATGGAACAGTGTGGGTTGGAAAGGACCTTGCAGATCATTGAGTTCCACCCCCTGCTGTGGGCAGGGACACCTTCTACTAAATAAGGTTGCTCAAATCTTCTGGGGCAAACAGCAGACAGAATAAAGGATTATATAAGGAATCTAAAAGGCCGGGTTTCCATGTAATTTCAGCTGGAGACATGTAGAAGCCATTTGCAATTATCTACCTGGAGGGCTTTCACAGAGTGAAGTGAGGCACGGAGGCTCAGTTTTGAGGAAGGAGGGAGACACATCTTGTTGTGTTAAAATCATCAGCAACCCACGGTCCAGGCCTCTCAACACTAGAGAGCATAGGTTTCGATAGCTTTTCCATAATAAGTTTTGTTGATTTGCTTTCATTATAGAACTCATATTTTTCTAAAAGTGTTTTTTTCTTTAAACAAAACTTTGCAGAGTCAATGAAGTTTGGTAAAGCCCAGAAGGCCACGGAGCTACTGTTTTGTACTCGGTTGCCAAGGAGCGTATCTCTGTCTGTGAATTTACAAGTTTGTCCCCTCCCCACCCATCCCTTTTTTGTTGTCCAAGAGATAACATTCCCACGAGCATCTCATATATCAGCACTTCAAGTACACTTATCTGCAGGAGATAAACACAAAGCCCAACATGCACAGTTTTTGCTAGAAATGGAATTATTTGCTGCAAAACTTAAAAGGAGGAATTATGACTACTCCTCCTTTAAGAACTTCCATTAGGCTTGTCTTCCATGGAAAATAAGTTTGTTATAGCATGACTTTGAAAAGGTTCACCCTGGAGAAAGAGCTTGGCATCATTTTGCTCTCAGTGTTGAGTTAACCTCCTAGTTCCCAGTGTTCAAAGGCTTCAGTGAAGTGTGCTCATGGTCAGTAAATCTATTAAACAGAATTTGTCCCTGGCTACAATAGCAACAGAAACATGTTTCCGGTTGCACTAGCTACTCTCCAAAAGGAAGCAATGTTTAGGAGGACCAGGATATAGAGAAGCACTGATTTGTAGCCTTTAACCCTGATTGATCAATAGTCCAGTGCAACAGGACTGCTTCTTTAAGCTGGTTAACACATGGGACAGATTTAAGGATGATGGTCTAAAAGCATTGATGAGAAAGCAGTTGTATTTTTGTGTATGCCCGAGGCTTAAGGAACTGAGGAGAAGTCAAGAAATACTAAAATTTCGTTTACATTAACAAGATGTCTCTTGGGAAAGCATGACACTTCATCTTCTGTAAGTGTGAATGGCGTTACGTGAGAATCTAAAACCAAAGGGGAGGTTCTCAGATACTCTTCTTTCCTCTGATAAGTAAAATATTATTTTTCTGCTCAAAGAGAGAATGAGGAAGAGTCTGCAAATAGGTGATTTGGAATAAGTTTCTGTCTTCAGAAAAGTGAAAAAAAAAAATGAAGGAAAAGAAAGCCAGGTGTTTTGAGAGGAAATATTTTGCTATTTTTAGTAGCTCTATGGCAGAAAAGGAAAAATGTATTTGCTGAAATAACAGCTCAAATTGTGGCTCAACATCCTCTAGAATCACAGAAAGAATGAAAGAGGACAAAGCACTAGAAAGTAGAACCTCAGTTCCTTAGGATAGGAAAGAGTAGACCAACTCTACTAGTGTGTAATTATTTATGTCTCTGCGTTATTAACTTCCTCCCTTGAGGAACTGAACAGCTGCCAGCAGGTGAAACTGTTCTCTGCAGATGTAAATAACTCCCTGAAGGCAAGTAAACAACCACACCCTGTTTCCTCACCTTTGCAGCACAGAGAATTGTCCTTTGCAGGAGGAGTGTGTACAGCAGGGGCAATATGAGGAAGCCAGACTGGAGCTGGTGGGGAGAGGGAGATTCCCACATGACAAGCTTTAAATAGCTTCACCCCCCGTCAGCAGTATGAAACACACACCCATGCACTTGCCTTACCTATAGGCATCCCAGAAATCTAATCAGAAATATTTAGGGAGACTCAGGATCTGTTTGGCACTTGTTGATGAGTTAGCACGGTTAGACTTTGCCATTGCCTTTAGAGGAACAGCTTGTTCCTCAAACCAACGCCTGCAGTGAGACCTTGAGACAAACCCAGAGGTATTCAGTGAGGAGCCTTGCTGAAGGTTTGCCTGTGGCACCATGCATCCAGCTCTTTACAGGGAATTTGGCGCTCACCCAAGCTTTTCTCCTCCAGTGTGTTTAGAAAGGTCATTTCATTGGTTAGAGCTATGTTTAGCATTCCAGAGGCTGTTAGGATCAGTCCACAAGGAGCTTTTCTGGTTGCTTGAGAGGCAAGAGAGCTGTAGCTTGTTGCATTCTGCAGATCAGTTGGCAATTAATTGAGCTGTTTATCTTTAAGGGTGGACTTGCCAAAGCTAACCTGCACTGTGGTGTGTAGCTCAGTGACAGTGACAGTAACTTAAAGAAAGCTGTGACGGCAGCATGGACTGACTGCTGGCTCAGAGACACCAGAGGGGGAAGGAGATGCTGCTCCACTGTGTTAGAGAAAAAAGTGCAAGGATTGTTCATTTCTCTGGGAGTGGATTTACTTGGGACGCAGGGAGGACTTGACCTTTGTTTCCACTACTTATCTGCAACACTTTTGTCATAACTCAGATACCACCTACTCACCAAACTCCACCCGTGGCTTCTTTCCAGCAGCCTGTGGTGAGCACTGAGCGTAAACTGCTGCAAGTGCACACAGGGGCACCGCCAGCAGTGGCTAAACCCTGTCTGTGGGGCTGCTGTGTAAACCAGGGGTCCTGAATGGCGCCTCAAGGCTCTTGGCTCCAGCCCTGTCCTGCCTCCCGCTCCAGACACACATATCCAAGGGGAAAGCAGTCCCAGCTTCTTCACACTGAGGGTGGTCCATCCATGAACTGCTGCCTGTGTTGGGTGATCATGTACGGTGACATCACTGCCTGGAAGAGAACCCTTTTGGGCTTTATTTGGTTTTGTATCTACCTTGACACACTCCTGTTATTTTTACCTTCTTAAGTCTATCTGACTCTGGCTGAGAATACCAGAAACTGTCCCTTATCTGTCTCAAATTCAGTTTCACAGCAATTCAAGGAAAAGACAGGCAGATCCACTTTCATGTTGGTTGTGAGGAGTAGTAATTTGGTTCCTCCATTCCCTCTCACTTCAGCAGGTTGCTGTGTCCTCATGGAGGTTACAGCCTGCCCACAGCAGCGTTGTTAGTGTGTCCAAGGGCTGTTTGGGATTACATAGGAAAAGGAAGACTGGACATGTTTGAAATGTAAAGCACCACTACTGGGGGACGTTTCCAGCGTTTTTGGGAGTTGATATTGGAAAAGGAGCTCTTGGTATTGGGAAGGCCTTGGTTCAAAGCACCTCGTGCACCACCTTCTGGGACTCAAAACTGGATGGTAAAGACTGTCAGAGAGCCTGGAGGAAGCCAGCAGAAGATTATCATGTTAAGTGCGTTTCTGAGCAGTAGAACTGAGAGCGTGGGTTGGTTTGTTTGTAGTACTGAACAGACAGCTTTTTATTGCACTTCCACACACTAGAAAAACATACTTGTTTCTGTGTTCTGGATCTTCTGTGTCATAGGTAATGCTGTATATGCTGGCTGGACAATTTTTTTTACTTCCCATTATTCATGGAAGGAATAAGATGGAGATATTCCTGTTTAACATCTGACAAGTTTGCACAGCTCTTGTACTGGAGGTCTCCTGAGCTGCTCCCTGTGGATGTGTTGCTCCAAGACAAGGCAGCCTACATGCACTCACTTTAATCTGGCCAGATCAAACCCTGAGGGTCTGGGACACGCTGAGATGTGTGCCCACAGGGCCTTGACACACAATTGTCTGGGTAACTATTAGCACTTTTAATGTCTATTAACACTTCTTTTTCTCTCCACATAAATTGCCTGGCTGGAAAATAAGTACGGTCTTCTCATCATATAAAAGGGGAAAATCACTGAGATTGATTTAGGATTTACAACTAAGGGCACTTAAGGGCTGTGTCTTTCAGCCGTGATGGACTCAAAAAGAGAGCTTCTTTGTTTAATGAAACACAACTTTCTCCAGTGACAAACTCCTCGCAGGAATGCTACCACCACAGCTTGCTGCTGAGCTGTGCAGGAGAACAGGATCTGCAGCACGTGTCTAATTCCATACAAATCATTGCAGCCCTCTTTTCTACGTCTACTGTTTCTGTGCCTCTTTGCTGTGATTAGAAATTATTGGGACAACATCTTCACTGTCAGTTCATGGCTTACTGGTTGACTAGGTGAATGAGCTTGCTTTCTTTTTGTTTTGGGGGGTTCTTTTAATGTTTGGGGTCTTTTTTGGTTGGTTGATGGGGTTTTTTGTGTGGTTTTTTTTTGCTTGTTTTGTTCTGTTGTGGTTGTTGCTGTTCTTGATGCCCTCGCTCACTCATTAGTCTGTGCTTGTCTTGGACTTTGTCCCCACTGCAACTGAATCTGTACTCAGCTCATGTGAGCTGCCCTTGCTATTCATTGGGAAGGAGTGACACTCACTGGCCAGAGAATATAGCGCCATAAATTAAGAGAATTTAAAGGGTGCTTTGAGTGGCTTTAATGTGTGATTTGGAAATGGAAAAAGACAGAGAGTCTGGATGCATAAAACCAGGAGAGAAGCAACAATTAGCTCGAAGTTACAAGACCTGCAGGCTGTGTTGGCAATTTGGGGTCCCTTAGTAGGAAAGGCACCAATTGTCCTCCCTTTTACATCCTTGTGCACCTACAGCTTGGCACTGTGTATGATTTTTTTTCTTGATTTTTTGACAAACATGTTGTTTTAGTTGCTTTTCCTGAAGCCTAAAAGGAGATGTAGTTGAAGACGTGGTGATAATATCTACAGGGTATGTAAGAATGTTGGTTTTTCTCTTTGCTTCTCTTAGAGTGGAAAAGGTGTAAAGTGCACTGTCATCCTCAGGGTCTTGGTTGAAAATATTTCGAATGTGAATTCCCCCTGGATTTTTACGTATTACTAGTGAGTGTAGTAAAAGAAGACAAAGGTATTTTGAAAGGAGGTAATTGAAATGGCAGGGCTCTGGAAGCAATTAAGAGTCTGTACTCAGAAGAAATGACCATGTCTTTGTACATGCATCTTGCCTAGGATTAAATTGTGTAACAATGGCAGGAGTAGAACAACAGTGTCACATGAAAAGATGAGAACCAACAGACTGACTAGTCTGGAGAAGTGCTTGGTACATCTCTGCTGGAGTTGTTTGATATGCTGGGTTTTTTGTGTCTTTCTCCATGTACTCATCACTGGGATTGGAATTGGAAGTAAAAGGTGTCTGGATAAAGAAACTCCCTGGTGGAGCACAGCATCCAACAGAGTGGGGTACTCAGTACTGATCTCATATTAAATGGATAAGAAAAAGAGCTTATGACCCTGCTGACCTTGCTTTTACACCTGCATTTTCTTTACATGGAAAGCAGTGCTGCTATGTTAAGAAACAGCTGAAATTCTGCAGTTCTCCAAGCCCAGACTCTTCTACTGTTGGACACTGGCCATACCCTTATGCTCTGAACCCCTTATCAACTTGTTCTTTTCCATTTGCCAAAGGCTGGCTTGTGTTTCAGTATCTCTCCTCGAGGCTTTGCTCTGATTTCCCTTTTGGAGCATCACTCTCCAGGAATTCTGGGTTCTGTCCCCTCTGCTGGTTTATCTTTGGGCAGTACAGCAGCTCAGTGAAGCAATAAATCGGTTTTATTATGCCTTGGACAGATCTCTGTACCCCCTGTAACATAGCATTGTTTTCAGAGATACACATTTGGGGATGGGAGTAAAACTGGTGTATAATATGTTTGGCAACTCGTGCATGTTGAAGCAAAAGGAGTAGCAGGATTGAGTGAAGGGTCGTGGAACTCATAAATCATGAGAGTGTGGCTAAGATCTGTCCCGAGCTAAATGTCCTGTTACCCTTGACTAAGATGTGTTATCTGGATCCCTCTTCCCTTATATTGTGGATCAGGATAGGTAAATATTGATTATTAAATGCAAACTTGATTCAGAGACAGTTGTACATGTAGACCTCTAACCACTGCTTAAGAAATCTGTTTATTAATGGTAGCCCTGATCTTCTCAAATCTTCACTTGTGGTTAAATAGTGTCAGAATCCTTCCAGAGTCAGATGAAAGGAAGCAGGACCTTTTTTTTTACAACTTCAAATCTAGTTTTAGGCTTGAAGATGTCAGCTGTTGTCTGTGTGGCAGCTGAGAAACAACTGGCTGTCCTTGCCTGTGTTAGCACAGACTTATGGTGTATGAATGACCACACCAAACATGCCAGAGAATTGTTTTCAGTGTTCATTATCCCCTGTTCAGTGTTCCTGGGGATTCCAAGGCAGTCTACAACTCTGAGGCACTCTAAAAAGAGAAAAAGGAAAGGGCTGAAGGGCCCCGTAGATACCAGCATTCTCCCATTTTCCCTGGTTCTAGCTCTGGTTTGAATGTGCTGCATAAAGAATATTGGCTCAGCCTACCCTCCATCTGAGGCAAACACATTTTTGGGGTGTTCCACATCCAAGCAGTTCTTTGCAGTAGTTCTTTTCTATCCTGTATCTGTGTTGTGAGAACTTTGTCTCTCTCTATATATAGATATATATAGATATGAAGTGCATTTTTGAATAAATAAATGCATCAGGCTGCCCAGGGAAGTGGTGGAACCACCATCCTTAGAAGTATTTGAAAAATGTGTAGATGTGGCACTTAGGGTTTTGTGGTGGACCTGGAAGTGTTGGGTTGATGTTTTGACTCGATGATCTTTGAGACCTTTTCCAGCCTAAATGATTCTGGGGTTCTGTATTGTGTGCTCCTTTATATCTGTGTGCACACATGTACTGCTGAGCCCCCAGCCTTAGGTGGAAAAGCTCCTGGGGAAAGGCCAAAAGCACAGCATGGGCTGTGAGAAGAGACGGAAAAGCAAGAGTGAGAAACAACCTCTGAGCACCGAGGTGAGAGGAGCAGGAGGAGGGGGACGAGGAGCTCCAGGTTCCAGGGCAGAAATGCCCTGCAGCCCCTGGGGAAGGTTTATCCTGAAGGACTGCAGCTTGTGAAAAGGCCCGCTGTGGAGCAGGGGAACAGTGTGAGGAGGAGGAGGGAGGAGGGGCAGAGACAAAGTGTTGTAATCTGACCACAACCCCGCATTCCCCATCCCTCTTTGCTGCTTGGGCATGTGTGAGGGAGAGAGGCACAGGCGCTGGGAGTTAGGGACAGGAGCTGAGCCTGGGAAAGGGAGGTCAGGGAGACATGTTTTAGTCTTCTTCCCCACACTTTGTGTAGGACTTAAGGTTTGTTCCTGTCGAGTTTTATGAGAATCCTGTACATCTGTTCCGTAGCTTGTCCAGGAACCACTAACCAGGGGCCCTGCCCTCAAGCTTGGTGACCAAACTCCTGGGCTTGTGTCAGGTGTGGATTTGATGAGGTGCATTTCATCTGTTCTTCTGGAACACTGATAAAAGTGTCCACTGGGGCAAGACTGTGGATAAACTCCAAAGGAGTTCATCTTGTCACTGGTCTCTAGGTTGTACATGAGTTTTTCCCCTTCCTAATAAGCTTTTCCACCAATAATTTTCATGTAAAAGCTACCAAAACCCATTGAGTGTAGTTTGTGTCTTCGTTAAGTTGTACAGCAGTCAGTGAAACATGAAACATTCATGATGACAAGCTTCCCTGAGAAATACACTTCATTATGTGAGATTTACCTATTGATTTTGCTGTGTTCAGCCTTCCTGTCATTTTTATTCCATGTTTCTAAAAGCTGAATGAATGCAAAATGATGATACTCATTTGACTAGGAAGAATTAACTGATTAAACACAAAGTATTTGTGATGAAAAAAGTTATGTGAATGAGAGAGAGAAAAAACTAGATCTAGATTTACAGTTCAACTTGACAAGTCACTAAACACTGTTTTCTTTTTACAGATTTCTCCTGGTGCTGGTTTGTTTAATATTCAGTGTGCTGTCTACTATAGAGCATTATTCTGAGTTTGCCATTGGAACCCTTTTCTGGATGGTAAGTGAACTTTTTTTGGGAAGGACTGATCAGTTTGACTAAACCTAAATTGCTTTCCGTGAGCAAGGGAGATAACTGTTAAAAATCTTCATGCAAAGCATGCTACCAGGACATTTAAAAGAGTGCCTGCCTTCATTAAAGAAGGGTCACAGTTTAATGGGGATGATTATTTTCTAGATCCTTAAACCATGAGGCCACTTGTTAGATTATCAGTTTTTATAAACTTGGTTTTCCCAAAGTGTATCTCTTACAGTGGACAACTGGTGTTCATCAGTCTTAGGCAGCATGGAACAGGATATTCTATAGGAATGAATTTTTTAAAATGTGTATTTTCTAAGTCTTATGGTAAAAAGTTGCCCAAGAACATTGCTTTTCAGAGGTGGGTGATTTCTGTCAGCCTAGTTTGCTGCTATACAGAACAGGAAGGAAGAGCTCCTATCACACTGCTGTCACCAGTGATTTGGATTTGAAGTTGGTGCTTGCTTGCTGGGAATCAAAAATACAAATAACTTGCATGAGGACACTAGAGAATGTCCCTCCTCTGTTCACCCCTGCCTCTATTCACCTTTAGAGAGTGAAAAATGGAGATTAAACTAGATATGGAGATAAAACTAGAGTAAATAACTTTCAAACGGTTCCATGCAATATCTGCATTTTAGCCACTCAAATCCTCTGATCTCAGTGTGTGATGATCTCAGTATTCTTACTGTAGTTTCCTTTTGCTAAATGGTGACTTTTAATGTGATAGAATTTGGTTTTCCATCTGGTTTGAAAATAGAAATCAGTTACTTCTTGCTTTCCTATGGCTTAGGCTGCATTAGCATGTGCAGCTTTTGTGTGCAGTTGACTGAGCCATCATTAGATCCCGGAGTTATTCTGAGACCTTGATTAAAGTTAATCCTGTAACAAATGTTGCTTGGCCTTTAAGCCACACTCAGTGTCAAACAAAGTGCAGTGTTCTGCCAATCATGTGTGGTCCTCTCCTGTTCCCTGACATGTGGTGATTGCAGGGCAGCACAGCCGTCGCTGGGAGCAGTGATCCTGGCTCAGCTGATTGTTTCTGTGCAGATGGAATGTGCATGTGCAGACACATTGTTGGACAAAGAGTAACGAGATGGAGACAGATGTGTGGCTCTCAGAGTGCCCACATAGCACTGCCAGCTATTTTTAGGTGATGTTATCATCTAACAAATGAATCATGCACAGTCAATGGAACAATTTCTTGGCCTCCTTGTGTCACAGCCTTGCCCTGGAGGATGCCTCTCTGGAGTTTTTCCTCCTGCTGTTTCCCTAGTTTCCTTCCTAGAAATGGCCAGCACAGAGAGTAGCTGTTCTCCTGGCTACTGTTAGAGTCACTTGCCTAGAATGCTTTTGTCTTAAAACTTGGTTTGGTCTGAAACAAATTCCCTTCAATTACAAAAGATTGTTTTTAGAGCTGATTAAGTTAGTTCTTTTTCATAGAGTTGGGAGATTTCTTGTTGCCAGGAGCTAAATGGTTGGACTCCTGCTTGGAGCACTTCTTCCCACCTTCACCTGAAGGAATTTCCATCTGGGTGTCCCATTTGAGCCAGGAAAGTGTTCACCCCACAGAAGTGTGGAGATCGCTGTTCTCTTTACTCCTGGGAGGATCATGACTCTGATCTACTTCATACCACAGCTGGCTGTTCATGGAGCCAGAGATTTCTCCTTCCAAAATATGGAAAGCTGTGCCTGTGCATTCTGCCTGCACTATTGAAAATGGGAACAGAGGACATTGCCAGTGTGGTGAGAAAAAACTGGGCCAAAGCATCTACTGGATCAAGTTCAAAATGAAATTGGTTTGTTTCTCTCCTGAGTGAAGGACCCTTAATTCTTTGCATAGCCCTCAGCAGCAAATAAATACTGGCATGTGATGCTCGTGGTATTTTCCCACTTGTGAAAAAACTGCTTTTCACTATATTGAGGTAGATTAACACTTGGGAAGGATCAGTTTCAAAAATGTCCTGTTGAAAGTTGCTGAGGCCTGACAAGAGGGATAGCATTTGGTACTTGAAGACATTGAAATGTGTTTGTATTTTCTTAGGGAGGGTGAGATGGTGGGCCAAATACAATTTTGGATAATATGAGTCACTGGAGTGGAGATGAGGCATTGGTTACAGATGTAGCTGTAGATGTGTCCTGAGACACCAGAGTCTTGTGTGTCAAAGAGGTAATTATGGTAATGTTCTTAAGACATCTGCATGGTCTGAGATAATTTCTTGTCAGGTGTGAAACTGATTCAGACAAGCTCTGTGAATATACCAGGGAGAGAATATCAAAGTGTTTGTAGCTTGAATGGAAAAAGGGGGCTGAAGAAGCAGATGCTAGAACTTAGAGTAAAAAAAGCCCCAAACGTTTACTCTCCTCCCCCCATTTCCTAAGCATATGTTCTCGAGTCTCTGACAATTCAAGTGAACTCTGGAGGAAAGGAATATGACTTCTAGCCCTGTGTTTCAGTGTGAAGGCCAGTCTGTTGTCTTTGAGATGACTGAAAACTTTGCATAGCCACAGCTTCTGGTACAGGCTGATGCTGTCCTCCCCTCTGCCATAATTGTTTTCGTCGAGGCTTTTGCTTGGGCTCAAAGGACACTTCTCTTCTTTGCACTTACAAAGGGAAGACGACATGGAAATCTCCATCTGATCATAACTGTGGTAAAATCAGTTTACTTCCATGATAGTAGGACTGGTGAAATTGCTTGTCTTGTACTTGAAATGTTGGCATTTGAAGGAGGTTTTTGTTCTCATACTACCAAGTATTTTGTGTATTCACTGTCACTCTTAGAAGAGTGTTTCCCAGCTCTGTCTGACATACTCTAATTTAATTTTTTCATATATACACGTTGTATGAGCTTTGTTAATTCCTGACTGAATTCCTTTCCCTCCTCTGACTATTTAGCAAGCCAGCAACTGAGGGTAGTGACAGTGGCATTGGCACAATGACTCATATTGGTAAACACCAACAGAATGGGTAATGAAGAACATAGCTCTTCCTGAATCTTTTATCCTTCCAGAGAGAAGCCTGGAGGTTCCAACAGTGTTAAAAATGGGTCACAATGACAAAGTACATGTTATTTAACAATGCACAAAGCTTAAATGCATGTACTGTTGATTTTTGTTCAGATTGTGCCAGTAGTGTGGTATGAAAATGAATCTGTAGCTTCCCCAGCCTTGTTTGGTCCTGTATCTGTATCAGTGGAAGATTTCTTACTGGTCTATCCAGCAGTACTTAGGATCTGCTGCATGAAAAAATTCTTGTACAGTGTGTGGGGAAACATGCACAGTGGAACGAGGCACAGTTGTGAATGAAGTGTTTGCAGCACTCAGAACGATCCTGAGATACAGCTGAGTTTCGTTCCCAGTTGCCCCAGCTTTAGGTAACCTTTTATCCTCCCATTTTGTCTCAAGTTTTAATTCTCTAATAATACAGTTATATTTTTTTCTGGTTTTATGACGATTCTGTTGAAAAAGTATTTTTAAAAGTTGCCAAAGCCTCTTGATTAGGCTTTTGCCTCTACAGCAAGACGCTGTAATGTTTTCTTGATGATCTACTAGTTTGTGTGTCAGTTTTGATTTGTAAATGGCATCTAGATCTTCAGGATATGGCATGAAAAAATAAACTATAAAGTGGGCCAGGTGTAGTTCCTCCTTTGAGGATTTATCTGTTTTCACGGTTAGAGGTCATATATTTTTCTACCAGGAGAGGTCACCATGGTAGTTTGTAAAAGACCAATTTTTATTTTTATTTAGTTGAAAAAGACCTTGCAACAAGAGAGCTTCTTAGCTTGTGGCATGACTTTCACTAATTGTGCCAGTTTAAAAGCAAGAACAAAATATTATTTTCATCATATACATGATGTTTTTACACACTGTGAGTAACAGAAGGGTAATTAATCAATTTTTATAATGACAGTGTTACAGGAGTAAGGGAAAAGTTTTCTCTGATTTAGTATCTTGATGTTAATTACTTTTTAAATTTAAGAATGCCAAGTGTATTCTTGACTTGGAGAAAACAGATTGGTTTTGCTATAAATCCCATTGATTCAACTTTGTTAATTCAGTTTTCATTGTGTGCCATGAGGTAGGTAATGTGGCCATTGCAACTGGAGTGAAGGAGGGATTGTAGATATTGCTTGTCTCAACATGCTTTCCAATTCAGAGCATGTAATCCAAATGTGGATCAGTGCAACATTTTCTGGCTAAGTGGTAATGGCAAAACTGTGTTTGGCTAAATGGCAGAATGGTAAATTGATCCTCTGGATTGGACCCAATGCTTGGTTATTTCAGTAGTGTGTCTCTGCCAGTTGTCTGTTTTCAATGAAAAAAAAATAGGAGACTTTTTTACAAAACTATTCTGTATTAAAATAGCTGACGTGCTTCTGAGTCTCTTCTTTGGCTTTCCCCAGGAGTCACCATGTTCTGCTCACATTCTCCTGCAGTTTTCTGAGGCTTGCTGGTTAAGACTTTGAAGGGCACGTGCTATCCTAGAAGCCACAAGCAAGTGCTAGTGTTCCAGCTTCCATCACCTTTCCTGTTTCAGCAGGGCTGGATCCCAGATTCCAGTGGTTTTTCTAGATGAGTTCAGGCCCTGTGGTACCTCTTCCTTTTGGAGACAGTCTTGATGCATCTGCTTTCCTCCAAGGGGTTTCTTTGCTGGAAGAAGCACCACCAACTCTCCCAAACACATGAACACCTGTAGTTCACAGCACTGCAGCACCAGAGGGTACACAATTCCCTCAAAGACTCTTATTTTCAGAGTCCTCACTTGTTGCCTCTATTGTCAGCCCTTACTCCCCTCTTGGTTGCTGCAAATTCTTATGTAGTGACTACATTTAGCATGGATTAACACTCCCACGTTTGCAAATTCTGTTGGAGAAGAGGCTGAGATGTGAAATTAGAAGTTCCCACACCAGCTGCTGCTTAAGTTTTTCAGGCCAGAGACTCACATTGTGGCTGTATTTAGGAATCGGGGCTTAAGAGGAGGATCTTGTGGAAGAAGTTTTTGGCTGCAGATGGGTCCTTGTTGTTATGTGGCTTTCCCAAAGTCACTGCTCAGTTTGGGGTTTATATGATTTTTTCTGCATCACATGCCATGAACACACACATCCTCCTGCTCTAAATATAGGCAAGGCTGTCCAAAGTACTCAAACTTCAGAGTGCCAAGTGATAATTGGCTTACTTAAGGCAGCTAAGGCATGTCACTATTTAACTGCTCTGGTTCTGAACTGGACATCAGTGTGGCTTTTCTCTTTGGAATAACACCATTTCCAAAGTGAGGGTTTTGAAAGGAGGCCACACTCTTCTTGTCTGCAGTGGAGGAGCTCTCTTGTTGCTTTTTGTTTGTCTCTCCTTTTGCCCCATCTCCCATCTAAGCTGTGTAGGCAGGTCATCGAATGCTAGGTCACCTCCAGCCTGTAGCAGAGGAGAAACAAGGCTGCAAAAAGCTTAACTGAGTGGTCTCTGTGATTTATGGTGAAGTGAATGTATTCCAATAGGCTTAAGGGCATTTTCTCCATGCCATCAAAGCAGTCCAGGTTAGAAAGTTAAAAAGGTGGAATTTTCATCTATTTCCTGCCCTTGTGCCAGTTTATAATTCTAAATCTGGTCTTTGCCATATAGCATGAACACTTTGGGCCTTCCCCAGCTCTGTTTGATAAAATGATTGCACTTTGATAGTGCAATACATTAAATTCCCAGGTACTCTTCCTGCTGGCCTCACCACACCATTTCTTACAGCCGATAATGGATTTCTTACAGGGTATCCCATAATAATTCGTGGCGTTTTGTGATATTTGTGCAGTGTGTATTGCCTGGGTGACTGCAGGTGTTCGTGAGGTGTCCGGTCCCGTAAAGACACTGACAGGCAAACTGCCTCAGGAGAAAATACATTAATTCCTGTATACTGTGGGAGACCCAGACTCTGCAAGTGCAGAATACACATGGATAAAAATAACCTTATGGCTCATAAGCATTTGCTGTATTCTTTTACTCCTGTAAACTTCTGAGAGGGAAAGCAAGGAGGAGAATCCCTGTTTCTTTCTGAGCTTCTTGTTGGTCTGTGGGAAGATGAAAAAATAGGTCAGGAATATTATATTATTACAATACAAAGCACTCTTAAAATAGAGATGGAATATTGTTTCATACATTAAACATATTAGGAAAAAAATTGAGTCCACGAGTCTTTCAACACGTTCCATAAGCTCAAGTTGTCTGCTGAGTGATCTTGCTGAGTTGCCATTGTTTTTCTGGAATCAAATGCAACTTTCAGGCTTCTTGATGTGAATTATAATTCAGTTATTCTCGTGGGTTGTATTACCTTGTGCCTAATGCACCACAGAACATATTGAATGATTGCTGTGTGCTTTTCAGATGTCTGAAATAGAAGTCTGTGTGCAGTAAGTAAGGCTGAGACTAATTAACGAAGAGCCAACTCATAATTCCCTTAGTCAGCTTTGACTCACTGGGGCTCTGTGGAGTTCTCTGTGCAAAGGGGTTGCAGAATGTGGCCAAGAGACTTGAGAAACATTTCTTGGCAGTGAGGGGAAGGTGGAGAGACACATACGGGATTTTTTCAGTTCCTCTCCTCAAAATATTGATACCCCCTCAAATCAAAAGGTTAAGAAACATGGAAATAATTATTTAAAATTCTGAAGTGCATATTCACATTGGATAGATTCCACTTCAGGAGCAAAGCTAAACCCTTCCCCTCCTACCAGAGGTGGTCCCTTCAGGGACATGCTGGGAGGAGCTGGAAGGCCTCTGTGGATCTATGGAGAAGTTAAGAATTTCAGGCACTGACTTACTGAATCTCCTTCATTCTCTATTTGATTATATTTGCCTTTGTGGTATTTTTCAGAATTAAGCAATTGAGAAAAAAAGTCCTGCTCAAAAATAGTTGGGGCTGTAGTTGATTTTCTTTGGAGAAAAATTGTTACCTGCTTAAATAGGATTAAAAAATAACTCTTCCTCTGTGAGTCACCCAGCTCACTTGAATGTGGCTGTCACAGAGGGAGCACCATGTGCTTCCCTCCTGAGTATACAGCTTCATTCCACGCAGGAAACAGCAAATGGCAATAAAATGAAAGACAGGCATGCTCCTGGTAGGAAGTCAGCAAATTCATAATATTTATCAGGTGTGCTTGGAAATGTTTTTTTTTTTAGGGAATGTTAAATCCATTTGTATCCAAACAACTGACTTCTAAAGTTTGAGTGCATTGCTTTAACCTAAAAGTTCTAAGTGTGAGTAATCTAATGGTACTACAGCACACTTAGCAGCATTTTGGCATTTTTCTTCTCTATATTGGGTATTCTATTTTCACATAGGATGTCTGTCATCTTTGTAAGAGCCAGCAAGATGGTAGAAAAGAAATATTTTCCGTATCAGTAGGTTTTCATAGCATTTGAGTAGCTATTAAACTAAACAGGTCACTAAATGGACATTTTCAACTGTAAGGACTGGAAAACCTTGAAGACAGGTTATCAGATTAAATCTGGGACATAAGTACACGTGTGCAAACATTTGGACTATTAAACCTTTATGCCTCTTTCTGAGGCTTCATTGTCTGGAGCTGCCGTTCCTTGATTGAATCTCCGTGAGCACACACTATTCATTTAGCCATCCCACTTCCTCCTTTTACCCCAGCACCTAAATATTCCAATAAAAAAAGTGAAGAGAGCCTTATGTGTGCTCTCCACCTAAAACACAGCTGCAGCTGAGAAAATACCCTTCTTTTTCATGTGTGCACTTTAATCACTCCGGCGAACTTCCCTCTCCTGCTTCTCCAGTGCAGTTATCCATAACCAAACTGGGATAGATTATAAATTCCAGGTTATATATTTAATTTACACACACACACACACACACAGACACACACATGCCTGTGTAAAAGTGTTGGGTTTCTGTGTTAATGTGAGCATTTTTTTATTTGGTCATCAATGACATTCTTGGATAAAAAGCTGATGGCTTTTCCACAAGGGTTTTTTATTTGACTGATTGAATTAGATACAGGTGGAAGTTATTTGTATACATATTTCCCTTTAAGCTTATTTTTTGCATCTTTTTCATTAAATTAATAAAATGAAATTATACTAAAAATAGCATAAATGTGACTATGTATTATTTTATTATTAATTTGAGGGGGGGAGGGAAGACTTATGCAGTGGCTAGACTTCAGAAAAGTAAAAAAATATTCAAAGATGAAATTAATTTGAGGGCAAGGACTATTATAGGTGTTCTTTGGGTCTTTTTCCCAGACAAGAGGGAGAAGCACAGAGTAATGGAATACTGCTACTGACTTTAGCAGAGGTGTTAGATAGCACATATCCAGCTTAAAATCTGTAATTAAATTCTTCTGTTGGTATTCCTGTGGCAATTTGAGTTGCCACGATCAAAACAGGAAGAGACTGTGACAACGTGAGTGTGAAGAATCAAGTCTGATATGGCTTTTATTTTTATGAAGTAATGGTTTATTCCCACTCGTTATTTTTGGTTTCAGTTTCATTAGAAGAGTTCATCCCTGGCTTTCTGTTGATGCCAAACTGCTTTCCAGGTTTATTAAATCTGCTCAGAATCCTTCATCCTGCTTTTCTTCCTTGACCACTTCCAGGAGAAGCAGAAAAAATACTGCTGGGAGCCTGCTGTGGGTTCCTTGTGAGTGTAATCCTATTTCAAAAGCAAGAGTTCTGGAAAATTGCAGAAAGCTGGAGAAAGATCTTAAACTGACACACAGATGGATGTGAATTTAGTTTGCAGATTGTTTTTGCTGATTTTGTTCTGGTTCATATTTTGTCCACAAGTTCTCACCATCATTTGTTACCATTTCAGTGAGAATTAGTACTTTTTTCTGACTTTCCAGAAAATTGCTGGGTTGTTGTTTTTTCCCTTTACCAGAAGGTAAATGAGAGGCAATAAATTTAAGGCTCTGAAAAGTGTTTATGTGTAGAAGAGGAAAAGGAGGGAGGTTAGGGCTTTTTTTTTGAAGGTGAATTTAGTGAGGTGAAGCTTGGTCAGCCTTGGCAGCTCTAGAAATGGATGTCTCTTATCTTGCATTAGGAGTACACACAACAAGAGTGTAAATGTCATAATCTTCCTTGGCTTTTTGAGGGACCACCTGCAGAGCTGTGCTGTTTGTCCAGTTTCCATGCTTTTTTGGTCTTTGGCCTGTCTGAGGCTGCCAACAGATGTGTTAATGGCTGTGGTTTTGGTAGTGTGGACACCTGTCCAGGACAAAATGAGCTGTGATTAGTAATTAATGTCAAATTTGTTGAAGATGTAAGTTCCTCCGTTTCCTCCTTCCTGTCAACAATTTATTTTTCCTTTCCGTGGACTGTGCAACCCTATTGACTTCATCAGGGTTTTCTGGGCATAACCGAGATGGGTTCTGAGCATAAAATACCCTCAGGCCAGATGCAGTTTTAATTTCAGCTTTTGAAAGTCCCCTCAGAGGATAATCAAGGAAAATCTAAGAAGTTTTTGCTTCCCTGGCGCTTCTGTGCTTGTCTCCTTTCTACACCACTTTTCACCTAAGTGACCCAGTGTTTGTGATATGCAGGTCCATGAAAATGATTCTTCCACTGCCATGAACAGTGGTCTGCTTCTCTGGGTGGAAATAAGCGATTCCTAAGAAGAAAAACAAAATGCTACTGAGCTAACAGGAACCTGCTAAAAATGTAGACAATTTAATAAGTGAGAGAGTATTTTGCAAGATTCCAGAAATGCAAGAATTGTTTTCTTTTGCAGATTGTTCTCGGGATTTGATTTGACTATTATGCTTGAATAAATATTTCTGTTTAGATTGCAGACAGAATGCAAACTTAGAATTAGTTGCAGATGCTCTAAATAATACATACACTAAAAAATGAAACCTGGGGAGTTAATTTGCTGTGTATTTTCTTGTGCTTCTGCCTTGAAAATGGCTGTAAGTTTTCTTAGTTTTGTACTAATCCTTGGTTTTAGTCAGGCTGAAAGTACCATGCAAAAAAGAGGAAGACTGTGCATATTTTCTTGGTTCTCATCCCAGGCAAAACAAGGAGGCAGAAGTGACTACAGAAATGTTAACCTAACTTAAAGATCAAAACTGACGTGGATTTTTGCGTATTAGTGTAGAGTTTTTTCTTATCTTTTTTTTCAGCTTTGAAATATTTTGGTCTCTCAGTTTTAAAATCCAGTTGGTATTGTCACTCAGTGAAAATTGTGATTTAAGCGTGTTTTGCTTTTTGGGTGCTTTAGAATTCCCCAGGTGCGGATTGCAAGCACGTTCAAGTTAAAATGCAAACATTTCCCAGAGCTGTAACTCATGTAGTAGGTGCTTGGTGACTCTGAATTACTGGGTACGGTTTGGGTTGGAGCAAAGCCTAGAAGCTGTGTTTGGGTTGTGCTACCACACTGCAACAGAGGGGAAAACAAGGAAGGGAGGAACAAAGATCTCAGTGAATGCCCACATTGTGATCTTTACTCATCTGCTTTCTTGAGAAGTACTTCAGAGTACACCTATCCTTGGTCATGCACGGGTGCTTCACAATGCAGTGCTGTAGAGGGGAGCAGTATTAAAATATTGATAATTCATTTATTTACGTGCTGGATATGCAGCTCACCTCAGTCACCAATCCGTATGGGTGATTTTGTCTTCCCAGATATCAACTGGGAATGTCATACGGAGGACTCATACAGGAATGTCATACAGGAGTTTTCGGAGCATGTTGGAGATAACTTCTTGGTGCAGGTGGTCGATTAGGAAAGGTGCCCTCCTGGATTTGTTGTTTGAGAGGGACTTGTGGGCAGAGTGGTGGGTGGTGGTTGTGTCTTGGTCACGGTGACCTTGAAGGAGTTTCAAAAGTTGGTGATAGAAGAGAAACTGTCAGAAAAAGTTTGATCCTGGGTGTGTGGAGAGCAGTAGGTCCTGGTTGGAAAAGGCTCTTGGGAATCTGCTTTTGGAGGTATTGGGGATTCTGAATGCTGGCCACCTTCTCAGAGCCATCTCCTGAGAGCACAGGAGCAGGCAATTCCAAAGGGTTGGAAGTCAAGCAAAGCAGGGCAGAAGAGCAGCTTGGCTGAGCAGGGATCTTCTTTAGATCTTAGACAGGAAAAGGGAGTATATGGCAGGATGGGTGACATGGGAGGAGATTCTGTCCCCGAGGCAGAGAGAAAATTAGTGCAGCAAAAGCACAATTGGAGTTCAAGCAGGCCAGCAGTGGGAAGGACAATAAAAGGGACTTTTACAAATATGTTCATAGCAAATGGGGAATCAGAAATCACATTGGGACATGGCTTGATGAGATTGGTCACCTCAAAAATAGCCCTGTAGACAAAGCAGAGACACTTAATGTCCTCTTCACCTCTGCCTTCAACAGTGACGGGCCCTGGGAAGTCTGGAGTTCTGTTGGGATACCATGACTGGGGGGATGATAAAATTTCAGTCCGCCTTGATTTTGTTTGAGACTTGCTGATACAGCTGGATGTGCATAAATCACGGGGCTTGGTGGGATTCATCCCCGGATACTGAAAGACCTGGCAGATGTCGTTGTGGGATCTCACTCCATTTATTTTTCAATGATCTTGGGAGTCTGGAGAGGTCCCAGTAAGCTGAAAGCTGGCAAATGTTGTCCCAATTTTCAAGGACAAGAGGGAAGTCCCTGGCGATTACAGACCTGTCAGTCTCACTGCAGTGCCTGGTAAAATTATGGAGAAAGTTGTTTTGGGAGTTACTGAAAAACACTTGAGAGACAACACAGCCATTGGTTACAGCCACCACGAGTTCATGGGGGAAAGTCCTGCTTAAACAACTCAAATTTATCCATAGTTGACTAAGGAAAGTCAGAAAATGTGGGAGTTTTTGGATTTCAGCAAAGCTTTTGGTCCTGTCTGCACTGAATCCTTCTGGATAAATGCTCCAGCACACAGCTCAACAAGCCCATGGTACACTGGGTGAGAAACGGGCACAAAGAGTTGCAGTAAATAGGGTTACATCAGACTGGCACTCAGTCACAGGGGGGACTCCAGAGTGCTCTCCAGTATTTTTATAAGTGATCCAGACTCAGAAATCAAATATGCATTAAGTTAGTTTGACGGCAGTACTAGACTGGGGGGAGCTGTGAACTCCCCTGAGGGTACAGAGGCCTCTCAGAGAGATCTGGATAGACCAGAGAGCTGGGCAATCACCAACTGTATGAAAATTTACAAAAGCAAGAGCTTTATTCTCCCCCTGGGACAAGCCTGTTCTGGTTATACATACAAATTGTGGGACAAGAGGCTGGAGAGCAGCCCTGCAGAAAGAGATCTGGGGGTTTTGATGGCAAGTTCAGAGTGAGTCACCAGCGTGCCCTGGCAGCGAAAAGGGTCACCTGTGTCCTGGGGTGCCACAGGGGTGGAGGGAGGGGATTGTCCCACCCTGCTCTGCACTGGTGCAGCCCCACCTCGAGTCCTGGGGGCAGTTTTGGGTGTCTCAACAGAAGAACGGTATCAGAACATGAGAGTGTGTCCAGAGGAGGGCAAGCAAGGGGGGAAAAGGCCTGGAGGGCAAGGCTTGGGAGGAAGTGTCTGAGGTGCCTGGGTTTGTGCAGCTCGGAGAAGAGGAGGCTGAGGAGTGACCTATTGCCGTGGCAGCTTCCTCGAGGCAGGCAGAGCAGGAGGCTCTGATCTCCTCTCTCTGGTGGCCAGGGACCCGAGGAAAGGGAATGAACCTGCACCAGGGGAAGTTCAGAGGGGACTTTAGGAAGTGGTTCTTCCCTGAGAGCGTGCTTGGGCACTGGAATGGGTTCCCCAGGGAGTGCCTGCGAGAGCGCAAGGAACACCTGGATGACACCGTCGGTCACACGGTTTAGTTTCAGACGGCCCTGCGAGGATCATCCCGCCTGGTGATCTCCGTGGGTCCCTTCCAACTGGACGTGTTCTGTGATTCTGTGCAAACATTGACATTACTTTCTGGTTTATGTTCATAAATTCTTTTTCATCATCTAGAAATGCTTCATATGCTTGTAAGTTTTAGGAATGATATGCTTGTAGCCTCCCACTAGTCCTTATTTTTTAAAATTTTAAGTTTTGGAAAGAAACAAAAGAAGAATAATACTTTGTTTTTCCCTATAATATACTGATGGAATGGAGCTTAAACCATCCATTTATTCATGAAAATCACATTCAGGAACTGATTATCTCTCCCTTTTATTTACTGCCTGGCATATGCATATAAAAAGTGAACAGGTTAGACAAAATCCTTTTTATTGCATCATTTATCTTGACAAGCTCATTTGTATTAGTCCTATGAATAAATCAGATATGCAAACTGTGCTCTGACTTTTAATGAAAAAAAACTCGACTCTGATCTCTTCTCCTTTTCACTCTTAGGAAATAGTTCTGGTGGTGTTTTTTGGTGCTGAGTACCTGGTCCGGCTGTGGTCTGCAGGCTGCAGGAGTAAATATGTTGGCTTCCAGGGAAGGATCCGGTTTGCCAGAAAGCCAATATCCATCATTGGTAAGATTTAAACTCTTTTGCAACCCCTTCTTTGTTGTAAATGAAAATGTCAACTTCTGCAGGGGCCTTACTGCAGTTGTGAGCCCCTCAACATTCATCTGCTTTGTGATTTCTCTTCTTCTGGGTTGCTAGAACTGAACACTTAAATATGGCTAAGGCAGACATCAGCCTTAGAAAGGCAGGATTGTAACGTGAAAAAATGAATAAATCTTGGGTAATTGCAGAAAATTGGTAAGATTTTGAACACAAAATCCTTCCTGGGGTACAAACAAATTCTTTGTCTGCTTCTAGAGCTGATCTAGTTCTGTGACCTAACCATGAGGCCTGTAAGGTACCATTTTTACTCCTCATCACGTTCTTGATTTCTCTCTCAATTAAGAAGTGCTTCTTAGGTGGCTATATTAGAGAAAATGATAGTCTCGTTGAACTGTGGTTTCTCGTGGTTCTCTCTGCTGGTATTGTGCTTCTACCACAGTAAATATTCATGTTTGTATTGGAGCCCTTGGGGAAGACACGGTGGTTTTGTTAAGAAAAGCTAAGAATGGCTACAGCTGGTTGTGCACTCACAGGTATCAGTATTTATTTTAACCTTTGAAATTCCCCTAAGAACATAATACACTAGAAATCAAGGTTTGCTTTTCCATGTCAAGTGCAGATGGAACAGTGTCTGCACTGTTCAAAGAACAAGCTAAACTTGGGAAATACCTTTGCTGTGAATGATTGAATCCTACTGACTCATCCTATCATTTTCAAATCAACATGAATAAAATATAAACACTAGAAAAAGAAATTAAAGGATTAAACCAGAATGAAAAACATAATGCATTCATTTTATTTCTTCATTAATACAGAAGTCTTTTTTTTTAAATCAGAAAAAGAATCTAAAATCTCTTTGAGAGCAGGGATATTTCTTCTCTGGGTTTTTCTTTATAAAATTTGGATTAATTCTTAGAAAGTTCAACTTGGATAGCAGTTTTGAATTTAAGTTCTTCTATTATCTTTCCTTTCCTTTCCCTCTCTAGCTGTAAATAAAAATCACTTTGGTGCTTATTACCAGAAAGAGATTTAGTAGTCAAGCCTAATTACTACTTTCATCTATAAACTTTTAAAATATTACTGGATTCCATGCTGCCTGAACTCAAACATTTACATGCAACTTGTGTAACTGGGACAGTGTTAAGATAGGACACATAATTTTTTGAATGGTCTTTTACCATTTTAGCTAAAATGGAAAATGATCCAACTCCCCTACCTATTAAATCAAATCTTTAAATTATTTTTAAGTAGATTTTCCAAAGTTAGCCTAATATTTCTCTACTTTGCAGACAGATTATAGATGATAACATGTATGTGAGAAAAGACAATAACAAATAACCTGTCAGAAGACATTAATATTGAATTAATTCCCAGCTCAAGAATCCGTAGAAAAATCCCTTTGTCTCTCCATGCTTCTTCATTCTCTCCTTCCCAGAAGGAGCACGTTTAGTGTGTGGTGCTCATTTACCAAGGCAGCAGAAACAATAGTGAGACCTTTCTTAAGACACACCTTTAAGCTGAGACCCATTTACATGCTGTAAAATAGTACAGCAATGAAATACAAAAATAAAATACAAGTATTCTTACTGCTTAAAACTTAAAACGAATTAATTGCTTTTAATAAAAAAGCTGAGAATTGAATACTAGAAAGTCAATTTGTGAGAATATCAGAAACACATCAGCAATTTCCTCAAAAAAAAAAAAGCTGTAGTCAAGTAAGGTACGTGATAGGTGATATTTGGAATTATTTTTTTTTAAATCACCAAACTTCCTGACACTTTACTTTTTAAAAACTATCATAAATACCAGTGTAATGCTATTCTAAACACTAATGCTTGTTAGAGTTAAAAAGTGATTTAAACAAATGTTGGCCCTTTTTCCTGAAGCTTTCCATGCCCGTGTCTGCTGCAGTTTGAGTCTTGTGGAGACATTTCATGCAAAATGTTTGAACTGTTCCTGGAAAATCCTGATGATTTCTTGTGGAGGATCACTAGCAATTTCACACTTTGAAGCAGAAATTCAATGAGAAAATAGCTTTTTGTTTGTCACTGGAATTGAATTCCAATCTGATGAACAAGCCTCTGGAAAACTGGCAGCTTGTTTAGAGTTCAAACACCCTGCTAGAGGATGCTCTTCTTTTCCTCAGGGATTCCATCTGCAGTGAGCCTGCACAATTCAAATTGCAGGTTCCTCCGAGCAGCAGTGCTGGGGCTAGAAGTGGAAAATCTGCTGGGTTTGGTTTTATAGTGCTCTTCCTGCATCTGCCCAGGGCACATGGAAAATCCCAGGCTGAGGCAGAAGGAATGTTCTGGGACACACAGGCTCAGTAAGAAGACAGGAGGTGGATTCTGATGCAGAGGTCAGGGAGAGGAATGTTTAAAGAGTCTGACAAGCAAGCAGGAGCTTGAAGGAAAATCAGCAGGGGCTGGAAATATGTGGGATTGAAAGGTGGCAGTGAAAGGGCAGGATATGCTCATGACCTAGACTGTAAAATAGGGCTGTTTGGACCAGTAAACTGGGATTAATGAGGGAAGGCTAAGCGCTGGAAACTGGGATGAAGACTAGGAACAGAGGAGAAGCAGAGATAGAAGAACAGGTTTGGAGAAAAAGAAAAAAAAAGAAAAAGAACTATCACTACCATGAAGAACACGTTAAGAAAAGTGAAAGTACAAATGAAAAAATGTCTCACTACCTGGTTGAAACTCATTTTCTGAGCTCAGTCTTTTCCACCTTCAGTACCTGCCATCAGATGGATATGTGTATGTCTGACAATTTAGTAAAGACATGATGCATCATTTGCTAGGGGGCAAAGATCTGTGTTATGATGTGATGGGAAGAAAACCCACCCTAAATTCCAATGTTTACAGATATACGTTCACACATGATAAAGGAACAGCATAAAAAATTTGGAAAGTCAGGCATTCAAAAGCTAAGATTAATCCCAAATGGAAGCTCTTTCTGTAGCCTCATCCCTCCCTTTATTTATTTTCATTTCCATTTTCATACATGCACAATTATTAGTACAGTCTTTAAACTGCCTGAGTGCTTTCCCTTGGGGAGGAATCCAGCTTCTACAGCAAAAATCAGACTGATACTGGAAATTAATTCAACTCAGAGAGTGGAGGATACTGTTGGTTGTAGAACTTCTGCAATATTTGTTGCAGCAACTGCATGGTTGTGAATGAGGCAGGAGAGCACTTAAAGGAGAGGAAAAAACAAGTTAACTTTGCTGAAGGAAACTTGTCGCTGCTCAGGTTGGATCCCATCCTGCCTCTTGCCCAGGCATCCCATGGAAAGTCAGTTAAATCAGTTTTCACAAGTGGGCCTCATTTTCTGCATGTCCAAAGGAAGACTTTGAAGTCGGGTTGCAGAGGTTCTGAGCCCTCACAGCTACAAGTGAAGTCAGCAGGGCTGGCGTTTGGAAGTGCTGTATAATGTTAAGTGCTCTGAAGAATAAAGTACTGCCTGTTTCAAACTGGCAAAGGAAAGTTTACCAAAACATTTCCTCGTTCTGTCTCCATTTGCTACCCATTTATAATACTAGCCTTTATTTTTTGGTTGGAATTTGAAAGGGAAGCATTTAGATGCTCTAAAGAGGTTTACCGCAGAAATGCCTGTGAGGAAATTAAAAAAGTATCTTCTCAGAATAACGTTACAGCAAGGTTCAATAATTAAAAGAAATGGACATGGTCACTGAACTGGGATGAGAGAAAATAAGGGATGCTGGCACTGTGAACTCAATCTGTCATTTGCATTGTATAAAGCTGGAACTGTGTAAACTGCAGAGTTGTGGAAACAAAAAAAAAAAAAGAACTCTGGAAACAATTATTTTTTTCATACAAATAAAGACAGTATCACAAAGTAAACTAACAGTTCTGATTTTTTTTAGCCAGCCTTTGTTCTGACAGTTCCCTTAACTTTGAAAGCTTGGCTTTACAGCTTTGATACAACTTTTGAACCAAATGTATGTTTGTATGCATGATACTTGACTTCATGGATTTCATTATTGAGTGAAGCAAACCCTTGCACTTCCTCTTATATAAGAAGCCTTGAGCCAAAATAAGGATTCATTTCTAGGGTGTACAAATGCTTTTGCATTTTTTGTGGCAAGCTGCCTGATCCATCAGTTTCTTTGAAACCTCTGTTACTGAATTCATCCTGGAAGAAACCGTAGCCACTGAGGTTTTGATGTGAAACTCTTACATAGACTTAACATGCCCACCAAATTTCAGCTAACAATTTCTTTTTTTGAAGTGCTTTCCTTAGCCTGTATTTGTTGTGTTTCTCAGTGCTGAGATCTAAAACCAAAAAATCAGTACATTATTTGTTCTTTTGATTGTTTGTTCGTTTGTTTAACAGATCTGATCGTGGTAGTAGCCTCAATTATTGTTCTGAGCATAGGATCTAATGGGCAGGTGTTTGCCACCTCTGCAATAAGGTATGTTCTCCTGTGCCTGCAGCTCTTCACTGCCACAGAGTTTATCAGATGTACATCTGATTGCCTAATTCCCAGTTTAGCTGCATGCCTGGTTTTCCTAATGCAGGAAAAGTTACTCTACTGAAGCGCTGGGCAGTGGAGGGCTGGGTGCTGTTGTGCTTGGTCACTGACTGGGAAACGAGTGCAGGAACAAGGCAAATGAAAAATGGTGGGAATGCTGAAGCCAAGTGGAAAAAACGAAACGTTGTGTCCTATTTAAAACATCAAACAACTCTCTCTCTGAGACAAGAGACTATTACAGAACGTGGGTTTATTTAAGAAGTAATCCAGGCAGCACTTAACTCGGTGCTTTTTGAGTATGAGTAATTACTTTGTTTAAAGAGTAATTATGCTTTGGTGGATTTGTTTGGCACGAGTAACTCCCACCGTACATGAACCAGAAACATTTGATGTCCACAGTGTTTGTTCAGCTTGCATCAAGTACTGCAGGCTTGTTTTGGGAGGTAAAGTGGGTAAATAGAAGAAAAGAATGATGAGCAGTAGGTGTACTTCCCACTCCTAACCTAACTTCCAAGATGTGCTGCATGTTCTGCCACAAGCCTCTGCTTCCCAGTGCAGTGGAATCACTGGGAAGTGGGAATGGCCAGTACTGTCTGAACTGTCCAGCTGTGTAGACAAACACTGAGGGGAACTACATGTACAAAGTGTTTTTAAGGTAACTCTTACCATAGAACATTCATCCTTACCTGATGGTAAAGACTCCACACAGGCAGCAGGAATGTGATTATCGGCTCATATAGGAAAAGAGGAAGGTGCATGTGAAAATTCCAGAGGCTGGGGTTTTTAAATTTAACTAGAAGTGTTGGAAGGGCTTCAATGAAAAGGCCCTCTGTGTTTATATGTGAGCCCAGTGGGTTTTGGGCTCAGTGCAGCCTTTCCCAGTGTTAAGCTCCACAGTCACTGTCGTACACTTCAGAACCTTAACCCACATCCCTGCAGTGTTATCATTGCTCCTCTGAAAAACCAGCAGGGTCAGGCAAGTCAGAATTAAACAGCACAACCTACATTCATAATAAAATCTAAAGGATTGCTAAAAAGAGCCAAAAATAGTTCCAGTGAAAAATTTTCAGGTAGGTGAATTCAGCATCCATGCTTTCCTGCTCTTCACTGGTTTGTTTCAGGGATAAGACAGTAAGATGACTGTAGGCAAACAAAATTCATTGTCAAAAGGGCAAATGAAATATTTCCATAGAATAAAATTGTGCTGAAGAACCATACTGATAATTATTTTTCTTTAGTTGAAAATATTTGGAGGTTATGATTGATTCAGTTATTCTCCTAAAAACACATAGGACTCTATTTCCAATTACATCAGATAACTCACACAACAAGGATTTCAGTAATGCCATGTTTGATTCATATTCTGCTTTTGGCAAATGGAGAAAATGGTTTGCTCATATTTATGTTAGCAAAGCTTGAAGCATGGGTTTTCCTTGGAAAGGAGGCATTTGAGAATTGGAATCATATAAAATATACAAGTTTCCCCTGATTTTGTTTGGTTTTCCATTAAATAATTGTTTTCATAGTCAGTATTTCTGAACGAATTTGACTATAATGAAATGTGATCTAAACATAGAGATGCCTCAAGCCTGAGTTGCCACCTGAGGCAGGGGCAGTGCTATCACAGTTCCTCAACATGGCAGAGTGTTAGCGGATATAATCAGTTGTGGGTGGATAAGGCAGTATTGTCCTCAAGCATTTTTACTGCTTTATTGTGTTTATTTCAATGCTTCACTTTCCTTACAGGGGGATCCGCTTTCTCCAGATCCTTCGGATGCTTCACGTTGACCGCCAGGGGGACACCTGGAGGCTCCTGGGGTCGGTGGTTTTCATCCATCGACAGGTACCTGGCCTTTAAACATGCCCTGCGTTTTGTTGACTTCGGTAAATTCTCTCTGTGGGCTTCAGATCATACCCTGGTTTAAATGAACTGTTACACTGCAAGAGGAAAAAAAATACTCTAAAAGTCCATCGTGTGTTTCTTTCTCCTTTCAAGATGGGAAACTATTCTTTGCTATTCAGGGCGGTGGCTAACAGGGTACAAACACCAGTGTTTGGGTTTTTAATTAACTGTTGTACTCTTTGGTGTTCTCCCTCAGTGTAATTTATTTAATGCAGTTTTGTGGGTTGCCGTTCATATTACAAATACTCTCCACTATCTCCACAGAAGATGTGTTCCTAGCTTGGTTGTTCTGTGGAAAACCAAACACTGGTGGAAAAGCCTTGCTAGAAAAAGTCAATTATTTAAACAATTCTGTTTTGTTCTCCTTGAATACGGAGTTTTCTTATTTGTTCTGTAAATAAAAAATATAAATTGTGTTACGATGCTGTGTAGGAAAAGTTACTTTTTCAAGAGTGTGCTCACAGAGGCAAACCTGGCTATATATAGTTTCATGTCTGCTAAAACTTTGAAACAATTTTTCTGTGTGAAAGGTCATTAAGCAGGAAGAGTTTAAAAGTTTTTCTGCAGACTTCAAAATATTTCTAATTGAAGGCTTCTTTTTGAGTCTTCATGTAATCTCTTTATGATTAGCTCTATCAATACAATAGAAATTTTTATCATTAGCCTTTAAATCTTACATCTCATGCCACACTGTGGAGGGCTAATACTCTGCTATTAATCTCCACATCACACTTATAAGGGTGGTTAACTCATTCTTGTGAGTGTAGATTTGTTCTCCACATACTGACAAACAGTTACAGATTTCCACACAGATATTTTTAAATTTTCTATTCAGAAAACTGTTTTTCTGGGACAGAGAGCGGGATGCACTTAATCCAAGCAATTAATTTAATACCAAAAGTTAATTTTCTTCCTTTTGTTTTTTTTCCCCAGTACAGTAGGAACTTTTATGTCACCATGGCTGTGCAGAAGTGATGCACACCAAAGTGCTGTGGGATAAAGCCTCCTTTCATACTGTACAACAGGGCGACTTTTAATGCTCCAAGTCTGTGTGGTCTTCATTTATTATGCTTGCTTTGCCTGGCTATCTTGCTAGGGCAGAGCTGATATCCAAATAACTTTCTCAACATTTGCTACCCTTACTGACAGAGCTGTTTGAGAACACTTTTTCCTGTGGGTGTTCAGAGTTTTAGTCAAGAGTCAGGAAATAGTATCTCCAAAATGCAACACTTAAATCTTACGTGTCGCAAGCATAAGTTCAATTATTTAAAAGGAAAAAAAAAAAATCCCTGGAAGAGTTTATGAGTAAACGCACCTGAAGTTCTGCTTATCCAAAGAAGTGATTATGGTGATAAATAAAACTCCACAGATCTGTAGTACTTATCCAAGCAGATCACCCACTAACACATTAAGGAAAAAAAATACCAAGCACACAGTTCTGTATTGACATTGGACAAGTGTAGCTGAAACCCTAACACGGCACCAAATGGAAGGAAAAATGGAACCTTTATTCCTGTCCAGAGTCTGAAAGAAATTTTTGTTTAAAAATAAAAAACCAAAACCAAAACAAAAACACCTCAGCTGCTTTTTCTTCACTGGCAGAGTACAAAGTCCTCATCTATTTTTTTTTTTTTTTTTTTTTTTGCATTTGATACTCTTTCAGAAAAAATGGGCCCCTAAACCCTTAAGCCGTGTGAGAAAATAAATTCCCATCTTGGTGCCCTGTGAAAATAGCAAGCACTTGTACCTCCGTGGGCGCAGAAGAGCTTAGGAAAGTTGTCACCAACGATTTCCACGTGTTTTGGAATTTTACATATATCTCTATTAGCTCACTCATGCCTGGTTTGGCTGGGATGCTCTTCTATTTTCAGCAGGTTGAGCTTATATACCAGCGTTTCTTGCCAAAGGCAGCAAAACATGAGTCAATATCACATGTGGTGGTGGAAAGCCGTGGAGAAATCCTGCAGCTTGCTGAAAAACTGAGGTAGCCACTCTAGCTGCAGCTCGTGAGCCTCTAGGTTGGTTTCGCTCCTTCCTCACCTTGCTTTGTGAGGTCTTCTACTGCTCTTAGGACAGGAAGAATTCTTGTATTTTTTCCAAGTGTTGAACTTTGCATTGTGTGGTCCTTATTTTAACTGAAAATGGAGATCTAGCTGAGTTTAAAAAATGTGGTGACTCAACTCTCTCAATATTCAAATGTACGTTTGTTGTTTGTTGCTCTTGTTGTTCCCCTGTGTGCGTGTATCTGAAAGTCCCTGCTGCAAAGAGCCACTTGTTTTAGGCAGCACTCTTTATTCTTGAGCTCTCACCTAACAAAACCCACATAAAAGTGTCGTTTCAAGGCCTGATGCCTGCAGAATGCTCTTTGTTTTGTGGTCATGTCTCTTGAAGAATGTGTTATTTTAAAAGCGTCTGACTCTCCCTTAAATGCAGTAGGCATGAGATTGCTGCCATTATTCTTAATAATTAAATATAGTCTCTCTATACACATGGAACATGGATTGGTGACATTTAGAGTAAGTCCAAAGCAGTTGCATTTTCATCTGGCCTTTACTTAAGAAGAATTCCGTCTTTAGATGAGCGGTACTGGAGCAGAGAGGTGCCAGTGGTGAAATAACCTCAGTACTTCTGTTGATATTTCAGCCACTTTGAAAGGATTTCGTAGGATTCTACTGTTTTCCTGCCTGCTCTCCAAAAAGCCAGTGCTTAAACCAGAATTTTTCCAATTATCATCCGCAAATAGTCATTGTGTATGTTAACACAAGGAGCTTTTCAAAGCAAGTCATATCTACAAGTACACAATGCAGCATTATCCTGAGATAAAGATGAGAAAATAAAGGTGACCAGCAGAGAAATTACCGAAACCCCAGGGCTTATTTCCTTTTTCAGCTGCCTTGTTTAGCAAACAGGCCTGCAAAATGTTAAGGCTTAAATTAAAAGGCTTGCCCGTGGGCAAGATGAAGTATTATCAAAATTCATTATTTAGGTCATCATTAAATGATTAGAGAAAAAACATCCGTTTTTCTTTGTGCCAAGATTACTTAAAGATTTCCTGAACCTAGATTTTAATTAGTGCTCTAGGAGAGTGAAGGATATTTATAGTTCCTGCTGCTGAATGTTGGTACTTGATACCAGGGTTACCTTTCCCTGGGAAGCTCTTATAAGGAAAGAAAAGAAAGAAAGGAGAAAATCTGAAGGAAGTTTGATGATAAAATTAACCTTCCCTTACAAACAGTTTAAGAAACGTGGGTAGAGTATGCAGAAAATTTGTGAAAACCTGACATGCTTTAAAAGTAGGGGCAATCCTTCCTAGTCAGGTTTTAATTTTAAATGTATCATATGGCAGTGCTTTGATTCTCTTACTGGCTGGGATCCAAGGAAAGAGAAATGACTGTCAAGAGCTTAAGTAAGATGCCAATCAAGATGTAGCGCAACAGTGTTTCATGATAAAGATGGCCAAATATGTGCAAAGAAAATGAAGGAATAATGCATCTAAACTTTAAGTAATTAAAAGAAGCTGTTTTCCCTCATAACTAGGTATTGGATGTCCCTGGGGGGCAGGTGGATGTCTCATTTAGCACTGCTTTTAAAAGCTTTATGTGTTCTTGTGTCTGTGACACCACACATCTGGTGACATGTTTAAATGCACCAGCACTTTCTTTTTTCCTGAAGACTGTGAGAATCTAAGTCACAGCAGGTGACTTATCTAAGTATCTGAGTCACAGCATGTCTGACACGACTTTCCTGCCCAAAAATCTTTAGAGAAAATGCAATGTTCACAAGGACTGTACCATGCCCTCACAGAAGTCTGCTCTAGCCTTGTTTTTCAGGACCAAAAACCTGACATCTACCTAACATATTTTATCTTTGAGGCATCACTGTTCAGTCTTAAGCAATCTAAACATCAGATACCCAGGTTCGTCGCTCAGATATGGCCATAATCACAAGACATGGCTGTTATTTCTGTGTGCTGTTCAGCAAGGGCATTTCTAAAGCTGCTTTGCTGCTTTGAAAATGTTTAGACAATTAGTATTTTGAGTAGACAGTTAAGTGGAATGATTCCCATTCCATAATTAGGAAAGATGTCCCACTCTACATTTAGCTGCCCCAAGGATCTTGGATAAATGATGGCCTTTTGACCTACTTAGCATGGTATGAATAAAACCCAAGTCAATGTTTCAGCTGTTTTACTGGAGGCAAATTTTGTACCTGAAATATAACATATTGATTTTTCTACTGTGGCGCAAAACCCCCCACAGGTATTTGCAATGTTTGACAATGATAGAATATATATATATATGTATATGATGAAAACCTTATATGCTTGTTTGCTTTCTCTTTTAACAGGAACTCATAACGACGCTGTACATTGGATTCTTAGGATTAATTTTTTCATCCTACTTTGTTTATCTTGCCGAGAAGGATGCAGTTGATGAGGACGGAAAGACAGGTTTCTCCAACTATGCTGATGCCCTTTGGTGGGGTGTGGTAAGTCCTCACCAACAAAATGTGTGTGCAAACAGGGCATAAGGTTTTCTGTTCAAGTTGTGATCTTTTTAGAAAAATCTGGCATTTCTTTCTTTGCAGAACGTATTTCTGTAGGGAAGCTTGACAACCTCTTAGGAGGGATACAAGAAAGAATATAATAAATATAATTAAATTATTGGGGTATTAAATTTTCTTGTGAAAGCAGGTTAGCAAGTTCTCAGCAAAAAATGTTTACAGATATGAAAAGTCCACATCTCACAAAGAGCAGAAATTCCTTTCAAAACCTATACCACTTCCTTTAAACTCTGCTTAGTTACCTGCAAAAGGTGCATAACTTAAAAGGGTATTCTATATCTGAAAGTTGGGTTAATGACTCTATTTTTTGGATCTTTTTGTGTAAAACTCACACACTCAGTAGTAATTCAGACCTTGATGCAAGTTACAGGTTCCTGTTTTTTGGTTTTTTATCTTTAACTTAGATGCTGGATAAGCCTCTACTTCAGTGAAGTGCACAGAAATACAGGCTATATTACATGTAGCCTCAGTCATCACTCTTTAAGTGGTCCACTATCAAAATATTTTGAACATTAAATTCCCTTCACTAGGTTGTCAAGTATTCATTTCATCTGCAGAGCATCACCTGTGGCTGTGCTAAAAACAATACAAACCCAGATGAATCTAGTGAAAAAAGAAAAATCCATGCAATGGCCAGATGGACCTGATGATCTATGGTGCTGGGAAGCAATGAAACCATGAACCAACCCATAGAGCAATCACTTGTTAAAGTCCTCAATGGACATGGGATAAAATTTTAAGAATATAAAACCTCATGGCTGTAGATGTGAGGCAACCTGTAGCTAGTGGTGGGAAATCATGAGTGTCTCAGAAGCACAGGTTGTGCTGCTTTTTGAAAGGAAAACAATCAGGGTATGATTGAAAGATACTCCATGCCAGCTTTAAGAGAACAAAGCAGGACTCTTACTCTCACTTCTTCTTCCATTATTGGAGCCGTTCACCTCAAACACCAGTGGATCACTTGTAGCATCCAGTTCTATCCACGTATATTCATGCACAACTTATTCCTGCATGTGGTAAAAATTCCATGTGAACCCAGTGTACTTTTGCGACCTTTCTTTCTTTCTTTTTCTTTTTATTTTTTTTTAGCTCTAGTTTTCCAGAGCTTGCTTCATTAGTTCCATTGAATATCTAGGTATGAATTACAAAATACTTCTGAACACTAGAAGCTACGGCGTTGATACGAGTAAAGAGTAAAAAAATTAAGGTTAAAAAAGTCAGGGTGTGTTTATACAAGAATATTTTGGACTTTGGGAATTTAAAAGGAGTTATGAAGACCAACAGAGAAGTTTAAAACGCACATTGCCTTGTTGGGATAGATGACTTGGGATCTGTGTTTCAAAGTGTGTGGATGGGACATGCAAAGTGTTCAGTGGGTTTTGTTATTTTCCAAAACTTGACTTGCTTTGTGTAGCAGCAAGATAAAATCAGCTCCTCTTTCTCTGGCTGTGTGAGGAACACTGTTCAAATTGTTGTTTAAGCTTTTCAGGCATCTAGGCCTCCTCAGCATTTAGTGAGTCACGGTGCAGGTGCAGTTCACAGCTGGGAACAGGAACAAAGGACAAAGTGAATCAGTTTCTTTTTCTTTTCAAATCTCCTGGAACACAGAAACACAGATGTGAAGTTACTAGGGAGTGAAATTTGATTTCTACTTTTGCCTTTCAAAACTGAGCCATTGGAAAAAAAAATCTTGGTAGCAAGTATTTGAAAGTCTTACATGTCTGACAAAAACCACAGAGTGTATTATGGGTAACGTTTTGCTTTGGGGAGAAAGTGCAAGCTTGCTGAACTTGATACAAATGACCTGAAAGGTTTAAATAGGGAGAAAAGAGAAAATAAAGAATGAATGAGAGCTGGAATTAAATGCTAACTACATTCACCTGCTTCAGTTAAATGCAAGGTTTTTTCTCCTGGATTTGGCAGGCAAACAGGTTAAACTGCGAAGACATATCAAAGGCTTTGTGTGTTTTACTTGAAGCCATTCTCAGAAGCTGTAGCATGTAGGGCACACGTAAAAGCACTTCCAACAGCATGGTCAGTCTGCCAGAATTGCAACCCATGTCACAGCAGTTTCCCTGTCTCTTTTGGGGTTTTTTCCTTGAGGAGAGAAGAGCACATAGGAGGCTTCTCTTCTGTTGGCCTTTCCTGCTTGCCTCTTGCTGCTTGTAATGCTTATTGGTCTTGCTGCAAACTCAGCTATTCTGTACCACTGGACTGGAGTAAAATACTTGCTGCAGTAAATCGGTGCTAACTGGCACAGGTACTTGGGATCAACTGCTCAGAATTTCCAGCAGTAAATTTCCATGCCAGAGGTAGCAGTTTGAATCCCTTTATATTTAGTGTGTTTTTCGAGGTGTGCACTTCTGAGTCCTCACACCTGAGGATACCTGCCTGTCTTAAAACATCTGAGCAGCCCTGTTGACTGCTGCTAAATCAGAGTTCTTCCCTTTTTGAGGCGTACGTGTGTGCGTTCAGAGCCGGTGTTAGAGCCTGTGCACACTGCTGGAATGTGCCATCGTAAATCCGTGTTACAGGAGGTGTCATTTTCCAGAGCCCACTTATTCAACATTCTCTGCTCAGAAATACTGATAACTTTGGGATGTGCAAGTAGAAAAAAAAATCCTGCTGTGATTAAAAAAGCCAGAGAATTGCATTACTTATAATCCTTTCCATGTATTCAATGTGCTAATTAGATTACCGGGAAGGAACCCTCTTAAGGTGGCCAGGGAAAAACTTTCTGAGACATGTTCAGGCACCTGCAGGAGCCTGCCAGCCAAATGCCTGCTGTGGAGATGGAAAATTCGTTCTTTCTGTGGTTACAGCCTTCATGCTGTCTTCCACAGTAACACTAAGGCAGCTCAACATTACTGCAGTTTGGTTTTAAGTCCTAGGTGCTGGAGAACTTAGAAAAAAAATAACCAAAAAAACCCCCCAAAAAACCAAACCTCGCCCCAAAAACCAAGGAGCTTTTCATAAGAAAAAAGAGGGGAAAAGGAAGGAAAAATCACAGACTTTGAGGGGTCATCTGGGAGCACGGAGGAACTGAAGTGCTGTTAAAGAAACAGAGCTTTAACTTCCTCCTCTGCCCAGTAACACATGCTGCATTTCAAAGTTGAATTTTGGGGGTCTGGTTTAATTTTGGGGACTGGCAAACTCATATGTTTGTCCTGCTGGTGGCACACAGCACCTGAGTCACTTGACCAGCCACATTAAATCTGGACAAACACCTGGCAAGGCAGAGCTCCTGCTGAGAGCAGTTTGCAGTTCAAAAGAACAGTATTCATTCCAGGATATAGATACTACAAAGTGGTCTTCATCAAGTGGAAAATTCATGATGAATAAACACAAATATAACTGTTTTTTTGGAACTTGGAAAAACTAAGTTTGGTAGTAGTTTTTTTTCCCTGCAAATCTTTCTTCCAGATCTGAGAGTAGGAGGAAATATATTCTTCCCATGCCTTTATTGCTTGATAGTTTCTTCTGAGAAGACTATTTTTGCATAACATCTAAGCATTTGTCAGCAAATTTTTCCATGAAAGGCAGCCTCTTTATAGTCAGTGTAAATTTGCATATTCTTTTAAGTCTGTTTTGGCTGTGTTTCTGCTACCATTCAAGGCAAAGTGAAGGGAGGGGGACTAGGTTTGGGGCTGGTGCTTCCAAATAAAAGTACATTTTTTTCTCCTTACGGTTCTCCCCAGTGCTTAGTACTGATGACAGAACTCTTCTGTTCCTCACCAGAAGCTTTTCACTTCTCAGGGGTCCAAGCCACATTTCTCACACCATTTTATGGCAGCAGCAGAGCTCTGAGGATGCTGAAAACCCAACACTTCCATGGCCCAGGGTGTCTGTTTTAGACCATGGTCTGTGAGTTCTATCCTGCTGTGACCATGGTGCTGAGGCCCCTCTCTGGTGTGATGCCCGTGGCTTGCTGTGGGGTCCTGCTTTGGGATCAGCTGATTATCCCCTTCCATTGGGAAGCAGGGGGTCCTTGTTACATCACAAACCTTTCTGATGGACCAGCCTCCACCTGGACCCTGTTTTCCCCCTCACCAGGTCCTTCCTGATCGCCGGCTCATGATGAATTCTCTTCCAGCCTGCTGGGGCTCTTCAGGAATAGCCCCAAACCTCTGTCCCACTCAGGTCCTCCTACCTCTGGGGCTTTTTAGGGCTGGCCTGCCACCTCCACAGCAAGTCCCTGTAGAGCCAAGTCCCTACAGATCCCAGACCTGAGGGCAGTAATTGGTCTAATGACCCTGGTGATGCTCCACGCACAGCCAGGGGCAATATTTAGGCACCGAAGAGATTGTCTCTAGCTCAGCTGCAGCTGTGTCTAGCTATGGACTCCCTTGATCCCAGTTTCCACCCATGGGATGATGCCCTGCTGTTGCCCCCTCCCTGTGGACTCAGGTGCTGACCCCTGCGCTCGATCCTAATCCTGACCCGTGGCTTGCTGTCAGACCTGCCTCACTGTTGTGCTGCTGCGTTATAATCCAGGCTCTGGGCTGGACCTGGCTGCTCTTTCTGCTTCTGTTTTGCTTGAAAGGGACTGGGGCCTGACTGGAGAGGTGCTGCCCTGCTGGCTCTGTTGTCCCCCTTGACTGTGGGCTCCTTGTCCCTTAGGGAGTACCTGGCCCTGATAAGCAATGATCAGATCCAAGTTCAAGCACCTTGTGGCTTAAACACAATTCTGAGTGGCCAGATCCTGTATTTGTGGGGAAGGAAGAAAGCTAAGCACAGGGCTCAGCTGTGTTCAGGTCTAGCTCTACTGGCAGGTTGTCTTTTGGAGAAAACTCATCCTGGAGTGGTTGTGTGTTCCGCGTCTTGCTGTGAGGATTCAGCTCGGATGGGTTAGTTCTGTCCCTTTTCACTCCTGTCAGCACAGGTTTCCTTATCCCCACATCCAAACACTGTTGATTCACACCTGTCTCATGACACTTTGCTAATGTTTTTCCCTTTCATTCTTTTTTTTTTTTCATGCTTTTTGTAGAGATAAATGTGCCCCATTGCACTGAAACAGGTGTTTGTTTCTGGCCCAGGTAACAGTCACAACAATTGGCTACGGAGACAAAGTTCCCCAGACGTGGATTGGGAAGACAATAGCTTCCTGCTTCTCAGTATTTGCCATCTCCTTCTTTGCCCTGCCAGCCGTAAGTAGAGCTTGAATCCCTTCGTTAAAGGTGTGTCCACCTCTGTGAATGCCTCTGGCTCCTGTAACCTGTGGACCACAGCCACAAACACATGCTGTTTATTGAAGTTACACGATTCCGCTGGTGATCTGCTCAATTTCAGATTTTTTTTTGTTGGAATAAATAGAACTCTGTCACTGTAGACATTGGAAAATTCATTTTATAAAGTCTTTTATTAAATGTCTGTTTATTCCATATGCTGAGTATTTGATTTAGGTATGTGAAGCCATATACAAATCTGACTAGTAATTTTGGTTATATTTAGGGTATTCTGGGGTCTGGTTTTGCCCTGAAAGTACAGCAGAAGCAACGTCAGAAGCATTTCAATAGACAAATCCCAGCTGCAGCTTCCCTAATTCAGGTAAGGCCACAACAGTAAAATACCTCAGAGTTCATTGGAGAGAGGGCATGGCCTGGAAGTTCAAGTACTGAGAATCACCATTCCTAAATTTATTGTAGATCTATAACTTGTGCTTAACCACTCTGTCATTTTGATCCATGTCAGTCAGTAGAGAAAATGACATAATTACCTCTCCCTTTCTGGAAGCTGCACTATACCTGATATTCATAGGCATAATGACACTAACTGGATGCAGTGAGTATATGTAGTGAAATATTTTTAAAAAAATTAAAAATCTTCATATAATATTTAATTCATAAGTTCCTTTTCATATTCTTTTAGGTCCTGTGCATCTGCCAGATCCCGAGGTGATGAATGTGTGCACAAAAACACACCAGCATAACATTCCATATGATAATATAAAGAATTAAATAGCACAGTGCACGAATACTCAATGTGGCACAGTGCAGAAAAAGGAAACTGCAGCATCCAGAGGGGGATTCACTTTTATGAGGGTTGAATTTTATTTATTTATTTATTTTTGCTGTGGGCGGGGTTTGATCCCAGCTCGTGGGGGGAGCATTCCAAGAGCACACTGAAGATTTCTGTGTGATGTGTGTTCATGTCCTGGTGCAAACTGCATCCACCACGGCTGTTTTTTCTTAGGAATGGTGCTTACCTGGACTGAGGGGTTTGCTGTCAGTTGGATTTGCTGCCAAATTTGCCGTGCAGGAACCCAGTGACTGCTCCTACACTGAGGTTCTTTGGGTTTCTTTACAGGCCCTGTGGCGCTGCTATGCAGCCGAGAAGTCCTGCACCTCCACAGCCACCTGGAAGATCTATGTGACAGCTCCCGTGCAAAATCCCAAAAAGTCTCCAGCGCCATCTAGTCCCGGTCTGAGAAAACAGGTGACAGCACTGGCACGGCTCCCTCTCTGCTTGCTTTTCACTTTAAATTATAATTAACTTGCCAAAAGCCTCGTGAAGCGCCTGAGTAATCTGGACACCTGAAATACGTTTGTTTTCCTCCTGCCACAGCACGATTAGTTTTGTTTTCCTTAAAATATTCTTGAGGAACAAATGTCTTCTAACTAAATTTGCCTTGTTGGTCAGACAGGTAGCAAGTCTCCATTGTTTTATCCCCTCTGGAGTCTCCTTCTTTCTCAAAGCACAAGGCAATGGTGCCACTTTCCCATTTTGCATTCGTTTTTCGAAGTAGTTCCCACAAGAAGAAGGAGAAAGCCAGTTTAAAAATTTATGTTCACATTCAACGCATGGCTGACAGCAGCTTCTCTTCTCTGAAGTACTCCGTGCTGCTTTTATCTCTTTAGAAATTAGGACAAATTCCCCAGCTGTGGGTGCAGGAAAGTGGAACAGTGTCTGGCTACCAAGGTGACGTTGCCCAAACGCGGTTCTGTGGTGTCGATGCCAAGCTTGCCAGCAGGCAGGAGGTCTGCAGCAGCTCGAGCTCAGGGACACAGCGTTTCCCAAATGATAGTCGAGGATTGCCTTTAGGCAGTGCCATCCCACTGGTGCCTGTTTCCCGGGGAGAAAGGGCTGCACAGTTCCCCCTTGGCACATGGAGGAAGCTGAAGCAGCCTGATCTGTGTGCATGTCTGTGTTTGGGTGCTAGAGCGGTGTGACCTTGCTATGTCACAGCTGGAGACAGAAAAACCAGGAGGAAAGGGGGAAAGCTGAACCAAGGCTCCTGTGTGTATGTTGCTGAACAGCAAGCAATCCATGGCTGGAGAGATGGAAAAAAAGTTTTTTCCCTCTGTTTTCTCTAGTGAGAGGGATTTCCATAATATAGTATTTATCTGAACCTCCCTGTGCCCGGTGAGCCCTCATTTAAGCACATCGTAATGGTTCTTTCACCTCTTACCAAAGGATCCTCTTCTCTTGTTCTTTCTTGGTCTGTAACTTCCTATTTTAAGGACTCAAATATACATTGATCATTTTGTGCATGTTGTGGCATTTCATTCTCCAGAGGATTCCTGGTTTTGCTTCTTGCTACGAGAGCCTGTAATCTTTGCTTTTGGAAGTATTTTGATGCATGTCAGTGCATCTACTATCTGCAATAAATACCCATTTCTACCATTTTTTCCCCATTTAATTTTGAATGTGCATTTGTTTAACTGCTGCAGAGCTGAACAGAAGAAGGAATTCCAAAAGTCTGATTGTAAACCACAACAAAATAAGAATTGGCTTAGACTTAGATCAAGTAGCCTTGTGAATATATTGACCCTGCAGCTCTTTGTGTTGATCCAAACCTTCATTTTTTGTTTTTAAGTACCAATTGCAGGGTGTTTATTAGGCTGTCTTTAGGCTTCAAAAATCAGACCTGTTTGGAGGCAGGAGGAAGGATTTTTCTTCTCCTGATGTGCCTTATTTAGCCTTTTTGGCAAAAGGTGAAGTTTTCTTTAGTTGAAGAGGCTGCACAGGGCCTAATTCACAGTTCAAAGTCTCTGGTTATGTTTAATTAGAGCTTTAGAAAGATTTTCCAGACAAGGTGATAGATACTAAAGTCATCAGAATTTTGTATGGCTTGAGCTGTGGTCCCAATTTGAGAAATTTTACTAAAGACTTGATTTTTCAGAATGTTCTAGTTGCCTTCAGAGAATCAGATTCTTACCAGATTTTAGTTGATAATTCAGAATCAGACACTTTAAAACCATAAACAAAGGTTGCAACCCTTTCCCTGGATTTCAGTTCCATTCTTTAAATAAAAAACGGACAACCTCAAGTGAATTCACTGTATAGTGAAGCTCACACATGCACTTGTCTGTGTGTGAGAGCATCTTCTGATATCATTCCATTCCTGCTTACAGGCCAGAAGACACAGAAGAAAGGGGAAGCTGGGCTGTGGGAATGGTTCTGCACCTGTAATAAACCCAGGAGAAAATTCCTTGTCTGTTCCCCAGATCACTTACGATCACATTGATGAACAAGAGGACAAAAAAGATGTGTCTTTCTACATTGGTGAACCCAGAGGTAATTTACTTAGGCTTAGTTCATCATTTTTCAAGAGACAATCTTACAAAGAATTGATGGGATGAAGGGAAAAGTTGTATGAAAAAACAATTCTAAGGTAACCAGTAAATCAAGATGCCTCCAACCAAGGATGGTTGCATAACAAAAATAGGGAGACACAAATTAAAGGAAGTCTTTAATTCATATAGTGTGAATATCAAAAGAGCTTTCTTCGTTCCCCATCAATTAAGATGTTGGATATATTGTTCTTTTTTTTTTTAATTATTTCAGAGGTGGATGGAAAGCTTCCTCAGATCTACCCTACCTTTTAACTTTAACTCCTTTTCCCTCTGAAGAAAGGAAAAATAAACCAGGAGAAATATTTCTACTTTTTTTTACAGCACCCTCTTAAACATTGTGCAAACAAATTGTGATAAGAAAAAACAACTATTTTTATGCCCACATCAACTAAGAGGTTTTGATAAGTGGTTTTTTTTCTCTTGCTTCACTTAAAATATTGCGTGTTTATATAAGCAATGGTTGTATTTCAACATGGAAACTGTCTGAATTTCGTGCTGTGTTAAGACACTTGCTTTGTTCGTAAAACCCTTTTTTAAAATTAAGTTTGTAATGGAAATGTCCATATAAAATGGTATTGTTTACTATAAAAGAAGGTTTTCTGGAAAGCTAATTTTCCCGCTTTTGCGTTGATTTCCTTTGTGTGGTGGGGTTGGGAATCTGTTCTGGGTCTGTCACATCTTGAGCTAAAGGGGAGAATGTTTGTTCATAGTCCGAGTTCTGTTCCATACCCAGAGGCACCGAAGCCTTGCCAAGGTTACTGAGGCATCCAGAGATGCTGGCACTAATTTAAGGTGTGTTCTGGGGGGCTTTGGGTTAGGCCTTCATCTGTCTTTGATAAACCTGAGCACCAGCTCAGTGTAAAACTGCTGCTCTCACATGACATTGAAGCTGACAGAAGATGTCAGCCTGGACAGAGTGTGGCTGTGGCCTTGACATGAAGGTTTCTTCTGTGAAAAGTGCTTCAGATATTTTTGCCCCCCAAGGGAACGTGTGGTGCCTTCTGGACTGGACACAATCAAAGGTAGGAGTTCCACTGCCTTGCCCTGGATTTCCAGAGTTGGTGGATTGTCAGTGCCACCTGTGTCATCCACACTGGAGCAGTGGGATGTGGAATAGCAGGAACCTGGGAGCTGTGCCTTGGTGGGGCACATCTGTAAGGGATAGGAACATCTGGCTCCCACAGGGATTTGGACAGACCTTCAAGACCTTGCATGCAACCTACAGCCATGGAGTGCCAATGTGGAAGGCAGGGTTCTCCTTCCACTGAGGGAAGTTTTCATTGCCCCTCCTGTTCTTCCTTGTGTTCTGTCATCTTGTGTGAATCTCTTACCTGCCACTTTGAGGTCAGGTTGCTTTATTTTAATTGCTGTTTGGCATTTCCAGTGCTTTTAGGGTTCTGGGGGAGGGTATGAAGGGTATGGTATTTATAACCAAAGTTTCTGCTTTAACTACACGTCTCGTAGCAGAATATTGTGTTCATTCTCAGCATGTTTATTGGACTGGAGCAGCTTCCCTTGCTGACCCCGTGACAGCAGATTTTGCTGAGTGTATTTTGGTATTGTGATGTGATGGATGGAAGCAGCAAAGTGTTGTGCAACTGGTAACAGTCCTGCAGGCCACTAAGATGCTGGGGACTCTGCTGGCTGTACTCAGGACTCTGCCAGTGCATGTTTGTTCACTAAGGCTGTGTTCTCTCAATGGTCATAGTTAATCTGAGCAAAGCTCTGTGTCCTAGGAAAGAGTGTGATAAGACAAGCCTGTATCTTTTCCTGCTTGACAGGAAAATGAAAGAATTTTCCCCACTTTTTCTGAAAATGTTTTCTTCTTATACTTTTATTATAGCTGGCCTAATTTATTCTTATTCTGAGAGACAGCCATGCATATTATTCCCTTACCAATTAAATTTTATCTATTTTTCATTTTCTGTCACTTTTTGCCTTAGCCAGTGTCAGGGTTAAATCACACTCAATTTGGTTTTCCTGATTCATTCCTTCTGTTGCAAAGCTTCCAGGAATGCAGCTGGCAAACTCAATTGCTCAATTGACTGAACATTCTTGACACCTCTCAAAAGTTTAAACCTGATTTCTCTCAGTGAAGTTCTCCTTGCCAGAATTAATAGGCTTCTATTCCTGGGAAGTGGAAGTACTAGGCTTCAAGCCTGTAAATGGGGGCATTTTTTTCCTGTCAAAAAAGCTGAAAGTAGAAAAGGCAGAGAGAATCATAATTCAAAGAAGGTAAATGAAAGGGGCCATGCCAGCTTCTATTTGAGTGTTGCTATAGTGGAATATTTTATTCATTGCTGGTGGGGGCTGGATGTTTTGCAGATGATGGCAAACTGCAAGGTTGAATTAGATCACTTTTATAGGCTTTATTGACCTAGGAGGAGCAGAGCTGCTGCTTTGAACCAGCTCTTTGCTGCTCTGGTCAGATGTGAGAGGGACTGTAGGAAGGCCTGAAATAAATGCCTGTCAAGAACAGGCAACACAGTAACAGCCCCACTGATGAAATTCCTTGTTCTGAGCAGAAATAGATAGAAAGTAGTTCCAGTATCCTTGAAAAAGGAGACATTTGCCTTATTTCAGGAATGGCATTATGTGAACACACCTTTTCTCATGCAAATAGAATTTTTCTAATGACATTTGTTCGTGTATCCACATCCACCCAGCTTACTCTTGGCTTGCTCAAACCTTGCTTAGGAGGCAGATCTGCCCAAGCTGGGCAAAAATGCTTTCCTTTATTTCTGTGAAGAAGGTTTGAGAAAAGGGAAACTTTATAACAGAGATGATGAACATTTAAGGTTTCTGAGAGATTTCTGTGTATGTGGAATAAAAAAACCCCACGTATTGGATAGCACATAATATAGAAACGAAACCTTTTTTCACCAAATATGGTGGAGTTCTGAAACAAACACCTGATAACCTAAAAGAAAAATTATTGCTAACCTCTGCACTGTGCATGAGGTTTTGAGTGTGACTGATGCAAAGTGATCTGTAGCACTAAGAACTTGTCCATCCTCACAGAAAGGGAAAGGCCAAAAGTCTTCTACAATAATAATTTCCTTGCTGGAAATCAAACCTCTCGAAATGAAGCTATTTAGAAAAAAATTAATAAGGAAAAACTAAAACAAACATAGAGATTTAGAAAGTTCTAGAAAATAACAGTGATGCCGGGTGTTAGAATGGCATTGCAGAGAATGGGTTGGGTTGGAAGGGACCTGAAGGGTCAAAGAATCCCAGAATGGTTTGGGTTGGAAGGAACTGTGAAGATCATCCAGTCCCACCCCCTGCCATGGTCAGGGGCACCTGCCACTATCCCAGGTTGCTCCAAGCCCCATCCAACCTGGCCTTGGACACTTCCAGGGATGAGGCAGCCACAGCTTCTCTGGGCAACCTGTGCCAGGGCCTCACCACCCTCACAGGGAGCAGTTTCTTCCTAACATCTAATCTAAATACCTCCTCTTTTAGTTTAAAACCATTCTCCTTGTCCTGTCACTGTTTGCCCGTGTAAAAAGCCCCTCTGCAGTGTTTTTACAAACTCCCTTTAGGTGCTGGAAGGCTGCAATGAGATCTCCCCAGAGCCTTCTCTCTCCCAGCCTGTCTCTACAGGAGAGGTGCTCCAGCCCTTGGAGCAGCTTTGTGGCCCTCCAGTGCAGGCTTTTTTTCATGGGTGTCTGTTGCTTCAGCTAAGGAATTATTTCATACCAGAGTGTCTGATTTAATATTTTCATGTAGTGATTTGAAACCCTCACTGATTCCATCCTCACCTGAGATTATATCCCTAAGTATTCTCTGTAGTCCTGAAATTAATCTTTACCTGTACTTACGCCTATCATTTTACCTACTCCTCTGCAGCAGTGTCTGTTATCAGGATGACAAGACGTATGCAAGACCCCTGACATCTTTAATGTTCCTGTGGGGTTTAAAGAAGGCACTCAAGTATGAAGATTGTAGTTAATTAGAAGAGCAAGAGTGAGTGGCAAATCACAGAGACTGATCCATACAGAAGGGAAACAGCATGTTGGTGGAACTGGAATTTTCTACATGCATTTTGAGATTTCTCTTCCAATACCAGCTATTCACCCCAAGGCATCCTTCACAAAATGAACCAAATAGCTGTTTCGTAGTGCTTTTTATTAGGGAGGAAAAAAAATCATAAGAATTTGAAAGTTTTTAGACCTTGAAGGTCAACCTCCTGAGACAGCTCCAGCAGATGGAATACATTGTTCTCTGTCAGCTGTTGTAGGTTGTATACACAACTCATTATTGTTAGATTTGTCAAAGTCACAAGACTCTCACAGTGATAAATCTCTGCTGGGCTAAAAATAAAATTCCCTATTTATCACTGTGCTTTTCTGTTTGCTTTTTGGAGTTTCTTGTATGCTGATGTATGCACAGTTTAAAGTAAAACTGCACAAGAGTAACTTTTTACCAGGAGAGGGGAGAGAACTGCAGCCTTCTCTGACCACTTCACCTTTGCCATCCCTCTCATATAAAATGTGCAGTGGTGTTAATGGTGTTATATTCTGTCTGTAATGCCAGTTTGGATGCTAACATTCCAGCATTCACCTGTCTGGAAATGGGCTTGTTGTTCCCACAGACTGGTTGTGTTTCCCATTGGGAAAAGGGGCTGCTTCCCTTTACTGGTGCAGATGGATTACAGTCTGCAGTACACAGAAAGAAGCAAACATTTTAAGTGAAGTGGATTCAGAGATTCCAGTGCTGACAAGCTGAGGGAAAGGTGAGAAAAAACACGTGGCCAAAATTAACAGAATAAAGCAAACACCAAAGCTTTCGAGGGTCTGCACAGCTGTCAGTAAGTCTGAAAATCATAAATACAAAGGTATGCACCAAATTAGCATGAGAAAGTATCCAGATACCCCTCTTCTGACAAATGTCATGCTCTTCAGAAGGTGGGTCTAGCAGATGGTGGTGGCTTTGCCGTGAGAATTCGTGGTCAGTGTAGAGCTGTTCAACTTCTCCATTTGTCTGTCAGTTCAGGACTCGTACTAAGGGTACTTGCCCCTGTGTAAGAATTGTGGAAACACCTCTTTACCAGAAGGTTTTTCAGTCATTACTGGTTCAGCCCTGGCTGCTCTGAGTGAGAACTTCCAGTGAATTCTGTGGTTTATCTCGTATGGCCAAAGTGGATGAGAGGACTGGGGGTGGGGATGGGGTGAGGGGAGGTGCAGGAAGAGAACAACTAACTCTGCCAAACCCACTCTTACTTCCGATTAAATCTGGCAGCTTTTGAGGTTTAAAAATTTATTTTTGTTCTGCATTTATTCAACTCCCTGTTGTGCCTGATTTAAGAGCGGGGTTTGGATCACTGGTCACACCAGACCTGAGCAGGGACTTTGTACCAGATGTTCCCAGAGACCACGGCAGTGCAGAGTAAGGGAAGGTGTTTGCAGCTCCCTCAGACTTTTTCTAGACACTATCAGCACAGCAGTGGGGAAAAAAATAATAATTGTGAGTTGAAAAGGAGGGCATACCCCAGCATAGATATTTTGTTGCTAAAATGAATATTTCAGATAACTGTTAAAACATCAAAAACGTAGAAAATTAGAGAAGCAAATAAATTGTATTTGAGTCAACATGTTGACTAATAATGAAACAGCTTTTAATGGAGGCAGATTTTTAAAGTGAGATTATAAATTGACCTGATAAACTGTAAAGTTTTTGGTAATCTCTTTCACAGTACTGATGCAGCCCTGGTAATTTTTACTCTGGGATCCAGAATATACATAGTCTTGCTGTGTGAGGCTCTGGGCAAGAGAAGAAAGGAAAAAAATCCAAGACTCTGTCATAGAAATCTACTTTTGACAATGAAGTCAGCAAATGGATTTCTCCTCTGTTATGTTTGAGGAATCAGCAGAATCTTCCCACTAAATGCAGGCCCTTGTGGGGTTTTCTTGACATCCATATTGGACGAACCTATTACTCAGAGAGGTCTTCTGTGGCCTTGGTCCAGGAGGTTGAACAGTACCACGAAACCATTGGCTTAGCCAGCCTTGGGAAAAAGAGAGAAATGAAATAAGGTTTTTCAAGAATGGAAAGTCAGAGGTAATAGATGAGGTATGGTAGAAAGTAGGTTAAGAAGTGTTACACTCAGTGTTCTGTGTAAGAAAGGGTAAGCACACATTATAAAAGTAGAACTAGAATTTAGTGCTACAATAACTGAAAGCTTGACTGAATTAGTCCAGATCTAATTGTTACAAAAGAGAATCAAATCCAATGTGTTTTATTTCATAATTAAAACTGCAACTGTAGTAAAAATTCAATTAAAACTGTAGAACTTGCTTTCAAATTTCTGCCTGTTTTGCTGGTATTTATGCTCCTCCAGTTCCTGGGTATAATTTGCTGCAGGAGGAAGAGGGGAAGTACACAATGACTTGCTGAAATCTCATGTCCTTAACAGGGAGGAATATGATGTTTGTGGTGACAGTTTCTCCTTTCTCTCCTGGGATCCACTTGGGGTCACTTACAAATGTTTCCTAACACTCTTTGACATACTTCCTCATTGCTGTGCAGCTCCAGGTTTCATCTGAATTTACCATGTTATGTGTTCCCTTTTATGTGTGTGAAATAGAATTTCTTTGTTCTCTGTTACCCTTACAACCAGTTTTGTCCTGCTTCAGGACTGCTTTTTATTTTAGCTGACCATTAGTGAATTGTTTATAGCTGTGGGGTCTCCAGTGCCAAGCCTGTGCCCCATCTCTTATCTCCTGCCTGTACTCACACACTGCATCCTGTGTTTCCACTTCTCAAGGCCTCTGATATTCTGCCCAGCCTGTATTTCTGTAAACTCCGTCATTATTTGGTTGTAAATATCTCATCCTACTAAAATAACTGCTGCAGATACGGAGGCATGGTTGTGCAACACAAAGATAAACAGAAGTAAAACAAGATACAGACACCTGCTCAATTAGAGAAATTGCTGTCACAGCTAAATCAGGGTCAGGTCAGGGAAGGTCTGGACAGAGCAGCCAGAGACGCCTCATCCCTCAGGTCCTGCAAATTTACCAGCAGTGCTAATCCAGCACAGAATAACTTGGGACACACAGGAGCTCCTTAGTGAATTCCCATGAATATCGCAGGCTTCAGCTTTTCCAAAGCTTAGGGAAGACAAGAATGATCTGGGTAAATTGTGAGCTGTTCCATAACGGCCTAAACTTGAGATGAAACTCTTTGCAGAATGGAAGTTTGGCCCAGTTAGCAACCGTGAAGTGTAAACACAGTAATGGTGTCAGGAAAGAGTTAATAATTTTTTCTTTCTCCTGAAAATTAACACTGAATTTGCCAAAATTGACGCTACAAATTGTGTCACTTGCTGGCTAATTGTCTGGCTAATGATTCAGTGAGGAGCAAATAAAAGTTGGAACAGAAGAGAAAGGACTGGGAAAGGTGCACAAGGCAGGTGGGTTTTAGCTCTCTGGGCCTGCAAAGCAAACAGCTGAGGAGTCAGGGAGTGATCAGAAGGAACCTGAGAGCCACTAACAGCCCTGACAGGAGGCTGCTGAGATGCAGAATGATGATTTAAAATACAAAATTTCTGCCCAGCTGGAACCATCTACATTTGCTTTGCACTGCAGAGTAAAAGTAGCTGATATATGCAATCTCGACAGAGGTTATATATAAGTGTATAGAGATACCTAAATCCAAACAGGCTGATGTGTAATTAGATGGAAGTGTAAATATTTAACTCTACACATATCTGGTCTAAATCGATTTTCTGTGCAATAAGAAATATATATACTATATATATATGTAATATATATTTATATAATATATTATACATTTATATAATGTGTTAATATATAATCTAAATAGAAGTGTAAGCTGATCCAGTCTAAATAGATACATAAATGTAAACACAGAAGTGTAAATTGAGATAAGGCTGAATAGATATGAGATGCAGTGGTAAATTCATGCATATGTAAATGTGTCTATGTAAATAGATTTAAGAGAAAATAGATCAAAGTGAAAATAGGTAAGCCACATGCAATAGAGCTATTCCTCACGTGCAAGCAGCTGTGTGTGTGACAACATAAATGTCTCTACTAGACGAGGGTGTTAAAAAGAAAGAAAAGGGTGTTTTGAGAAAGGACCACCCTCTGAATATCTTTTTTGTGTCCCTCCCCTTTACCCTGTGTGCAGAGCTGGGGCTGTGGGCAGGGGAGGGGGGATGTGCTGGCTTTGACACCCTTCCTGATGGGCTGGGGCTGGGGCAGCCCTCGGTGGGGTCAATGAGGATGACGATGATGGGGCTGGGGCAGCCCCAGGTGTGGTCAGTGAGGGTGAGGAAGGTCCTGCTGTGGAAAGAGGCTTTGGCTGCCTGGGGGCTCCTGGGCTCTGGGGCTGGAGGGAGCTGGTGAGGGCAGCCAGAGGCAGTCCCAGGGCGTCTCTCCAGGCCCAGCAGTGAGGTTATCTCCCAGGAGTTTGGGGGAGCACCTTGTGTGCATCTGAGTGTGGGGTCTTAGCTTATCTCAAGAAAGATGTGCCAAAGAGCCAGGCAGGAGAGGGGAGCAGAGCACCTGAGGAGAGCACCTGAGGAGGTGAATCAGGCTGTGGTGTCAGATACAACTGGGGGCTGTATGAGGAGCCTGCAGAGTGGTGGTTTTAACTGACATGAATATGTAAAGCAGTAAGTAAAGAGGGATATAGGCACTAAAGGTACTTGGGACAAGTAGAGGTACAATCTTCCTCTGTCAGGAGCAGTCATGAGGTGTTTGCAGTTTTGGATCTGGATTTCAGGAGTGGGTCCTGAGAGAGGATGGCAGTACCTTCCCGTGTGAAGGAAAGCACTGAGCCCCTGTCCATCAACAGCTTTCTCTCCCCTCACCTTATCTGCGAGAACAATCCCCAGATATATTCAAAATACATTCAGTTTTGGAACTTGGCTCCAAGGGAAGGAGGAATTTAAGAAGGAAAAATAAAAGAAAAAAACCCACAAAACACCCACCCACAACCAAACCAGTCAGTAGGAAGGAAATAAATAAAAGGGAACATGAATTAGTCATGAGCAGTCATGTCAGATGAAGTGGGTTTTGTTTTTTCTCTGATGTGGCAATGTGCATATTAAGTAGGAGATGAGCAGAAGACAATTTTAATACTGATTTTTGTCACCCTTTCCTGTATCATCCTTATGTGTGCATAAACATGGGACCTAGATTACAGCCTAGAAAGCTGGCTTAGGCTCCTGTACAGTGGATGAAAACTTGCTGGAATGTGATACTTCACAAAACATTTACCAGAGGTTTGCTGTTGAAATGACAAATGCATTTAGAGAGGTTTCTGCCTCGGGTGCTATCAAATAAACACATCAATGGGCCAGGCCATGGGTTAGAGTGGGATTTTTATTCAATATGCAGTTGGTACTGACCTAGAAGTGGCTGAGAGCACTCTGGAACGCAGCCTGGGAGCCCTCCCCAGGGCAGGGATGCTCCTGCCGTGTCTCCCCCCTAATCCTGGATCACCAATTCCCTGCAGTGATCTGTCCCCACACTTTTGATACCCAGCAGCTGCTTGACCTGATATCCAGTGTGTTAGGCAGCTGTTTATGGGACATGACCCACAGTGTGGAAAAAATAACTCCATCCTGGTGCTGAGGGATGTGTTGGGCTCCAGGGAACCGGGACAGCTTTGCTGCACTTGCCCTGCCTGGGGTCAGGTGGCCCAAATCACTTGGGGGAAGCAAGGGAGAGAGTAGGAAAAGAGGGGAAATTGGGATTTGAGCTTTCCCTCTTTATGGAGGGCATGAACCCTGGTTAAGACCATGATTTTTCTAATTATTCAAGTTACTTAAATATTAAAAATTGTCCTGCAGCTTGTGCCGCAGGGAATGGGGAACTAATATATAAATTAAGGTAGTCTGGGAAAACAGTCTCTGAAACGTGCCCTTAAAAGTACAGATAAGGATGTGCTACACTGTTTGGATTTCTCTCACTATGGCTACTTAAGAATTCCATCTTTTTGCTAAGTTTCAGGGAGGTAGCAACAGTCTCACTCCAGTGTGAAAATGGAACATTGTGCCATTTCTAACGTGCCAAAACCCAAACTTCAAACTGCAGTAATTTAATTTCAAATGACGAGGCACATGTCCATGCGATCCAGTGGATGAGAAAAGGGAAAGAGGGAGAGGGGGGAATCCCAGCTAGCATTTAGACACATGCAGCTGTAGTGCTGTGGACTGTGAGGCTCATTGCAGTTCTCTGGTGACTGCATGGAAGTGAAGACATTTTTGAGCCAACATGGAGCCTTTTTACTGAAGGTGAGAAGCAGGTTCTTATAAATGGGAATAAGGACAACTCTTTGCACTTCTTCCCTTTTTTGTGTGTGTGTGTGTACTGGTTTTGTAAAAAAGCCCAGAATTGTCAGCTTTTGTCTCAAACCCTTTTCCACAAAAGAAATGGGTTAAAGTGAGGATCCAAGGCAGTGACAAAACTCCAACACATCAGAGTAGGCTCTGCTGGAACCCTCGTGCTGCTGTTGGGGCTGGATGTCCACGGCTCATCCTGTGCTGAGGAGGGAGGGCTGAGTTCCTGGGTTCTGTTACTGGTTCTCGGGGTGACCTCGGGCAGACAATTAACTCCCTGTGCTTCAGTGGCATCATCTGTTACATGAATGTAAGTCTTGTCTCTGTCACAGAGATACTGTGAGTCCTAATTGTTTATGAAGTGTTTTCAGACTGACACAGCAGTACAGAAGCGGAGAATGCAATTAGCCAATGCAGGATTAAACGTGGGCCTGCACAGTTGTTTATCCTTCGCATAAACAAGGAGGAGTGGTAATCAGGGATGGCGGCTTTCGCAAGAAAAGCTGATTTTTGCAGGAAATGTAGTGAATGCTCTGTGGGGAAAAGATGATGCGATTTAATCTAGAATGGAAAGCTACTTTTTAGCCACAAAAATTCGGGGTTTTTTTTCCTTACGGAAATGACAAAACATTATTGTGGGAGATCAAGGCATCATGTCTAAAAACTTATGGTCCTTTAAACTGGTTTTACATGGATGGTGGAGTAGTAAATACACTTTTACCACTCCTTAAAATATACTTTTCATCTAAGTGAATTAATGTCTTGAAAAGCATGTATTTTGCTTATTTCAGTTGTGTGTCAGCTGGGAATGCTGAAAAGATTCCATAATTAGAAGCAAAATAAACACTGCTTCTTTGGTGGGGGGGGGGTTGTGTCCATATATACTGACCATTAGCTGAAAAACAGAGAAGAAAAGACTGAGTGTTCCCTTTTTTTGGTTTTGCTCCCTGTTGAAGTAGCCAGGTGTAGCCACTTCTAAACCATTTACTGTGCTCGATGTGTCTCTTTACACAGCATGCTCTCTGCAGTCACACACAGTGCTTGGGAAATAACTTTGATATCCAGGCGTGCACGCTGTTCTTTCCAGATTTTCCCAACCACAACTCCATGGGAATATTTGCCTTGGAAAGAATTTGGAAGTTCTGTGCTTTGGAAATGCTTCCTTGCCCCGCTCAGAATAAATGCTGGGATGGAAAATCTGACCTGTCAGTTTGCTTAAGGATACGCACACACAATGTCTTCATTTCGGTTTAATCCTATCAGGTGTGAAAAAACCTCTGCATGGCTGAGGATAAATAGGAGACAAGCCTAAGAAGTAAAGCTTTGTTTCAACCTCTATACATGGTAAAAAATGTTTCTGCCCTGTTTGAATTGAAGTGGTGGGTCATAAAGAGGAGGCCAGTGTTGCACTGAGCCGTGGCCTGGTTTAGTGACACCTTAATATTTCTTTTGTTCTACTTTGACTTACTTCAGTAGACAGCAGTATGTGAAGTGAGAGGGGCTGTGAGTTAGGATTTACATCACTGGGGTATTTCAAAGAATATTAGTTTGTTTGTTTTCATTTTTGAGCTGCTTCCTTTTAATTTTTATCTGCATAAAACCTGTCAGACTGGGGGTGAGAACAATTAGTTGCTAGGGAGGCTGTTCACAGTCTCTGTTAACCATGAAAACCCAGGAAAAAAAGGTGCTGCACCCAGTGTCTGCCACTGAGAGTCAGTCAGAACTCTAAGGGGATTTTTCATGACTATGGCAAAAAAGAAAAGCAGCTGCTTGTCATTTGCTTAACCTTGCTTGGTCTGAATTTAATCAGTAGAAAACATCTGGAACTGATTCCCCTTCAGTTCTGGAGTGTCCAGTAATCTGCTGTGTGCATACAACTGGTGCACCTTTAGCACTGGAATACTTGGCTAAATCATGTTTTGCAATACTGTTATCTTTTGGAAAGAGAAGAGGAAACAACAGTAATTTCCCAATGAGCAAATGTTTGCAGTGATCTGTATAGGTTGCATCGTTGGTTGATTTTGTGCAGCTGTTGTATGAAATGTATTGATCAGAGTTAATAAATTTCCAAGTGAGTGAGACTGTTTGTTTGTATTGATTAAAATTGGGCCAAATTCTGAGCTGTTTAGCATTGCTTGACTACAACTGATGAAGCAATTTGACCTTGTTACTTTTTTGATAGAAAGCAATGTTGAATTATGAGTAAATTTTGAGGCTGTAAAAAGCTTCTGCCTATTACCTAGGAGTGGTTTTGCTTTAAAGTCTTAACCTTTCCTGCAGAATTAGGGTGTTGGATTTTTATAGTAGATAGCTTATGATACCTGCTTTTAACTGAATTTTCTGTTAAATAAAAATCAAGACTGACTTGGATAGTAATACTTGATAAAATGGAAACCATGTTAAAAATCCACTCAGAGGGAGATATATAACATGCATTTAAGCAATTTTTTGTGTACACAATGCATTCCTTCTTTACAAGGGAAGTTGGCAAAACTCAAATATATTTTTTTTCAATATAAATTGTGTTCACTTGCAGGAGAGCATTTTTATTTTTAAAAGAACCACTTTGGAAACCACGAGTGTGTAACTGTCTCTGGAAAAAAGCTCTTTCTTCTCTGTGTTCTACTCAGAGAACTTTGCAGTGAATATCCCAGGTGACCTGGCCATAATTTCTGTGGGAATTTCTCTGGGTAAAGCCCATAGAGGTGGGGGAGGCTGATGAACTTCTGGGATAGCCCTTCTTCTCTGCTTTGCCCCCTTTATTAGGGAGTTCTACTTTCCCTTCCATGCTCATGTGGGTAAAACTCCTTTGTGGCACCTCCTGTTTTGTGTTATGGAACAATTACAGGTGTGATTAGTTCTACCCAAAACAGAAAGCAGCCAGCTTGGGAATATAAAGCAATGCTGATGGCTTTTAAAACAGTGTATTATTTTAATTATGTGTTATTTTTGTCTTTTTCATCTGTAATAGTGGTAATCCACCATCAAGCAGAAAAAAAAAAACCCCTGGATTTCCTCTCTCATTCCTGCTGTGGTCTGACATGGACTTCATGTCTCCTGTAAAAGGACAAGAATATTTTTTCCCCTTTGGGTAAGGTGAATTATGAGGAGAGCATCTGTAATAAAATTCTGATAACTAATTCCTGGAATTGTGGCTTGCACGCAGCCTGGTCCTGGATCTGCCTCGTGAGTACGTAAATTGCAACCATGCTCTGACCCTTTGGGTCTATTTGTGTTCCTTTAACTCTTATATTATGCTGAGTTCTCAGAACTTGATTCCAGTTGTAAGAAAACCAACAAACCTTAAGCAGCATAATGCCAGTGTTTGTTGCTGCTGGCTTTCTCGTTTTTCTCTTGTTTGGAATGGGGTGAATCAGACCATGGCAATGGGATATCCAGAGCTGGTTGTACTAACCCAATTAAGGTCCTTTCAGGTCAGGTTGACCTGGATCTATCCTAGATTATTTTGTGCCGAATGAGCTGTCCTGGACCAAGGGCAGCCCTAGATAAAGGCTGCAAGTTTCTCTTGCTGTTTATGTGAAGGGCTCAGATTGGCTCCTTTTCCTATAACCTTGTAAAAGAGAGAGGACAGAGTGTGCACTGGATTTTGGTATATGCAGGGGTCCAGCAGCTGAAGGCTTACAGGGGTAAATTTTAAAAGCCTGATGAGCAGAAAGCAAACCAAAAAATACACTCAAGCCTGCCTGACCACAATAAAGTGTGTTACATAGGATTTTGTTGCTTTTTTGGTTTTGTTTTGTTTTTTCTCCTGGAGAAATGGGATCTCCAGAAGTTCTGTGGTTGCACTGTTCCTGGTGAGGTAAAATCACACTGATAACACAGTTAGGTCTGTTCCTAGGCCAGATGAGCAAAGTCATTTTTACCTGCTGGAGATCTACTTGGGTAAGGTAGTGATGGCTTTTATGGGGTTTCTGCCTGGTAAAGACCTTCAACCTACATTATTTGCTGTCATCTTCTTCTTAAGTCTGCTTAAAGGGGTAAAGATGTTCTTTGCTAGATAAATGAATGCATTAGTGTATGCCAGTCTTGGATGTGAACTGGCTGTAGTGGAAAGAGGGCTGAAATACTTCCTGGACTTCTCTCATAATGGGAGAGCAAGGCAATTTAAGTTGGAGTCAGTAAAGGCTGTTTCAGTAGTAATTTCTAATAAAAAAATTAATTTGAACAAGTTTATTGCTTACTATTTGCAAGAATTTAATTTAGAATAAGGCTTCTTCAGGAGACTCCTAATGCTCTCTTGTGCTGCCTCGTTTACCTCCACATCTCCCCTCTCAGCACTGAATGGGTTTTAGTGTGTTCCCATTTCCTAGGGTGCAGTGACACATCCACAGTCTTCCTTTGCCCTCCCTGCATTTTGCTGCTGCTGTGCCTGGGCTAGGCAGTTTTCCTCTACACAGGATGGAATTATCAGAGATTTTTCCAATGTTTATCTTGTTAACTTCTCTGCCAGCTGTCTGAAGAAACTGTGCTGGGGGAGGTAGGGCATCAAGGAGGAGATTCTGTGCCATACAAGGAAACCCCATCATCATCATCATCATCATCATCATCATCATCATCACCTTTGCAAAGCCAGAAATGGTCAGTGCTTTACACTCACCAAGTGTTCCAGCCACTTGTAACTTCAACCCATCTAAATCTGGCTCTCAGATGGGGAAAAGGCCGTATCCAAATCTGGATAAGGGAACACTAAAGCATTTATAGCAAAGCCAGCCCACAAGGCACCTGTTTGGGGGAGATCTGGGAGGTGTCCCCAACAGCAAAACATAGTCAGTGCTCAGAATAAGGAAATAACTGCACGTGAGCATCAGTGGAAAGGAAGGGGTGAGGGGAGGTAGGGAACAAGGCATTAATTTCTCCCTCTTGATCTGAAACCAAATCTCTCCAATCCTTGGGTGAAGCATTTGGTACCCTTTGTGCTGCCAAGGCTCTGAATGGCAGTGACAGTCTTGGGTCTCGATGCTTTAGGATTGTAATAGGAATCTTTGCATTATCCTCCCCAGAGCAGTAACTTACCTCTTGGGCTATGCCTTCATTATTTCCAGAGTCTGTAACACCTTCCTCTGGGAGTTTATTTGAATTAAATCAATTTTTCTTATATCCTACCTTTCTAGGGCTGTGACATGCTGCTGCACTGGTGTTGCGTGTTTTCCCCCATAGCAATATTAACAGCACTGGAAGCTACTGCATGAATTTTCCACTCACTGGGCAAGTGCACATTCAGATCTGCACTAAAATCAGTGTAAACAAATTGTGGTGTTTTCTCAATGCCATGTGAACAAATTTATTGTGTCAGAAGCTGCAGTAATCACACAAGGACATGGACTTCACACACAAGATGGAAAGTGCAAAGCCTTTATTGCGCAGTGAATATTCCCTAAATACCAGCACCTAACAGGATATCACATCATATAAACAGGAAAGATGTTCACCAGTGTCCCCCAATCACCTGGGGTATTGCACAGATATTACCTATTATCGTAACAGGTAAACAATACCCTATAAGGTCACAAACTACAATTATCACTTCCCATAGGTCCAACACTGTCCACAAACCCACAATCCTCTCTCAGCCCATCCCCGGTGACCTGGATGCACTCCCAGGATCACCTCCGGGTCCAAGAAAGAGGCTCTCTCTGGCCCTCAGGGCCTGTCTCTCTTCCAGCACATAGTGCACCCCAACAGAAGCCCCATCAAGAATCCTTGGATACCACCTCAGTCTTGGAAAGTGCCCCATCTGCAGCCCATGGGACTTTCTGTGTGAAGCCAGCGCTGCGTATTTGTCCTGCCCTTGTGCATCTGCTCTTCACCTCAGCTGGAGACAAGGCAGTGCATAAAACAGTTCTTTGTCCTGCTGTGTTGTTATCTGATACTAGGCCAATCCAGATGGGGTTTTTTCTGTCTCAGCAGTGGTACATACCTGGTACATCCTGGGGTGGCTTGTACTCTGCATCTGGCTGGACAGGGAATCCTGCTACCCCCTAAATACACTTAGAGAAAAACATAGGTGTGCATATATAGTGAATTATTATTTTGTCCACATTTAACAGAGGAAGTGAAATGGTTATTTCAAACCACTACTGAATGAGCATTTGAAAAGTCTTAAATGTTTGTTTTGCTGGACAAAAAGAAGCTCGGTCTTGAGTGATCTTTTATTTCAGATACAAATGTAATTGTTAGTTTACTTAAAAAGAGCAACTTAACAATTTTCTGTGAGTTTTTACAAGCAAAAAAGAAAAATATCCAAGTGCTCCAATGAAGTTATTCTAGAGAAACTTTTACTCCAGTTATCATATGATTGTATGATGGAACTTGGAAATCACTGTTTGGATTCTCCAACTGATTTAAGACACTGAGTGGTATCTGAATCTTTCATGCCACAGAACATGGAAGGGAATATTCTGCAAGGGTTTGCCTGCCAACACATAGCAGAGCATCTTTGGTTGGTCAGTGACACAAAGCAGATTGTCCTAAACACATCTGCAATTTCTGTCATGTTGACAATGTGTTTGAAACGATTAATGTTGGATGTTGGTTAGGAAACAAATGGATTTGGATGGATAGATTAGAAAGCAAATGACACTTTTTTGGTTGCTGTTAAAATTAAAATGTTTGGTTGGAAATCAAGATGGTATCATGAAGCTGGGTTTTCCCCTGATGGTTCTGTTAGGGTTCCACATCTGTAATGGTGAGTTTATATTAAAAAGGGAATGATGAGTGTGATAAATAATAAGATTAATAGCACTGAGAACGAGAATTGAGCCGTGTTATTTTCACACATAGCAAAGATGAATTTGTGTCTCAGTCCTCAGTAATGTGGTTTAAAAAAGCTTGGATGGAACCAAAGCCTTGTAATGGGACTGATAGGGTAAGAAAACACACATCTTCTGTAATTTGTACAGTATCTCCCTTCCCTGGAGATGCTGATCTCAGTCAAATCACTCCAGAAATTCAGCATTCATCCAGATTTCTCTCTGGGACTGTCAGAATCTACAGCCAGTCTGTACTGCACTGACTGTTGTACTCAGCAGTCTCAGCACTAGCAGTGATCTCCCACTTCTCTGCTTCTCAGGGCTTCCTTACACATCTCCTCTGGAGGAAGATTCTGTGTGCCTTGCAGATGCACTGGATGGGGACAGAGGGTCACTCACCCTGACAAGTGCAGGGTGTGTTTGAGAGTGAACTTTTTCACCCTCTTCGTGCAGGTCCCTTGGTGGAGGGAGAGAAGAGCTTTGTCTCGTGACATCTCTGTGGTTCTCACTGTCACAGAAAAGCCGTGGCCTGCTGCCAGAGGTCACCCTCAGTCCCAAGAGCTGCGGGGCACATTCAAATGTATTTCCACAGTGTCATCAGTAAAGAGAGACTTTAGGCCTCTGAGGGCGTGTTCCACCTCAGGGCTGTGTCTCAGTTTTAAATATCACCATTCCCTTGTCATGCAAACTTTTCGGTTACTATTGGGAGTGTAGAAGATGTAACTGCTCTGGGTCTTCTCAGAATCTGAGTTTCAAAACATTTGAATTTTAGTTGTAGCAGCAAAAGCTTAACAACTTCTTTAGAAAATTTTTTAAGCTCTTTAATTATAAATATTTTCTAGTGGAAGTTCTGAATAAGCAATATGAGGAAATTGGAATGTAGCATTAATAAAGAATGCACATCCTGACTGAGCTCTGAAGTACAGAATTGAAGACCCCATGAATTTAATTTTAAATAAAATGTGATCAGCTGATTTGCAGCATTTTTAGGAAGATAACTTATTGTGAGGAGGGGTTGTGCTTATGTTTCAGTTTGAATTCTATGATCTGAAGATCTGTCAGTCAAAATGTTTATGGTATTGGTACACGTAACAATGGCTACTTTTCATTCTCTTTTTAACAGTGCAGCTTAGACTCTTACTCAAATTACTGCCCTACCTAAAATATTCTTACATTCAAGATTTAACAAGTATTTGGAGCAAATATATTCGAGGTAGAGAATACTCCTATAAAATGTTGTTTCTTTATACCTGGAATGTATGAAGTAACAGCTGAAGATTTAGTTAGGAATAATTTTAATTTAGTGCAGTCAACAGCTACAGATTATTTTGTTGAACTTGTTTTGAGCTTAAGGACAAACATGGAAATTATTTCCTCTACTCTTAAGATTTACTTTAATTTACAGATTTTTTTTTTCTGGACAGGCAGTTTGGTAACAATATTATCTGTATTTAATTCATGATTAACACTAGTAAATAGGGAAATTGCTCTACAAGGATTCAATTGTGAGAGGGCAAGAACTGCATAAGACCAGCAAATAATTGTGGCGTATTTCACTGTAATTACAGTAATTGGGTTTTGTGTTCTTGTGAGTCAAAACACTGACAACAATTCAGAAGATGTTTCTGTTTTTACTGTCACTGCAATTTGTATGCTTTGACCATTAACAGGCATGAAAAATAAAAATGTTTTCAGACTGGTTTATTTTCTTTAATAGCCACACTAAAACTGTACTTCCTTGTTAAAATAAACACTTTTACTATAATGGCAGTTCTGAATCCCATAATGGAATGTAACTCTATATATTTATATTACATGATACATTCCCTATGTGTAATTCTAAGAGTTTGTATGTGTTAAGAGCTCTCCCTGCAGAGCTAACAAGCTGCCAAATTAGATTTCACTGACTATTAATTGTTTCAGTTTAAGGTCAATTTCTTCTTGTCCTTTAAAAAAAAAAGGCGAGCAGTGAAGAAGGATCACTTTCAAAGCTATTTTTGTCTTACTTTCTTCGCTGTTATTGCTGTACATTTTGTTCTTCAGAATAACTGAATGAACAGTCAAGTCTTTTCAGCCTTAAAAAGTTAAATGCATTAGTATTGGTGACTTGAATTTGGCCTTGGAGAGCTGATCTCTGAACATATTCTCAAGGTGTAGATGGTATCTCCAGCTCAAAAACATGTTAAAAATACTTGTGGGCAGAAGGATTGTGTCAGATAAGCAAAAGAAACAGAGTGAGTCTTAAGAGAATAAAGAAATGCTTGTCAAAATAGTTTGCTGTAGAATATTGAAAAACTTTGCTCTCTAGACATCATTTGAATGCCGCTTGTCTTATTAGATGCTTTCCCAAAGGTGTCCTGGTCACATCCCTCCTGGACCAGCTGTGGCAGCGTTTGGGCCTCAGGTGATCATGAAAAGCAGCTCATTTCTGTGTTTTACCTGCTGTCATAATCCTCCTGCTGCTGCCATGAGGCACAATTTAATAGCTATTAATTAATGTATCTGCTGTGCAATTCACTCTGTGGGTATCTCTGATGCTTCCCTTCCCCGGCCAACGAGGAAAATGTGTTTTCCAACCTCTTTGCCAGGCTTTACCCACTAATACCCTCTATATCAGCCACACAGACTTGAATGGGTTTGGAAGTCCACTTTTTTTGTGTATCTTCAGAAGAAACAGCTTTCATAACAAAAAAAAAAAAAAGACAGTACTTCTTTTCAGGAACAGAGCCCAGGAGAGAGGAAATGTTAAAACAAAGAGGACCCTGTAGTTTAGAGATGGGAGATTTCTGTTATTTGGGTTGAGAATGAGAAACCCCTCTAGGATTCAGTCATAGGCTGCCTGTTTGCCTGCCCTCCTTGTTTTGGGGCCCTTCCAAGCCAAACCATGACTCTATAGTGCATGTTGGGCAATAATATGAATATTGACTGCATGGCTGTAGATTGTTTGTGGTCCAACTGCCTGGATGCTTCCCCCTGTGGCCTTCTCCCTCTCACAGGAGAAGGGATAGGATGTGGCATTTCAGGAGTGAACGAAACTCTGCCAGCCACAGATCTTTTTCCATGCATATGGAAATGCCCTGAAAGCCTCAACTTATTACAACAAAGCTTTTGCCCTCCGCCTTACTCAGCTGAACAGACTAGAAGATCCCAAACGCTTTGGGTTGGAAGGGACCTTAAAGATCATCCAGTTCCACCCCCTGCCATGGGCAGGGACACCTTTGACTAGCCCAGGTTGCTCCAAGCCCCGTCCCTTTTATTGTGAGTCATTCCCATGAAGAAAACTGTAAACCAGTCCTGGTTACAATACAACCAGAAATATACAAGTTCAGGTATCTAGACTGGTAGCTTTTCTTTTGTCACTTAGCTCCATGTTTTGGTGAATGCTTTTATCACAGCACAGTCAGTAGACATTTAAAAATGTTGTTCAGATTAAGCTGGCAAGGAAAATCCGTGCTTAGTGGGTCTGAAAGGGGCTGGGCTGAGCCCAGTGGAGATCACAGCTCGGTATCTGAGCAGATAGTGAGGGGCACCAGCACTGCAGGGCTTCTCTGCTGGGCTCCACTAATCCCCAGCTGCCTTCTGACAGGTCCTATCTGTGCATGAGGAGACCCTTGCAGCTCTTTGTGCAGTTGGTCCCTGACCACTTTCTGAGTCTGTCAACAAACCTGCTTGTCAGTGAGTGCCAAGCACTGCACAGGTTCAGCAGAATGGACACTTGCTCACTCTACAAGTTATTTCGTACAAAATATTCAGCTGAATGTTTTAGGCAGATACACTGCATTTAAAGAAGTTGATTTTGAAATATGTCTTCTAAAGTAGACATATTTATGATGCTGTAGAAAACGTCTGGGGTTTGTTGGGGTTTTTTTGTTTGTTTGGTTTGTAGTTTGGGGGGTTTTTTTCTGGGTATTTTTTTTGGTGAGTGTTACATCCTTCTTGTTTGCTAGGTCTGAAAAGGATGTTCAGGCAGCTGGACAGATAACACATCCTCATGTGCATTCAAGAGTATGTTTAATTGTTTCTCTCTGCATGTTTTCCAGCACTACATGCCTTTTTCCAGTGCTACATGCCCTTGTGATTTTCAGTAATGTGTTGGTATTCATTTACATCCCCGTGCTGTCCCATCAGCCCTGTAAGGAGTGATTGAGTTCCAGGGGTGTAAGGCAGTGTGTAATTTGGCCAGCAGGCTTATCTAAACAAAAGAATGTACAACAAATAAAGACAGCATTAGTGTGCATTTTGAGTGCTGATTGTTTCAAATCAGATACACAGGAAACCAGATGTTGAAGTTTATCTAAAACACTTGCAGCCCAATCTGTAACTACAGCAGGAAGAGCGCTCAGCACTTTTTTGCATGGAGTTAGCAACGTGTCTGCAGCAAATATAAATTTATTCTTATTCCTCAATTCACCTTTTCAGATGCTCTTTTATTTCTGTTCTGCTGGCAAACCACTGCTTAATTAATTTTGCTGTGATTCTGCAGGTTTTTTTGGGGCAAAATGCAATTCTTGTGCATTGCCCTGAATTTGAATCAGCCACATCTCGAATGTTGATAATAAATTTGGCTGCCTAAAATTAGGTACAGAAAGTAGCTTGAGCTTTTTTAACTGTATTGGGCACTTGTGTCTCTAAGAGTTGTGTATGGGACTATGTGACTGTGTGGCATTTGCAGATGGCTTACCTTTTAGTGCATAGTAAGGATTTAAAAATCACAGCTTCAGATGCTCGGATTTGTAATGGTTTTACATAAAACTAAAGTAAAAATATCTTTATCTTGTTTGGAGTAGTACTGAGTACACTCCTGACACCACTGGAGCTTCACACAGTAAAGAAGAAAAGCTCTTATAACATAACTTTGATAAAGAAATTATTCAGTCCATGCTAATTATGTTTTGCTGTATTATTCCAGTGTGACTCCTCAGAGGAGCTCAAATGCCATTTGCCTGCTGAGATGAATGATAATAAAAGCCAGTTGAAGAGGATTTTTAAAAGCAGGCTGTTATTCAGGTGTCAGACACTTCCAGGCCTCTGGGCTTTCATAAGCTGTTAACTTTCCTTTATTTTTCTCAGGAAAGTAAGGATTTGGAGATGTCCCAGGCTAGGCCCCAAACCAGTTTGCCTCTACAGCTTTGCAAATGCAGTATTTTTAAGTGGGACAATACAAGTTCCTGCCACAGGAAAGTAGACAAGAGCTAACAGTGTGATGTCACAGGCAGTTCATCCCTGTGGATAAAGGAAGTGAAGTTATCCCAGGGATTTTCTGTCAGGGTGCAGCCTCACGGATGAAATCATGTTTATGTCCTCTGTACTGGTGATATTGAGCAGTGCAGCCTGGCATTATGAGAGAGGGGGTTTTGACAGCTCCTGATCTGGAAGTGCTGATGAGACAGTGGCACTGAAAGAGACCTGCTTTTTCTTTTATTTCACCTTCTTTATCTGAGAGGAGAATAGTGCAAAATCTTCCTTGTTATTTTGTCCTGCTGTTGATGGGCATTGCCTGTTGGGGAATGACCACGACAGCACAGTCCTGTTTTCTGTCGCATTTGTAATTTGGGAGCTTGCCTTTTCCCCATAACACAGAAGTTAGTGTAATATAGGTAAGGAATCTAAGGCTAGCTAAAGCCAAACAGTATTACAAAAAATATTTCTGGGTTATGTTTTGATGCATTTATTTTATGATTTCACCATTTTAGAAATTAAAAGTAAAGGTATACGAAACTTGGCTTTCTTTTTGCTGTTTGATTTAATCTGTTGATCTGTTTCAGGGATCCCTGGGTCTGTGGTGTTCACTGGAATTTGTGGTACTGTGGTAGATACTATTCTGTATTTTCAATTTGCTGCTACCAACTTTCCAAGCTCATTAAATATTATGTATTTTATGATGAAACAGGTACAGCTTCTTCATACTCTGAGTAGTAACACATGGAAAGGAGGGATGGCTCCTCTTTTTTACTTCTTCGAATTTCCTTGCCTACCCTGCTTAATACTCTGCAGCATCAAATGTAGGGCATTAATTCCCATAAAGTCAGTTTGGACAAGGAAATCTTATGAAAATAAATACAGAGAGGGAAGACAGAGTTGTTCTGGCTTGAGCTGCAGCTGCTACAAACTACCATCTGTAGTAGCTGGGCCTTACAACTTTGAGTTGTATTTCTGGAAAACATCACTGCCGTGTGTTGAATGTATTATAATGCTCCACATTTCCTCCAAGTGAAAGCACTATCATGAATGATTATTATGAATTACTTTATTGCTCAGGAGCTTACGGCTTCTTGACATAAAAAAAAAAAAAATTTGTTCCTTTTAGTGTGATTTTTGGGAATTTTGATTTATGACTGAACATTGCTGTCTAAATGAGTTTTGGAAGTTCAAGGAAACTGAGTTAACTTTAAAAACTGAGTTGGTTCCAGAAAGAGCATTTTGAATAAGAAGATAACTGCTCACAATTCTGACAGTCACTTGAAGGACAGAAAATATTTAGAAAATACCATGTATACCATGCATTTACCATTAGCATATATTTAGGGACCAGAAAACGTTATTCATGTGTTAATATTGTAAAGCAGAAACACATAGAATTAATGAGTGATAAAAGGACAAAGGGAAATCAGTATTAAACAACTTTTATTAGGGTTGCACAGATAAAACAAGTATTCTCTGGTGATGGCTTTAATACCTCACAAAACTAACACTTTGAATTGAGTCAAGTAGCTCTGAGAGTAGTAGGGAGTCTCATAATATCACCACCCAGATATGATGAGCCTCAGAGCTGTGATTTCTGCTTTAACTTGATATATTACAGCTTCTGTGAGCAGCTCTTTTTTCTCTTAATACTTTTGAGATAAATCTAGTCTGCAACCAAAATGGCAAAAAATGTTCTGTCCATGGATCTGACCATGGAAGCATGGGAGGGCAGAGGGGAGGCAGTGAGGCAATCTCTGAGACGTGACCCAAATACTTAATTTTATAGAGTTAAGTACACAAGTCCCATTCAGCTGATAAAATCAACTATGGAGTATGTGTTGCACAACTCCTGTTTGTGTAGAATACATAATCACATCACTGTCTTTTTCAAAATGCTTGCAGGAATGAAATGTGCCCTCCCTGTGGAATGAGACTGCCACAGACAATCACAGCAGTCCTCACCAAAGGGAAAATTTGAATGCTCTTGCCTGACATAAAGACACAACAGAAGCCTGTCCTGGTTGTGTAGGTAACCAAGCAGAGGCAGTTAAACCCCAGGATGAGGTTCCACATGTCCCAGCAGAAGGTCCCTGGTCAGGGAGCAGGCTCCAGGTGCAGGAAGAGCAGAGCTGCTCAGCACAGCCCACGGGAACCAGGAGGAAGCGAAGGTTTCGGAGCTGGCTCCTGCCGTGGTCCCCCTTTGCTCGGAAGCACCGTGCTGTGGAGCACACTGCAGTAGGGAACACTTCTCAGAAAGGGAGTTAGCAAGCCAAATGCAAACAATTAGGGGTTTCTGGGTTTTTTAGGAGTGCCTGGACGCAGGTTCCAAACAGCGGTGTGATGAGTCAGAGGAGTTTGATAAAGCAATATGGACCAAATCCCTAAAATGACAGGACTAAAGTATAATCCTACGACTTCTCGTGGCAAAGGCATTGCAGTAACTTTGGTATCCATGCTGTGCTCTGAAGGAGGCAAACTGCCATGAATTGACTAGGCCCTGCTCTGACCCTTTCAGCAGTTCATTGTGGAGTAGGAATTGATAGCAGTGCAGAGTTTTCCTTTTAATCTGGTGTGCCTTATATGGGCACAGCGATTTGACTCTGCCTTGGCCCACTCCCAAGTTTTGCTAACTTCCTATGAGGAAAACCTTGCTGTAGCTGAAGCCAAAACTCCCCCAGCTGAATTTTGCAGATGTGATCATGTGCCATGTTACTTGTTCAGAGACTGGTTCTTCCCAAAGCCATACTTCAAATATTGGACCTGTGTGTTTCAAGACTTTGTCTGGAAATGAGGCCACATACTTCTCTTACAGGAAAAATGTCTTATCAGAACAAACGCAGAACTGTCAAGTCTCACAAAATAAAGCTCCTCTAGAACAGCCAAAGTGCCTCAATAGTGCTGCGATAGCACAGAATTTCATGCTCCCGGTGCCTGGAAGATTTGGGTTTCCCCTGGAAACACCCAGTTTATTTGTGATTAAATGAAGCAGATGTAAATAAAACAGCTTTGTAATTTTACGTCCTTTGTCAGTGTTCAATTATGCCATTTGATAATTCTATTCCATAGACTTAATTTTCACTCGTTGCCATTTGGGTTATGGCTCTTCCAAGAGTAAGCTCTGGTGTTGTAGGCTTTTTAGTAGTTACCTTGATTGCAGTCCAGCCAAACTGTTGTTCTGGAATTAATAGAATAATTAAACAGATTAAATTTCAATAATTTAATTTTCTAGGAGGCAGGGTTTCTTATTTCTGTCACGTGGGTTGTTACCACAGCATATGCAAGTGACACTATTTAGTCTTTACTTGTTTCAATGCTTAATTTTAGTGATTCACCCACACCCACAAACACTTTTTTCTCCCTTGAATATGTCATCCTATCCATTTTCCAAGTTAGACTCTGCCAGCTCATGTGCCAAGCTTTCAAGGATGATCAGAATTAAAATTTATAGGTAGCTTCCTTAGAAACTGTTAGGATCACCAGGAATCATGAATGAAATTGCTCTTTAGATCACAGCAACTTAAGCTAGATACACTTTATAGCTTTTGAACAAAGTTAATATAGGAAAAGATATTGAAGAAAACTTGCAGCAGAAATAGCTTTTGAATATTGATGCAGCTGAACTTAGGCAGGTACATGTACACTGCACATTTATGGTGAAGTCAGCCCTATATTGGATGGAAATGAGTTTTGAGCGGAGATCTTTATAAAACATTAACTTTTACCACTTACAGGGTAAAAGCAAACTCCACTTCTCTGATTTTTGCAGTCTTAGTGAACTCCTTCATGAATTGGCCATTATATGTTTTCCAAATCTGTAATGAAATTTGTATTTTTGTAACGCTTGGAACATGAGCGAAACTCCAGCACAGCTTGGATCCACCATGGTTATCCTGCAGAGCCAACTGCGTCCAAGCACCTGAGGCTTCCTGGCTCGTGGGAGAAATTTGGAGCACTGGTGACTGTAGTGACCAAAGAGCACTTTGGTTTCAAGTATTCTGTTTGTATGATAACAGCATTTTCAAGAATAGTTTTAAAGGTGTTAAAGCACACATATCAAACGGTGTTGAGTGAGGAAATGGAAGTCTGATTGATTGTATTGTCATGCCCACATTGATATTGCAGATGTGGTGAATTTCTGTTCACAGGAGACAGCCCTCAAGGAGACAAACCTCTCTTGTAAGAGGTTCTTTGCGTTTGAACTATGTATATGACATGGTAAGAGCTTGTAGGTTTGTCTCCCTAATGTATTATGATTTCTTTAAATTATTTGTGCAGTGAGAAGACGCTCGGAAGGGCACACCCAAGACATGTCACGGGCCAGCAGCTTCACTGATGACATCGACCTGGTACCCGAGGAGTCACCGCTGCCGCCGGCATCCGACGTGGCACAGTGAGTGAGCAACAGCTCCTTAATGGATCACATAAATGCTCATTAATAGTCACTGAGTAAGCGTTATTCTTTGGCTGGCTGGCTGGCTGCACTTGAAGTGATTGTGAGTTTGATCTTATTTAACTGAATGTGAACGTTGCCTACCAAATGCAAGTTGAGCCTTAAGTTTGGTGGAAGTAGCCAGACACTTGGAAAAGCAGCACTGCTCTGTGATGGGTGGCTTGTAGTCCTGGTGTCTTTGTTGTTCCACTTTTTAAGGCAGCTGACACAGTCCCTGAGGTGGAGCTTTACAGGCAGTTTTATACTTGCAGAATTCTCCATCCGTTTAAGCTCTAAAGCAGTCCTAATATGAATTGTTTGGAAACCTAAATGAAATAGTCATTTATAGATACAGCCTGAAAACAGAAAGGCTACCTCATGTAATATTTTTATAAAGCAGGAAATGATGTTCCACAAATATCAAAGTGAAATTATTGTCCAGGACAGAAAATCCCCATTATCAGGGAGTTCACTGCAGTTGTTGAATTGTTGCTTTTACTTGGCTTAGCAAATATTTCTAGGAATAAATGTAATAATCATGCAGGAAAACTCTATACTGTGCTTTGGCAGGACCTTGAGTAACCTTCATGCTTTTGTCCTGTAATGGACATGTTTAGTTTTGGGCATGGGGATTCTGGAGTAAATTTCAAACATAAAGCAAAGCACTAAAACACAGAGCAAGGCCTGGATGGACCAGAGCATCCAGGTGCCATAGCAATGTTTTATCTCCCATCAGAAACTGATACAAATAATGCTGGTGAGGAGATCTCCTGAGTTAGACCTCATGAAGGTCTAGCTGGTGTTTGGATGTTATGGTAATGTTGGTGAAAAACTCCCCTGAGATCACCCTTGCAAGAGAAAATATGGGCTTGTCACTGGAAAAAACCCTTTAGTAAATATCTGAGGCTGGGGAAAAAAAAAAAAAAAGAAAAGAAAAATTGTTGCTTGCCTTCAGATAGGGAAAAATATCCACAGTGCTGTACAGGATGAATTTGAAAGCAATGTGATTCCATTCTATAGTGAGATTGCCTTTGAGATGTTTTCTTTCACATCCTGTGTTTACTTTCTGTCCAGGGAACTCATACAGATGATGTGTCTGCTACACCTATAGTAACTATACTGTGCTTTCGTGCCAGATATCCTGGTCCTTGTGTTTTCCCAACATGTAATACTGGCCTTGCTTTCAAATCAGAGAATTCCAAATTGTTCTGTCAAATTGGTCTTTTTTCTTTTTAATCAGGACAGTGCAAGCAAAGGGTTTTGCATTTGAGAAAAAAACCCCCAGTTCTAATCTTATTCCTGCTGTTTAGTGCACGAAAAATGGTGGTGTTGTGTGTTACGTTGTGTAGTGCAAACTGTACCTGCATTTTTAGCTCCTGTTGGTGTTTAAATGTATTTCTGCCTTGTGGGGGAAATAAAAATAGGACTAAGAGAAAGATAATCAAATGCACAAATGAAAAAAAGAAATTAAAATATGGAGAGATTTCAAGTAATGTGCTACACAGTTTAAAGTAATATACTATGAAATCATTAATTCCTCTTGATGTGGATATCAGGTGCATAGAAACAGTGTGATCTTGCATCTGAATATTGCTAAATTAATGCTTTTGATATTCTAAGCCCCATGATAAAAAACATGTATAAATTACAGCTTCTGAATATTTGTAAGAAACTTCAGGTGGCTAGAAAACAAAAGGCCAGAAATTATAGATATAATATAAAGGTGCCATGTAACAACAAAGTCAAAACATCATTTCATGTAGGTTTCTGCTTCTAAATTGAGCATAGCAGTTTTCACCTCTATCACTGATCATCTCATTTTCTGTGTCTGCATTTCTACCTAGTAGGATGCATTTATTTAAGAGTTGTCCTGATTCTTGAGCAGAAATGTGTAGTGTCTCATTATTTAGACCGTGAACTTTATTAGAGAAGCCCAGAACATGTTGTATTTATGGATCCAAACTCCCAATTCCAATGCAAACAGTTAGATGTTAACACTGTTATTTGCCTGATAGGCACATCAATATTAGATATACTCAGTGTAATTATTTACCTTGTCTTTTGGCAGAAGTGTAAGCAAGTCTTTGTGTGTGCTGCACTTGCTTGGGTGTGTGAGCTTTCCAAAACAGCATGGCTTCTTCTTGTCACTTAATTAGGCCAACAAATCTTCATCCTAGAGTCATACAAGCAGTCAATGATTAGACAAAAACACTTCCAAGAGTAGAATTCGGCCAAAGAGGGGTGTGTGTGTATATATAAACACACAGTGAGCCTTCCCAACTTGCAAAATAAGTGAAAACTTGGCTTTTACATATCAGTTCATGCCAGGATCCCACAATGATGACAGTTTCACGTGAGGCACTTTGTGAACTCAAGTGTGACTTTGTGGAGCTGCCAAAAGCTCAAGTTTTGATTGCCTTCAGCAAGTGTTTTAAGCTACAAAATCATTCCTGCAGTAAACCTTTATTTCAAAGTCCATAACTGGTCATTTTTTAAGCTTCCTGTGTTGATTATTAAACATGGTGCCAGGTCTATTACTGTAATGTTTGAGGGTTGTTTTCTGTAATGTGAACAACAAATGCTTGTGAAGTCTGCTCTGCCGGATGGATGATAGGAGAGATTCTCCCTGGTGGCATAAGCTTTGCTTTAGGCCACACCCTCTTGCAAATTCCCTTCATTGTGTGGGAAGGGCAGATGGTATCCCAGGAGAACAGAGTTTCTACCCTTGAGGCTCGTTGCCTTAGGCAAACCTCTGTCACATCAACCTGCACGTGTGTGTATCACATTCATGTCACTGTAACTCAGGTGGGTTTTGCCAAGCAAGCACCAAGCTGCTTGAAAACTGCTGGTATTATTGTTTAGGATGATATTTGAGTGAAAGCAAACCAGTTCAATGGGCTGCAGCACTGCCCAGGTCTCAGTGGTGGGTACAACCACCATTGGAATGCTGATGTGAGAGGTCCATGCAAGCCTGGAGAAGCTAAGCTGCCCTGGTAGAAGCTGTCAGTAAAATCAAGCAGCAAGCTTGAAAATGGAGCTTGAGAGACCTTTCTGTAGAAACACAGCTGCTTTGGATCCCTTGGATAGCTGGGACAATGTTTGTTCCCGGTGACCCCGGCATAAATGTGAACAGCTCCTGAGCCAGGGGACAAAAGCATCACATTCAGTTCGTAACTCTGTGGCTGCCTGAAGTTCTTGCTGAGTATCTCTGGCCCCTTCCCTCAAGGGCCAAAATTCCCACGTGCTGCTGACCCAAGAAGAGCTCTGTTGGTTTATAATGGCTGTTTCTGAGGTGTCCAAATTTGAGTAAGAATGATGTCGTTAGAGATTAATCAATTCTGACAGATTAAATAAATATGTTAATGTCACTCATTTGATGAGTAGTTCCATTTTTAGCAATAAATGTTTGGACTGCCTCATTGCCTGATGTAATTACTCACCTAATATTTCAAATTCTCTGATGAACAGTCAGAAGGGGACTCCATCAGTGCATCACTGGAGTTTTGCAAGAGTAAAGGGGACAACGAATAACTTTCAGACTTAGTATTTTAATTTTTTTTTATCTCCAGCTGGTTCTGTTGTTATGCAGATTGTGATGACATGAACCCTTGGCCATGACAACGTTTTCTGTCGTTCACACCAGAGTTAACCTTCCATCAGGAAAGAGTGAATTTGGCCAATAGACTGCCCTGAAAGATTACACCAACCTGGTCCCAGATAGCACAGTCTCAGGAAAAATATACACAGCAGCAGCTTTAGAGGCAGACATCCTGTTTTTGTTTTTCATAGCTCTGTGGTTTAAAGCTGTGGTGTCTAAAGCTGTGGTGTCTAAAGCTCTTTCCACTGTAAGGAAAAGCAAAAGTTACAAATTCTATATGTCAGCATGGTTAAGCAACTGCGGTTGAGTGTGCATTTTGTGGCTCCCTGAGGTCACCCAAAGGCAAATGTCAGCCGGTGCCCTGGCGGGGAGCAGGGCAGGGTCTCACTCTGGCAGGTGAGATCCGCACACGGTGCCCACGGGCTGCCCTCGGGGACAGCTGAGCAGTAACTCTTCAGCTGGAACGGGCTGCCAGGGAGCTGAGAGCTGCCCTGCAGGGAAAGTGGGCCTTAGTTACTTCTCATGGGCTGACAGCAAGACCAGCAATCGCTCTTCTTTCCGAGGCTCTGTCCACAGCAGAGTTAAGCTGTGCTTAGGAACCGTGGGTTTAATCCAGTCCTGGCTAAAACAGTTCTGTGCAGAGGCTTAGCAAGCAGGAAGGTGCTTGTGTTGCATTCCTGTGTATGTGTGTGTGCTGTGGCTGTGAAAATGCCGCTCTGCTTCAGTCTGAGGTCTTAAAATAGTGTAACAAAAGCACAGAGATCGGAATGTGGAAGCAACCTGATTGATACCCACTGTTCCCACCTCCTCCAGTTTTTTTTTATTTTGAGCTCATAGCACAAAACTGGCTCTTAGATTGTACAAGGGAGATTTCACCTACAAAATGATTAGCAGGACAAGCCAGCATTAGCATGTGGTTATTAAACAATCCAAGGAACCCTGAGGAGGGGGGAGAGATAGACCTGAGGTGAGGCAATGGATGCAAAACAAACCTCTTGTAACAAGGGAAACTGAGACTCCGAGGGTGAGGGTGACTGAATGCTTTGCTCTGTGTCATCACTGGTGAATCCTGATACAAAAAGGGCATCCCAAATTAATCTCGAGTGGTGAGCAGGACCTTCTGTGAGGATTGAGGCCTAATGAAGCCAGGGGGTTGGGTTATTTTTGTTTGTTGGTGTTTGTGCTCGCTCCAGGCTGCCTGGAAGAACAGACCAAAGCTGCTCCTCACCTCACCAGAGCTGGGTTCTGCAGAGACTGGGGGGGTACCCTTAGCACTGCTGTTCACTGGGGTGGAAAATCAAATTTGTATTCAAAGGAGGATGCTTCATGGTTCATCTTGGAATCTAGCTTTTCTCTTTAAAAACAAGTTTAAGAACAATGTTGTTTTTATTTCTGGTTTTTTTTCTGGGTTTTTTTTTCTAGTGGCAATAGGTTATCATATGATTGGCAGGTATGAAATATGACTCATTTCCTCCATTGCCCACTAACACAGGAATTTTATACAAAGTGAATGGGACAAATGGTAAAACTCATGCTAGGCCTTAAAGCTTACATTAGATGTGCTCAAAAAATATGGTCATTGTTAAGCCCTTGAAAAGAGGGATGCTAAACCCATCTTCTGACTTTCAGCCTTCCACTGTCTGTAGATGGTAGTGAAGGTTTTATCAGGGTCTTAAGAATAGTTTTTGTCCTTCTTTGTCTCTGCTTGAAAATCTAAATGTGCCGCTTGTAACACCAAGCATATTTTCAGTCTTTCTATGGTTTTGGTCTGTCCCTGCCGGCTCCATTTATCTTCGTATTTTTATCATAACTTCCTCCTATAGCTTATTGCTTTTAATCCTACTAAAGAAACAGTTCACCTTCTCACCAGCAGCTCTATCCCACTGAATATAATAGATAATATAATCTAGTAATTAGATAGTGATCTTGTGCAGGATAATTGAATCGACTATAAACTCATTAATAACACTTTTATTACTAAAATAGTGTCCCTGGGGTACCCCACAGTGACATGAGTGGAGGGCATAAATCTACATCCATCATAGTCTGTTGGCTTTTGACACTTACTAATCCCCACTCTCAAGTACATCTAACACAGATATTACTGATGCAACTAGTTCTGTCCTCAGCATGGTACTCAAAAACATTATTAATTGCTTCAAAGAGATGTTCGTGAGCATCTGTCATTTCTGAACAGAAAAACATAAAGTAAAATAGTGAAGATTTAACAGACAGTAGTAATTGCTAATCTGGTTCTATGCTTTTTACCATTTTATGGTCTTGTGTTAAATTACACTTTTTAGCACTACCCATTTTTGTTTTGTCACTTCTCATTTGGAACTCTTTAAAAGGGCTGCCTTGGGATTTATTTCAGCACCCAAAGTATTTTTATTGCCATGTAATATGAAAGCAAGGTTGGCATTAATATAAATTGGTGCCATTATGCAATAACCTTTTATAAGAATTTGACACTGATTCTGAGGGGGTTTGGAGGTATTTTGGGGGTTTTATTCTGGAGTCACCGTGAATTTTTGCTCTTTTATTTTAAAGTGAGGACATTTGGCCAGTGGAGGGCACTGCCCTATAACACAGGAGAAACAGAAACTCCCGTTTCAGCTTTCCAAATCCCATTTGTCATTTCAGCAAGCTTACTTATAAACCTAATTTATCTGCATCTGAATTTCCCCGATGTTAAACTGGCAAGTTGCCACACTTAGGAAAACCCCTACTATGTGTAAACATCAGTTTAATGAGAAATTTAACCAACCCCCAAAGGCTCGGCTTGGTGTGGTGGTTAGACTTTCTTTTCTGGAAAACAGACTATTGTAACAGCCCACTGAAGGCTCTCAAAATATAACTGAATGCATATTATCATGTAAACCTCTATGCAGCAAAATTTCCAGATCTGATGGAAAAGTGTGACATAAAAAGTTGCTTTGGAAGCAGAAGCTTCTACAAAACATTTCCTATAATTGATTTTTTTTCTTAATGAATTTTCTAATAATTTCACAGAATTTTAAAGTGTGAATAGAATTTTTCATGACAGGGGTGCGAAGTGACTGTGGGATATATGGCTGCAAATATCTGTCTTGGGTAAGAAATAGTTCACAAAGAATGCATCTGTTTCCAGATCAAATTAAAGACTCACATTTGTGGCTTTGCTTTACACAGAAATTATTTATGTCAGTAGCAAGTCAGAGAATAGAAAAAGGGCAACTTTGTTTTTGAAGCGGGTGCAAGGAGCTGGATTGGATTCCTGGTCTCCAGTACCGGTGCCTCTTGTCTGTAGTGTGAGGAGAAAGCCAGGGAAGGGGGAATCACGTTATCAAGGCTTTGTTTGGATGTCAGAATTTGTCAAGGTTTTAGTTAAATATTATTATTATAACTCAATTATAATTGCCAAGCTCCACGACACGTGACAGTATCGTGAGTGCCTCTACGTGCACCTGTGGTGGAAGTTTGGAAAAACACAACATGAAAGCGTGCTCTCTGCTGAAGGTGACAGTGCCACCCTCGGTATCAGATCACCCCAGCCTTTCAATGGCAGGCAAAATAAACGTGTGCCACGTGTGGCCCTTGTGTTTTGGGGATGGGAGGATGAAGACTTTGGTGGGTTGCACTGCACAGAGAACTGTGCCTTTGTCCCTTACGTAGAAATAACCAAGCTCATGTTTGCTGTTACCCCTGATCTGGTGGGTTTGCCATACTTTCAGCTTTAGCACTTTTTCTGTGACACTAAATTGGATGTGGCTGAGCCATGGCTGTGCCTGTTCTGCTCATAGGCACTTGGTTGTGTTCAGTGTCTGTTTCTGTAAAATAAACCGAGGGGAAGGAGAAGCAGGGGTAGGAATCCATGGTGTCTGCAGCCTGAACATACAGGTCATTACTGAGGCCGTCCAGCTCCACCCATAAACCACAGGGTGTTTTGTATTGGCAGCATTCAACACAAAAAATACTTTAGAAATGGCATATACCAGTTATCCTTCCTTTTTCCTGCCGTGGCTGCTTCCCCAGGCTGCTCCTGTGACCAAGGCAGCTCCTCTCTCATACCAACCAAAAGCATAACGGGGACTGTAGAAGCAATTAGGGTCGAAAAAGGATGGAGAAAAGCTTGAAGGCATGAAGACACCATTATTTTGCTAGGACTTGTGGAGGGCAGAGCTGAGATAAAAACCTATCATTCTTTCTAAGGCAGGAAGATTTAATTTTACCTTAATAATATCTGTTACCCTGCTGTCCTTTTGAGCACAGAGAGCAGCCCTGCAAGCCAGAATCCTGCATTCCACTCGAGAGAGTCCCTTTTAATCCTCACAGTCTACTTTCTGAAGAGGTGACATGCCTGTCTAACATGCTGCTCCTACAGACATTATTTCTGAGGCAGCATCAAGCAGGGAAAAAAATACAGAAAGTGGAAATGAAAGTTAAGAGAGCTCAGTGTGGTCAATTGACAAGTTGTGATGGGTGCATTAGAGGACAAAAAAAGATAGGAAATAAAATTTTATTACAGATGTCAGGAACAGTTGTGTAGTTAGAAAATGTGATTTATGGGTGATTTCTTTAGTATTTCATCATTAACAATGTTACGAAAATCAACTTCGAAACTTTCAAAGTAACCTGAACAATAATACAGTGATCAAAAATCAATTTCTTTAGTATTTCATCATTAAGAATGTTATGAAAATCGACTTTGAAACTTTCAAAATAACCTGAACAATAATATAGTGATCACAAATCAAAACAGCATCATTTGGTTATGATGTTTTACGGTGGAGTTTAAACAAACAAACAGTTTGGAGTTATATTTCTACCCAGGAAGCAGGTAGACTGTCCACTTACCCTGAGGTAAAAGAAGGAAGAGTTTTTTCTGTGTTTTTTAAGTGTTAATTTGGTGTTTATCAAGGGGTGCTGCAGTCTTGCCTTATTTGCTAATCTCTATAGAGTCTTATTCTGTATTTACTGGTCAGGTGCTTTTCCTTATTGAAATATAAATAATTGTTCATTTAATTCAGGTGGCCTTTATAGACTTTTGTGTAGTGCAACATAATACACAATGAAGCAAGACTTCATTGCTTTCAGTGCATTAAAGGATATTGGAATTCCCATGACATGGCTGAGTTACTGGAGCTGCTTCTGTTCTATGGGATGGACTTAAGGCTATGGATTGTTTATGGCAACTCCAAAAATACCTCTCATGAATGTTTGTGTCTTACTGATTTTTTAAATTTTTTCCTAAAATACACTTTAAAGAAAAATCTTACAAGGGAAAAAGAAGTTCTTTAGTAAAGAAAATGCCATTTACATCTTCACTGTGTGTTTAAAAACAATTGCAATTCTCATTCTTCAGTGAACGCTGAGACCACTGGTCATTCAGCTGCAGCAGAAGTACAATGTGAATGTATCTCCTCCATATTTCTTTTTGTCTAAAATAAAATTTAGATGCTTTGCAATGAGCAGGCATCTCTACTAAAACTCTCTAATCATGTACAAGATGTTCACAACAAATGTTAGTATTAATTTGAGAGATGATGGCTATTTTCTTGGCTATTTTTTTGGCTATTTTCTTGGGTAGCTCTACCAAAACTGAAGGAAAGGATTCTTGATATTTCACTATATATATAATACCATATTTAATTATTTAGATTTAAAATAATTCCCAAATACTCATTGATAAACCAACACACAGTTTGGGTTAAATATTAATTACTCCTCTTTCTCTACCTGGGAGGTACCAGAATTGTTGCAGCCAGTGTTCTGCTTTGCAGCTAATGTGTCTGTGCCTAAATAGGGCTGATATATGAAAACTGACAGATAGAATTGCTGCTTTGGTCATTTGACTACTGCATTAATCTCTGTGCTTGAAAACTCTATTTTAATAAGTTACTTTCAGGAAATTTAAATGATGGCAATTCTATAAAACCTGATGGCTCCTCATGGATTTCTCAGCTCTGACACTTTCACAGTTGCACATGTAAAATCTTTTTATAGGCCAAACTTGATGAACTCCAAATGGGACAATGAAAGTTGCTTTTCAGGTTGGATACACTGAAATAGATGCCAGACAAATACCAGTGCCAGTGGCTTGTCTGCTTTTCCTTTTAGTGCTCTGCAATTTGGAGAAGCCATTATACTCTCTCTTTTACTCCAGATTAAATCCCCTATCTCCAGGGCTGCTTTTCCCCCTCACCCAACAATGCTGCTAGATGTTATCACCACGTTCTCAAAAAACTTTGCCCTAATTGCTTAGCTGTTTGTTTGTATTGCTAAGACAATTTATCTCTGGTCTCTGGGTCAAAATGAATTTATCAGACCATTACAGTACAGCAAGCTTAGTATGTGGGCACTGAAGCTTACAGCCATTGCACGCTATATTGAGCTCTGTTCCTCCCAGTGCTCTGCCTGTTTGCTCCTGGCCTGCTGTAATGGCATTTTTCATAACTCACTGATACTTATCTCCCCTGCTTCAGTCAGTCAGGCTGCCTGCACCCGGGGACTTGCAAGAATATCTTGATGGTCTTTTTTTTTTTTTTTTAATTTAGTCAGCTGTCTGCAATATGTGTGGTGCTCATTAGTATAAAAATATGCTTGAAAACAAAGCTCCAAGAGCTGATGAAGCTGTTCTTTTGCTGATTTCTCTTACTCCAGCAGTTGCCACTGAAGGATCCCATCCAATGGGTTCTGTGACTTGTAATCCAAATCCAGTAATACAATATAAACTAGTTTCCACATGTTCTTGTGCTTACTTAGCTACTTTGTTATTAAAAAAATATATAAACTGCTTCTAATCTGAAATGTGTGGAACATGCAGCATTTACCAGGCATTTCAGATAAACAAAGCATGTGCTCTTCCTGTGTTTAGTTCTTTTCTTACTCCTTTGAGACTGTGGCTGCTGTAAATTTCATACTTCATCTCTGAACTTTGTAGTTCGTGGAAGTTCATATTCTTTCTCATCTTGACAAAGAATTGTTGTTGGTTTGAGTTTGGTTTTTTTTATGTAAGAAAAGTTTCAATTTGATTTCTGTGCATAATCTTTTCTGTGTAACCTTGAGTGAAAGGCTTCTATCAGTCTCATGTTATCCACCTGCCAAGCCCTGATTAAATTTTAATTTAGAAAACAAGTCTGTTAGTGTTTAACAAGCACTGGGCAAGGGGAACTTGCTAGCCAAGGAAGGGCTGTGGTACCTTGAGGGTTTTGACTGCAAACCCGTTGTCTGTCCCTTCTTGCAGGGAAACCAAAGGTCAGCTCGAAGTAAAATAAGGTACAATTTATTAAGCTAATTACCCCTGCTCTTTCTATACAGCACTGCTCTGTCAGTGGGGGAGAATTGCTTTGTGCCAAACTTTGTCTCAGCAGCACAAATGGTTTGGGCCTGTTCTGTCTTCTCCTGTTTGTCCCTTTTCCCCCTGCAACTCCTGAGGCACAGGAATAATGTTAATTCCTTTGGATGGGGGATTGACTAGTGCAGTGTGAAGTGGTGAGGGCAGGGTCTGTCGTTCGTGGTAGAGAAGTGGGCTGGAGCTGGGGAGCTTGTGCCTGAAAAGATGGGGGAATGGAAGCAGGGAAAGCAGCACCTGTCTGGATGAAGATTCGAGGGCCCCTCACTCTCACTCAGAGCTACCTGCACATCTTGCTGGTGACTTCAGAGCTCGCCTGGGCTCCTCTCAGCTCCTTTCATCATCCATAACCACCTCCTCCTGTCATCAATCCCTGCAGTTTCCCCTCTTCTTTGTGGGGTGGGAGAAGTGTGTGTGTGTCTGACAAAAGCCCTGGACAACAAAATCTGACTTTGCTCACTGTACTGAGGAGCCTCGGTTGAGCTCTGACTTCTATTTCAGTGTCCAAGCATCTGAGTTTTGCCTTCAGCTGGTCAAGAATCTGAGTTTGTGTCCTCAGATGGCCTTAGAATTTTCCCAGGAAGAATGTCTAACATCTGCAGAACTCGGAGAGAAATCTTTATCTTTTGCTATCAACACATCTCCCCAGCAACCTCACAGCAGCTCCCTGCTGGATGTGATCGATAACCAGGGTAGAGCGGGTGTCCCATTCCCTTCGAATTTACAGTCAGCCCTGTATGTAGCTGATTAAACAGAGGTTTAGAGATAGAAGCATGTAGGTTTAGAGCTATAACCACATAGGTAGCTATTGGATTTCTGTGAAATGTGTCTATCCTCTGGCTTACAGAGGTCTCTCTTTCCTGTGATATCACATTGCACCTTCTTAGATTTCTTTTGTTGTTTGTTTGCCCGGTTGTGAAAGCCCTTAACCAACCGGTGTGCTTGAACCCCTGCATATTTACTCAGAGTCTAAATTTAATTTTATCACTCATGCGTAGTATTAAACCCTGAAAATTAAGTCAGAATTATCCTCCTGCTTACTTTGCAGCAAGTCTCTGTGTGTGATGAGTAAACACACTGTGGGTGGCCCAGGGTAAAATAAAATTTCAGTGTTTGTTCGCAAGGGCAGATTTCTTCCCCTTCAACAGATAAACACCTAGCCACAGTTTAGTAGATTTTACCAGCTGGTTTAATTGATGCAAGAAACAAATATCTCACAGATGAATGTAAAACTTTATAAAAATTATTTTGGTATTTTCATAAGCATATTGTAAAGCTTTTTGAGTCCTCTAGTGCTCAAAACATGACCCTTACTTCTGATGTTTGGATTAAAGACTTTGCCACAGCCCGTATCTCAGGCCTCTGTAACTAAATTGGAAATACAAACCCAAAATATATGCCCTTACTTTATCCATTCAGTATTTATCTCAGACAAAATTATAGCAATTGAGGAAAAAGACCCCTCATAGTATCACACAGTCATCCTCTCTTTTCAGTTGTATCAGCTGAGCACTAATAATGAACATTTCCAAAATCTCCAGTTTCAGCATTGTGACGCTTTAATGCACGAGCTAATGAAGAGCTGGAGGTTATTTAATCTTATCTTTGCCTGTTCCTTGTTCAGAAAGTGCTTATCTCTTTCACAAATAGAAGGGGCATGAGCTCATTATAGAACATGCTATTCATGACATCACTGTTCCCCTCACTGCTTCTCCTCTATGTGTCTTTTTTTCTCCTAGCACTGTCTGAGCAAGGTAAGTATCAGTATCAAAGTTTGACAGCAGCTGTACTTCTCCCTGGGCAATGGATTTCAGCCTGTTCTTTGGTTTCAGTATTCTTGTTTGGGCAGCAAAGAGATAGTGCAGAATTGTCTGACAATTCAGGTGGGTGATCCCATCTTTATTAAAGAAATACTCTTCCCACTTGTGGCCATGGCTTCCTTATCAACCTGTTTTAAACTGCCTTAGTTTATTGGGGGGCAGGAAAGTGGAGGAAGCAATTTAAGTCCAAGGTCTTTCGGTTTACACTGTGAACTCTCATTTGAGTGCTTTTGTTTAAACACAGCTGGCCTGTCTTGGGCTAACACCCAGCTGTGCTCTGGCAGGTGAAATCTGCAGTTGGGCTCTGAAGCCGGCAGTGGAAGTCCATGGAGGCAGGGAGAAAGCTGAGGAGCTCTGACATGGGACGTTAGGCTGGCTCATTCTCCAAGTGCAGTGGATTAACTTTCTCCAAGGGTTCTCTGAACCCAAATTATTAAATGGGCTGTAAACCCTGGTGTTTACACACGAGCTTGTGCTGAGGGGCCGAACTGCAGCCCGGGAGCTGTCTCACAGCAGTCACTGTTAGGCAGGCTCTTAGGGTCATGTAGGATAGGGAACACAGCACAGCAGCCTGTGGGATCACACCCTTTTGATCAGACACAACCCAAAAAGTCCAAATCACAAATGGGAAACAGGTTTTGGGTCTTGTAATTTCTCCTTGACATTATTGGAGTATCTGTACTTTGTAATCCTTGGAGATGCTGAGGAGGAGACCTGTTAACACATATTTTTCTGTCACTGAGATATTCTGATAGTCAAGTTTAGTCTTCCCTGTCTTAAAATCTGACCCTTAGTTTTGAGTAACAAACTAACAGACCTTATCTTAATTTCCTTCATGTTATTATAGAAATATAAACACAGGGCTTGAACACTACTTAATGCTTGCCATGTTTGTTGTAATGTCCTGCCAAACTGCATTTTCTGCAAAATCCCATCTTCATTCCTCTTTTGCACATGCCATTTTGCAAAGTATCTATGGAGCAAAGTGTCTTTAACAGCAAAGGACGGTAAAAATTGTTCTGGTATTAATCATAGCTATAGGGCTGTTATAATTTTATTTTTTAACAATACCATGACTCTTATTTTTGTTGATGTCAATCATCTACAGGAATGTTTGATGTAGGCAAAATTTAACCCTGCTTTCTAAAGGAATTGTGTTTGAGGCAACAAGACAAGAAGAAGTCTAGCGTGAAAAAGTGTTATAAAATTTTTCTAGTTTTCTGTTTGTAGATCAAAGTCAAGAGAACTTTGAAAAGCTGATGTATTAAAAAACGTTGTGGTGCTGGGAGTTACAAGGCTAAATGACTGCGTTTATCCAGACTCGTACCTATAGACAGTAAAAACTTCTGTGATTATAAAGACAAGAAATGAACATTTATCTTCAAGTTCTTGTTGATGCCTGTCTGTTCTTAGTCAGTAGCACGTCTTTAGAACAGTAAACCTTTTATTGTCTGACTGCTCCAGAGAATGCTGCCTTCCAAAAGCACAGTTGTCAAAAGTACGCCTGTAATGTGCTGAAAGTATTTTCAGGGGGAGTAGTAAATGATGCTAGTGAGGTGTTTTCTTTTGGGGGAAAAATGCTTTGACTCATTGGCAAAAATTCAAGTGAATGACCATAGAAGGGCAGAAGTTTGTTGTTGATTTGCCCACAGAACTGAGATGTGAACTTTGTGAACTAAACATGTGGCCACCTGACTGGAAATTTGACTTGGGGGGGAGGGGGTTGTGCTGCTTTCCTTTTCCTATACGAAGAAATGCTCTTATAGGCATTCTGTATCTTTGCTTAGTTCTTTAAGTTCCTTGAAGAAAAAAACCTGAGCTAATTAGTGAGATCTTTAGCTTTACTATGAACCTACCTGCACATGCTAAAGGGAGAATGTCAATTCTTGCAAGCCTGTCACAGGGGTTAATGTTTCTTCTCTACCTATGCCCAAACCTCCCGTGCTCATTCTAGGGTCACGTCAGGTGCTTTTAGAAGGACAACAAAAACACACTGCCTTTGGAGCAGAAGCTTCCTCTTCCTATGGAATTTTTATTTAAAAATGATAACCACTGAAATAAAACACAGGACAGTGTAACTTCCGAACACTTTTTAGTATTGCTGCTTTTTCTTTTTAGAATTGAGTTAAGAAACGTGATGCAAGAGGACTGAAATGGGAGTAGAGAAGGGAGCAAAATGAGCTGTTAAAAATCAGCTAGTTAATAGGTGGTAACAAAAGAGGATTTTAGGAAAATTCTATTGAGTCTCAGTAAACAAAAGGAGTAGGGAATGCAATTACAGGTGAATTATAGTAAAGACAATTGAAAGTTAGGCCTCTGGACAAAGAAGAATAAAAAGCCACAGATGTGCCTGTTTTCTTTTGGTGGGGGATGTTCGTTGGGTTTTTTTGAACTCACACAGGTTTCTTGCAGAACTCCCATGAGAAGGATGAATCAGAAGGAGTCTTCTCATTTCCTTTTTATCCTTCAGAAGAAAAGCTGATACATGAAGCCTTCTCTAGGTCTAGTTTTGTGGACGGTGTGGCTCAAGAAAACTGGTTCCTATCCGTAAAAGACCTGTCTGGTTGGGGAGTCTTCAAAAGCTCTTGAATTGCTGGAATTGTGATGTAGTTATTAAAAAAAAGTCACATCAAAAAGTAGAAGCAGTATTTAAACCAAAACCCTGCCATCAAGACTCTCTCAAAGCTGAGAGTAGATGCCTTTCACCAAGTGATTCACTTTGTTTCACCAGATCCTTTCCCTGTTCTCTCCCTGATGTATTACAGAAATCCTGACTGTTTCTTACTCTCAGGGCTGTGGTTTCACAATCAATTTGAAGTGATCTAAGACTGTGCTGCCTCCAAAGGTTTGTCTGGCTCTTCCCTCTGCCCTGCTGCCTCTCTACTTCTACTTTTCCCCTTTTCTCAGCACTAGATATTATACAGATCACTTATCTGGTTAAATACCTTCAAAAGACCTCATAGAAGTGGCTGAGAGTATTAAAGTTGAAAAGAAATCCTTAATTATCTTGGGACAATTACTTATTCTGAAAATAAGAATTTTTTTCCATGTGGGCTTTCAAGTTTCATGGAGCTAGTCTCCTTAACTTTAATTTTTAAACCTCTTGGCCCTCTTCTTTCACTTTATGTATGGGCACCTTAATGGTATCGTCAGGCTTCCGTTTGTCTGTCTGTAGCTGGGTCACAATACACTGATTAATGGATGCTATTGAGATGACACACTAAGGTTGTGAACTGCAGTCCGAGAGATTTTCTTATTCCATATTTATAACGTCTGTTTCAGGACAGTAATGTGAAAATAAGCAGTTGTATTTGAAGCATGTATCCCAAAGCATCTTGATGTATTTTCACTCCAGCATCAGCAGATGTTTATGTACAGTGCAGAATTCAAGGGAAATACCTTTATATCCACCCAGGGAGTGGCAGACAAAGAATGAACAAAATAATACATTCAGCTGCAATGTCCTGTGTCAGATTTATCTGTACGGGAGAACAAGACTATTTTATAAATTCACCAGCTGGGGTCTTTTAAAGAGAAAGAATCAGAATGAAAAAGTCCCATTGCACAGTGTTAAATCAGACATTTGGCCAAAATGGAAACACAGTTCAAAGGCAGAGTGAAGAAACAGGGATGTGCCAGGACTGACTGGACAAGGAGCCAGGCTAAGGAATAGAATGTGTGCAGTAGGAGGGGCAGGGGTTAGGGAGGAGACCATTCACCAATGCACTGAGTGACAAGAAGTAATCCACATAATTATTAGACTTAAAATATTCATCTTTCCCCACACCTCTCCTTTTAAGCAGTAGTGGCAGAGCTGTTTTTTCCACGGCAACTTCAGTCCCGCCTCAGAAAGTATTAACTTTCTTCTTCTTGCATTCCTTTTTATTGTCTGCACAGCTTTAACATGGAGTTTTGCTCTGCCACAGTTTTTTTGGATCTTAAAAGATCTGGGCAGCTCCCCACTTTTTCACAGCCCACTTGGACTTGCCACCTGGCCCCGTTACTGCTCTCTTTGTGCCAGCTCTTCCCACTGGGATAGAGGCTGCAGGATGACAAGCACTCGTTTTTGGGATGCTGATGCTGGTGATTTCAGGAGTGGAAGAAGAACCCATTACTCATGCAGTAAATAGGTATTTTTAGAGGTCAGGTAGAAATAAAAGCTCTTAATTTCCTCCTGTACTTCCTACTATACCCCAGCGACAGTAAATTCTCCAGTCCCACCTGTGTCATTCTCCAGGGATGAAAAAGGACATTTGGGATTTTTTTTTTTAATGACATCATGTTGCAGTGGCTATGATGAGTACAACAGAGGAAAGTCCTGTACAACAGGGGAAAATCCTGTATTTGCTGATTGCATTGTGCACTTCCCAAATCTGCAGGGAGTTGTTGGCATGGAGATGTGTCACCGTGTCAGGCTTTGCTTTTGCTGCTAATTAGAATTTGTGTGTGCAAGTGCACAGAGACATTTTTAATTTTGAAAACAGAAAGCAGTGTTAGTATGGGAGAGTTGTGCTTCTGATGTCATGGCTGTGAACTTGCTGTGTTTGTTCCAAACCCTAAACTCTGGATGGGTTCCTCTACAACTCCTCCACAGAGCTTCTGTACAAGTTTCCAGCTAAAACATGGGTGCATGCTGAAAAATGGCAGGACGATAGTGCCACGTTAAACACAAAGAACTTGCAGATCAGGTACAATTATTTGGAAAGAAAACTTCTGAGTATCAGCCCTTCTAAGTTAACTAGGCCTTTGGAAGTAAAAATGAGTGTTTCCTGTTTTCAGTAGCTGTTTGCAGATTTTGCAGAGTAGGTTTGTAGATTAGTCTTGTAGATGTTTCGTAAGGGGAAAGTCAGTAAGATCATATTTTACCTTGTTATATTCAGTGATGCAACAGCAATTTTTTTCTTCATGCAAAGCAAACATGTCTGAAGAAATGGTATAGAAAAATGCATCTTTTTTTTTTCCTTTGCTGAACAAGTACAGTTTAAATCTGTGTAAAAGTGACTTGGGTATGTTCATAAAATGATACATTCCATCAACATTTTGCTCCTGTTGTGTCTCTAAGGTAACATTTTGTTCTTCCTCTGCTGTTAATTTTGACCTGGTAATACCCAGTGGCTTGCAGCTGAACAGCCACACCTTGGTGAAGCTGTAGTCACTGCATCCCCGCTGTATCCACTGGAAAAGCTACTGCTTCCCATTTTGTAGCAGATAGGACAGAGGAGTCGGGTTCCTGGGGTGGCAGGAAGAACAGGGAGAAGCCCACAATCACTTTGAGGTGAGGTTTGGAGCACTTGGAAAAGCTCAACGTGGCCCCATCAGGATAAGTGTGCTGGGAGTGGCTCTGGGAGACCGGAGTTCATGAACTTAAATGCTGCCAGCTCAGTCAGCCTAAGGAGCCTGGAATGTGGTGATATCATGGGCAGCTCTGCCAAGCGACTGACAGGAGTAACTTTCTGCTGTTTGGTGAATCTTGTTCTCAGAAATCCCTTCACACTTGATGACACAGCCTTTAGATGTTTTCAGAGAGCTCTGGGGATTTCATTTGTAGAACTCCAAGAGCTCCCACCCTGGGACGTCTTCCTAAGGTCTCACTTGGTGTCCTTGATTTGCTGCCCTCCAGTGCCTGTGATTTTCAGCCTGGATTTCTTGAAAGATCTGGAAGTAGAGGGAAAACAAATCTGAAAACTTGCAGTAGTACCTTAATTGAGGTATAATCTTCAACATGGCATTCTTTTTCTTTTAAATACCACCTTTCAATGACTCCTAAAGATGTATCTGTTACCTCTGGACCATTTTGGTGCAAGGCAATCCGTGTTTCTTGCTGGACTCCTTAGAGCTTAACTGCTTTCTCCTGGCAAGTGACCATGTATGCAACAGTCAGCAATGCTGTTAAGCTTTGAAAAAGAAAATTAGACTGTCATTTTAAGCATAGCACCATTTCTTTAATGTTACATCTTTCTACTGCATTCCCCAAATATATTTAAAAATCTACACTTTAAAAAAAATATATATATTTTCAGTCATGCTGATGCTTCCTTTCCCTTTTGCAGCAACTGTTATTTGATATTGTTAAAGTCCCTTGTTCTTTCACTTTAACCACCAAGTTCCTGTAAGATGAGGTAGAAGAATACAACCTTTCCTGGGTCATGCACTTTGTAGAAGAAGCCACAGACACTGAAATGCTTCTCCTGGGCCTGGTTCACGATGGGATGGTCCAGTATGTCTGACACACGTGGGAGAACGAACAACTGGAAATAAATGTTCCTGCAAGATTTCCGGCCTAGCCCAGACCCAATGCCCCTTTCACTCTGAGTCTCACTATTGGTTGCGATGATATTCTAAATTTAATGACTATTTTTATACAGTTAAAATCATTCAAAGTAGGAAAGAAAAGCGTTTTAAATACAAATACTCCAGCCTGTCAGAACCTGTGCATTTCATTGCTGCTCATTACAAGAAATGGCAAATTGCTTTTGGGAAAAAGCTCCCACTTGCAAATAAAATACTCTCATACTGACTTGGATGGTAAAAGAGTTTTCTTTTTTATTTGCCACAGATGTTGTTAAGTTTTAGCCAACTTGGAATTTTATGGACAGCAAAAAGCTTTATTTTTCTTTTCTTTTTTTTTTTTTTCCTAACTGGTACTAGTTAAATCAACCCTGGCAAAGATAAAGCCAAACTTTGACACACAAGCTTGGAATGAACATATTCAGTCCCTTCTCATGCAAAACCCACCAGAAACCCCAAAAGGGTTATTTTTAGCTTTTGTTTTCTCCCAGGACAGATAAATGGAATCAGCTGTGACAGAGACATGATTCACCAGCATGAAAAAGAGACTGATATAATCCAGAACAAACAAACAAAAGCAGAAAGGGGTTTCAGGGAAAAGGGAGAGATGGGTTTATTTTTAGTTCGAGACCGTAGGTTTTGCAGAGATAGGATTCCTCTTTCTCCCACCTCTGCCCTGAAAGCCCAACAACTTTCAGGCTAATAAGCAATAGGCAGGAACAATCTCTGCTCATGCAAGTAGAAGTCTGAAATGTAGCAGAACCCCTGTTATTTCTTTCTTTTAACCCTTGCAAATATAAATTAAGACACATCCAGTTTTTAAAGGTGTTTTAAAGGTATCTGATTTAATATTTTCTAATCTGACTGCAGAAAAGGGTTTTCTTCTTTGCATCAGCAACCAAAGTGTTATAGCTTGGCTGTGTTTCTAGTGACAGGCACCTGTGTCTCTTATAAGAGACAAAGGACATTGGGCTGAGACCAGCTCCATAATTCATTTTTTTTCTGTATCTTAAGGAAGTGCAGCTTTGATACATTTTAGTTTAGTACAGATGGCTGGTATTAAAACCAGAGGTATTGCATGAGTCTAGAAGCAGAAGCTATTAGAAAACAATGTGCAGTGTTAACTTCTCTTTAAAGTACAAATCTCTCCAGCTCCCACATTTCACCAGACATCCAACCACTGTCACCACCAGTTTGTGTTTGCTGTAGTTCAGTGTGTCTGTGTGGGAGCTCAAATTGTTGCTTTGGGTTGAAGTCCCAGTGTGTGTGTGTGTATTTCCTGCTCATGGTTTTTCCTGGGCACGGGATTTTCCTTGCGTTATGGTGGGATGGATTTCAAGTGATCTCAAGCACATTAAGGTGTTTGAATGCAGCTTTGCAGGATATATTGGTGTCTGAAGATTTGTAAAGCTTTCGAGGCAAAGTTTGCATTTAAGTTGATTCTGGATCTGCTGCCTTTGTGTGGAAGCAGAGTGTTCCCAGAGTGTCCCCCAGGAGTGCTTCTCTGAGGAGAGGGTACAAAGCTGTGGGAACAGGAGAGACTTCCACAGAGAATTTGTGGAGGAGACAGTTTGACTCCACAGCCCCACGATGGTAACAAATAATTCCAGGCATGACTTCCTTGCATTTTCTCCAGAAACAGGAGAGTGAACTTCCCTGCAAAAATGGTCAGGAGCTGGCTATGAGTCTGTTCATAATGCAGGGAGCCAAACAATCCGTGAAATAAATTATGATCTATATTTAGCTATCACAGAAACCATAGGCATTGGAAGGCTTTAGAATAAGTAGCGTTCATATCAAAGGAGAATCTTGCTCCCTGAAGAATTTATTGTTAGAATTTGAGCCCATTTTCCTGACAGGCTTTATGAAGTGATTGGGGGCTTTGTTATTTACTGTGAACCTGGCAGCTCCCTGAGCAGGAGGTACTGGTTTGATGGGAGCTTACCTGGGTGTGTGTGTCAGGAGTCTGTGGGTGGCAACTGCAGCATCTGCACATTTATGTTGCTTGATCCCTGCAATAAATTAACAGTTTGTTTTCGCTTGAGTAGGTGACACTCAAGTTAACTTTATAAACAAAAAAGGGAACAAAATGTGAAGTTTCTTGTGGGAATTGGAGTGCTGTGTGTAGAATCTCTGTTTCTGGTTTCTTGCTAGTGGCAAATAAGCATAAGAAAGCTTCTTTTATGCATTCATCGTAGCTTTTCAAATTATCTGGTTGTGAGCTTTTTCTCTTTCAAGCTCATGTGAATTTTGGGAAAAATCTTCAGAAACTTGAGGATTTTCACAGTGAGGCTCTTTTCAGTGAGTGTGTAGGTAGGGGAAAGAGATGTAAGCAGTATGGTGGGTCTGTCTGAGAAGGGTGCAAGCACAGTCTTCCTTATGTCAAAAAACTGGGTGTGTGTACTAAATATGAGCAGTTAACTGGTCTGCTCTCCCCACTCAATATTGGTAGGGTTTACACATCACAGAGAAGGAAAAGATAGAATCTCTAGGGGTCCCTTCCAACTTGGGATGTTCTGTGATTCTGTTTTTCATGATTCATGATCTGGCTGAAGGATATTGGTTTTTTGGGATGGTTCTTATGGGAGGACAACTTTGTACTGAGACTATTTCTTTTTCTCTCCTTCCATACTTTGCCACAAAATTGTGCTTTTAGCAAACTCATGCAACTTGATGGGGGTTTTAATATCTACAGTCCCCTACTTTCTTTTCTCCCCATTGCTTGTAACTTGATTGTTGCAGCCTATTCAAAATTTGTCACCAAAATGTCTTTTTACCAGAGAATGACCGTACCCCTCGGCTGAAAGCCCATTAATAAAAATTAGCTGTTTTATTTATAAATATGCATATTTTGACTTAAAGCAGTAAAAAAGCACACTGAATGTCTCTTACAATCTCATCCACTTGGCTTAATGCTGTCCATTAAATACCTTTTTTCAATAGGATGAGCATGTAAAAGTTCTATTCTCACTGCTATTGTAATTTAAAAACACAGAAAAGCCTTACTACAGATTGTCACAGTTCTTGCAAGATAACAAATACCAGATGAGTTTCCATTCTGCTCAGCAGAATAAAATGGATCAAGTTTAAGGCAGAATTTAAGGCATAAAGTAGATCATAAGTTGTTATATAATGGTCCTAGTAATTAAACAGTGAGATTAATCTTTTTTAAAAGCATAAATTACAATCATTTGAAAGGCCCATGATAATATTTCTTTAAAAATCTATGAAGGCAGTGGTACTAAAAGGGTTTTATTTCTCCATTGATCATATCAGTGAAAACCTCTTGTTGGTAAAAAACTTTCTATCATGTAGATCGTGTCTGCTGCCACAAATCAGAGAGACTTTTCTGAAATAAGAAGACAAAATAAACACAGGAAATTGCTGTTTTTCCAAGAAAGCTTTAAAAAGAACCTGCATTATGTCACTTCAGAACCTGCAAGTAAAATTAGCAGACTGGATGTGTTTGTTTTGGTGACTTTTCACTTCCTTCAATAATTCAAACAGTTATGCTGTTACTCAATAAACCAACTCGTTTTGTACAATTTTGTACAAACTGATAAAAAGTCTCTAGTAGAAAAAAAAAGGAGTGGGGGAAGGGAGGTTTTTGGTCCTAGAGTGTATATTTTCTGTGTTTCTCTCGATCACTCTAGTGAAGTGACAGTGGCAGGGAAGTGTGAAAGAAAAACAAGACCCCAGTTTCCCTTTCTCTCTTGTTTCCAAGGACCAGAGATGAGAATGTTTATCCTTTGGAGTGAATGATACAGGTTTACCTGCACATAGTGTTTAAAATCTCTATGTTTATTCGTGTAACAGATCACCCAAATGCTCTACAGAGACCACTGCATTTTGTAGATAAGGGATGTCTCCACTGGAATGTTAACTTGTGTTTCCACCTTGTGTTTATTGCTCATGTGCCCTACTCTATATGGGTAGGAGGTGGGAATTCTCTTCACCTGTCTAAATTTCAATCTGTTTTCCCTCTTCTCTATTGTGCATACAGATATGGCATTTAAAATTCAACAAACAGTAAAAGCAATCCAGGCCATGATGCAGAATATTATCTTTTTATGGATCTGTTGCAGATAGCAAATACTGCTGTAAAACTGACTTGGAGCAGATAAAAGTTCCCCTGGCTAAACACAAGCTTGTTTTATTGCCTTGTTTTCTAAAGGGGAGTAGGGAAAAAGTCAGGTTAATTTTCTATTTGAAAAGCATTTCCTTTCCTGGTTAGAGCACAAAAAAAAGAGGACTCTCAGTTTCTGGGTTCTTTTCCTTAGTTTGACACCAGTTTTTTGCTTAGCCTGAGCACATGAAGAGTCTAGTGATGTTATTTCCATTACAGTCTCCTCTGTAAAGTGTTTTGAGAACTATTGGTGAAAAAATCAGACAAGCTGTGCAGAAAGCAAGTTGTTACTTTAGTTCACCTTGACCAGGTAGAATCACAGTATCGTAACCAGCTGCAAAGACTGTTCCGTGTGATACTGCCAGGAAGTTTACAACCACTATTCTCTTGAAACTCAAATGAAGAAATGAATAAGTTTACAACCACTATTCTCTTGAAACTCAAATGAAGAAATGAATTTTAGGTGGTGGTGGTGAATTTTTTTTGGGGGGGAGGGAGAGGCGGGGGTGGTTGCTGATTTTTTTTTACCAGTAGGTGTCAAAACACTTTACAGAAGGGATCGTTGATGCCATTCCATTTTGCCGGTGGAATCTGGTGCATAAGGAGGGGATGTGTGCTGTATAGTTCACCCAGTGAAAGGACTGGAAAGGGAATGAAGTCCTCCAGGCCTTCCCAGCTCTCAGAGACTGTAAAACAGGGCCATATTTATCCCCCATGCACAATTTTCTTTGTGTTCCTTTCTGTTTTTCTCCCACCTTTTTCCTCACTGTGAGGAGGCAGCCATTCAGCTGTGCAAAAAAAATAATAATCATAAGGCAGTTGGGTCCCTTTCTGATTCTCCCAAGTGGGCCTGTATCTTTTCCTTCTGCGTGCAAATCAGTCTAAAACTGCTGCAATAAAAGTAACTGCACCTGTGCAATGTCATCTCTGCACTACCCTGGTCTCCATTTGTCCCACATCATCCCAGTAACATTCCTGCCAGACAGGGCCATACCAGCTCATGAAGAGCAATTTTTTTGCTTTCCACATGGCCCTTCAGATTCCTTAAGTAGTCTTGTGGGAAATTCAAAATTCATTTATAAAAACAACGGCCCCGATGCCTTGAGGGTGCCTGCAGTGACATGGAATGCTGGCCTTTGCTGTCCACAGCATTTACTCTTTTTTTCCTTTTTGTTTTCTCTGCTGAAATCTGCCAATACTTCTGCAGATTTAGGCAGCACCAAACAGTGCTTTCAAATCCTGCTGGAGTCCTGTGGTCTCGCTTTGCCCCTCTGCCAAAACTCCGAGCCTGTCGTGCACAGTTCCGTGGTGCTGTGGCCGTACCTGTTTTTCCTGTTGCTCCCAGTGCCAGCAGCAGGCAGGAGGGAGGAGCTGCAGCTGCAGGTGCAAGGCCAGCAAGAACCTGTCACGACTGGGAAGTTGCTGTGCTGGGCACCCAGGTGGGAGAAGGAAGAGAAGGTTTTGCCAAACTCTTTGAGCTGCAGCAGCCTCCAGGCTCTCCAGTGGAGTCTTCTGGGACCTGTTGTGTTTCCTCAGCCACAGAATGTGTGCTCACAAGTGGGGTGAACTGGAAAAAGGTTTGCCCTATCTTCAACTTTTTGAAAGTGCTGTCTGCTCCTTTTCCAGAAGATCTATGGGATTTCATGGTATTGTGGTGTTTTTCTGGCGAGAATTGTGAAAAAGCTCACATTCCTCAGCATAAGCTTCTCAGAAATTTGCAATCAGAACAAGTGGCATTATCCACTCAAACTGTCAGTGTGGGTGAGTGCACACTGCTGCCAGCTTTCCAGCACAGTGCTGTGTGTGTATGGTGGGAAAACAGGCACCAACAGCACCAGGAATATGTCCTGGATCTCCAGTAATGCCACCGGAGTCTTTGTACTCCTGTGGATTGTCTCTTAGGAATGATGTTTGAGATGGAGCTCTGATACAACACACTCTGGTTGCACTGCAGCATCACGATGTCACTTCCAAACTATGACCCAAGTACTTGATGCAGGTTGTGCTCTGGATGCGCTTTATCTCCATTTTTGTGGAAGGGAGCCACGAGGAATCCTATTTATAATCCATGAGCCACACTCAGCCTGAACACAGGCCAGAGGGTTCCATCCAGAATTACTGCAGAGGAGTTGCTTCTTCTTGTGTGCTTGGTGATCCAAAAATCTGTCCCAGATTCTCAACCAGCATAAATTAATACATCTCTATTAAGTTTGGGAGTGCTGCATTAATTTGGAGCAGCTGCTCCAGCGTGTGAAGCAGTAACAGCTCATGCCCACAGCACTCTGAGGAGCTGCTTTGTACCTCAGCCTTTGCAAACAAGTGCCTTCTGCCTTTTTCTTCCTTGCTTTGTCAAGGGAAAAATATTTTAGAAATGTATGCCCTAAATGCAATTAATATGGGGATGATAAATACAGAAGAAAATCACCATGGCAAAAAAAGAATTGAATTGGACTGGAGAATAACTGAGCCACTTTTAATTTCTAGAGAGGTAGCCCCCAGTGTAAAATTCAGAAAGGAAATTAACCTTCTTCTGTGTTTTCCATTTCCTCTGAAGTTTGAGAGTAAAATTGCTGGTGCAACTATAATGTCTTAATTATTGGTAATTTCTCAAAATAGCGTTTGATGTGACTGCAGATAATTTTGGAAGCACTGTGATTTCACATTTCTACAGAAATGGAAAATATTCTAGGGATATATTACACTTTGCTACCAGAGTAATTTATACGAGGCTGTATAGTTTTTTGTAAGGGCGAATGGTGAGACAGGGAGGCTAAGAACAGAATGTTTATACAGTAAGTCAACTACAGAAAAAATAGAAACACAACAGAAGCAGTCCATTTAAGCAAAGACCACCATGCTGAACAACAGATATCCACACTGGCTGTTCTTTGAAGTCAGACACTTAATGCCTTTTATGTCAACAGAAATCAAAGGGAAAACTGAAGCACCGAACTTGAAAGGTTAAGTTGCACATTGGTCATGGCATAGTCTGGTATAAACTCCAAATGAACAAAAATGCAGAAAATTTTGCAAGCTTTGTTTTGTTTGGTTTTTGTAAATGAACCACTTTTGCTCAAGGACTGCATGAGCAGAGATTCTCAACAAGAGCAGGCTAAAACTTAATGCTTCCTTTTTCCTGCCCCATTTAATGTCAGAGAAACCGATCCCCAGTGCTGAAGGGCCAGGAACTGTCCCCAGGCTGATGTGTCACTCTGGGAATGAAGGAGGCACAGGTTTTGTTAAAGCTGGCGAGTGAAAAGCGGTGGGAGGCCTGGAGGCAGAGATGTGGTCTCCTGAAATGAAGCCACTGTCATTGTCCTGCAGTTCAGAGCCATCGGTGCCATTTGCCTTCCAGTACAGTCAGAACTGACCTGTATTTGCTCACAGTGCAAGCTCTGTTTTCTTGTTGAGAGTAACAGAGATGGCACTGATCCTAACAGGTGCCATGTAGCAAATGACAGAACTCTTAAACAGGGAAAGAAAACCAGAAAATGGATAGCTGGTATCTCAAATTTGCTCTCTGTCAGCCTATCTAAATACCTTCTAGACAGAATTTGGAAAGTATCTATATTTCAGGGGGTGGGGAGTACCATGCTTTAATTTACAGTCAAAATTAACTAAATTGATGAAATTATGAAAAAGTTAAAAATGTAGATTTTTTTTTTATGGTTTACAATGATATTAAAAGACATAACATTTCACGTTCTGAATTATTTTAATTTTTTAAAACTATTACTCTCTGTCCACTCAGAGAAACTGTGTTTTCATAGGCTTCATTCCTGCATAAAACAGACCTGGAAGTAAAAATTGGTTTCTTTCAGCAGTGTATTTACATGGCTAATTCGCCTGTCTATTTTGCTGGCGATGAAACTGTGCTGTAAGCATTCAGTTGTTAAAAAAAGAAATATAGCATGCAGGCAGCGTAAGGTGGGTAGTTAAAACTTGCTTTAGTTCTTCCCAAGCTATCATAAAAATCATTAATACAGAAAAACAGAGTGTACTTGCTAACCAAAAAAGGTTTTGTACATGCACGTGGTTGTTGATGCACACGTGTGTGACTGCAAGCATTTAGGACTTGATAATGTTTTAAAATATAACTTGCTTGTGAAAAGAACCTAAACAAGACTTTTGTGCCAGAATTAAGGTATCAATTTCAATATTTGTGTTGAATCAGATCCATTTGTCAGCTCAGTTGTTACTGACAAGAGAATCAGCACAGGGCCCACTTTTCTGGACACACAGCATCAGCCTGAAAGTATTAAATAACATCTGGCAGTGACCTGCACTTTGTAAACCATATTTTTGAAATCATCTTAGCATGTTTTGTCTAAACAAACCGAGAAATTAAGATGCAGGGGGAAGAAAAGCGTTCCAGCTGCAGATAAAAATAATTGCTCAAGTACTATCAGGAGACACCAAGTAATTGCAGAAGTGTGATTGAGTGGAGGCAGCAAGTATTTTGTATTTTAACTGTAAAACAGGACACCAGAAAAGAAAACAGAAGGTCTTTAATATGGTACTATCATTAAAAAAGGTTTGGTTGAGCCAGTATATTGTACACAGAGAAGTGCTATGTTTGTTAGAATGTGTATGGAGGGAACTGAGAATAATTAGACTTATAATAGGAGTTTTTGGCTCTGCTTCTGCACTGTTTCAAAGCCTCAACTGTTCTTGAATCCTTAATAAGTTAAGGAATGAGTACAGCAGAGGAGAGAGAAGGCAGAATCTGTTGGAGCAGCTTGCCCACACCAGTTTGCCAAAATCTAAATAGCCCTTTAAAAAAAGGCTTATTTTTTGCTGATGACATCATTCCTGCCACTGTCAAAGTGTGACAAGTCTTGGCTTGCCTAAAGAAGAAGAAAAAAACCTTTCTAAAATTGACACTGCACAGATTTAAAACATATACAAAGACTACTATAAACGTGAGATATTTATACTCTCTTCCCATGCTACAAATTTTCACTCACAGATAGGTTTTTTTTCCTCTCAGGCATTTTGACTTTGTAAATCAATGCATTTTAAATGTCTAGTTTGTTCTTTGTGATTTCATTATGGCTGCTTTAACTTGGACATAGGACTGTTTTGATACCAATGCCCACAACCTGCCTTTGTTCTGTTGTAGTTAAGGTCACTGGAAACGTCTGTATAAAGTCAGGAAAGCCACAGGTATTCCTGGAGGTGATCTTTATGCATGATTTCCACAGTACCATACTGATCACTTTTTTTTTTCCCCTTCTGATTTCTTATTCCTTCTGATCTGAAGAAATATGGGGAAGATGCTCGATGAACGTGTTTTTCCATGCTCATATGATTTGCCATTTTCAGCATCATCCCCAGCTGTGAATTGTACAATGAATAATTAATGTTGAATGGTGACCTTGAACCTCATAAAGCTGATTAGTAAGACAATGCATCTGGGAGAACAACTTTAAGACTGTGCTTGTAAAAGAATATCAAAACAGCTTAACACAGTAGGGAAAAGCCCCCTGGAGCCCTTTTAAAACCAATTGCCTCCAAACACTTCTAAAAAGAACAACTCTGTAGTGGGGAGAAAAAAACCCCCATGTGTAAAAATGCTATGAAGTTCAGAAAATAAACCAGCTTTTATACTTAATTGTAACAGAGATATTTGCAGTTAAACACTGCATAGCATTAGAGAGAGGGTACAGTCAGCCAGAATAGAGCATTTTTGTCTTTTCTAGTTCAGATTGTTACGGCACAGTTGTTTTCTAGTTCACTGGATCCTAAACTCATTCATAAACAAGGACAGTTCAGGCCTTCCCTGAAACTTCAAAGCAGAAAATATTTGCCCCGGTTCCCTGTTGGCTGTTGGCAAACTGCTTATAAACCCAGGAAATTGTTATTTTTGCATGCTGGTAGAGCTGAGGATGATGGAGATGTCAGAAGGAGTTAATGCTTTTGTTTTTCCTGAAAAGGAGTGAATGTGTAATTTTGAGAAATGGATCTTTGTTTTTATTTGCCCGTTGGATAAATGGTATTTGCCATTTGTTAGTGAGCAGAAAGGAGACACTGGGTTTATTATGGAAACATGGCATGGTCCAGCTGTGCCTTACAGCAGCCTCAACTCAGGCAGATCTCTTCATTTTTCTTTTCTTACCCGTTTTATAAGCCCTAAATCTGGAATACCTAATTCATGTATTAACTTTGCTTTTCTTCACAGCTCATTTAATGTTAATACTTAAAAGAATTTAGCAGTATCTTTTTGTTAAATGATTTGATCTAGTTCAAGAACTAAATCTCAGTTTACTATAAAAAGAATATTCTGATTTTCTTTTTCTTCCACTTGTGTTTCACAACACTTTTAGAGATTGTATTCCAATTCTGGATGATTCCAAAACAAAAATCTTTCAAAATTTCATGGTTTGGAAAACATCTGCTCCTCAGCCTCTAAGTGATCCGCACTGCTCTCTTAGAAAACTGAATAAAAAGCCCTTACACCTTCAGGGCAACCAAAAGTATGCCCAGATTTGGGCTGAATTTGGCAAGTAGTTTGTCAGAGATGAGGAGTCATTCCATGGCATCACTTAAAATTTGTAATGTTCATTTCTTCATTTTAAAAATCACTAGCAAAATAGTTAATCTGAAAATGATGAACAATTTAGATTTAGGTCAACATAATTCAAACTATTTTTACACTAGAGTGTGTAACACAGTTTAGTGTTGAATCACTTTCAGGTAGACTTCCCTATTTTTCCTGAATTGGTCTCATTATGGAGGTAAAAGCAGGTCGTGTTCTCCAAAACCATAGGAGTTCAACACTGCAGATCTAACAAGTTTTAAAAATCTTGCTACAATTTTAAAACATGCTGAGTAATTTTCTCAGTATATGGAAACTTCCAGGGGTTCAATTTAATGTGCTTATTCATCACATACAGCTAGACTTCATAAAATAACAGTTTGCTGAAGTTACTATGGATTATTCAGAAATGGAGTGAATGGGGTTTTTTGTGTGAGTTTATTTTCTACAAACAGATTAAGATAAAATACTTTTAATCCTAATTTAAATACAAGGCACAAATTATCACACATCTGTCAGGAAAACTAAATTGAATTTTGAAAGTTATTTAACTTATAGAGTGTTTCAGTTTTTAGGTCCAGGGCAATGCCATTCAGAATTTTTAAGGAGTGTCTGAAACACATGAAGATTCAGTTTACCAAATATTTGAACATATAGGATATTAAATGGCATTAAAGCTTTTTATTTTAGTTATGAACCGAGGAATCTGGATTCACAAGGAATTCTGTTCTCTGAAATAAATAATTTGTCTTTGTAGTGTGGAAGAAGAAATGACTCTCAGAATTGGGCAAGTTGTGCCTAAGCAGTTTTTTCATCCTCTTTGCTTTCTGTGACACAACAGAGGGAGTGCAGGGTGTTGAAGACTTACACCTGTATTTCTGACACCTGCCAGCCCCCCCAGATAAATCTGTTGTATGCTGAACACGGGAGAAATACATGGGGAATAGGTAGGGTGAAATCCCCTTGTGCTGCTCCAATTTCGTTGTGAGGTTTGAGCAAAGTTTAGAGAGGATTGGTGGCCCTCTTACCCCACATGGCTGAGTTCATTCTGCTTGACTCTCAACCAGCTCCACTGCACACCCTTTTTTATTGTGTTGCTTTCTGGTGTCTTTCCCTTGCCCCCAAATACTGCACCATCAGCCAAGAATAACCTGAGTCCGAATTCAGGACTGCTTTTAAATGTTTTCAAAACATTACAGGAATGTATCTGATGTTTTTTCATTCTAGATGCAATTTTTGGGTTTTTTTGAAGGTACTTGGTAAAGCCAACAAGTCCCTGAAAGCAGCAAAGTGCTGGTGGTGGAGCTGAAGAGAGCAAATGTTCTGAGCCCAGACCCAAGATGCTGGGCTGCCGGAGAGGCTGCCTGGCAGCTCTTTGCGTTCAGGCCTCTCAGCTTCCAGAGAGCTCTTTGTGTCGATGCAGGCAAGTTTTGTTCCACTTGTATTGACAAAAATCCTATAAATATCAGAGAACTTTGGCTTTTCCTGCCCTGAACTTTCTGTGTATTTATCAGCACTCTTCACCTCCATTTTCTTATTAATTGACTCCTTTTCTGACATGTGCTCTGTTCACGGATGATGACATTATGTGCCTGTGTGAGAATGGGCAACAGTTCTAGCTTGTAATTGAATGGGTGACAATGTATGTAATTTTATTTGCATTTTCACTGTTGCTTTTTCTTTATGCATCAGGCAATATTTGCTGAGCAGGTTTTGGGTGGACTGAGAGAGGAAAGGATAGTTAATCATAACTATGAGGTAATCATAATCTCAGAATCCCAGGATGGTCAGGCTGGAAGGGACCACAGTGGGTCACTGGTGCCACCTCCCTGCTCCAGCAGGGCCATCCCAGAGCACACAGCACAGGATTGTGTCCAGATGGGTCTGGAATGTCTCCAGTGAGGAGACTCCACACCCTCTCTGGACATCTGTTCAGGGCTTGGTCACTGCCCAGGGAAGAAGTTCTGCCTCATGTCCAGAGGGAACTTCCTGGGCATCAGTCCCTGCCCGTTCCTCTGGTGCCATTGCTGGGCCCCCCGGAGCAGAGCCTGGGCCCTGCTCGGAGCCCTCCCTGCACACAGGGACACACAGGGCTGAGGGCCCCTCTCAGCTGGGGCTCCTTCCAAGGCTGGACAGCCCCAGCTCCCTCAGCCTTTCCTCATCAGGGAGATGCTCCAGGCCCTTCCTGATCTCTGCAGCCTCTGCTGGCCCCGCTCCAGGAGCTCCAGGTTCCTCCTGTCCTGATGATCCCAGACCTGGCCACAGCTCTCCAGATGTGCCTCACAGGGCTGAGCAAAGGGGCAGGGTCACTCCCTGACCTGCTGGCACTGCAGCAGGTGTCCTGTCCTGATGCACCCCAGGATTCCATTGGCCCTCTTGTCCCCCCGGGCACTGCTGGCTCATGGACAGATCAGTCCCCAGCCTGTACAAGTGCCCAGGATTGTTCCTGCCCAGGTGCAGGACCTGCATTTGCTCTTGTTGAATGTCAGATGGTTCCTCTGTGCCCATCTCTCCAAGCTGTGTCTCTCTGAAGGGCTGCACAGCCCTCAGGGCTATCGGCTGCTCCTCCCAGCTTTGTACCATCAGTGAACTGCTGAGGAAGCATCGACCCTTCCTACAATCCCTGATGAACAAATTAAACAGCATCTCAGTTCCACCCTGGCTTTAGGCTTACAGTGCTCCCACAGAAGGCCACAGCATGGGCTGTGAGAGGAGAGTCCTGTTTGGGCACTCACTGGCTTACAGTGACATTAATGGATATTAGTGGCCTCACAGATCTCATGATTATTATCATGAAACAATGGAGGAATCCCCACATGAGCTATATGAAATTTAGTAGATGTCCTTAGTAATTTTATTAGGGGTGAATACAGAGAAGCTTTTCCAGTCAGTCTACAGCCCATCAAAGTCTGTGCATGATTCCAGATTCTGCCTCGTGTGCAGCAATTTGATGGCTGTGCTGTGCCAGCTGATAAAAGACATTGTCCTGAAGTCTTTCAGCACCTCAGGTATCTGGCTGGAGTTGAAGTGTAGGAGAAATATGTTGTAGTTTGCAGCCTCCTCCAAGCCTTCTGCATCAGTTCGCTCATTTTTCAGTCACTCAGCTTGAACCAATAGTCCTCCTGTGTGGGTAAGGATGGTGAAAACAGGGCCTGTGCTCCTGGGGAAAAGCTATAGGAAATCTGATGGTAAAATTATTGAGCAGGGAACTAACCTAGGTATGTCAGGCTTCATTAAATTTTAAAATCTGTATTATTTGATAAGAACAGCCCCTTATGATGGTGTATGGTTGTAAATTATCCAGTGAGACCTCATCATGCTGCTTGTTTTTACTCAGATCATTAAGCAAGTGTGAGATCACCAGTGGCCTTGCTCTGGAATACTTAACTGTTTCAATTATCTCAGCTGCAGTTTTATTCTGAACTGTTCAGATTCTTGAAATTAAACTGACAGCTTAGGTCCTGCCGTTTGTCACCTTAGTGAAGCAGGAAATTCTGTGGTTATGGACTCTACTGTGATTCGTGTTTTCTTTTTCAGAGTAATTGATTGCCACCACAACTTGTGTCATGTAGAGTAGCTGATTGTGTGATGTTTCTATCAGGTTTTCTTTGCTCTCTTGGAAAATGCGCCAGTTTGGTTTGGGATGAGTCACATGTCGGAGTCAACAGCGTCTATTTAGGTTCTTGCATTGTTTCCAAACAGGCAGAAATGGAAATCAAGATTTGAAAGATAGTGGACAATAGATGTAGTATTTAGTGTTAGAATGACTACAATATTTCATTCCAAGTTGTTTGATCTACTTGTTTGATTTACTAAGATAAAAGATAAAAATCACTTTAATTTAATAAAAGAAAAATTTCATCAGAAGGGCATGTACTGTACACCTCAGTAGCTAAATCACAAAATTCATATAGTTCCCAGAGGAAAGGTTATAAATTAGTCTTGTACAGTGATATTGAACAAAACTGGGAAGAACTGTGGAGTATAAAACAAGAGTAGAAAAAATTGTTTAAACAACATGAACTCATTACAAAATTTGTGCAACTTAAAACTAAACTAAAAGATGCCATGCTGGGTTGGGTTTTTTCTGTCCCAAGAATATGATTTCCCTTATAAATTTTATTATGACTTTAACAATAATTGGGAAAAAACCATATTCATTCTGTCTGCATGGAGATGTGCTGCCTTTTTTGTTCTCTTCCCTTTTGTGTGTTCAGCTCTCATCTCCAGTTAACTATACTATCATTTAAAATATAACAGAATGATACAATTTAGATTAAATTAATAGGAAAATGTTCACTTGTGTATAGTGTTATAGAGTAATTGCAAAGCAGTGACTCAGAAGAATTTATCGTGGAGCTACAGGAAGGAGCTTGGATACAGTAGAGATGATTTGCCAAGTAGAAGTATTGTGTACTGATGAATGCAGAGATAAAAATGCTCTTCTTTGCTGAGAGGTAATGAAATGGACTTTGAGATTAATATCCTTCTGACAAGGGAAATATTCAATGTATTTCTCTGCTGAAAGTCTCAGTCTTCCCTCTCAGCAATGCAAAGTGCAGAGGTGACAGAGAAGTATCCAGGCAATGGGAGGTACTGAAACTACAGAGCAGCTTTTGTACTCCAAATAAAAATAAAAGTGGGTTCTTTTCACAGCACAGCCTGATGTATATGCTGGCAAAATAAATCAAGTTCTGGCCAGCTACAGATAGTTGGAATACTTTCCAGAGAATCCCATTTACCAGGAGTCCTGTAACTATCCAGACTATCAAAAGAGGGGTTTCCTATGAAACTGCATGTGACATGGGAAGCAAATGAATTTGTGGTTTTCTTGACAAAGGTTATCTGACACAATACCATGCTGTATTATTGCGAAAATTACTGCCCACTAAGTGAAAAATGTTGGAAGAGATTGGCAAGGAATGTCTTGTGAGTATGCATCTCACACACGGGTAGGTGGAATGTGCCACTTAACAAATGATTCTATTTTTAGCACCCAAACCTTCTTCATATGCTTGCAGTGAGGAGAGGAGGCTGGTGTGTGTGAGTGAGGCGGCCAAAGCAGTTGTGGCCTTTCCCTCGGCTCTCCATGGTCTGGCTTTGCAGAGGGAAGGATCCTGCGGCAGCTGGCGGCGCAGGGCCGGCCCCTGGCTGTAGCCATGGTGTGGAATTTCCCCGTGTTCAGGATATTTAGACAGCAGCACACTTACAAATGTGTTGTAAAATTGGACGCCTGCCGGGGAAGGCTTGGGCCTCCTGGTTTACTTACTAAGCCCATGTTTCAATGGAGAAGCAAATTTGATTTTTCTCCCCCCTCCCTCTCTTCTTCTTTCTCTTTTCCCTCCTCCCCCACCCCTCCTTTGCTAAAGAGGCATCAGTGACTGGTGAGAAGAACTGACCAACTTGACCTCCTCTCCCACTGGTGGTCATGAGAATAATACAGGAGGAGGTCAGAGGTCAGCTTTTGAATACTCTTAGGAGCTAATTTATTACAAGGGGGGAGTTTCACATTGGCTGAATTATTTTCTTGAAGAGAAGACCACACTTGAGTTTGTTTATGCCTTGTGTTCATTGGGAGTTCTCTTTAGGAGCCTTTCTATGCACCTGTGCAGAGCACAATAAGAGCCCTTTTCTGCAGGGCGGAATAGCCGACAGCCAGAGGAAAAATAGGCTGGCCTGGAGCAGAACCTGCAGCTATTTGATTACAGAATGTGGTCCGGAGGGGCTTTCCATTGTAATTCCCTCTCCCCACCCCCTTCTTTCCCCCTTATCCTGCTGCTGGGTGTTTTTTGTACTCCAAATAAAAATAAAAGTGGAACATGGGGAAGCTGGGATGGGGGAGGAGGGAAGGAAGAAGAGCACGTTTGCACAGACATCATGCTGAGAAATAGAGGCACAAATCCTTCAGGAAATAAGGATCTGGCTTGCTTGGAAGTCAGTGACAGTAAGAGCTGCCGCTCTCTCAGTGCTTCTATTTGCTGTTGGGGTACAAGAAAATTATATATTCTGCTTGCATTTCTAGTTGCCTTAGCTGCCTAGAACACCGGGATACCTTATGACTTATGAGTTTGGAAATTATTTGCCTAAATTTAAGTGTCCTGGCTACGCTTAATCTCTCAGCTGCTCGGCTACAGCCCAGCAACCTCGTCTCTGTCATCCCTCTTAGTTTCGTACAGTGTCTGGTGATATCTCAAGCATCACTTGCCCTCAGACAGGGCAGCTGTGGCTGCATGTTCCATTGAGACTCCCATTATCCAGAAAATCTTGACCTATTGCAGTGATTTTTCTTTTTACAAAACAACCTTCAGCCTTTGTTTGGAGTTTAAAGAAGATCTGTTGTGTGTTAGGAGGTGCTGTACATTAAGCTCTCTGTGCACTGAAATCTGTAACTTTGCCTGAATGTTCTACTGATTTAAATTTGTCCAGATTGTTGGGGGAAAAACTCTGAAAGCCAAATTCATGTAAACAAAGCAACTTTCTTTTGAACACAGTGGGATTAGGAGGCTGAGCCTTCTCAGCACTGGAACCTGGGTTTGTTGGGGGAGTTTTACATATTCCACATTTTCAAGCACCAGGACTAGTTAAAGCTCAAGCTTTAAATGTGCTCATTAGCTTTGTCTGAGCAGGCAAGAGGTTGGAGCCACTCTGGGGGGCTTGAGAAGGAATTACGTAGTTCCCAGAGCTGAAGTCAAATTTAAGGAAAACAGACTTTCTGCCTACAAGATTTCTCCCCGCCGCCGCGGTTGGTATTTTGTCTTAAATATCAAGACAATTTGCCTGTTACAGTTTTGGAGGGAGATTTACAGCCATTTAGCAGATATTGCTGGCAAACATTATAAGTTATATGATTAAAAAGCTCATCTGCACCCAAACAGACACAAGAGCAGACAGGGTTCCCTCCCTGAGCCCTCCCAAGGCTGTCACAGGGGAACATCAGCTCCACGGTCCATCAAGGTGAGAACACAGACTGAGGGGGTCACAGCCTGGGGTTTGGTGCTCATTTTGGGGTGCAGGCTTCTGGATTCAGCCTCTGAGCAGTTTGTTTAATATCACCTGAGGGAGTGGTGGATTGCACAGGTGGGTGGGTGCCTGTCACTGACAATAGTAAAAAATCTTAGTGTAGGCAGAACATTATCACAGTAGGAGCTGTGATGATAAAACCACAGACCATAGTGATGAAACTGAAAGGAAGTAAGTCCATTTTAGTATAGATCTGGAGGGAAGAAAAAAAACAAAAACAAAAACAACAAAACCAGACATTTTTCCATGCTCTTTGAACATGTGGAGTCAGTGACGAGGCCCAAGACTTCAGAAAACAAGCACCATCCTGGCAGAGGGGTGGACCCTGTGGCGGTCTGGTGACAGGAGAAGTCAGATATTCACACTTCCACCAGAGCATCTGAGCAGCATCCCGAGCCAAATGCTTTTCATTCTGGCTACACTGCCCCGTGGAGCAGGAAGACATCTGGGACATGGTGCTGCTGTGCTTAGAGAGAGGCTGTAACTGAGCACTGCCCCGCTCCTCCTGTGCTGTGGCACCTGGGCCTGCCCCAGGCTCCTCTGATTTTGCCCCTCAAGTTACGGCATCTGGAGGCCAGAAGCTGTCAACTCTCCCACCTGCACTGTGTCCACACCTCTCAGAGCGGTGTAAATGCTGGGGTCTGCCAGCTGAGGTTTCCATTCTGTGACACAGGGGCACTGCTGGTGGGCTGGGCCTGCATTGTCCTGGGCACCGACACACAAACCTTTATTAAAAGTGTGCCTCTGCTTTATTCCATGTTTTCTCTGCTGGTTTCACTGTGCCAGGTGTTGGCTTCTCTGTGCTTATGGAAGAGCCTTGTTCACAGGGGTTTTACTGATAAAACACAATCAGGGAAAGCAGAGCTGAGCCGACCTGTTGTGACTGGGCAAACAGGCTGGACACAGCACCCACGGCGCTGCTGCTGGGGGGCTGGTATGGCCTAGGGTTTTCCAGGATAACTCCATTGGATTGGGTTGAGTTGGATTGGATTGGGTTAGATTGGATTGTATTGGATTGGATTGGGTTGGGTTGGGTTGGGTTGGGTTGGGTTGGGTTGGGTTGGGTTGGATTGGATTGGATTGGATTGGATTGGATTGGATTGGATGGGTTGGGTTGGGTTGGGTTGGGTTGGGTTGGGTTGGATTGGATTGGATTGGATTGGATTGTGATGCCTTAGGTTTTAACTTCTGTATTTTTCAGGTTCTGTGCTGCTTAGTGTGTAACTCTGAAGTTTCTTGTAGCCTGTTAACTGCTGCTCTCTCATGCTAGGCAGACATAACAAAGCCTCTCTGGGCCTGCTCTTCAAGGACACCCAGACTGTCCTAGGCCCAAAAAGTGTAAACCAAAAGCCTTTGAGAGGGGGGCAAGCTGAGGGGAATTACATCATTGACCTGAAGCTTTAATTGGAGAATTAACCCTGATATGCAAATGAACCAAGCCTATAAAAGTGTGAAGAACTCGTGACCTGTCGTCCATCTTGGAGTCCATCTTGGCAATAGCCTCTGGCTCCCCAGGGGGTACCTTTCAAGGCCTTTCAAATAAATGCCTACTTTTATTCCTTTGCTCCTGTCTAGCCTATGTTTTTAGGTGGCCTCTCAAGGCATCAATTGGATTGGATTGGACTGCAATCTCCATTGGATGGAGTTTACCACACACCAGACTTCCCCTGTTTACTTCACAGAGGAAGGAATTTCTACACCCATGGAGTTCAACAGCCAAAATAACACCGTGTTAGTAGTTTATGTAGAGATATCAATTTTGCTGAGTGAAGCAGTGCTTTCGTTGCTGTTCACACCTGGTGGAGCCTGGCCTATTTCAAAGTGGTCATGTCTAGGAATAAAATGATATCTAAAGTTTCAGCTGCTTCCTCAGAGAGTTGTCAGATAAGGATCTTAGAGTTTGTTTCATTTTTGATCAGCAAGGGCATATGTTCAAATGTGCTCCTTGCATTTGAATTTCTCAGGGATACAAAGAGCAGGCTCAGTAAACCCAAAAGTTTGAAATGAAATTGGTTGCAGTTTATGTAACTGTTTAATAAATAAAAGCTCTAGTTCTATACAGAATTAAAGCTGGTTTTTAATTTAATTAACTAAACATCAAATAATTACTTACACAATGTCATGAGCATACTTAACTTTTTACTTATTCATATGTAACAGCTCACTGCTTTATTCCCTCCTGGGAAGACTTTATTTCTTTTTCTACCCTTTCAAAATACAGTCAGTTCAGCAACTTAGCTTAATTGAGTGATAATGAATATTTAGTAAGGATAATCATCTGTAGGGGTTTTTTTTATATGTTAGTGACACTGAGAGTCTGTATGGATCACTCACAGCCTTTTTCTCGTCTCTTTTCGTTTACATTGTATTCCACGTGAGGAAATCTTGATTTCTAGGAATGAACTTATGGTTTATGACTGATAACAACTTCTTTTTGTGTTCAGCATGACGATGTTTTGCTGAAACACTGTGGTAGTAAGGTTCTTCATGTCTGTTCTACTTTGAAAAGTCACATTCTCTGTTTTAATTTATAATATCTTACCTATTTTTAGAATAGGCAATCTGCCAGATTGAAAATTGGGAGCCATGAAGATCAAGAAAGATTTTTATGATGGCTGAAAGCTGTGTAAAAAGAGTAAACACAGTGGTTTTATAGTAGATCATCTACCCTGCATAACCAAGAAAGCTCTAATAACCACTTAAAACTGATATCCAGAAGCGATAATTAAATTATTCTTCCTGGAATTTAGTTCTGTCACAAAGAAGTGATGTCACACCACCTTATTCTCAAACTAAGCATTCGTAATATTTGACAACCTAGGGAAGGGTAACTATTGATGCATCTATTTATGTTGTTTCGGGATTTTTTAAAATTCTTGTCAAGTCTACTTTTTGTAGATTGATTAAAAAAAACCAGCTAATTGAGCAGGTTTTTTTGTTAATTTACTAATTCTAAAGCTTTTAGAAGAGCGGACTCTGCATGAGCAAACACTTTGTATACATTCATACAATCACTCACCTTGTAAAAAAATTAATTTTTACCCTTTCCCAAGGGAAAAAGGTGCATTTCTGCAATAAAGAGTCAAGTGGAAGAGTTTCAAAATGGTATTTTCTCTAGAGAGTTGCTGGTTGCTTAGCTGGTGTGCTCCTGGGTTGTATGCTGAAAATATCCCAGTTCTGGCAGGGACAGCTGAAATTAAGGCTTTCAGTGGGTGAAGGCTGTTTGCAGGATCTCCTGCTGAGCCTGCTAAGACAGATATTGTGGGGTAATTTCTGGAGTTTTGCCAGTTGCAAACAGGGGGCCCCACCAAGCCTATTAAGGTAGGAATGAGGTTGGAATGCCACACTTTGCTACGCTCTGTTTTCCACTGTCCCTGCTCTGCTGACCACCAGAGTAAAAATAAATTAGGGGAATTTTTTTTTTTCACTATAATGTCTGCCATCCCTTATTACATGTTGTAATTTATAAATAGTTCATCTGATTAACTGTGATTTTATTTATTTTTCTTAGTACAAAATAGAATAATAAACATTTTCTCATTGACCTCCCTCCTCGCCTCTGCAAGTAGCAGGACAAGATGACATACATCCACTTTATTTTGTTATGAAGCCATAAATCTTTATTGGCCTTTTGCTGATGTTGTTTAGGAGGATCAAAATTAAAATGCAGCTTTTACATACCATTTTAATGTTTTTAAGAATGTTGTCATTAAAAAGTCCTGTCAATCTAGCTCATTTATGGTTCACCAAAGTGTTGTGTCTCAGTTCCCAGGCCTCAGCTACCCATTGTGAGACTGATTTTCTTGCGTGGTGGAAAGTGTGGCTCAGGACAGAAACAGAGTTCTTGCCTTAAAACTGGGAAAGGCTACTGCGTTGCCATAATACTTGCTGAAAGTCAGGCATTTTGAAGGTTGGGTGTCCAATAAGGAGGTTTTCTAAAGAGTGGATTTATTAAATCAATAACTTTATGGGTCTGAAGCAGACTCCTTGCAATGTGGCATAAAGCATGAGATGCAGAAGTTTGGAAAGGAATGTTTTGGGTGGGGGTTTTTTTTGAGGGGGAGAGTCTTTGGGGGTTTTTTTGTGCAGGTTGTTCATCTTGGAATAATTTAGCATTAAAGTACTCTACTGTATGTTGCACACAGATGTGGTTTAACACACAAACTGAATAGCCTGTTGCTCTTTTCTTCAAGGTTTCAGAGCTAAATTTTATAGTTTTTGGCAGTCTGTACCTAGAAGTCTCAAAAATTTTCTATAAGCAATATCTTGTGGCCATAAATTATCACAACCATTTTAGGTTTGTAAAAAGCCTACATAAATCTCCCTGTAAGCACAACAATAAAAAGTGCAAATGTGTTTAGTAATGTTTCTTGGGTCACCATTGCTCTGAGTTGCGTGTAACAGTACCCTAAAAACTACAACTGGAAGCCTATCTTATTACCTATTTGTTAACTCCCACCATAACTTGCTGCAGTAATAAAATCACTAAGCTGTGCTGTTTATTGCCCTTTTGATATGTGGCAACATAAGTGGACCACAGGCACTCTAAGATAAAACAGGAGGAGGCTGGTTTTCAATATTAATAGTGCAGATGTCAGATCTCTGCCTCCTTGGAGCCAACAAACCAAGTTTGATTGTTGTGGGCTTTTTGGGTAGTTGACTTCATGCAACCTCTGGGTTCCTTATTTACTGGTAGAGAGAGAGCATTGCTCAACACATGGCTGGCATCACCCTCAGTCATTCTGAGAGAACATTATCTAAATGACTGAACTGTTATTGGAAACATCCCTGCAAGTTCAGCTGTACTCTGTGCTTTATGAACCTATAGGAAAACATGGTTCTTGCTTCAAAGAGCTCATAATGAGGTTCAAAATAAGGCCCACCACATCAAAAGAGAGATACAGGGCAGGAGGGAGGGAAGACGGGGAGAACTGAGGTGCTTTTGTCCAGTGGGGCACAGCAGAATCAGGCCTTTAGCTCCTCACTGGTCCAAGCAGCTCAGTGTAAGGGTTTTAATTGTGGTTGTTCCAGCCAGTCCCCTTTCCCAAGAGTGTGCCCCAGTTTGCAGCAGGACTTGATCTGATTCCAAACCCTGCTCTGTTTCCTCAGCAGGGCTGTGACCGAGATCCACCAGCAGCTCAACAGCTGCAGAGCACCCGCTGCTGCTGAAGGAAGTGTCCAAAGCCAATCTGGAAGGGCAAAAGTTGGATAAGATTTCTGCTGTGCACCTGATTGGCTGCAATTACACTGTAAATAATTTAATGATAACCTGCCATGTGCATTTTTTCACCCAGTGCTCTAATTGCCCCATGACTTTACCTAAATGCTGGGTTGTGAAGATTATGTCAAGGTTTACTCAAAGGATTCTTATTTTCCATGTAGTCAGTGAAAAAGATGTAACATTTTGTTGTTCATTTAATGATGGGGCTGGTATCTCCTTGCCAGGTGATTGGCAGGCTACGCTGCAGGAAAGAGTGAATCTTTAGCATATCTTGGCTTTTAATATATAAATTAGATTGACTCAAAGGGGAAGAGAAGTCTGGAACACTGGAGAAGGTGCAGTGGGGCTGTTGGCTAGAAAAATGTGTAATTTCTTTTTTTTCTGAGCAGGGACTGTTATTCTGCATGACTGTGGGAAACTGAGTTGCAGGTTTCTCCATCATAGTCGGCAGGGAAGGCAGCTGGACCTGGGTTTCCCATTACATACTCAGTAAATGACAAAGCAGGTATGGGGTTAAAAGGGTCCCATCCTCATTTTTATCAGAGAATTCCTCCCAAGGCTGAGAAACTTCCCGTATCACAGCAGCTGGGAACCTGCCCTTTAGGGATTTTTGTTTTCAGCTCATGATGGTTTCTCACAAAACCACTGAAAAATGTGGTTTTGGAAGCTCTGTTACAGAGGTGATGATGGGGGAGGACAGGCAGTGTATGTATGCTATGGATACATCTCAGAGTAGAAAAAGCATCATCCCAAGCAGCTCAGAGAAACTTTATTTTCCTCAGTCTCTGGAACTGGAGGCTTCACATCCTGGAGTAAACAATGTAGTTAAAAATTGGTGTAAAGTAGAGTTCAGTGAGGCATAGATCAAAATTAGCCCAGCTGTCCATTTGTTCTACTGGCCATGGAAGTTTTCTCTGTGATCCTCACACCCTCGTATTTCTTTTTCCTTGGACTTTGGGGAAGCCCTGCATGCTCAAAGCCTCCCATTATCAGTGTCCCTGTAAGGCCAGCTCAAAGCTGAGCCTGTTCCCGTTGGATTTACTGTGTTCTCACTGGCAGATGATCTTTCTGCAGAAACTACATCCCTGTCTGTGTGTCAATGCTTCTGAAACTGCAGTTGCTGCAACACTGTTTAGTAGAAGCAGCCCTGGAGTAGGGCTGTTCAGACAGCACAACTTCCCCCCTAACTCTTGTATGAACACTTCACTGACTGCTGAAATATTTTGTAAGCAATATATATTGCAGGTACTTTTCAGCTGTTCTAACCATTTCTAATGTAGAAGGTTGCTCAGTGTGGATAATTGTCTTGCAAAAAAATTAAAATTTCCAAACCTTCTGACTACTACCAGCTAGTAGTTGTTCTCTCACACAATTGGATTTGAAAAAGTGCTTTAGGAGCAAAAAACAGCCAGCAACTCGAGTGCACAGCCAGCTTCTGTTCGTGTGTTGAAGTGAAAGCTCTGTCTGTCCTGTAGCTCTGTCCTGCCTGGGTCTAGACTTGGCCGTTCAGTGTGAGAGTTTGAGGGTGAAATTCAGCCATTGCCGTGTAACAGTGCCACAAACCCCCACCAAGTCACTTCACAGGTGTCATTTTTTTGGCTAAAGAGAGAATTAAAACTTATCCTTCCACTCTCTTGCCCCATGCCCTGACTGTGACTGACCTTTGTCATTCCCAAGTAATGCAACAAGATGATTCCCTACTTTCCACTGCTCCTCAAAACAGAGAAAGAAAACTCATGCCTGGGAGGGGTTGGCAAGAGAAAAAAGGAGTTGGGAGTCTGTTTAAAGCAGACCTTTAAATCAATGTGCACCTCAAAAGATGCAGAGGGCGCTCAGACACCAAAGGAATAATCGGTGCATTGAGCTGCTCTGCTTTAATTTGTGCCCCGTGACTCTGTAAAACCTCTTGTATCCTATAATTAAAATTACTGACCAAGTGATTACACCTTCAAGTGAATGGTGTTTCAAGGTTTGTTTGCATTTTGGAGGGTGTTTTTTATAGTTTTTAGAAGAATGAAAGCTACTGAAAGGAATACGTATTGTAATGTGCTTTCTTAAACTCTAGAAATGGCAATAATAGTTGAATTTTATTTTAAGGATGAAAGACAGCAGACATTGTATACAAAACATTCCCTTCTTTCTTAGGTATAATGTGTCTAAAATTATGACAGCATTATGCTTGGAAATGTAAATTGTTCCTTTGATAAAATATTTAAAGGCACATAAGTTTGTGTATTTGGATACCTAAACCCAAAACTCAGCTCTAGTATTAATATGTGGCCTAAGATTTCCTGACAACTGTCTGCAGTACCTCAACATCCCCATGTAATAATCAAAACTGCCTCTTTTCTTCTCTTAAATTTAGGCTTCAAAACCTGGCTTGAGGAAAATAGAGGTATCTTGGCTTTCTGACTTTTGTCTCTCATATATTTATTTAAGCCAGATTTTCAGACATGATCAGCATCCAACATTATGCAATCTGTTCTTTTCTGTTCACTAGGCATGGAAGTGTAAGATTTAACTTTTTCCAACTCCAGTTATCTGTGCTGAGTTTCTTTATGTTGTTTGTCAGCTTTTTTGACAATCTGCCCTTGACTATGCCTGCATAATTAGAGATGGTATATGGAACAAAACCTAGAGTGATGAGGCACTCTCCTTTTCATTTTTTAAAATGTTTACAGTTCTGCAAAATGATTCATTTAGGTTGAAACTATCCATTTGTATTGCTATGTGGAAGAAGTGTTTTCTCCAAACTTTTAATGTTTTATGCCCATCTATGTTTGTTTTTCTGGCTGAGAAAAGTATTTTTTCATATGATGCATACATAGAAATGCGCATACACAGTATATTTTAAGTTGTAGTGTAGTTGAAATGGGAAACGATGATGATGATGATACTAATACTAATAATAATTTGATCTCCACCCACAGGATATTGGAATTTTTGAAGGGTCATAATCCCTAGTCATACATCTCAAGAAAATCTGTTTTGGTGTGACTACATTACAGGGGTTTGACGAAAACAGTTTGTACAGGCACACCGGCCTTTTTTATGCTTTTCCACTCTTTGATCTTCTTTGCAAGGATCACTCACCATTCCATTGATCCTGTGCACACAAGAAAGCAGAGTTGGTTTCCGTTTGTGTTGGTTGAGCTGACAGAGATGGTCTGCAAGGTGAGAGTTTGTGGGCCTGTGCTCTGCAGCCCATGTCTGTGTATTCTAGCTCCTAACAGTTATTTCATAGTTTTTCCAGGAGCTGTAACAATTTATTGCTTAAATGAATATTCCATATCTGTGGTGTGTGAAGGCATGAGAAAAAGGCATTACTCTAATCCAGCTCTTACGTGTCATGGTTGAGCTGTGCCGATCACATTTTCATGGTTTCCCAAGGAGAGGAGGGTTATGAGATCATCCCTTGTGTCTCTGGTTTTGGCAGTCTCCTCCCTTCCTCCCCCTCTTTCTCCCTTTGTCTTCACCAATAACTTTTGAACCCCCTGGCTGAGTTCAGTCTCATTTTCTGGTGCAGAAGTCTGAAATTTATTAAATTCCTCGAGGTGTAATGAAAACTGGCAGTCAGGTAGCGGAGAGACACTCCAAGGAGTTGTCCTCCACGGAGGAAAAGGCTTCCAGTGTAAAATGGAGCCCTTGTTAGAGTGCAGACAATCAGCACAGGGGCAGCTCTAAACAAAGACATTGTTTCATGAGTCCTACTGTTTGCAGATATGTTTGGGTTTAGGCTGCGAAGTGTTGTGCTTTGTGTCAGGATTAATCACAGAAGTGCTGCTGCACGGGAAATTTATGGGAACATTTTGCAGTCAGACATGAATTTATTTTCTTTACTTGTTTGCACACTAGTGTGTGTGTGTGACATCAGCCTCCTGGGGGATGCAGACACACACTCCTCATCAGTCTTTGGGGCTGGCCTTTCAGAGCTCGGCTCTCCACTGTCTCTGCTTCTGTTCCTGCTTATAGACACATGGAAATGTGTATTAACATGAAAAACATGTTTTATACAAACCTGTGTAGTGGCTGTGTTGCAAAGGTGAAGCAGTTTGACTGTGAAAGCCTCCTGGAATATAACTGTGGTAGTAAATGTTCCTGCAACCCAAACCCATCCTCTGCAGATATTTTATGCTACACTTTCCTCTTTTCTTGCTAATGGGAGGTGTCCCAGTTTGAGACAAATTCGGAGGAACGTCCAAATTTGAACATCCTCTGACAGAAGGCAGGTTACAGCCACCCCTCCTCCACCAGGTTCGGGAAAAAAATTTTCCTCGGAGGAAAGTGAAAACCTATTTATTTAACAAACACATGGGAACAGAATAATGCTAAATAATAAAACCTCTCACTGTGGAGAGAACCAGGTAAAATTCAAAGTCCTTCTGTAGGTGTGGCTGTTCTTTCTCCGGAGCTGGGGTGTGGCCCCTCCCGGTGCTGGTGATCCGGACCAGACCAGAATAGTCCAAGCAAAGTTCTTGCCTCAGCTAGCGAGTCGGCTAAACAGCAAAGAATTTCAACTCTCTGTCTCTCTCCTGAGAAGAAGCTGAAAAACTCGGAAAAAAAAAAAAAAAGGAAGGGTGCTTTCTCGGCTCTTGCCACTGTAGAGGCACTCAGAGGAGTAGCAGTGACCTTGGAGCACAAAACTGCTTTGAAAAGTTCATCTGGCTTTTTTTTTTTCTTCTCTCACACCCAGTTTAAAGGCACAGAAAGGCACAGGATTCATATCTGGGCATAGAGCGGCGATAGGGGATACAACATCATATAAGTCACCCCAAGACAGGAGGAGAATTTGCCTCTTCTCCTGTGCAAGTCACTGATAATGCTCCAGGTGATTCTGTGATGGCAAGCACAGCCCTGGCATGGAGGGAACTCTTTCCACACTTCTGACTGTCATGGGATTCCAGGAATGGGTGAGTGCATCCACGTTGGCTCCACAGACACCTCTCAGGCTGTCTGCAGTAGCCGTGTGCCCAGAGTTTTTGAATATCCTGCACCATGGACACCCAGAACTAGTAAGGATGGTGACAGTGTGCAAAGCAATGAAGGGGAAATTACAGACTTGAAATAGGAAAAAGATTGGGCATGTTTACAAAGGTATTAAGGGCTGTCTCCCAAGGCAGGATTCAGCAGTAAAAACAGCTGTATATATTTATACACACCTGTGTGTATGTATTTATGTTACATTTTTTTAATTTTCATTAATAAGATACATAGAATACTTTACTTGCACAGTCCAGTATTGATATTTTCTCTCTCATGTTGTCTGTACATGACCAAACTGTAAAAAAAAGGCCTGACTATGTGGGGATGACTCACCAGCAGCTGATCTCAGCAGCTCTGCAGTCTGGGTTTTGTCTTTAGAGTTCAAGGAGGATTTTTATGCACAGAGCTGTACTTCTTGATATTTAATATTTCAGGTCTCATTCCCACTGACAGTCTGGAGCAGACAGGGTCATGACTTAACTTGTCCATGAAGTAAACAGAACACTATTGATGCCATAAAGATAAGTCATATTCCTTACAAAGACCACATTGAAGACACATACTTGAAGAGGCTTGTGTTTGGAAACCAGGACAGGCCAGATTGATAATTGCCTGTGTGATATCAATTCAGTCCCTGCACACATAAGCACAGTGATTAGAGCTGGTTGATGATTAAGTAACAGATTTTCTTTTCATGTGCTTCAGAATACATTAAATAGTTTAGAATCCCGTAGTGACATATTTAATGAAATATTAAACATCCTAGCAAAAATAAAAAAGACATCTATTTTCCTGGCAAAGCAATACCTTGGAAAGACTGAAAAACCCACTTTGTTTCAGTTTGCTGCTTATTTCAAATTGGTAGCAATTAGGAATGCATTCTTTAATTGCCTGGCTGCAGTTTCCTGACTCTGTATGGAGTAGGTGCACGAGAAAGCTGTTTGCATGCTGAACTTCTGCACTTGTCTCATTCAGGGTGGGATTTGGTTACCTCAGTGTGAGTATCTGCTGTCATTTGAGACAGCAAGGTATCCCACCTGGCTCCTGGCTGCGACTTCTGAGAGGTGCAAGTCCCCAGTCAATCTTTTCTCCTGCCTGAAGCCCTGTGCAAACATTTCGGATGTGGAATAGTGTCTCAAGCGGCTCCAGTGCTTACACACAGACAGGTCACAGCACACCTGACTGACTTTGCCAGCTGGAAAATACTTTTAAAGTGGAGCTGTGTGTACAATAATGTTAATATGCAGATTTTCTCACCTAAATGTTAATCGCAGTAAGAACAGCACTCGCGTGTCAGATGTCAGCATCTTTAGGTAGTGTAGCACTGCCAGTTCTGTCACATGGAACAAGGTATGTACAGCAGGGAGAGCGAAACCCAGCCCAGAAATGTGTGCAAGTGGAGTCTGTGCCCCCAGGGAGCTGCGTGGGCTCCTGCAAAGGGCAATAATGTGCGGCAACATCCTGGGGAACGGACCAGTGGCAATGCTGGTAGAAACTACAGGCCTGCCCAGCCTCTGTGTCCAGCTGTGGGCACTAACAGATGCTTAGAGAAGATCATAATCAAAGCAGGGCAGCATGTGCAGATGCAAAGGTCCTCCCAGGAATTCTGAGTCCTTCAGGAATGTGTCCAGTTGCTCTGAAGTCACAGAGTCAGTTTTAAAATCATAATCCCATTTACTCCCCCAATAACACTGTCTACTTTGTAACCAATAAATAGGCATCACTGGCCTACTCATGAAAGCCTCAGGAGTGTAGTGTAATATTATTCACATTTCTGGTTTCATCTTTTGGGTTTGGACCTACAAACAATTCATAGTGTTTTGCCCCAGAACTTTTGGGTCGGTATTTCTCAATTCACCATCATGGAACTAGTCTAATTTTCCAACGCCTAAAAAACCAAAGCAATATTTTATATTTCTTTATGTGTGAAAGGCCGAGTGTCTAAAAAACTGTGGAAAGACTTCAAAGGTTTCTTTTCAGTCTCTTTTTTGACCTTATTCATTCACCATTTTATGCCCAAACAATGTCATAAAATGCTACCTCAAGATCTTTGAGTCCTAGATGCGTCCTGTGCTTGGTAATTCATCTGTTGTTGTTGTTATGTTGCCTTTCAGCAGATGAAGTTTTATTGGCTTCAGATATTTTCCCTTTAAAACCTCCCACCTAATGTCCCTTTTCCCCATCCTTCTTGACATAAGAGAAGGGAAAGGGTAGGGCAGCTCTCCACCTCTTTTGAACTACTTTGTCCTTCACCATTTTTAGTAGATAAACTATCCACAAATGCAATGCTGGTTTAGCACTTGATTAAACCTCCTGATTTTAGACAGCAAAACATTCTGAGGTTCCTGGTAAACTTTTGGGTAATTGTTTATCATTATGAGAGTTAAAAATTACTCTTGGGATGTAGTTTGTGCTGAAGTTGTAGCATTATTTTGCACTCCCATGACACTCTGAGCAATAAAAGCCTCTGCATAGCTACAATTGCAATGTGCCTTCGTTCCCACTTATTCTGAATTAACTACAGATTAATGTATATGTCATGTTTTCATAGTCAGGTAGTAGCTTTATATGCCCTCAACCATATTCCATAGAGAGTTTTTTGGTTTGGTTGTTTCTTTGTTGTTGTTTTTGGGGTTTTTTGTTTTATTTCCCTGTAAATAAACATTTGGAAATGGTCTGTCAATGGTCTTTCCACATCAAATTTTAGGAAAAGTTTGCCTGAGCATGCCACAGCATTTAGTAATCAAGTATGCATAAATAAATGATTCTTCCTTTTTCTGTAATTCGTGGGATTGTGACCTAATAGATGATGTACAGATTTTGTTATCCACATTTAGATGACTTCAAAGCAACATATTTAAATAATTAACCCACAATTTTAATTGAGAGCAATTGGTTAAGATCTAAACATTTGGTAGGAAAATATTCTAACATTAGTTGCTGTCCACAGTCATGGATGTGTAGCTTCCCTGCAAGGAAACCCAAGCAGGCAACTGTAGAGATGGCTCTTCTTTCCTTTTTGTCTCCTTTCATTTCTCCTTATTCTGTGTTGGTGAGGAGCAGGATTCTTCTAAGCAGTTTCAAATTCCAGGTTGTGTAATTATGGAAGGTTGAACAAACTCAGGGTTGTCCCAGCTGATTTGGCTTTTGCTTTGCTGCTATCCAGCAGAAGTTGTTCCCCTTCACAGGAATTGTAAGTGTGAAAATAAAAGACATCAGGGAAGTTGTGTTTTGTGTTTGCTTTGTCGAGAATTGTTTAATTTTCAGATGTTCCTGGATCAGTGCTGCTTCTTGGACTCCCCATCTCTGTGTTACTGACTCTGTCTTCACTTAGCTAAGCTACAAATCCGGACGATTTAGCTAAAAGTTGAAATATTTAGTGCTAACCAGAGCTTGTCCCCTGTGTGTCTGTAATCTCCTGGCTGCTCGGCTCCAGTGTGTTCTGCAAATGGGAGCCCTTGGAGAGTGAAGCAGGAACATGTAAAAGCCATTTTCCAGTGGCTACCCAAGCTATCCACGGCTTGTGGGTGTCTTGCTTTATGTGCTGCATTTGCTTTATAAGTCCTTCTGCATCCTGGCAGAATTCCTGCATCCAAAAGGTAAACCTCAAAAACCAAGAAAAAACAAAAACGCCAGATAAAGTCAGAGCCGTCCAAAGACTGATAAGCCAAGTGGACTCTGCTGAAAGTGTTCATGCTTAATTAGAGAATAGGTGGGTCAAGAGACCACTTACCATAGACTGGCATTGTTTGATTTCCTCAAAAAAAACTAGTATATTGTCCCAGTATTTAACATCAGCTGTTAGTAGGACTTGGATTGATACCTGTGAGTTAAGGATGGCCTAACTCTGCTTCTATCTGTGTGCATTCAGTCAGCATTCCTCAAATCCACTCTATGGCAGGATATGTATTTCTACAGGTTGGAGGCAGGGAAGGAGTTCATTCCTGTGGAGTGAACACACTGCTGCAGTCGGGACTGAGACACTTCCCAAGGCAGCTTCCTAAAGGGAAGGGCAGGTTCTTTGCTTGGGGTAACTCATACAATTCAAACAGGGCAAAAATTGCCCCAGACTTTCCAGTTCAGCAGCATGAGCAGTTTCCAGGGTTTCTGTTGGTCACATCAAAAGGTGACAGCTCTGTAAGTCCTTGTCTTGTCTACATGGAGGCAAGTGGTGTGCCCTGGTTTTATCCAACAGCTTGCCATGCTTAATAGGGGACCAGTAAGGAAAAGAATGTTTTTGCATTCAGCTGTCCCTTGGCTCCTTTCAGGTTTTGTTTTTATTTGGCAGGAAGCAAATCAGAAATATGTTTTGGGGTTTTTTCTGAATACAGCAGCATTTCTCTGTATTGAGCAGCTGGTCAGAACTTGTACAAACAAGCTGACTCTTTTACACAGAGCATTTTACCCTTATTGCTTGAAGGTGCAAATCAGTTGGTTGTATTTGACCTAATTTACAATAAGAAGAAACAAAAAGGTATTACTTGAATATAATGCTTGAACATAATTAAATAATTTTATAGGCTAGAATTTTAATTAGTTAAAACCCCTATGTAAAATGTCAGGGCTCAGTTGTATTTGTTGGGTTATCTCTTCAGAGTTCCCTCTAGGCTTTTCCAGAGAGTCTTTTCCCAAATATACCCAGAGCAATTTCTTGTACATGACTCCAAGCCAAACTTATATCCAAACTCAGAAAACCTTGTGACTGTTGGTTGTTTAGATCTTGAAAGTTTCCATTTGAAAATTTTCAGCTCTGTGCAGATGGTTTACAAACAATCTAAAGGAGGACTTAGAGAAGTAAAATTCTTTTTCACTGATTTTGGAAATCTGTTTACAGTTAGAAATAAGCATTTTTTAAAAAGTAGGTATTTAAAATAGGCGATGTGTCTTCTGCAAAATGAAGTCCCAGTCCACTCTTCAGAGTGGAGATTTGCTCTTCCCCACAGCTCAGTGCCCATTAGGACACACTGTTCAGTGTGCTTATAAAAGAAAAGCACTTCTAGGTGTGAAAAGAAATGGTGTCTCACGAATTAGGCAAGTCCCTGTGCAGTTTGCCTTCTGAAGGTGTGCAGGGCCCTCGAGCACTGCAAGAGCAGAGGGGCAGCAGTGGAAGATGTGCTGTGGCTGCACTGCTCAGCTCTGCTCAGACTTCCCAATACTGAGCCTCTTCTGGGGGATCTGGCATGGCCCAAGCTGCCCTGGGCTCCAATCTTTTATACAATCGGTCAAGAGAAGTAGCCAAGGCCTTAAGCCACTCCCTTTCATCAGCCTTGGGAGTGCTGTGGAGCCTGGATGCTGTGCTGGGCTGATTATTGCTTCCCTATGTTTAAGCACACCCAAGGAGTCTATAAATATTGGAATAAATGTGGATAATGTATCTGAACTCGTGATTTCGTTGTTCAGCGTGAGCAGGGTTGCTGTAGGGGTTGTTTTTGTCCTTTTCAACCATTCATGTGCAGTAGGGTTGGACGAGGCAGGCTTTGATGTAGCTTGCATGCAGATCAAACCACAGCCCTGGTCCAGAGAGTGTTTGTGTGTCTGATGAGGGGAGGCTTATTTTTTCAGATAACTGTGTGGGGTTTTTTTAGACACTGAAATCTTTATTTTTCTCTAATGCAGTGAGCAGATAGGTTAAATCCCAGCTATGTATAAATTCTCATGGGTGTGAGCCATCAAGACCTATGTGGGGGATGATTTTGTAAACAAACTTGCAAAATCAAAAGGTAAATTCCACTGGGGAAGTTAAAAAAGAATGGGGATTTTTGCCTCAGTTTTCCTAAAACTGCATTTGTTTCTGTGTGGTATCACTTTCTAAACCTAATTTCAAGTGTAATGCCATGGAGAATGCTCATAGACATTGTTCTGAAGTGATTTATCCTCTAAATCACGGCTGTCTTACTGCCTGCCTTCATCTGAGCCTAAAAGTATAAATGAACTCCAAGGCTTTGATCTGGAAGGTTCAAAACTCAAAGGAGATTTTCCAGGGCTTTGAAGTTGAGCTCTAGAGGGGACAATGCACTGTGCACTTATTCACTGGGGGAGTGCTGTCATCAGACAGCCAAGACTTCACCAGAGTAAATTCATTACAGTGTTTGATGTAGCATTATTACATTAGTATTCGTTTTGGTTTAGAGTCAGAATACAGAAAAAAAAGGAGCTTCTTTTGCTGTTTGACTCCATTTGTTAATTAAAATATTAATTTATTTATTTATCACTCTTTCCACCATTAAATAAACTTCTGGGAAACTGCTCAGAGACATTCTTGCTTCTAGCAGCAGTTTTCAGTAAATGACAGCAAGCAAGGAAAAATTGATATAGACTTTAAAAAAATTACTTCAGCTTCTGAAATAGAAATAGGGGTTACAGGAGGCACACAGTGCCTCGTGGCTGAGCACACCACTGTTAAATCAGCAGGCACTGAAGGTATCTCTGGATCTGAAAATATCAGAATATCAGCGTAGGATACAAAAAAATAGCACTATGTGAGTTTTCCCAGGTAACTCGATAAACACATTTTGGTTATTCCAAAAAAAAGTGTTTTAGTTTTTGGTCTCTGGCTTTTCAGTTGAGCTGTGTGGCACCTCATTGGTAAAGAACATTTGATTGAAACCACTCTCTTTTGTGACCTGGACCAGATTAAAATAGAAGCTTTTGCAGATAAAAGGCTTGCAGGTTTATCTTTTCTGCTACCTGCTCCTGAAGAGCTGCAAACCCCTTTCTGTAATTTCATGGTCCTTTTGTGGGGAACGAGTATCATGAGGCAGGGGACAATGGCATGCTGAGACCGGCTGTTTCAATAAAGACTGGATTATGAGGAGGAGGATTTTTCCCCCCTCGCTGTCCTTGTCGGTTGGGATGATAACTAAACCAAGTCAGCTGGCACATTCATCTTGATATTTCAATTGACACTGACTTTGTCTCACTCCTTGGTCAGAAGTTAGCTGTTCTCCACCATTTCTATCTGGCGAGTACTCACTTCATGAAAATCATCGATTTTATTCTCAGTTCATCAAACAATTAAGAAGTTTGCCTGGGCTAATTTAGCGATCACTGTTCCTTACTATGGAACGGATTCCTGGTTTTTACATGCAGTTGTTTCCTAGGCTTTTTTATCCTTCCTTGCCGAATTTCTGCGTGCTCCCAGATGCAGTATAGTCTAACAGGTTAAATGCAATCCTTTATTTCCTGTTGCTGAAAGATTTGTTTCGTAGCCATGATGGTCCTACCTGGATCCTTGGCTTGCTTCTGCTACTGACCTTACTTGGAGCAATGGGTTGCCAGCCCTCATCAGAAAACATGAGGGCTTTTGAGGATCTGTGGAGCATTTTCCTGCCATTTCAGGGACACATGAAAGTCTAGGAGGAAGAATGTTGCTGTCTGCACCACGAACGGCGCGAAGAATAACGACACAAAGTCGAAGTCCAGGAGCAATAATCACTAATAATGGCTTATTTAATTAATTATAAATCAGTTTACGTAACTTGGGTCCCCAGCATGGCATAAGGTCATTGGTTACTGATCATCCACCTCCTAGAATGATTGGTGGAGGCTACAAAACATTCATTTGAGAATATTTTCTTCAGTATACCATAACAACCCTGCTGCTGAATAACAGCAGGTGCAAGATAAAGTTAGTTTACAGAATCCATAGCAATGTTTTTCATAGTTTCTGTGAGAAACACAGAGCTCTCACAAAATGCTACAGAAAGCTAGAAAATTTCTCTGCTAAAGCTTTTCAGCGTCTACAGAAGAATATTATTTCTATCTGGTATTTAACTCCCTTATTGCAGCTTTGCTTACCTGTCCCACAGAGTGAGTGAATTTAAAGCTTATTGGCCACTGCCTTAGCTGTAATTCCCTACACATCTTAGGACAATAACACAATCAGTGGACACAGATGGGATCTCTGTAACCAGATTAAGGAATCAGCTACTAGTGAGTAGGTGCTTAAGCATGATAATTCTTTAAAAATATGGCATCATTACAGCACTTTCTGAGCATGCAAATGGATTTGTTTCCTGAAGTTAAACAGGAAGATGCATCCCAGCATCCTTTAGCCCACAAATCCAGGCTAGACCTAGCCAGAGGTAAAACCCCAACATGCCCATAATACCTGTCAGTTCCCCTGCAGAAAATCTCTTCACAAAGCTAATCCTTTTTTGCTGCCCTGCTTGCTAAGGTAAATGCACTGTAGTGGGATGTAGAATACTTTTCCTAACAACTTCATCACTGGAAGTGATTGAATTTTCAGTTTAACCTATTTGTGGCCTGAAGTTTAGCTGAACATATAAAATGCTGAAGGAGAGCCCAAGGAAATGTTTCCTCAGCATTTTTTCGGGTCACTGATGCTGCTTAGAACACTGGGTCAGATGCAGAACATTGGTGTAAAAGTCTGTGTTCCTTCAAAAATGTTACTTGTGGCATACTATTTTATTTTAGCAGTGGTGAAGTCTGGGAAAGACCTGTCTGTGCTAATCACACACTCTGTGTCCCCAGTAGTGTTTGTCACTCTGTTTTTACGCAGCTGATGACAACTGAATGAAGAGTGGTGTCTCATGGATGGAAATGTTGTTTTGCTCCAGTTCTCCTGGCTTTCTCCGAGTTTAACCATGTCTGTATACAATGTTTGTAGTAGATTCCATCAGCACTGCACCTGGAACTTTTATTCTAATACTAGTTTTGAGAAGTGGCAAAAAAACAGCTGTCAAAGCCCTGCCTCCTAGTCCTGGTTCAACAATCAAAAAGGTGTAGCTGTGTGGATAAACATCCAGGGTATTATTATCACATGTTGCCATGGAATAGAATACTCTTTATAAAGATTTTATTATCTGTCTTCTATATGGGTGCTGGCTAGGAAGGAGGGATGCTTACAGTGGTTTGTTTTATTCTCCCCAGGTTGCGAGTGAAAATTAAAACTGGCACTGGACCACTACAGGAGATCGCTGTGGTTTAAAGCAAATGTACTGTATTCCTCTGGAAGTCATGAGGAAAACAAAGACAATTTAAGGAAAAAAAAAAAGGCTGTTTTATATTGTATCCCAGGAACCTGGCTGTTGATTTGGGGATGAATATGGTGACTTTGGAGGAAATTAGAGAAAAGTTTAACCATGCAGTTGGCTGATCCATATGAAAATGGATGGGAGGCGGTGTTCTGGTGGGAGTGGATTGGTGTGCAGGGTTTGCACAAAGAGTGCATCCCTTGTGTGCTCACACTGTTATTGGTAATCAGACTGTCAGATCTGTGATTAGGAAAGCCTAAAATGTTTACTGGAACATGAAATAAACCTCAAAGTATTCCTCCTTAGGTTGGTGTGGTTGATCTGTTGAGAGGCTGATTTGTAAACTGTGCAGAAATGGAAGCTCAGGGTTTGTAGAAATCGGTGTTCATGCGGAAGTGCAACTTTTCTTTTGGATTGCAAGTGTTCTGTGACTGCAGATCAGCTTGCTAAAAGTTGAGTTCTATAGGCTAGAAAGACTTATAACATCTAGTTGAGTGTAAAAGATTACCTTTAAGAGCACTGCTCATATTTTCAGAAGTAAACTGCCCAGAATTTTTTGTATAGCAGCAATTAATATTGTTTATTTTTCAATAACACTCAGCTATCTCCTCCAAAGATGAGGTGCCACTGCACTGAATGTTTCTTTCCCCCCAGCTCCCCCAGGATCTTTTCTGGATAGTGCCTGCATATGGAGTTAACAGTGATGTTAAGTAATGATGGGATTAATATTCTGGTTGAAACATAGAGCATTCATTTCCAAACTATGCCTTTTTTTTTTTTTTTTTGTGCTACAAGGTACAAATCACCTCTTACTGAGCTGTACATGTAATTTCTCCCAAATTTCAGAGTCTGCTAATTCTGACCTCAGGATAAGCTAACCTGCATGAGTTCCCTTTGCAGGCATTCTCACATTCAGCTTACTACTACTTCTCTGTGAGTGAATTCAGGAAAGCTTGACCATTTTACTGCAAAAATATAAATAAATTGAAGGGTTGAAGAGATTCCTCTGTGCTAAGCTTGGCATTCCTTCAGAAGTGTAAGTAATGATTGATGTTTCACTCCCCACTCAGGCGATGCCCTGCAGTTCCTGAATGAGAAAGGCTGAGCTAGCTTTTTAATTTACTAGTTTAACTTAGAAGTCTCTTTCCAACAAATGTGGAAATGTTCTCCCTATGTAACTCACCAGTTTTTAGATATCAGGAGAAAACTTTTCACTAATTTACATGAAAAAAAATCCAGAAAGAAGCAATTAAAATGTTAGTATTATAATAAAGGATTTATTTTTCTAATCCATTTCTGGCTCATGGTTGTACACTTGGGCTCTTACGTAGCAAAACAGCTCTTCCAATTTTTGAATCAGCTACTTGAGGAGGAAGTTGAAAATCACCAGGAAACTCTGGAAGTTTTTCTTCTGAGATGACCTCTTTCCTCCCTCTTTCCCCTGTCTACTTCAGAGTAATAGAAGTAAGAACAAATGTGCAGTTGTAGAAAATAGTTCAGAAACAAAGTGGAGCTTGAAATAGTTATTGAGATCTCCTGTAACAGCTAATTCTGTTACATTGTTTTTGATGCAATGTGTGTGGTTGGAGGGTCAAACTCACCATTTTATGATAAATCAAGTGACTTACATTTAGAGTAAGGAAACCAAAGTTTTTGTTTGTTTTAAGGCAAGACAGATGGAATCATTTAAATATGTTGGTTGCTTTAATTATAGGATTTTAACTTGAGGTGCATCATAACAGTCCTGTTTTCAGTAAGTTGCAGGTGTCTGTGCTTTGAAAACTACAGTATAAACTTCAAAACAAAACAATATTACCATTTTTGATGAATTCTGAGATAGTGAAGCACACATTGAGGATGTGCTATATATTTCACAGTGATAGTAAATATGTCCTTTAAAAAGAAGTGTGAGGGTTCTGAATTTCCATGTGTAACAATACATTTCTATGGGAGCCCTGCTTACAGTTGCTTTTTGGTAAAATACCTTGTTTAAATTAGAGCAGCAAATTCTCTAATCTCATCACAACCAAACTTGCCAAACACGGGTTCTTTGACCAAAAAAAGTGAAAATATTCTATCAACTTGAAATGTCTTGGTTATCTGTTACTATCACTTTAAATTTTATGATAGTATTTTAAAACCCCCTTGATTTCAGGTTTCAGTTTCTCTCATTAAAGTAGTTTTTACCTCTCTGATCTAACCTAAGTTTGTGATCTACAAATCAGCTGCCAAATGAGTACTGTTGTAGTTTCTTTTTAGAGAGACAGCAATAGGGAAATGCTGTCCTCTACAAAGATACATCATTAGTTGATAAGGCATTATCTACAGCAGCCTTAAAATGTTAAAACACTGACTAATAAGTTGTTAAATAATTCAAGCATTGTCCTCTTTGGAGTACTTTCAGTCCATTACATTTCATGTATAGTTAATTTATCCCATTCAGCCTATATTAAAATGTCAGTTTTACACTGAATTCTGAGGTCATGGTAGTGTGTGACCTTCTTGGAAAACAACAATGGAAGTGATTCAGGATAAACAAGTGTGGAAAATGCTGTTCAGTGGATTTTAAGTTCTCTCTATTTTCAGTAGGTTTTATGAATGAATAGTGCTGTCCATTTAAAAGAGCTTTTATTAAAAGTCTGCAAGGCCACAGATTTGATACGGCATTCCTGGCATTACATTGTTAGGCAATTCCTTGGCATTTCTGAGAAGCTGGAAAGTGGTTTTTGGGAAGTGTGAAAAGTTCCTTGGATGTTATCGTTCTGTTTGGATGGGAATCAGCAAAGCTCCTCTTCTCCCCCCTGGAAGCTAAATACAGAATTTGTGAGGCAGGAATGATACAAGTGTTTTGGTCAGTGCCTTCTCCTGTGACTGAAAAAGCTCTCAAATGTGTTGTAGACGAAAAACGCAGCTCCTGGAGTGTTTTAAAATCATCTACGGAGAGTGCTGTGGTGTGAGGGGAGAGAGAGGAGTGTGGGGCAAGAAGCTGGAACTGAGAGCCATCAATCACACCCTGCACTTCAGAGACAATTTTTTTTTTTGCCAATAAAGCTGGTTTTACAGTAAACCAGCTGTGGAGATGGATTTACAGTCCCTGAAGACCGAGACCTACAAATCTGCCTCTGTCCCACGGGGTCAAAGGGGCCCTTCTCCCGCAGGCAGAGCTGCAGAGGGTCCCTGAAGCACAGGACTGTGCCACGACACGGGGAGATGGTCAGACAGAGAGGGATGGCACAGGAGCTAAACCCTCTTCAGGCCTCCACAAGGGAGCTGGGAAGCCTGAAGTGGCAAAGTGTCCACTCTTAAAGCATGAGCATCCAACACACTTCTCTGTTTTTCAAAGCAGTATCTCAGGCTGTTTTCTCTGGCCAGCAAAGTGATGTGGCTTGAAAAAGGTAATAAATTGGACTGGCCACAGCTCCTGGCCAGTGGAGGCACCCACGGAAGTTTGGTCACATGAATCCAATTTGATTTTCAAGAACAAATGAATTGACAATAGGACCAGCAGATAGATATTTGATAATATTTAGGTTTGTGATTTTTTGCATTGAATTTTCATTAGTAATTGTTACTAAGTCACCTTCCAGTAGTCTAGTCTAAATGAGTGGTGGTAGTCTCTGTAGGCAACGACTGAAATGCACCTGGATTCATTTTAAGCACTCTTTTTATATTATCATTTTCGTTGGTGATAATAGTTTGTAGTCAATGCTCAAAGTTTGTGAGTCATCACTTATGATTCATAAATTGAATGTTGCAACAAATGTGTCTGTGTATATATATATATGTGTGTATATATATATATATATATATATATATTTTACGTATGTATACATACACACACGCTCTCTCTTCCCCCACTCAATACCAGGCATATTTTGGATTAGATTGATAAAAACTGAAAATATTTAGGCAACAGATAAACTAGTTATGCTCACAGCAGGAACTAGCAATAGTGAAGGTGTGTGTGTGAACCAGCACATGAAACTTATCAGGGGAGAATGTCTTATGACACTCATATCAGTCTTGCTTAAATGTGTCATAGAGAGATAGATTTAATAACCCAAGTTATTAATTATGGAAGTACATTATATGTAGTAATGTAATTATTAACTGGGTGAAAATGTTTGATGTTGCTAATGGAGCTATTTTCTGAATTTTTCCCTATTTTGTGCAGCTTTCTGTGTGAGCCACAGTCAGGGTAGGAAGGAATGGTTTAGCTGCAAGTGAGGGTACCCCTGTCCCACATACCCATCAATTCAAAAATTATCTCCTGAGAAAAGTATGATACCTGTTGCCATCATCATTTATGCTTTATAGCAGATGCAATTTCAGTCAGATTTCTGTGAATGAAGTGGAAAGCTGTCAGGAGGGATAAACTGCTTTCTTGTAAGATACAAACAACGTGCACAGGGAGGAACAAACAACTTTAATAATCCCACATCAGAGCGACAGAATGTACCAGATCAAAAAAACCTTTAAAATTGCCATTTGCTAAATCTTTTACTCTAAAAAAACAAAATGCCCACAGCTTTGTTTCTTAGTTTAGCAGAACGGTGTTTAGAACTGGAAGGCTGGGATAAACAGGACAAATGTATTAGATGGAAGCAGAATATTATCAGACAAATCAATTTGCATTTAATTCAGGAATTATCAAGCAGTGATTCTTTCTATGTTTTAAGGGGTTTTCTGTGTGCAACAGTTCTCAAGCACCAAGTCTGTTTTCAACTCCTATCCCGGAATGCAAGCAAATGGGAAAGCCTGAGTCAAGGAGAAAACTCAACAAAGAGAGGAAATGGCTTTTGATGAATTTACTGGCAGTTCAGTGTATGTCCTAGTGGGAAAGCAGAAAATATAAACAAGTTTTTTATTTGGTCTGAGCAGGTTTGGGAATACAATGTAGGCATTTGTTGGAAACAAACCCACAATATAATGGAATGTGATGTTTGACTTGGTTTTGGGTTGTTTTATTTTTTTGCAAACCCTAACCCTTCTTAATCAGCTGGTTGTCATGTACATATTTCTAGACGAGTAGTACTCCAGGAATAAGAGGTGACTGCAGTTTTGCAAGTGCTTAAGCATTAGTCTTTAATTATTAAATTAATAAATTATTATTTAAAATTTAATTCCCTTGTCACCTGATGATCAATGTTAATTGAAAATGTCGCTGTATCAGAGTTATGCCACCTGTTGAGATCAGCTAAGGTGGAAGCCTGTGGCCTCTGTCGTCGTACCAGGGCTTGTGATGCTGGACTTCTGGGGTAAGACATGGGGGGCATGTGCTGGTTTTAGTGGAAATTCTTATCTTTCTTACCAATCTGTTTTAATAAACACACCTTGAGATTATAGGGGCTTGTTTTTCCCTTTCCTTTTGTGTTTTTAAAGAAGCTGGGGCTTGTGGGTCTTTGTCCTGCTTAACACTTGTGTTTGAGAGCCAAATAGATGAGGTCAGGAGGGGAGGAGGCCAGGGGGCTACTGCAGGTTTGGAGAACTGAAAGTTTGCTCAAAATGCAGTAACTTTGGGTGGTCTTCTCTGGATGACACATGGGAATAAGCATTTGAAATGTGACTCATTTTCAAATCAGTAAAAGGGGAAAGAAGGTGGCTCCACTTTATAAGTATTCTCAAGTTTTTCATTTTCAAAAGCAGCAGACAAGATTTTAATTTGCAGCAGATTCCTCTTTATAAGAGCACCAGTCCAACACAATGTTCTGAGCTAAGGTTAAGCAGCTTGAAATAGTTAATTTTACAAAGCAGAGCAGTAATAACACTTTTCCCTGGCCTTTTCCAGGTTCTTCCTTCTCTTTCATCTACTGAATAATGCATGAGGCTCTCAGACATTTACACATATGTGGAATAGAACTTTTCATTCATTTTTTGTACACTCCCTTTTGTATTCTGAGAGTGAGTCTTTGCTTTTTTACCTGCTTTTAGACGCAGGAAAATCAAGTGCAAAGTTGAAGCAACTTGAGTTATTGTTGTATTGTTGATTTGGTTATTGGTAGTCTACTTAGAATATGAAAAATGTGGTGGTAATGAGCTTATATAATGTGGAAAGTCATTGAATTTTGAATAAAGATCCCAAAGCCCTTTGGGTTAAACTCTGATGTAGAAGAATACATTTATTTTCAGCTAGACTCAATCCAGAATAATTATCTACAATATAAATGCTAAGGATGAGTTTTCCAAAGGGTGGACAGCCTACTCATCTTCCTACAGAAAGAGAAAAAAGCAGAACACGCTTTTGATTTGACAGATCAAAACATTCCTGCTGTAGGACCTGGTTTCAGGATAAAAAAAAATAAATTGATGAATACTTAAAATCAGTCATGAGAAAACAGAATAGCAGGGAGTTGGGGAGGAGTGTTTTCCTTCTTGAAAATGTTTTAAATGTGTTCATGAGGAGGAAAAACTATTTAAAGGATTTGCACACAAGTGATACAGGTATTTTTAAGTCAAATGGGCAAAAGCTAACTCAAACATTCAGAAGTGAATCAATATTCTAGAAATGTCACGAATGCTGAAGCAGGTCACTCAGGGAGCACTAATCAAGGCTGGGAGCATATTGCAAAGCAGTAGGAGTGAAATGAGATTACATTCAGCTCATAGTGGTCATACCAAAACCAACACTTGACACTTGCTGCAATTACTCATCTGTGTCACTTCTTACAAATGCTTCTGATACAATAAAATCACATCAATTTGGGGGTACAGAAAGTGTTTTCCCAAAGGAGGCCTTTCTTGATATTGCAGTCATTTCCTAGGTTAAGTGTACCTCGAATAAATAACTTTAAATTCAATCCAACAGCGTTCTTGGAAGCTGTTTTCCAACAGACTGCTCTGGGTTGATTCTCTCCCAGCTGGCAATCATATGGTGCAGGTCACCCCCCCCCCCCCACCCTCATTCTTTCTTCATTTTATTGCAACTAAGATTACACATTCTTACAATAGTTAGGGAGTTGCTATTTTCTTGGCTTCTTCTGCAAGCACTTTTTATTGTTTAGCCTTATCCTGTCCCAAAACCCAGCTCCAATAAAGAAGAAACATTTGCTTGAACTGCAGGAGTAAATGATGACCTGCTGGAGGCAGGAAAAAAGTGAGTGAATGTGTGCCTGACAGATCAGAGATCATCTGTGCACAAGGAAGTCCTCTTGAGTTGTTGACTGGGACATTTACTGTGCTTAATCCTTAAAAATGACTTTACTTTGCACATCCTTAGGTGTGGAAAGTCATGGTAGGGAGTAGTAGGTAGGAGTCAGGGAATGAAGAAAATACAGGAGTTGGAATTCAGGACATCAAGGGTTCAAAAGGACAAAGGTGTCCAGAACAGCCTTTTCTAAACGTGTGTGGATGAAATTTCAGTTTAGTTAATTTTGATTTGCATACTCAGTTTTAAAATTCCCATATTGCAGCAGGACTTCGAAAGCAGAGCTCAGATTCTTTGTCCAGACCTGTTCTCCATTCCCCCTTTTGCAAACATAGAATTCTACTGGAGAATTTAAGGCTAAAATGAAGTGAATGAAGTTTCAGGAGTTCACCTTCCTCTTGTAAGAACGATGTTCAAGATTTCTTTTAAATTGTTCTTTTATTCATTCTGTGATTGGTCCAAACTTCTGGCATTGCAGAATTTCAGACAAAGTCTGTATTCTTTCTTCTAAGCTGGGAGTAATTCAGTCTTTCACAATTAGCAGTCCTAAATCCTTTTTAAAAAATCAATCTCTGTATATCCATGTAACTTGGCCAGTCTTTCTTTAGAAAAACACATTGCATTGAGACACATGACTGGGGAATTACGACTGCCTCATACTCTAAATGCACAAAAAGAGAGACTTAGGATGGTGCAATAAACTTAACTCTGATGTTTTCTGGGATTTTACTGTTAAATTCTCTGGTACAATTCTATGTTTGCAAAAGGGGGAATGAAGAACGGGTCTGAGCAAAGAGTCTGAGCTCTGCCCTCAAAGTTCTGCTGCAATGTGGGAATTTTAAAACTGGGTATGCAAATCAAGATTAATTCCCAAAGATCAGGGCCATGGACTGCTCTTTCACTTAAGGTTATTTTCATACTAGATTAATTATTTCAAATATGTGCTATTTAAGTCAAAATGGCTGAGAATTAAGTTTATTGGTGGTATAGAAAATGTCAGATTGAGTTTTTTTGGACGAAGGTAATTGTGATTTGAGCCAACTCTCAACTGTAGCAATTTGATGTTAAATTAATTTGTGGCACAGTTAAGTCACATACCAAGATATGAATGTAGCCAGCATGCCAGCTGGATCAAAGGGGGACCTGTGTCTAGAGAGAAAAGTGATGGTTTATTTTTTTTCTGCTATATCTGTCTAAATTTTAAGTTATTTTTCTTTTTTTCCTGAAAAGAAGAAATTGAATTTTCATTTTAAGCCGATTCAAATAGGCACCCAAGCTTTTACCAACTCGCACACTGGGCTGATGCACTTTAAACATTTGTAACTCTGGACTTGAGCTTGCAAATAACAACTTAAGTGGATTTATTTTGACTTTTGCATTTTAAATATGTTCAGGCTTTTTTAATTTCATTCAATTCACTTTTCTTAAAACAATGCACTATGCAAGGTAAAGGTTCCTAGTTATGAGGATGATTTGAAGTTTAAACTCATTTTAATACCAATGCCCTCAGTTTTGAACTCTGTTTCCTGCTAGCATTTAGGGCACACAAAATGCTGATTAATACAGCGGATTTTGGGGAGAGCTGTTGTGAATAATTAAACCCTCTTTTTCTTCAGCTTGCTTAGATTTTTTTACATTACATGTATTTTTTGTCTGGCTCCTGGACAAGCAGTGAGTCATCTGCAGTTTGACTGGGGTACTCTATGATTTGCTGCCTTGCAAAAAAAAAAAAAAATCTGGTCTCACAAAACAAAAGTGTGTCTCCATACATATTGGTTCAAAAATATGCTATGATTTCATCTTTCCTGTCACCAAAATGAAAGGTCTTTGTGGCCAGCTGAGTGCATGTGACAGCTCTGTCATTAAAGCAGAATAACCCTGGAGCAAAGGGGAAGATGTTTGAAAAATGAAACTTTATGGCCAAGTACCAGTTAGGAACACTCTGTCCAGGGATTCTTTGTGCTGTTTATGGAGATAGAGATTTCCAGCTTTAGAAATGAAGCTGTCTGCTAGAATTCAGGTTTTGCTATTGGAGGTGGCTCTTTTTATTACAGCTTTCATACTACAGTAATAGTTTTTATTCTAAGCTTGATGTCATGGCACTACTGAACTGTGGGTTTGCCTTTGATGCCCCTACTCCTTTAATTAGAAAAATAGTAGTGTTTCCTGGGCATTCAGTGTTTTATTTAAACATGGAATGCAGAAATGTATTTCCACAGTTGCAGTTATTTTGCAATAGCACACTTGGCTTTTTTAAAAAAGTGACTGAATTTTACTTTCTTAAATTTTTAATTCTGAAACGTTTTGGCTCGGTTGCAAATGGGCAAAGGAATGCAGAGCAGTTATGTTATGTCAGTATGTGACTGCTCAAACATTTGTCATTCTTAGAAGTTCTTGTTTTTATTGAGAGTACTTCAGAAAAGGCTTCCAGCAGATAAGTATATATTCATTTGTGTGACCATATATATGGAGAGAGAGTGACCTCTTTAAAATACTAGTACTAGCAGTGCAATAATAAATTACCTATTTATTTTATCTCCTGGAAAAATAAATCCATCATTTTCTTGTGTATGCTCTAGGCCTTTGCTGAGTAAAACGTGCAATGGGAATCTCATCCAAATTTCTGCCATCAGTTCTGTACATTACATTGCATTTCTTTCCTTACATTTCCATCAGGTCTGAAATAACTCTACCAGGTCTTCACATGAGTTCTTTGAAATTCAGGCCACTTTCCTGCAGTGTTGTGTATGACATCAGTTTAATTGAGGCAATACAGTTAGAAATGCGTGTCAGTGATAACAAATCCATTGTCCCTCCCTGTCAGTGCTCATTAGTTCTAGTGCTGGAAAAAACTTTCATTCAAGGCTGAACTGTCCTGTTCCAAAAGCAACAGTGAACCAATAGGAATCAGCATCCAGAAAAGTGAGTCAGGACTTTGCCCCAGGGGCCTCTCTCCTGGTGCCCAGTGTGCCAAGAGCAGCGATGGTGAGTGGCTTTTACATCCCTGAGGGCCAACAGCTCTCTGCATTCAAACTACTTCAGAGCCACCCAGGGAAGAGCTCAGCTCTTGAGGAAAAGAGCCAGTGGTTTGCTTTCAACAAGGGAAAATGGAACCTTCCGCTGATTTAGCCCCACTTTGACACGACACCATCTCCTGTGACATAGATGAGCTGGGGAAATGTGACTCAGAGGAGGAGGCTTCTGCTGGGTGGGTCTGCAAAGGTGCTGGGGAAATTACCCTTTGAGAGTAGGTTGCTATGGGTAGGGCAGGCTGAGTTAAGATGGAATTATCCTGAAAAGCGAGGAAAATTGTCTAGAGAAAAAAAAAAAAGCAAAAGAGAAAATTATTAGCAAGAAGTTTCCCTAGGCTCAAATGCAGGAATGCTGAAGTGCATAAGCAAAGGGTGGGGGACTGGAGCAGCTTTACAGAAAAGGGTACAGATGTTATTTCAGAACCAACAGAGAGGATTAGGCAGCACTTTCTTTTCTCAAGAGAGCAAATACCACCTTGGGATGTATAAACAGGAATGCAACTTTCAAGGCACACGAAGTGATCCCACAAAACCTCAGCGGGAGGGAGCACTGTGTCCAGTTTGGGGCAACAGTGTTTAAAAAGAAAAAGAGATTCTAACTGAGAGCAATGAAGATGATCAGAAAGCTGGACAATAGGATGTGTGAGAAACCTGTTCTCCTGCGAAGGGAAGGGAAGGGAAGGGAAGGGAAGGGAAGGGAAGGGAAGGGAAGGGAAGGGAAGGGAAGGGAAGGGAAGGGAAGGGAAGGGAAGGGAAGGGAAGGGAAGGGAAGGGAAGGGAAGGGAAGGGAAGGGAAGGGAAGGGAAGGGAAGGGAAGGGAAGGGAAGGGAAGGGAAGGGAAGGGAAGGGAAGGGAAGGGAAGGGAAGGGAAGGGAAGGGAAGGGAAGGGAAGGGAAGGGAAGGGAAGGGAAGGGAAGGGAAGGGAAGGGAAGGGAAGGGAAGGGAAGGGAAGGGAAGCTTGACAATGACTGTAAGGGTTTGAGAATTGACACAAAACTTGTGTCACGAGGTAGGAACTGATATACCATAGACACTATGTACATTTATACACCATTTCCCTGACAGGCAAGATTTATAAAATAGGGCATTTACTACAGCAACATGGATTTAGGAGAAATCTCATGTAAACTTTCTGTCTCTAGGAGATGCTCTCAGACTGTACTGAAGGTCTTTGAGAGGAGGCTGAGACAGGATTTATATCAGAAATGGCATTTGTGTAAAGCCTGCTGCCTTAGGAAGGGGATGTTTCTGAAGCCCTAACCAGGCAGAGGGTGGGACAACACTACTACAAAACAAATATTGTTAATTGGGATTGTAGCTGTCTTTTGCACACAATTTTGAAATGTAAAGGGATTTTTTTCTGCTTTTTATCAGATACTTTATTTTCTTTTTAGGAATTATCAATCACCTAATTTTGAGATGAATGTTTTGAAATTTAATTCTAAGCATATTATACAATTTTATCAAAAAATGACGTCTGTTAAATATGGCATTTGAATTGCCCTTGCCAGTTGTGTTTGACCTCCTTATTTTTAGTGCTCTGAGCACAGAAGAGTAAAAGGGAACTTGAGGATTTGAGAGAACTCAGTTTCCTCGTAAAATTACCAGATCTTATTTTTTCCAGGGTTGCAGAGCCACCCACCCACAGGAGCACATTGGTGTCACCCTCAGGGGACAGAGGCAGACACAGGTGACCCAGCAAAATCTGAGTTTTATGTAGGGCTGCTCTTAGGCTGTTTCTTTTCCTTCATTTTACAAATGTTACCGGGTAACGTGCTGGAGGATTCTCATCATGATGACCCAGAAAAAGGTAAATTGTCCAGTTCCAAAGCCATGTAGGAGTTTGTCTAATAGAAATGGTTGAAATAAACCAGTCTGAACTTGAGGTTTTTTCTGTTTTAAAGAAAAAAGTGGGCTGTGTGTTTTCTCCACTCTCTCATTCTGCACTCTAATCCATTGCTGAACAGCTCCTCCTTTTTGTGTTTAGCCATCACCTAACATTTGACTCTTAAGCTTTCTTTGATTACATTTGGACAGTTTTCATTGCATCCTCAGACTCCTGGTAAATTCTTGGCTGGAAACTGTTTTTAAGTAACACTGAATCAAACTCACTCTGCTCTTGAAAAAACTCTGGTAGGAGCCAAGAGCATCTTGCTTTTTCCCCAGTAGGTGTTCACTGATCCAAATCTCTAGCTCAGTTCTGGTACTCCAGGTTGATTGTGGTTTTTCACCCCTACCTACTGCATGACAAATTGTTGGCTACCTGCAGAAAGGGTGCAAAACTTCCTGCCAGTTTTCTGCCATGGTGAATCTGTTTCTGCAGCACTGCTTCTTCCTGAAATATGCACGAAAATATCCACAAAGAAAATATTAAGGCCAGAAGACTTCCTGCCTCTTGTGGCTAAGCAGGGGCAAAGTCTAACAGTTCAAGGTCAGACAAATAAGTACCTTGAAGAACGTGGGAATGCACATCTCATTACCTGTAGTTTCCATACCTATATATATACATATATAAATGTATGTTTTATTTTTCCTTTGTTTTGGGAAGTAATTTTTTTTTTCTTCCTCTCCTGGAAGCCAAAACATGAAGTCTATCCGGTCTCATTTTCTTGTGGGTGAGAATGTTGTTGTCAGCTCTTTTAGCCTTCCTTTTCCCCCCTTGCCTCGGTGGAGAGGTATCAGATGTTTATTCACTGGTGCCCACTGTGCTCTTAGTTAAGAACATGTGTCCTGGCAGGGAAATCATTAGAGTCACTAGTTTTTTATGTAGAAATTCATTTGTTTAGTACAATTATTTCTGTGCCATAAGTTAATAATAAATGTTGCAGGGTGGGGGGAGTTTTTATTTGGGTTTTTTTGGGGGAGTGCAGTTTAGGGGGACAGAAATAAAAGATAAACTTCTTTAAAAAGAAACCAGTGGTTTTAGTTGACCAATATTCTTTGTGCTGTAGACGCTCCGTGTGTCATGTTTGATTCATTTCAGCTTAGAAGACGGAATTAGCCCAGTCAGCTCTGTGTTTCTTTGTTGTCTTTTGCTTGCTGAAAATCATGATTTAGCAAGGAAGTATTGTTTCAGCTGCCAGGACACGAAGCTGACTTTAGAAATAAAATCTCTCAATCTACAAATTTGGATTTGCCATTAGAACACTTGTGTCTGTATTTCAGCTTCTGATCCTTTTCTGCTTACACAACTAGATATAGTTTCTTGTGAGTGTTTCATGTGTGACATCGTACTTCATTTAGTCATTAACCAGCATAGCTGTCTGTGTCTTTTGTACCAATTAAGTCAGTTTTGATGTCACTGTGATTATTTGACTTTCTGTGCAGACTCAATAACCTTAGTTTGGCCTCCTTTGGGGAGACAGATGCTAAATCTCTTTTGTCTTCTGAACATATGGTTAACTTGCTTCAAATCTCCCTTTCTGGCTGTCAGTCAATCATTCTCCAGAGCTCCAGACAGGAGTTACTCCTAATGACAGTATCCAATCACGACTGGCTGGGATGAAAGGCAAACTCTTTTTTTCTCATGTAAGAGAAGCCAGAGTAAGCAGTCAGCTCCTACCTTTGCACAAAAGGGCCACATCCTCTCCCTGCTCTGGGTGGCTGCGTCCCCACACACAGGTCAGCTCTGATGTCACTCATTTAGTGGTGGAGCACGGCTTTTCCTTGTTTGGAAAAGAGAAATTAGCTTTTAGCAATATGCTCATTGAGTTCTAAAATGAAGAATTTTAGTGGTGTATTTAAGTTTCTGGTACTCCTTTCATATATCACATGCACGTTTCTGAGTCAGACACTATTCTGGGCAAACTGTTCAATATATTACCCTTTGTTTCCTCAATAGTTTCGAAACTTCTGATAAATTGGGAAAAGATACATTTTGCACATTCTGAGTTATGTTCTGAACCTCAACACGAGATAGCAATTTCAAATGAAATATATTGAATTTTAAAGTGTACTGAAAGCCATGGAGGACGTGTAATTAAGGATTGTTGGGGGTGTTTGTGGCCACGGTGAAGCATTATCACGTGTGGACAGTGGTGTTACAAAACCTCTTCTCAGATTTCAATGTATGAAAAGATTATTGTTATGGCTTGCTGGTTTATAAAGGGTTCCTAAAGGCAAGTCTTATTCTTTTTAATCCATTTAGATCATATTCCACAACAAAAATGTGCTGACCTTGTACATTAGCAGGCAAAGGGCTTAGCTGTTTATAAAATTCAGGCCCCAGGCTCAACATTAATGAGTAAGCTAACCTCTAGCTAAACTCTTAATATTATTAGTTTGCAAAAATAAAGAATAGGTGTTGAAACCTCTAAAAGAAGGGAAATAGAAAGTTCAGCTTGAGTCTTTAGTCCGTTGCAAAGTCCTTAAGACTGTAGCACATGGAGTCAGATGCTCTAGTGGGGGAGGCTTTCTTCTCTTTGTACATGTGCATGTAACTGTACTATTGTACACTCCCTTTACTGACAGAAACAAAGACAATTCCTACTTTTTCTCAATCAGAACCTGAACCCAAATACTTAAAGTTGAAAAAAAAAAAAAAAAAGACCAATTACCCTCCCTGACACCCACCTTCATTTCACTTATCAGCACTTTTCACCATGTCCCATCTCATCCCTACCCAAGGTCTCTTGCTTCAGGTGTATTCAGAATTTAATAAGAGAATCTTTTATGTGGACATCTTTGAACTCCAAATGTGTGCACAGATTAGAAAGCTCATAGCTTAATATGTTTTGGGGTTTTTTTTTGAACCAGCCTCCAGATTTTCTACTGCCGTAAAATCTATCAGTCAATACCTTGTTTTTGGAAGTAAACTCCCAAGGTAAATCCATGAAGGGCTGCAAATGTGTGATGTGTATTTACTGAATGATAGTAAATCTATTTTTATTCAGTGTAACGAAGGCTTATCCAAGCTTAGTGAATGCATTGGTTAATATTGCTGCACCAACTTCCTGGCACTGCCATGAGTTGAAGGCGTCTGTTACGTGCACCAAATAACCGAAACCTTGTGGTCAGTGGTCTCATCGTCCAGCCATGGTTTAATTGCTCGCTTGCCACTTTCTGATTTACATCACAGTGTGGGGATTTTTCTTTCTAAACATTTTACTGATCTTGTTCCTTAAGCCTTATCTCTCATTCCAGGCTTTTTTTTATGTTGGGATTGATTCTCTCTTCATCCTGAGCTGGTTGGACTGTTGAAGTTATCACTGAAGCACAGTTTTTCTCAGCACAGCTAGGTCTCTCTTTGCTTTCTAGGGAACATCCTTCCATGCCAAACAGCAACACCTTAGATTTTTCTGTGTATTTTTGGTGTTTCCTTCAATACCTCCACACCTCAGCTGATGCTTCCAGTAATATCCAGTGATATTAATTTCCTGCTGCTTCCGCCTCCTAAGGCCACCACATGCTATAGTAAGATGTCCTGGGAAAAGCAGGGTGCTGTTCTTTTTCAGCTGCAGACTTTTTTCCCCCACATACTTGATTAAAGAGTGGGTATTTTAAAGCATCAATGTAATAGTGAACAATGTACAATAAAATCCTAAACTAAAACTCACTGGGATATGACCTGAATTCAGTTTTCTCGCTCAAAATGGCTTCACCTTCACTGTAAATGCTGGATATTTTGAACATCTGCCTCTGACCTCAACCTTCAGATGTGCTGACACCTTATTTAATGATCTGGTTTTGGCTTCTTGCTAGAGAACAGCAAGGAGCACTTGGAACATTGAATGTCTCAATCACACAGGGCAGCAGAACCTTCAGTTTTGTTTTCAAGTGCATTAAAGATAATACCACAGAGAGGTGCCAAGCTGACAAAATGGATCAGTTTAGTAGAAGGTAGCTGGAAGTGTTGGACCTCTTAGAATCAAGGATATTGTTTGGAACAGCATCAGCAATTTGTATTTTTCCCCATATCCCAGCTCTCAGGGTGGAATACCAGTCCTGATGACAACATGTAGGACTTGAGGGCCCTGGTATTTCAACTTGTGCAGGCTTGTGAACGTTGATGCCTTTGGGCAAGGTTATCTTTGATTTGAAAATTTTCCTTTATCTGGTAGGGAGAAGAATAAAGAGGAAGGAAGGGAAAAAGGAAAACATCTTCAGTCTCTGGATTAAAAACTGGAGGGAAAAAAAAGAAAGCAAGGCTTCCCACAGCTTTTAGAGATTTTTTAGACTGCTGTGGCCAAATTGGTCTTTTGGCAGAGAAAGGCAGGAAAAACCAGTCATCTGCCACTTTTGAGTTTGGAATAAATCCTACATATCAGAAGTCTGGGGAATAGTGATCCCTAAGGTCACTTTTACTTCAAAACATAACCTCATCAAGCTTCAGAAACCTTCACAGTTACAAATAATGGAGTTTGCTGTAGCAGTGGCACAAACCTCCCAAATCTGCTATGAATAGAGAGTGCTGTGTGCCGTCACTGCCTCCGAATGAGAAACAGAGTTTGGGATAAGATGTGGATCAGTCAAGTGGCATCACTTCGTGCCAAGTTCCAGTCCAGTGTGAACATTTATGGGCTCTGACGATTCTGTTGTACCATAACAGCTGCCAGATTCTGAGGTTCAGCAGTGTTGTTGGGCTCCCAGTATAATACAAATGTTTTCTTTCTTCTTATGATTTATGGACCTGTCTCTGTATCTTTTCTTTTTCTGGGGTCTTGGGTGGGGGAGCAGAGTCTTGAGCATGCCAAGCCTCTGACTGACAGCTATCTCACTGGTACCAGGGGAAGGGGGATTTGCTGGCTGCAGTACCCAGCTGCCCAAAGAAAGCAGCTCACAGTTGGCATTGACAAAGAAAAGTGCAGTAAAAATATCACGAGGCCGAATGTGCAAACCACTGGCAGCTGAAGCCAAGCCTGGGCACGGAAATGGTGCAGCAGTTTGGACCAGCACTTTTTTCCAAGTAGATAAAAGAATTTATATGAGGTAGAGTTGTTAATTTTCATGCTCTGTAAAAATAATCAGATCTTGGAAAGCTAAGAGTTTTTAAGTGAAGTCATTGACAAAATGAAGTGCTTATTGCTGAAGAAGTGCATGCCAGGATTCCTTAAGCAGTGCCTTCACTAAGGCAGGGATAATTACCCTGCTGATACAACCAAGACATAAATACATTGAAGACATTAGGTAAGTTAGGAATATGTAACACTATAACTTCTGCGTGTGCCAGGCTCTGGAAACAGTCTGCTGTTTGTGTGCCTAACTTATGAACTGGGAAATGCTAATTTGCTTTAGCACTTGCAGGCCTCAGGAAGAACTAATTTTTTAAACACATGCTAAATATCCAAAATACCTTTCATTACTTATTAATACAGAGTCATTTCATACTGTGTTCAATATTAGTTCTCTGTCCAGCTGGCCATTTTCAGCTTTTATTCTTGAAGACAGCACTTTCAGACACAGTACAACCTCTCTCTCATATTTCCATGCCAGCTTAAACCTTACTTGACCTGGAACCATTTCAGGACACGCATTTTTATTCTCTGAGTTCTCGCTGCTGGAGCTGTTCAAGGCTCAGGTTGCCAGCTCTGTTCACCCATCACTCTGAGCCAAGTCTGACCCAGATGGTATTTTCCTTTCCCCTCAGAAATAAAACGAAATTTGTTGAGGAATAAGAGCTGGGTCAGGTTTTTAATGGTGTATGATGGTGTCATCAGGGTCTTTGGGAGCTTGTAAGAAAGTATCCACCATTCACAGACCTGAAGACAGGGCATTTTGCAAAGCCTGTGTCATGTTTTTTACATGTCATAATACCACAAGCACGAAACCCCTGTGCTTTGAGTAGAAGGGTGTGAGCAGAGTGGAACAGAGCTGGCACCTGAAACAAAACAAAGCATTTCTGCGCAGCTTCCTTTCTTCGTGAGGTGCGTAAAAGAACAGAAAGTAACTATTTTCAGGCCAAATTCTCTAACATTTGGGTAAAAGCAATCATTTTGGAAAGTTATTTTATGCTTAAAACTTTAAATAAGGCAGATGCAATATTACCATAAAAATTACAGGTCTGTTCAGATTCTAGTTATGTCTCTCCTTTGGCTTATGGTATATTCAAGTGACATCATAACAATAATTTCAGACCTTGAATGTTATTTAGAAAGAAGTTGATTGTAACATGCTAGTGACAGAAGAAAAGCTTAGTTTCAGGCTCTTAGCTGTGAATTTTTTCACAGATTTTCTTGGTTACCTGCTTAGGAGAGGGGAAGGCAGACAGCTGTTGCATGCCTGAGTGGAATGGGGAAACACGACCATGTTACGTGATGCACTGCCCTCAATCAGCTTGATAATTCCTTTTCTGCTGTTGTCTGAGGACTGCTTAGAATAAAGTGAGTCCTTTTGGGTGCTGTTCAAGCTTCTGCTTCCGCTGCACCTTGCCCATGTTTCCACTGTTTGTGTGGGAAAGCACAGAGCAGTTTCAGGTCCAAAATTCTGGGAGAGAATAAGCGGGGCAGACAAACTGACTGCCAATGTGTGGGCTTGTCCCTCTAAGCCATCAATTCCTGAATCAAGCTCCAGGTGTTCTCTGAGTGATGGACTTGTACAACCTGTGTCGGTGCCTGGTAGTGGAATTTCCTGATGCCTTCAGAGAAGGTTTTTTTTTTTCCAGAATGTTGTTGCCATGACCATGGAGAGAATCCAAGTTCTCTGTTAGTGCTGAACCTGACAGCAGTGCCAGTAGTTTTCCCAACTTTCTAAATCCCAAACAAGAATTGACACAGGTTGATCTTGTGGCTGGTTTAGTAAACCTCTCTGGCTCCAAATGTTGCTTCTCTGAGGTTTAATGATCATTATTTGTGTTTCTGCCTAATGTGCTGACTCAGCCTTAGGAAGCATTTCCTTTGTGTGGACGCATAAATAGGGAATGCTGTGCTTTTCCTTGGCTCAACTCCTTCCTTGACTGAAAAGAGCAGTCAACAAATCAGAATGCCGATACATCTCTACAGAGGAAAACTCTCATTAAACAACAGATTGTTTGAAATAAACCTAATTTAAAGCATCAGGAAATAATACAGTGTCCTGCATTCCACAAGCACTTACAGTACATCCTAATAACTGCTGCTTATTTACATCATATCTGTGCTTTCTGGTGAATATTGACTTATATAATGTAAATAAAGTTTGAATATACGTTTACCTGAGTGTCTATTTTTAATTTACATGTTGTTATATATGTACTTTCTTTACATAGTTAGATAAGTCTCCATTTGTTTTGAAATTTGACACTGGAGTATACTGTCACGCTTACAAGGTTGCTTTTCTTCTAAAGTAGAATAGATCTGTTGCACTACAACATTAATGTGCATTTTAACCATTGTAGTTTTATTAAATTGTGTAGCTAGGGAACAGTGCAAACAGATAGTTGAATTCAGTAAAAAAAGGAGTAAAACTGAACTCTGTTCCTTCCCATCCCTCTGTCTTTGCCCATGAAATCTATGCTCCCCCAAAAATGAAAGAATAGTGAGAGAGAGGCTGAAAACTAGGAGGTGCTGATGGATTTCCTATGACTTCAGTTGGGAGCTGGGTGTTTATTTTTGTAAAATCCATTTATCCAATAATTAAAAAGAGGAAACAGTTGCTGTGCAAATTACATCAGTAGTTATTTTTATTTTGTTAGTTATCTTTTCAATTGTGCTTTAATAACTCTTCTCACCAGTCTCTCTCCTCTCTGTTCAAAACATGGTTCTTTTTAATCCTGTCTGTGTTATTATTGCTGTATTTTTATAAGTCAATGGAAAGGCTTTAGGAAACATCCTGGTAGCGCAGCTCCATTTTATGACCAGCAGGTAGGAATCAGTTACAGACAGCAAGCTGAGGGTGATATTAATCAAATCCAGTCCAAATTAGTCTTTTTCCCTCCTCCTGGTTTACAGTAATCTAGAAGGGAGGGAATATTGCAAAGGAGACAACTACTAAAGTTATTTTTCAGATGTTTCAAAATGCTTAAAAGCTTGTGCTGAACAACCCTTTGGATTCTCATAGTCCAGCTTAGGCCACGATTTGTTTTGGGTGGTTTTTTCAACAGATTTAAGTAGGTATTGGTTTGATTTCCTAAAATCCTTGGATGCTCTACTCCTTCCAAGCCATTCCATTCCTGATGTTTTAAAGACAAATTTTTAAGCTTCAGTGTGCCAGAGAGTAATCTTTTCCTTTCATCTTCATGCTTCAATTTTGTCACTTTTCTAGAAGTGGAAAAGATAGACTGGAAAGAAGATGGCTCATTTTCAGACCAGGCAAGACAGAGGAGAAGGAAGGAGGTGCTGTGTGGAGTCCCTCCCTCTTTTCCTGATACTGGAGAATGGGAAAACTGATCATGCTTTGCACTACATCAAACCAGTGTTGAGCGGCTTGGATGCATTCCTGGCTTTCCTCTCTCATAAGATGTATCAGAACATGGGCACGGATGCTGTAAACATCTGTGTGGGAGTCCAAAGTGCAGGGAATATTTCTGTGCCTGTTTTGGGGGGTTCTACCCCCCTGGACAACCCTGTCTTTGACCCTTGTCCTTGGAGAAAATTACCTACCCTCTGGGAAGAAGCAGAATCTACACTGGTGTGAACTAGGTGATAGAACATTATGTAAGATTGTCACAGGGTGAAAATTTAGAGGTGTTGGGTTTGTTAATATAGAAAATAGATAAAAAGCAAAAACTTCAAAATGGAGGATTGTTGTTGTTCTCCAGACCTTCTTCTTCTCCTTCAACTCCTCCATGTTCTGCGGAAAAAGTGGATTGAGAGGATTGGGTGAAAAATTCCGCAGTTCCTTTCATGTGACAGAAAGATTTATTGAACGTTGGTAGAAAAGTAAAAATATCTTTCGTTTTGGGTTTTCATTGGGTAATTTACCTTTAAAAGAACGGTGTAACCTTGATAACTCGGCCTTTTCTCTCACATTCTCTACGGGGAGTCATGCCCATGGCTCAGCTCCTTTGATAAGACTTAATAAACAACTATCTGAGAGCAAGAAGCGTGGAAAAGTCCTGTTCGTCTGCAGAGCCCAGGCAAAGGCTCTGGAAATTCTCCCCTATCAGGGGAGGCATAATTAAGGCATGGAAAGTGTCACATCTGTACTATTACTGGGCATGTGTATTAATGCATATTTGTGCTTTCTACTGGATTCTTTAAGGCAGTGGCGGTTTTCTCTTGAGTTCTCTTTCATCCATAACACCCACAATAGACTGGATAAAATAAAAACTAAAAATCTTGGTCAAAGCAAGGTGGAAATCCCCTTTGAGTTCAGTAATGCAAGAAGCCTGCTGCAGTAAGGAATGTGTAGGAGATTCTCTGAGCACCCCGTGGTAGCATGGAGAAAGCCCACAACAGTTGCAATGGCTGTTCTTTAGTTTCTGCCATGCATTTCACTCCTTTCTTGCCAATTCTTTTTCTGCTGTCTAATTCTATCAACAAAGCACAGAATGTTGAAGTGATCTGAGTAAAACTCCTGTCTTCAGTCAAAGCATCCCTAGCAGTTTTCATCAGCATTGTGTTCTGTGTATGAGCCCAGCAAAACTGCAGAAATTGAGTAAAAATTTATCACAATTGTGCGCTGCCAGCAGAGGATGGGGAAGACAATATCTGTGGACACTCCTACAGCCCTTCTCTCACTGCCCTTTCCACTCCTGTGAAAAGAGGAGTCAGCGCAGTGTCTGTGGTGCATCATTCACCCTCATGGATCACGTAGCTCTTACCCTGAATATACAATATACTCAGTTCCTGTTGGCTCTGGATAAAGATAGCAAAAACAGCAGCCAAACTTCCCAGGGACAATTCTGCTGTCAGAGCTCCAGCTAAAACAGCAGTGGCTCAGCACTTTTTTCCCCTCATCAGCGGCCTCTCTGTTTCCCACGTGTGCCCTGCCTTCATTTCCAGTGGGACACTTCTTTTGCATCCACATGGTGGAATTTCAGAGGCAAAAATTCCCACTGTCTCTTCTGCTGCTTCAGCAAGAGGGATCCTTTGTCAAGTAGCTTCCAGCATTTCTGATGCTTTGTGTTGTAGCACTTTGCCCCCAACAAATGTAAGCACTCCAAAGTCCTTTCATACTGGGACAGACAGAGATCCCAGCTTCAGCTCAGCTTCGCTGTGTTCTTCTGTGCACTGTGAATTTTGTTAGTTCATCTGTGTGCCTGCATGGTTATATTGCACGGAGCAGTAATCATTTCCTTTCTTTTTCTCCCCCTTGGTTGTGTTGCTTCTTCTGTAAGATACAAAGCAAAGTTAAACATGCTGCATTAGCTGCTTTTGATGTGGCATCTTGCCCCGTGGAATTCAGTGGCAATCAAGTAATTGAATTCAACAGGCAGCCTTTCTGTGGGATCTGGTAATTCCTTGTAGCTTCTGTTTATGACCACAAGAAGTTTTCCTCTGAAAGTATTTTATCTGTAAGAAAAAATGTAGCCAAGGGCTGCCCCATCCCTGGAAGTGTCCAAGGCCAGGTTGGACAGGGCTTGGAGCAGGCTGGTCTAGTACAAGGTGTCCCTGCCCATGGGAGGGGTCGGAATTAGGTGATCTTTGAGGTCCCTTCCAACCCATGCCATTCTATGATTCTATGAAACCTGCACTGATATGAAAAATTCCTTTGCTCTGAACCTAAACCCCACAAGAATGATGGTACACCAGTGACACATTGAATGTACACTGAATTGTTCACAAGGAGCTTGTATGTACAGTATAAGCTTCCACTGATACACACTACTCATTTTTTGCTGATATTCTTTAGGGACTGATAATGCACAAAGAAGTCAGATTATGTCGGCCCAGAAATGCTGTGCAGACAAGGCACCATGAGCAATGTGACTGGTGTGACACTTCTCAAAGCCTTGTGTTTACACTTTAATTAAAATTTCCTGGTGATCCGGATGCTGGTTCCAAGTATCTTTTAATAAATATTCAGATTAACATCATGCAGTGCCCAGAAGTATGCTGGTGGCTGAGCAGTCCAAATCAACAGCACAAAATTGCTGCCATAAAATCCTCATTATCTGAGCCTCATCTTGCAGGCACCCAACCACATCCATAGACTTGCTCCTGTGAATGGCTTCAGGGATTTCATTGGAACCTCTCAGGCAGATAAAATTAGACACTGCTTAAATGTTTGAAAGTTCAGGACCTAAGAGGGAACATGGTATGACTTAGTGAGAAAAAAAATACTGGGAACAGCAATGATACAGCTGTTAGATATCACTTTGTTAGCTTTGTTGTTATTAAAATAGGGAATTGAGATACCTTGATACCTGAACATTTTATCTCTTCAAGGTTTAAGATATTTCTCATAGTTTAGAAGAGACTTTAGTCTGATACATTTTCTTTTGCTTTCTGTTTCTTTGATAAAACCGTTAAGAAACCTGCTGTGGAGGGAATGATTTTATTTGTGCATCTATTAAAATGAAACATTTTCTCTAACTTTGTTTATGAAAAGTAGCCTAAAACACCATAAGGAGAAAAGAACACACATACCTGGGTTAATATATCCAGGGTATATATATAATTATCTTTTAGTGTGCCTTCCTAGGGAGTAAGTCTTAGGTGAGATCACCGTCTTTGGTCTGTTAGTATTTTCGCCTCAAAACGTTGAACCTATGATAAGTTTTGAAGCTGACATGGAAAAGGGACCTTGAAGTTAAGGCCTCTACTGAACCAAAATGTGGCTGTTAAAGAGTCTGTTTGATAGGAGACAGACAGACAAGTCAATACAGACATATGGACCCCAGGAAAGATCTGTGGGTTGAGATCACCCACAGTGGCTGTGTCTCTTGGCTGACAGAAAGCTCTAAAGATAAGGAATTGTTACAATGGGAAGGAGAACACTGGGGACAGGAGGCAGGAATTGAGCCTTTCTTAGGGACACTGTCCTTGAACCGGTTGGTTTTCATGGTGGGATGTAGCTCAAATTAAGGGGAGCAGGTGACCTGCTTTACATATGGGTCATACACAGAGACGTCATTTGTTTGCTTCTCTCTTCACTATTAAGGATCTAAGGCCAGATGCAGCACCTTGTTGTGCCTCTTCAGTGAAATTGGATGCTCTGGCACACAAAAGGAAAGGAGAAATGCAGTGGTGGCTGAATTCTAATCATTCTCGCTGACCCAGCAATCTTTATCAGGTAAAGGTTTTGTAGCCTCCTCACAGCAGTGGCAGCTGAGAGAAGGGCCTGGCATTCACTCTCTAGTTTGACCCTTTGAACACTAACCCGTGGATATTGTTCCTTCCTCTGCTCACACTCTGCCCATTAAATGCAATAGAATAATGTAACAGAGTCTATTACATGCTGGGGAGAGAAGCAGCTGCAGAACATGGTCCTGCAGGGGACACACACAGGTGAATCTACTTGACTCCTGCAAGTGAATGGGGGCAGAGGAAGGAAATTTAATGCCACAGCAGCAAAGCCAGGCTCAGGAGATCACTTTCCTCAGGGATACCAGATGGTGAGTGGCTGTAAAGAACAGCCCCACCCAGCTCTGCATGTGGCACCCACCATTTCTAACGGATGGCCCTAAATATTTATTAAGTGTTATTAAAAAGCTCACGTTGCAGCATCCCTTCAGAGACACCAAAGGCAGGGTAAGGTTGCAGAGGTGGCAATGTCAAGCCTTCAGTTGTTTTTGCTGGTGAGCATTTACACAGTGTAATTTCTACACTAATGTAAAAACGCTGAACTTGTGTCAGTAAATTTAAATGAAGATTTCTGTGCCCACCTAGGAACTCTGGCAGCTGTAGAGACTTTGGCAGGTGACTTTATCATTTTGAATGCATTGATCAGAGAAGGACTTTTCTTTCTTCCTTCTTTCCTCATGATTTCAGCACATGCTGGCTGACATAATAAGTAGTTTACACTCATAAGAGAGGGGATGTGAACTATAGTTTTTGTTACTTAAAGAAAATTGCATAGCTCACTGAAACCTTTGGGCCAGGTTTTTGGGTTGGTTGGTTCCTTGGGGGTTTTTCCCTTGTTTGTTTGTTTGTCATGGCTGAATGTGCAATAGTTGTCATGTCTGAATGTGCAAAATTTTCCTCAGCCTTGAGGAAAATGAGAGCTAGGGGTGTTGATTAAAAATGCTGAGTGCCACAAAGTGGTCATGGCCAGCCTGGCATCCCATATCAAGTTGCAGTGTTTGCTTTGTGGCATTGTCTTGAATGGATACCACATGCTGACTTTGCCTTTTGAAACAGGCCATGATGGGTCCAAAGACAGCTCTCCAAGAGAAGGAGAACCAACAGGAGCTACACTGGAATTTTGGTCTCTCGCAAAAAGGAAGAAAGGTTTTCTTCTCTCTTCTCCTGCCTTGTTCCTTATGGTTCTCTCATGCCTTTCCAGGAAAACAAATGCCCTTCTGAAACAGTGTTCTCACTTTGCAAGAGCTGGTTACCACCAGATTCCCACAAAATGGTGACGGGAGTACTGGGTTTTCATCATGTTTTTACTTACACATCCTAGACATTTTCTAGTGAGTATGCAAACCTCTTTAGAAATGTCACAAACGTGCACAGCACAGATGAATTTGCTTTCATTTAGGACATTTCCTAGCCTCTTATAAATAGTCTGCAGACTCCAGGTTTCTCCAGGCAACAGCTAGAAAACCAAGGAGCCGTTATAATACCTCCCAGTTTCATCTTTGACAATAATGGCTATGGATTTGAGTGTTCTACTTGACTGAACTAAATCACTTTTTACTTAAAACAGTGGCTTATTAGAAATGGTTGTTAAAATCCTGTTGTAACCGGTATTCATGAGTTAAATGCTGGCTATATTTAAGTAATTTCAGGTCTTCCTTATTGCCTGGAATCACATTTTTGTCATTGTGTTGAGATAAACACTGAAACCAGCTGGTGTAGAGCAGTGGCAGTAATGAAAATCAGGATACTAAATGACTACAATGTCACTGTTTGTTTATCTTGAAATGTGAAAAAAATCTCAGTTTTATAACTTGGTAGAGAAGAGCACCTGTGTTCTCAGAGGATGCAGCTGATGCTGGGATGAATATTTTTGAATGAGCTGTTGTTTTGAAAGTTAAGGTATACGTCAATGTAAGTAATCTCTTGGACTTTTAACTATGATAAAAATGTAAATAGATTATTCATTGCCTACCCTTTGAAGTGTTTCTTAATGTTAGCTGTGTTTCTATGCTCTTTTTGGCACAAGTGAAATTGTGTTTATGTAAACATTTAAATGAATTATCCTTTGGGGTTTTTTACTAATTAGTGCAGATGGTTGGTTTTACTTAGATGTGCGTGGTTTGTTTTAGGGAAAGTACCATATTCCTCACGGATGGGGAAAGCTGGCATTTCCCATTTGAAGAAAAAGCTCAGATCCATGCATTTTAAAGTGCAGAACAGAAGAAAAATCAAGTAGCTGGAAATCTTTTATGTCTTCCTGCGAGACTTGAGGACACCCTGAAATGCTCTTTGAGAAGGATTCATCAGTTCTCTTTGTAAACTGGCACCAGTTTGGATTTAGCCCTGTGCAAAACCTCTTTGATGCTTAGGAAACCTTCAAGACTGAAATCTTCCAACAAATACCAAACCCCACTTCATGTCTCACCTGCCCCATCAGAATGTTGTTGTTACATAAAGTTTTCTTTCAAATCTGTGGAAGTTGTGACTGTAACACATCTGCTGATGTAGGTCTTCTTGACATCGTCTTCCCTTACTGTTTTATCCAATATTCTCCTGCTGGGTTTTTTGGAGTGGGACTTTGAAGGACTAGATGAGAAACATTTTTGAGACTCTCGTTTTTGTAGTATCAACCAAACTAAAAATCATTAAGTCAGCAGTGGCTTTGAAACTTTGCTTCCCAAAAGTATATTTGGAAACCGAGTTTAAAAACTGCCAATTTTGCATGGCTACAGCTAAAAAATTCCTTGTCAGTTCTGTTTCAGGACTGTCATTTTGCAGCAGCAATCTAGGAAGTAGGTTCTGACACTTCCTACACTTTAATCTGTGTTTTCACTTGCTCAGTTTACAGAACAAATGCTTCTTGTAATACATACAGAAATAAAAATGCACGCTATCATTATTCACTTCACTCTTGACAGCCTGAGACTGAGTAGTTCTAAACTGTTCTAAAGCAGTTGTGCTGTATTTAAACTGGAGAGAGCTGTTAAAGACTTGCTCTGCTGTATTTTTCCAGAGTTTTTCTGCTGTGAAAGAGACAGGAATACTTAATGGCCTGACTTGGAATTTGAATATTTTACCCCGTGACATTAGAAGCAAAGGTGAAGGTATTAGTGAACAGAGCTTTGTTTTAGGGCAAAGGGCAACATATCAAGACATTACCTAACAAATAAAAATGGAATCTTTCACCTTATTTGTAAAAGAAAATGGTGAAGATTTACTTTTTAGAATGATTGTAATACACATGTAGTGCTGTTTTATGTCTCCAGCAAAGTATAACAGATGGACTGTGGGTTTATTGGGAAAAAAAGTGTGCTGAAAGATTTTTATTATGTGAGAAAGAGAGAACAAAACCCAAGGAAACATCTGGACAATTAATCTCTCAAATCTTTGTATATAACATGAAGAAAAATACTGAAATATTTCAGAAGTCTTGCTCAGAAACAAATTGACTATTGTTAGCAAAGCACAATTATTTACCATCCTACATGTGAAAAGATCTTTGTAATTAATACTTAATTGATGCCACTTTGTTCTTCACCCCTGGAAAAACAAAGAACAGGGAGGGTGGTGGGTTCCTCCTGAGGTTTCTGGTTTGTCATTATGAAGTGATGAATCACTTTCACTGAAGCTGAGCTGATCTGTCGTCTCCCAAGGAAGCAAATGTCATTGTGAGGGAAAAAGGTTCTTTACCTGTTATTCAGGGCTGTGTGGTGTCTGGTTACTGATCTGGACCCAAACATCTGGCAGCCCTGCCACCTCTCCCTGACATGTGTGCACAATATGCACTTCTGCTTTGTGGGTCTCCATGTGGGGAGGGCTTGGCTTTTTATTTTAAAGCTGCACAGTGACAGGTGAGCAGGGAAATAGGCACTTTGTGTCTGGGCTGGTGAAACATTATATTTTTTTGAGAGGGCAGATCGCTGTTTAAAGGGGTGTTTCTCAGAGTTGTGGGGCCATTGAGCTGCTCTGAATGGGAAGGTGGAGGTTGCCATCCACACCTGCTGGCTGTTCCTCCATGTGTTTTCTTCCCTGTGGTGCTGCAGAGAACGGCCACAGATCAAACCATCCATGTCCTCACTTCTCTGCTCTTAGTTGGGATCTTGCTATGTTGATTTCCTCTCCCTCAGCTTTACGTATTTTAGGAAATGGGAAAGAGTTCCATTCATTGGTTTGCCTCCTTATACCCTCTGAATTCTGGTGTTGGCTTTCCCTCCTAGCAACCCCACTGGGGGTTTTCTAGGAGTTATTAATTCAAGCACTACTAGAAATGTGTACTTTGGCCTTTCTCCTGTTGCCCCAGCCAAATAAGAACATGGATATTTTTGCTGCACCATTTCAGGCCAGCTCTCTCTCTGGACCGGGGCTCCTTTTCCATGTAACCGTGGGAGCTCCAAAGCAGGAACACGAAGGAAACGATAACCAAATCCCACAAATAAATCATTCCCACTGTGCAGTCTCAGTATGGCCAAAGCTGGGAAATCAACCTCCTCGCTGAAGCTCAGGCTCATGGTTTGTGTGCAACCCGGGCTTTTGTATATCTGGATGTTTGGTATGCAATACCTGCCTTTAAATATCCTTTGAAGCTTATTAATTTTTCTTTAAAATTATTTTTTAAGTGATGAATGAAGAAAACTCTCTACTTATAGATTGAAGGATGAATGCAGGATTATTTTAGGCTTTTGGTTTGTTTGTGGTTTTTTATTTGTTTGGTTTGGGTTTTTTTAAATTTCTTTATAGTCAATCTAATAGATAGGAAAACCTTTAAATACATAGGCTTTAAAAATAGTATGGTTCAATCCAGGCTCTTGAAAATGTAACTATTTCCAATAGCCTGGTTTTCAGTGCCCAGTAATTATATGATCTCCTCCATCCAGTATATCTGTTGCCAAATACTGTCCAAAAATATACTGGAAATTGAGTTCCTTGGTGGCAAAGTATTTTTAATCAGACTATTTAAGATCTAGTTTTGGTAGAACACTTATTTCGTGTCAGCTGCAATACTACTCAATAAGGTGTTGCAATTAGGGCTTCTTGAAACAAAATTAGGACAGTTTTATGTTAGGATAATATCTAGTACCAGCAAAAAAGTTGAAATTTAATTAAAGGGTAGCAGTCTTCAAAAAACTTCTGTCATCATATTAACAATAAATTCTACTTTGGTTTTGTCTTGCATGAAGACAGAAAACAAAATGCAAAATTTTATAGAAGGACGTACAGGAGAGTTTCCCTCTGGGAATGATTTGTTACGTTTTGAGTCCTGCCATGAATGATGGTCTCAAATGACTCAAAGAAGGTTTATGATGTTCTCACCAGTGTTTTAGGAAAAAAAACCTCAAGAAATGCCATAGCTACTTTTATTGATTCAATGCATGTGCTGTGTTTATTTGTTTTTCTTTCATGAATCATATTTGAAATGGCATTAGGAAATATATTTCCCTAGTGTCTTTTGACTGTCATCTGTATTTCTATATTTAATTTTTCAGTGTATACTTACCAGTTATGTCTGCCAAATTAGTTGATCTCAGCCACCAAAAAATAAAGATTTCAGGATCTAGGTTCTTGTACTGACATCAGCTTCTGTGTCTCCCAGCTCTGCAGATGAACTGAGATTAACATCAGAGTTTTCATTTGGGATAAATTTGTTCAATAGCGTTGTACCGTGCTAAATGTTGTTCTCTACAATGGTCTATTTAATATTTCCTTCAGTTACTGGTCACTGAAATAATCTGAAATTCACCATGGGTATATCCATTATCAGTGTTTCACCAATTCATGTCTCCCTGGAATAATACTATAAGTTCATTTTTAACATCAATACTATAAGTGCACGACATAGCATGAAGAGAACTACTTTCCCTTACAGATCCTAATTCAAGGAGTGTCAGGCCTCAGAGACAGAAGGTGTTGTTTGGTTTTTTTCCATGGATTGTTTGCTAGCTGAGCCATGGTGGTACTTGTGGTGTTTTACCAAAGAACTGTGGCAAAAAGAGCTTGATGGCCTGGAAGGACCAGAACACAGGACCTTGTTTTGGAAGAAAGTAAGAGTTTATGTTCTTCTGGAGTTTGGGTGTTTGTATTTTAGTTATTTAGGGAGTAGTAATGATGTCATTAATTAAAAGAAGCAACAAGAAAATTGTGGATAGCTTTTTAAAAAAAATAACTCACAGGAAAAAACCAGCTTTTTCTCAAAATATACTAAGAAATGTAGCAGAACCAAGCTTCCTGTTTCCTACAGGATTAATTCAATCCAGTTATTACACATGAACCTGGGATGTTTGCAGGGCACAGCCATGGCCAACCATAATCAACTTGAAAAACTACAGCACCAAATTGCTGCATTAGAGCATTCTTTAACCAAATAAAATTATTTGCATTTGGATGAAAAATGCATTCTGCAAATTAAGAGGGAAACTTTTTTTCTGCTTTATTTGCCTAATTCCACATCTGCTCTCATTGATGGTCAATTCAGAGGACACCAGGAAGGGCAGGAATACAAACCAAACCAAAATGAGGTGGCAAACGGAGTCTCCAGGAACTGGGCATGGCAACTGCTCACATCAGTCTCATCTCTAGCCCTGCTGTGTCCTTCAGAGTACAGGGGTGTTGGAGCCTCATTTGCAGCTCTGGCATTACACTTGGAAAACAAATGGTCCTCCTCCCCACCCAGGTTTTTTACTCTGCTGCAATAAAAAGCGGATTTCATCCTTTACCCTGTACAGAAGTTCCTGGCTGCAGGTCCACGGCAGGTTGTCCTGCTGTGGTGCCTTTGGTCACTCTCCCAGGCGAGTCCAGCAGGAACCTCGCACACCTCCCAGTCTGGTCAGCCAGATGGCAAAGGAGTTTGGACAATTCACCCTCCTGCCCCGGTGTGAATCACTCTGGCCCAGGCAGGTGCCCTCAAACATGATTGAGGCAGTGAAAAGGTCAAATTTCCATGGGAGAGTTTTTCTTCCACTTGGCTGCTGTTTTGTTTTGGCGAAATTTGGGAATTAAAAAAAAGAAAAAAAAAAAAAGATGTGTCCTTTCCAAGTGTGCATTTTTTAATAAGTTGGGCTTTTACCTTTGAATGCACAGGGAATGATGTTTGTGTCCCTCTTGTACGACTGCTGCTCCTCAAGGTGCAGCTGACAAAGAGAGGAAAAGGCCTTGGAAAGGTCTTGTGTTAAGTCCCTAAGAGAGCCTGTTTTCACTGAAGAACAGTGGTGGGGTTTTTTTGGTTTTTTGTTTTTGTTTTTTTTTTAAATAGATGGTGTCTTCCTTCTGAATTGAATTCCCCTTTATGTAATGTTTTATTTTCCTGGCTTGTTGAGGACATAAATGAAACTGGTGGGACATTTTCAGTACCATGAGGGCTGAATCAAGCACTTGATTATTCCATGGAAGTAAGCTCAGTCTCTTGACCTGACAGTACTTCTGAGCCAAAACTGCTTCTTTTCTGCCACATGCTGCAGCCTTCCAGTCGATGTTGTATGATCTGGGTGACCAGCACACAGATAAAACCTTATCTAGGGTGTCAGTTCCTTTGAAAACACAGCAGAGCCCTTCTTGTTACACGTATTTTGTATAACAAAGAGAGGGTGTTGGGTTCCCTCTATTAATTAATGTCAGGGCTGAAGCTGCTGACACTGAGCAGAAGTTTCTTTTGCTGCTCACTGAAACAACACAGTCGTGTCACGAGGACCTGACACCTGCAGCCCGTGTCCCTGGGAATTGTGCTTGCAAACAAGGAATTCTGAGGGAATTTCTATATATTCCCCTTCAGTAGTGATTGATTTAAGTCAATCATTCAGAGCCACCTGAAAGATTTTCTCCATTTCACTGAGTATTTTTGATGGTGTCCTTAATACGATTTCCTTTTCATTCAAGTTACTTCTATGAGAAGTGTTCTCTGAACCCATTTTTGGTTCTGTTTTCAGATAAGTTGTCACATTGTGGAGGCTCTGCAGACTCAAATGAGAGAAATCAATTGTCTGTGCTTGATTCTTTTGTGGAGTAGGTGGAGTGTGTCCTCCCAGGATTCTCAGCTTATCATAATTGCCATGGGATGTGACAGAAGCTTTGTTACTGTAGCTGTGTGCTTGTAAATGCTGTGCATTTCTTTTCAGCATCTTGTCCAGAAAAGCAGTATTTAAAGGGAAAACACTCTATGTCCGGAGTACACTGTGTGATACAAAACATATACAAGTCAGATATGATTAATTGCTTCTGTCCTGTTCTGTTTTTTCTGTAATTCTTATTTGCTTTAGCGTTGGTGTGCTGTACTCCAGTCTCCACTGTAGTCACAACTGCACAAACACATAAAAATGCTGCATTTCTGAAAGAGCCTTTTTCCATACCAAAATGGGCCTCCAACCCCAATGGGGTTTCCTCATTTTGCAGAGACCCATTCTCTTGCATGAAGTGAACAAATTCTTTTAGTTTGAAACTCTTCCAGATCTCTCTTTACTGCATAGTCTCTCAACTTTTTATTGCTGCAGTAAATCTGGGCAGTTCCATCAAACTGATGTTATTTGTGTGTGCTTTACAAATGCACATAGATGAAAAAATGCAGAATTATTGCATATTAAAAATGGCATTAAAAGGACATCAGTAGTTCAAATACCATAATTCAGAGGCTGGAGGTTCAACCAGTCTTTAATTGCAGCATCACTCAGCATTTTTCAGTAGAGTATTTGCCTGGAGTTGTATGAAAATGCGTATTTTGAACGGGTGTTCCTCATTTCTGAAGGCTTGGCTTTGACACCACATTATTCCCTTGACACAGGTGCTTTTATATAAATGTCTCTGTCTTAGAAGATAATTCCCAGTAGCTATGATGTCCCAATCAATATTCTTTAACTCTCATGATCGCATTCCCATTTATTTTAATGCTGCATCTCAGGTGCCTAGCAAGTGTTGAAACTGGAGTCTCTGAAAGAAAACATAGCAATACAAGCAATACAGCCCCCTACTTCCAATAAAAAACCAACCAAACCAAACAAAACAAAAACCCCCCCAAAAAATAAAACGAGAGTTTACTGTAACTTAAAGTCAGCAGTTTCATTAAACCCATGAATGGAGCACGAATAGAGTAGCTACAGAGAATATTTTTTTGCTTCTCTTTCTCTGGTTTAGCTATTTTTGTGTTCCTATTTCACAATTGTCTAGTTTTTGTTCCAGTGGATGTTAATCTTACTGTTTTAAAAATTATTATTATTATTACTATTATTATTATTATTATTATTATTATTATTATTATTATTTCAAAGACTGTCAGACATTTGGTGGGGAAGCCACCATGAGGGGAAAGTGTTGGCAGAAGCATCTCAACACTCAGCTGTTTATCCTTTGTGTGTGTGTTTTCAGCATAGCCACCCTGCACTTCCGAAAAACAAACACTATCAAGAACTTTTGCTTTCTGCCACGTTTCTGAATATTAATCTTTAGGCAAGGCTGTGCTTAAAATCAAGTTCTTTCAGAAGCACAAATGTCTTGTAATGCACCCTTGTGAAGCTTCACAACCTTTAGGAATATGCAGATTTCCAGAGCATGTTTTGGGAGTATCCTGCTGGGCACTCAGTAACCAAAACACTTCGAATCAGTGACATTTTTAGAACCCTTGGGCAGAATTTGCTCGTTTTCTCTGTTTTTCTGGTTTCTGTGTACTGGTATCAGTGGGACAGTGTTATGTGATTCCAGGCATAAGGATTTTTTGGCACAATAAAACTTAATTTTTTATTAAATTTTCCAACAATCTCAACAGCTACTGCCAATTTATGTCACTTGGAAACTGAGCTACTCAACCATAATATTTTCATATTAATTCTTTGGCTTAGGATGTTTCTCCCTTGGGTTAGGCAAGCTGGATATGAAGCCTTCTGAGGGTATTGAAGAAAAAGAAGTTTGAATAAAAGTAGAAGAATGTTTAAAGTTAATTTGAGATGAAGCATGAACCTCACTTTTGAGGAGGTAAAGAATTTCTTGATGGACTGAACTGGATTTTAGCTGTTCGTTGTTATGCTCTGTTTGCCACCAAGCTGAAACTTTGGCTTCCAGCCCCTTCTGAGTTATTGTGTTGGAAGGAGTCACCTGCTGTGTAATGGACATCTGGGTAAAGCTTAAGGATTCCACTTTAGGGGATGCTGGTTGGTGCTTTGAACAGTCTACATGAGAGGTGCGGCCCTTTTGATTTTTGTCATTTTAAAATTGTTCCTATTGGTAGGGTTTTTGGTGATGTGAAAGTTGAACCGCCTTTTTCTCTGCTGTTTCTGGGCCAAAAGTCACTTTAAACGTCTGTGTGGAAGTGGGGAGAGGGGAGACAAATGGAAAGAGAAGTATAATTTCATTTTTCTGTACCTTAACCTCTGTGTGCCAAACTGCTCCCACCCTTCCACCTGTAACCTGCGTTATTTGGGAAGAGTTAATTCCACTGCTGCGGATTGTCACCTGGATTTAAAGGCAGTGACCCAGGAGCGGGTTCTTATGGAGATTTCCTGTCATCAGTGGATGCAGGAACTGAACCTTGCCGTGACATTTGCATTTGCCTCCGCTTTTCAAGGCTCTCTTACTGGTTGGGAAGCTGAGCTTCTGATGCCCCATGGAAATAAAAAAAAAAAGGTAAAAGAATTAATAGTCTAGAGGTGTGTGCTGTCATATTCCTGGTTTCTGTGGGGTGTACACATATGAATGAGCTGGACTGAGTTTAGTTCCCGCTTTGTGAGCTGGCCAAGGCCAGATTCTCTCAACTCCCATCAAGCGAAGGTTAATGGCAAACGACACTGATCAGCTCATCAGTCTTGTTTCTTCATGGCCAGTGGTATTCCCACTTTTCAAGCTAATCTGGGATATCCTTTGTGAGATGTCCAGAAAAGAGGAAAGCATTTCCAGAAGAAGAATAGATTCTCGATGAGTGGTTGGCAAATTTTCAGGAGCCCTAGCCTGATGTGATGAGGAATTGTCTGTGTCTACTCGTTAATGAGTTAACTGGAGGAAGAAATTATTGGGGGCCCTGAAAATACAACTGAGAAATCCAAGGAAGCCAAGTGGTGTCTGGTGTAATTTAAATTTCTTTTACCCTTCCCATTTGCTGGTTTGGCCCCTTTTTGTGTGTGTAGGCAGGGCAGGAGGAGTGAGGGAGGGGAAAGGGTCTTGTATACACTAAAATATTGAGTAATTTCAATTACTGACGGGACCTGTTGGAGAGCCATTGTCTGGTGGAAAATCCAGTGTCTACAAAATCTACTTTTTTCCATGTGAGAGCCTGAAATATTGCCAAAACACAGCAGGAAACCCAAATTGCAGTATATTGTTTCAGGTCAGTTTGGTGCCCATTAGAATTTAGTTGAATGCATTGCAAACGTTTAGTTTTAAAACAACTTAATATACCTGCTTTTTCCAAGCAGCACATTTCCCTCCAAGGCCTGAAATCCAAGCTGCCTTTGTTCCCTGAAGCCTGAGCTGACCAGAGGGCTATTTCTGACATAAAATAACAGTTTCCCTTTAACCAATCTTGTTTGTAGCATATCATGGTTAGTCTTGTGCAAGTCATCATGGAGTTACACAACTGGAATTTATTATCAGAGATACAGAAAGACTAAGATAAATGGGGTCTGAACTGGAACTTCTCTAAGACAATGGGAAATGCATTTTAATGTTGAGATTGATTGACAATGTGTTTTGTGTCAGCTCAATAGATTTAAATGAGATGCTTTTGTTTAAAAATTATAGAATTATATGAATGTTGATAGCAAGAGAAATGCAAGTAAAAATTCCCTTGGCCTCCAGAAACTGTCCGTGATTTTTTTTTTCTGGTTTTCCTGGTATCCAAAATCACCTTAAAATTGTGAGATAAAAGAAATAAACAAGCTTTATTTTACATAAGCAGCAGTTAAGTTATACTGCTGTGTGTTGGAAATATCAAAACTTCTCAATGAAGAAAGGAAGTTTGAATATTGACAATGGATGTTAAAATGCAGGCACAGCGTGGAGAGCATAGGTGTGATGGAGGGAGGCAGCTGAGGGTTTTCCTTCAGTCCACAGGTAGCAGCTTTTGTAAAGGCAGACACAGCTGGATGAGGTGGAGATGAAATGTTAGTTTATAAACACTTCTGTGCTGTGTTTATTTCCATGTAGATGTTCTCATATTGATTCAGAGATCTGGAGACCTTCCTGAAAAGAAGGGCAAAACAGTGGATCTCTCTAACGATGTTGTGGGAATTTAACACCATCTTGTTCCTCTCATCTTTCTTCTCTTAGCACAATTCTCTCAGTTCGCTCATTTTTGTATTAAAGCTCCATTGCTTTAGTAACATAATATTGGTGTCCAACTGCCAAAGCAAATGTAGGGTGCAGATTTTCATTAGTCAGAGCTCTGGAAGCTTTTATTTGATTAACTATTCTAAAGCAACACAAGAGTTGCGTGATAAAAGCTTTGCATGCTCCTTTTACCACATATGCTTACGAGAGGAACTTGGGGGGTTATTTATATATTGTGGTAAAAAATTGCATTAGCACTTGCTGCCTCAGCAGACTTCTTGGGTTTTGCTGGCATTCTCCTCTGCTTATCCACTGGCCCTACACAGTAAAATATAATGAAGGGCTTTGGGGACATTTCAACACATCAATTATCAGTTTTATACAAAGGGCCGTCGGTGGGCAGGGCGCTTGCCTGGTTCGATGGAAAGACCTGTGGCTTTTGTTCACACGGTAATGATGGGAGGTTCCCAAATGGCCAACAATACCCAATCATAACACGAGCCTGGAGCTGGGCAGTTACCTTACCACTGCCAGAAAGGATAATTCTGACGGGCTGTTAAAGGCATTCTTCAGTGCCACGGCTCTGTCATAACACCCATTCAGGCCGTGTCTAGGTTGTGCTTGGCTTGTTGTTGTAGCTCCTGGGGTGGAAGTCAGCGGTGGTGTAACCTTTGTCAATAAAAGCCCAGCACAAGCAGAGGGGTTTGTGTGTTGTTAGCCATGTTGTCACAGACTCTTTGTTTTCCCCTCTGGTGGCTGCTGAGGTCAGACATCAGTCTGGGGGCACACAGAGAAGGGCTCTGATGGTGCAGAGATTACCTCATTAAAGGACTATGTTCTGTATTAATAGTAGCTTTGCCGTGTTACTTTAGGTAAACCCTTGCTTTTTCTGGCCTAGTCATAACACTGAAACACTTCCTGTTAATTATGAGCTTCCATCTACGGTGCCTGGAGAAGAGACAGACGGAATGGATGTGCTTATGAGCCTATTTCCTGACTTCTTGTTTGCTGCAGCTTATAAACTGGTGTTAGGATGATAGTGGAACGGGGGGGCTGGAAAGGACAGAGGAAGAGAAAGAGGAACAAGTCGGCTACTTTCCTCTTCCTGCCTCTTCCCACTTTCTGAAAGGGCTCTGCCGAGAGGCAGTGAGCTAACTTAAGAAACATGGTGTTATCCTTGGCCACACCCTGTCCGTGGAAAACCATGTGTCAGTGCTGCAGACATCCCTCTCCCAGCAGAGCAGTCTGCACAGGCTTCCCCATGTGTCCTGGGATGACCTCTCTCAGGCAGCACACGCTGTGGCCCTGCTGACCACGAGAGTCCCTTGCTGTCCTCCTTCCTTGGCTGGGCTTGCAGCTCCGCTCCGCCGCTGGGCTCTGCAGCCTCCCTGCGCTGGGTGGCTGGCATCAAATAACCCCTCTGCCTTCTTTATGTTGGCTCCCTGGAAAAAAGCGAGGGCTTTGATTTCAAAATTGGCCTTTAGGAAAAGAGTCTTTAGCACAAAGAGATGCTTTAAGGTATCCAAGACCCACTGTTTTAGAGTTTTGAGATGGCATTCATTTTAAAAGGGTTTGAGTCTCGTAGCCTTGATTGGCAGGGTAAAACCTTTGCTTTAAGTGATTCTTGAGATGTAGAATTTGTTCCTCTTGGACAGCTGCCTCAGCAGAAGAAAAAAAATTCTGAAAATACTTTTTTTTTTTAACAGAGTTATTTTCAAAAATCTGCCTCTTGTATAATTTTCTGCCCTTATAGTAAAAGATGTCTATGTGACTTTTAAAACGTTGTTATGCTTTTATAGTCTGTAAAACTGCATCGCATTTTAAGTGGGTGGGTCCGCTCACTGGGGTTGGAGAGAGTGGTTCAGAAATGATTGTGTTGTTTTTTATTTGAGAGAGAAACTTCTATAACTGAAGAAATTAAATTGCTGTAGAAATAACATTTAACCTTTTAGTACAGAGTCAGGTGTGGTGTGTAGGAAAACGAACAATATTAGCAGCACTTCCAAACTTCCTCGCTTTCATGGAGCACCTTCTAGCTGGGAATCACAAAGTGCTGTATAAACATAAATATATATGGGTAGAGGAAGCCTGACCCATGGGAATGTTTTGATTTTTTCCTGAGATCACACATTGGAGCCTGGTGAAGGAGTCAGGAAGAGTGCCAAAGTTTCCTGGTTTGCAGTGCTTTGTTCCTGCAGACAGACAGTATCTCCTGCAGGCTGCGTGTGTGCTGGCTGCATCTGCTGATGTGTGCAGGTACACAGCAGAGGGCATCAACATGGCACCTATTTACTAACATATTGTCTGTGAGGAGTGCAGCTAATGGAGCTTGGTTTCCTATGGATTTGAGTTTCATGGCTGGACTCTCTGATGTCCAGTAAAATCCAAGTTCCAATTGAAGCTTTTCCTACAGCTGGGATATTTACAGAGCCTCTTGTGTGCTTCGATTCTCTGGTGTCTAATAAAATAGGAGTTTATGTTGCAGTCTTTCCTGTTTGTGGGGCACCGCTGATGGGGGCTCCCTTTTTTTGTCTTCTTTGCTGCTTCTGTTTTCATTAAGTTTGTTAGAACAAAGCCTAATTGTGATCATTGCTCCTCTGTCAAATTGGTTATACAAGTTCATCTCAGACATACTAAGATGGAAACCCAACAAAGATGTAAAATTATGCAGATTTTGCAATCACTTTAATTTTCTTATGACACAGGGCTAAAAATTGGGTTGGCTTTTCAGGCAACATATTGGTTTTTTTCTGAGTAAAACACGAATGAGAACTGGTTTTTACAAATGGTGATAATACTTCAATATGATAATATAGGTTGCCATCAAAGCCATAAAACATGATTATTCTGACTGATGATAATGGATACAAGTGCCTCAGGACTTCTAAGGGGAAGAACAAATCCAGTACCAGCAGGGCATGTGAAGACAGGCAGAAAAACTGGGAATGAGAGAGTTGATACTATCCAGAAGTAAAAGCGATTGAACAGTCAATTACTTCTAGAAGTTGTTTGTTTAAACGTTGAACCACTGCTAGCATTTTGAGTTATCCATCTGTGAACAAATAACAATGCTGCTGTATGTCCCTCAGCCATTAGCTGCAAACCCTTAGGAGCAATTCCATTTTTCCTCTCTTGAAATCACATATTTTTGACAAAGCAGCAGTAATAACGTGGGTTGCAAATTGCACTTGGTTTAAAAAAAAAAAGAGTTAAACTGTGATTTAGCACAGCCAATGAAAACATTTGTTTCGCAAGTTTAAACTTTCCCATGGGAATGCTGGAGCAGCCCTTCTGATCTCTCTGTGTGTACTCAAAGGAAACATCTTTACAATACAGATGCTTGGGAAAACACTCTGGAACATAGACATTGCTTCTCAGGATCACAGAAACACAACAAGCTTACTGGTGTTTGTTTATAGTTAAAGGTTTTAAAAAATAGAAGAGCAGATTGGGGGGGTGTTATTTTTATATTTGTTTGCAGGGAGTTTTGTTGGTTGTTTGTGCTTTTCATGCTGAGAGTCTCATCTTTTTCCAAACAGGGGTAGGCACAAACAAATCTTTGTGCACCTGAAGTTAAATAAAGAGGTGATTTTGATGTTTGCAGTGGCAGTGGATGAAGCTGCTGCTGTCACAGCTGGACTTGGGCCAGTTGGATCAAATTCACCTCCCACAGGCCATATTTGAGTGGCTCCAAAGAGACAGTGGAGGAAACTTCCACCCACTTGGTGCTTAGGTGATATGTCAGTATTCGAGACATGACAAATCTATTAGAATTCTACTCCTGCGTCTGTGCTGGACATGATTTTGTGCCTTTCCTTTGTAAAACCTTCCCTTCCAGGATGGATGGGTGTTACTTGACAAAACCAGGTGCCTTTCCCTGCAGGGCTCAGGCACTGCTGGGTCATACTTCTGCAGTGACTCTGCTGTGTAGGCTGTGGTCCCCTTTGCAAACGTCTCAGCACCGACCTGTGCCCTGGATTGTGGGAACTGAGAGGGGAGCAAAGCTTTCCTGTGGCATTCCCAGCCACACTGCTAGAACTGGCACAAGTACCAGTGCTGGTCATCTTCAGGACTTGCTGAAACACTGGCAGCAGCTCTCCTACCATAACCAAATGGATTTATGTAATTTTAAGGAGTTGTGAGAATCAGGTGGTGTTTGAAGTAGGTGTTTGTTGTGCAGGAAAGCAGAGTAATGAGATATTCAAAAATATCCCCATCATTATCAAGTGAGGGAGCTCAGCCCCTGTGGCAAATGACTGGGTAATGCCTGCCAGAGGTGATGAAATGGCTCCAGACTGTTTTGAGCATTTCTTTGAAATGTCCTACTAGGGCTGAGTGCCTAAATCTTGGTTGCTGTGATACCTAAATTAATCACCTCCACCAGGTGATAGGAATGTAGTCTGAAGTTTATATTTTGTGATTCAGTCTGAATTATGGTTGCTGTATCATGATATTTTGGCTGCTCCTTTAATTTTTTGGGGTGCTGAGATTCCTCAAGGGCCAGTAGTTCAGACTGTGTCATACAAGGGCTCTCAGGACTGTCCTGCTAAAATTCCAGCCACATCCAGCAAACTGCATTCAGCACTGCTGAAGAAAGCAAGAGGAGTCCGGTGCTGTTTTCCTTCTCTCTGACCTCACTGAGGATCTCCCTGAGTTCAGTGTCATGGCTTACTTTGGAAAAGGTCCTGTTGAAGTCACATTGCACGTCCATCCTAGTGGCAATCTGGGAACGTAACCTCATTGAGCTGCTGGCCTTTTTCCTGCATATCATGCATGTGGTTTTGCAATTTGGTCTCTGACGAGGGTAAGACAAAAAATTTGGGCAACCTTCAGTAAATCATGAAGGGTTTTTCTGCAAAAGAGTGTGATCTTAAAGTGTCAAATTTCAGCTATGACACAAAGCAGCAATTAATGCAGTGCCTTAGCCACAGTTAAATACTGTGGTCTTGGCACTGGAAGAGTCCTTGATGCTGACTGCAGAAAGATGGTCAGTCATGCCTAGGCTGATGGAGCTGAATGGACTGATTTCCACTACTGGACTGATTTCCAGGCTCATCCCAGAGTCCTCACACAATCACACATTGCAAGAACACACCTTGGGTGATGGGTTGGGTTTGGAGATGATGTCATCAAAATGGATCTTCAGCATGGCTTTTGGGAGAGTTTAGGGGTAGAGATGTAGACTTATAACTCTGAGAGTTATGATGGAAATGTGCAAGATGTTTTTGGACCTTCAGACAGGGACAAGAAGGTAAAAACATGATCCCTGTGAGCACTGCAGATGAGGAGACCACAACCTTGCCTGCTTTGTGTGCTCTCAGGCTGAGATTTGCTGTGGCTCCTGTGTTTCAAAGGCAATAATTCTTATATATAAATGAATGATGTCTTGATTTTTGTTACTGCTGCTTGGCTGCCTGATTTATAATTCTCTGGAAAACGCCTGGTGATCAGAACTAAATATAAAACTAAATTCCTAAGAAAATTGCATATGCTGTAGGAGACAGCAAGACACCTTCATTCCCCAGAGAACTTATTGGATAGAATCAGAAAAAAAGACAATGTTCTTTTCTTTTTTGCTTCTAGGGCAATGAAGCATTCCTGAAGATAAACTCCTTTAGCCATTCATCAAAGCCAGTTATTGCTTACTTAAATTAACTGTCAGACCTTATTATAATTTGGGGATTTTTTAATATTGTGACAGAAGCCATTGTTTACTTAAACAAAAAGAAGCAAATGTGTCATAGACCAGCTAAAGAGCCCAAAATGTCTGACTCAAACAGCTGGCCACAGGAGTGTATTTTTCAAATTCCAGCTGCTCCCACTCATCTCTTGCCAGCACACCTACAACAGCCTGATCCTGGCTTGTACGAGTAGCTGTCCATGTAAACTGATAAAAACATTACTGTGCCACTCTCTCCCAGTAATAGTTCTGTTGAAAAGTTCCAGCTGTTGGAGGCAAAAGTATTCTAATGAAGACAATGTGGTGTTTTTCTAGTTCCCCTCAGTTAGCAGTTAAGGGGATGTTGCCTTTAGCAATATTTGCCTTTGTTCAAGGCCTCCTGACCTGAGGAGTCTGTTCTGTAGTGCACTCCTGACCTCTCATTACTGCATACACAAAACAAGACGTGGCTGGATTGATAGAAATACCTCTGTTAAGTGAAAAAGCTAAAGGACATCTATCTGAAGACATACATCCTGAAAAAAGCAGACATTGATGGAAGGCACTGAAGATCCACTAAAGTGAAGCTGACAGGGAATCTGGCATCCCTTGCTCTGAAGCTTTAGTTTTATATTCATACTGGTCCAGTGGCAGTTCCCCTTCTGAGGAGTGCAAAAGCCACGTTCCTGTGTCTGTCTATACAGCTAATGTTCGTAATAAATAGTTTTGTCAGTATTCAATTATTGTGGAAACTCCTATTTCTTACTGTTCATGCCCCTCAAGCACTCACATGTTTATAGAGGTCTGGGTATGACCTCAGTGTACTCCTGTGTCAAACGAAGTTATATTTTGAGTAACTTTTTTCCTGAGCTAATTTCACAGAATTGTTGCATTAAAAACAGTCCTTTGAGAAACTTGATTTAAGGGGAATGAGCCTTCAGTCTGGGTGGTGCCTGTATCCAGTGATATCAGGTTGCTCATGGTTTGCAGCATCTGAGTTCATGACCAGAGTGCAAATACCACTGAATATCCCATTTTATAACGCACATGTGTGGTGATCATCTTGATAACAGTGTTAGATACATAATGGTCACTTTTGCTGCTGGCCAGCAGTCGTTCAGAACACTAAGAGAATTCACAGTGTGGGTAGGGCCAAACACTCCTTGGAGGTGCACAGCAGACGAATCTTGCAGCCAAGGGGATCTGCAAATATTTGGAAGGGAAAAGTTCTTCCCATGAGAGCGATGAAGGGCTGGGAGAGGCATCTGAAGAAGGTGTGTGAGGTGTGTAATCTCCATCCCGAGAAATACTCGTCGTTCAAGTGAGCAAGGCCCGAGCAACTCGATGCAGTCTGAGAGGTGGGACTGGGAAATCTGCTCCAGAGGTCTCTTGTGTTGCAGCCTGTGGGGTGATGCTGCACGGTGCAGTTCAGTGAGGCTGTTCTGGGGCGGTGGGACCAGTGTAGGGTTGCCTAATCCAACCTGGCCTCAGGGGCTCAGGGTTGGACAGGCCTTGGAGCAACCTGGGATAGTGGAAGGTGTCCACTATCCCAGGGGGTCACCAGGGGGTGAAACTGCATGATCTTTGAGGTTCTTTCCAACCCAAACCATCCTGTGAATCTGTGATATCATGGTTCTTATCTAGAGGACTTGTTCTGTTGTTGTGCTGGAACCACACTTTATCAAAGAAGGTGCATCCTTGTTGATAACAGCAGAACAGGCCCCTAGAAGTAACACTTATTTTACATAACACTCTTTTTTTTTTTTTTGAGCACTCGCTGCTTTCCAGCAGTGAGACTAGAAATTCTTATCATACTTCGATGTGCAAGAAACCTCCAAATACCTCACATTCCATTGCCTAGGAAATCTGCACTCTATGAAAAGTAGGTGCTTTGGGAGTTGTATAGCTGGACTATCTTTGATAAAGAAAAAAAATGGAGAAGAATGGTACTGAATTGTAACCCTCGTCAGGAAAAAATTGAATTTGCAGTTCAACTGGATTAAATGATTTTTCATTAAGAGTATCATTAAAGGCATTAAAACCCCATGCAATAATTGACAAAATTATTGCTAAATTGTCAAAGACTGAGCCAATAAGCATTTAAGCTTCTTAAATACATAACATTTCTCTGTAGCTTGGAAATTAACAGTAACATGAGCTAGCTCTCAGTGACCTAAGTCATTGGCCAAAACTGTTTGTATAAAGGTACTCTGTTCGAGGTATTTTTGTGTCCATGTTATGTGGCTAGAGAAAAAAAATTCTGCTTGAATTTGTGTGGGAAGGAATACATGGTCTTTTGACCTAACATTTTAAATTCTGAATTCTGAAATTCTGAATCAGTGATGATGAATAAATGAACAGCTGGGACAGTTTGATTAAAATGCATATTTAGAGGAAGATTTTAAAATAAAATGTTGAGTCTGTCTGATAAGGCTGATGTGAGTGATCATGCAGCAGCTGACAAATTACACCATGTTGGAGGTTATCTTGCAAGTGCCTATTAAAGTGCATAAATACTGATCAAGCTCTTTTTCTTAAAATCTGAGACTAATTAAGCAGCTGTGATCATTTTGTTAGAGTCTGAGGATCAATTACCTAGGAGGAAGACTTGAATATAATAATGATAATTTTTGATATCTGGAAGGCTCCAGGCATTATCAAAGCACAGAAATACTGGAAGTGATCCAAGTCTCTCTGAGTGTCCCACTGTTAGTTATTCATGTCCTGGGGAGACGCTGGCAACATCAAAACAAGTGACCAAACTGCTAACAAGCACTGTTGTGTCTCCATTCCACAGAACCAAAAAATCTGGTTTAAATTTCAGAACTGCAATTTTATTTTAGGATAAACCAGGGATAGTTTCTCCATTGTTAGAGATTGTTTGACTGGTTGGTTTGTTTTTAAATTGCGAGCTTAATGTGTGGAACTCCCAAGGTCTTCAAGAACACAACTACTAAATATTAATAATTTAAGGGAAGTGTGTTTATCTATGAGGTTTTGTAGGAAGTTAGAATATTAATTCCTCTCTATAACAAAAATTAGATAATTATTAATGGACATGTAATAGATATGTGGTATTTTGATGGAGAACACTACCTGGGCCATTAAGAGGTAGCTCATACTGCTGTTAGTTTCTGAGATCTGATGCAGGGTTGCATGTTTAGAAGCTTTGATGTGATTGGGCTGTGTTATTGTGTGGTTGAGCTGTGTTGGTGAAGGTTGGGTTAGAGAGAGAGTACCAGGAAGAGCAAATAATTGGGTTTTTATAGGCTTCCTCTGCGTGTCTCTAATTTGATTATTTGACACTTGTGTATCCACTGTTGTATCTCTATAAATCCCTGTTTTGTATTTGATAAATAAAAACCATCCTGTTTTGAGAAGCTCCTGCTGGGTTAGGATGTGTCCCTTAGGTTGGTTATGGATTCTCCACTGGCAGCTAATGCTGTTTTGCCTGATCTGGTGCTGGATGGAGGTTTGCCTGCGTGATCTATGTGGCTCAGTTCCCTGCTCAGGTGGAGGAAGGGTGTGTTATTGTTCCTGAGCTCATTGTAAGCACTACAGCTTGTGCTTTCTGCTGTGTGACACTGAATAATTGTTGGGGTGCACTATGTGCTGGAAGAGAGAGAGGCCCTGAGGGCCGGAGAGAGAGCCTCTTTCTTGTACCTGGAGGTGACCCTGGGAGTGCATCCAGGTCACTGGGGATGGGCTGAGAGAGGATTGTGGGTTTGTGGACAGTGTTGGGCCTATGAGATGTGATAATTGTAGTTTGTGACCTTATAGGGTATTATTTACCTGTTACCATAATAGATAATATCTGTGCACTATCCCAGGTGATTGGGGGACACTGGTGAGCATCTTTCCTGTTTATATGATGTGATATCCTGTTAGGTGCTGGTATGTAGGGGAATTCTGGGTGCACAATAAAGGCTTTGCACTTTTCCATCTTGTGTGCGGAGTCCATGCCCTTGCGTGATTACTGCAAATAATGATGCATTTTGAAAGGTGCTTCCAAGATCCAGATGTGCCACAGAAACCCTTGTGATGCACAAGTGTTTCTGAAAGATGTGAGAGCATTGAGGGCGCATCAGATGCCCTTTTCCTCTGAGAAATAACTTCTCTTTCGTACTTGGAAACTTTTATTTGTTTTACACGTAACCAGATTCAAATGCATTTTTTTCATGTGGCATTTTAATCTGCAACTATTCCATCTGTCTGGCAGAGTATCACCAAGATATTTAGGACTGGGGTACCTGCCGTATCCATGGCACTGGGGAGTAAAAAGGGAAGGCTCAGGGGAAACCTTGCTGCTGTCTGCAACCACCTGATGGGAGGGTGTAGAAAAAACTCCATCCCAGTGACAGAACAGGAGAGCAACAGATCCAGGCTGGGCAATGGGAAATGCTGGGCAGATACAGAGAAATGTTTTGTCATCATGAGGGTGATGGGGTACTGGGACAGCTGGTGGTGGAAGAGTGTGGAATCTCCATCCTTAGAGAGATGCACAACTTGATAAGACCAAGGCCTGGGTTTTCTGGCTGTGCTTTGAACAGGAGCCTGGACTAGATGATCTCCGTGCATCCCTTCCAAATACTAATTATTCTGTGGTTCACTCCAGGATTTCTGAAGCAGTGATCATTTACAAAATGAGGGAAAATCAGCAGTTAACAGGAGCCACTCAGATTTACTCAGGTGCTGCGGAGGAGATTGTGCTTATTTTGGAAAGTGATTGTGGGTTCTGTAGCCACTGTGAAATGGTACCAGGTTTGACCAGGAGAAATTCATGCAACAGAAGTAATGAATGGCTCTCCTGTAGCCATCAGAACAGCCCCATCATTTCCTTAATGTTCCAACACCTAGGATATTATCTAGAAGCCAATAAATGTATTTTTAATAATAAGATGTACCCCGTAGAATATTCTTCTGATTTGTCTTCATTTTGGGGGACACATGGAGATACTTTATATATTATTGTCAATCCAAATGTATGTTTTGAAAAAACAGCTTATAGCAGGAAAATCATGATATCATAACTCACAAATTAGAACTGTCACAAGGAAATGCCATAATCACAAGATTATCTCAAAGATTTAAGTGAGGTCAGAGACTTAACCCACCAGCTGTACTTTGACTCTTTTTCTGAATTAAATGTGAGAACTGTGTATGAAGCACAGAGGCAGATAAGCTCTGTAATTCATCTGTAATTTTTATTCCTTTCTCATTTTTGGGGAGTGCTGGTTTTTGGCATTTCTGGTTCAGAATAGCAGCAATGACTCTCTCTTGCTATCAGTGCTGTTGGGCATTTACCACAAACCTGGTGGTTGGTTGTGCATAACTTTTCCAGAACACAATGATAGAAATTAAGGTTTTCCATTCTCACTCAGCTGTAAAACACTTCTTGTTGCTTTCCTTTCCTCTTTTCTTATGTAGCCATTGGTAAATTAAAGGAAAGAAAATCATTGCACCAAAAGAACTTAGGGAGAGAGTTTCCTCCTGTAACATCACTACTGTGCCACTGGCTGTGCCTTATCAGGTACCATGAGCTAAATAAAGCTAAGCCTGGTCATTACTTGGCCCAGATTTTTTTGTTGAAATATCCTTTTTTGGGTTGTGCTTGCTCCATTGCTGCAATTGAGAGTTAGAAGTGCATCCCAGCCCTGGAATTATTCAGGTGAGTTTTGAAGTACAGATGCAGTAAAAAAATCAGGAGCAGCAATTTATATACTTAGGTGAAGCGTGGTAAAAATCTGGTGGTGGTTCCTGGCACCAAAAAACCCAGACATCTTTGCGAATGTGTTAAGTGCTTCGTAATCCAACCGGCATCTCTTCCATCAAAAAAGACCCAAAAAGTCACAGTCAAAAATGCAGCAGAACACACCTGCTGTGTGGTTCTTCTGAATCAAAGGTTGAACAGCTAATTGATTTTTGTTGCTCATTTTTACCACATCTTTCACAAGAAAGGTGAAAGGTCTTTAATTGACTGCATTTAAAATGCAATCACTCGTGAGAATTGCAAGGCTTAGAAATAGATTTGTACAAGCCTTGGTATAATTTCTTAGTCACAGATGAAATCAACATTTAACATGAGTCTCAGATGAAGACTTTACACAGACCTAGATATTTTCTGAAGGGAAAAGACGCTGCTTGAGCAGCTAGTCACGTGAAAATGAAATCTTAGGCTTGTAGGTGACCAAAAAGTTTTCTTTCATGTTAGGAATGATGTCTGTAGCAAGGGTGCTCATGTAACTTAATGACCTAAATATGGATGGTTGATTTCTAGTATCTAGTGGTATTGGAAACAAAAGTATTTTGCCTAAAATTCAGCACACGTGTTTCTAATGGAAGCACACATTACTGCAGTCTCCTGCCTCTGAAGCTTTTGATCCATAAACCCAGGCTCTTCAGCCATTTCTACTCACCTGCTTATTTAAAGATAGGTTTTATCCCACTCATAACTCAAGTTGAAATCATGGCCTTCACTAGGAGGGAAGGAGAGAAGCACCACTTTTCCCTTTGGACAGGAAAACTCTGGAAAGCAATTAGTGGGAATTTGCAAAAGGAAGCTTTATACTCCACTCTGTGCTTTCTAACAAAACCAGTCCTTCCAGTTGGCAATCATTAAAGCCTCTGTGAGCAGATGCAGGGCAGACAAAAAAGGCTGAGCAAGCCATCGGAATCATACCTGGGTCTTCCCTGAAGTGCTGGACATGCAGGGGAAGCCCAGTTCCCGACATAAACAGCCCCAAGTCCAGCATGGCACAGAACTCTGTCTCCTCGAGTTTCTTTATTTTAGGCAAGAGTAAGAATCCATTCCTCATATTGCTTTGAGTGTTCAGAGGTCACCTAAGCCTTGGCACTTCCGAATTTGGCATGACCACTGCCAAAATCACAGTGTGGTGTGAGCACCCAGCACGGTGAGTGCTGGTGGGCAGCAGGACAGTGCCTGCACACGCTCTCCTGGGTTGTAAGAATGGTGCAGAGCCCAGCCTGGGAGCCCTGCTCTGTCACCACTATTTTTGTTTAAATTTCTCCCTTGAAAACTGCCCAGTACTCCTCTGTTTCAGAATGTGGAGAGTATCAAACATTTTAAGCCAGGAAGATGGGACTTTTTTTTTGTCTCTCTCTCTCCTTTTAGAACAGGCACTTAAACACTTCTGTGTGTGCGTGTGCAGGCTTGGCAGGCACTCTCTGTACAGTGTCGGTCTCTGGTGAAATCAGAGTCAGCTGATCAAGCTGCACCTTTGGAAATGCAGTAAAGTAACTTTTTGGAAAGGCAAGATTTTTAATTTGATTTAACATGCATACACCAAATTAAGTTAGAGAGCCCCAGGGTGAATAATTTGTTCATTTGTAGATACCTCATGTTTTTGACAAGACAACAGAAAACTGGCATTCAATCCACTCCCTCCAGAGCTTTTCTAGCACTTTTACATCAGAGCTGGAACTCTCCCAGGCTGTGACCTCCATCCTCTGGCAGAGCTGCAGAGACTCAGCCAGGTAAATCCTGGCTGCTCGCCTGGATGAGGAGTTGCTGTTGGCCTCCAAATACCCTTTTTTTCCTGTACAAGGAAGACCATCTCCATCTTTGGAACACGGTGATATCCTGAAAAATTCCTGTGTTCCAGAAACCAGCTGCCTTTTCAGCTGACTCCTTGTGAGTGTGTGGCAGCATGGTTAACGGAGCGATTGTTAAATCTGGAATCTGCATGGAAAGGGGGAAGTAAATTTAACAGATATTGTGAAAGGGGAAAGCCTTGATTTGTGCAAGGCAGCAAGGAAGTGAGGGTGATGAAGGCAGGGGTACCTCAAATTGGGAAGGAGGTGGAGGTGAGTTTGAGGTTTCTTACACAGAGAAGGCAGGGCCACCTCAAACTGGGAAGGAGGGGGAGGTGGTTTTGAGGTTTCTTAGACACACATCATTTTCTGGCTTCATTACAAGTTCTCTGTGGCAGACTAATAACTTCTCTGACCTCAGGTTGTCTCTCTCCAATTTAGGCTTATTACAGATAACTATCAAGCCTTTTCTCCGCATATATAAATCCATAATTAACTCTGGTTGCAGCACAGACTGTAAGGAGACTTCTGCCTTATAGGCCCATCAAAGAATTTGAAATCCCTTAGAAGACATTGTCCATTTAGTCCTTAAATTCTTATCAGTGGCATTTCCTGCTAGCCTAAATACATCCCCAATTAAATCACATACCTCAGCCTTCAGTCTGTTTTACTTGGGTAGTTTCTACTGCTCAGTGAGCTTTCTTTCTCCCTGCTTTTTGTTTGTTCTTTTTAAAGAAGGATTTTCATAGCCAAGAAAGCTTTCAGACATGCCAAACGTAAATCCTGGCTGACATGGGGTGATGCAGATCTGAGCAAAACTGCCTTGATTCCACAGAGAAAGGGTTGGGAGAATCCAGAGAAGGGACTCTGCCTTTTCCACACTGTCTTTTGAGCCTGTTAGAAAAAGACTTGACGGCCAGAAAAGGGAATAGTAGGTAAAAAGGTGTCTCAGGTGCAAAAGGCAGTAGGTCTGTGAAATGCGTGATGTTCCCATGGAAATAAATCTTAAAGAAAGCAGAAGGATGAGTGTAGTGATTGCTTCTTGGCAGCCCCAGCAGTGGTGACTCACCAGTTCTTGACTAGAAAGAAAATAATCTCTCCTTCCTCACACATGATTAATTCCTTGAAAGGCTGTTAGCAAGGTGACAGCATCGTTCTTTAAACAGAAATGATTTTGTTTGTTTTTCAAAATGTAGCTTTCTGTTCTTCTAATTATTGAAAACATCAGTGGAAACTTGGAGCTCTCTTGCTTTATTTTTTGTGCTTGTGCTTTCCCATCTGATCCAGTTCAGGCAATTCTGAATTGGATCAATGTCATTTTATGGGTAACAGATTCCAGTGTCTCAAACCCAGAACTGTTACCCCATGGCAGGATCAGGCAGAAATAGAAGTTTGTTAATTGTAGGACTCAGCTGTCAACTGAGACTTAAAGCAAGAAGTAGGGAAAGCTTGATTTCCCTATTTTTATGTGGGTTTTTTTCCTTATTTTTATTCTTCGAAATTCACTTCATGTCGAAAAGATTTAGAAGAAACCTGGCAGATTTTGTGCTATGTGTATATCTGGCTATATTTGCCATTTACATACAGCATCACTTGGAATTCAAAGTATTTTAGGTGAAATGCTATGACCTCCTGCTGTCTCCAGACTGCTGGAATATCCCTCACTCAGCTGTCATGGGTGATGGTAATATTTCATTAAAAAGGGCATCTTTTGGCAAGCATATTTCTCTAAGTATGAGAAAAAGCTCCAGCACTCCAAAAATAAACAGTTAAAAAGATACTGATGATTTTGTCTCATTGTCCTTTAAATTTTTAGTAAAAAAAAAAAAAGAATAATAGAGAGAATTTTAAGGAACATTTTGTTAGGACAGGATTGTCCATCTGCCACTTTCCATATGACCACTATTTAAACACTGGGGTCAAGACACCTCTTGTTGTTCTTATCTTTCCTCCCTTATGTTTGAGCCAATGATCTCTTCTATATCTGGATTTTTGAGAAGGTCTAGTATTCTCAGGAATCTTCTTTATCCTGCTTTTCCTCAATTAAGGATCCTCCTTATGTTTTATGGCTGAGAGTAGATGCCATTCAAATAACCATATCCTCCCATGAAAGGGAAACTTCCAGTTTTTTAAAGCCTATTGAAAATCTGTTTGAAAAGAACTTTTCTCATTCAGTATTTTATTATAATTTTTATCATAGAACTGTAGCAGATTAAAGGAATTTGTAAAGGAATAGGTTTTCATTTCAGATACACAATTGGAATTCTTCTTACAGTTGTAATATTTTTAGTCATCTCTCACTCTCACACTCTGAATTTTTTGTAAACTTATAAATCTGAAACTAGATTTTTTGAGTTTGATTCTAGATTACCTGAGCTACCTAAAGTGTTCCACAGTCATGCATTATCTTCAGTGCCTTTCTTTGCATCCTGTGCATAAGTGTGATTCCTCATTTGGACCTTGAAATACCAAATTATGTGGGGATACGGGGAAGAAATGGGATTTTTCCTGGATTTCAGTTTAAGACAGCTGGCAGGTCTGCCTCTCCTCCTCTTAAAACATAGTATTTACTGTCCTAGCTTTTCATCCTCTTGGGATGTTTTTATTTATGGGAGAACCCAATATTACCCTTAGCGAGGACAAGTTGAGCCCAGAGACATTTATTATGACAACTGTTTTTCTTCTTGAATTTCTAACTGCAGCATTGCTGGCGTTTTTCGTGGGGGAGAGTGGATGCTGGAGATTGAGTTACAGGTTTTTGTTTGGCTTCTGCCCCTGAGGAAAATCCTGGCCTGGAACAGTCCCTGCTTTCATATAGCAAGCCTAATAGGTGTTGCTTTAAAAAATCCTCTTAGGTCAGGGTGGGTAAGCTGAATTGGGAAATTTTCAAAAGCACCTCCATTGCCACAATATGCTGCCAGCTTGCCTGATGTGGGGTGTGGAGATGGACAACTCAACACTTCAGAGAGGCAGGCTCGCTAATGCTGAAAGAATTGCCATTCTCATCTGGGGGCAAAAAGCACAGCAAGCCTCACTCTGTGCACGCCTGGGCTCTCGGGAGCAATCCCATCCTGTTCACGGACACTCCGTGTGTGCTGCGGGGTGTGGGACAGTGGCAGAGGCAGGTGACACTTTACTGTGCCTTAATTATGCCTCCCCTGATGGGGCAGAATTTCCAGAGCCTTTGCCTGGACTCTGTAGACAAAGGGGACTTTTCCACACTTCTTGCTTTCAGATAGTTGTTTATTAAGTCTTATCAAAGGAGCTGAGCCATGGGCATGACTCCCCGTAGAGAATGCAAGAGAAAAGGCCGAGTTATCAAGATTACACTGTTCTTTTAAAGGTAAATCACCCAATGAAAACCCAAAACGAAAGATATTTTTACTTTTCTACCAATGTTCAATAAATCTTTCTGTCACGTAAAAGGAACTGCGGAATTTTTCACCCAATCCTCTCAATCCACTTTTGCCGCAGAACATGGAGTAGTGGAAGAAGAAGAAGAAGGTCTGGAGAACACCAACAATCCTCCATTTTGAAGTTTTTGCTTTTTATCTATTTACTATGTTAACAAACAGACAGATGGGAAGGGGGAGACTGCTGGCGTCGGGTTGATTGAGCCCGTGCACGTGTCTGGAGAAAGGAGACATCAGCTTTAATCCCTCGGCCTGAGTTTCCCTCTGTTCCTCTCTCTTGCAGATAAATGTCTGGTGCAGGTCACAATGGGAGCACCCCACTAAAGCAGAAAAGTAATCAAGGGTAGAAACTTATTATCTTACGCCTGTTGTTTTGTTATCAACAGAGGCTTATGAAGTCTTAAATCATCTTAAAATAAGGATTTCTAACAAATTTGCCGAAGTTTTCCTGACATAGTGTTCACAGGAATAATAAATGTTACATATACTCTTAACAGATATTCAACAGCAAATTTTTGGAAACATCAGTCTCAGCATTTCTCAGTTTGTAACGGATCTCTGCTTTTTTACTGCAGAGTATAAAGCAGGAAACTATTTTGGTTATAAGCTCTTCTGAGAGCAACTGCATCCTTTTTAAAATACGTGTATATTTATTTTTATTGGTATACAAAAGCACAGTGATTCCCAAGTCTGCAAAGCCTTGAGGTCGCCGTAGAAAACACAGAGTATGTTCATTGTGCAAAAGGATGAGGAGCTGCCAGATACTGAATTTGCTACACATTTTATTGTTTAAAGAATTTGGCCAACTTGTTTGAATAGAAATGTGAGGTGGAAAAAAAGATGAAGGGACGAAAAAGCCTGGAAGAGGAAAAGGAATGTAAATAAAAAAAAAAAAGCAAAGGAAAAATTCACAGTTGATCTGTGATTGAAATTATTGCTGCTAATGTCTTTCAGAGTTGTCCTCAGTAGTTACAGCACATATAAGTAATTTTTTATAAGTGCTGGCCTATGCTACATAACGTAAATTGTTTCCTTTCCATGCAGTTAAAATAACGTACAAACACAGCAGTTGTTCATTATTTCTAATCCCTTGGTTGAGCAGGTATCAGAATCCCTTTTGTTATTTGAAGTAAGGGAATGAAATGTCTCAAAAAAGTGTTCTAAATTGGACTTTCAGCCCTATGCTTCCTCTAAAGTTCTTTTTGCCAGATTCAGGAATATGCTCGATCACGTCTTCCATGCATCTCCAAAGCTCTGAGTTTGCTGAGCTTATGCACTGTCTCTTTTCTGCCTCTAAGGCTCCAAACTGAAGTGTTTTGCCCCGGGAGGAAGTGTGGGGTGAGAACTGAAACAGACAGGCATGCAGGATTTCAATTTTAACTTGCAGATCCTATTAAGTCACAACTATTTGGTTGAATGCCAGGAGTTGCCAAGTGAAAGGATTCACCTGAACCGAAACTCCTTTGGTAACATCCAGGATGAACTACTGCAGCTCTTGTGTATTGGTCTTCTAGAAGACAGTGTAGGTAAACTTTGTTTATTCAAAACTCTGCTGCTGGCTCACAAAGTTTGAGAAGAGATGAAAACAAAGTGCTGAGCACTTTGGTTCTTAAAGTCCTGATGATGTGTTTGCAGACCCTGGAGGTGTTAATCCTGCTGGCCTGGCCAAGCTGCTGCTTCAAGGATTGCTGTGAGATTTTCCTTCACCTCTGGTGCAATCACACTTGGCCCTGAATTCCTTCCTAGCCTTAATAATTGTGTCATCTCCCTGAGTTTTGTAAACCCTGCGTTGCTTTGCTCTTTGTTCTCCGTGTATTGGAGGCTCAGAGGCTGCAGCTTGGCTCTGCAGATGAAGCACAGCAACAGTTCTTCCATCCTTTCCTACACCACTGGAGCTAAAGCAGGACTCTTCCCCTGGCCTTGCCCTCCATTCCTTGAGCTGACCTCCACGTGCAAATCCCAGAAATTTGTTATGTGTAGATATTCCCTCCAGTCAAAGAGAATCTCTCCTGTGCCCAGGTAATTCCCCACTGGGTGGGAGCTGATGCTGAAGGAGCATTTCCCTCTCTTGTAGGCTGGGAATGTGCATCCCATAGCCAGGCAAATCAGTGTCCTTTGTTTGACAGGTACTTATCATTGAACTTGATCACCTTTTTTCAACCCTGGTGCCAAGAATCTGTCAGAGCAGTGAGTTACATCAGTATACAACTGGAATAACAGAGAACACATCATTTTGCCATATGGAAAGAGTGGTTGTGTTGTATTTCATTGATCAGAAGGAACGTCCTTGGCAACTAGATGTGGCTTCTTGTTACTATGGGTACAGGGTCAAATACTTTTATGAAATTGCACTTTTTCCCTGATTGTCTGCTAAGTTTGCTCTTCTACATAGCCTGGAAGACAGCCTGAAATAGTGAGAGCTTATCTTCAGTTGCAAAAGGAATCTGCCCAATTGTTTGTTCTCCCCTGGGTAAATTGAACTCTGATTTTAAGGCAAGACATTGCTCTGTTTCAGCTTGGCATTTATAAGCCTCCATTTATTTTAAGCTATGATTCAATAGAAGATGCTGTATTTTCAGCAGGCCTGTTTTTATTAGGTAAAGCAATCTTTTTTTTTTCTTAATGCAGGTCTGCATTTTTTGTGCTTTTATTATATTTTTATTTTACACTTTAGTGTCTTAAGTACAAAGTGTAAGGCTTGATTAAACGACACCACTCAGTTTTTATATAGGAATTGGGCTACTCTGGTTAATGGAAGCAGTTTACAGATATAACTGAAGGTTTTAGTAGCAGTAGCCAAATGACTCTCAAAAATTAACCTTAAATTCAAACTGTGAAAAAATTACAGAAAATGATGCCTTTTATAAAGAAACTTCGTGAGATTTCTCATGACATTGTTCAGTTTTTAGAGAGGCAGGAAGGCTAAATTATTTACTTTATTTTTGTGTCATTTTTGTTCTACCTTTGTGCATTCTCCTTTACTGAGAAGTTATACCTTCTTTCCTTTGATTTGAATAGTTGCTAAAGTGCCAAGCTATTGGTAAATTGTCAAGTGGAAATGGACTCCACACAGGCCGTGGAACAGAATCATAAAATCATGGAATCCAACATGGTTTGTCTTGGGAGGGACCCTAGAAATCATCTTATTCCAACCCCCTGCCATGGGCAGGGACACCTTCCACTGGACCAGGTTGCTCCAAGCCGTGTCCAACCTGGTCTTGGGCACTTCCAGGGATGGGGCAGCCACAGCTTCTCTGGGCAGCCTGTGCCAGGGCCTCACCACCCTCACAGGGAACAATTTCTTCCCAATGTCTGATCTAAATGTACTCTCTTTCATCTCACTCTTACCCCTGTCCTATCACTACACTCCCTATCCCTCCTCCTCTTTCCTATAGGCCCCCTTTAGGAACTGGAAGGCAAAATAAGGTGTGCCCAGAGTGCGCTCTTCTCCGGGCTTAACATTCCCAATTCTCTCAGCCTGTCCTCATGGCAGAGGTGCCCCCGATCATCTTCATGATCTCCTCTGGACCCACTCAAGTGGATCCATGTATTTCCTATGCTGGGGGCTCCAGAAGGGCCCTGCATTACTTCAAGGGTGACTCGTAAACTGGACAAGGACCAGCTGCGGGAGCACAGATTTTGGAGAGAGGAGCAGTGCTGTGGGAACGGGGGTTGAAGGACGTGGGACCTTCCTTTGGTCAGAGACCCCCATTCGGTAGGGTACTGGATGAAACAACCTGTTTCAGATGTTCCTGTTGGACAGGTTCTGAAGGGAGTCCTTGACCTAACAATTCCTGAAGGAAACATCAAATTCTTCCATGTTTTTGAATGTCTTTTATATGCAATAGCTTATGGAAGGCAAATGTCCTTTTAATTTTATGTGTTTCTTAGGCCTTCTAAGGATAACATATTTAGCCCTTCTTCTTGCTTGCTGATTTTGGCTTTTACAGTTACTCCATCGCTTTATTTAAAAAAAAAAAAAATCAAGTATTTAAAATGTTTTATTACTGTGGTGGATGGTCATTTGGCTGCTGCTACTAAAACCTTTGGTATACCTGGAAACGACTTCCATTAACCAGAGTAGCCCAACCCCTACGTGAAAACTGAGTGGTATCTTGTTTAATCAAGCCTTACACTTGATAGTTAAGATGCTGAAGTATAAAATAAAAATGAAAGAAAAACACAAAGAATGCATTCCACTGGATGAACAGTAAAAAAGACATTGTTTCACCTGTGACAGCGGGAGTTTTGGCAGATTAGACTAGAACTGTAACTGTTAGGAAAAATAAAATTATCTTGAAAGATGTTGGCCACAGTGTAAATAATCTGCTCTTTCTGGAGGACAGTAGCTACATTTACATTACCAAATTCCTCTCTGCTTTTAACTTGCCTTTGGGTTGTCCACAAGCACACAGGGATTTAAAAGAAAGAGAGGGAAAGTCAAAAATTTAAAATGGAGTGAAGAATACTATATCATTAGAAGGCTTTCTAGAAATTCAAATATGAGGAAACAAAAAGGATGCAAAATAGGATGATAAAATCATGAGATGCATTGAATGAGCCAGTGTTTCTAGAAGTTTTGTTTTACAGGCAAGGGGACTACACTTAATCACCATATCAGAAAGTGAAACTGAGGAGTGATATTCTAATGTTGTAGTCTGGTAACAGCATGTGCTGGCTGGCAGGATCCCTGGCCCAGAAATTTATGGGATTCCTGAGCCAGCCAAGTGCTCATTTTCTAGGAGAAGCAGAATTATCATTTTGAGATCTGCATTGCTTCAGGTCCCGGTGTAAGATGTGCTTTTTCTTTGTATTTCTTCTGAAAACGTTCCTCCCTCTGCCCAGATCCAAAGGTAAAAGACTGCCCCTAAGGCTGCAACTCAGAGAGGCAAGGCTAGAACACAGCTGGGGCATTTCTGAGATTAAAATCAGAGAGAAATGGATTGGCTGGCCAAAGGTACTGGGTTATTGTATTTTCATCGACAGCATCCTGGTCTAAGCCTATCTCATGTTGCAATTTGCAGCACACCTCTAATTTACTTGGACAATTATGATTCCAGTCCCAGCCTTCGTTTTTGGATCTTACTGTAAGGTCTAGGCTACAGTGACACCCAGCCCTGGGGCACTCTCAAGGGGAGATCAAGGACCACGTGGAGGCAAAATTATCCTACTCCCACCTGCCTTAGGTGTCATTTCTTCTAGTCTGAGCAGAGACTTTATGAAAAGAACTCCAATCCCCACAGTTGTGAACACATTTTATCAGCAGGAAATCCCTGCCCTTTCTGATGTGTGCAGTTTTATCCTTGTCCATGTCACCATTCCTGAATCTTCTTCTTCCTGAATGCTTTCCCTTAGGATCATGCAGAGTGGGTCATGGTGGCATTTTCTGAGACTTGTTTGAAGCTCGTGAAATCCACAAGCCTTTTAGTCAGGGGTTTAGTTAGCTCAGAACTGGGGGTTTGTTTTACATAATTAAACCACGTTCAAGACTCGAATCAATCGCTCTAAGTTTTATCACTCTCATTAGGAGGCCCTGTGTTTCAAAGATGCTATCAGGTTGTGTGACATCTGTAATTACTCCATCATATCAGCCTCTGCAGCCCTGCTGAAGCATTTTGGGGTTGTTTTTTTTCTCCCTGGCTGTGCCACATTGTGTCACAAACAGCCAGTTGCTGTAAACACTGCAGAAACAGAGGGGCACACAGACAGCCCATTGACAGCTGAGAGGCGACCCAGAAGATAATTACTAACATTGCTTGGGAAAAAAAACCCCAAGTGTAGCCAGACAAGGAAGGATATGTTTTTATGAAAGCAGACAGTCTTAATTCCAAAATTAATTGTGTCTCCAGCCACTGATAATTAAAGGGGGGAGGGAGGGCTGACGCAGTGCTTTTCCCTTTGTTCTGTAATTTACCTTATCAGAAAAATGTGCTCACATGGAACAAGACAGGTTTGGAGGATGGATCGTCTGGCTTTGTTTTGGACATTTAAGCACCAGAGAGGGAATGGTTTAGGACCAAGAGGCTGCAGGGAGACTTTTGTCCAACGAGCTTTAAATGGCTTTAGATGACAAAGAAGGGTCTTCCTGTGTTCACTCCAACGTGAAACCTGGCCACATCTCCAGAGCAGCACAGCCAAGTGCACCAAACCAGCCCTGTGCTGGGTCAGCAGGCTGGGCAAACCCAACTGGCTGCTTCTGCCAGCACAGGCAGGGCAAACCCAGCTGGTACCTTCGGCCAGCACAGGCAGGGCAAACCCAGCTGGTCCCTGTGCCAGCGCAGCCAGGGCAAACCCAGCTGGTTCCCTGTGCCAGGACAGGCAGAGCAAACCCAACTGGCTTGCTCTGACACCCAAACTGTGAAACAGATGACAGAGACACAGACCCTGCTATTCAAAGTGCAAAGCAGCCTGCCCAAAGTTTCTAGTTCTGCCCAGCCCAGTCAAAAGAAGGTGGTACTCAGGTGTAGAGCTGATGTCCTGTTTGAGTTTGCTCTTAGGCACAAATGCATCCTTTAGGATTAGGAACTAAATGGGAAAGGTTCTGTGGCCGGTTTTGGAGAGCAGAACTACACACCCACTATATCCCTTGCTGTGTCCATCCTTGTTTTCACACCGACAGGGCACTGGTAGAGGCTGCTGTGGAACAACTCTTAGTGCTACAAGGGAGTTTAAATGGCTCCTACAAGTTTCCAAAGTCATACCCCAGCTATTCCTCTGTATTCCAAACCAAACACACGCAGAAAATAGAGCTGGCAAAAGACTCAGTTTGCACATATCTAATTGCTTTATTTAAACACAGAAAATCATTAGAAAAAAATACCCCTAACCAATAAAAAAAAGCCAAACACAACAAGAAGAAACAACCCGCAAACTTTTTGCTGCATTTAAAGTAGTAGTTTACTGCTACTGTGTGTGAACATTATTGAAGGAGTACAACATGCTAATTGTCATTTCTGATAAATATAGCTCTAAAAATTATTATTGAACAGTTGGGTGAGAAAAAGGGTCTAGAAGTGTTGGAGAAAAAAAAAATAGAGCGTTTCATTCCACATCTGTCTATTCCTGATAGCTGTTTCCTCAGCAGGACTTTCCCATATTGCAATACAAAATTCAGATTTTCATTCTGCACAGGTTCCCAAATCCCATTCACTGCCAGATCTGCACTCTGCAGTGGGACCAGCTTCTGTCACGTGTTGTTGGTTAGCTTGGCACTTTCGCCCTGGCAACATTCACGTCCATAGCTCTAGAAATTGAATTTAATACAACAACATTCGTGCTTAAAGTCTGAAATGAAAAGCAGCCCAGTAGGAGGGAGGTGTGTATTCAGTGCAGTGCCACACATGTGAAAATAATCTGGAGGGGCAGTGCTCAGAACAGGCACTGAGAAGTTACATATGAATTAGTTCTCTCACTCTCGTGACTATTTTGTTTGATACCATGAAACTGGAGGAAACAATGGTCCCGATTCATACAGCCCAGCAGTTTAGCTTGGCTGATGGAGTAATTGAGTATAAAAAATCCTCGTGGAGGTTTAGGGAGATGTGCACGTTCACAGACATGCCAGGGAATTTCCACCTTAGCGGTACGAGGCATTTTTACGGTGGTACAGTTACGCTTATGTGAAGGCTCATATGCATATAAATATTTAAGGGAAAGTATTAGATCCTTAGCCAGATTAATTACCTTGTGAAAAGTAGTAAAAATTAAACTCTCTTTATATTCATCCTCAGGAAATGTAGGCCAGAATTATACAAGTGATTTTCCATTTTGGAAAAAAAGAGAATACAGAGTTAGGGATAAATCAGAAACAATAAAAAGATAGTTATCCCTTTTAACCATACTCTTTTTATTTCCTGGATTTAATGCCTTCATTTTGGTACAAATTTCGATACTGAATTCTTTTAAATGGTTACTTACATCTGCCATAATTTTTCCTCAAAGTAGTAGGTGAAATTGAACTGCCTCCTTTCAAAAAAAAAAAAAAAAAAGCACACGTCAAAACCACAGTTTTCTCCAAATCTTTTTTCTTTAAAAGCTGTATGACAGAAATGCCTCGTGGTTGGCTAATAACAAATCACGATTCCTGTGGGGAAAGAAGGTCAAAGCATTACATTTAACTAAATGGACAAGCATTTGTTACATTTAGGAAGGTCAGTCCAGTATCCAGTGTCATTACTGCAGAAGCACAATGTATTTAATTTAAACAGGGAATCAGATTTCTTTCCTGGGTGTACTCATCTACAGCCAGTGTCCCAGTGAAGAGGACTAACATTTTTAAAAATGACTGATGATGTTGAGTACCTCAGCTGGCATTTTAAAGAAACTTGACATCTGGAAGCTGTGGGTCATCTGTCGTTAGAGAAAATATCCTACTTCAGGTTTCCAAGGGGTGGAAAGAACGAACAGGTCACTGGGTTTTGGAATACATGCTGTTTCAGCTGTGCATGGGTACTGACATGTTCTCTTATAAACAAACTCTGCACTGTAACCAGTGGAAAAAACCCCATAATAAGTACATGCCCTTCACCAGGGATCATTTTGCTTATCTTTTGTGTTTCTGGACACCAAGGTGTCAGTGTGTTAGACATGATCGAAAGCCAAAGAGTGCAAGTCCGATAAATGAGAGAAAAGAGTAAATATTAACTCTTTCCCAGCGAAGGGATTGACTCCTGAGTAGATTGTTGCAAACCTGGAGCTGCCCACTCTCATGACGTTAATTACCTTCCAAACCGATACCGGCCCAGCCTGGACTCCGACAGAATGAAGGCTTTGGGGGCATCACAGAACAGAGCCTGTTCCTGTTGGGGTTTTGTGGACACGGCAGTATTTGAGCAAGATAAAATTCCGCTGCCTCTGTGGCAGAGCTCAGCTCTGCTGGGAGCCTGTGGGACGTGTTCCCGTGTTGTCATGGCAAACTGCACACACGTGACTCTGCTCTTTAACCATGGCCATGTTACTTTCATTCCTTTTCCAGTAGCGGGAGAGAGAATTTACACGTCCTTTGGACAGTGTCAGGCTTTAAATCACTTGTAACAGCAGTGGAAAGTTAATATTCTACACCTTGTATTTTTAGTTACTATTTAGTAACAAATGCCTGCCTAATAGCCACATTTAAAATACATTCTGTTTTTTTTCTAAGACATGTTTGATGTACTTTTCAAAAGCCTTTCCTAGTTTGCTTCTTAAATCTAAAGCATTTGAACCAGCATTCTAGTCTCATGCTGCCTTGCAGTCGATTTTGGTTTGTAATGAATTTGCTTGGACTGTATAGACAGGTGTTTTGAGTTTGCAGAACTGAAACACCAGGTTTTTTAGCAAATATTGTGAACAAGTACTGCAAGTTGTATCTATCAGAGCTAATCCTTGCGAACTGGTGGCCCAGAGGAATATGAATTTTATGATATCCAAGCAGAACTAATTGAAACATTTGCAGTCATTCTTCAGTTTTTTTGCCACCTATTTCATCATTGATTTATCATTTTAAAGGAAGGGTTTGGTACTGAGCTTTGCTGAGCTCAAGAATTGTTCATGGATTACTTCAAGGTACTACTGAGAAACCTTATCCTACAGTCCATAAGAATAGTAGACTCTTTTCTTTGGAGAGCTGGCCAAATCCTGCCAACACTACTCACATGCTGTGTGCTACTAAAATAATGTCTTTAAATAAAGTAGCAATCCAAAGTATTGTAATATAATTCAAGTTAAAGAATCCGTGTGTTAAAACATGGCTCCAGATATAATAATATAAAAGACAATGACTGGAAAGACTGTGAGACTGTGAGTGGATAAATTCCCAGTGCAGTTGCCTAGCATGCAGACATCAGCTCATTTCTGATGAGGCCCTTGACTTAAAATCACCTTAATCCTCCTTGAAGCACATCTCACAGAATTCTTGCGTTATTTGTAGGTGATGAAACATGTCTGTGTTGTCGATAATTGCTGTTCCTAACAACTGTAGATAGAAAATACATTTCAGATGTGACCTCTCAGTCTGCTTTGGAGCAGCAACCACTGACAGCACAAATGGAGCTAAAGTGAATGATTGTTTAGGGTTATTTTTAAACATCATTTTGATGGATTTGGTTGTCTTCTTGCTAACCACTTTTACTCACTGGTCAGAATGAGTCAGCATAAAACAGTGTGATGGGTGCTTCTCAGAACGTCAAGCATAGGGTACTAATAGTTATTTACATGTTGAAATAGATTAAAAATCTAAAGTCTAAAAATCTAATCTCATAGTAAGACTTCTAAAGTGACATTTTAACTGTACCCTTGGAAGAAATACGACAGGGTGGGGCTGTTTTTAAGTTTGGATTCTAAATGCCATTTGAAGTTGTTGTACAAAACCAGTAGATAAGTTAATAATTGCGGGTCTTCTGCCTCTCATAATTTACTTATAGACCTCTTATTGTATCTAATGAGCAGTGCAGCCAAAAGTTCAGCCAGTATTGCCATTCCAAGACATTCCAAAACTGCAAGCCAGAAACCTCAAAAATCAGAAAATGCTGCATTATTACAATTAATTTTCAATTCTTCCACATTTTATTCCAAGTTTTGAATCACAGACATCATGCACACACAGATTTTTCACGAGCCCTGGGAGCTGGACTTCCAGCAATTCCTACATGATCCCTTGCTGCCAGCGGCGTGGGGTTCCGAGAAAGTCATGGAGTATCGTGAGACTGTCCATGAGGTCACAAGAGTAAATGTTCATTAGCTACTTCAGAGCTCTGATCTCGTGCCTGTAAACAAGCACATCCATGAGTGCCCAGATTTGCTTTTTATCTGCAATATTTTACGTACTTCTCTATGTCATGGTCAGCATACAGACTACTTTTACAACCTGGCACATTCACCTCCCAGGAATTCTCTGAGGTATAATTCTGGTTGGAAAAAGGGTTTCACATCTCAGCTAAACATTTTCTGAGCAGAAGATATGATTCTGACCATCCACAATGCCGTGGTCCAAAGTAATTTGTCCTGTCTTTCGGATTAGTGTTTGTTGCCAGATTGCATGAATATATTTTTATGACCCCGTTTTTATTATTCGTTGCTGGGTAACCTGCTGGTTTGGATCCTAGCAAGAATCCAGTCAAATCACAGTATTTAAACTGCTGCTAATGACCATTTTGTTAGATTATTGACCCCCCTCTGTTCTGTATAATTGGCCTGCACTAATGGCCAATTTTCAAGAGATTGTTTCCTAATTAATTCTGCCACGTGATGATTAGCATTGTCAAATATTTAATATCTGCTTTCAAATTGTGAGAACAACAAAACTTGCAGGTTTTTGTTATTGCTGCCATAAGACCAGAAAGTTCCTGAAGTCATGATAATTCAGTTCTTTCTGTGGAGACCATGAGAATGTAACAACCTTCTGCAGGTGCTGCTTAAAATAGGTACGTGTACGAAATTTACTCTGTTCTTCAGAGGGTTTTTTACTAGGTTTTGCTCTTCCTTTATGGAGGAAGGGAAATTAGGTAGGTGCCCACCTCAGTTGTCACCCTGTTCTGCAAGCGGAATATGTGCCAGTAGTTAAATGCTGAGAACACCAGCAAATGAGTCTGTGACACAGATTTTAAAGATTTTTTTTGTTTTCCATTACCCATTTTTTCCTGCTCTAAATAGCCTCATGTTCCATCTACTAGGAAGAATAAAAAGCAGGTTTTCATTTTCTGTGTATTTTATTTGTAATGCAGTGTCCAGCAGAAATCCATCCCAGTTTAGGCACCTAGTTTTCCAGTTTCTTCAGCAATAATGGGGTTTCCAGAAGAAACATGGACATTCTGTTGCTCAGAGCAGAGCTCAAGGGTTTTGAGAGCAGTGTGATCGTGCCACTGGGGCTTATTTTTGGGGTTAAAATTGCCTGGAGCTGGGCATTATGCAACCCCTGCAGATTTCCACAGGAATTCTTTAACTTAATTGGCAGTGGAGTTTGGCCATCTGAGTTTCTGGAGAGAAAGGATTTGAGTTTTTAAAACTGCCTTAGATGTTTTAAATTCAGAAAGAAATTGGTCACAATTAAAAACTTTGTTGTGAAGGACTAATACTGGTTTAACTAAGCTGCATTTCAGATTCCCAAGGAATAATCTGGCTTTCAGCTTCTCTTCCCTGACCTGAGCACTTTTCCTGACAGAAGCTGCCATTTCATACATTTGATTAAGAATAAACACTGCTGGGAAAAGTCCCACTTGCTGTGCACGTGCTTTTTGCTCTGAAACCTTAGCTTGGATGTGCTGATAGTTTTATTTCCACATTGGCCAACAGAAACAAACAACTGCATGAAAACTGTCAAATATTAAGAAAGGAAAAAGTCAGAAAGCTGTACGTCTTGTTTGTTTGTTTTCTGTCTTTTTTTTTTTTTTAAGAAAGGAGCAGGAGGGAACAAAATAACGTCTGTAACAGGAAATCTCATCCTGAGTGTTAGTGAAAAACAATTTCCCCCTCCAACCACTTTGCGAGAGAGGTTTCGGTCCCCATGTCAATGGCAGACATCGTTGGAGAAAGCACAGTCAGCACTTTAGCATACAACCCCTGAAAAAAACCATTAAGTCACAGAACATGCTGTCCCAAAGGCTTGGCAGGCTGAGGTCACTGAGGTCATGGGCCTAATAAGGGAGTGTTTTAATTGGTTTCTACTGTTTCTCCCCTGACATGCCTCCTTTCCCTCCCTCCTCCCCTCCACCAACCTTCACACCTTTGATCCTTCAGCTGCTGGGACTCTGAAACTGTATGGAGAAAACTGCAATTATCCAAATATCACCATTACTGTGACATGTTGCAGATAGGGCAGCACAGGGCCTCCACTACTGAGTAATCCCGTAAATTGCTTAAAATAACAATGAAGAGCACTATACACTTTTCTCATCCATTGTCAGACTGAAATAAATAGGTCTTTCTTTAACATGCTTAATCCTGCTAAACAGTACAAAATCCTATTACTCAATGAATTATAAATCCTGCTTCAGCACCTCATTTGTCCTGGAGTGTTTCATTGTGAAACCCAGAAATTCAATACCTTATTTTAGTCACACAATCTAAGCCACAACTGCTTCTCCCCCTCCCTTCCCCCATCCTCCTGTGTTGGTTGTGCTCAATAAGGTTTGTGTTAGGGCCACTACAAACCCTGGGGAGGCAAGTAAAGGCAGCAGGAGCTTGTTTAAAACCCAGCCTGCACCTTTCTGCACCTACATTCTCACTGTGCACTTTTGGAGGGTAATGCCAGATGGGTTGAAGGCCTTGTTAGGTTGGTGTTGTGATGGATGGCTGTCAAGCCACGTCTCTCCTCCAGGTGCACCTGTAATAGCAGCACATCTTTATTGTTTTCCCTTGGGGGAGACTCTTGCGTTTTTCACATTGAGGCCCTACGTTCACCAAGTTTCTGGGATCTTTGAAATGCATCAAACCTGCATAAAGCAGTTTGAGTCACTTAGGGTCTTGTCTTTGGTGATGTAGGAGTACAGCCTGCAGAACCTGCAGCTCCCAGTGGGCACTGCCCCTCTCCGGAGCCTGCTGGGCCCTGTGGGTTTGCTGCTGTTCCTGCAACAGGAGTGAAGTAGGGCTGTTTCACCAGGTGTTGTGGAAATCAAGTCAGCGCCAGGCTCATGGGATCACCGTGAGAAGGAAGATTGGTGCATAGAGGAAGAGTTTTCTAAAATAAAGCTCTCATGAAAACCAGCTGAGTAAGAGCAGAGTTAAGCTTGATTCACTTCCTTTGGTTTACAAACTAGGGGTCAGGCAGAACCTGATGACACAGGAGGAACAGAGGAGGGAAGGTGAGGAACTGCAATTCCTTACCTCACACTGCAAGGATTTGGTACAACCCAGGGCCAGGATCCCTGGCACTGGACCCAGAAAGTTGTCAAATACACCTGGAGCTGCTGGGTGTGGGGTGGGAGGGAGAGCATCCACTCCTGGAGGTCCCTTAGGTGGCTGTGCTTAATTGTTTCTGGGCTCTCCTGCTCTAGCTCACACCCTTGGTACCCCATCCTGCTGGAAAAGGAAGATCTAAACCTTGGAATCTGAAGGATTCAGATATATGTTTCACAATATACCATAAATATCTCCTAGCTAGTCTCACATCTCTAGTCTGAGATCTGCCATCTCTCTTGCTGTCTTGCCATTTCTAAACACTCTTTAAGATGTGGTAAACACTTAATTTAACTGGGCCTTTTTCATGGAATTCATTTATAACGCATTATCACGTGTCTCATGCCTCTCTCTGCATTTAACTTTTTTAGGGCTTTATGAAATAAAGGATTCCAATTCTTTTAATGAGTCCATTTTCCCCCACCTTCAATACATTTAAAGAGGAAGATTTTTTAATCAGTTCTGTTTTCCTTATAAAACTCAATGCAAACTGCTCAGGGGACATATTTAGCTAAAAAAAAAAAACATCAAAACACCCAACAAAAAACTCTTTTTCTCATATTGTAGTTGGAACTCAAAGTGAACCTAAGGCAAAAAGAGAATCATGGTCTAAGCAGAGGGAAGATCCCCTGTAGCTATGTCTGATTAGATATTTCAGATTACATGGGTTTTGGTTATACATACATTGTTCTTGAAGTCAGGTAGAATTCGTTTCTTTTGGCCAAATTAAACCCAAATGAAGTTTTTTATTAAGTAGTTTTATCAGTACTAACATGAACATTTTGACTTAAATTTTGCCTTAGAAATATATGTAAATTTCATTTTATAAAGTAATTTCACAGACATGAAACACTTTTCATTTTTTGGCTCAGCCCAGCAAGATCCATACATGTCTAAAATTACTTTCCACCCAGTGCATCATGTTGTAAACTATAGAGCTATCCGAAAAATCCTGGAAATTTCTGAATAAGCATTTTTGTCTCTAATGATTGGCAGCTTTTATCTGAACTAGGAGATGATGCTTCCAGCAAGTCACCAAATAGATCAATCAGCAAATGCATCAGAGGAAATTCAGCCTGTGGTCTTGACACAAATCTGGGAAGTACAAACATTTAATGAATCTGAAATAATTCACAGAAAGTTACTGCTTTCATGTCTCTTCCTAAATGTACACAGTTAAAGATTTAAAAAAACAACTATCAGCAAACAAATGTTCCTGGTGATGTGAAGAAACCAAAAGCCTGGAGCACATTGGGAGGGGGTAGAAGAGTTGGGGAGTATTCAACCCACATTGTTTCAGAACCAAGAAAAGAGGAAGTTACAGCTGTAAGAAATTAACACAAAATAAATATTTTAAATGCTGATACTGATCAGAGGGGGAAAAAAAATCCAGACTGGGAACACTAATATTTTAAGATTGTAGGGAAAGAAGTTAGAAAAGCCTTAGAAGAAAGAAACAGAAGTTACCTCATTACTAGTAGTAGATTTTACATTTAAAGTTTGTCATCCCACACATTAATACAATTCAAGGCAGTATTGCTGTGGATGCACCTTTTTGAATGAAGCTGTACAGGCAAAAGTTAAAAATCTCTGTCTCAAACGCCTCATGGTTTGAATCCTCAAATTGTGAATCCTCGAATTTGCCTGTCTTGTCATACATGAGTGACTCTAGGCACGTGAACCCATCCTCTTGAGTGCCCACATGGGCGAGGTTACAAAAAGCTGGGGGAGAGCAAAACTGCTGAATATGGGAAATGAGCAGGGAATGCTACGAGGGAGCAGGGCTGAGCTGTGCAGGGCTGCACCTCCAGCTGCACACAAAGACATTTATGTTTTTCTTTTGCCTATCAGGATCTTTGATTGCTTCTGACTAATCCTTCCCTATGTGCTCCTTCCTTCTATTTCAATCCACATTATGTTCCCACAAGTAGAAAAGTGTCATTTCATGTGATTTTGCTGCAGTGAACCAGGGAAAAGCCTTTGTTTTCATAACATGTTATAAACTGTATTCTTTAAATTCTTCATTGATTCTATTAAGCTTTAAAAACAGCCTTTTCCTTCTCCCTCCCCACCTTCCCCCACATACAGCAAAAATAGGAGGAAAACTCCCCCCAACCCCCCTAGGCAGTGCTCTGGAATGATTGGCAGGCTCTGCTCGGAGGAGACCCTGGTTCCTAATGGGAAGGGTTGCTGCAGGTCAGCACAGGGGCTTATTTACAGAGCATGGAGGGGCCCAGGAGTGCACAGGGATCAGGAGCTCGGGCAGAGCAGCACAGGGAGCTCAGGGCACGGCAGAAAAGAGCTCCTGGCAGAGCCTTTTGGGAGCCCCAGGACTGGAAGAGCCAAGGGTGTCACGGGTCAGGAGAGAGGGGTTTTGGCAGAGCCAAGCAGGGGCCCAGGACTGCAATGACGGGGTGAACAGGTCACTGGCACTGGCAGGGGGGTGTGGGGGAAGAGCTTGCCTTGCTCTAAATGAAATACTCGTGCTCCTACTTCTTGGTCAGTGCTCTCTTTACCCCTGAAATAATTATTTTTAAAGCCTGCTCCTCTACAGTTGTAAAATGGCCTTTTAGGTATGGCAGAGAGGTGACGCCACAAACTGCAGCGCTGATCACATCTTGTGTTGTTGCGTAGTCACTGATTTAAAACCAAAGCAAAGCAGAGTTTTCCAAGGATCTTGGGAGTCTTGGGTTTACCAAACTCCCAGGCTACAGAGACTCCACAAAGTCTGCAGCTGAGGGGAGAAGTCACTGTGGATTCCCTCGTGGCTCAGGGCAAGATCCAATAAACAGACTGAGCTCTGGGGTATCGGGCTGTGATCTGCTAACCCTTACAATAATGCCTTGCACTAATTGTGGGGTGAGCCACGTGGGCTTAGATGAGCTCATTGCACTCTCCAGTAACGTGTGTTAGAGCATAAACTTTACCTCTTCTTGTAGGTGGGTTTTCTACCAGCAACACCAGGACTTTGTGAGTAGTTGTCTGAGCTGCTCATCAAAATAAAATAAGAAATGTGCTTTGAGGGAGGATGTAATTAAAAAAAATGAAATTAAAAATTGTAAAGCTAGGTCTAGAGCTAGTTAAATCATTTCCCACCTCTTCTTTTTCTTCATTTTCCCTGCTTCCCTTACAAAAAAAAAACAGTTTGGGAAATATTCAAGTTTTATAGTAAACTGTCCTAGATTGTATTGATTCCATCTTTTTTCAGTAGCAAACATTAACCTCAAGTAACATTTAATTTCATGTGAATAATAAGAAATAAAGAGGAAAAAGAATTATAATTTCACAGCTATTATATGTTTACTGAAAACTGCGGATTTTACTACATATTAGGTATATTCTTATCCATCAAGGGGTTAAAAGCATGCTGCTGTATCCTGCCATACTTAAAATACTGAAATCCAAGTTTAATGACCAATAGGCATATTAAATATTTTTGTGAAGCACCTGCTATAAAAATAATAACATAAATATAAAAATAATAACAACATCATTAGAGCAGTGAAAAGATACATTTGAGATTACTATTATGTTGGAATAAGTAATATAAAATATATTCTGCCTGTCTGTAGGTGAGTCTAAATGCAGTATTTTATCTCAAGTTATTAAGACAGTGTCTTTAGCCCAAGGAATAAATTATGTCCCAAAATGTAAACTAAAAAACAAAATTGCAGAGAAAAGACTAGATCAATCTGATCTTCTCTCATGTTTCTGGGATGTATCCGGGTTTTCATTCCATAAATTTTCTGGCTTGCATTGTGCAGAGAGTAATTTTCCTCCCTTCCTCTCCTACTCTCTGTCATCAACAATAAACCCTTGCACTGCAAATGTCAGAATGTGTATGTGTAAATGCTTTGCTGGAGAACACAAATTCCTCCTGTCCCCTGGCTGAAATGATTTGCTGGACCCTGCCACAGAGGCCCCAGGTCCTGTAACAATATTCAGTATAACAATGGACAGGATCCCACCGAAATATTTCATTAAGGTGGCAACTGAAGAAGGGTAAGTCTTGTAGCTATTCCTTGATGCACTCCCAACAATCCTTTCCATCCAGAAATATGAGAAGCCCTTGGAGGATGGGGTTTTTTTGGCATAGGTAAATGTCCAAAAAGTAGACTCCTTGTTCTGAAGTGGTCTCACTGCTATTGTCAAATATTTTGACATGTTGGTACCTCACATTGCTCCTTGCTCCTCAGATTGCTCACAGTGCCCTCATGCCTTGAACTGCGTGATAAACACTTGAAATCCTTGCTTCTGCTTTCCTGCACACTTCAGTGCCAACTCCTCCATCTCCAAGAGCAAAGCACCTAAATAACATCTCTTCTGGCCTTTTCATGCCTTTCCTAACCTTGCTTATTTTTCTTTGCAGAACACAACTCTTTTTTTGCACGCTCTGCTTCTCCCCAGGCTGAGTAGCTTCTCTCTGTTCCACCAGGCTCAATCCTCCTCTCTTCACTTACTTCCCTCCAGGTACCTTTGCATCTCAGAACCCCTCTGGTGATGATTCACAGCAATAAAAATTTCAGATCCCTCTTGCTCTTTTCTGGATCTACTCCGAAGAAGCACGAACCATAGGGAAAGTAATGGAAAAGGGAGGCTTGCCCGCCTTCCTTCCAAAGGCCAGAAGACTGTAAGAGCAAACAGAGGGGAAATCTGTGATGGAAATAAATTTTAACAATACTCAAAGGCATGGTTCTAATGCGTTCACGTTTTTGCTGGGATGTGACATTAAATACAAGGATTCTATTTTTAAATATAGCTGGTTCATGAGGGACTGGTTTAAATAAGCAAAATATGCATTTACAGTCACTTGGTTTACTACTAATGCTGGAAAATGCCAGTTTATAAACACAACTGAGACATAAGTGTGCCTGTGCATTTGAACACACAAAAAGGTGTTCTGGGTTACAGACACGTTTTCCTTCAATTGTGTCTGCCATCACAGTTTATTGTGGAAAATAGAGGAAAATAGAGCTGAGAAAACTACTCTTGTTTCCTTTCTAAGTTTTCACCAACAGTTTCCCTATCAGATTTCCCTATGCAGATTCCCAGCTGAATCTGCAGGGTCATCCTTTAATTCCTCCATTGCCTGGGCAAGAAATGCAATTCACCACAATTTGAGCACCAAGTAATAATCATTCCATCCACTTTCAGCATCATGCTCACCTGCATACTGAAATAAATGGCTTTGCTGAGTAACAAAGAGGTTATTTTTGTCCTTAAGTGCTTTGCTGAGCTACAGACTCTGTTTCTGGGCTGTAGGCATGGATTTCAACAGATTCTGCCTGTTTGGAGCAGATCCGAGCTGAAAACAGGAGAATGCAGCCATACACATAACAGGAAATAGACCAGAGTGTAGATAACTCATGCGAAATAAAACAAAGACGTGGCGACTGTGTGTCACTGCACGGTCAATTATAAACATTTTTTCTGTGGTTCTGCTGTGGAAAGAAACAAAGTACAGGCAGTGTAACTACACAGTTGTCAGATTGCTAGAGAACCACAACTATGACAGACCAAGATTTTAAATAAGCAGTAATAAAAATAGAGTAGATATGCGGTAACATAAGGCCACATACTGTACATGGCTTTTGAAAAAAAAAATAAAATACCTTGTAAATATTTGATACACTTTTCAATATTTGACAAACATGTCTCGTGACAGAGCTAGTTATACCCACTGGAATGATGCTCCTTAGTGCAGTTTTAATCACCAGAGCTATTCTGCGCTTAAGACATTCACGTGGAAAAAGCATGTCTTGTAAAAATGAGGGAAATCTTTATGAATAGACAGGATAATTTTAATCTTAATTATTTATTTATGTTAGCTCAGAAGTAGGGAATTTACAGTTCCAAGGCTAAGGCCTCTGTCCTTCAAACATCAGTCCAGGTATGCAAAAAGTGCCATTGAAGGCAGTGAAGTTATTGATGGTGGTGGAGCTGGGAGCGAGCAGGTCTGGGCCTGAGGAAGTGACTCCACATGGTGTATTTGTCTCTAGGAGCTGTCTCTTTCCTTTGTTCCTTTGTAGGTTCATTTTCACACTGTGCAGAAGTTCTGTGAAGTAGTTCAAGCGTAGGATGGGAAAGAAAAATCTCTGCAAACATGAATCAAAATGTAATTACTGCCAAGAGCCTCAGTGCTGCAGTTCAGTAGCCAGAGCTCGTCGTGCCTTGCACGGGCCAGTTTCTCAGGAGAGTAAATGTCTTTATTTTGTCCAGCAATGGTGAATGTGGCATTGGTCATGTACAGTAGGAGACACCCACCTGTATGGGCCACACCAATATTGTGCTCATTTCAACTCTGACATGGGCATTGCTGGCAAGTTCTGGCACCAAGGGACTCCTGGGCAGCCTGAATTAGTAAACACCTCTACTACCTTTAGCTTTAAGATTCTAAATGATCAAATCCTAAACAAGTTCTTAAAATCGACTGTTAAAAGTCTGATATATTTTTGAAAATTCCCAAGTCTCAGTTTTTCTTTGTTGGAATACAAAAACTGACAACGCAAATTAACCTGTTCTCCTTTATATTCACTGAATTTCCTTTTCTAGTCTCAAGTGTAATGTAACCCAGCCAGCTGCTTCTTTCCACTCCTTTACAGGGGGATGTTTATTTACATCTATTCACTGAATTTAAAAACTGCAACCTAAACTTTATGGTATAGATGACGACATCCTTCTGACTGGTACAATTTCCAACAGCTCACGTGTTTGGCCCCAGTTCAGTAAAATGTGGTAATAAGGACTGACAGTCGCTAGGAAAAAAAAGGTCTTAATTCCTACCTGGAAAAAACTGCTCTTGCTCTTCATTAGTGGCAGCTGGAGACTCTCCAACCATTACAACATATCACTCACTGCCTCTCTGATATGATATAAACCCTCAGAAAGACAGGGTCTGGTTCTTTTTCATTTTAAAGGTCAGGAATCCGGTGAGTGAACAAACAGGTAGTTAATATCGACCAATATGACTGTGAGAATATTCAGAATATTAGCAGTCTTTAACATTTGACCTAATGATGCAAAAAATCTTGTCCTAAGTATCACAACAATTCTAAGATTCCATATGGGCTATTTGACAGCTGTGACTTGAGGAGAGAGAAAATTTCAGACATTTAAAAATTGTGCTTTACTCTTTGCCTATTTCCTACCCTTTCCCACCCCAGTCTGAGTACACTGGCTCAAGAGATCCTCCAGCATCCACTTCTTTTCCTGGATCTTCTGCAATGCCAGAGATCGTGATCATCATTACGCTTGCAAGTGAACTATTTCTTTTTTCTCCACACCATGCACAGATAGTGTATGGTTGTGCTTTGTAGAACACTTAATTCTTCATCAAATGGAAGTGAGTTTCGGCATCTGCCTTGGTTAGGAGCATCTTAAAATCTAATTTATGCCTTTTGAAGGTTTTGTGTCTGGCTCAGGTCTGGGAAGAACAACATGTGGGCAGGCTATTCTTGTAATTAATTGTTTGCTTTCTCTGGCTGCTCTGAGAATCTGTTCTTTGTCCCGTGTATCTGATAATGTCATGACTCTAAGGTTCTTTATAGCCATAGTAGCTAATGTACCTTAATGCATTTATATTTCGGAGTCTTCAGATGGGCTCCGAGCTGGGGTCTTGTTAACAGAAACCAGAGCAGGGTGGAAGCAGCATTCCTGATAACCACACGCTGGAGGCCTCTCATTGTGACTCCTCTCTTGCAGTTTCCGTGACCTCTCCCATTCCCCTCACAGTCTAATCATCCTTATTACAGTAACAAACATCTTGCATTCTCTAATCTATTGTTCCTAATCTCACCATTTGTGCTTGTCTAGAATGTCACTTTTATAAACAGGGACGGAGTCCAGTGCCTTCTGCTCCCAAAGCACAGGCATCCACCATGAGAGCGAGTGAGGAACCTTCTTAGGCTCTGGGAGATTTAGGGTTCATGATTAAGATCACCATAACTTCCAGGTGTGAGGTGCTGGCTTTATATATGGAGCAAGGGCGTGTTAAAATGTAGCACACAAACAGCAACATGAGAAGAAGTCGCTGTTAATTTTGCCCTTTTGAAATGCGTGGTTTAAAATCAAGCAGCAGTGAGCTCGTTGCAGTTAGAATCACAGCTAACAAAAAGTGCCACGTGGAAATGCTGAACATCAGAGGCCCCTGGGAAGATTCAGCCCTTCCATCACCATCTCTCACCAGTAGGATTCCCACCTAAGAACATACTGAATAAAGAGTCCATCCAGCCTCATCTCCTGCCAGTGATGTGGATACCTTAAGAAAAATAGAAGAGGCACCCAGTGGTACTTGCTCACCTTCCCAGCACCTGTGGCTTAGAATTCCTCAGATCTCAAGCCAATATTGATTCTATAGGTCAGATGCACCCAAATACATACTGTGGAGTCAGTCTAGGCATGTTCAGTGCAGTGTTCTGAGACGTGGAGGTGTCAGGTTTCCTGTCTGTGCACTGGTGTTCCTAGAAAAACTTATAGATTGGATGCTGTGGGTCTGCTGCATGTGCAGCCTGGCACGTGCCCCAGTATTTCCTTCCAGGAGTCTGCTACAGGTAGCAAACGGGAGGAACAGAAAAAACAGAGCAGACGAGATCTCTGCTTGAGGAAAAGCACTAACAAGCAGCAGTGTTGGCTCTGCCAAAGCAGGACTGCCAGAAGTTCACTCTTATCAAAATGGCTCTCGGCACTGTGAGCAGCTGTTCAGACTCCAGATGACACTTTCTCACCTGCTCATCCACCATTATCAGGAGTGTGCCATAAACCTGGGTTGTCTTCAGCTATAGCAATGGGTGCATTTGATCTCTTTGGCCATTTTCTGCACAATTTAACCCAAACTGAGATCTAATATTAAATAATAATTTGTAGACCCATCCATGCTCACTGAAAAGAGCCTCATTTCTTGGCATCTCCCAGTTTAAGCAGATGAGAAGGACAGCAAGAAAGGGAATTTCACCAAACTAATTAACTACAGACATCAAAATAAAACTAGTAGGCTATTAAAACTATGTTGGGGGGGAAAGTAAGGCAGTGAAGAGAAGCATGCAGGGCAGGAGAAAGCAAATACGTGATGGGATGAAAGAGAAGGGGAGTTTAAGCAAGTGACCTTTTGTCAGCAAAAGCAGAGAACATAAAACTGGAAAATACCATGGGGTCATCAGAATGGCAGCTGGATGTCCTTATCACTCATAGTATAACAGCTTTTAAAGGGGTGGAAAAATCCTAACTGAATAACCATTCCTTTTTTTTTTCTTTTTTTAACAAAGCATATGACTTTCACATTCAGTGGTTTCATTATAACCTCTGGCAACTAAGTGCTAATGGGTTCAGTTTTCATGTCTGCACTTCAGAGTGAAAAAAGGGTCAGAAATGAGTTGCATTTTTTCCTCTTCTCATTTAAAAGAAATGATATTTTGACTTGTAAGGAGCCAAGTGCAGTTCACGTGCTTGGTTTCCTCTGTGCTGCGCATAAAAACAGGAAAAGCCAGTCTTTTGGCTGTGCTTCTTTTTATTGTTGGTTGTTTGACATGTTTTTCTATTACAATTCACAGCAGGGAGCGTTTATCTCCGTTATGAAAACCAGTTGGGCCATTGTTAGGGAAGAAAGCTGCACTTCCCCGGGAGGAAGTCAAGTGTCTCTGCAGCGTCGTAGGAAGGCATTCTGCAGTGGAAGCCAACACGCGTTGGTGCTGGGGGACTCTGTGCGTTTCGAAGGAGGTGCTCAGCCACTCTCTGAGAAATGTCAGGTCTAGTCACTTAAAAAAAGCAAATATTGCATCTTAAGGTTTCTTTTTCTACCTCCTCTTTCCTTCCGAAACAGTACGAAGTATAGTGTTGTCTTATTAATATTCTTTTTGGTTTTTTACAGTCCCAATGTTGAAAGCTCATTTTGCCATTTTTTCCCCAAACACAAATCCCTTAAATATTCACATCAAACACACTCAATATGTTTTATAGCTCAAAGGTGAGTATTGATTCAAAATTAAGCCATGGGCTGATTTGCTTCTACCAGTCAGTCTTTTGGCCAGAGCTTGGGTGACATTACACCTCTGAGAAGACTCATAAGTTAAATTCATTCCAGGTTGAATAAATGTGATTTCATCTGTCTAGATCAAATAATAAAATGTATTTTAAATATCATCCAAATCATTCATCATAGAAAGGCTGTGTGATATTTCAAAGGGGACCTCAGTCAGGAATCAGTATGTGCTCTTTTTAGCAATATTCTGATCTGAAGTCAAACTTTGCATTTGCATGATGTTATTGTCAAAATCTGAATGAAGAACATGGAAAGTAAGATCTTCATCTTGATTTCTATCGTATGACTCGGTCATATATCTGGTAGTGTTTAAAATACATAATTGAATTATTCTGCTTTCTTTTTAGGTAATTATACCCAGTGTACTGGGTTGTTATGGTTTGTTAATTTATTGGGTTAATCAAATTATTGTGTAATCCTGTATTTATTATTATTAATATTTCTCTTGGGTGAGTATTTGTTTTTATACATGTCTTACAAGCCAATAACAACAGTTTTAAGACTAGAAAGCAAAATAAAGATAAAACATAACTAAATTCTCACCTTTTAAACTGCTAGTCCAGTGCTTCATTTTGTGCACTTGCTTTTAGGCTCAGCTTGACCTCTGTAAAATACACAAAACCAGGAGACCAGACTGCAGAGTTCATATTCAGAGTTCTGCCTTGTGGGCTGTGATTTCTTTAATGCACCGGCTCTTCAACGGGTGTTTTAGTGCAAGCTGAGTGCAAGGGCTGTGAATTGCCTGTGAAATTTCCATTGTTCCTTGTGACTTTTGTTCTTTTATTAAGTCCTCAACAATTCAGCGTACTAGATTGCCTCTGTGGGAAAAATACTTATTCCAGGAGATCTCACAAAGATAAAACGCTCATTGAATGTAGCTCTTCAGTTCTGGCTGAGGCAAAACAGCAGTACAAGACAAATAATTGGTTCTAATGAAAAAAATACTAAGCAAACAAATTCCAGATAGGGGGGTATCTTTTAGTTTGTTTCCCTAAGACTTAAGAATTCCATATAGCAAGAATTATAAACTTCCTGATCAAACTGTATTTAAGATCCAAAGTCCATTTCAGACTTGAACTCCTCCATGGTCCAGTTATTTTTATCTGAAGTTATGCAGGACTATATCCATGGGTAAATCATCTAATAGTATCAAAAGCTACAGATATCCAGCATTTAAAACGTCCACTGACATCCACTTCATTGCACAAAAGTAAAAAACCATTTTGGTAACTCTTGACACAATGTACAGTATAGTTTTTTTGATTGTATGCACTGTAATTGTGCAGTTTCTGCACAGCTTCTTGCTTACAAAACTTACATTGAGATAGGAGTGACAAATGTTTGGGGCTGAAGTATTTTCACTTCTATTTCTGGAATAGAAAGGGAGCTAGAAATCTTTGGAATATTTAGATGGTGAAGGCACTTTTGGATTGATACAAATCATTCTGTATGTCTAAAATGTTAAGATTCAACTTTGTTGATCAAGGGGTATAATTAATACAAGGGTTCAGCGCTTTCCAGGAAGAGAAACTCATTCCCTGGCAATGGATAAATTTCAAAAACATTTTGAAAGGGAGATCAAAGTGATTTTGCTGCCTTGCTAGGTTTGCAGCCATTAGCAGAGGTTACTCTAAAGAGCAAACAGTTGCCTTTGAAATGGAGTAGACTGCCTCAGGTATCAGGTGTTTCCAAAAATGTTCCCCATAGAGAAATTCAAAAAAAATAATTCTTTATCTCTCATTTCAAGTGATATTAGTTTGTATATGAAGTCATATCATCCTAAAGTGTATTTTAGGAAGAAAGTAAAAATATTTCTAACAAAGCTGCCTAATCTATTTGCTTTCCATCTGCTACCTCCTCCTGAGATTGCTTTTTTCCTTGACATGAAAAAATAAATGAATGATTCATCAGGCATTGGTATATTCTTCCTTCTTCTTAGAATCATTTCTTGGAAGGAGCTAAAAATTCTGCTGGAGTCTACAATAATATTCTCACGGACTTCAGAAATGGGTAGTTCACACAGGATTGAAATGAATTTGAAAGAAATTCAGGGTAATACTGAAAAGTCATTACAGCTGTCTCATAGAAACTTGGAAAATAAAGAGGATACCCTTGAAGATGAGAATATGAAACAAGTTATTGGTATCATTATGAGGGACAACTGAGTGAAATTTCACTAACAAGCACAATCACCGTTAATCTGTTTTCTGTCTCTAAAATCGTTTAAACATCTTCCCATTTTGAAAATAAGGAAATGAAAACGTGCTGTATCATATGCAACAAAAATCAGCCCTAACAGATTAACTGTAGGTTCCATTAACAGACCCAAAGCTGACCTTTAGCCTTCAGTTTGTTCAGCTCTTCCCCTACATGCGTTTTCATTGCTGGTTTTGCCTGCTCTAACTGTGCATTAAAATCTGCTGTCATAATAAATTCTTCAACAAAAAACCCAGCAAAGCTTCTCACGAGTAAATTTAATCCCTCTCGCATTTGCCTAATTTGGTTACATCTTCCTTGTCACTGTAGTTATTTTTCTGTAATGCAATAGCATCTGCAGGTCCCGTGCAGGATCAGGGGCTGGCTGTGAGAGACACTGTGTAAACAGACAGGGAGAGACAGTCCCTGTCCCTAAAGCACTCCCAGTCTAAATAGACCCAGCGGGGAGGGAAGCAGAAGGATGGAGCACTGAAGTGATTTCGCCTGAGGTCACACAACAGTTCATCAGTAGTTTTTGGGAAAGAAGCTGGTCTTTCTGCTGCCCTTCCAAAATCCTTTCCATAAACCTCTGTGAATGCTGAAAGCCTGGCTGCAGAGAGATTTCTCAGTTTTCTGACAGTGTCTGTGTGAAGGCCTTGCTTTCTCACGGACGCTATGGGAAAACAGTTGGGAGATTTTGTAAACTATGGCTTTGTTATGATACCAATGAGAAAATATCTGAAGTAAGTGTTGTTGGGTTCAGCCAATCCCTCCGGGGGGTGGTTGGTCAGTGAACCAATAACCTTATGTCGGTGTCCAGCGTGCTAAGGTATATAAGCGAATTTGTAAATTAATAAAGGGTCGGTTTCTTCTCGTACTAAACCGTCCATGTCGCTTTATTCCTCGGTCTCTGCTCACTAGCGACTAACCTCTCCTTTGGTGATTGAAATTTTCTTAAACATTTGCAGTTGTAGTGTTGTCCTTACTTGTGTTTCTGTGTAGTGTGCTGGTGATTTTCATGCCACAAAGCTGATCCCAGTTCCTTTATGTGATATTGGAATACATCTTGCCAGCCTGATGGGCCTCTGGGGTTATTATTACCTCATAACTGGAGATTCTGTACCAAAGATTCTCAAAACCTGAGCAGCCTGACCTAACTTTGACGTTAGCCCTGAGCTAACAAGGGATCGAACTGCTCTTCCAACCTGGATGAGCGTACAATTGTGATTTTAGTGGTGACTAAGCCACTTCATTCTCACACGTTTTTTATAGCTTTGGCAGAACATCATCTAATTCTGAGGGAGTTCATGTTACCCATTCTGTCAACCCAGCACCCTCCCCATGTAGGCAGGAACTCTTCTGAAGAAAAAGTTCAGAGCAACTTTTTCTTCAGGAACACTTCTGTCACTGCTATGTATTCTGTTCCCTCTTTCATTTTTTTCCCACTCTCTCTCATTCTTTATTATCAAGGAAGTTTGAATGAAAAGGAGACCTTTTCATCTGAAGAGTTAATCTTACTCTTGCAACTGTTCCTTACCTGAAGCCCTGAATTGTGTCCACAAGAGCCATTTGTGAGAGGCTCACACAGTGGGTTATGGCTTCAGGTGAGCAACAAGCAGTGGCAGCAGATGGAATCCCAGGAAACAAAGACACAATTTTCATGTGAATCCATCTCCAAAAAGAATGCAAAGAAAATACATTCAATGCAAACACTCTTCTAGTGAAACCTTATGGTCATGAACTCAAAGGCACAAAAGTCAGAAGTTTCAGCAGTAGGGTTTTGTTGTTTTGCTGCATTTTTCATTAAACTTTTAGCTTTTGTGTCTGTCTCCCATCCTGATTTGCTGCGGTGGATCCGAGTTAATGTCTGAGTTAAAAGTTTGTATTCTACATTTGTGACACAAAGCCACCTCTGTTAGGCACCATGGCTTAAGTTTGCAAACTATGAGCACAAGTATGTAAAAAAAAAAACCCCAAAAACCTGAAATTCATTTTCTCTGTGAGCAGTGGTTTGAGCTTTCTGATTTTCCAGGTGTAAAAAACATCTACAGTTATGTTACATGCATAGAAAGCTTTTGTGCTAAGTTTTTTCTTCAATGCTTTTGGGGTTTTTATATAGTGGGACATTGTGTCATCTGTCCATTGCGACTTCTTTAGTTCTTCACTGAGTTTGCAGTCAGCTTCTTGGACAAAAGTAAGGCCTCTGAGGAACGCACAGTAGCCAAGATCACTGGGAAAGCTGCACAGACATCTAAGCCTAGCCTAACTTCCAATTTGGTACAAGTTCCTCTGACACAGAATTGGTCGTGTGCACGTTAGTTCAGACCTTTGACAAACAAAATTTTCAATTTTCGTGTTGCTGACTCTGCAGTGTGCTGTCATGTGTGAAGAAAGGCACACCTGTGCTGGCCTCAGTTTTTCTTTCACAGCTGAAGCTGGTTGGTGGCTGAATTACGTGGCCAGTCCATCTTCAAGTGTTTCAGTCTCTCACCTTTGTTAGTTCAACCCAGACACTTAATTTCACCACCACCTTTCTTCAGCGGTAAGCATGGGCTGTCTGTTTGGTTTAGGATTATTTTAATGTTTGTGCAGTGACCCAGATTTTAAATGAATACAAGAACTGAAGCTTCCCTACTGGGGTGCTATTTTTACTGCATGGTATTTTCTTTACCTTAAAAAAAAACAAACCCAAAACAAACAACCCAAATGAAACAAAAAGCCCACATAAAAACTGCAGTCACCTGAACTTTATTGCACAAGTCAAGTCAGTATTAATAAGGAATACATTGTAATGCAAACTTTCTCCATTTTCTGCTGAATATAGTGCAGAAGATAATACCTGAATATATTTTCACTCACTTTGAAGACTCCAGCAATCCTAATATAATGCAAATGCATAGAGGCTTCAGCTGAGTTTGTGAAGGAACCTAACATACGGCATCTCCTAAACTTTCTTGGTTTATGCTGCCACCCTGACATTACTTCTTAAAATTTTATCAACAATATTTATTTCTGGAATGCATTTGCTGTTGTTCAAGAAACAAAAATATACCTGAGCAGTAATGACACAGTGCCATCCTGTCCTTGATTCAAAATTTTAGTTGTAAAACTGTTCTGTGGGCCAGCACCAAAGGAGGCACAGACGCATACTGCTATATAACAACTTCTTCTTCTGTCCTGTCTTACCAGAATCCATTGCAATGGAAAACTTTAAAAAAACAGCAAACTTTATGTAGACATCTGGGTGTGGCTACTGGTGTTCTTGTTTCTTTTGTTTTGACCAACATCTGAGATGACCATAAGATTGCTGTGCTTAGAGGCAAGACATGAACTACAAGAAAATTGTGTTGAATCTGAAAAGAAGAACAAAAATATGGCCTTCTCCCCCTAAAAAAAAAAAAAAAAATTAAAAATTGTAAAATTGACACAAGCCCAAGGAGTTGTTGCTTGCTGCTGACATGTGAATGAGAGGAAGAAAAACTATTTCCATCTGCTGGGCAACACGCTAATGCCGCAAGGGGAAGAAGTATTTGGGCACATCTAAAAGATTCATGGGGATTAGTGAATTGCTGGCGTAAATTCCTAAAGCTGAGTCTGTGCCCACAGCCCATGAATCTCTCTGTGCTGTTCCCTTGGCACCCACTACCTGAAACATCCCCTCGGCACTGGGCAGCTGCTCCGTGTGTGCAGCACGGGCACCCCGAGGGATGCTGGCATGTGGAGGTGCGGGATTCCTGCAGGGAGGGCAGGGCAGGGAACAAGCTTTGGCAGCTGGCGTTTGCAGGTGGTCGGGGCCAGGCAGCGTGAGCAGGGCGGGGAGCAGGGGCTGCAGAGTGCGGTGAGGAGCCTTCTCCCGCAGGAGCTGGGGTTGGCCGGAATGCTGGGGGTGAGGTGTGAGGTGTGAGGTGTGATGAATTGAGGTGTGAGGTGTGAGGTGGGCTCAGAGGTGTCTGCAGCTCTGCTGAGCTTGTGGGAAAGCTGAGAGCTCCTGGGGACTCCAGCTCACCTGACCGTGGTCTTTGGGTGGGGATTTAGAGAAGGGGAAGCAGCTTTCCATGAAGACATGCAGGAAAGCTGTTGATACTGTGCCTGTGATTTGGGGGTTGTTTGGAACTCTCCTGAGGGAAAGCTGCTGCCATTAAAGAGACTTTTGTGTGAGCAGAAATGGTGGTGCAGAACAGGGCTCTCCTTCACTGCCCAGGAGCTTCCAGTGTGGGTGGTAAAAGCCATTGGGATTCTCCAGGTGGGGCTGAGCTCCTGGCTGAGGTGTTGGGACACCCCAAGGAGCGTGTTCGGAAGTATATCTGGGACCACACATCGTTCTGAATGCAGCATTAATCTTCTGGCTTGTGAGGAGTCAGATTTATTAACAATTTGTATGCTTGGAGCTTTGTGTGCTGGGCAACACATCCTGCTCTCGTTAGTGCTAATTGCAATAGGAAATATGCACGTAATCCCCGATCCACTGCTGTTTGCCTCTAACAGTGTAAGTTTCTAGAAAACAAAATTAAAACTTATACGTAATAAGAGAAAATGCTTACAGCTTGACTTTATTTCACCTTAGATGTCAGTGTTCTCCAGAATGTTAAATTGCTTGGTATTAATCAAATCAAGCTGGTTAAATTTGCCTTTTTGATATCTAAAATGGAACTCTGCTTCATAGCTTGAAAGATTGTTTTTTAGGAAGATAAAGTTTTGAGAACCTTTGACTGATCTGTAGTAAAATATTTTACTGCAATTTCATTTGCCCGAACAAATATTTTTAGAACATTAACAGAAATTTATGGCATAAATTTCAAAGCCTATCTTATAACTTCATGTACAAATATTTATATACATGGTCCCAAGGAAGTTAAAAATGTAATGTTTTTATAGAAAATATACAATACAGCATATACCCTCCATACAGTATATATTATCTAAAATGAGGAAGGAGGGAAGTTTCTTACAGAATCTCCCAGAAAATAGCTTTCATTTAAAATACAGCTGATAAATGTTAGCAAACTGAGATTTTATTTTGTAGTACTGATACACCAAGAAACTCAAATATAGAATTAAGAAGATGCTTTTGATGGAGATTAGAAAACAAAAGAGTGACTGCAACTGTAGGAGCTCTGTGTGTTACAGAGGGCAGCCTTTAGTCACTAAATCTTCTGTCCCACACATCATCCATTCAAATTTACTGCTTTTCACAGTGAACAGTCAGAGGTTGCTACTCACAGACTATTTGGGGAGAAGTTTGTAATGCAAGTTAAGCTCAGATTTGAGTCCTTGCTTCAAGTCCTCATCCTTCTGCTGATGTTGTTGAAGCCTAAACCTGAGCTAAACTCCCTCTGACCCTCGGCAAGGAATGTGCCAGTGCCCTGAACTCAGTATAAGGAGATGAGTTCTACCTTGCATAAAATGTAAATAATACTTATGTAAGCGAGCTCACAGCCAGCCAATTCAAGTGCCCTCATTCTCAAATCAGCACGGGCTGTTTTCACTGCTAATTTGCCCTCCTCCCCTGCCAGATGCAGTTATAGCACTTGGTTCTCAAACCTGCCAGGCTTCACCTATTTTTTCACAAGCTGTCAAATGCCTGTTGTAGCACGTGGAGTCACTGAGCTGAAGGAGCACGTCAGGCTGAGGCTGAGCCAACACAAAGCTCTCCATGACTGATGGGCAGGTCCTGCTCCAGCTGCACATCCCTCCCCTCCATGCTCTACCCGTCATCCTGTGCTACAGCTCTGAAACAATTCACAGAGCTGCATCAGTCTCACTTCAGTGCCTGGGAAAATCATGGAAAAGATCATTCTGGCAGGTATTGAAAAACACCTGGACAACATCACAGTCATTGGTCACAGCCAGCATGGCTTCATGAAGGAAAGTTCTGCTTGTCAAACGTGATTTCCTTCTGTGACAGGATAACCCATCTGGCTGATCCAGGAAAGCCAGGAGATGAATCTTTCTGGACTTCAGCAAAGCTTTTGATGCTGTTTCTCACAGGATTCTTCCGGACAAACTGTCCAGCCCACAGCTGGAGAACTGTGTTACATGATGGGTGAGCAACGGGCTCACAGGTCGGGCACAAAGGGTGACAGTGGCTGGGGGGGCACTGTGCTGGCACTGGTCACCAGTGGGCTTCTGCAGGGCTCCACCCTCAGCCCTGTGCTCTTCAACGTCCTCACTAATGACCTGGACACAGCACCCTAGGGAATACTGAATCAGTTTTCTGATGACACTAAACTGGGAGGTGCTGTCGACTCCTTTGAAGGTCGGGAGGCCCTGCAGAGAGACCCTGACAAACGACAGGGCTGGGCAATCACCAACCATGTGAAGTTCAAAAGGGACAGTGCCAGATTCTCCACCTGGGATGGGGCATCACTGGATGCAGGGACAAACTGGGAATGAGAGGCTGGAAAGCAGTGCCAGGGAAAGGGACCTGGGGGTCCTGGCCGATGGCCAGCTGGGCATGAGGCAGCAGTGCCCTGGAGCCAGGAGGGACATCCCTGTCCTGGGGCCATCAGACCCAGCATGGCCAGCCAGGCCAGGGAGGGGATTGTCCTGCTCTGCTCTGCACTGGAGCGGCCTCACCTCGAATATTGTGTGAAGTTTTGGGTGCCACCATATCAGAAAGACATTAAACTATTAGAGAGCGTCCAAAGGAGGGCACGAGGATGGTGAAGGGCCTTGAGGGGAAGCCGTGTGAGGAGCAGCTGAGGACACTTGGCCTGTTCAGCTGGAGGAGACTGAGGGGACACATCGCAGTTCCAGCTTCCCGTGAGGGGAAGAGGAGGGGCAGGCACTGAGCTCTGCTCTCTGGGACCAGGGACAGGACCCGGGAAGGGCCTGAAGTTGTTTCAGCATTATAATGCCTCTTTTCAGAGTGGTTCTTACTGTGTGACCAGGTCAAATGCTGTAACCCATTGTAGGAAGAGCCTGAGCAATTTTAATTCTGATGCTGCTATTTCTTTAACCTGGGTGTGTGTTTATTGATCATTAGTCTAACCAACTGTTGGATTTTTATACAGTAAAAGTGAAGTTAGTGCTCTTGCTAGGAATTTGAAAGCAATGGAAGGAGATATCCAAGGACTGTCCGGGAGAAACATTCATAGTTAAAAGGAGATATTAATATTCATATGAAATCTACAGGCTTGAAGGTCGGGGGAACCGAATTCTGATTTTTCACAGGAGTGCTCAAGGTTAACACCAGGTTATTCTTAAGGATTTCAAGATTTCAGATTGTGATTACTGTTGAGTTTCTTTTAAATCAGAACTGAACAGAGTAATCTGAATACACCTCTTACTAATAAGTTCAGGACTGCGACGTTGGGCAAAAGAAATAACCCTAAACACTTTGAGGACCATTAACTTTAATGTTTGCCTGATGATGCAAGAATAGTCCAGGCTCTTTGTCTGGGCTTTACGGTGTATTTCTTTAGCAGTGCGATGGCTTTCATTTGGAAACATTAAAAGGTTCAAAATTAAGAAGTGCTGCTATAATTGCAGACTTAAATTCTTGAATGGAAAACATCTCACTTTACATCCCATCTCAGATTTTCAATGGCAAGTGTTAAGGGATAGAGCAAAGCCTGCATTAAATGAGCAGTCACTTATTTTTTTAATGTATTTATGCTTCTGATATAATCTGTCAGAGTAGTTGATGGCTTATTTATTTTTGCCCCTAAGAAGATATAAGTGTAATTGTTTTGCTTCACAAATGCAGGATTTTCCCAGGTAATGTTCATGAGATCAGTCAGTCTGATTTTGTTCCTGAAGTCAAACATCTGCACCTTTTTTCAATCATGGTTGTTTTGGGTTTTTTTCAATACTCTATAGAAACTTGACTTCTTACAGATATATCTGGTTTTCCTGTCTCTCACTGAAAAATCCCACATCTGAACATACTCTTCTTTTTAAGGGTTAATTTCACCTCTGCTAATATTATATGACTCTATCAGTTATTAATGCAGTCAACTCATAAACACAGTTTAGGGGGTACTGGCCTTGGAAGAACTTTCCAGGAGACCAATATATCAAATCAATTCTGAAGTCCCTTGACCTCAGGATAGAATTACAGGTTTATAATTTACTCAACACTTACATGACCCAGAGAACAAAGGATTGCCAAGTCAGTCAAAACTAAATTACTCCTGACCTTAAATTAGTCATTTTCATGCTATTAAAACTATGGCTAAATCACTCTTGAGAGATTATTTTGGGCTTATAAATCAGGTTTGTATTTTTCCATATTTATCCTCACAACCTAGAACTTTGCATATACTTTAATGCATGTTTAATTATTTTCTGAAAGTTACCAAAGGGCTTAACTCGTGGAAGTTTATTAAATGTGGAGTTTTATACACATATGTGTCTGTCTCCAAAATGCCCAATTTTCTTGTGAACAATATGAAAATACATAATAAAATCATGCAGCCATAGTGAGGATAAATAACTGAAGAACACTCCCTCAACACCACTTTTTATTGCATAATCAGGCTGCCATGTTGCAAACTTTAATTTTGCATATAGTTTGGTACCTGTCTGCAGCCTCTGCACTCAGGGAAATAACTCATGTACAGAATTACTTGGATGTGGGTTTGCAGAATCAAGCCCTTCATTAATTCTGAACAGATCTTGGCCTATGCCAGTATTTTTCCTCAGTCATTTGGAAAGTCAACTAGTTCCCCATTCCCTCGGTACTTCCATTAAAGAGCTATTTTGGAAGGTGTAGGAGAGGTGTGTAAACACTTTCAGGGTTTAACTTTATGGCTGCCAGGAATGGAAACTGCATTTTCAAAACGCAACCTGAGGTATCTGAAAAGCAACACACAGAGATAATGTATTTTTTAAAACTTCCTGTGCATTTTCAGGAGTCTTCATAGTCTCTAAGTGTCCATTATCAATTATCTTGATTATATTTGTGACACTTTATAATTCAGGGAAATTATCAGCTACCACTCAGACTCAACTGGTTCACCAGTTCATCAGACACAGGTGGTTATTCTACAGAGAACACATTTAAAGATGCGTTTGGGTAGAATAAAATGGCTTTATTTGCCCTATAGTTCTCACAGCATGAGGCTTGAAAATTTGAGAAAGATTGAAGTGATTATAGTAGGAATTTTAAGGCTGGGAGAAGAGCTTAAAACTTGAGATTATGAGAAGACTGGTAATAGGAGAGATGAATTATTTTGTTAAATGTGAAGTAGATCGTGTTCAAAAATGTTCCTGTCTAACTCCTGGTTTGTCAGCCTCTGCTTGATGTCATGTGAAGTTAGGTACCTTTGATTCATGGAGTGTTGTGTAAACGTCTGTTGATTTCTATCTGTTCTGGTTTGCACTTCTGCCCTGAGGTTTGCTTTGAGTTTCAGGTTTGGGCAAACTGAAATTGTCAAAGAAAATTCACTTTAAATTGCGGCCTTTCAAGTGGTTTTGTTTCGAATCCATGCCAAACCTGAGATTTTGCATAGTTTCTTTTTGCATAATAGCCAAGCAAAAAGATAAATTGTGTCAAGCTCCTTTGGAATGGGGTTGAAGTTTATGGGTTTGTGAACTTTTAGAAAACTACACCTGTAATACATTATCAAGCCAGCTCAATGTTGTGAGGACTTGTTGGAGGACAGCAGAACACTGGAAAACTTCTGTGTAAGAGAATTGAATTAGAGGAGAAGAAGCTGCAAATGGACAGATTGTCATGACTATTTCACTTTTTGGAGCACTGAAATTTTGGGCTTGAGTATGTGAATACTTGAGCTGCTGCCTCATCTCTGCAGTAAGTTCCTTCAGATCCAGAATAAAGCCAGTTGCTTGAGGAGAAGATAAAGATGATTTGAGGCAATGTCTATATGTGTGTCCCTTGTGTAAAAAAAATAATTCCGTTTCAGTGGGGCTCTTGATAGCATCATTCCCAGTTTTTATTTCATTCTTACACAGGGCTTCCAAAAGGAGTTCTCAGATTGTTGTCAGAGAACGATCAGTGGGCATGTGTCAAGTGAAATAAAGATCCCCTTGTTTTTGGGGTTTTCTTTGTTTGAACATATTTCTGTATCTAGAATTTAAAAACAGCCTTCAGCAGTGCTAACATAATTAATTGTTTGTATCAAGTGTTCTAATTACAGCCGTTCAGGTGGTTAGCCACCTAAATGAGTGCATAATTATTTAGAAACACTTTTGATTGCAGTACTGGCATCCTCAAGGCCCAATTAAAAAAACCCAAACAAAACACACACAAAAAAATCAAAACCCAAAAGGCTGAGACTTTGAAGCACTAACAGCCATTATCCTGTTAATTAGATCACCTCATGTGCACTCAGTAGTAAATGGCTATCTTTCGCTCCGATCAGATATTCATTTGCTAATAACTTTCAGTGAACAAAGAGCTAATGATCTTTCAAAGGGGGGGGAAAAAACCACTTTAAAATGGAGTTTTTCCATAAGATAACTTTGACGGGCAGAGGAAGTTTTATTAATTTAATTTTGTAACACAAGGAGCGAAAACAAAACTCACTCGATGCAGGCAGAATTCGGGACACTGTTATTAGTGGAAAATTGTCAAAGTCCTTTCCAATATTTGAACTGAGTCTTCCCAGGATGATTTGCTATTTCATGGGATTCATAGCATGGATATGCCATTCTTTAATAGTATCCTGTAAACCAGTTTACATCTTCTCTGAGACATGTGGTCTTCATTCTGCACCAGATGATGCAGTGGAGGGTATGTCTGCCGGGAAGAGTCCCAGTTACAAGGAGGAGAAAGGGCATAAACCAGATAAAATATATTTCTTTTATGAGAGCATAAAGTATTTCTTTTTTGGAATCAAAAGTGTATTTAAAATGGAGGAGGGCAAATTGAAGCATATTATCATTTCAGGCTCAAATGCTTTCAGAATCTTTTGTTTCATAATGACTTTTAAAGTATTTTTCCTTTGTGTTGGGATGGAAACAAAGACAGGAAAATCAGAATTCCCCAGAGCATGAAGGCAGAGATTTCCTCACTTACACTGAAAACAGAATTTTTCCTGTTCCTTAATAGTAAGTCACAAGCAATTGGTATATGAACACTTTCCTTCTGTTCATCTACTGGCTGAGCTGAAGGTCTGCCAGAAAAATAAAAACACCAAGAGATAGCATCTTTTCCTGAAAGTACAGAAAAAATGCGCAACCTTTGAACAGAAAGTAGTTTCTCAATGAGCAACTGAAATCCCTTGAAATAAGTAGCTCAGCAAAACTTCTGGTTTCAGTGATTGTTTTCACAAGTGATGCTTGCAGCTCTTAGCAAGATATTTATTTCTATAGTAAACTATTGATAAGCACTGCATATTTTCAGTGTTAGGCAAGTGAGACCTGTAGGATTTTTATGCATGTTCTTACATGAAATACAGGGTGGAAAAATAATACGTGTCTGTGGTCACGTAAAGTTCCCTGTGAGGTTCTATGAGTACGATCACTGTTGTCTGCAAAATAGTTCATGCACACTAATATTTTTTTTTTGTTGTTCTAAAGATACGAGATTTTTTTTGTCTGGTTTTGAAATGGCAGTTCCTCCAGTGGCAAAGCAATATCCTTTCTTGGCACGTGGGTTTGTAGAAACTGGCATTGGAGCTCAAAATGGGTTGTGATGGAAGTTTGCAAGGACCTTGTGAGAATATCTGCGGGTTTGAGAAGACCTTTAGAAGGCGAATTTGCAGGTGATCAAATAGGAGATCAGTTTGAGAACCAGTTTTCAAGGGTCTTTTCTGCTGGTATAAACTGGTTGTTGTGTCCCAAGGCTCGATACAAAACATTAGTGGAGGGCAAGGTCATTTTCTTTGAAGATGGCAAGTTTCAGTGATTCACATCCCATAACCAGCTCCTCACAAATACATCTGCATCCAGGTAGGATGTTCAGGATTTCGTGCCATTGTGTGGAGGGCCATGTAAAGCTCTACTGAGTCTTCATGCTGGGATCTCCTCAGGATCCCAGGTGCCACCAAACATTTTTTTGCCTTTGGGAGCTGACAGTGACCAGGATCTTTTATTTCCTCTGTGCTCTGCCACCTCTGGGAGTGATTAGGATTTGTTTCCTCTACTCTGTCTCCTTACCAGAGTGTCTTAAGAGTCCAGCCCTGTTCTGTATTGTCCTGCTATCACCTCTTAGTGGCCTTTTTTCAGTTCCTGACTGAACCTGTTCCTTTGTGTTCCTGAATTGGGTCTTTTCCAAAGCTGTTCATAATTGGCTGTGATGCTCATGGTCTAGCACCTGCCATCCTCACAGGGCTTTTTGTGCTCCTTTCTAACGCTTCCACACACAGACCTTCCCATTCATTCTCCATTCTAGCCGGTCTAAGCATTTCCATTATGAAGCTCTGTAATTACTGGTAGCATGATTTAAACCACAGGCAGAAAAATAATGAAAAAAAAAATGTTGTAGGATTTCAGTCTCCCCTTGCAATTCCACAGAGAGCAGTACTGTGCTCTCTCTTCCCTACACCAGAGCCTGGTCTCCCTGCCAGGCCATGGGCAGTGCATCTGGCACCCCTGAAGGTGTCTGGAATAAAGACAGGGCTGGAGAAGGCTAAAATTGCTCTGCTACTCCAGTTGGAGAGAGGAGCCTAGAAGCTGAATACTGACAAATTTAAATTAAAAATAAGGCACTTTTTAAGAGTATATAAAGGTCTTTCTATCAAGGCCAGATGCCTTTCTGGAAAGTTACTTTAGTCCTACACAAGGTTTTTGGCTCAGGGCAAGGGCAGCTGTGTGAAATGCAATCCCCTGCACTGTTGAGCAGGTCACATTTATGATCTAATGGTCCTGTTTGGCTTCAGATGCTGCGGGTGTCTTGCACTGCTGAGTATCTGGTGAACGGGGAGCTAATTCCGACACGGATTGCTCAGGTGCTCAGGAGAGGAGGAGCAGGGAAGGTGGAGGGGGGAGAATGCTTTGGAAAGCAGCTCAGGGGTCAGTGACATGGCAGTTTATCCCAAGCCTGCAGAGCAGTATCCCTTGCTTCTTATCACCACTAAGGGATAAACATATTGTCACTGCTCTTTTTCTTTCTTTTTCTGCTGAGTCATTCTGTAAATAAAATACAACTTCATTTGGGACTGCTGATTGCCTTAAAATCCCTGTGACACCTCCATGACTTAGACAGGTTTTACACCTATTTTATAGACATATAAACTAGAGCACAGCCAGGTAAAAGAACTTGAACGAGATCACCCAGAAACACAGAGGCCAGTTAAATCAATCAGTTCAAGAACCCAGGAGTTGTGTTTCCATAGCCCTGCTGCAACTACTAAATCACAAGAACTACTAAGGAAGGATCCTGCCAAAAGCCACTGTTTTTTGTTTTTTAAAACCACAAGAAGCATTTTGCTTAATTCCACAGGGTCTCTCCCTAGTACTTGGTGCAGATTAATTAATTACGTATTTTTTAAAATGATTGTAAAGCCTTGGGCAGCCCAAAAGCCATTGAAATTTTAATTCTCAGAACTATTCCCTGACTTGACTGTTATCCAGTTCCTATTCAGGCAAGATAGGAATTAAGATTAATGACCCCAAACAAACTGGTATTTCAGAGAATCAGTCTTTGCCAGGCATTATATTCTCATGACAGAAAATCATTGAGGCATAAATACAGCGCTCAGTCATTGGTGTATATTAACAACACCACGTTGTTCCCATAAATGTTGAATACAGCGAAGAGGAAAATGAAGTCTTGAAGTTTATTAATTTTGGTTGTGGCATTTTTTTAAAGTGAGCAAACCAGAACCTATGGAAGAAGGCTGTCCCATTCCTGTGCTGCACAGACGTGAAGGCTTTTCAGATTCCAGAAAGGCATCTCTGGGAAGTTGTTTGGGCTTGGTGATGGCTGTCTCTGCAGTGTCTTTTACCAGCTAGATGGTCTGTAGGCACTTTTTAAAAGATGAATTCATGAAGACCGAGTTTTGAGCAGAGAGAAGTTAAAAAAAAAATACTTAGCTGCTAGGATCAGTGAGTGTTGTAATATGTGGGATAAAAATGTGTCATTATCTGTCCACATCCCAAGAAGGGGTCTGTGGCTTGAGGGAGTTTCTAAGCAAATGAGAGCTGGCATGGAGACAGGAGCATTTCACCTATCCTGGGACCAGCAGCAGTGATGGTCAGCGCTAACACAGGAAGTTATTGTGGCAATTTCTAGAAGCTGTTTGCTTAGAAAAGAAAAAGAAAAAAGAAAATCTTTCTGTGTTTTCATTTCCACGCTGAAAAGACATCCCTATGACATCAGCTTGTTTGTTCTGACATTGCAGAAAGAATGGAAGAAATAAAACGGCAGAAAAGAGACCAGGAACTTTTATTTTGCTGCCAACAAAAAATAGAGGAAAGATGTAACCACAATATCCAATGGCTACTTTAGTTCTCAGAGACAGTTCAGCTGATGAGTTGTTGTTCAAGGGCAGTTGGGCTCCCAGACACAAGAGCATTCTGTAGTAAGCTTAATTACTCATTTTAATTATGCATTTTAATTAGCAGGGGACTAACACAGTGCTTTTCTCCCACTTTCTCAATAAACCCACTTTGTAATATTACAGCACAAACTGTAATATTGTAAAAACTGTAACTGAAAACTCCAACTGTCTGAGGTTGAGAAAAACAGCTCCAAGTTCAGGGCTTTTCTTCTTCATGAAATCAGATTCAGTGAGCAGGTTACATCCACCTCTGATCATTTTCAGGAGCTTTTTACTAACTTTATTCTGTTCCTGGACAACATGAAGAAATCACCCTGTGCTGCTGCTTCTCCCAGTGGTGCTTCCTTTGCCAATATATTGTCTGGCCTGTTGTTCCCTCTAAATGATGTCCTAGTTCTTCCTCTTCTGGCAGTTTCCCTCAGAGCTGTTGTCCTGTCCCTGCACTGTCTTCTCTTCCCCTGAATTCCCTGCTGTAGGAAATCTGTTTTCTTTCCCATTCACTTCAGGGAAGGTCAGGTTAGAGGGGCAGGTAGAAGTAGAGGCAGCTGTGTTCTGGAACGGATTCAGAGGCAGCAGTGTGTGTGGGGTGGGTGGGTGGGTGAAGAGAGCAAATGCCACAAAATCTTCAGCAAAATAACCAGATCCCAGAAAGCAGCCCCTCACAAACTGTGCTCTCTGTACTCTCTCACTCCTGTACTCTTTCCTACCTGGGACTGTACCTGCAGAGGAGAGATTTGCAGAGTCTGCAGCATTCCTTCACAAGCTGAGGCTGTCAGCAGAGCGTGGTGAAGCCAAATAGGCCTCCAGGCTGCTCTGTTTTGAGAGGAGCCAATCCTGATTTATTTGTAGCTTTGAGCCAAACGCGGGCTTGAAAAGGTTCAGGTAAGGATATGGTTAGAATAGAGATGAGGTAGGTTTAAGGTGGAGTTGTGATTAGGAATAAAGGGAAAAGTGAAGTTGTGCCAACATTTTCTGAAATATTCCCTCAGGTTTCGGTGCAACTAGCGTCTTATATAATTTCCATGGCGTAAGTGGTGGAAATGCTCCAGAAGTATCTGTTCTTTACAAGGCTTTGATGAAATGTTACAAGACTGGAAACCTCTCATATTATATTTATGTTGTACTTCTCTGCTGCTCCTGGCTTGGGATGAGCTCTGGAACCAGAATCGTTGCCTGACAGTTCCAGGTGTTTGCATGTCAGACTCAAGCTGAAACCTTTTCTTAACTCATGTGGTTTAAAAGGCTCAAGGCATTTTGTCTGGCTTGGCTTAGCTGGAGGCAATAATATTTTCATTTATGGGGAAGGTGATTTTTTTTTAATTTGGACATTGCAGCTTCCCTCAGTTTTAAAACCACATTACATAAGCTCCTTTCCCATGTCTCTGCACCACTTTTCTCCAGCAACAGAAGGTCCACATTGTGTGTGTGACTTCATATGGACCAACTGCTGCATCTGCCTGTGAGAAGCTCTCTTAATTTTATCTTCTTTCTGGTTTCTCTTTTCCCACCCTTCTTGTCCTTCGCTTTCAGTGCAAATAAGATTTCCTTTAATTTTACCTAATAAAACATTAGCCCATTTGAAATAATTGTACATGGAAAGAAGTTAAAGTTTGGACTCGGAATCAATGTTCTTCCCAGAAACAGAGCTGGAAAGCGAATAATCTTAATCAAATGTGATGGGAAAACAAAAAGGCAGATGGAGGGCTGAGTTCTCAAATAACTTCTGTACATTTCACTTGCCGTCATTGATCTAGTCCCTGTTTGTGCTGGCTTAGAAACCAATGCCAAATGGACAACTCCGGAGCAGATAATGCTGTGTGTTACTCTGGCAGGAGTTACCACATCATCCAGGGACAGGTATTAAACCAGGGTTAGTGTGACTCTATATGTGTTTTCCTGCTAAGCAATCAAAACCTGACAAATGAATGAAGCTCAGCAGTAACCCAAACACTGTGAGTGTGCATCCTCAAACCCGTTTGGCACATTGGGACAGAGAGCCATAACTGACCTTACTGAAGTGGCCTTTATTTTCCACAGCTCATGATGTTACACTGAATAACTCCTCTAATTCATGACACCTGAATAAACGTCAGGAAAACCAGTCTGGAATGCACGTTCCTCTATCTGCAGCCACCCTGCAGCACAGCCTGGGCAAAGTCCATCCCCTGATCCCTACACCAAAGTCAACTCTAACGATTAAAAAATGCTGCTGGACTGAAAAGTGCATCCCACTGATAACAGGCTTGTTTGGAGACTTGAGCTGTGCCTCAGCATGGCCTGCAATGGTTGTAACTCTGCCTGGCTTTAGGGTCCATTTAGTCATCTCTTTTTCACTTAAAATATTCCCTGACTGCTCCAAAGCACATTAAGCTGGAAGTTATCAGACTCTGTACAGAAAAAGAAAAAGAGTACATCTGAACTGGCCAACACCAGCTTTAACAAACAGAATGCTATATCAAAGAAAGATTATAAAAACATCCCTGTGGGATAGTTTCTGCAGTCGCTTTGGATGTCATCATCTCTATTTCCTCCTCTGGTTCAATTATTTTCAACAAAAAAGAAAATGTTTGGCTTCTTTGGCTTAAGCTACCGCCTTCCTGCAGTTAAAAAACCAGAAAAAAAAAAAGCCAGTCTTAAATGCATCCAAGTGTTTTAGCTGAAAGTGATGCCTTTCAGAGCTGCCTGAGCCCAGAGCAGAGGAGCAAACCCAGGCTGCAGTGGCACTTGGGCACACATCTGTCTCACCAGGCTCTGCACCCACACGGCCACAGCCAGAACCTGCAGAGGGGAGGCTGAGCCAGCCAAGACCAATCCCCTTCCCCAGCCCTTCCAGAGTAGCTGCCAAGTGACTCTGAGCATCCCACCAGGGCGGAGACTGTGTGACCATCCATGATCCAGGACCACCACCCGCTCCCCTTCCTCCCTGCCCTACCACAGTGATGGCCCAGGAGCCAAACTAGGAACGACTTGTAATTAAGGATAGCTTTGAGCCCTTTTAAAATGGAGCATCCTGCTGAGAAACCCTGGAGCAGAGAGGTAAGGAACTCATGCTGCTTGGCTTCAATAGGCTTGGGTCCTATTGAAGACACAGTTAGAGATGATGTCAGTACCATTTATGGATCCAAGGATATGTTATTTCAGTAGACATTTCATGGTATCCATTATAGTTACAGATGTTGCAAGCTTCAATTATTAATTTATGTGCTCATAACTTTCCCAAAGCCAGATCACTTCTGTTCAAATGGCATTTTGTTCTCCTTTACAAAGCGTTTTAGGGCAGGGTTTTGACAAAAGCTAATTTCCTGTTGTTTAGGTTAAAAGATGGAAAAGCATTGAGTTGTGTGTCAATAAAACCCCAATTGTATTCTTTTGAGTGTAATATACAGACAAAACAACCCACCCAATACTTACCACTGGTGGACTCCATTCTTATGAGGTCTAGATCTTAAACTGGGGTTTCTGGGTAATTTTTTTTTTTATGTAATTACATTTTTTGAAGTGCTGGGAAGCATCTCCGTGTGTGGGGGGGTGTGTGTGCGTGCCGCTGCCCTCTGGTGCACAGAGGCAGGAGAGTTTGGCTGCTCTGTTTGGCACCCACCCACCCCTGTTCCTGCTTAGAGCAGGTGCTCCGAGCCTGCTGCTTGGGAGCCAGGCTGTGAAAGGAGTTAAATCCTCACCCCCGAGGGACGTAGAAACCACAATTCCTGTGCAGATCTGTCCCTTTCTGTCTCGTGTCCCTAGAAAATGCCACATGGAAAGACTGTGCAAATGTGGTGTCCATCACAACCCCCTCAGGCTGTTGTCTCATCAGCTGCATATCCCAAAATATCCGGGAGATTCCATGCAAGTGGTGCTGTGCTCCTACTGAGAACTACCAAAGCAGGGCCTAGAGCATCTCTGTCCTTTGGTTCTCTCCTGGTGGATGTTTCTGGCACGTGACAGACTGACACCTTCAAGGCTGGAAGAGTTTTGCCTAATCCAGGGGGATTGGGATAAAATAAAAGGTTTAGCAGGGTAAATATGTTGGGCTACATCCAGGGATAAGTGTAACCTGGTCAGTAGAAGCTGTAATTGTCCATTATGGACATCAGTGGTCGGAAACATAAGAAAATCAGCTAAAATCTCAAAAAATGTTTAGGATCACAGCCACACTGCCCCAACCCCCCATCAGGACGATAGCTCTGCTTGCTGTACAGAGCAGGGATTTATCTCATCTGGAGCTGCTCTCTACCACCTGGAGCTGCTGTGCTCCCTGGAGATTTATTGGGGCAATTAAGATGACTTATCCACGTCTCACTCTATGGAGTTGCACCTTTTCACGCTATTTTTCCATCAAAGTCAGGTTTCACACATTTCTGACTCTCTCTTTCTGTTAGACTCTCTCAGTTTAACACTAGTGACCATCAAATCTGAGCAGTCACTTTTATTTCAGTATTTGCTGCCAATGAGATTGGTGTGAGTTTTGCCAATTGGAACATGATGATATCAAGTGCTTTGGAATGATAGTTGGGTGACCTTCTTAGCTGTATTTCACAAATAAATGACTTTTCTCTCTGGAAATGAGACCTGTTCAACTATGCATCAAGTTCCAAGAGTTCAGTCTCATGGTTTTGAACACTTTAGCTTAATAACAAACTGGAAAAAGTTCTGTAGCCCCGATTTCTGCTGAAGGAGGGGAATTAGGAGGAAAGTACTGCCTTGGTTTGGTTCCATCTCTGACTTCTTTAAGCTTGTCTATTTAAGCCTGTTTAAACACTGCCTGAACCATCTCATATATGTTAGCCTAATAAAAAAACCCTGGGATATAGATATGAAGTTTCATGTCGTTTATTTCTAGGGGATGATTTCAAGTTTTTATCTTAACTGCTTTATCTTAACAAGTCTTTATCTTAACAAGGGAGGTAGGCTAACCCCTAAACCTTAAATTGTGATCCTTTTCTGGTTGTAAAAAAAGAAAAATACTTGTAGGGGCTGACAAAGACCTCTCTATCAAGTCTGTGCCATTTGCAAGCAGAGTGTCACCTCTGTTCTAGTCAGCAGCCATGGGGGCTCAGCTGGGGCCCTGAATGTCAAGCTGAGAGCTTTTACTTTCACCATAATAAAGGTCCTGCAGGCTAAACTACTGGTAGCCCATCAGTGACACTTCTGAAATCCCTTTGATGGGCTTACACAAATGTAAAGGTTCCTCCTCAGCAGCACTGCTGAGGTGGCTCTTTAGTCGTGCTCACCCTGCCTTGCCCTCTGTGTGTTTGCATGTGTGAGTGCATTTATATGGGTGTGTGCATGGTTATACACAGATAAATGAAATATGAGCATATAGGTAGGACAGACACCTGTTTGTACACGTATTTAATATTTTTCTGGGACTTGAAGTAGAAAGAGCAAGAAAAAGCTACTGAAAGCTTATTTAAAAAGCCTGTGGCTGTGGTGTCTCACCCAAGCAGAAGCTCTCAAGCACAGGGTGGGATTGTTGGGGTACAGGGCCAGGAGTTAGACTCAGTGATTCTGATGGGCCCCTTCCAACTCAGCATATTCTATGATTCTGTGATAAGCACTATTTTTCCCAAAGAATAATTATAAAAATGGATAATTATGCTAATTCTTAAAACACAGTTCTGGAATGTTTAGCCTTTATTTCCTTCACTTTGAAATAACCCACTGTAACCTTTCCACCTTTTAAAGACTTTGTCTCTAAACTGTGGCACCCAAGTAGTGGTCAAGCCAATTCTTCCTTTTCCCCAGCCAGACACACAGGGAAGAGGCAGCAGATTGTGTTTCCAGGAGACTTGAGAATCTTGCTGGAAGGTTTTGCCAGGGTTATCATCATACGTCAAGGATGATGTCCAGATAGAGCATAGATTTCCCAACAATGCAGCTTCCTTGGAAAGAAAATTTTGTTTTCTTTAGTTCACTCATTTTGAGTGAATAAAGGAGTCCATGGGGAAGGAGTCAGTCCTTAAAGAAAATACTCATTCTTATAATTACTATCTTCCTGCTTCCTCTCTACCCTGCCAAAATTCACCGTAAAGAAGAGGTGTGGTCATTAATTGCCATCCAAGTGGCACAATTAATGTTCTGTAAATGCAGGATGCTCTAGGTGAGATGATACAGTTGTGTTATAAAATGTGCAGTTCTGTGTTTGAATACCCATACCGACACACACACCCACATGTGCTGAGAGGGTGTGTTGTGTTCATTTTAATTTACCTTTTTTAGGATGTGACACTTTGATTTTTCTTTCCTTCCTAGAGAACTTAAAGTACTTTTTAAAGGACTTAATTTCTGTGCAATAGAGCTCATAGGCACACACTCAAGAAATGCGAATTAAGGAATGTACTCATGGTTCTAAAAACGTTTCGCATTCTTCAAACTGATGCCAGTTGTGTGCATTGACAGTAATCCTGTCTAATCCCCTCCACATTTATTATCTTTGTACACCTGCTTTCATTGTCTCACTTATCAGTTTTGAGTACTCAGAACCACAATTTGCAGGAAGGCAAAGCAGCAGAACAAAGCATTAGTGCACACACAGAGTGCTACGCTGCAGTTTTGCATTGTAAAGATAAAACATAATTGTAGATTTTGGTGCTTGGAGTCAACATCTTCCATTAAGACATTTTTCCTCCTTCCTGCCCGCCCCCCAGCTGATGTCTGTCTGTGTTTGTGTTCCTTGGCAGACTGACTGAAGCACACAGAACAGCTGTGAAAGTCATCAGGAGAATGCAGTATTTTGTGGCCAGAAGAAAATTTCAGGTAAGCAGCAGGATTAATCACAAGTGCAGCTCGTGAGCTTGCATGACATTGCAGATGCTCTCAGAGTGGACTTGTCTTGGTCAATGTGGTTGTAATAAGTCAAAGGTATTGTTGAGGTTCTTGGTCTCACAACTTTTGTGGATTTTTCAATGGTGTGGGCAAAATTATCAATGATCCATGGGCGCAGTATGACACAAACTCCTGACTTTGTGGAGTCAGCATCGTTATTTTTTACTTCTCTTTTCTTACTGCACTTGTTTTTAGGGGTTCTGTTTGTTTTACTATACTCACCAATACTTACCCATCCACTAGCAGAAGTGGAGAAAACACTGGTGTTGGGGTGAAAACACCCCTGTCAGGGGTGTCTGCAAAAATACTGATGATAACAAGAATGTTATCAATCATCTGATCAATTAGGGAATGTTCAGTCCTGTGCTATGTATGGCTGACAGATCAATAGATCTCACTGATGAGTACTATGGGTGCAGAGTTGCTTTCACAGGTGTGACCCACATTTCCAAATGTGTTTCCCAAAAATGGACCTCATAGGCCATATTTTATAAAATAGTGGAGCATCTGCCTTCTGGAAATTTGCTGTCTTTATGAAGTGTTCAGTTGATTTTCTCAATCAGGTTACAAAGTTCTCAAACTAAATGTGCAGCACTGAAAATACTGCTTCATTTTGCCTGTTTAGTGAAACTTCTTATGATAAAACTTGTTTGGAACGTGATCCTGATATCATCATTCTCATCATCCATGGGCTGGAAATGCCATGGAAATGAAAAATTAACTTCTGGACTGATTTTCAAAGCCCTTGTTATTTCCATCTCAAGGTTCATGCTTTTTTGTCCAAGAGGATCCACTGCAAGTTAATGGCCTTTCATAATCCTTTTGAAGAGGTTTTAAAAAAATAAATCAAAAACTTACATTTCAGGGAAGTTTGACTAGAGCTGAGCACTTAAATGCAAGGGATAGGAGTCTGAGATAAGCTCCCAGCACTCAGAAGACTCTGAATTAGGGCAGGCAGAATAGCTTATATATTTCCTAATCCCTTGCAGACATGTATCTTCAGATAACCCTACCTTTTGAAAGAAGGCTAGGAGAAGTCAGTTTGTTAAACTTAGCAAAAAAACAGGAGAGCAGGATTATATTGTAAATATACCAGAGAGATAAATACTATGGGAAATTGAAGAAAAGAAAAAAAAGAAAGAAAATAGAGACACCAGTTCTGGAAAATAAAGTCAGTTTATAAATGAGTAAGGTTAAAAATTAGGATATTTCAAACCACCAAAGACCTAATGTTCTGGAGCCAATAGCAGTCATGCCAAACCTTAAAAACTGAATTTCATCAATCTATGGAGAGAATTCTGTGAGTCAGTGACAGGGAAAAAGAAGAAGAAGGAATAATCTTTTGTTTCTTCCTTTCTTGGGGCCATGAAATCCAGTTTATAGGACTCCCCATGCTAATTAGATTTTGGGAGTTCAAAGCTGGGTAATATTATTTAGTTTTGCATGCTGACTGTGGAATACTGACCTCAAATGGCCAGGATTTGGGATTATGAGCAGAATAAAAGTTGAAGGAGTTGCTCAAGTCCTGCATTTACCACACTTCCCTGGAAGCCCATTACCTCCTGGCTTCACTTGTATCATTCTAGCATTTCTTAGTAAAAACATGGCAGGGGATTGTGCCAAAGTTTGGCAGGGCATAAGATGCCCAGATCTAAAGCTTTATGGAAAAAGAGGAGGGAAGGATGGTGAAAGCTGGGGGGATAGTTTTACTCAGCTTCAGGGAGGACTCAAGCAGATAGCAGTGTCCAGCACTTTGCAGCTACAGGATTCGGAGCTGATGGTTTGGTGAAATGGATAACAGACAGAGGAATTCTTTTGAGGGGGTAAAGAAATTGCACTGGGAATGAGTAGAATTAATTATGCACATTGTAGCCCATGGGGGAGAGGGGAGGGGAAGACTCCCCAGCACATCCAGGCTCTGCGCCATGCATGGTGCTTAAATAGAGAGTGTCCAAAGGAAAGGACACAGGATTTAGCCAAAATGCTCTCCAGGCACCCCCACTAGTCCATCTAAAGAGTGATACTGGCACTGCTTCTTGGGGTGAAGACAATAGGCTGCTTTTCTGGCCAGAAATAGTGATGTGTCAGCGTCTGCAAAATGTGGAGCTGGGGAAGGGGAAAAAAAAAAACAAAAAACAAACGATAAACTGAAAGCTGAAACCTCCCTCCCCTGCAAAGCCTCGGCTCCCAAATGCACTCAAATGCACACAACACACACCTCCAAAGCCACAACTCTTCTGGAAGTGTTGGTGCAGGTAAGCGCTGAGAGCAGGGGAGGCATTTTGTCACGAAGAGCCCTTGCTTCTTCAGTCATTTCACAGGATTTGTTTCCATTCCAGTTCCATGCTTTCATTTGAAATTTCTAGGATCGTGTGGCTGCCTTCCAACCATGACTCCAGCACATACTGTAGGTGTTCAATGCATGTGTGCAGTGGTGCATGCTAATGGCTCTGGCTGAGGCTGTGACAGAGTGCAAACAGACAACAAGATGACTAATGAGCTGTTTTCAGTAATTCCCAATTACTAGGTTTGCAGTTTACCTTTGCTTTTTTGTCCCCCCCTTCTTTTCTTGAGTCAGAGCCAAAAAGGGAGACATCTTGCCCCACATTTACCATAGGGGTTCTCAAAATGCTGGTCTTTCCAAAAGGCCGTGATTTGTTTTTAAACCTCCACACACACATTGATTTTACTTGCTAAAATTTTACTGTGCTGCACTTTTTATATCCTCACCACTTTATGCAAATTCTCTAGACTTGTTTCAAAATTCGGCCGCAGTAGTTGCAGCAAGAAACCAAAGCTTGGCAGAAGCATCTGGATTATCCTTAGGATGGGAATAAAGCTGGGCAGGTGGCAGTTTTTTCACTCTCTTGTGTTTTTTATCTGTCCTTTTTTATTTGAATTGCACCTTTTTTCTGATCTCAAAGGTAACACGAAAGACAAAGGAGCACAAACAAAACCCACGGGCAGCAGTCCCCTGACTTATGCAGAGCATCTGTCCTTCCTGTTCCTCAAGCAGCAATATTTCTGTCACCAGACATCTCTGGTCTTCAGAGACATTTGATTCTGGGTCCAAGTGTTCTGAGCTTGCCCAATCCCTGGGGTTCAGTCCCCTGACATTATGATTAACAGATGGCTTTGGAATGAGCCGGGAGACACCGCACATGAGAGTCCCAGATAAATTATCCATCCTGGGTTCGTGTTTCCCAAATACACTGGGAAGGGCTAATATTTTGCTCAGTATGGAGCAACATGAAGACATGACTCTAACTGACAGTAATGGGAATCATTTGGCTCCATCTCCACAACAAATATTCACTCCCACAACGGCTGCATACTTTTTATTCATTACAACAACTGTTGCAAAATGGCAGGCAAATAAGCTCTGGAAGATAAAAAAACAGAATGAAGGCCTGTCTGAAATAAGAATCCAGTTTGACCAATACTCACCTCTCAACGTGCTGCCTGCCTCCTTTCTTTCCCAGCAAGCTCGGAAGCCGTACGATGTCCGTGACGTGATTGAGCAGTACTCCCAAGGACACCTCAACATGATGGTTCGCATAAAAGAACTTCAAAGAAGGTAGGCCCTGTCTACCTCATGAAATAACTGATTTCTCTAGTGCCAGCTGGCTTTAGGAGAGATGTGTACTTAATGAACAGTAATTGTCCAAAATTGCAAGCACTACAGGGAGCACAATATCTGGTGGATTTAACTTGGAGCCATTTTTAACCCTTTTTATGACCAAGTTCACAATTATCCTTTATTCTCCTCTCCTTTTTCTCCAAGTGGAATTAAAAGAAATGAAGGTGCCTGCTGTGAAGTTTATAGTGTGATCCAAGCTTTTCTGTCCTCTTCTTAGGAAAGGAAAACTTTTCAAATAATGATTTACCTTTCTGTTTCCACTCTGTGGTTCTCCACAACTAAGAGAAATCTGTTTCACTTGTGCTGCACTATCTGGAACTTTTCCCTGCCCACATTCCTCCATGCACACGCTTTCTCCAAGTTTGGGGTTTGCAGCTGAAATATTTTGCCACAAAACTATTCTCTTCTGTTTCAGCACAAAGTGCTTTTCTCTTTACAAATTAATGCTGTGGACAGGGACACCAGAATGAACTCCCCTGGCCCTTAAATGAAATGAAAAAAAAAAAAAATCCTATTGAATGGAATCTACTGTGTCAACATATATAGATATTAAATCCGCCTGCATGAGGCTCTAGGAATAGTTGCAAATGTTATTAAGAAGTCATTCTGTTTGTGTAGGCTTTGTTATTAGATTACATAGGACACAGGAGAACTATGTTTTAGTTACAACTTGAAAGTCTGAGAAATATTAGTACTCACGAAAATAACAACAATAATATGGTTTGATTTTGGAAGAAAAACTCGAAACAGCTAAACTGTTGACTGTCTGTGCAGAAAGTCATGCTGGTCTCATGTTTTTGCTTGTTTTGGTTTGGGTTTAGAGCTACTGTAAATTCTCATGTAAATTATGTTCCCGGGCTTAGCAACGGAGTTTAAGTTGCTTGGTAATTGCTCTGCTGGTAATTCTCTGTTTGCTTCTCAGGTTGGACCAATCCTTGGGAAAGCCAGGTCTTTTCCTCCCAGGTATAGTGACTGCATTTTATGCAAAATTATTATCTTCATAACTTCGGGAAAATACCCTTGGCTACAGTAGTGTGGATTTATAAACCAGCCAATTACACATGAATGTAATTCTGTTAATAAGCCCTGGAATGCCTGTGTAAAGATAAATACCTTTCATTCAGGTGGTAGTGGAATAAATGGAAATTAAGAATAAATGTTAAGATGTATATTCGTACACAATGAGATGGAAATATCCTGAGGGAAATTCTTCCACAAAAATATTCCTTCTAAATCTTTTGGGCTGGGATTACAATATATACTGATTCCACTTAAAAAGATTTCTTCCTTTCTGAACTCAAGACTCATATCCCCAAGTGACTTGGAGCACGACTGAGGGTGGCAAAGTAATTTCAGAGCCTCTAAAAAATGGCATGTTGTCAGTGCTTAATATTATCAGAACAAGGAATATCATTCAAAACACATTTTCAACTTCTGATTGCTGCAGAAGGCTCAGTAGGACAATCCTTTTTCCCTGTAGCTGGTTTTGGACCACAGGAAAAGAATCTGTCAGCTTGAATACTTCTATAAATATTTATACATGGGAATTCATTCCACACCGTGCAAGCTAAATTTATGGAAAAACATCCCTTACCTCCAAGATGTATTATTTTATTTCAAGTACAGCATTACCGAACTGGAACAGCAATTTGTGTTCAAAAAGATTGGTGTTAGAAGCACTTTTTGTCGAACTGTTTCTGGTTTCAGAGGAGATGAATAATTAGAAACTCATTGTGAAATGATGTTCTGAGACGTTCAAGAAGCTGAAAATGTTCAGGAAGTTTGGTCTCACCAGATCTTGAGTCAAAAGGGTCACAGAAACCACTGGGAGGGTCTTTGGTGGTCTTAGGTTCAAAGCCTGTGGCTTTGAACAAGTGTTGGAAAGAATTTACCAAGGAACTGACTGGAAAAGGTAGAATGGTGGTTAGGGATGCAGAAGCTCGTGAGCTCAGTTAAGGGTTTGCAAGACCAAAACCAGAAGTTATTTGATCTAGTAGTTATTTTATCTAAGCCCTCCACAAATCCAAAAATAAGATAAGTGGTTCCAGAGAAATGGTCTGCAGAACTAAACCTAGTTTGCAGCTACTCCTGGTGTTATCCAACCCGCCTTTACTCCCAGGATTTTCCAAGTGGTGAACAGTGATGAGTGGGTGCAGTATTTGTCTGTTTGGGGCGAAAACAGATTTTTGCACCGTCCTTCTCCCCTAGAAAAAGGGTTATCCCTGAGTTTCCCTCAGAATGCATGGCTTATTGTACACTGAACATGGATTTTCAATATAATGCTTTTCCAGGCATTGCTAAAACCCTCATTTTTAACAATATGGGTGTTTCCCCCAGACTGTGTTATTTCTGTACTGATGACAAGCAAAAAAGAAATGACAATGCAAAGAAAATTAAACTGCCAAGGAGAAAAACATGAAAAGAATTTTCCTTTCCAGCTCTTTTTATTTTTTTTCCTTGTTTTATTATACTCCCATTCAAAGAATCTTAAGGTCTGATTCCAAGCCTGTTGAAAGGAACGGGAATCTTTCCAGTGACCTCAGTGGCTTTGGATCAGGCTGTTATTGAAACCCTGTTGTGGACTTTTATAATATTATATAAAGTAATTGCAGCCTCTCTATAGTATTATTACCTTTCAAAAGTGAATGATGTCATGTAAGACTCAGAATCTGAATTCACTGGGAGCAATTATTGTTATTTTTCAAGTTGGTTTCTCCGAGATAAAAAGCACTAAAAGCTGTGTTAAAACAAGATAAGGATACGAGAAGAGAATAAAAGCCATGCTGGGTCAGAGCAGTCCTGACTCCGACGGAGCCAAGAGCAAGGGGCTTTGGGAAATGTGTAAAAAAAGCCTCCAACCTTCCCGTCAACTTTCAGCCCTTTGCACATCAGAGGCTTCCTGACAAGGTTTCAGTGGATGTCGTGTCCAAAATGGTTTGTCCTCAACGAACTTTGCCTAATTACCCCTTTAAACTTACAACATCTGCCATATTTTATACAAACAATTCTCATAATTTCACCCTCACATGTGCATATTGTGAGGAATTCTCCCTTTTTGCTTGTTTTGGTCGTGGCATCTCCTACCTTTCTTTGAAACTCCTACAAGCAGGAGTGGATTTAAAACCACTAAGATAATGAATCCATTTTCCAAGGACCTGGACCCCACTTTTAGGGGTATACTCAGAAGACTCTGTCTACGTTTCATTGGAAGCCTGTCCCAGTGTTCCAGGGGACACAATTTTGTCTGATGAAACAGATTCCTGGCATAATAAACACGTGCCTTAATAATGGAAAGCGTTGATGTAGAGGCAAAGAACATACTAATTAAATCTATGGAATCAACAAAGTAGACACATACAATGACACAAATAAAGAGAGTGTCATACTTGACCTTCACTACGCACGATGGAGTTAACTGCTTTTGAATGCAATTTTTGAGACTTACTGTAGCTTTTCAGGGGCAAAGGTGAAGAATAATCCAAGGCAAAACAAAAGATCCAGTGTTTGGGTTCAGAAAAGTACACAAAAAGCTGATGTTTATCAGCAGTTTATCTGAACCTCTTGGTTCTGTATGACACGGGTGGGAATGCCTGAAGAAAAGGGCTTTCTTGCAAAATTTTGACAGTTCCATTGTTTGCTGGTTTTTTTCATTAAGTGACACCTAAGCTTTCTGATACTTTTCCCTTCCCATCTGTTAAGAAGAAATTGGGTCACTGTGTCATTTAAAGCATAATAAATATGCTCAGCTTAATTTTTATCTTTTTTAAGTCAATTAATATTTGAAACGAGAGATGCCCATATTTCTGCAGGAACTGATTTATCCCACCCCTCCCGGAGATGAAAATATGTTGGCAGTTTACTTTTTAGGCTGTCCAAAGGAAACCACAAGTGCCTGATCCAGGACTATGCCTTACCTTCTTTAAATTTCTTCTACCAATCAGCTGTAAAAGACTCCGACTGACGAGAAAAGAGACTCCAACCAAAAGTCACCATGACTTTATTGGTTTCAATGACCAATTTGTTATTTGCCATTTTACGGTTTTAAAGGGGCAATCCCGACCTTCTTTTTCAGCAGCACACACAGTTTACAAGCCCAAGAATCCAGATCTTGCCATGAGCTCATCACACTTATCCCTATGTGGAGCTTTGGCAGAGCTGAAGCAAACACAGGTCCTGAAGGCTGCGTTTGCACCGAGTCAGCCAAAAGAAGACAGCGGTGTCTCCTGGGCTGGTCTGCTTTCTGAGATACCATTTACAAATGTTTTGAGATGTCTTCAGCAATCTGGAGTATTCTTGGTGTCACAATGGTCAAATTCCTCATTTTCTGCTTGGAAGAAACTGATGGCTTTCAGATAAATTTGAATATTTTTTAATTAGCTCCCCTCCAGCTTTGTAAAAGATCAGGGAAGGGCTCCTGCTTTATAAAGCAGAGTCATTTCCTGCTTTTTCCATTTTAAGACCATCTCTCTGCAATTCATTCAGTGTTCTAAAGCTTCTCATAAGTACTTTTTCCTAACCAAAGGAAAAAAATTTATTTTCTTTAAAGTTTGGTATATTCTGATGAGAAGGAGCACATTAACTGTGTGAAAAGATAAGATTATTGTGCCATTCCTCCTTTGATTTGCTTTCTTCCTCCTTCTCATATCAGTATATGTTATTTATATCATGTGCTTCCAAGAGTTATCATCTGTTGAACTGGTGTGAAGCAAACCTAAAAGCGTTTTTGAGGTTTTTTGTTGGTTGTTTTTTTTTCTTTTTTTATTTTACAAGAGGCATCTCCTGTTCTTCACTAGGAAAACAGATGGGCCAGCTTTGTGAAAATATTAGGAAATGAATGCAGGATTGTGTTGTTTTGAAAGTAGAATAATATGTACACTCAGGGAATAAATGTCTATATTAATAAATATATAATAATATTATTAATATATACTAACAACTATTCAGTCTCCTGAGTTAGAATGCCTACTGTTTATTCACTGGTGTTTGATTAAAATCTAAGTATGTAAATAATGGGTTTGTATCATACCAACCATGTGACACAAGATCTTTCCAATATTTTTTTATTTCTGAGTTAAAGTTTTTTCCAAATATATTTTCATCCAGTTATAAGTAATTGTGTTTCCTTTCATCATGATCCTGCCATGTACCCTTTCCCTCTGTGCCTTTCCCAGAAGTGTTACAGGATTGCTTAGCTGGTCTCTGTTTTATTGCAGCCCAACACAAAGAGCAAAATCTCAATACTAAAGGAAAGTTATTTTGGATTACGAAGAGAAGACTGGAGGAATTTAGACATTTCAGATTTATAGTTGGCCATGCAATCTTTTCAACTCTGTGAGAACAAATAATCTAATAATGTAGGAAGTCTAAAATCATCTGCCTAGAAAAGACTTGAGAGAGAAAACATAAACATGAGATAGAAATCAAATGTACTGGAGCGACTTTATCTAAACTTGTGCCCACCCTCCTTACCCCAGTGTTCGGTGCGTTGTGCGCACACCACGTTTGCTTTTAAAGATGGTTTTTATTAGAAGGAAAACTTGTAAAATAGGGCTGGATGCTGTTCCCCATGGAGGCTGATAAGAAATTGGGGAAGACCACAGCATTTTGTGACTTACACAGTCTGCATGCCAGCGAAGGGCTGCATGAGACACAGTTCCCTCCATGTGCATCATTCCTCCCACTCCTGATTTTCCACATCTTCTAGCAGTGCCACTTACCACAATACTGCTTCTTACTGCTTATCTGCTTCCTAGTTTCTTGTTTTCTCATCCACACAACTTTCAGGAATAACTAAAATAGGAAACATTTTTTGTTAGGTTTGGGATGTCTTGGTGATTATCTGAAGGATGGAATTAGAGCTGGTGAGGAAATGATTCTTTTATTATTTAGAAAAACAAAAAGCTTTTTGAAGTGTTTCTTCAGGTTTAGGGGACTTTTTGGGGTTAGACCTAAACAAAAACACTCCCTGCCCACTGCTGCTCAAACCACATCCCAAATTAGAAATCCTTAAAGTCATGATTTTTTCTGATATATACTTGGAAAGATGTACAGATTTCCTAACTAGAAAGTAGACAGCAGGGCCAGTTGTCTCAGTTTAGGCAGAGATGAACACGGAGATAAACTCGAGCCTCCACCACTTACATTTTAACAAGTTTCTGAGGTTGTGAATGATGAATAGCACACATGTATGAGCCAAGCTGTGTCATTTATTGACTGTCCCACATTTTCTTTCCTGACTTTATTTGCTTCTGCAGGTGCTCTGGGGAAACACTTCTCTTTTCTAAGCCTGCAAAGAGGGGCCAAGGGTGCAGGACCTTTTAAAGGTTCTGGGTGATGTGTGGAGGAGAAGGAAAGCCCAAAGTGCTCTTGTCACTATTGCTTTTGCTTTTCTTCCTCTGGGGTTGTGGTGCATGCAGCACAAGTTACCTTGAGATGAACTTTGCTGCAAATAGATCCCTAAACATATCCCATTAGCAAATATATATGGTAAAGCAAGTACCACTCCCTGAGAAATCCAGGAACGCAAGTTCCCTGCAGGAGGAGCACACACACAGGCACTCACTGTGAGCTCTGATGCAGTGTAAATTCATATCTCAGCCTACCTTCCAGCAAGCCTTGCTCATGCCCTAAGCAAAATTGACTTAGCTTTAAAAACCAAACCTTAATCACTCATAAAAATGGAGCAATGTATGAAAAAATCCAGGAGTAATTACTCCATCTCGGTACTGGAAATGTAGTTTAGTAGAAAAAAGCATCCAACTTCCATCGACATCAGCTTCTGAGATATTCCAGTATCGGGCCGTGGTTTTTAACTTGTGAATGTTGTCTCAGAACATGTGTGGGTTTGTGCTTCATTGCCTGGGCAATAACACCCTCATACTATGGCATTCCTTAGCAATCGATCCTGTGAACAGAAAGGATAGACTCCATTTTCCACAGCTTTCACTCCTGGCTCCCAATCCCACCATCTGCAGTGGAACGTGCAACTGGGCTTTACTAACCAGGTCTTATAAAGAGTAGGAGGGAACGTGAGGATGCAAGAGCTTTTCCCAGTGTTACTCCTTTGCAGGGAGGACATGGATGGATGGGTGGATGGATGGATGGATGGATGGATGGGTGGATAGATGGATGGGTGAGTGTATGGATGGATGGATGGATGGATGGATGGATGTGTGGATGGGTGGGTGGGTGGGTGGGTGGATGGATGGATGGATGGATGGATGGATGGATGGATGGATGGGTGGGTGGATGGGTGGATGGTAGGTGGATGGATGGATGGTGGGTGGATGGATGGATGGATGGTCGGTGGATGGATGGATGGATGGATGGATTTATAGACAGATGGATCAATCTCTGCCACTCCAGCCCTTGAACCCCTGGATAGTGCTGCCTCCTAGACCTGCAACCTCAGTTGAAAACTGTTCTGATTTTTGTGTATAGCAAATTTACCTTGCTCAGGCCAGTGCTGTTCAAAACTGGAGGTGTGCCCAGGTACCCTGCCCATTCCACCTAACTACATGCAGTTCACTGAGATAAGTAAATGGGTTACTCCAGACTCCATCTATAGCCCTTCATGTCCACAGATTGCCTTTACCAAGGTCCAGGTTGCCCTTCAGACTAACTTAATCTTGTCAGTCCAACAAAGTAATTCCCTTCTCTCCAGCCATGCTCTTTCACTTCTGTTTCATTCTTTCTTGTTATGTTCATGCGTTTTATGCTACCCTACTATAACCAGCTTCTTTTCTTTTTTGCTTTAAATACCACAGACATAATTCTTAGTTTGAATTTATTCTCCACCTAATGAATGTCCCATTTTTGTTCTTCTTTCTTTAGAAAAAGGGGTAGACAAAGGATACTACAGTATAGGAGCCAGACTGATCCGGCTGGAGGATAAGGTAAGTGCATGAAAGCTTGCTTTTTTTTTCTGAGCAATGATATCTGATCTAGAGACCTGCAAGATAGTTATCTTGGCATGATTTACTTTAGAATTACAGGGCTCCATAATAAAGAATAATATCCTAATTTTTGTGAGGGAGTTGATGAAGTATCATGTGCATGTTGTTCAGCATTAACCGTTTACCTGCTATGCAGTTTTGGTTCTCGATTATGAAAGGAGCTGCTCTCGTGTTGAAGTCAAATCATACACCTTGTATACAAGTGCTGTGAACTGGCTGGTGTTTGTCACACAGGAATTAGTGAATTAAACAGAAATGTTAGTGCCAGGAATTTTTGTGACAAGGAACAGTTGACATCCCAGTTACAAATCCTGAAATTCTTTCATGTTTACGGCATTGTTCCCCCCGTGCAGTTACCTTTGCACATTTTCTGCCGCTCCCTCACTGTCTTCTCTCCAGGAATATTTGTTATTAATTAGAGTTACTTAGAAGTGTGCCCGAAGGCCAAAGCTCAGTGAGGCTCTATTGTCTTAGACCTCTTCCAAACATCCTCCAGAGCTTTTTCCACTCAAGTGACAACAAAAATACAAGTTTGCTCAAAACTCAGACTCTGTTTCTCTAGCAGTCAGCTCTCTTACCCACCTCTAAAAGCTGATGTCCCTCCACGGGGTACTTTGTGCAGACAGGAGCAGCACAGTGGCTTTGGTGGGGGGTGTGATGTGGCTGAGACAAAAGTCCATTTGAATTTGGTGTATCCATTGCCTGTTTGTATCCTTGTCTCACTCAAATTTGTCATGCAAATTCTGTTTTCACTTTTTTCTGGGGAAGTCAGGCGAGAAGGAAAGAGGAAGGAAACTTCTCATAATTCTTAAGAGATGTGCATCTTGCCAAAAAGCAGAAATTGAAATTAACCTAATACAATCTCTTGCCTAATTTTTAATGATCATTGCTAGGGTAGCATAGGAAATATGTGACACTGCACTGTCAAAGGACAGATTTTCTTTGATTTTTTAGCTTTCTTGCACAGTGTCAGAGAATCAGCCTCACAGATAAAGACATTATCTAGGCTAACTTTTAAAGTGGATTGGTCCCTTGTGCAGACACAGCTGTTCAAAGTGAAAATGGCTTTCATTCAGATTGCCTTACTCACTTCAAAAGAGATCAATTGCTCTGTGTATTCTGTAAATTCATACCACGACTTCATTCAGATTTCTTGAATGTGCAGATAAAGAGAAACCCCCAATACAGATTGAAAATTCAGCAATAAAAATATCTGTGATAATAGTTGGAGTGCTTTGAGTGAGAAATACTGCTGGGATTGTAAATACCTCTGGAAGCAGCAGTTCATGGTCTCCTGGCTGCTCCATATTTACAAAGAAGAGAGGTGAGAAAGTTTTTAGTGTGTCTGGCCTTGGTCCAGCTTTAGCACAATGTGCTGTGGATTTGATCAGTTTTATTTCAAAGCCTGACTTAGAGTGCTGCAGAGACATCTTGGTATAAGAAGAGGAATATTACAGGAGATGCAGGAAATGCTGCAGTGACTGATCTCTGTTGCAGATACCTGCTTGTGTTCTGCCTTTAATTTAGGCATGATCTAAAGTCAGTGCAAGCTCAAGGCATTAGTGAGCAAGACCAAGCTGCTCTTTTGTTTGAAGAATTAAACTTGGTGCTTTAAATTTTGCATGGGAACTGGTGATTTCTCTCTCTCTCCACTTATTGTTGTGGAGAAAACACATAGAAAAGAATAAAAAAGTGTCAAGATGTTTTCATAAGATGAGTCAGTCGTTGCAGCTTCCTTTGTGTTCTCAGACCAAACTGCAAGTGTAAAATAAAATGCCAGACTCGGAGGGAACCCAGGGTATTTCATCTTTTAGTACAAATTATCATTCCTTCAGGTGTACAGGGCTTCAGTCTCGTATCCCTGCTAAGAAAATAGACGAGGTGCAGAAAAAGGGCAAATATTTGTTGTATTGGTTTGCTTGGGGTTTTGGTGGCATAAGTTCAGGGTCTTTGGTTTGTTTGGGGTTCTTTTTGTGTTTTCATCTTTTTGGCACATCAGGCTAAAATACATGTTTACACAATGAACACAAAGCTAAGCTTCCCAGCTATCTCTGTTCTAACGGGACAATAGAAACTACTGCATCCTGCTGTCAAACTGCTTCCCCTAAATTATTTTCCCATGCCTCATGGGCTCTCCTGCCCTAACAGTTCACTGTGTTGTAGCTGCTATGTGCCCAAATGTGAAATAATATTGGAATCAGGAAGGACAAACTGAGTTTCAACCTCTGAGGAGAATAAATGAAGCAAGGGCATGTCTGACATCGGGCTCCAGCTGGTGGTGAAAAATGATCTCCCCCTTGGAACTAGAAAACCTTTGGGATCAACCTCTTCCCCCTGGAGAAATTATTTTAACATTCAGTCACCCAGTGTAGTGATGGCAGCCTCCCAAAAGAGTGACACATCTGATAAAACGACACATTTTTGGACAGAGGCCAGTTAGTGCAGACTGATAAAAATGCAGTGTGGATTTGAGCATTTTATCTGCTTAAATAAGCTGTATCAATAAGCCACGAGCACACCTCTGGTCCAGACTGACCTTTCCCAGCAGCATTTTGCAGTTCATTTGTTTTAGCTGTCTCTCCAGAAGGGAATCAGAGTGTGACAAACCCATTGAGAGCTGTGTGTTGTTCTGCATAAAGCCATAATTGCTCTTCTTGCAAAGTGAGGAAGAGAGAAGCCCACATTTCTGATGGTTAAGATGAACTCCATTTCCTGGAGAGCTTTGTTATTATTTCAGTTAAAACGTGGCTTTTGCTGCACAGAAAGGCAGAGGCGCAGGTCTCTGAAGGGGTTGCTTGGTGAGAGGTAGAAGCTTTGAGGCAAAAATGTTTCCAAGATGCAAAGATAACAGCCTTCCATTCATGTGGCATGAGAGCACTGCCTGCAGCCTCTCTCCTGTGACCAAACAGGCTCCTTCTGGAAGGCTGAAGTAACAGGGAAGAGGTCAGAACCAGTTTGTGGAGGATGAAGCACCATGAGACTCCAGCAGAACGCAGAAAAAAATTGACTCTTTTTTGCCTTTAAGCATTGCAAAGCTGACTAGAAACAGGTAAAATGCATGGTGCCAGCTCTCAGGCAGAAAAATCCAAACCCCTTTTTGGCAACATCGACGCTGTGCAAGGCTTCACTCCTCTCACTGACATGGCACATTGCGTAGTGTGAGTTTGCCTGGAACACTTTTCAGCCTGTTTTTCCTTGAGTAGGGCATAAAATTCTTATTTTGTTGTGGCCAATGTAATAACCTAGTGTGGTTCTTTGCACAAAAAAACCCACTGGGATGTTTAGAGAAAGAATGGGGCTTCTTTCCCAACACATGATGTGTGCCATTTGGCTGACCCCTCCTTCAGTTCTATGGCAGGGTTTAATTTTATTTTGTGGTATGTAGCCATTGACAGATCCTTTTGAAATGTATTAAGAGGGAGATTGGTTCCAAGATGATGTTCTAGAGCTGGCGTTAGTTTCTTTTCAAAATTGTAAACTAATGCTTCTTTATGATGAAATGAGTATTCTTTCTTTTCCTTTTCTTTTCAAAATTAGAAACAAAAATCATGGTGTGCTATGTCAAACTGCACGGCAACCTATAAATAAAAACAGGAGAGAAAAGAATCTGCAAATGAAAGGTTAGAAAGGACAGCTGTGTTGTCTTTGAAAAAGAAATCTATTAGGTATTTTTATAATTATATGGCAGTCTTTTTTATGTGGTATTTACAGTTATGATTTACGTCCATATTACCATAACTATTTCCATACTTATAGACAACATGTGATAATGCTGAGAGCCAAAAGTAACCATTTGGTAGCATTTAAAAATGCAAGAACACTAAGAGAAAACAGGGCAGTAAAGCAGAACCCTTCTGAGTTTTATCCATCTGAGTAATGCGAGCCAGGACAAAAATGTCATCCAACATAAACAAATGTAGAGGTTGGGATGTGGTGGTAAACTCTCTCTTTACCAATTTAAACACTCATTTTTGAGTCGGGAGCTAAAAAGATGGGCTCAGAGTAGAGTGGTAACAATGGGGAGATAGACGTTGGCGAATCTGATTCCTGCTGTGATTACACCAGGAGTCATTAAATAGTAAATTATTTATCATGGCAGTGCCTGCAAGCACCACCAGCTTGAAGAGCTGGTAAGAATTTCCATTCTAAACCACTAATTTGTGAGTGGGGTGATAGGCATAACTGAAATGCATTTAAAAAAAAAAAAAAGGAACAAAAAAGAAAAACAAAAGCCGAAAATTGGTGCACAATGAGTCAGTTGCAATATGAGCATGCTGCACTTTTGAGGTTTCAAGAGTATGTCTGAAATAAACCCCTTTGTTAACAAAACCGTGTTTTGGCACCAAGGTGTTTGTGGGTTGTTTGCCCCCAGCTCCTTAAGGATGGAGTCATTCCATAGCAGAAAGCTTTTCAGCAGGCTGTTTGCAAATGGGTGTTGTGCGGATTTTCTGAAGTCAAAGCCTTATCTCATTTACTCTGGAGCAGTCCAGCATAAATCCATTGACTCTGTGCCATGAGCATGATGTCATTAGTTTTATTTTTAATCTGTTGCTGAATTAAAACAAAACAAAACTAACAAAAACTGAAAGCCCTGATGCCTCAAACCAAATTGTGCTTCCATTTGTACCAGGGAAGTTACTCAGGATTTACGCAGGTGTAAATGGCAGCAAGTTTCTTAAATGGCTTTAACAAGATTCCAGCTCCTATGTTCACATCCTGCTCATCAGGAGCGAATTGACAGAGAGGAGAGAAAGCAGAAATAGGGACTCAAACATTTCAGAACCGATCAGAGTGAAATCATGTTTTTCACCTGTTACAATTGAGGGAATCTTTGTGGTATGCGGGGTACTGTAGAACTGAAATTGTGCTCTTGTACTGAAACATCAAGGTGGATTTTTAATCTGCAAACCAAGTGATGAAAATTTAATTGCTTCGATCTCAGCCACACAGCTTTTCTAGCCTGCTACTCAGTGCAGAGAGGAACTATTGCAGCCCTGACTTCTTCTTGCTGGCTGGGATGGGTTTGTGCTTCCCGGATAAACCTTGTTTAATACGGTTGAGAGGGAAAGGCTGGGTTTGAGCTGCCTAGTTTCAATGGTAATTTCTGGAGGATCAGGCAAAAATAAGAGCTAACTCTGATATCCTTTCAAGTAGGAGAAGAGAGAGATCATATATTCTGAGGCATAACGGAAAGAATCCTCCCTCAATGCTTCCCTTATGTTTTTTGTTGTGGAGCTTTATCATATGTGGTACTTGGTAGCACCCTCCTATTATTAAGGTTCTACACCACTTTCCATTACAGAGCTCTATTTTCAGTTCCTTACAGCTTTGCCAAACTCCAGCCATCTGGGCTGAAATTCTCTGAGGCAGATGTCTGCCTCGGGCTGAGATCCTTTGGAAAATTTGTATGTCAGAGTGGGTCATCCTTTCTATATCACAGTAACCTGACCCACCATGAGGATTCTCCCAAAAGTAAACATAAAAACATTGATGGAAAACACTTGAGCTTCTTCTACATTCGAGCAAGAAAATTAGACAGAAATGGAATATTATCTGCCATTGGGATCCAGAGGCCTGATCCAAAACGTAGTGAACTCATCAGGAAGCTTTCACATGGATCAGGCCCCGACTTTTAATGGGTGAGGGAACAGAGAGTTTCGTACAGTGAACGTTTGCCAGGACTCAATTCACCACCATAAATCAAACGTTAAATAATTCCAAAGCCCAGTAAATGAGCATGCAGATGGCAGTGTCTGCTCCCCAGGGCTTGCACTGACTGGGATCCAGCCCCAACAGTTTGATCTCATTTAGAGCAGTCTCAGGAATTGCTCTGATTAGGCACTCGGTGCAGTCTTGTTGCTTCTCTGCTCTCTTGGCTGAAACTGCACTGGTGGGAGCAAACCCCCCCATCCAACACTGCCAGGACACCTTGGAGCGTGCAGGGCAGGGGCTTGACAGCCAGATGTGGCAGAGCAGCTGGAATCAGCTGGGTTAAAACTTCCCTTTAGTAAGAAAGAAGGAGAGTCACTGGCAGAAGAAGCACAAGTGCTCCTGGAGAAGAGCACAGGCATTAACTGTGAGCACTGAGGGAGAGAGAAACACCCAAGTGACTTAGGTCTGCTGAGAAATACCACAGCTCTTGGAAGGGAACTGTTAGAACATTGGGAATCTGATCCATATTGATGCAGCCAGCTGTTTAACCTGCAGGGAAAAGGTCCTGGAAATAGCAGTGCTAATCAAAAAGGCTGTGGGTGAGGGGCCCTGTCCATGCTTTTGGTTCTCCAACAAAACTTTCCCAGCATCACAACTGGCTTTAACCAGCACTGAGGAAAGGGTCATGAGCTTGAAGATGGTGATTTCCTGTAAGTTTTAGAGAAAATCAGTGCCTGGGTAGAGGACAGACACTCTGGAAATCCCCCTGCTCCCAGAACTGACTGCAGTGTGAGTGTGGCTCTTCTCAGGTGCCAGAAAGCCCAGCCACAAATGGATAGGAATCACCAGCTCTGCTGGTTCTGTTGTTTGTGATGCAATGAAGTAATTTATTTACTATTATTGGGTGAAAAAAAATATTTTTAGAGTATATTGGAGATTTTGACCTTTATTTTTTATAAAAAGTCAGATCCTCCCACGCAGAGCTTTGACCTGAGCATCCAATGAATAACAGATATCAGATCAGTTCTAAGTATTTTGCTTCTGCTTTTTGTAGTTTTTAGTAGGTTATTCTAAAGAAATGTAATGTTCTACATGATCCAGGCCCCAAAACAAAATGCCTTTAATTAGCAATGTGAAAAGGGAGTATTTTAACAATCCTGTTAAAAAAAATAAATTGTAAATTCATTAAGCCTGTCTTTTCTTATGAGCAGTGTTTTAAAAATTGTTGTTTTCTGATGCAAAAAGAAGTCATTTAAACACTTTGTGCAACCTCCAGTTGTTGCAGATGTTGAACAATTTAATTTAGAAACCTTTTTTCAAAAATAGATTTTGTAGTTGTTCTTTGTTGGTTATGGCTATGCACTGCAAGTGCTGCCCTTCCTACAGACAGGTTGAATGTTGGAATGGTTCTCCATCTGAAAATGACCATTTGTTTCCAATGGAACATTTTTTGAGAAAATGTCACATTCATGTGTTTTAAATCATGTACCGAAGGAAAGTGCTTCCAGTTTTCCACTTCACAGCAACTTTCTGAAAATGAGACTTGGGGTGAAATGCTTTTGATTTTCTGAGCATTTCAGTTGAACAGGTTCATTTCTAATTCATTTGTATGATTGCGTTAAAGACATTCCAGCAACAAGAAGAATTCACAGAGAATGCAGATAGATTTTCTTATAGGAAAAAAATTGATTTTCCTCCAGTATTCCTTACCTCGGAATTACTGCAGTTATTTCACCTACCACATTTTTCAGATCAGTAATTTATAGGGCAATTTTAATGTTATTTGAATGCCATATAATATTGACCTCTAATTCCTCTTGATCACTGAAAGTACACTGAAAAACCCCCAGATCTATATTATTCAAATAGTTCCCAGACTACCAGCTGGATTTCTGTTTCATGCAAAAACTGTGGTGCTGAGTCAGAGCAAGCATCTGTTTAATCCTGGAGCTGTTCATGCACTGATGGCAGCTGAGGGATGGACTAATTCAAGCCTAATTTTCTGTAACTGGTCTCTGGGTGTTTGCGATGGACTATATGCAAGAAGCAGTGTGAAGAATAGTGCTGTACAAGGCAAGTTACAGGATGACAGCACTCTGTAAAAGGAAAGAAAAATAAAAACCAGAAAAAACCCTCCAAGACACACTGCAGTACTGTGACAACATTCCCTGATGTATTGGCTGCATCGAGGGAAGAGAACTTTCACTCAACAGTAAATTCATATAAAGGAGTTCATACAAAATGAGGTAAGGGAGAGAAAAGCTGAAAACTCTTTTTTCCCTGTATTTACCATGAGCTTGTCCTTTTCAGTGCCTAGCTTTACATTTTATGGAGCAGAAAAAAAGTGAGCAGGTCAGTAATACATACCTCTACAGCATAATTACTTTTCCTACTAGTAAATAATGTAGATAAATTATATTCATATTTTCCCTGCTGAGAAGTTTGGGTGCTTTGGGGTGTTTGAATAAAATACATGTTTGCCACGGAGTGCCCTGTGCACGCCTCCTGGGACACCTCCAGGGATGGGGACTCCACCACCTCCCTGGGCAGCCCCTGCCAGTGCCTGACCACCCTTTCCATGAGGAAATTCTCCCTGATGTCCAACCTGAACCTTCCTTGGCACAGCTTGAGGCCGTTTCCTCTTGCTCTGTCCCCTTGTTCCCTGGGAGCAGAGCCTGACCCCCACCTGGCTGCAGCCTCCTTTCAGGTAATTGTAGATAGAGATAAAATCTCCCCTGCCTGCTCTGGTTTAGGAGGCATCATTAAGGACCAAACTGGCAGATCTGTATTTGTTTCTGAGACCTGCAGCCCATGGTTAAATGACACATGTGAAACATGGCAGTGTCTTGGCCTTCAGTGTTTTCAAGACCTGACGACTAGAAATACTGACAGTTCAGTCACATTTTCTCTTCTGAAAAACGCTAACAAAAATAGGAGGCTACAAATGACTTAAAAAGGGCTGTTTTTCAAGAGGTGAAGGATACAGCAAGGCATTTAAAGCAACTTTAACAGGTGTGGAATACGGCCAAAACAGTGTCATTTGAAATGTGGGTTAGTACAGGGCCAGGCTGTTGGCGCCAGGTCAGGTTAAGTGTCTGACCAGATCTCCAGCTGGATTCAGGACCTGGCTCACACAGCTGCCTTTCCTCTTCAGGAGCAGAGATTGCAAAGATTATCAGCAATACTATCACAAGTCTCCTCCTACCCTGCGTGTTTTTAAGGCTTCTGTATTTGGAGTCATGCAGTTATGGGACGTTAAGGAAGCTCCCCAGTCGGACCATTCCTGGGACTCTCTGGCAGTGGCTCTCCCAAGGTCAGGGACTTTCTGGGACCGAAGGCCCTTCCCCGGCTCCAGTGACCGACGGGTCCCCGCCCGGCTCCCCACACACCCCCCTCACATCACACCAGGTTTGCACGGCAGAGGTGGCCGAGCCCAGGTGTCTCATTCCATAAAGCCATTTATTCCTGGGCAGTGACACACAAACAGCCCGAGCTGGTGCCTCCAAGGAGGGACCCCAGCAAAGGAACCCCTGGGATTTTATCCCATCACAGCCTCCCCGTGGCCAGTCTCACTCTTCCTCCCGAGTCTTCGGCTCCTGCCCCCATCTCCGTGTCCATCCACCTCGCTGGCGTCACCCGTCCTCATCTCCCTTGTTGTCCAAAAGGTCGGCAATTCCCGGCTGCTGCTGTGTCTCAGTGTCCAATCACCTGGCTGGCGTCACCCATCTTTGTGCCCTTTGTCATCCCAAAGGTCAGCAGTTCATCCTCTTGTCCCGGGCTCCCACCCAGAGCTCAACCTGCACTTCAACCTGCACCTCAACCTGCAGCTTGTGAGCCCAGCTCCCTGTACCAGATGTGTTCCTCAACAGCAAGAATTCTTAAATTCTTAAATTTCTTATTTCTAGCCCTTGCTGTGGAGATACCTATGAAAAGCAGAAACGCTGAAGCCTCAAAACTCCCAAAAGAAAGAGGATGAACATGAAATGCAGTGTGCATTTTAAACATTAGGCTTTTTAAGGCACTCTAGGTGTACTGACCGTAAGTAGCTGTTGCGGACTCTGGTTTATATCCCTACACACGGTCCAGGGGAGGCAGAAAAAGCAGCTGAAAGGCCAAGTCAGTGCTCTGAACTAGAGCACCCTGGCCTCTCTGCCCCCGTAAGCCCATTGCCAGCGGCCCTGCCTGGGGGAAGGTTAGCAGGAGTTCAGGTCTCTCCCGAGCTCTGCCATCAGGACATACCCTAGGAGGCAGCAGAAGCCCACGTTCTTTCACAGCAGCTCAAAACACATCAAGGTCTTTAACTTTCCTCCTCAGCCTTACCATGAGCTGCCTGTTAATGTCAGTTCTGTTACTGCCTTCCAAGGGCTGGGCAGCTTTGCACAACTTGTCACCGTGGGTATCTGCAGAGTTTCTGAAGCCACCAGCAGCAAGTCTTGCCTATGACAGGCTGAGCCTGGAACTCGTACCAGGATTGAGTGGATGCCATGCAGACAGCATTTACACCTTTGTGCAGTGCTCAGTTTGCCTCAGAATTTGCAGTCAAAGAGGAGAAATAGCTGCTTTCTCCACTCCAATTTCAAAATTCTGTAGTACCGTAGAAAGAGGACGGTCCTTGGTGATTGCCCAGGAACTGAAGCCCAGCAGTCTTTTCCCAGCACCACTGCACATACCTGAAATTAGTCCAGGCAAGCCAGTCAGAAATCATTTTTCGAAGGGCAAGACAACACCCAAAGAGTATGCTCACCATAAAGCCAAATTTATAAGTATGATTACCATATAAATGGGATATCCATCTTCAGAAATGAAGGGCTGGGTAGGCAAGGCCACAGTAGTGCCCTCAGGCTGTGCATTTCTGTGCCCCCCCCCTTAGCTCTGACCTCTCCATTCACCCTCATCATTAAATTAGTGGGCAGCTGCCCCAGGGTAGCAGCGTCACTGCAGCGTGGGGGGAGATGGCTGGGAGGTGAGGCCAGGGCAGGAGCAGGAGCTTGGGAAATGGTAGCTTGACAGGGGAAAAGGATGGAGGTGAAACAAGAAGTCGTTCTTGCTGGATGTGGCAGTTGCAAACAGATTCGATTTTCTTAGAGGATTTTGGAGTCTGAGATCAGGATCTGCTTCAGACCAGGTGTCACTGGAGCCTGGTCCTGCAGCCTTGCATGGTTGTGCCTTAGGCAGCCTTTTTTTGGTGTATTGTGTGTGTTAACTGGGTGTGCAGTAAACATCTAGAGCTCTGATTGATGTTTTGTAGTTTTTGCATCTACATTGGTTTTTTCTGGCTATTTTTTACATTTTATGCATGCCAGCCTCCAGTTTTCAGAGTCTAAAAAGAACTTAGATTGCTCTAGAAGCACTGAATATTGCTATGATTTCTGACGGGAGCTTTTGCTAGGTACTCTCAGCTCTCCTACTGTAGCATATTCTGAACTCACTATCCAGAGGGAAAAAACTCCAAAAGAAAACCGTATATCTGATGTTGAGAACAAATTTATTTCTAGCCCCAGCTAGAGGGGCTGTTACTGCAGGGATCACTGCAAGGGGGTCAGATCCTGGAGTCCCAATGAGTTTTACCCTGAGGTGGGATTGCAAAAATAGACTTCTGATCCTGTGGTAAAACATATCTGCTTGGGGGGTAAGATACTGAATGGTGACAGGAACTGCTGTAAAGCTAACACAACTTGAATATGTGGGGAATAGAGCACTCCATATGCTGCTGTGTGATTTCCTTCTTTGGCTTGGAAGGCAAAAACCCACCGCTTGTATTTGGAAGGCAAATTTCAATCCCCAAAATATCTTCTCTGCATTTACTTAATTTTACTGGCTGGTTGGGCAGGCTGACCGTAGCTCAGACTGGAGGTTATGTCATTCAGCAGAAAACTCCCTTGTGTGAGCAGAATTTTGTTTCATTTTATTATTTTTTTCCTCCTCTTTCTCCTCCTCCAAGACTATACATACTAAGGGAGGTCACAAAATAAAAATAAGCTGTAGCCAGCAAAGTTCAGGGTTTGAAATTTTAAAAAAAAGCAACTCTGTATACTTATTAGAATTTCTTGTTAATGAGGTCATTTATGTCAGGGCAGGAAATGTACAAAATAGCAGAGGATAGAAAAATCTAGACACTATAAAACACGCCAACAAATTTGGCACACGCATTACTCCCTTAATATGCCCCCAATGTAATCTATAGATCCCACAAGTGACCACACTATGTTTATGTATGTAAAAACTCCTATATATGTAACACTCATAAGAGTAGCAATTTTACTAGTGGGAAAAGATTATTGTGGTCTTTTTATATAGCATATAGGTTTACTTAGAGTGAGCCCTTGTAGAAGAATGCAGGACCATGAAAAACTGTTAAAATGTCATGATTATATTAATTTCATACTTAAAGGAATACTTCACTTTAAATTATGGCTCCAAAATTACACTGCTCATTCATGATGTTTTTAATGTATAATTGGCTGCCTTCAAAAATGTCACAGTAGGAGGAAAAAAAAAGTTCATTTTCCTTGGCGTGTGTACTGTTGCTATTCCTGTGTTCATTTGGCTTGGCTCGGGGAACCAAATGCTGCAGTCTGAAATAACTTTTTATATGTTGACATGTGCATTTAACTAGAATAAGCAGGCAGAGTGGACCAAGCTGGATTCACCAAGGAACAAAATACATCTTGTACTGCACCTTTTAGTGTGTCAGCCCCCGTTTCTGATCCTTTCTCCTTTCGTCGTTGTCACGGCACACATGGACCTCTGAGCTGCACCCAGCCCCTACACGGAGATCAGGCAGCGAGGTAACACCGATGGGGGCAGGAGGGAAGAGTGAGAAGGAAGGAAGGAAGGAAAATATAATCTCTTGGAGAAAAAGCTGGGAAGGGAATCCTATTGATCTGCTAAAATTTATTTAGCAGAATTTAGCTAGCCTGTTGTTTTCCAGAGCAAATAGATCTTTGCTGCTTTGTTGACTGGCCCTTGGTGTGGCCTGAGGAGGGGCCTCTCAAGTCCCACACATACCGAGCTGGACTCTTGAATCCTCACCTCGTGTTCACCCACCTGGCCTGAGTCTTGATCATTTCTAGGGTTGATTTGAGCTTCAGGTGCTGGATTTGGTCTGATCTCTGAACCACAACCACTGACATCTGTGTTTGACAGCAAGCCTCAGGAGAAAGGCCGTGGTGCTGCGCTGCAGGTGGGGATGTGCTGCTGTGTGGAGCCACGCTGGAAGCACCTTCCCCCCGTGTCCTGTCTGCTCCCCATTTCCCCCCAGCACACAGCTGGGCTGCAGGAACGTGCCATGGCACTGGTTACTGGTTCGTCACACACCTCCTCTGCAGCTGGGGCTTTCCTCAGCTCACAAGGATGTCCCCTAGTCTAAATCGTGGTTATGTCACCTGGACCTACCCAGAGAAAATCCTGAACGCTCGCAGGGCTGCAGCACAAGTGCTGAAAGGGAAGGAGACACATAATGAGAATCCCAAGGAATTTTGTAGGCAGTCCCACATTTCTGAATGTCTGTCTCCTGGGTCATTATTTTCGGGGAGAAAAAAAAATCCTTCTGTACCCACCTCCTTACACTCCCATGAGCCTGACAAATACCCTCAGAAGAACAGGTGGCTGTTCACTGTGAGAAGTCTTTCTGGGAAGCAGAAGTTAAGGATCAGCAGTGGGTAGTGCCGTGCTTGTTTTGCAAACCAGGCAAAAAGACACCTTATTCGGTTATAAACAGGAAACCCGGGCCAAGTTTGTGGAGGTTCTTGTCCAGGACCACTCCCTAGATGAGCTCAGGCTCGATGTTCTTGTCAAGATGAAAATCGTGATACGCCCTGTGCCTTGCACATTGTTGGGACCTGCTCCTGACCACATCTCAGCAGGGCTTTCTGCCTTGAGCACGTTCAAATTTGGTGTGCAAAGAACTAGGGGTCAGTAAGGAAAAAAAAATCCAGGTGAAAAATTAAGGACATTGAGGAAACTTAAAACCATGCACTGAAGTCTACTGCATCAGTGTGACAGCCTGTGGTAGAGCACCACCATGCTGGGATTTGGGGGCTTTTCATACCATTGTGTCAGTCTCATAGTGTTTTAGGTAGATGTTGTGCTCTACATGACATCTCTTGGTCTTCCAAACGAGGGCTTCTGTGTTTGAAGGAGACATTTGTGTTTGTGCCGCTGCTAGTTCTGCTAGCTGTTTCCTCAGTGGAAACAAAGACGGACGTACAAGAAGCTGTTTTCTGATATCTGCAGGTTTTATTGACTTTTCCCTGTGATATACCTGATACTGGGGGGAAAAATGATCTTTTGTTGTGTGTGTGTTGACTCGTTTACTAAAAGAAAACCCAACAAATCAAGTAAGGCTTGAACTGAAAATGCTCAAGAAAACTAACCCTGAAGTCCTTGATTCATGTTTCCCTCCATGTTCAAAACTGCTATCTTCACCTGAGGAAGTAATATCCAGTTTTAGAATTAATCATCTGCTTTATTTCTTTCTTTTCTCTCCTTTTTTTTCTTATCTGTCCTGTGTTGGAGGACAAATATCACCGACTTGAGCTGTTTTATAAAACAGCTTTGTAGTGCAAAGCCAAGTAGATTTTGTCTTCTCTGTCACTTGGGGGAATGAGTGCTCAAATACAGTATTTATTAGCATTTAAATAGTCTGAATTTTACACCTTTGTGTGCACACATGCGTTTTACTTCTCAACCCTCTCCACCCTCTCCCCCTCGAGGCATTAATGAAGTTTGTTGTTCTCGAAATAGCAGTTCTGTTTGGAATACCTAATAGCTGGGTTTCTGTTGTGGTGCTTTGGTCAGAACAAGCCCCATAAAGAGCAGCCCTTGTGTCCCTGGCTCAATGGGGACCTGTGTTTCCCTCGGGGAGCCTCGAGGGGCTGTGGCTGAGGATCTCAGCTCCCTGTTCCAGCCACTGCATTTAGACCTCTCTGGGACGAGCAGCACACACTCAGTTGATGGGCACCGTAAATGGGCTGCTGGAACTGAAGGATTTATTTATTTATTGCTTCTATATTTATTTATTGCCAGTGTCAAAGAAAAGATTGTGCTCACGGGCTTTTCATCTTCCCCCAGGGGCTGCGTGTACGCTCCCCTGCAGAAATATTTCCCCCTCTAAATGCACTTGTGCTGGTTGGAGCCGAGTCCTCGCAGGCAAACTGCAACGCTGCTGCTGCTACAATGTCATAATATTTCATAGGACATTTATAAATATTATTGCCAGGGCAAATAAATTTCTTCAGAGTACTTAGTCTACTGCTAATAAATAGTTTATTTAAGCTTGTAAGAATGGTGACATTTCACTTGGAATATCTTTGGCCTCTTAAAAATTGTTAGTGCAGAGAAGAAAAGAGGGGAAAAATAAACTGGAAAAAAACATGCAGCAGATCTTTTGATATTTTTTTTCCTATGTTTTTGCTTGCTTTAAAGGGCCTTCTTGTCAGACTGCATGTCTCTGTGTGAAACTGTTACAGGGTCTGATTAATGTGTATTATTTAACATCCTATTTTGTAGATTATTCCCTCTTTTTTTTCTCTTTCACTCCCTCTTTTTTTCTCTTTCACTCTCTCTTTTTTTCTCTTTCGGAGCTGCATGCAGGTGAAATAGTGTTTGAGCAGGTTGCCTCTCATATCAATAGTAGTAACTAAATCCCTTTTGCCACTTTCCCCTTTTGGGGTAAACATTATGGGCATGGTGGTGACGTTTTCTGTGTTCGTTTCTTGATGGTTTGGAGTAGGTTTAGATGTACCATTATTATTCATCTTGCTCTTTGATTAAAAAGGCTGGGTTTCAGATGGATTTTTAACAGTGATATGAAGACACAGACCAGAAGGGGGGAAGGCTTAATTTTTGTTGTTGGGTTGTGTTTTGCTGGGGGTTTTTTGACAGCTCAGCAAAGGTGTCAACTCTCAGCTCTTTTCATTCAACTACTGAATTCACATCAAGAATAAATGCTGAAATCTTCTTTCATGGGCTTCCCACAAAATGTGTCATTTCATGCAGGCTCAGGAGGAGGTACAAAGCTGATGATTTTATTTGTGCATGTGTGGGAACTTTATATTTCTATTGCAATCATCCAGTATGGAAAGAAAAATAAAGTTCCATTGAAAACCTCCAGAGATTTTTGAACACAATCTGTTTAAAAATTACAGTCCCTGCAGTTCTAGAGACACTTAATACCTCTCCTGGTGGACAAGTCCATGCCAGTCTCTCCCAGATGACAGGCAATCTCCAGAAGCTCTGGGAACAGGCAGGGGAAAACCTCAGCAAATTCAAAATATCCATAGGAAGGGGAATCATTTTATACTAAGGGAGTTAGCGGGCACTTGGTCAAAGACTTCTGGTGTAAAGAGCCTGGAAAATTTTGTACATACCTCAACCAAACCCCACATAAGACCGGGAGGAAGGGAAAAAAGCCTCCTGTGTGCTCTTTAGCTGACAAATGACGGGGTTTCCAAGAGCAAAGCAGGAAATTCCCTGCTCTTACTTACAAGTTTATGGCAACACAGGTGTACTCTCCTGCAGACTCTGGCTTGCACATGATTTTGCCATTTAAAGAGATTGGGAGGAGAGGAGAGAAGAGCTCTTCTGACCTGGATTTCTTGGTTCTGCATGGGCTTCCCCTCCATTTGTGGTTTCTGCCTCAGAATACTGTGAGCTTCTCTTTTTAGCTGCCTGTGTAGGAGATTTTTTTGTCTTGTTTTCCTTTTTTTTTCCTTTCTTCTCTTGGAAAATATCAATCTCTGAGCAGTGCTTTCATTCACTTCCTTCCACAACACATTTGTTCTGAACATTCCTCTCGATCCCCAGTGCACGACGAGGATGGCATCGAAAGGCAAAATAGGAACTTTCCGTGGTCTGTCAGAGCAAGTGTCTGAATCAAAAGACAATAAAAAGGCAATCTGTTTTCAACCAGATTTATACAGATGGACCAAAAATAAAAAAAAAAAAGGGCTTCAGGTCCAGTATTCAGTAATGTTATGGCAATATAATGTGTGTGGATCCCTTTGAGAGGATTTGAGCAAACAACCTCTGCAAACTTACTGTATTTTTGATCCTCCAGCTCTGGGAAACAGCACAGGAAGGGGAAAAATGTCTCCAAAGCATCAACATTGAAACAGCTTCAGTGGTAAAGCTTTAGGGTGGATTTTTTGTGCAAAGATCTGGGCTCCTCTGCATCCCTGATGTCCAGGGACAGATCTCAGTGTAACTGAGTGCAACATGAGAAGCCTCTGTGCTGATTCCTGGCAGCTCTGCTCATGTTTTCCACTGAAAATTGACAGCTTTGTTCCTCATTCTCAAATGACCCCCCAGCTCCTGGAGGGGCCACAGCTCAGCCAGCCCTTGTGCTGCACCTGTGTTGTTTGCTCTCCGAGGAGGGGGCAGGCAGGGAGCACAAATGACTACTGAAAACAGCAGAATTACCTTCCAGCAGTATCTTCCATGTTTTCCAGGGGGTTTATTCCAACACCACCTCAGTCCCTTGCCTGACCATGTTTATGTAGGATGGGGACCCGTGCAGGAAGGCAGGATGCCTTCCAGCTGTTGATTTTTATCTTTTCTCTGATCTTCAGGGCATGCAACAAGCAGTGTAAGGCTTTATGTGTGCGGTTAATATCAGTGGAGTGTTTTAGTTTGGATTTTTGTTTTATGGGCTGCATAAAGACATGTTTTGTGAGACTTCAACTTCACTCATAAAACCCCTTGCTTGCAGCAAGCTGCATTCTGCTCAGTAAAGCTGTCAAAATGGACAGATTCAGCTTTGATCATAGTAACAAATCTGTTTGGCCCCAAGTTTTCAGAAGTGTCCCTAACACATAGGGGAAAAAAAAAAATCATTGCACTTCCCAAAGGCAAACTCCAAAGCCTGGGGAAAATCTTGCTGTTGCATGTGAACATTTTCGCTACTACTGACCCTTGCTGAAGGAAGCAGCTTGAAATTTAACTGAGTACTGAATATGACAGTTCCTGGAAAATAACTATTGTGTTTTCAAAGGATGTAGGGAGATTAGGTATATTTGCAAAATGACTATTTAGCCTTTTGACATGTACAGAGCTTATTCTTTAGATCTCGGTGATGTAACCAAAAGAGTGAGATTTTGGGATGAGTAGGTGCTGTAACTTGTGTGTGTGTGATAGATGTTATTAGCCTGAAAAACTACAGATATTTAAAACTGCTGAATACCATTTCCAGCTATTTCAATGTGCTTCAGAGAAATAACTAATAGAGAGCAGTTTCCATTTGTAGGAACCCAGGTGGGCGTGGAGCCAGGCTCTCACCTGGCTGAGATCAGAGCTGATGGGGCTGAGCTCCTACAAAAAAATCATTGCACTTCCCAAAGGCAAACTCCAAAGCCTGGGGAAAATCTTGCTGTTGCATGTGAACATTTTTGCTACTACTGACCCTTGCTGAAGGAAGCAGCTTGAAATTTAACTGAGTACTGAATGTGACAGTTCAATATGAGCTGTTCAGGGTTTCACTGCAAACTGTCAGAATTCCCAGAGCTAGAGAATTTCTTTGGAAATGCTGTTGTGTTTATCCAGAAGTGGAGATACCTCTGCCTTTGAGGTACCTCTCAGATGACTGGGTTTAAATTTGACACTCACCTTTCACAGAGCTGACATCAAATGGGATGCATCCCTTCTTTTTTTTTTCTTTTTTTTGCTGGTTGTCTGTCCACGTGGCTGGTTTAAGTGAAAAATACTCAGAACCACCCAGAGGAGAGTAACATTTTTGAAGATAGTAAAACAACACTATAAATACCTGTAAAGCCAGGATCTTAACCTCAGGGACAGCATGGCAAAAGCAGCTTAGAACAGTTATGCTAAGTCCTTCATCAGAACAGTGCTTTCTTTCTCTCTCTCTCTGAGTTTTTAATAGACATCTCAAGTTGAGATGACTGTCAGCACTTTCTTCTGGTAAGACTCAGTTTTGCTAAATATATATTCTACATTTGTAGCTATAAATATATACAGATATAGTGTAAACGCTCTCTGCAGGAAGCCAGGTTCCATTTCTAGTTAATTTTCTGATTCATTCAGTGATTCAGTGCGTGTATACTGCTGTAGTTGCTTTTTTTTTTTTTTTTTTTTAAATTTGCATATGCCCAGTTGTGAGAAATCTCGTGACATTTTACACGAGACCACTTTCAGTTCCTGTGCCTCGGTAGCTGATGAGTTCATTTCTGTAACGTGGGTCTCTGTCTTGGTTAGGGCACAGCAGTGAGACTGAATTCTGTGGTTCTGAGAAGCAGACTCTTGTGCTTGGAAGCATAATTAAATGATCTTTGAAAAAAAAAATCAGACCATTAATATCCCATTTAGACAATTATTTGTATGCTTTTATAGATAGAAGATATAATGCAATGAAACAAAACAAGAAATAAAATCAAAGGCAGGCTCAGGCTATTTTCATTTCCCCAAAAAAACATACTCACATCTGCTGAAGTCGGCGCTATATAGGCTACCAAGTGGAAGAGGTTTGCAGGATTAGATGCTTTATGAGTAGCTAGAAGACATTATTTAGCATTTGCTCAGAACCAGACATATGCCCCACGCCTCTCCATGCCTCAGAGCCTCGGTCTAACCACTGCATGATGGATTTAGAAAGAAATTTCGGCTGTGGCCGGCTCATCCCTTGTAACCGTCCACTAACAATGCCATCACCTCTCTGTGAGACATCTTTTTATCCATTCCAGATGCTAAACCCTTTGCAAAAAAGTGCCCCACAAGACAAGCCAGAGCCCTTTAAACGCCATGAGACGAAAACTTCTCTTAAGGTCAGGATAAGCCTGCCAAAGACAAGGTACCCTGAATTTACACTCTGTAACTGAGAGCTGTCTCTGAACAACAGAACAATGGGTGTGAAAACATGTTGAAGGGTGCAGGAACTCCAGCAGAGTTTGTGTGTAGCTAAAGGAACTCCCAAAAGTGGAACCAGGCCAGCACAATCAAAACAACCCTTGGTGTTTAAAAATACATTGCTGGCTTGGCTTGTATCAGAGGACAAGGAGGAAAATGTCCTACTTAAAAAGATAACTCACTTTCAGCTATTTGAACAAAATCATTAACCAGGTTGCACATGTGTTTAGCCAGCGATCCTTTAGGCTTCTCTAAAGAATCAGACTCTTGTGTGTGGCTCATGAGGATCTGGGGGATGTGGCATCTGGAAGTGTCCTGCTCAGAAAACATCCAGCTATCCTCAGGTCACAGTGAATATCTAAGATTTCTGTGTTTAAAACTGAGGTCCAGGCAGTGCTGGAGTCCTCTCTACCCATGGATTTCTTCTCCTCCAGAAAGAGGAATGGCAGGAAGGGTGGACAGGTACAGAAACCTGAAGTTGCACTCACTGCCCCTCAACTCTTCTGTTTATTATCTTTATCAAGCAGTTCAATCTCTAGTGTTCTGCAGAGTGCTTCAGCTTGAGAGAATTTCTCTCAGAAATGCAGCTTCCCCTTTTCAGCTCCTTTCCAACACACACTCTGACACAGTTAAAGCAAATCCTCTGTAAGCTCGGTCAGTGACCAAAAAAATCTTTGTTAACAGAGAGTTAAAATTGCCCAGTGGTTTCTCATGTCTTTCCAAAATGCCTTGCTCAGCAAAAGTCACCCCCCTTAAAACACAGAAAATGAGGAGTCCTGGCATAAACCAGCAGAACCTTAACTGTGACCCCCTGGAAGCCTCAGTCCCTGGAATTACTGGCATGCTCTCCAGATGAGTTCAGTGCAGGAGGTTTTTCTGAGCCTGATGCTCCAGAACAGCATGTGCTATCAGCAGGCAAGCTGCAATCCGCATTTGTTTTTATTTTGCTTGGAGTTTTTGGCAGTAGAATCCCTGCATTTTAGTGTCAGAGGGATATTTTGATAGGATTTAGAAGATGATGTTTTAGGCATCCCTCCCCTTTCAGTGCAGTCAGTTCTCTGCCTGATGTACGAGCAGTGTATGCCTTACTTGGGCACTTGTGGAAGTTCAGACATTTCCCCCTTTCCCTGTGATCTCTACTGGATTTTAGCACACTTAAAGAGAAGAATGCACCACTGGCAGGCTCCTCACACCTGCTGACTTCGACAGTCACTTCATCATGCTCCAGTTTCTCTTCCACCACCTCTTTTTGCACTCCTGTTTTCCAGTCCCAGCAATCCCCCCCAGGACCTTGGCTGTGATGCCAGAAAACTGCAGTGTAAGCTAAATAAGGTTTTTTAGGTACTTTAAAATCAGCCCAATTTCAGCCTAAATTTCAAGGCTTTCCACTTTAGTTAGAGCAAAACCGGAGTTCTGCTACAATCAGCATTTCTCCTGTGTTAAAACATGAAGCAAAAAGCAATACTGTTACTGCTCTGTTGCCTTCAAAATATTTAATTGTTCATAGGCTATGGTGAAGTGGGGCTTTAAGGCAACCTCAGTAGATACTCAGGGGGAGCAGAGCTGTGAAATGCTGTGCAACATCAGGCCTTGTGTTTGGGAATACTGAGTTTCTCACAAATCCAGGACATTTTAATGGATAAAAAGGTAAAAAGCTGTAAGAAAATTCTGTTTCATCTAAAGTTTTTGTATGTGTAGCTTGCAGGAGCAGTAATTGCAGGAGCAGTAATTTCAGGCATCGTTGTGATGTTTCTTGAAGTAAGGGCACAGTATCAGCTCTTTAGTTCCAAGATGGAGCACTGCCAGATCCTTGAGTTTTAGTGCTGATGTTGGTAAATAATGTACAGTTTTTGGCTAACCATACAGGTACAAATTTGTGGGTTAGACCAAAAAAAGCAATGCCAGCACACTGACAGGAATTGATTCAAAGGTAGCTTCTCTAATAGTTGTGCTCTTGTTCCAGTCTTTCAGGCTGAAATGAAAGCTCAGAGCCCTTTTGATTGGAAGCAGAGATTTATGGTTAATTATAGCATTTCCCATGATTATATGTTTGTGCTTCAGTAATTGCTAGATGAGGAGGAACGCTGAAACGATTTCAGGGCCAGTATGTTGCTCTACCAAAAGATATACCTTCAGATATCTCAGCATGGGCCCTTCCTTATTTCTTTAGAAGGAAAAATACATGGCAAAAGTTACACTCCACTGCTCCTTCAGAAAGGCAGCAGCAGCAGACGGTGCGGCTTCTGCCTCTGCTGCTTCTGTCCCTCACCTTTTATTCCACTGACAAGTCCCTCAGCATCCCCATCTGAACAGTGGCAGTGAAAAACCGTCTGGGGTGAACAAGGAGTCCCACTCATCCAGGCCATGAGCTCTGCAGCGGTCAGACAAAATATTTTACCGTCAAGAGCACATAGATTTGGTTATGATAATATAGTCAGGTGCCCCAAATTCTGCTTCTGTACATCACAGAGTCACAGAACGGTCTGACTCGGGAGGGATGCTTACAGGTCATCCAGCCCAGCCTCCCTGCAATGAGCAGGGACATCTTCAACGAGATCAGGTTGCTCAGAGCCCCCATCTAGGCTTTTATGGTAATTCTGTTGTATATTCAAAACGCATGATTGCACATTGCAAGATACGTAACAGGTGAGTAAATTCCCATCCTTGTTCCATAATCTGCATCATAATTGCCTATACTTAAAAAGAAGCTCCTATGAACAGTGTATTTCTCTTTTAAATTTACTCACAAGGAGAATATTAAAAAAACAAACTACTGTGCCAAATGTTCAAAGGCGTTTTATCCCCGCATCTACTGCTTTCATGACCATGGAAACATTGTTTTTTTTTTTTTTTTTTTTTTTTTGCTTCTTTTTTTTTTTGCATCAAAAAGCTGAAGTAAACCTTAAAGGACTGAAAACTAAAGAACACATCAGACTTTAGATACGAGTTCACAGCTATAGCTGTGCAAGAGATACAGCAGTGAAATACAAGCTTACTTTGGGGATACTCAGCTACTAAATGAGAAGATTATGATCACAGAATCATGTATTGTGGAAGTCAAAATGAAACTCTTACCAGAATTACAGAATTTATATTTCCACATCCACCCCCAGAAGATCCAGGGGAGTGACTGGCTGAAGCTTCCACAATCACTACAGGACAGGTGTTGATGTCGTACGTACTCTGAGCACCTAAGAAACATAGGTGATAAAATAAATGTTGGTGATTGTACAGACAGCATTGTCTACTGGAGCAAGCCAGCCTAGGGTCTAATTTATCAAAAATAAATTTAAGTCTGAGCTAACTCCCTGCATTGGAAATGTAGAAGAAAATAATTTTTCCTGTCTAATTCATCCTAGAGCACGTCTGACACAGGTGCTCTTTTCTCTGGAAGTACTTGGTTATTTCCACTGGCTGCTAAGGGTGTCTTGATATGGAGCTCAAGCACAAAGGAGAGGGGATCCATCCAGTCCTTGTGCCTGGTGTGGAAAGAGATACACTTTCTTTCTCTTATCAGCAGAGGATGATGTCCTCCCAGTGACAGCTGAGACCTGGAGGGGAGGTCAGTCTTTAACCAGGTGGAAATGGTTCAGAATATGGTCTGGACAAACTGCAAGAACAGTGCAGTCTGATTATTCCTTATCCTCTCTGTCTTGGTTCTCAGGACATTGAAGTCAGTATTTTTCTCTTCCCAAAAGCATTTGGTACATTAAAATGTCACTGTGAGATGAAGCCACTCCTTACAGGCTGGAATTTTGCTGTTGAGATGTGGTCCTTGCTTGATAGTCCTGTGATCTTCTGTGCTTGCATTATGCTCCCAGACAGGCTGGGGAATAAGACCTTGCTCATTTTTGCTGCTGGCAAACGACTGCTGGGCACCTTCATATGAAACTGCAAAACAGGATACAAAAAGCAAAGAGATTTATTTTAGGCTGACTTTGAAAAGAGCCAAGTCCTATTTTTAGTGTGTTTACTACTCGTCAAAGGGATTTTCTGTTGTCTCAAACCCAGGCCACTGAGGTTTACCACTGCTTGTATAACATTTTTTCAATAGTGCTGTTCCTTTTTCAGTAATTGGTGTGGCTTCCCATGGCTCCAGCAGCCCTGCTCTCCCTGGGCAGCCTGGGAGGGGGGATTTGCCCACGCTGGGGTGAGAGAGGCTGCACTTTCTGGGTCTGGGTGGGGTCCCTGTTGACTTCATCTGCCTCAGAGTCAAGCCCTGGACTGTTTTGGTTTCACTGAAGCCTACTTAGTTTCCTGGTGAGGATACATTTCTAAATATAGCCCTTCCATGGGATGCAGGAATGTTTACCCATGCAAAGTCAGGCAAGGTAAACACTTCTAACATTTTTTTTTGGTCAGTACCTTTTTAATGGAAATGAGACTTGAATTATATTTGGCATCATCCTGGCGTGCTGGAGCTAAATACAGGGACTGTCTTCCTTTTCTGGTATCTGCGATTTCTAATTTTACTTTCATGTGGAAAGGGGAGATTTAGTGATCCTTCGTTATAGGTGTGTCGGTCAGAGTGGATGTTGCGAGCTCTGTGAATCTTGCATTCACCTTTTGAATAACACAGCCCTGAATGAATCTGTTGACAGAAGCTGAGCAATTTAAAAATACATTTGAAAGTATGCAATGGGATTATGACAGAGGGCTATGCCAGAAAAAATACAAGCTCTTACTATGCTGTTACAGTTGCTTAAGCACACATTAAATGCATAGTTTGCACTCTCTCTTGCTCTCTCTCTCTCTTTCAAAGAATGTATTGTGAAGTACATTTATTTAGGACTGTGCCATTATGTTAATTGAGCTTTGATTCTACTGATGGATTTCTTTTTTAATCCCTCCTATGTATTTGTGATAAGCTCTGACTCGAGATTTGACGTAAGCTTGTCATTCTGTTCACATAAATCTGATTTAAAAGCTATTTGTGCCAGTGGTTTGCTTGAATTTTTTAAACAGGAAGATGCATTTGTGAGCAGGCTGTTATTTTCTCGTAGGGTGCAATCATCTCATCAGCTGGTGCTGCTGCACCTCTGGGGAGCAGTGAAGACTCCTCCTTGCCAGTCATAATGAAAAAGTCATTCTGCCATAACACACCTCGTGGTATTTTCTACTTACTTTTGTGTAGGGGAATGACCTAATTTTGGTACAAGATGGAGAAAAAGGAAAACCTTTGAAATAAGTTGATGGCTTTTTGAAAATCAGTTTTCCTTCAGCAAGCTGCCTGCACAGGACACTTTTCTACCAACACAAGTGACTGGTGCCCAGACAAGCGGGGTCAGCACTGGAGCAGTGATTTGGTCCTGCACTGCCCTTGTCCTTCACACCAGTGCCCTGCCCCACACCCCGTCCTGTGGCCTTGCACTCACTTATTTATCCTCACAGAGTCATAGAATCATAGAGTGGTCTGGGTTGGAAAGGACCTTAAAGCCCATCCAGTCCCACCCCCTGCCATGGTCAGGGACACCTTCCAGTGTCCCAGGTTGCTCAGAGCCCCGTCCAGCCTGGCCTTGAACACTTCCAGGGATGGGGCAGCCACAGCTGCTCTGGGCAACCTGTGCCAGGGTCTCACCACCCTCACAGGGAAGAATTTCTTCCTGATACTCAAGCTAAACCTCCTCTCTGTCAGTTTGAAGCCATTCCCCCTTGTCCTGTCACTCCAGGCCCTTGTAAAGAGTCTCTCTCCATCTTTTCTGTAGGCTCCCTTCAGGCACTGGAAGGGACAATGAGGTCACCTCAGAGCCTTCCCTTCTCCAGGCTGAACAATCCCAATCCTCCCAGCCTTTCCTCACAGGAGAGCTGCTCCATCCCTCTGATCCTCTTGATGTCCTTGCTCTGAACTGGCTCCAGCAGCTCCAAGTCCTTCCTGTGCTGCTGGAGGCAGCTCTGCGGGTGGGGTCTCACCTGAGCAGGGCAGAGGGGCAGAATCCCCCCTTTCCTGCTGCCCACACTGGGGGATCAGCCCAGGGCATGGGGGGGGGTGGTCTCTGGGATGGACCATGTCCAGCTCTCACCACCAGCACCCCCAGGTTCTTCTCCCAGGGCTGCTCCATCTGCTCATCCCCAGCCTGGATTGATCCCAGGGGTTGTCCTGACCCAGGTGCAGCACCAGCACTTGGTCTTGTTCAATGTCATAGGATTCTCATGTTGCTTTTGTTCTTGTTTTGTTTTGTTTTGTTTTGTTTTGTTCCTTTCATAATAAGTGTTTCCATTCATAACTGGTTTCCAGTTGCTGAAGCAGTGAACATCACTGGCACTCAGCTCCTGCGAGGGCAAATTGATGAAGCAAGGGAGGAAATGAATGAGGTAAGGTACAATTTCGTAGTTCAGGCTTTCCGAGTAAGAGATTAGAAATCCTTGTACGTGTGATCAGTGTATATCCCTGGCTAATGATCTATATCTGCAGCTGAGCTAAATGGAAGCAGGATGCTCCCTCAGGAGCAGACTTCATCCATAAATAACACAGTGCTGTCTGTGGTCTGGTATATATGAAAACTGAGTGTTTATTTTGTCTGTAATGACAATATCTCCCTTATACAGAGGTCAGAGGAACTTGCTATTTCTGGTAGTGTATTCCTTCATTGTCCTGCAGCAGTACACCAGAGCCCAGGTCTGCAGTAAGACACTCCACTAACATGAGGTAAAATGCAAAAAGGAATAGGGTCATCTTGTAGGAGCCATCCTTGCTCGTGCTGAAGGCCCCTGTCCTCTCTGAGGGACCCTCTGTTCCCAGAAAGAGCTGAGGAGCTGAGCAGCACCAGAAGCAGCCAGATGGGATGGAGAGGCAACATGCACCTGAGACTTCATCCAGTGCTCTAGAAAGTCTTGTGAATTGGAGATCCTGGAAAGAAATATGGCATTTGAGTCACGCTGCTCACGCGTGGTGAGTCACGGGGCTGGGAAGTTACAGCCAAGCCTTGCCAAGTGTGGGCAGAGCTGGGCGAGCTCTGGATGAACTGGACTCCCTAGGAAGTGCAGGGCAGCAGTGTCCCCTCCCTCCTTCCATAAGCCACAAGTTCCCCTGGGCTCATCTGTGTGACATCCCATGGTCAGCTGGGACATTACTCCAGTTCGGTAAAAATCCATCTCCCAAATCTACACCAGCAGCCCTGATGGTGAGAGGGCTGCCATTGCTTGAACTCCTGTTGCTTTCTCCACTTCCCTGCTAATCCTGTTTTCCTGCCCGGTGAGGGAGTTCTTGGGGATATTGGCCAGAGCTGGTGACAAAATGCACGGCATCGTCCTCTGAGCGCTCTGGAAGGAAGCGCAATATTGGAAATAAAAATAGCACAATTGATTTGTGAGCTGAGCTCTACATTCGCACAAAAAGGGTCATTGAAAGGGCTTTGCAAAAAGTAAAGGGGGATATTTGAGAAAGTGCCCAAGCTGCAGAAATGCTGAACAATGGGAGTTTGACTGTAATACGCTTAACCGAGCCTCTCGAATGCTAGCCGGCAGTTGTGACAATGCATGTCATCTGTTGACACGCAGAGAAAAATTGAAGCCCATTCAGAGCAGAGCTATTTTGGGGTATTTGTTCGGAGCCCTGTGCTTGGCTCGGGCCGTGTGTGTGAATGGCTGCAGACGCCTCCCCAGTCAAGTAGCCGTGGGTTTGGCAATGAGCTCCCTCCCACTGGGAGATAAGGCAGTTTGTACCCTGTCAGTGACCAGAGGCAGCCACAAAACATTAGGCAGGCTCCTGACTGTCGAGAGCTGAAGCTGCTTGAAAACAGCGGGGTCAGTCTGCTCTCAAACACACTGGTATTATCTCATTAGCGGTGGCATTTACTGCACAGCTCAAGGAGCAGAAAAGGGAGTTGTTAAAAAAGAAAAAAAAAAAAAGGCAAACAAATAGTATATGAAATTGTTAGGCAGAGGGAATGGTATTTACATGTGGGCTTTTTCTTTATTAAAGAAAGTAGTAGTTGTGCTGCTAAGTGAATCATATACAAGCAGCAGATTATCACTTCCTTATCTTACCTCCAAATTACCTTCTCCTTCCAGCTGGTGGGGAAGGAAGGCATTTTACCTGAAGCTCAGTCCTTGTTTATAAAGCTTTTTTTTTTTTTTTTTACAACTGAAGAAATACAGTGTAGCTCATAACGTTCAGGTTTGGGAATGAGACAGGCCCTCCTGTGGGCTTCTCTCCCCTCTCTCCATATCCACCTTCTCCTTTCTCCCATGGGATGGTTTTGCTGTCGGCTTCTCTGCTGCCAACTGGAATGCCACAAATTTAGCTCTGCGGCATGATGACATTAAGATTCAAGAGAAGACCAACCAGGAGGATAAAAATACCAGACAGCACACGAGTGGCACATCCCTGGGGGCCAGCAGGAGTGGCGGGAGACATGGGAAGTGCACAGTAAGCTGTTTCCTTCAGCAGCACTCTGACATGTCCAGCAGATACACTTCCACCAGGCTGTGAACACAGTCACAAACACAGGAATGTCTGAGATGTTTCCACAACAGGACCTCAAAATGGAGCTGCTTCACCTGTTCCTGCTGAGGACTTCAGGATGGACTTGGACTTGCAGCAACCCCACGCCTGTAGCCTGGCCCTGCCACTGTGGGCACGTACAGTTCCCCCAGGCTTGGGGGGCACTTGTCAGATGAAAGGCTTTGCAGGGTCAGGGTTTTTATTCCTGCCAAAAGTGTGCACCGGGATACTTCCGCAGAAGTGGATCCTTCTTTCAGTCTGTGTATGTACTCCCTGCTGCAGTGGTGCTCTCAGCTGTGACCAGCCAGACGATGTCACACAAATCATCTGCATGGAAAGTTATCAGAGCGCCCTGCTGAAAGAAAGAGAGAAAGAGAGAAAGAAAAAGAAGGAAGGAAGGAAGGAAGGAAGGAAGGAAGGAAGGAAGGAAGGAAGGAAGGAAGGAAGGAAGGAAGGAAGGAAGGAAGGAAGGAAGAAAGAAAGAAAGAAAGAAAGAGAAAGAAAGAGAAAGAAAGAAAAGAAAAGAAAGAAAGAAAGAAAGAAAGAAAGAAAGAAAGAAAGAAAGAAAGAAAGAAAGAAAGAAAGAAAGAAAGAAAAGAAAGAAAGAAAGAAAAGAAAAAGAAAGAAAGAAAGAAAGAAAGAAAGAAAGAAAGAAAGAAAGAAAGAAAGAAAGAAAGAAAGAAAGAAAGAAAGAAAGAAAGAAAGAAAGAAAGAAAGAAAGAAAGAAAAAGAAAGAAAGAAAGATCAGAGACAGTGGAGCCCTCAAGAGAGAAGAGAGCAGCACACACTCAAAGTGTATAGTGGAAGAGGAAGCTGGGGAAGGGTCTTTAAGCTTCCCTTAGTACTCAGGTGTTGCAGCCATATCATGGGGGATTTGATCTTAACAAATGAGCCATATACATGAAGATCTGCTTTTTACAAAACAGAAGAAACTCCTCGGGTTTCCAGAGCACAAACTAGTTGTTCATGTGGTTTCCTCAGATGTGTGTGTAACTTGGCAGATGACATAAAACCTGTGCACTCCCTCTGAAGGATTTTCTGTCTGAGCTGTGTTGGTGAACTCTACTTTCTCAGGCAGAACAAATTATATGATTTAGTTTCTTGCTGAAGTACAGGTGTAGTTCTGGCTCACATAAGTTCACATATACAAGTGCTAAAATTACAGTTTCCAAAAAATGTAGGGGGGAAAAAACCCTTGCTCTTAATTTCTCAACTGTTTGGCTCAGGTAGTTTACAGAAGACAAACACAGAGAGGGGTATGCAGAGAACCAAAAGAATGTGTTGAAAGTGCAAATGCACACAGACACAAAAATATTCTGGGACAAGCTCACTGTCATGGAGATCTATAAAAAGACACTGAGTTAACGATTTGCACTTTTTAGAATGAAAGTTTATGCAACTAAATTGTCCAGACAACTTTTTTCCCCAAAAAATTGCCAATTTCATGTGGTTTTTTAGATGAACTTTTCATAAAACGCCTAACAGTGACTTTAGGCTGAATCCAATTCTGTAATCTCTTGGGGGTTGTTACATTAAAATAAACTTTCAAATGATAGGGCCCCTCCTGTGTTTGTTGTCATACACAGACACGCTGCTTTATGGCACCAGAGGTTTCAGTTTCAGATGAGCTAAAAGTGCTTCGAATTTAATAGAAATAGCACAGGCCAAGTGGTGAGCAAAGGAATGGACACTGCAAAGAGAACAGGGCAGGAACTACGCTGAATAATGCAGCTGCAGTTCAGTGCCAACAGAAAATGGGTTCCAGTATTTTTTGACTATGATGTGTACTTGTCAAACAAAACCAGGCAGGACAAAGTTATCTTTCAGATTTCGTCCTGAAGCCAGGAGATATAAATAAGGTGAGGAAAAATAGTGCAAGTTACAGCATATAATGTTTTTTTAAAAAGTATTATCCACTCTAGATGATATTGGTAAAGTATAAATTGTATTTGTTTTGCTTCTATTTCTTACAATCTAGAAGAGATGTATATGGTATAATTAAGGCCTTTTTCTTTTGCACAAGGTCAGAAATATAAGTGTACAGAAAGCTGAGTATGAACTTACTGGTAAAGAAACTTGTGAAATGCTTTCAGAACTGATATCATTATGAAGCATGTTGTTATTCTGGCCTCTGCACAAATGATTTTTTCCTTCTTTATTTAGTTGTCCATTTATTTTCTGTGCCCAGGACATGTTTACACTAGGTAGGTGTTCTTGGATCCATAAATGAAGTGAATGCCAAGAGGCTTTGTAAAAAATCACTACTCAAGAAACTCCCTGGAATATAATCAGCTCTTAACAATTAAAGTTAGTTTGCACAAAGGCTGCATGTTTGTTGTTCTCAGGTATTCCTCTGCATAAGAAATATTATGAGATTAAAAAATCATTAAGACTTGCATGTGAGGCCATACAAGAGAGGAATGTAGGAGTTTTCCTATTCTTGAGTAGCCATTCCTTCTTTTTATAGCTTGGTTTTGTTTGTTATCATATGCCAAATTTAGCTCACTGATAAATTCATTCAGGCTACCCCAATTTTCCTTTGTGAATGGAAGTGCAGGCTGGCACAGAGAGCAGGATAGCTCTCTGCATGAGTCTGGGTGTTAAACTGCCTCAAACAAACCTGGCAGGACAGCTAAAATACATTGTTTATAGGTGAGACTGAGCGATTTGATTGATCGTTCTTCACAAGACTGCAAAGGGATGCCGAGAGTGGTGAAAGAGTCTCAGCCTGTCTGGCAAATATCCTGCAATTTTAATTGTACTCAGACAGGAAAAAATACAAGGCATTTGCTGCAGCTAAGTGAACAATCCAAAGTGGACAATGTATTTAACACATTAAGGTTGGGAGTCTGGGCTGCATCAGAGCCTAAAGAGCTCCTCGCAGAACAGCTCCAAGAACAAACAAAAGCAGAATTAAGCAGCCTCACCAGTCCCTGCCTCAGTCTTTGGCACAGCCTTTTCTCATATTGAAGGTCAATATGGGTGTGATTTTTGCACAGGTAACACAGTGGAGGTGTGGGCACAGCTGGGTGGCATTCAGGCTACCTGGGAATAATCCCAAAATCCTCTGAGACTGAAACTTGCGACCTGTAGTTCCTTTATGGCATTGCAGTGAACCCTGATCTTTCACTTGTCCAATACCTCTGAGTAAAAGCAAACAGAGATTTATTTATATATATGTAGCCAGTCCTCTGATTTACCTTCAGCTTTAGAACTGTTTACATATGAGCTGATCCCAAATAGTCCTTTCTAAAATTGGCATTTATTAGCTCAATCATCTGGCACTGCTTCCCTTCTTTAGGGTGAGAGTAGAAGCACACACAGAACAAATTGTCAGGCGCATTTCAAAGTGGTTTTTCTGCCATTTGTGGTCCTAGTGCAATGCTGGAAATGAAGGAAAAAGAAGCACATGCGTTTTTCATACAAATGGTGCTGCATTTATGTGATTTTTTTCTCGCTGACACAAATCCAACAGTTGAAGAGTTGCAAGGTAAAAGACAAGAATAAAATAGAGGCAGGAGTCGTCAGGAAGAGCAAGGTGTAGCTTGTTGTTGCTGCTCTTGACTTCCACTGTTACCAATCCACTCCAAGAGCAGAATTAAAAAAGAAAAGACCAAGATCATGTCCCTGAAAATACCGTGTACAGCATTGGTTTTCTTTTCCATTCACCCACACTTCAAGAAAACACAGGAGCCATGAAGACTGAAATTACTCAGAAGAAACTGTTTTACTTTTGCCACTTTTCATTTTGACATTTCTAAGTCAGAACTCCTTGACAGGAAAAAAACATGTTCTAAAAATCAGACGTCATGCACGTCTCAGAAAGAGAGGCGCAAAAACTGCTGCTCGCTCTCAGAACGGAACTCTTGTGCATCTCTGAAAGAGCAGTGAGCTTGAAATGAGAGTTTAGTGTGGAAATCAAGCTGCTCTCTACTGTGTCCCATGGCACAAAGATCGTTCTGGATGCTCATTAGTGAAATACTGTTGATAAATAATAAAATGACACAGTTTGGTCACATTTCCTATGGTATCCCTAACACCCAGAGTACTTCTATTTAGTGTGTGTCCAGAGAAGAGGCATTTTGCTTAAAGCTCCTTATTATGTTTGATTATCAGTCACAAGGAATTAGGGCAGATTCTGGTTGTCTGAAAAACATATGTGTAAATAAACAACGAAGTGCAAATTAATTGCCATATATTACAGAGGAGGTGTGGGAAGGGAATGCTCTGCTGAGACACAGATCATGTAAACTTCATTGATAGTTTTGTACAGATTATAAATAACAGAAAAATCTGCCTTAACGTGGGGCATAAGCTGGATATTAAATACACTGGTGTCTGCCATTAATAATGCTAATGTTTCAGAGTTAGGAAAGGTACAGAACAGAGCAGCCAAACCAGCCTGTGACAGGGAGATGAGAAATGAATTATGCAGAGAGATTAGCCAGAATTAGGCAGATTGATAATAGGAGACTCTCCAGGGGTATGCTGAAGACAATACTGAAACCAAAGAAACAAAGAGAATGGATCACATTTATCTTTTTAAGACAGTCCCTAATTTGAAGAGTCTGGAGTGTGGGATAGCAAGGGGGTGACTCAGAAATGATAAGTATTTCCGGCACATTTGTTTAGTGTTGTTGAAATATTGAACAAACAGCTGAAGTCAAGAGCAACAAGTCAGGGGTTTAAAAGGAGCTCGTTTGTTTTCTTTCTGTGAAGGATTTTTGAGATTACATTAGCTACATATTTGAACTTACCATGATAAGTTCTAGGGTGATTTGTATTTATTGGGGTTACAAGGGCAGGCCTCAGTGGGCCATAGGGTATTTTTACAGGGCTGTTTCCATAACAAAAATGACACAAAACTGTATTAACTTTTCACAGATTGATAGAGAAACAAACTGTCTAAATCGATGTGTTTGTTTAAAAAGGGCTTGAGGTGGGGGGAATCCCTGCAGGTTTTCTAAGCAAACGTGTACCTATAGGTTTGAAGTTTTAAACTGGGAGTTTATTTCCATTCTCCTAAGATGTAGCTGAGAAAAGAAGCAGTGGGAATAAAAAATACAAAGAGCAAAAAGAAGGAGAATAAAGAATGTGAATCAATGCAGAGGAGGCAAAGGAAAAAAAAATTTTTAAATCTGCTTTCCAGGTAGTTTCTATAGAACAGGATGGGAGAAAATTCACAACTCCCTCCACCTTGGCAGACTTGGCCATGTCTTCAGTTAAAATTTCTTTTCCAGCTGAACCCTCTTTCTTCCTGGGTACCACAATTTGAATGGAACATTCTATTCTCTCTTCATTCTCTGGAGCTGGCATAAAGATACACATTTGCTTCTAAAAATTAAACATAATTTTTAAAAGCAGATACTGTGATGAAATCAGATTAAGTAACTTATTGTAAGTAAATAATTTAATCTTGATTTATTTGAAGAGTTATATCCCTGTTATTACAACACATTTTGTGTCTGTAAGCCACTGATTACTAGAAGGTGGGAGAGAACAGCAGGGGAAAAGATCATTTTTTATCTTCTTCTCCACTTTCCCCTATTAATCATGGAACCAGACAGGATACTGGGTTACATGGAGCACATGTTTGGCCCAGAATGGCCAGTCTTATAATGTACAGTTTTATGAAGTGATGAATTCTAGAATGAGAGTTCCAGCGTGCTTTTTTGTAATAACTGAGGGGTTTGACATGCTTTTTCACTTACAGTAATTATTCCAAGGCGGAAAATTGAACAAATGAAAACGAGAAATACAGAAAGCTGAGTTTACATGAAAAATGGCTAAGATGAATTTCATTTTGGGACTTAAAATCAAGTCCTGTCTATATTGCAGAAAAGGCTTGCTTCATTTTCATATCTGAGGTTTGTTAACTAATACAGCCTGAATTCCTAACTCAGACAAAGCAAGCTGTGTTTTTTGCTTAGCTCATCAAAGTGACCACGAGGGGTGGAGGGGAACTCTTACAACTCGTGTGTGTTTTATTGTTGTTTAAACACAGCTGCTGATAGGTGAGTGTGTCTAAGCCAGGGAAGGCAGAAAGTGGTGATTAACAGCAGCTATGGCATATTGACATCATAAGTCTTAAAATTCCAGGACCTGTATTCCGAGTCATATGTCAGAAAAAGGAAACTTACAGAAATGAAAATTTCTCACAGACTTTTCTCTGTGGCTGCCCAGTACCTTAAAAATTATAGATAAAACCTATCTACAGCCCCTAGAGAGGAAGGTCTCTATGTTAGCAGGAGGGAGTTCAACCTGCTTGAAGCCCCTCCGCTGCTGGGCCAGCTGTCCTTGGCTGTGTTAACTGAGTTTGTTACCTACAGATTTGGTGGCATTTGTTGAAGGCAAAGGCACAGACAAGTGTTTCTGTGGAATGGCTGTGCTGCAGGCACAGGCAGGAGAGTAAAGCATCAGGCCCAAGGCCATGTGAATAATCATGGCAGAGAAATACAGTGCTGAGAGGAAAAAAACTCCATGAAATGCAGGGCCACACTTTGAACCTCTCCTGACTATCACTGATAAAATTTAATATCAAATAGTAACCAGTGAGAATTCTCTGTCTGTGACTCAAGAGCTGAGATCCTCATAGTCATGACATGGCCATCCCTGCCCCTCAAAGCCCAGCCTTAGGCAAGGCTTGCACAAGCTGCTCTCCGGACCCTCTCGGTCATGTTGGGCAGCAAAAGTGCTGCAAAGTGCTTTGGATCAGGACCTGCAGATCAGGTTTCTCAGAGAAGTTTGTTTTTGGCACCCACTTTCCAACAGAATAAGTGAGCCCCCATTGATATTCCTAAGCAAGCACATAAAAGGTGTCCCTCTGTTGTGCCTGTGAAAGCAGGACTGTGAAATCCAGAGCAGGCTCTGGGGGAGCAGGTTGCTCTCTGCACGTCAGCTCTGTGCTGAGATGTACAGCAGAACATAGAGTGCCTCTTTCACTGACCCAAGCGTGAGCTTGACCTCCAGGCCAATCTGACCAGATGCACCTTGGCTTCCAAAGGGCCTAAGCACCCAAAAATCCTCGCTAATCTCAGGTTAAATCTGCGTGAGCTTGAGGAGAAGCACTTCCCTTCACTCTGAAGAAGCACTTCAGAGGCACTGAACTGGTGCTCAGTAGAAATGAGTTCAGTTTCCAGGTGAGAAAGATCACCCCTAACATGCAGTTTATACTCTCTGCACATCAAATCCACATTGTTCATCTTGGGCATAACACATCTTTTCTCCCATCTGTGGTCCCTGATTTTTAACTCGACTGTGAGGTCTTTGAGTGAGGGTCTGGCCCATACTAGATGCATTTGGTGCAAACACCTTCACAGACAGGCAGGGAAGCTGAACCCTTACACACACCCAGACTCCAGCACACCCCTCTCCTGCTGCAGCCCCATGTGCTGAGCTGCCTCAGCATTCAGGTGACCCTAGGTGAGCCCTGGGTGGCATTCACCCACCCACCCTCCCCATCCATCCAACCAGCAGTGGCATTTTTAACACCTGACCCGCTCACTAGTGCCAGTTTACATCAAGAAAGCTTTGAACTCTTCTTGTGGACAAAGCCCCCGTCCTCTGAGGATCCCACTCTGCTCCCTTGGCAGTGCAGCCTCTGGTGCGAGGCCGCCCAGTTCTGGGTGGAGGCCGTGCCTTTGTGAGGGGAGACCTCTCCAAGATTGCCTGCTCAGCACAAGGCACCTCCTTGACACACCAAGCAGGTGGCTGTGCCCTCCAATGCTCATGTGACACCGACCAGGCAGCTGGGTGACCACAAAGGTGACCGCAGGGCGGGGCAAATTCTCGTGCCCCAGAATAACCAGAAGGCAAACCACAGAGAGTGAGGGGGGCTGAAGGAAGAGCAGGCTTTCTGGTCAGCAGCATTTCATCCAAAATCCCTTCAGAGATGCCAAAGAAATGGCCCTGCCCCCACTTCACCTCCTAATAATTCAATGTCTGTGTTTGTTGCCAGCTAGAAGGCTTTTTTTTAACTTCATGAGAAAAGGAAGGTAGGATTCTAGCAGAATCCCATTGCAAAGCGTGTATTTCTTCTTTTTCTTTCCTTCTCCCTCCACCCCCTCAACAAATCCCCAAGGTCAACATTGTAATAAACAGCAGGAAAGGCCCAATTTTCTGCACCTGTGGCCTTGTTTGTCTCTATATTTCTACAGGTGAATGGGCACTGGGGACACAGAAAGGAAGTGAATTCAATGGATTGGTTTAAAAAACTCAGCATGGCAATCAGCAGGCACTCAGGTGAAATGGCTTTAAAACCCCGTTAAAACAGACCCAGAGTAAAACAGGGTATCAGAGTGTGTAGCTACAGTGCATACAGCTTGGGGTTGTTTTTTTTTTAATATAAAAATGTGGCATTGTTAAAAATCAGCCTCTAGTCAAGTAGCTTGTTATTCAGGACACAAACCCCTGCACCTCAAATCTCTTATACAGAGCAGAAGAATGATGTTGGGTTTAATCTCCTTTTTCATCCCGTGAAGATTTAGTGCAGACTAAAGGTACTAGACTAGTAGAAAATGAGGCACTTTTAAAATTTTTCTGGAAATAGGATGGACTCAGGCACTACGAGTTCCCCCACCAGCACCTAAAACCTGCGCTCTGCCCCCAAGCAGCTCCTCCCTGCAGTCCAGGTTTGGCAACCTGGATTAACCTGGTGGAGCCTCTACCCTGCTAGCCACTGCTTGGAGTCAAGCTTTTCCCTGAGGGCAAATGTTCCTTCTGCAGTGCAATGTTCCATGACTGTGTAATACAATTTACTGGGTTTTTTTCCCCAAAGATACATGCCAAGAGGTGCACAAATTCTCTCACATTTGGACAGATTTGTTTTCAGAGTTCTTATTAAATGCCCCTGGGGAGTGATTTGTAAAGCCCAAATACTGCAATAATTGATATTCTCCTGGTATTTCAGTTCACTGATGCACTGTGAAAAGAGCAGCTCTCAGGTTGTCATAGCTCCCTGAAGGTTTGGGAGAAAAAGACTGTTAAAAAAGATAAACACCTTTTGGCAAAAGGCAAACTGTTTGCCTTGATTTGAGTTTACCTCTGGGTTATTTCTGGTTCTGTTGTTGATCCAGATCCCTCCTGAATAGTTGTAGTATCCACCCATCTGAGCACCTCTCCCTGCTCACACATATCACTGCTGCAGAGGCACAGATTCAGAACCTGGAGCACTTGTGGGGTTTAATTTACTTGCAGAGGGAAAAAAGTCTGAAATAGAAACAGGCCTCAGTGAATTTTTTCCTAGTGCTATGCTCCCGAGTGGAGCTCCAGCAAGGATGTGCATTGTCTGTTTCCTTGTTTTCCCAGGGGTGTGGAGGGAACCTTTGCTATCAAACTACTCATTTCAAAGGATACTGAGGCTTTAGACATTGGCAGGGGAGAAAGAATTCAAAATGGAAAAACCAAAAGCAACTCATTAAAGAAAAGATCAGGTCCAAACTTCAATATAAAATATTGACAAGGGTTCCAAATAAGTGTTCAGTCGAGTTGCAAGGAGATAAGGATGAGTATGAGTTGGCTGCATGAATAATTTGATTGCTTTTTGCCTAAAATGCCATTTATGGTCTAGGCTCAGTTCCTCTATAGTTTGGCTGAACACACGCATTCACACTTGTATATGTGTACCTAATCTCAAATACAAATACTCAACCATGGATATGTTTGTTCAACGCTCTGTTGACTCTGGTGATCAATTTTGAAGCCTAAAAGCTGGTTAACAGCACTGTAAATAGCTCAGAGGCAGCTGTTTATTTGCTCATGATATTTGTCGAGCATTTTTATAAAAACAGACACGCAGGATTAGCTTGTATTTCTTCCTTGATACCGGAGACAAATAGCACTCACCTGAGCTGGTGTTCAGCAGGAGCTATCCTGGCTGCTCTGGCTGGTTATCCAAACATTCTGCTCAGATTGGGAAGCACCTCTGACCTGTGTCCTGACTGAGGCTCTTCCCCAGACTTAACTGCAGCTTTGGACAAATTGCTTCATCTTAAGGTGGAGCAATGGTCAGTTGGTCAACACCTCAGTTTGCATCAGTCTGTAGATTGAGGATGGCTCTGGGTTGTGAGCTAGGCATGAGTGCTAGCTTTAAACTTGCAAAACACATGACTGCAAACACACTCATAGTTTTGGGGATGTGATTAGATGTTCACTGTAGGAGCAAGAGTACGAGTCATCCAACTGACCTGCAAAACTGAGATAAAACCCAACCAAGCAGCTCACAGAGATCTCTCTTGTCGGCTCTTTTTAATGAGGGGGAGCCTGATTCAATAGGCCTCCATTAATTTTGAGGTGGACCACAAAGAAGCCTGTTTGACCTTCTTCTCCTTCCGTCAGACTGCTTGCTCTCACTCACCAAGGCAGACAAATCCTCACCCCGTGCTTGCCCAGATTTCTCTCCAGCACAGTCAGCTCTAGCAGCACAGAACACCTGTATTATCTCCAGGACTTCAGCAGCAGCCAACACAAACAGCAAACATCTGGATGTCAGAAAAGACCAAATCTATCATGGCCTGACACGCTGTGTTGCCTCTGCAGCAATAAAATTACTGGTGGGTCAGCAGAAACAGCATCCAGCGTTGGTCAGATCTGCTGTGGAAGGTGCCTGACGTGATTCTGAGTTGCTACATTTTAGTGTTGGTATTTATGGCTTTGGTTGTTAATGAATACTTCTGGTAAATTTGGTTTAGAGCCTGTGGGGTGAGTGTTATGTCACTGTGTTCCTGGAGGTTCTGAGGCAGCCTCCCCCCCGGGGTTTGCAGGCGTTCGCTGTTCCAGTCAGTAGCTAAGGGAAATGTAGGGACCACTTCAGTCCTTGCTGATAAGCAGCTGCCACTGAAGTGACTCTGCATAGCCGGGTGGCAGCACAGCAACGCTAATCAATATCTGAACACAGGACTTTGGGGCACTTCTTCCACCTGCTGAAAAGAGAAAGTGTTGTTCTCTAGCCTGGCACGTTCACTGATACGGGGGATGGAGATTTTGTTTTACCACCATGAAAGAGTTGTGTTTATCCTATAAACAGAAAAGAGAGAGAGAGTGATTAAAAGCTAACGTCAGCTTTTTTAGTCAAGATTTTTAAAGCCACCTCCAGTCCCTAGAATAATTAATTTCAAATTCGTAGTTCAAGGCTATTGGTCCAACACTGAATAAGTTAGTCTGGAATAAAATAGCAGAGTGAACTTGCTGCCACTAAAATAATTTTGCATTTTTTCTGTTGTGTAAATAGAACCCGAGCAGATCTAAAATTCTGATCTAGCTTAAAAGTCTGCCTGGGCTTAAATACACCCTCACAGCAAGGTTTCAGTTCTCAAATAAATAGCTTTACAATAATACAGTTTGATGGTAGACTATTGCTTGTTTTGGGGTCCCGAGGGTTGGATTGGTGGAGTTTTTAACAATGGTGTTTTCAGTTCCTGAAAATAATTAGGGAGGACGAAGAGCTATTTAATCTGGTGAATACCATACCGATGCTGCCGTATCTTTAGACTGTGGCTGACAGGAGCCCAGTCGAGAAACCCGAGTGCTAAAAATCCTGATTTCAGTAGGTGGCAGCATCCCCTCTGTGTCACTCGCAAACCAACACCCGGCGTGCTGCTCTGGGGCTCTAGAGCTGTAAAAAACCCCAGTTTGTCGTGGCTGCCGAAGACCCCCGGTTCCACCTCCCAGCAGTGGTAGCTGCTGGTTCCTACACCTGATCCCAGGACAGAAACGAGCCTTCCCTCCCTCTCTCCTTCACTGCACGAGGTGTTTTTGCTTGGCAGGTTGGGTTTGTTTGAGAGGGGACTCCTGAGGTTCTGCCCTCGAAGTATCACACATTTTTGTGGTGCTGTTTTAGCAGCTGCTCTGTCCCTGCCCAGAAGGCTCCGAAAAACGGGTCAAGCCCCTCCCTCACAGGCCCAGTCATCCTTCATCTCTGCCTTGCAAAAGGCATCGTTTGGTTCACTGCAGTGAGAACCACAGTGGTTTACAAGCCAGTTCAGGAAAGACTAATTGTCAACATGAAAACGAATAATATTCTATTCGAGATACGCAGTCTGGTAGTCACAAAGCTCTACAACATCCGTCTACCTGCCATCCATCCCCAAAAAATACACTCATGTGCAATTGCAGTTCAGTCCCTCCTCGTGGCTGTTAGGCGATATAAATTAATATATGGATTCGTTTTTTAGGACAGCTGTAGAAGTCATCCCTCCCCACCCTTTTCTTTTTCTTAAATAGTGTATTTATCTTGCTTGGCTAAGCTTCTCTCTTGCTTTGGTGAGAACAAACGAGCACAACTGTAGGGCAGGATTTTAGAGGATTCCTGTGTTCACTGAGCATCTTTGAAAGGAGAACCCCCCAAGTCAGATTTCAATGTAATATGGCTGCAGTTCTAAAGCATCTTTGTGGTAATTGTGCCAGCCACAAACAGCGCTTGGACCAGGTTTGTTGTGTTGCCTATAAATCAGTTGGAGAGGAAGGATAATGTTTAGGAAGTGGCTGGAGAGTTTCTCAGTCAGGGAATTTCCAGCTAAAAAGATCCAGCCTGATTTTAAACCTGGCTAGGTCCTGGGCTTGAATCTAGTTCCATAGGCTTTAACTGAAATCTCTTTTCCTTTTTATTCCCTGTCATTCCTCTGGAATGCAAGTTTAAAGCTAATTTTGTATGTTGGGGCAGCATCAGAAGGCAGTAGTTAGGAGTCAACAGCATCAAAGGAAACTTTCCATAAATCCCATCTCCCTTTGCCAAGCACTGTTAGGACCATCTTCTGTCCTTAATATTCTGTCCATGAACATTCCTGTGTATTCATTCACCACATAAGGCCAAGAATAGTTCAGCCATTTAAGGGCCTGAGTTTACAGACAGGGACTGTATGAGTAATGGATTGCTGGGCTGGATCACTGCTAAAACATTCTAGCAGTCCATGTTTGTCAATAATAACGTAATGAAACAACACTATCTGATTCCAACTTTCTTACCTTAGCAACATATTAGTTCTTTGTCAAGCTGAACTTGGTTTTCTACACACAGGGAACCAGAGGTTTGTGTAGTTACCAGCTTTCCATTAGGCTTGGTGATGATACTTAACCATAATGTCAAATATTTTGTGTTTTCTTAACCTAGCTTGTCAATCCATGTTCAGTCAATGGATGAGCATACAGTACAAAATCAAAGAACAAAAAAATTCAGTAACACGAGGAATTAATTAATCAAAAAGAACCAAAATCTCTAAAGGAAATTTGTAAATTCATTTGTAAGTCCAAGCCTCTAGTAACGTATTCATGTGTCCTTTAAGATACCAAATCGGTCTTTAGTGTTATTCTGCCAGGTGTCTGAATCTGCAGAATCACAGGAAGGGGGGTTGGAAGGGGCCTCTGTGGATCATCCAGACTCCCCTGCTCGAGCAGGATCACCTGGAGCAGGTTGCACGGGATCAAGTGCAGGTGGGTGTTGAATATCTCCAGGTAAGGAGACCCCATGGCCTCTCTGGACAGCAGTTCCAATACTCTGACACCCCCACAGTAAATAAGTTATTCCTGGGATCAGTCCCTGCCCGTTCCTCTGGTGCCATTGCTGGGCCCCCGGAGCAGAGCCTGGGCCCTGCTCGGAGCCCTCCCTGCACACAGGGACACCCAGGGCTGAGGGCCCCTCTCAGCTGGGGCTCCTCTCGAGGCTGAACAGCCCCAGCTCCCTCAGCCTTTCCCTGTCAGGGATGCTCCAGGCCCTAAATCATCTCCTCAGCCTCTGCTGGCCCCGCTCCAGGAGCTCCCTGTCCCTCCTGTCCTGATGAGCCCAGAGCTGGCCACAGCACTGCAGATGTGCCTCCCAGGGCTGGGCAGAGGGGCAGGATCACTCCCTGACCTGCGGGCACTGCTCTTCCTGATGCACCCCAGGGCACCATTGGCCTTCTTGGCACAAGGACACACTGCTGGCTCAGGGACACCTTGGTCTCCCAGGTCCTTCTCTGCAGAGGTGCTTTCCATCAGGTCAGCTCATGGCATCTCCAGGGGCATGGCAGGGAGCCCTTGGGGACTTTCTGTTTGTCTGCACTGTCACCAGTCTTTTCACTGCCACCAGGGAGCTTCAGTCTTACTTTCCAGTAGGTGACAGACTACCTCCAATATCCTAATGGTGGTGGTGACACCCAAACTTCTTTTCTCATTCCTCCTTTGCTGTTGTGAGGCCTAAACCACTCCAGAAATGTGACTGAAAGTGAACACACTTATAGGAGGCAGGATGAGGGGAAAGGGAAGGAGAATCACCCTGCTTTCCACAAAGTCTTCTTGTATTGAAGTGTGCAGAGTTCATGTTGGAAACGTTCCTCAGCACCCAGACGATCTTTCATGTTTATTTTCAAGGAAACAGATTCTTGTACTGACACCATGGTTCAGGAGTAGAGATGCTGAAAACAGAATATTTTGTAACTTTGCAGCCTGATTATCTGCGTTTTCCTAAAGCAGTACCATTTTCATAACTAAGTATAGACATAAGTGCAAAAGTACCACAGAACAGTGGTTTGCAGCTTGTGATCTGTGGCTCCATGGATGACTTAGAGAGTAGCCACAGAAGCTAGTGGTGAGTAGCAAGTATTGAGTCAGAAGACTTAAATTCTTCACACAGAAGTCCACACCCACACAAGGAAGAAATAGTGGTCCACGTTACTGGCAACGTTTGAAAGGCACAGAAATAAAAGAGAAGGGACTCAAAATCAAACAGATTTCAGGAGACTCCGTGGTGAGGAGACCATGGGTGTGTCTTTGGGCAGACTGGCCTACAGCACAAGTGGCTTTAAATGAGCAAGGCCAAAGGGTGGATGCTTTCTAAGGAACAGCCACATGGAGATTTGCTGGGGCTCAGTGATGCTGCTAAAAATGACATTTCCTTGGACTGGGCTTCGCCACGGCTAAATTGCTTCTGGTGCAAACAGAAAATAACTCCAGGCTTGCCATGTACAGTTCCCTCCAAAGGGAAGCTGGAATAAACTGCTAATTTCTACAGAGTCCAGATGAGGTAAATGTAAGGAAAGGAAGGGCACACCAAGGTGAAAGGACTTTTCAGGAGTTCCAGCACAGGTGAGGAGCAGAATAGGAAGGAGAGAGCAGGGCAGAATAAAATTGTGCATTAAAATGTATCAGTGGACAGCACCTGACAGGTTCTCCCCCCCCCCACCCCAAGCTGTACTTTGAGCTACATCTCAAGCCTATTTGTTACACCAAATGAGGCAAGAAAAGGAGACAAGATGTTTTCCTCGATATTACCTACTAAAGCCTACTGCAGAAAAAAAAGCCTTAAAATAAACTTACAGAACTATTTTAATGGCATGGTATTAGTAAATTATTCCTACCGTGTCATGAAAGAATAAAAAAGAGGATAAATCAAAGCCCAGGCAGTAAAAAAAAACTCTCTGAAAAGAAAAAAAATTGAAAAACATAATATCTTGCAATTTCTTTTGAAGTCAGCACATTTTTAAGTTTTTATTTGGGTGAGAACAGAGCTTTTCATATGACAAGTGGTCCAGCTAAATTTTTCCAGCAGACTGTGCTGCTTCTTGTGCAGTGTTTCCACAGTGAGGAGTCTCCCTGTTCCTTTCCCAGTGCAGAGAGGAAAGCAGGCACTCTCTGGGTATCTGTCATCAGCAGGGCTCAAGCTGGGTTAGCCAGGGGCACCTGCCACAGGCTCTTCAGGCTGGAAGTGACAAGAGGGACCCTCCTGCATCCTCTCCTCACTGAAAACAAAGCAAATTAGGCACCAAGGTACTTCGAGTTATGCAGTTGGGATGCTGGGATGATCTCATAGTTAAACTGACACCCCCAGCACACCCAAAGGGAAATGAAATAGTCCTGCAGTGCTCCCATGATCTGTGTTTGGTCGAGCAGGCAGCACTGCAGTTCTCTATGTATGTGTAATTATATATATAAAGGGGGGAAAGTGGCTAAAAGAAAGGAGATTTCAGCTAAACTCCCATGAGCATTGTTCTCCAATATTGCCTTTCCTGAGAAGAGGCTGTGGTGTCTCACCTTCCTTAGGGTTTGAAAGAAGAGTTCCCTAAGATCAAAAAGCTTGTTTCCAGATTTCTGGTCATCCAGAGTCTGCATGTAGAGGAGATACCGAATGTTTCTTTCTTTGCCGTGATGGGAATGAAAGATTCCCAAAGAGAGATTCCACAGTCTGTTGGAAGTCTCTAGAGGAGGCTGGGAGCTCACAGCAGCTGAAGAGCTGAGTGATGAGGTCTTACCTAGGAAGGAGCTGCCCACCTGGGTATGAAACCTGCAGGGCTGGGACACCAGGCTGGGGACAAGTGCCCAGAAATGTACAGTGGCTGCTCGGTGGCACCAAGCTCTGGCACGGGGCGCTTTGTGTTTGTCTCCCTGCCTCTGTTCTCATCTCAGGTTGCCCAGTGTGCAAAAGGGTTTCTCCCAGTCCCACCATGAGCCACTTGCCGCCGTCTCCTTCACCCGCCTTTCACCCTGCAGGTGAGGGAGCCCTGGGTGGGGTGGGTCTGTGGGAGGACAGGGCAGATTTGTGAGGGGTGACAGCTCCTGTGACAGGCGCTGCAAGGGGGGTGCCCTGGCGGGGGGCTGTTTACAACGTGATACCTTAGCAGCTGCTGCAGAGCTGGCCCTGAGCTGTCAGTGCCTGCGGTTTTATGGCACTTTCATCACCATCTGTCACTCCTTTAATGGCATGGCGTGCGTGTCCTGCCACCTTCCCCTGCCACCCTGTGCCCCCCTAGTGCACACACACACTCATTGGGGAGCTCAGCCATATGGCACCAAGTCATCCTTGTCCTCTGGGTCCATCCAGGGCGACTGTGGGGACAGGAGCTTGGCAGGGTGGCCCAGGTAGCCCAGACTTATGGCCTTGGAGTAGAAACCAAAATATTACTGTGCTAACATGGGAACCGTGGTCTGTCCCCATTTCCATCCTCATGGATGTGTCTGCCGTCCTAATGTGGGCTGTTGGGCAGCAGAAGATGTTTGGCTTAGTCTCCTGCAGGGAAAAGTAGCCTAAAGGTTGCTCTTTGTTTATGTTTTATGATAAACGGAGAAAGAATAAAACACTCACACACACATTTTTAAAGAAAAGCATTTGTTTGTATATACACAGACACACCCCAAGGCTTAATGTCAGACCCTTGCCAAGGAACATATGTTATTTCAGCTTGACACATTTTGATTGCAAGATCCAGGACGTTCTTTTCATTCGTCCAGAACAGGAGAAAACTCCAAGTGAGCTGCAGCGCTCACAATCCCCGTGGCTGTCTTCCATCACCAGGCTGTGTCTGTGCTGCGAGCACACGTGGTTTGAAATCAAAGCCTGCCCCAGCCTCAGAGAAGCACGCCCAGAAAGTAACGAGATCTGGTTTGCCATGCCTCAGCTTCCAACCTGGGGGGGGTTTTAATGCCTGTAAGCTTAATGCTGTGCATTATACTGTTATCTGCATTACCTGGGGGGGGGGGTTGAGGGTGAGTTTGTGGCTGAGAGTAAACTTCACTGTAGCAATCCTTTTTTTTCCTCTTATGTGTTCCTGTGATTGGCCATTTGATTATAGTGAATCCCCAAAGGCTCATGGATTAAAAACAAAGGCTGGTTTGTAAGTGAACTTGCTGTTGATGGATTAAGGCAGTGTGCCGGCTGTAACCAGATCCACAATACAAGTTCATTCATTTGGAGAGCAGCTCTCGACTCGCATTACACCCTCCCTGCCTGCTCCTCACCATCCAGCCAGTGAAACTTTACACCTCCACGATTTTATCACAGCCGCAGCTCACCAACAATGTGTGTCACGCTGTGAAAAATATAACTATAAATCAAAGTCCTGCATATGGTGCAGCGGTAACCTTCCCAAAGACCCTGCTTTGGAGGCCATCCCTAAACAGATTTGTTTGTGTGCGTGTGATGCATGTCCACATATGACAATCAGAGGCTGCCACAACAGAGAGCTCCTATTTTCTAAGCTGACATTTCACAGTACGAGCCAAAAGAGTTCATTTTGGAGCACAGAGCAATGTTTGTGATATCAATACCAACAGACGCCTTTCAGACTTTCACTCTAAAGCCAAAAACATTTGGGGATGATACGTTTTTATATCATTAGCGGGGAGGCAAAGCCAAGCATGCCCATACTTCTGTGACATGCAGAAGGGAACTTTCACCCCTGATTTTCTTTTATCTCCCTCACTCTCTCTGGCTCACGTGCCACTCTGAGCATTCCCAATCCTCGGAGAGTGCGATCTTTAAGAGCTGTCGTTACACTTCTCAAGTTTGACAGAAGATAAGAAAGCAAACAACTGGTTTTAATCATGACAGATTCCAAGTCCTGGAAATCTTTCCAGAATTTACTCCCAAGAGCTGACGTTTTCTGAAGCCCCTTCTCCTTTGGGCGCACGTGTGCACACTCACACAGTCCAGGGAGCCTCACCTCCAGAGCTTTTTGCTTGCCAAACACTGTCCCTGGTAGACAGGAAGACTAAACCACGATGTACTCTTGCAAATTATGCGTGATCAACTGTTTCTGCTGTGGAAGAGAGCCAGGACCAGGAATGCAATAGCCCAGCTATGCAAAGCCCCAAAGAAAAGTAGTCAAGGCAAAACTGCTGTGCGAATGGCAGTTCTGCCTGAGGAAGAAAGCCCTTTCCAAGGCCCATCTCTAGTCACTGATCCTGATGATTTATACCAGTCTCACCTGCTTCTCTTGCCTACAGTTAGGTAGTGTCAGAAATCCCACAGATATGCTGTTCCTGCTTTTGCTCCTGGAGTTAATTTGTAATAATGTGTATAGTACCCTCTGCATATTTCAGAGGGGAAACCAAGGCACAGGAAGATCAGTTGACGTAGCAAACTGCAACTCTGTGGCAGAATGAGTTGTCAAGCATGCTTTGACTTTTTTCTGCTGCAAGAGCTTGACTCTACAGGAGGCTGAAGTACAATGTGATATGTGCTCTTCCCCCTGAGGAGGTGATTTACACCAGCTATGGCTTTAGCCATGCAAGAGAAAACAGCAAAATTCAAGGAAGCTTTTAAGTACTGTATGACTTCCAGGTTTTCCCCAGTGCTGACCCAGTTCCCTCATCTGTTATGTGCCAGTTCTGCCTTGGCAAAAACAAGACAGACCACGCACTACCTGCACAATTATCCCGCAGCCGTAGCTGCCACTGAGACTTTTTTGCTTTAATTCTCTGAAACTTTACCGCAAATTCCTTTTCAAGTTTCTAACAGGCATGGAAACAAGACACAGACAACGTCTGAAGAACAGCTTATGAAATCATTTTAATGGACAACCAGCTCCTCTGTGTTTTATTGTCTTTTCTTTACAAGAATAGATTTTTTTGTATTAACTATTGTTGATGTTTGCCTAACTTCTGTGGTAGATCCTTTTTCTGGTTTCGTCATCCACTAATTTGGAAAATGAATTTGACTGTTGGAAAATTAATTTCCTTTTTTAATTTTAAAAGCAAAAGCTTTTTGGTTTCATTTTTATCATTAGATTTTTTCATAGAAAAATAGTTTCTTGTTCTACTGCAAGCTCTCTGGAACATTTTTAAACAGATACAGTTGTGCTGAGACAGCAGCATGAACCAGAGTTTCTTCTGCTGCCACATGGCTGTATTTCAGTGGTATTGAAGGTACACTTGTGCTTTCTCCATGAGAGAAAAATAGTCCTAATGGGGTAAAGACATAGGGAGTGAAATATGTTCTCTTTATCTGCCTTGATAGTACAACTATGGAACAGTTTTATGGAGGAGAGAGAGGAATCTCCCTTCTCTGTGTTTTGAGCTTAGTTTTAGGTTACTCAAATTAAACAAGGTTTTATTACTTGGCTTAGCATTTTTTATTAGCAACTTCAAGAATTCACCATGGAGCCAGTTTGAACATTACAGCAATCTGCAGTAATTGGGCTTGTCTCCGCTTAGAAATTAACTGTAACCATGGGTCATACGGTAAGAGGAAAAGCAAGGGGGTGAGGAGAGCAGAGGGCACGTTTGGAGTGTTTGAAAATGAATGGACAAGCATCAGTGCCTTGTAGCTGTCAAATTCAGATTGAGGAAAAGCAAGGTCTGGAGTCATCTGCCTACAATGAATTATTATTAATCAGTCACAGCCTCACCTGGGTTCCTGTTGTGCCCGTGTGTGCAGCAGGGTGTGGGAACCACCCTCACACGTGGCATCCTTGTTGGCAATTCCAGCAGCAGGATCCGGCAAGGAGTGACTGCAGACCATCCAAAGAGCCCCTGGAGTCAGGGGCAGGCTTTCCTGGGATTTTGGTGACCTCTGGACGCTGTCCTTTGCAGAGATGGTACGGGTAACTGTGGACAAATGCTACCTGTGTCTCTCAGCTCCTGTCCTGGGAATGAACAGGGGTGAGGTGACAACTGAATGTTGTTCAGCAGAGCCACGCTCAGTGCTGACAGAGACACACTGGTGACAAGAAGTACCTGACGTGGCCAGTGCCTTTGGCAGCTGTGCTGTCACCACGGTGCCCCACCAGTGAGTGCTCCACAGCACAGGACACGGGGCCAGCACCAGCTCACACCAACCCACGGGCACAGCTGCGAAGACAGAGATAATTTTAGGTTTCAAGTAGTTGTATTTTCTGTGGTGCAAGTCTTGTGTTTGAAAAGGCTTGGAGCTGTTGATGGATGTGCTGGTGTGAGTAAAGGCACAGCTGGCAGCTGCTTCAGATAAAAACACTGCATGAAATTGTGCCATTTATATAACTCTTGTTTATGGATTGGGAGCGCAGGGATAATCGTGGGTTTATATGAAATCACACAGTCAATATATTGGGCATGCCAGTGTTTATGAGAATTCTGCTGACGTGGGGGAGCTGAGCGGTTTTAAATCACCATACCTGGCACTGAGCTCCTTGGAATTAGGTATCAGGGATGTTTATGCAATATGTGTTTCATATGCCCTTCAAAAAACTTGGTATTCCCGGGAGAACTGGTTTAGATTTGTCACTGTTTTCAACCCTGCCTAGGGAATACACCACAATTTAGCTCCTTACAGTACTTGAAGATGATCTCATTCTGTTTATCTTTCTCTTGTTTGTTAATTTTTGAGCATTAATTAGCTCCAGACATGGTATTTATGTTCCTTCCATGAGTTCTATCATGGATCCATAATTAAAGTGATCAGTATTTATTTATTGCCCAGATCCAGATAATTGCTGGTTGAGTCTAACTGCCATTGTAATGCATTTTAAACATGTGGCTTTGGCTAGAATAGTTCAGGAGGCCTTTCTTTTCTGTGTTTATAATTCTATTAGCTCTGCTCTTTGCAGAAATAAGGCTGTCAAACCTTTAAAAAAACCAACCCTATTCTGATGAGTGGTACATCTGCTCTTTATTCCTTCCATTTACAGCTGCAAGGAATCTTACACTTCAGAACATGCTTGAGACTGGAGACCCTTCCCTTGTTCAAACGACTTGAGATTACCTTTGATACTTCCACCTTACAAGACTTTTGCCTTGATTTCACTGAGGCTAGGATTCCATCAGGATCTTGCCCCTTGGCCCAGTTCCTGGATCAGGTAGTGAGGGAACACAGAAAACCAGCCCACCTGGAGAACTGACCACTCATCTTCTTAGATCCAGTTTAAACTCCAGCAATGATAGTTGAGCTGCCCTTTGCTTCAGGATGTAGGAAAATAAAGACCATTTCCTACTTAGTCACAGAGGAGAGAGAGCAGCATGAGCTGAAAGTGCCTCTTTTAGTCCCTGCTGGCTGTATTGTACTGTACTGTACTGTATTTTCCCTGTCTTGACTACCTAGGTATGATATTTAACAGAAACTGTGAGCTTGTGCTTAGCCATCCTCCCCCTTCCAGAAGAGGAGTGCAACTCAGCTGATTCTGCTGTCATACTGAAATATATGTAATGTATATATAAAAATATATCAAATTATATCTGTGGTTATATATATGTATTACTAGCACTTTCCAGAACAAACAATTAGCTCCAACTTCAACATTAAGTCTTTTTCAAACACCTAGATCTTGATATTACACATTCTAAACAAACTTTCACATTTAAAAAAATCCAGATCTTGGAACATGAACAGTTAAGAGGTCCTGTGAGTTTCTCTCTTGCCAGGCAAGCCTTCTTGCCTTGCCATCATTTTTATTCAAGCTGCTGCTGCTGTGCAGTGCCCTAATGTTGTTTATAAATGTACAGGCACACAAGTACCTACAACAATGAAATTAAGAGCCATAATATTTTTCATTCTGTTATTAAAAAAAAAAAAAAAAAAGAAAAAATGTAGATGTGGGATTTGATTACCATGGAAACAACAGCTTGTAGTGCCATTTAAGATGCCCCAGGACACCTCAGGCTCTTTTCCAGAAGGGTACATGCCTTCAGTACAGCCTGGGTCATGCCTACAAGGGTAAGAGCTCTCAGACACCAAGGGAGTCCAGAGTGTCTCTAGGCAGAGGTTTTTAAACATCTTCATCATTGTATTTGTCTAGGCAACGAAAAGTCATTTTGCTTCTAGCAGGTGAAAATTTTATGAGTATTTTAATGGAACTTAGTAATTGCCATGCACAAAGGAACCTTGCGAAATAGACTGGTGGAGTGTAACAGATCTGTGAAATCAAGCTTTCATCATCCTATTAGCAGTTTTCTAAGAGCTCTGGAATCAAAATGTTCCCAGTGTGTATCCATTCCCACTCCACCCCACTCAGCACATGCATAAATATTTTCTTGAAAGTCCTAGGCTTCCCAACCTTCCCCTGCAGAAACAGAAGTGATGATTGTAAATAGATAAGCTTCCCAAACTCAAGGGAGAAAACAGTGGAAGAATCTGTTAATTTGTAATAGGCTTATTGTTACATGCAAAGGTATTTGTAAGATTGATTCCCTCACTAGAAAATGACACAGAAAATTACTACAAGTTTTCATCTTTTAAAATATTTCAAAGTAAAGGAGGGGGAAAGAAAAGTTAGTAGGAAAGTATATAGAATACAGATATGAAGAAAATACTGCAAGCAGAAAGCTATCAACCATTCAATTGCATAGCCAGTTTATCCAAGGATAGCTGAAGCAATGATGTGAAAGCAATAAATGATCTTTTCCCAGCTAACAAATCAGTCTGTAATGGGTGAGGCCAAGTTCTTATCTCCACGAGAAAGCAGGATTGTGCCAGCAGCTGGGTTAATGAACCATTGCCAAATATCAGCTAACTGGAAGTATCTTGACTTGTAAAATGTCATCAGTGCAGGCTCCTGGTGCTGGTTGTCCCTGCTCCAGGGGGTTGTGGCCGTGGTGAGCTGATCCCCCACGGGTCAGTCTAGCTGCCACAGCAGTTCACTGAATTCCAGCAAAGCTGTGGAGGAGGGTTTGACAAGGCCCACGCTGCACATCCTGCACTGGGTTGTGCTCACAAGGAAGGCAGTGCTGGAGCTGCTCCTGAGCCCGGCTTGGCTTCACTGCTGTGAGATTGTCCCACACTGTGGCAGCTCCCACACTTCAGAGTGTTCCAGCTTATGCAAAGCTCCAGCAACCAGCCAAGGGGCTGCAGGGTGGCCCACGCAGGGAGGACCTTCAGCGACTTCACTGCTGTGTGACAATGTTGTTTTTTTGACTCCCATCCTGCTCCTGAAGGACAAAAGCAGCCATCAAATTCGATCTTCATAATCAAGTGTGGGCAAGATTTTGCAAGTATTCCCCTTAGGGATGAAGCCATATTGGCAAATCACTGTCTATGACTCTATCTGTGTTATTTGTGTAAGATCAAAAAAATCCAGTCGTTGGATTAATCCCTCTCACACCTTTCATGACCCTGAGGTCTGTTGCAATGCTCCTGTTATTGCACAAGTTCTAATTACATAGGTGCTGCTGATATCCATTTGATTGAAAATGCATTTTGGGGGTGGAATCTGAGCACAGAGTGGTGCTGTGACAAGGGCATTAACTTAAATAAGAATTCAATTTTGGACTCAGCTTTTAACTCTGCCACAGAACTTTTGCATGACATTGAGCAAGTCACCTAGCCAGGTTCTCCTCTGTAAAATGTGGATAATGAAAACCTCCTTTTACTCCATGGGATGTATAAATGCTTTCACTGTTGAGAACCCTTTCAAATTCTTCTGATGAAAGCCAGGTACTATTACAAGGATGCTCATGCTGATGTCTCTTGTATTTGTTTGCTAGTCTGTCTTCTAAGGTTACTGAAACCTTTCCAGACTTCTGGCTAGTTTCAAACTAATACATTTAAAAAAAAAAAAAAGAGTGCATAGACAAAGTACCTGAGCCACAGAACCACTTTCTTTCTCTCCAGTGTGGAATTCCCAATATTTCAAGTCAGGATTTCTGAAGCAATCAGCCTCCTTGGATCATCTGTTTGTGTGCAGCTCCACTCATTCCCTTCCCCCCACCAACTGGGAAAAAAACCCTGAATACAAATCCTTAAGCTTAAATATTTCTTTAGCTTTCTCCAACTCTTTGTGACCCTGTGTGAACCCTGTGTTGACCCTGGCCCATGTGGGGTCGTGACCCACAGCTGGGAAACCCTGGCCTAAATATAAGATGTTGGTGGGGCTGCCTCTCAGAGGTGACTTGACAGCTTTCTGTGGGTGTGGAGCAGCCTTGGAGAGGATGCTCTGAGCTGCCAATCATGAGATGCTCTGTTTCATCCACATCAGGGAGTTTGTCCCGTGGAGTTTAAGGAACAAAGCCCACACAGCACAAAAATGAGGTTTCTGTATAAGCTCTTGGTCTGCTCTGACTCTTGGGGACCTCAAGATATTTTCTTCCTTATTTCGTTTTTGTCCTGAAATGGCTCCAATTCTTAGATGGGATAATTTTTTTGTCATGGCAGTCACTTGGCATTGATTAGACGTAGACCCCCAGAAAAAAAAAAAGAGATGTCAGAAAAAGACCCAAATGAAAAGAGAGAATAACTTTTTCAGAAGAGCTGTGTGTATTTTGGATGTCCTCTGAGAAAAATATCTGCAGAGCAGATGGCAGTAGCAGGGATAGGCTGAGTCTGGAGGAGCAGAATGGCAGCTGGGAAAATGAGGAGTGGATGGTGGTAGAGAAGGAAAGTACTGAAGAGTACATAAAAGCAGCACCAAATGGAGCAGAAGCGTTGAGAAACATGCTAACATTGCCATGGAAGAGAGAGGGGGCAGAGCAAAGAAATCATTGGGAGTATGTGGCTCAAGGCAGAGAGAGGCACTGACAGCTGATTTATTTGTGCTGAAGAGCTGGTGAGTCACTGTGGGTGCAGAGCTGGCACAGCTCCCTTTCCTGGCCACTGCTGCTGGGTGCCAGGACTCCGTCTGCTAAACTGGGAGTGATGGATCTGCCGAGCACACGTGTGCCAGGTTATGTTTTCCATTCTCAAATTAGGGTTTATTGGTGCAGGTAGGGACTCAGAACCTGGCAGGAGTTGGTGTCTCTCAAACAGACAATCTGCTACCTGTGAAGCCGTTTCTTCTCCCTGGGACAGGCAAGAAATTCTGAGGTCTGTTGGCATGAAAATCAAAGAAATTAGCTCCTCCCAAATCTCCCTTGGTGCGTTACTTCTCATGGCTCCTCGGCTGCCTTGTCCTCACAGTTTGCAGTTCAAAGTCCTCACTCTTTGGCCCAAGGGGTACCAAGGACAGGCCTGTGCCAGCAGTTCCCTGGAGCACATTGGGTTGTTAGCCCTGGTTCTTTACTTGGCTTTGCAGGGCTTCCTTGGCAGAACATCCTCTGTGCTCTTGCTTCCCAGAAATAGGTGTTTGCAGCTGAGGATGATTTCTCTGAGGTGCCTTGGCTGATCTGGACTCTCTGCCCTCCTACAGGAAACCCCTGTGCTTCTCACCCCCTTTCTTCTCCGGCCCATAACTTACTCCATGGTTAATTTGTGCCAGGCAGTTTTCCATCCATTAAACATCTGCCTATGGAAGAGACTTTTGGGGAGTTGTCTTAAACTTTAGTTGACTTCCTTAACAAACCTATTGTTTACTCACAGTTGAATTGTTAACTCTTAATCCCGTCCATTGTCTTTGGGCCCCATCAGGAAGATGCAAACACCCATTTTCATTGCTTGCTTTCTTATATTAGCCCGAGTGCACGAGTGCCATGAGTTTTCTCCAAATAACCACTTCAAATACTGTGGTTTTGTCCATTTTGTACAAAAGAACGTATTTTCAGGAATATAGTTGGTCGCACAAGGTGTCCTGAGAGAAAAAAACTGTTTTCAGGCATGCTTGATCTTGAAAAATAGTGATGTATGCTTGCTAATTTTTTTCCTTTGAAAATTGGTAGCACTAAAAAAAGACTTGAATTTCTGAGTAAAAGAGACACTTTTTGCTTGTCACACATTCTTGGTTCTGATATCACCTGACAGGGAAACTAATATGTATCTAGTTTATTATAATACCTAGAGAGAGAAACAAGATGCCTTTGGGTAGGAAACCTTATTGTGAGAAGATAAAGGTCAGGACCTTAGCAAGGGCCATGAAGGTTGAAGAGAGTGTTCAAACGGTCTCTGCCTGTTCCACGGGATTAGGCATCACCATTTGATCCCATTAATGTCACAGATTGAATTTCACATCTCCATTGTACAGAGGACACAAATCCGAAAGTGGCCCTAAACAGATGCAAAGGCACTTGTGCTTCCACGGGGTGACAGTCCCAGGGTTCACACAGTCCTTGCCTGGTTGAAACACCAGGGAAAAAAAGTTTCTGAAGGTCCTCTCTGCAATTCTCCCCAGCCATTGCCAACTGAACCTTTACTGGCATGGTGAGGAGTCTATTTTAGCCATTTCTCCAGAGAATTTTAAGACTCAGTAGGTAGTTGATAACTTTGATTAAAATATATCTTTTTACAATCTTGGTTTTCTGCCTATTTCCACTATTTTCTTTGAAAAAGTCGTTTTCATCATTTGCCTTCTCTTGTAAATCCATGCACAAGGATGGATGTAACATAAAGAAAACTGGAGAAAATGTAATTTGAAAGAAAAATAAAGCCTAAACAGTTTTCAGGATTACCAGGATTTGTGTATATATTAACAGGTTGAAATATTCCATCCGGAAGGAAATGAAAAAATTAAATCCATATATGTTTGCATATTATGAGAGTGTCAAATAGAGGGAATTCAGTAAGAAACCCAGTACCCTTTGTTAGGTGAGGGTATTTGGTAAATCATGTTTTATAGCTGAATGTGGATTAGACAAGCCATAACTAATTTGTCAGGTTTTGACTGAATGCCAGGATTTTTTATTACATATATGACATTTTAATCAACTTCATCTTTGACTGAAGGCCTACTGGAGGAGGAATTTCCATCTGACCTGTCACTGTTTTTTAACAGTGAGCAAAAAAGGAAGAATGAAATGATCTAGAAGCAAATTGCTATTTTAGACAAAGTGGGGTGAAACATAACGAGATAATCGAATTGGACATTGGAGGAAATAAAACCATTTCTCATGTGACTGATTGGGTTCCTTCTGATGCACTGTGACTTTCATACACTGTGGGGTAAGTAAAGGGCTTCATCAACGTCCCCTCAGTGCTGCAAAACACATGATAGAATGGTCTGCTCATGATTCATTAAGTCCTCTGAAAAAGTGAGGGTTTATTCAAGTGCCTCAGCTCTGCCTTGTTCCCCTCGTTAGCACTCGGAGAATGGCAATGAGCTGAGAAAGAGCAGAGCTCATTTTGCAAACGCCCTGATTTACAGATCCCCCGTGCACGGACACTATCTTTGGAACATTCATTACAGATGTCGGGATCCCAAGTCTTTAATCACTGTGGTGTTAATTAATACCCTATTTGTTACTGTCGCTGGCTGAGCGCTGGATGTGCAAAATTCCACATGTGAAAGTGCTCAGTGTAATCAGGTAATACCTTAGTGAGGTGCTGCTCAGCTGGAATGTCAGAGGGTGCCAAGAAAAGCACTGCAAGTACAAAAAAAAAAAAAAAAGAAAGAAAGAAAAAGGAAGGAAAAGGAAGGTGGGAGGGAGAAGGATGAGATTGTGAGTAAGGTTTCCTTTAGACCTGGCCAATAAGGGGCTACCTCTGCAGCCAGAAATGTTGGGGTGCACTGTGTGCTGGAAGAGAGACAGGCCCTGAGGGCTGGAGAGGGAGCCTCTTTCTTGGACCCAGGGGTGATCCTGGGAGTGCATCCAGGTCACCGGGGATGGGCTGAGAGAGGATTGTGGGTTTGTGGACAGTGTTGGGCCTATGGGAAGTGATAATTGTAGTTTGTGACCTTATAGGGTATTGTTTACCTGTTACCATAATAGGCAATGTCTGTGCAATACCCCAGGTGATTGGGGGACACTGGTGAACATCTTTCCTGTTTATATGATGTGATATCCTGTTTGTGTGCTGGTATTTAGGGAATTCTGAGTGCACAATAAAGGCTTTGCACTTTCCATCTTGTGTGTGAAGTCCATGCCCTCACGTGATTACTGCAAGAAACACTCAGGCTCTCTCCTTGGAGCTGCACTGGTTCTGTCTGTCCTGGGCTGTGCTTTCCCTCCGAAGGACCAACTGCTGCACAAGTGTCCTGTGTGCTGCTGGCTGCACAAAGACCTTCTGTGGGATCAACAGGAAACATCCCAAAAGCATGCAGGGAGGAGAAATGTCTTCCAAGCAGGTGACAGGCTGCTCCCAGGCTGAAGAACAGTTGCTGGTTTCTACCGCTGGTGCTCCAAAGAGAAGGGTGTGCTGGAATATTAAATGTTCCAGCATTTCCTTCTCTTCTAGCGGCCTTCCAGTATCCTAAGGGGACAAGGTGAAATGGCTCAAACTGGAGGAGGTGTTGGGAAAAAATTCTTCACTGTGAGGGTGGTGAGGCCATGGCACAGAGGGTGTGTGGAGTGAGCTGAGGGCCCTGCCAGGGCCCAAGGAGGGAGATGGATGCCCCATCCCAGGGCAATGTGGAGCAGGAACCTCAGCTGAGTGCTCAAATTCATCCCCCAAAGCAGCCATTTCTTGCCTTTAAGAGTGCAGAGGGAGAAGCCAGGCACTCAGGGAACTGCCAGAATTGGTGCAGACGAGAGGAAGAATTAATTCTATTTCATCCCAGCAGTAGTCTTCCATTTTGGTGGTTCCAATTTCTGGATGGATTAGTGTAAAAGGCAAGATTATTTGAGATGAAAAGCTACGGTTATACTGCAATGTTCTTAACAGGACTATGGCTTCATGGCTCTGCTAATGATGGTCGTCAGTTCACCACACCACTTATCCTAAAGAGGGATGCAATTGTTTTATCTGACTTCTATCATATATCAATGGTAAGCCAGTGGATCGGTCAGAAGCATCCAGGGACCTGGTCTGTGCTATGGAAAATCTTTTATTGCACTTTTAGAATCAAACAGTCGTGTTACTGGAGTAACATGTTTAACCAAGGCTTGACCCATTTCTACTGACAAGTTCTTATGAAAAAAAAAAAGAGTGAAAACAATTTTTTCTTTCTGTATGTGTTTGAATGCCCACATGTAGCTCCATGGCATCAAGGCACGGTATCAAGGTATCAACTCTCTCTTCTATGCTTCATTGTTGATGACTGGTTAAGAAAAGGAACGAGACAGTCTACACTGGCTTGATAGAGGAATTAAGTTGTGTTGAAAAATTTTAACTGGATTTTCCAAATCCTTTATTATGACCTCCAGATGGAGAGTAGAAACTGCATAAATTAAATTAATCTGGGATGTAAATAAGTTCTGTGGTGGTCAGGTTAGTAATACCAACCCTCGCTTTGGCACTCTGGTTTCGTGAGACTTGGGCAGTTAAATTTGGCTCTTGATGGCTTTCAAAGCTGTGAAGGGGTCCAAAAAATTAAACTTGCTAGGTCATGATATGGTTGGGAATTTTCAGAGAGTAAGAATGACTGTGCACAAAACATATCTGAATAATATAACTTAATTTCGCATTATACGAATCAGATGTAGTTAAACTGCATCTAAAAACTTACATTGCTTATGGCTGCTTCATCCTCATGTTTTACCCATGCAGCATTTATTTCTTTCATTTTTTTGCCTTTTCATTTTCTAAAATCTGATTTAAAAAAAAAAAAGTGACAAGTTGTGGTCTAGGCATTGATGGGCAGAATCCTACGCCTTTTTATGAAAAGAAGTTAAAGACAAGATGACAAAGAAAGGAAGAATGGGGTCAGGTGAAGGAGCCCTAGCAAAAAAAATCAGAATAGGGACCCTGGTCTGAAGGAAAAGAAGAAAGAATGCACAAAGGTCCGGAGACAAGAGGAGCAAGAAATAAACCAGGGGAGAAGAAGGAAGCTTCTGGTAATGGCAGAGGGGAGAAATAATGAGTGGATGTCTTTCTTTTTCTTTTCAGTTACCATCAGCATCTGTTACTGATAATTTCTGTGTTTTTGAAGAAGAGCTGGTATAGTGAGTGAGCCAGCCCACCAACATAGCCAGCAAAGGAAAAAGAAGAGAACAGGTTGGAAGAAAGGGAAATGCAGGGGGTTTATATCTGATGGTAAACACTTTCATCCTTCCCTGCTGCTTGAATAATGCATCCTAATTTGACATGACTATACTGGTCACCAAGTTCATGCTAGGGTTATATAATCACAATCTGATCATTTTTCTTAAGTGCTGCTCAGCACAGAATCCTTTTATGTGGATAAAGGAAAGCAGCTATTCTTTTTCTTGTGATTTTTGGCTTGGGTTGATAGAAGTGTCAGCCAAGAATAAAAATACCTTTATAATCTTTAGCCTTTTTCCCTCCAACACTTGTGAGTTGTACTATTATTTCTCCATTGTCCTTCTATCAGCTGACAGAGAGCCTGGTGTTTATGCCTCTGTTGGTTTAATAGTACATGGCTTTTGTCCAAGTTTATTGAAGAATGCTCCAGAAAATGAGTGTGGCCTTCAGATTGTGCCTGCCCGTATGTGAATGACTTTGGCTTTTTTATTTCTCCCCTCTCTGCTCAGAGGCACGAAGCTGGAGCTCAGCCCCATGTCATTGCTCCACATCTGTGTCACGTGAATTCCGTGACTGATGTGATCTGGATTTTCTGGGGCTGTGCAAAATGCCTCAACTCCAGTGACTGCTGTTATGACAAAGTTAGGAGCACCACCTGCCACTTACCCACCTACCCTTCCTTTTCCAGCTCTGAAGTTGTTTCTGTGGGAAAAGCTGCAAAGGATTTTATTTCTATGTAGATTAACCCTTTCTCAATATTGTATTACTTTTTTCTTTTTTTTTTTTTTTAATAATGTGGCCACTGTTGTTTCAAGGAAAAACTCGCTTCCTCAGAAAGTCTTTGCCAGTCCTTTTTCCCTGTAAATGAAGTGAGGTGCAGCCACCATGGTTCAAATTGCACTTGCAACCTCAGCTCAGGGTTTAAGTGTGCCTGGTTCTGCATTTGTTGTGAGGCTTGAAAGGTGAGTGATGCTGCAGCAAAGAGCCTTGTCGGTGTCACCCTCTTTAGGAATGGAATTGCACTGGCAGGAGAGCTGAGTTCTTATGGCCTATGAGTAATTTAGGCCCTCGTCACTCTGTAGTTTTAAAAAAGCCAGCTTTTTCAGCTCCTACAGGAGACGTGTCTCGTGCACAGTGATTTGTGGTGAAATACTGGCTGTGATTTGGGTGCTCCTCATAGGAGCAATTAGACACGGAAATGTTGTCTCTCTTCCTTGAAAATGTACCACCTGTCTGCATAGGCCCATCCAAAGAGCAGAACAAGACTTACATGAACTTTACATAGGGGATTAGTAGCTTTCAGAAGAATTTACAGTTACCTGACTGTTGTTTTGCAGAAGAAATAGGTGTATGTTAAGTACTCGCACAGTTGTAGAGCTGTTGATATGAAAATACAGGATCGGCTTTGTTTTGCTGGGTTTTACACATACATTGTATTTAAATGTTTGTTGCAGAGGCAGCTATTGATTTTCACTGCATGATTGCTTGGTGGGGAGCTTTTGGATTTCAAATTTTGCAACCAGCAGCAAGGCACTGAATCGATTCTCCTTGTCTGACAATAGTGCTACCCTCTGTACTCCCTTCCTTTCCTGTAAAACAGGGAAAATGAGTGTCCTGCGTGGAGGGTCCCTGTGCTTCTGCCTGGGGTGGGAATGTCCAAACAGGGCAATTTGCACCTCTGCTGAGCAGGGGGTTTGTCACACACTGCAAAGCCAGCATGGGCTGGACTTTGGGTGAGGTACAGCCTCGTGTAGCACACACACCCTGAACCCATTGTGTCCAGAAAAGTGGCTTTGCTTCATGGACCCGGATGGAAAAGGGTGAATCCTGGAAAACTGGGCTAACAACACTCATAGCATGTTTAGAGGGTGTCTTCTGCAGATAAAGTCAAGAATGTTTGTGGAGCATTCCGACTCTAGGTCAATACATTGTTAAAACAAAACAAAACACTCATCAGGAAATGAACAATTTTATATTTAATGCTGGCTTTGGATGCTATGCAGCAAATAAAGGCTCTGAGCAATTTGTATAATAGGAATTGTAAATAGATTTCCCTGCGCTGAGCCCCACAGAACTTTTGCACTAAATCTGGCACTTCTAATCTTTTGCATGTCTGACTTTGTGTCCGTAAGCTTTTCAGGATTTGTTTACAGTGTAATAGATGTTTAAAACTAATGATCCAGTGAAATTAGCCTGGTAGAGTAGAAAAAAAAGGTGGTTGGGATTAATGTGCTGTGTTGTTTTTGAAAGATTTGGGATATATGGTAATTTATTTATAAATGCATATATTATAGGATGACCAAAAGTTTTCAGCCTCCAATAAGAGTTAAACCAGAGAGTAGCCTAAAGCCTCAAGTAAAAGTCTGGTTAAATCTTTTACAATATTTTAGTTTCTAGCATCTAAAACGCCTGAGCCTTTATGATGCCTGTTTTCTTTTTAATGTGTGGTCTGGGACAAGACTGGAAGGGAAAGTCATGCTGTCTGTGAAGCTGAGAATGGCTACTTAGCATCCAAATATGTAATTAGGGAGCTTTTCATGCCTTTTTAATAAGTTGTAGTCATTAGTAAATTGCCAGTCTCATACCCCTCAAATGATTCAGAGTCTTTAAACTTGACTGGACTGGCCCAATTCCATTTAGAGCAGATGCTTTTTTGTCTCATTTTATTCTTTGCCTTTTGTTAGGGGCTTCAGCTGCAAGGAGAAAAAAATGGTAGTTGCAAATAAAAGGCAGGACAGTGAAAACACAGCTCCTCTCCTCTGCCAAAAGCAGACAGAGATCTCCCTCCTCTGCCTTTCTCCCGGCTGGAGAGTGAGGGCTCTGATCCTGTGTCACCCCGCCACACTCCTGCCAGGAAAACCGGGATAAATCAGGGATCCTGCCTAAATACTTCTAAAATTGTGTTTGGTGTTTACCTACAGGGACCCTGAGGAAAACTAATGCAAATTAACTGGAGGTATGAAAGTGGATTAAGATGCATTAAAGCTAAACTGCATGATCTCATACAGATGCTGTTTCTCAAAATTACCAAGACTTTAATCTCATCAGGATTAATTGACCTTTAGTGTAAATCCAGGCAAATAAAATGAAAATGTGTTGGCTATGAGTTAGAGTGCTTATAAATCAGTAATCACTTTTAAGTTCATTTCTTAATTAAAAAACTAGTTGATTAATTGCAGGGTTATTACAAATGGACTTTAAAATTAGGTTGGTCACATCGCATTTGGCTGGCATTTTAAGTTTTAAACTGGGCTATTTATATGGAATAATTCATTTAACCAGAAAGTCACCAGGTAGGTGCCCACAGCCTGTACAACCATGAAAATATACCCTGGGTTTTGAAAACCCTGGGTAGAAACTTTTGAGTCCTTTAAGTTAATTTTGCTTTGGCTCGTGGTCTACAGTAAGGCTGAGGAGTCAGAGAGTTTTTCCTTTTCTGATTTCTGAACCATATATGCTGAAAACCCAACAAGCTGTGCAGCTGTGTCCGAGTTCACCCTTCAGGTACATTTTTTGCTTCTCGTGGGATCCTCACAAGCAGATGAAATACTGCCCCAGCACAAAATCCCACCCTTACCTTAAGGAATATGCAAGAAGTGATTCACTCATCTTTCTGTCTTCTTCTTTTTTTTTTTTCCTCTATATTCATATATATGTTTGCACTGAGAAAGTTGGCAGTGCTTTAAATTAATGGGCTACCAAGACCTTTAGTCATCCTCTCAGGATGTTCTGGATGGATGAACGGAAGTAATAATCTTACTGTACCGTTTTTAATTTATTCCAGCAAAACTTTTTCCCTGGCTCATTCTGAAAGTGTAGATAAATCACAGGCTATTTTATCTGGGAGATGAGGGAAATAATTAGCTATCATTCTGAAGACAATTGTAAAAGCCATCTTTAAAAAAAAATTCTCTAAAACCCCAAAAGTCTATGAATTTACATGTGCACTGATACAATAAACATGGGCCAAAGAAATGCCATGAAGAAAGAGTTCCATGGGACACTAATTCAGCTAATAATGTACATAGGCATTTTTTGGTGTCAAAGACATGAATTATCACCGTATTCCTGTCCAGAGAGCCCAGCTGTGCTATCCAAGGGATGGGTATGATCTCATAAGTTATCTAGGGCTGCCAGAGATGTGGTTAAACTGCAGGCTGCCACACGGGCAGAACTGAGAAAATAAACCCTTCTGATGCTTGGAACTTCTGCCCAAAACACAGCTATCCTCTTAGGACCTGCAGGATCTCTGCAGTACTCACACAGGGGCACGACTCCGCACACACGATGGAGAGGTGCAAAGCGTTTATTGCGCAGGAAAATATTCCCTAAATACCAGCACCCAACAGGATATCACATCATATAAACAGGAAAGATGTTCACCTCAGTGTCCCCCAATCACCTGGGATAGTGCACAGACGTTGCCTATTATGGTAACAGGTAAACAATACCCTGTAAGGTCACAAACTACAATTGTCACATCTCATAGGTCCAACACTGTTCACAAACCCACAATCCTCTCTCAGCCCATCCCTGGTGACCTGGGTGCACTCCCAGGATCACCCCTGGGTCCAAGAAAGAGGCTCTCTCCAGCCCTCAGGGCCTGTCTCCCTTCCAGCACATAGTGCACCCCAACAGATCTCCTCCCTTTCCTTTAACAAAAGCTGTTTTTTAGGGGCTTAACCTGATAACCCTGGGTTTATCCAAAGAAGCTCTAGAAAGCCTGGCTGTCAGAGGCAGATGGGCAGGTCCAAGTGATATGGATTAGCTTGGTCCTTTTATTTTGGGAGAATTTTACCCAAAACCTGAGATGGGCATCGCAGCGCTGGATGTTCCAAGCCATGAAATACTCATTCAGGCACTGCAATAATCCAGGAATCATTTAAACACTTGGGATCCCTTGAGCTGTGTTACTTTCTGCAATAACCCCCGTGGTTTTTCACATGCTGTCTCTTCTGAGTCTGCCTGGAACCCCTCTCCAGCCCCATTTGTGTTGCTGTGGTGAGCCTTCAGTCCACACACTTCCAATCTGGCAACCTTTTGTGGTCCTGCTGCAACCCTAAACCGGACAGCTGACATGAATCCCAACTGTCCAGCACAGCCTCAGGCCCTCCCAGTCGGGCAGATTAACTGCTATAGATTGCTCATTGTTTTTAATCTTCCACCCCATCTACACCATCCAGGCACGCAGCTTTCCAGAAGGGGAAAGGAAAAAGAAAAGAATTAAAAATTCCCTTTCACATTACTGGAGCCTAAAAATCGTACAGTACCACTATTTCTACTCTTTCTGATTATCAGCAGTCACTTTATCTTGCAAGGTGTATGACCCATGGTAATTTCAGGAATGACCTACAGTAAGGGCCAAGCACTTTTCTTCATTCTGCATCCAGTCCAGTTTCTGTCATGTTGAATAAGAGGACGAATTCAGGTGACTATGGTGGTTTGACCTCCACTGGGTATATCTGAGAAGTTTTCTGAAGATACTGTCCCCAGTGTCCTGCCACTTGGGTAGCTGGATCGTGCCTTTTTCCTTTTTTTTCCTTTTGTTTTTTAACTCTCATAGCATGAACATTATTTTGCATTTAAGTCACCTTTGAAAACAATTTTGTGGTCGCTGTCACTGATTTCTCTGTGCAGACCCCACTAGAGAGGTGCACAGGCTCCTCCATCAAAGACGACACTTCCATGAAAGGAAATAGATATAAATAGAAATAAATAGATATAAAACTATGATGACTTTCTTAGCTTGTTTCTTGTCCTCTCTTAAAAGGGAGGAAGCTCAACGAAGTGCCTGAATCCTAAAATCACAAAATAAGGAGATGCCAACTCTTTTCTCTCTATATCAGAGGATGATAAGGGGCAGCTCAGAAAGCCTCATAAAGAAAACAGTCTTCACAAATGCTATTAAACCTCCTTGAACCAGAGCAGGTAAATTGTGTGCTCGTACAAGGATGACTCTGTATATTCAGATCCCAGGAAAATGTGGACGCCATATGACAGAACAGGCAGTACAAACATGAGATTGTTGGAGAGCCAGCCTAGAAAGCAGAGTTAAGGGTGGTGCATAGAGCAGTCGTCTATAAATCCTCTATCCCTGACTGCTCTACTTGTCTCATTCTGCTGGCACTGTGCTATTATTACACATTTAATGATAGCTGCTTGTAAGCTGCTTACCAATCATATCCACACACACCTGCTCACACATTCCTGACAGCTCCCAATGTATTATTGACAGAAGCAAAATGGATCTTTTCCTGTGGACACGCGTTTTCCTGATCTTCTGCAACAAGGGAAAGGGGCAGAAATGGTGTTTCAGCTAAAGCCAAGTGAAATTAATTGAAGCTGGGGATACAAACTGCCATTTCCTAAAATCTGGAAGCTTCCAATCAACACAAAAATTTTGTCTTCTAGTTACTCTTTGTGGCTCTTGCTTTGTCTTTGAAAGGGACAATTTGGGAAAACCTGGAATTTTCGAAGAAAGGTTTTGATGGGCTCAGGAGCATGAGGTGGGATCAGATCCCAGACCACTTTTCCAGTCTGTCTTTCTCTGTGTTCCAGCAGCTGCAATTGGGTTTAGTTCTTGTGACCCAATGACATGCACTGGTCACAAAGTGAGTGCAATAGTGACTCTTAGCTCCTGAAAACACAAAATAAACTTCAGACACTGTTTTTCTCTCTCCTGAGCAGAAGGACCCTGCTTCCTCCCATAAAGAAGTTAAGGAGGAAAGGTTAAAAACTTCATATTTTCAAAAATCAGACTTTTCCTTGCACTTCTTAGAAGCTGCAGGGCTGACTTTGGGCTTCTCATTCTGATCTTTAGGGTTTTTTTCCTCAAATGTTGCTGATCAATGAAATCTTTCAGTGAATCTTGACCAGGTGCCTTGTACTTCCTTTGAAATAAAAAAAGATTAATGTATACAGTTCATCCCTACCTTGCAGAATGTTATGTCCTGGCGTCTCACACCTCTCCTCAGTGAGACTTCTCACCCTCAGAAGAGGGGCTTGTGACCCATCCGTGCCAGTCTCTGTGCCTTTCCTTCAGCCTCCTTTGGATGTCGTCTTGGCAACTACAAAATGAAAGGAAATGCATGGAAAAGTGGTTGTTTTTATAACCCAACCACACCTGACAGAAGCTCGAGCAAAGCTATTTTTCTGCCATGTATCTGTCTGGCACACGGTTGCCCACGAAATTCCTGTCCAGGTGTACGACAATAGAATTGTTAACTGTGTGTGATAGTTTGGGCAATGGTGTTCTGTTGGCTTGGTTCTCTTGAGATGATTTCAAATACAATGGACAACTGAGAGAGGGAAAGCCAGTGATTGCACCCATGGGCTGGAGAGCAGGGCTCTGCCACTTTGGCAGTTTACAGTAATTCAGTGGTGTTTATGACGATAAGAAAGCAATTTGGTGAAAGTGAGGTAAAGCAGCCAATACAGAGCAAGATAAAGCTGCAGTTAATTCAACCATCAGGAAACTGACCACTGAAAAATGTTCCTGATATGTCATTTTGAGTCAGTCCAGGTTGTGATTTTACTCAATCCACTCCTTGTTTAAGTTTCAGTGCTAAAAAGACCATTTGTCAGAGTGTCACTCAAACAAACCATGCAACAGATACAAAGCACCCACAGTACATTGCTGTGGTGGAGCAGGACAGAGGCCCTTGCCAGCAAAGTTTTTCTTATACTGTTTGTATTTCATCAACCTTTCCAAAAGATAAAGACGTGATGTTGGTGGGAAACAAAATCCAGTAGTCCAATGGTGTTTATCAACTGCTTAGAGCCAGAATTGTATGAGAAGTCAAACTGAAAGTGAGTAAAGACAATAAACAGAATGATAGATGTACTGGCACCTATTTGCATGTTATTTCAAGTCGTTGACAGGCTGGGATATGGCCTGTGCATACACAAATGTGCTTTTGCCCTCACGTTTTTGCCAGGCATTCTCTCTGCGAGCAGCAGTGTAACTCTGGCGCCTACATTCAACAAAAAAAAGCAGCTCATGAGAAAGCTGTACCAGAATCCTGCACACAGGCCTTCCTGCTCTCACTAATCATCAGCAAATAGGGAATATTGATCTGAAAAATTCCAGTAGATTTAGTCATCAAGCAAAGGGTCCTGTTTTAGACAAGAAATTGAATAGTGCTACAATAAACTGTGCTTTAAAAACGTGTCCTTAAGGCCAAATTCGGGGGGGTTTCCACTTTGCAGGAATTCACACTACCACCACTAAAACTATAGCATAAACATTCACCACTGTGGAGAAGGGTTTCAAAACATGATTCATAACTAACATGAAATAAAGTGATTGTTTTGGGACACAAGGCAGTGTATCAGAAGTGCACTAGTAACAAGACAGAATCCCCTCTATTTCTCCACCAGCTAAAGACTGAACTGACAGAGAAATAACCCTCTGTTACTGGAAGTGGATATTTGATGTTCTGAGAAGAGAGAAAAACCATGTCATGACGTCAGGTAATTTCTCAGCAGAGAGGAGGAGGAGGACAGCTAAAATCTGGGCTGTAAGTCTGTCAAGTTTCTGGAATTCAAATCAAGTAACTCTGGGGCTGTTACAGGTAATATGGCTATTAGCAAAAAGGCTCCCTTAAACCGTAGACCAAGAGTGGAATTTTCCCATTGCTTCATAAGCACACTCAGATCATGAGGTTCCTGCCAATTTGTCTCCCTCCTTGTTCAGCAGGGGAAGCAGCTCTGATGACAAATGGAGAAGGTTCCTTTTTCACTTTTTTAGGGACACACACCGTCTTATACACACTGCTAAAAAGCTGCTCAGCAGCAGGCTTTGTATTTAAAGTTCCCCTTCAATTTTCATGTTCTTCTAGTTTTGCATCTGCTGACTACCTCAAGGAGGGCATCAGGGAAGAGTTGGTTTGGGGGGTGTTTTTTTAAAGGCACAGAATGTAACCCAACTGAACGAGCCATCTCAGAGATGGATGCTGCTTGAAACGTGAAATCAGCCCAGTAGATTTCTAATAAAGAGACCAATTTAGGATGATCTAAATTGAGTGAGAGCTGCTGAAGGAATTCAAAACCACAAGGCTTGCAAGATTCCTTCTAAAATCCCAACTCTGGCATCAGCTGCCCAATAGAAAGCCATCATGTGTTATGGTGGGATTCATTTTGCTTAATTTTTGATGTCTAATCATGCAGGAGAGCTCTCTCTGCAGCATCATAACACAGATGGGAGGCTAGACAGAATGAACTGCTCTGTGGGAATTCTGTGGGAGCCATGGAAGTGCCCTGAGCTCACTGCTGACGTGAGGCAGGTGGCTTCAATACTTACTTCAGGTTAGAAACCTCTCTTCACATGACATTTTCAGAGCTGAATCCTTCCCCTTGAGGTGCAACTGAGCTGTTGGTGCAGTGAATGACAGCTGGAGATGTCTGTGAAATTTAGGGCAAGTGCACACTGAAATCTTTAAATGGTAGATGAATATTCTTTAGAGACATGACAGCACTTACCCTGGCAAGAGTCCTAATGTAAACAAAAATTGCCTGGCATACAAAGTGGGGGTTTGTCATTGCTTTTTTTCTGTTTTACTCAGGAAATGGATGGAGGTTATTTGGACACCCCTTCCACGTAAGTGTCTCTTCAGTGCAGGAGAATGGCACCGTCGGTGGTGTGGTGGGAAACCCAGGAGCAAGCCTAGAGCAGGGGTTTTGACAAAATTGCGAAAGCACTCTCCACCTGATATATACTAAATGGCAGAAAAATGTCATCACCCTCTCTCACAGACACAAAGAAACACCCAAAATCGTTTTAGCCTGCAGCCAGGAGTTTGAAACGTGCACCAAGCTGCACCAGCCCACTTTTCAGAGACTAGATCTTGGTTTTGGTCTCAGTATCTCCTCTCCCTTCTGTGCAGGAAGGTGCTTCTCTTCACAGAAGGGCTGCAGTGACTCGGTTGTTGTTGTTCACTAAATGTTTGCAAGATTAAATGCAGTGTGTGAGAAAGCCCTGACACAGGCATGGCTTGGGTCTGCAAGCTGGGTTTGTCTGTGTTCTTCTGTGAGGAGCAAACACCCTTTGCTATTAGAAATTGCTCGTTATTAATTACTATTTCATTTTATTGATTTTATTGTATTGTATTGCATTTTGTAAAACGGTTCTAGAGTACTGTGGAAAGCACAACCCCTCCGTGTTCTCTGCTTCTCCTTAGTCCTGACACATCAAAGCAGCGGCCACGGGGAGACATCTGTCACTAGTTAAAGTCATGGTTGTGGAGGTAGAACCTCCTCTTCTGTTTGGGCCAATGTGGGCAGCCCTTTGATGGATGTGTTCAGCCTTCATCCAGTTTGATCACCCCGTGCAGCCCCTTGTTCAGATCTGCGTGTGAACAAGAATGTCCTGACCTGAGATCCTTTTTAATACAGCAGGGATCCGTGATAGAAACCATCAAAGGAAACCTTTGATCTTTTGACTATCTCTTAGTCATCTGCTGCACAATGCAAATAATAATGAAAACAAAACTAAGGAGCAGAGCAGCTACATTAAAGAATCAGGCTTGTTGCCGGCAACGAAGCTAATCACTGAGGTTTTATCCTAGCCTCAGACTCAAAGAGAAAGAGGGGGGAGGGAAGAGAAAAAAGGGGAGGAAAAAAAAGCTGTGCTCAGCAGTGAAACCTCTTTACTACACTGAAACATTCCAGGAACACCAGTTATTTTAAGTCAGAGGAGTTAACGAGAGACACAAACATGCAGCCACTCTTTACAGTAGAATTTAATAAATAATCCTTATTCCAGTGTCCTCTTTTGGGTCTAACTTGCACAGAAATATGTATCAATGTACATCATAATTTAAGTATCACTCAGTTAATCAAACTAAATGAGTACTACTGGAGTCTTCACTGCCTTTACTCTTTTTTGCCCTCCCCTTCCTCCCCTCTCCACGCACCCACCCAACAGACCCTGGGGATGGAAAGCATCTTGATTCAGAAAGTGAGTATACCACTCTAGGGAAAGAGTAGCTTAAAAATGTGAATCTCTTTGCTGTAGTCTCATTTGGTTTTGTAGCATTTTCTGAGACCCCTAAAACCCCAAACAAATGTGTGTGAGAGTTGGGGCCTGAAGAAGTCTGTGTGCGTCCACACACGCGTGTGCGTGTTCTTCTGTCTGCTTGTGATTTTGGGAACTTACTGAGGGATTCTTTCAAGCTCTAATGCCAGGCATGTCTGTTTATATACTTTCTTTCTCTTGTTTTCCTCTTGCATGTAATTATTTAGGTGAAATTTCGATCTGGCAAAAAAGCCTTGACGTTTTAAATCATTTATTAAGTGAACAGAAACAGACAGAAACACCAGCAGTTTTCCCCTTCTGTGTGTGTTGTCGGTAGCTCTGAGCTCTGCTCAAGATGTCAAATTCTCTCAGAGGCTGAAAATGGTGCACAATTTCTGCAGCCCATCTGCATGGCCAAAATGAGTCGCTCTTAGCCAAGATAACTAAACTAGCCCAGCAGGCCAAAGAAATAAGGTACAGCTGTCAGGCAAAAAAATCTCCATCACCTCTGTGATGATTAACTCAGATACTTGATCTCTTGTAAGAAGGGAGATTTCTTGGGTAAAGAGGCCAAATTAATTCAGATATCAGCTTCAGTGGACAGATATTATGAGCTAAAGTCACAATCTTAATTTCAGTTATTCTGAGCTGGAGAGTTCCAAGGATAAGCAGTGATCTGGGGCCACAAATACGTTTAAGGTTGACACAAAGAAACTTTCAAAGGAGGCCAAAGGTAGAGTGGAGCAGACAGGTTTGCATCGGGGAAAGAAACCACTTTTTGGGAGATTAAATTGCTGCAGGTCGTAGCAAAAAGTGAAAACTTCTGAATAGAAATTTAAAAAAACCTCTAAGAACAGAGATAGCAAATGATGCAGCAGGTTAGGCCAGGAGGAGAGCAGCAGCAATGAGCAGCAAACAAACAGGAAAACAAGCTCACCCAAAAGCTTGCCTGGGTTTTCAAAAGTTTCTCTCTCCATCTTAACAAAGCAAACGTCCTCCATAAAAGCCCTGCTCCACAGGAAAATGTGTTATCACCCCTGATCTGAACTGACAGATGTTACCCGGGTTCTGTGGAGAAACTCTTATGCCAGGGTGTGAGCCCAGGGAGTTGTTTCCTCACTGGAGTTTCACATCAGGCAGCAGTGCTCCCCCAGACTGACCTCCCAGAAGGACTCCCGGGCTCTGAGCAAATCTGACCATCCTTGAGCCAGAGGGAGGTTCCCTGGAGAACAGGAGCTGTGGGGGAGAAGGAAGATGTGGGAGAAAAAAGCTGTTAAAAATATCCAGGGCTGTATCACGCTCAGGAAGTGGCGCATCAGAGAGGAAGGCAAAAACAGAGCTGTGAGAAAAAGGAGCTCTAAATGCTGGATTTATAAAATCTTTCCTGACACTCTGAGGAAGACAAGTGAGGGACACTACCTACGGTTGTCTCTCAAGATATTCAGCACAGTGCAAGTAACAGGCATGTGGGCACTCAGGAGAGGGATTTGGCCACTGTTGCTCCACATCAGCATCGAAACACACCAGCCCTTTTACCTGCTGATTCTTCCCTAGTCCTGGGGGAGGGTTAGAAACTACCATGAAAAAATAGCCTTGGTAGATGCCATTTCTAAAAGGGGTCTCCTCTAAATTATTGTTTCCTTTTTTAGAGGGTACGAGGGAGGCTTTAATGACAGAGGAGTAACTCTCTGATTTGCTGGATTTGTCGGTGCCATGGTGTTAGAAGGGACACAGCAAGTTTACTTTAGAGCTGGATGGACCTGGGCAGACACTCAAAGTGGAGGTGCTTTGGATTTTTATGGTGGCACATCTACAAAAGCCAGAGCAGTTCAGAGGGGCTGACAACACCATCATTTTTCTTAACTGTAGCTGAGTTGAGAGACCTTCAAAAGACTTATTGTTGTACCAGCGCTGAACCCTCAGACTGTATCCAGTGGGCTTTAGGTTGGTTTTATTTTCATATAGGATCGCCTTCCTGATTTTGTTTTCCTGTCTTTTTTTAGCACTGGAGTTTTGCAGTCGTTATTGGCAAGGGAGTGGAAATTTTACTTAAATATGTCACTGGTGGTATTTGAAAGGAAAAAATAAAGATATTTTAAAAGTCCTGCTTAAATAACAAAGGATTTTCCTTTTCTTTTTTTTATTAATATCCATGAGCTTTTTGTTGTCTCTTGTTCCTTTCTTTCTGGACTTAGGCTAAGAGATTTTTTTTTTTGTGTTTACTCTTACTAGCTTTTGTGCCACTTTAATTTCTGTGTGTATTTTTAGCAAACCACCATCTGCACAATTAATGGAAAATCCCATTTTACAGAGGTTTTTAAAGTTATTGTTTCAATTGTGTTACAACACAAAGATAGCCCCTGTCCCAGAGAGCTTCCAGTGTGAGACTTAAACAAAATGCAGCTTCTAACTAAACAGACTCTGAATCCTTCACAAAAATAAAACATTGCCTGTCAGAAATAATATATAGAACTCTTTAATATGAAAAATTGCAAATCTTCAACTGACCACATATCCTGCAGGAGTAATTATGTCATTTCAGAAGAAAATAAAACAGCCATGTTTTGTCAAATATAAGACATTTCACACACTATCAATTTTGCAGATATAAATACCTGGGGGCATACACAAACCCTGTGATCACCAATGGCAAATTGCCAATTGAGGACAGATTCATTAAACATTAGAAGTATCAGGCACCCACCCAAACCCATAAATTAAAATTTTAAGCCTTGAATGTTATGCCACTGCATACAAGTTAAATATGTTTGGAGACGTTTTTATGCAGCCTAATTAGAACTGGATGGAAATCCCAGTTAAAGTATGATGTAGCTCTTCCTTAGCGTAGTTTTCTTGGCAAAATCCAGCCGTATTCCTTTCTGCAACTTGCTGCAGAAAAGAAGCTGGTGGTAAATCGGGTCCAGAGGACATTGGGAAACTGCTGGAACGGGATGGTTAAACCAGCCTGGTTTGTTTAGGTGGGACCACCAGTAAACCTTTGTGATCTGCAGGCAGAAAGAGCGAGTCCTTAATTAATATCCTCAATAGCAGTGACTAATCTGCTTTGAAACCAGCTGCTGTCACCAGATGAAATTGTCAGCAGGCTTCTGCAGCTCCTGTTTGAGCAGCCAGTCTCTGTTTCCAGTTTTTAAGAGCAATGTGCATCTCAGCAACCAGATACAGTTAAAGCTGGAGTTTAAACAGCGCTGCAAGCCTGAGCCTCCTTTCCTCATCTTGTCACCGGGCTACACCCACCCACAGCAGTGGCCAGGGCAGACCTCTGTGCACTGGACGCGGCAAAGGGAACAGCCTGAGGCAGGAGCTGCTGAATTTGCCATCCAATCAAAACTTGTGCAGTTTGGTCTGTAGTCGAGGGTACACTGGGGAGTCGAAGATGAAAAGCCGTAATGGTCTCTTGCTCTCTTGCAGAGGGAGAGATGTTCTTTCCCCTCGACTGAGCTCGTACTTGGCATTCCATCCAGCTCCAGATTTCTTACTCATGCTCAGCTGGCACTTTGCTGGGTGCCATTGCACGAGGAGCTTGCAAAGGGTGGCTCTCAGTTGTGGTCTTTTTCTCCTTTTAATGGGGAAATTGGTGTAACTGTCAAAGATTCCCTATTGCTGTGTCAAATCACTTCTTAGCTTTAAAATTACAGCAATAGACACATTTTTCTTTCTGTTTTTTAATAAAATTTGTTCCCTTCTGGCCAAAGGATCTCAGTACACTAAACTTCAGGCATTTAAAAAAAAAATATTTGGTCTCCATAATTTTGAAATGTTAAGATTGAAATATTTTGAAATACAAGACAGAATATTCTTCATATTATTTCTTTCCACAAGAAGGCTTCCTCTTGTTTACAGCTAAGAGGTAGCTATGCAGTGCTGCAAACCAGAGCACAGGCAGTGATGGGGATAAAGGGAGACCAAACAGATCTGTCATGATTCAGTTGTGGAGAGCTGATTCCCTGCTCCCCAGATCCCAGCTATTCCCAGAGGAAAGTTCCTAGTCCAGACCAGAGCTGGTGAAGGAGCTAAATTCAGTACCAGTACGGGTGGGAACCTGGGCAACAGTATGACCAAGAGTCACCACCTGGCAGCTTTTGCAGCAGTGCTGGGACTAAACCCAGGGGCCTCCCTGGGCACTTTTTCCCCTTTCCTGATAAACCTGAACTTAACAGAGCAACTGTGAGGTAGCGATAATTTTTTAGAAGTTACAAATGGTCTGAGCAATCCAGCGATGAGTGAGGTGCTCTTTTGGTCAAGTCACAGATGGGAATGACAGTTATAAATTAATGAAATTGCAGCAATTATGGTTTTCATCCTGATTCCCTTTTCAGAGATAATGATGAAAGGCTCTGGAGGTAGAGAACACAGGATGAAAAATTGATTGTAGAGCATATTCAGAAGTAGGAAACAGCAACAAAAAACCTCCACTGACTGTGGCAAAGATCCTGCAGGGAATGCTGATTGTGGATGATTTCTGTGAAGGACTGGATATTAGTGCCTTTCATGGTAAATTAAGGTTGGGTTACTTGGCATTAGCTCTGTTTGAAGTTCAAACAAAAGATAAAGGTCCCTTCAAAAATAACACAAGGAATTTTTTTTTCATGTTTTGTTTTGGGTTTTTTTTATCAAATTAATAATGCTCATGTACTCCCCATTTGCCCTGCAGCTAAGATTCATGAGTGTGTATATGCATAAATGAGAGATACAGGCTCTCAGAATTTACCACAAAAATTAAAACAGGAAGGCAGATGGCAGTCTGTTATTCCATCTGCATTTCACTTAATCAGCTACTCTTATCAGAAATGCTGCTTAGGGAATCAGTGGTTCTTGTTTCTCCTTTGCAAACTAGAGCTGCTTTTTTGTAAACATCCTGCTGGCTGACCTACAGGCAATACCTGTCTATATGTGAGAAAAGTGAAAGAGAGCAAGGTTACCTAAAAACATTGAGCATATATTGGCTGGGTTTAGCAGAAAAGCTTTGCCTCAAGATAAGTCTGGAGCATTAATTTTTCTCATTGAGCTATTGTAAAGGAAAAAAGAGGAAGGAAGGAAGGAAGGAAGGAAGGAAGGAAGGAAGGAAGGAAGGAAGGAAGGAAGGAAGGAAGGAGGAAAGAAAGGAAGAAAGAAAGAAGGAAAGAAAGAAGGAAAGAAAGAAGGAAAGAAAGAAAGAAGGAAAGAAGAAAGAAGGAAAAAAGGAAAGAAGGAAAGAAGGAAAGAAAGAAGGAAAGAAAGAAGGAAAGAAAGAAGGAAGGAAAGAAAGAAGGAAAGAAAGAAGGAAAGAAGGAAGGAAGAAAGGAAGGAAGGAAGGAAGGAAGGAAGGAAAGAAAGAAGGAAAGAAGGAAGGAAGGAAGGAAGGAAGGAAGGAAGGAAGGAAGGAAGGAAGGAAGGAAGGAAGGAAGGAAGGAAAGAAAGAAAGAAAGAAAGAAAGAAAGAAAGAAAGAAAGAAAGAAAGAAAGAAAGAAAGAAAGAAAGAAAGAAAGAAAGAAAAAAGAAAGAAAAAGAAAGAAAGAAAGAAAGAAAGAAAGAAGAAAGAAAGAAAGAAAGAAAGAAAGAGAGAAAGAGAGAAAGAGAGAAAGAGAGAAAGAAAGAGAGAAAGAGAGAAAGAGAGAAAGAGAGAAAGAGAAGAAAGAAAGAAAGAAAGAAAGAAAGAAAGAAAGAAAGAAAGAAAGAAAGAAAAAGAAAGAAAGAAACAAAGAAACAAAGAAAGAAAGAAAGAAAGAAAGAAAGAAGGAAGGAAAGAAAAAGACTGGCAGGCTGGACACTGTCACAGCAGATTTGTGGAGTAAATTTACCTATTTTTTCAGGCATGTATTTTAATAAGATTTAATGAGCTGCTGAAAAGAGGACTGCTGCTTTTTTTTGGGCTGATGGCAGTAAGATGAAAACAAGAGGCTTTTTAGAATGACGTTAACTTGCACTTTAGAAGTTAATAGAACTCCTATGAATTTGTGTTGGCAGCACCTGGAAGAAGCAGGTGGAAATTCCACTGAGATAAATGGCAAACCAGGGGAAGAACAAAATAATAAAGTCTTATTTGCAAGATCTGGATCCAGCATCAGTCCTTCTGGCAAAATGTTTTTCAAAAGCAGCAGAAGTCCTGTCTGCAATGAAAGGTAAAAAAAATATTTTGAGGAAAGTCTGGGACTAGTAAAATCTTCCTCTCTATTTCTCCTAGCATTCATAAACCTTTAGATAAGGGGTCAGGTGATGTCCTTGGTGTAGTAGCTTGGGGTTCTGGAGGAAGCAAGAGGAGAATAGAGGGTATGATCAAAGGTTTTATAGAAATGGCCTACAAAGAAAAGTGACTTGTCTCTGGTAATTTAGTCTGGAAGACTGAAGGAGGAGCATGATCCCACAAGTACATAAAAGACAGCTATAAGGAGGGAAGGGATGCTCCATGCTCCATTTGCATGGTAGATAAGATAAACTGGAGCAAGAAATATGCAGTTAAAGTACTCTTCCCTTTCTAAAGGCAGAGAAAAATGAAGACCTGGCTTCGTTTACCTGGAGAGTTGTAGAGACCTCTAAGGACAGGCTTGGAAAGCATGTACCAGGAAGGACAGGGCTGCAGGAGACCTGCCTTGGGCAAAGGATGAGCTGGATGACCTGCCAGCTCCGTGGTCCTGCCACGGGGTACGTTACCTGATTCCCGGCCCCCTGCCAACAGCCTGGAGGGGCTATGACACAGCAAAGCCCCTCCAGCCCCACAGAGATGTACCTGACAGGAGGAGCTGTGTCACCAGGCAGGCTCTGGCTTCTCTGAGCTGGTAGGAAATGGACAGGAGTCAGCCTAAAATGCAAAAAAAAAAGGCTGAAAGTAGAAAAACTCAGCTGACTGTCTGTAGGGTGAGGTGCCAGATCTAGATGTTGGGCAAAGCTTTGCTCTGTCTCTTTCAGACTGCCTTATCTTCATCTTTCAGTTTGCCCTCCCTGCCTCTTTTATCCCTTAGGATAAATTCATTTCGACTGTTTTTGTGAACAAATAAAGATCAGTGTCTTGCGGTTTTCGCAACGAATCGCTTTGTGGTATGCCTTTGTCTGCACATCACAAATTCCAGTAGATAAGAAAACTGAATAAGTATTTCATGTACAAAAAAAATACCACAGAAAAGAGCTAATTAGCTGGATTGATATAAGTTGTTCTGTGACCTGTGAAAGTATGTTAGTCATAATGCTGTTCTTTATAAACACTGGGCAAACTCATTCAGACATGCTGGCATGCTGGGAAAGGGCAATGTGAACAGCAAGGAGCACTCAAGGTATTACTAAAAGAAAAGTCAGAAGAAAGATTTTTGTCTTAAAGCTGTCCTTATCTAACTGGGTTCTCCCAAAAGCTGCTGACAGCATTATAACCAGGGTGGGTGAGTAGCCTCTCAGAGTTATGAAACTGGAGTGGTGTGATTTGCTCTGCAGAGGGTGGAGTAAGAATGAGGGCAAGGCTTGAGGTGTAGTTTTCAAATGGTGCACTTGAGGTCATGGACTGACTGGCTCCAGTCAGATTATTGCCCTTCTGTCTGCAGGCAAGCCTCTTAATGGTACACCCCGCATTTAGAAAGTGCACAGAGGAAAAACAGTCCATCCACAGCGCGATGGAGAAGATTTAGCCACCCCCCTTACCAGAGAGGACTCAGCAGTTTGGTCTCAGAATATAATTCTTTATTGAAGTCATAAAAATGAGGACTTTTCTGTAAGTGAAAGGGGAAGGGTGGTAATATGTTTCCAGAGGAGAGAAGAGGGGTGTGTAAAGGTTCCCTGCAGAACATCTGTGTGAGTGTGCCTGCCTGTTTGTATATTTTCCCCTTCATTTAGCAACCAGAAAAGTCAGGCTGTGCACAACATTTCCATCCTGGAAATCTCCTTTTAAGGCCGGGCAATCTGCCCTCCTGTAGCTCCTTCTTTCCTCCTCCTGGGAAGGGAGCCCTCGAGGCAGAGCAGTGGGCAGGCAAACTGCACTCCCGTGGAAGCCACGGTGCCTTTGCCTCTCTGTGACACCTGCTGTCACCAGCCTCTCCTGGGGAACCGTTCCCTAGAGAAGCAACAGTGTCCCAAATTTGAAAGGAAGCAAAATAAGCCATCATCTTTGCTGTCTCAGGCAATGAGATCCCAGTAAGGAGAATGCTCCTGTCCATTTTTTCAGAAGTGTATCTCTGGTTCTGGCAGAGTTGGACTCGCTTTCTCCTCTACAGTTTGACAGATTCCATAATTGCAGTGGGCTAATTGCAACCACAAGACTCCTTCAACCTTCTCCACTGCTGCATGATATCCCCAGCTTCTCGTTTCTACAAAAAACATTATTTTACTGTGCATTTTAAAGTAGTTTAAGTGAATTGGTGATGTCTTGAGATTGTAATGGATTGTAAGTCCTGCATTTCTTGTAGGAGTGACTGATGGGGAAACATCATGTGCCCATAGTAAATGTGGTTTCTGGATATCATCTGCTTTGAAATGCTTGCTTGCACATGCATGTATGCAAGTGCACACAGAAAAAACTCTGTAAAACTTCCGGACTGCAGCTTCCCATGTTTGATTCAGTAAAACCTGGATCTGAGTCTGAAGCTGCTCTTCTGGCAATGCTACTGGAATCACCTCAAATTTGGAATTCACGGTTACGAGGGACACAGATTTAATGTTGACAAGAAATTTCAAGGCAATTCCGGGCTCTGATTTTTAAATCCATCTTACAGCTCCGGGCAGTAGACTCTTACTAAATTTTTTCAGGAAAGACACACCTTAGGGTTCTTGGCAAATCCTGGCTGAGAGAGCAAGTGCAGTAACCTGCAGAAGGCTATAAACTGTGCCTTGGCCCTGTCACCTTTTATTTCTGTTTGAATTTCCTCCATCCTTGTATTCCTATAATTTCCCCCTGTCTTTTGAGCACGTGCAAAGAAAATCCAAAAAAACAAACCCAAACCTTAAAACACAGCATCGCTCCAAGAAAAGAAGTGATTGGGCTTTGAGGGGCAGTAGGTTCCAGAGGGCAGGGTTTTGTTTTCAATTTAATTTGATATTCACATCCACCAGCACTCAGAGTTTCCCCCAAAACATACCTTCAGGGCAAACACCAGTCAGCATTCCCCTGATTCAGGGAAGGGCTTAGCTTAATGCACAGAACAGTTTTCCACTCACCACTGGCTCTGGATATTGTCATGTTTGAGAAGACACCTCACACCATTCCATGGCCATTAAAGAGTGTTATTCAAATGAAAGTGAAGCCCAAAAAGCACCTAATTAATAACAGTAATTAACTAATTAATACAAATTAATACCGAATGATGCAATGAATAGATTTAATTACGGTCACGGTTAAATACAATGTCAGAACCTTTATGTGGATGGAACACGGCCAGCCCACAAGAGTTCTGAAATCACAAATTCCAGACCAAAATTTTCACACTGCTTACTTCAGATGCCTTTTTGGGGGTAACCCAAGCTCAAGATGAAGTAGTGCAGAGCACTTTTTTTGCAGAACAAGGATGCCCTGGACTTTTTAAGCCAGGTACAAGTACAATGTCCTGAATTTTCCATTCCAAAATGAGGGGTCACCAGTTCATCTCTGGGAATCCCAGCCTACTGGACTGTGAGTGTGTGTTGTTGGTTTTTTTAAACAGACATAGACATGTTGAGAGTTGTCTGTAAGACACATCCATCCCATTTTAAGCAGCTGCAAAGTTGCGAAGAATGAGTGCCTGTGTTTGGTAGGTTAAAAACTCTGCCTGTGGTTAATTCATGCCTCAGAGCTGAAAGCTCTAAAAGTGCTGGGTGGATCATTGTGGTTTTTCAAAATTAAGGTGTTTCATTCCCCATAGTTTCTCCTTCTCTGTGTGTCATAGTTTTCAAAGCTTTTATGGCAGGCTTAAATTTAGAGTCCTTGTGGCTTTGTTGGGGCACCACCTTTACCCCTATGTGGTCACAATTTTGTGCTTCCTGTCTCAAAAAGACAGTGCCAAGATGGGTGGGGAACTTCTCGGTGAGGTAACCAAGGATGGGCAAAATAGCATCACATATCATTTATTTTCCAATTTCAGGGCAAGTACATCAGCAGGAAGTGTTCTTAGGTAGGTCACTTCATTCAGAAAGAATGGGCCAGAGTTGAGGGAAGACAGATGGGTTTCATGGTCCCAGGGCTGGGGGGAAGTCGGGGATATATGGGTGTGTGAGTATAGTGAGAGAGAGAGAGAGAGAGAGGGAGGTAAAATACTGATTACTTCCTGGGAATTTAAATTGCACTGTCTGACCTGTAATCATATTTACAAGCCACCAACATTTCCCAAGCCCGGTGTCTAAAGTTAGCTTTCTAATTTTACATCAAGGGTGCTAAAGGAGGAAGGCCTGGGCTTTTAAAACATCAGCAGGAACTTCTGCCTGGTCAGCCCTTCAGGAAAGCAAACCATTTCTACAGGCAGACAGCTCTGATTATTTAGTTTAGGAATCCAGCTTTTTGAAGAAGAGTCTCTGGCTCACCTGTAGGCAGTTTGTCAGTCACAGAGCACATTTCTATGTGGTCCTAGCCCTGAAAAGCAGTTCCCTAGTACAGGATTAAGGAGACAACTGTTCTGTGAAGCTGCAAACCATTGTTGCCTGCAATGATCATAGGACTTCTTTCACGGCATTGAACAGTTTCTACTTAAACTGCAAAATACTCTTTTTCCAATGGTTGTGTGCTTCCTTAAATGTTGTATTTCACAGAGAGAGGGTCTCAAAGGTATCTGTAAGAAGACTTTTTTCCTTTGAGTTTCTTTGGGGTATCATCTCTTCCTGTGTCTTCAGCATCAGAAATGCCAGGATGTTCCAGCATGTTCAGCAAGTGTTTGCTCACACAGCCTCTGCAGGAGCAGGACTGGCATCATGAAGCCCCTTAACTGCTGAGGGGGACTGTGGACTTCTCCTCTAAATTGATCTCTCTTGAAATATCCGTTTGTTGTGGGGGTTTGGGTTTGTTTTGTCTGGGGGGTTTTGTGGTTTGTTTGGTTGGTTTGTTTTTACAGGATTTCTAAAATAAGCAAAGAAAAAACTGTCATTAGAAAGGGCCTGTGTTCTAAAATGGTCCCTAACACTGTTTTAAGGCCAGTGGTTTTCCAGCTGTTACATAGGACAGGAGAGTCACATCTCCCTTTTAAAGGAATAGATGGGATGTGCTTTTACAGTGCTCTGAGGGATGAAAGCCTGAAAAGGGATTTGTATTATTGCTTCTTTTGTAAAGCAAAGCTCTGCCTTCAGCAGTCGTGCAAAACTATGGGAGAAAAGGGGTTTTCACACATCAGGTTCTGTCCACAGTACAAATTAACTAAATGAATAGAAGAAGGAAGAAACACAGTATTTTCTTTCTAGATACAATTGTTGACTTGAGTTCAACTCAGGAAAGCACATTATTAATAAAACCTTGCCATGAATATCAAGGAGATGTCCTAAACTGATACAACTCTAACCTGGAGAGAGAGGTTGCACTGAAGTGATTCAGTGGTAAATAAGGTAAGAAGTAGAATAAAATATACAGCAGATAAAAGGCAAGACCAGTGGCTCAGGCTTAGAGATCCCAAATATAAAACCCTAATCTCATTATGGATAAAACCATATTATTCTCCTCTTTGGATCTCTCTCTTGGTTTTCTTTTGTGTTCTGTGGCAAGTCCCTTTATATTGGACTCTTTGGCCACTGCCAAAGGTCTCTTCCAACTCAGAGGTGGAAAAAAACCCAGCCTGTAAGCCTTTTTAATATTCACTTTTAGGTTGAGAGGAAGCTAATGTTTAATAAAAACTGCTTCTGGATGATGCTTATGTCTCTTAAGAGAACAGATCCCAGCCCATCTAATAAAAATACAATGAACACCTGTCAAACTGGTAAATGAAGCTCAAGCTATGTAGAAAGAAATTAAAAATTCCAGTATCAAGCTTTTAAAAGCAGTCAGGTGTTTTGGGCACATTTGTTTTTAGTGGTTCTGCTTAAGACTTCCTATATGCACCTAATTCTCAGCACCTGCCAGACATCCCATCCCCACTCCCAGAAAATGACCAAACACAATACAGATCTCTTTTTAAAATCAGGTACACAGGTGTCTAAATTACTTTGGAAGCTCTGACCATAATTTCTAGCATTTTATTTTATTTGTTTTTGCTCTTTGCCTGTCTACTTAGACTGCAAGACCTTGAAGAAAATATCATGTTGTCCTTTTTGTTTTATCCAGTTCCCTGCACAACTTTAATTAATAAACAAAGCACGCAGACAAAGGAATTAATTCCATTTAAAACATGCGGAATATTTGAGGCTCAAAATATATTTAAGGGGGTTATGGAGGAGTGTGTTTTACAATGCATGTGGGTCAGCTGCAAAATAAGACAACAAGGGCCATATTTAGATTCATTTTGTGGCTCTGATCCATGCTCCTTTCATTAAAGCTCCTTCCCTCCCCAGCCATCTCTTACATGAGGAGGAGACAGGACAACCTGGACAATTACATAGCAAAACCCACAGGGAGTTTGGGACACAGAAGGAAGAATAAACAGACACAAATGTCAGGTTCTGCCAAGAGAGCGCCTGGAACAAATGTGTTTCTCTATTATTGTGTGCTAAGTGAGTTCACCTGAAGAATTGCCTGGAATTTAGTGGTGGCGTTTCCTGAGGAGCAGGTTTGAAATGAGCTGAATCACAACCAAGTAGTACTTTGCTAATTTTGAAAAGGCAGACAATTATTGGACACTTCGTGGGCTGCTGAAGGGGTGTGGGTTTGGAGGGGCTTGGGGTTTCTTTCGCTTTAGAAAAGAGCGAGGGAAGGCTTGTGAGCCAGATGTCTCTTCTCAGTTTACAGATGTTTCTTCTCAGATTACAGCAACCTGCGTGGTGTCCGCATCCAGAGCGGGCTGGGCTGTCCCAGCAGTGGGGATGTATCTGATCTACAGCTTTACTGTGCCTGTTGCTTGGACAGCAGTGCTCTAGCTGGTCTCAGGCAGGCCTGGGCTCACCCTGCCATGCTGAATATCTGCAGCAGTGACCAGAGAGGGGCTCAAAGTGTTCTCTGTGCTAAGAAAAAACCCCTTTAGAAAACACTTGGGCTCTGCTACCCCAACGCAGTCCAGCACCTGAGGCTTTTGCCAGCCTGGATTGCAGGTGCTGCACAGAAATCCTTGCTGGGTGCTGCGATAAATGGCAGAGACATTGGATGGAGCACCAAATGCAGGGTAACTACTGCAGCTTAAAGTCCATAGTTCAGAGCAGTTTGGTGTTCACAAGTTACAGCCTGAAAGTAGGAAATACACAAACAAGCAGGGGAAAAAATCAACAGAGCATCTACAAGCAAGGCAGACTGGTTTTCTTTATTCTCTACATCACTGCCGCTCCAAAGTGTCTCTGAAGAGAAGGATATTCCAGCTGCTCACTGCTGATGTTCGTATACAGAGCTACCATTCCAAGCGCTGGAAACCCATAAATTGGACTGCATTTTCTTATAGTCTCTGCTTATCTTTTGAGCTGCAGCCAGACTTTCAGAAGTTGCCCAAGAGCTGGCATCTCCAGCTTGCTGTCAGCATTCACGGTGAGCGTTTGCTCAAGTGCTTGCACTGGAGTTGCACTGTGTTAAAAATTCAGTTTTCATGGTTGGTTAGTGGTGGTCTGGGATGTGTGGCTGGTGCTGGGTCTGTGGCCAGTGCTCTGACTGGAGGTAGCTTTGAAATTCAGAAGCAGACTTTTCCCAGGCCAAACCTTTTTATGGACACTTGTTTTATCTTGTCAGTGCTTGTCCACATGGTACGCTATTTATGAAGCATGAAGATAAAATCAAGCCTATAAACATATATTTCATCTGCAGGAGTGGTTTATTTTCCATGAATACATTCACACAGGCAATCTGGCTAAAGAGATCCAGTTGTACGCAACTAATCAGTGTTAAAGCAACAGCTTTATTTCATAACTTGAGAGGAAAACAGCTGAGTCATCAACAGCTTTGAGGGGAAAAAAGATATCTCACTTTTTTCTGCAATCGAACTAATATTCTTTCTTTTTTTTTTTTTTCTTGCTCCAGGTTAGTAATTATTGCCCAGACGTTTAAATCTCTACGTTGTCCTATTTTGAGGAACATAAGCCATTTATTTAACTACAGGATATCCTGAAGGGAACAAGGATCATCCCGACCTTTTAGTACAGACCAGACTTTATTAATACAGACTGCAACTGACCAGTTACTGCACAGAAGAAAAATTAGAATTAGTTGGGTTCTTGCTGCCTCTGAATAAAAGGCATATGCTTAAATATGGAATTAGGAGACTGCCTGTAGGAACCTACTTTTACAGGGGAAAATGTGTCTAAATTTTTGCAGGCATGGATCTCCTTGAAGAATTTAGACATCATTAGAAGTGACTGATTTTTTTCATATGAGTTGTTATTATAAGTTTCTTGTCAACTTGTTGATGTTATTGGTTGCCTGAAGTTCATATTCATCCATACAGACTGATTTTTTTCTAGGAAGGAAAAGGAGTTTATCTCTAAGATAAGAGAGGGAAAGAGAGTTTACTGTTTTCTTTGTGATGAATTAGTTTAATTATGCTCTGAAGGGACATGGGAAGTGTAGTTCTAGGTCAGATCAAAGGTTCAAATAGGCCACTGACCTGTCCCCAAACAAGGCCCAGTAACAGATGCCTGAAGGATACAGTGCATGGCAAACAGGCAGTGAAATTCCCCACAGCATTTTTCCAGCCTGCAGCAATATGTCCCAGGGAATTTCCCAAGAAAGACAAGCTTTTAGAAGCAAAGCTCTTCCTGGAGCTCTCTTCCATGTCTTTGTCGAATCACCGTTTGAACCTGTGCTAAATTTTGGCACCAAGGGTGAGTTGTGGCAATGAGTCCCACTCTGGGTGTCACCTGGAGTGCTCCTTCTGTGCTGCAAACACATCACTCCAGTTCATTTCATTATTTCATTTCATTTCATTTCATTTCATTTCATTTCATTCCATTTCATTATTTCATTTCGTTTCATGCCCCCTTGTGCTTGCATGGAGGGAGGCAGTGCCCAACCCTTCTCAAAGGCAGCGGGTTGAAGGGGCACCTATCCCAAACCTGCCAGTTCTTGCTCAACCCTTCAAACACCATCATGTTTTGTGAAAGAAGGAGTGCCTCCAAACAGATCTGCGTTTTCAAAGGCAGCAATGGCTCCTGCTTAGGTCCTCATGGGGAGGCAGATCTGGGGTGTGAATCCAGGCAGAACGGGCCTTGACTTGACAGCTTGGGCCAACCAAAGGGCTTGGAACACATAATTCCTTACAGGAACCTGGGCATCAGTTTTCTACGCTTTTTCTGAAGATAACTAAAAATGCCCTGGCAGAAATCCTTGCCTTTCTTCTGTAAGGACAAGATCTCCCTGCCCTGTTCTCTGCTGCAGTGCTCAGCCTCCCTGGAGCCTGTGATCTGTGCACGTGTTACTCTGCGTCATTTTAAGACGATGTCATTTGAAGACAAGACATCATGTGAGCCTTGCCTAAGGACTACTGATGCTTTTATTAACCCAGATGATCCATGAAAGCACTGATTTTTGATAAAAAAGCGGTGTCCAGGAGTTCCCACTCAGTCTGTAGTAGCAACAAAAAGCAGGATTTTCATAAAGGCACTCTTAAGCCAGCTGTCTGAGGTGACCAGAGTGCCAGAGGTTGGCTCTACTCTTTCCAGTCCTCCATCTCCATCTAAAGACAAAACCTGGGAGGTACAGTGCACCTCTGGAAACCCAGCTGGTTTCAGTTCCTTGATGGAGTTTCAGCTCTTGGATAGCCCATGGTTTTAAATGTTGAGCAGGTTTGGGAAAATGGCAGTTTGAACTCCTGAAGTTTCTACTAAAATAATGAGAGCTAAATATCCGTAAAAATCCATGTTTGTATTTAAAGCCTTGAAAAGGAAATAAATAACATGACTTTCAAGTATCACCTGTTCTAAAAGAACTACATCCCCAAATCTTACAAGGGTAATCTCTGCCTCTAAAGGTTTTTTCCTCTCTTGTGGTTCACCACACGGCTGCATGAACGCAAGAAATGTGTGAGACCAAAGGGGATTCAGTTCACCATGACATGAAATCTGCATCACTGAAGAGTCTGTTGAATTCCTCTGTTTTAGGCATGGGTGAATAGAACAGTTCAAAGTTTTCCAGGAAAAGTTGTTCCTGCCCTCTCTGGTGATATGAACACTTTCCTGTTTTGAGTGGAAATAGTTATCAAGGGATTACACCAATCTTTTTCATAGCTCCCTCACGCCCTGACTCCAATCATTCTGTACTGACCAGCATTTTCAAGCTTCCTTGAGCTTTTTTTTTTTCCCTGAACTTTTCCAACTGCAGAGTGCCCTGCTTTTTTCCAGAAACTGTTATCGTTAGTTCATAAGTGCATGACCTACTACACTTCTTTTATTCTAATAGTTCAGTTCCTAATGTATGACAGTTTGATCCTTTGCTGCACTGGCAATATCCCAAATTCTCATCAAAAAGTTTGATGAATGCGTTCCTGTGCATTCCTATTATTGTGCCAAGACCATTCATGAAAATAATTGAAGAGATCAGTCCAAAAGCTAATCCTCTCACTACAGCACAGGAATGTTTTTGCTTCCACCTCCAACGTGGAAATCCCTATTTTGCATTTGTGACAGAGACACGTCTTTCTCTTGCCCCCAGCCCTGACAACAGCGTGCTACTTCCATGGCCCCACTGGAGACACACAAATTGACACAGATCCTCTCAAGACAGATCAGAATGATGTAGATGGGGCAGATAACTTTTTTCCCATGGATTTATATTTGCTGGTCATCTGGTAAAGAAGCAGAGTTCCCAGGTGAGAAACTGTCTTGGAAAGGTCTTTGTGTTTCAGCCTTGAAGACCTTCACAGTGTCAGGCTCCTGCCTGAGCTTGTTCAGCTCCTCTCTGCTTCTCCTCCTCCCTGTTTCCCAGGGGACTCCTTTCATCCGTGCTCTAAGGACACACTGCTGAAAGTTAATGCCGAGTGGATGGTGCTGCCACTGTCTCTGAAGAAAAGTGTTTTCTGTCAGGTTTTGTGCTGTGCAGTCCTGAAGGTTTGTCCCATTCCAAGAAAAACAAGGAGATCCAAGTATCTCCAAACTTCTTGTGTCTCTGCCCAAGATGGGGCTTTAACCCACTCCTGGATCCAATACACCACATGGAAAGGAGGAACACAGCAAACGTGCAAATTTAGAAAATACCTGCACGTGCTTTACGGTCTGCATTTGTGCTCCATTCCCCCTCCTGCTTTTGGCACTGCAGACTGTGCAACTGTACTTGCTGAAAAATGTGGCAAAGTTCTTGTTCTGTTTTATACTTACTTTCCCTTTCCTCTTTTCCATTTATATGCCTGAGGAGCCCTTTGCCACTTCTTCTAAGGCAGTTGAATTTTCTGGAAGAAGCTGGCCAGGCAATTGTCACGATAGCCTTACAAATCTGCAGCTGTAAGACTGAGTTTTTCTTTGACAGATCTTTTCTGAAAATGTATCCTTTTCCCATATTAGGAGGATCTCATTATTTTTGCAATCCTGTTTTCAGATAGGATTAGCTGTGAAATCCTTCTTCAAACACCAGTCTGACACAAGTTTTCCAGATAAATTTGTGTCCCTTTATTCAAAGACAGTCTAAGGCTCCTCCACATTCAAATCCTAGAAATTCTCACATCAATTTGTGTCACTGTTGCCGAAAGTTCATTGAGTTTTTTCCTTTATTATTTATAGTTTTAGTTGGTTTCTCAGTCTCCTGAGTTTAAGGTGGATTGAGCCATGAGCATTCTAGCTAAGCTTACTTTTCTGAACAGTCTGTCATTTCCTCAAGTACCTTCCAAACCCAGTTCAAAGACTACATCTCCTTTTGCTGGCTCCACAAGAGTGAAAAAAACCTGTCAGGAAGCCCTGACAGGAACCTCTGGTCTCTAACATTATTGGTAGAATTTGTTCTCCAACATATTTCTTCAAAGTTACAGTGTCTCAACAATGTACAACACTCAGAAATGTTTCTGTCCGGACTGGCATTCCACAGATCTTTTTTCATACCAAAATGCACCTGGAGCCCAATTTTTTTTTTCCATTTGAAATGAGAGAATTAGAGTTTTGTCTGTGTTTATCCGTGTTCTCTCTCTCTGTTAATGTGCAGGATTACCAATGGCTTTTATCATTAGATGTGTTTTTGGGGGAACACCAAAAAGTGTGTTTGGTCACAACCCCCATTCCAGCCATGGTTAGACCAGGGTTTGGTTGTTCCTTCGGTGTCATCCGGCACCAGATGTTCCAGTTTCTTCCTTTTAACGTACATCCTGTCCTTTCTGTACAAAGTTTCATTTCTACTTCCCATGGAACGAATCTGTCACTATCACCTGCCTGCCTGCTGTTCTCATCCTTGTGCTCTGTCCATCTGTTCTCCCCTGTTCTTTCAGCTGCTGTAATACCCTTTATTCCATGTGCTGGGGACTAGGACCAGGTTTGGGGACCACAAAGATCTCCTCCAGCCCTTGCATCTTGATTTCTAAAAAGAAATAAATCCACAGAGGTTCTCTTTTCTGTTGTCACAGATGGTCAATTCCTCTTTCCTCTCCTCCTTTCCTCTTAAGAAATCCAACTTGAAAAGAAGCTTTTTTGTGTCTCATAACCCCAAGAATATTCCATCCAGACCTGAGTTAGTATTTGCACAGGTCAAAAAGGGAAGTAACAGTATACTTGAATAACTAACTCATTCTTCTAACTGAAGTAACTTATTATTAAAACTAAATTATTATTAAAATTAAAATAACTTATTAAAAAAACCCTTCTTTTTAGAGTTACATTGAATTAAGATGTAATCTTCTATTTTGTTTGTAAATGAGCTTTTTAGATCATTTTACAAAGCCATAGTGGCTGCTCATTCTGTATAAAGGATTATGCAGCTTGTCTTTGCTTTCTTGGGAAAGTCCTTCACCTAAGTAGACTGATCTTCAATAATTTAAGGTATGGACAGCCAAACAAGCTGCCACATGTGCACCACAGTTGCTGTAAGTTCACTCCTGAATTTACCTTATAATAGAATCTTATCCCTCTTAACTCTTGGTGCCATATTGGACATTTCGATGCACATCCTGGAAGGCCGTTCAAAGAGTGTTGGACTCTTGGAGCTATGGGAACACAGCTAGATCAATATTCATAGTAATTTTTAAATGGAATTATGCAGCAAGTTGGGTGTCTGCCACTGGTATCTCATGGATATGTCCCCTTAGTACTCTAATACGTGGTTTTAACAGATTTTGTCATGAGTAAAATAAAAAAAAAAAGCTCCTTTGGAGACCTGAGAAGATTTTGGTGTCAAATCTCTTTGCCCTGACCTTCCTTGAAGACAAAAGATCTCTGATTCTTACTGGAAACTGCAGGTCTTCTGGCAACTCTTGTGGATGGAACCTGTTAGAAAACTCATCTATTCCACAGGAAAGTTACAGTGACCTCGGAGAGGTTTTGGAGATCACACTCATCTACCCAAACATCAGAACCAGCTTTGCCTGATTATTTGCAGTCATAACAGGAACTAAATTTTCTAGGCTTTTATTCTTTAATATATATATATAAAAATTAAAATTTAAAAAAAAAAAAGGCAAGCCTAAGTTCTGATGACAGAGATGTCTTGAATTCTAAAAGCAGAATACGTAGAAGTGAGATCAGTCCATCCTGTGCCAGGTACCTGCTTCTACTCTGTTTAGTCAGCCAAGTATTGAATTAATAGGAAACCAAAAAAAAAAAAGAAAAAGAAATAAAGCTCTTATGAAGACCAGATTGTGTGAGCACAATTCACCCAGCAGACAGCAGATTCTGCCAGAAGAAACTAAAATTCAACGTTGAATTTGCCAATGAAAAAGAAAAGCCCCAGAGGAGAAAGAGGGAAATCTGTCTTCAGTCTGTGTATATATTATAAGTGATGAGTTGATCTGGGGCTTTTAATTTATTTGCTCAGAATGGGATTCTGTCTAAAAATATTGGGAAAAGGAGACAATGAGACCAAAAAATAGCATATTCACAACTGCTGAAAGGAAGCATTTTCTCAGAGGGTGTGCAATTAGATTACAGGTTTCACGGCTGCAGGAAGCTGCTGAGGTGAGACGCTGGCTCTGTTCAGAGAAGGAATGAGTGTATGTATGTGGCCAATTGCAATTTCTGCAGGCAAAACCAGCAAGTGAAAGGAGTTGAAAACCCAGAGCATGACTTCCTCCTGCAGCATTTGTGGAGCTCTTCTCAGACAGCTTTGATGCTGATGAGCATCAAAGGCAGGCTCGGAGTAGCAGGATCTGCATGGAACAGTCTGTAAGGCAGACCTTACAGGGAAACCCCAAATACCTGTGGAGCAGAAGGAGGCATCAAGTCCACCTGAATTTGCTTTTAGTGAAGTACAATAGGAAAGAAAGGAATGGTATCCATGCTAAAATTCCTAGTTTGGTTTAGAAGTTATTTTTGTTTCCATGCTCTGTGTGACCCCTTTGCCACGAGGGGTTGCATTTAGAGGTAAAAGCATGGAGCAGAGGCAGGAGGAGGCTCCTGCAGCAGGAAGGGTCACACCAGCAGCCACACCTTCCTTAGCCTTGGGTCACGCCAGCAGCCTGTAAAGGTAGTGAGAGGCATGGAAGCAGTCACAGAACTTCATAGCTGTGGACACAAGTGTGGGTCCCATCTGCCTTACCTTCTCATCCCGCTGTCTTGCCTGCTCCCATTCCCCATGTGTAGCTTAACTTGGTTTCCAGTAAAATTGCATATTTTGAACCTGATCCTGTACACTTTTGCTAGTGGACATAGTGCTCTCTTGGGTTCAACTTTTAGCTTGGTAGACTGCAGAGTTGGGGGCTGGATGCTGGACTTGGCTATGCCCACCCAGCTTCAGACGTGCCCCACAGGGGCGCAGCAGCTGCCTGCACCCTGCTGCTCATGGCACCTTGCAGTCCCCACAGCTCACATTTTCCTGAGCAGGGGCTGGAGGGGCTTTGTGCTTCCTTCTCCCCAGTGAGTTTCTCCCTCCTGCTTCCCGTGTGCTTCCCATTTTCCCCTGGGGCACTGTGGCCTACACCAGCACCTCTGTCCCATGTACCAGCTGCAGGGAGCACCAGTGCTGGCGGCAGCCACAGGTCCCCAGCCGCAGCCCCATCTCTCCCTCTGCAGTAATCACACAAGGGCATGGACTTCACACACAAGATGGAAAGTGCAAAGCCTTTATTGAGCACTCAGAATTCCCTAAATACCAGCACCCAACAGGATATCACATCATATAAACAGGAAAGATGTTCACCTCAGTGTCCCCCAATCACCTGGGGTATTGCATAGATTTTACCTATTACAGTAACAGGTAAACAATACCCTGTAAGGTCACAAACTACAATTGTCACTTCCCATAGGCCCAACACTGTCCACAAACCCACAATCCTCTCTCAGCCCATCCCTGGTGACCTGGATGCACTCCCAGGGCCACCCCTGGGTCCAAGAAAGAGGCTCTCTCTCTGGCCCTCAGGGCCTGTCTCTCTTCCAGCACACAGTGCGCCCCAACACCCTCCTCATCTGCCCATGCTCAGGTGGAGGTTGTGCACATCTCTGGGCCTGGTTCTGTCTCCTTTTCCCCCAGGGAGGTCTGTGGGCTGTTCTACAAGCAGGAATGCCTGGGAGGGAAGAGCTTTCTGTGGGTGAGGGTGGGTGACACCTGGCCCTGTGCTGGTTGGAGCGAGACAGAGGGGTGGGGACAGTGACCTGCACGGTGCAGGGAACACCTGACACGAACTGTGGCTCACACAGACTGCTGCAAAGTCAAAATCATCATTTGAGTGCAAGTAGTCCGTGCAACAGAACATTCCAAAACAGAACATGAAGTTTCTATGAATATTCTATATTTTATAGTCTTAAGTAACTCTGTGTCACAGCAGCAGAACTTATAGGAAACCATGACTTTTTCTTTCTTTCAGGTTTTATTGGGTTTTTTGGGGTTTTTTTATTAATCTTGCCTGAGTATTGCAGCCAGTAGCTTTCAATTAACTTCTTTTACTGCTCCCATCAGTTGCTGGCACCTAAACAGAAGGATATTTAATTTTGCTGGAATGTGAACGGCAATTTGGTAGGAATAAAAAGTCAAAGTGAAGCAAAGGCTTTTCAGCCCCTGGCACATCAGCAGTGCTTTATTGATTCAAGGGGTCTCTGCATTCAGCTGTCGAGATGGTACAATGAGTATTATGATCTTTTTGACCCAAACAAACACTGAGGGCAATTTGCAGGGCTCTGGAACGTGCAGGGAGCAGGTAGGCTGGCAGCCCCACTGGATGCAGGCAGCTTCTTAAAGCCTTGCTGTGCACCAGAGGGTCTGTGAGGTTTTTAAATGAAAGGAATGCCTTGAAATTGCCTTCTGCAGATGGTATGAAAGGACTTGATCATAAGTGCACTGCAGCCAGTGGAGAGACTCCTACTGCTTTCAGCATGCTCTGAACCAGCCCTGCTCCTGGTATCAAAAGCCAATTTTAGATGATGTCATCCCATACAACAAAAAATGTTAGTGGATTATATGGCGTGAGCTCAATCCAGTCTATGACTACCTTCAAAAAGTCTCTCATACTGTGTCTTGAAACAAAAATCCCCACATGTAGAGGCATGCTCCTTGGACCTGAGCTATCCCTGTGAAAAGTTTGAAAAATCTGCACAAGCTTTTATTAAGAGGGTTTCTCATGTACATTTGCACCAGCCAAGAAAAGGTGGAGAGGGAGGAAGGCAGAGAAGGCAGAGAAATAAAAGGATGCTTATGAAAATTGAATGGAAAAAAAAGTATTTCTCAGTTTCAAATATCTCTCCTTTTAATCTATAATAAAGTTTTTTTTAAAAAAATACTAGTGCTGTGTTCAAGTATAAAAATACCTTACACAGCATGGAATTATTTTATTTACAAGTGTGTATATAAATATCTCATTACGTTAAATATTATCTTCCTGTGTTACTCCTAATTGATGGGAAAGGCAAGAGAATAAATGATAGTCTGGTCAACTGAAAGCAGGTTTGGAGTGGTTATGGGTATGGAGAAAATGACTGGATTAATTTTGCAACTACACTGCTAACTAAAAAACTGCCGTTAAAAAAAAACCCTACAGTTTCTGTAGGAGAAATACCTTGCCTTTGTACTGAAAAGTCTTTTAATAATCTTACCTTTACCTGAGGGAAATAGGATTAATGAATTATAAAATGAATCACTATCATTGAGAAGCCTTTTTCTTTTTTACAAGGCTACAAAAGTTGACAGCATTCCTGCATATGAACTCCAGAAAGAACCTGTTTTGAGTAACCTAATTTGCACTCTATCACTCTTCCAGTTTTCTTTCATGTAGTAGAAAAAGTATTAAATCTAATAGAATTGGGCAAAACAATTCTTTTTAATAATCCCTTGATTTCTGTGGAATTTTACCAAGCATTGAATTCTTCTTGGAAAACCCCAAAACTTGATTAGGAGATATTATAATCAAATTAATAATAATGATGTGATGGTACATGTAGAATACCTCTGATAATGTTACTAAAAAAAGTCCCCTCATACTTCTTTGAATGTAAAGAGATTCTAATAATGGGTGTAAATGAAATTGTAGTGTAAACCAGCATCAGAATTACATTTTGTAATACCTCATGTCCCACTTGAGCTCTCTGAGTAACTTTGTGAATTGCCTGGAAACTTTGGCTCAGCTGTACAAATAACAGGAAGAATCATCAGAAAAAGAAGAGTAACAGAGGGGGCTGTTAAGCCAGACTCTTGAGAAGAAGTGAAGTTTTATTTTTAGCTTTTTAGCTGTAAAGTTTTATTTCACAAGCCACTTCCTTTGAACAGGCTTGGCACACCTTTTGCAAGGGATGGCTCCCCGTGTTTTGAGGGCAATGAATGGGGCAGGTAGTCAAGATCTATTCTTAGTAGCCACTCACTCAGAGACAGGAATGTGTTGGGTGTTTTTTACCAGACTCAAAGCCTCTTCTTTTATCCCAAGACGTGGGAAGTCAGATTAAATTTGCAACATTTATTGTGCTTTGTTTCACTGCCAAAAGGTGCGTCCTCTCTCTAAGGTAATAGAGAATTCAAGTGAAAATGTGAAATAGAGCTTTTGAAAGTTTTTCAGAAATATTCATTGGCCACAGTATAAATACGCCTGTGTTCTGTGTTACACTTTTTAAAAATCCCACGTGGTCGTTGTTGTTGTTGTTGAAACAGGTCTTGTTTTCCCCTGGGAAACCTTTAACATCTCCTCTTGCTTTAGGGAAGAGTCTTCAACATCTTCCTCTCCTGCTGCTCCCAGTGCTGCCCATCTCAGCAGCCACAGCCCCTGCGGGGAGGGCTGGGTGTCACAGTCTGCTGCACAAGTTTTAAAACCGGTGCTGGATGGTTTCCCTCACTCCAGACTGGTGCAGGCCTTTTCCTGAGCACAGCAATTCAGCGATTCTTCCACTGTAAATGTAAATCCTTCCACTGTCTAAATGTATTGACACAGCAGAGTCAGGGAGACACTGAAATGGAGATGTGGTAGCTGATAGCACCAGGCAATCCTGCTGGCCTGGGAGAAATCCTGGCTCTTCTCCAGGAGCTGGGGAACCTGCTCTTAGCCTCCAGGAGAAGATCTGCTTGCACCCATTCTGGTGTTTGGCACAAAGGAGAAGCACTTCCACATGTTGCACTCAGGTACAATGCACTGCAGCTCTGAGCATCTCCGTGTTTCCTCCAGTTTAAATACCCACCACCCGGATGGGCAAGAGGACCTGACCTTCCCTGTGGTCATGGTAAAAGCTGGTCCCTGTTCCTGGCTGGTGCCTGCAGCCAGCATTGCCCAGTGTGAGGTGCAGGTCCCCTTGGGCTCCCTGTGTACGTGGCCATCCCGTTTCGTCTCTGCTTGCAACAAGTGGAAATCTCAGCTGCTGCAGCAGCACTACTGATCTCTCAGCCAAGCTTCCAGGGACTTCAGTGTTCTGTGGAATCTGGGCCCTCCTCCATGATGTGGCTGTAAATTAATTTTTCTATCCAATCAACTGGCCAAGCAGGGCATTGTCCAGGTCTTGAACTCGGTCCCTGGCACAGCTCCCTGGGCTGGGAGAGGGATCACTGCACATTGCTGCTCTCGAGCTTCCTCCGAACTCCAGAGCGTTTCCAGATGGATGGAGGGCTGCCACAGTGCAGCAGGGAGAGACTGAGGGTGGGAGGGGAGCTCTGGAGTCCTCCCTGCCACCACAAAAGACACCTCTGCCTTTAGCCTTGACTAGTCCAGCTTTTCAAGAAGGGCAGCCTTCCATGAGGTTTAATTATGGGGCCGGGGGTTGTTTGATTTATTATTTGTTCTGTGTCAAATCAAATAGCCCTGTCCTCCAAAGCTGGGCCAGCAGTTCTCTAGAACTTTCTGGTGGTCTGGAAATTGCTAACAAGAGGCTGGGATTTGCTGCCTTCTCTGCCTGCTGTGATAAACTCGAGGACTGAGCGTTACAAATATGAAGGCTCAGGGAAGGTTGGGTGACTTGTTTCGAACATGTAGATGCAGTGGGCAAATCCCAGTCTGCCTTTAGTTATTCCCTGTTGTACTTGGACACATCCAGGACCCCAGGCATCACACTTGGATCTTCTTGGGCATCCCCAGGATCCACCCTGAGTGTATGAACACCAGCCTTTCCAAAATAGAACTAGCCTAATCAGATAGTATTTATAGAACAGCAAGCCTTAGCAGGGTTCTTGCTGATTTTTTTCTGGGAACCAACTAAATCACACTTAATTCATGAGTTCTAGCTTCTCTATAAAGTAAATTTCCTGTTCTTTATTTCTTTGATGGAGCAGAATGGGATAGATTCCCAATTGCTGAGACTCATTTCAGCTTTAGTGGAGTTTGACTGGCTTACCCCAGCTGAAAACCTGGCTTGCTGATCTCTGACTTTTACATATTTTGCTGAATTTCCTCTTTCCTTTCCACTTCTACACTTTTTCCTTCTAGACATATTTTCCAGCACTTTGCATCCTTCTCTCTTTTGGTTTATTAAAACAACCTTCATAATTTTCTTGTTTTCCCTTCCAGTCTCTCCCCGCAGCTCTTAATTTTTCCCTCCCTCCCATTGCTTGTGGAGGGAGCCCAAAGTCTCTTTGGTGCATAGAAAAACATCAAGAGAGAGTTTGGTGCAAGAGGGGCTTTATCAAAAGAGGCTTTATCAATCACATTGTATGTGCAGGTGACATCATTCCACAAGAAAACTTGGTTTTATACTTATATCCGGAATCTTATAAAATCTTCCGGTTTTGCCAGTATTTTCTGATGTTCCTGTTTCCTTTTTTTTTTCTTTAATAACAAAGGCTTTTTTCCCCTGTAATTATTCAGAATAGAAGTTGATGATGGTGTCCACAAGAGTGTATTTGTCCTGAAGTTAGTGCAGCTAAAGAGAAATATGTCAGATACACAATGAGAGGAGATAATTCTGCTCCTCAAAACCATGATGTTCAGAAAACAACCAGAAGGGGAAACTTGGAAATATCAGCAGGAAAAAATTACTTGCTGTGTCATTCAGGGGCAGTGGACAAGCTGATCTGTGGAATATCCTTACCCAGTACGTGCCCTGTATTGTGGTTTTACTTCAACTCTTTGAATCAGATTCAATACTAGGACATGGATGAACTTCAGAAAGCACAAGGCAAGTGCAAAGACAGACAGACTCTCACTCTCTGCAAAGGCAAAGCCTTCATCTGAACCCAAAACAAACCCAAAGGAGGCATGCAATTCTTTTTGCTGGAGAAATACCATTTAAATGAGCAAAAATAGTTTCACAAATGAAGTCACACCATGCTGTTGGGCAGCAATAGTGCTGTTGGGCAGCAGTGCTGAAACAGACAGAAGAATAAAATTGGAAAGGAGATGATGACTGAGGATTTTGACCCACTAAAAAGCCATAGTATTTCACCTAATAATTCCAGGGAAGATATTGTAAGTTTTCTCCCTGAAACTTGTTGAAGGCAACAAGATGCTAAAGTCTTGAATATTGTTTGAACTTCGTATTTTCTTCCAGTGCTTCTCTTTTTTCTCATTCTTCATTCCTTAGAAACTGTGGAGCTCAGACCAACTTTTCTCCAGTGATGCTTTTGCTCTGATGGAATAAAACAAAACTATCATTTTTGCCCTGGGTCTGACAGTAAATTAATTCCATGTGTGTTCCTCATTAGTCAGTTGTTTCCCAGTCAGGAAGGTTAGGGCTCAGGAGAGCTGCCCTGGTGTCATGGCTTGTCCTGAGGGTTGGTTTTCCCCGTGCTGTAACTCCTCATGGTGAGATGACATTACACTCATCACTCCTCAGCATCACATGCCCAACGTTTCCGAGTGCCCTTATAAACCTGTATAAAAGGCAAGTCTAACATTATCCATAAAGGCAACCTTTCGCCTTTTTTGTCCCCTGTTTGGTGTTCCTCAGAAGCTTGAAGGGAGAAGGAAAGAGAATGTGATGGTAGAGAGGTTTTTATCCTCTACTCCTGCTGCAGTTCCTTCTTGTCACACCCAGGGCTCTGCCTATCACCATATCCGGATTTAAGATATGATTTGCTCACAGATCAGGTTGGCACAAGTTTCTGGCTGTTGTTTTGCTCTCAGACTTGACATTCTTGCCTCGTTGCTTTTTATCTGGGGACTCTCCCCTCTTTCTCCAAGACAGGGATGGGTTTGTCTGCTGGTATCAGCTGGACTTCTCTCAACTCTCTTCTTCCTTGAAACTGCAGAGCTCTTGAGCAGCGATGACTTTTCATTTCTCCTGTTTCCATCTGTGGCACGTGGTTTAATCCCCTGCGTACTTAAAAGTGCTGTAGTCTCAATTTCATTTGTGAGCTTAATACACTGGTGTCCGGGTGAAACTTAATGGGCTGTGCTAGACGGGAGGACAGGGCAGATGATCGAGCTGTCCCTGCTGGCCCCCAGCTTTATGAAGCCTGCCTAACTGATATTATGCCATAAATCAGCAGCAACAAATTAAATGGGAGACCACAGTTTCTCCTACACACACACCTGCTGACCATAAAAATGGGGGAGGAGGGGCTGAGTGCTGAGGGGATACAGCAGTTGCCAGCTCAAATCCAGCCGTGGATGACTGAAGGTTTTTACTGACTGCAGGATTTGTAGCAGCCTTTGTGAAATGAGTTTGGTGGCCTCTGTCCATTTCCCAGTGAGCATAAAAAACTCAACACCCTTTTAATAGCTCCCATAAACTGGCATAGGCTCTCCTTTTTGGAAGTTTTGTTCATATCAGTGTAAGGGTACATGGGCTGAATAATGATTTTCCTTGTGTTGTTGACTGGTTTGGGGGAAAAACAACTGGTTTGGGTGTTTGTTTTTCACAAGTGATGGCTTCCCAAAAGCCACCAGTTCTTACTGAATTGAGCTGAGCTGCACTGCCATGCAGAGAACATAGTAAACACAGACCCTGCAAAAGCACCTTGTTGACATGTTAAGTTCAGGTTCTTAGTTTCTTTTGTTTTGAATATATAAAAAAATTCACCAAGAAAACAGCTTCATGGACTGGAGATATTAAATAAATAAATAAATGGAACAAACCCGCAGCAAACATTTTCATTTTCAGATTGACTTGAACATTTAGAAGCCCCACAGTCAATTTCCCACCAGGAAAAAAGGATAGCTGTGCTCATGTTTCTGCCCCGGTCAGATAGTCCAACTTATTTAAGAGTCTGAAGGAACAGTACAAAACCAGACAGTCCTGCACTGTCCACTCAACACTCATGGGACATATGCAGTCACCAGGACAATTCATCCCTCCCATTCCTTGTCTCTGGCTGTTTGCTGGGGCCCAAAAGACCCTAAATTTTGTCATACCCAGCAAGACATCACAGGGTCCACAGGAAAACTGGCAGGCCTCGAGCCTGTTCCCTGGATATTTCCAAGCATCCCTAAAAAAAAAAAAAAAAAAAAAAAAGCTGACAGAATAAACTGCTCTGAAGGTGATGACCTGTTTTGGCTGCTCAGAAGAAGCGGGAACACTGAGCACAGCCCTCGAAGCAGTCAGACACGTGCAAGTGTCTGGGTATTCATGGTAACGTGAGGGAAGAGGTCTCTGAAGGGGCCTTCACACACACACAGAATGCACTGAGTTGGACAGACCCACAAGGATCATCGAGTCCAACTCCTGGCCCTGCACAGACACCCCAACAATCCCACCCTGTGCATCCCTGAGAGCGTTGTCCAAACGCTCCTGGAGCTCTGGCAGCCTTAGGGCCGTGACCATTCCCTGTTCAGTGCCCCAGCACCCTCTGGGGGAAGAACCTTTTCCTGATATCCAGCCTAACTCTCCCCAACACAACTTCAGGCCATTCCCAGGTCCTGTCCCTGGCCCCAGAGAGCAGAGCTCAGTGCCTGCCCCTCCTCTTCCCCTCATGAGGAAGTTCCTCAGCCGGCACTTAATTCTTCAGGCATAGAAGTGGTTTCCTCCATACATTGCATAGCTCCAGGGAACTCCCTCTGCACAGAAAGACTTTGCAGGGCATTTGAGTAAAATCAGATCACGAGGCTCTGGCAGCCCCGTTTCCCCCACCTCCCATGGCCGCATCCCTTGACTTGCATCATTCCCAGGCGCTGGCAGAGGGGTGTGCAGAGCTTGCACAAGAGGAGCTCAGCCCTGGCACGCTCAGCTGGGCATGTTTGGCCACAGGTGCTCAGCTCTGCTGCAGCTGTGCCTGTTTGGCCACAGGTGCTCAGCCCGGCGTCCTCGCAGCTGCAGCCAAACCTCTCCATTGTCTGGGAGCGGGGCTGGCGAGGGGCAGGAGGGAAGTGTGGCACTGGCAGTTGTTGCCCCAAGGAGGGGAGAGAGTGCTTGTGCCATTAATCCTTCCCAACCCAACCAATCCGTGGTGGGTGGTGGCTTTATGGGCACAGGTGCCATGGTGGTGCTGAGCCTTTCCCCACACAACACCTGCTGCAGGACCCCCACGGCTCACTCATAGATATGCAAACATGAATCTCATTGACCAAGAGCTGAACTCTAGTAAAAATCACTTTATGGCCTTCTTTGTGATCATTGCAATGAGTCCAGATTTCATCTGGCTTTTTTTTTTTGCTCAGGCAAATGCAACAAAACAGCAAAACAAACACTTCTCTCCTCCTGAAACCCAGCTCTCAGCTCATGCATGTGAAAAACCACACTAAAGAAGATCATAAAGTGGGTGAGTGCCTGTCCCCTTGTGAGTTTAACAAGCCTGTGTTTAAGAAGAGCATGTTGTGGTAAGAGGCGCTGAAGACATGCATTGGGAAGAGCTCATGAAGTCTGAACATAAATTCAAGACAGGGAAAACAATTTCAGAATTATTATTTCTAGTACCCCTGGATTTCTACTTTTTCCCCAGCAACTATCACAAGCCTCATTTAAGCTAGCAAACATACCTGGAAGTGATTTTATTTTCTTTCCCTTTTTTTTTTTTTTTTAAGAAAGTAAATCATAAGCAAAAAAATATTTTTGTACACTGGTTTCTCAAAACAACATGAGTGATTTGCAAACCCTAGTCACCTATTACTTCACCCCTCTAATTACAACCAAATGAACTCTGCCAGCCTTTCTTCCTTTCAGAATTAAATCATTAATGAAATTAGGAGAAATGTGAACTCCTGTTACCAGTGAGATGGCTTTGTTGTTATACTTGTTTTTCCCCATCAAAACATGTTTTATAAAGACACCAAAGTTCCCACCGTTTTTTGATGGGTGTTTTGTCTCCCCACAACACTACTTATCTGCAAGTTATATTTCTTGCTTACAGTACAGACTGGGTGGAAAGCAGGCTGTTCTAGCTGCAGCCACGAATAAACAGGCAGGCACACACTTGTAAAGCCACCATGACAAGTTGATGCACAAACAACCCTCAGGCTTGCACCTCCCAGTTCCAAAATGAGCAGTACTTGCTTATTTTTATTGTTCACATGCAGATGATTCCTTAGCAGTCAGAATCCTTTTTTTCATACGTACCTTCTTCTCTCTATTCTTTTTGGACTTAAAAAAATTGCACTTCGTAAGACAGCATGGTCCACTCCTCTGTCAGAGCAGAGATGCTTCATTTTTCACATGCAGTCTACCAGAGGGGAGTTTCTGAGCCTTTTAAGTGAGAACTGGCTGCCTGTGAAAGGTTAACAGTCTGAAAACTAAATCCACCTCCTTATCCATCTCCAAGGCTGGAGATTTGACTTGATGATCTTAAAAACCTCTTCCAACCTTGACAATTCTGTGATTTACAGAACTGGGCAAACAGATGCAGTGCCAGCTAGGAAAACACGTGTCTGTACAAGTGTCTGGTCCAAGAGGGTTTCTTACGGATGACAATTTCACAGGGCCTGTGCACAAAGGCATTTATTTTAGGAACTCGCTCTCAAGCAACACAACACTCCTGTGTGCACCCAGGATACACCCTCCAAGGATCCTTTCTTCATTTCTTTGCAGAAAACTCCTCTAAAAAATTCACATCTTGAATGGGAGTTTAGAAGGGTGCAGCTCTGTGAGTCCATACAGGTACCGCAGGCCAGGATTGCAAATGGAAAAGAGGAGGGAATTCATTGCCTACCCATATTTCCCTCTGCAGAGCCAGAGGACCACAGGGCTGGGCAGTGAGTAGGCAGGAGCAGCTAAAGAATTTCTCTGCAAAAGATGTTTTGCTCAACAAAACACTGACTTGCCACAAACGTGATCTTTCGTTGGAATTTGTCATGGGCAGCAACTTTGGTGCAGGGAAGGATTTCAGCTCAAGGGAGCAAGATCTGCCCTGGCAGAGGTGGCAAAGGCATCTCTGGGTTACTCCCTGCCCTGACATTGAGCCTTGTGCCAGAGGAGGGAGAAATTGGTGCAGCATCTCCCTGTGGTGTGGGACACTCACATTCAAGTTCTTGCCTTAAGAAAGTTGTGATTTCATTTACAAAGGAGGGAGATTGTAGCATCTTGGGTACTATCATTGATCAAAAAACATTATTAAAGGCCTTAACGATGGAGGTAATTCCAAGTGAGTGTAACTGACTGAATAGGGAATTTTGCATAAAGAGAGCATACATGGTGTCAGCTCTGAAAAGTCCAGTTGCTCAGAGATCAGCCATGTTTAATAATTTAATTTGTAATTCCCAGGAACCACAGAGGAGTCTCAATACCAGTGCAAAGTCAGACTATCACTTTGAGCAATGAATTCGTGCAATCTGTACATAAGGTAGTGCATGTGTAGGGTAACCCAGGGGATCAGTGAAGTGCACACAGCTGCATCTCAGGTGGAACCTGGAGATGTGATTGCAGCATCTGAGCTGAATTTAGCTTTAATTTAATTTAATTTGTGACCTTGCCCAAGAGCCAGTGCCTCTTCCTCTTGCACTCCTTTGTAGTTGGTGCTCCCTGAATTTCACGCCACTGCTGCTCCACCTGCAGCAGTGAGTGGGGCAACTCTAGGGCAGCGTGGATATGTCCATACCCGTGGTTGTACCTCTGATTGCAGTGGTACCTCCTGCTCTGAGGGGCTCACAGCCTCTTACAAAGGTGTGGGATACCACCAAGAAAGCAAGAGCAGAAAAGAGAAAAAATTAATTGTGGCACTGTGCAACAGTTGCTCCCCTGTGGTGCTGCAGAGTGTAATGAGGGACAAATCCCTCTTCTGACACTTTCCTCACCTCCCCTGTCTGCATGGTGACAGTGGAAGTGCCTCCCTTCAGAGCAACTACCACATTTGATTTTTAAGTTATGAAAAGCCCATCCCAGAACTGTCTGGATTTCAAAATTGTTCTGATGGATTAACCATCTGTGCCGCAGTGTGACCCAGGCGTGCAGTGTCTCAGGGGGAATGAGGAGAATTTGGCTGGAATATAGATGGCAGGGAGGCTGACACAACTTGCTCTGGTGTTCTAGCCTTTCCTTAGCTCTGCTTTGCACTCATTTCCCCACAATATTTCTGAATTGTGTAATACCTTCCGCACTCACTGGTTTTTTCTATGCTATCATCTTAATTAGCGCGCTGGGTTGCCAGTTTGCCATGTAGCAATTAATTGTAATGAGGTAATCAGGGACGGATTAGATTTGTCTCTTACGGATCTGGGTGCCAGACCCAGAGTCCAGCAGCACCTCTGGGTGCCCTCTCTGGGTGGCTTTTCACCCTGAATGGAGCACAGCAGGACTCAGCAAAGAAGTGCAAGGGCAGCTCTGCCATCCTGCATCCCCCCAGGGCTTCTGCTGGCTGTAATTATCAGGAAATCACGTCAATGTGTGTGTTAGATGCCCAGCCTATTTGGGCACCTTTTAAAATAAAAAACAGCTTGCCAAAGTGCCTTCAAGGATTTGGCCTTGGGCGAAGACCGACGTGAAGGCAGTTGGCAGAGCCAGAAGCTCTGCTGAAGCCTCCTGAGTCCCAGGGTGATAGCTGAGCCGTGAGTCTGCTCTTCCACACGAGGGCTGACAGCACCACATGGCTCCAGCGTTCCACAGAGAGTAAATCCGACCACAGAGTTCAGGAGAAATTAAAACAGCTCATGAATCCACTTTAACTTCGGGATCTGCCCCAGCAAAAGTAAGGAGGGAAAGGTTTTGAAAGTATCAAGAAAGAACAGTTCAATATTTTCAAAAACGTGTTGCTTATGGAAAGCTGAAATACTGTGTATTAACAATCCTGAAATTAAACTTTATTTTATGTCAAGATGACCTTTAAAAAAAAATCAAACCATATTTGATTAAAAGCAAGAGAAGGAGGGATTTAAAGGGATAAACTTCCAAAAGCAGAACAATACATTTCAAGCCAACTGAAAAGAAAATTTTATAGCTCCTCTATTTCATTATAAAATTCATAAAATCTCAATACCTCGCAGATTGCATTCCCACCTTGGGTCTCTCCCTGTGGTATATCCGTGGATTTTGCCAGGATATTTTTCAGGCCCTTCCCCTCCTCTCCTGCACCAGTTCCCTCAGGACTGCAGCCCTCTGCTCCCCACCCTCCCAGCTCTCCTGCCCTGACATTCAATTCGTTCCATGATGTATTTAAAAGCAGAGCAAGCTGCCAGTTTGCTGCAGCTCTGAGCTGGAGCCCTTTGAAGAGACCCAGAGGCAGAGAGTGACTGAATCAGCTCCCCAGGGATGCTGCGAGTCAGCAGACTTTGCTGCTCAGCTGCCACAAGGTTCAACTGAGGCTGCCCAGGGGAAAAAAAAAGTAAAGAAAGAAAGAAGAAAAAAAAAAAAAGAAAGATCAGAACTGAAGCTGGGTAAAGGCAGACTGGAAACACTTCAGACAATTCCTGGAAAGTAAACAAAGGAAAAAGGAGGCAAGAGAAAAAAGATGTAGGGAGAGTGCCACTGTTGGGAGCCACACAGGGGGCTCTCAGAGTGGCCCTGGTGGTGTATGCGGGTCACACCATGGGCTGATATCCTGGCGTAAAAGAGAGTGAATTTTTCAGGTGTTTCCCACTGAGAGACAGACACTGGGGGCCCAGTTGTTGGATAAAGCTCATTTTCCTGAGGGCAGGGGAGTGCTGGGGTGCAAAGCCTCTGCAGTGTTTCGGCTGCACCACAGAGGCCTGTGATCTCTGAGAGGAGCTCTCTCCACAGCCATGGCAAATGCTCTGCTGTGCTCAGGGAGGCCGTGGAACAGCAGAGGAGCAGCCCAAACAGCCCAGCTGACGTGGTGCTTGTGCAGCTTTGTCCATGAGAGTTTGTTTGTGCATAGCCTGCACACCTTGGTGAATGGAAGAGCTGCCCGTGGAGGCTGCACATCTGCTACGCGTGCTCATGGATTTAAAGGGCTCTTGGACGAGGTTACTGCTCACAGGGCTGCTATTATAACTTTAAATGTCACCAAAGACTGGCTTGGAAGCAAAAAGGATCCCTCAAGAACCATTCATAAAAATCCATGTGTATGGATCACGAAAGTAATATTTCAGCTGCAAGCTGAAATTTCCCAGGTAAACCAGGGCTCTAAAAATAACACTTCTTTCCCCAGTATCCTGTTGTAAAAGTTAAGGCTGCAGTTTCACAGGAACTGCTCTTTGGAATTATCTCTGCCTAGCTACCTCCATCAGGATAGGAGCTTAGTGTTTAAAAACAGCAATACGAAGTAGCAATGAATGCATTCTTTCTGGGTCACTGCCTGTCTGTGCAAATGTGGCCTATTCAAAGAGAGAAATCAAAAAAAAAAAGAAGAAAAAAAGAAAAAAAAGAAAAAAAGAAAAAAAAGAAAAAAAAGAAAAAAAAAAAAACACACGATTTTTGTTCTTTTGATTCAGGAGCTTCTCTGTGGCAGGAGGAACTCCAGCCTTAGCTCCTGGGAACCCTTCATATCTAGAATTTACAGACTTCCCATTACTGGTGGGCAGCCTGCACAAAGGAGAGGAAGGTAGCCTGCACCTAGGAAAGTCATTCCCCTGTGGTTGTGGCAGGGAAAGGGCTCCAGAAGTCCCAGGGAGGGCTGTTGGTAAAAGGATGGAGGCTCAGAGGGGAAAGAAAGCAGGGAATGGAAAGTCAGTGTGTAACCTGGTGCCCTGTGTCACAAACTGATGAACAGCTCTGTCTTGTCATAAACTGCTCTTTCAGTGCTCTTCGGCTTCCTTCACAGATAATGTGAGGAGTGACAGGGCAAGAGGAAACGGCCTCAAGCTGCACCAGGGGAGGTTCAGGTTGGACATCAGGGAGATTTTCTTCACTGAAAGGGTGGTCAGGCATCAGAAGGAGTTGCCCAGGGAGGTGGTGGAGTCCCCATCCCTGGAGGTGTCCAAGGAATGACAGGACTCAGTGCTGTGGTTGAGTTGACAGGGTGTTGTTTGGTCAAAGCTTGGACTTGATGATCTTGAAGGTCTTTTCCAACATTCATGATCCTATGATCCTATAATTAGAGCCCTTGGTAAAAAGTCTCTCTCCATCTTCCTTATAAGCCCCCTTTAATTATTGAAAGGCCACAATGAGGTCCCGCTGGAGCCTTCCCTTCTCCAGGCACAGCAATCCCAATTCTCTCAGCCTTTCCTCACAGCAGAGCTGCTCCATCCCTCTCACCATCTCAGTGTCCCTGCTCTGGGCTGGCTCCAGCAGCTCCCTGTCCTTCCTGTGCTGGGCCCCCAGGGCTGGAGGCAGCTCTGCAGGGGGGGCTGATCTCACCTGAGCGGGGCAGAGGGGCAGAATCCCCCCCTCCCCTGCTGCCCACGCTGCTTTGGATGCGTCACAGGATTTCTGGGCTGCAAACACACATTGCCAGCTCATATCCAATTTTACACACACCAGTAGTCTCAAATCCTTCTCCAGAGAGCTGGTCTCAATCAATTCATCCCAGCAGGTTTGCAGTTGCAGAACAGGAATGGGATCACCCTCCTTTCCTCCCTCCTTTGGCAGACATTTCCATTTGGTGCCCTTAAGGGGCACAATAAGTGGGGAGCAATTTATTCCTTGGGGATTGTGGGTTTGGAGTGCAAAGTGGAGACTGTCCCCATGGAAATTTATCTTGGAACTCAGTTAATTTGGAGAATTTGCTCCCAAATATCCTCTGCTTCAAAAGTTTAAAGAATATGTGCAGGTTTTGGAAACAAGGCTTTGGGAGTTTTTATGGCACTATTAACTTCCAGCTTTCAGTATCATCAACTGCAGAATGGAAAAGAGACACGTTCAGTGCTATAAATCAAAACTGAGAAAAACCTTATGTTTATTGAAAAAGCGAGGATGCCTGCCAAAGGGGCTTTCTCTCTTGAGAATACTGAAAGGCTTGGAGTACATCTGTATGTTATCCTCACTGGATCTGACAAGGGAAAATAGCCATGGAACATAAATACCTTTGCTTTTGTCATATCACATCAAGCTCTGAGAGACCGTTGGACCATTCACATATCTAAGAATAGAGGCTGGCAACTCAAGGATCAGAATTTCTTCCAGCCTGGAGACAAGCTGGGCTTTCTATGACTGCAGCATGAGGATCCTTCTTGGCTGAAGCCTTAGGAGCAAGCACAGAAATAGGAAAAATAGGTAAAATAAAGCATCCTGCTTTAAGGCTGCTCAAAGCACTAGCAAAGCAGAGTAGACTAAGGTAAGAGTGCTCTGCCTTTGAAAGCCAGTTTGGCCTTTTGTTTGAACAGCGCTGTTCCAGAAACAAATCTATTCCAGATTGTGCAGGGAATGTTTTCTACACTTTCCTAACTGAGGAAGAGACATTTTTGCCTATCACAGGGAGAGAGTTACTTCCATACACCAGCATTCCCTGCTGGCTAGAAGGAAAACAGCAATGGAGCGAAAGGAGTTTCCAAGAAACAGACATCTGTAAATCCTGTAAGCAAGGCAGGTATCAAAAATGAATGAATATAAAAACAATCTCACTGCATATAAGAGAAAGTAAAAATAAATCCTCTTGGTGCTGTGATTTACTTATCCACCCCAGATTCAAGATGTGCTCAAGGCCCAGCAGCCAATTTGGAAGCAGAACTTAAGTGTCCAAAGCTCCCCAGTGGTTTGAGTTGGGATTTGTACCACTTGCCAAACTCACATCTAGGTTTTGGCTTTGCTCCTTCCTCACCAGTCTTCCAAATTTTCAAATATAGAATATGGATTTGAGCACATTCCTTTCTAGAGTTTCTGATTTCCCTCTGAATCAGGGTTAAATGGGTGTCGCTCTATCAGCTTTTAGCTAATTTCATTGGTACCAGAGAATGGACTCTTGGTCTTGGACCCATGTCCTTGCTTTTGTGCAAGATGCATAAGGACTCTGATATGTGTACAAGTGAGAATGTAAACTCATTTACTGTGCTAGATATAGGCTAATATTTAGCATTTAAAGAAGAGAATTATGTCTACTAAACAGAAACTTCCAGGCTGAACAAGAAGCCCAAGCTGAGCATCTGGCCTTTCCCACTCATTTCACCCCATGAACATCTTACCTGAATAAGACTTCAAGGAGGCAATCCTAATTTTGAAATTATACTGTCTAAAATCTTCTGAAAACACACATCACCTCTAACACTTTATCCATTCACTGAGCCCTTGGCAGGGTTTTTGCACCTTCATTCCTCTCTGACTGGGTGTTCTGTGAAATGCATTAAAGCTCAAGGCCTTCTCAAGAGTCTTACTTTCATTTAATAATATTTTTTTAATAGCCAAGTGAAGGAGCATTTAAACATTTTGATAAATTATAAAATAACAGGCTGGAAAAAGGATTCTGGGTATTGTATTTGGGTTACCTTAACATCTGTTCAGTATTACAGAGTTTTTACATCCCCAAAGAAGTGTTGTTAGGGTTGGAGGCAAAGAAGTATTTCTGAGTAGTTTCCTTTTTTTTATTATTATTTTACTGCATATGGTGTCCTCCAGGTGCACAGGTCTGAAGGTCCGTTTTTTGGAAAAAGTAAGCAGCAAACCCAAGAAATGATGCCAGTCCTTGTGTATGTTTCACAGGAGATTTCCAAATAGTGTCATGCCCGTTGGGAAGCAACAAAGGTTGAGACTGTTTTCAGTTTGTTCAGTGTTGTGTTATTCATTTTTCTAGATGTTGAGTAAATTTGCTCTGGAGAAATTGCTCCTTTACTGCCTCAGCTGTATCTTCATTATTTCCTATCCAGGTCGATGGGCAAACGTCAGCAGACAAAAGTTCTCTTTGTTTGGCACCTTCTGCACTGCACACAGAAGTTCACATATAAATCTATGTGCTCTTTATTGTTCTACCCAAAGCTGCACACGTGTGTTTGTGTGTGTGCCCACTGTGTTTGTGCGGAGGTGATACACAACATTTTAAAACATCATTCTGACTCAAAAGAATAGAAGTGGATTTCATAGAATCACAGAATATCCTGAGTTGGAAGGGACCCACTAGGATCATCAAAGTCCAGCTCCTAGACCAACGTAAAGGTTGATAAGCTTTGGTTTAGTTCATGCTTGAGGTGTGTTATCCACTGCATTTTCATTAAGGCAATCTCCCCTAACCCTAAATTGTCCTCTCCATAAAAATAAATATTTTGAAGGCATTTTATAGCCCTCATGTTCTACTTTTGAATGTCTCATGCAATTTAAGCACAGGTTTGCTTCAGAAAAGCCACCAAGTCATACCTTTGTTTGGAGAACAAAACCAGATCTCTCAAGGATTAATTATTTTACTTTCTGTACAGGACATTGATTGTAGACGGTCTCCAATTTGTTTTGGTTTTGGTTTGTTTTATTTATATTTATTTTTATTTTTACTCAGTACAGTGATAGGATCTGAGAAACACAATTCTGGTAGGATCTGGGTACCTGGGAGCTTGGTCTCACAATAAAAGGACTTTTCTTCAGTGCAACACGAATGCAGGCTAAGGAGCAAGGGACTAAGCAAGAGGAGAGGGATGATTTTGGGAATCTCAGACATCTTCTGTTGAAAGAAAACTTCTGTGAATTTATACCTGGAGCCTGATTCTTTTCTCTCTGGTTATGGAGTCAGATGAGAGACTCCCGCGTGTGAAGATGTTCTCAGTCAGGGGAGATTCAGGGTCCCACTTCCAGCTGATCCCTTGAGGATTTCTCACATGAAACTGGGAGGTGAGACTGTCTGACAGAAGAGATAATCACCAGTCATTTCATTTGATAAATGGAGTTTATGGACTATAAATAACCTGAAAGCATCTTCTCTTCCAGCCTTTCTAATACAACTCCCTTTAATTACTCATTCTGCCTAGGCAGGTAACAATATACAGGTAATGTACCTGGTGTTTGGGCTGTAATAAAACAAAAAACAACTGAGATGGCAAGCAAACCTCTCCTTCCAGCCAAAGAGATGACCACTTTGATGGCTCCTGTTACCATAAACCATGGCCCATTCCCATAGGCAGCTCCACGCTCTGGTGGGAGCTTTCCACGTAGCTGCAGACTAAGAAAGTGATGAGGAGTTAGGGCAATGCAGAATTTAACACTCTGCATTTAAAGGAAGGTTCAGAGTATCCCTTTGCATTTGTGCCCCACTGAGTAGCTTCTGGTGCCTTTGGGCTGCTGCAGAAGAGTTATGCAGTGGATGCCAGTGTGTATTTTCATTTTCAGATGTGTGTATTCATTTTCAGCAGCCCGCTAGCAAGAATCAGAACTTCTAACAGAAACATTCTCAAGTGATCTCCAGATGTTCTGTGCTTTCCTCATAATGCCATCAATGGATGGAAGGAAGCAAGCTGGCACAAGAGGCCTCAGCTGATGTCATGGCTGGACACAGGGCAAGTGGGAAGGCCTGGAGAATAAAGACCCCTTCTCCTGGAAAAGGCATTAGCCAAGGCTCTGCCATTTGTATAAGCTGGTTTCTGCATGTTGTGTGCATGTGCAAAAAAGATGACCCCTGTCCCACACAGTTACAGCTGGGCCATCATCTTCAGCCTGTTTAACACCATGGAAGAGAAAATCCATTGTGTGGTGGTTGGGGCTCAAGAAAAGCAATTATCTTTTTTTTTTAAATGTCATTTAATGCACCCTGAAACCAAGAATTTGCTCTTTGGGTGCATCCTGATGGGCCAGGAGTAGACATCCCGGGGCGATTAATGGCAGTCACTGTGGATGTGGATTTGCTGTGGATGTGCACACACACCCCCCCGGGCTCCAACACCTGCACACTCCCACAAACCTGGGGATTGCTTGCATGTTTAGTTGCAGGATTTTGGGCATTTGGGCATTCTGCTGATTTGTCAAGCTGCAGATCCATTTGGGTCAGGTTAGCAGAGGCAGCCAAGGAGCCATTTCAGTCTCAGCCCTGAGCCAGCTGTTCTTACAGTTCCTTGGAGCCATCCAACATAAAATCATCTTCCCAGGAAGCCAACAGTTACCTTGGGAGGGAGAGACAGCTCGGGACAAGAGACAGATGGATTGTAGAGCTGGGGCTGAGGAGTTCAAGGTGCTAAGGAGTGAATCCAGGGAGTAGTGATTGCTAGTTAATCCTTCCTTTTCTTGGGCATTAAATTCACTTCCAAGCACATCAGCAAGCTCTATTCACATTGCAAAATGAGTCCTCTACAAAGTGACTAAAATTTCCAGTCATTTCGTGGAATTATTGTTTCAGCCAGTCACTTAGTGAAATTACTGTTTAATTAATTTCTCAAAAATTGGCATGATTTTTGTACACATGCATTTCTATGGAACCATGCAATCAGTTACTTCCACACTTGACACTATTTTGGGAAATTATTTAAATTGTCAGTCATTCCATAGAATAGTTGAACGTCTCATGTTATAACTGTGAAATATATTCTGGGGCCTTTATCAGGGAGGATTATTACAGTTATTATGGGCACATCAACAGCATATTTCAGAGTCTTCTGGTTAGTGGAAATTAATTTTTTTCTCTAAATTCTCATCCATAAGCACAAACAATTCTTCCTTTTAAGTTTTAGGTGCACAGCAGTTTCTCAAACTGGTCTGCCACACAGAGCATCCAAGTCAGTCACAAAGGGTACACGCAGGGTTTTCACAGCCACCCAGATGACAACTCTGAGCAGAATTCTGCCCTGGCCACATACTGAGCAAGTCTCCTTTACAGTCAATTAACAAAGTGGGCAAGTAAAGTAATTTGGTAGCTCAAATATTTAATTCACCTGGCAATATTTTCATCTAAACTTCACTGTGCTGTTCATGCTTCTCTTTAATTCATGGGAGTGTTGGAGGAAGGAGAGGAGGAGGAATTATTTTATACCTACTGAGCAATCATAATTATGAGCAGTTTTGCTTCTTCTGCTCTGCGTAAGTTTTCAGCATAACGTCGTGAGTTGCAGTGTTCTTTCCTTACGTGGGTTTTTGTCTGTAAGAAGGGAAGAGCTGTGGGTCTGATAAAAGGAAAATCCTGATCCTTGAAGAGCAAAGGCACCCTGGACATGGCTTTGTAGTCGGAGAGGTACCCAAGTTACCTTTGCTAAAGCAGACTTAGGTTGAAGGCACAATGTGCTCCCTTTTGATTTGATTCCTGCAGGCTCCTGGACCCTTTCCATCGATTTCTGTGGGATTTAGTCAAGCCTTAGAACCTCCTGTGAAAACACAGGCATTAGCACCCAGGTTGTGCAGATATTTCCCTGTAAAGATGTGCTTCAGGTGTGTAACTCTGTCAGCTGTGCTTATTTCAGAAGGCAGTCCCAGAACTTGCCACATAAATGCCTGTAGAACTGGGGCTCTTGTGATGCTCAACAGTAATTGCTTGCTTATACTTGTGCTTTTAGTTGCTATTTTTCATGAGCTGCTTTCAAAAATGAAAATAAAAGTTTTGCATTGAATTTTCTTTCGGTTTGGAAGGGAAGAAAGTTGCCCTTCCTTTGTTTTTTTCAACCCTATGTAGGCGTGAAAACAGAACTGTCCCTAAATGTAGAAGTATTCAACAAAAAAATAATGAAGGAAGTGCATCTTTCAACAGTTGTCAGCAGATTCATTAGGCTTTCTGTGGCAGCAGAAGGATCATCTATCCCCATCAGCTGAAATTCCATTGTCTTATCCTTTTCCCTCTTCTGCCAAGATTCCCATTGAAACGATTGGAAAATTTTCATTTAACTTTCCTGGGCTCTGTATCCGTCAGTGTTGTCCCCCTGTGACTATGAGGACATTTTGAAGTCTGCCAAAGAGACATAGTGCAGGTTGAAATGAGAAAAATGCCATATGTTATTTGGGTAGAGCAGTTTATTGTCTTACAATAGTTAAAAAGAGTTATGATGGGGTTTTCCCCTGACGTTATTTAAAAAAGAAACAGCATTTGTTAGAGGCAAGCCTTTGCCAACATACACTTTCTAAACCATAAAAAATTTCACATGGTTTTATCTTATTCCCATTGAACATATTTTTTCCAAGCCAAGCCAAGAGCATCCTGACAATGGAGTACAGAGCTCAGAGTAATTGTCCTGGTGCTCTTTGTGTCTTAGGGCCCTCCTAAATAAGCACTGACAGATGTTGCAAGCAGTGGTCAGGAAGATAAGAAAGGGGGGCTGCTTCAACAACTGAGAGTAATTCTCATTACTTTAACTGCAGAAAGGAATCAGAGGCAGGCGCCGTACACAGCTCCTCTGCCGTGTCTTCTGAGTGGGATCACTGAAGGATTGCCACAGTTATGGAGTTAAAGGTTTATCTTCTGGCACAATGGGTAAGGCACACAACCAGTCCAGCAACCAGGCTTACAGATTAAGGAGGATTATTATATTGGGGGGGATAAATCCTCATTAACTTCAGTTTGGGACAGCAGTTCTGTGTGAGTGGACCAAAGCAATGCCCTTTGGGGCTCTGGAGGCATCAGGCTCCTCTGAACATTTGTGACAGGCAGAGAAAGTGATCCCTGGAGTTCACTGACACTTCTGATATAAGTGACTTGCACCACTGGTTCTTTTATGGCTTTGATTTCATTTCACACAGACTTGAGGTATGGTAGACAAATCTCTTCCAACAGTGCAGTCATGTTCTTCTGCCAGCATGTTTGGGGTCTGTGTATGTGTTCCTTCTCTGCATAGTGTAAACGTTGATTGAACACACCCCTCATGGGATAGACATGTAAGACCAAAGTGTTAGTGGGACCTGTGAGCAGTGGCAACAAAAGCCAGCCCTTTAGAAGTATTTAGCATTGCAGAAATGGCAGTCCTCTGTTGCTGCAAAATTATTCAAGGTATCACAACTGTAATGACTGTGAAGAGCTTCAGCCGACAGGGTGGTTAAAAAATAGACAGCGGTCAGAGTCAGTAAATGCAAAGGAATAGGTAAGAGGAGAAAGAACCTAAGAATTTCTGTACTGGGAAGGCCCTGCAGGAGCAGGTAGCACTCACAAAGGACAGATGCTGGAGTTCTTTCCTACAGTTCTATGAGGCCAGCAGTGGAAAGGGCATTTGGGAATTACTGGGAGAGAAATGAAAAGTGAGGAGAAGGTATATTGCATTTTACTGCAGCATAAATCCCTGGTGGCCCCACTCTGCAGATCTCTGTGTGCAGCTCCAGAAAGGCTGAAACAGAGCTAGAAAGGAGGCGTGCCTGGGGAGCAGGAATGGTCAGAAGCACGTGAGGTTTCTGTACAACTTTAGATGGAGGAGACCAGGACTATTCAGCCTGGAAAAGAGTCACTGCAGTGTGTCCATCAGACCAAACATAACATGTGAGAGAAGAAAGAGCAATGGCCATTCCCTCCTTCTGGTTGTACAAGAAATAAAGGGCAGCAAATGAGAACAGCAGTCACCAACTTCATCAAAAGAAATGCCATGTTTGTGGCTAACGCTGAATGCACCATTGCAGGTCAGTCTAGATATGCATAAACAGATCCAAAATGGTAATGCAGACAAATTAACAAAACCAGGGTGCATCAAGTGCTCTGACAACATGGTTGCAGCCTTTGGCCACAGTTCACAGGGAAAATGAAACAGGGAAAAGCAAACTGTTTCATTGTCTCTTCCTGGATGCTGTGAGATACAGCATGTTATGTATAGATGGACCTGAATATTCATATATATATAACAGGCAGTGTGCTGTTGTATTTTTTTTCTTAGATTTGTCTCTTAGACCAAGACCTCTGGCAACTCTCATGGGTTTTTTTTATCAGCAGTACTAGGATTTGCTTCAGGCTTGCAGTGTGGATGCTTGCTGAGTGGGTTGTGTTAGCTTCTCTACCAGACATATTCTTCTTTCTTCCTCCCTAAGCACATCTTGACCCTTATTCATTAGCAATATTTTACTCACATGCACTGCATGACTGATAAAGCACCCCTAGGCTACTATAGACTTAGCGGTTTTTTTCTCTTTCTTTTCGTTTTAAATTTTTTATGTTGCACATCTTACACAGGATGTATAGCCCTCCTAACTTCAAATATGTTCTGCAGTCTGTTCCAGCCATCTGGCATCCTCTTCTCCAAATTAGCATGGTAATAGTACATTTTCCCTTGGGATCATAAGTAAAATGTGGTCCCTCGTAGATGTTTTGTTGCATGGAAATATTCACAGCTCATTTTAAGATGAAGCCCAACAAAACATGGGGAGCAGGATGAGGGGGATTCAGTCTGTGTATTTCATTAAAGGTGACTCATTTACAAGATGCATATTCACTTATCTTTTGTGGATATGGTGTTGGTCGGGACATATAACGCAGGTATTAAATGAAATTTCCTACAAGTTCATGTCTGCATCCCAGATTCCAGAGCAGAGACTGCTCAGCAGCGATGTGGCTTCAGGTTTTCCAGTGCAACACTTCTCATTCCTGCATCTAAGAGAATAAATTCCCTTATTTTTAAATCATGCAAAACAAAACAACTTGGTTTTGGGAGGATGTACCAAATTCCCTGGCCTTCTTCACATGCAAGATTTTTCCTGGCACAGTTCAGGGCGTAGGAACAAGCAGGGTGCAGGCTTGGAATATCTGGCATTACTGCTGCCACCAAATCATGTCTCCTGAGAGTCCCACTTCACTAGTTGCTTCTAAAAGCGTCATCAAATCAAAGTTACCAAAATAGACTTCTAAAATTATGAAGGCTCAGACATAATCTGCATCCTCACCTAGCAAGAAAATTGACTTAGTTTATCATTCAGGCTGGAAGCATCTGGAAGTGGCCTGTGCCACAGAAGGAATCAGCACATTTAAAGATTTACTGACAGAAGTGTTGTTTTGGTGACTGGAGTGTGGGTCTGGCATTAAGGGAGCTGAAACTGTGATTCAGGCCTCTGTCTGAATTTGGGAAAAGCTCTGAATAACTCTCAATTTTTTATTTCCGGTTCATAATGAGGGTGTTCGTGTTTCCTTTTACACTTCACTAATCTTGGCTGTGTAAAACGTTTAGGACAAGTGAGTGTTTCCCCAGCAGCCAGGACAGTGGTTATGGATCACTGATTGCTGCCATAAGGAAAACCCTGATGCCATGACTTGCTAGGCCACTTGTTACAAGACAGAATTACACAGACTGACTAGAAACTAATGGGAAGTGGCTGAAAACTTGGAGCTAAAAAAAATACTTCTTCTCTACTAAAAAAATCTCCAAAATGAAAGCTTACATTAAATAAGTTGTTAATGCGAAGTGCGGTGTGGGGGGGAAATGGGGGAAATGGTCCTGTTCACTCATGCAGGGCTCTGCTTTATGTGTCATTGGGTGGCTTTATTGCTTTGCCCTAAAGCTACCCAAAATACTGGAAGGGACTTAAATGTGCAGCTCTAACCTGGCCTGGAGCTACTCCATATTGTCCTGGTACCACATCTGGAGCAGATGTGGCAACTGGTGTGGATGTGTGGTTAAAAAACCAAAAAACAATCAGGTGGAACTAAGTGGAATTTGAGAACAGTACAATATTTGCCCCTACAGTTATTCAGATTTCACCAGTACACACTGCCCCTTCTGTACCTCAAACTTGAGTTGAAACTTAACATATTTTTCCTTCAGTCTGGTAATCTGCACTGGTACATGAATTTGAAACCATCTCGGCACTGAGGCCGTGTCAACACATCTTGTTATAAATACCCAGTGAGTTGAAGACACTGAGGCAGTTTTTTAGTGGAAGGGGTTCAGGCAAGTGATAGCTGCCCTAAAATGTCAGTGTGGCAACTTCATTGATTCTGAAGGGAGGAGAGAAGCCTATGGAAAAATATCTTCAACTTCTATATTGTTCTGACTTTTGTCCTCCGTGAGGCACCTTTTACACTGGCCCATCATGTGAACCACCTGCCTTTACCTGAACCAGGCGTAATTACTGCTTGTAATTAATGCAGCGGGGGAGGTACACAGTGAGCAACATGTCCTTCAGGAGGAGATTCATTAAGCATTTTGCAGCACAAATAAATATTCTTCTGCCTGCTGGGGGAAGTTTGTTTACTTACAGTGATGCACACAGATGCATTTGCAGTTTGGGCTATCTAGAGGTCAGAGTAACTTTGCCGTGAATGAAAGGAGAAAAATATTTGATTTTTTTTTCTGCCAAAACTGATTTATCAAATATAGTGACTTTCTTGTCCCAGAACTATTGCTAACTTTGTCCCAAATCTGTAGAGATAAATATTGTTGGAAAGAAATACAAGGCTAGAACGTGGATATAGATTTTAAAAGCGGGGGGGAAAAAGTGATGCCTGTCAAATAGCAGTTAGAGCATTAATTTGCTGTAGCTAAGACGTTGGTGGTTCTTGTGTGGGAAGGCTCATGGGCAGCACCTCTCTCTGGCAAGGAGGAGTTGTGACAATGGTGACAGTGACAATGATGCACCAGTGGAGATAGTTTAAGACAGCTACATCAATCTCTTAGCTCTAGAGCCTTATTTTTTTGTTGTTTTCCCAAGTTTAGGGAAAGCCTTCCTCCTCCTGTTTTGCAAGATCAGCTGTGGAAAAAGCTGTTGTTTTTTATGACATACAAAGAGTTGCGGGCAGGATGAGAATATGTGGGAACACAATCCCTGTAAATTTGTGGATCAGCTAAATCTATCTCTAGAGGTATCTGGGTCTTTCTAAAACTCAAGGTGTTTTAATCATTTAAGTGCTGTTGAGCTTCAAGGTGTCCGTAAACCCCTTAAACAATAAAGTCAAAACAGCAGAAGGAAATTTATTTCATTCCTCCAGCAAAGGAGATAGAGGGCTACTTGAATCCAGAAATAAATACATTGTAATTCTTAATACAAATTAAATATTTTGAGAACACTTCCTACATTAGATAAGTCCTTTCTCAAGACCAGAGGGAGAGTTTGATTTCCTTGAGTTCCTTCTTTGGAATGATAGTTTCTGCCAAGCCAGATTTGCTCGGGCACACAACCAGCCTATTGCCTCTTTTTTTATACATCATGCTAAGTTCATGTCAGGCAAATGTACAAATCTACTGCTTGGCATTGTATCCTGTACTTTGAGGGAGCCACGTGCCATGGGTGTGTTCAAGTGAAAAATACTGTGTTGATTTTGGACACTTTGTGCTTATATAGATGCATTTTGGCCTGTGTGGGCCGGAAGAGAAAGCAGTGACCTGAATAGCCAAGCATGAATCTCAGTTAAAACATTTACACAGCTGAGACCAGGAATCTCTCCTGAGCATAGAGAAAACAGTTGGAGCTGTGAAGTGCTTTCCAAAGTATTGCTGCCTGAAGGAGCAGCATGGAGCAAGGCTGGTCTGGAGATCACATTTGGAAGGAACAGAGGGATGTTTCCATTCCCATCACTGCCTGGTGCACACCTCTGGTTTTCCTTCCTCCCTTTCGCTGGGGTTGCCACCTACCAAAGCAGAGCAAAAATAATAATAAAACATCCTGACTAAGCCACTAGGTCTTACCCTACATATAGTGATAGAATTTCTTCTGCAATCAACGACTTGTCTCTCCTTCCTCGCCTGAAGGGTTTATGTGTACAAATACATGAATGTGCGTGTGTGCACACATACACAGAAACTGTGAGGACAATATCAGGTCAGGGCACTTCAGACACTCCCCTGGGAATCAACCCAAAGGAGGAAAAAGGCCTCAGGACAGACAGTTCCTGTGCACCCCACAGCATTTGGGGAGCCTAGTATTTTTTTTAAAAATGAGGTGGCAACCAGGGCCTCTGTACTCTCTGGGTGCCCTTAGAGAGGCTGCAGGAGATTTTAGGAGAGCTTGAAATCCACTGTCATTGGATTTCAATTCTTTGGGGGGGAACAAAGGCAGTTGAAAACTTTTGTTCTTTTATTTTGTGAAGGGCCAGCACCCTTGGCAGGGAAGCCCTGTCATCCACAGCCTCAGCAGCCACCCTTTGAGCTGTGGCGTGTGGCAATAACCCTGCACAGAGAGGCCTCGCACAGGAGCAGCAGAATTTCTTCTCAAAAGCCTTATCTCGCTCCCATCTTCTGGCTCCCACTTCTCACTGTCATGCTGAGGTAAAGATTGTGCAAAGCAGCTGAAAATAAAGCCACTGCTCTCTTGCAGTGTTCTGTCCCTACAAATATGCTGGGCCAGCACCATTCCAAAGTGCCGCCTGTGAAGTCCCTGGTGCAACTTTCTGGCAAAAATCTCAACACTGCCTGGAGATCTCCCATCCAAGTGTTAGTGAGGCCCGGAATTTCTTTCACTAATAGAAATTTGTGGTGCAATGAATGTGCACACACACAAAATTAAGAAAAAAATAAAAATAAAAATGAAGGAAGCAAGTAATCAAGCAGTTCTACCTGTGAGAGATGGAGAGAAAAAGACAAAAAGAAAATGCCTCTCAGACAATAGTCATGTTGCTTCATAAACTACTGAAAGTCTGAAGAGTCAGTACAGAAAATTGTGATGAAAATACATCAAAATACATTGTGTGATTCTCTCAAATGCAAGTGCTTTGCAAATTCTGCTGAAATGCATAAAACTAAACTTACATAACCATTCTCAAAACACTGGGGAATAAGAATCTAGCTACTCCCATGTTTTCAAAGATAAAAGGAATACTGTGTTATTTTTTCTAGGAAATTCACATATGAAACTGGCATTGTGGGTCTTAAACAGCTGTCATGATGGATTGGGTGTATAGCAGTGAGGAATGGGGAACAGTGTGTCTGTCATGAGGATTTTCTAACAGCTAGCATGTGTTACTGACAACACCTATTAAGGATTCACTGAGGAAAAGGAAGGCAGTAAGAAAAACAGATTTAGTAGAACATCACTTTTTAGCTATTTTGAATAACAATCATAACAGGAAAGTCAAAGAAACTTTACAAAGGAAAACTGAACTTCTTTCCTAGAAATATACACCAGAAAAAACCACCAGAAGTGACCTCTCTAGATCAACTATTAGTCATGATCCACTCAATTATGAGTTCTAAATGTGCATCAGGCCTTGTCATCAATCTAGCAAACCGTGTCATGGACACCACAGCACAGGCAGCTGTACCTGGCAAGGTGACATTACTACAGCTGCAAAATGTGCTTAGGATACAGTGATGTGGAACACAGACTATCGACAGGCCAAGGGGTGAAACATGCACAGTATCTCCGGCATTGCTCCGACGGGTCCCTGTGCAGTGGCTGCCGTGTCAGCGCAGTGGCACCCTGCCCTGTTCGGCACATTGCCGCCCACCTGGGGCCTCCTGTTAAGGCAGAAATGGCCGTGGCTGGTGTGTCAGCTCTGCTGCTGTGGTGGCTGGATGGGCAGGATCAAAGGAGCAGGGACAGGAAGTTCACACGCTGCGTGTGACACAGCGCGACGCAAAGACTCCCCCGCTTCGTGTAATGAACCACTAAAAATACCCCGGCGCTGCGAGGGCTCCAGAGAACAGCCAGCACACACATCTAAAAATATTGGGCCTATTCTCTCGCCACAGGATACCAGCAACGTCAGTGGGAGCCCACTGAAGGGTAGTGGGAAGTCTCTGGGAGTTACTCACATCCTGCATGAGTCCATGTCTCCCTGAAATCCGCAGCCATTCCTTCAGGAGCGCCGCTTGTTGTTATTTACACGTGACATACAACTTGTTTATGTTTCCCTGTTCTCTTTTAACTCGTGCTCTTCCTTGAGAGAAACCATCTGAGAGCGGTCTGAGGTTTAGTTAAAGTACTCTTCAAAGTTTGGGACCCTGTGGAAATAAAGCCCTAGGAATTATGGCCTTTCTCATTTCCCCCCACTACCTTCTTATCTCCAGGCAGTGCTGTTATTTAGCATGTGTCCAAGGTTGGATTTCACTGAATTTTCTTTGTCTGGGGATGTTTTCCTTATTTTTCTTGAGAGATCCCTAGAGCTTGGTGCTGAATCAGCTGACCTCTAAAGGAGTTTGGGCATCTTTTGTCTTCTCTCTTCTAACCGAGCCTCAGTGCTAAATACAGCTGTATAGAAAATAACAGCTTACTTACTTCTCTGTGTGTGTTGCCTCATATTTCCCATGTTCAGACACACAGTATCTTTTTTTCCTCTGCTTTGCTCTCTGCAGTCCAAGAGGGCAAAGCCATTCTCTTTTCTCAATGCTGAGAATGTGCTCGTGCACCTTCTAGGTAAGAAAAAGTACATCAGCTAATGGTACATCACTTCATTAAGGGAAAACAACTCCCTTTATAAATAATTTGCACAAACTTTGTGTCCTAATCTTATGTTTCTTCAGAGCTCTCCATTTCTGAGTGGTCTGCATTGCCACGTGGTTGCATAACCTTAAATTTGGGGGACACTATTCTTTTCCATTAGCACTGACTCAGTTTCTACCCTGCAATAATTTTCATGCAACTGGTGCTGAAGTCAATAAGGTCACGTTGCTGCACAAAATGAGATGGGATCTCATTTATAACCTTGTCAAGATACCAGCAATAGCCTTAAAATTATAGTGCTTTTTTCATACCTTCTCAGCTATATCTACTGACTTGATCTGGGTGTTATAACTCTCATGCCAGCAGAACTTGCCTTGGATGGTTTGTGCCTTGCCAGGACTTTCTGTCTCAGATAAGGTTTAGCGGGCAATAAGCCTTTTTCTTAGTGTTTTCTTATTGCTCTGAAATGATAAACTGTGATTAAAAAATTTTATAATGCTGATAAAATTCTGGATAACAGTGAATGAAACTTTGTTTCCATTGCTCCCCTCTATTTTTATGGAAAGCTAAACCAAACAGCTGTAAAAAAGCACCTGAGAACTGGCCTCCCCCGGCTGGTGTGACTCAGGTAGCTGACTTACACCGAAATAAATGCCACAGATACCAGGTGTGCTGCTCACCGACTCTGATACGGCTGTGTCCTTCATCAGAGCACCCGTGTGCTCAATCAAAATACATAATTAAAATGGCCACAACAGAGAAAGTATTATATGCCACCATAGCCCCTGAGGACAGGGAAACTCACTGAGATGTGGCTTTGTCCACTGATGTAACACTGGATTGTCTTTTTGTTTCATTTTAATCTTCATTTCTGTGCAGAATGATTTGATTTCCAGGAACACACATCTTCTTGATCAGCCCCAGCACAAGCACAACAGAATGTGTATAAATATAGAAACCTGTTTATTTCAAGATGTTTTTTTCCACACTGCATCCGGTCAATAGTTTAGAGTACTATTTAGAAGTTGAATGAAAACAGGGCTGGGACGCTGGATGATCTGTAAAGGTTGAGGAAGGAGTGGTCTTCCCATTATTTGAATTATCTGCCTTCTTTACGTAAATTAACAATGATGCTCCAAACAGTAAAACAGTCATGAGTGTTCAGCAGCCAGTGGATGATTTTTAAACACCTAATTTTAAAATCATTCTCTATTTTTTTAAGAACTCATGTCTCATAGGTCTCTCCATAATCACCCAAAGATTGAATTTGGGATTTTCAAATGTATGTGCTATGATTCCCCATAGATGCTTTTAAGCCCAGCTCACATGGACACTTTCTTGAAACCAGAAATACACTTGGATATCAATTTTACCTGTTCATCCTTGGGAACATCATCTTAGTTTACAGAGAAAGGGAAGAACTCACCATAAATAAGGTATATCAAGATGATCTGGAGAAGACATGATTGAGGGGAGAGATGTGGGAGATGTCTCCAAATTCGTTAGTGGGGAGACAGAGACAGCAGTTAACCATTGGTGACCAAGTGTCACAACAAAGTGACAGGGCACAAAAAGTGACATTAGCAGGATGGTGGAAAGAAGAGCTCCCTGTTTTCCTGGGCAGCATGGAGTAGCTTTGCAGAGTGTCTTGCCACGGGACAGTGAGGAGGGTGATATTGCAAGAGGCTCCAGGAGACACTGGCCACATCCATGCCGGAAGGCTGGCGCAGGAGGACGTGAGTGTCCATGCTGCACATCCACCTCAGGAAGCCCCTGAAGAGATGATTACTGAGGCCAAACAAGGAAATGCATAATGTTACACAACCTCAGCTTTATACTCTCCCATAAACATCTGCTACTGGAAACAGAGGATGTGCTTGGTGGCCATTTGATTTTTCTGTGCTGCATTACACCTCCTCCTCTCTTTCTTGTGCCATCCTCCATCTTTAAAAGGCTCATCTTTAAAACTTGAAAAAGTCCTTTGATGCATTTTTGCTTTCTTAAAAGAAACATTAAGGCTGTACTGGTCTGGGTAAATTTAGACACCCTTCTTATTCACACTCTGCTGCTCTTCCCTCATCGTTGGCTACTGTTCCTCATGTATTACACCTGTGTCTTCTCAAGATTTCAGGTCACCTCAGATTTACATGAATTACATTGTCTGAGTCTTGCAATGATATTCTTGTAGCTCCAGCATGATATTTCCCTACAGTTGTATGTCCATTTCCTCTTCCATCCTCCTTACGACTTCTGTCTGCAGGTCCTTCTCAGGTTTGTGTGCTGACTCCTGTTCCTCCCTCCTGGGAGGCACCTGCTTCCTGGAGACCTTGCCCTCCACAGAGAAGTTTCAGAAAAGTGGATCTAACCAGGGAGCAATTACTCCTTTTTTCTTCCCAAGCCTGTTACAACCCAAACACAAGCGTCCATAAATCCCAGATCTATTCCTAGGCAGAGGCACTAGGAGCGTTCACTCCTCCCTGAACCTGCAGAGTGCCAGCTTAGAGCCTAATAAAAGGTTATCATGACACTTAGAGATAAAAGCAGTTCTGAAAAACAAACAATAATATATATATGTCTGTGTGTGTGTGTTCCCTACACAAAATTTAAAATAGCATCATCATCATGCAAGCCTAAGGCTTGCCCCTACTTGCAGCAGCAATAGGTTGTATTTGGGCATAAGCAGTTGCTATGGGGCCTGATCCAACTCCCACATAAGTCAGCAGGAGCCTTTAAATTCCCTTCAGTGGGAGTGAAACCTGAGCACTTGGATATTTTGTGAACACTGACATTACAGGCTATAAAAAGCAATGCTTCAGTTTTCGATATAAACCCCAGCGATGTCAGGGACAGACTGATTCTTGAATATGGGTCCTCAGTGCTATTGTATTGAAGATAATAAGTGCAATTCATTGCCAATCTCTTTGTTATTACTGGTGTAAAAATAGATCAGTCCAGGCAATGGGATTAACCGCTCCTTTATTTCTTGGCTGCATTCTTTATTGTTGTTGTTGTTGTTGTTGTTGTTGTTGTTGTTGTTGTTGTTGTTTTTAAATAGTTTTCCTGTTGTGCTGTTACAGATGAATTCTGGTAAATATTTATCCTTACACTTGCTGTAAATATATTCCTTTCCTGGTGGGGCTCTGCACAGCTGCAGATGTGCAGAGCTGAACCTTTGCAAGAACAAAGAGGGTTTCAAGTGCAGCCATGCAATGGAGAGGGGACAAAAGGCTTGTGGCATCTCTAAGAAGTTGCTGCATGTGGCTTTGCTGAATGCAGCCATCTCAGATTTTAGGGGTGTTTGGCTTGGCCACAGCTGGAAAGAGTCAGGATGAAGAATTACGGACAGTAAAAGGGAAAAATCTCACCCTGTGTTACCCAAGTCACCCTGCACATTACCCAGCCATGTGCTGGTGGCACGGCACGTGAGCAGCTGCAGCGTCACTGGGTACCCAAAACTGCATTTCCATCAGCTCTCCTGGATTCTCCTGTTTTGACAATGCGCCTGCTCTTCTCAAAGGGAAAGGGAGCGGCATCCCACTGGAGAAATGTGTGCTGAGTTGCATGTGCCCAGCATTTGGGCTGAAATTGTGTTTAAGCCACTGAAGAAGATAAATTCTTCCTTTTGCCCTTTTGGGACAAATTAGTGGCAGATTGGCCATCAGCTGGTGCCTTGAAAAACAGCAGAAGCCTGGTGGAGTCAGCCCTGCTCCAGGCAAGTATCACACAAGTGTTCCATGAACAAAGCGGCTGACAGATGCACTTCCAAACACACCTAACCTGCTGTGTCCTGGCGCACATCCGCATGGAAGCAGGAAGCAGATTTCCAGAACATGAAAGGAAGATTCGCTTTCTTATCTCATTGTATTCTAATGTGAGTTGAGGCAAACAAACTGCAGCTATGGGCTTTGTTATGTTAATTATTCTGTGCAGCCAGTATAGAGCAGTATCGCACTGTGTGGTTAGACATAACTCCTACTGGCCTGAAAATTCTGCACGTAATTCCAGAAATTGCAAGGAATTCAGGAAATATTTTTCCTAATGTCCTGTCCTGGCCAAGGACAGCTTTGTTCAGACATCTGTCACATCATGGGATAGGAAGAGATGCACAGATAACACTCACCTGGCATTCAGGAGCTGGTGCCAGTCCTGCACATATTTCCTGCTTATCTCTTGGCTGGGGGGGCTGGCACTGAACTGAGTATAAATAGCTGTATTTTATGATAGGCACTGAAATTTGAGTTCAGTGCAAAGCATGTGGGAGTCCTCCTAGAAGCTTGGATTTGTCCTATGTACTTAACTCTCTTTGACACTTTTTAGAGGAGACAGCAATGAAATACAGTGATTCTTACTGAATAGCTGGAGGAGGAGGAGAACAGTTTGTGCCTTGACAGGCTGAAGTGTTTTAAAATATTTTTTTGCAGCTATTGAGAGTTACAGTCTTTCATGTATTAGTTATGGGTCAACTAGAGTTTAACTTCAGCTAAGATGGAGGAAGACGGGTGGTGAGTGGAGAAAAACTGAAAAAAAGTTTGATGAATATTTGATTTTTTAAAATGTGAGAAAATTCAAATTAATCTGAGAAGATCTGCAGAGGAAAGATTAAATTCTGCCAGCGCCAGTCCTAGAAATAATCCCCTGTTAATGTACCAAACCAGTCACATGAGCTAAATTTTACTTGCAGACTCTTTCCTCAGATGTGTTCCCACCCTTCCGGTATTTTTCTTTTTAAATATTATTTCCACTAGAAAGGTTAAAACACATTTGGCTGTTCTGATTACACATACATGATGGCGTGATCCATTTTGATGATGTTTTTCAATATTCATGACAGACAGTCCCACCCTTTAGGCTGAAACTCCCTTTGATTTCAGGTGAGGATTTTTGCCTAATGATCAGGCCCTGGGGTGTTTGGCTCATCAGTTGCTACGTAATCAGCTAAGAAAAATTTGAATTGATAAAAAGCAGGAATAATGGCCCAGATTGCTGGCAGAACAAATTCATTTCAGGGTGTATGTGTAAGAAAAATCACCCCCTCAAAAAAAAAAAAAACAGTAGAAATGCAACTAATGTTGCATGTGCTACTGTGTTATACATTCACAACAGAAGGCTCAAGGAAGGATTCAGACAGCATTGTCAAATGTCAGACCAACCCAGCAACTGTTTCAGGTTGCTGAGAGCAGTTGTTGAGAGAAAATGGCTGAGAAAATGAGAAAAGAAACTCCCACCATTCTATGGGATTGAGAGCTCCAAGAGTTTGTGTCCATGCAGGAGTTGTAGACTCATAGAAGGGTTTGGGTTGGAAGGGACCTTAAAGCCCATCCAGTCCCACCCCCTGCCATGGGCAGGGACACCTTTCCCTATCCCAGCTTGCTCAGAGCCCCATCCAACCTGGCCTGGGACACTTCCAGGGATGGGGCAGCCACAGCTTCTCTGGGCAACCTGTGCCAGGGCCTCAGCACCATCACAGGGAAGAATTTCTTCCTGATATCCCATCTAAACCTGCTCTCTGTCAGCTTGAAGCCATTCCCCCTTGTCCTGTCACTCCAGACCCTTGTCAGGAGTCTCTCTCCATTTTTTGGCAGGCTCCCTTCAGGCACTGCAAGGCCACAGTTGGATCACCCCAAAGATTCCCTTCTCCAGGCACAACAATCCCAATTCTCTCAGCCTTTCCTCACAGCAGAGCTGCTCCATCCCTCTCACCATCTCGGTGTCCCTGCTCTGGGCTGGCTCCAACAGCTCCATGTCCTTCCTGTGCTGGGCCCCCAGGGCTGGAGGCAGCTCTGCAGGGGGGGCTGATCTCACCTGAGCAGGGCAGAGGGGCAGGATCCTGCTTTTTTTGGTGCATCTCAGGACAGGATTGGCTTTTCTGGGCTGCAAGTGCACGTTGCTGACTCGTGTCCAGCCCCTCATCCACCAGCACGCCAAGGAAGCCATGCAGATCTAGCGCAGAGCTTTGAAATCAGTTCCCTGTGCCTGGATATCTGCAGCCCAGTGTTTGTGGCCACCTGAAGGCGCCCACTGATGTCACGTAGATGCCACAGGGGCTTAAGGAGAGGCCAGTAGGGACACCACTGTAGTGGTGCTTCGTAGACAATGGACCACTCAAGATAGTCAGAGCTGTAGACCAGGTGACCCAAAACTGGCCCATGGAACCCTGTGGAAAAACTCTGTGATATTCCCAAGGTTTGATGAGAAGGGAGCACTGTGAAGGCATTTTGTAAGACACCGTTAACTCATCAAAGTGCCTGAAGCCCCTGCTCTGGGGAAAATACACATCTTACATGTCTCACACAATGCTAGAGATTGGTTCCCACTTTTGTAATAAAATGTTTTCTATCCAAGTGCTGGACAAAAAGTATCCAGTCTCTGAGGCTGTTTTCAGGTGGCTTTTAGCCACCAAAGTTCCTGGTGTTTCTTTAGAGCATTTTCGTTTTCTGAACAGCATAAATGATGTCACTTATCAATTGCCAAACCTATCTCATAATTTCAATAACCTCCAGGGGACTGATTAAATCTGAAATACTTTGGCCTGTTTTAAAGGAAGTCTAATTGTGTTTTTAAGTCAGCCTTGGAACACATGATTCTTTATTAACCTAATAAGCCTCCATTATCCCATTCCCAAAGTTCTATTCAAGCCGTGTATTTAGTGTAAAGTACCATGCACTGGTTAATTAGAGCATATTATCTTGGATGAAAATGCTGAATCTTATTCTGCAGAGTCAGGGCTTGGAGAATTTGTTAATACTCTGCGTGTACCCAGCTTGGTTCTTATCTGAGCCCTGGCATGTGTTAGCAGGGCAATTACCTACTTGCAATAGCTGCCTGCTACTTGGCAGAGGGGAGTGCTGAACAGAGAGTTATTTCACCAAAGATAGAAAAGTGACTCATTTTGATTACTCAGTCATGTCCTCTCCTCCTTGTGCATGCACAGTGGGAAAGTCTGATGGAACCAGGGGAAAGAGGAGCAGCATGAGTTCCAGTCACTTCTCTTATTCACCACTTCGCTGTAGCAAAACTAAAAAGCCATTTTACTAAAATTTGTAATACAACAAGAGTGAGTAATAAGACATTTCACCTTTGCACATTTAGAAAGAGGATCCGAATTTAAAGGGAAATGGCAAGTTAAAGACGTCAAGGAGTAAAGGATGGCAATAACTCAATTTCATTTTTGTTTACCATGATTTACAGTCAGCTTGGCCTTCTGCTCTGTCTCTCTGTTCGTGTTGCAGAAAGGAGAAGTGTTCTCATCCAAACAGCACCCTGCTTTACAAGAGTGTAGTACATTTTACAGGAAAAGTGCATGTACAAAATACACTCTTCCTAACCAGGTCTGGGAAGATTGAGTGGACAGTGTGTGTCAGGTAACATTTCTAAAGCCTCCTACTGACTTGCTGACCCCATTCCCGTGTTTAAGTGATCCAGGCCTATGGAAGTCTCCTGAGACTCACAGACTCTCAAAACCATCTCTTACAGACATATTCCACAATTTTAAGCTTTTTTTCATGAAACAGCTCACCAACTATGCCCATTTTCCTACTGAAAAAAAAAATATTATTAAATTAAAAAATCTGCAGCACTAAAAACTGTATCAATAAGAAGCCAGAAGAAAACAGTTTGCCACTACAATAATCTGTTCAGGTTAATGGTCTGTTCAATGACACATCATTATGCATTTTCCATGCTAATTAATTTAGTAATGGCCCCTTAATCTAATGCAACCTTATTTCAAAAATTGGAAAACTGTTTTCATCAAGGATTTCATGTCACCCTTGCAAGGTTCATCCCACTTGAAACACATGCAAACTTGTGGTTGTACGTCTGACTGTGGCACATTAATGTAGCAGCAGCATTTAAAACACAGCATACACACAGTAGACCATTTTAATCTGGAGGACAGAATAATGAATCTTTTTTGCCCTTCCTGATTTTTAATATAAAATCATCTGTTTCATCTCTCGTGACATCAGCAGAAGGATGTCCAGTAAAACAACAACAGTTTCAAAGCCACAAAGTAAAAATCTTCAAGTGGTTTTCTAGAATGTTGTGAAATTAAGCACTTTCTTAAAAACAAAACAAAAAAAAACCACATCAACACTGAGTTACTGGGAAAGCCCTCTCAGATAGTGACCACACTGCTGACAGACGCTTCTTGACCTTTCACCAACGCTCTGTGGCTCTCCTAAAGCCTTCTCCAGTGACCTTCACACCTCCCACTGCTGAGACCACTGTCCTCACTGAATCCCGACCTCTGATCACTGTTTCAATGAGATTTTAAATTTACATGGCTTCAAATATCCTTTTAGTACCCTTCCTTTATCTAAACACTAGTTCTCAGTGAAAAATTGTAATGGTTCTCTGCCAGTAAGAACATTAAGACATGATTTCAATAAAAATGATGCATAAATTTTTTGCCCAAATGGATACATTTGAACCTTTTAGAATGCAATAACTTCAGTAAATCTATTTTTTGTTCCACAAAAATGATTTCCCCATTTTTCAGCCATCTCTAATTTTAACAATAACTTGCAGGTGTTTCCTGTTAAGTTGGTAATAACTGTGTCCTGGGATAATAAAACTCTTGGGTTTGGCCCATTTATCATATTTAAATTTTAACTTAAAGGTGCATCCTGTTTACAAGGTAATAATTATATGTGGGACTAAACAAACTCTTCTGGAGCCAGTCCAATCTATTGTGTTGTGTTGGGCTTGGAGAAACCATGGATAATGCCATAGGTAGTAAAAGTTGACTCTACCCTCTTAGCAAAAAATGGGAAAAAGATAGGGAAAAAAGGCTGGTGTTTTGCCTAAATTAGGAAATTAACTTTGAAAAACTAAACAGCCTCCAAAATGAGCAATCAAATCATCTTAAACCTTAGCTGGTGGCCAGACACTCAGTGAGAACACACCCATGTGAATTCCTTAGGGTGGACGTCAGCACAAGGCATAAATGCGCAGCCCTGCACCCCCTGCTCTGTCTCCCATGTCCTTCCAGGGGTGTCCTGCCCCTCTCTGGCTGTGCTCCCCTGGCTCTGAGGCAGCAGTGCCCCATTCCAAGGCCACTGGCCTCAGCCTCCCATATCCCTCCTTGCTCTGTGCCGTGGCTTGGATTTTAAAACATGCCCATTTTCGTCAGGAGAGAAAACCCAGAAGGTTCAAAAAAACCCCAAGGGGAAGGACGTCAGCTATTGAACTCACAAGTCCTCTGTTAGACAGCTGCCTTACAGTGAGATTTGGGGTCTCGTGCAGAGCTCTCCACCTTGCCCCAATCCCTTGCGCGGATGATCCCAAATTTCCAGCCCTTTCCCCAGGACCAGCCTGGTGCTCTCCACCTCCATGGTTTAATAGCCTGCAGAACCTCGTGCAGTGGGACAACAGTCACTCCTTTGTTGAGGGCAGGACTTAGGGGGCTGTGGAAGGAATTTGGGTTGTCCTGCGTGCAGAGGAAAGTAGCAACTGCAGTGTGAAGCACGGAGAGATACCAGCATTCAAAACAGCCACTCGAAAAACAAACTCCAGAAGCCACCAGTGCATTCGCTCACATTGTAGCTTGGATCCAGGGTTTCACTGTTATTTCTTAACAGTAAAATAAGCACCAAACATTTTTCATTTTTTTTCTTTTCTTTTTTTTTTTTTTTTTTGCTACATACTGCACAGTATGAGTAATTCAAGGAGAGAATAAAGGCTGGCATTGTATAGCACACTTTCTCATGCGCACACAAACCTCCTTCCAGCTTACTGAAGGAATCAAAGGGTGGAGGGAGTGTCTCCAGCATTTCATGTAAATGACGTCTTTTTTTTTCTCCAGTTTTAATGCCACCATAAACTCAGTGTGATGAAGCATTGATGAATAATGAGCCCATGACACATCGTACTTTTAGAACAGCTCATGTATTTGGCACATGCCGGGCCCCATTTGTGTCTTTCCTTTCTTTGCCCCCACCCCCCGACTCGGGCACAGGTTCGCAAACACTTTTGCCATAAGGAAGAAATGCAGGTTTATTTTCGCTCTGAGCAGAGTGGTGTCCCTCTCTTTAGGGTGCTGTGAGGCAGCTCATGCCACCCGAGCAGGCATCACACCCTTGCCAAAGTCACTGCCTGGACAGGCCAGTGGTCACCTTGAACTGGGAGTCACCAGTGGGGCAAATGCTTTTGTTCCTCCCTCATCTCCCACCAGGCATGGAACTGTCACCTTCCCTAGAGCAGTGTCACAATGGCCCAGAGTAGAGAAATCAGGACATCCTTGTGAAAAAATGCAGCTTCTTATTCATCAAGTGGCTTGGAGGGAGTTGGGGGTTAACTTGCAAACCACTGAGAAGGATGCCCTTTTTCTGTGTAGCATTGTCCTGGATCTCTTGGTAACAATTGAATTCCTGGATTTAAAACCACCTAGGAAAGAACTCGATAAGTCCTAAGTCACCAGGAGTGACCCAGCTGTCAGAGGGGGACAGGGAGAGACACTGTCATGTGGGAAATTAAAAGCCTTGGTGGTGAACCTCCAGTGGCAGAAGTGTTTCCATCCACATCTGCCAGCCCCAGCCCTGCAGCAAGGTCTGTCCTTTTGCCAGCTCTTCCTTACAGAGGGGAAGGTCAGGGATGCTCTCCTGGCACAGACACACTGGAGACCTCAACCTCACCTCCTGAGGATTTGTGTTCCGCTGGAAATGTGGATTTCACCAGGTGGGAGCACCCAGAATGGGGAGGTAGAAGAGAATTTAACAGTGCTGGAGGCACAGCATGGGAGATGCTTTCCCAGGAAAGAGGGAGGCTGGACAAAATCAACAGTTTTCAAATTTGGCCAAGGAGCCCATCCTGTAGCTGAAAAGGTCTGCTTTCTTATTCATCAGTGTGAGAGTACCAGCAGCATGAAGTTTTGTCTTATAAAAATCATCTCTAGTGTCTAGACCAGTGTACAAAGAGTTTTCATTTCTGATTTGCCTTTTTCACTTTGCCTATGTTGAGATATGGGACAATATTTTATTTTAAGCTTTTTTTTTTAGGAATAAATTTTTGTAAGTTTTCAAATATGAAAAAGGACTAATGTCTACTCTCCAGAAAGGTCCGTAATTTCTTTAATGGAGGCTTTCAAAGCAATGTAAGGGAACAGGGCATAAGGAAACTGCTTGAATCTTCATTGCTTTGAAAAAACATGTAAACATACCAGTTTTAAACCAACCACTCTTTCCCCATTGTTGCCAAAAATCCTATAATGCTTTCCACATGGCTGTCTAAGCTGAAAGAGGTGACATCAGACACCCAGGCTGCCATGGAGAACATAAGGAAACCTGGATATTGTTGACAAACCATGGGCAGTTCCTTCATTTCCAAAGTTATCGGGACCACACATGGCACAAGCACAAATTAATGCACTTTCTCAACTTGATTATGCTCATTTCCCTGGGTGACAATCTCTCCTGGATGAGATAAGCCCAGTGCTCCTGCTGGGAGCTGCTCCTGTCACTCAATTCAGAAAACAAGGTCAATCAACCCACTTTATCTCCAAAAAAAAAAAAAAAAAAAAAAAGAAGCCATTACCAGCAATTTTCTCCATTTCGTAACAAAGCTCCAGAAGTTGCATGACCCCATTTCTGTCATCAGAACTGTTTCTTTTTTCCCCCCTTTTCTTCAGGCAGGCTGCAGGGAGGATTTGAAATAAGGAACTAAATGAGTTCCTTGAAACTGGCTTTTTGTAGCAGAGCTATGGGAGCCATGTTGATTGAAATTAAGTCCTCAGGGAATTAATTTCTTCTGGCAAAAATAACAGTTCCTAAAACTTTTATCAGTCTTTTCACACCAATCGTTTATATTTTAGAACTTATTTTAAGATGAGGTTGTGTCTGAGGCTAATTATTTGCTTCTAGAAACAGATAAAGCTAAAAGCATGCTGATAATCTGCTTCTAATCTCTCTGTACCAACCTCCTTTGGCCCCATACAAATCTTCTGGTCAATGATAAATTTGGCAGCTCTGTTTTCAGCATTGGCTCAAACTCAGCTGATCTGAATGCTCTTTTTAAAACAAAAACAAAAACAGCTCCTCCTTTATGAAATACACGGTCACTGTTGAGTCCAAGCTGCAACTGGTTAGGCTGAAAAAGGGTTAAATCCCAGTTTTTCATGGGCGCATTGAGTGCTCCTATTTTATTTGCCTCCTTGATTTTGAGTCAGCCACATGCCCACTGCTGAAACTACAATGCAGTCAGTGTCTGGATCTCTGACAAAGATCAGGCTTTCATCCCTGTTATTTGTGTTACTCTTCAGAGTTTTTTAATGGTTTTTAGCAGAGAAAAATAACAGTCATGGCTTGGAAGTGCTTCAGAATGACCCAGCACTTACCATCGTGCAGCCTTTTGAGGGATGCTTTGGGATCCAGGTTCTGGCTGTTGCCCCACGGGGATCTATGTCTTTTCAGGCAGGTTTCCAGTGACTGGCACGGGAAATATAATAATCTGTAATAATGAGGAGCAAAATTCTACATTCACCCCGGAGACTGGGGGTTGATACTTTCAGAGAAGCTGCAATCAAGTGGAAGAAACATTCATTTGATCACATCGGCCAGATCATGTGAGATTTCAGCTCAGCATGGTGACAGGACAGTCACACCATTCCGTGTCACCTGCCAAAGGAGTTGTCCTTATTCACCACGGACATTAAGCTTTGCCTGGATCCAAATCCAAACTAGAGCAGCTGCTTCTCCACTTTTTTTTCTTAAAATCTCTTTCTGCAAGAAGCTCCTTCCAGAGCTGTCTTCAAGTCTTAGAGAACACACAGAGAGATTTTTTTGTCTCCTTCTATGCTCCACCCCTGCATCACTCCGTGTCCTAAATACTTTAAATAAGAGGGACCCTGAACTTCTTGCTCACATGGGGTGTGCTACCACTGCTCATTGGGGTAACAGCTTTTCCATCTCTGAGTATCCTTTTCCTTTGCCTTTAGCCATCTTTCTCTGCTAGACAACATCTTGGATGTTTTTTCCTTAGGGAAGTGTCTGTTAGAAGTCACTCTTTGCCCACAGCTACCTGACATCACACACAGCATCCCACACAAACCTACTCTTCCTCATATCGGCCGTTTGGCGAGGAAACACATCCGATGGTTGGTAAATGATCCTTTTGTAGGGGTGACAGAAGTGGCCTCAGAACTCACCGTAGGCCTCTGGTTTATGATGTAAACTTCACATTTTCCCAGAAGATAAAGGAATTTGCACACATGGTGAACTTGCCGTTGTCATTTGTGTAAAGATTTGAAGACGAATTAGCAACTGTCTGATCCAAAGTCCACTGAAGCCAGTAAAGGCCATAAAGAATCAAAGACACTAAAGATACAAAAGAGTACTGACAGCCAAGATATTATTATCCCTTCTCTTTTTTTTTAATAAAAAACAGTTCAATCAACTCTTTCATTTATGCTCTGCAGCACACAAATAAACATATCATGACACATTTTTCTGCCTTGGCAAAAACAGCTGAACAGAATAACATCAAATCATCAGCATCAATCAATCCATTAATTTCATAACTGAGTTATGTAAGGAATTAATTTTGTACTCAAAGGCAGACTAATCTGAGACTGCAAAACAGTACCCTGTTACTAAATCACAGCTGCAGAGGGAGGGACTGGGCTTCTGATGGGCAAAATAAGAATTAGCTGCTTCCAACTGTCCAGTGTATCATGAGCTTACTTGGATTTAACATCCTTCCTCTGCCTCTACATGAGCCATACTCTGACAACAACTCAGACAAGATTATCAGGCAGCCACCAGCACGCAAGAGCAAGGGGTGTTTAAGCAACAGGAGGTACTGCAGTTCCCCCTCCTGCTTCCCCAGCTCTGACTCCACTTTTCTGTCCAGAAATCTTGCTCAGTTGAAAAAGCAATCAGTATCAGTCATTTGCCTGGGATAAGATTGCAAGTCTTACAGCCAAGGCAGGGCTCCTGCTGCAGACCAAACCCCAGGGGAACCCAGCCATGTGCTTGCAGATCACTGGTGCAGGACATGCACGGGGTGAAGGCACTGCGTAAGTCAGGCATGCTTACATCCCTCCAGGAAACCCCGGGGAGAGAGATGGAGTCCTGCCCTCAGCCCTGGCCAAACAGCCAGGCTTTAGCACTCCTCCAAAGCCTGACAAATAGATGGCCTTTGTCTGATGCCCCAGAGGGCAAATGCAGGCTAATAAAAGCTTGAGTCCACACAGATAACATATAATTGTAACTGGGTTTTAGGTAATGGTCTTCCAGGCTATCTCATTATTCTCTTTGAACAGGCTTTGAATTACGCTTTTGCAATTTTAGATAAAAGTGAACCAGTGGTTTTGCAGCATTAGCAAACTAAGTTAGATTGAATAGTTAGAATTAATGGGTACTTTGATTACATCTTTTCTCTTTAACCTTGAAACCAGCAATCAGGCAGCAAAATCCTTTTCCCCTGCTCATGTTTTCTTCCTTCAGTCGTCTTTCTCCATTCTCTCCCCTCAGGCACTTGCTTCTGGTTTGTTTGACTTCGGCCAGGCTGCTTTTCCTTGACTTCCAATTCACATTTTCAATATTGAACTGTGACTACTTGTAACCAGGATGAAGTCAAAATATTTCTGTTGGTGGTGACCCAACCAGTTCTTCTGGCTCTGCTTTTTTTTTTTTTTTCTCTTATTCTGAATCCATCGAAATGGCCATTAGTGTTGTGGAGTCTGAATGAATCATAGCAAACTCCACTCACCTTTTGCTCCAGTGGCTTATACACAGCAGAAGAAATCTCTGAAGAGTTCTCCCCCACGTTCTCTTTTACCCTCAAGCAGAAATGGCCCCCTAAACAAGCCTAAATCAGCTACTCCCAGCCATGAGCCTCTAGCAGCCCTGAAATGAACTTAGTCTTAGTCTAACACATAAAACTAATGAGCACACAAGTCCTTAGCTGATGTGGCTGTCCGAGGCATCTCTAGGTCATGCACCCAGACTCCTCCAGCAACAGCAGGACTCCTGAATTTCCACTGCAAAGGCCACAGGTGTCCTGGTGGAGGGGGAGAACCCTCACATCTCCACTAGACCTGCTGTGGAGGCCTAGTACAGACAACTCGAATGGGCTTGCAGCCTGATGCCAACAGCACCGCAAACAGAACATGTGCAGTAAATGCACAGCTGATATGTACAACAGCCTTATCTGAGCAGAGTATATCAGCTAGATGTGTCTTTTCACTCATTTATTGCGTAGTGCCCACATGCTACTCCATCCCCCAGACTTCCCTCTGCTTTGGACCAAAGAGGCCACACAAATTATGGCAGTGGGAGAAGTTACCACAAGAGCATCGTGTCCCACAGTCGTTCCTCTTTTCACTTTTCCTCCACAATATTTATTCAAAAATAAGTGTTTTTGCAGGATTTACAATCCACAAAGCCCTAAAGACTTGTAGAGGGGAAAAAAAAATCTCAGGTGCTACTTAAGAAATTCCTCATTTCTAAACCTCAGTGGATTAGAGTTTCTGCCCTAATGATCCGTGTGAGTGCTTTTGTGTACAACTTTGAATAACTTTATTGATTACATTCTTTATAGCACAAGTCTCTGGACTCTTATTCTCATTTTCCTCGTCTAAAAAGCTCCTATAAAGACATACAGTACCAGAATGGATTAGTGCATTAGCCCTTGCCTTTGCAGACTTACTTGCAATCCAGACAGGATTTGGATGAAGGGAGTCTTACCAGGCAGGATCACACTTCTTAGCGGAAAATATTTCCCTACCGAAAAAATGGGAAACGTAACATTTAGCACAATTCAACCTGCCTGATAGCCTTTTCTGTGCTGAGGCACGGGGGTGGCTGCAGAAACAGCACCACCAGGCAGCACTGAGATGCCTCAACAGAGCTGTCTCAGAGCTAGGATAGTTTTCATAAAGAGCTTTCTCAGAAGAAGATAAAAGAAAGCCCTTTGGTAAAGCTGAATGGGAGAGTCCAGCTGGCACAACAGAAGTTACAGGTGAAAAATGAGGTTTATTGGCAGAATGTTTGGGTCTGACTGAAAGAGCAGCACAGTGCCCACAAGTTTCTCTTTCCTCTGACAGTGTCTCCATAACTATTTTCCTCCTGGTGTTTTCCAACACAAGGCTCTTTCACATAAGAAAATAGATGAGAAGGTGGATATGAGTTTTAGTTTTAAAATGACCTACAGGGCCTTCAGTCTGTTTTTAGAAAGGAAACAGGATTTCTGTCTAAAAGCAGAGTCTCCACCCTCTCTTTCTACCCTCCCTTGTCCTTTCCACCTGTTTAGATGTTTTCACAGTGGGATAACACATTCATTCCCTCCAGACCGGGGCTCAGCTGTTAGGAATGGAAAATAAAACCCAAGTTTGCAGAGTATTTTTAGCCCAGAGAAAATAAAGCGGTTGCAAATCCCGTCCACCCAGCAGCTCCTCCGGCTTGTGCAGATCCCTGCCCAGAAAGAAAGGAAACCGCAGGGCCAGGCTGAGCCCACTGATTTTATACCAATGCCAAGTACTCTGGAGTGACTCACCCGACAATCCCACCCTTCTTTTGCTGCCTGTGTGGAGGTGCCCTCCCCCGGAGTCACCTCAGCTGGTCCTTGCCATGGCTGTGGCACTGGTGCTGTCTCTGGCACAGATGCACTCAGCCCGTGGCTCTCACCCTCAGCAGAGATGATCTGTTGATGACTGGCTCATCAGCAGGTTGCAGATGGGTCTCCTGTTTCCCTCTGATCTCCCCAGCCTCGAGGGACCGGCCTTCTGAGAAAAGGCAGCGCGTAAGGGGATACAACACTAAACAGATGACACATATTTGAGATCCACCTAATGGCTGACCCTGGTTTCCAGGCTCCCCAAGTGCCATTTGTTTTTAACAAATGGCCACACCGGCTGTGGAGATGATATTTTAAAAATGTCTTTGAAAGGGCTGACTTGCCTCTAATGGCATCTGCAGCGTGTGTGCCCCTGACAGTTGTCCTCTGTGCTGTCAGGCTGCTCCCACTGCAGGTAAAAATGGAGTATTCTGAAATAGAAATTGTAAACTGACAAGGAAGTGTGTTTAGAAAAAACATGTCCTGAATGGAAGAGGTGGTTTTAAGAACCAAAGAGAGGAGGATCTAGAACACACTGTCATCTATGGCTGGGTCTCAATATCCTTGGACTGTGAGCTGGAAATTGAGTTCATGCTGAAGTTGTAGCAAAGCAGTGAGTTCTTCATTGCTGCGTTGACTGAGCAGCATCTTGTATGCAACAGAAACACTGGATGCTGGCAAAGTTGTTCAAACACTGCTGAAAGGAAGTTATAAATTCTGGAATATCCTTTATGCAAATTTTTCCAATTATCTGTCTCTGTCTTGGGAAAATCTGGAGATTTTGTACAGCTCCCTGGGACATCCCCCTGTGCACATCTCAGACAGGCGCCCTGTGAGCAGCAAAAGGCATCCTAGCTCAGCTCTGCAGCCCGTGCACAGAGATCCTGTTTGTAACATGGAACACGACAGGCCCAGCACAGTTCCCTCTCATCCTATTGCACCTCCCAACACAGAAGTGTTTCCATACCCATGCCTTGTCTGGGAGGACGAGAGCTGGCCCAAACAGAGCCAGCCCCGTGCTGCTTTTCACAGCAGGGCTGGTCAGGTGCCAGGGCTGGCCCTGGGTGCTGGGTACAGGGACAGCCCAAGGTGTTCCCAGTGCCTTGGACACACTGCACACACCAAAATGCTGGAGCAGCATGTGCATACCCGGTCTCACAGGGCCATACTTATTATGAAGGCATCACAAACAGCTCAGACGTATAGTCCTGTCCAAGAAATCCTGGAAAGAAATATGGCAACTCCTTTGGGAACCATTCAACTCTGCTCCATCTCCATTTACTTAGTCATCAGCAGCACGCTGCTGTGGGCTCACTTAGTTGTAGGAGTATTCCCAACAGACGTCCTTAAAAAGCACTTTCTATTTAAGACCAAAAAACAGCTGCTGATAATGCTGCCTTAAGCTGGCCATTTTGCTTCTGGCTTCTCCAGATTCCACATTTTTCCTGTCCAGCCAGCACAATGAGCAGTTTAGCTTCCATTGCCTGGGATTTCTGAAAACGCTCAGCACTCACCTGACTGATCTCCCTGTAACCAACATTGAGTGTGCTTTGTTCTCCTCTTCCTTTTATTCTTGAGAAGATGGAGCACCCACAAGTAGCAGATCATCTGCAAAGTTAAGGCACACTTATTCCAGTAGCTGACACACTGCTCCACGAATGCTGGCTATTTACAGCAAATGTAATCCCAGTTTATCTTCTACAAAATCTTTAGCACGTTGTTTCTGGGAGTTCAAGTTCTAACTGCTATGATTTGTGAGTGTATAATTCAAGGAAACAGTTCTATTATTCTGTCCAGTTTGGAGACTTGGAGGAAAAACATCTTCCTGAAGCTTTCAGTCCTTCTAGAGGGAAGTGAGTAACATATGCCTGGTATTATCTATTAGCAAGTATTTTAACCCTCCCCAGGTCTGGCAATATTGCTGCTGGCATATAGCATTAATTCCTTGGGAATTAGCCTTTTTGTCTTTTAGTAAATCTCAGCTGAGGCACCCCCACCAACCCAACCAGCTTTACCCAGCTTGGATTCAGGGTGTCAGTACAGACCCATCTAGACAACTCCGTTTCGGAACTGCCAGCCTCTCCTTGGGGATCACCAGAAGAAAAAAAGATTGTGAGAACAATGAAAACATTAACAACACGAGCCACATTTTAAAATGGCAGAATCTTTGTTTACCAAAAGATATATTTTGATTTTAAGCAAGGATTCTCTTAAATGCTGGCTTTCAGGCTTTTTCCCAATTCTATGGACCCAGGGGGGCAGTGTCCATTGAAGGCTATGCTATAGCAAATTCAAGCACACAAGACCAAAACGAGAAGTTCTGTTTTTCTCCTTTTAAGCTCCAGAGAGGCCAATAAGAAATCCACAGACCTCAAGTGATTCTGCTAACCACAGCAGAAAATATCTACTGCGGAGTAACATTAGCAGAAGTCTGCCTACAGGTCATGAGTTTCTTCAAGAGTGACTTTTTTCCCAGATGCTCTTTTCAAGCAGTCTCACAAAACCTTTGGTACAATTTCCTGTTATTTGCAGGATGTAAGGCAAAAAAATGGGCATTTTAGTCAGGGCACACATAGCCAAAGCCCTCTATTCAGAGTCTAGCTCAACTGAAATCGTTGTTAAACCGCTGGTGACAGGACCAGGCTCCAGCAGACACCAAGTGCTTCTGAAAAGCCCAGTTTCCATGACAGGGAAACTGGAGAAGCAGTAAATGTTGTCATTTCTGACAGGAGTGTTCTGGATGCTGACTGGAGCTCAAGTGTTGCATTTTTACTACACAGCAAGAGGATACACTTCACACATGAACAACCTCCACACATCTCTTCAGCTAGATGTGCACTTAAATACTTATTTACAGCTGCTAACAATCTCATTTTCCAAATGCTCTCAAAAGAAGTTGAAAGGCTCCTCAGCTGTGACTTGGATGTCAAAAATGGTATTTGGAGGAGTCTCAGTTGTTCTCTGAGGGAGAACAGATTTTTTTTTTACTGACTTCCCCTACGTAGATGATTGAATCAGAGGACTAAATGTGGATTTTTGCTCTCTCAGAAGCTGCCCAGTGGTTGCCTTGGCTTGCACTAACAGCTTCTGGGTACCTGGTCCCACATGTGAGCAGGTAAATAATTGACAGATGGTTTTCTTTATGCAGCTAAGTAATAACTTTCAACATTATGTCAGGAGAGATTAGGGAGCAGGGGAAAAATGCACTGAAGAAAGTTGGGGCTTAAACTTGTTACCCGGCATCCCCCCCGTGCCAACCACGGCCAGGGGCGCCCAAAGGTGCTCGTTAGAGAGGGTGTTTACAGGTGAGCCATTATCGGGTCCTGATATAAAATACTGCTCTGGAAAATCACATTTAATAAGCTCCAGCTGCCTGGGAAATTAAAAGCAAAATTCCTGCAGCAAAGAGTCGATCTGAAAAACAAGCAGTAGTAGGGCTGGAACAAAGGAGCTGAGCTTGAAAAACAGAGCTGTGACTGAGTCAAGCTGCAGTTTGGAAGGGATATCAGATGGATGTTTTCCTAGCTTTGCTTTTATGCAGAGATTTGCTCCTGCCAGCACAAGGAGCTGCTGAGACCACAGCCTGTCTTCTTTTGCCTTTGTATTCCTACGTGTGCCCCCAGACTTTGCTGCCACGAGATCGTAGGCTGTGCTTCGGGGCTGGCTTAGAAAATGCAGCAGTTTGCAGAGGTGTAATAATGTGTTTTATTTCAAAACAGAACTTAAAACAGAAATAGAAACACAAAGAGCGGGGCCTGGCAGCCCCTCTTCCCTCCCACTCCCAAAAGCTGGTTGTCCTGCTTCCCCTCCCAATTTTCTGTTGGCTCGGTGCCTCCCCAGCTGGCAAAACCAGGGTGATTAAACCTTTCTTCCTAAGGCCAAATGGGAGCAAGACCTCTCTGGCTTCCCTCTGATGGCACAAAACACCACCAGGGCTGCAGGGCTGATGCTGCCCTATGACAGGCACCCATTGCCTTTGTCCTCTGCTTGCAGAATAGCGCCCACCCTGTGCTAGCCCTCCTTCAACAAAATAAAATAAAATAAAATAAAATAGCAAAATAAGTGCAGCCTACCTGACCTGACCTTTTCACCTCATGGAAGACAAATCTGGATTTCCATGTTCATTTAAGGAGGACCCAAAGGGACTGTCAGTGGCAGAAGAGGGCAGAGAGAGCCACACTGGCTTTAGGTGAGCTGGTTTGGGTACCAGAAGTAGCACAGCTCTGTACAGGATAATTCATTCTTGTTCTTTCCAGCCCAGTGGAAACAGAATGTGCCTTCTCTCGCATTTTCTTTTCAGGAGGCCTGGCACATCTGGGGCTATCATAAGCTCAGACTTCATCTGTTCTGTGACAGGATTCCAGTAAGCATTGCCCATGGATGGTGAGATTTCTTAAAATGCTTTCCCAAGGCAGGATAGTGATTTTGGCCATGCACCTTCATTTCCAGTATTTTCCACGGTTGCATAAAAAATTTTAGACTAGAGGTGTGTTTAGTTTAGAGGGCCAGTGGTGTCCAGAAAGGATGCTGGTGACCTTTCCCCATCTTAGAAAAAGGCTTTTTGTTATTCCCACAGAATCCACTGGAGTAACAGACTTGCATCTTCCACCAAAGCTGATTAACGATGTTTTATTGTGGTTGTACACCAGCAAATCGTGAATGCAGTTTCCATCCTATCACCCATGAGCACAGCTTTTTAGCTCACCATCAAATTTTACTGGATCAAAATTGTGCCTTCTGTTTATTTTTGAGTATCAGGAAAACTGGCATGGCTTACTTGTGCTTCAAAAAGCAAACAAGCAAATGCATAACCGGGCCCTAGATGCCAACAACAACACTGCATGTTTGTTGTGGTGGTTGGACATACAGGCAGTAGATTTTGAGTGTACTGGTGAAATGCTGAAAGCACATTAAGTATGCAGAAAACTGGTTGAGTAGCTTTGAAGTTGTGACAATAACCATTTTCAAACGCAGTCAAAATTTCCATTACGTTTCTTGGCTTGGTCTCACTTGAGGAGGCTGGATCTTGCACACTTGGTACAACTTGCTAATCAGTTTTTTCTGTTTTATCTGAAGTACTTTTCACTTTGGGGGCAATTGGGAAGCAAAATAGAAACAAGGAACAGCACAGCCCAAAGACATTTAAGGTAGCCAGGAACAGTGCACTCTTGGAGGCAAGGCTGTCCTGAGACATGAGCAGAGCTGACTTTTTTGTTTCCCTGTTTGTCCTCACCAAGGCTAAATAATACTTTCTAAAATTCTCTTAGAGCTTTATAAGCTTGTTTCTTCTGTCACTCCTCAAGGTGATCCTCTCATCGTCAAACCCAACCTGATGGGAATGTTGGGTCCTTGCTGAATCTGTGCAATGTGTTCCAGCCAATCATTTCTCAGAATATTTCACTAAAATTTCCTATGCCATTCATTCACTTTACATCTTCTCCCCCATTTTTCCCCTGGCAGCAGGAGCAGAGTTGGGGCTGCCAGCAGTGGTGAGGCTTTTTGGGATTAAAACCACATTTTACAGACTGCAGAGAGTCGAGGGGGGCATGGGCTACAAATGACATTTTTTTTCCTCATTCACAGTTTGTAAATTGATAGAGCTGTGGGTTTCCAGAAACCTGAACTAAACTGAGTCCCTCCAAGCTATTTCTTACTCCTGCATCCTGCCCTGTGTTTTATTTCAGTAGCTGGGCATTCTCTTCCAGCCAAGGGGGTAAAAAAAGAGGAAAACCTTCAAGTACATGTCCCTTTTCAGTGTGTAGGAGGGTAATAGTGGAACTGCCCAGCGGCAGCAGCACGTGGCGCCCCAAACCCTCAGGTCCATACAGTGGCACAGCTGATGATGTGGATGAAGGCAATCCCAGCCTCTCCTGAGCCCAAGGTCGCTGGGTTGGGGGGCAGAATGGTTTAAAAGCTCCCCCACGCCACCTCCCCAGACGGCCTGGCCAAAGGGCAGGTCAGGCTGAGACAGTTCATTCCCTTCTCCTTGATCTTTCCCTGTTCCTTGATCTCCCAGACTTCACCGGAAGCCTTTGAAGCAGTGCAAATAAGGGCAGGAGCTGCTGCCTTAGGTTTAGCTCCTCACAAATTGCATCCATCTTTCACCCAGCCCGAGATGTGCTGTTGAACAATAGATGCAGATACTGGAGGCTCATTAAGGCCCTTTTCTCCAAGCCCCAGGCTGGAGCATATCCAGGTTTTCAGAGGCTGGACATCATTTAGCCAATGTGCATCCCGCAGAGCATCTCTGAGGCGGACATTTGGCCTGTTAGCCTTAATATTCCTTGAAGATTTCAGACATATGATTCTTGCTCATTTTTCAAATGTGCTTCAGATTTAGTCTGAAGGAAAAAAATCCAAATTATTCCATTCTCCAGGAAAATGTTACAAAACCAGTTGCCCTTCCAGACTCATTTCATGTTTCTTTGCACTTTTTTGTTAAAAGTGGGAGAAACAGACTGTAAGAAAACAGGGCTGCATCTAATTTCCATTCATCTGAGAGGATATGTTTCAAATGTTGCACAGCATTTTCTAACATAATTAATAGAAAAAACTAATAATTTTTTTGCATTCATCTTAAGAATTTAATGCAAGTGCCAAGTGATAACTTGGACATGGATTAGGCCATCAGCATCAGAAAAGAAATTCAAAAGTCTGGGTGGGAGATTTTGAAGGGCAATTGAAATTTATAATATGTGATTTATAAATTGTGATTTATTCTCTGCGATTTAGGAACTGTGATGTACAATCTGTGGCTATTCCTTTATTTTGCACTTTGTTTTGCTCAGGTACATCTTGTTCAGTTTGCATTTAATACATGTCATGAAGCCGTTTGTTTATTTGCAAAATTTGCTGAAAACCTCTAAGTGGAAACAGCGTTATGGTACTTATGGATTATGACATTAGATCTTCAGAGCTCATGCAATAGAAGTACTAAGGGAACTTAAAACGTGCCAAAAGCACAAGCCCAGTTCTCTCTGTGCTGAGTTTCAATTTTGCAGTGCTCCCCTGTAGCTGCACCAGCCACCAGCCAAGTGCTGAGACTCAGTTTCATCCTGTGCCTGAGCTCCTGACTGCCTGTTCACTTTCTGATCAAGCAAAAGGCTGCTCTTGGGGCACTGTGGGGGATGGAAGAGGCTCCTTAAAAGCTGCCACAGCCTAGAGGGTTGATTACTGCAGCAGAGCTCACCTGTCCCTTCCAGTGACTGCACTGCCTGGCTGAGGTGGGAAGGGGGAGGGAGATGCTGAGAGACCACGGTGGCTCCCAGGCAATAGGACAAGAGGACACAGCTTAAGCTGCACCAAGGGAGGTTTAGGCTGGGCATCTGGAGGAATTTCTTCACAGAAAGGGTGATTGGGCATTGGAAGGGGCTGCCCAGGGAGGCAGTGGAGTCACCGTCCCTGGAGGTGTTGCAGGAAAGACTGGATGTGGCACTCAGTGATGTCAGTGGGTGACAAGGTGGTGTTGGGTCACAGGTTGGACTCGATGATCTCAAAGGTCTTTTCCAACCCATTTAACTCTGTGATTCTGTGATTCTGTGCCTGCACTTGGTCCCAGGAGCAGCATCTCCTCACAGCCCAGCCCCAGCCCGCACCTGCGGGACACAGGGGAGAACCTGGCCCTGCCAGAGCCATTACACACACTCAAAATACAACAGCAGCTCATGGCATGAACCTTGCCTCCCTAAATGATTTTGTTTGGGTGTATAACAGCGCTGGCCAGGGTGCAGCTGCTGCCAAGCCCTTGCCCTCCCCTTCCACCACTCAGCCTCCAACCAAAATAATGCCGGTGCTGTTGGAAGTAGGATGTCGTAGTGCAGCACACACATACACGGGATCCCTTTAGATTCTGGTTTATATCTGCAGTGAGAACCTTGGCAGCTGTAAAAATATATTTTGGTCTGGTCACTAAGCTAAAGATTTTTTTTTTCCTCTAATTTCATACACAGTTACTAAAAGAGTCAGGACTTTTGGCAGTGACATTGCACAGTTCTGTCAGCTAATCCCTCCCCCCATACACAACTTTAAAAATGATTAATGAAAATCCACCCCGGCCTGTATGATTAATACATTTAAACAATTTGAAAATGGACATGCTTTTCATTGTTGTCTGCTTTACAATGGGACGCTTCATCAGAATGGAAGAAAGTGGAATGTTAACAGGGCCAGAATGTTAATTACTTACGTCTGAGCCCCCCAAGCTCAGTAACCAGCTACAAGCATCTGGAAGTGACAAACAGATTTTTACAAGGCATTACACCGAATTTATCCTGTATTAGTGGCTGGATATATCAGCGTGTCTACAGCAGCTCCTTAATTTTGGTTGAACGCAGCGCTCTGCATTTACTGCCTGCACTCCTGGGCAAGTGCTGCTTGGCAGCAAGTAGGATTTGATCCTGGGCTGATCCCACAGGATCATCAATGTGGAAGAGACCTTCAAAATCACCTACTCCGACCATTAACCAGCACCACCATAACCATCCCGAAACCATGTCCCCAAGTGCCACATCCAGACACCTCCTGTGACTCCACCACCTCCCTGGACAATTTATTCCAATGCCTGACCACTCTTTCAGTACTTGACAACCCTCTCAGTGAATAGCTTTTTCCCAATATCCAATCTAAACCTCCCCTGGTGTTTCCTCTTGTCCTGTCACTTGTTACCTGGGAGAAGAGCTCGACCCCACCTCTCCTTGGGTAGTTTAGAGAGTGAGATGTCCCCCGCTGGTGACAGACAGGGTCCATGTGCCTTAAAGAGGGAAAGGATCTTTGTGCAGGAGTTAGCAGGGCTGACGGAAAGAGCTTTGCACTAGACTTGAGGGGAGAAAGAGATAAAACTGGACCTGACAGAGATAAGCCAGGCCATGGCCACCATGATCTGAGGTGCCTTTTCCAACTATTATTCTACAATCAAAAAACCCAGAATTCTGCCACTGACACCAGGCTCAAAGCAAGGTATTGATCTGCAGGGTCTTCCTGTTTCTTCTCTCATGCCTTGCCACCAGAAGACAGAGAGGAGCACTGTTTACACTCCAGATCCCTTAACCAGCCATCCCAAGGCCCGGAAGTCTCTTAACTGACCTCAGACATCTTGTAGGAACTCCACTGTTGTCCAGCTGGAATATCAGTAATGAATAGTAATCTGAGCACTGCACCGAGGTTGGGAAGAATTTATCTTCATTATCTTCACATCTTTAACCTGGGCCCCAGGGAGACAGCAAACATCCCCACCAGGTGGGTCCGGTTTGCATAAGGGCCCTTCTGTTCCCTCAGGAGAGAGTCCCTCATGGCCAATAACCAGTCTTTCTTCCTTTCTGGAAGCAGCTTTGAGGAGGGACATAGGCTGACACCTCCATACCAGAGAACCACTGTCGTCGTCACTGCTCAGTTCCACCGTCACCTGCTGTCCCAGGGCACCTTGTGGTGGCCTCTGTCATCCAAGGGAACAGGCAGGAGCACTTTGAAGCAACTCGAGTGCGAATGCACCAGCAGTAGGAAAGTGTCAGTGAAACCAAACCTTCTCTCTGCAACACACACACACAAAATAAGCAGTTTTATCCTGTTCCTCGTATAGGAAGTTACCAATTACCTGTGGGTTTTGGGACGTGTTAGGTGGGGAGGTGGGGCAGTCACGAAGGAGACATGTCTGCTGTGCTGGGCAGGCACTTGTCACCCTGTCCCCTCTCCCTTAAGTGTGTTCAGCCAGGTGGAGACAGGCTGGAGAACTCTGTGCATTCTATCTCCCTGTTGGGAGTGTCCCAGGGAAGGCAGGGAGTGTCATTCCAGTCCTCTCCCTCGGGCTCCTTCCTGTGACACAGAGCACTCTGGCCCCAGCCCCGGTTAGCGTAGCACTGGCAGCCTCTCCTTGTCATTGCAAAGGCATTTCTGTGGATGTAAATGGGCTTTTTGTAGGCATAGCTAGAACTATCCGAGGCTTTAGGCACCCAAAATAAGACTTTAGCACCTCACACTCAACACTCATCCCCAGCAGCCACAGCTCTGTGCACAGAAGTGTACAAATGTACTTAAGTCTGTGCTTCAGGGTGTGACCAGCAGTGCCCCTGGACTGTGCTGCTCAGTGCCTGCCTCAACCCTAGGCCCTATCATGACCACAGATGTGGCATTTTTCTACAGATTTCGCACAAATGGCTCGATTCATTCAGCCATCTCTGAGCTGCCCCTTGAATGATGCTCTGTATGAGACGCTGTGGTCAGGGTGGCTTTCCTCCCGAGCCCAGAGGGTGACGGGGTGGCGTGACTCCTGCCTCAACAATGCCTGCATTCCTCTGGGGACTACGGGGGGTCTGACTTCAGCTTCTGGGGCGGGAGGGCCAGACACAGATTTCTCCCCTCCAAGTGTCAAACTCCTTGAGCTGTCCTGGGAGAGGAAGGTCATTCCCAGCCTTCCTACTCAGCCTGCTGCACATGGCTCCCAGCCGTGAAAGATGCATTTAGCTGGAGTCACTGGGGGCACCGTTTCTTTCCCAGCTGTGAGAGCAGTCACCACTAGAGATGTGAGTCTGCATCCCTTGGGCAAAGGAGGAAACTGACCTCTCCTCAGTGGGTGCCTCAGCCACTGGGGTTTGCACAACCAGCCCGTCGCTGCACTCCTGGGCAGCCACTTGTGATGAAAGACGTGGTCCTAGTGAGGTCCTTCAGATGTGAAAGGATTGGCAGCTGACTTCAGGAGACCCCCAGGTTCTAACGAAATAAACAATAAAAATAATTATTTTAAAGTATAATAATTAATAACAATGAATACTGGAAAATAGATTAAATTATAAAAGATAATTTTAAAGTGCTAATGCTTAACATTTTCAAACTAATTGCTATCAGGTGTGCAACATAAACCCTATTAAGATGCATAACTTAGAGTTTCCCTTTCCTGACTTCTTGTGGTTTTAAGACAGCAGAGTGATGGCTGGAGCTTTAAGGAATCTTTCTTTTTTAACTTTTATGTATTAAAGAAACATTAATATGTCAATGCAGCATTAAGGATATGAGCATTTAAAAGTCATGCATTGTTCCTGTTCAATTAAACCCATTGTGTGACAGCAGAAACCTTTTCTTCCTCCTCTTGCCTCCCTGACTGACATTTGTTGTCAGTTTAGTGACACTCTTAGAAACCCTACAGCACACGCAAGTACGAAAACTTGTACACACCAGCTGTAGAAACTGAGTAGCTCAATCAAGGGCTGAAAATATTGTTATGATTTTCATTATTGTGCACTGGGTACTTTTGAGTAATTTGAAGACTCAGCACTGAAGTGAACCAAGCCGTGGGGTGTGAATGCCAGTGTGGGAGTGCATGGGAATGCTGGAAGCTTGGCTCCAGTAAGGGTGGATATTCTGCAGCTTGGGGCAGCCAGTCCACCAGACAGCTGGAAGCTGTAGGTCAACATTGAGCTCTGTTTGTTGTTCTTCAGAAAAGACAAATGTCTCTTCCACTAGTGTTTTCCTCCTTTAGTATCCAGCCATCTGGTACCACAAAAAATAAAGTACTATTCAGAGCAGTATCTGTGCAAACAACAGATAAAGCAAATGCCAAGCCAAGATGCTTTAGCAGTGCCGACATCTCCAGACCAGAAAGGGAGGACTAGGCCAGAGGCAAGAAAATCTGTCTCATCTTTCCACCGCATGACATTCAGGGAAGTAAATGAATCTGGGCACTTTAATGTCATCAGATTTTTAGGTTTTGAGCATGTGTTGCAGGATGTTCTCTCAGGAAATGAAGAAAACTGCACAAAAGCCCCACAGGATGAAGCTGTCCCTGGACTCACACAAATATGTAGATCAGAATGTCCTTGTATTTAGAAATGGACTCGCAGGGAACACAGGTCCTTTTTCCTCAGCTGCCTTACCTGAAATCAAATTGATCCCAAGTGAACTGTCTGAAGGATGAACTCTGACAAATGGTCCCAATTGCTCCTCCTGACTTTGGCATTACAACGAATACTCATCACGTAAGGATACTCTGGAATTTGTAAATGAGCATACATTGCCCTCCAAAAATTTCAAACCCTTGCTTTCTTTGGACTACATACACAAATCATATCTACAGTGTGAGGACAAGCTACAACTAGAAAAGTCTTATCATTTGGGGGCTGTAGAGTGAAAGTCACTTGAACTTTCTTTTGATTAAAGAGGAAGCTTGAAGCTATGAATATGGGTAAATTTATCAGTCCTTCTTCCCAGTTTCCTGGAGCTGGACTGAGCTCTGAGGTGTTTGCACTCCATACTTCTCCTACAGACCTCCTCCTGGAGTTATCAAAGGGCCCTTGCCACAAGAAGCAGAGTTTAATCTTGGTTTTCCATGTGTAATGTTGGCACCGTGGGATGGCACAGTACAAGAAATTAGGTCAGCGGTGTGCTAGAGCAGGTTTTGTGCTTTGCTTTGGGGTCAGTCTGCAGGTACCTGGCCTTCTGGCAAAGCTCATGGTGTGGGCTGCCCTAAGAAGAGAGGTGGCTGTGGCAGTGACCTCTGTGGCATGGGCTAGAGGAAGTCACATCCACTTTGATTTCTGTAGTCACTTTATTGGCTGTTGAAGCCAAACAACACATGCCCATGGAGCATACAGCATTTATCTGCACGAGATATTGGGGCCCTGGTAAAAAATACAAAGAAGCTGCATCAGAATACAAAAAAAGGCTCCCCTAGCAATCCTCTGAACATCAAAACTCTTCTGCAGTGCAGCCAGCCAGCTAAGAGGTGGAGTTCAGGGTGTCTGGTCTCGGAGCTTCCACCTCTTGTGTGCTTGAGGGTTGCAGGGGAGAGGGGGCAGAGGTGAGGTATGTAACGAGACTCACAGACTTTAGATTGGCCTCCATATGGGATTTGTTTAAAAATGCCACACACAGTTCCCATCTACCAACACAGAAGATGCTAAGGACAGTAGAGCTGCAGGTTCTGGCAGTGCTGGACCCCACTTGCTCAAAACAGGTCTTGTGGTAAGCAGTGACAGCGACAGGGACACTCGGCAGTGGCTTTAGCAATAGATGACTACACTGGCTTAAACCCTTAGGCTGCGGGCAAAGGTAGCAGCACTGTCAGGGTGCAGCATCTTGGCTCTAGGGAGGCTTTAGGCTCTCCCCCAGGAAACATGCCTAGTTGGGTACTGCATCCAAACGAGTGGAAAGCACAGCAAGGAAAGCACGGGAATACAGGAGAGCAGCAGCCGTACACCGCTGACCTGCAGCGGCTGTGGCAGAAGCTGCAGTGGCTGTGACAGAGGCTGCAGTGGTTCACATCCCTGTGGATCTCATGGCAAAGGGAAAGCCCCAGTCTGTGTTAGAGATCAGCACAAACCTGTGACCCTTCCTGCCACCTTTCCAGAGGGCCGCAGCCAAAACCGCTCGCCCCACTCGCACCCAGCCCAAGGAGCTGTGCCAAATGCCAGCCAGTGGCAAAGGCAGTGATGCTGCTGAACAGCTACAAGGAGCCCATTGTCCCCTCGGCCACTTCCCCTTCAGCAACTGAGCCGGCTCTTACACGTCTGGGAGCCACTGGGGAGTGAGCTGGGGCAGGACAGCTTTGCAGCAGGTGGTACCACCTGTGCTGCCTAATCCCATCCGAGCTCACAGCCACCACCCCGCTGCAGGGGCGGTGCCGTGAGTCAGAGCCGCAGCGCGGGCGAGCTGCAGCCCTGGCTCCAAGCAGAGCGTTTCCACGCTGGAGCTGTGCCTCTCGGGCAGTCGATGAATGCCAGGGTGAGACAGATGCCCACCCTGTTAGTCCTTCTCTCGTTGGGAAGTGCAGTTGGGATGCTGCTGGCAGGCAAGGAGCTGACGTTCGGGAGCAGGGAGCTGTGCACGCTCCCCACTGAGTCACCCACAGCAGGGACTCCGTGCCAGCTTCCACACAGAGACTGGGCTTGGAAGGAGGCTTCCTTGGAGAAAGTCCGTGCTGCAAACTATCGAGCAAACAGGCATAAAGGACACAAGTCCTTGGAAGAGGAAGCACTTTTTCGCAGCGTTATCTGTGTGTGTATCCAGTTCAAACTAATTCTCCAACAGCTTCCTGCACTGCGCCCTGACTACTGAAAAATATGTACAAGGGCCCAGTTGCCAAAAGGCTTGGGCAGCACTGCACTGCTTCGGGGAATTAGGAATCACTGGAAAAGGTGCTCTTATTTAGCAGCTGGTAAGAGCTAGTAGGAGTCTGGACATCCGTATTTCATACAAATGGCTCTGAAACAGTGCTGCAGTGTCCTGCCAGATGCATTGATTCCTCAGGGCCAGAATAAGAAAAGGTGCAGTTTTAAATGACTGGCAATAGAGACATTTCAAAGAGCAGAAGAAAGGAGTGCCTCTGGAGGAATTGGACACAGGAGTGCCCATGCTGGATATCAGCATTTGGCCCTCTCACTGAACAGTATCCAGCTCAGGGAGACTGTATGCCACTTCTGAAGGCTCAACAAAAGATAACTGAGAGAAGCAAGCTATTCTCACTACTTCACTGGGCAGGAGCCTTCACTTCCACTGGGAAAATTTAGATAAGCTCGAACACTCCTACTCTCATCCAGGAGAAAACAGAAGACTTTAGATGGGTGAGAAAGTGTGTTTCCATCCTGCCAAGTTTTTTCAAGCTTCCACAAATTTCCCTCATTCCTGTTGAGTTGAAACTGAGACGCTGCGTGTCAAAAAAGAAAGCCAGACCCCAGAATAATCAGCAGGTCTGAAATCAGGGCTGTCAGCTGGGACATGGGAGGCCCAATTCAGCTCCCCATGTTCCCAGCCTGCTGGGGAGTTGAGGCTCCCCAGTATTCTTGGCTGGCCACCTTGGGGGGAGCTTGTTATTTCCGAGCAATGAGGGCTCCCTCGGAGATGGCCCCTAGGTTCCCGGCGCCCCTGGAAACTGCCAAAAAGCTTGGATTTTAGGGCAGCTGGTTCTGCCAGTGCAGCTGCAAGGAGAAGGTAGCTTTTGCACCCCTTTATCTCTAGGAAATGTGCTTATAAATGAAGTCAGCTCTAAGACCTGGATCCACCTCTGATTCCTGGATTAGAAAAGGGCATTATCAAAAAGAAAAGTTGGCAAAATGTTCTGACCACTTGGAAAAAATTTCGGTCTTTGAGACATAGGAGGTTTGAAAGGACTGTCTTTGTTGCTGGTCTTTCACTTCGTGGCACAAAATACTGATGGGTCCAAGTAAGCGCAGGGGAATTAGTGGGGTCTAAACATGACAGTGAGAAAAGAACAGAAAAAAAGTATGCAGGTCATTTGTTTAATGGGATTTCAGCGAGCAACATGAACATCAAGATCAGATGTGTGCATTTTACCCTGTCCCAGGACATGCACCTGCAAGAAGGATTCACAGGGATGCAGATGTCACGGGTGGGGGTTGGTATTTTGTTTCCCAATGGTTCAGAACATCTTCCCATTCCAGGCCACTGCCTGTGCCTTTTAATTTCGTCATAAATGAAAGCACAGACATTCACCAGGGCCACGGAAGCTCAGAAGGAGGACAGAGGAAATCCTTTGCTATTCAAATTATCCAAGAATAAATCAAATAGATTTTGCTAAATTGATGATGACTTATGAATAGAAATGATAAGAGTTAGCTTCTCTGGAGGCCTGTGATAGTACTAAAACTGGTATCACAAAAGAATAAAAATTAAAAAGGGCCCACTTGCTCCTCCAAAACATCACCCTCATCAGTGGGTTTGAGGGACACTCATCCCTTTTGAGCCTGCCCCTATTCTATGTCCATCAGTGAGCCCAGGCTCATTTAGTCCTAATCCATCCCAGCCGCACACATGGCTGAGAGGTCTTTTAGATTCCAATGTCTGGGTTTCAACGTTGCTGCATGACTTTCCCATTAAGGAGTGGGGATAAGTCCAGCTCATCTGCTGGGAGGGCCTGGCCTTTGCTGGCCACTCCCTGGCAGAGCGGGACAAGCCGTGTCTTGCCTTCTTTGGAAACCCTAGCCATCCTCAGGCACAACAGGGTGAAATAAGGACACTTTGCTTTATCTTTAAATTTCCTTGTTTTCTTGAGCAGCGGCCAGACCCTTTGTTTTTTGAATATAGTTGTTTGTGGTTTAATTTCCTTTGGGTTTTGTTTTTTTGGGTTTGGGTTGTTGGGGTTTTTTTAAGTATTATTATATGAGCAAAAACTCAGCTGCTCCCTGGAATTGTATAAGAAGAGGGACGAGATGCAGCGCAAAACGTGGATCGAACGAAATGGTTTTCCCATGAGATCTGACAAGGTCGTACAGTAGATCTCACACGCCAACTGGGAGATTACTGTGTGCCACCACTACAGCCTTTCCTTAGTGGCACTGATGGTTTAAGCTGTACAAGCAAAAGCCAGAGGAAACAGACTGCTCTTTGTTTGCCCTCGTTCTGCCAGACTGTGTTGAGGGCCCAGAACAGGGCATCACCCTGAGGACTGCCTGAGCTGCAGCCTCAGACGTGTCTAGGTGAGTCCATGCTTGCATCTGATCCTCTGTTAAGTCATTGAGGGTGAGGTCTTTCCTTGGAAAAGACCCTGCAAACAGATCATCGGAAATAAATCTTGGGAATATCTGAGAAGGAGCCCAGGCTGCAGCTGCTTCAATCTTATCAATGTCTGTCAGTATCTGCAGGGAGGAGCCAGAGGATGCACCAGGTTCTTCTTAGAGGTGCCAAGCAGTAGGACAAAAGGAATGGGCAGAAACTGATGTACAGAAAGTTCCACCTGAAGGAAGAACTTCTTCCCTGTGCAGTGCCCGAGCCCTGAACAGATTGCCTGGAGAGGGTGTGGAGTCTCCTCACTGGAGCTATTCCAGACCCATCTGGACACAATCCTGTGCCATGTGCTCTGACCCTGCTGGAGCAGTGGGTGGGACCAGATGACCCACTGTGGTCTCTTCCACCTGACCCATCCTGGGATTCTGGGAAGCCTTGGCCCCCTTGTTTCCACCCTTGCACCACCTCGTGCACTGTCCCAGCACAACTGTTGATGGGGCCGTGCAGTGGAGCAGGTCAGGGAATAGATCCTGCTGAATAATAACCATTTTTGTTTTCTGAACTATCTTTACCTTGCATCAGTTTCCTCTATCCGTTTCCTGTGTAGCCTCACAGCTATGTGGGCCCACAGTGTGACAGGCAGAAAAAAGTGCCCATAAGTGCAGGAGCAGGGAAAAAGAGCTGCTGAAGTTGGTCCATGAAGTTTTCATGCTGAATGTTCACCTCAGCCTTGGAAAGGATCTGGTTTTAAATGGCACTCAGTGGCACACCTCATTAGCAGGCAAAGTCATTGCCATTTACACAAGACAGTCATCACAAAAGAGTCATTTGCATCTGCACGTGTATCAAAAACACGCTTCACTGGCATAACTGTACATAAGTGAGTTGTGTCCTGTTGAGGGCGGATAGTTTTGAAAAAGATTCAAGTGTGACATGCAAAAGTCAACTCTGATTATCTCAAGAGAAATGAAACAGAAGGACAGAAAGAAAACCTCTGACAAACAAACTTCATTATAGCATTCCTCTCAGTCAGTTTTACAAACTGATGGTCCTGCACCACAGGCCTAGAGAAGGCAAAAACTCCCATGGATCTCACAGAGAAGTGTTACAGAAGTTCAGTTTACAAGAACCATGCCAGAACAATATGAAAATCACTTTTCCCACCACTGAAATGCAGCCACCTCCAGCATGGGATCTGCCAGATTTTTAACAGCTCACAACTTGGGCCAGAGAAGACATTTCCTTTCCACAGCTGAGATTACTGTGCAAATAAGGCCTTGTTACACAAAGTAGGAACACTGTGCCCTCTCCATCTGTGCAGATGTGAAACAGAGAGGGAGCCCGAGTCCTTCAGCTCTGGGAATGGAAGCTGCTCCAGTGACACTGGGTTGCCCCTCCTGTATAAACGCAAATCACCCTGGCTTTTGGGCTTGAAAAGGTTTGCAGGTCTGTTGTCCCTACTGAACCAAGGTGTTGCCATTGTGCAACCCCTTTCCCACAAGCCTGCTCCTTCTAGGACGGAAGCCAAGTTGCATTTGGAGGTGTTAAGATCTAAATCCTAGGGGGAAACTTGAGAGCAGAGAAGGGGGCCAGACTGGATGGACAGCATCCAGACAAAAAGAAAATGCCAGATATTCCTGAGAAAGAAAAAACCTGGGTTTGGCAATCCTCTGGATGTCTGTGCCTCTGTTAAACACAGCTGCATTGCTGCATCCGGGGCAGCAAATGACTTTTGCTTTTGCTTGCCATTGGTATCAAAACGTTCCTGAGCTGGAGATGGGTCTGTGTCCCCGAGGGTCTCATGATCCTCCAGGAGACACATTCCCATTGCCACCCTCCTGCTGACAGCCCTCCAAGGCCAGGCTGCCTACACCTGAGGGGTCAGTGGGGCTGCCTGGCAGTGACACAGCAACCCCCCTGCTCACCCAGGGCAGATCTCTGCTCCTTCAGCCTTCGCCATCCCCCCTCTCAAAGGCGGGACCATGGAATTTCCACTTCCAGTGAGAAAACATCAAGTCCCCGTGCTAAGATTTCACCAGCAAATAATGCCCACCCTCCTTTTCTCCTTTCTTTGTTCTTCTGCTTCTCCTCTCCTCTTCCTCCTCTTTCCTCCTCAAGTATCTAAAAGGACCTTCTGCTCCTTTTCCTGGGAAGCAGTGAAGAAATCAAACGCCCGTGAGTTTCAGCAGGCAGCGTATCATATGAATCGTTTTTCCCAAGAGATAAAAGCTCCACCAGACTTATCCAGCAAGCAGGCATTTTCTCAATGCACCCGTGTGTCTGTCTACATGTGCTGATGTGCATTTCCTGATAACTGCCTGTGAATAGGCAGATGCCCCTTGGGAGCATAGCCCTCCGTGCCTTTATCCTGTTGGGTTTGTGCAGAAGCCAGATGAATCTGTGTGTTCCTCACTGGAGCAATTGAAATTGAACCCAAGAGATACTGGGAGAGCCTTTTGGTGGAAACACACAGGCTTTTGAAGCCTCCCAGCCTAGTAAATCCCCTGGCCACTGGGAGAGCTGCTCGGAGCACTGCAAAGTCATCATCCCCTTGCAGGAAATATGTTATTTTCTTTCCGGGGAGCGGAAAGGGGAAGTGTGTGCTGTGGTCAGGATTAACCCTGCCCGTGCTGCCCCGGCTCCGCTGGGCTTGGCAGGGCCCTGGGTTGTGCCTGCATGGTGCCTCCCAGAGCTGCTTGGGCTGCCCTCCCCTCCTGCTCCCCAAAACCCTCTCTCCTCACTGTGGTGTGGCATCAGGATGGATGACCCGAGTCTCAGAAACACTCTGTTTTCAGGGAATGGGGTGGCATATTCCCAATCTGTGCAGCATCCACGCCTCTCCATCCCAGCACACGCAGGCAGGGCAGGGCAGGGCAGGGCAGGGCTGTTCGCCTTTTGCTGGTGATTTTACCCAAACCTGCCAAGTTTAACAGCAACACTGCCCTGGAATAGAGGCGGTGCCCATCCTGTGTCCCTGCCTTGCAGTTTGGAAGAGGAAAAGCGTATTCAGGAAAGCCCAGACCAAGAGGGACAGAGGCTGCCTGCAGTCATGTTCTGTTCCTATGGCCTCTCGATGTAAACACAAAGCAGGGCTTGCACTGGGGCAGAAGGCACGGGGCAGGACAGAGCACATGGCTTTGCAGTGCTCTCAGCACAGCTGAATTCTCCTCCGTGCTCAGTGGCAACTTCTTCTGCAGTGGGACTCACTGATGGGGTAAAAGCTGGAACTGAGCCTCTTCTCCCAGTGTTTGCTTCCCCACGTCTCCCAGGCTTCTTTGTTTTAAACCAAAGGCTCCAAAGAGTCAAAGTTAATATTTGCCCAGCATTTCCACTGCATGAAGTACACATATAAAGCACCCATATAAGTATGGTAATTAAAAGGTGGCATGCTCTTGCCTTGTTTGAAGACCATATAACTCCTCACTAGGAAGGTGGAAGAAGAAAGGTGACAGTTGGGGATATTTCTTGATTTCCTAGGGATTTCTCCAGCTGCCCTGACATTTTTAATCTCCTTTTTTCCCCAAGCTGCATATCTCTTTCATCCCTTCACATTCTATCTCTCTTTTTTTTCTTCTTCAGTGACCCATAAATGTATTGGTAAACACTGGATCAATTGCAAAGCTATCAGGAAAGGTGAAAATTAGATGAGTGACTTGTTAATCATCTCCTGGGGTTTAGCTGTACCCTGTGGAAAACTGTTGCTTCTGCTTAGAAAGCTGGCAAGTGGAGGCCCAATTTCAGGTTTTCAGAGATGTCCAATTTTCTTTGTGAGGAAACAGGCAGTAAGAAACACGGAGAGATGAGTCCTTGCTTGAGTTTAATTCTCGAGGAAACCATACTCCATCCCTGGCCTTTGGGAAGCTGTTGGGTTTTTTCTCATCCCCGCAGTACTGACTAAGCCGTGTTTTGTGGGCAGCCTCCCCACACTGGGTTTGTTTTCTTTTGGCAGTCCCAATCCTGCTGTCTGACTAGGGAGCCTGGGCCCCTTTATTTGTGCTAAAATGGCAGAGGGGGAAGGGAGGGGAGGGAATTTGCATCAATGGCAAATCACGATAAACCCTCCCTGTTACTGCCTGCTATTCTTGCCCTATGCACATTGTCCTGCAAACCTTTACAGGATGGGGGGCTGAACCCCAAGGAGCCACCAGGCTCCACAAAGACCCAGCTTTGCAAAGCCACCATCCCTGAGCCCTGCCTGCTCCCACAGGTGGCCAGATCCAATTTTAGCTGAATCCAGGAGATGCTTGGGCAGCTCAGAGGAGCTGGCAAAGCTGCAAGGGCGAAACAGCCTCAAACATTTTTGTTGCAGAGCTCGGTTGTTTCAGTCTTAACTTTGAGCCCATTCACCAGAGCTCAGTGCCCGGCAGAATCGGGCCCATCTTTTCCAAAGCACTGTGTTTTGCCAGCGTTTCATGGTCAGTGTATACAGAGGGAAAAAGGGAAATCCTGCAGTGGGGTGAAATGCAAAGAGAGGCTATTACCAAAATATGTAGTAACGTGGTTTTTCGGGGGGAGGGTGTGTGTTGATTTTTGTTTTGAACGTTGAAGAAATAAACTGAGCAAGCTGTTTACCACATGAAACAAAGCCGGACCGGGATATTTTCAGGCCACTAAACTTGGATTTCAGACAGCCAGCTTGGATTGACATACTGGATGAGCTACAGCCGATTGGCATGGAGAAGGGAGCAAAATATGCATCTGTCCTGGTGCCAACTTAGGCTAGGCTGCCGTTTTGTTTGGTGTCTAGAGAGCTGGTTTTCGTAATTAAACCAGCCTTCAAACCCTTTTTAAATAAAGCTGAAGAAAAGAGGAACTGAAAGGGATTCCTCTCGAGCGTATGCACACTGCTCTAGCAACTCCTGCAGCGATTTCTGTGCAGTCCCTGAAAATGTTTCTTTTTTTTTCTTTTTTTCATTTTTTTTTAATACTTCCCTAGAAATACACACTCACACACACACACAGAGCATGCACAGCATGGCAGGACAGGGACAGAGAGGAGCTGTCACCCTGGGCTGACCCAGGGAAATTTCATCCCCAAAATCACAGGGCCTCCCCCGATTGTTTAGCAGCAGCAGCAGCAGGTCACTGTACCTGTGCACAAAACCATTGCAGCCAGGCCAGCTGAATGGAGTACAAGACACTCTGTTCTGTACCAGGAAAGGGCTGGGGGGGGGGAAAGGAGTGGCTTGTTTGGGATTTTTCCTTTTGTTTCTTGTTCCCCCCCACACCCTGCCGAGTCACTTTGATTATACTCGCCCGGTGGCCTATGAATCGAATCCTAAACATTATTCCTGTTGCAGAGGACACGGCTCTGGGGTGGGGGAGGATTGAGTCACATTCAGAATTTGGTCAGGCAAAATAAAAATGTCATTTTAAATCCTGAACAACAGTGGGAAAACTGTAGCCAGTTGCTAGAGCCTGAGTGGAAAGGCCAGGCAAGTAACTTGTGCCTGGGCCCATCGAGGTGGGTGGGAGGTTGGGCACCCCCCAGCAGTCACCCCAAGGTGTCCCAGACCCCTCTCCCAGCCTGTAAGATGTGGCAAAGGGCCAGGAGTTTTTGCCTCTCTAAAAAGTGTGCAGATCTAGTGTAATTGCACACTTTGTCGTGCCATGTTGTTGGTTTAAGTCACAGATGCTTGGGATTCAGGCTTTTATTTGCCCTTGTTGCTGAGCTGATTTAAAATAAAAAGGCAATTATGAATGGAACAGTGGAGTGGGGAGGGTTCTCTTATCTTTATCAATTTTATTCTGTTTTAATAAAAACTTGAAATTAACTTTTTTTAACACCTTAGAAAAGGGTTTGGTTAAAATAGACACACTTTTAGTAAAAGACTTTTTAAAAAATCAAAGGCTGGAAACTTATGGTGTTAACTTTGCTTTAAAAAGGAAAGAGGAAAATTCTGAGTACCTTTTATATCACTAAAAAGAAATCATTAAGCAGTATAATTCAGTGAAAACCACTTACAGAAACATTTTTCAACTCTTCTATTGTTTTATTTTAGGACTGCATATCCAGAGCTGGGTGATTTACCATTTCAAATGACTAGCATGTATGAAAAAAGTTGTGCAGCAGAACAAAATCTCATTAAGTCCCTTGCAAAGGCATTCTTTGCAAAGACATAGGAAATGGTTTAGTGAAAATCGCCAGCTGAATTTCTCCTGCCAGGATTCTGGTCACGAGGAATGCAGGTGGGATCTCTGAGGACGAAGCCCGGTTAGAATCAGTTTTGAGGGTCGGCACTCACGGCAATCTGCAGGACTCCGTGCTCAGCTCCAAGAGCTGGAATTTGCTTCGAGCCCTTTCCAAAACTCCCTGCCATGCCTAACAGCAGTGGCCACTGGGAACTGGCTTTCACAACAAACAGCCTGACTTCCCAGCAAGCCACCTTACTCTGGGAAGGGCAGACACTGAAGAGAGCTTGCCCCCTTCCTTTCAGAAATTTTGCACGTCTGCTTTCTCAGTGCAGTGTGATTTTCCTGCTGGCTTGTTTCTCCCTCGGGATTTTTTTTCAGTCCCCACTCACACAGATCTCCTGCCAAAGTCCAGTTCCTATCTCGACAGTCTGGGCTTCCTCTGCTGCAGCAAAATGGCAGGACCCTGTGACAGATGACAGGAACATTTGTGTTGAGGAGGATGACGGGGTAGCTATGGCTGAAGAGTTTTGCAAAGCTAGTAACTCGCCAGATCGCTGGCAACACTTCAAGTAAGTGACATTGCCCGTTGTTAGAGCTGAGCTTTTCTGAAATCTCCACTCTCCTGAAGAGAGGAGGGCTGCAGCCTCGCCAAGGACATCGCTTCTGTGGGACCACAACCTTTCAGTGACAGGGTTTGAATGTTGGCACTGCCAGTATTTTGTCTGGGACATATTTAGGGTGCGTTGTGCTGGGTGGTGGCTCAGAAGCTCGGAGTGCACAAAGCAGTTGTGGGGACAGACACCATCTAGCACCATCTTCTAGTTCTGGAGGGACAAGGACCAGGACTAAGGTGTGTGGGGAACAGACAGGAGGGCATGGGGCACCCTGCAGTGACAATGAGCTTCCTTCAGAGTTAGCCCAGGTGTTACAGTCCCTCCAGCAGCTCTGCAGAGTCGTGTGCAAGGACCAGCCCCTGGTCTGGTGTTTCATTAAAGCTGTGCATTGCCAGGAGAGCATTTGTTTCGTACTTCTGGGAACCAAGGTGCTCTCCTGACAACTTGTGGGATGGTTGGAGGGGAGCAGGTGGGGGAGAGGGAAGGAAGGAAGGTAGTGAGAAGATAGTGGGCTGTCCCCAGACCTCCCTTCCATCTGGGGGAATTATCAGCATTCAAGTGACCACTTTGGTCACCTTAGAGAAGTATAAACTCTGCTAGTCTGTAAGAAGGGTGAATACGGACTGTAAAATGACTCAGATCGGATGGCAGGGCTGTGTGTGAAGATGGAAACAGCCTTACAGCATCATCTGAGTCAAAGCCTAAGCTGACACTGAGGAAGATTTGCCAGAATCCCTGCGCTTGTGCTCCCAGAGACACCATGTTTGTCCCAGGCAGCAGCAGTGCTCAGCACAGAGCCCTCCCAGCACAGCTTCACCTCATGACTGTCTGGGAGCTCTGAAGCATTTGCAGCTTCCGAATGCAGGTTTCCTTTAGAGCCAGAAGACCCTGTCCTGCTTTTGGCTGCTTTTCTCTGAGTCCCCATTCAGTGTGACAGCCCAGCTCCCAGCCCAGCCCACACAACGGCTGCGAAAACCACAGACCGTGGGGTGGCTGCATTTGTCCCTTGCTGCTGGGGGACCAGAGCTGCACTGAGCCTGCAGCTGTCCCCTGGCCACTGCCACTCAATCAGCTCCTTGTCACTGGCCTGGGGAGTGGGCAGGAGGTGGGAACAGAGAGAAGAAAAGAGAAGGAGAGAAAGAAAAACCCCATATGCAGCCATTGGTGCCAGGGAAAAGCTGGCTTCCTTAAGTCCCTGCCTAAAAAATCTGTGAAAATAAACCCTTGTTATGGGCTCATGGTGAGCACTGCAAAAACTGATGGACTTGTGTACTTCTAAGAATTGGATATTAGGGTTTTTTCACAGGAAGTAGGTCTGTGCACACTTTTTAGGTGAATGGCAGGGTGTGCAAGTAGAAGCTCCTGTGTGCACAATAGCTGCCTGCATTGAGCACGCCATGGAACATTTTGCTCACAGAAAGACCATTTTATGTATAAAACAGCCCAGAGATAACACATTTCACATAGTAAGGACCATTTATGCTCCCTCAACAGTCCTTTGGCTGGCACACTTGAAAATACCAGGCATCTCACAATCAACAACGCCTCTTGGCACTAAAACGTCCTGAACCCAACGAAAACTCTTTTTTTGATGATCAGTTGGACAGCTATAAACTTGTGGGAACTGTTCTGATGTCTTGCCAGGAACAGATAGTTTTTCTTTACTTGCTGATCTCTTTGATATTGTATTGGGATATCAAGAACTTTTTTTTCTCTGGAGGGCTTTGAGAAAAACAGGTCTTGTTTTTGGACTCTCACAATGCGTCCTGCAGGGATTAAAATAAAAGTTGTTTATAATCTATTGCTTCCTGCATTGAAGGGGCTCGCAGAGCCTGCCAGAAAACACTGCACTCTGTTGCTGTTGCCACTGTGGGGTTTTTGACATAGTAATTTCACCTAAGGCCAGGCTGCAGAATCAATAGCCGTGGTTAATGGCAAATTATTGACAGTTATCTCAGGATTAACTCCTTCCTGTATACAGGCTTAGTTCGCCTTAGCAATATTTAAGATGCGCTGGTTCTTGACCAAAAGAGTGTTTTGCTGCCCTGGTTGTCATGAAGTTCTTACTTTTCCTTCATATACGCAAGCCCTGAGAACTGGAACTACTCAATTTCAGAAATCTGATGTAAATCAGCTGATGGTACCAGACAGCAGACTTGTTTGCAGGCTCAATGGTCCATTATCTGAAAGGATAACAAGAGTAATCCAAACCCAGTAGATGAATCAGCAATATGAAATCAACTTTTCTACCACCAAAAACAAAGAAGCAATTCACAACAGATCAGTGTGGACGTGCCAGAAATTTTGAACTTAAACAAATAATAGCAGCTGTAAAATACATTTTTTTTTATTATTAAAATCCCCTATTTTTCCCAAAACATCAGTGTGTCCACCATAATCTTTCCTTTTCCTGTGAATGAGTAGTCCTGGTATCAATTTTGGATGATGTGAACCATAGCCCTTAAAATCCTTAAATGACTGCTCACATCTGTATGACTTCCCCTCACTTGAAAGGGCCAGAAATGCAAATGAATTAATCCACAGGATGAGCTTGATGCAGAAAAATGTTGTTTACTTCGGTATGTTTTGAACAGTTCGTGGTTACCCCCTGCTTTGAAAAAAAAAAATGCAAAAGCCATATGACACCAGAGAAAAAATTTCAAGACCTTTTAGCAGCTACTGGAATTAACCTGATGAACCCAAGCCCTGCCATAGGCAAGGTAAACAAGTTGACCCTATGACTTCCACATAGCTTTGCTTTGCATGGAAGTGGAGGATCACTGGCGTCAGGAGTTTCAACAAGAAGACTGAGGCTCTGTTTGCTCGCACAACAGTTCTCTTCAAAGGGGAAGGAAGAAATAAAATGGCATTAAGTAATCAGCACAGTGAGGGCATTTCCATTTCAATCTAAAAATCTGCCTGAGTTGCTTTGACTTTGTCTTTGCAGCAGAATTTTTCTGGGCCTGGCGTTCTTGAGTTTCAGCCTCCAAAGTCTGGAGCAGTGCTTGAGTTGAACCATATGGTTTGTGCCAAGCTTTTTGGGCTGCATTAGGTGGTGAGCTCTTCTGTGAAGCCACATCCCACAGACTTGAGCATTGTACTGAGGTATTTGCCAAGTTATTGTGGGATACTTGCCTTTGTCCCTTGATCTGTCTGCAAAAGTAAACGAGAAGCCTCTGCTTTGTCGTGTCCTCCCTTCCAGCGAGTGCCCAGTTATTCCAGCTGTTTGCCTTCGTGCATCTCTCTGGACATGAGCCTTGGGTAGGGGATGATTTGGCTGGAGGCCACTTCAGCCCTGCCTTGTAACCTTGACAAAACAGTGCTCAGCAGCTCACCCAGGCTGGGACGTGGCAGAGCAGAGACACTTGGCCTGGGTTTCACCAGCTGTGGACACCCCGGTGCTGGCTCGCTCTGGACCACAACAGCATGCCCAGAACAGTAGGACTGTGTCAGGCTGCACCTTTGTGTTCATCAGCTGCGACTCCGAAAGTTTGGGAAGCCCCAGGACTTCAGTGGGATAAGACATCAGCTCAGAAGGGGCTGCCATTACCCTCGGGAATTTGGCTATCCCGGAACCACCACGGCTGGTGGTTAAGTTGTCTGGGGCTGGCAAACTGCCCCCTCTTGTGCGGTGAGGATGACCTGTTAGGCAGCTCTTGCTATGGCTTATTGGCAGGGTGTGTGGCTGAGTTAACAGCAGGAATAGGAAGAATGGCGTTCCTGAAGAGGGCTAGAGCAGCTGACAGCACTGGTGTGTCCAACATTTGTCTTCCACCAGCTCACAAAGTATGTCTGAAACAGAAAGGACAATACCAGGCCATTACTGAGGCACAGCCCGAGCCCCAGTAGAGAGCCACATTCATAATGCAAGGTTCTCTGGTAAAGAGGGAGATTTCAGAGTATTCTGGCATCTATTCACTCCTGCAAGGGAGATTTATCTCTGCTCTGAGCTGTGACTGCATCTGTTGCTGGTCTATAGCTGTCCTGATTCCTGAAGCCACACTTTGAAGAAATCAGGTTTCACTGCACCCTGAAGAGAGGTGGGAGTTATACCCCATAAATGAATAAATGCAAACCGTACAAACTGCAGCACGGCTATGGGCTGTACCTTCAGCCAGCTGAAAAGACCACACTCCTCTCTCCTGCCTCATCTGGGCATCCCCACCCTGCCTTTTGTGTACAAAAGGTTTCACCACGTGCTATTTTGCCATGCACAAACATTCTCGTTTTTATCCTGCTTGTGTTTTTGCTGCACTCCTTGAATTGGTTTTCCAATATTAACGCCCCTTAGTCACACTGGAGTTAGCCAGGTTCCTTCTCTATATTTTTCTCCTCTCCCCAGAGGGTGTGCGGAGAGCAGAGCAGGGAGGAGTATAGCCTTCATAAATCAGGAGGCTGAATGAGCTTTCACAAGGTAAAAGCATTGTACAAAATAGGTATTTTAGGCCATGATATGTAGGGGTTTGTTTCATAGGCTGGAGTTACCTTCAGGAATGAATCTTCCCATTGTATATAAAGCCCATCTAACTGCTGAGAAAAGAGGGCTTTTTGAAAAAGGCATTTCATCATATAATATTTACATTTGCTTTACATTGTTATGGGCTCACGGACTATTTGGCAGCCAAGACTTTTGAATAGTTCTGTTTTTCTTCTTTTTTTGAAAGCTAAAGAGATCCTGTCAGATTTGGAAGGACCAGGAGTTGACCTATTGTCTCTATTTGCCAAGTCGGTGCTAATTCCTTGTGTAGGATATTTTCATAAACGAATGCCTCAGTAAAGTTGGTTTGAAAGGAAAAAGAAAAAGATAAAATGAAAATGGAAGTGGCTGGAGCCCAGCACCTGGCAGTACAAACACGTGCAGCTCAGCAGAGGGTGAGCAGCCCCTTGGGAAAAAACCTCTGGGCACTCCAAGGCGATGAGTAACCCCTGCCACGGCCATGCCCTGGCAGCCACAAGCCATGAGTCAGCCCCCCTCTGCCAAATTATACGGGGGAGGTTGGTTTAAGTGTCCTTAGGCTTTAAAAATAATAATACATGAGGGGTTTTCTCTTTTTGCTTGCCTTTCTGACGTTTGGACCCTTGACTCTGCCTTCTGCTCATGGTTTCCCATTTCTCTCAAAATTACTTCTTTTTTTTTAACTGAAAGCTGAGGTTCTCATCTAATCACTTCACTCCGGGAGCTGGGGCTTTTCAAACAATAAATATCACAAGCCTGGCAAGGAGCTCTGAGAGCTTGTGTTGGTGATTGCTGCAATAACAACCTTGGATGTTTACGCAGTGTAGAAAATAGTGAAAAAACAAGCTTCAGTTTCAAGATATCAATCTTCCCCATTGTGAGAAATAGCTTCAGAGAGCTGTTTGTTTTAATTAATAGTTGCAGAATGGTGAATAATTGGGATAAAATAACTGGCCCAAACCTTCACCTAAATCCTACAGGAAAAAAATAAAAAACAAAACCAGACAGTAAAAACTTCTTTTAAGATATGAAACTTCCAGCTTGCTTGTGGCTAAACATTTCCAAGTAAGAACTTATAGCTAGACTCCTGAACTCAGTTTTAATGAAGTGTCCTGATTTTAAATCTGGCTGTTCATTTAAGATCCTATATATAGATTTAGGAAATCTAACTTAAGCCTTCATTCTGAAAAAATATACCTTGGCCTCTTTCATAAATATATTTTTATATTCATATACATATATATATATATATATATATATATATATATATATATAATTAGAGAGAAGTATGTTTCTCTAAAATTCCTGGCTTCAGGCCTTGACTTGGCAGTGAAAAGAATATGTGAAGAGGTTTATGAAAAATAAATCTTTGCATTCCTCTAGCACCTTTCACCTGAGTATCTCAAAGCAGTTTACACCAAGGAAGAATTATGCCATTTTAGCTCTGCCCAACCCTAGAGGAATCTGCAGCGTGCAGTGGTCTGGTGACTTGTCCCAGGTTGTCACAGCGGGCTTTCTGACCTGACCCAAGCCAAGGAGGACAGTCAGTCTCCTCCTCTGTCCCTCCCTCCCTCCCCATCACCTTCCTCCTGCTCCCACCCTCACTGCCGAAATCTGGCATGGCAGCCCCATGGGCTGCTGATCTCCTGCTGCTGCCCTCAGCACCTTCATTTCTCCACACATTTCTTGCATCCCATCTCCCTACACATTTTGGAAAATGCAGCCCTGACCCCAAAGAGTTTGCAGGATAAATAAACACGATTTTGTGTGTGGGTGAGAGAGACGCAAAGAAAAGCGTTGTCTTGCCAACATCCCCCCCCAGTCGCTCTGCTTACGTGCTTTATGTCTTTCCCTCATTCTTTATCTTTTTTGTTTATTTAGATTATACACTCTTGAGGCCAGGGATGCTGCCTGCCTCTCCTGCCTTTACCACAGCGCAGCCCCAGAGCTGGTTGGAGCCCCACGCTGCTACCACAGTACAAACAATAATAAATAAAACCAGGACTGTGAAGAGATTATAATTAGAGCTGTGCAAAACTCAGCAGTTTTGGTCTGCATTGGATCCTCCCTGCTGAGTCTACATTGTGTTTTGGATTTGTATGCAAAAAACCCAAAGCAAAACTCCCAAAGTGCCAAGTGTGGCCGGGTCTAGGCTCAAAATTGTGCACATACCGGGATGTTTTTAGAGGTTCCTCCTTGAAATTATAAATCTGTTCAAGAACTGAAAGGTTCTTGAACCTTTTCAGACTTTGGGGGCCAGCAAAGTTTTTGGTTTCATTACAAAAGTCTCTCTCAGCTCTGCCTAACCTACCAAATGCCACACCATGCTGCCCTGTGGCTAACAAGAGGATTTAATCTTCCCCAGCTGCCCGTGCAGATCCACTCATGAGCACCACATCTGGCTTTCAAACAGTGTTTCAGACTGCCATATTCACTGGCCATGCCCAAGTGGTGTGGGTAAACAGAGCCACGTCCAAAATCCTGCTCTGACCCAGGGTACGGCGCTGAAACCGCCGTGAGCTGAGTAATCCCCGCGAGTCCCTGGGGAAGGCCCTGGGAAACGCTGAGCAGGCCTGAGGAAGGCACAGCATTTTGGCCGGCACCACTGATGTGCAGACCTTCGCTCTCACCCCCGTGTGTTTCACACGGCTCCTGCTCCCCTCTGCCTCTCTTGCCAGGCCTGGGGATGGAGGTGAAGGGCTGGAGCCCCAAAACAGCAGTGATGGCTCTGCAGCCAGACAGCCCAAGGCTGGTTAGTGGGGCAACACCGTGCACCAGGGAGGTGCCACAAAATCAGAGAGGAGGGGAAGGTAAGGGTTTCCCCAGACTGGGGGAGGCCCTGCACCCGGGGCAGGTGTACATGGGACTCCACCTGGAGCTAACAGGGTATAGGAGAGCTTTGCAAAGAGCTAGTTGTCCATAAATACATCGTACAAAAGCATTACGAATCAAGCCACTTCCACTCCGTGCCTGCGATAACGAGCAGCAGGCTCTGCGGAGCTCTGGCCTGGGGAGAGGACATGTGGGCACCTTGGACCTGCCCATGAGGGTGCTGTGGCCTCGTGCTCCTGCCAGGACATCCAGCAGCTTGGGAAGTAGAGAACTCCTGTCTCCCAGAGCAATCTGTGTGAGCCAGGCTGGCTCCCGAGGCTCCCAACACGACTAAGTCACAAGTCTCTGAATTAAAGCTGGCAGGAGCTCTTACCTCAAAAAGTCCCTTCCCAGGCAAAAATTGCAGGATCTGCTGCGCTGCAAGAAATCGTATTGATTTTGATGAATTTTTCAGGAATAATAAGCAAAAAAAAACAAACAAAGGTTTGAATGGAGGTTTTACAGTGTTTTCAAAATGAAATGGGAGGGGATCATGTATTTCACAGTGATTTTTGTCTTCTGCAGATCATTAGCAAATAATAAAGGGGAAAAATCAGATTGCATGGCAAAGAAACTATTTGCTTTTACCCAGGCTTGGCACAATCTGGGGGATTGGAGAATGTTTTTCTTAATCTTTCTGCAGGACATAAAATCCACATCCTTATTAACAGTAATTAAAACCTTAGCTCAAATTCCTAGAAAAAAAGCAGCTGTGTGCCTTACCATGGACATTTCAGCTGACTGTGCCAGAGGTACGGGGAAGAAGGGTGAGGAACCTCAGTTTTTGATGGGGTGCAGCGTGCCTCAGCTGGAGCACAGCATAAGACCCTGTTCTTGGGGCTTTTGCTTTTTCCCTCTGCTCCTGAGCAATCTCCCAGCAGTAAAATGGTCACTTCAGCATGGAGGAGGAGGCATCCGTGGCCCTGGGATCCAGACTGGAGGCAGCTCCAGCAAATAACCCAGGCATTTTTAAATATGGCTTAGACATATAGAGTATATTGAGCCAATAGATCAAAGTCACAGCTCATGGTGAGTAAAAGTAAATCAAAGGTCGGACTCGATGATCTTGAAGGTCTTTTCCCACCCTAAAGTTTTCTACAATTCTATCATAAGTAGATGTAGCTACTTACTTATTGTAAGCAATTAAATCTGTGGGGTTCTCAGTAGTCACAGGTTTTATTTTATCAATTACTTTTATTAATGAATTTTTTCACTATTTTATTAATGAATTTTAGCTTATTCCTCTTTTATTAATGGATTTGAGTTTTCTGACCTGAAAAATATATGCTTTCCCTCATGGCACAAAGTTGCATAAAGATCTCCATGGCTTCCCAGTTCTACCTCTAGAACCTCAAGAAACCCAGTAACCCAAAATCTTAATTAAACTGCAGCACTGGTTTAAATTGTTCTACTAAATGCTGGGACAGTGAAATCTCACCAGGCCATTCTCATATTCCTAAACCTCCATGTTCATGTTAATACACGTCCCTTTTTATTGCTGTTCTTTTTCTCTGCAATGATATATGAAAAAGAAGAAACATGGAGGAGAAAAGTTTTTTATATATATATATATATATATATATGGTATATACTGGTCTCCCCTGGCAGCATTCCCTGCAGGATTAGGCTAAAGAGCTGTAAAAGTGATAGTAGGCACAGCTGAATTTTTTTTTCCCCTTAATTAACAGCACAGTGCCTTGCAACAGAAAATTGAGGCAGGTTTCTGCTGACTTAGCAAGTGCCTCATGAGGAAGAAATCTATCTGGCAATTATGGCTTTGCGTCTCCCGCCCTGTCTCCTGTTGTTTGTGTAAGACACCGGTGCTTCTGCCACGGGCTTCTTCACACAGCTGTCCTGTCACTGCCAGCTCTCATAGGTAATCCATCCAGCTCAGCAGAGTTCACACAAGACACCTCCCTTTCTTTGCTTTAATTAATGCTTTATTTGAGTCTCCCCTGGGGATGTAGCCATGCTGATTTTTCAAAATTCTCGCTTATTTTTCAAGCACGAAAGAAATGGAAAATGGCCGCTGTTGAGATTCTGGATTTGGGAAATTTGCTTTGCTCAGTCTTCTGTTCTCAGTCAGTGTTCTAAATGCCCACAGACATCTCTTTAGCTACAGAACATATTATGCAATAAATTCTCTAGCTTGGGAAGGAGAAAAAGACAAATCCAGCCAAATTCATTTTCCCTGCAACCTCTTCTGCTGTCCTGCACACACAGCTACAGCCTGTTCATGCACTGGTTTGTGCTGTCACACCCCATGCATTGCTCAGGCCCTTCCAGGTGCTGAGCAATCCCAGCTCAAGTCAGGAACCGTTTCTTGCTGTGTTGTTGTTTTTCCTGCACCGTCGATGCCTGTGGGTTTTGCTGATCTGGGATCAAATGCTGTGGCTTGGTGTGACTGAACAGACAGATGCACACCCTCAGCACCAGGTCACTGTGGCCCCAAATGTGGATCAGGCAGTCCAGAGTCTACCCACTTGCCATGGCTTTTTCAAGAACTCATTAAAAATATGTGTGGCAGTGCTGTTAATCAGGCCTGGACTACACCGTCAAGCCAGTAAAATCCATCAAATGACAGATAAGCCAGACAGGCTAAAACCAAAGGGCTCAGCAGAGCATGTTTGAGTCAGTCAGAATCAAGAACTGCTACACCCTCAGTCAGCACTGCCTGATAATATTTCACTTGCTTTGGGTTTCTGTGTTTTAATGAGGAAACAATGGTGTTTTGTAATCCTGGCTGTTTAAACACGTAACACCACACTGTGCTTCTGCAGCATCTCCCTCCAATCGCCTCATGAGTGTTGTGCAAAGTCCTGTGGCACCTTCAGAGCCCGTGGGAGTTTCAGTGAGTGTGCTGTGTAAAGGCAACCCATGGACTTGTCCCATGCTGAGCAGAGAAGGAACGAGGGCACAAGTTTTCATTTAACCTGTTCGACAGCTCATGGTGCAAAGGCCCAGCTCTCACTTCCCAAGACCCTCACGAGTCAGCTTCTCCCAGGTTTCCTGCATTGATTTCACTGAAACAGGGCACAGCAAAATGAGGGCCCAGGACAGGCTCCACAATGCCCAAGGGCTTGTTGTGAGCTTGGCTTTTCTGACAGCAGCACAGACCTGCACACAGACCAACCCTTACTCTGGCTACAGGGTTTGGCTAAAAAGGTGTAAGCTGAAAATAGAGACCCAGACAGTGGCCTCCCAGTGACACTCTCTGATCTCCAGACAATCATCCTTTTGCTTCCTGATCACTTTTTTCTTCCTGGCATGAGCAGCACACACTTCCAGCCTTGTTCTGCCGTGTCCATGTCAATCCTCAAAGAGCCAACACTAGGAAAGGCAAAGTACTACCACCCCCTTCTCCTCCTGTTCTCTGCCAACAGGGACTGATCTTTTTCCAACACAACTCCCTTCCTTCCTATAGCCAACATTTCAGCCCCCATATTAGATCACACTTACCTTTGTGTTGGTCTGTGGTTTCTGTTTTGTTCCAAGACCGAAACCTATCCAATTTCAAATGATTTCATGTCAGAAAGACAGGAAATGACAGATTATGTGATCCACGTGGTTAACACATACTGGTAAGGCTCATGCAGGAAGTGACTTGTCCTCGATGCACGAAGGCTGGGGTACGGACTGAATCTTGGGTTTCTGAGCTCCTGGTCAAGTCCAACAAGAACTGCCTGGAACTCTTCTGGTATCTACATGTCTCGCTATCTAAATCTCCATCACCATGATGCCTATGCTCCTCCCAATAACAACACTCCCTCTGTCCCTCTCGCTTTGCCCTTCTCACCAACCTGTAAGTAAAGATGGGCTGGTAATTTGAAGCAGGGATTTGTGTGTGTGTGTGTGAATGGAGGGCAGTTGTGTATCAACACCTGTGATAACGTGTGTGAAAGTTACCTTGGCACACACAGTCCATTAGCTGTGTCAGGTCAGCAGGGCTGGATTAAGGGAATTCTCCCACTGGGCTCAGTATCAGCAAGTTATTCTTGCAACTAAGCTGGAAAGAATCAGTCCAAAGTGACCTCCCCCTTGCAGGAACTGGTGAACCCTATCTAGCCATGAGGCTGGTGTGGTTAGATGTTGTTCTCACAGAGGGGATTTATTTCAGCTCAAAAAAGCCAAAGCGAAGGCAAAGCAATCAGAGCGTAGAAGGCTTGGTACCATCTCTTCCAAGGGTTAGGTGAGATGCAGACACCAAGTTCATCACACTCATCTAAAACGCTGAGTTATCACACCCATCCAGTGAAAGGCTTAAGGTCACTTCTTTCTCAGTGCTCCTTTGGCACCATCTGAATACTCAGTGCTGCTTTTTCCTTTTTATTGTTCCTCTCTGTCCAGTATTGTTTCGAGATTTAAAAATTAAATTAATCAGCATCTTGGAGCATAAGTTCCAAGGTGGCTTTATTGTGAAATGGCAGTGTGACTCACAGAGGCTGCAGATCCACCTTTGAGGCCAGCCTGGCTCTATTTTCGCCTGTTGTTTGTCTCCACGCTGGTTTTGCAGCAGGACTTGTAGCCACACAATGCAATGAGCTGAGAAATGGCAGTGCGTCATCCCGGGTGGGGCTGAGCAGCGATGTCACAGAGAGAGATGGCAAGATTACAGGGAGGATCTGAGCAGGATCCGGAGGAGGGTGAGGAACAAAATGTCCTGCAACAATAGAAATACCCATTTATGTGTGTGACTCAGGAGACAGAGAGTTCTGCAAAGTCTCATTCACCTACTGGGGGGAACAAATTCCAAATGTCAGGAAGCACTGGCTGCAGACACAAAGACAGACAGGCGCATGTGCAAAGAGCTGAAATGGGACAAGCTCTCACAACAGTCCAGCTCAGCTAGCGGCCGAGTGCTGCTGCTGTGGAATGGCAGCTGTGGGAAGTTACCCTTGTGTCCACCCAAAGAGTGGCACCACTTGAATTTCTTGAGCCAGAAACAAGTACTTCTGGGAGCAGTAGAAATTATGCTGCCTGGTTTCCTGTGACTCTCTATTTTGTGGTTGATTATCCGAGGCTAATAAGGGGTAAGAACTGAATAAAGCTTTTCCTGTGGTCAGGGCATCCTGTGTGGATTCTCCAGGGTCTAATAATACAGTTCACCTTCCTCTTCTGCCCTTCCTTCAAAGAGGCACTAATTTGGATGTCTGTCTTCTGCACAAGTGCCAAACTTCCAGAAATCTGTATGAACTTTTTATCTGTAGGGACTCTGGCAAACGTGCCTGAAGTTGGCCAGCTTCACCCAAAGCTGCCGTGGCAATATACACACGGATACATCTTCAGCCAAACCTCATTTGTTTAGGAAGCGAGGATTCATTTTAAAAAAATAAATCACACCTTCCCCAAAGCACATGATCTGTGTGCTGACCAGGCCTGCTTTAGAAAGCCAGGGCTCAACTTGTGATAGTTCCTTAGCAATTAAGCAAACAGCATCTTACACCAGAAACAGCAGCCACAGACACAGGTCTTACTGGGAAGCTTCATCAGTGCAACTGTGGCATGGGAAATACAAAAATAAAATGCTCACTGAGAGGGTACCAGCAGGAAATACCCCAGGAGCACAGGGCAGAGGGATAGACCTTTGTGCTTCCATTTAAACAGGAAAGGTAGATGGAAACCAAAATAAATGAAGCTATACTTAAAATAAAGATTACCATACTCTAGGCCAACAGAGGTTGTAACACCTGACCTAAGAATGGGTGGGGATGTTTGGGATAAAGGAAGGGAGGCCTGGAAAATTGCGGCGTTATCTAGATAAGTTTCATGGAATGAAAATAAACAGCCGATATCTGCTAAGGGGTACACGGAATAAGTCAAACAAGACAGTCTGGTGGTTCATATATTTTTGTGGTGTTCATGAAGAATTGGGTCTGCCAGAACAACAGGCTGCCATAGAAGTGGAGCTGATTTAGGTTCTGCTCATGTACCTGTTTACCTGGCCTTTGAGGTTACTGGCAAGAGCCCCCCTGGTCTGTAGCTGGTGTTTCCGTGCTGTTTGCACCCTCAGCAGAGCCCAGCAAGGGGTGCACGGCTCAGTGCTGGGCCAGAGAGTGCTGGCTACAGGACACTGATGTCCCACAGTGAGGTGTTTCCCTGTGTCTGTGCCACCTGGCAGTGCTGCTTTTATTTCTACAGCATTGTTGTAGAGTTGAGGCCAATTCCAACTCTGTTACAACTCATCCCAAAACTAGCCAGTTAATGGGATCTTGTTCATCAAAGCCCTCCTGTTGTTTAAGAGACACGGGCTCCTAGTTCTCTGCTAATATGAAAGCCGAAGTGTTTTCAAGAAGGATGTCATGATTAGATGGCAATTATTGCTCCTCAGAGACTTGAAAAATGGTGGTGTGGATATATTTCTGGGCATATGTGTGTATGAGTACTTAGGAGACTCCAAAAGCTTATCCTAAAGGTATAATCCTGCAAACTGTTGACCATTCTGGCTCCACTCCAGCAAAGCACTCAAATATTTGGTGGGCTCAGGAAGACTCTTCACATGCTCCAAGTTAACACATCCATAAGCACTTCATTGGAGTGGGCTCAGAGGCTGCACCAGAGCCACAACTTGCACAAGAGAAATCTCCCCAAGCCAGTCCCAGTCTCTGTGGCTGGTGTGGCCATTGGCTTCCTCACAGCTACCAACAGGCTACAGCAACACTGACATTGCCTGGCCTTGCTGAAGGGAAAAAATTTCAGTGGATTCAGCATTTCACGTCAGTGAAATATCTCTAACAGGACAAGCAAGGTGAGAGGGAGAGAGTTTAGCATGCAGTGCTGTAGAGAAAAGATTTTCCTTCCCAGAATCAGCAGTCTCTGGGCAGCAATAAATCCACATGCTAAAAAATAAAGCAATTCCTAAAACAAACAATTCAGGCTTCGAACTGTACAATAGGCAATTAGCTTGAATAATTGGGTGTAACTGTAGGCAGAGAGAAGCTACAAGACCAGATGTGTATATAAAGCTAAACATGGGCTTTACAGAATCTAGTCAAATCAGTCCACCATCTGGAATGAGAAGAAACATCATGTGACAGACCTGGTCAACATGTAAAAGTGGCACAAATTTCAGGATAACGAGCTTAAGCTAAATCAATGTGTCACGTGAGTCAGAAATGGAAGCATCCATAACATGGATTGCACCAGTTCAACTAAATCACATCTGATTTTACTACATTAATACCATTTTCTCCTACAAACTGACCTTAGGTGACCTATCACAAATAACAAGCTGGGAGTATCAGAAACAAGTACACGCAGGTAGAAATAGCTCATGGCAGACTAAGGTTCATATGCACACTTATATCCATACAAAATAAATCCTACCTATCAAACAACTCTTTTCTAAGCAGTTGGTGTTAAAACCCTCCAGGCAGGTGTGTTTAAGTCAGAGCTGCAGGGAGTGGATCCTGATTCACTGGAGCTACCTCGGGAGCAGGAGCTGCAGCAGGGGCTGGAAACGGAGGAAATGGTCTGCGTGGTGGCAAAGCCAAGAGCACAGAGCTGGGCCACTGCTAGAGAAGGGGTGTTCAGTGGGCTGAGCTCAGGCCTCTGGTGGTTTGGAAACCCTGGGCTGGGATATAATATTTGCATGGCCCCAGATGGGGTTGACTTTGCGGTGTCAGCTGGAAAATACCACACCACCAGGCAAAGCCCCTGGGGATGCTCTTGCTGAGCTCCACTGGGTTCTGGTGGTTCTGGGTTGTCCGTGCTTAGGTTTGCAGTTTGCTGTGGGATGAGGGCTGCATGGCAAGGAGAGGAGGTCTGGATATCTTATCTCCCAGGACAAAGCCCCCCTCATGCAGCAGCTCTGTCAGCAGGGGATGGGGCTCAGCCACGCAGCATCTCTTCCATCCTCCACCCCTGCCAGAACTCCTTGGGCTGTCCTGCTCAGCCACACAGCGTCTCTTCCATCCTCCACCCCTGCCAGGACACCTTGGGCTGTCCTGCTCAGCCACACAGCGTCTCTTCCATCCTCCACCCCTGCCAGGACAGTCCTTGGGCTGTCCTGCAGGCTCACAGCTTTCTGCACTGCAGTGAGGCAAACAGGAAGCCAAAGTCAATCCAGCTCAACCAAAAGCAGAACTTGCTCCATGGCATTTTGATTGGTGACACCACTTGGGCTGCCCTCTCTCCCTCCTCCATTTCGTGCTGCATCCCTGGGACCAGCAGCCCAGAGGTGCTGCAGGCAGCTGCACCAAGGCTGCCCTGCTCAGCCGTGTCCAGCAGCCCGGGTAGGACTGCTCCGGACAGGGACAGAGCAGAGCCTCCAGGAGGTGACAGCGACTCTACATAATGTATGGGGTTAAGCTTTGCTACAAAGCTTCACTGGCTTGGCAACACGTGAGTGTGTTTGTGGGTTTGCAGATTTACTCCGGCGCTCCAGCAGACCATCCTCCCCTTCTGCTGCTTCTCTGGAAGCAGTTCAAGTCAGTGTGTTGTGCACATAATTGGTACTGGCTTTCCCAGCCTCCAGAAATCATATTATAAAGATAGACAAAACCTAGGGGGAGGGATTTTTCTGGCCTAACGTGACAGGAGTTGGGGGAGACCATGTGGCTAGTCCAACTGAATTTTCCACACATGCATTTTGTTCATGGTCTGTGTGTGCAAAATATGTCAGGAAAAAAAAGCTCTCAGGGGAGCTAGGAATCTGTCCAGCATGTGGCAAATCCCCAGTATGACCCAGCTCTCCTCCTCCATCCTGCTGCTATTCCAGGGGTCTTTCTCCACAAGGCATTTTTGCAGCAGGAGTCAACCGAGGTAAAAAGAGGTATTTAAGCAGCACCAGCTCTCGCAAACAGAGGCTCAAAAGTATCCTCAAACAGCCCATAGGTGTTGAAAGCCAGTCTGGTGCTCAAGGTGAAGGGGAGGGACAGCTTGAGCTCCATGGGCTGAGTGGCTTTGTGGCTTGCTGTGCGTCGCTGGAGCTGGTGGCAGGGCATTTTTATTTTTTTGTCTAACAGTGCTGCATGTCACCATGGAGCCCAGCCTGCTTTCACGGGGGGATGTTAGAATAAACACACATTTCAACACTCCTTCAGCTCACCTCACAGTCCCAATAACAACAGTGCAATATTTTAAACTGCTTTTGCAAGTCTCCTTTCTACAGGGCAGTTGAAAGGATATAAAAGCATTTTAACAATTTTATAGATCATCTCTGGAGCGCTATTGTGATGTGGGAGAACAGGAGTTTTGTTGCCATTTGCCTGTGGACAGCTGCCAAGCTCACCTGTCTCCACCGAGCCTGCGAGGGCCATATCACATCTCTCTGGAAACTCTGCGGCCAGCTCTGGATGGCTTCTCACTTTACTCATCTGAAAAACACGTTGCTCAATTTAACCCTTTCCCAGCGCTTGCCTGGGGGTGTTGCTCCAAACTGGCAACTTCTGTTTGGGCTTAGGGAGAGCAAGAGCTGTGAGGTGGATCTGGAGAAACCTGAAACCAGGACCCTCCTGTGGAAAATAACCTTCACCCAAGTGAAAATTCCTCTAACCCTGCAAGTCATCCTACTGACTTCGGGCAAAGTGTCCACAGCTCTTCTTTTGCCACTCCCTGATCACAGTTAACCAGCCTCCAAATCTGACCCTTCTTTAAAAAACCCCAATTCGACAAGGTGCTTAAGAATTTGTCTTTCTGACTAAAGTTTTAGCAGCCTGGTTGCACGCTTACAAATAAGGCGTACTTTAGAGCATCCGAAGCCAGAAAGGGATGGCCTGAGCCTGTGTATAAAATACAAAGCTAAGGATTAGAATAGATCTGCCACTGACTACATCTTCTTACTGGCCACTTAATTTTGCAGGGTCCTGCTTCTAATCTCAAAAGTTATCAAGAAAACCCTCCTGTGTGTACGGTTGACACAGGAGAACTTTGCAGTTTTGTTTGCTGACGTTCAGGAAATATTTACTGATCCTCATGTGGAAGGTGTGAGAGGAGTGTAGTGTATTCTACTCCCCCATGTAAGAATTCCTCAGTTTCCATCCCTACAAATGAATATTCTCCACCCTCCTCTTCTCCTGCAAAGAAAAGTGCATGAAATTATTCCCCATCACATTCTTTCACTGAGTTGGCAAAATACAGTGAAATACAGTGAGTTTAAATGATACGGAATATGCAGGCGTAGCTTATCTAAGATAAAGCGTGCAGATCGAAATCAACAAAGCCTCACAAAAGAAAGCCCCAGAAAAGCTTTCATCTGCCTGATCCCATTTCCCTGCCTACACCTCTTTTTACCCTATTGCAATACATTAGTTCTGCTTTAGTTTCTGCTCTGCAGCAACATTTCTGCTTAAGAAAGATTCTGTTGAGTCATTACCAGCATCAGCCAAACAGGCTTTTCAAGAATGGAGGAGAAAATAAAGGCTGTGGTTTTTAAATTAATTCCATGCTGCTTAACCCTTAAACCACTGGTGACTTGCAGACTCGCAGCCAAGTTAATGCTGAGCAGAATCTGGGGCTGTTGTGCCTGAGACAGAGCAATGTCAGTGCTTTTGTCAGTGATCGACCACTCGGGCAGTGCTGGCCATGCACCTGGAAGGCAGAAATTGTAGTGAAGGTCTCTGCTGTCCAACCCACGTCCTAAACACTCCCTTCTTGCTTGTAAAAACTGCCTCAGATGACCCAGACCCACACCAAAACAGAGGCAGGGAGAAGGGCTTTTCTACCAGAAGCTAGCAGTCATAAAAATAGGAATGGAAGAGAGACCAGCACGTCTCTCCCTCTGTGATGTAGGAGAGATTCTCCACTCCTCCTTCCCCCAGCAGGTTGTATTTAGGAGAGAATAGTGGTTGCCAAAAAGATAGAACTTGAATAAGCTCCTGGTACCTTGAGGTTTGAGGGGCCCCCAGGGGAGCCAACACTTGGAGTGAGAAGAGACAGAAGAGACGAAAGCGGATAAGGTGATTTTCCTTGCCTTGGTTTTTAAAGCAATCTCAGTCTGCTAAGCTTTCAGTCCATGCTGCCAATGGCTCTTTCCAAAGTTATCTTTGCACAGAAAAAGGCTGGAATCCTTCTCTCTCTCATTCTCTCTGCCTCCCTTTTTAATGAAAGCTCAGTTCAGATCTGATATCACTCTAAAAGGTTTGCTATCAAAGTTTATTAGACCCACTGGGACAGATCACAGTTTGCAGAGGCTCATAGTTTCACGGCAGATAACTGTAAAGTGAACCATTCAATGTTCTTCAAAATGCTCATTTTTCTTGGGCTCATCTGTAACACAAAGCTGCACTGTGTTCGAGCATCATTAGAAGTGATCCCAGCTGATTACATGATGCTGGCCATAGCTCTGCCTCTGGAGCAAAGTCAAGCAGCCCCCGGCCCCCAGCCTGCCCCACTGGGTGATGCTAAGGCGAGTGGGAGCCATTTGCAGCGAAGGCAAGCCCTACCAGCACAAGGGGAAAATGCCTGCTGTGTGCTCCTAAAAAAGGTCAGAACTTAAAAAAAAAAATACAAGGAAGCGTGAGTGCAGCTTCCGTTTAACAATCCAGATCTGCCTTTCCCTGCTTAGTGGTAATAATAATAATAATAACAATTAGGAAAGACTCCTCTACCTAGGGACTACAGCTGAGAAATTTCAGCTAGAAAGCAAAGAAATGAGAGAAGGAATTAGCATGTCAGTCTTCCTATAGAATGGTTGCTCTTTTTTTTTTTGTTTTAATGAAGTCATTGGTGTTATTATGTGGTTTTTAGTAGGCTATCCTAAAAATGCATGGGAATAAACACCCTATCTGGTAGGATCTCTGACTGTAACACATATCACAGAGGCATCTATTTACAGTATGAAGGGAGGGGAGGCTGTTTCATTGCCCAAGACAGTAATGGAAAGCATGATGTCCTACAACCAAGGGTGGTGAAGGCTGGGAGAGGTACTGGGAAAAAAACATTCACAATAAACCAAAGAGTGAAGGGGAGTTTCAGGGCAGATATTTGCAGGATGCATCATCATCATCATCAACCCTGGGAAAAGGCTGAGAGACAAAATGGTTGAGTCGAGTCCTCGGGCCAGCGATGTCCTGTCCTTCTGCTGCCATTTTCCCTGTGACTTTGCAGTGTCATCTGGTCTAGAGCAGCAGGCTGGACAAAAGTCAGGGAGCTGGTGGTTCTCAGATGCCCATGCTCCCTGCCAGGCTTTTTCCTTGCTTTTGGCCTCTGGAATGCCTCTCACCAGAAGCATTTGCAACCATCTGACAGCTCGTCTGCTCTCTGATTCCTTAACAGGTCGTGCAGATGGACCAGAAGCTGGATGACATCCTGAGCACGCTCCAGGCTCAGCTGGGGGATCAGCCCCAGGCACAGATGCCAGGGCCAGCCACCCCACCTGTCAGAGCTCTGCAGACAACCGCAGAGTCCCCCCCGGTGAACCAGAAAATGTGAAAGCCAGTGGACAGTCACATGTGACCCTCTCGTTCTTTCACCTCCGGGTATTTCTCAGTCTTGGTGTCTTCAGCTGTGCCGTGGGTGAAATGAAATATTCTGCAGTAGTAGATTAATGAGGAAAAACAAAAATAGGGGGAAAAAAAATAGAAGAAACAGCAAGAAGCCAGTCACGACCTTAGGAGAGCACATAAGTTTTGCACCTGTTTTATTTTAGCCATCGTTAGCTAAACTCTGCCAGCCCGCGGCAGTCCCATCCCCCCAGCCCCATTCGGGCTGAGCACACAGGCACAGGGCACGCTGTCGAGGGAAGCATCCCAGCCAGGGTTAGGATGACCCATTTGTGGGCACGGAAGGGGAAAAGAACTGTTCTTTTGGCATTTAATCACTAAGTTTAATGCTCACAGCATGCCCGAAAGGGGGAAAGGAGCCAGCATTTGAACATGAAACAAATGGAAATCAGTGAACAGGAAAATTAAACAGCATGTTTTGACTTCTACCAAGCAGTGAGGATCATAAGAAGGGCAGATTTATATGCTAGTGCGAATGACAAAGTAAAGACAACAGGCTACTGATTAAAAATATGGAAGTGTGCACAGGCTGGTTGACATATGAAAGGCTGAAGCAAAGACTTCAGCTAATTAAAGCAAAGGGTTGCCAGTGAGATGAGATGCATGTTGGAACAGACAGGCAGGAGAGATAGGATCTGCGTAGGCTTACTGCACCAGAACACTGCAATAGCTATCAGCTACGCTGATGACTGTTATGCAAAATGTTCTCAAGCTTTTACCTTCATTCAGCAGCGGTTGTTGACTCCAGTTGCCTTAATTTTAACATAAGAAACCTGTATGGTAATTGGCTGTGAGCTATCTGTGAAGCTGGGTTCAAGCCACCGAGTAGCAGGGTGCTGCAGGAGGGCTGCAGCTGTGATTGAGAGTGGCAGGGTTTCTTAAGGAAAACAGAAATGCACGCACTGTTGATGAAAGTTAATCGCTGTTTAAATAAACTGCTGTATATAATTTTAAATGCTAGATTTATTTTTTGCCTTGTAATCTGGCTGTAAATCGAGTGCATATGCTGGCTGATGTACTGCTGCTGAGGAACACATCTGGTGCAGGTAGCTGGGCTCGCAAGCTGCAGATGGAAATGCAGATTGAGATGCAGATTTAAATGCAGGTTGAAATGCAGGTTGAGCTCTGGGTGGGAGCCCGGGACAAGAGGATGAACTGCCGACCTTTGGGATGACAAAGGGCACAAAGATGGGTGACGCCAGCCAGGTGACTGGACACTGAGACACAGCAGCAGCCGGGAATTGCCGACCTTTTGGACAACAAGGGAGATGAGGACGGGTGACGCCAGCGAGGTGGATGGACACGGAGATGGGGGCAGGAGCCGAAGACTCGGGAGGAAGAGCGAGACTGGCCACGGGGAGGCTGTGATGGGATAAAATCCCAGGGATTCCTTTGCTGGGGTCCCTCCTTGGAGGCACCAGCTCGGGCTGTTTGTGTGTCACTGCCCAGGAATAAATGGCTTTATGGAATGAGACACCTGGGCTCGGCCACCTCTGCCGTGCAAACCTGGTGTGATGTGAGGGGGGTGTGTGGGGAGCCGGGCGGGGACCCGTCGGTCACTGGAGCCGGGGAAGGGCCTTCGGTCCCAGAAAGTCCCTGACCCTGGGAGAGCCACTGCCAGAGAGTCCCGGGAATGGTCCGACTGGGGAGCTTCCTTAACACTGTCACCGTGAAATGGATCTTACCTGTCTCAGAAAAGGGACAATACAACACTGTTGCTAAAGACCTAAATAATAAACCAAGCTAAAATGGGTGCAGTGTTACTTACTCGAGTCTTTTTAATATATTTGCATAACCAACGATTTGAATGAGCAGAAGACTGCAGAGCACAGACCTGATTCCTGGGAAATCCTAGATATATTCTATTCCCACTCATATCTATGAAAGCCAAGCCTGCACTGCATTTAAAAGCAACCTGAAAGACTGGTCCCTTAATAAGCATTTATTTGAACAAATGAGTGGTCCATTTCAATGTAATCAAATTAGTTTCTAACTATTACCTGTCCCTTTAAAACTCTTTCCCAGGTTTGTGTGTCTGGGAATTCAAGCTTGGAAAGAGCACAATGAGACTGATTCCAATCTTTAGATTGCAGGCGCGTCTTAGACAGAATATTAATGATGTGTGAGAGGCAATAAAAAAAAAAAAAAAAGAAACAATGTGGTTTTAATTAAATCAGCTGACAAGCCGCCGTTCCATCTTGTCTGATTACTACAGAGTTACTGAACATGACCAAATACAGCATGTAACATGGGAAAACCAGTAAATAATCATTGCCAGAGCATTGAGTTGCGCCTGGCTTTCAGTCAGGGTTGTGAGCTTCTGCAATGGTCCTTCATTAAACCTCCCTGACTCGGGCCAGCCAGAGCTAAATGGGCAACTGGACACCAAATTAGGGTTAACATCATTTCATCAGCCACAGCTAAAAGAAAATAAATCTGCCGGGAGGTCCCCCTGCCACAGAGGTTCATAAGAGGAGCAGTGCAGCTTTCAGCAGAAGAGTGTGGCCAACACAAGGTGACACTTCCTTCTGCAGCACTGCAGATATTTGTGTGAGGGATATCCTGATCACTTGGTGGAACAAGTAATGCAACAGTGTTTTACGTACTATTCAGCCTCAACAGAAGTGTTTAGGCACTATATATATATAGCAACACCTACTACTCTGAAGTGCCTGGGAAATCCAGCCAAATAGAATACGAGTGGTCACAGCTACGGTGAGTGTCGGAAGGGATGAGTGGGTGGGAGGAAAAGATAAAGAGGCACGCAGTGGTCCCTCCACAATAACAGAATGTGTGCCAGAGTGTGTGTGTGCATCTGTGTGTGCAAACGTGTCTTTTTTAAACACCAGCCAGGGTTTCCCCAGCAAGTCTTGAGGGAGGCCAGAGCCTGAACCTTCACGGGTTTTAAAATCCAGCAGTGCTGACCATACAACCAATTTACAGCTGGCGCTGTGGACACCACAGTGTGGCAGAACCTGTGACCACGACACTCCCTGTTGCTAAAACAGAGAGATGAGGGTGTGGCCTGGGCAAATTGGAGCGAGGAAGGAAGAAGACTGGTGGGAGACACCCATTTTGACACCACATGAAGAGATTAATGGTAAAAAAATGCAAGCAGCATAAATTAGCCATACTTAAGAAAATCTCCACACCCACAGCTAAGACAAGAGTTGCCATCCAGCAAAATCTTTTTGATTGTCCAGGGGGGAAAGTACACAGAATTGGCACTGATGTGACCACCTGGTGACACTTCCTGACCCTTCTTCTGAGCAAAGATGGTTTGGTACAGGGAACAAACTGTATATTAATACATTTGCACTTGCCCTTGTTGAACTTCATGTGGTTCTCATGGGCCCACTTCCCGGGCCTGTCCAGGTCCCTCTGGATAGCATCCCTTCCCTCAAGCCCATCCATGCCCAGCTCAGCTTGCTGTCACCTGCAAACCTGCTGAGGGGGCACTCCATCCTGCAGGCTGGGGCACTGAGGATGATATTAAATAGTGTTTTTCCCAGTACAGGCCCGTGAGGCACGTCACTCATTACTGATTTCCATTTTGACACTGATCTGTAAACTGAAACTCTTTGGATGCAACCATCCAGACAATTCCTTGTCCATCTAATTTTCCATCCATACCTCTCCAATTCTGAGCTAAGGATGTCAAGGGGGAGTCTATCAAAGGCCTTAAAGAAGTCCAGGTAGATGATCTCAGTTGTCACTGTTGTAGTAGGTAAGTAGATTAGTCAGGCATGACTGCACTTGCTGAAGTCACGTTCACTCTCACTAATCTCCTCCTTGTCTTCCATATAATTCAACAGGACTTCCAGGAGGATCTGTCCCATGATCTTACTGGGCACTAGGGCGAGGCTGACTGGTCAGCAGTCCCAGCGTCCTGCTTGTTCCCCCTTGTAAAAACACGTGATGCCAAGCGTTCCCCTTTGGCGGTGGCTCTAACACAAGCCAAAATTACAGAAAGCATTCCCAGGGAAGTCCGTGTGTATGTTTTTATCTCCATTTGTGCTGACACTGGTGCACTGGTGTTCACCCTATTAATTTCTGCTGGATGGGAGCGCAGCTGCTGAGCAGGGAACGCTCAGGAAGGTCACTCCCACAGCACCTCCTCTCATGCCAGTGAAATGGTGACAGTGCCATGAATGGACATGGCCCATGAAGTTGTCAGCACTGTGCAGCCAGGTCTGCAGTGGTCCCACGTTGCCTTTTGACTCAGAACAGAGGCACAGCCCAGGCAGTCAAGGTCTCCCAAGGCCACAGGATCAGCAGGGGTAGCAGTCAGGAGTGCAGTTTACCAGTGCCTCAAAAGACAAGAGTGCAGGAGATCAAGTAAAGATGAGCTACTTTTTTTCCAAAAGATCACATGGTTTTCTACCTGATCCAGTTTCACTGTGGAAGATACATGGTGTCCTCCCTTACCAGAGAAATCGACACCAACTAAAACAAGATTTTCCACATTCCTTCTAATAATGCATGGCATCCTGAAGTCTGCTGTCTGCCTGTGATGATGCAAGATGCTCAGAAGTCATTACAACAAAGCCCGAGGGGATTATTTTCTCATTTCCATAATTACACAGTCAGTAATAATATCACGAACCAATCTTATCTCAAAACGTGTACTCAGATCTTTAATGATGATATTTCTTAAGCGATGTGTACTCAGATCTTTGATGATGATATTTCTTAAGTGATGTGTGGGATTAAAGTCCTGTGTATGATAAGGCTGCAGCATCGAGGGAGATAGAAGTTCAGCTTCCATCAGCTGGGGGTTTTCACTCCTGAGAAAAGGTAACTGTGCCCCCAGAACAGATGATATGGGTGACAGATCACAAACCTGCTGCCTCATCCAGAGCACTCTCTTCATCTCTGAAGAGTAAAAATTGAGGAAACACTCTCAGACGCAGCTGCCCATTTCAGAAGTGGGCCTGTCCAGCAGCCCTGGATGTTTTCCATCCAACTGCCTTGATGTGGTATCACCAGAGGAACCTGTGCTGGAAGTCTCTGCCATCTCTGTAGGACCAGGACAGCTAAATTCCCAGCTCAGCAGCTATGGCGAATGAGCAGGGTTCTTTTGGTGCCTCTTTTCTCCGTAGCTCAAGCAGTTTTCTCTTCTCACTGACATTTCCAACCTAAGCCCTGAAGGGTCTGGACTGACAATACATTTAGGATGTGCTGTATCTCGTGCAGCCCTAAACAGCAGAGCTCATTCAGCTCTCTTTTGAACAATCTGAACAATGTGTCTAAAAAGAAAACCATGGTTTAGGGAGTAAAATGCTGCTGGGTAAAGAATCCCAAACATGAAAACTGCATTATTTAGTACTCTGAAGGAGTACACGCTAGAATCATTGTAATGGCCAAGGAAAGGCATGGTGAAGGGCCCAGGGTGGATCTTTCTCAGACATAATTTCTAGCTGCAGCAGATCCCAGCCAGCAGAACTGGACAAGATGGTACTGTGCTACCTCCATGGTAGGAAAAGGTTTGAGTCCCTCTCAACCAGCCCAAAGAGCAACCTCTTTTCTCAGTTAAAGCAGCCTCTGCTCTTAGCCAAGAGACACTCCAAGGTAGCTGGAAATATTAGACACCAAAAGAGAGAAAAAAAGTCTCATTAACTAATGGTCATTATCCCTTTTCCCACATGCTTTTCTAACCTCCAGAGGACCCCGAGCTCCGGACTGGATTCGTGTTACTGGTGCTGGGGATGGGCATGTGTTCCCTGCCTGTCAGACAGGAAAGAGAGAAACAGCAAAGAGCATCGTCCCTACAAGGAGCTGTTTTGCCAAAACACTTACTACCTTGTGTTTAGCCCTCATTATGGGTTACAGTGGCTCCCAAATGACTCTGTGAAAGTACAATGTCTCTGCTTAGATTCCTGGCTGAACCCCCGTTCGTCTCAGGGCTTGGATTTGGCACATGTGGGTTTGTGAACAGAATTTTACCTCATCTTCATTATGTTGTTTGATCTCCCCTTGGGGTGGGTGGAACTGCGTGCAAGGGACTGACCTGACATAAGCAGTGAGGGGAAGGGAATTTTTGAACTCTGTGATTAATGTAACTGCTGTATCTTGTCTGGCCAATCAGACAGGCAAAGGTTGTTCTTTGTTTAACCAAAGAATCATAATTTTCAAGAACAATGCCTTGAAGCGTTTGCCTGAGACTCACCTCAGCCTTAGAGGGGAAAGAAAATTCACATTTCAAAGATACCTGTTGAGCATTACCTATGCTTAGCTAAAATGAAGCTTTTCTTCTTTACTGCCACGTACCTTGGGCTGTCACGTCTCTTGTTAGCAGTTACACACAGCCAAACAGCCCAGCAGCATTTCACACCTACTTTATTTTACAGAGAAGCAACAACCTCCCCGGTGCTTCAAATGTAGCAACCTCTGGCCAGCTCCCACCTTATAGATGACCCTCATCAAAAAGGGTGTTTTCTCTGCCAAAAGATTAAAGAAATGCTCCATAAAGCATGCCCTGAGAGATGGAAGTGCTCACAGCAGGATGAGCACATGAGTTTTGCTTGCTGCGAAGACATCCAGAGTCTTTGAGCAGCAGAGGAGGCAGGAATGGGCTCTGGCCACATCTCTCAGCCTCTGCTTTGTCAAGCAAGCAGTGATTTGCTGAAGGGCAGCACAGCCCATGGTTCAGCCATCTCTGGCACCACGGGCGCTGTGACAGCAGGCAAGGGCAGTGTGTCAGTCCCTCTGTGCCTACAGCTTCCCTCTGTCATCATCCCGCAGTGTAACGTGAAGTCACTCTGCCCCTGAGGCTTGGAGACTTGGGACAGTTCACCAGCTGGTTCTGAGTTTTGATCCAAATTGCCCCAGTCCTCCCCATGGACAGAAGCTCACACAATCTCTGGCACAGAGACAGATCCATTCTGGTCGCCAGGGCCCTTCAAGCAGCCAGTGTTTGTGGTGGAGGGGCTGGGGTTTATATCATCAACGTGAGGGGGAAGGGGGATCACTTGTGCACTGTTCCTGTAGCAGAAGAACAATTGCCTGATTCAGTGTCCTCATTCCCTTTGTTTTCTTTGCTGAGAATTTTCCCCTTTCTGAAACACTAAACAGCTCATTTCTTCCAATCTAAACAAATGATCCTGCCAGCTACTGATTTTTCCCTCCTTCCTATTTCTAATGGTTGGTATTGTAAGTACAAGTTTCCATTTGTTTGATAGCAGGTCAGGAGGCCAAGAAGAGCGAGGGACAGCTCCTGTTACACATCAATGCCATGCCAAACTCTTCAGTTTGGCTACACCATGAGTGTCATCACTCTTGGACTCCACCAACCCCACTGGCCAACTCCCAGGGAGCTGCTGCTTTGGCTGGAGACAGGCAGAGTGCAGTAAGAGAGCAACAGTCTCCATCCTCAGAGCCACGTGTGTCCCTTTCACTGAGCTGGTGCATTGTCCCCTCTGTGTTATCACGTTGTTCCCCTCTCCACAGTCCAGTTAAGCCAGTCCTCCAGATGAGGAAGGCTATTGCATTAGGAAAGCTGGCAACAAACTTCAGCATCAACCCAGAACTAGTCCAAAGAGCTGCAGCTGACAGGCTACAGTCATTCCTTTCCAGGGAAGAGCATCAGGGAAAAGAGGGAAAATTTCTGCAGACACAGACCACTGAGAGGTTGTGCACTTGATGGGTCTGTGCTCAAAGCAGGCGAAATTCAATGCAGACATGAACCTACTGGAGTCATGGGCTTACACCACAGATGAATTTGGCTTGATCTCTCTTACCACGTGTCTGAATAAGCAGTTGGTAGGTTTAAAAAAGCCCCTGCTTTCACTAACCTTACTGGAGCTCTGAATTGGAGTAAAAATTTTCCAGTGGCCTTCAAACCCGTATATTACATGGCAGACAGTAGTTTTCATTCCATGGAAAACCTGAGTTTGGACACAAACAGAGACAGACGCGATGGAGGTGCCCAGGGACTGTGATTTATTTTGTGAATGGCACTACTTTGAGTGGGTTCTCAGATCCCTAGGCTTCCCTCTGGGTTTAATGTATGAATGAACCCAAAGCAAAAAAATGGCAACTGCAGCAGAACCTGCACATTGTGCCAGACTTGGGTCAGCGTCTGAGAAGGCTGCTGCGTGTTCAGGGCTGAATTAAAATGGTTAGTTATTGAAAATATGTCAGTGATTATCAGGTGGGGAAAAGCTCCCAAATTATTTGAGCCTTGCCCATATACCCATTTTGCAAAAAATGTCATTTTCCCTGGCAACATTTTGCGTGAGGCTGAAGATCAAGGTGACAGTGAAAGTGTTGACTAAGCATAAAGCCAGCTTATCCCTTCAAGCATAAATATCTGAAGGCGTGGTTTGTGGTGAGGAATCACCTATGACAATCATGCTCTTTCATGTTCTGGGACGAAGCTGCTCTGTGTGCTCCCCCCTCCACCCAGCCTACTCTCCAGTTTGGGTGAAAACATGTCTTTGGCCTTCAACAGGCAGCCCTGTTTGGAGTGACTGCTTTGGAGAACCTGGAGCCATGGGCTGCTGGAAATGAAAGAGCAGGCTGAGCTTGCACAGCTTCTTCTGGCTGCTCCTGGCATAACCTGGAGCAGGGAGTGAGGGGTATGAGGACTGACTGCTCTGTGTGAGAAGGGCAGATGCCCACGGGGGTAAGGAGGCCAGCAGAGACCGTGGTGTCACTGGCAGGGACCCAGTCCCACAGGACTAAAGCCAGGCTCAAGCTGTTAGTATTCCCTGCAGGAAAGAAAAGCTTAAAACAAAAGGATTATAAAAGTAGCTGAAAACTTGGAAAAACGCACACAAAAGAGTCAGGGGAATTGGATGAATAAAATGCCCCCCACCCCCAGGTGCCAGCAACATAAACATTGGAAAGGCTGGAGTGTTCAAATGGCTTTGCTTTCATAAAGTGCCTTTTTTTTTTCCAGACTTTTTTGGTTCTGTTTTCCTTCTTTATCTCTCCCCAGCAGTGGCTGACAGATGACCTTTAAAGCCCCGGAGAGCTGCCCCAGCAGGTGATTTACTAACAGCTGTGCCAGTCAGCAAACTGGAGGGGCAGAGGTCGGGGCTGCCCGGCCAATTCAGGGTGGGATTTAATTAAAGAAAGATGCATTACACTTTTTATTGATTTGTGTGCAGGCACACACGAGCCTTTTCGTCTTTTCTTCTTTCTTTTTTTTTTATGGTTTTGTCCCTGCTCCTTGCACCTGGACAGTTTATCCTGGCTGTGTCAGCCTCGCTGCCTCACCCACCCCCCAAGGACACCGCTCCCTGAAATCCCATCTGACACTTCCAGAGGGGCTGGGGACAGGTGGGCAGGAGGCAAGTGGAGGGGAACCCAGCAACTGACAGCACACAGCCTTCCTGCTTTCCCTTGGTATTCATGGGGTACTGGATGGCTATCTGAGGGATGCTGGTTTTCCTTTCCCTCTCCCCCTGCGGTAGAACTCTGCCCTTCTTCTGTCTTCCAGATGATCCATTGGGACAGGGGGAAAAAAGGCATTAAAAGGACAAGTCTTTCCTTTTTGTCTAGGACTGAAGGCTTTTCCACTGAAGACAGCAGCAAAGTGCACAGTAAAAAGGCAAAATAAAAATTCCGTGACTCTGTATTCACAAACCAGTGTAGTTCATTATTTTCACTCATGCACCCAATCCCCTTTTTTTGCTGACTCAGACTTTTACTATTATTATTATTCTGCTGTTATTTTTATCAGATTTTTTAAAAATATAACATTCGCAGATAAACAAACCTTCACTCAGCTTGTGAGTTGAAAAAGTGCAGTGATCATCATGTCTGGCTAAGGCCAAGGCTTGGAGAAAAGCTTCAGATTTGCTGTCAAGTCTTTCAGTGGTGGACAATCTGCTGTTCTAGTGGTGAAATTAATCCTTCACAAAGTAAACAAGATTTTGTGACCAAATTTGTCCAAAGGCATTTTTCAGTCACAGAGTCTTACAGGGAGGAGTCACATAAATTAAGAGTAAATCATTATGCTTTTTTTCAAAGGTCACTGCCCTCCCAGACGTTTCTACCAAACCACTTCGCAGTCTTCCCTTGAGTAAAACACATGGAGCTTCTGATGACTCCCAATGCAAGGCAGATTCCATAGGCTTCAGATCCCTTGGTGAGCTTTTCTCTGAACGCTTTCCAATTTTCCAAGCCCTTTTCTCGGCCTTGTCTGTCTCTTTCCAAGACATGGTGGTTGTCATTGGCCTGGAAGTTCCTGTGACAGGTGAGGTTTCTACAGACCGAGATACTCCAAGCACAGCTGCCAAATTCTCCTTAAAAGTGTTCTCTACAGCTCACCAGCCTGGGCCCAGGTATCCAGATGTGACACATCCAAGCCTTGGCTGGGTTCACGTGGCTTTTGAAAAGGCACGAAGGGGCAGCCACCTGAACCAAAGACAAAGGATGTTTCAGAGTAGTTGAGGATCTGAGGGTTCCCTTTTCCTTCTCACTCTGGTTTCTACCTTTTTGGTTTTACACCCATGCACCAGCAGCAGCCATTGTCCGTAGGTCAGAATTGTACAGCCCTAACTTGAGGCAAACTCTTTCCAAAAATGGATGTTTTTGGTGTAGCAGACTGGCCTGGAATGTCTAGAGCTAAACTAATTACACGTCCGTCACAGACTTCCCGTCATCCCACCAAAACTGGGATGCCTATGTTCAGCTGAGCCTTTCGACACCACCAAGGCATCTGTGCGTCCAGTTCCCTCTAAAATGCACAGGAAATAAATATCCGGCATCACTATGTGGCTTTGAAAATCCCCCTGCAATCTCCAACCCTCACTTCCCATCTGTAAAACAGGAATAACAGCAATTCCTACCCCATATCTGCTTTATCAGTCTTGTCTATGCAGACCACAAATTCTATGAGACATGAACTGGCTGCTACTAAATATAGGTACAATGTCTAGCACAGTTTTTATTAGAGCCCCTAGGCACTACAGCTCCATAAATATCCATGTTGACTTTTTCCAGATTAAGAACACATCAATGGGAGCTTTGCTCGAGTAAGAACTGCAGGATCTGGCACTGGTGCTCTTAAACCCTAATAGGAATGAGAGAGCCTGAAGCCTCTTCCAGGCTCATTCACTGGTATCAATGCTTTTAATACCAAGTCAGCTGTTGTGACATAAAGGGTATGTTTCTCTTGGTGCTGTTTCTTGGAACTGAAGAGCCCTCCTGAAGTTTTAATTTTCTTTACTGAAAAGCCCTGCTATGGTAAATCATCAACTCACCAAATTTATAGGAGGCACAGCACTTGGTATGTCACGTCTCTGAGCCCAGCCTACTGATTCACTTACTTATGCTTTTGTTCTTTTGCTTTGTAGTTCTCTTGATTTCAGCAACTGTCTATCATTTTCATGTGGCTTGCTGGCTAGAATGCCCCCTACTATTCCAGTAATCATTGCCCTGCTAGAGTGTTTATTACTGACTGAATGGCTGCACAGACTGGTAAAATGACCTGAGCTGTATGAATTTTCCCTCAAGTCTCTGGGGCCTCACAATTCTTGAAAGAATGTAAAGGAAGAAAAAAAAAAAAAAGCAGCTCAGTTATGGGGAAGGGTCAAAGTCAAGTTTCTCTGCAATAGCAGATTTCTTTGCTTCCTTCGGTGCCTCTGACACTGAGCACTCACCACATCACCTTCAATACTCAGGGAGCAGCTGTGAACTTGCCATGAGATGAGAACTGAGCCAGGTAACCTTTGGCAGCCCATCGTGCATCTGTGCATCAAGAGACTGCTGCTTGAATTGTATGTGCTCCTCCTCTACAAAACATTCCCCCTGGATGGGGTCCCGACACGCTGGGGACTGCCTGGGTGTTTGGGGTGTATTTGAGTTGAGGTTTGTGGTAGGTGCACTGTAAAAAAACAAAACAAAGCAAGAAAACACAAACAAACCACACATACACATACAAAAAACCAGTGACCAACACAAGATAATACACAGACATGTAAATGACTGTGGGTAGGTTTCCAAAACACAGACTCTGTCTAACTTTTATCAGTGGTTTGTTTCCCTTCTGGCTAAGATTCTCAAAAGTGGGTGCCTAAAATTAGTCTCTCCTGGGTAAAAGCTTCAAAAGCATCTTAATAACACAGGAATCTAAGTGCCTCATATAGCACTTCTTAAAGGCTCTGGAAAATCTCAGCCCTCCATCCACATCTTTAGCGATACAATTTTTAAATGCCCAGAGCTCACAGTAGCTGCTGTGGCAGCCGGGGGTGAGGATTCTTCCGAGGAAGTGGGGCATCCATCACGCTTTGTCTGCTGGCCTGATCCTGCTCAAAGAATCACACCTAATATGGATCCCCACGTTCAACACGACTCTAAACTTAAACCAGTTTTTAAAGCCTGGAGTCAGCTTCTATGCCATGGATACCACACCAGAGCATTTGCAGTTATGAATCAGACCACAAATGCTGTTGTTTTGGGGAAGATTTCACAGCACTGTTATTCCCATATCCACAGCTCATCATTGCTGTCAGATGTGCTAGCTCTAGGCCATAGGGGGTATAAAGGGCACCAAATAAACAAGCACAATTTCTTCTCTCATGCAAATTTTATTACAGTTGTATGGGGGGACTGTGAAAGGTTTCTGTGTTTAGCTGCTTCTTATGGAAAGAGGACTTTTTCCATAGTATTAAAACAAAAACAAAGAAAACAAAAACCAAATTTCACCCTGGAAGAAAGGCCAAAGACTCCTGGCACAGCTATTTCAGAGTAAGCTGTTCCATACTCCTAATTCTGCAAGAGCTCCCCATGGAAAACATGGAACAAAAAGCAGTTTTTCCTTCTAGGAGAGTTTCACTTACTGAGCAAGCCAGCACGAGGAGCAGAAATCAATCAGCAAAGGAACACCAAGGTCTATGCTGTGTAACTCCGGGGGTGTGTGTGCAGGATGCTGATCTCTAGGATCTCATGGCACCTAGGGGAGCATCCCATCATGGAATACACACTTCAGAAACACAGGGAGCAGCCTTTGCCGTTCCTAGCTGTCTCTCATGAGGACAGAGAGACACAGCTGAAGGAAACCCAGGACAAAGACTGGAAGGGACCAGCACAGCCATAGAATCCGTGGCAGATGCCAAGGGAGGAGTGTCTTCAGAAGCCCTCCTCAACAACGCTCCCAAATCCCTGCTGGTCATGAGAAGGGAAACATTGCTGCTGACCAGGAAATCAAAGAGAAGCATTAAAAAACAGCCAGGGCAAACATTAATTCAGTGCAAAACCTCTTTGTTTCAGCTAGACCTAAGCCAGCATTTTACTCACTGAATGTAGCCTTGCTCTTGTTTCCATATGGGTCACCTAGAGGTTATGGCTTCCTAATCTTATGTATCGATCTCATGTCTGAGCTGTTTTCAGGATATATCATATGTCTCTGCACTGCTTGTCAAGCATTTGTTATGATATCAGAATTCATGCAATGCCAGTCGGCTTCACCACACATGGGGTCACGCACAGTATATCATCCGAAGTCTCCAAATGAGGTTTTCTGATTAAATAAAAATCTTTATTCACAAGGTGAAAATCCTCCATGCAAGTCATTTCTATCGTTAACATTTTCTTTTGCTGTTAATATTGTTGCCAGTAAGCTATTCACTGGGGAGCAAGCACAATGAAGAAGAGGCACTGGAAGGTCAGAAGGAATCAATATTAATGAAAAGTAAACATACAAGTCAGGGAGGAATCACAAACCCAGTTTGAAGCTAATTTGGTTTTTTATTCCAGCAAATATGCATGGTGGCTTTTGCATTGTATTCACAGAGTTCTTGTTTGGAAGTGTTGTTAGGAACTTTTGAACTCGCTTCAGTTTCTAAGCTGCTGCACTGTCAGCCAAACATTTCTTGTTCAACCAGGGCCTGATGCGGGCCTAATTCAAGAAAATGGCAAATTTTCCTTTGGTGTCCATGGGGGAGCTCCTAACAACCAGTCCCCTAAGAGCCCTAGAAAAGACAGCAGCCACGTTTCCAGCAGCATCACAAGCCCTTTTCCAAGCTCTCCTTCTGCTTGGATATAGAGCAAATCTTCCACGTACGGTTGTGCTTCATGCTAAATATGGAGCAGCAATCAAACATCTGTGGAGAGTTCATATTTGGCATGTTTACATGAGTATTTATTCCTCCTTTGTCTTCAGGCAGCAACTACTACATAATGTATTTGGTATGATTAATTGTGGGAATGTTGTTCATCCCAGCATAGCATGACATCTCCAATTACACAACATCTTTCTCTCATTTGTAAGGGACGAAGTGATTTCTGTATCTTGACATGTTTATCATTGTTAGGGTGAGCTAGTTATCTTATATGGGCCTGCTCCCTGGTTCTCAGGGCTGACAGATTATGGTTTCACATTAAAATCACATACGCCTTGTTATTGCAGCTGCATCTTGAAAGGAAAGCAAATAGAGGAATCTCCACCACACAAGAGCTGTAAGATGATGTTTTGTTCAACGAGCCAGTGGTTTGCAAGGTTGTTCTAGGCTATTATCATTTCTTCAGCTATTGGGTATTTGATTTTCCCAGTATTTTTTTAAATCTCAACAATGAAAAATGTAACACCCATTCCCATAATCTTGCACAAGCTGATCACAGACCTTCCCTGTGGGTGGGATTTGCCTCACCTATTTTGAGCCATCTATTTAAAAGCTGGGCATCTGCTCTAAATCAAGCACTCAGCCACCAGTGACAGACAGATGCTTCTTGAGAGACAATTTATCCCACCTGGTTTCAACATAAAATTTCAGATGTGAGGAAAGTCTAAGGATTCAATACTTTTGCCCAATTATTAGTTTAAAAAAAAGCATAATACATCTTTATAGCTCTGCTTCAAAAGTTACAAAACCTTTTATCTTTTTCAAATGCGTTAATGCAAACATGTCTTCAAAAATCTCTCAAAAAAGCTGTGAGATCCAGGGTAAAATCCTTATGCTGGTGGACTCCACAGAACTTTGTACAAAATTCAACATACCAGGCTGCATGAGAAAACTGGGCATCTCTAGACTTCATGTTTTGAGTGGACAATTTATCTACTGAAGCATTTGCGGTGCAGTTTTAGCTGGGGCCAAGCATCAGAAGGATGTAGAGGACCAACCACCAAGTCATGGAAAGAGGGAAATAAGCCTCAATCATTGGATAAACAGAGAATTCCATTCAGTTCCTTGCAGCAGGACTCCAGACAATATAACTGTTTTACTTAGAGCAAGGTGCTGCTTGCCTGCCCTGGAGCTTGCAAACTAAAGGGGTGAATGCAAAGGTCCATGTGCAGTTTAGCTCATGCACCAATGAAGTAAATGAAAACCAGAGCTAATGAAAACCTTCTCAGCAACTTGCATGCCAATCTAAATTGTCTCAGGAGTGTAAAACCTAGTATTTCAAATAAAACTTAAGAATCAGAGATTTGGGGAAACACAGAGGGCCAACATGATGGTCTGAGAAAAGTTTCACCAATGTGAAACCAGAGGGCTCCTGGTGTCCTGTTTGTTGTAGATGTTCTATTGCCTCTGAGCAGAAGTGACCCTTTGCACACACTCATTCAAATAAGATACAAACATGGGAGTGCTTTCTTCTAGAGGTGCCTGAACAGGAAAACAGCTCCACATAGAAATTGAGGCGTTGGTGCTCTTATTTGCAAGCACATCAGCATTTTTCCTCACCCTACTCATTCCAAGGTTGCTTTTATTGGTGAAGGCAGAGCTGCAGAGGCCAAGATCAAGTGAACATTCACTTCAGTAATTGCTGAATTCCTCAGTCTAGAAACTGTATTCTGTAAGCCAGGGCAATGGACTGCACAAGACCTCTTTCCATCTCTGCAAAACACAATCTTCTGGAAACACGACCTTGTGTTTTTCATTAGAGTTATTGGTATGATAATTACTTGGTTATTAACACTTAATGCAAACTCTTGCAAACCGTTTCAGCTCCAGTGCTGCTGCTTTGTTTCTGCTGCTGTGGGAATGAGAGGGAAGAATTGGTAGTCCTTCCTTTCAAAAAGTGAGCCTGCATAAATTATATCCCGGTATATAATTCTTTGTTGAACTACCCGTTGGGGGGGTTGGGAGACCAAGTCTCTAATTTTTCATTAACCTGCACTTGCCACTGGTAAGTGTGCAGTTTCTTGAGTTAATGATTTTTGTATAGACACAAAAAGGCAAGACACACACACACAGAGCACTAATGTTCCAGGCAGCAGCAGCAATATAGATAAGTTTTCTCTTCCATAGCTCACAATTAAGGGTTATCATTAATGGACCTGGAGAACTTCCTAAAAGGACTAATTAGTGTTTTAATTGGTTCTCTCACCATCATATTTTTGTTTACCCATACCCAGAGGATCTCCAGCTGTGTCAAGCAGTTTTCCAATTAATAATGCATTTGAACTTAATGGCACAGTTTTTCTGACTCAGCCATTTTTCCGCCTGGTTTATTTAGCTGACTTACAGCATGTAATTTCCACATATTTCTCAGCAGCTGGAACCCACTGAATGCTGCCACTGTCCCTGGGCAAGTGCTGCCTGGTACCCTCCACGTCCTCTGTGGGAGCCCTTGTAGCCTTCCCTTGGCAGATGGAAAGATGCCTCTGTAAAGGTCCACTGCTGCATTTTCGGTTTCTCTCAAAGCTTCATGGCCAGCCCCTTCTAGTCTTCCCCTTTCCTGTAGGTTTTTGGTTGGTTTTGTTTTTTTTTCTTGCAGCAATGACTCAGCTTTTTATTTTCCTCTTCCTGCTTCTTCTTTCATTCTGTGACTGAGCCTTTTTCACCCACTGGGCAGTAAGAGGAAGGTGAGGGACTCCTTTTTCTTGTGCAAGCAGGAGAGGCCATGGAATGACTGATAACATTGGAGAGAGAAAGGTGAAAAAACAGCCTGTACCTGCAAGCTTCTTCCTTCTAGCCCTCAGAAGAGTCCTTCAGGAGAGTTGATCTCACTGGCCTTGCTGCTTTGCCTTCTCATTCAGTGTTCCCTGTGCATCATCTGCTCTCAGCAGGTGGGGAAAGAAAAAACCAAAAATATCATGAAAGAGGCAAGTCTCATGGCTGAAACTAGGAAGTATGCAACCCAAATTAAAGGATCAAACTGCTCAGATACACTCTTGGACCTCCTGAACCAACCCTGCTGTCAAACCAGTCCTTCCCCACTTAATTGGAAGAAGCTGCCAGGGATCTTTTACCAACCACTTCGCATGTCCCGAGGATATGAAGGTTACCCCAACCTGAAATAAGAAGTGTCATGAAGCAAAATAATGCATGGCAACATGAACCACAAAAAAAAAAAAACCCACCTGCAATGAGCTCAGTGGCTCCAGCACACCTGTTTCAACTTCCACTGGAGTAGAACAGCACAGAGATGAGCTTTGCAAATCCCTGCACAAAAGCTGCTCTGTCCAATTCCATCACCTGGATCAAAATAACATGTGAGGGAGCCTTGCAAGCGAGCACCAGGCGGATGGGCAGGTCTCAGCTCAGAGCCCACTGCCAGACCAGCAAAGCACTGTTAAGAGATACCCTGATTTCTTCTCTCCACCATAGCTCTTGGCATGCCTAAGAAGATGCTTTAACACAGCAGCAACAGTAGCACTAAAAAGAACTCTTGTGTGTTAAATCATCAGGAAAAAAACAATTATTATCCTTTTCTTCTTTGTGTTCTTTTTGTTTTCCTGCCAAATACCAGAGAGAACAAAATAGCAGGTTTTTTGCTGTACAAGGCAAACTTGTAAAATCTGAGGGAAAACAAATCCTGAGCAAATAACTCAAAGCAAACAGCTGGAGGAAGTGAGGGTGGGGAGGTAGGCAGTGGGAGGACCAGCTGATACATTTTCAGTGTTTGCTGTATTAAGCCTTGAAGGAGGAAAATAAACAATGAATGGACATCTCCACAATCAAGATATGCCCCGCTTTCTCTGGTGAGCAACAAAATGCTTAAAGCTACATCCCAAGACCTGCCACCAGCAATCCACACTGCAGCTCCAGACATTCTGGGGGCTCTCACACCAAAACACCCACAGGACTGGCTCTGATGGAGAGGAGAACTTGTGCTTAGAGCTACAGTTCAGGATCTTAGGTTGTAAACCTCAAAGACAGAGAAGCACGTGCACCCACGTGGCCAGAAGAGTCAGCTGTGGGACCAGAGAGCCTGGGCACGCTCCTGAGCCCCCAGGATTACCTGATGCCACCAGTTTCTCAGTAGCAAAGCTGAGGGCTCCCCTGCAGGACTGAGGCCATGCTAAGAGAGGCAGAAGGAAAGTGGCAAGCAGCCCTTTTGGCACCAGTGCCTCATCCCCTCTGGCCAGGACAGTGCTCTGGGCAGTTCCCTGGCCCTCGGCATCATGCTGGGAGCAGAGGCGAGCTATGTTTTCTATCCCTGCTCACATTCCTCTGCAGGAACAACTCCGTGAGGCTGAGCCAAGCCAGCGGCTCTTGTTCTTGGACTCTCCCACCATATTGGACTCTATATCAGGGTATTGCTTTCTCTCCTTAGTAACTCTTAATTTGAAAACTGAGCTCCAATCCCCACCTATTGGCACACAAAGGAACCTTCCTCTTTCTCCTTAACCCTGCTGTGACCACAACAGCTCTTACAACGCAGAAGTACCTATGTGTACAAGCCATGTAAGTCTGTTTCCCTCCTCTTTCCTTAAAAAAATGGCTGTCTTCCCATGCAGCAAACTGAAAATCCTGCCTGTTTAAAATACAAAGCAGCAGCAAACTGAAAGAGACCTGGAGAGGCCACTGCCTGCCATAATAGGATTAAAGGCTATATCTCAGGCAATGCTTTTGGAATCAGCTGTTGCTTATCTGAGCTTCTTTGTAGAAGCTACGATCTCTTTGTACCAGACTCCGTTACTGGGCTACCTAACAAATGCTTTTTTTTGGCTGAGTCTACAAAGTCCATATATAAAACCTGAGTTTCTTGTCACTGAATAGCCAAAATGCAGGTGCTTTAACTGGTGAAATAACTGCAACTCTCTTTCCCCAGCCTTTGCTAGGGAGGCTGTCTCAAAGAGCCGACTGCACTTTCTCCCAGCTCCTCCACACCGCGCACTGAAGATTACTTGTTTTTACCACAATTAAGTCTCTGAACTATTTTGAAATCCCACACAAAGACAGTCCTGTACAACAGGCATTATGCACACATGCTTCCACATGCCTCCTGTTTACTACCAGGCACAGCTACATAAACCAGTTCCCTGATGGTCTCTTGATACATCTCCTGTTTTCCATCTTCAGAAAATGACAGTTCTTACAAAAAATAAGCAAGTGGGCTACAAAACAGTGGCCTAAAAATGACTTCTCAGTGCCCTCCTCTCTTGCTCTCCCAGAACAGCATTTCTCCTCCACCCAATAAAACATTCAGACAGCTAATGAGCTCCCTCTCATCCCTGCAATTTTGCCCTACTGGGGTCTGCTGGTTTCCAGGAGGAGCAGCGGAGAGCACTCCTGGAAACATCCCTGCCTCTCCTGCAATCCAGAGCTGAGCATGCTCCCATTTTACAGTCATCAATCCCTGGAGCCCAGACCCAGTGCAGACCAGAAGAGATAACGATAAGAAAGTGCCAAGTTTTTCAGTCCCCCTTTTCTCATCCTGCACTCCATGCTTAACCTAATTTTACCAGCTGAGCTGGGTGACTTTCATAGGCAAAAGCTGCCTGCACAATGATTTCTATTCCACTCACTCTCAGCCCTTTTCTTCCACAAGTGAGAGCCGATAACCATCACTTGCAATTCAATAGGCTTCATATCGTCTCCAGGAAATAATTGAACCCTTTGTGGCTTTCAGAGCAACATTTCGGTATTTTCCCTGGCATCAAAATACTGCTGGAATCTGTTTAAATGGAAGAGATGGCCAGTCTGCATTAGCTGGGCGAAGAGAACGCCAAGAAGAAGACAAGTCAGCTGCCTGCAAATAAACAGCGCGAGCAGGGTAAAACCAACAGCTCCCAACAGGAAGGACCAGTTCTTTCACCATGTGTTAACTGGCCTCCCTCTTTGCCTCACCCTAAAAGAATGGATGCACTGGGAGTCTGAGCCAAAATCTGCTGTTTAAATGGGACCATTCCCCCACTCCACCTGGTTCCACAATAACCTGACATGTTTCTGTTCTGGCATGGGTTTCCCCCTGCCCCTATTCACTTACAGAGCACTGCCACCATTACGCTCCTGCAAAGTGAGTCACTCCAGCTGGTACAGAAATCCCAGATGACAGGCACTTTGCAAGGAGAAGCCAGAGGAAGGAACTGGCCGGGCTTACCGTAGCCCATGCCCAAAGTAAAATCAGCTATTTATTTTGTGCACTTGTCTGGTGCTCTCCAGTGACAGTTTGTTGGGTACAGGGGATCCCTGGATACTGTCAACCCTGTAAAATCTTTTGAGCAGACACAGCTCTTTACTTGAGGTGAAATCCCTTCATCCAAGCAGTTTAATGGGACACAGTTCTAATGGGACAGCCCCACCGTGGCTGTGTAGCATTACAACCACTGCAAAACCTCCAAACCCTTTCCTATGGTGGTATTCAAAGACATTCCTGCAGGGCTTTCACATGCCACATCCTTCTGCCTGTCTGCCACTGGTTTCGTGCCCTGTCTCCTCGCTTAGTGCCCACAGACTTCTGCTGGAAGCGTTAATGAGAGCAATGTGCAAACAAATGTGGAAAATAATCTCTAATGCTGCAGGGGCAGAGGCCAGCGGAAACCAGAGGATGTTTTCTGGCAAAACAGCAGCAATAAGAGCTGTTCTCTAAATAAATAATGTCTCAATGCATACAAGCTTAGCATTAGCAAAGAGACCTTGGGCTGAAGGCTCTAACCAGTGTTTCTTACCCCTCTTCAGGGAGGCACTGGTGCACAAGCTCCTTTCATGAAGCCGTACACCCAGATAGGTATGGTCACCAAAGCTCACTCAATTTGCAAAATTTCAGGAGTCCTCACCCTTCCTGTTCTCTCTATGAAAAAGGCTTCATCTGGCTATGAAGTAATTAAATGCTATCACCTCCATTTTACACAGAAGAGAACAGTCCCTCAGAAAGGTCACAGCTGAGATCCCCCTCACTGGGAATGCAGGAGCTCAGAAGTACTGCGAAGCTGCGAGCCTGGCAGGACTCTCCTCATGAGAAAAATCCTACATAAGCCTGACTTCCAGACCATTTCCTTGGATTACACGCCTGGGGGACAGTCCACAGGACGGCCCAAGAGTGTCCTGCCCCACAGAGACAGCTCCTGCCCACTCCCTGAGCCCACTGTGCCCCAGGGGCAGACCAAAGCCTGTCTGCACAAGGGCATCACACCCCACAGGCTTCTCCCTGTGCTCCGGCCCCTCAGCTCTGCCCAGAGCTCCTTATGAGGCACAGGGGTTGCTCAGGGGCTACCACACCTTGCACAGAAATGTTGTGACAGTTGTCTAGGGGTTGTTACCACTGTCTATCACACTCTCTGGGGCTGGAGAGGCAGAGGAAGCCAAGATCAGCGGCCCATTTGTTGCCTGCCCTGATAGACATCCTATTGATAGCTCCATCTCACACTGGCAAGGCCCTTTGTACCACTCTGGGACAGCTGCTCCGATGCCAAGAATTCCTCACAGGCTGGCCAGCCCTCGTGGTGCTACCAGGGAAGCTCCAGTTTCAGCAAAGAATTTGATGGTTGTCTGGCAAGTGTATAAATCATAAAAGTAGCTTTGTTCTGCAACACTCCAAACCTTTTGAGCTCTCTCGTATGGCTGCAGTTTGCTGGCACTTGCTGTTCAATTTATATAAGCTAAGCTGTGCAAACTCATCCCTTTCCAGCCTGTAGGCAGCCTGTTACACCACACAGGGATGCTGCCCCACTATTCCGAGCTGCATTTCGCTGACAGCAGGGCCTTTTTCTGAAAAGGTGCAGCCTTCTTTCAGGATTCAATTTCACAGGAAACCCAGTGGAATCCAGGATTTTAAAACCAATTCACTTCAATACAATCAGGAGGTTGCATCCAGGCGACTCCTGTGCCCAGGAAAGGAGAGCAAAGCTCTCGGTTTTGCCCAAAACAACTGCAGTCCAGGACAAGCTGCCTTACCCGGGAAGATGGGGAGGATGCAAGGCAGACAGGGACTGGGACTCTTCCAACCCGCAGGTTAAAAAATGGGCGTAAACAAAGAGGATTTCAGACACTTCGTGCTGGATTCCCACAAATCTGTAGGCAAAGTGCTGCTGTCCAAATAGTCCCTGGAAAAGCGCACTGTGTGGCTGCAGGAAAAGACCCCGCTGTGCCTGTCTGCAGCGTGTGGCATTTCTTGCCAGGGAGGGCACTGCCAGGACCGGGGCAAAGGCAGCATTTGGGGCTGTGGGTGCCTCCAGCAGAGAGGGAATGGGGGCAGAGGCTGCCCTGCTGAGCAATGGTCCCACCCTTCCTCCCACCCCACAGCCAGGTGGGAAAGCAGCATTACGTGGGCAGGGAATGGGTGTATCCCACGAGGGCTGGGCCAGGCTTTTATCTGCTGTGAATCTGCACAAGGCCTTTGATGTTGGTGGGTCTGACTGGTAGGTTGGTGCCAGAGCCCTGTGATAATAAGGTGAAGCCAGTGGAACCTGCTCAGACACTCGGCTCGTTTGAAAATCAGGGTTTTATGGGGCTGCTGAGCAAGGAGAGCGTCTATGCAATGCTACGTGGGGCTATGCAGGTACCCAAGCCAGAGGCAGCTAATAAATGAGCAAGGAAAGACTGGAGAGGAAAAAGCTTCAGTTTTCAGCAAAACCTCAGAATTTCTTCCCAATGCAAAGCACTGAGTTCTGTGCTTCGCCAGTCAAGCCTTTTACTCAATCTAGGCCAGGTATTTCCAAACTGTTCTTAAAAGAACCAGCTAAATATATGGGATGTCAGGATGAGGGCTGCCCTATGGAAAAAAAGGAGTAAACATCAGTCCAGGTCGCCCTTCCCACCTCAGTAGCTGCCCCACTGGACTCTCCCGAACCCGCAGGTTGCCAGAGCTCCTTCCTGGCTGTGATGTCATGTCTGCCACTCCCAAGAAGAGCAGGCTGTGGCACAGACCTGCCACAGCTTTTCCCCACGATGCTGAGGTGAGCTCAGGGAATCAGTCAGCGCAGCTGGGGCAGTCTCAGGCTCTGGTGGACAGACCAAGACCCCGGAGAACCCACGTGCTCGGCTCTCTGGCTGCTGGGAAGGACCCCAGGAGCAGCAGGACATGTGTTGGCCATGAGTCTCTTTGCAAGCGATGGTTAAATGGCCTGTGGGCCACAGAGTCCTGGGGAAAGGTGATTTTACGAAGTACTACCCTGCATCCTAAAAGCCACAGGAATCTGTGGGTGGGAGTGAAATGAAAAAGGAGTATCTTTTGGGATCCCAGATGGAAAAATTTGGGCGGGAAGAGATGCGTTTCAAAGCTCAGGCTATGTGTGTGCATTTCTAGATGTGTCTCTGAGTGTGTATGGATATCCACAGGCCTCTTTAGGCACTGGCATACACAAACATGCAGAGCACACACCCTACCCATGTGTCCATCCCTTGCTCCTTCAGTAAGCATGGAATTTAGAAGTTTTCATTTCACCTTCCTCCCCTCATCCAGAGTCTCCCATACCAGACAGACCATTAAATGCTGTGTGCAAGGATGCACTGGTACTGAAAGTTTCCCAATTGCAAATATCAACATGGACAGGCTGTTTTACACCTACCAAGGAAAAAGGTTTTTCCCTCATTTATCCAGTATGTGAATGAGCGCTAACACCACTGAAACCAGTCAAGTAACATCCTGGAGTAAATGAGACCCAAAGGGGCTTGGGATCTTAAAAGGGGCAGTTTAGGGACACAGAAAAGCTTTAAAGCTAAGGAAAAGCTTAATGGGGGAGGCAGGGGAGGGTGGAAAAAAAGCACCTACCTGCAGGCCATGAGAAATGTTTCCCACAGGAAATTAAAACTCGTAAGTCATGCATGCCCACCTAAGCCCATGCCAGGAAGGAGAAATAAAAGACTGGGGAAGGGGAGGGAAGCGGGGATGGGAAGCAGCTGTAGCAGGAACAGATTACAATAACCAATGGCTTGGACTCAGATTTCCAAGCCTCAGGACATTATCTGATGTGGAAAGGGATGGGAAGACAACACTGTGGCAAGGCTTCGGCAGCTGGAGCTTATGCCAGCACTGTGGACCTGTGCAAACCCTCTGGATGAGTGATGTCCCAGCTCCGTGTCCAAATCCCAAGACAGAGGAGAGGGACAAGGGGTTGTTGGCTTGCAGATGCTCCAGGCTGTGGCTACAGACCCTTCTGCAAAGAGAGAGGGGAGGTGGTGCTGGTAGCAGTCATCAAAAGGAGAGGCTCAAGAGAAAACTGCAGAAAGGAGAGTGGCCAAAACCATGCAGAAGACTCTCTGTGCATGAGTGGTGCCCTGCAGGACGGCAGGGAGAGGTCGGGGAGGGCCTCGAGAACGACAGACCCACTGCACTGCAGGAGAGGGCATGGCCTGCAGTCAGTCAAGGGGCTGTGCACAGGAAAGGTGCTCACATGCCTTAAAAGGGCCAAAGAGAGTTTCCCCAGGGGAAGCCCTTGTTTCTTCCTGCAGCCTTTCTCACCAGGGTTTTTTGCAGTTTTCTCCATTTTTTAATTTTTTTTTAACGCCTTGCTGAAAGCCTCCCCTTTCCGACCAACACCACGTCACCACCAACTCACAGGACAAGCATTTCAGGGCCGAGCCCTGTCCCAGGCTGACAAAAGGCAGAAATGCCTTTGCCCAGCTGCTGCTGCTTCTCCAGGGGGGAAGGCCAAGCCTTGCAAGGAGCAGCCCTGTTAGGATGAGTGGTCACTCCGTGGGATGAGTACCTCAGGTCTGCCCCTCTTTCATCCATCTTTCCAGAGGCAGCCCTGGACTGGGAGATGGATGTCTTCCCTGGGTGGCCCAGCCCAGCCAAGCCTGATTCCCCCGTCTGGGGACTATCTTTTCTCCATTTCCTCTGAAATCTTATAGCCTGCAGAGGTTATTTCTGGGCTTTCTTGTTGATGGCTGTATTTTTGTCCCAAATGAGACACCTGTCACTGAAGCTCTCAGAGAAGAGCCACTCTGCTGTGTAGAGGAAAAGGAGAGGTACCAACATCACTGTCGTAAGGAAGGAGATAAAAATACACCAATTGCTTTGAGGTTTTCTGTTTTTCTGTCTGGTTATTTAATTAATCTCCTGTTCACTTTCTAATTTTTCCATGTATTTTTCCTCTGTGACTGTTTGGAGGTTTTTTTCCCTCACAGACATCCTCATGCTCCCATCACACCTGCTGCCTTGGGCCTCACCTGGAGGGAAGGGAATTACATGCACCTTTGCATTGCTTATGACAGTGTTCATATGTGCACTTCTCCAGATCAGGGGCGAAAGCCCTGCCCTAATCACAGCAACTGCTAAGCCTCAAAAGGGGACAGAGGAAGCAGCATTTCTGCTGATCTTGACACAGCCAATTTCATCAGACGTCTCACAGAGAAACCTTTTCTTTCTTTTTCCTCAAAACTTAGAAATGGGGAAGTTGGTGCACTGGAGTCCCCCTGAGACTGATGTTTATTCATCTGACAAAGCAGGTTGGGGTCAGACAAAGGCAGACACCACTGCGTGGTCTGATTCGGGTCTGGCACCACTGCTGCCTTCTGCATCGGAAAAGACATCCCTCAAGGCACATAGAAAGTCACTTTTAATGAAAAGGTAACCCTTCCATTTAACAGGTACAGGAAAAATATAGCCAGCAGAAGGTTTTTAAATACTTTTTCTGGCTCACCAGCAAGGGGGGATATGTCTGGTTGAGAGCAACAAGGAGCGTCTACAAGCAGTACTCATGTTGAGAGAAAGTACCTGACACAGCACTGGCCCTGAGCTCCTCTTTCAGCATTACTCACTCATGCACCAGAGAGCTAAAAAGAAATTTAAAAGGTTGTTTTGCTTGTGCTTTGGAAAATGCTTGAATAGAACAGAATAATATATTTTTTTAATTGAAATAAAAAAGAGACCACAGCGTATCACCACATCCCAAGGACTCTTAGACAACATTCTGCAGGGCCTCAGGAAGAAATAAGGCTGGTGAGCTGGACTCAGTGAGGCAGGCCAGGTTCACAAAGCAGGGCAGCACACTCCAGATGTCTGCTGACTGATGGGATTCACAGCCCTGAGTTACAGCCCTCACCGCATCCATGCAGCTCAAAGGGATGGAGAGAGAGAGGGGAAAGTGAGAGGAGAAGAAAGCCAGTGCCAACAGCAGTCGAGTAGGATGGGCACTCATCTAGGACTGAGACAACTGGCATCCAGTGTCCATTCTGAAAACTGGCTAAGGCTGATGCACAAGTGCTTTGATTTCTGGGGCTGAGAAAAGCCAGGCTTGAGCCCCCAAAAGCCCAGATGTCACCACATCCACCAGGGAGAGACAGGCCAAAGACCCTGGAGGCAGAAGGAGGACTCTCTGACAGCCTCCATGAACACCCTCCAAGGGAGACTCTGGGATAAAGCACAAGAGGGCACTTCATGTTGGCAAAAACAAGGTCTGACATGTCCTGAAAACCAAGTCACAGCAAGCAACATGGGAGAAAGCTGATTTAGTAGAAACAGGTAGGAATCCTCCCAGCCCTGGGCTGTGGGTATTGCACATCTCTAGCCATAGGACAAGTCTGGGATGTTACCAGCACAGGCCTACTGTGGGTCTCCAAGCAAAACACAAGTGCGAGGTTAAAATGCACGAGTATCTGGGTCATTCTGCATTCTCTATGGCCTGCTAGCAAACACCCAGCAAAAGAGATAGAAGAGCAGTAAAACCAAAGGTGGTGTACCACACACACTTATTTTTAAACATGGGAGAAGTTGTACATCTCATCTGAAAGTAGTATTTTAAAAAGAAAACATCCTCTGACTTCATCATCACAACTATATATTTTATGTAGGAGTTGCCACAGTGGGAAAGATTCAAGCTCCAGCCTGTTCAATATCCAGAGGCTTCATTATGTGCACATTATGAGTATTAGTCTAGTCTTGGCTCTGATTTGTTACTTTCAGAGCTTTCTGCACGGAGAACACCTTAAAATTCCTGCTTTTCCCAGGGCTGAGGTAATTTTCTGTATTCTGTGGGATTTACCTTAAGCATGGCCCAGAGTCTTGAGTGTTTTTTCACCTTACTGTATCTCAGCTTGGCTTTAGCCAGGACTCGTCTGAGTACAAGCTGTATTTTATTATGTATTTTTGCTGCTAACTAATTAGGAGTGCAGCTGTAAATAAGAGATATGGGGCTCGCTCTCTGCCAGATTAGTACTAAGCCAAACAGCACTTTGTCAGCAGCCTGAAGCTCATGCCTACACAGCTCAAAAGAAAGAGCAAAAAACTTCTGTCCTCTTCTTCAACAGGAGAGCAAGGCCTAGAGAGGTGGCTTGAAACCTCAGATGTTTTGTTCTGCGTGGCCCTCTGCTCTCGGGGAAACAGAAACTGGCCCCTGAGAATTGAAATGTCTGGGGTTGTCACGGCTTGGGCATGAGCAGCATGGGCAATAACCTGCTCTGCGTGCAGCTGGGGCTGGAGGAAAGACTCCTGCATCCAGGCTGGAGCAGGATGGGGGAGCAGAGAGACCAAGACAAGAAAACATGGACCATTTCTCCAGGGAAAAAGCAGTGATGGGAGGGGCAGAGCTGGAAGGCAACAACTTCGAAGAGTTATAATTTTGAATAGCCAATTTTACTGAATCAGGCCAACCTATATAACTTATTTATAAGTAAGCAACTAACAGCTGCTCGCATGGTGAGGTCTCTTACTACGGATGGAAGGCGGCAACAGGCACTGCCAGGACCAGCTCACACTCACCTTCACAAGTAGTCTCTGGTCAAGCCAGAAGGCCTATTCCCCCTGAAGTCAATGAATACTTCTTTTCCCTTAGTCCTCTTTTCCCTTTGCCCCTTCACCCATAAACCCAGTGAAAGGCTGAGCATCGAGCAAGGCCCTGTTCACATCGTGCGTGAATGGGATGAGGGTTTGCACTGCACCCCCACACAGGTGCAAGACAGAGACCTTTGTGTGAACAAGAGCTGCAGGATCAAGCCCCACAGACCCCAGCTGGTACATCCCATTCCTGGGCCACAGGAGCAGAAGCCTTAACCCTTGCAGGAGTATCTTTGTGAACATGTGGTTTCTAACAAACACAGCAAAATGCTCAGGGACGAGATTTTGAAGTAACTGGGAAACACTACTGAGGAGAAGGAGGGGATTTTTTCCCCTGGAGGTATTTATTTTTTAACAGCACAAACAGCCAGGACTGTTTAAAAGACTCTTCCTTCCCCCTTCCCCTGAGTGATGGATCCAGCCCTGCCTCATGGCTCAGCCATACATCTCACACTTGGGACAACACGCACGGTGAAGCAAAGTTCATGAAGGCTCTATAAAAGCTCTGTTGGCCCTCAAACAGGGCAGCAGTGCTCTCTTTCCCATCAAGACCTTCCTTCACTCCCAACTCTGTTACTACAAGTGGCCACCTCAAGCAGCCCCTATTGCAATTGGCACAAATTATCACACACGAGAACTGAAAGCCCCGTGGCTTGGAAATCTTATGTCTGTGTGTTGATGGCTTGAATAGTCTGACAGAATAAGAGCAATTTTCCATCGTGGCTATTTAGGCTATATTTGCACCAAAAGTTACTGGTTCAGATGTGGCTTGTCCTCCACAAACCTATGGATAAATACTGGCTTGTACTGTAAAAGAGAGGGAAGTTCAGAAACAGAGACTTGCATGGAAATTGAACATTCTTCTGCCCTTTAAACACTCCTGCCCAGTGTGAGGTGTCTGCCACCCTACAAAGGCCATCCAGCCTGGCATGGCTGGATGCAACATAAAATGTTATTTCTGTAGCATGGCCAGCCACTCCTCCTGAAATGGAGCCACTCTCAGACTTGTGAATTAATTTAGCTGGAGTCCTTTAAACAGCCCCTTCAGTTCTGTTTAGGAGAAGGGGAAAAGCAGTAACAGAGGCCATTTTGCCCCCTACCTTTGCCCTTTAGCAGAACCACACTGTAGTGTCAGCACTCTCATTACAATATCTCATTATCAGACAACTGGAAGCTGGGAAGACAGTTGGCCAGCTGTTGACAGGCCAAGTGTGAGCCCTGGGTGAACTCTATTATCCTGCACCTTCAGGACAGAATTGGCATCTGAATCTGACTTCACCAAACCAAGCTGTGCCTGGGGGAAGGGCAGGGGTGAGGGGGGAAATGGCAAATCTGCACTGATTGCAGAGAGCAGCCTCACAGGTCTGGTGGCCAGACACACAGTGACCTGTCTTTGCTAGGGCTTTCCACGCTCTCAAAATGCGTTGTCCTCTTTCAGTGCGCTCTGCAAGGGGGGCAGCCATGGCCCGAAATCCCTGTTGTGGTGTCAGGATTTCATCTGCAGCGACAGCAGCTGTGTGAATTTTATTAGCAAAGGCTTTCGGTCCTTAATAGTTTCCACTGGGAGAATGAAAAAAACAGGCAGAAGAAAACAACAATGCTGTGAAGTGGTTTGGTGCATTCATGTTCTGCAGACCATATGCACACACGCTGGCAGGCAGCATGGCAGGCGGGACTTCACTGCTGACGCGAGTTGTGGTCAACAAAGGAAGCTAAAAAAGGAACTCGGGGTTTCTATTAATCGAATGGGGGCAGGGGGATGTCTGAGCTTACGGGAATCTAGGATGCGTTGCTGCAGATTTACACACAGCGCGGGAGATGTGTGCCTTGGAGATATGTGGCAGATCAGCCAGAACCAGCAGTCCTGGAAACTGAAAGCAGCTTCCAAGAAATGTTGAAGGTCTGAGCTGCTATTGCTCAACGTTTCAAGGCAAAGGTGGCATTTGCCTTCTTGCCTCTGGGATGTTCTGGGTATCACACACGGTTCCCCCAAGAGGGAACAAAGATAAAATCAACCAGTTGTGAGCTGACTGTGGAGCAGTGGGGCCGTGTGTCCACATGTGACAGGGATCCTGCAGCCCAACTCCCTGGCTGAGGGGCTTCCTGATGCCCCCTTGAAGGTCTGAAGAGCTGAAAGAATAGGCAGTTCATTCCCTGGTTCAAGGAATGCCTTTCACCTCCCCCCAGCAGAACTGGGCTTTTCTTTAGGTACTAAGAAGATAGTCCATGGGGTTTTCCTGTTTATAAACATTTCATCATAAGAACTTCCTCTTAAGCTTCTTGTTGGGGTTAATAGTTATCTCACTAATAGCAGGGAGAAAACAGCACAATTTCTCTTGAGGATCACTGTGTTTGGAGACTGCTTGGAGCAGACCCCATTCTTTACAGGCACAACTCTCCTCTTCGGAAATCCCCCTACATTTTTCTGAATTTGTTTGGGGAAAAGAACTAGTAGGGCTGTTTCCAAGAGCTAGTGGCACTATCTGTAGACTCCTCATGCTCTCTGAGCAACACTTCCTCCTCCATTAGAAAAAGTCAGTGGCTCCTTCTCACAGCAGTTCTGTGGTTCATCCCAAACAAGCTGATTGTTTTCTTAGGGATGGCAGTGAGCCTGGAGCAGTTTTTCTTCCTTTTTTTTCTTCTTTTTTTTTACTTAATAAAAGATCATTTGATGCTATTTTTCACCTCGAGAAGGAGTCCAGCTCCAAGAATTAATGCTGTCAGGCACAGCTAATCCTGAAGCTGATCAAAGTGATGTCAAATTTGGGATCAATATCAGCTACATTCATTTATCATTTGTACTATGATATGAGTCACATCCATGAGTTAGGTTACAGATTTCACTACACCCTCAGGTTAGCCACTGCCAAAACACAACACAAAAATTATTTTTTTCCTCTGTGATGATCTTATAATCCTCATCTCCAAGGGATCTTAAAATAACTGTGAAAGGTCAAAGACGGTCACCAAGGCAAAATTCTCCCCTCAGGTGGGTTTGGGACTGCTTATGGGTTAGGGATGATACAAATCAACAGAGAAACCAAAGAAGTTGTTCTCTTAACTTCAGTTTCAGGTTGACCAGGGCACCATCTTGTCCCACACCAAATCCACTAGAACTTCAGCATCTTGAGCACTACCACCTCAAAACCCAAACTCAGCCCTTCACCTCTTAGGGTCTCAGCTGGGGTAGGGTTGAAGAGACACAGTCCTAATGAAGAAACACTTATTCCTCCATCCCTACTGTTTCAGGCTGTACAGATCCAAGATTCTGGTTTTGCCTTTATTTCTCTAATTATACGTGAAACCAAAGCCCAGGAAACCAGAGTGATTTCAGAAGAACATACCAACAGCTTCCCGATGGCCCCTACAAAAGTAGTGAGGACCACTACCTCTTTCTATGAGTTATGTTAAGAGAAATGGTTGGCTCACGCAATTGTCATGTACGAAGAATTAAAACCCATTCCCCATGGATGGAGAGGGCAGAACATTCCTCATGACACTGTGCATCCAGAAGAGTGACCTAACAGTGACTGTGTACGCTTTCCTCTGCTGCAAATGATCATGTCACGGCACAAGTGCCGGTGTTTTATCCCAGTGTCCTGGCCAAACTCCAATAATTACATTCCCTCTCCCTAATTTTCCTCTGCAGATTCAGCCAAGCACAATCATTAGGTCTCTTTTGCCAAAGTGTTCTCTTATGCAGGGTGGAGCAGCTGCCATACTTCTCACCAGAAGCAGCTGCAGTGAAGTGCAAGGAAACCAGACTGCCTTACAGGAGTGTGAGACTAAAGCGGGACCAGATCCTTTCAAAGCAAGAGATGATTTTGAAATGCAAGACTTTGAGATCTGTGCCCCTTCCACCGTGCTCAGTCCCCACTCAGTGCACCAAAATGGCTTGACTAGTGTTGAACACAGGCAGGTTCCTGTCAGCTGGGTCAGAGACAGGGCAGAAAGTTCAGGGGATAGGATCAGGATGGAGAAGTACCAAAGGCTGGACCCTCCACTGATGGACACCAGAGATTTTTAGGTCTGAGCTGGCGTGGGTGGGAGGAGGAGCCATGCACAGAGCCCACCCTGTGAGCCTCGGTACCAGGAGAGACAGCAGCAGCTGCAGGGAGCCGAACCTGCTGAAGGTGATTTTCTAACAGCCGGCTCAGGAAACCACTATGACTTAGCAGCCAATTGTACAAAATGGGCCTGAAGTGCCTTTAGCACAGCACCCGAGCTGTCCCTGAAGCCTCCCCTGACCCTGCTCTGCATTTAAAATGAATTCCAGGGAGCATTATATTCTGGACAAAGCGGAACAGAATTAGATTTAGGAGAGAGCAACTGAGGTGACTGCCCAGGGCCCAAAACTAGAGGGGAGCCCCACTAACCCACATCAGACAGCAGCAAAAGTCAGCCCTTCCAAGGGGGACAGGGAAGAGGTGACCAAGCCCTGCCTCTGCCCTGTGCCCCAGAATTTAATGCCGACTGTGCAGCAAGAGAAGGTCAACATAAGCAGGGGAGGCGAGGAACAAAGACCCCACACGGGATAACAGTGAGGTGACTTAAACATTTACAGGCTCCTTCCAAGCGGGGGGTGAGGAGAAGTCAAGTTTTGTGCAAGAAGGCTGTAAATTTCCTGTTCAAATCTGTACATCAGGCTTCCCAGAAGCAGAGGCAGTGTTTTCAGAGCCGTCCGGACTGGGGTGCAGGGCAGAGTCTCGGCGATTGCACTCGGGTGCTGTGGGGCTGCTTTCTGTGTTTGCAGGCGCTGCTCGGGGTGTCAGCCCTGCAAGGTTACTGTGAGCAACTCTGATTGAACGAAACCGTTCTTCAAAACCTCACGGCATCAGAGCACACCCGTGAGTGCCTGGGCACATCCCCCCGAAGAGCCACCTGCGAGGGGGAGAGGGGCGCGGTGACCTGCCGGCTCCCTGGGGTCGCTGACGGGCTCCATGGAACGGCACCGCTCCGGGGATGCAGGAGCCCCGTCGCAAAACAAGCTCTGGGGTCGTGAGAGTGAGAGAGGAGAGCGCTGAGAGCTGTGAGCAAAAGTGAAGACGTGCTGGTTTCAGTTCCAGCCACAAGAACTGGGTGAACCTGAATGTGTCCCAAATTACATTAAGAGATTTGCATCACAATGAAAACACGCTGCTGCTGCTGCCGCAGCAAGGGTGCCTGGTGCCCTGCCTTCCCCGCCCCGCCCCCTTCCCACTTTTCTGGAAGAAAGATTTCTATAGCGCAAGGGTTTTGCTCAACCCACCGCTTCCTCATTTGTCCCGACTACTTCTCCATCCAGGGCTGTAGGGACTCAGCCTGAGCCACGGGTCCAGGATCCCAGCCTCGAGAAGAAAGGGAGGGCTCCAGCTTCCCACTTCCACTCCGGGAGGGGAAGCTAAGGAGGGAACTACTTCTCCTCCCAATTAACCAGCGATGTAGACTGGCCGGACGATGAGGGAGAGCGTGAACTGCCCACAGCGAAAGGGCAAAATCCCGAGCCAGAGGCACGGCTGCAAAAACTGGCTAACCCCAAACAGCTTCCCGGGAAGCTCGGCACCTTGTTTAGAGCAGCTTGTAAAGGCACCAGCCACCCCCCCGCTTCCTCCCTCCCTACAGACAATCTTCTGGTCCTGCTAATTTGTTACTTCCTATGTAAAAGCCTTTTCTTCCTGCATTCTCCCCTTTCTCCAGAAAAAAAATACAGGTTAGGTTTTTCCAGACCTGGTCTCCTGGGTTCTCTTGGCATGCACTTAACTTCCATGTCCTTCAAGGACTTGTCACCACGACCTCCTGGGGGAAAAAGTAACCTCATTATGCTCCTTTTCCATATATAACACTTCACCCTCTTGCCCCTAACAAAGTGAGAAAGGAAGTTAATACTCAAAAATACTGGGCTTTCAGCAGTATAGGAAACAAAATTCTCCCACAAACCTGGCTGATTTCCATCACTACCCAGGTGGTCTTCGCTGCTGGGTGCTACTCTAGTGAAAGCAACCCCAAGCCCATCAATGATGCTCTTGTGGCAGTCCCTGTCTAGTACTGCTTCCTTATTTTCCGAGGAAAATGGTGAGTCTTTTTCCCACCACGTGGGTCACTGGACCTGAAGGTGAAATGCACCTACTGCCCCTGCAAAGCCTGGCAGGGAGCATCTGCTGAGGAGAGCCAGGTCCCAAGGGCAGAGCAGAAGAAAAGTGAGATAAAGGTTCTTCTCTTTGCTCTCCTGCTTTCAGGTGTGGCAGTGGTGGAGTTACTAAATGGGATCACACCAGACCATGTCTGAGACCTGTGCTTATGCCTCCTTTCTGTCAGACCCCACCGCATGCCCAGCTTCTTGCGTGTAGGAAAGAACACAGAAGGGGCTATATGTAAAACACCAGCCCAGGGCAGGTGGGACCTGCCTTCAAATCCTTGTCCAGCAGCACGCTTCTTCCATGGCCTCAAAAATAACCTACAGGCAACAGGTCTTTGGCCCTCAGAGCAGGTCCCACAGCACTGCAGCAGGTGCCTGCCTTCCTCATCCCACACAGGGCCACAGAGCACCACTGAGTGCAGGCCACTCAAAGAACACCACATATGGAGACATCTTAAATGCCTACACAGCCCTTGACACGGGTTTCACAGTTCCACACACACTTGGAGACCCACGTTCAACATCTTCATAAATTACTTGGATGCAGGCCTGGAAGGCATACAGAGCAAGTTCACAGATGATACAGAACTGGGAGGAGCTGTCAACTCCCTCGAGGGCAGGGAGGCCCTGCAGAGAGACCCTGACAAATGACAGGGCTGGGCAATCACCAACCATGTGAAGATCAACAAGGGACAGTGCCGGATTCTCCACCTGGGATGGGGCACCCCTGGATGCATGGACAGACTGGGAATGAGAGGCTGGAAAGCAGTGCCAGGGAAAGGGACCTGGGGGTCCTGGCCGATGGCCAGTTGGGCATGAGGCAGCAGTGCCCTGGAGCCAGGAGGGACATCCCTGTCCTGGGGCCATCAGGCCCAGCATGGCCGGCCAGGCCGGGGAGGGGATTGTCCTGCTCTGCTCTGGCCTGGAGCGGCCTCACCTCGAATATTGTGTGAAGTTTTGGGTGCCACCATATCAGAAAGACATTAAACTATTAGAGAGCGTCCAAAGGAGGGCACGAGGATGGTGAAGGGCCTTGAGGGGAAGCCGTGTGAGGAGCAGCTGAGGACACTTGGCCTGTTCAGCTGGAGGAGACTGAGGGGACACATCGCAGTTCCAGCTTCCCGTGAGGGGAAGAGGAGGGGCAGGCACTGAGCTCTGCTCTCTGGGACCAGGGACAGGACCCAGGGAACGGCTGAGGCTGGGTCAGGGGAGGGTTAGGCTGGATATCAGGAAAAGGTTCTTCCCCCAGAGGGTGCTGGGGCACTGAACAGGGAATGGTCACGGCCCCAAGGCTGCCAGAGCTCCAGGAGCGTTTGGACAACGCTCTCAGGGATGCACAGGGTGGGATTGTTGGGGTGTCTGTGCAGGGCCGGGAGTTGCACTCAATGATCCTTGTGGGTCCCTCCCAACTCAGTGCATTCCGTGATTCTGTGACATTAGGCAACACATGCCAAGTGCAGGCCTGTACCTCCTCCTGCCCCAGCTCCCCCGCCCAGTCTTCTACACAGATAGTTTTTAGCTGAGAGCCAACACTACACTGGATCGCAGTGATCTTGCTCTCTCAAATTTGCAGAAACAGCAAAATGTCCCTTCCTTGTCACCAGTTTCACAGGCTTTGCTGACCAACATTCCCACAGAATTTGCTCCTTCCACTCTTTCAAGGAAAGTATAACAGGGTAGATTTCTTACTGGGCTTGGCACGGACTCTTGGACATAAGGTCTCAGTAAAGATTTTGAAAAATAACTTCCAGTGAGTCAGAGCCACATGTCTTTGCCTGGTCTCCCATCCCCACCCCAGTGTTGTCCTCCAGCCTTGTGTGCCACAGTGTCATCTCCCAGGCCACAAGAAATGTCTAGAGAAACAGCAGTGGTGGCAGCAGCAGCAGCTATTTCCTAGCTCAGGAAGCACAAACTTATGGGCTTTTTTTCATGGTAAACAGCTGCTTCCTCACTTGTGCTGAGAGAAAGTCCTTCCAAAGCTTTTCTTTTTAACTTCTGTAGCAAAACAAAATGAAAAACAGAGACAAATGTGTGAGGCTGCCTTTGATTTTCTGCAGTGGCAGCAACCAACCAGGGAAAAAAAAAAAAGAAAAAATATAAAACCCAGAGTGGACTATACTGTTCCTCCAGGCAGAGAAGAATGCTGGAGGTGGCATATGCCAGGATGACATCAGGGGAGTGATGCAACTGATCTGGAGCCAGGAATCCTGTGCAGCAGGGAGCTGTGCAGCTCTATGTATGCAGAGAAGGGTGTACATTTTTATATGTAAAACTTGCAGTTCAGAGCACACAGACCCAATATGAGGAGCACAGAGAGCGAGCTGCACACTCTGCCTGTGTGTCTCACTTAGGTGGAGCAGGGAACTCTGCATATCAGAGGTCACCCAACACTTTTCCATGAGAAGAATGTGTTTCAGTTTGTGTTCAACTTTGCCAGATTTCAGCTGTTTGGGCTGGATTTTTTCCACGCTTGCTGCCTGCCCCAGGCTAAGTGGTTTTTGGGAAAGCTTCAGCAAAATGGCTCAGTTGCTTCTCAGCACAAGGCTAGGGAAAAAACACATTTTGACCTTGTTACAGACTATATGTATGAAAAGAGCTGTTTGGGGGATTCTGTGATGGCTACACACACTGGAAAAGGAATATGGCATTTGTGCCATCAATACCAGACCTCCCTGTGTGATTTTCCCCAAACCAGCCACATTATAAGCTTTCCAGAAACCTCAGTCTGTGCAGGCTCAGGGGAGAGTTTTTAGGGTTGGAAAACTCCACCTGTGTGCTTTAACCATGAGCCTGGATCATGGCGGAAAGAAGGAAGATGTCTCTTTTGAATAAGGGGATGCAGGGAAGCGACAGACAAACTATGAGGGGCGTGTCTTCCCAAGCTCTGGGCTCTCCAAAAGCTTCTGGCCCACACAAGGTGAGTAGCTGCCAACCAGTCACTCCCCAGAAGAGAAGCGATGCCCACTCACATGCTCAGCCTCTGCATTTGCCAAGCACTGCACAGCAGATCTTCCATTAGCGGTGGTTAACCATTGCCACAAGAAAACAAAAGGACGGGACTGTCCCTCTGGAGCAGGAATTGGTTGCTTGAGTCCCAACTCCACTGAGAGCAAAACCTACCAGAGCATGGGCTTCCTCCAAGGGATCTCTCCAGAGAGAGGCTCGCCAAGAGAAATATGCCCCTGGTGCCTCTGGCTGCCTTAGGAAAGATGTTCTGGGAAACTTGCTGAGCCCGAGACTCAGGAAATCCTCCACACAACACAAACGCAGAGACAGTTTGCTTTGGGGAGTTTGGGTTCTCTCTAGTTTATTCTCATTTAAGAACACTAACTCTATATCCACGAAATCCTAAGCAGAAAGTGAAGGTGACAAAGCCAAGCCTGGAACAGTTAAGAAAACCAGCAGGAAAATGAGTCTCCCTTCCCTATGCACATTTAAAAATTTCACATGACATGATCAGGTATCAATATCATGAAATATTGCACTGCTCTGGATGGTTTTTGCAAGCAAACAAGAATTAAGCCAAGCTGCACTGATAAGTATTACTATGGCCTATCCTTACAAGCGACAGTGAGTTTCACGATTCAGTCCCAAATACCTCTACTTCAGTAAGTAAATCAGTAGGAAGAAAATTTAGTGCAAAGAGCTGAGTGAGGCAACAACTCCCATTACCTTGACAAAGAAATACCTAATTTATACAAAAACATCGTGGTAAGAGCAGGAAATACCCTGTCAATTGATATTAATCACTCATTATCTCATCCTAATCCCATTCAAAATTAGAAGAATGCTCTAATCAGAATCTGCAAGAAGAACTGAAGAGGTAAAGGATAATGAGATGGTTCTGTGAGGAGAAGTCTTTTGGCATGCAAACATTACAAATCTGAGATGAAATTAAAAAATTTGAGTATCTTCTGGTAGTACATACATTCATTTTTGTGAAGAATCAATAAAATTGTCAGAAGGCAGGAAGCAGAACTGAAAGTACAGCTGGTGCTCCTGTGCATATGCTGAAGAAAGAATTTATGTGAACACCTTAAACACCAGCTTTTTTCCTCCTGAATCCTCCTTCTGAAGCGTTTCCCCATCCAACATGATTGGAAAAATATAAGCCAAGCTCTCTACTTCAAAAATCCATTAATTGGTAAAGAAAGGGGGAAAACACGTGCTATTGATTTTGTAATTTATGTGTTATGATATCCCGGTGGGCTGACATGTTTGGTGGTGACCTTAGCCTTTGAAATAGTGGATTATATAGTATAAATCTCCCTCTAGGAGTAGTGGACATTTTTTAGAGAAAATCTTTCTATTAATATGCCACATCTTATGACTGCTGAATGTATTCTTGGTCTAACCTCAAAAGAGGACAAAATGGGAGGACTTCTGTAATTCTCTAACTAAAACAATAAGCCAACATCCCTCAGTGGCATTTCTGCAGATGTTTCAGGCAGGGAAAATGGGGCCACTCTATCTTGACTCAAATTACAGTCAGTGAGCATCTGGATTCCTTTCTGGAAGAAAAGATTTACACAGTTGCAGCTATGAAAGGTGTGCAAGGTGGAGAAGACTGTGTGTTTGATGTACCTAAGAGAGACACTGTTTTTCTCTGACAAAAAATGCCTCAGGTTTTCCTTTCCAGCCAACCATTTCCCTGGCCATGGCACTGCTGTTACCTACCCTTCCCTGCCTTTTGGGAACATCTGGGTAACCGATGCCAGTGTTAATAATATCAGAATAACAAATCTCCTACAAACAGGTCCAATCCTCTGCAAAATTTCAGGCTGGTTTCCTGCAGAAATGAGCAATTATACAGCCTGCGGGTGGGTCCATACTACTGGTTATCTGCCCTTCCCCTTCACCCTTCCAGGAGCTTTTCAGCAGCCCAGGAAATTTCCATCAAATATGCCAGAGGGGCAGTTGCATCCATGGTTGTAGGAACCCTCACACTTTGTTCAAGTGGATGACAAGGGAAAGAAACACTAATGATGGACTCACTAAAATAGCAAATAAAACCCACCTTGCCCCTAATTAGACATCAGAGACTCTACACAACAGAGGGCAAGCAGGCTTATCTCCACCCATGGCAGAACAACTTGCTCAGCAGGACATTTCTATTTTTATTTTTAACATTAGGAAACTTGCAGTGAACGTTCTGACGGACACAGAGACAGATCAAGAAAAAAAAACCCCACACAGAAATGTGCGTGTGCTCCTTCAGCAACACCTGCAGAGTTATCTAAGAAACAACAATCTTTTTGCTCTTCATTCCACCCTCTCCTCAACTAATTTTGTTCTTTAATTATGACTCCTGGCAACCTGAAGTACAAATGAGGATTTTCCTCCTTTAGGTAATGCATGTTCTTGGCTCTGAGGAGCAGGCTTGTCTGTCAAAACATTAGCTGTCTCTTTTATATGTTAAGTATTAATTCTATTTATCTTCGAATTATTTTCAAATACTGGAGGCATTCTTCCCTGTATTGGAATGCAACAAGTGCTTAATTTCAGGTTTTCATGTTATTCTTGCTCAGATACCAGGCCAAAAGTGAGTAATTAAGTTCTCATTTAAACCCCATTTCCTCAAATACCTGTTCTCTTACCACACACAGCCTCTTTACCAGCCCCACGCTCTTCCACAGGAGGCAGGAGCGGGTGGCCCATGGGGACAGCTACAGCCACAAGCTCATTTCACATGGCCTGTAACCACATTATTACTATTCCACCGTTTACTGGGTAACACTAAGGCACGTGTTAATGTGCAGCAGAACAAAGGACTTATTGGTCCCTGAGCAGGGAAAGAATTTCTTGTCCCTGATGGAAAGGAAGGAGTTAACAGCTCACCACCACCTGGCACAGAGGTCCTTTTCCCCTGCTAGGCAAGGCTGGTGACAGCCTGTACCCACACCTGGAGCCACGGCAGTTCTGTGCTTCCCTTCCAGCAGGAATAGAATCAAGGGTTGAATCTGGACTGGTACAAGGAAAACCAAGAGTCATAGGTGATTTGTGTGCTCCATGCACTCAGGGCCAGAACTAGCACTGGTATTTTGGCAGTGCAAGATGACGCTGACCCTGTGCTGCCCCTCCAACAGCTGCTGGCATTATTCTTCTCTTCTGCTGAGGGCTTCTCCCTGTGAGGCAAAGAAAGGGAGTTCTAGCATCTCTTTCTGACAAAGGCATCTCTCCTTTATAAACTGGATGAAACCACCACTTGGTTTCGTTCTGCCAAAGGAACAGACAGCAAAGGGAATGTGGTCACGACCAGCCTTCTCAAAACTCCCACACAGACCACAGAAGATGTAACTTCAATGCTTTGAGCTACCCAGGTCCCCAAACCATAAAAATGCATTTAAGGCACTGCAAGATGCAGGTAGAACTTAGGCAAGAGGCACAAAAACAGAGCCCTGTATCCACAGCAACACAAGCACACAAGAACTCCAGCACGTCCCTTTTTCGAGGCCACAGCAAAGCTCTCCCCAGAACTAAGGACGGATGCCCGAAGGGAAAAAAGCATTTCAGAAACACTTTCCTACACGCCTCCTGCCATGTGCCACCTTCCTGTTTTCCCCAGGGGCCATCCACCCTTCCAGGAGCGCAGCACCACGGCGATGAATCCGTGTTTTCCATTGCAAGGAGGAACATGACTCACAGTCCCCACCAGGACCCAGTGACTTGTGGTATCCAAAGCAAACACAGCCAGCGAGGCTTTTCAACAAACAGTCAACAATCTCCTGCTAGCTGTCCACCCCATGAAATGCCACAGTTTAAGGTTTTTTCCTCACTTTGTCCCTCACCGTTGCCTTCCCTCATTCATTCTCAAAGAGGACAGTTATAAGCAGAGCCTGAGCATAACCTCACTTTCCCACCCAAGCTAAGCCTAGAAGAGTATGTGGAGGCCTGAACAACATCCTCCTCAGTTTCCATCACATGTCCCAGTGCCTGTTGGATGATGCTGCGAGGAATACCCAGAAAGAAACGAAATCCTCACCTCCTTCAGGAAACTGCTTTGATTTTAGTGATTTTAGTAATCCCACCTCCCCTGTAGAGCTGGGGAGGGAAACAGCTTTGCACAACGACCATGGTGAGCAGTACAGGAGCTCCCTGCTGTGCCAAAGAGGAGACTTAGAGCCTCAGCTCCAGCATCTGGAAGCCACAAGCCCACAGCCACCAGCTTCATCACATAGCCTGACAGTCCACATCGTCACTTGTCCTGAGCGACTCAGGAGTTTGGGAGAAGGAGGAGGAGGAGAGAGGAGAGCAGGCAGTGACAGTCCTCTGGGCTGCAACACCAGGGATGGCAGCCAGGTGAGTTCAGCATCCTCAGGCATCATCAGGAAGAGCACTGACACACAACCATCATTAACATGAGAGGACTTCAGGCCTTTCCCTCATCCCCACCAGCTCACCCACATGGCCAGCAGGCTGCCACACACAGATTGTGGACAGCTGGTATCAGCAAAGAACAATCTGCAACAAGCTTTTAACCTTTGCTGACATGATCTTCAAGAGTAGCAATTCACCTTGCAGTATCTGCAAAAGGAGGTAGGGAGAAGGTCTGAAACTGCTTCATTCTGGCCATCAAACAGCAATCACATGTTAATGACTTTCAGTTTATTCCCTGCGGTACCTGGTTCAGATTTGTGAAACCAGGAATGCTTGCTAATATGTTTTCAGATTAAATGGACCTTTTCTTTTCTTAATGTAAGTGCCTAAAAATAACAGGAGTTGCACAGTCATGTCAAGAGGTTAAATTACCCTAAAGTCTGCAGAGGGATTACAGCTGTCTGCAAACAATAGGTGCATACTTTATTCAGCAATGGTGTGCTTAGTCAAGACAAATTTGAGTGGTCATGAAGACTGCTTTGTTTCTCCATTAGTGCTTGTGAAAAGCTGCATAAAAACACGGTGCTGTGACTGGCCGGACATCCACGAACAAGTCTTGTTTCAGCAATCACCCTGCACAAAGCAAACCCAAAAATCAATAAAGCCACGCAGCAGGTTCCAGGTTTGACTTTCCAAAGGGAAAGTCCTGCTCAGCAAAGTGTGTGATGTACAGCCATGTACACCCGTAACTGCACCTGCCTGACAGTTTGTTTTACAGAGCCATTATCCCACCACACTAAGTTACAGAGCAACATTTTCCCTGACTGAATTCTCAGTCTTTGCCCTCCTGGTAGTATTTGCAAAGTCTGAACGCGGTGCCAGCATCTCCCAGGAGTGACAGAGGGATACCTTCAGGAGGATCTCATGGGAGCAAGCCAGCCATGCTCAGGACTCCTGACCCTGACGCCTCAGCAGCATCACATGTAAAGCAGGTACCGAGGAACTTGAGGCACCTTCAGATTCAGGCGACAGACAACACAGAGTTTTAAGGACAGACATTTGGGATTTAGGCACCTAACATGAGAAGTCAGGCTCTGGCTCCAGTCTCTAATACATTAACCTGCCACCTCCCTCACAGCCAGAGGCAGCCACTCAGGGTGTGGCACATACCAGATGCTTAGGAGAAACAGGGAATAGCCCTGAATATCAGCACAAACCACCAGCAAACCTTAAACAGAGAGCTGAAAGATGGAAGTCTGTGATTCTCCTTGGTGCAATTCCTGCCATTTGGTCTTAGACTTGTCCTTGAGAAACTGTCTGTCTCCTGGACAAGTAAATTTAACAGTTCCCCTTGATCTAGAATTGTTTATGATGATTGTGGAACAGGTTGCCCAGAGAGGCTGCAAAAGCCCCATCCCTGTAAACATTCGAGGCCAGGTTGAACTGGGCTCTAAGCAACCTGACCCAGCTGAAAACATCCCTGCTCATTGCGGGGTGGGGGGGGGGGGGGGGGGGTGTTGAACTAGATGATCTTTAAAGGTCTTCTCCAACCAAAACCATCCTGTGATTCTATGATCCCTTCTGAAAGGCAGGGGTTTGAAATTCAGATTTGTCATAGATAGGAGATGTTCAAGCCACCAAACACCTGGAACATAAAGACAGAAGACACAAGCTTGATGCAACTCTTCTATTCCAAGCCACTGCAATCAGAAACAGAGGGCAGGTTTCTGTAAGAAGCAACAGTGATTCCTTAAATCCCAGTAAACCACCAGCCAGCAAAGCCCCCTGCAACACCCTTGCTAACCACTGGGTATGAACGAGGGCAATGCAAACTGCTCCACTGCTCTTCAGGAGAAGAACCAGAGACCCTCTTTCTTTTTCGTGCTGAACACGATAGCTAAATAAAATACCCTCAGGATCATTGTTTTCAGACAAGAACTACACTTTCAGGTGAGAGTGGCAGGTAGGGCACGGTCCTGTGGATGTTGTGGCACCGAGAGCAATTTCAAACAAATGGGGCAGTACAAATGCAGATTAGATGGAGCAGTGAATGGCATCGGGAGGGAGTGATGCAGTAAGGTGTAGAAATCAGAGGTGTGCTTTCGGTTAGATTTTAAATGAGTACAGCATAGGACTTAACCTGCTACAGTGAGGTTAGCTGGTCTTGGAGACTTTCACATCCTAGGACCTGAACTGATCAGGTCTTTTCACAAAGGCCTCAAATATCTGGAAGGAGAGAGGAAGGATGAAAGGAAAGGGGAAAAAAAAACCAAAACAGGCTCAGTACTTAGCATCTGGGACACTCATCTCAGAACAATGTTCTAGCTCCTGCCCAAAAGATTTCTACTCAATACACATTTATTTATTTATTTATTTGTTTTTAGTATGAAGCAGCTCACAAAGGACAGCAGGACCCAGGCAAGCCAAGAATACGGCACCCAGAATGCTCTCCAGAGAGAAAAGAAACTTGGTAAGAAGAGGTAATTAATGTCTGCAAATTAGTGGGTGCTCTCACCACTCAGTGACTGGAAAAGGGGTACAGGTGAGACAGGTGAAAGGAAAAGGAATAAAAGGTGGCTGCAGACCAACTTTTTCTTTTGAAACAAAGCAAGTGCTTTTGCTACAGAGATCTGTCAGGAAAGGCATAGTGAGAGTGCCTACTCCACCAGCCTGCAGCTCCAGAAACCACTGCTGCACGTTCCTCTATCTTTGCATCCAGTGCACCAGGCCACTTTCCCACAAAAAATTAACAACTGTGACTCAGCAGATCTCTCTGGAACAGCTCTGTGATGGAGATCCCCTGGCAAACAACGCAGAAACTCCAGGCCATCGACACCAACCTCTATTTCCCCAGCTAAGCTGCTCTCAGGTCATTTGTGGAGCAGATTTTGATGGCCAGAGACGTGAGGAGAAAGCTGGAAGGCAGAGCCCTGGGCTGCAGTACCAGAGGTTGCCCAGCACCTTCCAGCAAGCCTCATAACCATAAGATGGGCAGCAGTTGTCCCACACAAGGCTTTAATTTTTGCTTTACTGCAAGGAACAAGCAAGACACACCAGCTCCAAGGCTGTGATTTCAAGGAAGTGCAGCCAGCTTGCTCCTTCCCACCCACTGTGCTGGCCAAGCTCTCAGTGCCAGCTGCGTGAGGAGTGAGACCAGAAATGGATCCAGCTGGGGAGAAAAAAATATCAACACACAAACCAACAACAAAGAAGGGAAGGTGGGAAATCTCTGCAAGATCCGTTCCCTACTGCAGTTCCTGAACTAACTTCACCAGCAGTGCCAGGGGCAGGAATGAGTGGGCTGGATGAGGAAGGAAGGGGATGCCTAAACCAGCATTTCAGCAGTACTGAGAATCACAGAATCCCAGGATGGGTCAGGCTGGAAAGGACCACAGTGGCTCATCTGGTCCCACCTCCCTGCTCCAGCAGGGCCATCCCAGAGCACACAGCACAGGATTGTGTCCAGATGGGTCTGGAATATCTCCAGTGAGGAGACTCCACACCCTCTCTGGACAACCTGTTCAGGGCTCGGGCACTGCCCAGGGAAGAAGTTCTGCCTCCTGTCCAGGGGGAACTTCCTGGGGTCAGTCCCTGCCCATTCCTCTGGTGCCATTGCTGGGCCCCCCGGAGCAGAGCCTGGGCCCTGCTCGGAGCCCTCCCTGCACACAGGGACACACAGGGCTGAGGGCCCCTCTCAGCTGGGGCTCCTCTCGAGGCTGAACAGCCCCAGCTCCCTCAGCCTTTTCTCATCAGGGAGATGCTCCAGGCCCTTGATCAACTTTGTGGAACTACTGCCTCTGTTGCTTTCAGCCAGACTGGCAGCTCAGGACCTACAGGCCTTACATGACTGGCTCACCCAGCTCCACCTGTTTGCAAACACCAAGCCCTGTTTTGCATTACTTGTGCTCAGATAAAGATAGCTTTGCTAGAAAAACATGCTATATATTAACTCTTCCCCAACCCAGGAGGAGAAGCACACAACTGATCACCAGCCCCAGGTACGGCCCAGGTAAGAGCCAACATCTATCCACCTGACAGCAGAGGCAAGATGCTAAAGAGCCCTGACCCACAAGAGATGGTTTCTGAAGCCACCCTCATCGCAGTGCTACAGAACCCGCTTGGAGGAAGAACATAAAGAGAATAAAAGGCGACTGAAACCAATGGAGTGGATGAAAACACCCTGCTGACTTGTCCTCCAGCACCAATAACACTCTAATCCTCTGCTCTGCATCAGTGCCCAAGATTCATCTCCTCCTAAAGGAAACAAGCTACTTGATTTACTACACCAAGGGCTGTCACAAATTCATGTGCTAGCAATTGCAACTGAGGGACTCCCCACATGCTGGATCTTTTAATGAGAAAACACGAAAGGTTGTTGCTTCTTAGCTTCCCTTGGCAAATGGCTGCGACGCAGGAGGAGATTTCCCAAGGAGGGGAAGAGAAGGTGAGAGAGAGCTCGGCTGTGGTCAGTCGAGTGGCTCTGTGAGCTGAGCCAGTAGAGGTCTCTCTTCCACTAATAAAAATAAATAAATATCTATATTCATCTGTATATGCATGTTTCCTCACTTGGGATCCCCAGTCTCGAACGAGAATGAAATACATACATCCGGCAGCCAGCAGCTCAGATGGGAACACTTTGTTCCAGAAAAAAAGTTTAAAAAAAGGAAGTTGGTGTGGTGTACCAGGTTACCAAGCTCACGGTATCAACTCCAGGCTTCACATCTGGCAGGAAAAATTTACAGTACAGTCAGTCCCAGACCTCCAGCTTCTCTCCCCAAAGAAAGTGAGGACCACAGCTGCAACTGTGCTTACTGGGACACAGCCACCTGCTTGCAGAGCTCTTCCAGCCTTCCCAGGTAGCAGGGGATAGGAGCCCTTTCTGCACTTGTAGGTGCCTGGTTTCACTCTGGATAGAGCCAGTCATGACAGAAGGGCTTTACCAGGCAACAGTTGGATTTTTGGCCTCCATATAAAGGACTTGCTGGGTCTTTGTGGGAGTAGCGTCTGGAGCACACAAAATGGGGTGTATGCCCATGACTGGAATCCTTGCTTGAAGCCTCAGATGTGAGGCCAAGGATAAAACTGGAATGAGACTAATGTTCCCGCCTGCTGTCTCCTCCAAACAGCTGCAGGCGCAGTAGGACGGCCAGGTATAAAAGCTTGAGCTGGCACAGCCTGTCTTTGCGGATGGGGAACGCCGAACCACAAGGTGTGCTGCTCCCTGCTTCCACCCAGAGCCGGCTGGCAGGTGCCAAAGCTGCCGGGAGGAGCGGGGCAGCCCCTGCCAGCACAGCACAGCACAGCCTGCCACAAGCACCCATCCACGTCATCCTGGTCCAGCTGGGCCATGGACTGGTGTCCTCCACTCCAGTGACATCCCTCAACGTGTCAGCTGCAGCAGCAACTTTTCCAAAACCCAGAGCCAGGGAACTGCCCCCAGAGGCCTTAGAGCAGATCCCCATAGGATCCTCAAAAGCAAACAAACTGCTTTTGCCCATGGCTTGTGGAGAACCTGTGGATCAGCAGGTTAATTAAAATGGGGGGGAGGTACACACAGCCAGGCACAGCTGGGAAATGGGGGGATTCCAGAGGGCTTACCCCCAGTCCCACTCCTCAGTGCCCGCAGAGTGCAGGAGCAGTGGGGAGCGGGCAGGAGCTGCCCCATCTCACAGGGCAGACACTCCACTGATGCAGAGCTGCACCCCTGGCTGGGGTGGGGGCACAAAAAAAAAGGCAAAGCAGCTGTGTCTTTTTAACTCGAGTACATCCCAGTGGCAGACAGACCTGTGTGAACACAAGCTGGCCCCTCTGGAAGCAGAGGAGTTCCATTATCTTACAGCCCCTCTGTGGATGAGGTGCACACACTGGCAGTGTCCCGCAAAAGGACAGGCATCACCCTGCTCTTCTCCACCCGTCCTGGGAAGCCATCACATTCCATACTGCTGCTCCTAAGCAGGGAGCTGCAGCTCCAAACCCTCCGAGGCCTGTTCACCTGCAGCAGTGGCAGCTTTGTTTCCTCCAGGGAGAAGCAGAGAGTGCAGTGCTGGTTTGTTTTTAGGCAGTTGCACTTTGTATATTATCATTATATATTAACATGTTATTTTCATAATTTTCTAACATTATTAATTTTATATTACAGGAAAAGACACCTTTGCTTGCTTTTTGAGTGAAGTGAATTTGGTATTATTTTTATTAAAAAGAAAAAAAAACAGAGAAGAAAAACACATTCCCTTCTATTTTTTGGCCTAATTTTGAGTCTTGCAATGACTGATGTGGGCAAGACAGAGAGCAGGCAGGGAGAGGAAAGGCACACAAGCTGCCTGGATGGAGGAGGTGGCTAAGCCTGGATGAAGCACAGCAAACCACAAGTGCAGATACAACCCGCCGAGCAGGAAAAAAAAATGCCTTTTTTCAGCTCCGTAAGTAAATGAAACATCAGAGGTGGGGGAAAAAAATCAGCATTAAAAAAGTACAGAAAGTTTTCAAGGTTTTTCCAGCAAAATGAAAAGAAGAAAACATCTAATTTGGGCACAGAGCAAAACAATTCATACAATATAATCTTATTATTTCACTGCAGATTAACATTTTGTTAAAGCCACTATTCTGTGACTTTTATTTTGGACAGTATTTAAAAACAACAATAAATGAGGATAGTAAATTACTTTTCAATTTTTTTTTTAAAAAAAGAGACAAAATGCGGTAAGATGTTGAAACAAAACATGCTGACATTCCTGAAGTGGAATGTTTTCTTTTGAAAATGAAATTCGGATTTTTTTCAGCTGAAGCTACTGTTAGAAAGTAACTGACTTTCAGATACGATTAAATGGGGACAAAGCCGTCGAGGCAAAAGAGAATTGTTTTATTAGTAACGACTCGGCTCAGTCGGCTGCACGTCCGTCTCCCCCGACAGCCGAGCACACACACCCTCCAACAAAATGGCTACATTTTATAGCCTGTCCCGGCCGGGGCGGTCCCTGTCCCCTTCCCCATTGGCTGGGAACCCGGGATCTCACATTCTCTCCCGACCGCCTGCCCTCCTGTCCCCTCCCCTCTCTCCCCACCTCCCTCTCAGTCGGGTCTGCAACCCCGCCCCTCTCCCAGCTCTCGGCAGCACCCAACAAACCGACCAGAACAAATCCAAACCAAAAACACCACCACATATAACCAACAACTTTCATTCTTTAACTTAATAACCTTTTGGCTTCAGCCATTATACTGCGGCCTTTTTATTTTGGAGAGTATTTAAAAACAATAATAAATGAGGATAGTAAATTACTTTTCAACTTTAAAAAAAAGAGACAAAATGCTGTAAAATGTTGAAACAAAACATGTTGACATTTCTGAATGTTTCCTTTTGAGAATGAAATTCCGTTGTTTTTTTCAGCTGAAGCTACTGAAAAGTACAGATGGGTACGGATGTCGGAAAACATCGTTTTCCAGCTAACTTCCCCATGTGAGGAAGAGGAGGCTGGCTCCGCAGCTGAAAAGCAGTGGGTGTTAATACTGACTTTAAGGACACATTGTTAGTACTTTTTCTTCCAGCCAAACGTCTCCGGTGAAAAACGGTCAGATCCACGTCCAAAATATTGCTGCTAAGAAAGGGGTCGTATCCCTCTTCTCCGGCACAGGAACACGCGGCTTTATGGAAAGGAAAGCCAACCCTTCCTGCAGCAGGGCCCCGCATGGAAGCCCCGAGAGGGGAAGCGGCGCTCCCGCAGTGAGCAGATCGGGAGCGATGCGGGACGTGAACCCGAGCGCGGGGGATGGCGGGGCGCCCGTCGGGCCGCGGCCCCACCCGGGCGAGCGCCGCAGCGCCCGCGGCGACAGCAGCCCCGGCACAGCGGGGACGCGCGGCCGTGTGCGCGCAGGTACGTGCGTGTGCACACGCGGGGGGTGCGCGCGTCTGCGCGTACGTGTGGCCGGGGAGCGACGGGGGGAGAAGGGGAGGGAGGCAGGAGGGAGGGGAAAGCCAAGGGGGAGGGCGGAGGCTGCGCACGCACCCCGCGGGGCGGCCGCGCGGTTGCATCAGACGGGGCCGGGCCGGGCCCCGGTCGCGCTCCGCCCTTCCCCTCCCCCGTCGCGGCCTTTGCCCGGTCCCGCCCGGCCGCGGAGCGCTGCCAGGGGCAGGAAAGCAGCGAGGCAAGGTTGCCTCCAGCCGCCCGAGGAGGAAACGTTGCGGCGAGGAGGGGAAAGGGAGGGGGGAAATAAAAATTTAAAAATTTGCCCCCGCCGCGCGGGCCCGGCCCCGTCTCTAGTTCCCCGCGGGGCTGCGGCCGTGCGGGTCGCGGGCTCCGCCGCCACAAGCAGCCCCTGAGGGCCGGGGCGCGGGGCGGGCCCGAGCCGTGGCCGCCCTGCCCCCCTCGCTGCGGGTGGGGCGGCGGGGGATGTTCCCCTCTCTGGCTGCGGCCCCGCGCATGCCCCGGGGGTCACCGGGGAGGAGGGGGAGGAGGCGGGGGCGGCACGGCGCTACCCCCGCGGGGTTGCGATAGCGGCGGGCGCGGCCCCCGGTGGAAGCGGCGGCCGGGGCGGCCCCTGGGCTGCCGCGCAGGGAGAGAAGTGGCATCGATCGGCCGCGGCAACAACGACAGCAGCAACGAAAAAAATACCAAAAATAATAGCGGGGGGGCGGTCAGAGGGCACATCCAAACCCTACGTGACGGAGAAGCGGGCTGGACCCCGCCCGCCGCCTCTCTCCTCAGCCCGGGGCTGCAGCGCCGGCCCCCCCCCCCGGGGGGGTTTGGCTTGTGCCGGCCGCGGGGATAGGCCGGCTCGGGAAGGCGCCGCTATTTATTTTCCACCGAGATCACTTTGTTCGTGCTGGGGGGAAAAAAAAAAAAAAAAAAAAGAACACCACGTAACTTTTTTTTTTTTTTTGCTTTTTTTTTCCTCTAAATCTTCGCGAGTGTTTTCCACGTTCAGCAGGCTGAGTTGCGCGCACGGCGCGCAGCCCCGCGGGCGCGGCTGCAGTCACTGCGCGGGGGGCAGGAGGGCGGGACACGGAGCGCGCCGGGGGCAGCGGGCAGCGTGTCCGGCGATCCCTCGCAGCCGGCGGAGCAGGGGAAGGGCAGCGCCAGCGCCGGCCGTGCCCGCTCCGGCCCTTCCGCCCCTCCCTGCCCGACGCGGGGCCGACACTGAAGTGGGGCTGGCGGCCGGGGGCTCGCCCCCTCTCCTCGTCCCTCGCCAGCGCCAGCCCGGCACAGCCCCGCGTTCTCGGGGAGGTTTCGGAGCGAGGGCGAGCCCGGGCGCGGCCGGGATAAACAACAGGATCGCGTTGCACCGGGGAGGGGGGAAGACCCTGGCGAGCCTCGCAGAGAGCTGTGCTCCCCCTTCGCCCCCGTTCTGTTCATTTACGTGTTTATTTCTCGCAAGCCCTGGGGATGAGAACGCTGTTCCCCCGCATCCCCGGGCGGAGGGGGCCGCTCCCACCTTGGCGGGCGTGGCGGGCAGGGCCGGGCAGCCCCCGCCATCCCCCGCACCTCGGGCATCCCCTCCTCCACCCTGCGGTGCCATCCCTCGCCTCTGTCCGGCGGCGCCCGGCCCTGCGCAGCCCCGGCGGTGCTGCGGGGTGGGGAAGCGGGGCCAGTGCCTTCGCCAGCATCTGCCGGGACCGGGGCGTGCGAGGCGCCATCTTTGATAGCCACGAGCGGCCGCCCGGTGAAGATGCCCCGGGGCTCCGATCACCGGCGCTGGCGCCGGGAGCAGGGGACGGAGGGACGATCCCGGGAGTCCCGAGGATGCGCTGGCGCTCCGGTCCCGGCCCAGGAGGGCGCTTTTAGGCTCGAGTTTGAAGCCCTAGGAGTCAGAAGACTAAGTGCAAGAAATACCTCGAAATACCTCTTCTCTTTCAAAAAAAACCAAACCCCCACCCCAAACCCAAAAAGCGTTATGACACAGGAAATTCCACTCTTTTCCACTAAGAGGGCACATCATCCCCAATTATCACAGAGGAGACTCAGAAGCATTAATATTGGAAAAGCCCTCTTTTGAATCCAACTGTTAACCCAGCACTAAACGCTGTCCCCAAGTGCCACATCTACACGTCTTTGAAATCCCTCCCGGGATGGGGACTCCACCGCTGCCCGAGGCAGCTCGTTCCAATGCCTGAGCACCCTTCCATGAAGAAATGGCATCGCTGCACTAAGGGTGCCGCACCCCTTACTTTCACCTGCGCCACAGACCCGTGAAGAGATGGGTACCCAAAGGAAAACTGCTGTTATTTCTTGCCGTCTTATTTCCTCCTGTGCCAGGCTGAGGGAGGTTGAAACACACACTAATGAAGACCATATTTCTTATATATGGCAGTTTTCTTTATTGATTGCTTGATGTGAAACAATATCAATCTGGATTTTTTTTCCCCACACATTACAAAAAAAAATTAATTGGCTCAGTCTGCAATCTTTTAAGCACAGCCATATTAATTATGAGAAAAATAAAAAAAAAAAAAAAGAAAAAAAAAGGAAGAAAAAAAAACCCAAACGGAAAAAAACCCTCTAAAAAGTCTACCAAATAGAGCATTTACAAATGCACAAAAACATGCCACTTTGGCTTTATGGGGAAAAAATATTGTCTTCTAGATTAAAAAAAATCTTTTAACATAAATAAGTTAGTATAATTTCTCAGTGTCTTTACAGAGTTATGTACACAGGTACACTTCAAACTTTTTTTTTATTTTTACATACAGGTACACAGGCAACGTAGAAATACTGTTTAAAGATGTAGTATCCCTTTTCCCCTCACACACAAGCACTTCAGGAAGTGGGTCAGATCAGAAAACAACAAAATTCCAGATTCAGAGCAAAAGCCTTCCAGATCAGGTTAAAAAAAAAACAAAAGAAAAAAAGAAAATCAGGCAATGTAATCAGGTGGGATGATTTTACACAACTTTTTACAGGCATTCAGTTTTGGTATATGGATTTGGGGGGGGGGAACTTTTGCTACTACATAATGTAACGGAATCATCACAGCTCCCACCTCTTCAGCTTAATGCCATAGGAAGAAATTTCACAAAAATCTGCTCTGAACAGTTACCACAATGATACATTTTTTAAAATACTAAAAATTTTTTTTAAAAAAAGGGAAAAACACTGCAGACCCACTTAAAGGGACAATACATCTTTAAGTAATAAAAAACCTACACTGCTTCTCTTCATAGATTTCTTTGCTTGCTAGATTGTGAAAGCAAGTTCCAATCGGTCACCCTCTTCCAGTCCCTCCCCCCTCCCAACAAGTTTTATGTGCTACATAAGGTAAAAACTATATACACAGGTAGTACAATAAAGCAAATAAGGAAACACCTAATTGCACAATGCTACATCCAATGCTTTTAGAGGCAGGTCTTTTAAGAGTGCCTAAAATTTAGTGTTATTGTTTGCTTTTTGTTGCTGTTCTTATTTTTTTTTTTCAGTGCTTGTACAGGACCTCCATCCCCCGGAGATCGGCGATATGTATTTTTTCTTTCCCACTACAACTTTACATCTTCCTCACTTCATCGCCGCCCGCCGCACTTCGACGAACGAGGACGCGCACATCCTCCGCTCTGCAACGGGAATAATGAAGGGGGGGGGGGGGGGAAAGGACGGGGAGGGGGAGGAAAGCGATTAGAAAACATCGACAAGAAACGCGATCCGCGGCGCAACCGGTTCAAACCGACACCGCATCCCCGGGGCGGGCGGGCCCATCCCGGGCGGGGCCCCCGCCGCCCCCCCGCCCCCGGCGGACCGGGCCGGGCCGTGTTCCCCGCACCGCTGCCAGCGGCCCCGGCCCCTCCATCCCTCGGCGGGCAGCGCGGGGGGGCCGCTCCCGTGCCCCCACCCCCAAAAGCGGACGGGAGTAGCGGCATTCGCATGGCTGCGCTCGGCCACGGCTCACCCCAGCGGGACTAATTTGTTGCAACTTCTGCTTTACAGCTTAATCTCTCTCTGCACAATCGCAAATCGTTTTTGTAAACCTCGCTCCTAACCTCGGCTCCCATACCGCGGGCGCAATTTTTACCAACTCTCCCCGCCCCAGCCCTCGCCTTAAAACAAAACAACAAGAAGGGGGTAGGGGAGAAGGGGAAAAAAAAAAAAAAAAAGCTGCACAACCCAGCCTCCCATTAACCCGCTCCCTTCCCCCTGCCAGCCTCTAAAACCAAACCAAAACAACCAAAACAAAAAAAGGGGAAAAAAAAAAAAACAACCCAAACCAAACAAAAACAAAACAACCTTGCATCGCTCGGATTTTGAGCAAGTGCCCAGATTCCCCTTAAACCCAACTTCTAGACTTATTTCTCCCGCACTGGGAGGTGGCCGCGACCTGCGAGGGCAAGGCTGACACTGGAGGTGAAAAAGCCCCGGGGGCGGGGGACAGGAGAAGCCCCCCGAAATCCCCTAGCATCTAACATGATGCACCAGCCGCGTCTCCAACTGCGTCCCTCCACCCGCACGGTCCTTGGGAAAGGGCCCTCCCTGCCCCCGCTGCCCATCCCGGAGGAAGGCAGGGTCAGTCCCACTGCAGCCCCTGCCCCAGCCCCTGACGCTGCCGAGCCCAGGCTGGGCTTCGCTCCTTGTTTTGTTCTTTTCAAGCCCTGCGCCTCCCACTCCCCACCCTCCAACACACACCCATTCCCGAGCGCTCGGGGAAAGCCACCCTTCCTCGAAGAAAACACCCCTCAGCGAGCCCACAGGGGCACGAAACCCCCTCCCCACCCCCTTAGAGACGCGGGATAAACGCTCGGTCACCCCTTCTTTCCCTTATTTGCATCCTAATGCCAGACCCTAAAGGGAACTGACCTAAACGCTTTACGTTTGATGTCTTCCCGGGCTCGATTTCTTGGGTGTTTGCTCCACTGAACTGGCACTGGGGGAGTCTTCTGAAACCTCTTCTTCTGTTGTGTTGGCTCTTTTATTTTGAGGAGAGGAATCTAGGAGGGGAAAATTAAAAACGAGGAGGGGGATGAGGGAAAGATATTAAAATATTTTCCTTCCAGATGTTTGCTCGGCATCCAGGGGGGATAGATGGAGCCGAGGGGGGAATATTCCCGGATCCCCATGTCAGGTATCGGCTGCGTGAAGCTAGCAGGGAGTGGGGAGATGGGCTTCTCCCTAGGGAGGAGATCCAGGTTCTCTCTTTTCGGCTAAAATCCATATTCGTCTTTTGCTGAGCGCTGTGAACCTCCTCCCACCTGGGCAGGAGGCCGGGTCCCCGCGGAGGGGCGGCGAGGGGTCGGGGGGGATGACCCGCGTCTAAGGGCTCTTCCTTGCAAATCATCTACCGGCTCCCACTCTAGGCGGGCCGCCCGGGACTGCAAACACCACCCGGGCTTTTTCAGGGGGAAAGGGGCGGGGGGGGCACGCCGAGCCGGTGCCTGGCGGGGCACAGCCCGCCGCGGCGGGGCCACGCGTGGCAGGGGCGGAAGGGCCGGAGCCCCGGCGCTGACACGAGTGGGGCACGGGGCAGAGCCATGGGGTACATTACCATCGGCCGCGGGTCTTTTCCTCTGGCCAGTGCACTGCTCTGCTAAGTCCGTCTGATTTTCTGAAACATCAGTCTTTTGAGCTACACAGTGAGTGTCCTCTGAGATTCCCTGAGAACCGACAAAAACCACGGTTTGGCAATTCCCGTTTACATCCAAGCTCTGGCGGCCGGCGGACTTGCAGACGGCTTTCCGTAGCCGGGGGGGTCTGAAGTAGAAGTCAGGCGAGCTCCCCTTCTCCACGGCTTGCCACTCGTACCTGCCTTCCAGCGGCCTGTGATTCTGGAAATCGAAATTCCACTTCCTCTGGTACGCCTCCTCCATCTCCTGCAGGTGTTTCTTGAACTCCCTGCTGAGCTCTTCGTGGTTCACCGGCCCGAAGAGGTTCCTGCACGCTGACGGCTTCGGGTACTCCGACTGCCTGGCCTCCATGCGCTCCAGGGTAGGACTCCCATTAGAAATGCGCACGTTTGACATCTCCCCGCACCGTGTGGCTCCAGGCGGCGGTGGTTGTGCTCGCTGCTCTCTCTCCGCGGCCGCCGCCGCCTCTCCGCCGCCCTTTATTGCCCGGCGCCCGGCGGCTCCGCTCCGCGCCTCCGCTCCGCGCTGCCCCGCGCTGCGGCCCCGCCTCGGCCCCGCTCGCCCTCGGCCCGCGGAGAAGGGGCGAGGAGGCGCCCTTGCATAAGCGCCGGCCCGGGGATGAGCCCCGAGAGCCGCCGCTGCCGCCGCCGGGGAGCCCCGGGCGGGTGAGGAGCGGAGCGCGGCGCTGCCTCCGCGGTGCCGGCCCGCCGCCGATGGCGATGGCGATGGTGCTGATGATGCCCCTGCCGCTCGCACCGCCGCTGCGTAGTAAAAGTGAGACGAAAAAAAAACAAGAGGAGACGAGCCCTTTTCTCGGTTGCCCAATATGGCGATTGAAGGGAGGCTGACGAAGGAGAAAATGATTGACAGGACGAGTCTATTTAAACAGCCCGGCCGAGCCATTGGTTACGGCGGCGGGCGCCGCCCCGTCCGCCCGGCCCTGCCCCGCCCTGCCCCGCCGCCGCCGCCGGCTCTAAAGGTGGGATGGGACGGGGTGAGCTGGGTGCTGCCCAGCGGGACCGAGCCCGGCCGGGCTGCGGTGAGCCGAGCCCGGGAGAGAAGGAGAAAACGAGAGGCGTGGGACGGCGCCGCGGGGCCCGCTCTCCTCACCCCTCCGCAAAGCCCGGCGGGGTTTGTGCCACCCCACAAAAACAGCCACCCCATCCCGCTGCTCGCCCGAGCGGCCTGAGGAATGGTGAAGGCTGGTTTTGAGTCAGGGCTGTGATAGGGGTGTCCCACCGCTCTCGTTTGCCCGGGTTGTACTCTGGCGACACATCGCCACGGAGGTTCGGGCCTGGGGGCAAGCTCGGGGCTAGTGGGCAGAATGGCCACCCCAGGGCATGCAGCGGGGACCAGCACCCTGACCCCACTGCCTGTGCAGATGGGCTGGCGGCTCCTAATGCCGAGACGATCATCTCCTGCCCTCTCAGCAGAGAAAGGACTAGGTTAAGAAATATCTCTAAAATAACCTCTGCTGGGATTTCAGATATCAGCAACCCGTGGAAAGAAAAAAAAAAATACCATTGGAGTTTGTCCCGTTTATGTACTCAAAAGATTAGATGAGCAAAGAGTCACAGCCAGGGATTTTCTAAGCAACTTCCTCGGTTAGTTAGAGCAGGTGTGGTGGACATGAGAGCAATTGTGCCCTCCTCTCTGGCCCCCTTTTCTCCAGCCCCTTTCCACAGCCATCTTCCCTCACCAGGCAGAGCAGGCCCCTCAGTGTGTTGTGTGACACTGCTGGTTCTCTCAGACACTAAAGGTTATGACGTTTCCAGGTGCCCAGATCCTGTGCCTGAATCTTTGGAGGGCCCTGAAAGCTCTTCACACCAATCCATCTGGCCAGGTCTCCTTTGCAAGCAGAGCAACCCTGTGCAAACTTTGTTTCGGGGTGGGAGGGTGAGGAGGGGTTGAGATAGCTTGCTACTTGTGTAGCAAGCTATCTCAACAAGGCAGGGGTCAACACAATTGGGTTTAACTAGCTGAGACAAGAGTCAGCACGTTTGGCCTTGAAGACGTGGAGATTTTACACACTGGAGAGAGGACACAACCTTTACACAGTGCTCAAGCCCAGGCCAGCACTTTGCTGGCCATCATCGCTCAAGGTCTCCAGCTTCTGCTCATACCACTCAGCAGAGTAATCTCAGTATTGTCAGACCCAAGTTCAAAAAAATTATGTGTACAAGCAAAAAAAAAATACAAATGAGATTAGTTTAAAAACCACAAGGTTGAAATACAATATTAGCCATGTTATTTTTATTTATATGCTGGGGATTTTAGTACTTGGAAGTTGTTTTCCAACTCTTCTCAGAAACCACACAGTCTAGCAATTCACTTGCAGAAAATTAAAGCTGATATACACATGTCTGCAGGACCTGAGATGTTTTTTTGAAGTTGCAAGTCCATGATAAAACTCCATTAGCTGGAAAAAGTGGGGCCTGCATCTGCTGTATTTGCAGGATTTCATCTTCATTTCTCTAGGCTTTCCTGTCTTTGACTTCCATTGCCACCAGCAAGGAAGCTTCATTTCAAACTTCATTTTCTCTGTCAGGTGGAGGGACACTGAGCTTGTTTTGTTGATCCACACAAGGGAGTTGTAACAAAGTGATCTGCAGAATATGTCTGAGGTTGCCCAGGGCTCATCCCGCTGATGGGGACTTGCCTGCAGGTAACCTGCTGAGTGTCCCACCCCTGACTCCTTAGGTGAGGATCTCCCCTTCTCTGCTCCCTGGGAGACACTGCTTGTCTCCCTAATCCACGAGGGAAAGGCAACCCTCTTGTCCGTAGGATTGTGACAGTGTACCAGAGTATAAGCACAAACTAGGAAAAAGAAAAAAAAAAGTGTGGAGTGTGGGTTTCCAAATACTGGAATAGCTTCCGTGCCCCACGAGTAAAGCAGCAGCAACATGATGGCAGTGCAATAGAGAGCACTGATTTATCTGAAGCCTTTGGAAAATGAAAAAAACCAAGTTGCTGTAGGACAAGTACCTTCTGGGGGTTTTTTGTTGTTGTTCTGTTTATACCTTCCTTAGCACAAGGGCCTGAGACCGAGTCCCTGGATGCTGTACAAGTATATTGAGCACGAATAATTAAATCCAAAGGGGCGGGGGAGGGGGGGTGGGGGTGGGGGAGGAGAAGAGGGGCGCGAATAATTTAAGCCACTGATAGAAGCAATGGAGAAAATGAAAGAGGAGCGGGCTGCCCCTTGGTTTATCCCTCTATCCCTTCTCTTCTATCACCCTGCCTTGCTCTCCGAGGGGCTGGGGAGAGGGAAAAGGGGCGGGGGTGTACCCCCGCCGCCGCGGTAGCTGCGCGTCTTTCCGCGGGCAGCGCAGCCCCCAGCCCGCGCCGCCGGAAACGCTGGGGTCGCGCTGGGACAAATCATCAGGAAATGGGGTAAAATTAAAGAGAAAAATTAAAAAAAAAAAAAAAATCAGAGTGTCTCCCCCGGGGTGGGAGCATCCGCGTCCCTGGAGCATCCGCGGCCATGCTCGGGGATCGGGCTTGGTCCCTGCCGCTCTTTCGGCTCTTTCGGCTCGTCCTCCCTCCTCTTCCAGGCGATCTCGGCAATCCACCTTAAATCGCTGCGGCTGCAAAGGAGAAAAAAAAAAAAAAAAAAAAAAAGGCTGTGTCTGCAGCGACCTTGCCATGATCTAAAGTGTTTTGTTTACAGTCAGGCACCCCCGATGGCTGCAGCAAATCGGGACAGAGGCAGGCGCCCGCCCGTAGTAGCAGTGAAGCGTGGAAAAAAAAAAAAAAAAACAGGAAAAAAATATACTCGAAAGTCCCGGAGTGAAGCTGTGGAAAGATCAGAGCGCCATCGTCTTGCAAAAGAGGGGCACAGCAGTGGGGCTGCGGGGGAGGCGGTGCGGGGTGGGGACGGGGGCGAGAGCTGAGCCTCCCCCGCGGAGCTCCAGCCTCCCTCAGCCGGCTCTGCCCCCTCCGGGGCCGTTTCGGCTGGAGATGCGGCCAGGCAAAGATCGGAGGAGAGGATTGGAGAAAGAAAGGAAAACAACAACACAAAACCCCAAGCCCCAAACAAAACTTGGAGGAGTGAACCAGGAAGGAGGGAGGAGTGTTTATAGGGAGGTCTGGGCGAAGAATGTCCTGGCTTCTCTAACAGGCTCTGGATACCCTGTCCCCTCTCTTCCCACTACCCCTCTCCTCGCTCTTGTTTGGGCTTTTCCACTGGCAAAGCTGCTCGCTGTTTTTCTTTCCTCCAGAATCGCTTAGGCAAGCTTCCCGTCTTCTTTTTGGCCACCCTCCTTCCCCAGCACTTTATAAGGCTGTCCAGGGAACCAGCAAAGCCCATCTGAACTGCACACATAAAGCATCTGGGTTGCTTGGGATTTTATAAAGTCCCTTGCAAATAGCGGGGAAATTGGGAATAATGCCTGAGCTCCTCCACAGGATGTGTCTTCCAGAGTTGAGGATGAAGAAGGCAGGGACATGGCATGACCCATTTGGAGGTTTGAGATTTGTTCCTAACCCACCTCAGCTGTTACTGAGCCAGTGCTGCTTCCCCACCTCTCCAGTTTTCAAGCCAAGTGCCAATTTCTTCCAGAGATGTGGGGCGAGCCTGCCGTGAGATTCTAGGTGCAGGCCCCAAGTATTCACCATACACCATTTACTTAACAGGAGCCCTTTCCTTCTGGCACGATTAGGGCCCCGTGAGGTTCAGCAGCAGGGGCTGTCAAGAAGGAAAGATCCATTTCAGTGTACAAAGGCCCTGGGACATAATCCAGCAGTGCCCGGGACCAGAGCACTGCCATGGGGGGCGAGGAGATGCCACCCTCCTGTGCAAGTGGCGTTGGAGACCTTTGGCTCATCTGCTGTAAACTCTAGAGGGAGCCTAAGGACAGAGATCAGGCCAGCGCCAGGACCTGGCCCCGCAGCTGGCAGCATCCCCGCTGCCCGCCCGGGCTGTCCCCGGGCTGTCCCCGCTGCCGGCGCTTCGGGGGCTCTGCCCCCGCTCCTCTCTCGGCAGGCGGGGAGCAGCGGTGCCCAGGGGTGCCGGCCCTGCCACCGCCTGCAGCAGCCTTGGGAGGGCTCGGGTGCGAGGACCCGCCCGGGGGACTTGGAGTCCTTGAGAGGGTGCTGGCTGTAGGTACAGCTTGGGGTGTCCTTAATGGGCTTTGAGGGTGTCCTTAATGGGATTTGTTTTAAAAAGTGTGTCAGAAATGCCTTCTCTGTGCTGTAACTGTTGGGCAGGTTACACAAACAGTTATGTCTGCAGAAGATACAAGTTGAATTACTAACACTGGAAGTAACTCGTTCTTCTCTCTTTGGAGCTCTCTGCTTGTCATCAGCCTTCCCGTGACTTGCTAAAGGAGCAGCCCTTCCAAAATACCCTGATTTTGTCTCAGGGAAGACTCTTCTGGTATGGCTCAGACAATTTTATTTTTGTTTTTCATTTTGTTTGAAGTGCAAAATAGGAGCAAGCTTAAACTGCTCTTGAAGCAGGTGAAGCCAGGAGTGTCCTACAGCCAGCACTGATGGATGCACCCTTCTGGGTAACCAGCTTCTCCTTTTTCAAATCAGGAACAAGAAAGAGGATGTTAATATACAATCCCTAAAAATAAATACACACACTCACATGTGATTATGTTGAGTTATCCCAGCAAACACTGCTGTTGTAGAGGTGAGGCCTCAATCAGTAAATTGATTACTTTCTGTGAACTGACCTAATTTCTCTGAAGAAAACACACCATATGAAAAAAAAAAAAGTCATTTTCAGGCCAGTCTAACTCCATGTCTGTAAGACTTCCCATTTAATACATCACATAACTCACGCCACTTTGTTAGAGTAGAAAATTATGGACATAAGAGTCTTAACTAGAGGTTTCTTATGGCAACTAAACTTCCTTTGCCTTTCCATGTCCCTCCCCTCCCCTCATCTCCCCTCCCTTTTGCTCCTCTCTCCCTCCCTTTCCCCTTCCCCTTCTCTTTCCCCTTCTCTTTCCCTTTCCTTCTCCCTCTCTCCCTCTCCCTCTCCCTTTTCAGGGTGTGGAGAGGATTAACCTGCTTCATGTTTGTAGAGTTCTGAATATTAAAAGCCCAAAGCAAGAGCTGATTACCAACAACAACCAGGAACTATTATTGTCATTACGAGATTAAACAGTTTTCCAGCCCCTTGCTCTGCCACCTACGCCTTTAAGAAAGTTTCCCAACAGAAGAATTATGTGCAGTGGAAATGAGTTGTCCTGTTTTTCTACAAAGCCTGAAGTGAACCTTTCTGGGAAGGGGATGATATTTTGTAGCAATGTTTTCTCAAGTACAATTCTTTAGGTTCCCGAGTGATGACACATTGTACAGCAACGCTCTTGGCACGGTGCGTTCATCTGTGAGAAGGGATGCTGGCCCCATTTCTTACAGCCATTCATTAAATAAAAACACCCTGTGTCATATGTTATGTTCCTCTGAAATGCTTAAAGTTTTTAGTGCATGAAATTCTATGGTGCCTGGATAATTTTTTTTCCCAGAACTCAGCACTAACCTCTAAGTCAGTTACTGAACATTGTTGGAAGAGCTTGTTATTTTTCGTTAGTGTTGTGTTTTGTTTTCATTTGGTAGGATCCCAGCTTCATGCAATAGGCTTTTTCAGAAATACAGAACTATGTAAATGTGATGCTTACAGCTGACCACAAAGAGGCCGCTCACCAAAAAAGTACCCCGACATAAAAACATCTGCATCTGTTAGAATTTTAGACATTCTGGGTGCTGTTTACATGAGAATCTAGCCCAGTTCTCTTTTTTACTTTTATTTTTCTTTTTCCTTTCCTTTTTCTTATTTTTCCTTGTTTTCCATTTTTTCTTTCTTTTTTCTTTTTTTTCTTTTTCCTTTTTTTTTCTTTCCCCAATGGGCTGTATTAATTGCTTTAGGATCAAGAGGTCTACAAACATCTTCCTTATATAAACAGAGGAACTGGTCTGGCTACTTTCTAAACCCTTTAAGGAAGATGACCCATCTCACATACCAAAATGATGGCATTAAGTAACAGATTACTATCAGGGCTTGGGATCTGAGTTCTGGTTCTGGCTTCCCTTGGCCATGTCACTGCACATTGCTGTAACTCTTGGCACCTACATTTCTTCCCTCACCCTCTTCCTAATCTGTTTAGACTTTTAGCTGTTGGAAATGCTCTGTTTGTACAGTACCACATCTTGTTTGTGTTAACCGACCTAGCGAGGGAATTGTACAGCTCCAGGACGCAAAAGCCAGCGCAATAACCTACAGTAATGGGATGTTATAACAGAGGAAGATTGAAAGTGGATTCGGCAAGCACCTGGCAATGAGAAAATTGTTATGAGGTCGGTGACAGGCATTTCAGAGAATCACAGAATGACAGAATGGCTTGGGTTGGAAGGTACCTTAAAGCCCATCCAGTCCCACCCCCTGACATGGTCAGGGGCACCTCCCACTATCCCAGGTTGCTCAGAGCCCCATCCAGCCTGGCCTTGGACACTTCCAGGGATGGGGCAGCCACAGCTTCTCTGGGCAACCTGTGCCAGGGCCTCACCACCCTCACAGGGAAGAATTTCTTCCTAATATCCAATCTAAACTTCCTCTCTTGTCAGTGTGAAGCCATTCCCCCTTCTCCTGTCACTCCATGCCCTTGTAAAAGGAAGTCCTCTGTCACCATCCCTCCAGCCATGCCCATCAGGATGGTCCTGCCAGGCCAAGAGCCTCCTGAGCCCAGTTACCAAAGGGCTGCATCGGTGCTCCTAAGCCTGTTCATGGCTGACCTAAAGTAGCCAAGCCTAAAACAGTAGAGCAAGCTGGCAAGTCAAAAAGCAAACATTATTTCACTGAAGCCAGTCTATTGCAAAATGCACTGTGGCCATGATTTCAGTGGCTTATGAGAAAGATGGAAAAAGAGAGGCCTTTTATTTACCAGCAAGTGTTCTGGGTTTCCCTCGTAAGGAGCTTCTCTGAGCAGAGGCCTAATCTGCTGTGATTTTGAGTCTCCAAAGCTGCCTGGTTACTCCCTTTGTTCTGGCTGCCAGCAGCTAAACTGGGACATCTATTCAAAGAGGAGTACCTGAAAGCATCACTTTAAAGGATTTGTCACCTTGTTATCTCTAGTTTGAAAGGCTTTTTGAGAACAACTTCCACTCAAAATGTTTGCAAAGGGCAGCGTTAGCATTGCAAATATCACGGTTTATATTTAAAATCTGGCTTTAATGACAACAATGAAACATAGCTAATACTATGAGAGGCCCTGGCAATTCTCCTTTTCTTCTGTTGCCCCCCACCCCAAGCCTGCAAAAGACAGGTGGGATATCACAAAAGCAGCAAAAGCTATGGTCTGACTCAAAAATTGTTCCTTGGATCTCTGTAACAAGGTCCTAAAAGAAGTTCTTCTATTTCTGGTGGTCTCTAGCACTCTGAAGCCATTGCCAACCTCTCAGAACTCCTTTGCCCTTCAAAACCAATGAAAACCACCAAAAATTAACCCAAGCCCTCATCTGGCCCTGTGGGTGTCTTTTTGAGCCTACAGCACCCTGTTGTTTCAGGGGGGACTGAAGAACCTGAGCACAGCCAGAGCTTCCCAGGCCAGTGGGGAGCCCTTTCTTGCAAGTCTTCAGAGCAAATGATGAGACCTTGCTAGATCCTGCCTTGGGATTGCCTGGCTCTGGTGTGGTTGGTTTGCTCAGCCCCAGGGTTAGAAACAAAAACCCCAGCTCTGAGCACACACAAGAGGCTGGTCAGCCGCACAACAGGCCAGGTTAAGCCTGCTGAGAAGTCAGGGCCAACTCCTCCAAGGCATTCAGGTGTCTAAGCACCTTTGAAAACCTGTCTCTAATGCTCTAGATGGTGGTTGGCAAGAAGCCTTCTCAGGGTGCCTGGTGGGAAGGGGGAGGTTGGGATCTAGCGGCTCTGAGGGTGCAAAGTGGCTTCAGGGATTTCATAATGCTGGGTTTTCAAAAAAATAAATGTTGGGGTTCTTTATAATTTCTTCTGCTTTTTTGAGGCTTCCTCCTTACCCACAAGAACCAGAAGCTCATTCTTCTGTGAAGAAAAGATTCAAAGATTCTGGCAGTAGCCAGACAAAAGCTAATTGACACAGCAAAACAGTGAGAAGTGCTCACATCAGGAGCTGAGGTCCACTTTTTCCTTTCCACACAAAGGAAAAGTTTACTTCAGCTCTGGACATATGATCTGGAGAAGTATTTGGGAAGACTTTCCAAAGCCAACTTGGTTACGTTCAAAGCTACCAAAGTTCTGTTTTCAGGAGTGACTTTAGCACTAGGGCGCCTTGACTTCATTATAGCCATGCAGGCCTCCAAGGTCACATTCTCAAAAGTAGTTACACCAAGATCAAGTAACTACATCATTTTGCTGCCTGTGAAAAATGTTTTGATTTAATTGAAATGATTTTAAGTCGGTCCTACCTCTTCTGTGGATGTTCCTAACAATATTGTAAAATAGCCATTTATTTCTTCTCACAAATTGCAGATTTTTGCAAGGGTGATTTAGTGGAATCTCCCAGAGAGAACAGCAGCATCTTCTACAGCTTTCTTAGCTCCCTGTGAATTCTTGGTAGAAAAAGCTGATGATAATGCTAATAAACTGTTTTTCTTTTGTACATTCAGATATTGGGCATCTGTAGCTTGGGCCCTGGGGGCTAGTTATTTCTGAGCAATTTTACAGAGTTTGTATTTAATTAATAAGTAATTTGATTCTTCTCCTTCTCAGCCTCTAACAAGCAATAACAGCCTATCTTTCAGAAAGTCAAGTACGAGGCTTTCTTTTCCCCAGTTGGTACTGAGATCTAGGCCTGGAAAAGGGCCAGAGCACACAGGGACAATGTTCCACGGTAACATTTTGTACCTCATTAAAAAAAATAACAACAACAACAGCTGACTCGCACATGAAATAAAATGTCTTTCTTTTCCTCCTCCTCTTGTTTTACAAATATTCATTTATTCATTACGCTTCCTGTGAAAGTGCCTGCACACATACACGTTCACACTGGATTTTTCTGCTGAACAAATGATGTGTTAAGATGTCTTGTATTATTTTTATGAATTTAGTTTGGCTTACATCAAGCTACTGTGAAACATCCCCCATCTCAAGGTCTCTGTGGCAAGTGATATCGGGGTGATTGATGGTTTGGATTACTTCAGTTTGGGGGTGCTTCTCTTAAAAAAAAATCCCCAGAAGCCCATTGATTCTATGTTCTGTGATATTGAGTACCTTAAAGCTGAGAGACTGCTAAGTCACTCTGGAAAATATTGGCCTGGAAGACTTCACCCATCTGTACAAATACACCACAATCCAATTAAACTGGCAGACTTTGCAATTATTTGCAGATTTCCACAATCTGGCAGCAGCAAGCAGATACAGCCTGCGTTGCATAAGCGAGTTGTCGCAAGCCCGTGTGCCCCACAGCCTGACAGAGCTCCCCAAAATCCTGGAGGAGGAATGGGCAGCGTGGTGTGTCCTGCAGATGGGCACACACCAAAGGGATGGGCTCCAGTGCCAAAAGCAACCCCTAGCTGAGCTCCTGGCCCCAGCAGGGCAGGGTTAAACATTACAATTTGCTGCACCATCCCCTCCACAACTACAATGTCACAAAGCCAATTTAAGAGGTTTCCATCCTTTGCCACTTATTCTCACCTCAGCTTGAAGCAAGGCCTTTAAAATGAAACTGAAAAGTAAGAAAAGAAATTAACAAAAATAAAAGGATTGTGGGGGAGGAATAATCCAGATGATTTTGCAGCACTGCTACAAACTGTTGCACTTTCACCACTGAGGAAGAGGGAGGTCAAAAAGTGGCCTTTTCTGAGGAAGGGAAGAAGATGCTAAACTCAGTAGTAACCACAGGACTACTTCCCCAACCTGTGTCAGCACACAGCCATGCTAATGTTTGTGATAGCAGAGGGAATGGGGGTTTGGAGAAGAGGGAAGGTGAGCTGGATGATTTCTGTGGCAGTGCCCCATCAGAGTGTTTGTAGGGGATGGGATTCCCTCTGCCAGACAGCTTGAGATACTCAAAGGCTCAAAAGTACTTAAAGTACTTTGAGTACTCAAAGATACTTTCAATTCAAAGAAGCAGTGTGTTTGTCCCTAACAGCTGATATGAAACTAATCACATTAGTCCAAGCTTCAGGCTAACTTCTTAAAATCTAGGCCTAGACTGTTACAAAAAGCCCACCAAAACAAAACTCTTAAGATCTGCTTCAAAGTGGCATTGTTTCCACCATCACCATTTCCAGCTGCACATTTTCACGCTGGTTTCACCTTCTCCCTCAGTGGAGTGGATGCTCCTCTTTGGCAAGGTTTTAGCTGGGCCTGGGAAGTGCCTCGGGTTAAACTAGCAATAAAGGAGGGACAGAGTGGGGGTTTGTTTAATATTTAGTGTAGCTCCCAGGTCTGGTTCACAGCACAGCCCCACCAACAGCGGTGCTGGCAGCACCCACAGGTCAGTAGGGGGTAGGCACGGAACCTTGGCCGCAGGTGCTCAGCCATGGAGGGGATTCCCAGTCCTCGGCTGGCCCCTGCCAGCTGGTACTTCCATGCAACGTGAGGGGGAGATCCCCCAAAGCACATGAGGTGTTTTCACAAGCTGTGAGGTCTCTGGATCGCTCTGCCCCCCACAATGTGAGGAGCTGAAGCAGCACTTTGAGCAAGGATCCAAGTAGGCGAGTAATAGGAAAGGCTGAGGTGGGAAGCTCTGACCTCAGACCTGCTGCTCTCCAGACCTGCTCTAGTCACCACCCGTGCCTGCTGCAGGCTCCTCTGGAAACCATGGAACTGCAAGGAACACCCAGCTCTGCACAAGCCCCAAAACCCAAGGGAGGAGGGGATGAGGGAAGTGAAACCTCGTTAAATTGTGGTACCCAGCCTGTTTGGGAGACCCATCTCAGTTGGGTGAGTCTGCACCATTTCAGCAGCCTGTCCTCTTAAGACCTGCAGCCATGAAGATGCCCAAACTCTTCCTTTCCAGAAACAAGGAATCGGTCCCTTCAAAGCACGGCTGTGTCCTCTGCCGCAGCACAGAGCTCATCCAGCACCCCCATTTCAGATCCCACCTGCACCCCAACCAACAAGCTCTCCGAGGTCACCCAGCCCGGGGCTTCCTCCTTGTCTTTTGGGGTTGTTTCATGGTCAGGGCCTGAAACATAGGTCTTTTTTAAATGAATATAAATGTTATTAATTCTCTCTGTCTATTTCATTTGTTACTTATGTCATGCAAAATGAAAATACTTCATCAGAGGAGAACTAACAGGCTCTAAGATAAGCAGTTCAATAGTCTTCTCTGAACATCCATTTAAAAATGGATTCAAGCAGGATGATGTCCTAGCCATGTGTTGTAGGCATCTTCACAGAAATAAGGGAAAAAATGGATGAAAAAGCAGCAAAGTTAGAAGAAGTAGTTCCCAGAGCATTGTTCTCTGCTTGGATAACACAGATAAGGCTTTTAATCTTAAGGCTGGGATTTGTCTTCGTTACTGCTGATACATCCCCCTTTGTCCTTATTCCCGTAGAGTATCTTCTTGCCAGCTCCTGCATCACTTTCTGGGAAACTGAGCTCTTCTGGCAAGCAGATGATCTCCTAGTTTGTCAGCTTACAAGTCCATGGCAGTGAAATAGCATTGGCTCATCATTTCTGGGGCAGTTTCCAGTGGTCTGTGAAAATCACAGCGATCACAGAGGACAGGGTTAAAGTCACCTGATTTTAGCTGCCTAAAATGGGATTCCTCATCTAAACGACTCATTTTCCCACAGGATGGAGCACCATCAGAAGACAAGTCATCCCTCTTCCGTGGGACACCAGCTGGGATAGGTGAATCACCCTCTGAATGTGCCCTTGTCTGTTCGTTGGCTTCAGAGAGTACCTGCATGTCGAGTTCAGACTGGATGTGAACTTCCAGTCAGCCAAATTTAAGCGAGTCTTGCCCACAGTGCTGGCATCTCCCCGAGGTTTCCATTTGCAGCAGCACTGTAACAGATGCTGAGAATACATTAAATGCTTTCCTAATGTCACATTCCCATGTCTGCAATCATGGTAATTGCCTCAGTGGAGTTTTGCAATTGCAAACGAGCAGGAAGCCATCTGCAAAGGAATCTGTCTATTAAGATGTGGCCCCTACTCTGGAAGTGCTTGAAAAGCCTCAGCACATTTCTTGGGCTAAAGATAAAAAATAAAAAAATAAATTTAAAAAAAAAGGACAGACTCCTGCAGCAATATGGAAGGTATCCAGAATGCGCTCCAGTGATCCAAGGAATAGACTGACTTTTGCTTCAGGACTGTGCTAATTAAATACTGCTAACTACATCTGAATAGAATTAAGTCTAATTTAAGGCCCTTTCTGAGCTCCAGGGCAATGTAGGCTTGTCCTAAAAAAAGAAATTACCGACTGCTGACAACAGGTGTCAGCAACAGGAGCTGCTGAACCAGGGCTGAATGTGAATTAGCTGCAAGTGTAGGCAAGGACAAGCTAAGTTCAGCAGTGTTGCTGCAGCCACGATGAGACCTGGCTGGAAGGAGGGATAAACCTGGGGAGCAAAGCAGGTACGAACCAGAGCAGTCATGGTGCAGCTGCCCTCGTCAGTGTGTGCAGATAATCAGTGCAGATCTAATTTTCTGTGGCGTAGATGAGGTTTGTTTTAGCACCACACATGCCAAAAACACCTTAGGTTCCCATAGGAATTTTTGGGTGGCAGCCAAGGGGAACATTTTGCAATGAGTACTGTGCTCCCTTCCTCTTACTTCTCCCCCCTGCCCTGCAGTCCACAGGAATTCCCCCAAAGAGGGATCAGGTGTTTCACTTCTCTTTTCCATGTGCATCCATATTAAATCGAGCAGGAAAGGCACTACAAAGCCTTGGACAAACCAGGGCAGCAGAGCACCATTGGCCCCACCAGTCCTTTGCTGGCAGCTCTTTTGCTACCATTTCCTGCTGGCTCCTACGCTGTCTTTCTCATCATGTTTCTTTAGCAACATCCCGTGTCTCTTCTTCTCCCCCCCTTGCTCTTTTGCTTTTAAATATACATTTAAGATGGGGTTTTTTTCCATGCCCTTTCTCTGTAATTTATCCCATATGTGTATATGACTCTTCCCATAAAAAGCTTTTGCCCAAGTCTGTCTCTGTAGCCAGTTTTTCCTGTTTTGGCTTTATTTTTAATATTTTTTGCTGTCATGCTCTTTTTCTCTGCTGCTTTCAAACCCAGGCCTGTTTAACCCTTCCAGCCTTCCTGACCTCCACAAGCACAAACATCAGTTCGCTCTCCATATACTGTCATTGCGTCTCCATCAAGGAAGCAAGAAAAACAGGTTTGTGGTTGGTATTTGTTAGCAGAACAAAAACAGCAGGTTAAAATTCCTCTGGGCTTGTTTTTGACTTGGTAAAAAGATGGGGTAAGGGCAGGACTGAGAGCTGAGGACACACACCCAGGCTCCCACCTGAGCTGAGTGGGACACCTGCTCTTCCACAGGTATGGGGAGGGGAAAGGCAGCAAATCCGGACTCAGTGAAAGGAAGGGCAGTTTCAGCCATTTCAAAAGAGTCACACCCACATTAACACCCCTGTTTTAATTTGCCTTCATACCTCCTATTAGAGTAATTTATCTTCCAAGTCACGTTACAAAATGAAAGCTTTGCCAGGGGTTAAGGGTGTTGGACCAAGCTCACAGGCTTGTAAGTATTCGGCACTTTCACATCGGTTAGATTTCCTGCAAAGGAAGAAAAGACAATTTCTGCTCCTGATTTGTGACAAGGCTGTACAGTGGATCCACACTTGTGCCCAGAATAAAAGCCTTTAATACTGTATCAAGAAAAACAATTGTGCGTATGCCCAGCTTTCCACTGTAGCAAAGTAGACTTATTGTGTTTGAAGGATGCGTGGGCTAAACACTGCCTTCAGAAAGCTTAAAAAAGTAAATGAGAATTGTTGACAGTGGGCAGGAACTGGGACAGTCATTGCTGTCGTTGTGGAACTGCTGCAGCCATTTTTTGGACATCCCACCTCAGGAAGGCTTAACTACTGGACCTTTTCCATCTCCCCTTTTAGGAGCTGGGGGTATCTGAGTAAGGAGCATCAGAAAGATTCACTGAGGGAACCAGGCTGTTGCTACGAGACCACTGGATTCTCCCGCATTCCAATAGCATTTGCCAGGATATGCGGATGAAGAGCCCTCATTTGGAAAGGATGAGTCTGAACTCATTTGGGTCTGAACTCATGCAAATTGACCAAATGTGTTTGTTGACTGTAAGTCTAACAGCAGAAAACTTTTCTGAGGGAAGTTGAGCCACTTGGACCTGAGAGATCCCCTTCCATGCCATATTTTACTCTAGGTTGTTGCTTTTTTGTCGGTTTTGTTGGTTTTTTTAGAAAAAACAACAGCACCTCAGATAAATGCGGGTGATTATCACAGGGAATTCCACTGGAAACATGTACCTTTGGGAACTGGGATCATAGACCTGAGGGGAAAAACTGCTCACCTTTGTTTATTCTGAACCGTTGCCTTGACAGCTCTTTGCTTTGTCCTGCAAGAGACAGTGGCCAAGACATTCATGATTTTATTGGCATCTAGCATAGATGTCCTCAATCAATCCTCTCCAGGCTGAAGAATTAGAGAAAGTTCCAAGAACAAGCCCAATTAATGCTTGCATATTGGCAAGCCATCCCATACTTTGGATCACATTTGTCATCCCTCTCTGAACATTTCCCATTTCCACATGTCTTTTCCAAGCTGAGAAGAGCAGAACTGCTCGTGGGTGTGGGCATACCACAGATTTGTACAGCGGCAGGGTGAAGATTTCTGATTTCTGACAAGATTTCATTTCTGAAATGAGTCGAGGTCCTTGACCCCTGCTGATCCCTGTTCGTGCATTACAGCCCACGACTGTTCCTCCGTGACAGTGGTGAGCACTTAGCCCATTGTTTCCATGGGAGGCTTTTTCCCATATGCATCACTCTGTGTTTATGCACAGTGACACTAATAACGTATCCATGCTGTCTGTTCCCACTGAGCTGCTCTTCAGCTCGTTCATACGCTGTTGTTCAGAGCCCAGTGCTCCTGCACAGCTCCCTCTCCCTCTTGCCACAGAGAGAGCTGCAGCTTCAAGGGCTGGCTTTCATCCAGGTACCAAGCCAGAGGCAAGAAGGCAACATGCCCAACCCAGGGGTAACAGTGGGGATGGCTATCAAGTACAGGCAGAACCTCGGGCTCATCCCCCCACCCTTACCTGACCCTTTACACAAGTCCCTGCTCCTCACAGCCCAGCCAGAATGAACCACTTCTGACCAAAGCCACTCTGACCAAAGCCTGTAAAGGCAACTGGCTGCTCCTGGACTTTTCTCTCGGACAGATGCTCTCAGAAACAAATGGCCATGGTTACAAACCTCACATTTCCACCTTTGTCCCATTACTCTGCCTACTCAAGTCACCAATTTACTTAAATGGTTTTTATTACACACTAGTAATTTTTCTTGCGATCTGCACCTCTTGTTGTCTCTTTGGGTCAAATGGCAAATCCATGAAAATCAGACTGACCAGCTCCTGGTAGGGTCCTACAACCCCTGCTCAGCACCACTCAGCTACTGCTGTGTCCGTAAGCACAGCCCAGGACCAATGCTTCCAATTGGAAAGATGGAGCTGGTTTTCCCTCCCCTGCTCTGGAGGATTGGGGCTGGGGGATATCTCTGGCCACATTTAGATATCCAGGCTTGCATAGAGAAACCAGAGTTACCAGACACATGGCAAATCCAATAAGTTTAAAAAGGCTTTTCATGGCTAGGCATGCCAAAAAGAGATGCTAAGATAGGACATGGAGGATTTGGGGGTGTTTTTAATTTGTGTCGTAGGCACATGCTTTATTTATGTGTAGAGTGAGTACTCAGTTAATTTTACAGCGCACATAAATAGGAACTACTTGGTACAAAATCCATTTTTCTGTGAATGTAAAACATGACTAATGAAAGAAAACCCATATGTTGTAAGATATTTCATCGGTATCTTTTCAAAGTGAATCTGATAAAAGCCAAACAGGACACAAATCTGTGTTAAATTAAATCACCCCCATCAATCCCTCCCCCCATACTCATGAAGTCGTTAAAGTGATTTGGTGGGTAAATGTAAGCTTGGAAAATCAGTTTATTGATAAACTGCAGGATTAAAAAAAAATAAAAAAGCAGTGGCAAAGAGTAGTAGCACATTTTAAAAATTACCATGATACCAAATGCAAGGCCAGGGTAGAAACGTGTGTTGGTTAAATTATCCTGCAGATTTCAAAATATTTCAGACCATGTCAGCAAGGAAGCAGAAGAGTTCAGAACTAAGTTCCCGGGGAGGGCACACAAACAATGACTCAAAAAGGAAGCTTGGGAAATGTGGGGAAATGCTCAGTAATTACTTTTTCATTTGTTTTGCTTCATTCAAAACAATTCAACAAGGGAACACGAAACACAAAAATTAGAGCAAACAACAGAAAATTAGCTTAGCCCAGACTACGTTGATTATTTATGAACACCTACTACCTCTGCAAAATAAAACCAACAGATTCCATGCAGACACATGGAATTTCTCTGGTGAAACACAGGAAGATGCACCTCAAAAACCATGAGCAAAAGGGAGAGGAAGTAACGGGGCTTTTTAAGCGGTAGCCTGACACATTAAAATCAAGGAATTTTCACTTCACATGGAGATGGGTGGAGAACAGTAGATTAGAAGGAGATGCAAGCTGAGGTTCTCCTTCAACTTCTCTGGATAAATTCCTCCAGCCCAAGGCCTACATTTCTTTATAGAAAGCAATTGTTTTGGCATGAGAGAGGGAGTAGAGCCCTGCAAAGTTGTCCCAGGTAGTAGGTGTCAATCCAAACTGTGGGGAACAGGAAGGAAAAGACTGGGAGGAAAATGAAGACCACCAAGATAAAATTTCCCACATAAAGGTGGGGTGGGGGCAAGCAACCACCCTCCACATCAGGACCTTTATGGCTGGGTGCACAAGTGCCATTATAAAACCAGAGGTGCTGTGGAAGTGACAGCTCAAAATGGGGAAAAAAAGGGTTTTATGAAACAGAGGAGAGAGGTTACAGGGAGCAGTGCAGTCTGTATTCCTGGAGCACCAGGCAGGAATTGGCCCAGCCAACTCTTCCCTTCTGTGGGGCTGACGGTCAGACCAGTGGCAAAGTTCAAACCAGTCCTAGGACACAGCTCTTGGCAGAAATGCTCTTGGAACAGTGCAGGTTAAAAGTTGGTAGTGGTTTCCTTGTTTCAGCCAAGCCAAGGAACCAAATGAAAATACCTTTTCCAATTTATTTGCCACCTCCTTCCCCATTTCTCCCCAAACAGTAGCTGGAGGATCTTGCCACCCACATTTGCACTGTCCTTAGGAATGCCTGTGCTTATTTTAGGACAATTTGGAAACCCTTGGAAACATTCCTAATTAATAAACATACTTTCTATTTTCTTTTCCTGTATTCCCCTGTGGATTTTCATCATCTTCCTTTGCCAGCTATTGTGTACAGAGCCATTCATGATCCAACAGCAAGTCAATCCCTGGAACTCTGGGAATGCTAACCTGGTATTACCATTCAAGGGGGGAATTATTCTTTAGACCTCAAAAGCACTTGCCTCTCCAGTCAGCTGTAGGCCTGCTGTTACAGTCCAGCTGTTTTGCCTGGAAGGCAGAAATAGGAGAACCTCAAAAGATTCTGCCCAGAAAACTCTCCAGTCTGTTGTCTGTATAAGGGACAAGGACAAGGAGGAACAAGTTCACATGAGTCTCTGGCTGTTTACTAAAAATACTGCCAACATGATGCTTCTGATAATTTTGTTTGCAGTACTGGTTCAGAAAGAGGAAGTACAGATGGGTGAGGAGATATAAAAAGACTTTGTTTTTCTTCTCCTCGTGACATGTTGTGTAACTACAACCCTGGAGAGAGCTGCCAGTGAGGAGAAGCAGCAGGGTCAGCTCTGCTTTGCCCAGGTGGGTATCCAGGGGGAAAGCAATGCTTTTCACCTCAATATCCCTCCCACCTGCCATCCTCTCTGAGTCTAGGATGAAGTTCAAGTTTATTTTTCCTGTCCCTGGATTGTCACCCCACTTAGTCAGCTAACAGACTACACTCGCTCAGTAGTCTCCTGTCAGACATCAAAACTATCTTGCTCACTATGATCTTGTGCTGAATGTAAGTTTAAAAGATAGGGCTTCACTGCATGAGTAGCTCAGGTGATCTGATTTAGTTTTGCTTGAGAGTTAAAGTTTATACTTTCCCCCCCAAAAGTCGGAAGGCTTTATCCTTTTGAGATATTCAAACCCAACAGGATGAGGCCCTGTGCAACCTGCTTGATCTGACCCTACTCTGATACCATCTGCTGGGATCAGATGGTCTCCCTCTGTAAGCAAAAAGCAGGTTCAGGTCCATCTGATGAAACTGGACAGGCACAAGTCTATGGGGCCTGATGACACACATCCCAGGGTCCCCAGGGAGCTGGATGATGTTGGATCCAGCATTTGAAAAGGCATGGCAGTCAGACAAAGTCCCTGGTGAATGGAGTTCTTCCCCCAGAGGGCGGTGGGGCACAGAACAGGCTCCCCAGGGAATGGTCACAGCAGTGAGCCTGTCTGAGTTCAAGAAGCGTTTGGACAATGCTCTCAGGGATGCACAGGGTGGGATTGTTGGTGTGACCTGTGCAGGGCCATGAGCTGGACTCGATGATACTTGTGGGTCCCTTCCAACTCAGCATATTCTGTTGATTCTGTGAATGGAAGAAGGGAAACATCACTCCTATTTTCAGAAAAGGCAGAAAGGAAGACCTGGGGAACTACAGCGCCTCCCCTCTGTGCCTGGGAAGGTCATGGAGCAGATCCACAGGAAGGGCATACTGTGCCTGACCAGTCTGGTGGCCCTCTGTGAGGGAGTGGCTGCACTGCTCAACAAGGGAAGAGCAGCTGGTGTAGACCTCTAAGTAGACCTCTCCTTAGGCCTAAGGCTTACTAAGGCCTCTGACATGGTCCCACATGACATCCTGGTCCCCAAACTGGAGAGACATGGATTTGAAGGGTGGACCATTCAGTGGATAAGGAATTGACTGGATGGACACAGGCAGAGAGCTGTGGTCAAGGGCTCTGTGTCCAGGTGGAGGCTGGTGACAAGTGGTGCCCCTCAGGGCTCTGGCTCAAGACCAGGGCTCTTCAATATTTGCATCAGTGACACAGACAGTGCAAGTGCACCCTCAGCTTCTGACTGGGCTGCTTCCCCTCTCCTCAAAGGTATGAGCAAAAAATGCCCCAACAACCAACAATAACAACAGCAGTGGCAACAAAAAAATCCCAACATCTAAACTCCAAAGAGACTTATTGAAGGGGCTTAAGTAAGGGATGTCTGGTAGGTCATTTGGAATTCATACAAGAAAGCTGTTAAACTCTATGATGCACTCAGGGTTTGTGTGGATTTTAGGCCCTTCTAATGATGTTGTCAGGATAAATATGCTGTGCCACCCACACATCTCTGCTATATTTATCCTGAAAACACTCCTGGGAGGCAGGGCAGTCCTGTTTACCGATTAACTCACGGGGAACAGAAACTCAGATGTCCAAATGACTTGTCCAAGGTCACTCTCCAGATCTAACGCTCTTGTAACTATGTGTAGTGGGTTGACCAAAACCACTACACTATGCCTTCCTTCCTCTTGCCTACACAAGACATTTGTGCCTCTCCTGTCCACTGCAGCTGCATTAGGGCAATTTTGGAAGGCAGACAAGCAGAGGGGCCTCTGTCATGTAACCCTACAAGCAATGAGACCTCAGTGACTCTGCCAGTGGAAATTCCCAGTATGGATACTGACTCCATATCAACCAGTTCACACAGAGCTGTATGCCAGCCCTGTTGTCTCCCTTCATCTCACTCAGGTTTTAGGCTCCTGTTCCACAAGTAGGTGATAACAGGGGCAAAGTACAGCGCTGTGTGTGACTGAGGCACTCACCAGGGCAAGGCTTGAACAGAGATGACTGGTCTGAGAACTTGTGCCTTGCCAAAAGGTTCTTCTGAACTTGCATTTTATTATTACTATTATTATTATTATTATTATTATTATTATTATTATTATTATTGCTATTCCTATGGGATCCCCTGTGAACTGACAGGATCATGAAATAGGAGATATAAGGCAAGTGCCATGCAAAGGATTTCTGGAGGAAACATCAATGGGCCTGAGGGGGGCTCAGAAAGGGGTGGTGAGTCCCTCCCTCAGTTAAGCCCCTACTCTCCGTGAGGTCAGGATCTATCCATGGGAGACTTCCTTTCATGGCGGAAGCTGCGCCTTGGTGCATAAGAGAGACTCTGGAATCATCTCTTGGTCAGGCTGGTGCTTCAGCAGCCCCACAACACCCCTGAACCCAGCCCTGAGCACTTTGGTCCCATGGCTTGCCCTGCTTTCGCACCTCGCTATGGGGGAGGGAGGGAGAGAAGAATACTGGCAGTGAAACAGGGGCAGGGAGTCCTCGATCAACGGAGTCCAATAATTGTAAGGTGGCTCACTCCGCTTTGGAAGCTCTCAGGCATCACCACTGAAAGTGATCCACACTCGGGAGAGGAGTTGAGGAAGGCAGGAAAAGCTCAGTGGAGGCGTGGAATTGGTTGCCATACACATGGCCTGAAGGTCTGAGTGCCCTGGGGAACTCTAAAGGCTTTCTGTGTGTCAAGTGGAGGCACAGCATCATCAGTGTTTGTGTGATCCTTCTGTGAATCCCGAGGCCACAGGTGTGCTCGTGGAAACTGAGCTTCAGTCAGCTCCTAATGCAGACTGTTCTCTATACAGGACAGAGGAGGGATGGATCAGCAAAGGAGGAGTTTTTTCAACAACAGAAAAATTTGTAGTTTGACAGGCTCGTAGTAAACATAAATTATCAAGCAGGTCATGGCTCAGATCCTGAAACTTTACAGCAGCAGCTACTAAAGAGTAATGGTGGGGATTCCCCTAGTATGCTGAACTGGAGCTATAATTAGACCATTTAGATATTATCTTCCTAACAGACAAAATTGCTCAGCTCCACAATGCCCGCTGCTTCTGCTGATTCTGGAAGTTCCCCCACATATTTATTTACACTACAGGAAAGATCTGAATGCTGATTTCTTTGCTGCAGCAAAAATCCCCCTTACGTCATGGGATCCCTACCCCGAGTACCCCAAGTAGCTCAGGATTAGCCTTGCAGACACTGGGAATGAGAAGATATGTAGTTATTTACAGTGTTCTCCTCTTACCTTCCCCCTCTGCTTCCATCCCTCAGGGAGTTGCTCCCTTTTGGGTGATGAGTTGTAAACAATACAACACACATTACAAATTGTGTGTGCAGAGAGGGTGGGTAATTGTTTTGAAAATAAGAACTACTACATAACCACTCCCTTCATGGGTACCAAGAATTGCCTTCAACTCCCAAACAAGCTGCCAGTTACTGCATTTACACGTAACATGGATGGACCAGACCTTCCTCCAAGCTCCTTTGCCATCCCACTCTCGGTGAAACTGGGTTAATCTGTTTCAGGACAGTTCTGAAAAATCTCAAGTGTGTAACAGCCTGAACTCACTTCCAAAGCAAAATTCAGTTTGCGTGGCATTTAGGCATCATCCTGTCAGCTACACTCCCAACCTGTTATTCCATCTGCCAGCAGAGAAATATAGATGTCCATTTTGATCTGATTTTCATACTAATGAGACGTATTGGACCCAGGAGCTTCAATATCATTGCCTTGTAAAGTAAAAACATCAAAATTATTTAAAGTGGCTGTTAATTAACACCTTGCATCCCTTCTGATCTCATCACAGTAACATGAAAGGAGACTTTACCCCACCTCCCTGGATAGAAATGCAGGATGAACTCGTGCAGATTGCTTCAGGCCATTCTCACCCACCTTGCAGCCCTGTTGCACTGCAGGCAGCAGGGTCTGTATCTTCTTGGCAAGTTCACTCCTTTCAGAGCTGGGAAAATAGAAGGAAAGAAAGAAATACCTTGTTTGATAGCTGATGACGCGGGAATTTGAATTCTTTTGTCTTGCTGTTGTCAAAAACAGGAGTGTTTGCAGAGACTTACTCTACAGGGTAAATCTTGAGCTCATTGCAGGATGAGAAGCCTAAAATTAGTGCTTTTTCTTACATCCTTGTTACCCTTGTTGAGGGTGTAATTTTTTACTTTTGCAGGACAGAGGCAACCTGGGGTGAGAAAGCCAGGAAGAGAAGGGCATGGGCAGTCAAAAAACAACTGTGAAAAAAGATCAGGATATTCCCACCATGGAACAATTTCTGGGTGAATCAATTACGAAAGAGTTGAGATTTCAGGTCTCTCTGACAGACATTTGCAGTGGAGCTTTAAGAGGAAGGGTATGCCCAGCTGGGCAGGGAAGGAACCTGTGGGCTGCTGCTTTGAGGAAGATGTATTATTTTGAGCTTTCCTCTGTAGTAAGAGACAAAAAAATACCCCAGAGAGAAGTGGGCTCCCTCTTGACTCTCCCATGGCCTGGCTCATGGCTGTAGCATCAGTCTCTGGCTGTTGTCTTGGTGGCCCCTGACCTCTGGGTGATGGTCACAAACCACAGGGGAAGTTTCTCCTCACTTGACATCTTCTGCCCCCTAACAAACACCTCCCGAGGAGCCTCCCAAGGTGCCTGCAGGAGCAGACATTACTTACACCTTACCTGTGGGTGGCAGGAGTAACTTCAAACCTCTTTTCTGACTTTATTTAGTCATCTGAATTGTCCAGCTAGATGTACAGCAATGGTACCATCTACATATCTGGACACTTGTTAAAGACACTGGACTTGCTGGACACTTGCTTGTTAAAGAGATGCCAAAGCTGCCAGCCCCAAGGTGAGCCTGGTTACCTGTCCATGAGCAGCTCCAAATGTTTTCCAGCCTGAAGGAGAGGGACCAGGAAGGACTCACTGCTTAGACCACTTAGACCACCTGGTTTGTGTCAAAGCAATCCAAAGCTTTGTTCACAGCTCTGGCCAAACCTGAATTTCTTTGGTATTTGGGAAAAAGCTACCACTTTTGCAGCTGCCTCAGCACTCGGTGTAAAACAGTAGACCTCTGAGCTAAATGAATCTGGTTTTAAACCCAGAGAGGTTGAGCCATTCACACTGATAAGCTGGAAACTTGCTTTATAAATGCTATAGGAAAGTTTGTATCATGATATTTCCAGGATGACTGCAGTTACCGTGTTTTCCTAAAATTTTCAGCCCTTAGAAGGATGAGTGAACCAATTTTACCCACTTTTACAGCAGTCTAAATCAGAATTTACTACACTGGAAGGATATGAGGTTGGGTCCAGCACACAGCATCCCAGACATGACGTTCACAGTCTGGCACAGATTCCCCAGAGACATGACCTGTGCAATGAGGGTGTCATTTCCACACAGTAAAACTGTGTGTGAGAACTGCAGGTGACAATGGCACTTACAGATAATGCTGGGAAGAGTCATCCAAGAAGGTTAAATTCACAGCTACCCACTAGTGACACATCACAGATTGTGTCACACAGCTGGAGGGATCAGACATCCTCTGCCCTGGGATGTTACAGCGTTTCCTTGCTGCTCTTGAAGGTAACTGAGGAGCCTGATTTAATGAAACACAGGAAAACCAAGTCAACTTGATTCTCCACAGCTTTGCATTGTAGGACTCTTCCACCTTTGTACGAAGCAGATGTGAAATAGCTTTTCCTTGTTATTAACTCTGGTTTGAATGCCTTTCCATGCACCAATTCCATTCCTTATGGGAAACGATTCGGCTCCAAGCCTGCCAACACTTACACTGTTTGTGGTTAATTTAAAGCACACGATTGGTTCCACTGAAATTCGTAAAAGACACTGGGGTAAAATTAAGAGTTCAAAATCAGGCCTTTCAGGATGATCTGCCAGTAGAGTGCTTGGAGTATCACGACAGTCCAGCCTGGATGCAACACCATCATTCTATGATTTTATCTCACATTCAGCATTGGAAGATGGGTATTTGCAGATGAATATACAAATGCACACCACCAGACTACCTGGTGACCATGGCTTCAATTTTAATGCATTTTTAGGATATTCAGACAATACCACTTGGGGGTTTTTTTTCCCTCTGATATTGCCTTTAGTTTCTTCAGAGTTTAAGAATCTGCATTTTTTGTTCTCCATGCTGTTTCTGCTTATTATGCTTTTTAGTGCAAAGCCAGGCACTCAAAGGAAATTGATGCAGGCTTGGATGTTGACTCCATTTGACCTCAGCTTTACACCACTGTCAGTCTATTACCTTCAGGTCACTTTTCCTCCCTGACTTGCAAAACAGACTTGAGAGGCAAATCCTCTCTCCATATCTAGGGAGAGATTAATTTAGCCACAGACTCCTAACACAAGTTAACATTTCCAAAAAATCTCTCCCTGATTTAGGAGCCCATGTCCTACTTCTAGAAGGGATTTGGGTCCACATTTAAAAGGGATTTAATTAGGTAAGGATGCAACTAGGAGAAAAGGCTCTGTTTGAGCTCTTGAGGCTTGATATTTGATAGTCGAAAACATCTGTCAGTGAGCTCCACAGCCACAGCTGCCTTTGAACCAGGGGCAAAGGAACCAGCCTGCTGGTTCAGGAGGCTCAGTGGGGTATAACTGAGCCGTTTAAAAGCTCCAAGACTGGCAAAATAAAGTAGGAAGGAGAGAGAACATGCCAGTCCACAGAGCAGAGCTGGGAGTGTTACAGGGGAAGCTCAGGTGAAGGTGATGGTGATGGTGTGGTGTGGATGGGTATGAAGGTCTGGCATGAGAAGAACACCACAGCTGAGTTGTAGGACTGGGGATGCTTTGGGGAGGTCAGCTGTGATGGCATGGTATGGGAAGGAGCTGAGGAGCAGGATTCAGGCTTGTGGGAAGAGCCAAGGGACTGCTGTGCATAGTCCCGCGTTAGGACTGTGCCTGCACTGCAGCACAGACCCTTGGTGTGTCCCAGCCCTGCTCCTCCAGGGGTCCGGAGCCCCCAGGCCTGCCAGAGGAGGCAGCAGCCCCTGCCAGCCCAGGCATCCTTTGCCTGGGTAGCAGAGTGCAGGAAACACCCACAGGCATTCCCAGGTCCTGCAGTGAAATGAAGGCAGGCTGCAGCCTGGGGTTTGCTTTGTTTGACGAGCTCTGAGGGCACAGACGAGGAGATCCCTTCTTCCATATGAACTGAAATTCCTTCAAGGGGCAGAAAAGAGTGATTCAACCAGAGAATGTCTGAACAGAGCTGCAGACAGTGTTTTTGTCTGGGTATATTCCTTTGCTCAGGTGACAGTAATGCCACCATGGCCAGGGAAGCCCAGTGCCGCACCCGTCAGGGACTCATTCGCTGTAAGCAATGCTCACTGCAGAGAGGGCTCTAGAAAGGGCTCTGCCAGCGTGTAAATGCCCTTTGCCAGCACACTGTGAGACACCCCTCATCAGATTTCATAATTAAAAATGAATTAGAAAAGCACCAGCTGTACACATCAGTCTGCAGTGAGGATTGAGGAGAGACGTGTTCTGGTTAAGACCCAAGGGGATGTTCTTCCCACTCCCATAGTAAAGTCATTCATGCAGGCGACTCCTGTTAGAGTTAACAAGACTTAACTATTGCAACGGCCTTTGCTTGTCACCTATCCTGGGAAAGGGATAGTAGAAAATAAGGTTTGGGACTGTCAGACAGAAAGAGCAGGCAGAGAGATGTAACAGGACATAAGGCACCTCGTGTCCCTCCTCAGCATCTGCTGTGGAACACGCTAATGAAATACTGACTGAAAGACACAAAACCCCAACTGGAACTGGGAAAGCGCCTTGTGTTTTATTCTAAACAGCTTTAATGCTCTCCTGCCTAAAGGAAGCCCAGCCCATACCGTGAGGGAATGTGCTGATGCTGAGCCAGGGCAAAAGCATCTCTCCTTGCTCCTCCCTTCTCCTGCTCAGATATCAGACTTGGCAGCACTGGGGACAGGACTCCAGTCAGTCAAGCTCCAGCAAAAAACCCTCTCACTGTGAAAAAAAACCCCCAAACAACAACCCAAAAAATTTGACATCAATTTCTAAATAAAACCAAAGACAGACAAATACAAGCTGGGACACCAAACTTCATAAGACACCTCCTTGCTTCCACACATGCCTCTGGCTAAGCCTACTGTGAAATCACAACCCCAGCTTCTCCTGCATGCACGCACACATGCACAACCCTCTTTGTAAAAACCCTCTGCTCCGGGAGCTCCTGAGAGCAGCAGAAACAGTGACATAAGGACTACTGCTGTCTTCCCCTTCCTAATATTTTTGGCCTGTTCCTCCCACTTTTCCCCCATTCCTTCAAAGACATCTGTGGTGGTGTTGAAAACCGGTGGCTTTGCTGCTCCCCTCCCAGCTCTCCAGACATGGTTGTGCCTGCTGAGCCACTGCTATCAATCCTCTCTTTCCAGCTGCAAGCCTTGTGACTCAGATTCTCCAGAAAAACCCTTGGCTCAGCATCATAAGCAGGAGGGATTAAACCTCATGAAAAATGAGCTCGTACCAGCCCTTTTTATAAGTCTCTAATGGAGGGTCATATGAGCTGGTCAGACCCCCTGCCTTCCCCTTTTCCCCCCTCCCCCTTCTCTGATCTTCCTGTTGTTCTTGGCCACAAACTGCTGGGCGTTTCAGCCAGGGCACTTGGATCAGGAGAGGATATCCCATTCAAAAGCCCAAATCCCAGTGTGGCCTTTTCCTGCTGGAAGCAGTTGTAATTTTTTTTTCTTTTTTTTTTCTCTTCTTGGTACAGTTTTCCTGACCTACATACTCCAGCGTGCTGTAACTTCTGCTCTATCAATGACCCACATTTCAAACTGAAAAAGAAAAACCCCAGGAAGACATGGCAGTAGATGAGTATGGGAAGCAGGAACCCAGCCCCGTGGGGAGATCTCCAAGAAGTTGCCCAAAAGTAAGGCTGATTTAGTAGCTTCTTTTTATTCCCCTTCCCCAGCCCTTCAACCCAGCTGCTTCTACTTAAGAACCAAAACAAAGCACAGATCTCTCACTAATTCAATTTCAGACTGGGAGAGGTTTTGAACAAATCACTCAGGCTGCTCTAGACTGTTCCCCTTTACCCACAGCACACCCAGAAGGGGACACCCAGCACCCTCAAAGAGATCTGTGCTCCTGGCACCCCCCAGTAATTAGACAATTCCAGGATCTAAACCCCCATGTGGAAGCAGAGCGCCCTGAAAAGCATCAAACCTGCTGGGCAAACACCTCCATCCCAGATGGTGGGATGGGCAGTGGCAGAGGTGGTGGAAACCAAGCCAAAGGCTGCAGAGGGGGCACCAGGAGTGATTGCCTGGGCTGGAGGAGATGGACACAAGGGCAGAAAGGGGAGCTGGAGGAGCACGGCCCTGCCCTGGAGCCTCACTGTCCCTCAGGATCACCCTCTCCCAGCTTTAGCTGCAGCCCTGGAGCTGATGGGCCACAGATGCACAGGCCTCCCCATCCCACCTCCATCTCTTAGCGCCAGCCCCCTGTCTCTGTCTGTCCTTCATATGCTTCTCCTTGACAAATCAGGATTAACACAGCCGAGACCAAACGCATTTTCCTTCCTCCAAACCCATCCTGTCTTTACTCACCTCTTCCTCCCCTCTCTGTTGCAGCTGCCCACCCTAACCCCACCTCTGCCATGCAAACTCATCCTCCAGGAGCTAACAGATTCCTCCTCCCTGCTTTTCCTGTATCTAGCAAAAGCTTTTTCCATAACACATACCAAACCCAGCCTTGTCCTCGCTGCTGCAGCGGCAGGCATGCCCAAGCCATTGCTTTTTGTGCCAGGATGAAGAGCATGTTCACTTGGCACCTACAAATTGCCGCCTCCAGCACTGCGCTTGTCAAATCCGGTCCCTTTTCTTTAGCATTGAGGGAATATAGTCCACAGTGGCTTCCTCCACGGGCTCCTCACTGGCATCCACAGCCGTGATAGCAATTTCAGGTGATGGGGTCTTGTTCTAGTTCACCACAGATTTCTAACAGTAATTAAAGGATAGCCGGCTATCTGTTTAAGTATTCTAATTTATTGTTATTATTTAATTCTGTGCAAATCAATTTAGATGTTCAGAAGATCAGCAGCTGTGAAAGTGTTCAATTCAATGGACTCCCGTGTCAGAAAGATGATTTCTGCTGGCTGAACATCCGTACCTTGGGCTCTGTAACTCATTCTCCTTTTATTTCTTTAAAGCTATTTCTAAGCAGCTCTGTGCTAGAATAGTACACAGTAGTGTCATTTAATAAGACACTAAATGCAATTCCAGACTGAAGATGGCTCTTAATGGCAAATTAGCTTTCCTTCCAGGCTTTGATACTATCTTCTTTCTTTCCCAAAGCGTCTCAGGCTCCAGCCTGTCCTAGAGCAGTTACCCACAAGTGGAAAGGGCTCTGACCCAGAACTTGGGGAGATGCCCTCAGTGCATGCAGGGCACAGAGAGGGACACAGGCACTGCTGCCCAGCAGGTCACAGGGGAGCCAGGACTGGGCAAAGACACACGTGCAGGGATGTGGAAATATGAATTTTAGAAATAGCCTTTCAATACCTTATAACTAAAAAAAACCCTTGTTGAATTGGGGTATTGAATTATCTGTCCTTCCACCCCTGCCCTATCTGGTCTTAGGCAGTGAGAAGAAAGGGGATCCTTTTTTGCTGTGTGTTCAGTGAAGGATGTCAGAGTCTCCCATGAGAGGCTTGCTTTGGAAATGCAAGTGTGCTCCAACACACTACGACTGCAAAGCACCCACCTCGCAGGAGCATAAAGGAATTCACCCCCAGGAAAAAAAGCTGTGCCAAGGGGGTGACTGGCTTTCGCTCATGGGCACATTTCTAAGGAAAAACCAGGGAGGGCTGGGTTTCCTTTCTGTTCTGTCCTTACATCACACCAGCCAGGTCTCCTGCTGAGACACGCTCTTCTGCCTTTTACTTCCTGCACCAGCTACACAAATCCCTGCATGACCCCAAGTGTTTAGTGGGGACTTCCCTGCTGATTATTTGGTGGTGCTATGGCTTAGCAGGGCGAGGAGGTCAGTACTGGTGGTTTTCTTTCCCTCTTTCTGCCTACAACACGCCCCATTTTCAGAGACAATGAGCACCTTCCTCCCAGTCCCCACGGAATCATAAGGGCAGTGAGAGGGACTGGTGGGGCTGGTGTGGGGCAATGGTGATGCTGGAGGGAAACACCTCCATGATGGGGCCACCATCCTCCTGTTACAAAGAGTACGTGTCACCCAAAGGGGGGACAAAGGCACGAGTTGGGCCACTTTATGAAATCTTTCCCTAAATAAAAAGCTGAAACAAGGAAAGCCACGGTTGTACCAAGCCCATGCGATCTGCAAATGTCCAGGGAGAGGGAAAGGATCAAACAGAAGGACACAGACACCCCAGCAGTGGTCTGCAGGGATTCCATGGGCTGATACCAGGCCAAGCCAGATGTCCCAGGAGCACAGTGGGAACACAGCTATGTGGCTTCCACACCCCAAACACAGACAGGCCAGTGCAAGGGGAACACAGGCATGAAAATAGGCAGAGCTTGGCTCCCCTAACCCACTGCTGCCCCTTGGACTGTCTGAACAAGCAGCACCAGATCTCAGCATCCTCCTGGCCCCTGATCCACTCCTACCCAGCTTCTGTCCTGCTGCCAGAATGGGGTGACACCACCTGCACAGGACTTGGTGACTGAAGGGTGGCCAGGGAGGACATAAAGTATGAGAAAATTAGAGAGGGGATGCAGAGAAGAGAGAAACTGTCAATGTGGGGGGGAACCTGGAAATGAGTGGTGGTCAGCAGTGCTGACCTGTTCTGAGATAACCAAAACCCAGTGGCAAATTAACTCCCTAATTTTGTGGTTTATTTTGAGACCTCAGCGGCTTTGAATACGGTGTTTGTGAAGCAAAAACCAAGCCAGGGGAGATCCCAGACAGAGGGGCTGAAGACTGACACATAAGGAAGAGACACAGAGTACCTTCAGTCGAAAAACAGGATCACCACAGCACCAAGAAGAACAAAGTCCCCCTTAGTTCTGGCTCTAGAGTTGAACCTCTGTGTTGTAATGCCCAAGTGAGAGTCAAGTTTAAGATGTGTTTCTGCTTTCTTTGCTTGATCCCAGACCTGTGCCCACCCCAAACTGTGGTGTTGATTCCCCAGCATCTCTCTGGAAGTCTCTGTGGGAAACCAAGCCACCTCCAAGGGCCGTGGCAGCCAAGTGCCAGGCCTCCAACGTGAGCTGACCCCCTTGTGGGATGGCCACAGCACTGATGGCATCAGTGACCAGATTAGACTCATATCACAGCAAGTGCAAACAGGACCTTGTATGGCTGAGGATCTCCAAGGGAGCCTGACTAAGCTGGATATCCATACCCTACTGAGCCAGGGATATCAGGGGCCCCATTTGCCCAGCCCAACCTCCCCTTGTGCACTACACTTAATATTTCTAATGAGCAGCCACCTGAAAAGGTCTGGAATGAGCCCACTGTGGAGATGAAAAAGGATCTGGGCAGAGTTTAGGACCTGCCCCAATGCTGGGTGTCTCTAACATTGCACATCTACTTGTCCAGCAAAATGGTCTGGGAGGAAAACTGGTGTTCTTTGGCTAAAAATGCCCTGTCAAGCCCAGACTCCCTTAGGGGATTATATGCAGAATAGCTTGGAGATTAATCTTCCACAGTTTAGTGCAAAAAATACTTAAGGATCCCTTTGAGAAAGATAAAAATTCAGTTTATAGACCCTGGATTTTCCAAAGCACCTCAAAGGGGCCTCCAGGTTTTAACCCTATTCTTACGATTTTGTTAAAAATAGCAGGGACTGTTCAGTGTTAGGCATCCTGCACAAAAACCAAAGAGACCTTCTCTAAAGTTAGAGAGCTAGAATCAGGAATCTAAATCTGTTTCTCAATCCCCTACCAGTAAATGGCCCAAATGCCCAGAAATGCTGAGCAGTTGTGGCTCACATGGCAGAGCCAAGACAGTGCTATGCAGTCTGGCAGCAAAATGAAGTGAGCCACAAACCTGGAAGCCCAAATGACCCATTTTTTTACAAACCATGGTTTCCTGACCTGGTTGTTCATGACTGCAAAAAAATTCATGTGTGGATCCAAAGCTTGCATCTTAAAAAAAAAGTCAGGCTGGAAAATTCGCCATGAGAATGTGAAGAGAGAGGGTTGAGGCTTCTCCCCCCTCCAGGATGAGTAATGAAAAGCTTTCAGGACACTGACAGAAAGAGCTAAGAAAACAACAGCAATGTGCCAGAGCAGTCACATTGCACACAACTGATGCACAGCAGTAACCCACAGCCCTCCTTCAGAGGCTGGGAGGGAGCAGGTGGCAAATGAGCCAATGTTTTGGTGCTGTAAAAGCTCTCAAGTGGAGCAACAGTCATCAGGCTCCAAGAGTATCAGCAGCCTCCCTCCAGCACAGCAGAGAGAGTGAGGTCGCTTGCCTGCAGGCTGTTGAAGCACACACAACACTTTTAAGATCCCTGAGATAAGTAAACCTGACAATGCCATGTTTTGACTGGAAAGAAGCCTCCAGCATTAGAAGGAGAAGTGGTGAAAGGATGTATTTCCTGCTTCCACCTCCTCCCCATCCTGTAATCTGTGCAAATTTTGGGAGCCACGTGTAAATTTTCAGCATTTTAATATGCTGTAAAATCAGGAGAAGCAAAAGCCTGAACTAGCTGAGAAATGGGACAAATGCTCTTTTCAAATCAAACAAGGGAGAAATCACAGTACTGTTTCTGAGAGGATCAAAGGAATATTTATGTCACCCTTACCATGTGCGCTAAGAAGCCTTTTGGGAAGCCCTTGTGAGTCACTGATATTGGCCATCTGGCTGCCGTGATTAATGCATTTCCAGATATGCCCCTTACCAGGATTGGATGCTGTTTTATCTATGAGCACAGAAGTAAAACCAGCCTTTCCAGAAACACTGCTGACCACACAAAGGAACAACTAGAATCATACACGTGCACTTGCTCAACCATCTGTACTACAGACCTCTCGAGAGTCTTCCTCAATACTCAGGGCCTCTCAAGTACCTCAGCCTGCCAAGTCCAGCTATAAGAAGGAGGAGAGGTCGGCTGGTGTAACAGTTCATGCTGTAGAGAGAGGCAGGAGGGGAGTGTGTGAAGATGAGGCAGTCTCAGGAACCACAGAATCACAGACTACTTAAGGTTGGAAGGCATCTCTGGAGATCTGGTCCAGCCACCCTTGCTCAAGCAGAACCACTTAGGGCCAGTTGCCCAGGACCATGTCCAGATGACTTTTGAGTATTTCCAAGAAGGGAGACTCTACAACCCCTTGGCCACCTGTGCCAGTGCTCAGTCACCCTCATAGTAAAACAGTTTCCCGATGCCCAGGACACTTCTGTCACCTGAACTAGGCATCAGGTAGCCAAAAAGTTGTCCCTGTACCACAGACAGATAGGACATGCTGCCCTCAGGTTTCACTGAGACTTGTCAGCTGGAGGAGAACAGCAAACTCTGGTTCCCTTCTAGGTTTGAGGGGACTGTTCTCCCTGGACAAGTATTTCTTGCAAACCATTGCACATAAGCTCCTCCCAGTGTTGTCCTGTTTTATGTCTTCTTTATTTCTGGTTCCAGGCCATTTTTCCCAGTTAGCTAAAGTAGATCTCTCATCTCTGTTTCCCAGCAAGATAACCAGACCTCCCAGCTCTATTCCCACTCTCCCTCTGTGCTTCTGCTTTCGCTGCCCTTCTTCAGTTTGCCTTCTTCCCCAGTCTGGCCACCAGTCATCCTTCCACTGATTCAGCTTCACTTTAAACCACCTGCTCCTATTCACCACCTTCGTGCTACTTGATTCATGCTCTGACAGTGCAGTCAAATGCTCCAGGAGACAAGAGCTGTCAAAGATCCTGCTTTCTGGTCGTTTTTAGCATCCCCTACCTCTGTGACAACAACAGCCTGACTGCTCTTCCTCTGCACAAGAAATAGCACATGAGTCATCCGGGGAGGATAAATTAAGACCATCCCAGAAATACCCTGCCTGGCCGTAGGGCTGAGCTTTCTGCCAGACCTCAGCACTGCTGGCAGAGCGTGACAACATCCCAACAAAGATAATAATTAATTAGCAACCTTTCACACTCTGAACCTCTGGATTTGCACAGCCTCCTGATTCTGGGAAGCCAGGATCTCAGCAATGCCCACACCATCTGTCTTTTGTCTGCAGAAGAATTTATCCCTGTTTTCAGAGGCCAGCAAGGAAACTGGGTCTGTTTAGCATTCTCACCTAGTTACAGTCAGTACGGTCTGTGCTGCTACTGCAAATAAATATGTGCCTCTTGCCTAGACTTCAGGAAAGATGCTGTGTGCCAATTTTTTATTTTTTAAAAAAATATTCCATTGAAAAACATGATTACTTCAAATCCGGGGAATGTTTTATGGAGACTTCCGACTTCCTTAATTGGTAAATAATGCTACTTGTGCCTTGTTTATTGTTTATTGTTTAGTGCCATGTCTCTTGTTGAAAGAAATGGCAACAATGGTTTAAATGCTTGATCCAGAGGGAAGTGGGAAGTTTCCAGCCTCACACCTAAGTCTGATCTCCCTCTCTATCATGTTTTTTCCTCTGTACTGCCTAACATGCTGGGAGTGCTCTCACATTACAGGCTTTCCTGACGAATAGGTCAGGCAGGAGTGCGGGAACCACGAGCCAATGGAAAGGATTTGGGATGGAATACCAGAGAACTGAGTCAGCCCATTCCTGTGTCCCACTTCAAGTAAACCTCTTCTCTTGGCTGCCTCTCAGCTTCTTCATATAAGCAAAATATGGATCACAGCCTCCTCTGCTCCTAGCCAGGTGCATGGAGCTGTAGGGATGAAAAACTCTGTCTCCTGGCCAGTGACCCATGACTGGGAACACTGCAGTCCTCCGCAGTAAGAAATTCATAGAAACCCGGGGGAGAGATGAAAGCAGAAGCAGGAGGTCCCCAGAAGTTTGGACTCTGGTGGCAGGCAGCAGGGTGGGAGAGGATGAGAGAGCAAGGGAAGGAAGGAGAATGGAGAGCACAGAGCAGAGGGGAAGGGGACAAGCAGGAGACAACATGTCACATCCACAGGCGTCTGAGACACTGTGGCTGCTCTTATAAACAGGTTAAAGGGAGGAATTAGCTGGAGAGCAGGAACAACAGAGGTCAGGAAAGAAGGGAAAGGACCTCAGTTGTTCACACAGGAGCTGGTTTAGGACTGCTTTTGATTGTGAATTTTCTCATTCTTTGCCCCATTTGGTTTTAAAAAATCCCGTCCCCATGATTTCCCCTGGGAAAGCAGTCAACAATACAACAGCTGACAGAACATCTTTCCTGAGACTGAGACTAAACTTTCCTTTTGCGTATCCTCTAAGCCAGCCTTTTGACTCCTCATTGCTCATGATGTGCCATGTGAAACACTCCCCGCTTCACCTCTGCCTAAATACACTCAAATGCCAGCAGGCTGGTCCTGCCTCCCACTGCTCCCTTCTCCCGCCCATCCTCTCTTAACCAAACGCTGCTGATGACACTTTTCATCCATCTCTTCTGCTCAGCCAGACAGGGAGCCCAGGGACAGCGGTGCCAGAAGCCTCGCTGTGGTATTTCCATCACATACCTGTGCTAATAAACTGATGGCACCACCACTGCTGTGGTGTTTTCTAACCGGAACAGTTGGCTGAATGCTCTTCCTTTTTTCCCTGTTACAGGTGAAAGCTGGCTTCTGTCTTTTACTACCAAGCATGAGCACCCAGCCTGTAACCTAAAGACACACTGTAGGAATGAAAAGGCAGCAGATGAAGGTGATCTTTTGCTCACAGTTTTTAACCTCCATCTACCTTGCACCGAAACAAAAAGCTCCCCTCTAGCATTTTCTGGGGGTTAGTCTAGCAGTCATACTTCTGTGCCTGTTTTTAATCTTCCTTGACACTTCTGCAGCAAGGCACATGCCCTGAAGACTTAACTTGTCCCAGCTGAGCTGTTTCAGAGCTCATAATGTGAAAACAGAATAAAAAAAACCTGCTGTCTCCCTTGACAGTGCAGGCTCGCTGCAGCCCCTGATGAAAGTATGAACTGTACAAAGAGATGTCCAGCCAATGGACTAACTGCTTCAGCTGGGGACTAGCCAGAACTAGGAGTAAACATTTGGGCTGGAGACTAGAAAATCTGTGCTGTGAAGGATGTTACAGGCCTTTGTCTGGGATCCCGCCCCTGGTGTTCAGGAGAGATGAGGTAAGTAACTGAAACGGGGAAACCGAAGTAAAAATAAAGGTGTCCCAAGAAAGGTCCTAATCTGATTAATGTTGTGTTTGGCTCCTGATTCCCTTCTTCTCTTTCAATGTGTCAGGTGATGGGTTAAGGGATGGGAACCTGATCCTGAGAGCTACTTTTGGCAGAGGAAATCAGGGCAGTTTTTTTAGTGAGCTTGTTCTGTGAGGTGTAAGGATTTTTGCTTCCCTGAGAAGGAACAGGAGGGAAAAGAGGGAGAGTTTGTGCCTGGTCAGCCCTCACCAGGCTCCTCTCCTCCCTCTGCTCTTGCACACTCGGCCACCCTCGGCAGGGAGAGATAAAGAGGGCGGGAGAGAGACAGCTCGTTTCCCAACACTTGTTTCATTCAAACAGCCTTATTTTTGGTAATGCTACACCGAGGCTGCAAACAGCTCAAGTGGCGGATGGTGCTAAAACTCTGTCCTGGGCATGTTCCCAGCTGGAAAGATATCACAGCACTCCAGCCCACCAGGGAGACAGCGACGTCGGCATTGCAGCACTGGAGCAGAGCGGTGCTTCACCCGCCCGGCAGCCTGTCCCGGACAGTGAGCAGGGCCAGGTGCTCCAGGAGAAGGGAGGAAACACCCCCCACACTCCTATCTGCACAGCATCACGCGAGGAGGGAAGCCCTGCCCTGTCAGGCACCATGCTGAGGCGTGAAGACAGCAAGCCCTTAGAACCCCACTCTAGCCAGCGCAGCCACCGGTGCGGCTTGCTGGCCAAAAGCAGACACACCCCGGCCCCAGGAGTGAGCAAAATTGCTGGAAAAGGGTCAAAATTGAGCAGAGGCTCTCCCAGTGACATTGGTACTGCCTCCAGTGGGAGCTCTGATGCATCTGGACAGGCTGCCCAGAGAAGCTGTGGCTGCCCCAACGCTGTCAGAGTTCAAGGCCAGGTTGGATAAGGCCTTGAGCAACCTGGGATAGTGGGAGGTGTCCCTGCACACTGCAGGGGGGTTGTGACTAGATGATCTTTAAGGTCCCTCCCATCCCTTAACATTCTGGTTCTGTGAGTCTGTGATCTCTGAAGACCACGTCTTTCTCCAGTAACTTGACAGACCTGGGGCTGTTTCCGTAGTAAGGATGTTACAGAAACTGTAATTCTTCTGGCTGGCCAAAATGCGATCTGCACTGTGACCTCCCTACCTCCCTATCAGCCTCAGGTGACCATCCAGGATGTCTTCTGCCTCTCAGAGTCTGTAGCTTGTACAAGACAGCAGGTCACCTCTTCAACACGTGCTTCTCTCCCTTTATTCCCTTTTCTGCCCATCCCATCCACACTATCTTTGAGGAATTCAGTTTCATTCCCAAGTCTCTCAAAGGCCTAATCGTGGAGTGCAGTACAGGCTCTAAACTACAGTGTTTCTTGGGTTAAAGCTGTCTGCTATGTTTATATGGCACATTTCACTCCATCTCACACAGAAAACAGCCCTTTTAGCAGAAACACAATATGTGAGAAATGCCACATCCACTCTGCTAAAATATGACCACCTCTTAAGTGCACAGACAGAGGTGTGAACAGAGCTACAAACACTGACCAAAAACTTTGAACCCAGACCCCATGGGCTCAAAAAAATCATGTTTTTAACATGTGTAATAAACACCAATCCTTCCCGTTGGGGCACGTAATTCCAGGACAACAACTACAGTGAGAACGTTTCCCGGAGTTTTAGATCAGAGGAGAGGTTGCTATAGGCTGTGTGCACACCAAGCATCCTTATCCCCTTATCACTCAAAACCTCATTCAGAGCATTAACACTGGCCTAAGTTGCCCTATGCAGCATCTTAATTATTATTTAACTAGAAATTTATTTAGCTCTTGAGGTTGTATAAAATATATTTAACAAGGTTTAGATAGGCTCATTTATGTGATTACAGGTAACTTTGGCCAAGCACAGTTCAGCCTTACAAATCCAGGATCACAGCTGTACAGCCAGTGAAATTTATCCTCACCGACCCCAAACATCGCCTCACAGCTTTGGCACATTTGGTGTAAGGGGAAAAAACATACCAAAAAAAAAAAAAGACGTTTTCACAAGTTTTGTGAAAACTGGCAGCTGAATAAAGGAAATGCCCCCAAATTAAAGTGCCAGTGCAGAAGGCAAACAGAGCCCAGTCATGTACTCTAATCTAGTGGCATCCAGCTGCTCAGGCAAGGCATGCACAGTTTTAGCCTTGATCCTGTGTGTCACAGCTCTCTGAGCAAGAGGGTGGGCAAAGGGCTCAAATCCTTAAGAAGCAGGCTCATCACTTCTGACACTTGTGGAGCACTGGTGGCACTGCTGTCCAGCTGAGAGAAAATGACTGAAACCCTTTGGCTTTCCACATCCTTTAGGTTCCTACCAGTTTTGGGAGAGTGGGTAAAACAGGGCCAAAAATACTGTCAGATTAGGAGGAAAGAATGGTTTGAGTCAGACTGAACCTTTGATGATCTAGTCCAACCCCCCTGCTATGGTCAGAGACATCTTCCATTAAACCAGGCTGATCCAAGCCCTGTCCAGCCTGGCCTTGAACACTTCCAAAAATGGGGCATCCACAGCTTCTCTGGGAAAATGCGACTGTTGTATCAGAAACAAACAGAAGCTGTGGACTTGCTCTCACTGCAGGACAAGCATGGCACAAAGCCTGCCTGGAAAAATTTCCCTCCCATTGCTCCTCAAGGCTGGTGGATTCTGAGCCATGAGCTTAAAAGTGATTAGGGGACATCTGCCAGACCTCTTAGGCCTTTTGTTTCCTCAAGAGACCAGGATAAAATGGTAGCAGGGAAATGACATCAGCTATAGTTTGCATTTTTGTTTCTTTATTAGAAATACTCTTACTTTTACCTTCATTTCCAATACTGTAACCTAACATTTAACCCATTCTAATAAGGTGGAAACTACTGTGTGATGTTCACAGTGAGTTCTGCAGATACAGCAACACCGAATTTATATAAACTGGTTTTGTAAAGAAAGCTTTTGGGGTATCTGCAAGTCTAAACATTCTGGAGATCCAAAGAGCCTCACTAAAGCTGCACAGTTGGCAAAGAGCATCAAGTGCCCAGGCCTCCTTGGATGTTGTGCCTATTCCTGATGCTTTGTTTTCTGGCAGTGGCTGAGAGGTTGCACACCCCCTTCCATGGTATGCCCAGCAGAAAACACCTGGAATATAGAGCAGCTAGAGCTCCTGCTGTCCAGAAAAGGGAAGAAGAAAAGCAAAAGCTCAGGAGCACTGTGTTTCCATCTCCTGCTCACACCTTTGACATCTCTGCACGGGAGAGAATGAAGACAGATGGAATTACAATACGTAGCTCAATAACTCCTCTCCGGAAGCACACTACTGATGTACACACCTTTGTTGGGTAGTCTTGCTCATTGTCACTTGAGAAAAAGCTGACCAAAAGGCAGACATGACTGAATTTTGCTCCTCAAGGACTGAGGGCCAAAGTTCGTTTTAAAGGTGGCATTGAGCAGCTCCAAACATCCTCTTCAAACACTCTCAGTCCCAGGAAAGCCCTGTGTCCATGGCCAGGAGAGAACCTTGCCTTTGTTTGCCTGGATCTCAGCTGTCCTGCCAGGGTGTGCAGGCCACGTTCAATGAGGGCTTTTCCCACCTCCCTCCCAAAACAGAGGCTCCTGGCCGTGCTTTTACATTTACCACCTCTCCACATGACCATGCATTTTTCCTCTCCTCCGTGCAGTGTCAGCTTTCCCTGCACTAGCATCTATGTTACCTCTACATAAGTATTTTTGATATTTCTAGCAACAGCCTTCCTCTTTGTTTTATATATATGCTTTCTTCTTCAATATTTGTTCAGGGATATGCCAACAGGCAAAAGGCCAAGTAACTGCTCCATCCCCAAAATGGGATATACCTGCTCAGAAATATACTTAGCTGTGTTTTCTATAGGCTAACTAAATCACACACTCTTCAGAAGCAGCTTTATTTCAGTAGGCGAAGGACACTGCAGATATGAAAACTAATGGAGAATCTGTTTCTGGGGTGGGTGGGGGGGAGGAAAAAGTTCTATTTCCCCAAAATCTTAGAGGGTCTAGTTTCTGTGACTGAATTTTAAATGCAGTGCAGGAGGATAAATGGAGTGTGAAAGATTGCCTAGCCCCTAATCTCTCCTGTGTTTACATCTGGGTTTTAAGTTATAGTCAATACTCCTAAGCCTATTTGAAAATTAATCTCCAGTGAACAGGTGAATAGATAATGGAGTGGTGATTCTTCTGTCGCCATTTATCTTTTCACTTAGAGAGTTAATTGAAAACAGGAACTCGCTCAGTGCCATTTTTCAAGGCACACAGTGTTAGAAAGCACTGGTATCATGCAGCAATTTGTCTTTTGGTTCACTGGCACTTCACAAAGGCTACGAGCCACGGAATATACAAGCCCTCAGCTTTGCACAGAGACTAGAACTGATAGAATAACGTAGCTGTCTCTCTTCACATTTATCACACTTGCCTTATGTTAACAATCCTTTCCCACCAAACCTGCCGTCATCCTTCATTTTTCTTTGGGTTTTGGTCTGAGTTGTCACACAATATCCAGGAATACAAACACTGTGCTTTTTAATTATCATTTAAATCTTATTGGCGTAAGAAATAGGAAGCTGCAAAACTCTACACGGCCACCAGTGAGGAAAAAAAAGGGTGTTTATAAAGACCTACTGTGTTCGTGCCCCTGCCTTTCTTAGTCTACTTTTCCTGTCTAGAACTATAAAGGCAGCATCACATCTCAGAGTGACAATCCCAATGGATCAAAGGGCACGAAGGAAGCAACTGGTACATGGCTGGAAGAGGGCCACATCCACACAGCCTTCTTCCTGCTGCAAGCCCCTGCTTCATCCCCTTGTTCCTCACCTGCTGTCATGAATTGTAAGGCAGTAGCTGTGCATCAAATGGAGAGCGAGAGAGATCAAAGAATGACTGATTCCAGAAATTCAGCATGGATGGCAATCCCAGCTCAGGGAATAAACCTGCAGGAAATAATCCACTGTAAAAAGCACATTAATCCACTGTAAAAAGCACACTGCAAGCCAAGAGTAGAACCTTGAGGTTGAGGTGGTGCCTAAACATGAATTGCCTTTATAAATCTTGTGAAACCTCAGATCATGATTGGAAATGGCTAAGATGATGATTAATAGCATTTGGCACAAATACCTCCACATGCCTAAGATAAGGAACGTATTATTAGTTTGAGCTTCGTAAAAGACAAAAATTCAGTAAGAAAACCCAGAATTCTGTTTCCAAAGAGTTCAATTTTCTGTGAAACGAACTTGAGCCCTAACATTGCTACTTCCATAGGAAATTACTTAGACTACAAGAAAAACAAATGTTGCCAGCAAAACACATGGTTTCATAGTTTGTAATTTGACAAAGGAACAACCTCAAAACACTTTGCAAGATGTAACAATGAAGATAGAGGCAGGTTTTCTTAACACCTGAAATTGCCATTAGACTTTAAAAAAGAAAGCTCCCCTTTTGCATCCCCCCGGGCTGAAACGCTGGACTAGCACAGGAGCACCTGTAGCACAGATGGAGCAAAAAGGGTCTCCCCATTCCATGCCCAGTTTTCCCCCCAGGAGTTTAAAGCTGGTTTGGAAGGGGTAGATGTAAAGCAAATTTTCGGCCTCTGCCTTTGCAGGGGTGATACCAAGAGATGGAATATGAAAGTATGGTATAAGTCTTATCATTGGGGGTGGAGGAAGATGGAAAAAAAGGGCTCTGCTGCCTGAATTTAACAACAGTCATGTCTCACAGAATTAATATTTTCATCCCTTTCTCAGTTGAAATCTTCATCTTTCTGATCATTAATGACAGTTTACTTCCTGGTTTATAAACTAAGGAACACTGTAGCCTTTTTCCAGTTCTTCCCTCTCTTCCTGCTCTTGAACATAGTACAGGAACAGAGAAGAATAAAAACAAGCAGGCATTTCAAATTCAGAAAAGAAAATTCCAAAGGCAGAGCCCTCCCCCAGTACTAACAAATCTCCTGCCCACTTCTGCCTGTGTATCATAACCTGAAAAATGGAATAAATAACACAGTCCTACCTTCCCACAAAGGCATTATTCAACCTGCCTCACAAGTCTGCTGAGAGCAACATGGAAATTAAAACACTTTACTTCTGAAGAAATTTTTTTGATTACTAAAACCTAGGAAAATATAATGTTGATTATGATGACGTAAATGTCTGTGTGCTCTAGGATGACCCTGCTTGAGCTGGGAGGTTGGCCCAGATGACCTGCTGTGATCCCTTCCAACCTGACCCAGCCTGAGGTTCTGTTTGTGACCAAATCTGGCCATGACTGTCAATGATCAGTCCGTCACAGCAGTACCTTCTTCATTCCTCCACTGATGTAGAATGTGAACCCTCCCCATGCACACACCACAAGGGCCATCACCAGCATCTCCAGGCACTCAAGCCTGGCTTAGACACCCACACCCAGAGGGGCTCTGGTGTCCCTGGAGCACCTCAGCTTGTCCAGACCCTCCATAATCTCAGCCAAGGTGCTACTAAAATCCACAAAAATACTCTCAGCACCTTTCTTTCCATCTGTAGCAGAGGCAATACTGTTAAGCTGCTCAGCACCATCTTTCCTGTCCTGAAAGACTGTTAATGACAAATGGAACCCCAGGTTATGAACTAAGGATTAAATGAACATGATGGACTTTTACAGGTACAGTCCATGACTGAGGGAATGTGGGAATGCTGCCTCTGTGTGTATATATATCTATATATCTATATATCAAAAGACAGGAAAGATGATCACGTATTGGGAAGCGTGGGAGCTGGCATGACTTACATGGAATGGAAAAAGGGGTAGATAATGTCCTGGTTTTCACCGGGATAGGGTTAATTTTCTCCCTAGTAGCTCCCTAGTAGCTGGTACAGTGGTGTGGTTTGGATTCAGGGTGAGAAGAATGTTGATAACACAAGGATGTTTTACTTGGTGCTGAGCAGTGCTCACTGCAATCAAGGACTTCTGAGTGTCTCATGCTCTGCCAGTAAGCAGGACACAAGGAGCTGAGAGGAAGCATGGCCAGGACACTGACCTGCACTGGCCAGAGGGATGTTCCACACCACAGAACATCATGGTCAGTGTAGAAGTTGGGAGAGCTGGCCAAGAGCCACTGACTGCTGCTCAGGGACAGGCTGGGCATCAATCAGTGGGTGGGGAGCAACTGTACTGGGAATTACTTATTTCTCTTGGATTTTATTTCTCTCTCTCATTCTCATTGCAATTAGTAGTAGTAATAGATTTTATCCTGTTTTAATTATTAACCTGTTCATATCTCAACCCACAAAGTTCACCTGACAGCGTGCTCTTAGGTGACACAGAAATCACGGGCTGAGAAAGAAGGGACCCCACCAGTAAAGTCTTTGCATTTCAGAAACATTTTGGTCTTGTTTCACGGATGTTTTAATACACCCACACAACCCAGACCGAGCTGTGGGAATAGTGGCAGTGCAGCTTTGGAGCCCAGACCTGAAAAGAGTCCTGAAAAAAGTGAGGAGCCACGTCCTGGTTGTGCTGCAGTGAACCTGCACTGACTCTGTAGGGCCACGGTTTCACCCTGGATGTGACCGTAAGTAATGGCAATGACAACAGGCATTATCTACACATGATGTAAGTTTAGGGGAGTTAGAACCTTTGTGATTGTTGACACAACTAAGCACATTAGGAGGAAACTTTCCATAGAGAAAGGTTGTTCTATAATTATTCTCTCTGCAGGCATTTTATCTTCCTTTGAAACACCTGGAATTAGACAGTCTTAAAGACAAGGCACTGGATTCACAAGCTGTGCTGGAACAGACATAATCTTTAACAGAGCAACACAGGGTCTTTTCTACTTCATTCCTGTGTGTTATTAAAGTGTGCTAATAGGAATGGCCATAATTATTTGAGAAATACCTCCTTTCTTCCCTACCCTGATTCACAGGTTTCAATCAGTTCCTCCTACGAATGAGGAAAATTTCCCACACGGAGATTCCTGTAAAGCACCTTTCCTTAGACCTCTTGCCGTTTCCTAAGAGCGGATTGCCTCAGAATGAGCTCAGTTTAAGCTGCCGAGGGCTTGGCCCGGGGTGAAGAAGCATCGGAGGTGTGATTGTTATCGGCTATAATGACAGCCGGCCCCACCACATATCCCGATGGCGAAGGACAAGGCTGTGCGCAGCCCCGGCAAGGGTTCTGCGTGAAGTTTGGAGTTTCTGGATGCCACCTAGAGGATTATCCTTGTCCTTGTGCTCTCTGCGGCTCTTCCTCAGGAAAAGTGCTTTTCCACCTTTCCTGGTCCCTGCAGGGGGCAGGGAGCATCTGGTGGGTCCCGGCCGGCTCTGCTCCCGTGGGCAGCGGAGCGCCGAGGGCTCACGCTGGATGAGCAGGTGGAACCACGCACAAGGATGCAGTGGCCACCACCAGTGGGACCTGGCTGGGGCCCAGGAGCCACTGCAGTCCCATTGCCCCTCACGGTCAGCCCCAGATGGTGTCTCACGCTCTCTTTTCCATCATGAAGCTCCAGCCGCCTCCAGAGAGCCACAAGTGATATTTGGAAATCAGCGCATGTAGCAGAAGGGTGCCCCAGACCTGGCACTCCCTGGTTTAATTTCCTGTGGCTCTGGGCCGTGTGTTTGCAGGATGCTGGTTCAGAGCCACTAAGGGCAGAGAATAAGGTTTATAAATGATGCAGGGGCCATCTTTGGGCCTCCTGCTTAGGTGTGTTATCAGTGTTATCAGCTGCAGAATTGACACTTGGCTTCCACCTAGGAGCGGGGAGCCCCATCCCTCAGTATCTGAGTTTTCAGTGGCAGTTTTCTGTGCAGAACCACCTAAGTGCCAACACTGCCCTGTCCCTTACAAGCTCCTGATACCAAAACCACCGAGAGACATTCTCAGAGCAGGCACTTGGTGTGCGATTGTGAGGGGATGCTCAGAGCTCAGATACAACCCTGCAAAGATAATGTGGGGTGGTGATTATTCCGGTAACACCCGGATTTGTGTTTGCTGTGGCTGGAGCACCCTTTGAGATCTTGAAGACCAAAGCTGAAGCTTCAGGTTCTGCAGGAATTCTGCCTGTCTGCATGGTCTGTAGACAAACCACCAGTTGATACCTCTCAGCTCTCTTCCCAGAGTCTTTATGCCCTTTAGAATTCAGTAGCACAACAAATCCAGAATCTGGCTGTTTGCTAATATATCTCTGAGATTTTTTTGGTTTTAGACTATCCACTGCTTGTGAGCAGGGGCTGAATTTTGTGGATCCAGAGAGAGAGAGAGAAAGAATTGAATGACCTTTAAGATCTATTTTCAAGCTTTCCCAGAAATTGAAGAATTCCTGGTGCAGGAATTAATATGTGAATGCATTTGGTATATTTATGCCCTTCTGATCTATGAAAACTGCAAAATGCCAGATTTTCTTTGTCTTGCCATGTTCCCACCTTACCTGCCAGAGGAGGAGGTGAAATCCTGATCTCTTCTGTCCCCATGGCAGCCTCTGGAAAATGGGAAATCCAGGTACTGGTTGCTTGGATGGGATTTGCCATTGTAGGAAAGACAGTGTTTTTGTTGACTGTGACTGTTTCTCAGGCAAGAATTGCTTCAAGAAAAGGGAATGAAAATACCAAGCAAGAATCAGGTGACTGCCCAGATCATCTTTAACTCCCAACTTGGCTGACACTGCAAAGCAAATTGTGGTAAAAGCAGTCAGGACAGAGATAGCACCTCAGCTGTAAATTAAACATGTCTTCTGTACTTTACATCAGACTTTGTTGCCATGAAGTGTTTTTTTCAGGCCCTTTCCCTTGTTTAAGGCAAGAGTCATGGTTGTTTTCTTTAGGTACCCCTTCTGTGCTGTCTGTCTTTTCCTGCTCCAGGTCATGCAATTCAAAGGACATTTTTCACTTCCTTTTTGGTTTTTTGCTTGCTTATAGGTTTGGCTGTGGGCATCTTTTCCCAAGTACAGCAATGAACACAGTTCAGCCATCTAAACCCAAAACTAGAGAAAGCAGCCAGGTCTCCTGCTAACTTCAGCTTGGATATAATACTCAGCGAAGGCATCCAGGAATTTTAAGGGCAAATCGATCTTAAATTTGGCTGGGTGGCAGAAGGGGCTAAGTTTTCAAATGCCTCTCACCAGGACATGCTGCCAGGAGTGGGTTTGTGCACGCAGAAAAAAGCTTTAGTTCTCAGTATTCTGCATGCTGAGCTCTTCTGAGCGTCTGGCCCCTTGTTTGCTCTTCTCAGTGGGGCTTGAACGTCTTTGGAAAGTCTCATCCCATATATTAGATTTCCCTTGTCCATAGGAAAGGACAAGGAAAGGAAAGCAGGTTTTGGTTTATCCAAAGGGAGTTTTTCAAGACATAGATCAAGGATTTTATTTCGGGAATTTCATGTAAGACGCCAGCTTGAAATTTGCTAGAATGTAATTGAAGCTAAAGTTTCAGGAAACACGTTCTGAACAGTGATGTTGATCTCAGACTAATTTGCTACTTGAGATTATGAAACTTAATTGCTAGCGAGAGGTTCGGGAAGAGGTTGGAGATTAATGAAGAGTGGAACATTGCACACTGGAGAGCAGAACAGTGGTATTTAATGAGTGCTCTTTTCTTCTCCAAAGCACTTTACAGCCATTAACTAATTAACAGTATAATTTGCAGGTAGGAGTACAGAAGTGTAATTCAGAGCACAACATGGTGATGGTTCCAGGGGAACTGCTGTTCAATTGTAAATCTCTCACTCGGTGTGTGGGAGTAAATTATGCAGATATTTCCAGGGGATATTTTTCTTCCATTTTGTTTTCCCCAGGCAAGAAACATTTCATCAGGGGATGTAGAAACCAAAATACCACACTGCACAGTTTAACACTTTCCCACATGTGTTTTCATAAGAGAAAGCACTTTAGTCTAGCAACCAGTTCTCTTGTCCCCAAGGACTTTAGGGGTGCAAGATGGGCCAGGAAAATTATTTGCAGTCTTCTCTTTTGGTGAGGCCTGGAGATCAGGCCTCTTAATCCTTCTCTCACACACACAGGTCCTTCTCATTGCCAGCTGAAGGGGGCATTAGGTGTTTCCCTCCAGGGTTACCTTGTCCCTCTGGGCACAACTGAAGTAATTCAGGCAAAACTGAGCCAGGGAAAGCCACACCTACAGACAGGGTCTGACCCCATGGTACCACCCCTTTGCTCATCTTCTGCCATCCCACGAGGGAAGGTTACTTTGGGATTAGGATCTGAGGCTGGATGTGATCCTGGTTATCTGTATTCTGCTTTGGTCAACAAGAACCCTGTAATGCATTACACTGAGATCTGGCAATGTGCATTGAATTTAGACTTCCAAAGGCAGCAATAAATAAATAAATATCAATGTATTTGAACACAGCCATGGGGTTTCATGGACATTGGAGCCTCCAGAATGGAAGGAGCAGAGTTTTTACTGCTGCTTTTGACTCCTCAGTTGGGCAGAGAGACAATCAGTACAAAAGTAGGTTCTTTTTTCTTCCCAACTCTTTTATATAGACATATTCCATCTCCATTCTCTCTTTTTCAATGTGGACCCAGGATGGTTCTGCTCTGTTTTCTGGGAGAGTCTGAAATTCAAAAAGCAGATCCATTGCAGGTCTTTTTCCTTTTTTTCCTTTTTTTCCATTTTTTTTCCCTGCCACTAGCGGGATTGGTGCTTCATGCCAGCTCTTCTCTTCCAAAGTTTGAGGCTTGCCTCTGCCTGTTACACTTAGACTTTGGCTCTCCTAGGAGACATTCATAAACCCTTGCCTCCTCTGCTAAAAGTCAAAGAGAAAATTGGTAAAAATCCTATGTTTTTGTTATGCTGTCTTACTTGTGAAGCAGAGACCCCATGCAAAATGGCTGGGGAGAAAACGGGGAAAGCAGCTGTTTGGGCAGGTTTATTTGAACAACAGAAATCTTTCCCTCCCAGGTTTCTCTAGCCAGGCTTTCCTTCTGATGGGCTCCAGCATCTCCACTTATTTGTGCCAGTGCAAGTGCTCTTTGGGGTTCCTTAGGCAAACCAGCCAATTCCCATGGACTCTGTGCAGCATCCTAGATGGAGGCTACACCACCTGAACATGGCTCTGGGGAACCTGCATCCTCCTGGATGCTCAGTTTCGAAATCAGGCTCCGTCATGTGGGCATCTGAGCAGCTGGGCTCTTGCTAAAATTCTTCACAGGCAGAAATGGGAATACCAACAATTTAAGTATTTTCTGAATTTCATGTGCTAAGCATAATTCCTAATGCATTTCCTTCCCCAAAACAAAATTAAGGCTAGCTATAGAGAAGCTTTTTAACTGGAAGAAAAAAATAGCAAGGATCACATTCAGTAATTTAGGCAATTTTTCCTTACTGCTCCACCAAGAGACTACAGAGGGTTGTGGTAATAGCAGGATTAGCTTTTCTACCAAGTTAACAGAGTTAACAGTGCATTCTCCTCGGGATCACATCCTGCTCCACAAACTTGACTTAGGGCTAGCTCAGGTACCACTGTGCTGTGCAGACACATCCTTGAGGAAGTTGGCTGCAGGAATCTCTCTGCACAAACTTGGCAGTTAAAGCCCACAGAATTCCAGTCATGCTGCCAGTAATGTTCTGCTTTGAAATTAATGCGAGACTTCGTGCTGAGAGGACCTGATAGCTGTTGCCAATTTGACTGTGTAGAAAGCTCAGGTTTAAATATCATCCTGAACTGAAATTGAAACAAATTCATTGCTATGAATATAAACAATTTACACCAGGTAGATGCCATGAACTCTAAAGATAAATATTCACCTAGATTCCATTTCAGCTAGTTCTGCTCTATGGCCTGGAAAAAAGTATGTTTGGGGGTTTTTTTTGTGCAAGATTGGGAAGCAGAGAAGGAACTCATAGGGGAACTCCTGTGTTACAGTCACATTTCCATAGTTAAGGATGATTAAAGTTTGCACCTGAAACGAAGATTCAGCTGCATGTACAGGTGAAAATGCAAAGGATGTTGTCCCTGTGAGCCACAGCTCATACTCTGTGAGCAAAGAATTAATTATAACTCAGTGATAGCAAGTTTTGATGCAGCCCTTGAATCTGCAGTTTGAGCTAATAAGCAGAAATAAAGTGCCACATATACACAGTTCTTCTGATGTTGTTTTACAGTGTATTTTTTGTTACTTTTAAGGAGAAAAAAAACCCCAGCCCTCTTTCTGTCAGGAAAGCACTGCAGCAGTGGATCTCAAAGCTGGAGTGAAATGTTGCATTGCTTATCTTGCATAAGAGGGTCCAAATGCTTTTGATCTCAACTGGATAAAAGCCAGCACATTTCCTTTGTTTTGCTTGGTATTACATAACTTGGGACATGCTAAAGGTATTAGTTTTGTTCATTCAGGAGCTGCAGAGAAGTCAAAATGATTTCTTCAATATGAAAACGAGATTTGAGAGATTTCTTGAAAAGTGGCTGTTCTCAGCATCGCACCCTAATTCTGTTTGTGTGTTTTCCAGGTCACTATTCGGCAAAGAAGCAAGTAAGAAGGAATGTGCAAGCTGCTGCAAGGAAGTCAACTTCTTGAAAGCAAGAAGAGATTGGAAACATCTGCCAAGCTTCCTCAGCTTTCAAAAACCGGGTGTGCAGGCTGTGGACACTTAGGGGCATCCCACAGAGGTGTGTTCCTGACAGCAGCAGCGACAACAGAAAATACACACGTTGCCATGGGGTCAGGCCTAATCAGCTGGAATCCCTTTGGTGAGAAATTGTTTGCCTTCACAAGTTTGGACACTACAGAAATTGGCTAAGACTGCCAGGTTAGCGTGCATTAAAAATCCCTGTGCATGAGAAAGTGGTACACAGTTAAAACAACTGTGTGTGTGCAATAATGTGCTTGGACAAGTCACTGTACAGTTGGGGCCCTTTCATATTACCACATGTTTACATACCCTCTTTTTTGGATTTAGCAGGGACAACTTACTAAGTTTCACCTTCCCAGCTTTACAGGTTTGGCACACTGAAAAACAAATTCCCAGCCCTTTCTGTGATATTTTTTTTTCAGGTACAGCATTTTGTGTTTGCATTGGGTGTCAATGTAAATTATGTAAATGGACAAAGCTGAAATTATTTGGGAACATCTCCCTTTATATCAGCAGCCCTTCTAGCCCTGTACGTCTGCCCCACACACGAGAATTGGGTTGTTTAGCTTACATGTTATGTGGAAAATTTGCAGGCATATTCTTGTCTCCTTCAAGTCTTTCCTGTTACTAGCTGGGCCAAATTCAGCCCTTAATTTGGGCTGTGCTGTTCCTCCCAGCTCTATGAGTTTGCACAGTGAAAGCTAAGATAAATTTCACCCATGGATTTGTCCACAGTGTTTTGCAAGGTCTGCTGCATGTAAGAATGAGGGCGATGATTTAGTTGTCGTTTTGTGCTTTTTATTCATACTGCTAATCTGTCTGTGAGAAAAGTGCATTAATAACGCTGAAATCTGAGTGTTGCTTTGGCCTCTTTTCTGTGGCATTTGTTAACACACAATTTTCCATCACGTACTTTTTATTTCCCTTTTTTATTCCCCTGACTGTTTGGGATAATTGAAATTTTACAGCTCATAATAATCAGCGGGTAAACCAGAAAAAGAAACCTATAAAATATACACTCTAAATTATACTGCTGCATATGGCCCTAAGATGCATGCAGTGTTTAATGAACTGGTTTGGAAAGAGCTCTGTAAATGTCAGGGGTTTAGAACGACATGAGGTGATGGACTGCTGCTTTTTGTCTCAAATCTAAACAAACTAAGGCTTCTCTTGAGCAGCAGAATTTAACGTGCTTGTGTGCATGTGCCAGGTGTGTGCATGAGAAGTGGTGGAAGCAATGCATTACGGGCAACATCACGAGGCCTTACTGTGTTTCTTTTTTTCTTTATTTACACATAAATAAAGGAGTTAGTTGGGTTTCCCCCAAATGGCAGAAGACAGTGATTTCAGTCTGTTTCTGAACAGACTTCATGGGCTAGGCCAGTCTGCTACAAGCTTTCCAGATTATTGGGATGTAGCATGAAGGTGCGGGACTGGGCTTTTTGTATATTTGGGTTAATTTTTAAACGTTGCTTGTGATTAGAACAGTCTAATCTATTATTCCTTTTTTTGAAGTGTGGTCGTTTTCTCTAATTAAGAAAAATTGCAGCACTGTTTCTCCATGTGTTTGTGATTTTAAAGCAGACCAGTGACACTGTGCACCTTTTGGGGTTGTAGCAAGGTTAATTGCAGAATTACTTTCTGACTGAGGTGACATGAGCTGTGCATAAAAGCCCTAAGGTCGGCCATGCACGAGGTTATCATGAAGTCTTTAAGTGAAAAAGGAATGCTTCTCTTTATGAGGAGAAATAACGACTCAATGCACTGCTGTCCCAAAAAACCAAGAAAGGTATTTTTGTTTTTCATATTGATTCCAAAACACCTCAGTGCTTAAGCCTATATTTAAAAGGAACTATCTCCTTAAGTGTTTTGCAATCAGGGCACTGAAGTGTCATGGGAATTAGTAAAACAATTGTTTATATTATCAATAACACAGGTTTTGGATACCAATGCAGGTAATAGGCTTAGAGTGGAATTTCAGTGTCCTGAGACCAGATGGTGCAGACCACGGCTGGACATTGGGCCTGTCCATGTTTATAGACAGTCTCAGCTGTGATGGTGACTGAGAGTTCAGGGCTAGGGTAGAAAAAGGATTTCCTGCTGATTAGAGAAGGTGATGTCTTTTGCTTGCCAATCCATTAAAGTCATTTTCGCATTAAAAAACCGATTCATTGATAGTTCTAGGAGAGACAGAATATCAGAGGTGAGGATATAGACTAACACAAAAGAGGAGGGATATGCTGTTTTCATTCCAGAGTTTGCAATTAGTATCTTACACTTGTATCAGTGGGCCTAACCCTACCCTGGTGTGCACTGTATGAAATTCCACCGCTCTATGGTGGAACTGTCTTGATTTACACCAGAGGAGAACTGAAACTGGAGTTTTGCCCTGGTCCTTTTCCTTACTCTGCTCAGAAAAAATGGACAAGCAGCTGTGTAATGGACAAATAGCTGTGTGAAGCCATTGCCTCCTTTCTATATACAAGGGTTTTAAAAGGGAAAGAAAAATGGTTTCTGCTATAATTTTCTCTGTGTCATGGCTAAAACTAACAACAAACCTCTGACGAGTGTCTGAGCTTCATCACCGGCAGGGTGGATAAAGTATCTCTGTGTTTTGTTACCAGGCTGCTGGAGGGACTGTGGAACATGGGACGTTTTGCTATTTTGTTTGACTTGCGAATTGCACTTTCTTGTTTAACAGCGTGCACCTGGGAACGTGCCAGTACGTGGCAAAGCTGAAATAATAATACTTTTTTAAATAGTGAGTGTAAACACTCCCCTTCTTGAAATGAGGCAGCAGAGCTGATTAAAAATGCAACACACCAGAGCCTGGGTCTGCTGCCTTCCCTGGGCATAAACTGCCTCGGACATGCCAAGCCCAAGCCCACAACAAAGCTGTTGAGGGTTCACATGCTGATCCCTGGCTTTGGTTGGCTGCAGGGCTTTGTGGCCATCCCTCAAACCCCAAAGTGGCACTTTCTCATGATGGATGTGTTCAGACTCGGGGTATTCAGGAGCGGGTGGCAGCGCTGGTGTAAGGTCTGGTGTGAGGATTACACAGCAGGAGGCTGCAGCTGGAGCCCAGAGCATCCTCAGCATGCTGACAGACAGGTACAGCTCCACCTGCCTGAGCCCTCCTCGTCCCCTTTGGGGAGTGGAAGCTCACGTGTGACTTAGGGCCATGTGCTCAGCAGCCACAGCTCAGGCTCTGCTCTTACAGTGGTGTCCAACACCCCGGTGGGACCAGCACACACACTAGGGAAATCAGTGCTGCAGATTTTTTCCACCTGAGGTAAATGTGTGCAGCACAACCAGTGCCTGAAAATGGGACAGAGCAAGCCCCAAACACTTGTTTTATGTTTTGTGCAAATGTGGAAATAATCTCACTTACAGATTATTTCATTAAATTCCTTTCAGCAGCAACTGGAGAAGGTTGTTTCACTTGGTTGAAAAAGCCAGGAAAATAGATTCTCCATGTGCTTCTAGTTACTTCAGGGTGATGCAAGTACAGCTTCTTCTACTTAAAGACACTCCTCTGCAAACTACTCTGGGGCACCCTTCTGCAGGGTAGTGTTGGCTTCCTGCAGCACCCACCAGCTTACAGTGGTAGATGCTTTATTATTTTACCATAATCTTTTGGATCCTGGTTTATAGGCTTTGGGAGCGGGCCTTAATATCACAGAAATTTCTGGCTGGAAGGGAACGTAGAAAATCACCTACTCCATCCCCCTGTGCTAAAGCAGGGTCAGGACTTGCTTATTCCAAAGCTTGCAAACCGCTGTGAGAACTGATTTGCTCTGCTCACGTGGCGGATCTCAGGGGGAGCCAAGGTCAGCAGTGTTCCTCCCGATATCCCGAGGGGCTGTGTTATACAAGAGGTTTTCTTTCAGGTGTTCATTTTGCTTTGCTTGTTTTGTTGTGGGGCTGTAGGCACAGTTGAATTCCACATGAGCAACCTGGTGTGTCAAAACCTTTGGTTGTCAGAGGTGGATATTTGCAATGTCATCAATAAATGCTGGTGCACAAATACGTTTCAATAGCAAAAGAAGCTGAATTTTCCTCTTATTTTAGGCAGGTTCTTCTTGTTTTGTTTCTGTACTGCTCTGACCTGGACTCCCTCTGCTGATGCCCCTGTGCGGTTCCACTTCCTACAATTCATCACTTCCACACACAAAATATTGGCCTGGGCTGTGGGGTGCTATAAGTTAAGCTTACCTACCACCCAGAAGATGTGTTTTTGCAGTGGATATTTCATGGTTTCCCATTGAGGTGTCACAAATCTTACAGGAGGAAACTCTTGTTGGTTTTTTTCCTTTCCTTTCTTAATTTTCTAAGGTTTTTTTTTCTATTTAGGAAATGCTGACTCTCTTACTTTCAGCAATCTGTTCGCTTGGCAAGAAATACGACTATCAGGTGTTTAAAATTAAAGTTGTTAAAATCAAATTTGCAGAGGCAGGAGGGTTTGCCCCAGTGTCCTGGACATAGTCCAGGTTTGGTAATTACGTCTCGCCTAACTCAACCTTTCTTTGCAGTTTCGTGGCGTTCTTCCTGCCCTGCTGAAATCTGCTCCGGGGAGCTGCTGTGCCATGGCACATTAAACATCTGCCTGGTTTTCACCCAGGACTGGCCATGCTTCAACGTGTGATGAAGTGATTTATAGTACATGGCACGCACATACACTGGTTTTCTTTTTACGGTGACTTCTACTGAACAGGAGGAGTTACTCAGAAGCAACTCTTCTGGAAAAAAAAAAAAAATCAGCTCAGGAACTAAATATGGATTTCAGGATTCTGATTCTCTAGGTCCCTCTTTCAGATGATCTCTTCCCAGCTCATCCCTTTGTCTTATAAGGTGGTGCTGAGAAGTGGCGGCTCCATGTGATCAGCTGTGTTTATAGGACAAAAACCTTCCCCCTGCCCAGTAATCCCCTCAGTGCAGACAAGGAGCATTCCAGAGTGCTGAGCAGCCTCAGTAGACGGGGTAAAGCCAGCACACATGCACCTGCTAAACAAACATTCTCCCCAGCTTGCTTGGAACAGGCAACAACAATTCTTCCCACACAATTAGGCCTGAAAACAGGAGCCTTCCGCACTCCATCGCCGTGGGGCCAAGGTGAGCTGGCCATTGGAAAGGAGTGCCCCACACAAGTGTTTTGCTGCACTGTTCCTAAAAATTAAGGTGGGTTTTGGCAGGAAGGAAGTGGAGGAACACTCTCATGACTCCCCCAAAAAAGGGAAACTCACAGGATTTCGGGTGATGCGTATCAGTTGCTTCTGGTTTTAAGGGCTCAAGCAAACTAACACTTTAAAATCATAATGCTATAGTGAGCAGAAAAGCTTTATTATGAATGTTTTAAAATCTCTGCCTCAGATACATCCTTGGAGCTGGAGCCATGCCACTAAGCACATGATGAATGAAATCCCAGATAGGAAAACTCCCATTCTAATTGTTTCAGATCATCTGCATCCTGTGTTTGGTTACATGGGATAATAGAGGCCACCTGTCTCCCTGCTTTCCAGTACATGGATTTATATCTGTGTGCAGAGCTGTTTTCACTAACAGAGTGCACAGACCCTCCCAAATGTGTGGTAAGAAAATGTGTGCACCCAGGAACAGCCAAACCTTCTGACCTTACAAGCCATGTATCAAGTTCTTCATGGTGCTGTGAACCACAAGATGTGCATTTTGGTGTGTCGAGGAAAGTGGAGACTCCAGGAATTAATGGGAAACACTTTTTGATCCCCTTTTCTCCCACCAGTCCGTCAGGGCTGGTGTTGGGTCTGGGTTAGGTCCCAGAGCAGCATCTGGCACTGTCTCCCCTGATGGGAAATGAGACATGATCTGAATCCCTGTCCTTTTGCATGGTTTTATGGAATCTCCTCCAGAACCCACTCATGTGGCCTGACAGAGGTGTGCACACAAGATCTCACCAGAGATGTGGGGGCCCTGTAAAGCAGAGTGTCTTGGGCCAAGGGAGGAAGGACAGAGCTGGGGACCAGCGGGGGAGAGGCCCAGGTCAGGCACTTGATCTGTGCAAAAAGAGAATCAAAATGTCACCAGCCCTTAGGGTGCAAAGGTTTATTTCCATTCAAGGAAAATTTGTGCTGTTCAGTGGTTGCAGAGTGAAAAGGTGCAGTGAAATTTCCCTTTTCTTAAAACTCAGGTTATTTAAAGAAGAATTAAAATTAGTCATCAACCAGCTTGTCTGGCTGAGGGGTAAGGGCAGCACCAGGGGTGAGGAGTTGTGAATCACCCCTTGCTTCCACTTCTGCAGGCAGCACCTCAAGGTTTCTCAGCTGAAAAAAAAAAACGGCAAGGAAGTTATTGAGAATTGTAAATCAAGCACAGCAGGGATAAATAACTTTATGGTGCAGCTACATTAAGCTACAGCTCTCCCTTCTACGAATACACCTTTTGCTGAGATATTGCAATAGTAGACTTTAAAGGCAGCCAAGCAGTGCAGTACATTTCTTCACTCAGATTAAAAGCATTGTTTAAATTCTTGTGGCTAGACAATTTGTCTTGTCCTTAAAAAAAAAGAAAAAAAGAAGCCATTATTAAAGAGCAAAGCAGCACAAAGAGACTGGGATGTAGGACTGAGGGACTGCAGGGAATTTTTAGCTCGCCTGCTGCAAATCAAGATCAGCCTTTCTACCTTTCCACAGTCTTCCTCCCTTTGTTATTTGTGGTTACAACAAAATCTTATTCGAAGATTCTCTCAGATGCTAGAATTAGATAACGTCTCTGGAAAAGGGTGTCACAGTCTGGATACACACAGCCATGCATAAAATATTTCATGTAATGACACCTTTCATCCAGCAAGGCTCCAGGGGGGAAAAAAACCTATAAAAGCACTTATTTACTATTTAAGAAATAATAAGATGTTTCGTATCATTATATAAACATATGGAGATCCAGGTGTATTTGTGTCTCAGACCCAAACACTTTTTGGCCCGATACAAAGCAATCCTGTACCAGGGGTGAACTGGAGCAGCAGGTGGGTGACACATAACACTTGTGATGCCTTTTACATAACAAGGAAGCAGCACAAAGCCTTTCCTGAGAGAAGGGCCTCGCAGAAGATGTGCTACAACCTCCCCCAGCACAGCCAAGGACATCCATGATGGGATTTTTGTGGTGTCCAGGGGCATTTTTTGCATCTCAGCCTAAGCACATCATGCCAGGCTCAGCAGAGGTGACTGCAGAGAACACTTGTGATGTTTTAGGGCCTGTGATTTTTCTGTCTTACTTTGTGTTATCTGACAGGGAAAGGACTGGGTAAAACAACAGGGGCCGAAGGAATAACGGAATGGGGATGTTCACATTTATGTTGTCCAGTCTGGAGAAGAATAGGGCTGTTGCCCACCACCAAAAAGCCTGGTTATGTCAACCTTAACAACACATCTCCCCTGACTGTGAACCTCAGGCAGGGGAGCAGGGAAGAGGTGAAATTCAATAGACAGCACATGGTTAGGTAAAAGAATACCTGAACAAAAAAAAGGAAGAAGTCACAGGAGCATCAGTCTCAGCAGGGAAGAGGAGTCTTTGCCATGAAACCCTGAACTCCATGTGTTCACCCACCCAGGCACTTCGCTGGATGTCCAAAAGAAAACATGATTTTCTTGATAGTAAATGGTTTACTCTTTCCATGTAAGTAACTGTTTTCCTGTAATTTGACATGGAAAGAAACTGTACTTTGGATTGTTGAGCTATTAACATCCTTTCATCTGCAGGCTGTTTTAAGAGGGAGATCCACACAAACTACTCCGTTTTATTTATATTTGTATTTATATATATTTATAAACTCTGGCATCTAACAGGTGATACATCCATGCAGCCACAGAACTCATTTAATAGCATCAGCTGTATAAAATGCAGATCTTACTCGTGCCATTTTTCGGTCCCCACAGGTTCCAGCAGGGCTTTTGGATCCAGCTGCAGCTTTGGAGTTCCAGGTGCCACCATTTGCTCCGGCCCACTTTCAGCTTTATTTAAAAAAAAAAAAAACTTCTTCTCTTAGGGAACAATAATGAGATCACCTGATAGTTTCGTGAAGGTGACTGTCTGATCAGTGTCTGAAAGTGAGGAAATGACAAAGCACCCAAGTTGTTGTTGTCACAGAGCAAACCTTTGCAGTGAGTATGTTGGTTCATTTTTCTCAAAAAAACGTCAAACTCAGGGTTTCATGCTAAGTGCAAATGAGCAGAGTGCTCTGCCTTGCATATTTGTACATGAATCCAGCCCAGTGGGGGGAAAAAAAACAAAAAGGACTATTGAAGGCATTGGAAAAAAAAATAAAATCGGTGCGTGGAAAGGAGCTTAATACATTCACAACGTTATTTAGCTCTAACAAAGAGCAGCAACCCCAGATGACCTCCTGGCTCCTGTCTCCACCCAAGTTCCTGGCCCCTGTTCAGCGTCCTGGCAGAAGTTGCAGACATCCGCCGCGCGATGCCAAGTAGCTGTTTTGTCTGTAGATATGTAATAGAGATTAGCCGAGTGCTGGGGGGAGCTGCTGCGCACACACCGGCACCTCCGAGCAGGGGCCTGACATCCCGGCCCCGTCAAAGAGCTTTTGTTCCCCGCCGGTGCCCGGGACCTGCTCCAGCTCTCGGTGGCTGGGTGGGGCAGGAGAGCTCCCAGCGCCGCGGCCCGGGGAGTTCTGCGCTGCGCTCCGGCGGTGCCCCGGCAGTGAGGGACGGGGGGCAGCGATGGATGGAGCGCCGTGACACCAGACCTGTGCCGTGAGCCCCGCCTGCGATCGCCCGCCCTCCCCGACTGCCGAGCACCCGAGCGGCACCGGGGATGGATCCCCGCGCTCGGCAACACCTCCCGGCTGCGGCCGCTCCAGAGCCGTGCCCGGAACGGAAACGCCTTTTGTTTTCCCGTAGTAGGCTTTAAAAGAAAAATCTCATGTTGACTTTAAATACTTCTCCCCCACCCCGCCTCCTTTTTTCCACCAGAGACAGGAAACTGTTCTTTCATGCGTTCAGAAATGCAAATTATGATTGGCAGAACATTACGGTGCAGAAAAAGAGCTTTTGAAAGAGGTCGTGGAGGAGCGATCAAGGCAGATTAAAGGTTAGGCCCTGCACCAGGCGAGCCAATCTCCCTGAGTCACACACCCCCTCCCTGCTCGGGAGCTTGTGTTTTTATGAAAGGACTGGGCAGACCTGCAATTTCACTAACATGCAAAGTGGGAAGGGGAAAATGCTGGGCTCTCCCTTCTCCTTCTCCTTCTCCTTCTCCTTCTCCTTCTCCTTCTCCTTCTCCTTCTCCTTCTCCTTCTCTTTCTCCTTCTCCTCCTCCTCCTCCTCCTCCTCCTATTTCTCCTTCTCCTTCTCTTCTCCTTCTCCTCCTCCTCCTCCTCCTCTTTCTCCTTCTCCTTCTCCTCCTCCTTCTCCTTCTCCTTCTCCTTCTCCTTCTCCTTCTCCTTCTCCTCCTTCTTTTTCACTTTTTCTTCTCCTTCTCCTCTTTCCGCCTTCTCTTTTTCTCCTTCTCCTACCCCTTCTACTTTTCTTCTTCTCCTTCTTCATCCCCTCCTTCCCTTTCCTCTTCTCCTTCTCCTCCTCTGCCTCCTCCTCCTCCTCCTCATCCACTGCTGATGACCTGAAAAGCCAGAAGACTCTTTGAAGAATTCATCTTTTTGCTTCTCTCAAAAAGGTCCCCACTAATTATAACTGGATACAATCCTCACTTGAGAAGGGATTCTCTCTGGAGTGCACCAAAATTACTTGGCACAAACCTTGTTGTAATCATTTATGCTTCGTCCCTATGACTAAACAAACAATATCTTATGAGAAGAGGGTAAAAATGAATAAAACACATTCAGCATTGGCTACTAATTTGTAAATGGAAAAGTGACAGGTGCCAAACTCACTTGCCTCTTCAGCCTAAAAGCATGGGTAGCTCAAGGTCAGACTTAAGAATGGGGGAAGCCAAGATGCAGCAAGTGGGCAGAGCTGCTCTCCCTGCCCCCAGGCTCTTTGCTCTCCTCCTCTGAAACAGGTTGGGATCCATCTGGCAGTGCAGGTTCATGTGGGAGGATGCTGTGTAGGCAGGCTGCCGCTGGGAATAATTAACCAAGGTCAACATTGCTGGATCCTTGGATGGGAAACCTTCAAGAAAAGCACAAGCACTACCAAAGTGGTTCTGGTAACTCTGTGGGGAACCATCCCTGAGTCAGAGATGAACCGAGCCCTTCCCACTGCAGAAAGGACCTTCATGGCACTACCATTCCTGGCAGTAGCTCTAGCCTCAAACTGCACAGCAACTACACCACAAAACCCCAACAGCAGCTCCAGGAAACTCTGCTGAGGTTTTGTGTGTGACCCACCCACCTTTGCCTGCCCTCTTCCCTGCCTCCCTCCTCCGTGCATTTGTGTTTGTTCAGCTGGGGGAGTGCAGCACAGCCATCCTCAGACACTCTGCTTCTGCCCTCCAGGTACCCCCGCCCCTCCCTGTCTGCTGTGCTGCCCCTCAGAACAGAGCAGGCTGGTCAAGCAGCTCAGCCCCACAGCTTGGGCAGCTTCAGTGTGGGATACTGGGTGCTGTCCAGGTGGGACACAGCAGATTGTGATGTGATGATGTGATGTGATTGATGTGATGTGATGTGATGTGATGTGATGTGATGTGATGTGATGTGATGACGGAGCACACACAACTCCCATTTCCTTCTGCAGCCAGTCAGCACATGGCAGTACAAGCTGCTCACCTCACTCTTGACTGCTTGAGAGAAACTTCCACCCTTCCCCAAATAGCTCAGAAAAGACAGAAAATGGTGATTCTAACAAGCACATGCAAGTGCACTTTCCCCAGAAACTGGCTTTTGGCACTATGAACCCTCGGTGAGCTGTAATCCTGCCTGCTCAGCTCTCCCCTGCTGAACTGCTGTTTGGGGTAGGATCTACTTCACGCATCTCACTGTACACCAGGACAGCAAGCACAGCCCCAGTGCTCTTGCCCAAGAGATAGCAGCATTTTGTGTTTTGGAGAAATGACATGACGCAGTTTGTAAAATGCTTCTGAAAACTTTGAGAAGGAGGATGTCAATAAATTATTTCTATCCCACTTTAGTAATTCCTCTCGCCATTTTTTCTCCAGTTTCCTTTACAATTGAAAATCCTTCTTCCTGTCCTCTTCTGAGCAGGGATTGTCTGATTTTTTTCCAGCTAATAATGAAAATAACAAATGCATTCTGGAGACTTGAAGAGAGCTGTGCTTGAGAGCACTGATATGCTGTGAAGATGAGAGGGTGAGGGGAGAGGCCTTTGGCTGTGATGAGACCCAGATGTCCCATTCTGGATGTGTCCAGCAAAATTACTATGTCAAGTCTCTGTTTAAATTGGGTCCCACTGCACAAGCGTATTTATTAGCATAACAAAGTAGCAATGGCCAAGGAAAGGAAAAAATGACTTGCCTAATGGAAATGAATTGTGCAGCATAACCTGGTGGTAGGCAGGACTCTATCATGGTATTTAATGTCTCTCCCCACGCTGAAAGAAAGAGTCTTGACACAGGCGCCAGTAGGTCTGTGGAGCCATTGGTAGACAGCCAGGGCATACCATTTAATGGAAGGACATCATTAAATATGCCTTTATTTTTATTACTTTGTAATATTATTATGCAGCTGAAATAAATCACAAGTTGTTTTTAGTGGGATTCCGTCACAAGCCACAAAAGCAGGGAGCTGGGGGGTTACTTCTCAATCTCCCTGTAAGCAACTTTCTGTACTCTCTGAAAAGAGCACAACCTGCACATCAGGGTCAGCCCATGACCTTTTCCACTTTCAATATTTATTAAATGTATTATTAAATAAGTACAACTTGAACTCCCAGGATCTAGTTCTAGGCTTCTGCAGCCGCAGTCTGCAGGCAAACACGAGTGGCAGAGCCCCCAGACCAAACAGGAGGAACAGGAGAGGTCTGGTGGAGGCCAGAGGTGTTTCAGCTACCTTGCCTCGTTCCTGCATTGCTCCCACATCCCCTCCCAAATCAGGAAGGTGCAAAGATGCTGCATGCTCACCTAATTAGTGCAACGTCAGTGAACTGGAGAGGGAGTTTGGTTCATCCTCCCACAACCAGATGGGTAAAACATGAAGTCTCCAGGCATGCGGCAGACAAGTTGAAAAGGAGATGTAAAAACCTGTGCCTGAACCGCCATCAAACTGTCTGGCTGCCCCAAGAACCCACTCCTCACTTCCATACACCGTCGAGGATGCAGCACAGTGTTTGGTTTCAAAAAGGAGGGGCACCCGAAGCTCTTCCACGCAGTCACACATTTTCTCGGCTCTTGTGCGAGTAAGGACTTTGTGGTGCAAAACATTTTACAGGAAACCTAAACAGGCCAGCAGGACATTGTTAGCCATCATGTGGTGATTTTAGTTTAACATATTTTGGTTTTACTCTGCTCCCAGTCCCCTCTGAAAGTGCTGCTACATGTGCAAGCTCTCCTTTGGACTCTTCTTTCCTTCTTTTTTTTCATTTGCACGTGGTCAAACTATTTCAGAGGAAGGAAGAATGGCAGACTGATTTAGAGAGTTCTGCTGAACTGCTGGCATTATTTGTGTAAAACACCCATTAGTTCCTTCTCATCACCTATAAAATGCCTTTTTTTTTCAGGTAAATGTTAACAGGAGGTTTATCATTAACCACCTTTGGCTTTTTGTAAGAGTTTATATTATTCACATGAACAGTGTGTGTTGCAAGATTCCTTTTTTCACTGTTTAGATACAAATTATTCACAGTTTGAGTTTTGTCTAATCTGAAGCCAAACTGATTTCAGTCTTCAGATAAGCTCCGCCTCAAAAGGGAACCTCAAAAGGCTTCAGTTTGTCCAGTTCAGATGCAAGTATCACCTGCTTGGATACTGCAATGTGTACAGATCAAAGAGATGAATGATTGTGCCTCAAGGTCAAGAAGAAACATTAACAGTAGGATGTTGAATTTGAGGAGATAGTTCAATTAAAAAAAAATCTTTATAGCCTGTTCTTTTCTGCAGTAAAGTTGTGTCTCAGTCAAGCCTATTCTTATTGTGACAAGGAGCAACAGGTGGGTGCAAAATTAGATCTGATGAGCAAGTGTCAGGATGGAGACGAATGTTCTTATAAAATTTCAGCCCATACTTTGATACTCCCTGTGAAAAGCCCTTCTATTTGCGACCAAACACAAACTGGAAGAGCTCTGTTGGCTTGTACTCAAAGGCTGATCAATGTCTTGATTTCTACAGAGGTGACACCCCTGATGACTTCCATGAGTTTCTCTGCCCACAGCACATAGCTGGGGTTCACCACGCAGGTGTGAGCAGCAGCAGCCACAGAACAGACAGAACCTGTGCAGAGGATTTTCTTTCCAAATGAAAAGGGGTTGTGGAAGAAACATCTCTGAGCTGTGTGTCAGAGGGAGGCAGAAAACCTTCCCCAGGCCCACTTGCTGAGGGGTTCTGCTGCAGATCTCTTAAATCCCTTTATTTCAGTGTGCTCCAGAGTGCCTCTCTAGGATGAGAGCTCCTTCCACAGCCACAGCCAGGAGGAAGGCATGGAGGAGCTGGAGTAAGGACACAGCCACCCCATCAGCTCCCCAACTAGTGAGAGAACCTTCCAAAGGACAGGTCTCCAGGAAGAAATATCCAGCACTGCCTGCTTCACAATTAGTCCTTGACATCCTTTTAGGAAAGGAAAGTTCCTTCTATATTTCCTGCTATCCTACAGCTCCTGTTTCTGAGCTGGAGGAATGTCTCCTTACCATATCTTCTTTATACCCCCCTGCTACGCACACACACGCACACAGACACAAATAAAAACCACACAAACACCCTGAGACAAACTTCTTATTTGCATTTGGGAAGTGGAGTGCAGAGGGACTCTTCAAAAACCTAGAGGGACCTGTGCTCTCAGTCTGACTGTCTCTTCAGAGCACCAACTCCCCCCTCCTTCTTTTGCTATGTTTGCCAGTGGAAAAAATTAGCAAACCCTATTTACAAATATTTTTGCCTCTTGGCCCTCTGCCTAATGCTGTACTATTAAGGCTGTCGTTGTTCCACTAAACAATTGCAAATGTTTTTTCATGCGTGCATTGGCTTGCTTTTGAGTTCAGAGACTCTTATTCCACCAACTGCTGCTGCCACCCTTTGCTTAATTCAAGGTGAAAGCCCTAGAATTCAAGCTTGTCAGGAAATCTCCCCTCTATTACCCCACTAAAATATGCAACAATAAAATTCCTCCACTAAGGGGTTTTCCTGCAGTTTTTCTGTCCCAGCCTCTCCTTTCATAACAGTGTGCCCCAAAACCATACACTTACATCAGACAAGGTCAAAGAGGCTGTAGCCAGTGAGACATTAGGGGAATTTGGGCACCCAGTTACAAAAACTGTCTTGGGGAACATTTTTCCCAGCTGAATCCTGATCCCAGAAACAAGACATCTCCATTTCTGCATTCCCAAAGTTCTCTGAGCAGGTTAGTGCCTAAGCCGAGTGATGGGCAAGGACCAAAACATTTCTCCTCCGCTTTTCCCTGAGACTCCTGGCCTAGTAACCATTCTCAGGGTATATTTTCAGGATTCTCCTCCCTCCAGCAGGCCGTGGTGGCCAACACTCTCTTTTAAAGTACAGAATGAAGTAGTAGCCTATGTTCACTTTCTTTTTTCTTTACCCACCACCCCATCCCCAAAATTTCACAGATGCTCATGCACTCTTTTTAACCTCTGTGCAAGTAAATTCATGCTTCTGTGTACGGTGTTTGGTCCCAAATGTGAGGGTGATACAGTTTACCAGCATTTCAACAGCAGCTGAAGCAGCCAGTGATAAATGGATGTTGAAGAGCAGTCAAAGAAAGCAAGTTTCATATCTGTAATTGCAAATGGTAGCATGGGAAATGTGATTTTGAAACAACAAAAGAAAGATTTATGTCTCTAATGAAAACAGCTCCAATGTCAGACTCAGCACAACTTCCCAGACAAGATAAAAACACAAGAATTATCTCCAGAAATTACTCAGTGAAAAATTCTCAATAACAAATGTAGTTGAGAAAATTGCTCGGGCAGTTTGCAAATAGGAAATAAAGGAGGACATAACAGATTTATTAATCCCTATGATTTATGCACCTAGCTTTGCTAGCAGTGCAAGACAGTAAATTAAAGCGCAGTCAAGCATTCCTCCACATTGTTTGGCCAGTGAACTTCCATCCTGGTCTGAGGCACTGCTGGTTTTAGGCCAGTCCTGCCAAGCTCGACAGCATTTCTAGGATCATGAAGTGCCAACACACAAGATCTGTAGAGTCTTCAGGAGGAGCATTTCAGCCACTGATTTTTGTCTTTGCAGATGAAAACTGAAGGTCTGGGAGTCATAACTGCAGGCACATGAATCTTGTCTGCATAGCCTCACCTAGATAGCGACCAGAAGGATAACAAAGCTTGTTGTCCAGGTGTAAATTCATCTGGTAGGAAGACTGCAACATGAACGATTATTCCAGATTCTTCCTGTGCTGGGCATTTCCTAAGTGCCCATTTACAGAATGCCCATGCTGGGACAGGCTGTGAGGAGAAAGTTTGGAGACAGAACCATGAGGACTATTGAATATCTTGGCCTTGACCATCCTGTCCATGTGTTCCAACTCTGCTCCAGGACTGTGTCTTTAACTAATCAGTGGCAGCTTAAGACAGAAGTTTGTGATATTTAGATTCATATTAAGAAAATTTATGATGTTGCAAGAGTCAGGAATTGGGCAGAGTTTAAATACTGCCTCAGAGTCACAGGAACACAGAGGCACCGAGAGCCCCAGAGCCTCTCCTTGTTGTGTTCCCAGATCGTGCCACAAACCCCTAAGGTTACAAAGGTGGAGAACACTTTTCATGCAAAAACTGCTTCAGTCTTGCATATTCCCTGGGAAAGAAACACAGTTATTCTTAGCAGGGGTTAGAGTCAAACCTTTTTCCGTAGCTAACTCTCCTAGCCTGGCCTGAGCCGCCCTGCTGTGACCAAGCGTCCCTAATTAATGACAAGGAAGCAGCCAGACACCCACTTTCCCAGCTCCTTGTCCTGGGTGCTGCCAGACCCTGCAGGCATCTTGGGCCAAGTCTCTGTCGTGCCTAAGAAGTGGAATTTAACCTTCCTGGCGACCTAAGCATGGCATCCCCACAAACAAGGTGTGCCTAGGTGCGCTAAAGCCAACACGCCAGCTCATTTCTTTCTTTGCAAAATGACACTGGCATCATTGTCCTGGCTGCAAATGAAGTGACTTAATGCCTTAGGACCTGGGTAAAGCTCTGTAGCCTGGCTGGAGCCCCATTCAAGCACTGTTCCCAACCCACTAGGGCAAACAGGTCTGTCCTGGGGATTGTTCAGTCCAATTTATTGTTAAATATCAACAGTTTCTAAGGACATTCTGGCAGTGAGACCCTGCTCCCCCCTTGCTGCCTCCTCGCGCTTCCTGCACTCAGGCTGTGCTCCACTTCAGGTCTCCCTCCCAAATCCCTCAGGGTTACAACCAAGAAAGGAGCATCCCACCTCCCCCAGAACCAGTATCCTTTATCTTGCTTGAAGAATGTGCAGCTTCCGTGGGCTTTAAGGCTGAGGCAGAGCCCAGAGCTTGGAGCCAGGCTGGGTGCTGTGAGCTGGTGATGTGCTGAGGCAAGGCAAGGACAGACAGGCTGCACACCAGCAGCATGTCTAAGGTGCAAATCAATGCTGGTTTTAAATACATCTTTTTCATCCCCCATGGAAATGCTGTGCCCAAGGATCCTCTGCAGGCTGCACACCAGCAGCATGTCTAAGGTGCAAATCAATGCTGGTTTTAAATACATCTTTTTCATCCCCCATGGAAATGCTGTGCCCAAGGATCCTCTGCAGTCCTTTACAACAGCTTTGGATCCCATCACCACATCCTTTCACAGCACTCGCTTTCACACTTGGCCCCAAGACCTTTTATCACTTAAAAAACAGAACCTGAGATTTTCAACGTAAATTACATTAATTAACTTCCTCTGCAGGAGGGGAAAGGATGAAGCCTTCACACAGCTTAATTACTGGTCTGGAGCTCCACGACTTCACTACCAACCTTTCACACTATTTCCTGTCAGGTCTAAATCAATCCCAACCCTCCATTACCCTCCACACACACACACACACACACATCATGTAGAGCCCAAAATGACAGACTGCCTTTCAGCCTAACTCGTTGAGAACAATTTTAAAAGATTTTTTTCTCCTTCAGAGGAGGAAAAAAAACCAGATCATGCATACATGAACCTCTACCATCAGCTATCAGCTGGCTGAGGCATGGGGTGACCTCACAATGCACCCCTGCAGCCACAGCTCAGGTGATACAGCTCAGCATTAAAGCAGAATTGTAGAGTACAGAATTGCTGTCTGTACTCAAGCATATAAAACACTCCCCACAAAATGCAGCTCAGAAACAGGTAAAGCAAAGCAAAAAGGGTACAAACAGCCATGAGCAAAGCAGTAAATCAGCTGGTTCTGGACTCCTTTCTCAGCATTACTGCGATGTGGCTTCTGAAACAAAATGAGTGTATTGAATTAGTGCAAGTGGAAAATTGGTTCTTTGACCAAAAAGGAAAAAAAAAAAAAACAGGGGAAGGAGGGAGCTGTGGGGGCAAGATTCTTTAAATAATCGTGGGGGGTTTTTTCCTTAATTGGAGAATTGGAAAAATAAATTAAGAGTTTGGCAAATTTTCGTCAAAACATTTCAACAGCCAAAGCCTAAATTCTGGCTTTAGTTCACTCTACCAATGACGATACCCTCTGAAAAATGTCAATAATACGAGAAAAAGTTATTGTTGTTTTCGTTTTCCACAAAAAAGTCTCATCTTCAGTGCAACTCTCATTTCAGTCTGTACTGGTCACAAGCTGGATGGGCAGATATTTACTCCCTCAAATGAGTCCCCTCCACTAAAACCTGCCAGGGAAAGGAAGAATAAGACAAGGAAGAGGGACAATAAAGGAGTCACAATGAGGGGTAGAACAGAAGAAAAGAGAATGAAAGTACTCAGCAAAAGGATACAGAGAGGGAGAGCAGGAAGGGTCAAAGAAAGAACGGTGTTATGTTTTTCTCCCCCTTCCATTGCAGAAAGTTTAATTTTCTTTTCTTCATCTGTTGTAGAAAACCCCACATGTTTATGGTTTTAAGTGGTAAAGACAAAGCCTGGGAAAGGAAACAGAGCAGAGTTGCATGAGGTCACAGCCTGTTTCATCTCCCAAACCCGAGCCCACACCTTTGCCCACACTGCTTTAGGTTTGGCTGTCACTGATGTGCTGCCCATTAGCTTTCTAAGCAGTCTGTAACAAGGTAACAGAAAGGTGGAGCCCACGCTGCTCTTTGGGGGCCAAAAGAGACCTAGTATCTTGGAAATGCCTACCCACATACAACAGTCCAGAGAAAAGCTGTTTGGAAACAGAGGATTCAGGAATTAGGAAATATTTGCAGAAGAAATAATTTTCTGTAGTGCATTTCTTTCAGAATGCAATGGATAAACAAGTCTCTGCTGAAGGAATTAAAGAAGAAAGTTTTACAGACACCCAAGATGGATTCATGCCCTGTTTTGTTTGCAAAATATTGGTTTTCCCCTGAAGATAAATCTCCATTCGTGCTGCAGGTACTTAGCCTGCCTATAGCATTGACTATTTTTTCCTTAATACCCCTATGCAGTTTACCCCTCAAGGTGTCCTTATTACAAAACCATCCAGCCACGCAGGGGAACTCATGAACTGTGGAGGAAAACAAACACAAGAGGGGTTCCTGCAAAATTTTCTTGGTCCTGCCGGCACTGCTGCCAAAGAAACGCCTCTCAGAGCTGCTAGCAGGGTTTGGTGGCTGTCAAAGACCTGGCTGGGGTGCTCCTGGACAAGTGGCCACAGCATGGCAGGGCTCGGAGTGCTCCAGGCATGGAGTTTGCACCAATTTTTTGGAGAACAAGATGGTTATAAAGCCCCTTTGGGTGGCTCGTGGAGCACGTGGGAGGAATGTTTGCTCTGTCTCTGCCCTGGCCCCGTGAGCACATGGCAGACACAGCGGTACAGCGGGCTCCTGCAGGGCAGGGAACGCTCCCTGCTCCCCAAAGCGTGGCCAGGAGCAGCGGCGAGCTACGGTCACTGGTGCCAAGCCGAGCTGGGTCTCCTCCCGGCCGTGCCCGTGCCCAGAGCTGGGGAGCACCGGAGGCAGCAGCCTCTGCTGGGACACCAGCAGCCCGCGCACTGCTTCAGCCCTGGCTGGGTTCCAGGCACCCACCAAAGCCCCTTCTCACTCCCCTCCACAGCCGGGACAGGGGAGGGGAAATACAACTGAGGGTTCATGGGCTGAGGTAAGGGCAGAGAGGCATCACTCCCCAAATACCATCATGGGCAAAACAGGCCTGAATTGCAGATCTTAACTGACTTTACTCCTAACAAGGTCAGAGCAGGATGGTAGAGAAGTTAAATAAAACCTTAAAAAATACCTTCCCCACTGCCACTTCCTCCTTCCCAGCTCTACCTCCTCCCCTCCCCCAGTGCTGGGAGACAGGGAATGGTACAGTCAGTTCATCACACGTTATTCCTGCTGCTGCTCAGGCAGAGGAGTCCTTCCCCTGCTCCTCCATGGGCTGCCTCCCACGGGAGACAGTTCTCCACGAGCTCCTCCAGTGTGAGTCCATCTCACGGGCAGCAGTCCTGCACAAACTGCTGCCACGGGGATCACCCTTCCACAGGGTCAGTCCCTCAGGAACTGCTGCTCTAGTCTGGGTCCCCCACAGGGTCCCAAGTCCTGCCAGCAAACCTGCTCCAGTGTGGGCTCCTCTCTCCGTGGTTCCGCAGGTCCCTGCCAGGACCCTGCTCCAGCACAGGTTTCCCAGGGGGTCATGGCCTCCTTTGGGTATCCCCCTGCTCCAGTGTGGGCTCCTCCAGGGGCTGCAAGTGGATCTCTGCATCCCCATGGACCTCCATGGGCTGCAGGGGCACAGGGGAATCTTCTGCCCCTCCTTCCTCACTGCCCTTGGTGTCTGCAGGGCTGTTCCTCTCACATATTCTCATCCTGCTCTTCTCTGGCCACAACCACAACTGCACAATCACTTTTATTTTTCTTCCTCTTAAATAAGTTATCCCAGAGGTGTTACCACCATCCCTGACTGGCCCAGCCTTGGTCAGTGGCAGATCCATCCTGGAGCCCATGGCATTGGCTCTGCTGGACATGGGGGAAGCTTCCTGCAGCTTCTCAGAGAAGCCACCCCTGTAGTCCCCTCTGCTACCAAACACAGGCCACACAAACCCAATACACACCAACAGCCAGGATGGCCCTGCTCAGAAACCAAGTGGTGAGTTCTTCTTTTGAGCTTTGAACAGTCCTTCGGCAGCTGCAGACCTGAGTGTGTCAGCACACAGCTTCTGGGATCTGGAAGTGGATCAGATCTGGACTAAGCCATGCAGAGACACTTTTAGAGTCATAGGGCCAGGCCACCAGGTCTGGCTCAAGCAGAAATCCTCTAAGCAAACTTACTTCTGATTGAGTGGTTCCAGACTGCAAACCATAAAACCCTAAATCATCCAATTAGCCATAGAAAGAATTACAGGAAATTATTTTTAACACTTTACCAAGCCCTCCCTGTTATTTAGCTGCATTTTCCTCCCTTTTTTCCCCACAAATATTGCAGATGAACTCACATTTCCTGAGAAGATTTCAATAGGTTTTTACAGAAAGTGAATTTACCACTCCTGACTATGGGTACTCTTGGTGGGAATCTCAGGGTTGCACTCATGTAACCATGGAACAGAAATGACATTTTGACTATCTAAATGCTCGTAGGCAGGCTACAAATAAATGATTATTCACAGAAATTACGGGCAGTATTATTTCAAACAACAAACACATTCAAGAACATCCAGGCAGGCTCACAGATAGTTTGCAAACAGATAAAAGGCCAAACACTTCCATTCAGTTACTTGCTGTAGATTATTCACGCAGCTCTAATAACAGTCCCCTGTCTCCATGAGCCTGCATCAGATGCAGTCCAAAACTGGGATGGTGGTGAAAGCTCCCACTCTATCATCATGAAAACCCAGAGCTGAAGCTTTTTTTTTCCCTCCCCCATTCATTTCTACCAAACAAAAGCAAAAGATGGGATTATCTTCACAGAGTTTGGTTTGGAGTTGCTTCATTTCAGTGGTATGCAGATATTTTCCCTGTGGTTTTGCAGGGTGACCAGGAACACCTGTTGACTTTAAAAGAAAAGCACAAAATCCCTGCAAAGCTGTGTTTTTGTTTGGTTAGGTTTGGGATTTTTCACCCTCTGTCTGTTTTTCAGGTTATGACAGCAAGCACAGCTTGCAGGGAACATTGTTTGGAAGCTGTTAAAGAGCAGTAATTGCTGCTGATGGGTGGCTGGTCGCACAGGGGATGATAAATGGCCTCCCAGTGGCTACACTTAACGCAGCCACCAGGCTCTGGGCCAAACACCCTCAGCGTGTCTCAGCCTCCCACCAGCACTCCTCAGAGGTGGCACCCGCCCCACAGCTGCTCCCCCTTCCCGTGCTGGTGCCGTGAAATCCTCCCACACCGTGCTGGGGCCTCGGCCAGCTGGGCTGCACACCATGAGCACCCCTGCAGCAAGAGCAGCAGGCACTCTCCCGTGAGGCAGGGAGCTGGAAACGAGCCCTGCCAGCCCTGGCGTGCCCAGCTCCCGCTGCAGGCAGCTGGGGAGATTGGTTTCCCTGGTTCAAGCCCATCATCTTCACCCTTGGTAGTCAGCCTGGCTAAAGGAAGTAATTTGGGCTGGTGGTATGCACAGCTATTCACCTCAAAATGCTCCTGTCTTCCTCCTGGAATTGTTGGCCACATCCTCACGTTTTCCAGGACCCAGAGAGTGGTTTGGTCTCTTTCAGCCTGGGGGTTTCCAGCCATAATTCAGCTACATGACTGTCATACATGGGTGGGCTTGGGAGCCGGATGACCACACCACCATAGCCCTGGACCCAGATCCACCCCATTGCTGTGCCCTTCACCCCAAAGCAGTACAGCTGCAGGGCCTGCCAACAGCGCCTGGGGGTCTGCCCATCAGTGCAGGGGAGACATAGGGCATGGGAGTGGAGTCCAGGGTGCAAGTCAGCCCTACAGAGCTCTAATTTGTTTTTTGGACTGGCATGGGTGAAATTCAAAGGCGTCCTTGCACTGCACATTGGCTGGGTTGGGGGAAGAGCAGAAGAGCAGGTGGTGAAGGGCTGGCAGAGATGTCCTGCCTCAGACAGCTCCTCTGGGAGCACAGCACCTGCAGGGCTCTGGGAAAAAAAGCTGTTCACTCCTGTTTATCCAAGAAGCCCCTCTGAATTTCCTCAGTTTCCCATACAGCCCACCTCAGTGTTCCCACTTCACCTGTTCTGTGGGAGAAACCCCTGCTGGTTCTCCATATCCAGGAAGGAATGCCATGAAGCTGTTACTCTCTGAGGGATGAGCTGCCTGCCAGCCCAGGCAGGAGGGCCCATGAGGATTTTAGCCCGTGGGCTCAGCCAGCTCAATGTAAGAGCTGCTGTGGTCCCCTGAGGAGATCTGGTGTGCTTGCAGGGAAAATCAAATTGCATTACTATAGACTGGGCAGGGGCTTCAAGGTCCCTCTTTTCTCCCACCAGTGTTTTGGAGCACTTACTGTCCTCCCAGGACAGCAATTGCCCATTATGGTCATGACTGCCTTGCTCTGATCAAGGGTGAAACCTCTGCAGGGAGGTCTGTCCACCAAAGCAGCCACACCTGCATGGATGCCACTTCTTAAGGGTGGAAGCTGTCCTGTTCAGTTAGGTCACAACTGCACATGAGACAGAGGCTCACGAGCTGTTCCTCAGGTTTATTGCTCTCTGTTTCAGAAGAGATGGTGGTGGTAGAGACTGGAAAGTGCCTCGTGTGCTCCAGCAGATCAGACAGCACCAACAGAGAGCACAATTGCTTGCTCTCCAACAGGCCTTTATGAATGATGGAGCAGGATGTGTTAAAAGCATGTTAACTTGCTGAGATTCCTCTCAAGTGCCTGTTAGAGCCAGACTTTTACCAGCTGGCCTGTTTGAAAGGGAATCAAATTACATGCCAAATGGTGTTTAAAATCATAGGCAAGGCCAATACATTTTCTAGTAGGGGTGGTTTTCTTCACCCTTACCTATTGGAACAGGCTAACCAATTTTAGCTCAAGTTGCAGGATAACTGCGTCAAAATTCAGTTTGGGACCCCACAGGGGACAGGCTCCTCCTTCACTGCGAAGAGAAAAGAGAGGGAAGAAGTGAGGAAAACAAAAAGTGAGCTCACAGGAACATCATGTCTGATGCCTTGGGCTGGGGCTTCACCTCCTGCCCACCAGGGACACAGGAACTACTTCGGCTCAGGTAAGTCATGGACACCTAAACAAACAAAACAGACCCACCTGAAAATTTCTCAGACCCTGAAGTTCTGGGATAAAAAAGCAAGAACTATTTTTCATTACATACATCACCGAAGTTGGTTCTTTGCTTGTTCTGTTTTAAAGTCATCTTTTCTTAACTGTTGCTGTCCTGAACAGTGCACAGCCACAAAAACACCACTGCTGCCCATCCTGTCCTCTGCCTCTTGGCCTGGAACATGAACAGCTTTTGTTGAACCAGGGCTGGGCACACGGGCTGCTCAAACAGAAAACTCCTTGGAAAACAGGAAGTTTCTGAAATAAAGTCCTAATTGTTGTTGGGGAAAAAAAAAAATCTGTTAACATGAGAAGCAAACGTTTTCACACAATGACTGTCACAAATACGAAAGCCTTGCAGATGAAAGCTAAAACATGTTAGGTTTTGACCAAAAATATTTTATAAGTAGTAAGGTGTTTTCTTAAAAATAGTCACTTAGCTGAAAACCTGATTTTTTCAGTCAAAAAATTAAAAGTGAAGCAGCCAGGCATAGAAAATTCACATTACACTCCAAATATTCTCCTTGTGTGTCAACAGAACTAGAGATAGAGTAAAACGGCCTGGAAGATCAGCAGCAACAGGTTAATATTTAACACGGGGAGGCTGTTTGGGAGCTGCCACAAGAGAAACAGCTCCCTCCCCAGCCTGCACACACCAGAGCCACTGCCAGGCAGCGGGATGTTTGGGCAGTTTTGGAGTAATAGAACTACAAACAAGTTCGGACAATGCAGACCAACTCTATACAGAGTTCTCCTCCTCCTCCTCCATCGCTTTTTCCAGCGGAATGACAGCTGCCCCAGGGGTGCGGTGGGAGAGCTGAGTTTGGGAGCACAGCGTCACAGGGACAGGCTCTGAGAGCTTCAAGAAACTGCACGGGCAGCATAAAGCACTCACACAGGGAGCCGTGGATCCTGCCGAGGCATTCCCGCTCCAGCGGCAAGCTCGGGCTCCCCGGGAGGGAGGAAAAGGCAGGCGACCTTTCTTTCCGAGCTGCATCAGGTCTGCTCCCTCCCCAGCTCCAGGACTGAACGCGAGGCTCCCTCTGCTGAGTCTGCCACACAACTGATGCCGGCAGCATCCAGCTCACCGAGGGGCTCAGTCCTTCATCTCGCCCTCCAAGCAGGCAGCAGCCAGAGGAGGACCGCTCACCCTTCTCCTCCGCCAGGGGAGAAGGAGCTGGAGGTGTAGAACAGGACAACGCCAGCGCTGGGGGAAATTTTTCTCGGATAAACGTGTACGTGTGTATGCACGTACTGTGCTGTGAACACTTGCACATCTCCAAATTCGCGTTAAAGATCACTGGTGCAGCTCCACTGAAGGGTGAGGCTCAGCCAGCCTCCCTGCCTGGGCTGTGGGACTGCCAGCAGCTGCTCAAACACCCCTCTGGTCACCTGCAGAGATGCTGTTCCCAACACAGGCATTAAATGACCCCTCAGTGTCATAGCAGATTTTGGAGGCTTCTGTATCAGATGCAGAACAAATGTTGTCCCAGATAGAAGCTGAAACATAGCATGAACTGGCAATTTCGTTTTGTGATTCTTCCACGTTCTGCCAGGAAAATGTTCAAGAAAAGTAAGAATGAGCTGCTGACCATGCTGAGCTCTTTTTTTCCTCACTGTTATATTATTCCTCACTTGGCTACACTTCATAAATGTACTCTCCTGGTCTCAGAGCCTTTTATTTCTACATATCCTCCATTCCATCTCTGTCATATCATGGCTTTTCAAAGCACAGTCCTTTCCCATCACTAAAAAAAGTGCCTTCCACTTCCCAAAATACATTCTTATCTTCCCATAGCCCTGAAGTTACGCCATCCTTTGCTGTTTCCTCCTTTTACCATGCCCAGGTCTTCTGATTTCCATTTCTACCAAACAATCTAACTAATCTCTGTAAGGAAAATCTCATGCCTAGGCTTGCCAGGAAATCCACTTGAGGTGTTAAGCCCCATATTAGATCCTTTCTCTCCTTAAGTCAAGCATTTGGTACCCACAAGTTAAGTGGATTAATCACGTGCCTTCCATAGGGTACAAAACAGGAAAGCTCCAAAATACTGCTGCCTGTGAGAGCATTGCTGCCGGACCCCATATTTCTGTGACCTCCTCTCATCCCTCATGCTCAGAAATATCAAGGTGCATCTTTTATTATTTTATGAAGGCTATTTGAGCAGATTCATGGTGGTTTTTGACAAGCTTTCTGACACCTCTGTTCCTCAGCTCCAGACCTTCAGAGCTCAGCAGCAGACTGCCTGGAAGTTAGGCAGGTTTTCTCCTCAAAATCCACCCATAAGCAGAGAGGAAGATTCGGAGCAGCCTTGTTGCCCATTCCCTGCCCAGGCAGAGCAAGTCCTCTCTGTCTCTAGCCCTCCCTCACTCTGTTCCCAAAACACACACTAGGTTAAAATGCCAGCTCTGGAAATTTAACAGTAAATAGTAATGCTCTGCCTCTATATTTTGCCACCACAGTAACAAGATAGCAGAAAATATCACAGTCCCTGAGATATTTATACTGCCAGCACGGCTGCAAAGTATATCTGTATCCTAAAAAAGAGGGAGCTGAGGCACAGGAGGATTAAAGGCTATAGTTAAACCACCTACCCAGGCATCTGTAAGAGACTTATATTTCTGTGATTTGGAAGACTGAAGGAGTGTTTAGACCTCCTGTTCCCAGGGCTGCCAGGCCTTGAGTCCCCACAAGGAGTCATTAAAAAGAAGTAAGAGATGTATTCTGTTCCCTCCTCTGGGTAACTTAGCACAAGGCAACACAGCTCACTCACCATATAAAACATTGTCTCCTGCCTGAAGAGCAGTAACTGAGAACTTCTCATTGCTCCTTTTTTAGCCCAGACCCCAGAGCTCATCTCCCAGCAGCCACAGCTGTTCATGATTCACTGCAGATAACAGGAGAGCACTGGCAGGAGCAGATTCAAAATCCCATCTGCCTCTAACTCAGTCCATCACTGCCACTGACATTTCATTAGCTCACCACTTCAGGAACAGGGTTCTGCACCACTGAGTCACATCCATCACCCTGCTGCAGGCAGCCACCTCCAGCCCAGAGGAGGGCAACTTGATTATATCTGCACCATTCAATTACTTAGTCCAGATCTCTAAAGATACTCACCATGGGCTTCACAGCTTGTTTATAAAAGCAGCACTGCCCCCTAAATACCCTTGCCAGCTGTCTCTCCATGCTGGCAAAGTGGTTGCAGGTCAGTCCAAGGAGGGTAAGAACAGAGACCATGTACTAATGTTGGGTAGAACAACACTGCAGCATCTTGGGACCAGTCTATTTCAGAAGCACCAAAGACAAATCATTTTCAATCCCTTCCAATAACATTATCCATCATTTCCATCTACAGAGACTCATGCCTGGCAGGCCATGTGCCTCTACACAGATTTCAGGCATATTGACTAAAAAATCTACCATCCAGTGCAAGTGCAAAGGTAGGGTTTAAGCTCACTCAGCTGTAAGCACTGCAACCTTTTCATCCTTTCTAAGCCAAGTTCACAGTTTAAGGGAGAGCTGAACGAGTAAAGTCTGCGGTGTTAAATCTACAGTCTTCCATGGAAAAAAAAAAAAAAAAAACCAGTCACCAAATCTACCTCATTTCACAAAAGAGCCCATTAAGGATACTTCCTTCCTCTCTTCCCTGAGGTGCTCACATGCTAAATGACACACTGGAGAATGCACAGGAAAAAAGGTCAGACAGTATTAACAACAGGGGAGACATCCACCTCGATTTTCCTTTCCTGAGAATTTTAAAATTCCCATAACTTCAGTGCTCCAGAGCTCCAGCTGCACAAACCAACGCAGCACCACCGACTTGGGCGAAACTTGGGTCCACTTGCAAACCAAGACTGGTATCAGCAGAGGTTTGGAAGACGAGAAGTAGCACCGTCATCGTGCTGAATTCCATCAGAATCTGTAGGGCCTGGAGGAAGAGGTGAGGTGGGACAGGTAATTCACACCATGGCCCCAGCACAAGGTTGCCAGCAGTGAGATTTGTCCTCTGTTCCTAAAGCCAGGGCACACACGCAGAGTGCGCACAGCAGTCGTGTGGCTGATGTGCCCTTTTCATTTCAAACCCCAGAGCAGCTTTACCTGCAGCCCTAACTGTACATAATACTGTATATAATGCACTTTAATCTGCTACAAGTATGGTCCCTCAGCATGAACACATTTACATGCCTGGCCATTTCTCAGCAGAAGTGACACCCTGCTGGGGCTTCGTTATTCCTCCTGTGCACTTCACACCTGATAAGTGCTAAAACTCAGTCAAAAAACCCAGAAAATTTACTCCTGCGGAGTAATCTTGCCCTCTGGAGAGATTCCTCACAACTATTGGCTTGTTTTCCCAACTACAAAGCTGAGGGACAGGCAGAGGAAAGAGATCCAAAATTTTACCCTCAGATGTTGATGTCAGCAGGGTTTGTGTGTGAGGACAGAAGTCAGCCCCAAGTCTTTCTGTTCACAGCATTCAAGGTGTCTGTGGAACCTGTCAGGACTCACCTGCTGCTCAGCTACAATAAGACCAATTGTGATTTATTTTTTCTTGCTTATGAAAGCTCAAATAGAGCTGAACTACACTGAAATAGGCAGGCATATGACAGTGTAAGTAAGAGCAGAGGCCAGGCCTCTTCTATAAAAGCAGACCCAAAAATCGCTCTAAACATAGAGAAATGTGGTACGAGAAGCCAGACCCAGAAATGCTACCAGAAAAGAGAAGACAGAGTGAAATCCAACAGCTTTGACCAACCTTCCCTTGACTGAGCTTTATCTGAAACTCCTCACCTGCTGCACTTTTTCACGTAATTGCGAGGCCAATTTTGCTCTCCAATACACTGGAGTCAGACCAAAGTTACTTCACTTATTTTGGGGTGGTTACTCCAGACTTCGTGCAGAATTTAGCCGCGTTTAACACACCCTCACCTCCCCAGCTGTCACCCAGCACGGTACATTTGTTCAATCTGCAACTGCTGCTGTCTCGAGGTTCCTTCAATAACAATCCTCCTTTCCTGAAGTCTCATTGTGGCAGTGCAGGCATGTCTAGCCCTTGGTACTAGAAATGAGTGTATATGTGTGAGATAGGGAAGATAAATGAGACAACACGGCCTCTTGAAGAGTCATCCCCTCCTCCAACCAGTAACTGGGAAGGCCTAAATAGGCAAATGCAGGGGGGAAATGGGTTTCAGGGAAACCTGGTCGTGGTTGGCACTACCATTGCACAGATTCAGTGACTTCACACTGACAGTCTTGACTTCACCACCCTCTCAAGGGGAAAAGCACGTTCCTCCAAGGGGCAATGACCAACCCTGTTAAGCTGTTACCGCTCTTTGATTTAAAAAATGAGGCTTCGAACCCAGGTGTCAGAGCGGGGGAGGTGTGAAAAGCCCCGGTGTGGCTCTCCCTCGTGCCTGCGGAGCAGAGGATCCGTGCGGGGATGCCGTGGGACACCCGGAGCATCCTCCCGGCGCGCAGAGCCGGGGCCGCGGGAGGGCAGCAGCGATTTGCGTTCCGAATCGCGGGGGAGCTCAGGGAGCTTCATTCTTCATGCAGGGAGCTTGTTAAAGACGAACCATGCGGAACTGCTGCGGGTTCTTGTCCGGGCGAACGTGCGAAAAGTTACAGCGGAGTGTCACTGAGGAAGTGTAAGTGCAGCCTTGGCAGATTTCTGCTGCATCTCTCTTCGCGTTTCTAAACCCTTCGAGCCAAATTCCTGGCGGTGGAGCCTTCTCGGCCAGGAGGCTGGGACAAGGAACAGATCCCTTTGAACAACACTTTCTCAAAAGCAACCTGACTATAGACAGTAGCTGACAATAACCACCTGTGGCCACTGTTTTCTCTGTCTCTTCGGAATAATACATTTCTCTCTCGTAAAGTTTTATTCATGTGGGAATTTTCTCTGCCACGATTGTGAAAATCTGTTGGGAAGACAAGGGAGAGGCGGAAGTCCCGGCAATGTGCATCCTTCTCTGTCCCTCCCCCAGGCAAGCTGAGAGCTGCCAGGGCCCGGCTGAGCCGTTCCTAAGAGCCACGGATGTCTGTGAGCTGTCCCAGCTCGAGCAGTAACACCTGAACCTGTCCCAGAAAGGATTAATGACCTGGGTGCTCAGCTGATGCTCAGAGAGGAATTTACATCCTGACACAGGTGTCTCCTCACCAAACTCCCCTGCTCTGTGGGGTCACTCCGGGATCACCACTTCCCAAAGCCCCATGGGCTTGACTCAGGGGCAGAGCCCGTGTCCCCACGGTCACCCCCACCTTCCTGCACCATCCCATCCTCCCTTTGGCTCCGGGATTGGGTGTGCAGCTACTGCTCCACCCAGGGAAGACAAAGGGTCCCAGTCCAGCAGCGCCACTGCCAACACTTCAGAGGGTGACTCCGTTTAGGCTGCTCCCAGACAGAGAGGATTCAAACTAAGGGCTGGAGTGCTTCACAAATAACCTCAGCTCTTTGCACGGTGGGGGGAAGGAAATTACCATATCTCTTCAAGTAAGGAAATCTGGTGTCCCTAGTGAGTGACAGATGATGGCTGTTTTTATAACAGACACATATAATGGCCTCACAGTCATTTTTAAAAGCAAATTCTGAGGTGAGGGGGGAAAAACACCCGATACGTGGCAAAACCTGGTGTCCATTCTCAGGGCTTGTCCAACATTTGTTGTATTTCTGGCTGAAATAAGTAAGTTGTCCCCTCCCCCCGTTTTTTTTTTTTTTTTACAATGGTAAAGTTAAGCCAGAAAATAAGTTGACTTTCTAATGACACATTAGGGAGCCTTGGGGCTGGAGCATCTCTCATATTCTCCCAGAGATACATTTCACAACATTCAATCCACCAATCAAACGTTCTGCAAATGCCAAGTACCACTGGAGTTTCCCAACTTTGTGCACAGCTTTCTGACACAGAAGTTGCTTGCTTTGCTGGCTGAGATTCACAGCAATGCGGCATTTATAAGTAGCCCATAAAGGGCTGATGGACAAGCATGATATGCCTATCAGCAGCATTATCAGGGATGCTGGGACAGCACCACTCAGGGGTGGTTTATTGGTTGTCATAAGCAACCCTTTGACCTCTGGGGCTCTGCAAGAATTGGCTCATCAGTTATTAACCCTAGAATAATTTCTTTATGTAAGCAACTTTAAGATAAAGCCTGACCTTGTTTCCTTCGCGTAACTCGAGCAGACAACTCCAGAGCAGGAAATTATCTCCCTCCTGAAGTCAGGGGGAGCCTTTTTAATGGTTTTAATGAGGCTGCCATCAGGCTGAAAGCAAACACACCTGTAGCACTTCTTGGGTGTGTTTTCCTTGTAAAGCCACTCTGTTGCCTCTTTTGGAGGGAACAGGTGGATCTACTTTTCCAGCCATCAGCAGTAGCCAGGCTTGGCCAGAGGAGTGTGAACAAGGACAGGCTGGAGCACACGGAATTCCCAAGCCCAATGCCAGATTTGCTAAACAGACTCCATCACGGCACAGGCAAGTGTCTTCATGTTTAAAAAGGCAGCATGAGAAAGGAAAGTGCATAAGATGAGAAAGTTATGGGGACCCCTCGCCCTCCTTCACCAAAGATGAGACAAGGCAAAGATTTTCTGAAAAATACCTGAAACTAGTTAATGCATTAAATTGATCATGTAAAAGTGCTTACGGGAATTTTTATATGAAGAATCTTGGTGATTATTCAAAAGAGCAAAATTTCTCATTTTCAAGGAAGTCCTATTTCTTTATTGCCCTAGGCCCAGTGAGAACCACATTCTCTGCCTTGGCCTGGGTGATAAGTGCTCAGTTCACAGCTCTACCATTTCACTTCCTTTTGCTTCTGTTTCCCCAAACATAAGACAGAGCTCATCAGAATTTAGCCCAGATTTTGGCAATCTATTTTACCATTGCTCTCATCAACACAGCAAGCCTCTCATTCAATTTTCAGGAGACACTTCAGCACCAGGGAGACTCACTACCTATACTGCAAGAAAGGCTTGGTCTCTTCAATGCCTAGTTCATTTTTGGCTCACGGGGCAAAATTTTATGTAAAAGTCTTAACTGGGTGAAAGAGGCTGAGGACCAAGGGCTAGGGTGTGGCAGGATGCTTTTATGGGTGCAGCAGGTCTGTGTGGTACCAGAGACAGTTTTTTGGTAAGATTCTGTGTTTAAACACCAGTCCTTTTGGGGCCCCTGCCTACGGCACTGAGCCAGGCTGAGCCCTGAGCTGCTGTGCCAAGCCGGAGCACATGCTCAGGGCTGGACATGACCCTGACCTGACCAAGGGCATGTAACACAGCAGGTAAAAACCAACTCCTCTCACCCTCCATATCCCTGGGAAATCAGATTTGCTGCTGGGAAGAGTATTACATTTTGCAGGGTAGATGTAGAGCCAGTTCCCATCTCTGCAGCCCCTCAGATGATGCTGCTGTAAAGCAGGGTTAGCACTGTGGGGAGCTAATCCTGCCTATTGATGAGCATGTTAAACTTCTAATGGGGACAGTTCTTCCAAGGAGAGCCATGGAAGTCTGCAGGGATCCAGTCTTCTTACCTGAAGGCAGGCAGATGAGAGCAATTCATAAATTTGGGGGTCGGTGGGGGTTGTTTTGCTTTGGTTTGGTTTAAGGCAAGCTCACATCACCAGTTCTGCTCTGTACAAGGCCCCTAAACTACACTGACCGAGTCTGAGCCATCGTGGGTTCTCTGGCCCTATCAGGAAAGTAACACAGCTTTTGTTCTGCTGAGCAGGAGGCAGCCACCCCAGCAATCAAGAAGGACCTCCCATTCAGTCATGTTCAGCCAAGAGTGTGTACAGACTGCAATAATAAATTGTGACTGTTTTCCTTAGCACTGGATTATCCACGTTTGCTGTGCTTGCCATAGCTCCCTCCCTGTTCAGGATTCCCTGACTGGCATTGCCAACAATCCTTTCTGTCCTGATCCTCTTGACCTGACTTTGACATCACCACATGATTGGAAACTCTCTCTAAGTAAGAGGCAAAGGATCAGTGTCTCCAGGGAATGAGTTCCTCTTTAAAGCTGCTACAGATCTTACTGCTGCTTCTCAATGAATGGTTCGACATCAGTCCTGCTCTGTTTCAAACATATGCATTCATTCAAGAGTGCAGGAGCTGTGGCAGCCTCAGCCACAGAGGCCTGACTCATCCCAGCTGCTCCCTGTGCATGTAGGTCACATGGGATGACATCCATCAGGATGCACAGTACCGTATATTCACTCCAAGGGCCAGTGACTCCTGCTTTGCATGCAATGCCTGGGGAGGAGGCAAAGTAAATGAGTTCATAATAAGCTTTAATTTAACAGAAACCTAGAACTCCCCCTACTTTTCCAAGCACCAGTGAGAGTGAGTCATATTTCCTCCAGGCAAGTTACTATTTCCCACACAAAGCACATATAAGGTGTCCCTGGAGCTTGTTATCCCAGAATCTCACTTTCTATTCACATGTCTGTGCTCAGACCCCAGAGGGGCAAGGTCAGACCTTAGAGGGATCTGAGCACAGCTAAGAAAAGATATGGTTCTAACTCAGCTGTGGGGCATTTCTCACTACTCTCTGAAGCACTGCTGGGATTTAAACAGGTGAAAACAAACAAAACAAAACAAAAAACTCTGCTCTTGGTGGACTACCCTTAGGTGGTACAATTCACACTAAGGGATCCTTGTCCATCCCTGGAACAAAACCAGGCTGAAAGGCAGCGTTCTTAGAGAACCTGGAGTCATTCATGCACTGTTCATTCTCGAGGTCCTGAGCCAAATTCAGCCCCAGGACAATCAGTGGAGATGTTTTTAACTGGTAACAGGCTGGGCTTTGCCACGTGGCTTCAGTGGACTTCACTTCAACCCAGTGCAGATTCCCTTGATCAGAATTTGGCCCAGAGGCGTTACATGATGGATCCAGAACCACACCTCTGAGGCACTAACAGAGGCAGGAATTAAGGACAGACTTTACCTGGTGCAACCCCAGAACTGCCTCCAGCCCCCCAAGGCTGGTGACCTTTGCATACTGAGACCCAGAGCCTGATCCCCCTGAATAAAATGGAGAACTCAGGATGACAGAATATCCTGAGTTGGAAGGGACCCACAGGGACCATCAAGGCCAGCTCAGGGTCTGGCCCTGTGCAGAAATGACAATGCTTTCCCCCTGCCTGCCCCTGCAAACACAGACTCCACGTGGAGTCGCACCCCAGGGAGTAACTCAGCCATAACGATCCCAATGCACAACCCTCCATACATTTTGATTTGCACCTATTATCTCTCATCCCTTCAAAGGATTTATTTCTCTGCTCCCCCTCCCCACAGCAAACTTTCTGGTGGTGAACCCTTTTGTCACTTGTCAAGTGTCAGTTGGGGTACCTGCCATCTCTGTCTGGGTTTGTCTCTGGATTCACTGGCAGGAATAAAAGCATCTTTAATACCAGGAATGTGACAGGTGTCAAAAAAAAATAAAAATCAGAGATTTAGTTTCAAGTTTGGTCAAAAAAACACAATAAAATCAGATCAATGCTGAATGAAAAGTACTTTGCCCTGCAAAAGCAGTTCCAAAATAATCAACAACAACTGTGGCTCTGGCAACAGCTGACATCAGATTTGGAATAACGTGGGTTGTTTGAGACAAATTTGAGAAAATGCTTAGGTCTTGTCAGAGAAACAAGTCTCCAAGCAATAAGGCCTCATGCCTCAGGCTCTCTGGATATGCTGAACGAGGTGTACATCCTCACACTCTTCCAGTTTATCAATATCAAAATGATGTGCTTGGATTTTACAAAGGCGAGATCAATCCAACAGCCCCTGGAGAAGATAATGTGAGCAAAGCTTGTGAAAAACTAATATCACTAAATATTTCAAGCCCTCATCCTTCTGTCTATGTGGTGAGAAGGAGAAAGTGAACCCCAAAACAACTGTCAGGGTTTTATGCCTTCTTTCAGAACATGGTGGATTTACAACTGCCAGAGGTTCCACCCCTGAGCTGGAGGAACTGAGCTGTGAGCCAGCCGAGCAGTTCCCATCTCCCTGGGCAACACTTCCTCAACACAGGTGTCAGGCAACTTTCCCTCACCCTCCTGCACTGTCAGGAAAACCAAGATGGAAAGAGGGCGAAAATTGAGATTACTTTCCTCTAACACTGACAATCACGGGGAGGAAAACAGTAAAAAAAAAAAAAAAAACACCAAAACCCCACCCAAAGCAAAACATAAAACCCAACTTGCTGGGAAAAAACCCGGCAAGCTTTGATATACACTGTGTGAAGTACCTGGCAATGAAGCTGGTGTGTGGCCAAGCTGCCATTACTATTGCCATTCTCTAACAGGACAAAGGTATATTGTAGGTGTATTTAGAAAGTCACACTCCCAGCCCAAACTTCATAAAATTACTGGTTTGTTTGTAAAAATCGCTTTCACTGAACCTCAGTACAATCCTTTCTCCAGGAGTTTTCCCAGCCTCCAATGCACTGAGCTCAGATGATTTTCTGAAAGCAATGGGTTTTATTAGTTTAGAGACTTCAGTTCTATTTGGCATTTTTCTAAACATTTGTTCAACCTCTCCTCAGTTTCACATGAAATTCTGCACCCACACCATCCTCTGGCAAGGAACCCCAGGAGGTTGCACCCGCACCTTGAGGAACTCCCCCCTACCCCCTTCCTTGTGTTCTGAACCAGGTTCCTTCATCTGACGCTCCCTTCCAAGTTCTCCCATTGGAAGATGAACAGACAATTCCTGTTGACACTCTCCATGTCATTCAGTGTAAAAAATCTTCCCACACCTTACCTATTTCTAGCCTAGTCTAATCTTTGTATAGAAGTTCTTCTATGTTTCTGACCTGATTCCCAGCATGCCCACTCCACTGTATGTAATGTAACTTAAAAGTGTAAAATACAGGGAACTGAACGACACCATGGTAATTAGTGTGAAAAAAACCACATTGTTTATTTCTTCCTTGACTGTATTTTTCAATATACAACTGTACTTTTTTCTTGACTGAAGACATCTAGTAAAAAAAATATATAAAAATATCCTTGGAGTACTCCACTGAAAAATGAGGGAAAACAAAGGAAAATATGCAGCCTTTGTTGGTTCAGTTTACCAATGCATTTCAAGTCAGAAAGCCCAGAATAATAGAAATCCATACTCCAAACAAGTTTCTTGCTTAGTTCACAGGCAGAAAGTTTGTCGGGACTAAAACAATCCCTTTCTTCCTTAAGTTTGCAGTGTAATATAATTTATGGAGCTGCTGTAATTCTGCGGGGAAAACATTTGTGAGAGAGGACAGATTAAGATTTGGGGATGGTTGTTATTATCCCAGCTTGCTTAATAAAGTGTATGTGACAGAGAACATAAGCAAATGGTGTCAGTGCCATTCCCCACAAAATAAAAAAGGTGCCCAATTTTAAATGAGGGGGGAAGCAGGGGAACGGACCAGGCTGTCGGAGTTTCAGTATCCACATGGGAATTAGAAAAAAAAAAAGAAAAAGAAAAAAGGGCACAAATTCCCGGAGGAAGCTAGTTAAATATTCTCTCCACCTCGCTCCTCTTATTCATTCGCTCCGTTCCTTTCAATTGGCGGGGTCCCATGGCGACCATCGTGGGAGAAAAGCATCCTCTCCAGCCGCCGCGCTCGCCATGGCAACCGGCACGTCAGCGCCGGCAGCCGGGCCCCGCCGCGGGCCGGGGGCGGCCCAGCCCCGGGGCCCTCCCGGTGTCCCCCGGGGCCCTCCCGGTGTCCCCCCGGTGTCCCCGCGGTGTCCCCCGGTGTCCCGCGGTGTCCCCCGGTGCGGCCGCCCCGCCGCGCCCGGCGCTGTCCGTGGTGCTGGTGGCCCCGACGGGGCGGGAGGAGGGCCCGGCACCGGCCGGGGGCGGCCGCACGATCCGCATCCCACATGACACAGAAAGGCGCTGGGCAGCGGCCAGCCCTGCCGAACGTCATTTTTTCCTCCGGTGAAGAAGAGGGGTAGAACACCCCGTCCCTCTCCTCAAGCGGCTTTGCAAGCGGCCGGGCAGAGGCAGCTGCAGACCTGGAGGTACCCCGTGGTTCCCAGTATGACCGGCACCTTCCCAGCCCTGGCTTCACTTGGGATAACCAGCCGAGCAAGGAGGAGAGCAGCGGCTCTGGGATTATGCTTTGGAGCAGGTATGTGGATGGATAGGGGCTGTGCTGAGCACTGCTGTAGCTAAAGGGGTAATTCTCCCTGTAGAGAAACGACGTGATCTTTTCCAGTAATTTATCTTACATGTATTTACTTACATGCTTTTAAGTCACTGGGGTTTTAGCCAGGAGGACTCATTCTTCAGGAGAAAATGTTCTGTGGGGCTTGAATTTTAAGATTATCTGCTGAAAGCAGGGGTTGTGTAGAATTACTGCAGAATAACTCCCTATATTTTCTGCTCAAATCTACATTCTCTCTATCTATATTCATTATCTTTCAATTATGCTACTTTTTTGTTTGAAACAATTCTCTGACATCATCAGTTCAGGGAAAACAGAAAATTACTTTATAGCAATGGAGCAGACCAATCTGCTCATCTGGTTTTTTCTGTCTCTAAGTACATTCAAACAGCTTCTTCCTTCCTCGTGTCATTGCTCTAAAACAGCTGCTTTTGTATTTTTCAGTCATTAATTTGAAATCATCCTTTCTTAAAGCGCTGTCTCCCTTTTTCCATGTGGGTGCCTGGGTGCAGCTGCTCAGGGAAAGCCCACAGGCAGAGCAATCCTTGCTTACCCGTAGCCAGCACAGGCAAGAGGGCTGTTCTGGTTCAGCTAATTCAGGCACAGACTCTCTAAGAATGCATAGCAATATTTCCCATTTATCCAGCTGGCTTCCAGCATGTCAAACAGTATGTTGGCTCCACGGAGTAAGGGGGAAGTAAAGCTGCCTTCCGCTTTCAAAAGGCCATTTGTGTGTATGAGGCAGGATTCATAGCGAGTTCTTTCTGGCAAAGGTTTGCAGATGTGGTTCTTGAAGGTTTGTTGTTAAACTCACTCTTAACCACTTAAACAAGTGGCTTGGTTTGCAGAAAAACTGGTTGCCAACCCCGAGACATCCTTAAAAGCTTATTTGGGTGTCTAAATATGGATTTTTTTGAAACTTGATTTATGAGTAAGCTTGATTTCTGATTTATTTTAAGCATCCTGGTCTCGGATGAGTCAGTAAAGGGAGGAATCTCTACACCTTAGACACATGCGGGGAGCTCTGCTCCTTGTCTCAAAGTAAGAGCCCGCAGACTCTCACTCCCCCGCAGCTCTCCTGTGAGGCCTCTGTTTGCAGTGCAATTCCCACATCTGGGTCACACCATATGATCTGCATCTGCATTTTCCTTTGCAGCCCCACCAGGCATCCTCTCTCAGGTGTTCAACAGAGCGCAATTTCAGTCAGACAATGCAGAACAAACCCCCAACACCCTCAGGTGGAGTCGGCTCACCCTCCCCGCCACACAGTTCTCCCAGCACCAAAACATGACGCAGCGCTTGTGTGTTTGGGATTTCTTAGTTCCAGCAGCTTCCATCTTTCCCTAGACTTTCCCTCTGGCAGGCAGCCAACACAGTTCATGCAACTGGCACCCAGTCCACGAAGGCATCTCCAGTTCAGGGGCTATCAGCAGGCTGACACCTTGCTCAGTGGCTTCCCCTAGGCTGCTTTCATCTTCCTTGAGCCTTGCTCAGCAGAGAGACTCCCTTCCCAAAATCATCTCCACATCAGGCATTTCCAACTCAACTTTGGGCTGTGTACAGCCCTCAGCCCTCCCAGCTTCTCCAGCAAAGCTGGTACAGGATGACTGAAATGCTCTCACTAATGGCCATATCCTCTGGCAGAGGCCCGAGGGAGTGTCGTTCTACTGCTCGTGCAGGTCTGCTCCTCTTAGTCCTACCAGAAGAGTCCTCCTGGGAGCATCTCAGGCATCTCTGGTTATAAGCCACCACTGCCACCCCACTCCCTGTCACTGTGTCTGGGACAGGGGACCTGTGCCATGTGAGCACTGGTTCCATGTTACCAAGAAGGGTCAAGAGCCATGCAACAGGAACTCTCGCAGCCCAGCACAAATGTTCATACCAGTGCAAAGATCCTGTTGCCATATTAACTTCTTGTGTGATGAGAAAGCAGTTTTCACAAGATTTCCTACCAAGAATTCCTTTCTACATAACCTTTTCACACAAAACCAACAACAAAATAAACCTCTCCAGGTTTTCCTAGGGGGAGAACTTGTGCTCACTGCTGGTGAGAGGGTGCGCTAAGCTGCCAAAAGTCCTTGCTGTAGCTGCTGGTGCATTTTCCCTGTGGGGGAGAGGACACTCAGTGGGTAGAGGGTGAGAATTTCCAAGAGATGGGCAGAGAAATCAGCCAGGCGTGAGATTCACCACCGCTTATCTGTCAACACCCACCATGGCAAAGCAGCCCTGGTAAGCACCACGTTCCTCACATCAAGCAGAAGAATGTGCTGTGCTGTGGGCAGGACCTGGTGTTGCCAAAAATTAATGCAAGCGCGTGGGAGAGAGCATCTATATTTTTACCTCTGAATCAGGAAAGGGTACAGCCTAGCCATGCCCAAGGACAGACTCAATCCCCATCAGGGAGGACAAAAAGCCTCCAAAGTTGTATTTCAAGCTTCTTCACACTCTTCTTGGACAATTCCAGTAGGTGGAAGCTGTTGTGACAGCAGAGTTGGAAATTAGGTCAGTCCTTCTGCTTGCTCCCACTTTATCATGCCCCCACAGTCACACTGGGCACAGATCTGGGTTCTGCCATCATTTTTAGATCTGGAGTTTTGCATACTAATCCCAGCAGTAGGAGGATAAAATGAAGCCCTGAAACACTTAAACCTGCGGGGCTGTCCTTTGGGGGCAAGAGTTACATCTCTGACAAGAGACTTGCAACCATTGTGTACCTGTTTGTAAACAGTGTGGTGCCCTCTGAGGAGCTGAGGGTGTCTCTCTGGGTAACACTGAGCACAAATCTGGCTCATATTTTACCACTGCCTGTACCTGGACCAGAGCACGATGTTGGGTGTAAGTGGAATCTGCCATTACAGTGAGGGCTCCTTCTCAGTGCCAAGAGAGAATAAACATCTTAAGGGTTAGGTGCATGAATAATTACCGGGTTTTAGCAACTTACCCCAGGTTAATAGACCTACAGTGACTTCCTGCTGGTCAATCTTAACCCACAGTAAATACATGAGAAAAATTCATTGCCTCCAGATGCAGGGAAAAGCCATTGCTCCCAGAACATTTAAAACCGCAACGAACTTCAGGAGATGGCAACGTCTGTTAAGGAGACTCAGGCAAAATGCAGCGACTTGCGACTTGTGCATGGGTTTGAATCCTGCTTGCTCATCAAAATCATACCTCGTGGATTTGCCCTGAACCCAGTGCTCCAGGTCAGAGTAGTTACTCCAGGTGTGAGCTGACAGACCCAGAAGCAATGGATGGACCCTGTTCTTGTTCCATTTGGTTCCGTGTCTCACTCCTTACTAAGCTCAGTTAGAAGGATGAAGCTGAAAAAGGATTCTTCCTCAAGCAGCCAGTACAAGAAATAAAAATTGACTCCAATCCCAGCAGTTGTTGCAGTTTTATATCCTTGTCCTCAGTTTTAATACCTTGTTAAAAGTCAGAAAAGAACTTGAAGAGCCAAAGAAGGTCGATGGCAAAGAGGCTGCCTGGGTACCCTGAATTTCCTCCAGCCCACAGCAGAAAAAGCTTGTTTAGATTCATGTTCATGTAGTAGCAGAGTATAACATATATTCTTTAGATGTGCTGAAAATCAGAACATTTCCTTCTTTTATTTGATTCCATCCATATTTCCTGCTCCCATGACCTCACCGCTGAGCACAGGCTAGGCCCTCAGATCCTGGTGTGAGATGCAAAAACACAGATCAGCTCACACAATCGGTTCAGCTCAGAAGCTTTGACCATCAGTTGAGTCGTGTCCACACCAGCACTGAGAGCTCCGTCCATGAACCAATCCATGCTTGCAGTCATGTCATCCTTGGTTATCCACGCTGCAGGACAGGGATCTCCACCAGCTGGATGAAGCTAGAGAGCAGGCAGCAGCGTGTGAGATGGGGATGCAGATCTCAAAGCTTCACTGCACTCAAAACACATCGTTCTGATAAAATAGGGGCAGATGTTTCCTATCCCCACACACTGGAATGCAGAGAGTGAGGAGGAACACAGTTTTCAGGCTTTGCTCAGAGAACAGAAACGCCTTGGTAAGAGGAGCAGGGCAAAGAGCTGAGCATTTTTATGAGCACTAGAGCAGGGAAAAGAACTGGCAGGGAAACCGTGTGCTTACAAAAGCGTGTGCATCCGCATTCCTCCCCTGGAAGCAGGAGGACTAAATGGCCTCAATATGCACAACAGTCATCTCTGCATGCCAAGGGACAGATTGAGGCTAAAGGACTGTGCTCGTCCACAAAGGGAGTTCTACATTGGCACCATGCACACACAGGGCAGATCATTTGAATTTAGGCAGGGTGGATGTCACCTTCTAGCATCTCACAGCCAGACAAAAGCCCCCCTCCCCCGTTCAGATTCAATTTACTCACACTCCTAATGTTGATTAAACTCAGTTGGATGAAGCATTTCTCTTCCAGTCTGGCAACTTTTCCCAAGATACTCTCCAGAGAGGCAAGTTTATGGAGTAAATGACCAGCTTAATGCTTTTGAAATAATTTGCTGGACCAATGCTTGCCTGGTGTTTTGCAGCTATGATGCAGAGAGGTAAAATATGTTGAATAAAAAAGCCCCTCTGCTAGTGCTTAGGTCAAGTCATGTACAATGATCTGCTTCTTTAGCTGTTTTTAATCCTGAAAAACACTAGTTGGGTAACAAAATGCTTTTTCTTTTTATTAAACATCTTTTAAAAACCCATTTACTGCAACCCTTTGTGAATCTTACTAGGTTTTGCTCTTCCAAATTGCAATGGGTGCTGCATTTTTAGACAGGACAGTAAACATGCAAACACACAGTGACTATGCCATAGGGGCTTTGTGCAACAGCCAAGTATATGTGGCAGTGATTTCACAAAGTTTTTGTGGCTCAAATAGTTAATCTCTAAGTAACAGATCTGTTTTGGAGAGCTATCATCTCAAAATGGAGTGATTTGGTTTCCAAACTGCAAATTAAGGTCAATAAAATGGAACTGTGGCACCAGGAAATCCCTCTTCAATGATTATGAGTCATCTCACACGCTCTTTCTTTTCTGAAGCTCATGCACAAAAAAGTATGTTCTTAAACAGAAATACAGAAAGGCGTCATACCAGTTTTAAAAGGATTCCCACTCTAAAATGCTTGAAAGACAAAGTGAGATTTTTAGCACTGCTGCATCCATGCAGACCTATAATTACTGGAAAGCAACCATTCAGGCCAGTATTATATTGGTTTAAAGGGAAAATTAATAAAAGCATTTTTGTTAACTAAAAGTGTAGTTAGGCCTCACCTACTTGCTATATGTAATTTTTACTTGTTGTGCTTCTAAATTTTTGCTTATTGACCTTCAGGGCAGAGGGAGTTGACAGAGGTCATCACTGGTTTTTATGGATCTGATATTTGCAAGTTGAATGGTTCCCTAACACTTAAACCATATTTCAGCAAACAATGCAGCAAACATGGGAATTGGAGATAAATATTGTAGCAAGTCACGGAATCTCCAGTTATTTGCATCCCAGACCCATACAGAGTTGTGCCTATGCTGAGCTTCTTATGGTCACGTTTCCTTTTGGAGCATTACTCATAATGCAGAAGTTCAAGTCTCCACTATATAAAAAAGACTCATGAAAACCAGACTTGCCCACTGAAGAAAAATATATGCTGGGCCATAGACACTCAGGTTCTTAGTACTAAATCAGGGTATGATCCAGATCTCAGTGCCACATAAGGAGAACAGGCTTGAATAGAGATCATTTAAGATAAAAGAAATCAGTTTTCTGGCCCATTTGAAGACAAAATTATCTATGACTAGGAATGCAGGAATCTCAGAGCACTTTGGTTAATCAGATGGCATTTTACTTTTTAGAAAAATAAAACAAGTAATTGCTGTACAACCAGTGAAACCCTATGCTCAAGTCAGTTAAACTCCCTGTAACTGTGCCTATATTTTCACCTGTCCCTCGTGGGTAGTGTGCTGGATGACCTGGAATTTTTCCAAGGAAGAATCAATAAACGCAGCACTGCTTGCTGCTCCGTTTGGTGCCTCTCCTGTTCCACTCACAGCAAGGAAACCAGCACCACACGAGAACCATTTCTGCTGAACATGGGCGGCTTTTCCCGCTCTCGTGTTGCTCCCACTGCCAGCAAAGCTCCAGCACAAGGCAGCTGGATACATCCCCTGGCATTCTCCTTCCTTTGGGCACCCACTGGTTGCTCTCCATGGGGGTCACACACTGTTCTTTGCCTGGGGCTGCTCAGTTCCTGTCTTCTCCAAGGCATGTTGGCAGGTAACCCAAGTTCTCCCATGAACTCAAGTTCTCCAGTGGTTGGGCTGACTCTTAGGCAAGACGCCTAAGAAAAAAAATCCAAAAAAGTACTATCTGAGCACTACAACCCTGTAACTATTTTGGGGTTTACCCACCTGCAAAACTAAATGTGTCAGGTCTGAAGAGACACGGAGAGCAGATTTGTCTCACAAGGAGAAATGTCATGAGGACAGTGTTAGCAAGTCTGCCTATTTTAACAGCTTAAGAAAGGTCATTTCATTCTCTTACCAGACTTCCACTGCTCTTCAGTACTGGTCAAGACATTTTATCTGATTATTCTTCCATGAAGCCCAATTTGTACAGCTGGCTATTTTTAAATGGCACATACTTCTGCATGGCAAGAAGGGAAATTAAGGAAGAAAATTATCCCATAATGTTCCTTTCTATCTACTTAATAGGCTCCACGTGTATTATTTTATTACAGATAATTCTAACAGGTAATTTAACAGGTTGCACTGACAATGCATCCTGCCACTCTGCCAGACACAGCAGCCCAAATGCCCTGCCAACAGCTGGTGACCGCAGGATTTCTCCAGGGGAGCAGATCCATCCAAAGGAGGGTGGAGAAAGACAAGCAAGAGCCCTTGGAGAAATCAGGAATCATCTGCCAGACAAAGCCACTAAGAAAACTATGAGGGAAAGCAACCAAAGATGAGGGGGAAGGCAAGGCCAGGCTGGGCAGCAGCCACAGCCCTCCAGCAGAAGCGGGGACAAAGGACAATGTTGCTGACGGTGTCCCTTCAGGTGACACAAACAGTCACATGAAGCTAGGCTCTAAAAAGCTAGAGGAAAAAAATCTTCTATAGCCAAACAAGCAATTAATACATCTTTTCTTCTTCCACATCTGACGAGTTTTTTGCACTGCATTATTGAAGGGGACATGCGAAACAGCACAAGGGGCAAGATCCCAAATTCATCCAGTGGCTCTGTGCTTTCAGGCTTCGCTCTGAGTAGGGAGACAAGGAGAGTCTAATGGGTGGTAGATGCAGAGCTAGAGTAGGCACAGCAAAAACCATCAGCAAAGCATTGAAAAAAGCCCATGAGAAAGCAAACCTGGGAATTTGGATCACTTGGAAAGCTGAGGAGGATGGTGGTGGTTTTTTGAGCTTGTTCATTTGGCTTCTAGGAAGAACTTTTTGATCTTCTGCTTGTTGACTGAATCCTGATTTATCTCGAACATTATCAAGCTCTGGAGTTCAGCATTCTCACAGTAGACCAATAGAAAAGACTTTGTGTTTCTAGTGAGTAAAAGGCTTTGCATGTCAAGATGATGACTGAAAGGACATCAGACAGCAGCAGGGTGTTTGCATATGTATAGCCACTAAAATTAGCTATTTTTCCATTTTATCCCTGCGACAGGCTAAGACCAACCCAACCACCTGGCTAAACTCAACACTGGAAACTGTCTATCAATACAGGCACTCTTGTCTCTTGCTCCTCAGAACAGGAGGTCACACATATCACATTCTGTGGTGTGTCTGCCATGAGGGTGCAGGAGAACAATTTCACACAGGTAACATCCTCAGGCAAACTGTGATTCACAAGCAGGGACATTTGACAGGTGACAGGTTTGGTGTTACCAGTCGGGGATATTGTTATTCCACAGACAAGAACAATGACCCAAAGTGCTCGCGCACTCACACGCACCCCGAAGTCCTCTCACTGAAGGGCTCCCCGAAATTCTGCTCACTTCATCCACAAGGATCTAAGGACCACTCAAGAGCAAAACAGCCATTCTTCCAGAGGTGTGGTGCTGGTGGCGAGGGTGCTCAATCCCAGGAAGTCTCCTTGGGCAGCACTCCAGCCCCAAGAGAAGGGCTTCCCACCGCAGACATCCTGCTCCAAGGAAAACCACACCAAAAAGGGAGCTATAACCTGGTCAGGTCAGGGCTTACGGACATACATGGTAATGGTCCAGAAACTTCTCTGGACTGAGGCCTCTTATTACCTGGGGACCCTCTGTGTTGTCCAAGGGGTCCTGCCCTTCTCATCTTCCTCATGAAGGCAGGGTTGGGGTCACAGAATCACACACAGAATCACCAGGTTGAAAGAGACCTTCAAGATCACTGAGTCCTACCCATGCCCTAACACCACCTCAACCGTGGCACTGAGTGCCACATCCAATCTTTTTTTAAACACATCCAGGGATGGTGACTCCACCACTTCCCGAGGCAAACAATTCCAGAACTTTATCACTCTTTCAGTAAAAAGCTTTTTCCTAATATCTAACCTAAATTTCCCTTAGTGCAACTTGAGACTGTGTCCTCTTGTTCTGTCAGTTGTTGCCTGTCATGGTGCCCATGCTGCAGATGTGGAGTGGGGCTGTCAGGAACACAAGTGAAAGGGCATGAAAGGCTGGCAGCCACCTCAAACCAGCCAGGGGATGGGGTGGGATTCCCCTGACACAGCATGTCTTATCACCACAAAGGACCAGCTACAGTGGAACCCAGAAGCTGTATTTCAGTGTTAGCTCAGAAATACAGAACTCCCAGTATGTATTTCTACTACTGAGAATATTCTTTTGTAGGTTAAGGTGGGCTTTTCATACACAGCTTTTCAAGAGAACCTTTTCTCTCCTCTCTGTCTGCAGCCTGAGCAGAAGACGTGGCCGAGTTTGCTCGCAGCATGGATAACAGCAGTGGTCCTGTTCTTCTCCCTACGTTGCTGCTCCTGCTGCAGAACACGAGCAGCCCCAAAACCTCCACCCCTCGTGCTGGCTACGAAATGGCAGAACCCCCACCCCCAGGAGCCGGCTCCAGCAGGAACCACTCTCTGGTAGAGTACGGGCTGAGGCCGGGGGAAATTGCAGCTGCCAGCGTGGTTTGGGGAGCGCTGTGGCTGGTTTCTGTCTTGGGAAACTTCCTCGTTTGCTTAGTGATCCACAGGAGCAGGAGGACACAGTCCACCACCAACTATTTTGTGGTGTCCATGGCCTGTGCAGACCTTGTGAGCGGCGTGGGGAGCGCGCCCTTCCTGCTGCTGCAGCTGAGCTCGGGGCGGTGGATGCTGGGCAGCGGGGTGTGCCGGCTGGTGAGGTACATCCAGTACCTCACGCCCGGGGTCCAGATCTACGTGCTCTTCTCCATAGGTGTGGATCGATTCTACACTATTGTCTACCCCCTGAGCTTCAAAGTGTCCAGGGGGAAAGCCAAAAAAATGATTTTGGCCTCTTGGCTCTGTGGTGCTCTGTTTGCATCACCAGCCTGTTTTCTCTACGGCTCCAGCAGCGACCACCACTGCAACTTCTTCCTCCCTGATTCTTGGCAAGGAGCTGCCTACAGTATCATCCACCTCCTGGTGGTGTTTTTGATCCCATCACTCCTCATTATCCTTTTTTACCAGAAAATCATTAAGTACATTTGGAGAATAGGCACAGATGGAATGACTGTCAGGAGAACAACTAATATTGTTCCGAGAACAAAAGTGAAAACCATCAAGATGTTCTTAATGTTAAACTCGATGTTTCTCCTGTCCTGGCTCCCTTTCTTCACGGTACAGCTGTGGCACCCACAGGAAACAGACTACAGAAAGAGCTCCTTGCTTTTCCTGGCTGTCACCTGGATCTCATTCAGTTCCTCAGCCTCTAAGCCAACCCTCTACTCCATCTATAACGCAAACTTCAGAAGAGGGATGAAAGAAACCTTTTGCATGTCTGCCATGAAATGCTACAGAAGCAATGCATACACCATCACCACCAGTTCCAGGATAGCAAAAAAAAATCATGTTGGTATTGCAGATATTCCAGCTACAGCCAAAAATGTCACCAAAGACTCCACCTATGATGCTTTTAACAGAGAAGCCAAGGAAAGAAAGCTTGCCTGGCCTATTCCATCCAATCCCCCAAATACATTTGTCTAGTGGGTGTCATTGTTTTGAAAAGTTACTCTGTATCCCCAGAAGAAGGAGTTTTCTCTCCGTTTTGAACCAATGTATAGTTATGTATTTTTAACACAGCTTTTGGGGGGGAAAAAAAAGAGATGTTTTATTTTATTAAATGCCTTGGGTTTGATGTATTCATTCTATTTCGTTTCTACACGCTGCTACACTCTGCTACTACATTCTGCTTTGGGGAACTCCTCTCCCAGAATCACAAACAATGCTTATCTGCAAGACAAGAGTCTTTACACTCTCTATCTGTAGGCAGCAAAGGGAAAGAAAGAAACACTGCTTGTTTTAATCCCTGTACAGGATGGGCCACGGTGCATAGATGCCTAAATACACCCAGAGCCATCCAGGCTTCCTTCCATTATGTCCCCACAAATAGAGTCGCACTGGGGTTGTCCCTCCTGTTGAGACCCCACAGGTAAAATGTCCATATGGGGACCCTGTTGGCTTCAGCCTGAGCCCACTGGCCTTATGAGTGACAAAATTCCCACTGCCCCAGCAGGGTCACCATTGGGCCAGTGCTGGATGCTTCTGCATCTTTGTCCTTGCACCTCTCTGGAGGTCTCATGGCCTGAACTTCCCAGGAAAAGTCCCCTCCTTGGTCTCATCCTCTCCAGCCCCTCAAGCTGCTTCTACCCCCAGCCTGGTGCACCCACCCAGGGGTGGGCACAGCCAGGGAGAGGAGCTGCTGAGCAAAAGGGGTCATTCCTGTGCCCAGGGCCTCCTCACACCTGAAACTGGCCGTGTCCCCTGGTCTGCGTCCCTTCTGCTGAGGCACGGCTGTGGCACCGGCAGCAAAGAGTGGCCTTTCCCAAACAGGAGCAGGAACACGAGCTCTGTAGTCTCACACTGGCCTGGCAGCATCTGCCACTGTTTGGGCATGTTAGAAGAGGTCCCTAACCAGTGTCCCAGAGCACACAACCTGCCTGGGAGCTGTGGCTGCAGGGGGAGCCGACTCCTGCTGCTCTTTCTCTGCCAGCACAGCGAGAAAACAGCCCAGTGGGAATGGCTGGGTCTTCAGCCCTGCTGGGAAGGGGAATGACAGTGGAGACCAGTGGGGACAGGCGGGAGCTTCTTTGCATGCCCCTGTCCCCCACAGTGGTGACGAGCTCCTGGGAAACAGGGACTGTACATGGGGGACATGTGACTGTGGGTGTGTACACCTTGGGTCCTGCCGCTGGAAGGATGTGCTCTGGAGGCAAACTGAGCTTCCTCCCTAGGGCAAGTAGGTCCACTTGTATCACAAGGAGGAGGTAACAACATGGTTAGGCGCCAGAAGCTGTGTTTCAGTGCTAGCTCAGAAATGCAGAGGTCCCTTGAGCACCCAGGCAGAAAAAACATCATCTAAGAAGTGGATGGATTATCAATTGTGTTATTGTTCAGGGGGTGGTGTAGTCAGCAACGAGAATGAGTGCTGGACTCTCACCACACGGGATGACCACTTTGTGCTGCTTGGAAACCCCAAGCTCAGCTATGATCCATCTGACAGAGAGCTGGTTGACAGCCCACAGACCCATCCTGTCCTTTCAACCCCACCCCAACCCCTTTTCTTGCCTCGTGCTCACCAATTTGCTGACGTTGTCTACCTGGCCTCTGAGCCATGAAGGCTGTGTGGTCAGTGCTCAGGCAGGGCAGTGCCTGTAGAGGGGGTAGAAAGCAGGAGGAAGGACTGCAAGGGTCTGGCAGGTAAAGAAGGGGACTGACCGAGTCACAAAGCCTGAAAAACAGGACAAACAGCCCAACTCTGCCTGCTCAGACCCCATCTGAGCAGATTTCAGGAGCATTTTGCCTGAGAACCAAGGATTTGACCTCTTTTCAGTTGAGGATCTCAAGTACTTTCTTCTTATTCTTTACTTGCTTCTTGGCTAGCTTTGACAAAGTCAGTACATGGTGAATAGTTGGTCCCCATCCACTCCCTCTGTGCCAGTCCTGGGTTTGTAAACCTCTGTCACGTATTCTCAATTATTTCTTTACCCAAATTTTTCATTGCTGGCACAGAACTGGCTCCAGACCAGCTTCTCCTCGGAGCAGCTAGGGCATGGCCAAACATCCTCGAGTCCAGGCTATCAGAGACATTTCACACTCAAGGCATCCTAAAAGTGTTGTGGACGCTTTGATCCCAGGTGTTAAAGCAGGCAATGGAAGACAGCGTGCAGGTGTCAGCTATCCCTCCTCATACTTCTCTTTCAAAATCTCCAGCTCCCTGCTGTCTGTTGGCAAGAGACATCCCTAGTCACAGCCCCCTCAGAGAAGGAATATCTTTTTTCGTCTGCTTTCAGAGCAAATGTGGCACACTTGGGTTCCTGTTCATGCCTGGAGCCTGAAAGTGCAGCAGCAGTGGAAGTTAATAGAACACGAGCAGCAGGTACCACAGGGTGTAATGAACAGGGCTGAGTGAGTGTCTCCCTTTGCCATCAGCAGGGAGCAGAAGCACACGTGTTGGAGCCCCAAGCTGACATCCTCTGAAGAGAACTTCTGCTGGCAGTGCAGGAATGGGGAATCCCTTTTGCTGAGAAATAATCTGACATGTCTGGTAAAAAACTTCCTTCCTCCTCCTCCTCTGCGACACAAAGAAGGGTTGGAAGAACCACTGACCACAGGAACACTTCCAGTACGTATTTCACAAATTCAGAAATCCCCCATCAAATAAGGATCTGATATTTCTCATTAAAGCCACTAGCAAAAAACTCCCATGAATTAGGAGATGAGAGGACCTTGAAAGTGAGACAAGACCAGTACTTTCTGTGTGGTTCATATTCTGGGCTGGTTGTTCTCCCTGAAACATCACCATATGCTTAGTTTTTCTTTGCTATTTAATTGCCTCTGACACAGTAAAACCAGATCTAGGATAAGCAGACCAGGTCAATTTTGCAACATTAATTTTAACTTTGGGTTGGAGATTGAAACAAAACACTTGTTCTTTTGGTTAGTAGTTTTATTAAAGAGAAGGAACTGAATAGAATGAGCCCAGAGGTCACAGAGGATCACAGGGTCATGATTACCCACCTCCTGCTAGGTCTGCGTCCAGAGGCACCCAGGACACTTGTTTCTTCAAGTCTGCTCTTTCCCCACCTTCAAAACGGTTTTAACCACAGAAGGCGGCCAGGAAAAGTCCAGGATTGCCATGACACAACATCTAGGGACACAATGTCCGCAGGCTGAAAGAGCTGGTAGTTCTGCACTGACATCATGGGCCTAACCAGCCCTGCAACCATGAGTGAAGTCTGGAGGCTGGGTCTCTTAAACCACCTTTCCACATCAGTAAAATCCCCATCACACTTGCAGCAGAGTGAGCATGGCTCACTCTTTTAACCCAGACTACACTGGTAAAAACACAAGAGCAAGGAGAAATCTTTCTCACTCCTTCCATCATTTTAGGACAGGTGATGCATGGGCTTGGTAGCACCAACGCCAGGTACCTCCTGGTTTGCCAAGGCCCCAGGGGTGGCAGAGACAGGAGGAAGATCATGGATTATCTAAGCAAGAAATGGAAAATTCTGTAGGATTTTCCAGATCAATACAGACACAAAACAAACAGAATAAATTCCCGGTTCACAAACACATCTCAACCCCCTCTGCAAAGAAGTCCTGGGAGAAAGCACTCCTGGGTCTCTTGCCCATCCACCCCTTAGTTTTAAATGTTTCCTGTGTAAGAACATGATACAGTGCTGACCATGAAACATTTTTTTTCCCATTAAGCAGACACACGTTAAGTAGAAATTCCATCACTGCTGTTTATATTTGGTATTAAGTGGCTTGCCCTTGGGAATTCTTATTACAAATTGTCAAATTACATCCCTTCCTTTTTATTTCAGCAGAAAGTTGGATTTTCGGTTAAGTATATTTTAAAAATTTCCAGTTGAGGGGTTGGGGCTAGTGAGAAGCAGAGACTCACATCACTTGTACCTATTTTTCCACCAGCCGCACGAAGGTGATACCAAAGTGGCTATCACCAATAATTGGACTTAAGGGTTTCCATATGCCCACTTAAGAATCCCCAGAGTTTTTTCAGTCTCCTCAACTCAACCCATTTAAACTCAGGTTTAACTGACATTGATTTAGGAGTTGGTTTTCCAAGGTGTTGAACATACGCCATCAATTGCAGCTGAAATTCTGAGTGCTCAGCCCTTCTCAATATCAGATCCTTCCTGTTTAAAAGAACAAAAAGCAGATTTGAAGTTTATTAAAGCCAGACCCATAGGCTCAAAGGAAGGGTTATTAACTCCCTAAGTGATCCTGTAAGTTAATATGTCTTTATTAGTTGGCTCTTTTCAACTTAGCAAGTGTTGTGGAATAGGCCATTATAAATTACAGCAGCTTTATTTGAACTGGCTTCTAGTAAAACATAACAGACCTACTGGAAAATTGTTGTATAAATGTCACCTCCTGATGACCAGTCTGGACTAAACCACAGATTTTTTTCTACGCTACTGCTAACGCGCACAAAATCTTTCATTTGTTTCATGAAACTGGTCCCTGGATAAAATTCAGGAGTGACAAAGACAGCAGTAATTCCTTTGTGTGCAGCATCTCAACCATTTTACACCAGCTCTTGATTTGGTCCTACATTTGCAGGGGAATAGAAAAAGAAGAAAGTATTACATCACCAAATAATTAAATTTGTTCTTGTCTCATGCCTGGCCAGACACAAGCTTTTTCTCTGCATGCACCAGCAAAAGGAAGAGATGCTTTTGTTTACATGGTTTGGGGAAGAGAGACTGATCAAAGACATGAATTTTTTTGAGGCCATGTAGAATTAGGCAGCAGAGGCCACATACGGATGGATATAATTACCCACCTTATTTCCAAAGGCACTACAGCTCTTCTCTTTAGCCCTGGAGATTTACTATCTCCACTTCTACACATACTCCACAGAGCCCCTCCCCATATTGATCCAACTACAAGAAGGAAAATGATTAAGAAATAGCCAGAGTTAGCAAGATTTCAGATTAGTTACCAGGTAGCTCTAGATGCAGCAGGAGTAGCCCTGATTGCCTCATTAACTCAGTGCTGGGAGCTGATCTGCCCTCTGCCTTTTTGCAGACTCTGAAACAGCTCTTGCCATGCTACTGACTTGGTCTTTCACACTGTTTTAGGGCACCTTTGTCAGAATCTTCATTCTTGGGGTTTTATGGGTGTTTTTCCTGTAAGAAGAGGGATGCCAGGGATGTGGCCCTCAGCACAACTGCATCTTCAAAGATCACTTCCCGCACGTTGATCCTGTTAACTGCCTGAAGAAATTCCTAACCAGGTAACAAATCACTAGAGAGTTGTCTTTAAGGGAAACATTTAATGAAAAGCAACTCAAGTTCCACTTTTCTCTGAAGGGCAGAAGAGGAGTTTGCAGGCTTCCAAACGTCACCTATCCAGGACAAAACAACTGCTGCCAAGCTCTGGCCCCCACACCTTGGTTCTTTCCTGTAGCCTGATCACTGCAGGACAAACATTACTAGCTAAGCTTTCCCCATCCCTTGCTACAGTAAAATTGTGCCCTCAAAGGCTCTCAGTGCTCCTTGGAAGGCTCCTGACAGCAGAAACAAAACTGGAGTGCACCAGTGTTGATCCTCCACTCTGCTCTTACCACCTCCATGTGGATCTTCCAATCAAGAGTGGCAGAAAAATGGCATACAGGGAAGAAATTAGCACTTAGAAGCATCCTTGTCAATCCCTGCACTTCTCTCCATCCTTTCTAATTAACTTGAAATTGCTGCTTTATAGAATTCTCACTGATATCCGAAAACAGTTACATGCTAGTAAAAGACAGGGAAAAGAAAGATTTAGTGTAATAAAGAAAATCATTTAAATCCATGCTAACAGGTGGTATTTAAAGTTACAGCTGGTGGCAGCATTTCTGACAGACCAAGGCTAAGCTGTATTAGTAACAGGCACATTTGTTTTGTTTCTATGCCCTATTTCATGCAAAGGAGACGACTGAGAAAAAAAAGGCAAGGTGAAGGCAAGCAATCACGAGAGGCCATTCATCATTCTGCCTACATTTTTTTATTAATACATTCACAGAACTGCAACTGTGCTCATTCCACAAGTAGCTCAGGGCAGAGGGATTAAAACAGCCAACCTTTATAATTGTTCTCCAGCTATCAGTCAGCCTTTTTTATCTGCCAGCATGTGTAGACAATATCAGCTTCATTAACAATGCCACTCATTCAGTGGCATTGGATTGAAATGATGACAACGTTAAGTGGCTACTGCAAAAAAAAAAAAAAAAAGGAAAAAAAAATTACATAAATCCAAAAAGCTGAAACAGTTAATTGGCTGTTTCTCAAACACCCACAGCAAGCAACATTGGCTCCACTGGTGTACCAGTAATTAAAAAGCTAATTACTATTTTATTGCAGAAAGTGAGAAACCCTAAGAAAAAAGTAATGAGAAATTCAGCTTGCTGAAGTGAGAATGGTAACACTGTTCTCATCAAGAGATCCCTGCAGCACCATCACCTTGAGAAGGTTTGCACACAGACTTGTCACAAGAGTAATTAGCTAATTAGAAAGCTAGAAGATATCTCCTTCCCCTTTCACTGTCTGAGATCCCAGACATGATTCCAGCTTTAAATGGAAAACTAACACTGTTACTGTATTTACTTTGATGAAATCTTTTCTGGGTTATGTTCATGAGATAAATGACTTTGGGCCAAAAGTTTTTACATTAATCCCTCCCTTAACTCGCCAGACTGTTTCAGATACGTAAATCTAAACTGAACTTGCCCTTGAAACCACTGCTGAAAATGCTGGGCAACCTAGAATTGTACAGAAACACGTGTAACAGAATCATCTAAATCCTACTGTTTCAAGTGAAAGAAGAATTACACTTTGGGCTTTGCAGAAGTGTTGCAATACATGCCCAGCATCTACTGAACAACAGCACTGCTGTCACCTTCCTCCTGTTCATATAGCTCATCAGAATGCCTGAGCAAGCACTGCTTGTGCTGGGCTGAGAAACAAGAGGGTCCTGAGCTACAAAAGGTGATGCTATTATTAAGGACAGTGCAGAAGGGGTATTTACACTGGTGTCACAGAGCTTGAAATGAAGAAGGGGTGAGTTGGTGGGTGTGGTACACATGAGAGAGGCAGAAACAGCAGAGGAACTCATGGTTACTCATACACAGTCCTCTAGAAAGGGAACCCTTGACAGCTTTTGAAAGTAGTTGCCAGGCCACTTGGGAAAGAAAGGAGATTCACAGAAAAGTCTTTTTCTGTACCAAAGAAGGAATGCATTCCAAAAAGGAGATTTCAAAGGGGAGAGGAAAGAAAAAGCCCAGAAATGCAAACCAGAAAAGACCAATCTACCAACATGGCCAGCTCTGTGTTTGATAGGGAGCAGGAAAGGACTGTTCTTACATCAGCAGGCACTCAGAGCACGCCACATAAGGATGGTGAAGTTGGAGGACGCTGCTGGAATGCACTGCCACAAGAACACCCAGCATTGCTGTTGGCAGCACTGTCAAACTTGATCAAAATGTATTCTGAAAGTTGCCATAAGAAAGAAGGTATGGGAATAAGTCACCCTTCATGGGCTATTTCTGTTCACACTGAACAGCCTGTCTCATGAAAATACACATTTTATAATCCACTTGTAGCCTTTTATTCACATGTTTATTTAACCAGCTGCAGCATAGTTGGGAATGTCACCAATAGCCACCCAAATGTACAGAGATCATACACAAGAATTCCTTGAAGCAGCACTTAGTGTTAGTAGTGTTGATTAAGCCACTTGTGAGACACAGGCTGACATATAAAAAAGCAGAGTTTATCTTGTACTAGTTATGGAAGCAAAACTCCTGCCTCCCAAGTGCTTTTTATGGAGAAAAAAAAAAACAAACTGAAAAGCAGTTTAGGTTTTTTGGTTTATTTTTTTTTTCATGAAGGGCTGCTGAAAATCATTAGCTGACCAATGACAGCATTTTCTAGTTGCAATTTAAAGATTGTTCAGAGCCCCATCCAACCTGATCTTGAACACCTCCAGGGATGGGGCATCCACAGCTTCTCTGGGCATTCTGTTCCAGGGCTCACAGTCAAGAATTTTTTCTTAATATCTAATCTAAACCTTCTCTCTCAGTGTGAAGCCATTCCCCCTTGTCCTGCCACTCCAGGCCCTTGTCAACAGTCCCTCTCCATCTTTCCTGAAGGTTGCCCTCAGGCACTGGAAGGCCACAACAGATCTACATACAAAAATCTGTACATTCCATAAATACAGCATCAGTTGAATTTTAGCCCACTGATGTGCTAGTCAGTGTGGGATACCTCAGATTTTACTGTGGATTAGAAGCTTATGTTTTCTCATACAAATCCACAACGGAGTCATGTAAGAAATTCAGTCATTGACATAACTTACGGAGAAATTAATGCTCAGTGGCACAAAGAGCAGGAACTCACAAACTGGTATTGTGCCCTGCTTACCTCCAACAGGGATTTCTACATCAGCCCATCCTCTGTCACCCATGCTGTAACTCTTGAGCACGATGAGGAGGACTATGGTTCTTATTTCAGATTTTCCTCTGATTTCTCTGCATTTTGAGACTAGTCTCAAGCATTTGCTTCTTGTATTAACAAGAATTTTATAGGTAATTATAGAGATTGTAATTTCTTGGAAAGTAGCAAATGGAGCTATGATCCCAAACCTTCTCCAGCTCTTCAGGAAAAACTAGATTCATTATTGATGTAGATTAATCTTCACCCTAAAATGTAAAAGGGAAAGAAAAGGAAAAACAATCAGTCACAGGCACTCTCAAAGTTGGCCAGATTTCAGCTGTCAAGAAAGAGAAAAGCTTTTTGAAATTTATCTAATACATTAAAAAAAACCCTGATATAAGTTAAGATAGTATTTGAAAAGCACTTAACAGGATACTGATTCTTTGACAAACACTTATTATCAGATTATGAAAGCAGACTGTGATTAGTTTTTTTTTTTCCCACATAATTACAAAATGTTCTCAGTTAAGTGATGAGCCAATTAAATGTATCCACTTCACTGCAGGATGCTGTGCATGCAGCACATATGCAGCATATAAACAGACAAGACTCACTGCATGTTTTTCTTATGAAGCTGCCACTATCTGGTCCATCCTTGGGTTACACTCCCCAAAAGGATTGGTCTAACTGTACAGTGCTTAGTCCATCATCATCCACTGAGTTCAGCCTTACTACACTTAACCCTACCAGGAGTTCTAGTGTTGGTGTAAACACCAAATAGTACAGACAGCATTTTTTAAAGACTGCAGACAATTTCCAAGAGAAACCCACCTTTAGCTGGGCAAATGGCTCTGGCAGAGCATTAGATTTCCATGGCAAGTGGGAAAATGAGGCATTTCCATGCTCATTTCCTTCCTTCAGCACTTGTGAGGGAGAACCAGCTGTGCTCACTCACTGGAGGAGAAACACGTGAAAGGCTGTACCCAGCCTACACAAAGAGAGGGTAAGACTATACCACCCTCCATTATTTAGGGAACTAGATGAGACTCCTGGCCAGAGGACTTGGCTGTATCACTTCTAGGAGCCACCCCAATGAGGATGAAGAGTATAAGCATTAGAGCAGCAAACAAGCATGAACCACAAACACCTGCTGGTTTTCAAGGGGAACTGCTAAACTTCAAGCTCCAAAATAAAGGACTCCCAGAGATCCAGCTAAGGCCAAAAAATGGTACACAGCACAATCTGCTATGTGGTGGAAGCCACAGAACTTTACTGAATGATTGCTGCTGGGAATCCAACATTTTGTAATGGACTACAGCATCTAGAGCAGATGGAAAAGCTGCATGTCACAGATTTTTGCTTGCAGGACAATCAAGGATGATGGAGGCTGTAACAGGCCTCCTGTCCATCTGCACAAAGCACAAGAAACCTGTCAGAACATGGATATCACTGTTTGTGCCACAGAGCTGGGCCCAGGCTTGCCAAACACAGCCCTGTAATGTCAAGTGCTGACTAAGCCAAGAAGCGGGAGCCACCATCACAAGGAACAGAAGAAACTGTTGCTTACCACAAAGAGAAATTCCAGCTCTCCATTTCCTCCAGAAAGGAAACCTTTCTGCTGAGAGCCTTCTTGTTTGGTATCACAGCATGTGAAACAGAGAGAGGGAAGAAAGCAAGAAGGGTATTTCTGGCAAGATCAGAGCTGCGTTTGTCACGTTACCTAGTGGTGGGCAGAGCTGTTCTGGTCACATACCATAACTCCTCTGCATGTTTTCTACATCCCTGATTCTGAAAGACACTTAAACATGTGCATAACATTTGGAATATGTGTCTAATTACAATACATTGTTGACATCTGAAAGTGGACTGTGTAAGACGAATTCTAACCCAAAATAATCCATTACACTTCTGGTATGATCACATTACAAAGTCCAACTACAAGGCTGGCAGAGTATAGTTCTGAACATTTGGCCTAGGCTTTTTCTTCCTCCAGAAAATCCAGGAAAAGGAACAGGTAAGGATTCAACATCAACAAAAATCCCCAAACTTATGGGTTGGCTTTATTGCTCTCTTTCAGGACAAACTGCAGTGCAGAACTTCAGATACAGAGGGTGGATGATGGGGATGGGAGTGGGCAGGATAGGACATGGACAACACAACATGAACCCTCATATCCTCCCCATCTCTGCTTCAGTGTGACTTGACCTCTCTTAACAGTCTTGTGTGTCTGTGCAACATTCCTAGAAATTGCTAATTAAGTACATGGTTGCAGGGTCTAAAGAACAAACTTAAAACCATGTGTTAAGGTTCAACATACAGGTGCTTAGAACAGAATCCTGAAAACAACTGTGCTGTACTCTGAAATATGGCACTCGATTATTTTCAGTGCTTCTGACCCCTCCTGAATTGAGATAATGCTAAACAGACCCTATTCATTCAATAAAAAGAAGGCAACATTCAGTCTAGCAAAGTCATTCATTATAATATTTATTCTATGAAACAATGCTGAAAACATAAGATTAAAAAACGTTCCATGCATTTCATAAAATACAGAGAAAGACATTGTCATAACAAACAGAATAAGCAAGCCAGACCCCCTCTGAAAACCCCGAGCTCCACTCTCCATGTTGCACCATATGAATACAAAAAGCATATCCAGGAGAAAGAGCAGTCTGAGGAAAGTGGCAGGTTATCTGTCAATAACTGGGATAACATCAGCCCACAAGAGTTTTGCTATCAGCTCTCTTATCACAAAACTAAACTGATGCAACTTGCTTTCCTTGCTCCCAGTTCCTGGCATTGTCTTTGGCTGGGAAACCAGGATAGCACAGCAGAATTCACATTAAGCTGCTGTCCAGAGAGGTACTAGGGCCCAAAATGTAGGTAGCTACAGGAAGGTATCAGGACCCAGTGGGTGAGAGGGAATGGCTGCTGTTCCCCTGCCGGAAGCAGGATGCGGGAACATGCCTTGACTGTCTTCCCGGGAGCACGGTGGGTGGAAAATGCACCCGGTGGAAGAAGTACGGGCAGAAGCAGGAAATGTATCTAGTACCTCTCTTTAAGAATCCCAGTCACACAAAAGACACGCTGCATTACAGATGGATGCCGAGAGCAACACCTTCATTCAGGTTACAAATGACATTGCTATCCATCTTCTTACTGAAAGCTTTTGATCCAGCTCCTTCTCCTCAACCTACAGTACCAGGTTTGGATTTAGCAAAGCTGTTACAAGATCCTTCTCTTGCTTTTCTTTTACAGAACCTCCCAGACTCCCACAACAGCTAACAACCACAACCACCAAACACAAAGCCAGCCTAATTCTGGGCTCTGATATAAAAGCAGCCCCACTCATGTGCTGGGAATGTCCCAAAGCTGCCACAGCTGTATTTGGGGAGGGCAGTGTAGCGAAAGGAAGAACAAGGCTCCACTTACACAAACACTCACTGCCCCAAAAGCCCCACTCCATGAAGCCTTAGGAGCACCATAATCTAAGAATTTCATGTGGGGAGGAACAAAGAGAAGAGAGCACTGGGATCCTTTCCCCTGCACCTGGGGATGCATCCACTCTTCAGAACAGCATTCTTCCTTCTGCGGGCTCCCGAGCCACCTCTGCTGCAGCGCGGAAGGTTCTGCATCGGGCTCCTGAGAATGATGCACCAGGGAACATTTGTTGTGGTTTAAAAAGTGGTTTTCATGTTGAATCTTATAAAGCTAGAAACTCCTATTTTTAAAAATTTTTCAGTGAAGTGTAATTTACCCTGTAGCATGAACTATTACAAAATTAGAAGTATACAGAAGTGCCTATGCTACACCTTAACTCTCTCCCTTTGCATAAACATATCAGGAATATGACTTCATATAGTGGTCTTTTCACCTTCCAATTCCCAGAAGAACCCTATTCCATTCCCTGTGCAAGCACAAAGGAGTCAAAAAGATGACTCCATAGGAAATCCCAAGTCCAGCATTTCTCTCTTGGAGTGCTTGCAGCTAGAATAATGTTTTCTTCATGGAGTTTTTAAAATTCAATTATGTTTTATCTGCTCCATTTAGCTTGCACTAAAAAAACAGAATATGCTGTAAGAAATTAAGGTCTTCACAGGTCTCCACAGGCTTTGGTGAAACACAAAGAGTCTTCTTTTAAAATAACTGCCCAGCTTCCTCTATAGTGTAATTTCTGTGTTGTCCATGTAAACATTACACAGAGTCTTTGTACCACCCACTAAGCTCTTTGCTTCAATCAACTATTTGTGCCCAAAAGCACATCCTTATGTTTCTTCCTACACCACAGCCATCCTCCTACACCACAAAAGATGTAACAAAACAGGAATTAATCATAGGCTGGATACTTACAGGGATTGCTGCTGTTAGCTTCTGTCTTCGCAGCCTTGGCAAGTTTGGTTGAGTTCTGCTGTGCTTTGCCTTGCTCTTCTCCAGTTAGCAGGGCTTTTATTTCTGAGGGGATTTTCCCTTGGTCCATGGCCATGCACCACTGCTTGTACTGAAATATGCAAACACATTAGGCCTTAGCAAACTGCCAGGATCACATCAGCAGACAAAACAGGGCTGTAATCTTTACCTTCCGGTATATTCATTTAAGGCCTGAATTTACTGAGCTGAAGCCTCTTACGAAACTGCAGAGCACTAATGAGCTGAGCATGTGTCCATGGCTGCATACCTGGCCTCAGCAAAGCCTCCTTCAGTCAATAAACTGCTACTCAGAGGCAGCACTAGACAGAATACTGTAATTATTAAACAACATGGAACACTCTGTGCAATTTCTCGCTGCTGGCATGCGAGAATACCGTTCCAGTTCATGGCCTATTAAAAACAAATATTTCACATGACTCCGGGTATGATGGACTATTAAGAGGTCCTTTCCCATTGCGCAAGGTACAGGGGAAGCACATGTGCCTTATTCCTACTTCCCTCATCTTAAATTCTTCATTGTCAACCCCTGAAGCACACCAAAAAAACCTGTGGACAGTTGGCTGGCTTTTCACCTGATCCTAAACCTACTGCCTTGTAGTGATTAGCCCTGCCCATTCAAACAAACCTAAAGCCAGGGCAAGGCAGTGTCCTCAGCTCTGGTGACATTTCAATGGCATCCCGGAGGAGCTGTGTCTGTATTTCCAGATGAAACATTCTCTTTGGTTAATGCTACTTATTTGGCCCAGACCCCATCTTACACATGCTGGAACCATCTACACAGAGAGCATGCTGCAAGAATCCACCTCCTCAACAGAGAAGCAATGACACCCTGTGGATATATGTTTCCCCTTTGATATTTTAACACCTCTTCCCACAATCTACCTCTGTCAAAGGTTTTTCAAAAGCAGACACTTCAAAGACAACAGACTCAAACGTAATGGCACTTTCTCCACTTGCTTCCAGTTCAGAACCAGCAGATAACTTGTGACAGGAATTCATATTCTACACACCAAAGCAGGCAAACAGCTGGATGCATCTGATGTTTTGGTATCTCCTGGCCAGCCAAATGCCACTGTCAGTCACTGTGGTCTTGAGAACAAGTGTTCACGAGGACAGGTCCTGGAAAATACTGAGGGTTAGGTTAAATGATAGCTCCTCACCATTTCAAGCTCTTCTCTGAGAGCACAGATGGCTCGCTCTCTGCTTGAAACCAGCTCTTCCAGGTACTGGTACCTCAGCTTCTTCCTGGCTCTGCACTCTCTTGCACTCTGACGACTTCTTTCAAGTTTTGCCTTCAAGTCTATTTTGGCTGGTTTACGACCTCGTTTGCCTGGTTTCTTTACCTTGCCTCCAACCACCTGGAAAGGAAGATAAATAAAGATCCTGTTCTGCAAAGGTAATGCTGGAACCATGAGATTGTAACTACTAGGAGTCCCAAGTATAAAATCTTGCACATACATTCTGGAGCAACAGAGGAAATAAGAATGCTGAGCTATGAAGTTTTCAGGACTCTCTCCAGTGGCTCTATTTCCCTCTCATACTGGGGAGCCCAAAACTGAACACACTACTCCAGGTGTCTACAAGGATATCTGGGTATTGAGGAGGCACAGTCAGCTTGTAGTGAAGCTGCTTTCATATCACCAACAGCCCCTGCTCTAGTATTTGCCAGGTCTGGAAATACTACATTATAGAGTTTAACACTTCAATTTAGAAAAAAATATACTTGTTTCTATAAATATAACGCAAAACTCAGTTTTGCTGCAGTCAACAGTTTCGGCCTACTCTAAATTCAGAATTATTCACTATCCATCTGAGCTTCCCTGGGCTAGATTTCTTTCAAAGGAAATCTTGAGGAGTTTTACTAAACAGGGAACTCAGTCACACCGAGCCCCATCTCTGCTGCCTCTGCTCCAGTAGTACATCACCACTCTGGCCACGTTCACCCTCAAAACATTACTACACAGCCTGGTGAGTCTCCTCACACCTCACACAACCTGCCAGTGTTGAACTCTCCCTGTTCCTAATTTAGATCTCCCTTGCAGAAATGTAACTCCCTAGTTTCCTGCCCTATGGAATGCAGCTTTTGCAATCACTTTCCCCATTTTCTTTGTGGCTCCTTTTTTACAGATTTGAGAGGTTCTTCTGCTACAAATAAACTAAAAAACAAAAAAAAAAAAACCAAACCAAACCAAAAAAACACCCCAGTTTCCTCTGTGTTTACTCTGTGCTTCCCCACCCAAATATTTTATTCTTAACATGGGGGCATGGCACAAGAATATGGTCTGAAGCTTAGTTCACTGGTCATTGGGTAGTAACCCTGTAAACATTACATCAGCCACACACCCCAGCTCCCCTCTGAAGTGAGGATTTGTCTTTATTTGCATTCTGACCACACTGTTTGACTGGAGGGGGTGTGGAGAAATACACCTAACACACACCTGCATAGAAGAATTTCACTGCTGCCTTAGTATTTCACCATCCTGTATACAGACAGGACTTTTTCTAATAGGCAGTGTTCAAAATATCAGAGTTCATCATTAAAAAAAGGCACTTTTACTGTGAAAAGCTACAAAATAAGTCATTTTTAACATTCAAAGAAGTCGCTTGTTCTGCAAACTTAGCAAGCTGCAATAAAAACAATAACATAGTGAATTGATGTGCCAGAATGAAGAGGGAAAAAAAGGATTATACAATTGAGCCTATTCTTTCTTTGGAAAGTGAGTCAACAATCACATGCCAACATAATCCTACCCTCTCTGTATTGTCCCTCCTAATTTATTCAGGAGTAGCTGCCTACCATAAGCAAATGAAAGAACAGAAAGTACTTAATGGACATCTATGATAATGAAACAAACACAATACATACAGAAGAGCAAAGGAAAAAAATGAAGCTCTTTTACACTTGAACTGCTGAATACAGTTTGAATAATTCTTTACTCCATCAAGGTGCTCCCCTTAAAATTTTCTAGTTCAGAAAATCTAGTGTAGTTCAAAGTTCAAACTAACCAGATGTGGCCAAGGCAGGGGGCAGGAGCTCTAAAGAAGAGAAACTGACTGTCTTCTTTCAGGCATGACAAGGTCTGTCCTCTCATGGAAACACACTCCTGGCTATGCATGGCCTGACCCATACTCCCAGTTCAGCAGAATGCAGAACTACACAGAGTCTTCCCAGGTGGGGCTGCAGGCAGTCACAATTTGCTATCTGTTACTACTTGCACTTAGAAGATTGATGGATATTACATTATACACACTACAGCCAAAGTTCTTCAGTTCTCAAAGACTTTTAGCACCTGAGGCTTTTCTGAGCCAAGGCAAGGTAGTTCAAAGTAAATCTTTGAATTCAAGAGCTAGATAAGGTCTTGTAGAGACATACACTGCAGCTCTCTTAAAAAACCTTGGCCACTCTGGGTTCTGACCCTCTAGAGCTAGAGTGAGCTGGCACTCAAGGCTGGGGCCCCAGCACACCCCACACTGCTGTGTGAACGAAACACTACCTCGAGTCCTAGTCCTGCACAGGAGCACTGACAGCCATGCCCTCTCCCCCCAGCCTCAGGCAGGTGAATGGCTCCCACCACACTGTTTCTCACAAACAGAAAGTTAAAGACTGCTCAGCACATGGCAAATGCATCCTGGATCCACCATTATCCATAAATTGCTTTCTCTTTGGTCACTCCAGAGAGCTTTCTACAGACAGGTGTGCCAATTGCTCTCCCTCCAAGATCTTTTACCACTGTAGCAGCCCTGCACACAAGCTCCCTTAGGGCAGGAAAAAGGCTTGTACCTCTCAACCATTCAACCACTGTTGCTTGCCAACGCTCTAACCACCAGCACTACGGAAATAATGAAAAGCTTCTTTGCCTTTTGACTCTAAGCACTAACACCCTAATAATCTGCCTTCACACCATCCCCAAAGACTCATACTGTCTTCGTGGCTCCTGGAGCTCACCACACAATTACACATCACCCTGCAAAGGCAGCAGTGGAAAGCAATTTAATCAAATCCTGCATCCTCGTCAGTTTTGTTTCACCAATATTCAGAAACTCCTGCTTTAACCTCAAGCAACTCAGCTGGGGAGAAAAAGGCCTGAGAAATCCTTTGCCTCCATCCAGCATCACCGTATCTCCCTGGCTTCTAGTCATGTTTGCCTACTCAGTTGTTATGCTGATGTGACAGAAAGAAGACAAAGCAGAAGTGATAGTTGATGTCGAACATGGCAACAGACCAAGCAAACATTTTTTGTCCCTTTGTATTCCTCTGGAGTTTATAAAGGGATGTGATCTATTAGCATTCAGCAGGGGAGATGTGAGGTTTTTTCAGGGAGTCATAAGCAATCAAGACTCAGAACATCAATCATAAAACTTTTCATAGAAGTATTAATAAAGGCACGCATTAGTTAGAGATCTGACCAAGCTCCCATTTCAGTTCACTCACACTTCAGAAAATAGAAGAACATAACTCTTTTCTCAGGCACATGGTGTGATTCTTGGGGGGTCCTGCACAGGGCTAGGAGTTGGACTCAATGATCCCGATGGGTCCCTTCCAACTCAGCCTATTCTGTGATTCCATTATTTCCTTTTTAATACACTACTTAGATCATAACCCCATTCTTGCCTTCCATCAGTGTTCAGGCACAAAGTTATTTGACCAGGAATTGGAAATAGCTGCAGTTACTCAACCTGACATAGAAAATCCCTCAGACTTCTGGATTTTTTTATTAGAAGGATGCAGCAGATCTCTCCAAAATCCTTGCCAGAATGCACAGCAGAGAGGTCCTCCTCAGGAAGGAGATGCACACGTAATACAGCTACTAGCATGCACAGCCCTGAGGAGCTTGAGCCCCTCGGACAGAAGATTGTGAAAACATTGGCCCCATCATTACATCTGCAGGTTTGAATCAATTTAGCAGATTAAAGCCACACTATCCCAGGCGCTGCTCAGCACCACTGATCAGCAATGCTTATCACATTGACCAGGTCAGCATCTCACAGGAGTTTATTTACCAGTGTCCTAGGTTACAATGTAAGATGTAACCAAAAGTATGTTTCCTATCACTGTCTTCATAAGCAGTTAAAAAAAGGTGGGGCAGTGTTCCTTATCTCCTTCATGACTCATCCCTGATAACTCCCCCTGAGGGATGGGCCATCAAGGTCTCACTGCATGACTCATAAAATTACATCATCCCATTGTGAGATGCTCTGCCCAGGGGGAGGAACATTTCCACCTGGATATAAGCTGAGGTTTGGAACACCACAGGAGCATCTACCACTGGATTCCCAGAGGATAAGAGCTTGACAACCACCGCTAGAGAAGGACCAGATCTTTCTACAGGATCACCGCTTTGACAGCATCACATCCATCCATCACTCCAGCAAGGACTGTAGCCATCATTTAATCGGACCGACAGGGTGTCAGGTTGTATCCGACTCTGTCAGTGTTTCTGTACTATTGCATTTATTTTAATTTTCCTATTAAGTTGTAGTTCTGACTTGGAATCTCTCACTGGTTTGCTTTCAAACTAGTACAACCAATAAACAGGCAGCTCCATCAACCAGTACTTGAGATCCAGCTCAAGGAATCATCTTAAGCAGACTCTTCATTGCACTGGCAGCTCAAGGTATAGGTCTGCAGAACTTAACCTAGCATGGAACTGGTGATCATCTACAGAATTTATATAAAACTATAAAAATGATTAGTAAGAAATAAAACCTAAGTGCTGTGTTACAGTAGAGGGGGGAAGAATCCATTTTCGCTTGCAAACATTTTCACAAAATCAGAAAGCAAATGAAGCCAGTCACAAGTCTCCTAATAAAGATGAAGTTTCCTGATCTTCCAGTTCAAAGCATACCACTCACAGTAGCAGTACAAACCCAGCTAGAGAGCATGCTTGTTATTCCTCCGTTGCATGACATTTTATATGCCCAATACAATTATTTTACTTTCACTGGCAGACAAAATGCATCCAATAATGATCCAAAACTGTAAGATACTATTTAGTGAGCAAACATGATCTAAGTCTTAGGCAGATGTGTCAATAGAAAGTAATCCTAAAACTCTCACCATACAAAGTGCTTCACGTACTAAGAATGTCATGTTCAGCACAGATGCATAAAGAATACTGTCTGTCTTTGCTGCAACCTCTGTTTTAAAATAGCATGAGCTAGGACTAAACATCAAGTTTCCATAAAGTGTTCTGCAGGCACCCAGATGTGTAAGTGCTAATGTTCAGGGCAGCAGTCACTCAGATGCCACCTTGCCACTCCACAGGTGACAGTCCTCCTCTTCCCCCCCAAAGGACTTACAGCCTCACACAGGGAATTACATCCACCACTGTGCCCTACACATTCTCTCAGTTCACACTAACAGAAACCAGGCACTTTTCTAAATCTGTCTCTGCTAGAACTCAGGCTCAGGGATGGTCAGCTAACTCTACCACATGTATCCTCCCAGCCCACTGTAACAACGAAATAAAACTGTTCTAGCGGGTTTAGAGGCTTTCAGCTCCTTCATTTTACTCACTCCTTGCAAATATGAGCAGACGTGTCATCTGAGCAATGCTGAGCAGCAGCTTCTTAAAACATTTAATGATTTGAAATCGCTCATATCAAATTATAACCAAAACTGTTAAGGTTTTGTATTTCCAAGCAAGCAGCAATGAGAACGCTTTATGTTTGGACGTGATCCTGGGTGGAAGACTTCTGTAGCACACTGAGAACCTGCATACTCTGAAAAGGTCCTCAAGGATGAAACATAGCAGCCTACCTCCTTAACAACCGAGGTCATCTCCACAGTAGCTCTGGCCCGGCTGTGGCACTCAAAGCATTACCCAGGGCTGACTCCAGGAGTGCCTGGGAGATCTCTCTCTCCCTGATCCCAGTCAGCCACACCAGCAAGGGTCACAGGCTACAAGACAGCTCACGGCCAAAGACCCCTCAAGCTCTCTGTTTTAAACACAAGATTTCACACCTGGCTTGCTCCCACACTCCCTCCAAGGGACACCTGCATCCCCATAATTATGACTCAGGACCACACAGGACTGAGTATTTGATGTCTCACAGCCAGGCTGTGTGGAAAGCAACCCAACTCCTTGAGTGCAGCCCTTTGCTGAGAGCCTTCCCCTGCTCTAACACCAAGTACTCCCTCAAAAAGGAAAGCTGCATGACCACCAGAGCAAGACATCAACAGCTGCTGGATCCATAAATATAGTAATATAACACCTTTTTTGTGCAAGGCAAGAATATTTGTAATAAAAGAGAGCAACCCCAACCTTTTTTGGCGGCAGTCTGGTTTTTGTTCGCTTATTTTTAACTTCACTGGAATAACAAAAGTGATCTGATGTTAAAAGCTTTTATTTCTCATTTCTAGCTGTAAACTGAAAAGTTAATTACTCAAATAAGACTTGTCAGTGTTCCCTATAAAAACCTCTATAATTAATACAAAAGATTGCAGTTAGCTGTATAAAACTGTATTTTAATGTTTACTAACAAGAGTTATCAACTTTCTACCCTCTGCTTCCCAACGCATATAACAAATACATAATATGTTATATGTAGTCTTGTAAACTGACCAAGAAATTTCACCTGTAAAGGCTGAAACCACAATAACAGAACTTCTCCTTTTTCCTCTGTCTAAATACTTGAGAGATGCACAAGTGTTGTTTTAACAGGAATTAATTGCCAAGGAACTGCTACATCCCTAAACTCTTTCCCTTACACATCCAATAGCTCAAACCACAGCAAGAAGTGAGGCCAGTACCTAAACAACTTTAAAAAAGCAGCTTTATAGAAGAAAAGAAGGTCATATTTTGGGTTTGGGGTTTTTTTTTGTGTGTATGAATAATTTAAGAACATCCTTCTGAAATGAAACATGAAATCTTTCTATATCTGATGTTAAGATATTCTATCTCTCCCTTTATTTCTTACTATTTCCTTCCAATTTTGAGGAATATGTTAACAAGAACCATTCTTCTAATGCTCTCTTAAACCAGATAAGGCTAAATTAAAGTGCACTATGAATTAGGGACAACTTTTCAGCCTGCAAGCTCAATTTTAAATTCTTTATGTCATGTAGATGAAGGCAAACACTGAAGTTGGCTGCAGGCAGCTATAGAATGGTCACTACACTACCAACACAATTTAGCTGATTGAGTTTTTGCAGGGAAAGTCCTTTCACAGGCCAACCCCCTCAGCAAGGAGGAAAGCATGACTCAGTGGAATTTTTAGGAGATTTCAAGGACATGCTGGCTCCAGTTGTAACCACAGTGGCCAAAAGATGAGGTATAAATAGTGCTTGCCTCATCCTGACACAGCAACCTGCAATGGGAAGAGCTCTCCCAAGGGAAATGGCATCTCTTGAACAGAGTCACCAAACCCTCAGGGTGACCTGCAGCCTCATGAACTATTAAAACTGTACTTGGGAGTGAAGATAGAAAAAGAGTGAATATTCCACTCTGTTGTTTTTGGGGTTTTTTCCTATTCAACTCAAAATCAGTTAAAAAAAAAAAACACCCCAAATATTTGACTTACTGACTAATAAAATAGATCTATTTTATTTAGCAAATGTGTCAAAAAATGTTTCAGGAAAAAAAAATGCAGACTATCAGGCCTCCACATAACACAATGGTAGATCAAAAATTATTTTTAAATGAAAATATGGAAGTTGGGTAGTACAAATAACCTAAGTCTGATAGAGAAGAACACAAAACAAAATAAAAATCAGGTAATACTCATGAACTACATATGCCTCCACAATTAAACCTTCTGGATCTTCTAAACTACTGCCCCAATTATACAAACTTTGATGCAGCTCTCAGAGATGCAGATTTCCCCCAACCTCCTTCACAGCTTTCAGACAAGGCCTTAACAAAATAAAATAGTATACCTGTTAAAACAGCAGATGACCATGAACCTTTCATATACTTACAATCCATTCTGTGGATTGTGGATTGCCAAATTACTGATCGCTTCTAAATTTCTTTATTCCCCAAGAAATCATATCAAGTATTTCTCCCCTCTTTGAATTAAGGCAGATCAGCATAGGCTGTGCGATTTTCTTCCAGCAAAATTCAAGTGGTGTCTCCAGCACGATCCAGGATAGCCCATAAACAGCACTCCAGTGAGCTGAAATATCCAAACTCAGCTGAGCTGCAAAACGCAGCACTGAGTGGGCAGAGCAGCTGTCCCTGCCAGCCCTGCTTTAGGGACACCCCGGTACAAGCAGGTGGAAGCTGCACTCCTTGTGCATCTTCTCAAGTTTGGCTCTGCTCAAGTGGAAGCCCTGCACCTTCAGGGATGCCACTCTGCTGCTCTCATGAGACAATGCTGGAAGAATCCAAGCTCCAGCACCCAGTACAAGGCTGCAACCCACCCTCGTACCTCACCATTTGTGCCCAGTTGCTATTTATCTAATAAATTCAGAGTACTATTGGGAGCATGAGCCACTGCACCACACCACTGGTTGTATCCAGCCTTTGGCCCATGCTTGGAGCTTTAAGGAAAAGCCAGAGGCAGCACTGAAGCGCTACAAGCAAGAACGAAGGGGGCAACCCCTCCTTCCTGGCGGCTGCAGCGAGCAGAGCCCTTCAAGAGCACATTTCAGAAGGCTCCCTGCACCAAGAGCCTCACCGGCTGCCCTCGGCTCCAGCTCCCGGCTGGGCCCCGCAGCCCCTTACCTTGCTGTCATCCATGTGTGCCGCCAGTCCCGATCCGCCTCGCCGCAGCCCCTGCACGAGGAGCAGGCGGAGCCGCCCGCCCGCCCGCAGCCCCGGCGGACACCGGCGCTCACAGAGCCTCAGGGCCGCCCGCGGCCGCCGCCATCACCCGCCGCCATGTTTGTTTACAGCCGATGGGCGCGGTAGCGCCGGCAGGGCGGTGCACGCTGGGAAGTATAGTCTTGTTCGGCCCCGTCGCCATTGGCCGCCGCCCTGATGGGGACGGACAAAACTACAACTCCCAGCAGGCCCAGCCGAGGAGCGGTATGGTGATTGGCCCTCGCCTCGCCAGTTGGGCGAACTACATTTCCCAGGAGGTTGCGGGCGCTCCCCCGCCTCGCGAACCGAGTTTGTTGCTGATGGTTTTGTGTGGTTTTTGGTTTTTTGTGCTTGTTTCTGGTTTTTGTTTTTTTGGGGTTTTTTTTTTTTGGGGAGGGGGGGGGGATGCTGCCTTGCTGGCTGGCTGTCTGTTTGCTTGTTTGTTTTCTAACCCTCCCGACATTCCACGGCTGCTCTCCTGCAACGCCAATGCCTCCGGAACGATGACCAGGGGCTGGTGGGGCCAGGGCTGCCGGCTCCGACCCTGCGCACGGGCTGTCTCGAGCTAGATGAAAAAAAAAAAAACCAAAGCAACAAAACAACACAACAACACACTTAAGTTTTCTGCTGTTGTTTGGTTTGCTTTGCCCTAAGAGTTCCTGAAGACAGAGCCGAGTTTTCCAGGCCACGTGGACACCGTACTGAACTCCCCCAAGCCCGGAGAAGCAGTCCCTGTACAATCCTTTGAGAATTCCCTCCCGTTTCCATGTGGACACATGGCAGAGATTTAATGCTGAATGCTTGATGCAAATCCAGGCCATGCATCGTCCTGTGCCCGTCCCTTGAACTTAGGCCTGTGCTTGCTGGAAAGACCCCGGTACCCCAGTGCACAATTCTTTAAGCATGGCCCATGGTTTCAAGCTTGCAGTGAAACCTGAAGCTTGGTGTGTTTCATGTTGCTGCATGTTTCTTTTTATTCATGCAACTCTATCCACAGGAGTTTCCCATGACTTAATCTCTCTTACATGCAATTGTTGGGGCTGAAGGCTTTGTCATGGGATTTTCCCCCTGAATCACAGACCTTCCTCTTGGAGGGATATGCTTGCTAGATGGCAGAAACATGCTTTTCCAAAGCTTTTTTTTTCTCTCTATAAGGTTATATGCTTCTCAGTTGTCAAAGACAAGGCAGTTTGCACACTGCTTCCTATTGGCTTGTCCAAAAACAATGAATCAGTTCTGGCAACTTCCCCCTGAAATAATAATAATAAAAGAGCAGGGATGATCGGTGCGTTAAACAAGAGGCAGCAGCTAATAAAGTGGAAGGAATAGCTCACTGTGAGCTTGTCTCCTGTGATCCCACCCCCATCTTTGCCTTCAAATTCTTCCAGAAGGTGGTGAGGCGCCTCATACTGCCTTTGGCACTATCCTGGGGCCATAAAGCTGACTTTAAAAGCCAGCTGGGGGTTTCCCCGGTGAAGAGAAATATTGAGTGGCAAAGAGCCAACATAGCTCACTTAGGCAACCCTCTGTTGCAACATGAGTGGAGGAAGGAGATTAGACAGAGCCCTGGTGCTGATTCAGAAAGGCCAGAATCCTTTTAACCAGCAAATTAAAGTTATAGCTGCATCTTTTCTTCTCACTGGATTGCCCCACACTACCCATCCTGCTTTACATCACGTAAGAAGCAGAGCTCCCAGCTTCTGACCAGGATAAGCACAAGTTCCCTGCCTCAGCACTTAAGAGCTTCTGTATGTTAGCAGGGAACAACTCAAACTATGCATTTCAGTCTGCTTTTCCACTCTGTCCTCCTGGATGAATTTGGATATGTGAGTTGAGTGGGAGTCTGTCAGAAAGAACAATTGTGAATGGAACTGGATATTATATATATGTGCTCATATAGAGAGAGCATAAGATTATGACATTTTAAACTGATTTTAGCAGCTAGAGGAAGTACTTTACACAGCAAATAGTGACCTCTTGGACCTTACTGCCACAGGATACTGTAAGGCAGAGAGTACAGCAAGTTCAAAAAAAGGGTAAGAGATTTATGTTTCAGAAAGGGAACTATGTACTCTCTATCACCCCTAATCCAACAGTTTGGGATACAGGGGATGTATGAGAGGAGCAGAGGACAGTAAAAGGCCAAGTTCACATATTCTCCCTAGGAAGTGTCTCTTCTTGATGACCAAAGGTCTGACTCAGCAGCTCATTTTTTTTTTTTTTTTGGTCACCATTTTGACCCCCAAAGACTCACAAATGAATTAAGATTTTTAAGTAAAACTTCCTTGGTTAAAGTAAAGGATCTCTTTACTAGACCAACTCATCCGCACTATTTGCAGGTTACTACTGAGACATCCTGAGGGCTTTATTGCTCAGCCATAGTGATGTACACCAAGGAAATACTACCTTGTGTTACACTCAGTGTCACAAGTCGTTTTGTGCAATAACTATTGGCAGGTCCCTGATGAAGCTAATAATATTAATTAAAAGAAGGGTTGTGCTTCTGAGATCCAGAGAGACTTTGAGGAAGATAAATGAAGTGAGTTTGGCAATCAGGCAATAGCTTAAAAATCATTGCTGATGTCAGTGTGACTAAAAAAGAGATATAACTCACAGGGTGATTTTGCACCATGTGCTCGTATTTCAACACATCCCAACAGGGTGTTTATTCTCCCTATAACTGTAAATGTGTTAATTTGGGCAGTTCAAAGTCTGTTCCTCTGAAAGCCTGCCTGAAATAAGAATAAATCTTGCAATCTTTTGGTATCAAGTATTTTGCTGAAATTGCTCCACTGTACATTTGTGGAGTCTTTAGAGATTCAGAGCCTTTGAGATGAGTTCATTTATGGATGTGAAGGCAATGATAAAGCTAAGATATTCTCTTGTTTGTTTTCCAAATGTACTGAGATGCTAATTGCTTTAATAGAGATACTAACTCGTTTACCATGGGGCAAAGACTGTGCAAGAGCAGCCTGTCTTTCAATCCCTTGAGGTTTGGGGTTTTTTTGTGGAACTGATAGAGAAATTGCAGATTTCTAGATCCTTTAATATGATACCCAAGAAATGTTTCTGGAAATACAAGAAATTCTCTGTCTTTCAGTTTGTAGACTGTTCACACTGAGACAGAGAATACCTTTAACTTGTCATTTAAACCCACCACTTAAAGTATTTGTCACCGAGGAATGACCGAAAAATAGTTTACTTACCTAATATTCTATCTCTTATTGTTGTTTATATAACAAGGATAAAAGTATACCGTTTGTTGTTGGTTTGGATTTTTTTTCCTTACGTTAGAGAAATCAGCTGTCTATGCTAAAGACCTGGAAGACCCAGTAAACACGTGAACAGCACACGCTCACAAGTACAATGATTGATTAAAAGAAAATTCTGTTTGAAGCAAAAGCTCTTTTAAAGTTGGTTTTTAAAACCTAATCAGGGTTTGAACAAAACACAGCACACTGGAAGCCTGATCTGCAACTACTTCCTATACACTGTAAAATTAAATGTTGATAAGGGGGTTACTCTCGTATTTGCTAAATTCTGCTTTGTGACAAGATGAGCGCCTTCTGTAGCTGCAAATGCTTGAAGTCACATCTACAAGGGGAGTTCTTCCTGTTTAGCTATTGCAAATGTACTTCTCAAGTAAAATGGACTCGAAATAAGATAATTTGGCATAATCAGCTCTTGTCCCGTGCATACACGCAGGCAGAAAAGTTACTGCTTTATCTAGCCAAACTAACTTTCCCACATAAGCAAAATCTTGAGACTGTGCTCATGATGCTTTTATATTGCTGAAGACTATCCGTAAATTAAAATATTGCATGAAAATGCTTATGAGGCAGTTGGAAAGGAGCAACTTCGTGTTTTCTAGCTTGTGGAAGGGAGAAAAAGATGTCAGATGATCCTACACTTCACACATATGAATGTTAGTTCCAAATATGATCACAGGGGAAAACTAGGAACGGTTCAAAAAGTCATTTGAATAACATGGATTTCATACAAAATTTAAACTAAATATAAGAAACAGAGAGCCAAGGATCAAGACAGACAAATCACTGATTAAGAAGCTGACAAAGAGTGGGTTAAAGTTCACTGAGGTGTGCAATTGAGTAAAATTTAATCTTGTTCCAAAACAACAAACAAACAGAACAGCACAATATGCCACGTTCAGGAATGTGAGAGCCATGTTGTATCTGGCACTTGAACAACAGAGAATTATTGCTGCTGATATGGTAATTGCAGAGGTACAGGAAAAAAGTGGGTGGATCATGTGAAATTCATGAAATACTTGAGGTGAACTTACAGCAGGATTAGTCTTTTAATTGTGTGCATTGATCTCTATGCACAACTGGTTTACTAAAAAGGCATACTGTTCATTCTCAAGAGGTTTAAAAATCCACTTCAGCTCGGTGTCTCTTTTTGGTTCTTAAGATATTTTGCAACATGCTCCTCCCCTTTGGCCTACACAAACAAATATGCCGGCATATGCATACGTACTAGAGCCAGTCAAAAACTGCTGTCAGTAGCTGGCTATTCTGGTAAGAGCATTTCTGGTTGCTTTCCACAACACATAAAATCATTTTAAACAGTTTTTGTCCAGCCCCAGATTCTGTGGCATGGGCTGTGCTCGCATTCAAAACATTTACTAATCTAAGTCTGATACTGTTGTCTTGTCCAAGGGCACAAACAAGGTTTCTGCATAGCTTGAGCAAAAACTGAAGGACTTGTATGGCAAGCTGGATCTGCACTGTAACTGGGTCAGGGGACTTCCATGATGATCTTGACCACTTCCAGAAATGCCACTGTCTCTCATATGAAGGGTTGGGGCATCATATACAGCCCTTTGCCCTGGTCTGCACTGCTCACCCCATCTTCAGTCAGCATCATACCAGCTAACTTCTGGTTTGCAACTGTGTTTAAGTGTATTGGATTTCCTACGTTGTTGTAGCTGCCGATGAACCTCGTGTTTGTGTTTAATGAGGTTCATATTTAATGAGACTGCTCATGGGAACAGGAGTTACTTACAGGGTCAAATCTGCACCACAAAAAGTGTTGCAGTAATGTGTAATAAATGTAAATGAAGGATACACTCCTGGATAACACACATGTGTTCACAAGGAATTTCAATGCAACAGGGAAAATACGCAGCAGGTTCTTGGGAGCTGACAGGCTTCCTGCCTCACCCATCCATATCCATACAGGGGAAATAAAAGTGGGTTGTTTCAGAAATACACTGAAAAAAGCACAGTTACCTCTTAACCTGTTGTCAGCTCCTTTCTCCATGGTTCCCAAAATCTTCCTGACATGTCCCAGAGCTCCCATTCCACCAATATCTCCTGAAAAAAAAAGCCACCAAGTTTTCCCTTCCTTTGGAGAGAGCTGGGGTTGTTCAGCCTGGAGAAGAGAAGGCTCCAGGTAGACCTCAGAGCAGCCTTCCAGTGCCTAAAGGAGTCACAGATGGACACAGTCATGCTCAGTGAACAAGGGTCAGATGAAAGGGGAAGAACAGTAACAGGTAACACTTTTTTTAATGTCACTGGGGCTACCACAGTTTGACTCACATGCGTAGGTTGGCTTTAGAGAAAATTACTTTTAAGTATATATTTCAAAAAATGGGCTGATCAAATTTTGCATTTTACTTCACTGAGGTTGCAAAAGTTTGCCTATCAGGTGGGCCAGGTGCAACCCTGTAAAAAAGTGCAGATACTCTTGAATTTCTTTTTCTACGTTCACACAACCTGATGGTTTGTCAGATTCCTTGAAAAGCAATATTGACACCTAAACAATGAATGTAAATACTCCCATGCTTCTCTCTTGGTAAATCAAAGCAAATTGGAATGGCTTCTCAGGCGTTTGGAGTAATTTACGTAACAACTAAAATGAGAGACTTAGAAGTTCTCTTAAACTCCTCAGTCAGGCATATGCCTCTAACTCTGCTCACTTTGATCTTGGCATCACTGGAGGAAATGGCATTTAAATTTGCGAGTCAGACTGCTGATAGTTCTCAAACTATCATATCAAAAATCTAACAACCAAGAAGATCAAAATGCACATAAATATCTAGTTTTCTCATTCACACACACATATATACACGAAACAATTGTAAGCTCCAAACTATCTCTGACTTGATAGCATAATTGATATGTGGCAACTGTTTGAAGATTTAGAGGATTAGATGTAATTATAAGATCAAAATTAGAAAATATTGACTAGTTTGCAAAAAGCATTAAAATACAAGATGGGGGCAGGGGCAGGGTGGGTGTGTATGGATTTCCCCTGTGTCTAAAAGGACCATAATAAAAACCCACACATTGAACTCTTATTTTTTCTTTTGAATTTTACAACACTGCTAAACAAATGTCAGACAAGATTGATCCAAGGGAAGAAGGAAACAGGCTCTGTGAAACGCTAGCACTGAAATCAAGTTATGTGTTTTTTAAGCAAGTGGTCTTTTCTGAACTTCTACCTCAGGATTTCCCTTTAGAATTTGCGACTGGGGGCTATATTGTCCCCCCAGAACCAGAAACTAAGACTAGAGTTTTAGAAACTATACAAAATATTTTGCTTCATGTATGTCTGTACAGTCTGATGTTACAAACCACTCCTGGTCAGGCTGTGCAGGGTGGTTCTGCATGCAGCAGAAGGTATTTGTGCCCCTTTCCTGCACCATCTCCAGCAGTTTTGCTGTCAGACCCAGGAGCAGTGGGCATTAAAGCTTTACCAATTCCTGAATGGCTCTCTCTCCCCATGGGAGACCATTCCTGGTTTTTATCTACTGGGGCATATCTCTACAGAAGTGCTAAATGATGCTGTGAGGTAGTTCAGGGGTAGTAAACCTAGAGCAAGCGAAGTTTTCATCCTCTCCAGGACCCCTTGAGATCCACAGCTATGTGTTTACAGATAGGACATTCAGGAGTTTTCTCCAAGTATTTTCCACAATTGTAAGGCCCAGGTTAAGGTGCAGGAGAAAGCCTGACATGCATATGTAGTGTCAATGCCCATGTTAGGTGTTGCTTGGTTTCAAAGGCATCTCCAGGAGCTGATTTAAAACATTTACATCAGTGTGCTGCTCAAATCACTGAAACTTAGAGGTAAGGAGCTAATTATAGATACTGTGAGCAGACTCATTGGTAGTCATTTCATAGAACTGAATGATGTCATGCCACAGAATAGCTTTGCCATCAGTTTGACAGGTGTTTTGCAAAAAGAAATGCAGGTGGGGGATTTGCATGTGTGTTTGTTACAGATATTTTTTGGCTTTTACCATCTCCAGTTCTTTACGCAAATGAGCTATTTATTAACTAACTGCTACAACGCCAGGTATAAACATTAACCAAGGAAGTGATGAATCTATACAGAGATTGACAGCTGTTTGCTAAATGTTCACTTTGATTGCATATACAGAGGCCTCAGCTCTCTCGTGACTTGTCTTATGGAAAGAAGCATCAGCTCCAGAACACTGTAAACTTCCTTCAGTGCCATCACTCCCTTCCCACTACCTCTGCCTTTGTTAACATCCTCTAAATGTCTAGCTGCATCAGGGAGAAAAGACCTTATTGCTGAATCTGTATTGAGACTGCTATGGAAAATTTTCCCTTGACAGTGTCAAAAATGTTATTCAGAGTCTCTCAGACAGCTACAGCATTCTTAAATGGAATACAACTCACCCTTTTCCCCCTTTAATGTGTTCAGCAGACAGGTGGCAACCCAACTGCTGGGAAATTCCTAAGTATTTATATCCTTTAACTCTCAAATGATATGGACAAGTAATAGGAAATGTCATGCACCGGGTATATGAGCAATGTTCCCATTAATCAATCATCCAAATTAACTGGATTATTATGTCTGTTTGTACTATACTGTGTACTGAAAGAGCAAGCTTGATTCTTATTGGCTCTGCTCCACGTGGAGCTTTATGGGCAGAATCTCTCACAAGTTCACTCCTCTTCCACGTGTGCTTTGGCCAGGCACAAGAGAGATTCACAAATGTAGAATACCACCAAGATGCAATTGTCTACTTGCTAGTGCCAGCATTTGACTCCCAATTAGACATCATTTTTAACTGAGTATATAAGCTGTGAGGCAGCACAGATCCACTCCTGAAAAATGAGATCTTTAGTTGCTCTAAACCACTGATGAGACCCAGCATGTTTTAGAGACAACTGGGATTTTGAAAATGAAGTCCAAACAAAACAAATGACTTTAATTCCTAGGTTCAAGAAAGAATGGTTGATTCACAGCTGAGGTTGTGAACTGACTGGTGTCCTACCCATCAAACCAAAGAATGAATCTGAAATTTGTGAGTTACACTGAAGGTCCCGTCTGCCTCAGCTCCTGATGATCTTTCATCAGTTTTGGCAGCAGACTACTACTTTTAATGGATGTGTCACAGGGCATCCTGTGAGACAGGAAATCACAGGGAATCCCAGAAAAGTGCCATTGTGTACGTTGCTGGAACAACTCATTTAATATAGAAAGAAACTCTCAGCAAAGAACATGTAGTGCCGGACAGGTTGCACTCACTACCGGCGTGGTACAGATTCTCACTGGGTAGACACAATCTTTGCAGGTAAGTACCCTGAGGCAAATTTATCTCCAACACATGTATTTGGTGGGCACTGTAGGGTGACACACACATGATCTCTTCAGCACCTTGCAGGTCCAAATCCCTGGTGCCAGACAATTTACAGGGTGGCTTGCCCTGCTCTCTGAACACAATGTGGATTCTGTAGCCATGTTCCCACCAAAATACATTGAAGTGCCATTAAGAAGCACATACCTACTGAAAAGTCTGTTTGAAACACAAGAGTCTCAAACTACTTGAGCATACCTGTGTAAACTACTGAAAACAAAATAGGTGCCTTATGGATTGCAGAAAAGACCGATGTCCCTGAATCCGCAGTGCTGGCAGTCTGCATAAATAAATGAAAATAATTTCAAAATATTACAAAGCTCCTTAGCATAATAAATCATTCATAAACAATTTGGATGGCTTTGTTGCTTAGTCTTTGTATGTTTTGGCTTATACATTTCACAATCTGGCTGCACAACTGAGAAGAAACGAGTACAATACAGCCCTTTTGCACCACTCTAGAAGTGTTGAGAAACATTTAACTGGAAGCAAATATACCCTGTGGAGCTACACTGTCAACTTACAAACAGCTATGGAGAATGAGGTATGTAATTCAAAATAAGACTCTGAGATTTTTTAAAGATATATTTGTTTTTCCATTTGTTACCAGGGATTTTGGTGGTGGTGGTGTTGAAGGATTTCATACCTTCTTCATTCCTTAAATTACATATATATGGCCTTGATTAATTTTATTCCAGGGCCTTTTTTCACACCTCTACCAATGTCAAAGGGCCTCCCTATGGATATAAATGTGATTTGCTACCATAAAAATATCCAATTGCTAAGCACAACTGCAACTTTTATCTGTCCTATAAAATCCAAAAGCCTTACTGCATCACAGGCATGCCCCAGAGAGACAGAGCAGAGACAGGATCCAAGTATGTTTTTAACACCCACTGAGATGAATCAGTTAAAATACATTGTGTATTATTGTATGATTACTGCAGAGTCTCTCTTTAACATAAAGTTAAGCTTGCTTGTAAACTTTAATTGTGTACATGTTAGTTTAGTAATTTTTACAGTATAAATTCATCTTCAATAACCTGACTTTAGAATATTTGATTTAGCAATAATAGGATTAACCTTACCGTATCTATATTTTAAAAGAACTGACTTCCTCCTGAAATCACTTTGCTCATAACAATTTAAACATAGAAATTCATACACTGAAATTTCATAATAGTGACAGAACTATCCTGATGTTTGACAGATAAAGTTTCAGCCAGGGACACTGATGCACTGAGAATTCTCTATGTAAAGTAATACAAGATATAGGAATCATGACTGCCCCACATAACAAATCAGGTTAGAAAGGACCTCTGGAGGCCAGCTGGTCTAACTCCCTGTTCACAGCAGAGCCAACCTCAACATTCAGTCCAGCTCCAAAGTTAGATCAGGTGGCTCGGGACCTTGTCTCTTCCAGCACTGACCATCTCCAAGGATGGGGAAGCCTCTCTAGGCACCTGTTGCAGTGCTTGACCACTCTCATTCTAAAGGGCTTTTCTCCATTGTCAGACAACAGATGTCAACTGAATGACTGACAAAAAGAGTAACTCACTCTACTTCTGTTGGATTAGCAAGATGGACTGGCTCATGTTGCCTTGTAACAATGCCAGATTCATAGCAAGGGAAGTGTCAGGACCACACAGTAAGAAGCAGAGGGCAGGAAACTGCGAGGTAGAGCATCACCTGATAGATGGGCTCAGCCAAGGCATCTGCCTGCATCTTCCCAAGCTCTGTACACCCATGCCACTGACAGATGCTGATTCACTCTTTCCCTACCACTTGCTGGGCAGCCTTGTTCCTATTTTGCCATCTCCTCTCCAGTGGCTGAAGTGTTTGTTCACACACTGTTAACCAAAGGGGCCCCATGCTCTTTTTTCAGCTTTCAGCGTTAGTACCACTGCAGCCTGCTCTCCTGCTGGCATCAGATGGTAAGAAGGTATTTTAAATGAATCATCAGTTATAATAGCCATTTTTCTTAAACTGTGGCTGACATCATTTAATTGTAGGTCCTACTACAAAATAACAGATGAATAAACATATAATTTCTGCAACTTAGTAATTAGACAGGCCCTTCTAACAGGGGCTTCTTTTTCCTTTTATATTCTGGAACTCAAATTGCATCTACCATTTTCCCACAAATGTCTCCACTGACTGGCTCACAAAAGACTGTGTCCTCATATGTTCCTGTCTAGGACGTTCTTCTGAGCTTTCACAGCTGCTGAGAAAAAATGTCTTGGAAAGTCACGTCCTCTACTTGAAATTCCCCCTCTTAAAAAACCTTCTGCCCCATTTGATTTTGTAATATCCCATTTAGATCTTAAATGGTCATGAAGAGGCACATTCTTCAGCATAACACTATCTGGAACTCATCATCATTTGATCAATGGCTTGAAACAATTTTTAGTGAGCGGAGAGTCAACAAGCCAGATTTATATCTGAGGTAAGCACGAGCAGCTTCAAATAAGTCATGAGAAGTCCGAGGCAGACCTTCACAAAGAAAATAAAACATTGCATTTGCAGCCCTGTGCTTCACTCTCATTGATCTTCTCCCCTTCTTTTTGCAGGCTGAATATAAACCAGGGTTTTAAACATTTTTAATACATTAATGATTCTTCTCCGGCTACAAGGAGAACAAGTGGCAAACTGCTTTGATGCAGATATGCTCTTGTGAGCGTTTCAACCCCTCTGCAGAGCTAAAACAGTTGTACCCAGACCTAACATACAGAAGCCAGTTTGTTCCTGACCATGGGAAGGGTAGTCAAGAAGGCAATATAAAAATAAACCAGCAGTCCTTCACCTTACCTCCACCTTGCATCTAAAAAAAAAAAAGACACGCTCTGAAATTTTCACATGCTTCTATTCTCTGTAAACTGATATTTTCACCTGTCTTTCTCGACAAACTGCTCTCTGTTGTTGACAATTGAGCTAGTCTCAGACTGACAATTTTCTGAGCAGTGCAGTCAACAAAATAAGACACTGTTCAGAGTTAACAGTCTTTTATCCTAAGAATGTTTTTACTGTAAGGCCAAAATATTGATGTTCTGGGTGTTATCCACTTAGAAGTTTATATGAATGAAAGCTTATAAATGCAGGTCATTGTGGTGCTCATGCCCTTCTTCCCCACAGCAACAAATAGTAATTAACTTGGTTTTCTTTCCTCTTTTAGAAGCCAACTTTATTTTTCATGTCCATTATGGGTTTGTCTGTCTTTTCCTTTTTCATATTAGGCTCTTTTTATCTATTAAGTACATTTTAAAGACCCCACAGAATCGAAACCTCTTTCACAATGCATTTGAATAACAATGGAGTTTCACTTGCATATTACTGCAGCACCCAAACTGCACTTTAGAATTAAATAAACAGCAACCTATCAAATCCACAATGTTTAGGATACCTGTAAGTGTCAGGAGATGTTAAAGGTCGGCAGAAACAACAAAATGGATTATGAAAAATGCTAAAGACTCTAAAACTGTCTGAAAATTTTCTTTCCTGTGTACATATGTTGAAAAGTATTTTAAAATAAATAAATATAAATAAATATAAATAAACTGCTCTTCATTATCACACGTTATACATTCTCTTTCTACATTCAGACTTTTAAACTATTTTCCTGATAGTGAGCTCACTTCGGCATGCTGTCAAGACAGTAACTCTGTTTATATTGACCCAGATGACATTTCACATATCACAACTTTAAAGCATTTTATGAATGCTGTACTTTTTTTATCATATCCTTGGTATTCCTAAGAAAATATTTCATTATTAGAAAAACAGGAAGTCTAAAATTTATTTAAGGCTGGTAATTACAGTATCCCACATAATTTGAAGTACTCAAGCAGTTAAAAAGAAGGATATGAATAGTCAAAAACCTCATACATTTTATGCTGCCCTCATAATAAACGCAAATACATTTTACTTCTGATTCATCATTGGCCACAAACAAAACATGAACACACAAAGCCATTCTCCAGATAGTATAAATTAGCATAGCAACTGAAGTGTGAGTTGAGCAATGATGATTTACACCATCTGTGATTACAGCCCATTACCAGTTCATTTCAATAGAAGTGTACCAGCCTACAGACAAGTGACTAACAGTGAGTAAGAGCAAAAAGTAAGTGAGGTGGGTGTTTATTGTGACAACTATCTTAATTTCTGGAATGTGTTTGTGATTTTTTTTTAATGTATCAGCTTTTTTGTTGTTTTTATTTAAATATTCTCTCTTACTAGTTAACTTTTTCAGTTGCTGTAGATTTGTCTGAACTTGCTGTTTCTTGAGAACATTATTTCATTATTCTGTTCCCTGATGACAACATGTTATTATGCTCTTTTTCTGTAAATAATATTTATTATGATCTCCAATTTCAAATGCCTCCTCAAAACTTCATCTTGCTGTTCCATAGAGAAGTGGCTTGACCATCAAAATTGTAACTTCTTTTTCTGTTTAAGATGATTAGAATTTATCGAAACCCCCTAAGCTTCATAAAGGCCATCCATAGAACCAGAAATTGTTGTTACTTCTTCCTTTGTCTTTTCACTGTCTTATATTCCATATCTCACTTATAGCCTTTATATATGTTTGTGTCTTTTAATTGCAAGCTAAGCCAACAAGTTTTTGTGCAAGTGCTTAATTTTAATAATTGCCTGCACAGGTAAGAAAAACAAAAGTTACTATTTCTTTTCCGAGATGCAAGAGAGGAGAGGGAAAAGGATGAATTAGTGGTTAGATTTGGAATTTAAGAGAACTTGGTTCAGTTCTCTGATCTGTAACCATCTTGCTTTACTTCATCTCAGTAACTCAGTCTTACATCCAAAAAACATGGTTTCATTATGCTCCTCTGTCCCACAAAAGACTTTCAAAAATAAAGAGTACTCAGAAGCTACAGAGATTGTAGAGACAGGAATAATGTACATTTCTACTGAGTAACGGATACAGGGTTTATGAAGTAAGGAGTTACAGGGAAGCAAACAGCTGATGCTCTCCTTCCTTTTTTCTCTGTGCTTTCTGCTGCTCCAATTCCTGTAATTCTTCTTTTCTCTTTCACTGCTCCAAATCACCCACTGTTGTCCTATAGAGAACAAGAATATTGCTTCATCTTCTCATATATTCCCAGCCCAAACCCCATATCTGCATCGAACCTAGACCCCTCCACTTGCATACCAACCCCAGCTTGTTGGATGGGCTGTGAATCTGGCAGTCCTAGAGAAGCTACAGGGAAGTAGAGCTATGAAAACTACCTGCAGCAACAGACTAGTGAGGCTATTCTCATTTAACCATTTTCCAGAGGGATAGAGCTTCCAAGATCTGATGCACACATGGAAGGGAAGAATGGGGAGCCACTGGGTGTTCCCAGCTCACTGTTAGCCCCTGAGCGTTGCTACTTGCCACTCCACGTCTCTGATGCCTGCATTTCGCATGCTGCTCAAATCCCTCCTCTCTGGACTGAGCTCTGTGATCTCCCACTGATCTACAGCCACAAACTTTTCTCTCTCTTCTGCTCTTTCCCCATCCCCAGTCCTACATCTTCTATAGGTACTGGTTTCCAAATCCTCATGTTCCCGTTGCTGCTCTCCCACAAACCTGTGCCGCTCTGACTGCTGTAACCTGCTCTCCATGCCAACAAAGCAAGTAGTATCTAAAAATGCTATGAATGTTTCAATGTGGGTATTTCAGCAACACTTCTACTTTTAAATACCCTGAAGAACTGTCGGTAGCACGTATGTCTGGTACAAAAGTCTGCTCTGAAAGCAGATTAGGCCCAACCTCCCACTGCCCCTGAAGCTGTCCATGAAAAAGTCATCACCTCACTTCCCATCTGGTGACTTGGGTTTCCCCTAATCTGTTTCAGCCAAAACAAACCAGTGCAGCTGACTTCTACTATTTAAACTGCTTAAGCTGCTCTGGTTGACTTTGGCCAAAGCAAGTTTGGGAGGGATTGAGTGAGCAGCTTGCAGGTAGGGAGGGGAGGTGGTAGCCTTTGGCAGAAGACAGCCATGAAGGTGACTGGGAGCTGTCTGGGAATGATAACCTCTTTAACAACTCCACTTCAGCCTATGGAGGAAGTGAGCACCCACAAGGGGATTTTGAAGCATGGTAAATTCTGTGCTTATAGTTCAATTCTCATTTATTTCGCAAGAGGTTTCCCTGGCAAACCACTCCTTTCCCCTGTGCAGAAACCATGATGACATTACTCAGGCTGTCATTCATCTTTCCCCTGTTTAATCACTGCTAACTGATTAACCAAATGAAGTGCAACAAAATCCATTAGCTGGAAAAGGAACAAAAAGCTGTGCTAGCTTATACTAATAAAGAAAGAGAAACCTTTGTAAACAAGGTGCATGACCTCCAGCTCTTGAAAGTACCCATCTATTGCCCCTCCCTGGCCCCCAGGAACAGGGGCAGTGAGAGGTGACACACTTGCAGCCACTCCTGCCAGAAGGGAGACATGAACAGGTAGGACAGGGGGGAGTGTCAAAGTTCATGGGCTGTTGCACAGCCTCTTGGGTAGCCACCATAATGTCTTTTGCCCTTGTTTTACCCCGTATAGACACTTCTGATCTTCTTATCTCATAAGCCTCACAAGGAGGCACAAGAAAGGAACACTAACTTTAACTCTTTCAGTACCACATTCTCATAAAGGAACAGTGAACTTAGGCCAAAAAACGCATCACCAGAAGTGTAGCAAAATACATTTAATAGAACTGGTGGACTTTAAAAACTTGGGGAGGGGAGGTCAGCAGCCGGGGACACCACCAAAGCCAGGCACTCTCTCTCCCAGATGGTTCAGGTGTTTGCCAGACTAAAGCCTGACTCTCTCCTGGTTTGCACCTGCAGTTCAGATCATTTCCAGGAGCCTGCTCTGTGCAAGTGGTAGGGAGGAACAAAAGGGTCTCATCGGAGAAAAAAAAAAGAGTTAAGCTGGAGTTAAGACTCTGACCTGCAAAGGAGTTACTGCTCCTACGCGAGTGGCCACGGCCAGCTGAGGGATGTCAGCTGCCAACACGCTCACACTTTGTCCACTGCAAACAGGAGATAAAGGATGCAGCTCCTACTCTCAATGAAGCACGATCTGATGCTGCTGTGTCTGAGTCCTCCTGACTCCTTCTGTTTGTGTCTTCAGGTTAGCAATGAACCTGTCCCGTTTCACCCTGCAATGTTCTCCCACATCAGACTTTTGGCTCAAGCTCGGGTGAAAAGTTATTCTTAGTAATAATTTCAACATGCAGGAATTAATTGTGATACCACTGGTTTTGTCACACCTTTTATTACATTAGGAAAAAGAAATATCCTGACTCTATATTGAAAAAGCTTTAACTTGCTGTTCTAGTATAGGCTTTTCTGCATATATCCTTTTTTTCAGCTAAGAAGAAAAATATTTTAAAAAGATCACAAGTACTTCCTATTCTTACAGTTTTACAGTCAGGACACTTTTACAGTCTCACAACTTAAACAAAACCCAAACGTGTTACATAAGGTGTTACTGAGTTGAGATGACAAAAGGGAAGAGAGAATTGAAATGTCTTTCCTCCTCACCATGTACCTCTCTCCGCTGCTCCTCACTTCCCTTTGTGAGGATAACCATGCTGGAACTATTTGTTCCTGCAATTTTTTGGAATGAAAGAGCTGGGGCACTGGCCATCACCTCCAGTTTCTCTGGCACGCTCTCTGATCCCCTTCATCAAAATGGGTCAGTTCTAGCTCCGTTAACCAGCAGTTACTTGTGCAGATTTTTAATGCTGTGGGCACTTTGGGGGTTTGGGAAAGGCATCTTTGGGGCCACTGCTTTATTGAGACACAAGGGCAAAACTGCTTTTCAGCTACTGGAAAATGGACACGTGCAAAATAGTGAACATCCCAATTTTAATTGCTTTACCATAATTTCTTCACTGCTTTTGATCTTTTGTCTCTCTCATGGAGCTTGGGCTTCTCTCTCTCCTGCATGCTCTGAGCTCCCTCGCAGAAGACATGACTGTCCGGTACGAGTGCCAGCAAGGCTTTCTCATGAGACAGCTCACAACTCCTTAACACAAGGCCCTTCATCAAGGTGGTTCCTGGTCAATATTGCCAGGACAGAGCCCACCACCACACAATTTATTCTGAGTTACCTGTTTCCTGAAACACCAGCCACCCAAACCATTTTACTGTGAGTGATAGCCATGTGGTTTTCTGAAGGCACTTTGTTTGAAGAGACAGCCACCAAGACCCTAAGGACCCATGCAGTTAATCCTCTTCCTCATGCTGTCTTCCAAGGGCTTCTGGCACAGATTCAAAAGCCATCAGAGGTGATGGATTGGAGTTTGAATTTTGGTGTGCAAGTTGTCCCGCGTACCCAGCAGTGCTGGCAGGTTCCCCATAGTACTGATGCCTCTGAGGGAGAAAGAGGACTGCAGAATATTCTGTTTTATGTGGAACAGGGATATGTAAGACAGGACCCATGGAGCCCCTGAAGGATGGACCTTGCTAGTTCGGATTGGTACTAGCCATAACAGATACATGTCAGACAAAAATAAGATATGCTTCTGTGTATCTGCATAGTTTTTCACTGGGCGGTTTCAGATTTTCAAATTTATTTAGCAAGGTTATCTAAAGGGCAAAGGCCCCCAATGTTCCACATGGCCCAGCGGGTGCTCTGCCCACCTCAGTGACACGAGGTGGAACTGCATGACTTGAAGCTCCCTTCCCTCAAACACTCTGTGACTGTACGATCCCATAACACTACCGCAGCAGGATGTAACGCCTTCACACCCAGCTGGTTCTGCATCGCACCGCACAGTGGCACACTGTAAAAGCAAAGGCCAGGACGGTATTTAGGGATGCCCCCTGAGCTGGTGCAGGGCAGGAGGGAGGGGAGGTGGCCCAGAGGCCAAGGCTGAGGGGGCCAAGGCCGAGGGGCCGAGGCGTCGCGCGGCGCCACATGCACGGCAGGCCCCGGGCCGCGCGGGGAAAGGGCCGCGGGTGGGGCGGGCCCTGCGGAGAGGCCGGAGCGGAGCGGAGCGAGGGGCGGGCGAGGGGCGGGGAAGGGCCGTGGCGGCGGCTCCATTGAATCGCTCCGCGGCCGCGGCTCCTCCCAGGGGCGGCCCGGCGGCTGTCGCCGGGGGCCGCGGGCAGCGGGTCTGTGTTTCCCCTGGGGACAGCGAGAGACCCCCTCCGACACACACACACGCACACACACCGCCATCGCCTCCCGCCGCCGGGGCTGCGCGGCCGCCGCTACCGCCGCGGCCCCGCGGGGATCCTCTCTCGCTGCTCCTCCTCTTTCTCCTTCACCCTCTCCCCCCACCTTCACCCCCCGGCTGAGTTCATTCACTGGGATTGGTTTCAAATGACGCCATCGCTTTATTTTTATACCAATGACCTCATCCCAGCAGCTTGAAGTTTACTGACCAGCAAAACTCTTTTCTCTCGCTCGTTTCTCTCCTTGTGCCTGCTCTTCCCGTGTGTTTGTCGTCGTTTGGGTCATTCTGGGAATCTAAGGCTTTAAAAAACAAAACAAAAAACCCCCAAACAAACAAAAAGACCAAACACACACAAAAACCCCCAACCCCCCAAACTTTTTCCGTCCTCCCAAGCTTTTCGGTGTGTGTGTCCCCCTCATCACTGTCCCCTTTTAATTTTTTCAAGCCATCTTGGGAGGGAGGGGGGAAGGAGAGGGAAAAGAGAGCTCCAAAGCTCCAAATGTTTCCTTTTTCTGCTCCTCTCCCCTCCCACCTTCACGCTTCCCACTCTTAAAAAAAAAAAAAAAGCCGAATATATTTTTTCTTTTCTAATTTTTAAAATTGCTGGGGCTTGGTTGTTGTTTTTTGGGTGGGTTTTGGTTTTTTTTTTTCCCCTTATTGAAGAAGAAGGAAAAAGAGGAGCTTTCCCAGCGACTGGAAGGAGACAAAGTTGTTTCGGGCGGCAGCGGCGAGGCTGGTGGGCAATCACTTTTATCCTTGCCGAGGGGACAGGCTGGCAGACTGACAGGGGTGACACAGTAAGTGCCGGAGCAGCGCAGGGACCCCCGGCCCGGGGCCGCCCCGTGGAAGCCAAGCCGGGAGGGGGGCGAGGGGCGCGGGGGGGGCCGGGCCGGGCCGGGCTGGGCGGGGAGGAGGAGGAGGAGGAGAGGGAGGGAGGTGAGCGAGAGGCGGGCGGCGGGAGCTCTCCCTCCCTCCTCCCGCATGCCCTTCTCCGCCGCCCCCTCACCTCCGGAGGAGAGCGCCCGCAGTGGACAGGTCGCTGCCCCGGCCCGGGCGTGCTCCGGCCGCCTCCGCAGGTGGTAAGAACCGGGGCCGGAGGGAGGGGGAACGGCACAGGCACCGCACGGCACCGGCGGCCGCCCCGCGCTGCCCTCCCTACCTGCTGCCGGCACCCCGCTGCCCGCGGCGGCTCCTGCCTCGCGTCCCTTCCTTCCCCTCCTCCCGACATCCACCTGCCTCTCCCCGTGCCGGGAGGAAGCCGGGCGCCGCCGGAGCGCGGGGCGGGAGGAGGCGCCGCTGGGAGAAGCGATGGGAAGGAGCCCGCGGGCTGCCCCGCGGGGGGCTCGGCGCTGCCCGTGAGCCGCGGCGTGCGCGGCTGCCCCGCTAAACTTAGCCCGGAGCGCTGGCTCCGAGCGGGCTGCGCAAAATGGTCGGGGATGCTTTAAAGCCTCGGAGGGCTCCCGAAGAAATGTTGAAGTTCTGCCTTCGACTTGGAAAACGTTTAAATTGAGGCGGCTGACAAAATGGAGGGCTGCCGCGGCGTCCAGGAGGGAGGCAAATTGCAAATTGTTAACCTGGCATCGCGCTCCCCCGAGCTCCCGGCCCGGGGCTGGCGCCGGGACGCGGCCTGACAGATCCTCGCTCCCGGCTTTGTCCCCCCCGGCCCGGGATGCGGGGCTGAGCGCGCATCACCAGGTGTATGGGATGTGCCTATTACCGAGTCTGACCAATGGCAGGATTTTTCAGCGGCCAAAAAATATTTGGTTAGATGTCAGATGAGAAGCTGGGGGTTTTTTTAATTATTATTTTATTTTTTAATTTTTTTAAAAAAGAAAACCCAGGAGAATTTACTTTCTTTTACCGTCGTTTCAGCTGGTTGAAATATAAAATCGATTTCTTTGTTTTTCTTTCAAATGAAGGGTGTAGTCATAGCGAACTGTATTGTCTGACGTATGACTAACTTTTTTTGTTCAAACATTCGGTGTTTGAACCCAGCAGAATAAATAGATCTGTGCTGGTTTTGAAACCTAAAAGCAGATTAAACTGTTTCTCTTTGCAAGGATGCGTGTTGGGGTTCTTAAAAGAGAAAACCTCAACCAAAACCCCAGAATGGTTTTGTAATCCTTGCTCTGAGATTTATGCTATTCCTGGCAGTGTGTGGTTTGGTAGATACAGAGTTTACAAAGTCACAACTGACCAAACAGGAGTTGGTTTAGACTCTTGTGTTTTGAGGGGAGGTGGAAAAATAGTAAGTCTTAATTTCTTTTTATGGTGTTCATCCCACTGCCCATTGGAGATTGAAACATTCATCACAGTTGTTTATGTTGGTTGTCTGGGAGTTTCTGCTTGAATGTGGAGCAAAGTATGCAACAGGGAGGTGTACATGTATTTTTAGCTTTCATTTTTAATGACAAAAGATACAAAGAGTAGTGATATTCACAAGTAAATCTTGCATTTACTGAGTATGCTTATTAACATTTTGAGGATGGAATCTATAAGAAATATCTGAGTTGTAGTAAGTTCCAGTTGTTATGCTTTTTTAATACACTAGTGCTTTAGTAAATCTTAATACACAATTTAAAAGTCCCTTTTTAGATGAACAAATACGTAAAAGCAGCAGAGAAGGTGTCAATTCCTGTGCTAGAGATGGTAGCTTCAAAATGCGGTATGGTTTAATACATGTGGAAAGGTCCAGAAAAACGAACCAAGCATTTAAAAATATAACATGCTGTATAAAGATACCTGAGTACATTCCTGCTCCAGTAGCTCTGCTTTTGTTAGCTACCTAAGCAGATGTAATGGAACAAAATCACACCAGAAAAACTTCTGCAGAAGATAGTAAGCTCAGTTATCTTTGTTTTTATAAAAATGCACGCTCTTCTTCAGCAAAGACAGCTGGCCGGACAGGGGTGTTTGCTTTTAGCTTGGCCTGGCCATAGGGACAGTATCGGCAGAAGCTGTGCAGGAATGTGTTAAATGGATTGCGCTGGGAGCTCTGTCTCCCAAGCCAGCCCCGGCGGGGTGCCAGCCCTCAACCCGTGGGAGGAGTTGTGGTTGTATCTGCCATGTGCCTGTGCACCTTCCTTGGCAAATCAGCTCTTCTCTGGGAGCTCTGTGCCGCTGCTCACAGGGGGAGTGAAGTCATACGGAGTCACTGGAAACTGGATGTGAGATGGGCCAGTCACTCTTCTGCCTATCAGATAAGAGATTCACGTCGGCCTTCCAAAGCCCTCAGGGGCTAAATTCAGGCTCTGTTCTCGGCCTTCGTAAGAAATGTCAAATAGCCAAGTTAGATGTTGATTTCTGTTACTTGCACTTATCTTCAAGTGAGCTCTGCTCCAAAGTGTTGGGCCGTAAGAGATGTGTGCAGGGTGAGGGTTTTGCTCCATCACCTGGGTTTTTAAAGTTCAGTGCCATAATCCTCACACCGATTCAGCAATATTCACTGTTTTCAAAATACAATTATGCTAAGAAATACAGTAAGTACAGCTGAAGCATTTTTATCCCCCCAAGAAAAAGGAGGCAGCAGGATGATAGCTTTCACTTTATAGTATGTTGGCTGAATTTTCTAGGACTTTTTTTTCTTTTTCCTTTCTGTAGAAGCAGTCAGGAAAGCATCATGGATATTCTTCAAGTGCTGACAGTCCTTAATAGCCAGATGGCATAGAGTAGTTACTGTCAAAGGATGAGGTGTGGAAGGATTGACACATCCCTTCGTTTTTCTTTTCCCCTTTTTTTTCAACCTTTGAAAGAAACCTGGGTTTGGTTTGTGATTCCACTGAATCTGCCCCTATGGATTTGTTGTTACAATAGTGACTAAATGCTTCTTGCAATCTTGTAGTATTTTGTGCATTGTTGTGTAATGCTACATCCTTGATTATTTAAGAATTTTCAAGAAGCTGGTTTTCTTGGTGATAGGAAAGTAAGCATGTCCCTAATGTGTCAAATGGTACATGTACTTTCCCTACAATTCCTTAGGGATTGCTCCCAGAATGAGTGTTGGGACATGGAGGGTTTCTGTAGAACATCTTAAATATCAATGAGTACATATCAGTATCACTAATATTTCTGTGGTTTATTTGGTATCCCCCTCATAAACGAAGGGTAACGTATCATCCTTTAGGGCTGCCAGTTGCCTATATGGCCTCTACTTTCTGCACAAATCAAAAGCCACAGGTGATGGGTGGCCTGGTGGTGTGTGTCAGGATATTGTTCTGGACTAAAGCTATTAATTGTTTGAAAACCAGGGGTCATTTGCAGGAAGGTGAAGTGAGCACTGTAAGTTCAAGCTGCTTCGTAGTTACTTGGGGGACCCTCTCCCTCGGGGTTTATCACCAGTGCAATAGTATCCCCACCCCAATGCCAAAGCTAATGGAGATCAAACCAGCTCTGGAGCAAGAGAGGAGGCTGGGATGCCCCGTGCTCCTGCAGTATTCCTGCTGTCTGAGGACAGTCATGGCAATAGGGCAGCTTGTATCACCAGTTCTCTGCTCCACCATGTCTGGTCTTTACATTGGTGTTGTCTCGTCAGCTCCAAATAGCAAATCTCTGTTACAGTTACTCTGTAACGTCCCGTAACACTGAAGGAAGCAAAAAATAGACATTAATGGTCAAGTTTGGCATCTTAACTTCTAGATCTGCCTGGTTTTAATCTGAGCAGTTCTTGGTTTGCCTTTGGGTAGGGCCTGCTGGCAGGTATCGTGGTCTCCAGCGGAGATGGTGTTGGGCACCAGTGAATTACTGCTCAGGGCTCAGAGCAAATCTGCATGTAGGGTGTGTATATAGAGGGCAAGAGCGAAGATGGGCTTGAGTTCAAGGCCCTGTGTTTCCTTTTGCTGCGCTATGTGCTCTGCTGCTGAGCCAAGAGTGTCCTGCTCGGAGCTGGCTCTGGGAAGGCTGGCAGCCTTCCATATTGTGTCCCTATGAAATGCTCCAGCAGCTGAAAAAAAACCCACCAAAATTAATAATTGGGCAAGCTAGGAAAGAGGGGAAGGAGTGTTGTTTCTGTGATGGGAGGCTTCCGGTGGGGCTGTGGGGATTCAGTGGGGACATTCCCGAGCTCCCATGGTGCTGCTTTTCTGTGCTTTCACTGTCCCAAGCTGTAAGGTATGAAAGGAACTCCTGAAACAATGTTCTTCTTTGAGGGGAATTTAGTTATCTCTGCTCCTTCCTGGTTACAGTATGACACTTATGTTGCCAGTGACTTACACAGCTTCTCTCTTAAGTGTGTTTTGGAACTAATTTTTCCCTGTGCAATATGACTTTTCATGCTGTTCCTCATAAACTAGGATCAGTTCCTTGCACAGACCTCCTCAGGTACATTTGCACTCTTCTTTGCTTTCAAGCTGAAGATATAAACTTCTGTCATTTGTTTAGCAAATAAAGATGCAAAAGTAGAGGTGTGCAGAAGCTTTCATTAGTTGAGAATAAATGTAATTTTTTTTCTCCGTAAGATCTTTTTGCACACTAGCCAGGGTGATGGGCTGCTAAAATAATATGAAAAAATTCTTCATAAAGTCATAATGGAACTGTGTTCCATTACATTAGTTTGGCAGAAAATTGACACATTTTCTAATATTGAGACTTAAATAGCATTACTCATTTTCATTGTGCTTCACTTGATTTTTGCTTTACTAAAATGATCTATAAATTGAGCCTGTTGACTAAATGATAGATCAGTCGCTGTACAGATACTCTCTTTTTACATATCCCTGCCTGCTTGTCTAATGTTTTTGCATTACTGAAGGCATTGTGGGAGGCAAAAAGATGGGTCTGAGTGTGTAATGTAGCAACACTGGAATGAGAACTTTACAGAGAGCATAAACTGAGGAGGACAAGGGGGACTAATTGTATGAAATTCCTTTTATGCACACGTTCTTGAGTTTGAATAACTAGTATGTATTCAGCCTGCTGGATTAGAAGGCTTTGGCTCTGCATGTGTAGCATAGATGTTGCTCTCAAAATAGGAAAGGAACTCTCCCTCCTCCCACACTATTCCGGATAAAATTGATTCAGTGCTGCATTTTGCTCCTACTGAACCCCTAGTAAAGCATGCTTAAAGGCTGAATAGTTCATAGTGTTAGAGATATAAATGCCATACTTTTAATAGCCCGAGTGTTGTTTTTGCTTCTTGATTGCTAGCTGTAAGAATCATTCACCTCAGACTTTGTAGACTCAAATCCCATGCCAGAACTTGGGTTTTTACTTGCAAGATGGTCCTTGCAGGGGAGTGCCTTTCTCCATAGTGCATATTTCACTAAGTTTGTGCAGTCCCTCAAGCAGGACAGGCACCCGTCTTCTAAACACCATCTAACAGATACATGCAAAGAGTCTGAACCACAGTTCAGAGGGCTTCTCTCAGCCATCCTGCTACTGAAACAAGCCTTAATGTCAGAGGTGGGTTGAAATCACCAAGAACGTTCGCCTGAAGAACAGGCATGGGGTTACTTTCCGCTCATTCTATTAATGCTACCTGGAATACGTATAGCACCTATCACCTATCCAGTTCCCACAAGTGTTTTGTTACAAGTGCTTAGGTGTTGGGGTTTCATACCTCCCTACTTGAAAATTCATGCTTGGGACGCAGTGTTTTCTCTTGCTTTCCAGCTTTGCTTTCCCTGCCTTTTGTGGGAGTCTGTTTGAACTCTGGAAAACCAGGAGGGAAGAGAGGTGGAGAGGGAAGCAACTTTGTGTTACATGTCGTTCTTCTAACGTCATCATACTCAGAAGTGCCTTTCCAAACTAAGATAATTTAGGTAGAGACCTCTTACTAAGAACAGTTGGGGAGCAAACAGAATAAACTTCAGCTTGGTTTCCACAAAGATTCATAAATGTTTGCCAATTTTTAAGCAAGAAGAAAAACTATTCCAGCACAGGAGTACAGCAGTAATCTTAGTGCATTGGGTTGGCATGTTGCTGGGTTCTAATAAGTTTCAAAATATGCAGTAGACTGAATCCAGATCAGCAGAAGGCAAATGGTGTCACCACTTTAGGAGGGCTCCCTCCACCTGTCAGAAGACCTTGTGTGTAAGGCAGGTGTGCTCCAAACTGAGGACAGGCTGTGAAAGTCTCTCTTCCCATAGTCTGCTTGGAGTTCTGCATTGATGGTAAGTCTCTTCTCCTAGCAAGAGGACCCCGAACCTTCTTCCTTTTTCTCCCAGGCTACTCCCACATCATTTCAGTTTCCTAAAAGCTCTCAAGCTTTTACACTGTGGGTGTTGGGAGGCCTTACTGAAGAAGGGTAATCTCCAGCCAGCGATCTGTATGTTCATAGCCCTGCATCTCAGGAAGACAGGGCAGCTGAAGGTAGATGGGCACCATCCTTATGAGAGCTGGTAAACTTCATGTTCTCCTGACTAGTCTACTAGTCTACACAATAAAGTCTCATAAAGCTAAGAGAGCTGCTTGTACTTGGGCTTTCTGCTGCTACCTTGTTTGTTTCTCACTATCTCACTTTTTTGTTTTGGTTTTTCTTGCATGTAACTTTTCAGCTGAATAGGTCTGATTTTCATGGTCGGTGGAGTGACGTCTCTTGTCCAGCTGGTGAAAATCCCTGACTTCTCATGGCTGACACAGTGTGGGCATGCTGTCAGCTTCTCAGTACTCTGTTCTGCTTGTTAGATAATTCATAATGTTAGAGATATAATGCCACACTTTTAATAACCATAGATAAAGATCCATGTTTGGTTACCATCCAGGTGACAAAGCTTGTTTCCTCAGTGTGGCTCACTTTGCTGTCTGCTGTGATTTCCAGGTAGACCTATTTGAAGATGCCTGAAAAATATGCCTATCCAGCCCAGGCATGATTGTATGAGTAGTCCATTTGTTGCCTGTTTGCTGTCTAAATATTACTGAAAGAAATTTAACTCCTTCAAGAAACAAAGGGATGAAAAAGAACAGGAGTCCAAGTTCAAATCTCCAAGATACTGGTCAGGACAGCAAAAGAAAGTTGTGAAATACTGATTAACTGTTACTGTCATTGCACATTTTCCCAAGATACTATTTCCATGAAGAGACACACACCTTTCCAGCCTCTCAAATTTACAGGATTTGAATTTTTTTCTGCAACTGAGGCCTGCATGACTTGCCAGCTCTCCTGCAGGTGTGACCTGTTGTGAAATGAGGAAATGTGTGGTGTCTTTTTCCCTTCTGCCTCATGTATGGTTAAACCTATAGAAAGCTGTGGAGGAAGTGCAGGCACGCAGCTCCTCTGACAGCCTTCTGCAAATACAAGCTATTAATGACCATTGCCTTTCATGGGCAAAACCAGTCCTGGCAATTGCTTTGTGCACTTTATTTCATGGTGTAACAAGCAAGAACATTAGCTATTTTTATTCAAACACCCAGACATAAGCCAGTATGGCAAAGTGGCTATGAAATGTCTGCATAGCTAAGTGAAAATACAGCTGCTGTTTAACACTAAATCTTTTTCTTTTACTTACAGGTTATTGAGGGTTCAACCAGTGATCATCTGATCTTTCTAACTGAGTTGTGGTGAGGATTTTGAAGATTTAGAATTAAAATAGGCAGAATATTCTTTTCACTCACTGACTTTGTCTACTGCTTAAGTCAGCAGTAAGGAGGTAATGCAGTAGGGGAGGTGGGTGGGTGGGAAGAGGGGACTGCTTCAGGGTGAAGGTTCAGGTCTTGGCCTTTCAGAAGGCTTTGGGACCATCTCTTTGAATGTACTGCTTAGTGGCAGGCACAGAAAAAAGCTGAATATAGTGACACTGTTAGCAAATGCTGGCTTAGAGAGATGCAGTTGTTTTGGGAATTTTTAAAGGCTGCCAAGCCCTTTGATGATGGTTTCCCCACTTTTTTTTCATTTTATTTTCCTTTCCCCTTTCCCCTGAAGAGGCTCTCTACTTTGACAGAAAAATGGCTTTCATGGCGTGATGAATAAATTTAAAAACAAATGTAAGACCATGCTGATGATTTAAGTTTTTCAGTATTTCAAAGCCAAGAATTTATGTCATGGATTAACTTGGGAGGGATGTTGGGCATATAAGTTTTTGTGTATGTACATGCTCAGCATATATATATATATGTATATATACACCTCAGTATTGACATGTGATCTCCAGTTCAATTTTGGTTAAAAAAAAAAAAGAAAGAAAACAAACTTTTCAGTATAAGGGAGATGCTAGAGATCCTAAGGAAAAAGGAGACATCACTTAATATGCTTTTTCCCTGACCTAGAACCTGCCTGATACTGCAGTAGATATCCAGTAGTAGCATTTTTATATATCTTTGCTTAACTAAATTATTAAGTACACTTACAAAAATCTTCTTGTTATATCCACCAAAGTAAGGCATTCCTATTGAGTGCTTAGTATTTGGCTCAGCTTGTGGTACTGCTTTTCTGTACAGTCATACTTTATGCTTACTTCCCTATTTATTACTTATTTACCTGTTTTTATAATTTATGTTGGCAAAATGAGAATATTCAAGCCTAACTTCCTCCTTGAAATGTCTCTCCCTTTCAAATGGCAATTGTTATACATGAAAGCACAGCTGGAGTAGTCTATCTATTGGCAGAAAATAGCAGTACTCTTTCTTTGAGGTGAAATGGGGTGGGTGTTAAGTCGATCAGCTGCTTTGGGACAAGATGTAGATAAAGAAATTGAACTACCAACATGTAACCACATCCTTCACCTTCAGCAGCAGTAAAATGGGCTTCCTTGAATTCCAAATTCTGCACATTTTGTTCTGATTTATGTTTAAATGGTTAACCTGAAATGCAGTTCTATCTTCTGATGTCTGGGGACAGAGCTGTGATCCTTCTGCTTTTACTCAAAATGCGGTTAAATTGCACTACAGTGGAAAAATACTCAGCTTATCACTTTCTCAAGCTGAAGTTTCAAACAGTTTATCCAGTTTCAAAAGCTGTGCATTAAAAAGGTCAACTTCTGTCATAGTGAAAATACTAGAAAAGGAAGATGTGTGTAAGGAGCAGAACTGGAGAGAAAAAGAAAAGGGCACAACGGAAAGAAGAGGTATTGATCAAATGTTGAGAAAATATACCTATGTGGGTTAAATAAAGGAAAAAGAAGAGAGTCAACAGAGATTAAAAGTATTTTTAAGAAGGAAGAAAAGTTCTGCATTAGTTGCACATGCCAATGACATTTCATTTAAATCACAGAAACTGTAGATCTAATGTCTGTTCTGTCAGACAACAGAATAGGATCATTCCACTTTGGTTGGTAGGGCTAGGCTTGTAGGAGTAGATAACAAAAGAGTTGTTTTCTCTGTGTATGAGGAGAAGTCTTTTGACAGGCTGTCTAAATAAAGTCTAATGACAAGTTATAAGAACTACAGGGGAAGGTGTTACTTCTAATAGGTTCATAGTAGTAAATACTATTTGTGCATCTAGAAAATATCTTCTGAAGATTGTTAAACAGTTTTTTTTTTGATTTATAATTCATGTAACTGAAGATACACCTTAAAAACTAGAAATGTTGTGTGAGATTATGTGGTGGCTTTTGAGAAAATAACATTGTGTGGGTTTGTGTATTTGGTCTTTATCACTAGGCATTTGTAAATATTTAAGAATGAGTTGATTTCAAAACTTTTCATTATAGACCATATCTTCATGTTGGAAATTTATAAGGTTCAGAGGCTTAAGCTTCAAATAGCTTGCTCCCGAGTCCACATAAAGACATGTCTTTCAGTGCAACTGAGAGGATGGGAAGAAGTGTGGAAAATGGTCTGTCTGAACACTTCTACTGTGAGTTGCTATTTTTCTTCATGCTGTTAGTAATTTATTGTTGGCTCTTTTAAGATCTAGTATGTATGGAGTTACTCTAGACAGAAGAGAAACTTATATTAAAGACAAAAAGGTGGCAAATTTTGTGTTTGCTTCTAGAATATGTTGAGTTCAAGAGGCTGATATCCTCTAAATACATTGTGAGTACAAATGTCCCAGCTTCCCCAGGCCCTTGCTGTTTGTCTTCTGTCATTTTGGGGTTACGTTAAATGCTGCCATTGGTGTGAGTGCTTTGTAAGTACAAGTAGTCAGTGCCCCAAGGAGCCTTAACCTAAATACACAAAGCAGAAGAACAGCGGTCTAAAGACTATTGACAAAGTGTCTTTTTCCAGCTGTGCACATAGAAAAGGTTACCAAGTCTGGCTGCTTGACCCAGTCCCTCTACCTGTAGCTGCTGCCCTAAGCCTGCTGCTTAGGGTAGATTGCATGACTTCACTTGAGACCAAGTCAGGGAACGAACTCACAAGTAGCCTATTTTCTTTTGGTTTGAAGCAGACCAGAAATCCATCATACTGTTTGCTCCATAGACTCTAGGTGGTTGTTTGCTCCATGCCAGAGCTTAAATTACATGCCTTCTTAAAAGCTTAGAAGAAAAATACTTTGTAGACTGTCCTTTCCTTTCTTCTGTGTTCTGCCCAACTGACAACAATCCTTGTTGTACAAAAGAAGTGGGTTCAGTCACAGTAAAAGTGGGAGAACATTAGCATGGACCTACTGAAAGTAGTGGAGCTCTCTCATATGAGGATAACACAGCGTGCATTTCTGTGGCAAGTAACACCGAAGGCTTGCAGGTACTGAGATTCTTTCTTGTCTTCCCAGCCACTGTCTTTTCAAACTCACTCTTTTAATGGCTTTCAGGATCCCACAGTGAGCCAGAGCTGGGAACCAGAAATGGCTGAAGATTGTTTGGATGTGGTTTTCTGCTGCATTTGTTTATTCTCCTTGGCTGTACAGTCGGTTTGTGACTGATGCAGCGCTTTGAGTCAGCTCGCTGGATTAACATGTGAGCTGGCATGAGGGACTCGGGTGCTCACTGGTAGCCCTGACTTAGCTTGTTTTAAGCTGCCACGGAATGTACCCCCTTAAGCTTGTCTTCTGCAGAGGCAGCAAGAAGTGTATTCATGACATGGATTTACCCACTGGAAACCAAGGCTGGAGCCATTGATTCAGGCTATTAAGCTGATTGCTCTTTGTTTGCCGCTGTCCATTCAAGTTGGCTTGGCTTGGCTTCCCAGGGCTCAAGGAGCTTTGTGCTCCATTGGAAACTCTTGTCTGCCACCTGACAAGTTTAGAGCTTGGGTTCTGTCAGGATGCATTTTCTTTAAAACAGGGCCAGGACATATACATATATGTATGTGTATTTTCATAGATACACCCACATACAAACCGTGTATCTATACATACATGAACATGCATGTGTATATATACACATATACTCTCTCCAGAGCAGCTTATATCTTATAAAGCTTTCATTCAGTGTGACTTTCTTTCTTTTTTTGGTGGCTTATATGATAAGAAAAGCAATTAATTAACTGGCAGAACAAAATAGCCTTGCAGATGATAGGGCTTCTTAGGCTCTTTCTAGGGATAATGAATTGAGAAAATCTGGATGCATGGTCTTCATGTAGTAGGTAGTTTTAGTGGTCATAGCTATCTGAAGTAGCCAGGTAAATTTTGTACATTTGGTAGGTTGTGGTGTATCTGTCTGATCAGAAATCACAAGCAGAAATCATGTATTCATTACTTGGTCTTTTAAAGGAAAATGAAATGAAAACCTCATCTCTTCCTACTGGAAACTTGAAAGCATTTCTTTTATGTCATACTTATTAGGTAAAATGAAAAATCTCTTCTGTTTTGAGAATGGATGGCTGGTAATGTCTATTCTTTTTTTACCCTGTTTTTTTTTTTTTCCTTCTCATATTAGCTTAAATGGTGCCAGTGTGTTCAGAGTTGTCATTTTTCTCAACTTGTTAATAGCTTGTGTCATCTCAGCCCACTGCTCTGGGGGAAGTGTTGATTAAACCTACAACTCCATTTAGCACTCCCATTCCTTTTCAAGTGGTGGTGTCTGATTTCTTTTTAATCCTAATGCTGTATTTTTATATACTTTCAATCATTTGGAGGTTCTGAGTGTTCCTTACATTTACTCTAGGTAATAGTATGGTGATACCAGGACCATGTTCTTGGAGTCCTGCCTGGAGTACAAGGGTTCTGCAGGTTCAGCTGGAGCTCTGCAGAGCTCCTGATGCTGTATGGCACTGCTGTGATGGAATGACATCCACACTGGAACAGATGGTGTTGCAGAAGATCTTGTCTTGTGCAGATAGGAATCCAGAACATCCTACTGGTGAACCTGCCATCCCTACAGCACATTGGGACTAGTCATGTTACTGGTGACATTTTGCCAGCTGAAGGCTTTTGTCATTCAGGGAAAAGACTTGTTTCCCCCCTGCCAGACCATGAAGACTGCGTTTTGCTGACTTGTGCCAAATTTGCATGTGGGTTTGGGCAAACTAGTCAACTGAAGTAGCCTGTCTGTCAGCACAGCTCTGCCCTTCAGCCAGGTGCAAAGCTAAAGTGGTTAATTCCCCATGACTTCATCCGATGTTGTTACTATCAACAGACACATCCATTTGGGGTTTTTTTCCGCTCTACTACTCCTCTGAGGGGATTTTTCCATCTCCTCGGCAGTGGGGAATGGGTGCATATGGTTGTAAATATTATGCTTATCTTAAAATTTAGATTCTTTGGAACTTTTTGTTATAGACTACAAAGTGGACTTTCTAGAAAGTCTACATAAAGTTCCTTCAAGCAGTTGAGTTGACATGCTCAAAGACACATGAGCAAATTTAATGGTGGGTTTGGGTCTGGCAGAGGAGGGTGGTTCTGTGTCCTCCCTCATTTCTTGTCATATGCTCCTTTATGCCTGTCATAAGGTCTGCCGGAGTGAAGCTCTGTGTGGCCACTTTTAACTAACTTGTTCTGGTTCTGAAGTTCAGCAATCTTTCTGTCTGTCTTTTTCTTCTTTTCTGTCATGTATAGCACTTTCTACAAACACTTTGTGCCTATGCTGGAATAGCTTGCTTTAATGACCGTTACATATTTCTGTTTTCTGCGCAACCCTTAAATACTTAATCCCCTCATAAATGTTGAGGACATGGTGGCTTACTCTTAGTTAATCAATTTTTTTCCCCTCTTCTTCTGCTGTGTCAGTCCTGACTTAATCTCTCTTGAACTCACTTTTTGCCAGCACCCTCTGTGGGAGAGGCCCTTGCAAAGAAACCTGGTTTTGCTTTCTCAGTTATTATTATCTAGTTACTAATATCAAATGTAATTGCACTCTTCAATTTTTGTGCATCAGCTCTTAGGATTTTTCTTATTTTGTACAGTTTTTGATCTGATATTTTTTGCTCTTCTAAAGTTTTTTTTTTCTTTTTTTCCTTTTTTTCTATCTGCTGTCACTTATACTGCTTTCTGTTTCTTTACCCAGGCTTTGATTCACATTTTTCTGGGATATGCTCATTTGGCCTATGTAACCTCACGAAAATGTTACCATTTCAACATAATGACCCTTTTCTTTCATGGCTTCCTGTTCCCTTTCCTTGTGAAGTGGTATGTATACCTTCCACGACTTCCAGACTCAGCTGGGAGCTAAACTCGCAGCTTTTCATTTCCTCTCCCCTCTTGAATTGAGGATCTTTTGGACCGACCAGCGGTGTCTTAACCACTGTTTCTGAAGCACAGCAGCATGGCAGGGCTTTTGGTGGGAGCTCTTCCAGGAGTGTGGTGAGCTGGTTGTGTTACGGGCACTGTCATTCAGCAGTGAGCTGGTGCAAACAGTGAACTACCTTTCCAACATATTATAAGATCCTTCTAGTTAGGAGCAGGAGAAAAGCTTATTTTCTTATTGCCAGGTAAAGAACAAACACAGAACAAAAAATGTCCCCTGGCATGACCTGCAGTGGTTCAATGGCTAAATTGAAATGTAGATTCTCCATCAAATGAAATTCCTCTTGTGCTTGGCATGGTATTCCCCTTACTTCCTTCTCCAAACAGAATTGGCTGGACTCTTCCCCCTTTTCCACAGTAGCTGTGTGATTCCTTGTTTAGTTTGTGGGAATTGCAAGAGCTCTGATGTTTTTCTGAATTAAAGATGCCAGATTCGTAGTGATTTCCTCCTCCTTCCTGTTGTTCCTCCCCTCCTCCACTGACAGAGTCTCTTGGGGGTTGGTTTGTTCTTATTTTCCCTTAGGAGAAGACTTTTCCTCATCAGTCTTCATGGCAAGTTATGGTTCCTTGTGTACAGAGGGCTTCAGTTGACTTCAGTGCCATTTTACCAGTGGAAGTAAGGAAGGCTGGGCTACAGTATAGTGCACTCTCTGCTTCTGTGTCGGCTGTGTTCATTTCATTTGGGGAGCGTGAGTCTCTAAATTCCTTCTGGATAGGTTTCCATTTTGAGAGACACTCTGTCCGGAATGACACGGCGTCTCTGCAGCCACAAAATTGTTATGAAACGCTGAGCACAGAGACCTTGCTATCAAAATACTGGTTTCTTCATTTTGTTTCAATCACTGTTGTGAAATGGGATGATTAAGAAGTTTTACTCCAAAAGTAGAGAAAAGGTATTGGAGCTTGCATCTTTTTTTCTGCAAAACAGTGCTGTTCTGAGACCCAATTATTCAAAAACAAGTTGTAATGAAAATATCCTAAAATTCTCAGCTTTAGCTTGGCTGTATCAAATACTTGGTAAAACTCCAAAGTGGTAAATAACTTGGTTATTTTCTTTGTGGAGTACTAAACTTGTTTGCTTTGGCATGTAAAACCAAAGACACAGCTTATTTTTACTTAGTGTATACTTTTTTTAGAGTATCCCTTCCATGCAGTAATATGGAGATTTATTACAGAAGCCAGGAGGCCAGTCACAGACCATGGACTGCTGTGTTTGGTGGTCTCAGAGGCAAAGTGTTCACCTAGGCAGTTCTGGTCAGCACAAATAGTCTTAGTACTGATGCCAAAGTCCTTGTAGACAGTTCAGCAAATAGTGGTTTGGAGGGAGTGTGACAGAGGTGACAGTCTCGTGTTATATAGCTTAAAAATAAAATAAAGACGCATCTGGTCAAAGAACAGGTCTGAAAAATTACATTTGCTGCAGTGTGTAGGTGTGAGCAGCACAGTTAAGGCCAAAAGAAACACTACTGTGCTACTAGAGAAGAGATCATGTGCCTAGGTGAGCATTTCTCATCCTTCTGTGTGGTTTGAAGTGTCTTAGTAGGAAGTGGAAAAATGGGCAGGATACAACTCTAACTTTATGTAGAAGTGTGGGGAGAAATCCATCATATAAGATGGTGTAAGAGACAAAAACTGAAAAAGGGGAGCCTGTTGGCTGTAGCAGGTAGTTTAATTCCTTCAGGAGGGTACTAGAAATTTTTTAAACATGCACTGACTTGATCTGGAGGTGAAACCATTACCTAGTGCCGCATTTTTCTAGACTGGCTGTCAGTTAATCATGTTTTCTTTCTGTCACTGCTTTTATTGCAACGTGTGGTGGTTAAAATCCAGGAGAAAGTGTAATGACATCTTAAGTTGCCTGTCTTTTCAGTTACTTCTGTTAAAAGCAAGAATTTATTTTTGTTGATGATGCCAACAGTTGACATGCACAAGATGACATTTTCAAAGTCTGTCTTTAAAAAATAAACCCACATTTTCTTCTGTAAGTTCTGGTGCAAATTCCTGTCTTTCTGCTTTTTCTCTTGAGACTGTATTACAAGCAGTACTGGTTTTCTTAATGTGTGATTAGGTTTGCTGTGGAGGTTTTAACAGAGCTAAATTTTGAGACACCAATCTAAGATGAGATGAGCTGTCAAGGTGATGGGTTTACACCTGATGGTTCCTGACAATCCCCAAAACATTTCATGTAAATTTCTTTTTTCTCCATCAGGACAAATCCCTTGACTACTGTTGTTGCTGTGTTATCTTGGGAACTTAGTGCACATGGTGTGTGTTGAATTGAAATTTATTTTCAGGGTGTTGGTTTTCTTAGAAACTCAAAGCTACAACAAATGGCCAAGTCTTCTGACTGAACTTTCAGATCTGACTGTGTCTTTTCAGGTGCTAATAATGCTGGGTGTTCACTGAACTGTTTGTATATGATGCCACAGATTTATTTATCTCTTAGTGAGGATGTCAACCCCAAACAGTTTAGCTATATTTATAGTTTTATAGCAGAGTAAGTAAGTCCTCTGAATTAAAAAATTAAGATCAAATCACAGTTGATCATGATGACAATATAAATAGGGTAACAAAATTACCAGACCTTCTAGGAGGCTTAATCTCTTGTTCTTTCTGGTTTAGTTGAAACCTGTGAATCATAAAAGGTGGCCCAGAGTTGCTCTTCTCCTTCATAATTATTTAACTTTAAGGTTTTCTTAATTGTTGTGAGACAATCAGAAGATGCCTATCTCAGCAGACCTGATGGCACTGTTACCTCCAGGCTGCTCTCTCTGTGAAGTTCCAAATGCTTCTGCCATGGTGGATGCATCACCATTCCTGCTTGGGGCATCAGTAGTCTAGAGGTGGATTTTGCAAGTTTGTCTGTCTGAAACTGCTGGTAATCTAATTGCTGGGTTCAGACAGGGAACTTGCTCCTTAGAAAAAGCTTTCTCGGGATAGACCTGAATGCATTTGAATGTCTGAAAAACGCAAGGGTTGGGTGGAGTCCCATGGGAATTGCCTTTAGCCTTGCTGGATGGATATACAGCCTTTGAAAGGCCTCAGGAGGATTTGACCGTGCCTTAAAAATACTAAAAGAAGGCACCCATATTTAAATTCTTAGTCTGGTCCTCCGTGATCATTTATCCCTAAAAAGAAATGTGAGTTCTAAGTCAGTAAATCTTTTACTTGAGGTCAGTTGTTCACCAAAAGAATGTTGGATATGACTGATTTTTTCAAGCTAGACATCTTAAAAGATACTTACCTAGGCTGTTCATTGTCCTGTCTGGGAGCCACTGCTTTAAGTCGTAGGTGTTACACACAGTAGTAGGTGCCAAGTGTAGTGGAGCAGCCCATTTTACTGCACATCTCTATCTTTGTTGAGTTGGGACAGGGTGAGTGTTTTTTCAGGTGTTCTTCTTGGAGCTGGTGAACTTTGTCTGTTTATTCCTTTTGGAAGAAAGACCTCAAATGCTTTTAAGTAGCTCATGCAGAAAAGAATCATGCTTTTTCTGTGGTTACAAGCTCAGGTGCTGGTAGTAAAGGTATTTTCATGGGCAGGCAGAGAGAGAAGCTGATGTTCCTGGGTAGATCTGTACTACTTAAATTGCTATCTGGAGTAGGGCAGTTTCCCTTGGGAGTGCTTTTCTTGTTTGTGAGCAAGAGACAATTTCTTCCCTGCTGCTTTCTTCATACCAGTCTACCTGAAGCAGAGTAGCTCTGGCTCTAAAGCTGTCATTAAGCTTCCTAAGAATACTTTTATTAATTGTAATTGTCTGTACAGTTTGACAAGATTAGCATAGCATGGAGAGCACTTGCTACTGTTAGATTTTTCTTTTAATGACAAAGTTCTTTGGATTTGGCACAGTCTGTCTGCTGCAAACTTCTGAAGTACAAACAGTGAGGGCTTGGCAAGCAGTACAGCGCTGGCAGGAGGATGTTTGGGCCAAGGAGTCATAGCCAAGCTCTTACCTTTTTGCATAAGATTTTCTTTAACGGGAATGCAAAGGAGATGGGATTGCGGTTAAATAATTACTCCTTGATTGAGTGAACAGCCCCGAGGAAGGCGCTCATGTAATGAGCGTCCCTATTGTGCTGTGTAAGAACAAGGACGCTGTGCTGAGACTGTGAGCAATCATCACGCTGGGGCTGGCTCATACCTGACTCTACAGACCTGTGCTGAAAGGCACTATTAACTTGAATTTTACCCAAACACACCAAAAATCCATGGCAGTCCAGCATACAGGACAATACTTCAGATTTCACTGCACAGTACTTCAGACCTTCATGTCCAGGCACCATCCATTTGTACCAGTGGAGTGGGAATTCTGTGTGGCCAAGTTCCCCTTTCCCATCCAAGCAGTGCATACTTTGTGTAAAGCCAAAGATGTATCACCTCCTGGGGAATACTGTACATTTTATGGATTAATATCTGGTGACTGGGTTCATCTTCTTGGAGCACTAGGGTAGTTTTCCTCTCCTTCAGTTATTCCAGCATACTTCTCACTCAATTCCATACACAGCCCCTGCTGTCTGCAGCAAACTGTTTGTGCTGGTGGCAAGTTTATTTCCCATTCCTTACACTCTTTGTGTATCTGAGCAGGAGTAATAACAGAAGCTTAGAGATCTCTGCTTTGTCCAGTGTTTGGTCATGTAATGGCACACAGCAGCAATTGCTGAACAAATCATTCAGGATGTGGCACTCTGGGACAGTGCAGCCTAGTCCATCTGCCCTACAGTGTGGATTGCTATGGAGGAAGGGTTTAGCTTGGGTATGGAAAGCTCTGTAGCTGTGCCATGAGGTGAGCCTGCACAAATAAGCCCTCCTTTTTATCAGGGAGGCTTGAGCACCACACTGGTCGTTTGGCTCAGAGGTAACTCATGAGTCTTAGATTTAAGCATCTCTGCTGCACTCTGTCCCTGCACTGAAGCATGCGTGGAATATCAGAATAATTTAGCTGCCAAAAGCATTAAAAAACCCCCCAAAACCTGCAGCCTCTTGCTTTTTACTAAAATTCATGGATATGGCCTCAAGCATACCTTTGATGCCAGGTGGTCTCCCTGCCAAACCTAAAGCTGGTTCTCAGTAAGGTCTTATGTGGTTACGCTTTCAATAGAGTGCCAGAAAACTAAACCTTGGCGAGACTGTGCTTTAAGCTGATGGTGAGAACAAGTTTAGGAAGAATGTTTTAGTCCTGGATAGGCATTGTAGCCACAGGTAGCCTAGATATATTTGCTTCTAGATCTAAGTCATAAGTTTTATTTATCTTGCCTCTTCTAAGGTAGTCTAATCTAAATTAAAACTTCAGCGTTCTAAGGAATTATTTGGATTTGTGCTTGATTTTTCCCATCTGCCGGGTTATGGATTACTTGCCTTTGGAAGCGCACGCCCCAGGCATTCCTGCTCTGCCTTGAGCCCGGTGGTGCGGCTGCAGACGAAGAAGCCTGAAGAGGGTGGGAGGAGCACTTCTCCTTCCCCCCTTTCCTGGTGACCTCCGCTTCTGTGCGTGCGCTCAGCTCTCTTCCTGCACATTTTGACCCGTGCTGGCATCCTATCAGAGAGGGCAACTGCAGTCAGGGATGAAGTCTCTGCTGGAAAAGATTTCTCACCTAAGTCTGCACATCTGAAATGGTTTTGGTGTTTGTTGGTAGGAATTGACTCCTTTTACTCTGTGGTTCAAAGCACTGGGGTTAATCTTTTCATGCCACTGGGTGTTCCGGGGGAGAACCTAAGTGCACACACCATTCCCAGAGGCAAACCAGCTCCAGCTAACACTTCTTTGCAGTTCAAATAAAGTCAAAAAAACAAGCAAAATGACCCCAGGTAACAAACACATCAGCTACATCTATCTCTGTCATGACTTTATAAAGGTAAATGTGCTTAATCTCACCTGCCATCTTTGTCAAATGTGCTTGATCTCACCTGCTGTCTTTGTCACTGCTACCTAAGTCAGCTTGGAACTCCAGGAAAAGAAAATTGGTTTTGCTTTAAAAGACCTAAGTCGCTGTCTCCTCGTTGCATTGCAGGATGAAACTTCTAGTTCGAGAATTTTGAGTAATGCAGTACGTTTTTAGTTGTAGCTGGAACTGGTCAAAGTTTTTCAGTAACCTGGAAAATACTTTAAAGGAAAGTCATTTTCCTATGGTGTTTTTGTGGGGGCTTTTGTTTGTTTGGGTGGGTTTTTGTTTGTTTCATTTTTCAGAAAATACAAACTTTTTTCAAACAGGCTACAAGAAGGGTTTGAAAGGAGAAGAGTTTTTTCAGTTTAAGCTGACTTATTTGGAGAAGACAGACAAGGTTTCAGGAACACAAACCTCACTTAAATCTTGGAAAAAAAGCAGTGAATATAAAGCTAGGTCAAGTGTCAGTTAATAGCAATAAACAACTGTATAATCCAGGGAAAAGTTTGTTTATGGGAAAAATCTACCAAAAATCTAGTAACTTCGTGATGACTCCAGGATTTTCTTGTCTTGGTATTAACTCCAAGAATTTGGGTGGGGGGAGTGTTCCTTCTTTGAGGCTATCTTTTAGGTTTCTTTCTGTCTTTTATCACATATTTCCAGTGGTGTGACTTCAGCCAGACAGTTTCCATAAGGAATATGATTCACTGCGTAATTTATTACATGCTTCGGGATGTGCTTTGGACTTCCCTTCCTGTTTGGGAAGAGGGACAGGCTGGATGTGGAGATGTTTTGGAAGCCTTGTCTGTTGCTTCTGTGTCACGGTTTGGTTCTGTTTCACGTCAGTGTATGTGAGGAAGGGCTTGTGCATTCTGGAGTTCGTGCCCTCCCTCTCCTTATCGCTTCATATTAACCTCTCTCATAAAAGATGTCACCTCTCCCTGCAAGACTTGCCTTTCCTGTATCCTTGGGCACTTGCAGATGCAGCGGGAACAGTGGGGATCTGTTGGATATGCAGTTCTTGTGGGCCACATCTGTATGTTTTCTTTCACAGAGTACCTGGGATTTAATGTGCTGCTGGAAATGACTCTGGGATGATGCGCCTTTTCCTGAGACAGAGTGGGATGCTTTTCTAACTGTGTTAAGAGTTCATGCAATAGCATTGTTCCATGAATATGTAATACAGGTTTGAACATACCAACATGATACTTTAAAATCCATGAAAAAAACCCAATAAAAATGTCTGTATAAGTTGTGAAACACGACCTCATGAACGAGAGAGAGGGAGAGCCTGGGCTGGTGTTACATCTCTCATAGTGTAGCCCCAAGAGAAATGCTTTAGCACCATAAAAAGGGCCACTTCTTTTCCTCTATTCCTTCTGCTCCAGCTTAGTGTTTATGAGGTAAAGTCTCTGCAGTGGGAAGCATAGACTGTGTGCATCTTCACCGCAGTCAATGTTTAGTATAGATATCTAGTGACAGGCACAAACTTGAGTCAAGTGGTGAGAATTGGGATTGCTAAGAATAAACTTGCAGATGGCCATTTTTAAACAGTGACCTGTTTGTTTTGGGGTTTTTTTTTGACTTACCACTGTATTTCTAGGCGGCTTTCCTTTACTCTCACCTAAGAATTTTTGTGCCTCATCTTAAGAGGATGTTCATACAAAAAGCTGATTGTGCCTATCTGAGAGAATGTTCCCTGTCCAACCTGGCCTTGGACACTTCCAGGGATGGGGCAGCCACAGCTTCTCTGGGCAGCCTGTGCCAGGGCCTCACCACCCTCACAGGGAAGAATTTCTATTTCTTCTTAATACCTAATCTAAACCTATTCTCTTTCAGTTTGAAGCCATTCCCCCTTGTCCTATCACTACACACCCTTGTAAAAAGCCCTTCTCTGGCTTTCTTGTAGGCCCCTTTTAATTATTGAAATTATTGGGCTGAATTAGTTAAAAACACCTGTTTCCCACACCTTTTAGTGGGTGGTTCTCTTCTGGATGTTGTGAGGGAAGTGAGGCCTAAAATGGTAACCTGAATATGGACACATATTCTTAAACTTATAGTTAGTAAAGTTAGAGAAAATTAAGAAAATAGAAGAGGAAGAAAAAAAAACCCCAAACTGCACAGTATTTGACAGGAAGCCAGTGTAACTGCCTTGAAACTGGAGTGGCATGCCTGAGTCAGTGAAGTATGAGCTAAGAATCTGGCAGAAGCCTTTTGCACAAAGGAAGGTTGAGAGAGTCTCTCAGGAAGCCTGTGCGCTGCTAAATGTGGCATGTTTGAACATGAGACTGACATCATTGTGAGTTCATAGTAGTGAAAGAACAAAGTATCAGCCACAAATTAGACTGACCTAATTTTTAAGTCACTTATAAAAACTTAATAGCACAGTATCTTGCTTGTGCAAGCTGTTTATTTCTATCCCAACCTGACTACTTCATTTAAACTACAAGTTAACCCTCTAAACTATTAAAGGAGTTGTTCAGGAAGGTGTGTGGGTGTGGGGGAGGGGGGGATGTATGTGTGTTTGAGGGGTGCTGCAGACTTCCTTCCTTGGCTCTTTTTCTACTCTGACCTCAATTTTCACATAAAGGAAGTGATTAAGGACCACCCATCATATACCTCTATCCTTCAGGATCAGTTTCTGGAGGTAAAAACCTCAGGACTGCTACCAAAACCCAACTCGTTCCTATTGGCTGCTCACATGCAGACTGGAAGTCTGTCTGAAAATTACCAGAACACGTGCCAATGGTATCAGCAGGAATTTATGTAGAATGAATAAGTTATTATAAAACTAATCAGTATTATTTATTGATGTATCCATGATTGTTGACAAGGAGCTGATCCTTCTTCTGTTGCTAAATACTTAAGAAATACAAGGATCTTGCAGTTTGCAGATGATAAACTTCTTTGCAAGTACTTTAGTTGGCTCTGCATGCCCTCAAGTTGATCTATTCTGTTGATGTATTACTTCAGTTATTGCAGAAATATATTAAGCTCTCCAAGCTTGGGATTACTTCGACAACAGTCAGTGCCTCTCCGGTTGCTTTTTAAAGGACTGTGTAAAACAAGACACCTCTACAAATTCTGCAGAAATATAAGATCTTATTTATAGATTTCTACAGAGCTGTGCATACATGTAAGCCCACATCAAATGGGATAATACCGGTGTATTTTAAGGGAGTATGTTTTGTTTCTCTGTGGTATTCAAAATTCTGTTACAAACCGAGAGAGATTGCTATAAAACATTTCTTGTTGACCCTGGTCTTTGAGTAAGATGCCTATCAGATAATAACAACATAATTTTCTCCCTTGGTTTTGTACTGTGCATTTTTTCCCTTCAAAATTTAAAAAATCCTGGTCCCTTTTGGTTTTTGCCCACTACATAAATTAGTGGTTGCATTTTGTTAGTTACGCTTAAGGGGGATTGCTGTATATTGTGGTTCAGTCACTTTTCATCCTCTACGTCAGGCAGGAGCACCTGAAAGGAACCTACAAGATATTTTACAAGGGCATGGAGTGATAGGACAAGGGGGAATGGCTTCAAGCTGTCAGAGGGGCAGGGTGTGTTTAGGAATTAGGAGGAAATTCTCCCCTGTGAGGGTAGTGAGGCCCTGGCACAGGTTGCCCAGAGAAGCTGTGGCTGCCCCATCTCTGGAAGTGTTCCAGGCCAGGTTGGATGGGGCTCTGAGCAAGCTGGGATAGTGGAAGGTGTCCCTGCCCATGGCAGGAGGGTTGGAATGAAATGGTCTTTAAGGCCCCTTCCAACCCAAACCATTCTGTGGCTCTGTGATTCTACTTCAATGGCAATGTTTGCAGCGATGCAAGAGGCACGGCTGGGGAACATAAATAATCCTCTGCTCTCCTTCTTCCGTTGTACAGATATATGTGGCTTCTCTTTTCAGCCATGTGGTTACCATGTTAGAAATGTGGCTTTGGCACCGCTGCAGGTCTTGTATAACATGATTCAAATTCAAAGAAACACTTGGGATCCTTTGGGAAAGACATACCAGAGCACGTGACTGGGATCATAGCTCAGCGAGGTACCATGGTTCTTGCTTTTGTTCCCAACTGAGGCCCTGTTGGTACCGTCTTGTCAATTAAATTAATATTTGAAAGCAATTTTAATAAGTAAGCCATCATAATTACCTTTGTGGGTACAAATTAGGTATGAAAACATGTTCTGTTCCCAGAGTGTGAGCTGTCAGTAGTCTTACACCATGGTGAGAGATTTGAGTCCCAATCATCTGGATCTAGGAGTTCGTTAATTTGTGTTCTGTGCCTCATCTGCAGTTCAGCCATCACTCTGTATCATAGCCTGAACCCCTCACTACTCTGAATAGCCCAGGATGGGAGACCTCTTAGCAGGATTACTGCAACTGTTTAATTTCTGAGAACATACAACAACTTAATTTATTCCTCCATGTTAATTGGGAGCCATTGCTGCACAGCATATTCCTCTAAGTTTCCTTCTCTACTCCCACTTCAAGATAGTTGGGCTGTACCATGTTTGTGGACTTGCTGTTTTCCACCATCTAGTCTGTTTCCTTGCCATGTAAATGTCATTTAAAGAGAAACCCAATTAAATTTAACTGCTGTAATGAGTAGGACTGAGCTTACATATGTGTAATGTCAATGTTTTATTTGGCCAAGCCTCCCTTCTGAAGATGCTTCTGCATGCTTTTATCACTATGTAGCATACACTGGTGGCAATATTAATTTTGTTTAGAGCATGCAGAGGGCTTTTAAAATGAGTTTGACAACAGACTTAATTAACACTTTTATTAGGTATTTTTTTAAACTTCTAGATATTTCCCTGTACAGCTGACAGGACGTGCATGCAGCGCAGTGCAGCACTGTATTTTCAAACACAAGCAGGAAGAAACAAAGTATTAATGTTGACAGTTAAAAAAAAAAAAATTCCTTCCAAACTTTCTCATGCCCTGATGTGAAGGGGTTGACTGTGCATGTTGCCTTCCGGGAGAACTGGTGTCATTTCCTCAAATGGGTGAAAGACCAGAACGTTTTAACCCACGTTGTACCGTACCACGCAAGCAGTCTACAAGTCTCTGTTCTTAAAGGAGATTGACTCACTTTAGTCATTCAGTTTAATTTAAGAGAAGAGTCAATAAAAAGTCTGCTGCAAGAAATTCATCCCTGCCTTGCCCAGAAGCTATTCTGATTAATTTCCCTAATAGAATTACCATCATTATCCTCTGTCTTTAATCCATCCTGGTCCTTGTTCGATGGCTTCAGATGCACCTTCTGTTTTTATCATACAGTGACCACGAAGCAGATCAGAGTTGCCCTTTTTTTAATCTAGTTTTTGGCTCCTTATTTGCAGGGCCATATTATTTGGATGTCTCCCCCTCAAAGTTTCTCATTAGGCAGAATGCCTCCTGTTTAAAAGCTAACCATTATCTGAAGACTCTGAGGTCCCATCTTACCCTCTTTCATGGTAAGCCTTTTAAAGAAGTAGCATGGACTATTACAGCAGCTGTGCTTGATGTTTATTTAGCGCTACTCTTCAGAGCATTCTGTTTTTTAATCTGTTTTTCAGCAAAAAGATGACCATGTAAAATACAGAAGTCGCTGTTTATATTGGTCTGCAGAGCTGCAGAACAGTCGATTCAGAATGTGCAGCTTGTGTAGGAGATGGAAACCTTGGTATCCTAAAAGATGCTGCTGTAAAGCACCTGTGTCATACAAATAGCAAAGATACGCTGGAATCGCAACAGCTTGAGGATTTATGAATTAGTTCAACACGTTAAGTTTTTCATTGTGTTACTTTGCTTTCTTTGTGTCTTTGAAAGCTACCATACAGTTGCTGGTAGAGGGTGGCAGATGTGGACGATTGGTCACAATTACATGATGAATCTTTGCCATTTGGCGTACAGGGCCAAAGTAGCACTCATGATGTGTTTTGTGGGGATCGGCAACTGTCCCTCAGTTTTAATTTGGTTCGTGAATTCATGTGTTATATGCTGTGGCTTTGGATTGGATCTCTTCAGACTTGGATTACATAGATAAGTGAAATAATTTTCTAACTTACTGTAAACCTTATAAATTTTATACCAGATACTTCATACAAGATTAGATTTTTAGGAAAAAGAGGAAGGTAGTGAGGTCCTTAGAGGGATGCTGTCACATTTGACTGCTCCATCTCTTCCTGGCTTCTCTCTTGCTTGATGCTCCTCACTCTCTGCCACGGGAGGAATGCTCTGCGTGACTCCACTGGCTGGGTTTGTTTAGCTACAGTTTAGGGAAGGCCCTGAGCAAGAGAGGAGAAAAAAAGGCTTCCATTTCTAATTCTGGAAAATAGAAAAAGGTATTTAAATTAGGCCTGGAGGACTTCTTATTTGCCAGAAGTAAGTATAAAGACAAGTTTATATCCTTCTGTAACTCACCCTAATTGAAAGGATGTATATTTCTTTTTCTAAAGTCAGCAGAAAAATCCTGGCCTCTTAATGATGAAAGACTTTTTTTTAAAACCTTCTCTTAAGCACAAATAGCTGAAGTTTCCACTTTAAACTTGGGTGGCTCATTCATATTTCACTTAATGGTAATATGGTATCCTCTCTCTCCCTTCCCCTCCTTACCACCAAGACTAAAAAGGAGGGGGGGGATATAAAATGTTTCTGAAAATTACAGGAAATGTCTGTTCCTTAAACAGCTTTGCCAGGGAATTTCCAAGTATGCTTAATGCTTATGGCTGAAGTTGCAGCAGCTCAGTCTTCAATCATGAGTGGATCCTGTTCTTAAAATGTGACACCTCCTTCTAGTAAACTCTGTTGAAATTAAGTATATGCTTTGTTTCTCATCTGCTCTTCAGCAGAATTAATCATGCCCTGTGGTGAAATGAGGGCTCTTGGGGGCTGCTTTAAACACTTGATTTACATGTATTTATTAACATGGGGAAAACAGAATATAGTGTCCTGAGGTGAGAGCTGGTTTGTTTGTAAGAACCTCGGAGAGGTGTGTCTAGCAGAAGGAGGCATGGCATGGCACGGATGGCACGGAGAGGCAGGTACTGGTGAATGTGAAGGCTACCTGACAGCTTTCAGAGGGGCTTCAGGAGCTTACATGTGAAGCACTAAGAAACAAAAAGGGAGATGCTTTTTGTCTCGGGACTTTGTTTCCTTGGGCTGTCACAAGGTGGTCTCAGATCATAGGGCCCTGTCTCCAGGCAGAGCCTAACCAGTGCTGAGCATTAGTTTAGCATTAATTTCTGGGATGAGATTAGAAAACAGGACAAAAGCAACAAGTATGATGAGTAGGATGAATTTTCTCTTCGTTCTCTGTTGCCTTCTGCCAGGCTTTTGCACTGCATTAAGGCAAGGAGCAAGGGAGGTCTGCAGAGCCTCTTCCTGAGGCTCAGAAAGGAATGAGAAGCTGGAGCAGGCAGAGGGGTTGGAAAAGGACCAAGCCCAATCTTCAACAGATCTTCTCATCCAGCTCTCTGCCCTGCTGCTCTCATGTACGTATGCCTACATACTAATGATGGGAAGCGAGAGGATCTCCAGCCTGGGTCCTTCCAGGGTAAAACACAGGGTCCCAGTCAAGAGATGAGCCCAGTGAACAAAGCCTGTTCTGAGTCGTAAGCTCGGTATCTGTCTGAAGGGTTCTCACCCCGTGTTCTACTGCTGCCATTTGCCTAAAGACAGAGAGGTGATTGATCCCTGTAGTTCTTTTCCTTTTGGGACGCTGTGGGTTTTCAGGCTGCTCACCATGACATGCCCAGCCCTTTGCTGGGGTGGCTCTTCACAGCTGTTGTGTCCTTTGCTCTGTGCTTCAGAGCCACTCCTGGATCTCACAGTAAGGCACTGCTTGGCAATAATTTACTGTCATGGTTTATATCACAGTGATTAGGCAAAGCTGTCATCTCTTGGCAGCCATGATTTAAATCTTGCGTTTAGCTGCCCAGGAAGCAGTTGGGAATTGACGCTGATGTGTTTATTTTTGCTTCCTTGTGTAAAAGTTGTAATTTAATTTGTTCCCGTTGGAACAGCAGGTGCTTTGGGTAGAAGTTGGATGGGTATGACTGTGTGTGATGATTGGTGATGCCAGTGTTACCAGATTCCAGTGCTGGCTTTTTTAGAGTGTGGGGAGGTGGGATTAATTACACAAATGTCCGGTTTCATTGGTCTCTGTCCATGCAAAATACAGCTGTATTCACATTTACTTGTGGCAGTCTTTCACGTTAATACGTACTGAACAGGAGTTTGTGAATTTGCTTAATTCCATGCAAATGCATCTCCTGGTAATGCTGAGTTATAGATTGGTTTTCCAGCAGGGAGATGTGTCAAAGAGTTTGGAAGGCTGTCACTGGTTGGTTTTTCGTTTGTTGGGTATTTTTAAAGCATGTCCAACTTTTTTTTTTTTATTTAAAGATAGTAGAGGGATTTGCTGTGGTGGTTTTTTTCTCTTTTCTTTTGGAAAATCAGTATAACATAACTTTCTATTTTGGACCCATTCCATGTAAATGAATGTCAGCATTCATAAATAACTTCTCACCTAGGTTTTCCTGTGTTTGGGGGAGTTGTACAGCAAATGACTGCACTGAAAGTGTAAAATCCATTTCCTGGTTTGGGTTAGGGGGTATTTGTTTGTTTTTGGTGTTTTTTAATCTTGTAATAAGGATTTTATTACTATCATTATTAATATAATTATTTTCCTGTGTTTAGGTAATTCCTTCTGCTAGCCTTTGTATGTGGACCACCTTCTGTCCTGTTCAGCCCGTACAGATTGTGCTTTAAATGTAGGTGAGTAATATCTTTTGACATGGAATAATAATGAATTCATTAAAAAGTACTCCAGAATTTTCAGTTGCTTTGACTTGGAGATCATACAGGGAGAATCATCTTCTAAAAATCCATTGACACTTTTCCTGGTTGTCTAGTGTCCTGGGCAATAGGAGCCTAAAAATGTAATGTATTATAATAGATGTTTGAAGTGGATTAAGTAAGCTTTCATTCTGGTTGCCACAGACCTATATGCTGTGAACCTGCAGTGAAAAAGTATTTTGAAATGGAAAGAGCTTCTCCCTTGTATGGGTGGAGAAGGGAGTCCCCAGATTAAGTCTGAGTCTCTTTTGAATAGAGTGATGTAACATATCAACAGCATGTTCTAATGCTTCCCGTGAGGCCACGCTCTGGCAGTCAGGTTTCCCTGCAGTCATTCTTAATAAATGTTTATTGTTTCACTGGGAATGTCCAAGAGGTTGGCTTCTTGGTAAAGGCAAGTGATGATCACCTGGCTTATTGCTTAGAGATGGTGATGGTGCACGAATGATATTTGCAAGAACATTGCAGGTGTTTGAGGGCTATGCTAAGTAGGTCAGGAAAACGTGGTGGTTTGGTGTGCTTTTTGGTTTTATTTTGAAATAATATGATCTATTATTTCAAATATGACTATTTGTATGACAGGAAAGATGTGTTATCTAAATAGAAGGCCCATTCCTCTTGCTTAGCCCAGCTGTCTCAGAGTGCCAGTGGTAAAAATGTTGCTGAGCAGTAGGTGTAGGAATAGAGCAAGCTTAAAGATCTAAACTGGACGTCTTTCATGCATTGTATTCATGGGAAGTTGATTTCCTTTCTGACTCTCTGTGTCTCAGTTTTCAGATTGGTGAGCACAGTGAAGTGGGGTGAGTTTCCTTTAGAACTAGTAATCAAAGTTGAGTAATTAGTCAAGCAGAATGAAGGACAAGAGAGTACTGAACAGAAAATCCACCTTCATCTGTTTTTTTCCAATGGATTACACTTGCCTTTCTCAGGGTTGTACAGTGTGTAATCTAAAATGCACACATGTGGCTGATGTTTCTACAAGGAAGAGAAAATTAACACTATGCATTTTGACTGCATATATAGCTCAAAATACAGATGTGTTAAAAGGAGAAGAGGGAGCACCCATAGATAAGCAAAGGAAAATGGTGAAATTTTTTAAACTGCTTCTCTTTTATGAACATGGCACATGAGTGACATTTAAAAAAAATTAAAATCTATGTGTTTCTATTTGAGTGACTTTCTGTACTGCTGTCCAGTCTTGCACCAAAGTGGAGCGTGCTCAGAGGGTGGTGAAAAGTGTCTGTTCTTCAACCTCCCTGCCAGGAAGCATGAGGAAATGACTTGTTTATGAGATAGTGACACTTCTCTGGATCATCCAAAAAGCCCAAAGATACCCTCATTCCCCTCAGCTGAGGGAATGACATGAGCCCTTGTTAACAGAGCTCTTTGAATTGACAAGCATTTGTGATCTCACTCCTGTGTGTTCTGCACAATGGCAGGTAATACATACACTTCTCTAACCTCAGCTAATGTTTTTTTCCCCCGAATTTGCACTTTATTACACAGTTGTTGATCTCTGGAACTGCCTGGCTTGCTTGCTGAATTCAGAAGAACAGCCATTCCTCACTTTCAATTAAAAATTTTATTTCCCTTGTGCTCCATAGACACTCTGTGTTCCTAGCTACTGGAGGAGCATCTTGAGCAAGGGTTGGACCTCTCTCAGCTGTCTCTTAGTCTCCCGTAGCACTGGCTAAAAGCATCCATCCAGAACGCCATTTATTTCCATCTTTTTGAGGCTGGTGAGGGAATGCTGTGCCTGCCATAGGTGTTGGCAGAGGGGAAAAGGTTCTTGCAGGAGTAGGAATTCACCCTGTGGTCCCTGGATCTGGAGCTCCTCTCTAGTTTGTGTAGGCTTGTTTGTCCAGTATCACGTGTGGCTGTGGTAATAGGGACTGGCACCACCTATTGAGCCACTGGGCACTCCCAGTAACACTGAAGCCAAATACCCCTTTTGTAACAGCCAGCGGTAGCTCGTGTCCTGCAGTTTGGGATGTTCTACATCTGCGTTTTAATTCAGCTTTTCGATTTTTCTTTTACGATGGTGCCCACCCTAAGAACCACGAAAGGGACCCTAGGGGATGAGAATGTTTTTCTCATATGTTACATGTGTTTGCCTGTAAAAAGTAGAAAAATACACGGATTAAAAAACCCAACTCCTTCAGGTGTCTCAGCTGAGTTGATAAAGGCTGCCCATCAGGACCTTGTTCAGGTGCTGTGATTTTGTTGTTGTTTTGCATGACGTGTGTGGGAGCGCTGCTGCAGGCTCCTGACAAAGCAGGCATTAGTGACGTAGCCAGCCATTTATGACACCAAGGTTCAGCTTCAAGGTTATCTTCTTACGTGAGGCAGAAGTCTTTCAGAGATTGTAGCAAGGCTTCTAGAAGCTCTTTGCTAGTTCCTTAACTGGGCTAGAATTAGACACTCTTGTTCTGAGAGTTTTTAAAATATTTTCCTACTACATCTGCTTCTCATCCCTGGAAGTATTTGAAAGATGTGAAGATGTGGAGCTTAGGGACATGGCTTAGCAGCGGACTTGGCAATGTTACTTTAACAGTTGGACTCAATGATCTTGGAGGTCTTTTCCAACCTAAATAATTCTGTGATTCTATATGAGCCAAAACCTGGGAACTCAAACAAGCATCCTGTTGTGATAGAAAGGAATTGCTTGGAGTCAAAGTGATAGCAGTAGAAGTTAGAAGTGTGTACAAAATGTGAGTTATTGTGACTGAAAAACCAAACACAACCAGGTAACTGAAAATTTGGCACTTGATTATTTCACTCCATCTGAGCCATTTGGGATGGGGACAGGAATCCCTGAAGCAAGAGATCCTGTAGTTCTGTGGCAGCATTAAACATACATGTAAACATTAGAAACCCACTGATGTTTGTGTGCAAGATAGTAGGGGGTTTGTTGGTTTGGTTCTTCAAACAGTAAGGAAAAGCTGTAAAGGTACTGGGCAAGTGTGGAACAGATCTTTTTAGTTTCATAGTGAGTTAAATGTTTAATTTTCTTGTTTAAAATTGTTGCAGTCCCTCTAGAAGGAGGAAGCAGCCATGCAGTGTTCCCAGTGTACACATGAATGACTCTGGGGGGGATTCTCGTGGCTCAATTACAGATCACTTTTCATAATCCTGATTTCATCATGGAACACCCTGTGACTAGGATGGCTTCCTACCTTTAAGGTCAGCAATATAATGGCCTGTTTGGGGCAATGCGTTGTATGACATCGTTTTACGAGACACTATAGTACCGTTGAGATCTAAGTCACAAGTAGAAAGAGAACAGTCAAGAAACTGAATTTTATCTTTTTACAAATGCATTAGAAATTAAACAGATGTTTCAACACCTCATAGCAGCTGAATGATAAGAGCAGTCATGAGGAAGGGGACGATCTCAAGTGTTTACCTAAAGCAAGAGGCTGCCAGTTCCTCTTGTTTAGATAGGTCCCAGGGAAGAGTCCCAAACTCTGATAGTTCCAGAAACAGAGAGAATTAAAAGAAAAACCTATACTTCATGAAAATGTTGTTTCTCCCCTGCGCAATGGAGATGATCCTGTCGAAATAGGATTTCAGTTGCAATTACTGGAGGTGACATTACTGTTCAGTTTATTGCTTTCAAGCCATGGGCAGAATGCTTTTAAGGTACTTGGTATGTTAAGGTAATAGGGCTATTAAAAAGGATTCTTAACTGAAGCCCACTTGCCTTATGTTCTTTACATGCTCTTTACCCTGTCACCAGATATGACTGGTTTCAGTTCTTCTCAAGAGTCTTCTGAAGCAATCTTCTGTTGTATGAAAGTGAAGGCTGAGATAGCAAACAGTAAGCTTTTAGAAGATAAGAAGCATACTCAAACTGAAAGTTGCAAATTAAAGATTAAGTATTTCTAACAGCATCTGGTTTAGAGTTCTGTACTTTCTCAGCTGCTTTATTTTCCTTTTATTACTTGGACTTTAAGTCAGCAATTTATCCATCAAAACAAACTGTCTAGTTCACGAACAAACTGTTTAGCTTACAAAGGAGCTGGAGCCAATTCTCACTAGAGCCAGTGGAAAAGTTTTCATTGAGTTCAGTGGATTTGGTATCTGGCAACCTTTGATGTGAATAAAAGAGAATCAAAATTTGTGAGAGGACATGTTAAGAGAAATTTAAAAATTGTAGAATGCTGTTTTCTTGGGGGGGGGGGGGGGTAGGGGAGGGGAATTGTCATAACTATCAAGTTTCCTTCCCCCGCCCCCCCCCCCCCCCCCCCGACTTGCAAAATGTCATTTTGATAATCAAGTGTGTTTTGATACCTTCCTGGGACTAGTGTATAATGATTGCTCTCTGAGGGGGAGCACACCTGCCAACCAGGTTCTTTAAAACATTCGATTAAGACTTGCTATAGTGTATTTTCCAATACTTTTTCTGTAGTTTAGAGTAATATGCATTTCACTGCTATGTGCTTCCATTTATCTGGGCAAGCTTAACAGCACTGTCACAACAGCACCAAAGTCAGGACAAATGGAAAATCACATTTTGTCATCCTAATGTCTGTCTGCGTGGAAGCTGGTGTTTTTCTTGTATTGGCATGTGACACTCATGAAACAGCTTCCAGTTTCCTCTTTTGGGTTGTTAAGGTGAAGCTTGTACTTTTTGCAGAATTTATTTTGCCTAAGATTTTGTAAATGTAGATTTGTACAATATATCTAAAGAGTAAAACATCTTCAGACCTGGGATTTCCCACTGCCAAATGCAAGTGACCTGTTGCTATAACAGGACTTTTAATAATCTATTGATAGTTTGAATTCATTACTTCTCTTGCAATTACCATAAATAACAAACATTTCAGACGGAAGCAGCAAGTTGACACTATAAAATGTGAGCTAAATCCCTGAAGGACTCAGCCCCACGGTGGCTCCTTTCCGAGGAGTGTTCCTAAAAGGACTTGTGCCATCAGAATGTGTTTTGGGAGACTCTGAAGAGCCTAAGGGCAACCGTGAGGCAGTGGTACAAATAGGGGGTCAAACGTGTCAGGTGGTTTTACTGCTCTGCTGCTGCCGCTGTTTCAGCTGATGTTGTTCAGATGCTGTCAGGATCTAATTTTAGAGATTATTTAGCGTGAGTGCTGGGTGTTACACACTGCACATAAGCATCACACAGCTCCAGGGAGAACAGAAGAGTGCTCACTGCTTTACCTTCCAGTCGTGTGAGACCTCGTCCATCTCTGGTGATTAGTTCAAATAAAATGCTTGTGTCCTGATGTGGCATCTTGTCCTGGTTTCTATTCAAGCATTTTCTTCCGAGAGGTGGATGTAAGTTTGGTCCTTTCTTTTGTGTTCTTTCAGTTTCCCAACTTGCAGTGCTGTTTTGTGAAATATTTTCCAAGGCATTAAACTTTAAAAATGTTTAATGTTTAAAATGTTTAAAAAACTAATTTTACAGCTTCTTACTAAATGGTGAAGTGCTGAAATGCATTTAAATAGTTTTGCTATTGAAAGGAATACCATGATTTAGGGCAGTATCTCTTAATTATGTTCTAACAAAGTCTTGTGAAGAGGCAGAGCTAGTGGCAGCAAAAGTCTGCAATTAAGGCAGGGTATGTTGCCTGAAATACAAGATAATTGTCCAGGCAAGATCGTTGGAATAGGTTCAGAGCCTGTAGTTGCCAATGCTCTCTCTAGGTGTTTGGCACATCCAGCAGAGAGGAGAACTCCCTAGGAATGTGTTTATTACATAGCATGGCCCACTGTACAGCTAAGCCTCAGAGCTGAATGTTTTTGTTCTGTTAAGTTTCATGGCCTCATCTGGTTTGTGTTTTTTGTTTTTTCCATCTTCCCCTTCTTACAGGCTCTCAGTGTGGTGTAAAGCTGATGGGTGGGAGCAAAGGTAAAGAATGATGTAATGCAGCAGCAGCCAGAAAGCATCTTTTGTGCGAATTGTGAAATGGCTACTCCATAGTCATCTCCCAATGAATCAGACGTGAGGGGCTGCTTTGTGGAGCCAACCCTTTGTACATCAACTGGAAGCAGGAGGAGACATTCAGTCCAAGAGCTCTTTCTGAAAATGGGTTTAACTTTTCTTTTGCCAGTCACTACCAGCATGACCTCATACACTTCTAGTACAATGGTGTGGCTAAGCCTTTGAGTACACAGCCATTACATCATCGCAGCAAATTAGAGAGGGAGGTGGGGAAGGAGGCCTTGTTGTTGTCATGGCCGATGAGATGATCAGGACCCAACTCATTGTCGCCGAGAAGTTGGTGGCTTTGCTGGAGAGCGGTACGGAGAAGTTGCTGCTGATTGATAGCCGCCCCTTTGTGGAATACAACACATCCCACATCCTGGATGCCATCAACATCAACTGCTCCAAGCTCATGAAGCGGAGGCTGCAGCAGGACAAAGTTTTGATTACAGAGCTCATTCAGCATTCAGCAAAACACAAGGTAGGGGTCTTTTTCCTCTTATTCCTCATATTTGTTTAAAGGAGTGGCTGGAAAGCAACTTGTAATAATTTTTCCTTAGGTATTTCTTTAAAAAAAAACCAAATAACCAAAACCAAACAAGATTATAGAGGACTGAGTTTAGCTGAAATCTTACCTGATTGAAGAGGGTATCGGTTACTATTGAGCTTATCATTGGGATTCTTTGTAGAATCAGTGACAGAGTAAAAGGGAGGGATTTAGAAATTACTCAGAAAGAATGTTCTCGGGGTTCTTGTGTGTTTTGCAAAGCACAATCTCTCAAATGTATGTAATTAAAGCAGGAAACATTCTCTCCTAAGCTTTGAAGGATTCTTTGGGGTCTGTGGTGCTGGGGCTTGCTTAGCAAGTGGTCATTTGGTTTGCAAAGAAATTGTCTCTGTCTGTCCTGGCTCCTACCTGCTGTTTAAAGGGCTTTTTGTGGGAGCAGTTTGATGGATTTTGGTGTTTGTTTTGTTGTTTGTTTATTTGGGAGGAGGGGTGTGGTTTTCTCCAGAAAGTGCTATCAGTGAAAAGAAAATAGCAATGCTGTTTAAAATTAATGTCTGTGTGTGTGTGGAGGGGATGTTGGGGTTTTTTCATCCATTGATGCTTGTATCATGTGTTTTGGGTATAAAAATAATCTACTACATTCTTGCTTTGACATATTGAAAATAAAGCTTTTTATTTTTATTATCTAAAGTATATTTTATATATAAAGTTGTGCAGGTAACGAAAATGTGTGTGGCTTAGAGGCAGTTTAAGGTCTCTTTATTGTTTATGTACAAAACTCTCAGAAGCAGAAAGTGAGGCAGGGCCACCTTCTAAAAAGCTCAGCTTTTAAACAAATCCACCAGCCTAGCTGAAGGTAGGACATTTCACCAGTGACATAAAATTACCTAATGATAGAAATTTTTAAGTGGGCTTCAACGTGCAGCAAATAATCAATTTACAAACTCTCCAGGGCATTAAATCTGAGAGGCTTATGCAGTCTAAAATAAAAATGCTTAGTGAACAGGTGCACAAGAAATCTATATATCTGAACTGCTGGTATAGCAACTGTGTGGGAACCCTGATGGAGGAGATAATGTGGTGCTTTTAATCATCTTCCTCCTTCCTGGTTTACTCTGAGGTCCTTGTGTTTCAGATTGAAATTGACTGCAAGCAGGAAGTGGTGGTGTATGACCAAAGCTCTAAAGATGTGACCTCTCTCTCATCCGACTGCTTTCTCACTGTGCTCCTGGGCAAACTGGAGAAGAACTTCAGCTCTGTGTATCTGCTTTCAGGTAAGATGTAACAAAAGAAACCCTTTTTGGGTGGCATGTACCAAAACAAACCTCTGAAACACCTGAATAAAGAGAAGAAAGAAAATGCTCTTGGTATAGCAGACCTGTACAGTTTTGCAAGTGCTGGTATAAACCTCAGTTATAGCAGAGACTTTTCTGTAGTTCTTTTTGCATAGAGCAACACCCGTAATACATGCAGTGCTTAGAAGTTGCATCTTACAGGGGATATATTACACCCTTTCTCTGTGTAAATGGAAATGGAGCAGTGCAGAGGTTTCTAGGTGCATATATCCTCTACTTTAGGGTCAAAAAATAGTGAAAGAAATAGGCTTCCCTGTTTTTTTAAGTATTGTACACGGTAGGAAGAAAATCTCTTCTGCACTGAATTGGTAATTACTAAAATAAGAACAAAGGAAATGATCTCCCAGAGTTATGGAGATTAGTTTGTGTGACATTTTAAACTTCAGCTGCTTAAGTTGTTGCACTTTATTTAGGTCTTTTCCTTTGCTCTCCTTTCTTTTTTTTTGTTTTTGTTTGGTTTGGGTTTGTTTGTTTGGGGTTTTTTTTTGTTGTTGTTGTTTTTTATTTTAAATCCTAGGTCAAAGCATCTATAGAAATTCAATTCCTTATAATACAGGATTTGCTGGTCTCAGCATGTGCTTGTGTCATTATTTCTGTCGTGGAACAGTAGACAGTGTTCACAAGAAGGAGCAAGGAGGGGCATGAAGTAGATCCAAGGCTGAAAGAAGAGGGAACGATGAGTATAAGTAGGAAATCCATTGCAGTGACTGGATCAGTGATCTAATGAAGTGTACACCTAGTCTCTGAGAAATGATGCAACACAGGGACTGAATAATGGTGAGAGTAAGGAAATAACTCCAGAGAGTTGCTTCCTCTTAGCAACAGGGTTTCAGTACAGTTTGTAGTGACTTCAGATGAAAGTGAGAGGTTGTGGTACAGAGAGAACTTTCTCAGCTTGTTTTGAAAGTGATTACCGAGAAAATGAATAATTTCTGTACTTGGACATGAGTTTGGTGCTCATGTGAGCTTTACTTACAGTAAGCCAAGTGGGGTTTTGCTTTGGCTAGGGTTGGTGATTTTGTTTTCTTTGCTGTCTAGGTAAGAATTACACCTGTGGGTGGTGGACTACAGTATTAGATTAAGTAACTCTTCTTACATATGAGCCACCAAGTAATTGTGTGGTGTCTAGGCACAGTAAATGCTTAATGCAAGAGTGCTGAAGTAAGTGGTTAATACTGTCTTAAACTGAAAATTGTTATTTGAAAAATAAGCCTTTCTAAAAGCAGTTCATATCTCCTCAGAAATCCTCTTATTGTTTGAATTCCCAACTGTGCTTAGCTGTCCTGAGGGGTTCTGTAATAACCTGGAGCAGATTACAGCTCCAGGCAGGAATCAGACTGTCCACAACTTAATTTCCATGATGGAAACAGAAACAACTCTCTTACAACTGAGAATTAGATGTCATGGCAGGGAGGTGTTGGGGAGGGGCCAAGCACAGGAAAGTATCATGAGCTTCCCTTCCTTACACTGTTCCTCACTTGTGTGAGGCATGGCTCTGATCCTCTGTCTCATCTGCTGGACCCTCTGAAAGACGTGCTCGGAGAGTCTCCACTCTCAGACTTGCCTGTGGCTCTCGCAGGAATGGACAGGACCAGGAAGGGAGTGTTCCCAGCTCCCCAGTGCATCATCTGGGCAATCACCAGTTGCATGTATCATAATGATACTGTGAGAAATGGGTTTGTTTTGTTTTCATTTCCAGCATGTGGTGGTTGTCTGTTCAAGCTGAAAATGTTACCTAAACCACAAGCAAGACAGTAGTGCATATGAGCTGAGGTGAACTTAGCCACACACAGCTGGTAAGGGTTAGTTTGGGAAGGTAATGTGTCAAAAGCCTCCCTATAAAAAGCAGGACTTTTATTTTAGCGTGTCAAATGGATTTCTCTTAGCAAAGATCAGGTTTGAGAATTTCCTCTTATATTTTTTTACATAGCTAGGATGGGGATATTTATGAATGCAGAAACAACTGATGGCTTTAAAACCAGTGGTAGAGGAGGCTAAGAACAAAAGGGAAATATAAGGAAATTATTTACTACTGATCTGTTACAGTCAAGCGCTTATTTCATGTGCTTATTTTTTACATCTGTTAAAAATCTAGCCACTCAATGCTCACACAAGAAACCTTTTGGGATGTGGGGTGAAGGAGAATTGGGTAGATTCAGTCTTACAGAAAGCTCCTTGGAGTTTATTGATATGTGGCTGTAGGAAACTTGATAAAATATGTTGTCTCAGCAAGCTGATGACGAACTCTCATAAATGTTTATGGCCCATAATGAGGGCAGGGTTCAGTGCACTGTGTAAAAAGAAAAACCTTTGGACTTGAGTTTTCCCTATGCCACGAAATCTGGTGTATTTAAAATAGTGACTTTAAATAAACAATTTCGGGTAGGAAAATATTTTTTGTTGGGATAGAATAAGGAGCAATTAATGAATATCTGAAATTCCTGCCTCTGTTCTTCTTGAAACCCCCCATGACTGAGCACTGGGTGAGGTGGTTTTTTATTTAGGTTGTGCATAAAGGTATGCTCTGCCCTGGAGGTTGTTCTTCATTGAAGTAACTATTGTAAAGACCTCAAAGGAGCCCTTACCAATTAGTTTAAGATCTTGATATAACCTCATAAAAATATTTATAATCTGGTGAGGAATGTTTTCAGGAATTTAAATATTCAGTTTGGTTCTTAATTTTTAACAGTGCACAAAATACTGAAATGTGGACACCAAAGGCTTAATTCTATTCCCATCATGGAATCAACTCCTCTGAGTTAAGTAAGATTTAAACACAGGGATGTCACTTGATTCCTTCTCGTATGTTGAGCATTGGATTTACTTGCATGGAGTCCTTTCCCCAGTTAATAGTGTTATGATTTTCCTGCTTGCTCTGCAGAGACAGGAGAGACCAGTGATTTTTGCTGGAACGATCATTATTAAGGCAGTAAACATCAAGAGTCTTGATTAAATTCTATTCCACTGTGTGAATGGCAGCATTCATATTCTACTTTTCTTAAATACTTGTTCTTCCCTGCTTTTAATCTGGCTTAGTTCTACTCATGCAAGCACAGGTGTCTTCATGATATCTTTGTTTCAAATGTTTCCTGTGAAGAAGGTGAAGCACAGCTTTTTATTTTGTGTTGATTTTTTAAAACTATTTTTTGTACAAAACACTCAATCTAAACAGAAGGCTTTCTGAAAAAACAGAAAAAAAGCAAAACAAAACTTTCCTGTATACACAAACTGTCATTAAAAATTGTGATAGCCTAACACTGAAACACTGTATGCCTCTCACTCAAAACAATGGTTGGTGGGGAATTGCCTTCTAATCTCTTGCTACCCTTCTGCCTATGAAAAATATCAGTAGTAATGTGATGTAGTGGATTCTCCCTTCACAAGAGCTCTCCAGTAAACTCCTGCAGAGCGCAAAGGAGTAATAAGGAGAAATAAATAAATAGATTATTGCTTTTCTGTTCAGTGACAAATGTCAGGGTCATATGCAGTGGACAGTGAATGATATCCTAGGCAGAATGGCTGTGTAAAGAAACAGCAAACAGAGTGAGTTCGGTGAGATTGGACAAAGGTCTTGGCAACAAAGCAGTGAGTGACTACCCAGGGAGTGTGGCAAAAGGCATGTTTTTGCTGAAACTGCCCAATTCCTTGTTTCCCCCTGACCTGTCTCTCGCCTAACAAAGTGTCTGTACCAAACAGAAGACTTGCATGGGGGATCCAAGGAGAAGGAAGCAAGTCAGGAACTTTTCTTCAGTCTTCTTTATCCTCCCATTCGTTTTAGAAATATTGGAAATTGGAAGCCCATTTAATGAAACCTTTAGTATAAAAATACTGAAGTATCTCTAGGGTACATTCACCATTGTGTTGTCTTACTTGCCTTAAGAAAATCTGGATAAGAAAAGCCCAGTGCTTTCTCCCTGCTTTATCTCCAGAAGAAACATTCCTTGTGGCAGGGGAGCAGGAAATCTGAAGAATATTCTCTTGTAGGTAGAGCTGATCATTTCCCTGTGCTGAAGGGACCAGGGCTGTGAGTCAGGGCTTTATTCCCAGTTTCTGCAATCCCATATGCCAAGTAAGGGGGTGCCATGGAGTTCAGCGTGGACTGAAAGAAGGCACAAGGTTTGATAAAGTCCTGGGAAACATCCTGACACCTTTTCACATTTGGATTTGGAGCTTCATAACTTTCAGTTGTGGCTGACTGAAGTTCTGAGTGTTTCCTACATATAAGTCTTTGCAGAGTACCCCAGCACACCTTAAAATTGTGGTCATCAATTAAAATAATCAGGTTATCTGTGAATTGAAAGTAGTATAGTGAGAATGAGCTGTTAAATATCCTGCCAGTGTTTGGAGGAGGAGAGATTGTTGCACAGTGATGCCAGCTTTCTTGATATTCCAACTGGTTGATTCCATGAGAAGGAAGCCTCTATTGAGAGAGGTAAAAATCTTGCTGAGGGAATGCAGTATTCCCCAAGTGGTCCCATAACTCATGGAGTACAGCCAGTGTTAGAGGGGAGGACATGAGAGAGAGAGGAGCTTAGCTCTGAATCACCCTCTTGAAAAGTCTCCCTCTCCATCAATTTTTAAGAGAGCTTAGAAAAGCTAGTACCCTTGGCTACAGCCAGGCCTCTGTGAATATCCTCCCACCCTCTGTACTTAAAATGCAATTTTCAGTGTTCATTTAGTGCCATAATTGTTTTAAGCACTTGGAAGAATGGGAGTAGGGTTTATTACTTTCATATGTGTATCCACTTGCTGTCTTCTGAGAGAGAGCAAGGTTTGACTGGAGTAGAGCTCGCATAACATTTCTCAAACCCAAGAATAACTTGTTAAGTTTGCTTTTGTTTTGGATACCTCTAGATGCTTGTGAAACTTAATTGACTGAAATTATGGTGAAGGTTTTTTGGTTTTTTCTTTCCTTGAAGGCAGGAAGGGCGAGTGTGGGTGTCCACTCTGCTCTTTGTACTCGTCGTGCCACTTGGAATATGGCACTTGGGTGGGATGGGAAAATTGGGTGGAATGGGACCCCATTCTCACACATCTCCCCTTCCTTGTTTGCTTAACCTGCCTATTAACCTTGTCTTACCAAAGGCAGAAACCCTCCAGGGCAAAGAACTTCCCCTGCTACTGTGCTTGTAAAACACCTGGAATAACGGGGCCACTTTCCGAACACCACCGGAATAAAAACACCCCTGGCTTCCCCAAACTGTGAAACCTTGGATCCTGGGGAAGGACTCCCTGTGGCTGAGGAGGGGGGGACAGGAATGGGATGGGAGCCCTCCCGACGGGGCTCTCCAGCCTGAGCTTGTGTAATGGAAAATGGCACGGGTCCCTGCGGAGCGGAGCTGGAATGCGGGAATTGTAATGGCCTGTGGAGGTCTGCAGCTCGTTTAAACAGAGTGGAAACATTGCAGATTCATAAAACTTGTGAGTCAGAAAGTTTACAGCTTTCCTTCCTTACGGCAAGGGAAAAAATCTATACTGCAGCTTTTAGATAAACACGTTAATGTTCGACGGGAATGTGACTGGGAAGGAGCACCAAGAGCCTCTGAGGCAAAGCAAACGTAAAACTTCGGGGTTTGTATATTTTGTCTTTGCTATAGTGCTCTTTGATTTATTTTTTTTAGCCATGTTTTCGGTAATGTTACCTTACTGGCCTGGCACTAATCAGTATTTACAGTAACAAATTCTAAATTGCTATTTAGAAGAGGAATAAAAACCCCAAAAGCTAAACATGAGTTACTGCACTGCATACCTTTGGTGTGAATACAGGAGTTTGGTGAGGCTTATTTAGAATCATAGGGCCTAAATATTATGTTTTAGAGGTAGTTGCAAATTTTCCTGGTTTTTTTATTCTTTATTTCCTTTAAAATGGAAAATTAAATTAAAAAGGAAAAAAAAGAAGGATAGTAATATTCCTTTTTAAAAAGGGATAGCAATATAATATTTATTAGTATATGGTTATATAAAATTATGACTAATTAGTGCCCTTAATGAAGAAGCAAATTCTGGATTTAATAAAGGTGGAATTGTCTGTTAAATCCACAAGCTTCAAAGTCTCCCTCTTGCAATGCTGTCCTAGTACATGCATGTAGTCTTTGGTTTTCTGACTCATCACTTGGGTCTCAGACCCTTTCCACTCCCTGCTTTAAAATAATGGTGTTTGATGCTGAATTAACACTGATGTACTGGCAGACAATTAGGCCTTGTGGGAAAAGGAAGGAAGTAGCTTCTAGTCTGTTTTCAAGAATTCATTGAAGAAAACCAATTTCTCCCTTTGCTTTTTCAGAACAGTTAGAATCCAAAGCAGGGGGGAAAGGAGCAGTATCTGATTTCAATGGCACTTAAGAAAAATGCCAGAGTTTGCTCTGTTACCAGTGGGCCTTGTCTGTGGTCTTTTCCAGCAGACTCCATGTGAAAAAAGGACACATCCACTGTCTCTCACATCTCCATCCGAGGCACCAGACGGGATCTTTCCGTGCCTCCTGGGTGAGGCACATGGCGCTGCAGGGCCAGCTGGAGCTGCAGGGATGTTGTATTAAACACTTCCTAGGCTTTTCTTAGCCTGGAGTTTTAGGGAAGCCAAGCTCTTACGAGTTGCCATGTTGTCTGTGTCTCTGCTGTCACCCACAAAAGCTGTTTCAAAAGCTTGTTGGTCAGCTTCAATAAGGCTTGACAAAAGGAGTAATTAAATGAAAAAAATAATGGAAGTTCTTGTGAGCTGTATGAAATGAGCACTGGTACAGTGCAGAGCCTCAAATTAGTGTCTCTCCCTGAAAAGCTGAGCTGGGAGTGGATTTGCTGGTGTGACCAAGCAGCTCAGGGAGCTCAGGCTGGAGTATTCCCAAGGATCTGCTGTGAGATGGGCACTGGTGGCAGGTGGGATTCTTTGGTTCTGCAGCCCCTCAGTTACTTGGATGAAAAATATGTTTATGTAGTCTGAAAGTGGAAAGTTGCTCCTCTGGTCTTTGGAATTGGTCTCCACTAGTTGGAGAAGGTGCCAGAGGCTTTCATCCTGGTTACCACCTCCAGCTGGATCTCCTCCCTCCTCTCCTTTGGCCACACTGCCAGGCTCTGGGGCTCAGAAGCAATTGCTGGGGTTCTCCATCGAGCTGTAGCTGACCAGGCTCACTGCAAACATGTGAAGTGATGTGAACACCTATTTTCTCACCTTTCTTTCGTTCCAAGTTAGGTTTCATGGCTGCATTTACAAAGAAGTAGTACCACATCCTCACGGCACAAATGCATTGTCTTTAAGCTTGTTTCTAAGTTTTTAACTGTTAGGATTTGTGTATGCGTGGAGCTCTCACCTTTGTAGGAGTTGTCTCCATACCTGGACAGTTGTACAGGAAAAACAAGTCACACCTAACGATAAGGTCCCCTATTTTCATCTTTCCCTTCCCCTGCAGAGATGTGAGGAAACTCAGAGTTGCACCTCAGCTGTTGCTCTTCAGTTTCACATTCAAACTTAACCCACCTTATCTCTGCAGCACAGTCAGATCTCTGTTCCTTTATGTGCTTTGTCAGATGCACATGCCTGATTAGCAAGAGCAGCTCTCTCTAGATGATTAAGGATAAAAATTCTGGTGCATGTATCTGCAGACACTTGAGGATGAAAAGGAATTACAAAATTGGCTGTTTCAAGAGTTATGTTAGGAGCAACCATAAAGAGATATTAGGATTGCCTCCTGATTGATTTTTTTTTCCTATATGTTAGAAATATGTGTAAGTTGAGACACAGGATGGATGTATGAGGGAGCATCTGTACTGTGTGATGTGATTGAAGAGTGATGCTCGCATTTCGAAAACCGATTTTTTAGTAATTGGTGTTTCTATTTAACCTTTTTGCTCTTCCCTGGGCCAATCAGTAGTTAGTATGTTCCCTGCAAACTTGTCTTGTCTGATTTTGGTCACATCTCTGAATGGTTTGACATCCTATTGAAGGAAATACAAACACTAGGAAGAAGAAGAGAAACCAGTGTAACATGGAATGAACATAAGAAACATCCATCTATCCTGTTATGGTGTCATTTAACTGGAGAGGTTTTATTAAATATTGGATAAAAACAATGAAACATGATCTGCACTTCACAACTTCGTACTAAGTGTTCAAATCAAGACCTTTAAGCTTAGCTGATCTTTCATTTGCAAACCTGCAGAGTGGTTTGCAGAGCTCTGTCCCTGATTGCAGCAGGGCAGCTGGCAGCACTCGAATGCTCCTGCTCTGTTTCCACAGAACACAGAGAAATGAGCTGCTGTAAGTGCTTGTGCTTCTCAGGAGTCATTCCTCTGGATTAATTTATGATTTGTGTTGAGTGGTAGTTTAAGTAAGTAATCATAAGGATCTGGGTGGATTCCATTCCCTCAGTGAAAGGAAGCTCTTCCCAAATCAACAATATTTCTCTATCATTTGTTGCCACCTGATCCCAGATTCTTCCCCTACCCCTTCCTGTTTCTAGCAAAGTTAATTGGGAGTTCTATTTATATAAGGACTTATGCAGTGAATCTGTAAGGAGGAATAACTTTTACCGCAGAATTTTGCTGGAACTTTTTTCATCCCTTCTTGGTTTGGCCCTGTTTTGTTTCCTGAGTCGGCTGAGAAGGGAGCTGACACTTCTGATACCAAGATCCCCTTAGAAATCATACCTTTATGATCCCAGCTGTAGTTAGGGAAGCCTTGATCAAAGAGAAGTCTGTAGTCACCACTTTGCAGAACCATAGCAACAGGGCAATCAAGTACTTTACTGGGTCTTGCCAGATTTCTGCTAATGGATGTGGAGGCTTGTAAGCAAGAAGCACTTTGCTGTAAGGACTGGGAGGTGTTGGGTTGTCTGCCACACACAGGGGCTGCAAAACCACTGACAGCTTTTGGCACCTTGACATGGTTTTGTAGAGACATCCTGCTGAATGTCAAGAGAGCTGTTTCAGCTCAGCTTACCACCAAGCATACAGAAAACCTGTGTGGTTCAGAGCTATTGAGGAGAGAATATTTTGGAGTTATTTGTCAGTCATCTATTTCCAAGGCCCAGTGACATTTATCAAAGAATTCAGTGAAACTCTATTAACCCAGTAGCTCTGTTAATGATCTGTAGATTTTTTCTTTCCCTCCCCCCCCCCATAGTTTCAACATGCTCTTGGAATTGATTTATGATTCACATGAGGCTGGAGTAGTGGTGGGAGAAAGGGTGTTATTTAGAAACTAACTCCAGAAGAAAAGTGTATTTTCTCTAATTAAAACAAACTGCACAGTGCTGCCAATGGCCCTGTTCCAACTGAGGTAGGTAACGAGATTTAAAGAAAAGAAATTGCCTTCTTGCAAAGGTCATCCCCAAATTACAGAAATTGAAACAAAACCTGTCCCGTTTTTCTTTTCAGGCTCAATTTTCTGTTCTGCATTCCTACCTGCAGACTAAATTAATTCTCCAAGTGTTTAAGGTTTATTTTTTGAAAACTGCTCATTTACAGCAGAAGTGTACAGGTGGTCTGAGTGCTTAAAACACTTTTCTCCTAAGAGGCTCCTCATGTAGACTGGTCATAGAGTTCAGTTTTGGGGACTCTGGGGAGCCATCATCTGTGTTAGAAAACAGAGACATTTGAAATAAATCCCTTTTCTCTACACATCTTTAGGTGCTGAGGGCTTTTTGTAATACATTACCCTATGTATTTTAATACATTTGCCTATGTATTTTAAAAATAGGTATATTTTTGTAGTGCAAGCAAATAGTGATGGGTACAGTTCTTTTGAACAGAAATGAGTCTCATAATGCCATGACAGCTCAGTGAACATACACGTGGATGCTGTTGTTCCAGACCCCTGACAGTTTGTGGCACTTAAAGAAATTGGTACTTAAGCAGAATGCACATGTGAGTGTGTTTTGTTGGTATGGGGTTTGCTTGCTTGTGGGTTTTTAAAGCAAATTTTCCACACAAACTGACCTAGAATGGGTTTTTCGTATTGGGAAGTGCCATAAATCAAAGCCAGATTCATTGAAAAGCTACTGACCTTTTGAAAACCTGGTCACAGAGGATGGCAGGGAAGACAGCTCAATACTTGAAACAAATCACTGGTTTCGTGCTTTCTCAAATCAGTTCAGTACAGATACTAACACCAAGTTAAAAGACACTCAAAGGAAAGGAAGGTTCATTTGGTGCACATGTAAAGGCAGGCAATATAATGTCAGACTGTAGAGATTTGAGAGTTTTGTGAGTGTAATTCATGTTGTAAAGGTACTGAAGCAACACGTTACTAGGAAAGCACAAGTAGAAAAGAAGAAACGTGACTTTGAAAGGATGAATGCCCTAGAGGAAGTGTTGAAGCATCTAATCTTGAACCATTTCAATTGGCCCTGATGGAGTCCTGGAATAAAAATAAAATATAAGATTGCTCCTTATGATGACAGAGCATGGTTTCCATCTCCCAAAATCTCAGGTGTTTGCCACATTAGCTTCTTGCCTAATTTCTTGTCACAGGTTTCACACAGAAATGAGACCCATCTGTAGGTAGTTGGGAAGAAATCTTTATTGCTGAACTTTTCCCATGCAGTCTTTGCAATGAAAGCACAGATGTAAAATCCTTGCTTGTGCAGCTTCTTTGTAAGGACTTCTCTATTTCCAGCCATGTTGAGAGGGTCCAGAAAGCAGCCAACAAGGCTCCCAATGAATAAAGAATAAGCAAATGAAACCACAGCCAATATTTGATTTCCCCTTCTTCACCACCCTCTCAAATAACTGCTTAAATTCAATCTCAGAGGTATATACTACCTATAAATTCAAGGAATGCTTCCTATAACAGGAAGGAAAACATTAGGCCATACAGAAGAAAATTTAGCAAGTATGTGAGAGAATTGGTTTGCAAACTCTTCCTCTCATTCGATGGAACAAGCAGGACCTGTGCTCCTGATGGGCAGTGCCTTAGCTTGTCTAGCAAAATAGACAAGTTATTTATTTATTTATTTATTTATTTATTTATTCAGGAGACTGAGCAGGAATTGGTCTTCATAAAATGTTTGCTCTAGAATCTGCTTGCTGGCTTTTTTTATTAGATAAAATGGGTTGTTACACATTATTGCCTTGGTGTTTCTACATTTACTAATGATACAGATTTTAAAATCTGAAGAATAGGCATAATTCAGGCAATGGTAATGCAAGCCCTGGCAAAACAGTACATTAGCTTATTCCTGAGTAATTTTAATTCACATCTTCAAACTGTAATCATAGTGAACATAGCATTTGGCAGATTCAGCACGTCACTGCTTCAGTTCCTTGATGATAAAAAGGTGCATCATTCTGAACAGGTTATAATTACTCTTCCTTCAGTTGAAACTCTGCTCATCTGGGAGGAAAGAGCTGGGGATTTTCACTGTGCTTTGCAAGTCTTCCCTCTGCTTCACCTCCCCCACTCGAGATGGAGAAGCCTTGGCTTGGTGTGGTTTTGAAAGATGAAACTTCTTCCAGTGTCCTAGATGAAATACATTAATGGTGGAGCAACACACAAAATAGTACTGTAGGATTTTAATCAGTAATGTAGGATTTTAAAAGCAAGCATTACTAAATGCATGTTAATGCTTTTACCAAATTGAGTAAACGTGACTTTTTCTTAATGAGCTCTCAGTATAAACCTGATACAGGAGAAGGAAGTGTCTAGAAAGCATCTTGCTGGGGTGGAGACTAAAAGGTGTGCCTGCTCTTGGTGGGGTGGGTGCTGTGCCTGTTTTTCTGACGAATCATTTCCACATATTAAGAATGGGAAGAAGCATCAAAAACTTCTGAGAAGTGGAGGGAGAGAAATAAATGTTCCAGGCAAAGTGGGAATATGTAGCCAGGCCTTGGCTACTGATGGATGGTTCCACAGACAGATTTGTATTCCTTCTCATATTCTAGGGAGTGAAAAATCAAGGATTACTATGTTTCCCATTTTGTCTGGAGAACTACAAAGCTAACCTCAAGAAGAGGCACACGTACAGCTTCTCTGCTAAGGCTTTCCTGCTGCCCCTCAGTGCCTCCCCCATGCTAAATGCTGCTCTCCCGCAACTGGCACAGGCACCACCACATTTGTAGATTAAATACCTGCTCTTCCTCTCACAGGTGGATTTGCTGAGTTCTCCAGCTCTTTCCCTGGTCTCTGTGAAGGAAAATCCACACTCATCCCTACTTGCATTTCTCAACCCTGTCTACCTGTTTCCAACACTGGCCCAACTAGAATCCTGCCTCATCTGTACCTTGGGTGTCAGCGAGATGTCCTCAACAAGGTGAGCATTCTGGGTGCCATGTGGGTCACTGGGATGAGTATCTGATCTCCAGGGATCTCTCTCCAAGCTTCCATCATGGTACATCATTACAGCTGTGAAACAGCAGAAGTGGATGCAGGTAGAAGCTGCCGCACAAGCCACGGAAAGCTGTGGGAGAACCAGTGCTCCACAGACCACGTAATTAATCTGTGGGTCATGAAATACAAAACTTGGGCCTCTTTCTCCTTCATCATGGGGCAGATGATATGGGACATTGCTCAGGAACCAATCAACCAACAGCAAACTGTCACATCTGCCATGACAGCAGGTCAAGTGCTTTCCTTTCACAGCTCTGATTGGTTTGTTTTGGCAGCTCTTGGAGGTTGACACAATTATATTCATGGTTACAGTAGGACGAAGGAAGATTGTCTGGTTTTAGTATTTCCTTCAAGTGCTAGGAAAAAATAGCATTTAAACACCATGAATTGTATAATAAGGGATTACTGCAAACAAATCTTCGTGCACCTACTGACATGTTCAGACCTGGACAATCAGTGGGGTTGTTTAAAATGAGCTTTTACGGTAGCTCTGCATTAAGAAACTTTTTCTACATACATGTGCATTTAGTAATTTCTGCTCCTAAAGAACAGCCCAGAATTTTTTTATATACTTAAAATAGTCAGCAAAATTATCAAATATAGCACCTGTAGGATGCTGGACTATCAGATGTCTAAGAGAGCTTGTCTCAAGTTGCCATAGGTCTCTATTCCTATGTATATCCACCAATGTTTGCCCCCATGAGGAGCCAGCTCACACTGCTTCCAACCTGCATCTTGTGTCCTTTCAAAGGGAATTTTTATTCCTTGTGCTGCATGTGCCCTCTTGCCTCCCTTGTTCTCTGACAGTCCTATTCATTAGTTGAATCCCCAACAGCCTTCATAAACTGGCATTCAATACAGGGATGGGGGAGAGGGGAGGAGTGCTTCACCCTAGAATATTGCCCTAATTATGTGCAAGGCTTATGTGTATGGTTTTTTTATCCATGTACAAAGCTTAGGCCAGGAGCTATATAAGGAGTCCTGTAAATGGATAAAATTTATGTACTTTGCCATTTTAATTTTCACTGCTTTCTTCTACTTTTACTCCATCCCAGTCTGGCCATTAATGGACTATTTTTAGATTTTTCACAATTATTTTAAGGGGATTTTTGACACATGAGCAATCATGTAGAAGGTAATTGTGCTTTAGCAGAGAGCACAGAAATGGAGGATAGTCAGCAGTCATTGCATCTACTTTGTCCTTTAAAATCTTCCTTGTCTTTACTGCCGAGGTAGCAGGTGAGCCATTCAAACGTGGCTCACTTATGATGGATGCCAAAGCAGCGTATTACTCTTCCTACCACAAAAGTCATTTATGGTCCCCAGACAAAAGACAGCAGGAACTACATCATTAAAAAATAATTCTTTCAGGTGATAAGGTATTAGATGTTTTTATGCTGTTTGGTTTCAGTGAGTCTGCAGTGTTGGTGTCACTTCAGTGTGTGTCAAAGGAAGGCCTGCAGTTGCACTTTAGAATTAGTGCAAGAGCCCCAGTAGTTGGTCAGATTTGTACTTCTTCACATGATCTTGGGACTGAAAATGAAGGGTTACTGTGTTTCCCATGCTGTATGGAGAAGCACACAAATGACAGCACACCACTATTCAGGTGTTCAGGAAGTTCTTACCACCTGGTGTCATCCCTGACAGTCAGTCTTTTGGAAGTTCTTCCATTCGTCACCTCCTACATTTCTTATCCATTTTTAGGACAAATACAAATCTTTTGATTTCAGATCTACTAATTTTTTGTACCTTTTCCTCTTACTTGGGCACGTCACTTGTTGTCTGCACAGACTAGACCTGAGTGCCAGTGGCTTATCTACCTCTTATCTACATCTTCAGTTTCCATGTTAGCCTCTGGAAAATGCTAAATGGCTTCCATCTTTAATACTGGAAAATACTAAGAAGCTGTGGGAGCAAATTACAATTTCTACCTCTTAGAATGCACTTGATGTTTTCCCCAATACCAGCAACTCCCCGTTTCCTGGGTTTAATCAGTTTCTGGATTTAACTAAAAGTTAGTGGTAGCCACATGCTGGCACATCAGAAACATGAATAATGGATCTCTGCTGCTCTTCCTGCAACATGCCTGGATCCTGCACAGGGGCATTGGGGAGAGCAAGGAGGATGACTTACCACACTGATTGCCCAGAAACACATTGCAAGAAATCTGTGAAGTAAAGAACATTCGAAAGCAGAGGGCCAGAAACAAAAAAAAAGGGACAAGTAGCAAAGTGCTGTCTCTGTTAGGACAGTGCAGGAGCTGGTAAGTGGTTACCTTTGCATGCTTTGGTTTAATGGCCCTGCTGGGGCTACTTGGGACAAGAAGTCAGCTTTCTGCTAAGATTAAAACAGCTGTTTTCTATTAAAATCCAGATTTAAAAAAAAAAAAAAAGATGAAAAATTCTAGTTAAGATTCCCCAAACTATTAAGACATAGTTGTATACACTGACCTTATTTTTGCCTTCGAAAGCTGTGAGTTCTGATTCCTTCCATTCACTAGAATACCAATTTCTCTGAAATTAAATCATCTCCAAAATATCTGCAAGAAACTCCTAAGAAGCACTACTGTTCGACCTGATGAATTAAAGATGTGAATTTTCATTGGGTTTTATCAAGATGAGCTTATCTTTTCAGAATCTTTATAAGCTTATCTCTGAGTAGGGAAATGCTGTGCCTCAGAAATGAGTGCCTGAGTAGGGAAATGCTTCTGTTGTTGCAGAACAATCTGTATTCATGACCTTTTCAGAATACTAATGCTATTTACCATTAATACCTCTGCTGATAACGCTTTATTTAGGAAAGATATGCAGCCACAAATGCTTGGTTTGTGTCCTTCAGCAAAATTAATGATTCATTCAGGAAAGTCTTAGGAGAATTGTAATATTTTTTGCAGATTTCTTTCTACATGCTTAATTTTGAAAACATTCATATTTTTTGCAGTGTTGAAATGCTAAAAACCTAAGAGTTCTAAGAGAAAAGTTTGCTTGTTTTGGGTCTCAGTGTGATACACTGTGGTTATTTTCCTGTGATAGGTTGGTGGCATTGCAAGACAGTATTTACTTTTACAGAAGATCTTCATTGCTCTTTGTGAAAGAGAGGAAAGCTGCATTCTAACCTACACAGGAGTGACAGTGTCCTTTCTGAAATTAGTGTGACAGAAAGCAATCTGTAGTGTGGTTATGGGCCTGAACGAGCCTCCTACTTACACCTCGTGGTTTGTACCAGCATTTCAAATGTAAAACTTTTTGCCTTCCCACTTGCATAACTATTCTCTTTCTTTTCTTCCAGACCTGGATTTTATTTCCTGGAACAAAATAACATTTTAGGGTGCTATTAATTTTCAGATTAAACAAGTCATAAAGGGTAAATAAGCTTACAAAAGAGCATTTACCTTCTTTTCACAGAGTTGTTAGTATTAGGATTTCTGGATCTTCCTCCCATCGTAATTCACTTCTTCCTCTTGGGTGCCTCACAATGAAGGCACTGTTATGGTTATTACACTGGAGCATGTCACAGTGGGAATGATTGATTCTTCAGAACAGAAGGAAGCAGAACTTCTTTCTTTAGCCTCAGTCTGAAAGACAAGCACTAATATTTTGGGGTGGTTTTTTTGGCTTGTAGATTTCGGACTTGGCGTCTACAGCCTTCTTGTTCCATTTGAATAATCAATCCCACATCAAAAACCTGGCATGACTGGGCAGTGGTGATGGCTGGACTGTGCAGCCCATCAGTGTTTATGTTTTAAAGAAACAATAAGGTTTTCTCTTCTTCCAAATTCATCACCCCCCTTAGCTATGCTCTTAACAAACCTGACCGTGGCGGTCCATTTGTCAGTGAGACCTCCACCACGTCCCTCTTTGTACCTGGGAATTCAGGACCCTGCGTGTGCTTTTGTCTCGGATGTTCCAGTTGCTCCTCGCTCACCTTCAAGTAGTGACAACAAGGAGTGAGCTGGTTTGGGGTCAGTATCTCAGCTCAGTGACCTAAAGCCAGTAATTTTTTCCCAGGAGCTGCTGAAGAGCTTTAGGATACTGGAAGGGAAAAGCTGTACAGTCCAGGACAGCGAGGCCGGGATGTTGGGGATCAGGGATCTCCCTGGCACACGTAAGATTCCAGGAGTCCAGTTAGTCCCCTGTGCCAGGAATCCCATTCCCAGTACCTCTCCCCTCTGGATAATTCCCAGTGTTCCCGTATTTCCTTACAGCACTCCTGCTTTTAAGCATGTCAGTGTGTGAGAGTGAAATGGAGGCAAGGAAGGTGCGACAGCAGCAGCTGTGGAAGGCATGCAGGGCTGGAGGGAGCTCGGTGCTTCAGCTGGAGGATGTGAAGGAAGGGAGAGCGGTAAACAGGGACATACTGGAATTTGTTCATGAGAAGCTGAGCTATACTGGGAGTGTGACCCAGGAAATTAGCAGGGCAAGAAGCACTGAGTCTGAGAACTTACCTTGACACATTACAACCCTTTTCCTTTCCTTTTTTTTTTTATTTTGACCATTGCTGCAAATAGTATTTCTGCTGATTTGCTTTGCAAATCCATCTCCTGTTCCCCTCAGATGGGTGTGTTCATGACATAATGCATGTGCATTAGTTTAAGGTGCCCCCACCTCCAGCCCCTGAATGTGCTGATGTGAGCGACTTTGGATGAAAGGTTGGAGTGCTGCTCATTTTGCTCCAGGCAACAAAAATCAGTTCAGTAGCAGAAATTCATGCAAATTCCCTGTTTACAACCACTGTTGGCTGGACTTTGTGCACCTTCCTCTGCAAGTGACTGATGTAGATTCCCTTCTCCCCTGCAGCCCTTTGTTCTCACTCAGCATTTAATTTATGCACAGATATCCCTGTGTGTGTGTTCATCCCTTCTACACACACTGTGCCATGCGTGTGGGGTACCTGTGCTCAACATCACATGTTATTGAGACTGCTCTGACTGAACAAGATAGAGTCCTGGCTCTTCTGCTAAATAAGCATATTCCTGTTTGTCCTCACCAAAAGATCTCTATGCTTGCAGAAAAAATACGGGGCAGAATCAACCATTTGGCTTTGTGACTGTATTTTCCTACTGGTAGATCGCCAGTTGAAATCTGCACTGTAAGAATTCATTCATGCTGCTACTCCCTCCTATGGATTGACAAACTTTATTATATGTCTGCTGTGAAAACAAAAGGATTAAAATCAGATTTTGGGGGGCACTTTTTTTTAATTTTTATTTTGAGAAAGCAAAAGGATTAAAATCAGATTTTGGAGGGCACTTTTTTTTAATGTTTATTTTGAGAGAAGAGTTTCCATAGAAATCTGGCCAAAAGTTCCCCAGTGTTTATGTCCAGTGTGAGTAGTGTCCAAGCCTAGTATTGCGTGTCACTTACTGCCAGATCCTCTCTGAACCGTGGCAGTTTGATAAGCATTACTCTAACATGCTGAATTGCTTTTCTGTGTCAAGATGCTTCCTTGGAGGAGACTGGATGGTTTGTGGTAGAGCCACCTCTACTTTTCCAGTACTTCTTCCACATGTTTTTGCACTAAGGTGCCCACTGCATCACAAGGTACTTTGCACAACTCTGAATACTGTAAGTATGGCGAGATGCAGAAAAGAGGAACCTCTCTTTTGTTTCAGTCATGAAAACTGACTTATTTAAAAGCCCAGTTGACTCTTAAATATATAGAGCGTCTTTGCTTGTTCCTGTGACATTTCTCTGAGAGGCAAGAGGCCTAGAGACTGAAAGCTGAAATTGTAAATCACAGAGCAGGACTCCTGTAAAATGCCACTCAGTGCTGTGCTGTGTGGAGATGGTTTAATTCAAGATCTTCATCTCTTTCCTTGAGGTTTTGAGAGAGTTTTGCACATTCCCTTAGAAACAAGAACTAGACTTGAGAGGTGACTGCAGGAGGCATCCATTTCATTTCCTATTTCCCACCAATATCTGTGATGGGGCAATTTCAGTCCTAGATATGTGATCTGGAAAACACGTATTCAGGTCAGCAAACTGCATGTGGGAAGTGTTTGTTGTCAGCTTGCATGCTGAGAATTTAAACCAAAGTAGCAAAAAGTTCATTCTCTTGGAAGTGATGCTTCAAAGCAGCAGAAGGTATTCTACCATTACTTCTGTTCTTTGTTTATTTCGTTTTTATGGGATTTGCAGTCCATATGTTATTTGGACATACTGGATGTCTCATTCGAAGTTGTTAAAAGAATCCAAAGCTGAGAAGTTGTCTTTTTCTTAGAAGAATGTCCCTTACACAGCTAGAGCAATTCCAACACAAATTTCAGTTTGGTTTTCAGCTTTGTAATGTGCCAAAGGTACCATTTGACTTCTCAAGGCTTAATCTTCCTCTCTTTCCTAGGAGCTGATGCAGCAGAACGACATTGGCTACGTCCTGAACGCCAGCAATACTTGTCCAAAGCCTGATTTTATTCCAGAATCCCATTTCCTCAGAGTGCCTGTGAATGACAGCTTTTGTGAGAAAATTTTGCCTTGGTTGGATAAATCAGTCGATTTTATAGGTGAGTAGAAAATTTTAATTCTCTCTCTCAAACAGTTTGTGGGTTGCTCTGTGTGTCTGCTGTGCTGTTTTGGCTGGGGAAGCCCCGAGTGCTTTCTGTGTGGTGTGAAAATACCCTCAGGATCTGGGGACATGGTCAGCATCGCTTCATAAGCACAGGAGCAGAAAGTGGCGAGATTCTTGCACTGCATGTTCCAGCACTACAGAACAAAGACACTTCAGAGCTGCTTTCAGGCAGCTTTCAGCCTGGTAGATGCCCAATATATGTCTGCAGAGAGTGGATTAGAAATTTGGACATAAACCTTCTGTCTTTACCTTTGAGAGGTGAACTAGCCAGATTTGAACTGGCCAAATTGTTCCATCGTGAATGCTTGCTTTTTACTTGTATATAAAATTAGAAACAATCACCTTTCCCAGACATCTAAATAGGGCTGTTTATGTGCACATTAAAATGAGGTATGCTGTGACTGCAGGATGTTTCCTGTGTGTAGTCATGCTTTTTCTATACTCAATGCTACTACACAGTGCTAGAGAAAATAAGTTGAGTTTTGTTTCAAGCTTCCATGAGATTTGCAATTAGCAGTTCACTTGGAAGCTTTGAATAATTTTCAGTAACACTGCTTTCTTTGCAAACTTTTCATCCTGGTATGATGCTGCTGAGTTTGACACTTGCCAATTTCGTTGCCACGCAGAAAAAGCAAAAGCATCCAATGGCCATGTGTTGGTGCACTGTTTAGCTGGGATATCTCGCTCTGCCACAATTGCCATTGCGTACATCATGAAAAGAATGGATATGTCCTTGGATGAAGCTTACAGGTAGGGACAAATCTTCCCTTCCTACTAACTCTTGTGCCTGTTGGCCTGCTTTTATGGTGGATAATAAAAGGTTCTATGACCAAGGGTAGAAGCAGACATTTTATCTGGTAGTTCACTGGCCACGCTTCTGCTTTAAGCATAGGTTTCCTCCACAAACAAATTAATGGTATTGAATAGATATCACACAGCTAATATTAACTGCCCACTGCAAAATGGTCTTTGATCCAAGCAGGCAAGTACATGGAATGTAAAGTGCCTATTCAATGTATGTGTCTTGTCCTGGTTCTGGCCAGGACAGGGTTAATTTTTGCAGTAGCCAGGAGAGGCATGGCCAGGACCTGGAGATTATTCTGTGCCACCTCCTGTCACTGCTGGGAGCAGGGGAAGGGTCCCTTCTGGGGCAGGATCAGGTACTGTGGGGTTTCCACATGGTGTGAATCATTCACCTCTTTCTGGTACCCTCTGTCATCACTGTTGTGCTGTTACTGTTCATTTTCTTATCTCATCACTGTTTCCAGTGAATTGTTCTTAATTCAACCCATGATCTTTGCCTTTTGTGCCTCCAATTCCCCTCTCCATCCTGCTGCAGAGGAGCAGTGCATGGTTTGGGAGTGTTTTGGTGGGAGCACCATTCCTGAACCACAGCTGTGTGTACAGACAAACACACAGAGCTACGGCACACGTGTAACAGCATCTTGTGAGCCACAGGGAGAGCAGAATGGTCAGGGTTAAAGACAGAACTGAGGGTATTTAGAGCCACACTTAGGACAAATGCTGGGCTGGATCTGTGTCCTGCAGTTTGGTGTTTGGTAGTGCTCACAAAGAACTGCCTGCAAATGAAATGCCCAGAAATGGAGAAAGCTTCTTTGTTGCTATTGAATTCAACCAAAAACTAGGAGAAAGTATTTTGAAGTATCATGTCTCTGTGGCATTTGGTAATATTTGTGGAGACTCCCTTCCCTTTCCTCCTTTACAGATCCCATTTTTTCTCTACTTGGACTGTGAACACTTTCCTACCCTCCAGATGGCTTGGTTGCCATTTACTATGACTTCTGTATTTACTTTAACCAACTGCTTTGTTGTGTTGCACAGAAAATGATGATTTGCTTTTTGATGGGCTCCCTGGCACATCACTGTAAGGAGTTATGCAGAACCAATTTGAGTAATTGCCCTGGAGCAGGGGGAGAGGAGCCCCTTTGGAATCACCTGTGTGTTTGCATCCCTAAAACAGGGATGAGGACAGAGAGATGAACACTGGATATTGCCACGTGGAGCGTGATTTCCACAGAAACTTTTCTTTTAAGCTGTTGAATGTCGTTATGTGTGCAGTGAAAAAACTGCACGTAAGAGGTGCCTGAGCTGCAGCTCCCTCCTGCTGTGCTTAGACACTTCCCACATTTCCCTACTAGAGCCTGCTGGCAGCTTGGTGGTGTGCAGTAATTTCAACATGAAACAGGTTTGGTTAAGAAGCTCAGTTATCCAGGCACAGATAACAGGCATGAATTACAGTGGATGTGGGCAGACTGTGTGCAAGGTGTGAGCTCAGTGAAAAAACCTGCCTGGTCTCAGGCTGTAGTGGCTGAGGGCAGAGCTGTAGAGAACTAAACACTTCTAAAATGCACACACTTCAGGGAACTTCTTCAGGGAGCTTCTAAATTCCTCCATGAAATCTCTGCATTAAATTCTAGTTTGTATCTTAACCAAAAGCATGAACAGAGTGTGAAGGATTAATCCCACTAAGTCTTTTTCTCTTTGCACTGTAGATGCTGAGCAACTGCTGTGAAATTTAGATTATATTTTGTTATATTTCCTTTGATATGGCTCAGAAAGAATCGTCTGCAGAACATTTCACTCATTGGTTTGGGATCTCTTGTTGGCCAAGCTTAAAAGAAAAATACTTTTCTTTGAATTAGTGGAAGTCATTAGATAAAATGTTTGTCTGACACTATTACAAAAATAAAAAGGTGATACTGTTACTTGAAGTGAAAGTCAAAGAAATAAACTTTTAAAATCTTTTGTATAATGAACTATTTAACAGAAATAAACATAAGAATTAAACATTATACATGTTTTCCAATTGGAAGAAGTAGTGCATATTTTGAGATGAAAAAGCTTGCACAGCTTTAAAATTTGTCAGGGGGTCCAGCATGCTGTCCCTACTCTTTTCATTTTTAAAAATTCAGGTTTTAAATTTGGAACTGCCCAGTATTTTGGAGAGAGAGGAGAAAGTGGAGATGAGGAGAAAGAAAGGGGAGAGAACAGTGTTGAGGAGGCCACCAGAGCACAAGGCAAGAAGGACCTGGCTTTAAATAACTAACCCAAGTACAGCTAACTTTGACTGGAAAAAAATGAACAAAGACTATGAATTCCTGGGAGCAAATTGCTAAAAACCTTCACATCAAATGCTAAGAGGGCAAACTACAGAATTTCTCTTGAGGAGACTCACTAGAGTTCTCCATTTGCTTCATGGTGGAAGTTTCCACTATCAGCTTGTGCAACCTGATATTCCAGGTCATAGTGTCAGCTTGACTACTCCTAGTATTGTTTGTTCTTTGGCAAATTCAAAAAAATAGTAATAAAAAATGCAAGTTTCAACATTTTTCATGTGCTAGCATGTACACACGTACACAAGTACACCTTTCCGTTTTTTTCACACTGCTTTTAATGACTGCACTCATCTTCTGTACACTTCCCCAGACAGGTTTTATTTTTAATAGTATTTAATTTTCCCAGTGACATATTATATGTGTGTTTGTACTAGATTTAGCTCCTCAAGGTTTCTTCCCTTGTTAACTCTTCTGTCATATGGTTAATCATAGTTCCAGGAATGTTTCTTAAAAAAAAAAAAAAACAAAAACCAAAACTGGAGGAGGAGGGATTTGGGCAACTGTGTTTTGCAGCCTGTTAAAAGCAAAGTACTTATTTATCTGTACTGCAAATCAGACAGGTAGGAAATATGTCTTTATATTTAACTTTGAAATAAATAGTAGAAATCACGTGATACAAATCTTTCATACATTTAGAATCCTGGTTCAGCAAAACATTTTCAGTACCACTGCACTTTCAGTGCATGAGTGGACTGGCACACCTGTGCCAGCCAGGCTGCTTCCTACAGCACCCCAACATAGGTGAGCTCTCGCAGGGATTTGGCAATCCTGTTGCCCTTTAGTGCTGAACACCTGCAGGGCTTGAGAGAGTGTGTTTGTTTTAATGCTTCCTTTGCACCTTTCTGGTTTTGATCATCACATCAGTGGTCAGTAATAGTGTGCGGTAGAAATCACTGGCACTTGCTGGACAGGGTCAGAATGTACCAGGGCTCTCTGTCTTGCCTGACAATGACAAACAGGTCAGGCAGAGCAGTGGTGACATGAGAGAGGTGACGGGAACATGTGATGTCACTGGAATGGTGGGGAAAGTGTCCACTCTGTATGCCACGGGAAGCACTTGGCTAAAGCTCAAGTGCTGTTCATGCAAAACTCCCAGGATTCTTGACTCTGGTTAGAAACCAAGGTAGCAAAGATCCCACTGGTGAAGTAAATAAGGAAAATTATTCACTTGAGTCACTTGTGGACATCATGAAGAGGTAAAATGTTTCCTTCCCCCCAGACTTTTTAGCCACCTTTAAGCTATAGAGAGAATTGAGAGCATGCAGCATTATTTTGCTTTAAACTACCTTTTTTTAACTCCATCCTCAAGTTACTTATGCTTGATTGAACCTTAGTCCAAGTTAAGAATAGGCTGTAGACATTCACAACACTCACTTTAGGGTTATCGTATACCTGAGAAGCAAGTTCTTGAAGTAATTCTTGGTTTGTTTGTCCCCTCTTACCAGATTTGTGAAAGAAAAGAGGCCAACCATTTCTCCCAACTTCAACTTTCTGGGCCAGCTTTTGGACTTTGAGAAGAAGCTCAAGAACCAGAGCGGCCAGCCTGGCCCCATCAGCAAGCTGAAACTCCTGCACTTGGAGAAGAGCAGCGAGCACGTGCAGGCGCTGGAAGCGGGGCAGGGCAGCGTCTCCACGAGCCAGCTCTGCCTCTCCGCCGCCTCGGAGCTGCTGGAGCCCCGGCCCACGGACGGCGGCACTGCGCCCCGCGGGCACCCGGCCCCGCTGGAGGACGGCCCGCTGCTGCAGGGCATCAACGGGCTGCACGTCTCCCTGGACAAGGTGGAAGACAGCAACCGGCTGAAGCGCTCCTTTTCCTTGGATATCAAATCCGTGTCCTACTCCGCGAGCAGCAGCTGCGTGACTGCATCGGTGCAGGGCTTCGCCTCCTCCGAAGACACGCTGGAGTACTACAAACACGCGGCCGCCCTGGACGGCAGCGGCAAGCTGTGCCAGTTCTCCCCCGTGCAGGAGGTGTCGGAGCAGAGCCCGGAGAGCAGCCCCGACAAGGAGGAGGCGGCCCCGCCCCAGGAGGCCCCGGGCCCGTGGCCGCTGGACAGCCCGGCCTCACGGCCCCACGCGGGCCGGGCCGGCGGCAGCGCGGCCGCGCCTCGGCCGCTCCTGTACCCCCTGCACCGCAGCGGCAGCGTGGAGGACACCTACAGAACCAACTTCGTGTTCGGGCTCTCCACCAGCCAGCAGCAGCTGGCCAAGTCCGCCGCGGGGCTGGGCCTCAAGGGCTGGCACTCGGACATCCTGGCCCCGCAGCACTCGTCCCTCACCAACAGCTGGTATTTCACCGCCGAGTCCTCGCATTTCTACTCGGCCTCGGCCGTGTTCGGGGGCGGCGCCGCCTTCCCCGCCTACAGCTGCAGCCAGCTGCCCTCGGGCTGCGAGCAGCCCGGCGCCGTGCGCCGGCGGCCCCGGCAGGCCGACCGCGGCGACTCCCGGCGCAGCTGGCACGAGGAGAGCTCCTTCGAGAAGCAGTTCAAGCGCAGGAGCTGCCAGATGGAGTTCGGGGAGAGCATCCTGGCGGACAACAGATCCAGAGAGGAACTGGGTAAAGTAGGCAGTCAGTCAAGTTTTTCAGGCAGCATGGAAATCATTGAAGTGTCCTGAGGCGCAGCGGCTCGTGTGACTGAGGCAGAGTCGCTTCCCCTTCCAGGCCGCTCCCCCAGCGTGTGAGAGGTCCCTGTAAATCTGAAACTTTGGGTAAAAAGGTGGGGGAGGGAAGAAACGGAGGCTTCGGTGGGAGCCGGGGAAAGGTTGGTACTGCAGATAAGCGTCAGTGGTCTCTGCCCGAGGAGAGCCGAGTGTGCTGCTGGGCTTTTCTCCTCCCTCCCCGGGAGAAGGGCAGAACATTTCACAGACCTTTCCCTGTCAGAGGAAGCAGTTCTATGCAATGGATTGCACATCCTTTCAGTGGCTTTTAACAAGGAAGCTCTCTTGGTGTCAGACCCTTTCTCTGGTTCCGCTGAACCACACTCCTACCTGTCAGAACTAGTTTTGTTCTCCCCTCCCCACGTCTTCACCAGTGCACCTTAGCCCTGACACTGAGCCAACCTCTGGAGGGAGACCTTTTTCCTGTAAGAAAAGGAGACTGGGAGCGATTCCAAAGGCCATAGGGACCGGTTACAGCACGGCTGGGCTGAACACACCGTTCAGACAAATGTAAATACTGGTGTAACTATTGTTCTAATGGATAGGCTTTAGGTGATTCACTAGAGAGCTGCTTCAGAGAAAAAAAAAAAACCCAGTACCTCAAAAATACACAAAATAAACTAGGGCTTTATGGCTGCCACATGCTGGTAGTCAGTTCATAAGCAATGTGAACAAGTAATGACTGGCCACGTTTGATTATTTTTTTTTTTTAAAGCTGTCTACGCACAAGTGTTTCAGTTGGCTCAGCAGCAGTTCTTAAAAGAAGATGAATGAACCATACTTAGGACTGTTTCCCCCAGTCTTTTGATACAGTATTTATATTTTCGATATTAAGCTGGCTTCTGGGAGATGGGTAGCTGCTTTGGTTTCTACGCTATAATGGAGTGGTTGATAGGGAGGGCTACATGCAAGAGAAGTGGCTGGTACAAGTGGCCACAACATGCTTTTCTTGCCCATTTACAATTCATCTTCTCAAAAACAATTCAAATGTTTTGGGGTTTTTTTAAGGTAAAAATGAGTTGGGGGGGGGGCTTTTGTCCTTAACTGAGCAGTTCCAGTGTGGAACTGCAGACGGTCAAGGCTGTACCGTGTCCTCACCCTCGGCACCCCAGGGCAGACACCTCCAGCTCAAGGAGGTGTCACGTCCCTGGTTTCCCAGGAGATGAGGCACAGCCCTTCTCATGTTTTTGACAGCAAGCAGCTGCTTCCCCTCCCACCTTGGCTGCTGCTAACCTTGGGCTACGTGTGCACCTTGCCATGAGAGGTTTATGGTCAGCAAGGGGGAGTACCAGAGCCACTGTGTAAAGCTGCATCCTTCCTGCTCCCAGGGCCTTCCCCAGCACCCCTCAGAACATGTGTGTTGAGGGGAAACGATATTGTTTTGTCCCATTTCAGTGCAGGCAGCTGAAAATTGTAGTAACAAATAATTAACCCTGGCCAACAGCTTTAAAAAAAAATTGTCAGCAGCAAACTGAAGCCCTAATTCAAGTCAGCAGCTTGGGTTATGTTTGGGGTTTTTTTACTGTAAGTTTAGCTAGTTTGTGACTCAAATCTCAGGTTTTACTATACTGAAAAGTGGAGAAGATTTTTGTCATTGTTTTGTTTTGTGGCTAGGATGTGACTTTAATTTCCTACAGTGGACCGTTGAAAATAGCACTGAAAGCTACAGCATTGATTAACTTGATCCTAAAAAGTGCAAAAGGCACAGAGAGAGGAAGCACCAGGAGTCACTGAGCCCAGAGGCTCTTTGTGCTGGACGATGGTTGACATCACCCTGGACAGTGTGTGAGGTGTTGGCTGTTGATGGAACATGCTGCCACTTGTCACTGTTTACATCTCCAGTGGAAGAGATTACATCACGACTATTTTCAGCTGTGCATTTACCTATGTAAACAGCTGAACAGGGCTCCTCTCAGCCACATTTCAGGAAAAGCCCGTGGCTTTGATTTAAAGCAGTTAATGGGAGTTAACACGTTATCAATCCCTAGAGGCAGAAACAGATTCTTCCTCTTTTGTGCTCCTTCAGACGTGTGTGTTCTCCCCTTCTCTGTATGTTTGGGGTTGGTTTGGTTGATTGCCTTCTGAGGAACTGAAATCTGGTCTTGTGGCTCCTCGTGATTCCCAGTGTGTTCTGGATGAATCCAAGTTGTAGGCTCAGTAATTAAAGGGGGCAGGTTCCCATAGGAGGAAGCCTTAACCCCATGTCCTGCACAGGGTGGTGCCCTGGCTCATACCTGAACTAGAGTCCTGTCCCTGAACAATACTGGAAATGGTTTGCAGAAGTCTGGAAAGCAAAGTGGAGGATGTGAGAGGGAAAAATGTGTACATGTTCAATATGAATATAACGTATGGCATTTGGTGTGTGGCATACTTGGCATGTTTGGTGTATGGCAAGCTGGTGAAATGGTTCAGAGAGATGTGAGTTTCTCATCTTGTTGTGTCATGAGCATTACCTGTATGTTATGATGAAATAAAATCAGAAATGGTACCTGTTTATACAGAAGGCTGAGGAAGGAGTTGTGGAGTGTTTTACCTGCAGCAGGACCTGCTCCCCCAGCACCCAGGAGACGAGGGGCCTTGTTCTTTAGGGAACATGCTGTTCCCTGCAGGTGCGTTCATGAATGACAGGGCTGGAGCAGCTTTAGACCACTTGTCACAAGCAGTGCTGATTTTACAGCACCAGTAACCATTTAGGCCTCTTACATGTCCCTGACTATCCCCTTCTTCTGCTCTGCTGATGAGCAGCAGTGGCACTTGTCTGCATTAACACCTTCCACTCTCTAATGCAGGTGTGAGTAACCTGCTCCTCAGGCAGCTGGGGCAGTCTTGTTGAAGCAAGTATTTGAAATTGATGAAGTTACCCAGAACGAACCCCATGCTTTGTTCTTGTCTCCCATACTTCTTACTTGAAGAATAATTTAATTACTCGTTTAAATACTTGTTTTGACTGATGCTGTCAGCCTTGAAGCATTCAGAGCAAATTCTGCATGCTGAGATTGGAGCACACCCCCCATTGCTGCTTCAGAAAATGGCTCACACAAATACAGCATAGATTAGAATTAAAGGGGGCTGCCACAGTTGTATCTTTAGAGGGCAAAGCTGTGAGTTTAGGTAACAGCATCTTCAAACTCAGGTGCAGTAACAGAAGCTTTCTTTTTTGAGAATCTCAAAGCACAATCCCAGAAAGGGAAATGCAAAATCTTCAGCCTCTCTAAAAGAAACCGAACCATCAGTCAGAGCACAGGTAACAACCTGTGTGAGTTTCTGTGCTTACTTTCTACAAACAAGATGTAGCAGCTCTTAAAGAAAACAAGAACCATGCAAATTCAACGGCATCATCAGCTGCTTAGCCTCCAGAACAGGTTGACGTTACAATCTTCTAAGACTTAGCTGCTCACCCCACTCCAAAGTCCACTTCTGACTGCAGTAGCTCTGTTTGTTCCCTCAAGTTCTGTTTTTTGAAGCACTCACTTCAGCTTTCACCACTCCTCCTGCCTGCTTTGCAGGACTTGCTCTGCTCCTGTTCCCTCCATTCTTCCACTCCTGGCCCTGCCACCAGACAGCTCTGGGAAGAGAGAGTCTAACTCCACCTCCAGTCAAAACCCAAGGGGCAACTGAAATGTGCCTCATACATGTCAGCAACACTCAATTTTCATTTCACTGCCTGGCACTACTGGGAAGAGGTCCCCAAGGTCACTGGGCTCTTGACGTAACCATCACAGTGACATTCCTAGAATGAAGTGAACTGAACAGAGCAAACCTCCCCCCAGCAGGGATCAGGTAGCCCTGCTTTTGAGGGGGCTGGGGACGATAAGAGAGTGGAAATGTGGTGATTAGGTGCACTACTGTCTTGACTAACTCTATTCATCAGCTAGGTGCTCGGTATGCGGTGACTCACAGCACAAGTTATAAACTGACTTCTACCAGAAAGTGGGGGCATGAAAAGCCCAGAGCAAGGGGGACAGCACTGGGGTCCTAATAACACTGGTACTTTTAAATCCAAAATTACTGTGATTCAACCAAACTTACCCAGCCAGACATTTGCTGTAGCTAGCCATACACCTAGCTAGTCTGTATTTGTTATTAATCTGTGACAAAAGTAGTTATTCTAGCACTTTCAGACAGTGTAACATACACAATACCACTACTCTATTATACACACAAACCCACAACTGAGAATTCAGGTAGAACAGTGTTCCTAAGACACCACCTTTGCCTGGCAACAGCATTTGCCCTTTGAATCCTGCCTGCAAAGAACTTCTTGGCCCTCAGGTCCAAATGGTTGCTCTGAGGCAAACTGAAGTGTTTCTGCAGTAAAGCCTTCAGCTAATTCTGCGCTTCCAAGAATATTAATAAGAGTCACCATAAATAGAAAAGGAAAGGGAGCTATTTCTTGCCTTCTACAACACCCACCCCTCTGGGAAGGGGCTGCTTTCCTGGCATGCAAAATGCTGCCACTTTTGGAGCATTGTCCTGCTGGAAGGGATTGCTCAGTTTGAGGAGTGGATTTCAGCTGCCATTTCCAGGGACCCTCACCATGCTCCACTGCTGTACAAAGCCAAAGTGTGACACTACAGGCAATGATGAGGCTGGGGCATCAGGCCATTTAGAAAAAAACAAAACAGCAGCAAAACAAAAAGAAACCCTGTAAATTTTCGTCTCTTTCTTTGTTCAGTATCCCCAGTGCAGGTGAGAGTCCATCACCCCTCTGCTTTCCCAGTGCCATGAGAACAGTGCTGCAGGTGCTTATCTGCCTCTAAACCACTGATGAAGTGTGTTAGAGTAACCTGTTGTCTGCAGGAATCAGCTCCATCCTGGGATTCCCTAAGCTCACCAGGTTCCCAAGAGATGCTCCTGGAAGTAGAGCAGGCTCCTGCCTCTTCCTGTGGAGGGAAGTGCAGTGGTGCTCTGCAGATTCCAGGGCTGGAATGCCATCCCCAGTCAGCTGCCCAGCCCTGGGGCAGGGAAGCCCTTTTGCTGGGATACACACATAAAGTGGACTGGGAAGTTCTCTCAAATCCCTCTCTGTACAGAGAGACTGTTCACATACCCAATGTTTTGACAAAACGTGCAGCCCTGCCCATTTATTTCTGGTTGTGTCACTGTCCCACAGCACACCACTTGTATTTCTCAGGATCACGGAATTAACGAGGTTGGAAAAGCCCTCTGAGATCACTGAGTCCAACCTACAACCTAACACCACCTTGGCAACCAGACCATCCCTCTGGGGTCAGCGCTCACCCTCCGGCTGTAAAAATACAAAGCTTTTAAAAAGACAAAAAGGATTATTTTAGGCAGCTGACACTGGGAATTGCCCTTTGAATGCTCCCCTCCTCCCCTAGGCCCCAGGGAGATTTTTCTGTGAGGCTGTAGCTGCCACCCCACTGCTGGTGAGTCCCAAGCATCGCTGCTCACATCTTGTATTCAAACTGGACATCGGTGCCAACCAGAACTGGGACAGCACATGGGAAAAAAACCAACCGGCATTTATTTTCATTCTGGGGACATTTCCTCACAGTCCCAGGGCAGAGGCAGCCCAGGGCAGCTGAACTCAGCCACCTCCGTGGCACAGAGTGGGTGCAAAGTAAAGCTGAGATTCGCCTGCACTGCCCAGACACCGCAGTGAGAAGTGGGAATGAAGAATGAGCAATAAGGCAATTGAGAAACAACACACTTGGAAAAGAGCCACACCAAAGGTTTTAATGCTGGAGCTGCGGAACATGGAGCAAGTAGGAAGCTGAACTGGGTAACCACCCATAAACCATGGAGTGCTCAGCCACAAGGCTGGCAATCAAAATGCCCTCCCTCTGGCAGCTTGGGAACGGGAGGGACGTTACAGCAGTACCTCGGGAAGCTACTGGCACGCAGTCTGAGAGAGGGGCTGGCTCATGCAACCAATGGGCCTGTGACAATGTGTATTTCTGCTCTTTCTGTGTAAAAGCTTAGAGGAGGGGAAAACACACTTTAAATATTCAAGTATACTTAAATATATTTAATTTAAAATAGATATATTTTAAAAGAAACAAACAAAAACACTTTTCTCTCCCCTTCAGCAGATCTTCACAGGAATTGCCCTGCAGGTAGGTTGGCACTTTAGCACCCTGTCAATGCATTCAGTGACAAAAACAACGGAAACAACAAAGCAAACCTGCTCTGCATGGGCAGCACAGGGACCAGCGTGGGATGCAAGAAGCACCAGTGGCAGCACAACAGGGGACTTGCAGCAGCAGGGTCAGGGGAAGGGCCAGAGCAGCTCAGGCCAGAGAGGAACCACAGCTCCAGTGACTCGTCCTGCTCCCCAGCTTTTCACAAGATCATGTATCAAGAAGCTTAGCCTGCACCCCACACCACACGTCACCCCAGAAAGCAGAAAAGGGCAGCAGTGTCTGGTTTCAGGGGAGCACACCAGATTATTCCCTGTTCATAGCACTAAATTTGTGGTAGAAGTAACAGCTGGTACATTCGAGAAAGATACCTGAGGCCTCCCCCAAGAGCATTTGGCTTGGAAGAGGAAATTCACAAGCAGAAAGGTAATTCCAGTCACATCTCCAAGCTCCAGCTAAACAGCATGGGAGGGAAGCATCAGTCTCACCCTGAGCATCACCTGCATCTGAGCTGAAGCTGAAAGCAGCATGTGGAGCAAAGCCAACAAGGAGCAGCCAAGCAACAAACAGCAGCTCAAGAAGATGTGGCAGGACGTGTCTCCCCCTCAGCAAGAGGGCCAGAGACTTACAGCTCCTGAAGAGAGTGACAAGGTTTTAAATAAAACTGTAAACCATTGTTCAAGGGCAGTTAGAGGGTGCATGCTTCTTACAGTACCCATACGAAAGACTATCACCTGTGGAATGAAGGTGATGACATGTGAGCGTTGGAAAAGGTTGGCATTCACATCTCAGCTCTAATTTCTTTCTAGTTCAGTTGTTAACACCTTCCACAACCTGCCCTTGCTGTTCGAGAAGCTCTGTCTGTGAGGCTCAGCAGCACAGCCACAAGCTTAAAGACCAGTGTTCCTATGAACAAATGTTTTTTCCCATTCTCAGCCCAATGCCTTGGTGTTTTCTGGCAAAAAAGGAAGGAACTGATTTGCAGCCCTGCTCCTGCAGCCTTCAGTTGGGAATACTCTTCCTTTGCCCTCATCAGCACTGCAGGGAGCCCTGCTTTGATCTGATACTTAATGGCCTGAGGCCAAATGATTACAAGCCTCAGAGAAGTGTCTTACAGGAGAGAGCATCTGCCTTGAGATCCAGTATCAGGATCTTCCCACTGGCACAGGCTTCCAGCACACCAGGGTGTGGGACACTCATGATCCCATCTGGCAGACAGCTGAATGCTGCACATTTTAAACATCCAGACAGCATCATCTGGACAAAGAGGACAAAAATGGCTGCAGCCACTATTTAAAGCAGCTCAATATTCTTGTGTGTCTGATGGTGGGAGGCAGAGACATATTCCATGATGGACAATGAGGACCCACAAGGGCATGGCCATGACAAGCAGCTTTTCATGGGTTAAGTCTCATGTAAGCTTTTAACAAACCAAGTGTAAAACATGGCATGAAGCTTGAACAAGGATGGAATTCTGATGTTTTCATCCTGGGCAATACACAGGATATGCCTATTTATGTTCAGCTGTGTAAAACCTCTGGGGTTGGTGCAGCAGGCAAGGAGACCCACTGCTGCCTTGGCTAAAAAACCTCCTGCTGAGTTCCCTGCCCTTCCTGAAGCAGTCCGTCCCTCTTCCCAGGGCATTATTCCAGAGGGCTTCATTTCTACAGGACTCTGCTTTCAGATAGTGTGCAGCAAGCCCTGGGATCCAACCACCACCATGGTTCAGATGCACATCTAAGTTGGCTGCAGTCTGCATGACAAAAATTCACACTACGTGGCCTTTGGGAATGCAACAAGAGCACAGCCTGTTGCTTCTTGCCACCAGGCAATAATTATTACAAAAACCTACTGCACTCTTACTTCCAAATGCTCAGAGACAACCTTTTGCTGAATAAATGCTCTTAAGCACTAAGACATATCAAAGCAGGTTGCCTTTGGCAAGTGACCCTACCTTGTGCTGTACTGAAAGCTGGGTTGTCCCTGACTGTCCTCACCACTGGAACTGCACTCCTGACATACAACAACCCTTGGGGTTCATGGGCTCTTCAGCCCTGGCTCGCCTGGGAGGAGGCAGGAACATCCCTCTGCCTTTGGAGCAGGTGGCTGAGAAGGGCCCTGTGGTTTCAGGCACTCAGCAGCGTGCCAATGCCAGCTCCCAGCACAAGGGCAGCTACACCAACACAAAGAGCCAAAGGACTTCTCGTGTCTCTCCCCGCCACCCTCATACACTTGAAGGCAAAGAAGCAGCTGCACTACACTGGTAAAAAAAGACAGCACCAAGGTAACTCGAGTGTCCCAATAAAAAAAAAACCTTGTGTCCAACTTTGGGATGCAAAGTGAGCAGGGTGGTACTGGTGCCTGTCAGAGGGACACAAAATGCCACCAGCTGAGGCATGGGGACATTGCCAGGGCAAGGGGGAGAGGAACACTAAAGTTTGCTTTACATTAACAGACATACAAATCTAGAACAGTTACTCCTTTACAGCCTCATAAATTAGGGAGCCCATAGAAAAAGGAACCTCAAGGACATGCCAAAACCCTGCTGTGCAAACCATGTTAATTATGATAATAGGCAGATTTTAATATGCCAGTTCCTGGCTCCCACACTTTCACCTATAAACCACATATTTCCAAGGCCGGAGGATCTCAGAAATACCTTCCAGCCATCTAATTGTCTAAACCCCAGTGGCACAAGAACTATGTTAGAGGGTTCATCACACCCCATATCCCTTTGAATTTTTTTAGTAAAAAAAATAAATCAGATGAAAGGAAATTCCTCCTCTGTAAACCCCAACTAGTCACAGCAATGAAACAAATGTGTCTGCACAGGCGGTGCAGTGGCAAAGGAGACAGGAGGGCAAGAGGAGGGAGATGAAAGAACGGCAAATCATCTCCTCCGGGGAGCTCCTGGACTCCTGGCTGTGCGGCTCTGGCAGCTGACGCTGCTCTCCCTCCGGTGCCCTGGCAGAGAGTCCGGCGGCAGCGCTGCCCGCTCCAAACAGCTGCCAATGCAGCCTGTTGGAAGCGCGGCCGTGCCGAACGTGGAGCGTGGAAGGTGAGGAGGGGGAGCTGCTGGAGCGCTACGACCTCAGCTCCCGGTCGGGTTTCATGGAGAAGGGCTCCAGCCGCTCCCCCTCTGGCAGGAGGCTGTTCAGCCGCTCCATCAGCGGCACCGTCTGGTCGATGCCCATCTGGATCCGGCGCAGGATGGCAGACATCTCGTTGACCTTCTGGATCTGCTCCGCGTACTTGGCGTACTTCTTCTGGCGCTCCTGCATGAGGCTGTAAAGAGTTTCCACAGAGAGGTCCATCTGTGTAAAAACAACAAGCACAGCAAGGCTCATTAGGACAACCGCTGCCGCAGACCTTTCAGCACACTGTCCTTCCCAAAAGCAACCGCCTTAGATGCTCCACTAACCGGAGGTAACAGACAGGTACGGAGGAGCTCCTCATAACCAGTCTGTCATGGAATGGGATGATTCGTAAATGTATACCAGGGAGGACATAAGATGACCTCAGTTCTCCATCCAAATACCTAAATATCTGATCAGAAAATTCTTCATTTGCAAGACTGAAAGCCAATAGGCGCTGCCAGGGATTTCCCAATAAACCAATACACACATCCTCCAAGTTATCCAAACCCAGGGAACCTGTGCCCTCTGCCTACACCTGAACTATATTTCCACTGGAGATCGTTCGTTTGCAAGCGTTAAGCTCTGCCACAGTTGCCAGTGTTCATTTTTCCCTGTTTAGCCAGGTTACTCTGCAACTAAGCCACAGCTGTTATTACCATCGTCATCTGGAAAACTCCTGCCTTGAGAGAACCACAATGGATTGCTAGTGTCCCTAAGTTCCCTGAAACCCAAAAATAAGAGTGTGATAAGTGACCCCAGGAGAGACATTAAGTAAATTAGCCATGCAATTAAACACAGTCTGTACCCAAACATGGCTCAAGCATGATGACAATGACAGGAACTGCAGTGCTGTTCCTGCCATTGAGTGATGAAGGCAGCCTTTTTAATTCACAGCCCATTTTTCTGTTCAGCCAGACCTGCAATCTCCAGGCAGGATTCAGCCAGTAGCTGCCAGTACCTTACACACCAGCCCAGTCAGATGGTTTAAGCAGTTTTACATATCCTAAGACGTACCACATGTTCCAAGAGCTTGGTAACAGGGCTGCTCCAAGCCCTCAAGTGCACACTCGAAGCTCGGTTGCTTTGGCTCACTGTAGCTGTACTCGACAACCCCACTGACTCCAGTGCACTGGCTCTTCCAACTGGGAAGTCTTTGTGGAAAGCATTCCCCTCTCTTGGGACTCAGCACAAGCCCACAGTGGCAGTGAGTGAAGGGCAGGAGAGGACACACACTGAGCAGTTTTAGCCCATTGCCACCTCTTACCACTGTTTTCCCAAACCTTTCCCATCTAATTACTCCCAGAGGAAGGAGGTCACTGCTCATGATGAAGGAGCCTCAGGGAATTGATGCTGAGAACTCCTGGTCTACAAAGAAGCACAGGTCAAACAACATCCCTCTCCTGAACTGTGTGACAGTCACCCCATCCGGTGGAGGACTACCTGTCATCAGGGACAACACATTTATCAGTGCAGTGCTAATAAAACACATGGTGCTGATCTGACCTGACTTACACAGCACTGAACAAGCACGTGCAATCCTGACCCCGTGTCCAGTGCTGTGGGTCTGTAGGGGAGAGCCTGCAGCAAGGGAGGACCGGGTGGAAATGGTGCAACACTGGAAGGCCCCACTGAGGAGGGAGGTCCCGGCAGAGAGAACTCTGCCAATCCCACTGATGGCAGCATGGTTTGACACTGGGGATAAACTGCTGCAGCTGTATGTGCTCACAAATGTCCCTTTCAAGCCCCAGTCAAAAATAGTCAGGGCAAGAAAATATTTTATTGAGAAACCTCATTTACAAACAGCATTGAAAACAAACACACAAGTTTCTGCTGAACTGTCACGGGGATTAGGGGGCATTTTCCCCCCCATCACCTCCATCAGAGCTGGATACAGCACCAATTGACCTTTTATTTCGCCTGTACTTTCTACTGCTCTCAGGCTGAATTCTTCCTCTTTGCCTCTGTGCTTTCCTGTGAATTCCTTCCTCCATGCCTTCATGCACGGGACAAAATAAAAACCAGCAGAGCAGGAAACTCCAAATAGAGTGGAAACAATTTAAGCCTACACAGGGGTTTCTATTAAAACCCCAGCTGAATAATTTAGTAGCTTGGCGCTAGCTCTGTAAAGAGGAGTGTGTAAAAAGCAGACCACCACCAACCAGCAAGCTCAATCCAGTGCCTAAAAACATCCTACCTAATGAGAGACAGTGGCCTGGAGGGGCAGCCAGTGGGAAACCTGCCAAAAGCCAGCACGCCTCATTAAATGGAGCAGCACGGGGACCCAGGCAGAAACCTCCTCTGAAGTTCTCCTCCACTGGCAGGTTCTCCACATGGCCTCACAGCACTGTGCAAGAAGCAAAGCTCGCACCTAACCAAGCTTTCAAGCAAAAAACACCCAAGGCCCCCCATTTTCTCTCCATTCCAATAACTTCCATCTGCTGACTTTTAGGCTCCTTGTGTATGAGTAACATCCACTTACTGGCGGGGAACGAGGGGAGAAGCTGATGCTGACCTGCAATAGGAAGAAGAAATGCAGAGGGGCCTTCCAAGCTCTTTGCTACCTTTGGACACATTCGCAATGGCCATAAAAAAAGCTGCCTCACAAGAAAGAGAAAGGGTGGAAGTGAGTGTTTCCTATGGTTTCCTTACACCTACCATCCAAGTTTGCCTGCTGAGGGAGTCCACAGCAGCTACACAGCCAGAGACACAACAGGGAGGACTGAAGTGGAGCAATTGTGAGGAAAGGTCAATTTTTACTCAGTCTGAACCTGGTCTTTTTAACTATTAAAAAAAAGGCAACTAATTAATTCCTGTAGATAAATGCCAATGTCTCTCTGCAGCTTTCCTTGAAGCAGGCCTAAGTACACACTTATCCTTCCTGCCTCCTCCCCCTCCAAGTGAGCTCCTCCAGAGCCAGACCTTGTGCTTTTACCTCTCCTGGCATGCAGTCCCATTCCTCTGGCACTCGAACGAGGCCTTCAGACTCTGAGGATCAGCCCCATTTACCCACCACAGAGACTGAAACCGCCCTGCAGGAATCAATAATGAGCAGGGAACGCGCATAAGAATCCACTTCATTCCTATCTATTTAATTTCATACAGTAGCAATAAAAAGCATCTGGAGAAGGGAAGCTGAGGTAGAGTCTGCTCCCTTGCCTACAGCCAAGGCAGTCCAAGACACCCTCGAGGGTCAATGAGTGAATTTGCCTTCTCTGAACAGCTTCCATCGACTCCCACGTCCCTGACACAAAGCCCTGCCACATTCTTGTGTGGAAAACACTCAAATCTCAGCCTTCTTGCCCATCCCAGTCTGTGAAGCTCTCTGGGAAGCCCAGCAAGACACCCCAGCGCCAGTAGTTCTTCACTGTCCTACAACCATCTGAGAGTGTTTATTTGAGCCATTGTTTCTGCTCTGGTTGCTTCAAGCTTCCTACAGTGCCAGGCCACCAGAGCTGCAGACAACTCCCCATCACCCTGAACCCATCAGATATGACAGATGCGAAGCAGCATTGTCACCAGCCCCCTGACAACCTCACCATCACCAGTTTGTCCTTCAAACATCAGACCAGTCAGGAAGCTATGAGCATCCCCAGCTTAGTGGTACAGAAGAGTTTCTGGACAGTTAAAAGACTGGACTTGAAGCCTGTTAAGAAGGAAGAGAACAAAGCAGAGGGCAGAGGCCAGCATGTGAGGTCAGAGTCCTAATTCTCATCAAAGCAAGAGGTTCTGCCCCATCTGGAATTGAGAAAAAAAGATGTGTTCTCAATGAAGGAGTGAGAGCTCCTAATGCTTATGTTATTTCTTTCCAAAAATCATTTCTCCTGTCACAGCAGCAAACCTGAGGCTGGACATGCCCAGAGTAGAAGACAGGATCTTTTTCCCCTTCCTACATCAAAAAGCATGGAGGAGTTTCTTCAGTTTTTCTTTCAGAAGCACAGGATCGTAAAAATGGACAAGCCTAACACTCACCCTGCAGGCACGACACACTTTTTTTGTACAGCCAGTGACATTCAAAATTTGTGTCTGTTTCTGTTTCAAAGCTCATGCCTCCTCTGTGGATTATCATCAGCAGGACACTAATTTATGCCTCAGCTTCACATTTAAACATAAAATGACATCTACTGGGCTTTTCTTTTGTCAAATGAAAACAGATTAATAATTACTTCCAACAACAGTGCAAGATGGGTATTTCCTCACTTAAAAGGGCCTCAGCACAGCCCCTCCTACTACACCATTCACATTGTCAACCCTAAGAGTCTCCTCTGCATTACACAGGCCCATTTGTAACACCACACTGATGAAACACAAAAACAACTGAGGATACTGTCAGACATCTTGCACACCATAAATTCTTGCATTCATTTAAAAATTCTTCTTGGCCCACACTGCCAAGCAGAATAAAGACATTAATTTAGCCCACAAAAAGACTGAGGTCAGCACTGGCCACTGCCCAATTCTTTTCAAGAGACCACACTGAAAACAAACCTGAGACTGTACATACATATATATATATATATACACACACACATATATATATATACACTTCTTACCTGGCATGGTTTTATAACACCCCTGTCATGGGCACGTGAGTGTCCTGAGCTCTCAGAAACAGAGGTCACATCTTGTTAGTTCAATGACTGAGAGACTGAAAACTGCAGCTAGACACATTTTCCCTGGTTGCAGAACATGCAAATGCAATCAGAAGTTCATTAAACTTGGAATCAAGTTTCTAGAGAGGCACTGCTGACATTCATAACAAAACAAATACATCTCATAAGCGGACGTTCGGACATTCCCAGCTTCTCCAGTCCATCCTAAAATGCCAACAAGGCAAGAAGATGTTTTTGCTTCCCCCCACATTTAGTAACAGTCTTCAAGAGCCCAGCCAGACATGCATTTGTCCTGTGTCCTTCTGTCCCAACAATTTCCTCTCAGCTCCCATCCCCTATGGCTGCCCCTCCAAAATACACAGCTATTAAGGTGCAATCCTTATTCCAGAAAGTTCTTTTGCTAGAGCAGCACTCCGAGCACAAGCAGCCTTTCGTTCACATTGTCAGGTGCTTGACTGGGGTTAAATGAACATCCTCCTGCAGCTGCACACAAACCACATCAGAAAGTGGCAGGCAGGAGCATGACTGCATGGAATATTAGTCACGATGTGCTGGTGTGAAAATACTTTTCAATCAACACACTTGAAACTGAAGACAGCTTCTCTTTCTGTACTGCCTGAAAACAAATGTGCTCAATGAATGGCTTTTTTTTCTCTTCCCCTCTCTCTTTGATAATGTCACGCAAAGTCAGCACAATAGATCGTGATGGCTTCCTGATGATGGGAACATCCTCCGTTCCTCCCACTCAGCACACACTGGTAAATGATAAACTGAGTGGGCAGCTTCTGTGCCAGGGTACAAAACAGAGATGCCCAGCCAAGGATCCCACACCCTTCTCTTCAGCTTCAGCCACGAGTACAGCTCTCATGGAGCTGTACCCTTCCTCTGCCCCACTGCCAGGTAAACAACCATAGTTTGTGTTTAGGTTTTCCTTATCACATCTAAGATCAAATCCCATGCCAAAATACTCCTTTTGTTCCCTCTGTGATCTGTCGTTGCTGTAAACAATTGCTACGGGTTATTCTGTCTAAGCATTGCACAGATCGCAGTCGAGTTAGAGAAAGAAGAGTGACCATTTTAACTGGCTGTGGAGCCGAGTTACAGCAATATTAATAGGTACATCAAGGCCCTTACTCCTAAAGATCTAAATTCAACCCATGCTTAGTCCCTTAGTACTACAGTAGATACATGATAACAGGTATCAACATAAGATAAGCTGCTGCACCTGTAGGATCAAGATGTAATTATTTTGGGAAGCCTTGGGACACACAAAAGCACTCAGAATTCCAAAGAATAAGAACGTTTATTCTTTAAATAAGCTTTTCCACCTTTATGTCAGTGTTTCCCTGCCTGTTATGTTATTGAACAGGATGTGTTTGTCACTCCCACAGAGTGTGGCCTCCTCAGCCCACACCTCCGTCCCAGCTCCAAGTGGAGCGCTCCCTGCCCAAGAGCCACCAGCACCCCTCTGCCAACTGGCAGGCACCCAAGATTAAGTTATGGCTGCTATCACTGACTGGTGCTAAAAAAAAGAGTCCCAAAGCTATGACTGAAACAATACCTACCTCTTGCCCAGACCTAATGAACCCACAGACTTCCAGGTGTTTAAAAAAGGCAGGACCCCACTTCACAGAGGTGGGAGAAGACAAGCAGCAAAACCTGACAGCCAGGGGAGTATCTGGTGCTGCAGGTGCTACAGCCAGCTCTCCAGTTTGGACACATCTCCTATCACAGTCTCATTCTACTGGTCTGTCTTGACTTACATTTCCCTCAACACCACAGATATCCATCATCTTTGTCTTTCAAAACAGCTACACTATTCACAAAAGCAAGTGAAACTCAGGGCACTGCAAAGCAGCAGTCACACCCTGAGCTGAATAATCCCAAGCTTAGTTCTGCACCTAAGTCCTCAAAACAACCTGAGTCTTCCCAGACTCTCTCTTCTTCAGTGGTTTGGTCTTCTGGCCCAGGAGCTGGCCTGACTACCAGCCTGAGAGTCACAAATCAGCAGGCTCACACGATGAAAAGCACCATCTCTCCCCCTGCACGTGACCCTGGGTTCCAACTCAGTGTTTGCTGTGGCTGTATCAGACTTAAATGCACGAGATTCTTGAAATGCAGAAAGGAAAAAAAAAATCTGATTTCACCAGTAAGCTTTCTAAACAGTCACCAAGAAAAGGTCATAGTAATTTCTAGCTAATTGTCTTTGATTAATAAGAACACTTTTTTAGAGTTTTCATTTGCTGTTTTTGTAGAACAATCTACATCCATCTAACAAGTCACCCCTAAAATTTATCATGGCTAAAAATGTTAAGTTACATCCTGAGCATCAGAAATGCTTCCACACCTATTCTAAATAACCAAGTTTAAGAAAAATAAATACAAATACCCCACCCAAACAAGATTATTCCACCTGTGTGTGCAATGTTCTCAGAAAACCTCTCTTTTGTGGAATACAATTCCACAGGAATTAATAACACATTCCTGATCTGTCTTCAATTAGCTGTTCCTGGAAAAGAAAAAATATGTATCTGTTACAGATCCACTGCCTAAATGATAGCTTGCACAACTCTTATTTCAAGCTACCTAATAATTCTGCTAGAAAACACAACCTTCAATTTCCTCGTTTCTTGATTTTATACTGCTGACACATTGCTTGCCCGCAACACTCCTATCTCTGGCCAGAGCTTGAATGTTACAGGACAACAGCACTTACAAATGCTGTTTACCCTTAGCGGGTTATTTTATAACAAATTTCAGTTTTGTACTTTCAACACGTCAGAATTACTAGCTTTAAGCAAGCTGGTTTTCCCATCACAAATAAGCTTTGATTTGAAAAGAGATGCCCACTATCATTAATGACATGTTTCTCAGAAAACACCACCATTCTCATTTCAGAGTGAAAATAGTCAGCATCATTACATTTGCAAGCCATCTGCTATTTATTCTTAGCTTCACACATGGGGCCTAATAGCTGCAGGTCTTCTTTTCCACAAGTCCTGCAGAAGTCTTTCAAAAGGGAATGATACTGCTGTGTTTAGTTAGGGTTAGACACACTAGAAGAAAATTATATTTAAGTAGAAAATGCTCTTAAATCTCTTCTCACAGAATGCAAAGGAGCCGAGTTTTAACTATTTCCTACTGTGTGTGAAGTGCTAAAAGGATTATCTAAGACTTCCTCTTTTTCTCTGGGGAACTGCAGACAAAGCTGGGTTCACGCACCCTGCACACTCCCACTGCCAGTCCAACACATCTGGGTGTATCAGACCTCCCTCCATGTGCTCTGCACATGCCTTGGACACAGGCAAGCAGGCTGAAGTGTTAGATGTGCAAGGACATGAGCCCAGCAGTCAGGAACTGGGGATTTCTGCACACCTGAGAGCTCTGATGAAGCTTTTGCTCTTTTCCTGCCAGCCACATTTATCATATGAAAAATCAACTTCCCTTCACCGGGGAAACTCCAAAGGTATGTCAGTTCTAACAAAGGCAGTCAGTGATAACCTGAAAAACTCCTGAAATGTCTATTTGTAGCTTTACATCAGCGCTTCCACGTTTGATAAGCACGTGAAATGAGCCAAGTACACCCCAGTGATGTTAAGGGGAGGATCTACTCCTTCATTCTCAAAAGAGAGACTTTCAAGGCTGACTCTGCCGTATTTCCACAGTGCTGGAGCTCAGTGTCCCAGCAGTTTTCTGGAGGTCACAACATCTGGATAGTAAATCTCTGGCTTCAGGAAAGCCTCAAGGAAATCTTAAGCACTGTAGATTGTTTACAGACCAAGCTCTTTTGAGGCTATAGACCATTGTTAAAAGACAGTGACAAGAGCACAAACCATCAGAGATCAGTGATTCACACAAAAGTTCAGTGTGTCAGTAGTGCCACCTCTGATCCACTCTGAGCATTCATTTTTATTGTATTCAGCTGCAGTGGCCTCAAGATTCACAGGAAGCTGAGTATTTCTTTCTTCTTTTTTATGTCTACCAATGGATCTCTAGAATGAATTGATCAAATGCAAGAAGGCATTTGAAAATTTGTACTACGATCTGGCAGGAGAACTTGTAATTGAAAAGTAAGTAGTTTATCTTCAGTTTCTGTGTAGCCTTAGGTCAGGCGTAAGGAAGAATTAAATTCTATGGACTGGATTAAGCAAAAGGAAAAGAAAGCTATGACCCAAGAATCCTTTCTGACCTTAAAAACGCTTATAAATTCATTACCACATACTGCTGTTACGTTGATTTCTTTTACAACTACTGCCTGAGCCTCTTTTTCAGCTGGAACTCATCTGATTTGGGATTTTGTCTTTTAGACAATTTGCAGCAATTCCAGCAGCCACTCTTCAAATGCATCACTTGCTGTTTCAGTTTAAAAAAAGTAAGTTAAATTATTTTTTATCCAGTTCACTACAGTTTTGGCACAGTTCATGCACGTGATTACAGGGAATTCTACTATACTATAATTCAGCATTTTATCCAGGCTTCTAGAGGTAGATGACACATCCAGCCCAGAGCAATGCCTGCATGAATTAATTAATAGTAAATCATATGTTTCATACCTCCAGAGCAGCATTGCAATAATGGCTAATAAGTGTTCTCATGTAGAAGCATTCATGCCCCAATGGCACAGAAACATTTAGGAAATCCTATCCTTCATAAAAACCAAGATGGGCAGATTACTGGCACTAAGGCTTCGTAAATGCTTTCAACATGAAGTCATCTCTGCAGATCACATCTGATTGTTATCAGAGTGCTAATTATGGGGCTGCTAACACAAGGTCCACCCTGCTCCCTCAAGTCTACCAACTACCATCTTTAAGTCATCAGTGCAACTCCAAATGTTTGCAAGTAAGGCTGGCTAACCTGTCTAAAACGAACATTAAACTGCTGAAAAGCTTCTAGCCAATATTCCTGGCACCTCCACACCCCACCTCAATTCTCACTTAAGGGCAGAGTTGACACCTTGAAAATTTCAATTCAACACTGGAACAGGAGGTAATAGTTAAGAATGAAAGCTTGTAAATTGACTTTTCCTATACCAACACAATCCTTCAGGGAAGGAGAAGGCCATTTTTAATCTACATTAATGCCAAACTTATTTAGAAAGAGAAATTATATCATTTTCTATCTTCATTTGACTAAGCCAAACAAGTGAAGCTTTTCCAGTTTCCTCCCCAAGGTTCTCCACTCCCCACACATCCTTACAGCCCTTGTCCTGTGTTATGAACTCTCCTTCCTTGAGCATTATGAGAGCTGCACACAGTGTGTCAGATGAGATCCCTCAGCTTTGTGCAAGACAATCAGCATACTCTCACTTCTCCTGGAAGTACAAGCTGTGATACACCCCAGGCTGATACTTGCTTTCTTCCTATCTCAAATCCATTTCATGCCCAAATCCAACATCAATTCTGCTAACTCTGTAATAAAATCTAGCACTTCTTATTCCTATCTGAAGTTCCACAATGTTGGGGCAGGGGGCTGTTGGAGGTTTTTTCCAATGGGAAAACAAGGCTAGAATAAGAAATCCAATTTCCTAGTTTAGGCAAGCTGTGAGAAGGAACTGAATTATATTCCTTCTGGTGCCTGATGATCATAAGCTCTGTGCACTAATCCCAGTGAAAGTGTTATCAAAAGGCTTTGCATGCCAGACTTGGGATCTTCAGTGACAGTTTCTTAAGCACCTAAGTTCTATAATAATACAAACCTTTCTGACTGCTAGATGCTTGTTTAAACTTCATTTTCTTCCTTGGAAATTCAGTTGTAGAAAGGATTTCACTTTGGATCTTTCCTCAAAAGGCCATAAAGCAGAAGAGAAGGGAACATGCTGGAACTGATTGCACACACATATTCTAGGAGCAAGGGACTGGTCTTTTTTATGACACCAGACGAAGCAGTGCATGTCAGCAAAACAGATTTCAGACTGTCACCAGTGCAAACAATCTTTCCTCTTCCTTTATAACTGCTAGATCCCTTCATAAAGTTCATGTACAACAGAGCACTGGCCATCTGCCTCAGGCATACACTGCAACACATTAATTCTCTATATTAAAGTAAAAATTGTGAAGCCTTTTCAAGAGCATTTTCACATTTTGGTGCTGGCTGGTTAAGACACCACCCCACCACTTAGGTATTCAAACTACTTGCACACCAAACTGGAGAAAAATGAGCAAGATCAACTAAAGGACATGAAGCTTAACATGTTTCCAGCTTAATAATCCTGTGCATTTATTTCTGCATGATGGTGCCTGTTGAGATTCCAGTCTTTATAAACAACACTTCATTGCTGATGAGAGTGGAAATAAAGAGCTGGATAGATTGTCCTAGTCCTCATCCATCAACTTCCAAGATGCCAAGGATTAAATTTTATGTATTGATTTCTTACAGAACACAATGCTCCTCAGTTTTTTTCTAAAAGACAGTGTGGCACTAAATCCCTTGAAAACACAAGTGGCATTTCAACTGAGATTCTTCCCTGTTTCAGAAATATATCAAAAGGAATTCTCAGGCCACTTTCCCTGGATTTGGGGCATTGGTAATTTAAGTCTGTGAACCAAAAGACTCAATTTTGCTTCCAAGTTAACACAGCCTCATCTAGAACATCTTTATATGTTGCATCAAAACTAAATACATCTCCATTTTCACTTTTGCCAGGCTTCTTTTAACAGGGTTACTTTTGACTTGCTGAGCCCTCCCCTTTAATGGGCTGAAAGGTAACTTCACGGGCTGATCCATATGGGCCTTAAAGCAAATGCCTGAAGCTGAAGCTGCATTTTGGACTCAGTAAGGCCATTCATTTTTTGCTGGCCTAATTCAGTTTAGTCAGAAGGTGCATCACTCTCAGGGCATGTCTGCTGAAAACAGATTTCACAAACAGTCTCGGAAACTCAGGTCTGAAACCACGTACAGGGAAACCATAACTAAGAGGAATAGCAATAAACACCTCACTCAGCAGAGTCCTGAAACAAAACAAACCAAAGACCAGGCAAAAAACACCTCACCAAATCTTCCCCTTCATTTGAGTCCATTCCCTGAAGGGACACTGCTCAGCTGTGACTGGAGCATGGGATGAATCCCAGGCACTTCAGATCTTTCTGCCCATGGAGGGGTGGAATTAGGAGAAGTGCCTGTGGTGCTTCATACAGCAGAAGCTCTGTGTGCTTACAGCAGAAGTGCACCTTGAGTCTCACTGCAGCTTTGCCTGACATAGTCCCCAGCCAGGCAACGTCCTTCCAAAGTTTCTGGCCCAGATCTCATTCATTCCTGGTGATGGAACAGCTTCCTGCACTTAGGACAGCTTTTCCCTTCATCACCACCTTAAGGGACCTTGCCCTTAAATTTCCAGCAGGGAATGTCAGACTTCCACAAGCTCTCCCTACCACAGCCAGCCCTCCCACTCCTAAGGAGAGGGGTTTAAAGCCACGGGCCCTGCCCACAGCAAGCCCATCCTGCCCTTAGGGTGAACAAAACCATGTCCATGACTTCCACACACCACATTCCCCAGCAGGTTTTGCCACAAGATGATGGCGTGTCCCTGATAAAAAACCACTTTATGTCACAGAAACAATGTAACTGCAAATAAAGGTCAAAAGACCACACAGCATTTACAAAAAGATATACTGAAATCCCTAAATCCCCAAATTGTTGGGCACATGCAGTGACATGAATGGCTGAATCACAATTTATGAGTCTTAAATGCATGAGATAAGCTCCAACATGCTTGTATATAATGCTGGTGTATAAAAGTGATTTTCTTGTCAAATGCATTAGATTTGCTGCTTATAGGAAATAATGATTGAACTTCTGCTCATACTTTTAAAAAGCTGAAATATATTGGGAGATGTGATATTGTGTTTGTGTGGCTGCAAAAGTTATTTATTTGCCAAATATTAAGGGATGTGTTTCTGGACAATTTAACCTAATACTAAAGAAGCGCATTACATTTACTTTTTTTGCAGCAAGTTGGTAAAGAAAAAAAAAACAAAAAAAAAAAGGAAACCAAAACAAGTCAAATGCATACACATGCTGTTCTGGAGTATTTGTTCAAAATAATGAGCTATTCCCATAGAAGAATTTATAGGTATGAAACAAGCCATACACTGCAATTTGCTGCATGGCAAACCAGTTACTGATATTAATGCCTGCCTGGACAAAACTTATTTAACTGTTGTGAATATAGAAGTAATTTGAAAACGTGGGGGGTTTCCCCCAACTCCCCTTCATAAGATGTGTGCCAGCTTAGACTGAGACATTTAAAATTTCATCTGGTATTGTAAAAACTGCTCTATTTTCAAAATTATTGGCAGTCTGGGACTCCTAAGGCAATAAAAGCTACAAATAACACTGCATTAACATTTGTTCTCAGGGCAAAGAACCAGAGCCCTCCCAGTAACCCATTTTCAAATATATTTTAAGTGTATCTAGGAACTCCATTTGCCTTTAAGAGTACATCAGATACTTCAAAAGCACAACCCCTTTGACAATGCTGCAAGTCGAATAAGAAATGCTGAAGATCTTTTCACTCAAAGCTTCTTTGAAAGGAGCTTAGAGGGCTTTCAGTTTCCCTTTTGCTTTCATAGAAAGAAGACAGGCCTCAATTTTCACGTGTGACTAGTAGTTTTTGGATGCTTACCTCCAGATATTTTGTAAGATGTGATTTTTGAGAAGCTTAGCACCTTGTGCACACAATAATCCTTTTTTAAGGCACTGAAACCAGACTATTTTGAAGGCACAACAAATCATGGGCCCTTCCTGAAAATTTAGCACTGTTCCCCAGCTTTTACCTATTCTACTTGTTTCCCATTCCCTGACATTCACCATCCCCTATCACATGACTCTTGAAATTCTCTCCCTGGCACCCAAAACAGATGTCCTTCACTGATAAGAAATTAAAGTAGTCCTCTCTCCACTTAATATGCTGCTTTCCCCCCCAGTCATACCTTTAGAGCTGGTCAACCTTTGCCTTCAAGCTAATCTTGTCAGAAACACTCTTGTTTTGCAGATCACAAAAGCTGGGCAGACACTGGTGAAGAGAGCACGTGTGGCTCTATCAAACCCACAGCAGCTGGAGTTCCTCAAAACTTCAGAAGAGTTACCATGCAAATCTATAGTATTTTCCTTAAAAAGATGAAATCCCATCCTCCTTTTTTTTTTTTTCTTGACAGTGAAGACAAAACCTCTTGTCGTAAGTAAATCACTCCCTTCCAAAACCAAAACTCATTCTGGTATGAAGAACTGCTGAAAAAAGGCACCTGAGTCAACCACCTTCATTCACGTCTTCAGTTCTTTCCCCTTCAAGGAATACATTGCATAAATGTATTTCTGCTTGAGAGAGAACAGTCACAGCCACCCAGAAGCTGCACAGGTTCTGCATTTAGGAGCAGATATGGATCCAGCCAACCCTGCAAAGCAATTCTGGCTAACTGGGAAATGGGATGGAGAGCAAAGCAAAGAGACTGTACTGCTCCCTGAAGGTATGGACCGCACAGCTGGGTGTGCTCAGATCTGCAGTCACTGCTGGCATGCAAGTAGGGCTTTTTTTTCCTTAGCTTATCCTCTTTCCTATGAAGAACCATTGTAATTCAATGTGTGCTGATTTACAAACCACCCCAGCCAATTCTGAGTTATTGAGGACCAATTAATTTACAGCAGTACTTCTGAGTTTTGACAGAATCCAGGAAACTTCTTTCCTGGCGACACAGACAATGGACAAAAGATATTTGCCCTGGGACATTTTGTCAAGGAAAAACTAAAAAAAAATCCTGTCTGCAGGCATGTGAGTATAGCATGTTATACAGCAGGACTATTACTCGCTGAGTACAGTTAGTGAGAGTCTGAGAAGTGAACACACCTCAGACAAATGGTAGGAAATCAGACTGAAGCTCACTAACATTTTGTAGAGAGTTAAAAAACATCAGTCACTTGACAAGTCTGTTATCAGAAGAAAAACACTTCAGTACTTACAGTGTTAAAGAAAGGGAAAGGGAAATACTGGCTACCAAAATGAGAATAAAAGAATTTACTGTCTCAGCTTGTGCACACATTCTGCTTTTCACAATACACTTGATTTTCTCTTTCATTTTTATGCTTTACTAAGGGTCAAAGCTTTGTGTACATGGCAAAACTAAATCACTGCTGACAAACGGGTGAAGCCGAAGGCTATTTCCTTTGTCTACACTTGTAAGGAGAGACATCCCCTGCTCTGGTTCAGCTGCACCCTGTGTTGTCAACAACTGTCAGCAGTGGTTGGATTTAGTGCATCAAGGAGAGCCCAAACAATTTGGAAAGAATGATTTAAGATGAGTGGGTGCCACCCAGCTCCTCCAGAACACACATGCAGAACAGCCAAAGCAAGAAAAACATTTAAAAATTATTAGGAAAATGAACAGTAAAAACCCACCAGATCTGGCAGAGGGACTGAAAGCATCTGAAGTTACTTAAAAGTTGTAACCAAAAAAAAAAAAAAACCAAAAAACCAAACCACAGCTGATTTGTCAGTTCCCTGACTTCCAGAATTCCCCATCTCTCCATCACTTTGTCAGAGGAGTCTGTTATAAAGAAGCTAGTGAGAATATCAGTATCATCATTTAATTTATTTTAGATGAAAGATAATCACAAGCCTTATGAACTGGAAGAAGACCACCATAGCTAATTTGAAAGGGACTCTGCCACTTGCCCTGTAGAAGGCAAACCTAATTAATGAAGATTGTACTGGTGGTGTCTTCCATGACTTTAAATCATGTCACTATTCCCTCTCACACTTTAACAGCCAAAAGAATTACAATCTTCTTGGATTAATGCAGTACACTGTCATTAGGCTGGCAATTAAATCCCTTTTCTGAGATTGTGTGATCTGAGTCACCAACATCTGCAAATATCTTTACATCTTGTGTAATAGCTGGCCTCAGATCTTGATACACTGAAGTAAAAAGGCCTTTTTAATGCTTCCCACATTATTCTGGACTTACAACTCCATGATGACAGCAGCTTCTCAAAACAGCCCATGAATCAAATTTATTACCCAGTTTGTCATGTGGGATTTTCTTAATGCTAAGCCAATAGAGCAACAACAAATCAAGGTCAGTGTTTATACTGCGTGAATAAAAATTAACCACATGCTCAAAAACATTTTTTTGACACTGAAAAGGTATTTGGTCTCAAGGATTTTTGACATATGCAGCATTCACCAGCTCTTCTGCACATCTGGGAGCATCTGAGAAAACACTTCAAGCAAAATTTCCCTCTCATGCCAGTCTGTCTTGACTTAAAAAAAAAAAGAAAATCTGGCAGCCGTTCTACTGCTTCCAACATCAGTAGTCACACATGAGAAAGACAATCCCATGGCAGGATGCTCATCCCAGGAATTAATTCAATCCCAAACAGTATCATTCAATATTTAAACAAATCAGTGGTTTCCAAATGATGGTTTAGTGGTAAAAGCAGCAGCTCACGAGACCTTTTTGCAATAGAGGTCAGAAATGAGATGGCATGGTACGGGCTTTGAAAACTAGTCTAGCTCTACAAATCCACTGAAGTACTGCCTTCTCCAGCCATAGAAGATGTTAAGATAAGTGTTTCCTTCCTTAAATTAGAGCCTAACTGTGGGGCATAATAAAATGTATGCTATACAGACCTAAACAAGGAATGCTACCTTAAAAGCTTCAGTAATCTTTTACTTCTCTGAGAGCTGCTTGCAGCACTTGCCATTCCAGAGGAGCAGCCGCCTTTTACGGCCAGGCCTCCTCAGGCACAGCCCACAAACACACAGCGTGACAGTACCCGCAGTGAAAACCCGGGGACTTGGCTTGCAGGGCACACCCACAGGGCTCCTGTGCCCTACAGAGGCTGCTCTGCAGGCTGCTGCAGGCCACCCAGGGCCACGCCGAGCCAGCCCCCGCGTTCCCGGTACACGGCCCCGGCCCTTGCCCGCCCCGCACCTCCTTGATGCGCTTCACCAGCGCGTTCTGGTCGAAGGCCACGGCCTCTGCACACTGGTGGAGGTGGTCCTGGTAGCGCAGGCACAGCTGCAGCACCTGCTGCGGGTCCAGCTTCTCCAGCTTGGCGTTGGTCGGAGACGTCTGCCCACTGAGGAGTCCTACAAAGCAAAGGAAGGCCCAGAGTTAGTCTGACTGTTCATACAATTAGTTCAGCTGCAATCCAAGAGACAGCAGAACAAACCCAGCAGACAAGATTTATGACGGGTGTTGAAAAGCTAATTCAGAATCATTTAAGGATGTTTCAAATTTACAGCAGTGCATAGAACGGTTTGCCATAGTGCTTGGCCCTCCCTGGCAGAACCTAAACAGACTCTAAATGCAGGTCCATAACACACATCTCCTCCACAAGCAATCCTAAACTGTGAAGAATGAGCCCTCTCCTCATCTGTGTATGCCAGAAGAGGAAGGAGTTGAGATCTGCATTCCCAGAAGGGCACTGGACTCATACTATTTTCACCAGGCTCACAGCACCAAGACCAGAGCTCTAAAAATTCATTGGTCCCCCAAAATAAACCCGAGTAAACAAATGGCCTACCTTAAGTTAAATTATTAGGGGTGAAATGTCTGCATTTTGCCTACCTTGCCTTTTTTAAAGCTTCAGAACTCTTTTACCTTCTAAGGCTTTTCTTTACACTCTCAAAGACTAGCAATATACCTCTTTTTGTTTCTTTAATATGAAATTAAGATTCCTACCTACAAGCATGACCAGGTTTCACAAAAAGCTCACCAAAAAAAAAAAGACATCTGACTTAAAAGTGGGACACTGGTAATACTCAGAGGAGCAAAATTGCCCAGATAAATTTCTCCTGCCCATTGTGTGTTGCCTACATAGTGCAACTTGAGAATGTTTGCTGAGCTCAAGCATGTGTGTGCCACACTGACTGCCTTCCCCACAGCAGCCGGAAAAAATGACACTAAGCTCTCAGGCCATCCTTTTTTTGCCATTTCATTTACTTACTTTAATTTCATTTTCCTTCAGCATTAGCACAACTTTTTTCTTGTTGGGACACCATCTGTGACAAACTGCACATACACACAGTATGCTTTTCCCAAAACATCCATCAAGCTATGTAAACTGAATTCAGTGACTGCACGCATGTGCCCTCTGGGACTCTCATTTTACAGACAGGAAAAGACATTAAAACAGCAAATGTAAGCAAGTATCACAGTAACCAATTAAAAAGTAATAAATGCCAGTTATTTGGATTGGAAAAGCTCTTCTAAGAATGTACCTCAGTGGGAAATGGAAAGTATTTTGAATGGCCCCCATGCCTATTGGAAGCTGCAACTGGTGACATCGAGTTCGTGCCAAAGCACAAGAATAAGACAGAAACCAAGACGCAAGTCAGAAGCAGCTTATGAATACGAGCAAGTTACACCTCTTTGAAAACATTTGCAGACCAAAATAAAAACTAGGACAGTAACTTCATCAAATATGAAGAAGAAGCAGGTTTACATTTCATCAACACTCAGCATCTTATTCTTCCAGGATGCTCTCAATTGCTCTCTACACAAAACCTCATCATAAGAGATAAATAAAAAAGGTAATTTTGGTTAACTGATTTGTCCACTACAATTGTGTTGCCTCAGTCAAGAGGTCAGGAAGAGGAAACAAACACTTCACCATTTAGTCTCAAACCCCTGTATTAGCAACAGTCAAATTATTTTTTAGGTTTTGGAGGGAATAATCTCAAACAAAATCTTAGATTCATCAATATCAGTCGCAGATCTTTCAAATCTACTTTCACGTAAAGTACAAAACTGTGACAGGAACAAACCCACTGAAGGAAATAAGACGTTCTAGTGCTCCCTCAGTTCATGAATTGTGATCTTTTACAATATTATCTTGTCAGTATGAATGTTCAAATAATGTTGTCAACTTTTAATATACTGAATGTTCACATAGGAATGAAGAGTTCACCATACACCTGAGGCACTTATCCCGTCTCTGCACTGATCAAATACATGATGCTATCAACGTACTAATTTTCTTTTATTACTAATCTCTCACCAACTTCAAGAGGAAGAAGAAAATTAGACACTGTTTAAGAGATTTAATTAACATGAAGCATGTACTTTGGCCAACTTATGCTGCTTATGAGAATTTTGAAGTGGAACAGGCCAAGGACTGTAAAATGAGCTAATAAAGAACATGCTACTTAAACTCATGTACTTACAGCCTTGTACAGGTTACATAATGCTAAAAGAAAAATTAATAAACCTAAGCCTCTAATATCCTATCCAGAAAAACACGAGCTCGAGTGAAGGGAGACATTCCCTATTCAGCTGGAATTCCTTCGTAAGAAGGCAGAGGGGGAAATACAATCCAGTACAAATGTTTGGACTAAGGATAAAAAACAAACATCATATGCTGCTTAAAGATAGTCTGTGGTATTATTCTGGGTGATGCAGTAGGGAGAAACCAAAGGAGTTAGCTTCTCCAAAGATCTCAGGGATAACGCTGACTATGTCAGAGAACAATTTAGCTTATTTTCAACTTGCAAGAAAGGAAAAAGTACAGTAAACAACAGCCAAAAAAGGCCATGCAGCCTGTCAGAAACTCCCATTGTCAGAAAGTCAATCCACCATTTTTTGCTGCTCACTGTAACCACTTACTAACCATGCAATAAATATCAACATTTCTTACTAACATTTCCCTCTGCCCTGCTCAGGTGAGTCCCCACCTGGAGCACTGCATCCAGCTCTGGGTTCTCAGCACAAGACAGACATGGATCTGCTGGAGAAAGGCCACAGGAGGGACACAAAAATGGTCAGAAGGCTGCAACACCTCTCCTGTGAGTTAAGACAGAGAGCTGGGGTTGTTCAGCCTGAAAAACAGAAACCTCCAGAGAGACCTTATCATGGCCTTTCAGTATTTAAAGGGACTTGTGAAAAAGACAAAGAGAAACTTTTACAAGGGCCTTTAAGTGACAGGACAAGGGACAATAGTTTTAAACCAGAAGAAATTTAAATTGGACATAAGGACGACATGTTTACAATGAGGGTGGTGGGAAGTTGGATGCTCTATCCCTGAAAGTGTTCAAGGTAAGGCTGGATGGGGCTTTGAGCAACCTCAACTAGTGAAAGGTAGTGAAGGCTGTCTCTGTCCATGACAGGGTGGTTGGACTACATGATCTTTAAAAGTCCCTCCCAACCAAAACCATTCTATGATTTAATTAATTTGCTGCATTTTATTTTTTAGCAAACCTTATTTATATTATAATAATATAATGTATTAGTAAAAATCTCTCCTCTTGAAAATCGTTGCTTCCTTTTTAAAGCCTTGTCCCACATTTTGACCTCTCCACCGAACAGGGCCATCCCTCAGTGACTGGTCTACATGTGGTTTGTATGAGGATATGAGATCACATCTGTTGCAATAACATATTTATTAGGTCACTCCTACAAGTGCCAAAAAGGGGAGAGACAGAGGTTACTGAGTGGTTCAGGCTTGCTCCTGAAACATCCAGAACTTGAACCTGGCCACCAGAACATCTCAGAGCGAGCAACCAGCCACCGGGGTGCTATCTCTTCTGCACTGAGGAAATGGTGTTCCTGTGCCTCCTTCTGCGGGATTATTACTCCCCGGCCCCCCAAGAGCACAGTTCTGCTCTTAAATGAAAAGAAAACAGCATCAAGAGCTTTCATTTCTTGTTAAACTGAATACTCGTTTTTCAAGCTGCTGGTTCTCTTCCAAAGAAGGAAGCACACCAGGAATCCTCTGTGCACTGTCTGGAGCCTTGGGAAGAGGCTGCTTGGCACATGAGTGATACAACACACCCCAGCGTGACAAGGGACGGCAGCACGGGGGGTGTCGTGGCTGGGGAAGCGGGAACGGGAGAACGGGAGAACGGGAGAAGGCCTCCTGCAGAGCTCCAGTGCATGGACCAGAAGAGTTTGGCAAGTGCCAAACATTGCATAGTCCTGGCTATCCAATTACACCATAAAACAAGAAAGACCACAGACCACCTTTGTGCCTGCCATGATGAAGAGAAGTCAAATCTCCTACCTACTCTGACACATCTGGTCAGTAAAAAGCATGACCGGGAGGTGACAAACAGCAGCTGGGACAAAGAGAGTCACATTTCTAAAGCACAATGGTGCTTCAGAAAAAAACTGCTCAATATACCAAGTATGTCATGCACAGAGAAATATCATATATCACTACAAGGCTAGCTGACCCACAGACTTGACAAATCTGTTATTGTTTCCATATTCCTTGGCAAAGCAGAGGCATGTTAAAACCATTTTCCTCCTACTTAGTCATCTCCTTGTTGGTTCCAGGTCAACATACACGTCCAACAAATCACATCCTACTGAGCAGAAGAAAGCTGTTAGTTCAAAAAGCATTTTTATGACTAGAAGTTCTTGAAAAAAAGCTTTTCACACAATACTGATTCTACTCACATACAGAACACAGTACCCCACCATAGTTACGTTCTGCTGCTTTAATGAGCAATCCCAACAACACCTTGAGTGCTTTCCAACCTGAAAAGCATTAATATTTCTTTTCGACTTCTGTATTTCCACTTGTCAATCCCCTTTTCAACCACTAACAGCAGGCATTACAAAAAGAAAACCAATAGGTGTTAATTTATTATTACAGACAGCAAAGCATATGATGCTGTGGGGTCTTGTTACTAATTTTAAGGCCAGAAAGAGTTGCTGTCATCAGCTAACCAATCTTTCTGTGGAATGTAAGAGAGGACTTCAGAAGTTACACCTTCTTAAATCAGACCAGAAGTCTATCTTGCCCAGAATACTGCTTCCAACATCTGACAACAGTGGACATTTAGAAAAAAAACCCATCTCTTTCATGCCTCCCAAGTTATTAATAAAAATTTCAGGCAGAAAAGACTGTGCTCAGTGAAGCTGCTGATACTTGAATTTCACTAATCCTTTTTAAAGGGTGTACCTTCATCTCCACAATATCCTGTGACAATAAGTATGATGCCTATTTACAGAGCATGAAAAAAACCCTTCTCATTTGCTTTACGCTCTGTTATTGTGCTGTGACACAACAGAAGTTTGAGCAGGTTGTACTTCATTCCAACATCTTTCCAAGCTCAAAAACCCCACTGATCAGTCTCCTCTCCCACAGATGACTTTATCTCTTTGATTACCTCTGTAATACCTTCAAACGCCTCTAACCTGAGGCCTTACTTTCCTCTAAAAGCCAAGTCGATTCTTCTCCTGAGTATATTGGTCACACCTCTAAAAATGCAGTTGCTTTTGTGATTGCTACCCCTTTGCAGGACCTGCTAATCACCAACACCCTTTTAAGAGTGCGCATTACAGTGTATCGCACATGTCATCACCTCCTCCCCCAAGGTTAAATAAAGCATCAGATTCCACACCACGGTTAGCAACGGCTTGTCAGCTTTACAGAGGCACTCCTGATGCTGGTACCTGTTTCTGGAGGTTTATTACCATTTTTTCTAAAACCTCTTCTGTGAACACTTCTCCTTCATCCTTGTAAAGAATGATGCTTTTCTGAAAGTCTTCTCTGACGACAATCCCACAGACTCTCCATCAAGCTTCTAGAGAACCTAAAAAGCTTTTATTAAGTACATACAATTAGAAAGTCATTTTGAAGGAAATTTCTGTTCTGGTTTTCTGATTACTTCCTATTTAACCCGCTAAAGTTTGTAATCTTTTGCTCTCCTAACACAAGTTTCTTTTTGCTTGGGTTTGGGGTTTTTTTCAGTTTTGGAGTGTGGGTATCTTTTTGCCTACAGGTCCCTTCACACTGCTTTAACTACACTGTTTTTCCTTCTCCCATTCTTCAAACCCACCTGTACTGCCTGAAACTTATTTCAGCCATTCCCCACTTCTCTTGCTACCCTCATTTTTTAATGATATTCCTCTTCATAAAATTAATCCAAGACAGTAAAATTTTTGAGTTCTTCTATTCCTCATGAATTTGAGTTGGCTACAGTTACTATAGTATATAATAATAATGATAGATAGAGATATAATAGAGTAATTTCATTTACTATCATTAAGGCAACATTCGTTTCAGCTCAAAAAGAACTAGTGTTTTTCACTGGCGGGAATTTTTCTGTGTTCCAAGAGTATTTAAAAACAATCAACCCCACAATCTGCCTCATATCAAGCATTTTTAAAGCTCTTAGGTAGAAGCTACTCAGTCTGGTCAGCTTCTTAAATAAAGTCTTGCCTCAGTGGCCATGGATTAACCATGATAGTTGTCTTCCTTGTTGCTATTTGCATGGGGAGATTGTTTTGCCAGTACCTTCAAGATTCCTAAGTACCAAAAAAAGATCCACACAAAAAACAGATGAAATTACATCCCTAAAGACAGAGTCTTGCTTCTTGACTGTTGCTGCTTGCTCATGTTTGGAGGCAGCAGCTTGATATTAGCTGAAATAGAGAGCTCATCTCCATACATTCTACATGCAGAAGCACTTTAATACCACCTACTGAAAAGAAAGAATTGCACACCTATGTGCAGCAGAATAAAAGGTATTAAAATACTTGCACACAGATACGGTAATCAGATTGACAGGACTCTTACTGGCTAAATGCTTTGAATTCTACTTGTGTACTTCCTCTCTCTCATTCTTGAAAACTAAGAAAAGACTAAATTTTTCAGCAAAGCCTGAACAGTTAAAAAAACTTTTCTGAAGGTTGTTTTGGTTTTGTTGTGAGGTTTTTGGTGGTTTGTTTTTTGGTTGGTTGAGGAAGGTTTTGTTTGTTTGTGTGTTTTTAGTAACACCTGAGTTAGGAAACATAAACATTTATACACTTGAATTTTTAAAACTCAGGCCACCCTTAAGAAAAGGGCAATTAGTTGAAGTCAATTAGAAAGAAACTGAAAAATGAAATAAAAATAAAATCACTACTATTCACCCAGAAATCTTTAAGCTGAAATGCGGATGACCACATGATCTTTTTCTCAGAGCAGTTAATTTTCTGAAAATCTCACTGAAAAAATACCTTGTACTAAAACACATATTCACTCCAAAACAAAAGTTGGCTTTGTCGCCTGTGTATTTTCAATTCCTTTGAACTTTAGTGGGGGAGCACAGTGACTGTAGGCAAACTGAATAGCTATTGTGTGAGCAAAGAACACATTTGTATTGTTGCCAGGAATGTTGGCTGTAGCAGCACATTTTCCCTCTACTTTGGAGTCGGTACCATGTGACCGTTTACTTCTGCATGGGTGACAGACGGGCTGAGGACTCACTCTCCTCTTGTCCATCGTTTAAGAGGCAACTTTTCTGTCCACAGAGCTCAAATATGCTCTTTGTGTGAATTCTCCACCTGGGTCTCCTAACACTCTCTAAGTTATGGCCTGCAAGACATCAGTCACTGAGATATATAAATCACCTGCCCTTTTGTTCCTCCACCATGTATCTTAAAAAACAAACATTAAGAGGATTCAGGACATTTAGGCTTCTATAAAAGTGTAGATTGCTACAATTCTAAGACAAACCCCCACATTCTTACACATTTCCACCTACTGAGATCACATAACTTACATTAGAGAAACTTTGATTCAGAGGGGATTTTGCTGTTGTTATTATTATTATTATTATTATTATTATTATTATTATTATTAATGTTAAATAAGTATTTATTTGTGATACTTCTGCTCTCCTATGGAGGCTCATTTTGCTAAGCCTTACATTCTGCAAAGATATCTATATATCATTAGAGCTTTCTCTGTCACACAGGGATGGCCACACATAACCAATAACCTGCACAGAGTTTTTTGCACCACTGAAGTTTGCAGCTTCTCTCACATGATGACTTTTGCTCCATGATTTGTATAAGCCACACAGCAGTTAGCACAATGGAGCCAGATCGTGACCAGGACTTTGAAGACTGCTGAAAAACACAGGTGTCTCTCAGTGATACAAAAAATGCTTAAAGGAAACTTTCCATTTTAAAAGAAGTGAAGCTGAAAGAAATCAGAAATGCTGTCTCATTTAGATTGTTAGGAACCTGAATGTCCAAAAGGAGAAGACAATGCACCATCTGCATGTGCTCAGATTTCAGTCTGGAGTCACTTAAGATGTGCCTCTCTGCAAGTACAAGATTGCCCAGGGTTACATCTTCAAAAAGTTGCTAGAGGTTGCCACAAAACTGGAAGCTTCTTTTGAAGCTTCAGGTAGGGAAAAAGGTACACAATATACTCTGAAGAAAGCACACGGCTGCACTTTGTCAACTAAAAGCAGCCAAGATCCTACTCAGTCCATCTCCCCACTAACTTTTCACTTCTAGAGCACAGAACTAATATGGAAAAGAAGTGGTTTTGACTACACAGTTGCAATATCGTATGGCCAACTTCCTGCAACAGACCTCAAAGTATAAAAATAGACATAAGGGTGGAAAAAAGGACAGGGTTATTCACAGGGGAGTGAGTGACGATGCTCTCGTGCTATGCTATAAACTGTATCTGCTATGCAACAACCTTTTTTCCTTGAAAAAGCTTCTTTTTCCTTGAAAACACACCAAGAGAGACCCAAGAGCTACCATCATCTGATCATATACACACATCATATCCATGGGCTACAGCTGACCCTGTTATTCTAAGTACTCTGCAAACCCAAAAGCCAGAAGACTAACATCATCTTAAAAGATGAGGAATTGAGGCACCAAGGGATTAGAGGATTTATCTGAGACCACATGGAAGCTGCTGTCCCTTGGCCTGATGACTTCAGCGCCAGAACACTCCTCCCCTTCTCTGGCCCTCAAATACCGAAGGCGAGTGGGACAGGCAGCAGAGGAGCCTCATTTCCTACAGCACCACAGGGGCTGAGCACTGAGCATTGACACGGCCTCTCCCACACAGATTCTCAGACATCTAATAAAGGTTCATGAAAGCCAGAGCCAAATCAATGGCTTCTTCCTTCCGACTCCCAAATTCATGCTCCACGGAAGGGAAGATCCAACTCCCACCTTCCTCATCATGTGCCTCACCACAGCTCCTGCACAGAAAATTATTCATTCCACTAAAACCACAGACAACTAATCCTGTGGTTTTCTCTTTCCTCTAGGGTAGCAAAAGGAATCAGGGCACCAGGAGATCAAATACTAGAGCTAGTCCCAGAAGAGGCAGGAGAGAGGGAAGGAAAGGACAGAGGGGAACTTCTCTGTTTCAGCAGCAACAAGATGTCACTTCAATTATTTTATGCGTGCAAAGCCTTGAGTGAGTCTCAACTTTACATCCACCATTCTTCCTTAAAAAAATGGGACCTTAACTACCTTTTGTATCTCTCTCTCTCTGCAAAGTTTTCTAGGCTGTAGATGGAAGACAAATCGGACAACAGGATCAAATAAACTCAATTTAAATATTTTTTTTAAATCTATAAGCTAAAATCCATGCAACTGATTCTATGACTAGTACTAAAGATAAGCCTCACAGCAATCTTTATTTTATTTTAGGCAAAAGTGCATGGATATTCATCCACATGACACAGCCCATACCTGCAGGAAAAAAAAAACAAACAAACAAAAAACCAGTGTTCTGTGGTTTAGAGAAAAGGTGACATCTAAAATCACTTCTAAGCACAAGGGCACCCAAGTGAAGCTGGGGTACATTTGCTACTCCACAATAACCAGCCTGTGTACACACACTTACCCCAGGTAAATTCGGGGGGGGGGGCACATACACTGTGCTGCTTTCACCAAGAGCCCAGAAGTTTGGAGAAAATTAACAGGCAGCAATGTCAGTTTACTTTTGGGAATTTTCTTCAGTTCAGATGTAAATCTGAGAGTCTTGTTTGCAATTTATTTTCACAGCATGGCATGAAGCAAGACTGATAAACAGGCCATTTACTAACAGATTCAGCAAGTCCAAGATTTCAGTTCTTTTCCATGCATAGAGAAAACTGTTTTAAAAGTGGCAGAGAAAACCTTCACTAAAAGAATTCCTTTTATATAAGTAATAAGATCTGTTGGTGAATGTTTTATCAATACTTTATAATTGCAAACCAAGCCCAGTGCTGGTGCTGGTATAACCATCATTTTATATACATGAAACACACAGTTTCTCTTTGTTACTTATTAACACTTTTCACAGAATCACAGAATATTCTGAGTTGGAATAGACTCAAAGTGATCAGCAACTCCAACTCATTTACTTCCTATCAGTTTTGTACCAGCACAATACAGTGGACAGAACGATGGCATGCTGCCATAATAAAAAGAATTATGGCCATGTCATGGCCTTTGCCTATTTTTCAAGAGCACTATTTAAAATTTACATTAAAGAAGCACTGTCTGAAATATACTATTGGCACCTTCTGGCCACAAGTAGTAAGAACAGTAATTTATATCTACCATGTGCATTCAGGAAAATATAGCAAAGAACAAGAGTAAACTTGTAAATGCACAGAGTTGACATTTTCTACATTATCTTTTCTCACATGCAACCCAACTCATCACTCAGCAATTTTGCTAGCAATGTGGGCTGCCATTTCACATCCAGTTTTAATTTGGATGACACTTACTTCTTCTCTGAAGGCTTTACCAGCCTGACTTGAAATGGCTGTACTACTCAGGAGTAGCAAAGCCCAAGTGGGGCTGAGGAAACATATGAAATTTTGTAATCCATATATACATAGCTCATACAGCATATACTTTACAGAAATTAGGAAACTGCTCCTTACTTTCTTGTAACAAGTTTAACTGGATTCTCTTGGTTTTTAGGGTAAGTGGTTATCTTCTAAGAAGTCCAGAGGGAAACATGGAGCTGGCATGAAATTAAAACAACTAAATTTAGGATACTGAGATGACCTAAAAGCTGAGTTGGGGAGGGAAGCAGGGTACAACACGCACACTATTTACTTCTGACAGCATTTTTACAAAACTAACCATTCAGCTTGGAGGGCCTTATTATGGCACCTGAAACATTCAACAGTCACACAGAAGTAAGTGGCCCACTGTGCTCTGTATTACCTCTGTATTTATCATCTTCTGTCAAATACTGTCAAGTGGCAAAGTGCCTTGAAGAAAGACAAAGCACAATAAGGAATCCTTAGCAGGAAGTCTTTTAAAATTCCCAGAGGAGGGGGAAAAAAATAAAGCAAACTGCACCTCCTCAGTTTACATTCCTTTTGCACTTCAGTAAATGAACTCATTAGTAAAAATATTATGAAAGAGCATCATCTCACTATTAAATAAGCAGCTACTTAAGCAAGCTTTGAATACCTAATGACAACATTTGTGTGATCCTGTCCTTCTAGGTAACTGCAATCTAGGAGTACTGCTTTTACCAGCTGGAAGTAACAGCCCAGGGTCAGGAAGCCTGGGAGCTTCTTGAGCCTGACTCAAGCACGTGCACCACTTCTCTGCAGTTAGAGAGCCAGAATATAACAATTCATTCATTCCTCCACTTAACCCCCTCAAAACAGTGCAGCTGTAAAAACATCCCCCCCTTATTTTTTATTTTTCTATATACAGCCTGCTGATGGTGTGCTCACACACAGCATGAACCTATTTCCTATGTCTGTCATGGAAAGTATCAGTCATTTTACAGCAAAACTTCACCATAAAGCTTTTAAATACGTGGCAGGTGGAGTTTTGCTCATCCTGAATCACATCTCCCTCAAGGTACTTATAAGATCCATTGCAAGACCTATAAAGCCTGTCCAGCTGGAAAGCCTCCCAGCAGTTGGAAAAGTCCCCCGTCCCTGTTAAAGACACACTCTCAGAACTACATCTTGAGTAGATCTTGGGGTGCTCTGCCACCAAAAATGGAATTCACCTTGTTGCTCTGCCACCCCTCCTTGCCATTCCTGTTCCAGTTATGGTTCTCACTAAGCTCCTGCACAGATGGATTCAGCTCACCAACCTACCAGAAAACTACTGACTTGTCACTCCTGGAATCTCCTCATCCCACTGAGCCAGGCTGGCTCACAAGGGGTCCAACAAGTCTCAGAAGCAGCACAAAACAAAGCCATAGGTATGTCTTCCCTCCTCACAGCTGTTAGATCGACTCTTGCGCTCTGGGGATGATCTGGAGACAGAAAGACAGACATTCTTCCACAGTCTGGGGCAGAGTCTGGCATGCAAACTTATAAAAGCACCTCCCCAAGCACAGAATTCACTCTTGGCATCATCCTCCTGCACTGTGAGGGAAAGAAAAATGCATCATGTTATGGATATGTACAGCATCGGAATACCACCAATGAGAGTAATTATGGTACACGAGGACATACTAATACCAGATGCTCCTAATACTAGAAAATATGCACAACAGCCAAATAAAACTAAAAACACTGAATAGTTACTCAGCTGCTGAGTTTAATACTAATAGATATACATGCCCATAAAGCTCACTTTCTCTTCATTGAAACAACAACTCGGTTTGTGACACTGACAGCAATTAATTCTGCAGCTATTAGCAGAAAGTAGCTGTTCCAGACACTGTTTTCGTATCGGGTCCTGCACAAACATCTCCACTTCTGCAGTGATTTTAGCACTGCTTTTTCAAATGACACAAAAAACAGACTGAGAGGTAGATTTCAGTAAAGGCCATACCTTTTTTTTTGTAGGGGAAGAATTTTGATCATCTGGGAACCTGTAACCACAGGGGTGATAACAGAAGAACCACTTTTTGTTCTGAAATTATGAAGCATTTCTTGTTCTTACTAATATAAATACGTATCAACATGTTGACTCCACATCTCCACTCTAGCAATAAACGTCTAAAAGCAATACGAAAACAAACTGTGGTAGTGCAGATACATACAAATCTCTTCTTGGAGTGGGGAAAGAATAGGAAAACCAGCTCTACAGAAACATGAGCAACAGGAACATGTAACAGTATCTACCTCCTCAACTTCTTTAAAATTAAGGTATAAAACAATTTAGAACATGTTAGAACTTGAAAGTCCAGAGCTTTGACTTCTTAAGACTCTCTTAAAAAAATCACAAGAACCTTAAATGTTTTCATTCAACTCTGTAGTTAACAAATGTGTGATCTTTTTCCCCTCCTTATGACTTAGTTTAGGAGAGGAGGACAGCACTTGCAGCAGCAGTTAAATGACTTGTTTGATTTTGATAGCTTTCGGTAAAGGAGTGGAACATGCAGCAAACCTGATTGTTCTCCTTCCCAAGTTAAACTGCCTGCCCTTATCAAAGGCCCCAGCCAACAAACACAACAGCTTTTTCTTTTCCTTGTCCAGTGTGCCTTGAAGGCTGGGGCACTGCTCTTTGCTCATGCCTGGAGCTGAGTCACTGCAAAGGTCTCAAGTGTGCACAAGTCCAGTAGGGTCGCCCACCAGAGAACACTCCAATCCGCTCCATCAACACATCACTCCAATCTGCTCCATCAACACCATGCTAGACTTAGAGTATTCTGAATGAGACAGCATGGTCTAGCAGGAAGTGATCAAACTGAAAAGCTTCCAGAGGGTCACACATACCTGAGGGAATCCCATGCCAAGAGGGTCAAAGGTAAAGCTTTGCCTCCTTACACTGCCACAGTAGCCTGACAAGCCTGGCGGTGAGAGCAAACTGAACATGTTAAATTGTTAAACTGATTCACAAAGTTTGGGCTCCAAACAATCCAGTTCTTAAACCCTTTAACATTCTGAAAAAGAATGGCCCAACTTCCCACAAGTGCTCAGTATCCTGAAGGGCTGTTTGATAACCACACAAACACCTTAGAGATGTTGGATAGCCAGGTTGCTGATAGCAACCTATGTACATGGTGAAGATGGGGAAAGGGAAGGATACACAACACAAAAAGTACCTCACATCTATACTCCTGGAAGGCTCAGTACTGGCACCTATTCCAGCCTACGAATAGTTTAACTCTTTCTAGTTTAACTTGAGCCACTTTAGAAACGGTCTGCTCTGAACTAGAATGCATGAACACAGAGCAAACACCATACAACTCCTATTCTTGTTATATGTTTTAAAGTATTTTTTTTTAAATCCCTGTCACTTCTATGCTCTACAGGAGCATTCATACAGGGGATGAGCAGTAGATGTTTCAGTATAGACAACTCATAGATTAGATGCTGTTAAAGATTTCCCATGGTTTTTTTAGCTGTAGAAGATTCTTTGTTTTGTTTCTAGAAGCAGTTTTTTTTAGAACTGTTCTATCATTACATCCACTCATCATATCTACATCTTTTCTGAGGTGCTTTCCAAGACTGCTCACCTTCAAATTCACCAAATACCTATCAGTTGTTACTTCTTGGCTACAGAGTGGTCCCTGTTGAAAGACAGCTTTCACTGTTCTGCTGCCTATGTGATGCAAGTCTCTTTTTCTACAGAGAAAACTCTGCATTACTTGAAGCATAAAATATGATGAAGCTTTAAAATAAGGACATACAGAGATTGAGGGTGAGGGGATGTCCTCCTATTCATTGGCCAGGCACAGAAACTACCAGAGGTCACAAAAGCTGAACTTTTTTATTCAAGCAGAAATTCCCATTGAAGCCAAATGAGGTTTTGTTGAATGAGGGCCACAGGAATAAGCCTGTAGTACACTCTGGACTGGGAGCAAGTCAAAGCAAATTACGCAACAGCTGTCAGGAATCTGTGTACAGGTCTGCAGAGCCACAGTGCAGGAGGAGCCCTGGTGCATCCATAACCTTTGTCTATTTATGTCCCAGCACTGAGACCCCTTCCAACAAAACAAGCCATGCTTTAATATATTTTTATTAGAACAATTTATAGCAAACAGCGCTCTCCTCCTCTTCCTCTTTCCCCTCCCCTCCTTCCCACCCTTCCCTCTCCTTCCTCTTGCTGTGTTGTGCTGTTTGCGTGGAAAAAAACGAGCTCCCGCCTTTGCCAAGAGTGACATAAGCTCATTCTTATCCGGTGATGTCCAGCAGAATCTTCCTCTGATAAACATTTGCTCAGTGTCAGAGCCCCAAGGTTACTGGCTGCATTTTGTTTTCATTGTCATTTGTTTTCTGACACTTTGCTGCTCGTTATACATTAAAATCCTCCCCCCTGCATGTCTTCGACCTGGAGCCGAGTGAGGCCATGAACAGGACATTCCTTGCTGCTTACCCGGGTCTCCCACCACCCCCTCCCCCTCAAACAAGAGTCTGTTTGTCTCTGTGAACAAGAAAAAGCTGATACTGCAGAGAAGAAAAAATAAAAAAAAAAAAAAACCAAACATATGCAAACAAATTCAGGAGTGCAGACCTGTATCTTTTTAACCTTAGGTTTCTTCTTTTTTCTTTTTTTTTTACAGATTTTCTTATATCCTTTCCTAGCATGCTCTAAAATTGTTAACAGACATAGCTAATTAATGGGCTGGTGTACTTTCCTCCCACCTGATGAAGAACCTCAGATGTTTTCCTCTTCTCCCCTCCCTCCTTTATCCATCCTCTCCTCACAAGCCACCAGCTTTCTGGAGAGAAGGGAAGCAAATTATCTTTTTCCTGGCATGCTTCCCATACCCCTTACCCAAGCTGACATTTATCTGAAGTACTTCAACCTGTGCCTTCAGACAACTAGTGCTGAATGAAAGGCATTGCTGTCTGTCCCAGCAACATGGAACCCACAGACAATCTATTAAAGCAAGAAGGAGAGAAAATTTTGACAAAAACTAAAGGGCTGAGTAAAGCTCAAGAGCCCTGAAATGTCTAGCAGTGAATAAAGACTGGAAATACAGACCTTTTACCCTGAGTGGCTCTAACATACAACTCCATCAAAGAGAAGCACTCTACAAAAACTTCAACTTACAGACAATGGATACGTTGCAACTACAACTGCATCCCTCCCTGGGCCATCAGGGAGCAAGAAAAACCCATTTGTACAGTTACTCGGAAAGGTCTGCTGCAAATGGAAGATGTTCTGCTAGCACCAACCCACTGCCTCCCACTCTTCTAGGAAACTGATCCTAAAAGCTCCTCCAGTGTTCAGGAAAAGGTGGTAGCTGTTCTTAAAAGCTCGTGAAAACAATGGTCTTTTAGCTTATATGTGACAGAATGAACTCCAAGTACCTTCAGAAAGAAAGTGAAGAAAAAAATTCAGTTTTGAGTACTACCATGAACATATGCCAGCTGTACCAGAGCATGAGAAGCACCGAGAAAAAACAACACAGGAAATGACTCCCTGCCCTGCCACCGTAACTTAGAGGAGGCTGCTAGAAGGAAGAAAGGCAAGATGACAACCTGGCTTCAAACACAGCACAGGAATCCAGTGATTAGACAGGCCAGTCAACCTGTCCTTGGGCTCTTCAACCTTTCCAGTTCTCAGTGGTGTCTCTAATATCACTTGGATCCAACTGCTCTTGCAACTTCACAAATCCCAGCTGCCACAGGGTTACCTGCAATATCCTTTTACATAACAGCAAGCTCTGTTCTTCTGTAGTTCCCTTTATTATTTTTTTCTAGTTCATACAGAAAATGTTAACAAACAAGACAGTTCCTCCTCATCACCTGGTTTTTCTAAAAGCCTTGACTGCTTTCATGGAAGTAGGCAGAGTACAAGTAACAATCATAGTCAAGGTCAGGCAAGAAATATGTTCTCAAACCATGAGGAAGTAACATCCAGGCTCTCAAATTAACTTTAATCGACAAATGAGACATTTTTTAATATCGATTTTCAGTGAGAAGGTTGCCATCTTTCAGAGAGATGTTTTGGAAGATCAAGGTCTTATTTTCTCTTTTCATACCAGCTCTTTTGAAACTGTAAAATATTAGTAGCAGCTGAAAAATAAAGTCATAGAATACAAATTTTGCAAAGTAGAGCGCTTAATCTTATTGGGATCCCCTCTCTCTTTCCAAGAAGATGGCCAGCCTAAATAAATGAAAATTCTCTTCTTGCCTTGAAGGCCTGAAAAGATGCTACACCACTACTGCAACAGATTGCCCTCAAGGTTATCCTGTCCCTTTCCATGACTAAACAGACAGATGCACCAACACCTCACACAGAAACACTACAAACCTGTAACATGAACAAGCATGCCATAAAAACCCTACACAAACAGAAACAATACACATCAGTCTTAAAATACAATTTCAAAAAATTTCAAAAAAAGACTGATTTTCCAGAATACACAAAGAACATTTTTAGCACAAAATTGCTTACGAGCATTTGCACTGAAACATATCTTAACACAGTGTCCAGACAGAGCTTGGGTGGAAAAGGGGGGAATGTTTTTGGAGGGACAGAAGCACATCCATTTGATGCTACCTCATCAGTGGTTGTTTCGCTGTCCTAAAGGTGAAACGAGCCTTGGCTGACAAGTAGGGATGCAGCTCCATAGGAAACCTGGGTGCCAAGTCACACCTGTGCTCATTTTAGGGTTGAGCTCTTTTCTAGGGTATCCTTATTTATGGTATTCGAAGTATGCGACTATTTCCAGTACCCAGAAATAGGATGTTTGGTCACAGAAATACTGACAGGAACACAAATTCCCAAATGACCTTGACTATAATTAACCATCTAATTTTAGTGGCGTTTGGCCAACTGATACCTCCCTGGCTGGTTTGTTTCAACAGACAGATTGACTGCAGAATTTGCCAGAGCTGTCCTCCAGTAGGATACACCCCAGGCAATAAGGGAGGTGAGAGTTGCAATACAGGAATTCATATGCCTGTGAAGAAAATAAACACTTTTTTTTCACAACAGGAATTAAAAAACATATAGCAGCGCTGTCTCAGGGGTTTAATTAGCTTCAAAGGAACGCTGATAACAAGACATCTTATCAGAGGCTTTGCTTTCAACAAAACCAATTAGCATCAATTGAAACAAAACCAGCTGAGATAAACGTGTACGTAACATGCATAACCTTGAGGTCCACAATGCCTAATAATTAAGTATTGGATGATTTCCCATACTCAAGAGAGAAAAGTTTGTATAAATCAACAATTATCAAAGGAAAGTTGTTCTCCTATGGGGACAAGAAGGGTTTGAATCCAGTACATTTATTTCAGCCAGTTGTCCTTGTGAAACTGAGCCATGGCACGGCTCAAGTTTTCTGTGCAGCTTTTTGAGATCTCCAAGCAAGTTTGTGAACTTTTCCTTCTTTAACATTTTGACTTACTTTCCTCCAAAAATCAGTCCACATTTCCAAAGTCTCTTATGCACAAAGGAAAAGCTAAGCCACAGCTCATTAGCAGAATTCCCACCCAAAGCTGTACTTATCCACCTCCTTTCCTCTCCCGGCTCTTTTGAAACCTTCTGTCTCTGCCTCTGCATTACTATGTCTTTTTAATCTCCTATTTCCAGAAATATTTATCTGGACCTCTTAATTAGCAATGGTTCGATGGGTCCGTCCTTACTGATACAGATTTTAACTTCATACAAAGTGGGCTGCAGAAAAGTGAGGTGGACTGAAAACTGGCTGAGCTGCCAGGCTCAAAGGGTTGTTATAAGTCGAACGGAGTCCAGCTGGAGGACAGTTACTGGGGGTGTGACTCCAGAGTATGATGCTGGGGCCAGTACTGTTTAACATGTTTATAAACGACCTAGATGAAGGCACAGAACCCCCTCAGCAAACTTTCAGATGATACAAAATAGCTGATAACACCAATGCCATTCAGACACACCTTGACAGGCTGGAGAAACGTGCTGATGGGAATCTCACGAAGTTTAGCAACACTAAATGCAGAGCTCTGCACCAGGGGAGGAGTCACTCCCAGCCCCAGCTCACGCTGGGGGAGAGAGCAGCCTCGCACTCACTGACAGACAGCAAGTTGAACATGAGCCAACAGCAAGCTTCTGCAGCAGAGGCAGCAAAGAGACCCCAGGCTGCACCGGGAAGAGCTGCCAGCAGATCGAGGGAGGTGGTCCTTCCATTCTGCCCAGCACTGGAGGAGTCACAGTGCTGTGTCCAGTGCTGGGCTTCCCAGTACAAGGCAGACATGGACATGCTGGCAGTAAGTCCAGCGAAGGATCGCGGAGGTCATTAAGGGGCTACAAATCTGTCCCACAAGGGAAGGCTGAGCGAGCTGGAACTGCTCATCCTCAAGAAAAAAGGCTTGGAGGGGAATCCCATCTACAACTGACACCTGATGGGAGGCAGAAAATAAGGAGTCAGGCTCTTCTCAAGTATGGAGTGAAAGGGTAAGAGGTAGTGGACAAAAACTGAAACACATAAATATAAGCTTCTTTTGGTTTTTTTTCACTATGAAGATGATCCATCAGTGGAACAGGTACCCAAAGAAGAATCTCTGCTATTCTTAAAGAACATTATAAAACTTCTCAGAACATTTACCCCTTTCCAGTAGGATCATATTGTATCCTTCTGACAAAGAGTACACGGAATTGCTACCAGAACAGGACTTTTAACTTACACCCAGCTCTAACTTAGTGTTTGCACTCTGCCTCTTTTCTCCCCCTTGGTTAATGCAAACTGATCAAGTGCAGCCTGGGTTAGAGAAGCAGCAGCAGCAGCAAGGAGCATATCATTTGCATTCTGGTATACAGCCATCACTGCCTGCGACCACAGAATGCACATGTTTCTTATAACATGAAGGAATGCTTCTGAGAGCGTTTCAAATTCATTCATGGGGCCAAATTCCTTTCTTAGTTACTGAAAAATGGAGCAAGCTCACTGTGGTCAGGACACGAATTTCAGGCTATTGTAATTACTGTACATGTGCACGTGTGCACACACCCATCCCACGCGTTGAGATTCAGTGCTACTTCCATAACTGCACTGCAAATTTCAGGACAATGCAGTATTTTTTCTTTCATTAGCATTAGCAAAGTTATAGGACTATCTCCTGTACTTCTAGACATGCTGGCTGCAGAGAGCTTGAAAACACATGTTCTTCCCATATTTCTCCATTTGCCTTCTGATTTTTGTCTACAAAGCAAAATGTCTAAGTGGCAATTTTTGTGGTTAGCATGCGACTCTTCAGTGCTTGTGGCTGACAAAGACAACTGTCATTCAAACAGAACACTTCAATCCACATCAGGTCTTTCCTTAGAGAGAACTAAGGTAAACACAGGCATTTCAACTTACAATTTCTGTGATGCCCACGTAAGTTCTTCAAAATCATGCACCATCATCATCCAAACTTGTTGTACACAAGAACACTCCCCCGAGGTCACACAAGAGCAAGCCACAAATCCCCCTCCTGCAGGAGTCATGCACCTCCTGCCACCTGCACCCACTGGCTTCAAGAATCATGCAGAGCTTGTCTTTTCAACAGGAGCAGCTTCACCCTCCTCTCTTCCAAGCGAAGGGCATGAAGCCCTGCTCTGGTCCTCTTTACCAAAAGCATTCCAAGCTCTACGGCTGAAAGCCACTCCTTTGCCTCATTTAACCCAACCTCTCCCCTCTCAGAGCACACCAAACTTCACGGCTATTTATCTCCAACCTACGTATACTCAGTCTTTAAGAATGCACTCTCCTCTCCACCAGACTAACACCACAAAACATGTTTGGCAGACTCCACTGGTTTTGAGACCACAACATGGTCATGTCTCAGTAAAATTTAAAAAGGAGAAGCAAGGACTTTAAATGTTTTGCAATAGCACCATCATCTCTGTGCATGCTTTAACCAGTCTGTCCTGGTTTAACCAGGTGGGGCAGGAGTTGAGGAGTTTTGCCTGCATCCTCCAGGTTTCACTGCAAGAGTTCCATTCGAGAGAGTGATGATCTCAGCAGAGAACCTGGAAGAGAGGAAGCAGTTTGCATCCCAGATGTTAACCTTCACCCAGCCACTGCCAGACACCGAGACGGGTTGGAAACACAGGAAACCACAGGGCAGAAAACCCTTACTCTGGAGAAAGTAATCATTTCTCAACTATGACTGCAGCACAAAAATCACAATGTAAAGAAACTCAAGTTTCTTTCTTTAATGATACTATATTGAAGGCATCAATGTCTTTGACTCACGTCACTGAAATGATTTAAAAAATGGTGATTTTCCCTACAGCTGAATGTCAACTTCTCCACAACCATCGGACCATATGCTGCAAGGCTTCATTCATTCATTCATCCATGGTGCTGTGCACACCCTGAAATCCTGGAAGTTTCTTTCCATCCTATTGTTATTTCCTAAGGAAAACTTTTAATAGTGGTAGAAACATGGTGTAAAATCCTACCATTTAACTATCAAGAAATTATATTGCTGCTATAGAAAACATTAATGAGCAGCCCTTGACAATATCGCTGCTCTTGTTTGCAACAGGATGAAGAGGATGAAAACTCTGTGCTTTCCATTTTTATCCAAAAGCAATGGAATTAACCCATAGGAAGTTTTTTTACTTATTTTCTTTTCTCTGAAAACTGGCAGTAAAATAAATAAATCAATAACCTCTTGCAGACGAGGACAGTTCATGGAAACCTGAGCTCAAACACTTCAAGTAAGGGTATAAACCCCTTCCAGCTTGTTTCTGCTGTGAATTTGTTTTCAGGATTGCTGGAAGAAACATTGTATTTCAGCATCCAAGGCAAGCCAATTTAAGCCAAAGCTGCTGTCCTACATCCCCATACACAACCCAAATACATTATATTGACCTCTCCTTTACATCAGTGTTGCTTTACGGCTAGGTGGAAAGCTCGTTCAGGGAATGAGATTGAGAGAAACCAGTGTTATTTTAGACAGGCTAGGGTTAAGTTTTCAGTTGGCTCAGCTCCCTGTCTGGCTGCATGAGAGGCAGGGATAACACAAGGGAGTAGGGAAAACAAGACTGCCTTCAACCAGCTTTAAGCTCCAACTGAACTTGGCGAGCCCGCTGGAACATCAGGAGATTAAACCTGCTGTGCTCATGCCACTCCCCAAAGACCACTGCAGTGCTTGAGGTGTGTACAATGTGCATGTTTAAACCTAAAAAGCTTTGTGAAGAGGTACGAGTCAATGTTGAACAAGCAGGCAAAGCTACAAAGCCCAGTAGAGTCTCTTGCAAAAGACACAGGCTGAGGTCTGGGGGAAGTGCACAGCCCGAGCTCAGGGACACACTTAACTTTATTAGCTGAGAATGATTCTGCCCCAGTGCTCCGGTTTGAGACTCCCTGACACTGCCTTGCACTGCCTAAAAGTTAGTCCCTAACACCCAAATCGACTCCTTCCCAAGGCAGTTTGGGTATTCACAGCAATGGGATTACTGCTGAGGGTGTACGTATCTTCCCTTACCAAAAGCAGCCCTCCCCTAAAATGTATAAAACCAAGAGGTTGTAATTGCATTGCAAGCCAAACCTGCAAATTGAATTTTCCCAGTTACCTAAAAGCCTCAGGCGTAGTTTTCAAAAAGAGAACTGCCAAAGTGGAGCATAACTAGAGGACTGACTAGTGCCGCATCGCATCCTAAGAGGAATTAATAATATAAATCACATTAATACTCCTTAATAGGAATATTAGCAGCCCAGGAATCAGCAGAGGACAGGTAACCTCGCTTGATACCTAGAAACCACCACAGATCCAAAAACATAAGGCTTGAGACTCCCTCCAAAACGTTTGGTAATCATTTATTCTGACAACTCCCTCTATTCCTAACCCCTAAGCAAACATCCAACTCCTTTTTGAACCTTGTTAAATTCTTGGCCCCAGCAGCATCCTGTGGTTGACTGTTCCAGCATCTAATTGCAATTCCTAACTTCTGGAGCCGCCTGCCGCGGTCTGTCTCACTTAAACACTGAGCCCACTCCACCCACGTGCAAGCAAAGAATGTTCCTGATAATCCTTTTGAATACATCTGCTTCAGAGCAGAGCACTGCCTCAATGCAGGTCTGCACCAGGCCTCTGAAACCCACATACTAAACTGCCAGGAACTGTGGGAAGGCCAGAAGGAAAAAGCCTATGGCAGACTAATCCCTGCAGCAATATTTGGAAGAAGCGTTTAATCACTCTGCTAGGGAAAAATAAATAATGCAAAGGCAGGAAACAGGACAGCTGAATAAGAACAGCAAGATATTCAAGCAGTTAATAGCAAGGAGATGCTCTAGTTTCATCAGAGAGCACCTGAATTACAGACTGTGCTCTTGTAACACATCAGTCCCTCGAAAACACAGACCAAATGTGTCAGGCACATACACAGATTCATGTTGTATCATCTCCTCCCTTGCATCCTGTACATCAGGGAGTCCAACTGTACTGGCCACTTTCCAGAGTGAAATCATATACTCTGCTATCAGCACTATGAATTTATATTTTCAGAAAATCCTGATGTCATAGCCTGAGAGCAATTATCAATGAGGAATTATTGATTTTAATGTCAAGATGTGCAATCACTTAACAGGGGGAGAAAGAGAAGAAAACAGCCAAGAATGAACAGGCTATCCAATGACTTTAAAAACAAGAAAGAATTAATAAGAGTCTTTGATATCCAGAACAACTGCAGTCATGGCCAAAAAAAAAAAAAAAACAAATTTTATTCCACTAGGGACTTATTGTTGGGTCCAAATTTCTTACTGTAGTTTGTTGATAAAAATCAAACAGTTCAGCTAAAATGGACAATATACATGTGGCTGACAATATAAATGGCAGAAGTGTGATCTACTACACATATTTTACTTAGCAAATGCTGCAATCAGATGTGGGAGATATGACTTCATCTAAAGGTATGGATGCACCCTGGAGTTCTGAGCAGGAACAGCACAACGTGTGTGCCATGGGATGCCCGTACACACCTGCCAGGCTAATGCCATCAGGGAGCTAAGTCCTCTGTGAAACCTGATTCTCAGCAAGAGAAAAACAAGGAAAGCTCTTTCATCACACCTGGAGACCACGGTTTCATGGCAGGTTAGGTGCCAGTGTGTTTCAGCACATCACCCAAACAAGCGCTGGCACCAGCACAAAGTAAAGGGGAAGGGACTGGGTCATCAAACAGCAACACTCAGTACCAGGGAAGCAAAGCCTTGGCATGAAGCTCTATCAGCTCCCTCCTAATGGTTCATCACTGTCACAAAGGGGTGGTGGCCCTGCATTCACCTCCTCTCTTGTACCAACCCTGGCACTTGTCTGACAGAGCAACAGACCAAAGTAGTTTATTAATGGTAGAAAATCAACCCGGCACAAAAAGAGTTCTCTGTCGTGTTAGCAACACAAATCAGCTTCACACAGGGTCAGATAAATGTCAGACTCGGTGAGGATGGAGGGACATGCCAAGGAGGAATGTGGGTGGGTGTATTCTCCTCCTTGGACAGGAGGGAGCTATTACATCAGCTCAAGCTATCCTGCATACCCCGAGGAGCCAGACTGTCTCACTTTGCCTTGGAGGGGACATCAGCCTCTCTTCGTCAGCCTCTCCACGCAGAGCGTTCCAGTTATGTACAGCACCATTTCAATGTTCTCCCATCCATCAGCACAGGCAAATGAACCCTAGGTACAACCTGCACAGAAGCAGTGAACAACAGTCCCCATGGTACCCATCCTACAGGTAGAGCCCAAGCCAAGCACTTTCCTCACACAGGCCAGAGAAATTTTGCCTTCTGCAAGCTTTCAGACCAAATACCCTTTAAACCTGCAGTTCTTCAGTGATTGCCTCACTTTAATACAGAGCTATATGATTGCAAGGCAACAAATGTAATTTTGATAGGAATCAAATGTTCATCTAAGAAGGAAAAAAAAGGAAAAAGGAAGCAGCGTGTTTCCTTATTTTACTTTTCCATATCCTCTATGAGGGCTAGTTTACCAGATGTGGCCAAAAACCAAAACTAATGCATCAGTCTGATCCCTCTATTAAGAAATTACGAATCTAGAACATTTCTGAGCTATATTCCAGGCATCCTCTCCATGCAGGGAGATTGATTCAGCCATGTATTGGATAGGCTGCTCACTCAGATAACAGAGAGATTGTATTCACTTTGCAGAAATAGCTTCCTTTCAAAGACATCAGAAGACAACTATGCAATGACTGTTTATTTGCATTTAAAGCAGGGGACAGTGAAAATTCAACTTTGTGACTGTGTTTTTAACATTCACTGAAAAGGGACAGATAGTCACTGAATAAAAGACTGCAGTGGTTTAAGATGTTCACAAAGCGTTTTTTTCCTTTGAATTTAACTCTTCCCAGAAGCAAAGACAGGAAAGCACAGCACAGGAGTCACCTTTATGTGTTTCAGTGTACAGTCCCTTGCCATGTGACCCCTAAGACAACCAGCAGCGTAAAGCACTGGAAGCTCCACATTGGCAGCAACCCAAGACACCAGAGATGCCTCCACTACTGGGATTCCACAAAGGGGTCTTTATTTTAGGACTGTTTAAAGACAGTATTAAAACCAAGTATCCAAAACCCAAAGAATCCCAGTACCCCTAATTACTCTTGAAAATATTACAATTTACTTTTACAGTAAGCTTGTACACAAAAGTCTTTTGAAAATCTCTTTCTACGAGGAACGTACATGTCTAGCTGGCAACAAGGCTTACTCCTACTAATACCTCAACAGCCAGAACTAGACAAGCCATGGAGTCTTGGCTCATCTGCTTCCCTGCAGCGTTTCATCCAACACACGTGTGTGTGTATAAATATACATGGATATGCACACACGTACACACACACACCACCCAAGATGCCAACATACCAAAAAAAAAAAAAGAAAAAAATCAAACAGAGATATGTCAATGCTTTATAAGTCATGCCACCTGAGGAACATGTTTCTCAATACAGAACAGCTTCCTAACACAAACCTATGCTTATTACCCCAAAGCACAGGAGTTAAGTAAAACCCACTTCATAGAGTTTTAAAAAATCCGGTAGCTCCAGCATCACCTTTAGGCAGCATCATTAACTGTAGAACAAGAGCATGCCTGAGGGCAAGCGTATTTAGTATCATGCCAAACTCCTCAATGACACCTCAAAAGAGCAGAGCTCTCTGGGGCTACAGCAATTAATTGCCTTCTACATTGTAAGAACAACAACAACAAAAACCTCACAAAAAACAACATTTTTTTTTTAAAAAAATCAGTCTAACAATTTTTTCCCCTTTTCAGGTTTGGGCAATATGCCCTCCTGGACAGAAGAGATCCCCTCAGTATCTTTACAGTGTCACTTCACAAGAGAATGAGAATGTAAGGCAGTGAGCCCATCTGTACATTTTCCAACTGGTTAACCCCTACCCACATGCAGGCAACAAATGTCTTCAAAATCTTGCAGTCTTTGATGGCATAATCCTACTGCGAGGGCTTTTCAGTGAAGGCACAACAGTGTCCTTCCAAGGACAAGAATACTGAGATGACCTTCCTAGCTCAGCTCCAAGTCAAAAGCTCCCACAGTGAAACTCGAGGCCATTTAGAACATTAGGCCCATTGTTAAGTGGCTTGGTCTTTTGCCTCATGGAGCATATAGTTAAAGAAGAATAAGGCAAAAATAAAATGTTGGCACTGTCATTTGTCTCACTGCTTCCTAATGTACAGAAGTCTTGATGATACATTTCTGCTTAATGGTAAATATTTATGAAAACCAAAAGCAGCTACTTAACTTTTTTGCTTTTCTACTCTAGTCAGAAATCCCAGGTCTCATTTCAAAGGCTCGCTGCTGAAACCAAAGCCAAAAAGTAAACCTAACCCAACAAAACCCAACAAGGCACCTAATCTGGTAAGAAATCATTTCTCTTGATGCAAAATATCAGCAAAACTAAGGTTTTTAGGGCAGTGTAAAGCAGCACATCTCCATTCCCTGACCTGTTCTACAAGAACAATACCTACACCATCACCTGTGAGGGAGCAGCTCAGATGAGGACCTCCTCCAGCTGCAGCAACCCTGGCTCTCAGTGTCCCTGGAACTACAGGGAACTCCAAAGGGAGGAGCTGCTCCTTCCCCAATACACATCCTAATGCAAAGTCTTATTTTAAGGATAAGGCTTTTCAGGTAGGCAAGACCTAAAATGTCACTGTGAAGAAAAAAATACAAAGGAAGAAGAACAACACACAAACATGGGAGTCTTTCAGCTTTCTGATCCTTAAGGATTGAAAAAATATTCATTCATTTCTTAAGAAAAAAACTGATAAACAAGAGTTGAAGTTTAGTATAAACATGAGATAAGACACTATTTTAAGGTCCTTTATTACATTTCCTGTGGAAGAAATACAAAATTTTCTTTCAAGCTTAAAATTTCTCATCACTGTTTCATGACCAACATTTTGGCTGGAACAAGTCTAGTGTGTTAAATGAATAAAATTAGTTACAAGGTACCGTAAACTCCAAACTTTGATAAGTGAGACTCAAGGGAAAAAAAGGCATTTGCACACAACTCCATGCAAGTGAGCACATCCTGGCTTAATTTCAAGAGAAAATATCCCACAGCTGAGAATCCAAAGTGGGATAGCAATAGCTCTGACCAATGTTTAATGAAACAGTACTTAAGATCTCACCAGCAGAACTCTCACTCCTCCCTGAAATTACAGACACAGCTCTAAACGGACAACAGAGTCAATGGTCAGCGAGTTTGTGATTGTGATTACCTTACTTTAACACTACACAGAGGGAACAGAAATGTACTGACAAAAGAGCCAACATCAGCGTGTTAAGGCGTGTTACAACCTAGAACTTTGGCACAGATTCTTTCCCTAGTGCTCAAAAAGGGGATCCAGCCCCTTTGCTCACTGCATCTCACCCCGTTACTTCTGCTTTTTGGCTGTGCTTGCTCCACCACAGAGTGGCATGAGGCACACAGCTCTGTGGCTGAGCAGAGAGACAGCAACCCATCTGCTCCTCAGCTGCGCTGGGTGTGCATGGCCAGGTGTCAGGAGCAGAGGAGGCTACAGGGGTGGCTTCTCTGAGAAGCTGCAGGAAGCTTTCCCCATGTCCAGCAAAGCCAATGCCACGGGCTCCAGGAGGCTGAGCCCATCAGGGATGGCTGGCAACACCTCTGGCATAACTGATTTACAGAGGAAAAAAGTTACTGGGCTGAAACGACTGCAGCCAGAGAAGAGCAGGGTGAGAACATGTGAGAGGAACAGCCCCGCAGACACCAAGGGCAGTGAGGAAGGAGGGGCAGAAGATTCCCCTGTGCCCCTGCAGCCCATGGAGGTCCATGGGGATGCAGAGATCCACTTGCAGCCCCTGGAGGAGTCCACACTGGAGCAGGGGGATACCCAAAGGAGGCCATGACCCCCTGGGAAACCTGTGTTGGAGCAGGGTCCTGGCAGGGACCTGCGGAACCATGGAGAGAGGAGCCCACACTGGAGCAGGTTTGCTGGCAGGACTTGGGACCCTGTAGGGGACCCAGGCTAGAGCAGCGGTTCCTGAGGGACTGCACCCTATGGGAGGGACCCACGCTGGCAGCAGTTCCTGAAGAAATGCAGCACATGGGAAGGACTCATGTTGGAGAAGCTTGTGGGGAACTGCACCCCACAGGAGGGAGCCCATGGTAGAGCATGGAAAGGCCTCCAAACCTCTCTCCCTGAGCAGTGGCAGAACAAGGTGTGATGAAGTGATCATGACCCCCATTCCCATCTCCCTGTGATGCTGGCTCAGAGGAGGTAGAGCCCAAGAAGCAGGGAGAGGTGAGGGGAAGGTGTTTTTAAGGTTTGTTTTACTTCTCATTACCCTATTCTGATTTTGATTGGTACTAGCCTCAGTTAATTTCCTCAAGTCGAGTCTGTCTTGCCCATGAGCAATCTCTCCCTGCCCTTATCTCAACTCAGGAGCCTTTTGTTGTATCTCCTCTACCCCATGCAGTTGAGGAGGGGAGTGACAGGGTGGCTTTCGTGGGTGTCTGGCCTCCAGCCAGGGTCGAACCACCGTATCAACCTATCTGCTCCTGTCTTCCACAGGGAACAGTCCCAGCACATCTGAAGGGCTGCTCCTGCCACAGACACTCTCCAGAAACTGCCCTATTAATGAGAAGAGTGACAGAAGCTTGGAGAGGGGGCATTAAAAGTAAATATTATTGCTGAGTGTAAACAGGCAACAAACATACATTCTAGACTTGCTCATGGAAGACACCAATTTGTCAAATGCTTAGGAGAAACTTGCCCATTTCATTAAAATTTCAGGAAAAAAGTTATCTAAGCATTACATGTGTTCATTTAAAGACTATTACACTGAGGTTCGAAGACCTTCTGCCATATATTTGAAAGATATTTGAAATAATTCTCATTTTTGCTATAAGCCACCCACAAGTGCCAAGGTTGTACCTGGTTTGTTGCCTGACATATTAAGCTGAATACAGAGACTGAACAACACCCTTTGGGCACTGGTAAACACCAGGCCAAACTCAGTTCCCCCTCCCTGCCTCCATCCTGCTGAGGCACTGGCTCAATTTACACCTGCCATGGAATGAGCAATAATAGTAAAATAGACAACTTGCCTTGAATTTCAAGAAACAATCCCATATCTAGTCTTACACGACAAAAACATTAAGTGCACCCTGACATGTTTAATTTAGCACATTATCCATTCATCAGTCCAGCCTCACTCAACCACCTCATGCCTGAGCAATGCCTCTGCCTGAAAATACACATACTAGAAAATCTCTTTTTATTTTTTTAGCCAAATGCCAGCAACTCAAATCCCTTCTATTTCATGCAGGGGTGCATTTGTGGCTTCATTTTGCAAACGAAATATTTTGAAGGGGAAATAATCAGTGCGGTGGTCCACAGGAAGTAAAAAGCACTTGAGAAGAAATCACATGAATTTTGTTCTTACATGCACAGGCACTTCAGTCAAAGGGGCAAGAACCCACACACACTCCCAAGTTACATTAAAGGCATAGTAGTACAGACTAGAAGCCGAGGAAATGACAGAGGAGAGAGAGAGTTCTGTGGTTTTCAACTGCATATATGATTTATTTCATTTTATTTTTTGATATTCAGGGCTTGAACAATGCAGTAATACACTCTTACCTTGATTTCACTGTACCTTATTTTGATTAGCAAGAAAAACAAGCCTAGCAATCTGGATAATAAAGAGGCAGTTTAGCACAGTACAGAACTTGATCAGTCTTCTGAAAAACTTCAGTAGGGTCAAAAATTAGAAGTAGTACAGATTTTGTTTTCTTGCTAAGCCCCTTCAGTTAAGAAGATAAGGAAGCGGGAAAATCAAAAGCATCAAAATAATTTCTAAACAACGAGTTTATGAGCAGTCTCAGCACTTTTTATCTTTTCCAACCTCAGTTCCTTCTAGATGGCTGCTTTCCAAAGTAAAGACCAATTCTGCTGGTTTTAGGGAAAAGAGCTCCAAGCCATTATGTTTAGCCTGTTCTGCTCACCCTTGCTCTTGAAAAAATCACCAAATCAAAAAGGGAATTAAAGAGCAGAATACAAAATATTTGTACAGAAGCCCCAGAGGTGCAAGTCCACCAGTCCAGATGTCTGTGCTCCTGCCACAGCATCACCACCCAGTGCTTCATATCCACCCTGCCCCACTTTCCTGACGTGTAAATGGGTCAGCAAAGCACCGATGAATCCAAATGGGACACTTTGTGGGAAGCCAGAGCGCCTCAATAAATCCTGCACACATTATCTTCTCCTGCACCACGTCCAGAAGCTAATTTTGGATATGTGCTTGCTTTAGTCCTAAAGTACCTAACCAGGACAGCTGGCAAAGCTGATCTCAGCTGGCCCCCACGTGACTTCAGTTCACAACCCCTGGGATTTCTCCCCACACCAGCCAAAGTGCCTGCTGGATCCCATGGTGAGCCAAATCAAGTTCCTCACCTGCCAGAAGCGTTTTTCCTTTTTTATTTCCCAGCTAATTCCTTGGTTACACTGATAACCCTACCTTTCTTTCATCTCAAAATTTCGTTTACAAGGAGTAGAGATGAGTCACCCAGGACCACTGGTTAAATATTAATCGATTGGAGGTCGGAAAACAAACATCCTCAGTTTCTCACCTTTTTCCAAAACTCTAACGAATCTGTTAATATTTAACAATTTCTATCTTTTCTTTTGTCCTGTATGCACTACCCTTATCTTTCTCTGTTGCACATTGACTATGATGGCACATCAGCAAAGCCCATTTTTAGCCAACTCACTCAACCATTTCACTGTATCTTTATGGAGAGATCACCACTTTTCACATCAATCCCACTCCTGTAGTACAACACTTCAGTATCTAACTCACTCCTGTTGTTTCACAGCACAGAAAACTGCTTTATTTTTACTTACATTTTAAATAGCTGATGCAATCAAAACTTTAACCTTTTTAGATGCTTTCTTCTGCAAGCTGAGGTGGTACAAAGGTAGACACACCACCACAGTTTTCTTTGCACAGGTAAGAGCTATGGCATGAAAAATAATTCTGCTCCTACCACATCTGTACCATTGCCTGGCATTAAAAGCTAGGCTGAGCCTTTACATTCCTCATCTAAATACATATGCAAACGTTAACCACAAAAGTAATTGGATTCAGATAGTAATAAAAGGCATTTGGCATTTAAAATAAAGAAGTGAAAGTCTGAAACACCACTGTAGCTTAATCATCAGTTGTTGTACTAGAGATCATTAGACAAAAGAAATAATTTACATTCCCAAGTGATTAATCTACAAATTCTTACTGTCTTCTCTACCACAGAGCATAATAAATCAGATGAATAACTAAGGAAATGTACAACAGTGGAGAATTTCCAATTATTGCAAAAAAAAGCAACTCAGCCACCACCCAAATTGACTCCAAATTTCAGTTCATACTAAAACTGGTGATAAGTTCCCTGAACGAGAGACAACAAAACCCAAGGGTAAGTATTCTACCCTAATTCATCCTGTTTCTGCAAATGTATAAATGCAAACATGTACTTCCATTTCAATTGCCTGCATCTTGCTACTTTTGCATCACAGAAAAAATAAGATTTGCTCTCATAGGAGACAAAGCAGCATGCAGTACTTAAGTTGCATTTCTAGTATCTCCTCCACTTCCTATTAAAGTTCTGCTCAATTAGATGAAGTCAAGACTCCAGGATTAAAAGGAAAATCAAGCTTCCCCTGTAGGTTCAGGCTTTGTTTAGCTGACAGAAATCTTCCAAGACTCCTATTACAAAGAATGAGAATGGATAAAAGCCTGAGCAACCTTTTTCCCATCCTCCTCCTGAGCCAGCTGAGGCCAACCCTGAGCCATTCCTTGCAGAGAGATCAACCAGCACCAGGAGTGTCAGTAGTGCCTTTCCAGAAGTTTTATTTGTGTTTGATACAGTATTGAAAGGAACACTTTAAAACATAAGCGATTTTATCCAAAACTTGTGAAGCATCACCAGGATATGTTCTTCCTGGAGCATGTCAATGCCATCTTGGTTTGACTAAGAACTAAAAGCAAAGAGTTACTCACTGAAACACTACCAGATAAAAGTTATGATGTTTGTTGAAGTCTCTTGATGACTATGACTTATAATTCCCTGGTCCATAAGATCACACTTTCCAAGGAGCTCTTTGGAAACATCCCAATTACAGCACCACAGCTGCAAGTGGTATCTGCAGTCCAGCAGATCCCAGGTCAGCTTCCAATTACACACAACACTCACAGAGAAGGTGCAGGATGCACAGCAGAAAACCCACCACAATAAGGACACGGCAGAGTAAAAACACAGTAGGAAGAGATGATCACTTGTCTGGCCAGCTAATATATGAAAAAGAAAGGGATTCTTTAGGATAAGGGTTTTCCTTGGCACTATGCTTCTTGTTTTAACTTGAAACATGGCTTCCCATCCATTGTGGCTGGCACAAGAGTTTAGAAAACGTTTGCACAAACAGTGAATTTTAAACGAGGAAACTCAGACTCCAATACTTTTACACCAAAGTCTGAGTGCTGATGAGGCATGCCGTGCCAGGGATTTCACTTTGGACAGTGAGATCAAGGGGAGGAGAACCTGCACAAGTAATTTTGCATGGTTTCTCACTGAGAACAAATTTAGGCAAGCAGTAACATTGCCTATATTAGCATTTTAATTTTTTTTAGTTATATGCAAATAGGTTATAATCTTAAATTCCTGGTGTGCACCAACACCTTCCCAAGTACCAAAAGGTTTGGGCAGCATATAGTGAAGGGCAATACTCTCCAGCTGATGTCCAGATGTTGCGGTACAGACCTCCCATTAATGCATTGATGAAAAGAGAATTACATAAATCCCCTGCAAACTCAAAGGGCTTTTATTAGCATGATAGACTGGACACAAGATACCTTAATGACATTTCCAAGGCAAGAGAGATTAAGGATCAAGACATTCCCCTTCCACACTCCCTCTCCTAAAAATAACTTAAGAACTAGCAAAGCACTGGATTTTAGCTGAACTGACATATGTGATCAATACAAAGATTCTCCCAAAACAAGTTTCTTCATTTATGTGAGATTACTTGAACTCATACACAAGGAAGGTGGGGTATAAGTCTGGAATTTTAGGCTATCACTTAACAGATACATTATTTCTTCCCCCTTCTCACTTCATGTCTCTCCCCTCACCCAGCTCATCCCATGTTCCGCACTCCTGCAGCAACACTGGTTTGTAGGGCTGCTGATGAACTGGAAAGAAGATCTGATTGAGCTGAACATTTTTGGGCTGGGGAGAAGGAATGAGTGTTGCAATCATTTTCTAGACGCATCAGTTCCCCAGTTTCAGCCCCTATGCTGAATAAACATTTTTCTCAGCACAACGGGCCATGAGGGAAGAACTTACTAAGCACCAATCTCTTGGCATGAGAACACCTCGGTCCTCAACACACCTGTGACCAAAAGAGTGTTGTCAAGAAAATACTATTAAAATCCATGTTACAGATGGTGTACTGAGGTGAGGATCAAGAGCCATGGACAGTCTCTGAACCTCAAGTTCTTCCACCTGCGTTACTGCTGATCTATATCTACATTTTCTTACCACACACCCTTAGAAACCCGCTAGTAACAACAACTGAAAATAAGTGGCACCCAATATTTCTATTTTTCAAGATCATAAAGCCTTCTGAAGGGCTTTCAGCTGAAGATCACTGCACCATCTCCTCCTCATAGACCCAGTACTGTTTCAGCCTGTAGCTGCCTCTCAGTAAAGCACTGTGTGGCTCAGCTCACAGGTCCAACAGGTACCAAAACCAGCAAGGTCACCAAGACCTCGGTCACTTGGTACCAGTGCAAACAGAACACAAATGTTCATGGAAAGAGCTTGAAGAGAAAGCAGTTTCCAGCGTGCTGTTTCACCAAGGTTTCCAGCCCTTTTCAATTAAGTCGGCTACTTCTTTTGTATTCCAGTGACACCCTGTGGCACTTACCTAGACTGCAGGCTTTCCAATCTCAATATCCGTATTTTTAACTACAGGGGTAAAAAACAGCAAGTCAGAAAACAGAGAAAGGACATTGCAACCCTGAGCTGAAGGATTGCTGGTGCACCTCATTACTCCCAAGGCATGAAATGCATAGATTTCTCCTGCCCAGCAGTTACTAGCCTGTGCTGCTGTCCCAGTATCACACTTGCTGTTACACCTTTCCCTCGGGTACAAATATATCACTGCCACGCTGACATAACATGGTGAAAAGAAATCTCATTTTAATGCCTGAGCCTCTCAGGTCTTTTACTGCAACACTGAACTGCACTTCACAATGCAGTATTTCTGTCTAAGTTACACGAGTGACTTCCAAGGGATATCCTAACTAACAACTGCAGCAGGGGATCATAAAGTCTCAGTTTTCACTGCATTAGAACAGACTCACCTACCTTTTCAAGAGTGTCATTTCTATATGCATCAGCATATAAAAAAGCCCCAAACCCCCACACAAGTGTATTCAGCTTAGTACTTTTACTGTTTGCCCTTAACTTCATAAAAAAACTTCTCATAAACAGCAAGTGCACCTAATTTTGGCCTTCAGCTCTTTACCACTTGAAGAAATATACTCATAGTGGATCTTTAACACAAGAAGCAGGCAGGAGATACTGCACATTTTGCATTTAATGAACACATCAAGGGGCAGCCTGGGCATATTGTGTCTTCTCTGAAATTATATGCCACAATTACAGTTAATAAATATTTTGAAACATCAGAGAAGTAGATGTGCAACACAGGTAAAAGCAACCAGGTAAACAATCACACACATACAGGAAAACCTCAAACAAAAAACTCTACAAGCATCCAAGATACCAGCTCACACACAAAAGGCGCTCACATCACTGCAGTGCCATCTTCAGAACTTCTCAAGTGTCTTAAGATTGCTGAAAGATAAGAGTTTCCACCAAAAAAAAAGAAAAGCATCTCCCACACTGCGTTACAGTATTCCAAGAATGACCACAGGCTGAGCAGTGTCTCAGCAGCTCCCACCTAAGGCTGACTGGAGCCCCTTAGCTCAGTCTGCACAATCAAGGAATCGACAAGGGCAAGGTGTCTCAAAGAGAAGGGGGTGAGACAGAGTGAAGGGAGGAGTATGAATCCTGATTTTCAGTCCCTTCTTCTGAGCAACAAATGCTTTCTAGCCTGTAGTTACTTAATACACAGTGTATAAAACAGACAGGTGAGCGCACAAAACCCCTAAGGAAGTTCCTATCTTTTGAACAACCAAGGCCCTTGTGGATCTAGTTTAAGGGTGAGAGGGAGAATCAATTCTAACAATCCTACTGGGCAACTTTCCACACAGCCTCCAGAACCTGTTCCATACTGTTAAACTTCAAACATCAACCTTAGCACTCTACCATATAAATTTAAACTATACAGGAATGCACACTGTTTTGGGACAAAAATCTTCACTCAGTTGGAACTGACAGGAGCTTTGCCTTCCACGTCAGCAAAGTCATAATTTCACCCTCAACATCCATTACTGATACAAATTATGGCTTTATAGTGTGTACATCTCCTCCTGCCCACTGTCCTTGAGTAACTTATCCCTTCTTTGACCACTGCCTCAGGATGAGGGAGGCTCCCAAGCTGAGATGCACAGCACACTGCCAGAGTGGTGCTTATGACAGCTACAACAGGCAGCAATTCCACTTCTACTAACACTAGTACTCATCATTTTGTTACTACTGCACCCTGAAAATCAGGATATCCAGGAGATGATCTGCATCTCAGGGTTCAATATGCAATCTGCAATTGCACATCTTCTGGTTTATGCATGCAAGGGTGTCAACAAGCCAAGCATACCATGGCCAGCCCCACATGGAAAATAGAGGGACTACTCAGTATGTCAGACCTCACTGTTTAAGCCAAATGAACCACAAAATTCCTATTTTCCCTTTTGTTAAGATGCCCTAAGAAAGGAATAGAGGCAGATCAAATTTAATTCTAAACTTCAAGGTTTCGTAACAATGAGCTTGCTGACCTGTGCTTTATTGGTCAGCTGTCGATCTCATCTTACACAATTATCCAAAGAGAACATGGTTAAAGCTGAGCTCCCACCACACTGCTTTGATAACAAGGCTTAGGGCTGGAGCAGACCTGCTTTTTCACTTGTACCTTAATACCCTTTTCGTTTTCATATAATTTTAGTAAGTCAAACACTAATTAGGAAAGGGGGGTATTATTTACACATATGACTAATCTGGAATCTGCTCTTTATTCTGCTGATAGCGTTTGGGCAGGAAATAAAGACAAGTGGAGTTTTTGAATGATGTGACGTTACAGAAAGTACAGTTAACTGCAGACAGGCAGCAGATACAGAAGCATCCTCTCATCCTTTACCTCAACCATAGTCACTTGACTGAATCAGCACCCATAGGGGAAAAAAAAAATCAATAATTAGGGTGCAATAGTTTACACCCTGTTGGGTAAGCATAATATTTCTCAATAAACCAACTGGCCTAAAACCAAATAACCTTCTGGACTTGGATAAACTTATTAACTCCTATAAAGCCTAAGATCAAACAGAAACATTCCATTTTCAAAAGTGATGCACTGCAACACTGCTGCTGGGCAAGCAGTAAGACACAAACATTCCAAAAGCAGCCACCAGTCAAGAGAAAGAGTATTAACCAGGGGTCACGCAGCATCCCATGAAGCAAGCTACATATGTACAGCTGGTATATACAGAAAAGACAGCTATGTACACTATGTATATACAGGGCATAAATGTATCCCCTAGATACATTTCTAACAGGAACATTTCTTTGCATTAAGTTTGCATCAATAGAAAACATCGTGTTCAACAGATGGATATCCATCAGAGAAAGATGCCAACAGACACACTAAAAAGAAATGAGAAGAGAAATTTCACTGGCCCTTCAGTCAAAGATTCAATCAAGTCTTAATTTATAAACAAGGCAGCAATGCTGAATAAAAGTACACAAATGTGAAGGAGAGAGAGAAAAGAGAAAAAATTCTATCCAGATTTTGATGCCTGAAGTCCTTGAGGACAAAAAAGAGCTCTCCATGTGTTTTCCCATTACATGCTTATCCTTGTCCGGAAGGATTCACCACCTACACTCCAGCAGAACACACTAGCTCCTCTGCCTTATCAATCAGATGCATCTGATTTCCAGTCTCCTCTCAACATAAAGAGATTACACATTCTGTAAGCATTTATAATTACATTTGGATCTTTTGGATGTTATAAGCAATTATTTGCCTTTCACCTTAGCCAGTTAATAGTTATTTCAAGGTACACTGGCCAGCACGCAAATACTCCTCATTTAAGTGTGCGGCAAACTGATAAGCCAGGACACAGTTAACTCCTTCCCAAGTGGTATTTTTCCTCAGCACATCTCCTAACGTATCCCAAGGGCAGCTGCAGCCCAAGGGCTGCACTGCCAGCTGAAGAGCTGTGCCACAGAGGCTCTGTGAAGGTAAAGGAAGGAGGATCTGCAAGTGACTTGAGATGACAACCAAAGCTTATTCCCATGCAGCAAGATGGTGGGGAGGAGCAGTATGTGCCTGAGGAGATGAGACAAGAGTCACAGCTATTGGGTTCAGTAGCAATTGGAGCTCCAAGGTCGTCAGCCAGGGAAGAGGCCAGGCTAATCACCTAGGCAGACAGGCTTACACTCATTCTGTTCATCTGCCAACACACAAACCACACAAAGTGGTGTGGAACAGCTGGCAAAGAGAAAGGTGGAAAACTCAGTATCTGCAGTCCCTAATGCTCTCCCTACAGGTGTTGAGCATATTGTTTGGATAATGTCTAACCACAGACTCAAATCCCCTCACACACAAAACTGAGTTAGTTCAGGTCTCCAAACAGCCAACAAACAACTGAAGAATACATGGAAATTAGACATCATCTTCATCCACTCCTTCAGCTATCCTTTGAAGGGAACGCTCCTTTCCTCAAAACGGAAGCATCTTCTAGATTCTGATTTCAGGAGCTACTTTCAAGTCATGAATTCAAAATGAAGAGACACATCTATACAATACAGAATATTGGTCTACAAGGCAAAAAAACCAACCAACTAACCAAGCACACAAAAACACCAACCCCAATAACAAACAAAATAACAATAAAAAAACCCAAACCCACTGGGCAGATGTACTCACATTCTTGGTACTTCTTTCCACCCAACATGAACATTTTCAGAGCACATTTTGTTATAAGCACTAGGCATGGAGTCCATACAATGAACTCGGATGTTGCAAATTCCAGTAGAGGCCTATACCCTCAGCAGTTGCAAGCAGCAGATCCTCCTTGTAAGGCACAGGGACAGAACTATAAAAGTATTCAAGCACCACGTGTAGAGAAGTATAGGAATAAAGTTCACTGACATGTGCTATTAGCTAAATTCCTTACACTATAAATCAAAGTAGGAGCATACAATGAGGAAAGGGAAAGAAGCGAGGATATAAGAAAATACTGAGGAGTGAGATCTGACAAAATCTTGCTTTAAATGCAGTAAACTCCAAACATCCATCCTTCCTCTATACACTATGCCAGAAAGAAAAATACACTGGCATTTTTTAGACAAGTAGCTTTCCTGTCTGAAAAATGAGATCAGAGAAGAAGTTATAAAAGTATAAACAATCATTTCAAGGTAACACAAACTTCTGTTTCCTGTCCCTGAAGGACAAGGGAAGATCCACGGAGTATCAGTACAGCATCACAAGTTTCACCTCAGTTCTTGCTCACAGATTTCTTAGCATCTCCCTGTGCTCCTCTGCTGAAGATGTACACCAGGTATAATATATGACAAGTTTTCCATTTCAAAATATATTGAGACCAAAGGACACTCCTTATGCTGGACCTACTCTTTCTGCCATGTAACTTGAGTTTCTTTGTTGCACTACTTCCAGGTAAACTGTAGCCTTGACTTTTCAGAGTAAAAGTCTCATTTTGTTCTTTGTGAAATGCCTTTCTAACAATAATAAATATGGGTAACAAGCAGCACAGTAAGTTCTCACTGTATACTCCTTAATGTATTCATTTACTTCCAATTCATGACTGATAGATCTTTGCTTAATATGCCCTTAAAAACATTATGGGCAGAAATGCCACAACCTTACTGAGTAATCTCTTCCCATTATTTGCTATTCTTAGAAAAACAGCAGTATTAGTGGTAGACAAGAATCCAGTTATTTTGGGCTAGAGGATGCTAATGAGCTGCACACAATACCCTTCACAAGGCTGTAAGACGAAGACCATCTATGTTTGACAAAGGAATGGAGTGCACAAGTAACTTGCTGAATGTCTGCAGAGAAGACACCTCTCACCTATGTGATACATCTGGGAATGCAGGTGTGAGCCTCAGCAGCCTCTGCTGACCTTTTTTCTCTCAGTGCTGGAGAGAGCAGGAGTTCCTATGACAGGAGACACGCTGCACATGATGACAAATGCAATCTGCATGTGACATAGATGAACTGTTCATAGGCCAGTCTCCAGCTGCACATCAGCACATTGCTTAATTCACAGAAACAATCCCTGCTCTCCTGGGAACTTGTACAAAACAATCAAAACACCATCAGACAAAACAAAACAGAAAGGAAAGTATCATCACATTCTTGCAGCAGGCCAAGCAGGCACCACCAACAGCTTCAACAGTTAAATATCTAGCATTAAAATTATTCTTTTAGTATTAAGAATTCCTCCAGAAATGTCAGGCTGCTGAATTATCTCTAAATAACCACAAGCCCATATTCAGTGAACTCACAGTATGCTCAATACTCAGTATCACGCTTCCAAGGGACGCTGCCATAACAGCTTCCTCCAAACAAGGAGGAAATGACAAGGAAAAGGACAGCATAAAAACATAACCAGGATTTACAGGGGACCAGTTACCAAAAGTTTGTTTCAAGCCACTACAGGTGCTGTTTTAGTTACAGGTTAACTTTAATGTACAAGACCCACCCAGCAGGAGGTTACAGACCTCCCTGACCTGCCAGCAGCAGCTGACAGTCACTGCCGATCTGGCAGCTTTTGCCAACCAGTCAGGATTCTCAGATAGTCACAATAACACCACTCTGGCCTGAAGAACCATGAAATGAGATTGGAGAGCAAACTAATCACAAAATCCTATGGGAACAGGAGGAGGCACAGTGATGTAAAGAAGTTTCTGCTGCTCACAGAGTGCCTTTGCAGTGACAGTAACCTCTGTTTCTTTTGCTTCTTCATGCTGAATACCTTTTACCAGTGCAGAATTCTAGCCATAAGCAGGAAGAAGTTTCTTTCCCCTAAAAGCCTCCAGAGACAAATAAAACTGGTAAGAAAGACAGAGAGAGACATTTTGCCTGGGCTTGTAACGAAGGAGCAGGGACAAAGGTTTTAAACCAAAGAGGGTAGGTTTAGATTGGACATAAGGAAGGAAATTTTTTTATGGCAAGACACTGGAATAGGCTGTCCAGATCATGAGGAGTCTTCAAGGTCAAGCTGGACAGGGCTTTGAGAAACCTCATAGCAGCTTTCCAGTACCTGAAGTGAGCCTACAAGAAAGATGGAGAGGGACTTTTTACAAGGGCTCATAGCTGTAACTCTGAGGTGCAATTCTCCCTGCAGAAGTCAAGGGAAAGCATGAAAGATGTAATGGACAGGACATTGGCATTTTCTTCCAAGTGAGAGCACACAATGGTAAAGATTTCCAGGTTCACTGATCACAAGCTCAACTCAATATGGCTAGGAAGAATAAGGGCATTTGTTTTTCAAGAACATGCAGTGTTTACATGACCATGTGCTTTGCCAGTCCATTTATTTAATGATTATTCCCCTTTTGAAACTTGAAATCAAAATAAAACCCCTTGGCTCTGCTTAGGCAAGGAGAAATTGAATAGAACAATGAAGTCCACAGGGACTGTAAGTCCACCTCCAAGCTGGTAGATCACAAGACACAAGTTTTTAGAATGAGCTCTTAAAAGATCTTGAAACTTCTTCAACCTTTTCAGAGACATAATCTTGCATGGGAAGAATACAGGTAAGAGACCAGTCCAAAACAGAACAGTTTCTCAAGTGGGCCTGTGGTAGATCTGCCATGTCTCAAGAGTCAACTCACTCAACAGGCCCACACTGCTTTCTGTAGTGAACACAAGAATCACAGTCTGGTTGTTCAAGTAATAACAAGTACTTGAGGCTGAAAAAGCTGTTCACAAAAGTGATTTAGCATGCAGAACTCTTGAGCAGTCACCAGATGTCACCACATCTCAGGAGACTTGTAGGGAAGCAGCAGGCCAAGTAACAAAAACAGAACAGGTTTCCATCACACATCCACAGCCTCAGGTCCAAAGTAAGGCCAGAAAAAGCAACTCAGTCACCAAGACAACTTAAAGTGTGCACATTTAGTAGCTGAAGGACCTGGACTGGTCATCTAAGGCAGTGCCTTCCAATCTTTCCATCTCAGCCACATGGCTGCCGCTCTCTCTTCTTTCTCACTTCCCACCTCAAGCCCTGTACCCTTGTGACTCTAACACCCTCACAGGAACACCATCTCTGGAAGTGATCACCAGTCTCACTTCCCAGGACTTCCTTCCACAGGTCTTGTGCAACCCAGGTTTGCTCATGAGTTTGAGGCTGGGTGGAACTGAAACTCTTTGCCATCAAACTCTTACACATACACAACAACCTTGGGGCCAGATGTTGTAGCATCTTCTAAATTTGGTCTCTCATATTAAAACTTCCTCATTTCTTTTAAGGATTTGGATTCCAGCACTTACATTTCAAGCTGTCACTAGCATGATCCTGGTTCTGCCTTACATACAAAGCAGGAAGAAGCATTTGCTTCACAGGCAAAGCGTGTGCTGCTTTTTTTCATGGCCTCCCTATCATTCTGCCCCTTCTGCAGGCAACAGCAGTCAGTGCCATGCACATCCAGAACTCACTTACAAAATAAAATGCCCAATAAAATGCTAAATGTGTGGCCCAATAGGCTATCATAATGTCCACAAGTTCTGGTCATGTTCCAGGACCCTCATGCAGTAGACATACACAAACAAACAAAAAGTAAATACCTTCTGTCCAGAAAGTGGTGATGTGATGCTACCTCTAGCACATTACCTTAGTGATACCTTTAGAGCAAAGCAGCTCCCAGAGCTGCCTGGCAGCCATGCATGAATCAGTGACACTCTGATCAGTAGTGCCTAAACCCTTAGCTGTACAAGACCACATCATTTCTTCCAGTAGCAGGGAGGGCTAAACATCCCATCTCCGTCCTCTCTGTCACAGCAGACCTACAAGGCATGAGCAAGTGCTGCTGCCCATGCATGCATGCACAGCAGGCCTGGCATTTCCAAAAAACCATGAGCTCACTGAGTGCCCACTGCACAGCACAGTCACACAAGATTGCTGACCCATACCGTTCCAGGGACAGGAACTCAGGAGGAGGCTGCTTTTACCAAATCAACTTGTTCAGGCTGCTCCAGACATCTCACTTCCTAAGGGACTTTCAGATTCTAAGGACACTCTGCATTCTCCTCAAAAAGAGATAGCTAGAAGCCAGGCCACAAATCACACAGTTTTTGTTAAACTGCAGGCTTGACAACTTTGATTGAAATCTTCACTTCCCTTTGAACAGAATGGAAGGAACAAAGAATGAGTGCAGGAGATGAAAGAAAAAAAAAAAGAATGGGAAGAAAAGAAACAAAGAAAAGTCTCAGCCCATCTACCCTACTACGAAAAACAAGAATAAAATCTGCTCTGTGTTGGAAACTTCCACAAAGCATCTTGATTTCAAGCAGCTGAACACATACACAGGTAGCTATGACTCTGAGAGCTATGTTTTTAAGAGACTAGAGCAAAACAGGAGACTCTCATCCATTATATATTAGAATGTAACACAGCATCTCTCATCAACCAGTGGTACGGGGCAAGCTGGTATGCTTGGAGCTGTTCTGTCTCCACAGCAGATGGTTCCGTTGCAGAGAACATTACCAGCACACCTCTAAACCAGCTCACACACTGTTTAGAAGGCTGGGATTAATTATGACATAACAAAAGAGAGTAAGGTTTAAAACAAGAGGGGTAGTGAAAAACAGGGACAGAAATATGAACTTCAGTAGAAACCTCAGGATACACAAACTCCATTAGGTACAAAAAAATAAAGCATTTAAAAACAGAGGAAGAACAATCACTTACCTTTCAAAAGGGGCTGGAAAGTCGGAATTTCCTGCAGTTTTATGACATCTGGATCATTGCTGACATTCCGTGAGGATTGCGTTCCTGGGGCTACAACCACAATGTCGTCCATTTTTGCTCGTTGCTTGGCTGGCAACGGAGATGCTGAATATGGGAGGGAGAGGGAACAAGCAAATCAATACGCAGATTCCACCAGAACCCAACCCTATGCGAATATTGCTCTATTTAACATTGCACAGGTATGCTTTTTGCAGCACATTGCCGAGATCGCTGAAGGGTTCTAAGCTCCTTTCTCTCTCCACACCGGGGAACAGCTGGTTCCGGAACACCCGCACCGCTGACGGCCCGCTCGCTCCTGCTACCCCAGCTCCGCACCCGCGCCCAGGGCGCTCCCCATCCCCGGCTCTGCTCCCCCGGCCCGGGCGATGCCCCCGCGCCGTCACAGGAAGGGCCGGGCCGCGCCGCCGCTGCCTCCCAGAGAAACAGCCCTTCCCTTCTCCACAGCCCTTCCCTTCTCCACAGCCGCTGTCCCTCCCGAGGAAACAGCCGTGCCCTTCTCCACAGCCGCAGTGCCGGCACAGCCCCGCTCCCCGGGGAACAGCCCCGCGCCCTCGCTCCCTGCCGGGCACCGACCTGCGGCGCTGGGCTCGCCCGGGCGGCTCTCGGCCTCGGCGCTCTGCTCCGCGCCCATGGCGGTGCCTCCGTCCCCCGCCCGCCGCAGCGCGGGGCCGCCACCGCCCACGGGGTTCCGGCTGCGCCGGGTCACGGCGGCTCCGCCCGGCGGGCGGGGCCCCGCTCGGGGCCGCGGGTGCGGGGGCTGCAGGGCCGGGGCTGCTCGGCTCTGCCTCGCCGGAGCCGGCACGGGGCCTTGGGACGGGGCAGAGCAGCGCTGATATGTTTGGCCAGGGAAGGTGCTCCTCTTCCGCTGCTCGGCCCTAGTGAGGCCAATATCTGGAGTGCTATGTCCCTTTCTGTGCTCCTCAGTGTTACCGGACAAGGTATATTTCTTTAAAAAGGAGCCTGTCACAGAATATGCTGAGTTGGGAGGGACCCACAAGGATCATCGAGTCCAACTCCCGGCCCTGCACAGACACTCCAACAATCCCACCCTGTGCATCCCTGAGAGCGTTGTCCAAACGCTCCTGGAGCTCTGGCAGCCTTGGGGCCGTGACCATTCCCTATTCAGTGCCCCAGCACCCTCTGGGGGAAGAACCTTTTCCTGATATCCAGCCTAACCCTCCCCTGACCCAGCTCCAGCCGTTCCCTGGGTCCTGTCCCTGGTCCCAGAGAGCAGAGCTCAGTGCCTGCCCCTCCTCTTCCCCTCACGGGAAGCTGGAACTGCGATGTCTCCCCTCAGTCTCCTCCAGCTGAACAGGCCAAGTGTCCTCAGCTGCTCCTCACACGGCTTCCCCTCAAGGCCCTTCACCATCCTCGTGCCCTCCTTTGGATGCTCTCTAATAGTTTAATGTCTTTCTGATATGGTGGCACCCAAAACTTCACACAATATTCGAGGTGAGGCCGCTCCAGTGCAGAGCAGGACAATCCCCTCTCTGGCCCGGCCGGCCATGCTCAGTAATTGTGCTGAAATCAGCTCCAGGTGGGTAAAAGGTAATTCTGGTAGGGGGATCTGCAACCACTGATCCACAGGCCACCGACCCAAGAAACTCCTTCACCCCAAAGAAGAGAGAAACTGAGCATGTGGACTAATTAGCATGAAAAGCAAGAGCATCATTAACCAGTAGAAGATAGAATATGAATTAATAAGAGAACTACATAACTTGTAACCAATGAACACTAATTCCTTTGTTTACCAAAATGTATAAATAGTCAAAAGTTTTGATAACTGATTTACATGTTTGGTGAGGCAATATCCACATACCTCTGTGCTGAATAAAGTAATGTCAGCTTTCTAATCTAACAAACTGGGTTAGAGAGCTCATTTCCCAGTTTTTGGTGAGGAGAGGGTCTAGTGGAGGCCACAAAGATGATGAGTGTCTGGAGCACCTCTCATATAAGAAGAGTGCCATGAGAGGAGTGGGAGCTTCAGACAAGCTCTGCCTTAGCCTCAGATTTTGGCAACAGTTTAAATGTAAGGACTCACTCTGGCCCACAAGTTCTAGTGATGGGCAGATCAGGTCTATTTATAAAAAGGAATTATTTATTAAACACACAAGAGATAAACAGACAAAAGATCTTAGTGAGAATTACTTACTACACAGTATAAAACTGAAAACAACTAGCAGTAGATTACAGCATAACATAAAACAGTCCACAATATCAAGGCACCTCTATTAAAGGTGGCAAAAGAAATAGTACTAGGAGTCAAATGTAACTTCCCACTGACGTGAGAGTAATATTCACAGATTCCTTCACTCAGCCTCCAGGGGATTAACCGCAAAGCAGTGTCCCTGCTCAGGGGAGAAACTCCACACATTTCCAGGGAAATGTGCAGAAGATTTCTGCTTTGTGGAAGTTTGGTGTGGCTTTTGTAGCTGGAAAGTGAGGTTTCTGTCAGTCAGAAATCCAGCTTATCTTTCCAGATCTCACTTGGACAGTGAGATGTTTATTGGCAGTTGGGAGATGCCAGACCAGTGTTAACCCCATGGCCCCAAAATGACTCACTACAAGACAGCCTGTCCTGTTTGAGCTGTCTGACCAGTTAACAAATAACAAATAAGCTCTTGTGAGGGGTGAGGTGCCCTGCTACAAAGAGACTGCGGGAGCTGGGCCTGTTTAGTCTGGAGAAGAGATGACTGAGAGAGGATGTCTTTAATGTAGATAAATATCTTAAAGGGGGTGCCAAGAGGAGGGACCAGACTCTTTCCAGTGGTGCCCAGTGACAGGACGAGGATAAATGGCCATAAACTAAAACACGAGAAGTTTCATCTCAACATGAAGAAGAACAAGTTCCCATTGAGGATGGCAAAACACTGGAACAGCTGCCCAGGGAGGTTGTGGAGTCTTCTCCTCTCGAGACTTTCCAAACCCACCTGGTTGCTGTGTCACCTGCTCAAGGTGACCCTGCCTTGTCAGGGGGGCAGGACTAGATGATCTCCAGAGGTCCCTTCCAACCCTAACAATTCTGTGATTCTGTGATTTTTTTAATTAAGGGTATTAATTCTTCTGTGCCAAGGCAAACCTGCCAAACCCCAGAGTTCTGGACACAGAGCAGAGCAGTGTGGGCAACACCCATCACCAGCAGCCTTTATATACATGTGTGTCAGGAGTGAGGGAAAAGCCCAGATCAAAAGTCCACAGGCAGCTCAGGTTTAGGAAAAACAAGATTAAAATACCTCAAAAAACCACAAGTGTAAATGAGAAGGAAACACACTTTAATATTTGGGACTTACTGTTTTCATATTTGACAGTCAAATCAGCAAAGACATGATGCAGTTGTCTATGACAGAAGAATTGTCTATAAATAAGAACAGCACTGGTCCGTGCTGGTTTCTGAACAAGCCTGTTCTGTGCTCACACACAAAGCCCAACATCATCCAAAGCTCTGCACCGAACTCGGCATCGCTTCTCTTGGCTGCCTTTGCTAATTGCCACCAAGATTTAATCTAACACAAGAATGAGGCTCCTATCTTGTGAGAACTGCACCTCAGCACTGTTACTGAGATCCAGGCTATGGGAAAACAATCCCAATCCAACAGCAGCTGCTGCTAGCTGTAGGCTGTGTGCTTTTGTAACCTAATAGCATTGGTTACAATAGGAGTTCATCTTGTCTGGGCCTGAGCATTTCACCGTGTAGGGCACTGGCTCCAAAGCAGACAGATGCTCTACAGAAAACACCTTTAGTGACTAGCACCATGTCTAAGGACTGATGGTGTCCCACCATTCTCCCTCTCTCAGCCTCCCTTTCTTCCCATTGCAGTGGTGAGGGAACACAGCAGCTGCTGGGCAAGGCTGGCTCTCTCCTAGCCCAGTGGATGTGGTTTCTGCATAGCTTTTGATGGACCTTGGCTTCCCTGCACCTCAGCAGCCTCACCAATTTGCTTCTGGTCTCGCCAGGGAGACTGAGTGCCTGCCCCACCAGGAAGAGGCAGGAAGAGCAGAAATTTGCCATGGTGGCTGGAGCGGGGCAGTTGTGTTATCCCCAGGATCTCTTCTGCCCTGCTTATATTACAGATCACAACAGCCCTTCTCATTTTCCCATGGTCATCTATGTCTGTCTGACCACAGCAGTCTCTGTGCATATTCTCACATTCACCATCACTACAGTACACCATCCCAACCGTTCAGGTGAAGAACCAGTTTCCTCACCCTCCAGCTCTGACCCCCCCAGCCAGATCTTTAGCCTTATCGTTCAGCTTTTTTCTGCTCAGCTTCTTCCACCACCTCCATGCAAGCAAAGGCAGGTGGCAGCTGCAACTTTGTCTAATACATAGCAGGGGTAATATCTGTGCTTGCTTTTAGTATTCATTCCCCCTGTTCATTCACTGTGTGATGCAGTTAGTAGGTGACACCTTAATGTTCACATTCTCTTAGGACTTTGTCCTTTAACAGTGAAAATAATGTCACCAGTTTACCAAAAGAGAGAAGCTGGGCTAGAAAGGAACATTTTCTTAAACAAGTACAGCTGAAAATTTTAGAAGAAACCATCCCACCACGACTGCAAGAATCACAACCAAACATTATGAATTGCCCCAAGATGGCCATATGATGCAAAATTAGATGGGTGGCTCAGTCTCTTACAACACTCATGTCCAAATAAAAGCCAACACTCAGCAGTATTGACAAAGGGGACTAACTGGGCATGAAGAACAAGACAGCTGCCCATGCCTTGGCATCTAACCATTACAATATATAAACTAACCTGCCCGCTGGGATCTTGTCAGGTAGTGTACATCTCTGAAAAGAAAATGGATTTTATTTACAGGGAATTAAATAAAAGGTCTCTTTCCTGAAAAAAGAAGGAATGTGTCTTATAATCCTTTTATTCTTTGCAGTCCTTTGGTCTACTTTTATTCCTAAACACTACCCCAAAATAGTAAGAAAAAAACATAATTAAAAAGACAAAATGAAAAACTTCCAAGCAAAACCATTACTTAAGCAAGCAATTGCACTGAGACAGCTGAGGGAAGAATGGCCAAGACACCAGTCAAGATCCCAGTAGACAGGCTTTTCTGTACAACTCCCATTCTACAAACATCTTGTGCTTGGCTGTGATTTGAACAGGATTACTCAGGTAGCAAGGGGTCTTTTACACACACATGGAAATATGTCCATGTCCGTTTAGTCCAGGATATGCATATTAATCGCTTTCATTACAGCTTCCAAAAGCAGATCTCAGAAGGAGGACAATTCTTACTGTGGGTAAAACCCTATTCAGCCTGACCACCAAGAGCTTCAGTAGGTAGTTTTGCCTTTGTATCTGATGCTCAGGAAGAGCCCTTGGCTGGAGGAGCGGGAATACCCTCGCAGCCCCGCTGGGCAGGCAGAAGGAGGAGGGCGAGAGGAAGGCAGAAGGGCAGGCAGGAGGGAGGGAGGGAGGGAGGGAGGGCAGGCAGGAGAAAAGGCAAGAAGGAGACAGGAGAATGGCAGGCAGTGAGAAGGAAGGAAGAGAGAAGGAGGGCAGGCAGGAGGAGGGCAGGCTGGAAGGCAGGAGGAGGGCAGGTAGGTGGGTAAGCACGAAGGCAGGAGGACGGCAGGTAGGTGGGTAAGCACGAAGGCAGGAGGAGGGCAGGTAGGTAGGTAGGTAGGTAAGCAGGAAGCCCAGGAGGAGGAGGAGAAGGACGGCAGGCAGGCAGGCAGGAGACGAGGAGGAGGGCAGCAGGCGGCCCGGGCCCGCCTCCCACGGCCCCTCCTCCCGGACGTGCCGGGACACCCGCGGTCTCCCCGAGCCGCCGTCCCGAGCCCGTCCACGCTCCGCCGCTGCCTTCCCGACCCCGCGCTGCGGGCGGGGGCAGCCCGAGGGTGCCCCAGGAACGCGTGCCCATCCCGGGAGCAGCGGAGACCCCTCGGCGCGGCTCCCCCGGCTGCGAACCCCGGCCGTGCCGGAGGAGCCCCGCGGGGACCGGCCCGGGTCACCATGTCCCGCGGAGGCGGCTGCTGGCCGGTTCGCCTGCTGGTGATCACCTGCGTGATGGCCGGGCCGGCCCTGAGCCAGGAGTGTTCCGCGGAGAAGATGGAGAATTCCATCATCGATATAGACTTGTCCCTGCCCCGCGGCGTCCGGGGCGCGGAGCCGCTGCGCGTCCCCAGCGCGGGTGCGTGTGCCCGCGCCTGCTGCTCGGGGCACCGGCTCGCAGGTAACGTCGGCCTCCTTCTCCGCCGCTGCCTGGGAGATCAGTTCTGGAGTTTGGGCTCGCGGGGTGTTCAGCTGCTGGTGTTCTCCGTGTTCAGCACAGAATTTACCCTCTCACTCAGGCTGCGCTTAGTTCCAGCTTGCGGCTGCTACCTTCTTTTGCCGGTAGACGTTAGATCTTAACGCAAGACCCCGTAGTGTTCAGGAAAATAGTTGCATCACAGAAACGGTAGTTTTAAGTGTTAAAACCTCACAGATCCCGGACCCCGAAGGTGAATAAGCTGTATTTAGTAGACGCACTAAAGGTAACTGACATTTTGCACTGTATTTAATTTTAGCCAAGAATGAGAATGCTCACCCTCCTCTGAGACAGCTGGTTTGAGTCAAGCTCTTGGAGCAGTAGGAGGTAGAGCAGCAAGTAGAAATGACAGTGGTGAAGGTGACCCCCCGAAGCAGCAACTAGCCAAGCGATTCCTGGGATGTAATAAGGAAAAATGTCTAAATAATTTTCTTCCTTATATCGAGGAGGTTTTCAGATATATCAGGATTTGTAAGCAAGAAATTGTTGTATAAAGTGGTGCCAGTGTGGTATGGGTGAGGGGAGGATGAGAGATTAGACTCATAATTTCCCCGAATTTATTTGTACAGGAAAAGGAAGGTGTGACCTTTCATATTTTGGCCCTGGGCCATTCTTCTGCAGTCCTTGGCTGTTTTTCCTGTAGGAATGTTATGTGATAATAGTTTTCCTCTTACTCACATGAGGAAAAGTTAACGAACTAGATCTCATTACCATACTGCTATAAAAGTTCTTATTCCTGAAACACGCATTTATTTTGTTTTGCAGGAGACAAGAAGTGCAATTTGATTATTTTTTATGCTGCAAGAACAAGTACACATCCCAACTGCTACATGTTTTACTGTCCTAGCACTGAGGCTTGTCCAATGAAACCTGCAACAGGACTTGTGAGCTACAAGATAACTAGAGGTAAATAATAGTGAGAGCCACCAGCCCCCACACCAGATGACTTTTGCACCTATGAACTTTCAGTAGTGACCAGGAACTGTTTGGGGGTTGTATTTTTAGTAAAGTATTCTAAAGCAAGCATTATAATTTGAAAATATTGCTCTTTTTCTTTGTGGAAGATGGATGGGCAGGTGTGTGGTGTGATCCTTTGTGGGCCCAGGTTCCTGCCTGGAATAATGACCCAACCCTTATACAATTCCTTCACATTAGATTCAGAACTCCTTGTAATTTGTCCTTGCTTAAAACAAAAAGAAGCTGCTTCCATCTAGAGATATTCAAGAAGGAAAATTTCCTGTACATAATGCTGAAAACTATCACGAAAACCAATGGAAATACCATGCCCTTGTAGCCAGCTGTGTATTTAAAGGATCCATGCTCAACTGATGAGTAACTGGCAGTGGTAATCATTATTTTCTGCTTTCAGTTAGGGAACCTGAAGTGCAGAAGCAAACTTTCTAAACTCAGAGCTTTATGGCATGTGGGCTGCACACTCGGGAATTTCTTGCTCTCTGGCCTACGCTGTGGGATTTTTAACAGCAAGGCCTACTTGTTGATTGTCATTGACTTGCACCAGACCTATTTGAACAGCTCAGATAAGAAACTGATAATTAGTCTGTCCTGCCAAGAGTTTACGAGGTGGTTTCTGTGTGGCTGCTTGAGAGATGGAACTTCTGCTGAAAAAGAGAACTTTTCCAAGAGGAACTATGCAAGGAGCAACAGTATGATATATAGAAAGATTACTCATATAATGTTACCAAGTATTTTTGTGCAAGCAGAATCACACAGGAATTGTGCAAAAGCAATGTGCAACAAATGAGCTGCTTTTCTGTAAAATTATTACTATAATTACACTTTTCTCCAGCTCTTTCTCCCCTAGAACAACACTGGGGTTTCAAACAAAGAAACAAGAAATGCAGTCACGCTTGTGCTTTTGTTGGGCATGTAGTGCAATGCTGAGTGAACCACTCGATTGCATATACCACCTCTTTTTCATTTTGCACATTTTAGCTTCTGTGAACATTTGATTGTGGAAAGATTATGGTAGCTTGTTTAATGTTCCTAATAAGTTTTCAAAGGTAGCACCTGAGCAGTGTCGGTACCAACAAATGTTTGAAACTTTGTTCTTTCATATGAGAATCTGTATGTGGTTACACTGAAAACCAAGCTAGAAGGGGGAAAGATACTTTTAAAATTATTTCTTTCAATTCCAGTGCAGTTAACAAACCTTTTTGTTTCAATAATAAAAAGAGATGAGTGAGAGTCAGAACTGCTTGAGAGCATGTTCCCTTTTAAATGTTCTGTGCAGCAGCTGAATGGTTATTATATATATACTTCTATATTTTTATAAATATAATTATAACATTTTATATATATATATATATTATATGAATTAACAATTAGCCAGTCTTTCCAAGAGCTCATGCTCAGCCAAATACTTTCTAGAATACCTGTAAATCAGGTAAATACTGTAGAAGAAATACTGTAAAATCAGGTAGCTTTTAGGATTTTCATTTGTATGGTATTTCTGCCACAGAACACTGTTATGTGACTAGGCTTGAGGCTGACAGCTTTTATGACATAGAATTTAAATGTCACTGTGCATATTTTAAAAAAAACAAGTTTCTTTAGTCAGTATCTCTTAGACCCCCTTATATAAATGTTTTGAAGAAATACAAATAGAGTATGCCTACATTAGTGAAAAATAGATTTAATAATTAAATACCAGTATTTCTGTTTCCAGACATCCATGCACCAGAGGATAAATCCATCAAAACGGAGAACTTTTCTTCAAATGAGTATTCTTTGCCTTTGGATGCTGGAACCATTATTTCTCACAGTCAGAATATCCATCAGAATCACACTGCCAGTTCACAACAATCTGTCTTTCATCAGGCATCTGAACTCCTGAACCACATAGGCAAGCATTTAGACAACATGGAATTTCATACAGTTTTTCCTGAATCTCCAAGAATAAAAGAGTCTGAGAGCTTAGACCTCATCTCAAGGCAGAAGGGAATTAATCTGCCCCCAAACACGCCTTCTGCTGTTCCAGTTGGAAACCCCCCTGCTTCATTCCCCACCGCTCCTCAGACAGGCGCTCCCAAAACCAGCGGTGCTTCTCTTCCTCCTCTGCCTACAAGTGCTGCCCAGCTGGAGTCTCGTACAACCTCTCTGCATCCTGGTGCTGCTAAACCAACTACAACCCCCCCCACCACAGCTGCCTCTCCGCCTGCTGCAGCCACTGGAGCTAAAGCTGGTGTCCCTGTCACCAGCGTCACTGACACTCATATTCCTCTTTCCAAGCCCACAAATTCTGCTTCTACTTCTACCACCAAGCAGGTGGCCACAAATTCTGCTCATACTTCTACAACCAAGCAGGTGACCACAAATTCCAGATCTGCTACCACCCCATCAAGGCTAAGGACTCCAGCCATGGCTCCTGAGCCAACAGTTGTCTATTCCAGTCATACCAGCCACGTGACCCTCCTGTCTTTTCCAGGTTTCACTCTGTCCAGTGATTCCCTCGCATCTTCCCAAAATGACCTTCAGGATTCTGACCCTTCTGACTCAGAAAGCTCCCTATCAGGTGTTCTGAGAGGGAAAGGTGTTTTTCAGCTGGGGGAGAAAAGCAGCCTTGTAGCAGCTTTGCTTTTTGGGGTGATATTCTTGTTGCTAGTTATTGTGCTGACAGGGAAGAAAATACACGAATCTCTTCAGAAGAGGCATTACACCAGGCTGGATTACTTGATCAATGGAATGTATGCTGATGTCTGACTGGGAGAGGGAATAAAATTTTGAGGAGCATCTCCCACTTTTGAGAGGAGAACTCTGAAATGGAACAGTAGAAACTGAAATCTCAGAAGAGGATGGATTCCTTTCTTGGGCTCTAATGGGAAAGCAGGAGACAGGAGATGGGTTTGGTAGGGAGAAGAAATGCTCTGTCTATGCTGAACTATAATGTCTGTCACGTTTGATTTATTACTAAATCCTGAGAGTAAACACTTAAATCCAAGCTAAGCTAAGAAGGTCTTATATTTAAGGAGAAAAAAGCATTTCATGAGCTTAATCTGTACTGTGACAAGCTTAGTGAAATAGAAGTACACCTAATAAATTGAGTACCTGTGCAGCACGTGGGTGTTTTCAGTGCTACTTGCACCAAATGCCAGAGTGTTACACGATTGCCTGGCAATCCTATTTACCCTATTTGTGCTTTAAAGGAATACTTAGTAATAGAGCTTTGCATCTAAATGGTTTTAGGTACAAACAGGAAAAAATATATGACATATGGCATAATTTAATTTTCCTTATCTAAATACAGTTTATGGTTATATACGTATCTTTAAAGTTCTTTTTCTGCATACATCACAAGTCTCCTTAAAACCACATACTGCAAATGTGAGTGCTCTGAAAGCACACCTTCTTCACTTCTAGTGTCCCCTTCATGTGACTGGTAATAAGCATAGCTGCTAATTAACAGTTGGTCTTAATGATATTCGAGGATTTTTTCCAGCCTAAACAACTCTATGATTTTAAGTTTCCCTGACTCTTCAACAGGGAGAGTAAGTGGAAGCATCTACTGTGACACAACTTCCAGTTCACGTTATTTAAATTTCACTTTGCACACACTCAGTCTAAACCTGGCTTTAGAATGAAAGACTAGATTTCAAAGTATTCATGTCAGGTGGCATAATCAACAACAAACGTCACGGCAGAGAAGGAAGGGTGCCTCATGAATGCAAGGAAACAATTCTATTACAAAATATGAAATTTGACTAACATCCAAGAGATTCTTAGATCTGTCAAGCTTAGTCTGGTGGGAAGCAAGCGTGATCCAAAAAATGGCCTCAAGGCAAGTTTTCTGAAAGCTCTAAATAACTAAATGCAGAAAATTCTCTGAAAATTTCATTATTCAGAGATCAAAGAAAAGTCAGTGTTTCTTGTGTCAAGAACTTGAATTCTTACTATATGGAGGCTGCAAATTGCTTTATATATACAAAACCAGCTGGTCTGCTACGTTGTTTAAGTCTGACAATGGTTAAAAGAAAGGCATTCTGGATAACCTCTTAAAAGTGAGCAAAATTACAGAAGAAAAGTACCTCAAATTTATCAGCTTGTTTGTTGGCTGCACTTTGTTTAACCTCATTTTCTTTTCTTTTCTTGTTTTTTTAATAGCTATTTTCAGAGGTTTCTGGTCAAGGAACATGATAAGGAGGAACATTTCTGGGAAATGAGTTCACAGAATGATAAGTACTAGGCCTAGCTGTAAAAATGCAGATGCAGATCTAAGGTTGACCATAATTTTCTCTCATAAGAACTGCAACCTTCATGAGAAGCTTTCTATGTTGCTGGTGCCATCACAGCAGTTTAATGCAGGAGAGGTGCTGAGAACAAGCCCTGAATCCTCACTGTGCATTTCTACTGCAATAAATAATTTGTTGGAGGGAAAGGTGGTTGGTATGAATTGGTATGGTTACAGTACAGTAGCAAAATACTCAAGAGAAACCAGCAGATGTATCTCAGGGTTGTTCAGAGCACAGGCCATGTATTCAGCTGGAGAGGGGCATTTTACAGGGGCATGTAGTGATAGGACAAGGGGGAATAGCTTTAAGCTAAAAGAGAGAAGGTTTAGGTTAGATATTGAGAAGAAATTCTTCCCTGTGAGGGTGGTGAGACCCTGGCACAGGTTTCCCAGAGAAGCTGTGGCTGCCCCATCCCTGGAAGTTTTCAAGGCCAGGTTGGACTTGGACTTGGGAGCAACTTGGGATGGTGGAAGGTGTCCCTGCCCATGGTCAAGGCTTGACCAAAGAGCTGATCTTTAAGATCCCTTCCAACCCAGAGCAGTCTCTGATTCTGCAGTGTGGCCCATGTGATAAGGAACTGCCCTCCAGCCCAATCAGCAGTGCATGCCCCGCACGGTGAGTGGCAGAGGAAAAGCTGAGAGGTGCACAAGCACCATCACTCATTTGGTCAGGATGCTGACCTCAGTGGCCTTTCACAACATTTGAGTAAAACAAACAACTTTAAATGTTGTTACGTGAGAAATCTTCTTTTATGCTTGAGCAAAGAAAATAAGTTACCAGGCAGGTGTACTGAAACACTTTTAAAATTTTTTTTTCTATCCATTTGTCATGTTGGATTAAGACCTAACGGGGAGTTAATTGATAGCTGACCAGTTTGGATCTTTCTGGAGAGGCCTTTACAAGCTGTGTTTGAACACTAGAGGGCAACAACAGTTTATTAAATAGAATTGACAAGTTTTGAGGATTTTTGATGATTTTAAAAAGTTTGAATTAGTTTGTTTTTTTAACTTTCCAGACTATGGCTATTCATTGCAAAAAGGTTTTATAGGAAACCTTTTTGTTTATTGAAAGGTTCTGGGTGGAGGATTATATACACACCTTTAAAAAACTTTTTACTATATCATATAATGTAGAAGACAACAAAACTAAGCATATTCTCTATTTTAATGACATTGAATCAGGTTGCATTATTGGTCATGTATTGGCATTTCCAGTAAACAGAGAAGGAGAGAGATTTCCCATCATCATTCTGTTGACTATGATGCTTTATTATACGCATTTTTGGAGCTTACTTGTTTGCCTGGATAATGCTCTTGTATTATGAATCAAAAAGGAGCGAGACAAAGTAAAGAAAAAATCCATCCAGTTTGTTATGCTTTCTACCATTAAAACTTCTGTGCACTCTTCTGTTTTTCCATTATCTTCTGTGGTCTTCACTGTGCACCACACATGGAACTGGATCATCAATCACCACACTATGATGACAACCCGCACACTTGGAGTGGCTCTTTCTGAAGGTAACCAGTTACGTTATGGCAGGAGGCCAAAAGCTGATTGTCTTTTGTCACCTGGAGAGTGTAATAAATTCTGTAGCTGCTTGTTTTCATGTTGGTGCTTTATAGTGCTGAGCAAACATAAGGTGTGTGAATATAGACTGTCATGAACAAAACTGTTTTGTGGTATTGTACAGTAAGGCAAATAGCCCAAATTTTATAACCACTGCAAACAATCATAAACTGTAGATCTATTTGAGATGGATGAGAAGGGTACAAAGTCCCTGCCTCAAAGGGCTGCAAACTCAACACAGTGTTTTCTCTGCAAATAGTGCTTCAGTTCATTTTAGCATTTAGTAGGAGTAGGAAACGCTTCTACTCAGGATTATTTCAAGTAAGTTACTAACCAACTAGCAAAACCCAACAAACAAACAAGGAAATTAAACCACCAAAAAAAAAGAATTACATGAGAAGGCAGTTTCAAAACTGGATCATGTTTTCCTTCCTGCAAAACCATCTTAGTGGATTTGAATCTGATTACATGCTTTGATCCTACCATCCCACACTCCATGTGGATAAAAACGTGGAGTTTAAAGTGCCCGCACTGCAGTTGGCAGCGCCCACGCAGTATCCCATCATACAGAGAGCTGTACTTCTGTAGACTTTTTTCTGTCACCCTCCTGAAACGGGCCTAGACAGCTGTGCTTTCCCTGTGCATTACTCATCCTCTCATACAGGTAATGTATGTCTCTACATTCCTGTTCATTGATAGTTGTGGGATAGCTGCGTCCCCTCATCCTTGAGAAGTCTTGCACATCCCTTCAGGAGTGTACATGCTGTTCCCAGATGCTTTCCCAGTGCCTTGATGGGTAGGTCCCCTGAAGGGCTAGGATATATTGAACATTTTTCTTCCATCTTCAGAAAGCCTACGCTCACTTTTAATCTCACAGTGTAAATTTGCTTTTTTTCCTTTAGGTCTCTACACTTCTTGAGGATGTCAAAGTGCAAAGCATAAAACTGCTGCTCTTTGTCTCCTTTGTGTTTGGTATTATAAACAATGTATAAAAGTATTTTTAAGTTTCAGTACAGCTATGCTGGATCACTGTTTCCTGTATATTGGCTCACTTAATGAAAAAAAAAAAAAAGGCCTGAGGGTCATGCATTAATTTCTCTTCTGTTTTTCTCTTACTCCTTCCATCCTATAAAATGTCATTTTCTTAAGTGGCAAGAGTTTAGATATGCCATATTCAAGCTGTTGTGTTCCTTTTTATTTTTGGTTCACTTTGTTTTAATAGAAAATTGATGAAGAAAATTGAAAATTCTGTCATATCAATAACAAGCAGGAGTAGTAATCAGATAATTTGTGCACTCCATATTTTCTCAAAGAAATTTTGCAAGCAGTTAACATCCAGAACAACTGGCTAAACCATAAGGAATATTTTGAAACATTTGCTGATTTGAACAGTCACTCTGAAGACCACAAAGGTGTTTCATCATAATGCTACGTTGGTAAGTGTCGTGGTTTGACGCTGGCTAAGCGCCAGGCACCCACGAAAAGAAACACCTACTTATTTTCCTCTACTATAGCTGAGCAGAGGAGGGGGAATTGAAAACTTCATTTTCATGAGATAAGGATTATTGAAAAAAAATAACCACTTTAAGGCAAAACAGGTTCAAAACGGAAACAGTATAAAGAAGATTTATTATTAGCAGAATTAAAAGTAAAAAGGGTAATGAGAACCAAAGCAAACCTTCAGAACACCTTTCTTTCCCAATCCCTCCCTCTTTCCACTGACCGCACAAGGAAACAAAACATGGGATTTTGGTCAGTATTTCACTTCTTAAAAATCTTTCTTCAGTATGCTTGAGGAAAAGAGTTTCTTCTGCTGTGCCGTGGGATCCTTCCCACAGGAGACAGTTCTCTGCAAACTTTTCTAGCGTGGTTTTAACTTCCACAAGCAGCAGTCCCGCCCGAACCTGCTGCAATGTGAGTCCCTCCCACGGGCCAAGCAGTCTTCCCACAACTGCCTAGTGTGGGTCATTTTAGTTCATGGGGTTTAGTCTTTTAAGGATGAGCTGTTCTAGTTCGGAAGGGAAGGCTCTCTTCCTCTATCTCGAAAAGTAAGGGTCATCTCTCTCTCTCTGAGTTCCTCACTAGATTACAGCTTTTCAGCATCCACGCGCTCCAGTGTGAGCACCCTCTTCACGGGCTGCGCGTGGATCTCTGCACCCCCCATGCACCTCATGAATTACAGGGACACAGTTTGTTGTATTATAGTCCTCACCACGGCTTGCAGGAGAATCTCAGCTCCGGCGCTTGGAGCACCTCCTCCCTCTCCTTTTTCTTCACTGACCTTGGTGCTGCCATGTTGGTTTTCCTCACGTGTCCTCACTTTTCCTTTTCCTCTAGCTTGGAAGAACATTGGTGTCTGTAAGTTGCAGCTGAGAGGTTGATCTCGTCCGGGCTCCGCATTGGGGAATTGCTCGCCACGTCTCTCTCTGCTGGCCATGCGGTCCGTGCCGGCACCTCATGGCCGACCCCGGCCGCGTGGTTCTCGCCGGTGCCGCACGGGCGGCTCCGGCCTCAGAAGGGCCCTGGCCACGCGGTCCCAGCCTTGGGAGGGCCCCGGCCAGGCGGTCCCAGCCTTGGGAGGGCCCCAGCCACGCGGTCCTGGCTCCAGGAGGGCCCCTGCCGGGATGGGCCCTGGCGGCTGCCTCACCACCCCTCAGGAGAAGAAAAAAGACAGCTTCCCGCGGTTTTTCCTTTTTTAAATATGTCCTCACAGAGGCGTTACCAGCTTGTCTAATTGGGCTAGTAACCTGCCCATTGTCAGAGCCTTCAGCAATTGGCTCTGTGCCGGACATAGAAGTTTCGAGCAGCTTTTCTCCTGCACCCACCAAAAGCCAGGCTGTGTTAAACCAACACAGTAAGGATGGTTATACGAGGTAAAATAACTCCTTGTAAGATGCGTTGGTACCAGCTACCTCAGAGTAGCAGCTGAATTCTGGCTGAAAGTTATCAGGAACATCACCAGGGTTTCTCTGTGCTTTACTCTGAAGAAAGAATGTGATCAGTGGAGCTTAGACTTTGACACTGTGACTTTTGCAACAATTCTCAACAACACCTAGGTGGAAAATTTGCACAAAGTTTAAACATACATGCTTGTGCTGCAAAGATGGTGGAAACCCCCTCACTATGACACAGACTTCCTATAGGCTTGCCTGCTGTTTAATTAGTTTCTGAGTAAATTTTTCTGTTTGCTTTCATGAAAGACCCTTTTTCCCCTACCCCAAAGCCCAAGTTCCACTGACACTACTGAAGTCTTTGTGTGTAAGGATTTGGATCCTACAAGCAAGGTTTTTTTGATCCTCCAAGTAAGGATCAAGATTAGTTTGGGTCCTCCGAGTAAGCTGTGAATGAGATGATCCCTTTACTTCAGTGGTCATGTGTTACGTGTCTTTGTCAGTGCAGCTCCCATTGGTGTCAGTGGGAGGTCCTCCAGCACATATTTATGACTGTAAGTCAAGTCCTCCCACTTAGAGGCTCATTAACTGTTCAAAACAATTGCCTTACAGGATGACAGAACTTCTCAGCCCAGAGGTACAAGTTCTGAAAGAATGTGTAGAACATTTTCCCAGCTGCCTCTGATTATTTAACTATGACAGTGATGTCCTTCTTTTGTTCCAGGGCACAGAATAAGGAGTTCAAATGTTTTTCCACCATGTGATAACTCAGGCAGTACTCCTGGAAAGAATCCAGTTTGGCACATGCTGTATGTTGTCTTTACGGAGTGCTCTGGTTTAGAAACGGCAAAAAATAATTTGCTTGTGAGATGCAGTTTTAAACCCATGAGAACAGCTCACTCTATGCTTCTCACTGCTAAACAAGATACAGATGTGGCTTTTCTACATTGACAAAGCATAAAGCAAGGGTACACCCCATTGAAGTGAACCTTATAAAGGATGATAGAGTTTGAAAAGTGAAAGGCTGAATTGCTGAAGTCTATCCACATGCTACATCTAGCAGAGTTGCTACATCTGGCAACTTTTCCAGAAATATGCTGGACACTCCATCTCAAGGGTGAGTTCAAGCGCAGTTAAGTGCTGGGATGTTTTTGCAGCCGCCAAAAATGGGTATCCTTGGTGACGGTAATGAAAATGATTTCAGGAGCACTGACAATAGCAAAAACAGCAAGCAAAGAAGTGTCTGTGTGCTGCAAGCAGGTACAGTACAGCTCACTTCCTCATGCCTGGAGCATCTCCTGACTTTCTAAACCATCAGGCATTTGGAGCATAGAAGAAGGTTATCCTGGGCAGAAAACAGAGTAAAAGTGGGAAGATACGGCAAGTCACTGTACAAAAGAGATGCATGGAATTTGTGGGAGACTAGCTTTCCAATATATTGTAAATTAATTTATTTTTGCTTCTGTTCATGTGATAATGAGACAGTAATCAGAGTTTATCAATGCATGGTAAATTTCAGTTTCAGAAAAAACATAATAATAAAAAAGTTATATGTTTAAAACTTCCAAATCTAGCTTTTCAATGCCACCAGTGCCTACTCTTAGGGCAGTGGGGGCTGTGGTGGCTGTGAGGGCTGTGGGGTCAGTGAGGGCTATGGCGGCTGTGAAGGGTGTCAGTTCTGTTAGGGCTATAGGGTCTCTGAGAACTATAGGGTCTGTGAGGGCTATGGAGTGTTTCAGTGCTATGAGGGCTGTGAGGTCTATGAGGACTCTGGGGGTTTTGAGTACTGTAAGGGCTATGAGATCTGTAGGCTGTGGTGGCTTTGAGCGTTATGAGGGCTGTGAGGGCTATGGGGGCTGTGAGGCCTCTGAGGGCTATAGGGGCTTGGAGAGCTACGGGATCCGTGAGGGCTATGAGGGCTGTGAGGGCTATGGGGGCTGTGAGGCCTCTGAGGGCTATAGGGGCTTGGAGAGCTACAGGATCCGCGAGGGCTATGGGTGCTCTGAGGGCCCTGAGGGCAATGAAGGCTATGGGGGCTGTGAGGGCTGTGGAGTTTGTGAGGGGTGTGACATCTGTGAGGGCTATGGTCCTGCTTTTCTTTAGTCACCTCCTTTTTCTTCCCTTTTTTTTTTTTGGTTTGGTGTTTTGGGTTTTGGGGTTTTTTCCCTCTTGTTGGCATTCCCTCTTCTCTGCTCAGGCCTCTCTTCTCTTACTTTTTTGCTTCTCATTTTCCTGCAGGGAGCCTGCAAACCTTTCCACCCAACAGTGGGCTTAGACAGCTAAAGCCAGCATCAGTTGGAATCAGCTCTTGATTTAGCCAAAGATGACTCATTTTGCCTTCTTTCCTTGGAAGGGCTTTTCAGTTCTCCCATGTAATGCCAAGGAGTCTGCTGTAGTCTCTGGGGTGCAAGGGTGAAAGTAACGGGTGCCTAAACCAGAAATGTCAGAGTCAGAAGTTTGACAAGGCCAAGTGCAAGGTCCTGCACCTGGATTGGGTCAAGCCCCAATGTCAGTACAGACTGGGAGATGAATGGATTGAGAGTAGCTCTGCTGAGAAGGACTTGAGGATACTGGTAGATGAAAAACTGGACAATGTGCATTGGCAGCCCAGAAGGCCACCCATATCCCGGGCTGAACAAAAAGAAGCATGACCAAGCAGGTCAAGAGAGGTGATTGTTCCCCTTTACTGTGCAGTACTGCATCCAGTTCTGGTGTTCTCAGCACAAGAAAGACATGGAGCTGGAGTCTGCTGGAGCGACTCCAGAGGTGGGCCACAGAAATGATCTGTGAGGACAGACTGAGAGAGCGGAGGTTGTTCAGCCTGGAGAAGAGAAAGCTCCTGCACGACCTTACTGTGGCCTTAGGAGAAAGATGGACAGAGGCTTTTTATCAGAGCCTGTAGTGACAGGACAAAGACCAATGGTTTCAAACTGAGAGAGGTTAGATTTAGATTGGGCATAAGGAAGAAATTTTGTATGATGAGGGTGGCAAGACACTGGAACAGGGTGCCCAGAGAAGCTGTGGCTGTCCCTGGATCCCTGGAAGTGTCCAAGGCCAGGCTGGATGGGGCTCGGAGCAACCTGGGATAGTGGAAGGTGCAGGGGTTTTGGGCTAGATGACCTTTAAAGGTCCCTTCTAGCCCAAATCATCTGTGATTCTATAGTTCTATGACTCCAGCTGAGGGGTAGTATACAAAGGGGGAGCAACAGCTGAACAACTGCTATACACAATGCTCTGCAAACATTTTTGTCTCCTATCTTTAAGTGGTTTGGGTCTGTGGTTCCCATTGTTTTGGGTTTTTTAATATGGTGACTGGAACACCTTTTCCTGTACTGAATGATTTACTGCTACAGTATACCTTAGGCCACCCATATCGTAATTGTTTCCTCCTGTTAAAGTGCCAGGATTCTTAAACCACAAATGAAGATAGGACTCTAAATCATAGTTCCTTTCAACACTTAGAGCTTTGGTTATCTTAAAAGAAAAAAAGTGTTTTGGGAAAATAGCACTTTAAGTGTATTGTTCAAAGAAAAGATTTCTTAATATGCTGAGATTAAATGGGGATTTTGCTCTGTGTAAGCTCTTTTCAATTTGTTGTAAAGGTATTAGATTTTTCACAATTGCAATAAGGCAAAAAAATTAGAAGTTGCATTAACTGCAAAGCTCTGACACTGAAAAAGGCATTGGAAGAAGCTTTATGAGTCAGGGCTATTCAGACACAATTCCCTGTCTTTTATGCAAAGATCCATGTGACCAAATACTGTCTTTGTGGGTATGACTGGGGAGAGGGTAGAAAATGGAAGGATGAGGAATGGATTGGGTAGCCTCACTCTAATCACTGTTTCTTCTTGAGAGGAGAAAATATAATCTAATTATTCCAAAATAGAATATTACCATCTTTCAAGAATATCTTTATAGCAGCCACTACTTTTTAAATAAATATGTTTGGGGACTGGGTCTGACTTTCTCTGAGTTCTCTTTTGTCACTTACCTACATTTAGTTGCCAGCTGTATTGGAAGAGTCTATTGAAATCTACACTGTAAGGAAATTATTCAAAGAACTAATGAAAATGGAAAGGCAGTGAATGACACTTCAGCCCTATATAATTGCCTCTTCCATCCCCTCATCACATGAAGAATGAGTTACAGGCCATAAACCACAGAAACCTTTATACATGGAGCCAGTGCAAGCTTAAGGACCCACATGCATCCATGCCGTAACAGGCAACACCTTGTGATTTGTTGAATTAATTTTTTTTTTAAAGGTAAGAATTTTGTTCCTTGAAGTTTACTCATGCAAGAGTGAGATCGTGCTCTAGGGCATTCACAATAACTTTTATGATACTGAAATAAACTGGATATATTTCATGCTATTTTTTCAAACCTTGAAACATTCCCCTCAGTGAAACATAAAATTTGTGAAATCCAGTATGAGTAATAGTTCTGAATTGTCAGAGGCATCCCTCTTCCTCTGAGAAATCCTGGCTAATGGTAGTTTAATGAAAATGTTACCAAGGACATGCCTTCATCTTTGTTTTTAATAGTTAATTTATTCATCAGTTAAGAGGATAACAAAGATTTGGGTTTTCCTTGAAATAGTAAATTGTTCCAACATCTTGCATTTGTGTTGCCTTACCTTACAAATCACTTAGAAGAGGAGCACTTCATAAAACATCAGACATTAAATGTAAAGATTAACCATTAGAGGGCAACCTTTCCTGCTCTGAGGAACTCGGTGTGCTTTTCTAGCCTATTTTGAGAACTTGACTAACAGCTCATAAAAACAACACTCCTGAAGAGATACCGTGGTTGATGCTCCACACCCATATTCTTGAGGTGCTTATTGTCTTTGCTGAACTGCAGACGAATTTGTATATGAACATAAAAATAAAGATATAAATATCAACATAAATATAATATGAACATGGCTATAAATATGAAATACAAATAGGAAATATAAATATGACTCTTCCTCATGAAGTCTGAATGAAGAGGGATGAGTCTCTTTGCTTGCCATAAACTGCACTCTGTGGTACAGTACTTTAGCCCAGAAGTGGCTACTGCAGGTGGCAAATGAGCTCCTCTCTCCACACACACGGTGTGTCACACCTTGCACATCACATACAGATTGAAAACTGTTGTAGGAAAGATTGCTAATTATTGTGACACAGGGACTTACCTTTCTTGACCATAGGCATAAATTCTAGTCACTAATCTGTGACTAAAAGAGTGCAAGAAAATGTACAAGGCTTTACCAGTAACTAATTTTTAAACTTCAAAGGCTGCAGTGCAAAGCAGAATTGTTAAATATTATGCATATTGCAAAACGCTGAAGGGGTTTGAAAGGCGGTTGAAAAGGAAATATTCTTAAATTGTTGTTGCTTAAAAGGCACGCACGTTATGGTTAATGGAGCCCAGATGCTGACTGGTTTTGAAAAGCTGAGCAAGCTAAAACAAAATAGTGTTTTGGTGTCTGTCAGCCTGAAATGTGAGCTCTTTTAAAAGGATGTTTTTGCTGTATCAACATCATAGCATTAAAGCGCTTTACAAATTTTAGAACAGTAACTTTCTCAAATGACATTTTTATAATATGGCTTTGAAATGTAGCCATGGCTAAATATTCATGAGGAAAGTCTTGGACTTGCCCTGTGGTCCGGTGGGCAGTGCCAAATTAAAATCAGAGTCCTGCATGGTTCACACTGAAAAACACGACCGCTGAAGAAGCGTATCCTCAGGCAGTGCTGTTTTCAACTCCCTGGGAGATGGGAGAGGAGAAAAGAGGTAGTAGGTAGACAGCCTGACCTTGAATGCACCATCAGCAGGAGACCAAACGCTCCTCCAAAGGCATAAAGAAAATGCCCAAGCCTTCCAGGTCATCTTATTTCATATTTCCCTGTGGAGATATTGCTGGATTTCTGTTAGACTAGCTTGCCTGTATGGGCTGCTGAACTCAAGCACCTTCTCCTCTGTGAAGTTTTTGTTGTAAGGATTTTTTTTTTTAGCCACAAAGAAATGCAGTTCTCATCCTGGGCACCAGGCAGCCTCTTCTGGTAGAGAAGATGGGAAAGAAAGAATGGGTATTAAGGGGGGGGGGGGAGGGGAGGGTTGGGGGGAATAATAAAATAGTACTGAAATGCAAGGAGAAAAGGCAACTCTGTATGTGATAAAAAAGGGGATTTGATGGGCTATCTGATGGGAAAATTGCCCCAGAATTAGTGGAAGTGCATTTTTGCCGTGGTTTGACTGTGGTGATAGTAATGGCAAAAACAAGTTATGTTTTATGCCTGGAGAAAATTGCTGGACTAGAGACATGACTGTCTGTTCAAGGAAATCTGCTTGTAAGGTGCCTGTATCCTGGGAAAAAGGTGCAGTTCATATGGTATGGGAGGAAAAGTGAGAAGGAAAACTGATCACTGAGGGGGGTGATTCTGTTCCCGTGAGACCCCACCTGGAGTCCTGCATCCTGCTCTGGGGCCCCCCCAATAGGAAGGATGTGGACCTGCTGGATCCAGAGGCAAGGCACAAAGATGAGCACCGGGCTGGAGCACCTCTGCCATGAAGACTGGCTGAGAGAGTTGGGGTCATTCAGCCTGGAGAAGAGGCTTCAAGCCTTCTAGCGCCTGAAGGGGGCTTACGGATGGAGAGGGGCTTTTCACAATGGCATTAGTGATAGGACAAGGGAGAACAGCTTCCAACTGAATGAGGGCAAATATTAGGAAGAAATTCTTTATTATGATTCTATGATCTGGTCCTCTATTCATTGAAGAAGGAATGCCATGGTGAATCCATTGCACTCTTGGAATAGGATAAACTGTGTCAGGCATTTCTATCACATCTATTAGAACTGACCTTGTTTTGAGGAAGAGTTGGATGAAACATTTTTCTTTATAAACTGTATGACCTAGGCAATGTGGCAAGATGATGATGATGTCACAAGTTAGGGTGTCCTATTTTATTCTGTGAAATGGTTGTAATAGGCATCATTGGATGGCAACATTACATCCCATTTCCCAAGCTCTTGTCCTGCAGACTTTCCTGCTGGGGGCGCGAGGACTTGAGCTTGAGTTTCAGTATGAAACCCTGGCCCTTTTGAAATCAGTGAGAACTTTACCACTGCCTTTAGAGGGACCAGCATTTCAGCACGCTATGCCCATTAATTCTTGTTGAAACATTCAGTGAGAAAGCTAGTTATGATAGTGGCTTCTGTGATGTGGGCAGCCACAAATTCATTTGCTGAGCATCCATCTTCTTCTAACAGCTTTCACTCATTAGGGACTTTGGTTCTAGTTCTACAGAAGATCCCATTGACTCCACTCGAACTTGGGGCACAGTTCAAAAACAGAGTGACTTTGGCAGCCGCTGCTGGTTTTATGAGCTCCAGCTGCTGTCCCTTGCTGTCCTGGGAGCTGACACAACTGCTTGTGAAGCCGGGCCACCAACTAAACCAGGGAACTTACCCAAGTATAAAAACAATCCCGTGAAAGCTCTTGTGTCATTGAGCCATCATCCAAGTTCAGAGGTAAGGGTAAAGCTGTCCAGATTTCTCAGCCTCAGTTGGATTTGAGCCAGCAAACCAGGGTTTCTCTTTCTAAGGCGAATGAAAATAACTGCAACCAACAAGGGGAGCTTCTTAATAAAATAAAAGAGACATTCCCTCTCCACTTACTTTGACTTTAGGCTCGAATAAGGGAACATAATCATCTTAGAGAAATCATGCCTGTTAGAGGCTTTTTTGTGTGTGGTAATCTTGCCTCCTACTTTACTTTGTAAAAGCCTCTGCTATGGAGTTAATTCTACATGTATGAATTAGAAGTAAAACTTACAAACTTTTAGGAGATAGACTTGGTCTTGAATCCTAAGCAATGATGGGGAAAAGGGTTCAGAAAAGGCCATTTTTGCAGGGGGTAGTGATCAATGGCTCAGTCCTGATGTACCTCAGTGACAAGTGGTGTCCCTCAGGAGTCCATATTGGACCAGTGTTCTTTAAATATCTCCATTAATAACACAGAAGAAGGGATCGAGTGCAGCCTCAGCAGCTTTGCAGATGACACCAAGCTGAGGGTGCAGTGACACACCTGAAGGACAGGCCAATCCAGAGGGACCTGGACAAGCCCCAGAAGTGGCCCATGAGGTTCAACAAGACCAAGTGCTGGTGCTGCACCTGGGTCAGGACAACCCCTGGGATCAATCCAGGCTGGGGATGAGCAGACGGAGCAGCCCTGGGAGAAGAACCTGGGGGTGCTGGTGGTGAGAGCTGGACATGCCCTCGCCGTGTGTGCTGGTACCCAGAACCCCCCTGTGCTGGGCTGAGCCCCCAGTGTGGGCAGCAGGGGAGGGGGGTTCTGCCCCTCTGCCCTGCTCGGGAGAGACTCCCCTGCCCCGCAGAGCTGCCTCCAGCCCGGGGGGCCCAGCACAGGAAGGACACAGAGCCTTGAGAAGGCCAACAAGATGATTAAAGGGATGGAGCACCTCTGCTGTGAGGAAAGGCTGGGAAAATTGGGATTGTTCAGCCTGGAAAAGAGAAGGCTTCAGGGTGACTGTCCTGCTTCCACCCAGGAGGGTTAATTTTTGTAGTAGCCAGGAGGGGTCATGGCAAGGACATGGAGGTTATTCTATATACCTTCTCTCAGTGCTAGGGGTGAGGGAAAGGGAATCTCTTCTGAGGAGAAGGGGTTCCTTCCAGTTGAGTAACCGAGTTGAACAGAGAAGTGGGGAGGCACGGGTTCTGAACCAGAGGGAACAATTTATTGTCTGTTGTCGGGGTTCCCGCAGTGAGCAATAATGTTTCATTTTTGTACTCTCTGTCATTACTATTGTGCTGTTACTATTTGTTTTCTTATCTCATCGCTGTTTCCAGTGAATTGTTCTTATCCCAGCCCATGATCTTTGCCTTTTGTGCCTCCAATTCTGCTCTCCATCCTGCTGCAGAGGGGAGAGGGAGGGTGGGGGAGTGAGTGACCGTGCATGGTTTGGAAAAGTCTCGCTGGGAGCACTAAATTGGGGAGCAGCATTCCTAAACCATGACAGTGACATGGGGCCTTCCAGTACCTGCAGGGAGCCTACAAGAAAGATGGAGAGGGACTATTTACAGGAACATGTAGTGATAGGACAAGGGGGAATGGCTTCAAACTGAAACAGGGCAGATCTAGGTCAAATACCAGGAAAAAACTCTTCTCTATGAGGGTGGTGAGGCCCTGGCACAGGCTGCCCAGAGAAGCTGTGGCTGCCCCATCCCTGGAAGTGTCCAAGGCCAAGTTGGACTTGGACTTGGGAGCAACCTGGTCTAGTGAAAGGTATTCCTGCCCATGGCAGGAGGTTGGAACTAGATGTTCTTTAAGGCCCCTTCCAATCCAAACCATTCTGTGATTCTATGATTTTGTGATATTTGGGCTAGAATAGACAGAGGAGGATTCTAGGCAGGCTATGGGGAAAAGGGCTAGGCTGAGGGAGGTGAAGCCAATTATCATTAACTGGCTCAGAGGAAACCCAAGCAGGAAAGGGTCTGAATTACAGAAAAACAGCAAAATGCACCAGTGTGAGGGGTGACAGCACGTAAGTGTTCAAAAGCTAAAAATAAAACCAGTCAGCTTGGGCAGCAGGGAAGATGTCTTTAAGAGTCAGAGCAACCAGGCTGGGGATCAGATTCCCAAGGGAGATAGTCAAGACACGAGTGTTTCCAGCAGAAACAGGTAAGATGTGAGAGGGAATAGCATGTGGAGAAATGGGTTTTTGTGATGCAGGGGTGCAGGCTTGAGGTTTTCCTTAGTTGTGCACTGTATGATTAAGATACAAAGAATTCATTACAGATCTGCCATACTTCTCAGGAGGTTAATGACAGATCGTCCAACAATACAAGTATGGAAAAAGTATAAGGAAACACTATGAGGGAAAAAAAACCCCAAACCCAAATCAACCACAACCTCATTTTCCTTTTTGATTCCAATTAAACAGTGAAAATAAATATAAGTGTGCTCCTTTTCCCTGCTCCTGCAAAATCTAGTGGTGACAAACAAGGGTTGGACGCAGGTTCTCTCTTCTCCAGGGTACCTTTTTGTATGGCACGTCTTCCCATCCATTATCCACGTGGATCTTGCTCGAGTTTGCCAATCCTCCCAGCACAGTAACAGAGGAGGCTATTTCACCCAGCAGACAGTCAAGGACAAAATTTTGTAACGTAGACCTGACCTCAGGCAGATATTGCTGTTGAGTTGAATTGTTTACACTTTCAAAATCTTTTTTTGCAACCTTAAAGGTTGGAAATATACTTCATTTAAAAAAAACCCTGTATTTTCTTCTATTTTTTAAATTTTTCCGCAGTAAAAGCTGAGAGTCTGGTAATATCACATGACACCAAGAGCCCTTTAGAATCAGCCTACAATGCCCAGGCCTTTAATCTGGCCCAGATGTTATCTCCTACTGTAATAACAAGAAAAGCTATGAAAATATATGTTGAACAGCTATAAAGGTAAAAGTTAAATGTTTCTCTGAGTTTCTAATAATCCCGAAAATAATACCGATTTTGGAATGGAAGCACCTCAAATGTTGCTCTAAGTTGTTCTGCTTCATATCATTATTCTACTCACCAGCTGTCACATTCTGTGAAGGAGGAAGAACGTGCTGTAGACGTTTAGACTTAATGAAAACGTTTAGAAGTGTTGAAATCATGAAGTAGATATTCTAGAGGAAATGCAAGAAAGCTGCATTTTGTATTGTTTATTAGGAACGAACAAAGAGAGTAAGGAGGGAAGTTTTTTTCGATTGAGGGTGTATTACAAAATCTTAACTTTTTAGCCTCTTCAGAAAGAAAAGGATATGTTTACTTGAATGCGGGAGGGGAAAAGACTAAGTTATGTTTAAACACAGCACACTGCCCACTCATATTACTGATAACACTGCTCTAAGCAGCACAAACCCAGCCCACCACATTTAGTTTAGCAAGGGGGACAATAACGCAGAACACCCCCAAAAGCGCTGGGAGATAAATCACGCATCATTACATCAGCCGGGCAGCAATTCCTGCTGATAAGGGACGCCTGCTCCCTCTGCTCAGGGAAAGGCCGGGATTTATTGCTCTTCCGTCTGCACACCGGGGGAACGGACGGTAACTTCATTTTGCCACACCGCCTGCCTGCCGCCCGCCCCCCGGGCGATGCTCTGGCGCTACAGCCCGTTCCAGAACCGGGACCGGGACCGGGACCGGGCTCGGGAGCGGGATCGGAGCCTTTGTGCTGCCGCTCGGACGCCGCCGCAGCTCTGTGGCAGAAAGTAGTCCCGTCCTCACGGGCCAGGGCCGCACCGCATCGCAGGCGGCGGAGGGGGCGAGGGGAGGCAAAGTAGTCCCGCTGGAATGCGGCCGCCCCCCACCTCGCCCCGTCCCTGTGCTCGGGGGGTGCCGTAAGCCCGCTCCCCCTCCCTCCCTCAGGGAGCCCCGCCGGGCCGCGGTCTCCGTCGGGGTTCTGCCCGGTTGCGGGGCTGCCGGGGCTGTGCCCGATCCCGCCCGGGAGACGGGAGCTGCGCGCCCCCGCCCCTCCGCTTCAGCCCTCCCCGACGGGAGCGGAGCCGGGGGGCGGGCGCTGCGCCGGGAGCCGGCCGGGCACGGCGCGGGAGGAGGAGGAGGAGGAGGAGGTGGAGAAGGAGGAGGAGGACTGTATCCCTGCGCCTGTGCGCGCCCGGCGGAGGCGGAGGGGTGGATGGGGGAAGGACCGCGGCGGTCGCGGTGAGGCGGCGGCAGCAGCAGCCGGCATGGAGGGCAGCGCCCGCTCCCGCGGCGGCACGCCGGGGCCAGTGGCCTGCTAGGGACCGGCGAGGGGGGATCTCCGCGGCCGCCCTTCCCCGCCTCCCGTCCCCCCCTTCCCCGCCGCCTCCCCCGCCCGCCTGGAAGCATGAACTGGCAGCGGAGGTGCTGCTCCCCGCCGCCGCCTCCCCGCCGGTGAGAGCGAGGAGGGAGGGAAGATGGGGGCCGTCCTGCGCAGCCTACTCGCCTGCAGTTTTTGTTCCCTGATGCGAGGTGAGCGGGGCGGACGGCGGCGGGAGGGGCAGGGGGAAAGTTGCCGGGTTGGTGGCGAGGGGCCATGTTTGGGCGTGCGGGAGGGGAGCGGCGAGGCCTGGCTGCCGGCGGGGCGCGGGGCCCGGCGCGGGGGCAGCGCTCCCTCCCTCGCTCCCGGCCGCCGCCGCCGCCTCCCCGGCTCCTGAGCAACTTCCCGAACCGCGCCGGGAGCAGCCCGCCCTGCCAGCGGCCACCGGCCGCGTCCCGAGCCGCCCCATTGTTGTTTTCAAGTTTCTTTCTTTCTTTCTTTCTTTTTAAAAAAAGGATCCCCCTAAACCATCGCACGCTCCCCCCATGTCTCTCTGCACCCGCAGCAGTCCGTAGGCGGCAGCGCCTGTGGGGCAGAGCTCGGCCCCGCCGGTGTCAGGCTGGTACCGCTGTGCCCGTCGCCGGGCTGGTCGCGTTCTCCCCCCGAGGTTCCATCCTGCGGGGTGCGGGGGGAGCGCGGAGCCCCGAGTGCTCGGCGTCTGGGAGCGGGGAATGCCCGGGAACCGGGGCTGCACCGACCCTCTCCTCGCAGCGAAGGGAGCGAGAGGAGCAGCGAATGCTCAGCTCTCAGCTGGGCTGGCGCTGCGCTGGGACTTGAGAGAAGTTTGTGTTTCTCTGGTGAACCACTACGGATGTTCATACAGCTTTAAATGAGCAGTCGAGTGCCTTACGAGGGGATGTCACTTAAAGCAGCTGAGAACTTTGATTCTGCTTCCCGGCTCCAACAAAATTTCTTGACTTGCAGGGCACAATCTGAAAGAAGACAGGATTTTTTTTTTTAAATGCTGTGAACCTAACTGCAGTAACTATTTCTCTGTGTTTAGTCTTTCTGGGAAGAAATCGCCTGTGGTGCTTGCATACATAATTTTTCTGTTTACTTGATTTTGACTTTCTTCATACTAGATGGGTAAGAGATTAATTGCTAGCAATTAATCAACCACATTTTGATTTAGAGGATTCATCCCCACTAGAGTGTTTTGATGAAAGTTAGACTAGAGGTGGTGTAGGTTGAAGTAACTTCTCAGTCTCCAGTTGCTCAGTAATCTGGAAAACAAAGATTTTCATCTCATCCATAGCCTTTTTTTTTACCCTGTGCATCTGTTTGCCATATTGTATCCTGTTTGCAGAGATACAAATATACTTATTTAAATGGCATGTGTAACTTTTCGTACTTACATTGTGGCAGTTAAACCCCAATTTTCGAAAGTTAAATTTGCTCTGGAGTACAGAGAGAAACTATTTCCTGATTAGTTTATTTTAATAAGTAACAATCATACCCATTCTTAATATACTATGTGTTTGGCTTTAATTTGATGTTCAGTCTGGTTGAAATGACAGCACAGAAATAGCTGTTGTATATGATGTCACATAATATTGTTACAGTAATTTCTTCAAATTACTCTCAAAATAGTGGCATGTGCTTTTGCAAAATTTTGTATGCTTCATGCTTAATGGGACACTTTGAAGAAGCATTCTGTTTATAAATCATATGACTGTCATTTTTTTCCTCATCTCTCACCTCTGCCTATTGCCAAGGACATTTGTATCCGAACAGCATTTCTGTTTCTTCTGTGTTCGTGGTGCCCTGCTGTTTGATTGCCTAGCTGAAGTTGTAAGCCTGTGTTTGTGACACGATAGTAATTTTCCTACTGGCTAATTGTTACTTTAGATAGAGATAAACAGCAGGAACAGCTGAACCGTGAAGAAACAAAAATCAAATTTTAATGCATACATCCTCCCTAATAAACAGCATCTCTGCAAGTAGAGTAGGTTCAAGTAAGATGTGTTGAGTTCAGAAGAGGTGTCAGCAGTTCCTTAATGAGGCAGAGGCAGTGCCAGCATGAGTATGAATAAGCTTATACATGAAGGTAGAGTTGAAGTTAGGAAGCTCACTATTTGGTTTGTGAATTTGGTGCTGTAGGGGATGCCAAGCCGACCGTGCTGGAGACAGAAACTCAGCTAATGTAATAGTGTGTGTTTGTGGATTGCAGCATCCTCTCTGCTTCCAGAACCAGCCTCCCTGTTATCGTAGAAAAGGCAAATGGACAAAGGTTTATGACAACTGAACTCTTATTCTGAAGAAACTATGGTAGACTTGCTTACCAGTCTGTAAAGGAATAAAATTGGTACCCTGGAAATGCATAAGTACTTGAAGAAGTGTGAGGCTGGTACTGGCTAGAAATGGATGCACAGGGCAAGGCACCTGTCTCAAAAATCATCCCAGGACTGCGATAAACCAGATCCTACTGATGTTTTCAGGGCAAGTGTTTGAATTTCTGAGAGACAGGAGGTTACCATCATGACAGCTTGCAGTGGAGGTTCTGTGATTTGGGCTTAGGGGTTTTTTTAATGTTATGGCTTCTGGAAGAAAGATGTCACTGGTCTCTGTTCTCTCCTCTTGGCCCATGGTTTGATTAGGGGGATTGGGCTTTCCCCTCTCTGACCAACAGTGCTTCTTGAAGCTGCTCCCTGAGGGTACTTCCAGAGGAGTGGAGTTAGAGCTGCTCCATGGCAGCTTTGAGGTGTTCTTCCAGACAGCTGTGAAACCAATCAGAAAGATATTTGTTAGATAACTGACAGCTGCAAAGAGGCAAAAGCAGTGTCATCACATCTGTCAGGGTGCTGCAGATAACTGTGAGACTGAGATTTCAACTTTTTAAAAAGTGGTAGAGTTCTTCCTCCACCAGTGTTCATGGCTTGCTTACTTCTTGAAGTAGCTCTCCAGTCAGCATGCAATTGCTGTTTTGTTTTGGCTTTAAACGCTGATCATGCAGACAATGCATAAAGCTCTTGCTTGAATAGGAATCTTGTAAAGGACGTTTGTGCAAAGCTACTGAATGTTGCAGATCTCTGTGTTTAGGGTCAGATAGTGAAGAAGTGAAAATGCCTTTTTGGTAATAGATGTTTTAAAACTATGCTTCTCTAGAGTTCAGAAGAGAGTTTGTTTTAATCCATTATTATTGTTTTAATATTGTTACTGTTTTAATTGGTTTTAATCCACTGTTTCTGTTTTCATAAACAGATCCTTGTTTTTTGTGGTTTTTTTTTTTTTAGATAGATCCGTTTGCATGTTGTTTAGAAGAGTTTAATGTTTGAAACTTTGCTAAGCTGTGGTGTGTTTGAAACTTTGCTGACTGGTGGTGTGTGCACATATTTTTCTACTGGAAGTCAGAGAAGGGGGTAAGGAATAGGTTTTCACTCCTGAAGCACTCAGGTTGGAGATGAAGTGTGGCATTTCCAAGCTAGAGCTATGTTTTTGCATTCAGTTGAAGGATCTCTTCACCTAGAGACTGTACAATACTATGACAATAAGACTTGGAAGTACTTTTTTTTTTTTAATAATCATGGTCTATTTCTTCACTCAAGCTTGAATCAATCATTTTCTAGTCATGTTTCTTCATCATATGATTCCTCAGAAATCAGTGTGCCCTTGTCTGCCATGATTTCCAATGCATTTCCTCTTTCATCTTTTCATAGAATAGTCTAAAATTAGTGGAATCTAAGGTGTTCCAAATTCCACTGTTAATTTAATAGTTCTTTCAGTTGCATCTCTGTGATATAGTTTATTTATTATCAGATTGCTTTAGCTTTTATTTAAAACTGAAAAATTAGGACTTAAAAAGATTGATGGCAATTTTTGCTGTGTCTTGGAGGTAAGGTAAAGCAGCATTTTTGACAAGAAGATATAGGGAAGTTCTGAAGATACAGGGAAGTTCTGGTCAGAGGTATATGCAGGTAAAAGACTTCTTGTATCCTTCAGCGTGAGTTGTATGAAGATATTTGGATGGAGAGCTTTGTTCTTGTTTCACAGCATTACTGGTTAGAGAGGCATGAACTGTATTCGTGTTTCCTTTTTCCCTAGTGAATTGCTTCAATCTGCATTCCAGGAGTTCTAGGTAAGGAATTTGGCTACAAGCTGTAGAATATGTAGAAGGGTTTTGTTTTGTTCCTTTCTTTCTTTTTTCCCCAGGAAGATAGGTCAGGAGTGGGCATATCGGAACCTTTTAAGCTCTGTCTTTGGGAGCTGGAGAAATCCGATTCCTTTGGACATCTGTAATCCACCTTTATGATGATGTCGCATTTCAAAAATGCCAGCTTCAAAAATATCTGCTGCAGTGCATGTAATATGGGATTTACTTTTTAGTTTAAACCAACTAGACTGAAGATACTTTTTCTTCCTTCTGAGGCAGTGGGCTAGGGGAGGAAAACAGGGAGAAACAGGTCTCAATTTCTGATCTGTCACCATTCATCTCCTCTGGCAGCCAGTCTGCAGACTTAAATACTGTATTCTTTGTCCCCAACATATTTAACCTCATTTATTTCCCATGAAATGCTAAATACTTGGGTTGCTTTGCTGGTGGCATCTTCAAAAGAGTGCATGCAGTTCCTTGTGCTGTAGGGAGGGGTCCATGTCACTGTTGCATGGCACCAGAAATGCAGTTGGAACTGAAGCTTTGATGCATGCTCCTGCTTCTGGCTGAGCTGGTGGCTCTGCTGTGTCTGGGAGTGTGCTCAGCTCCTTCTCCAGTTCTCCTGCTGGGAGCCCTCATGTTTCAGCCCACTCACCTGTGAGCTTTGGGTAGAATTTAGGTTGATAAGGAATTTCCCTCAGATGGACTTGTACCAATAAGTGGTGTAAGTTGCTTAGAGAGATGTGGAGGGGGATGCAGCTGCCCTGCGGACTTGAGGGATGGTCTGTTCATGTTCACAGTTGGCGCTCCCCACTTAAAACCGAGCCCTCAAGTTTTAAATGCTGTGGCTCACTGAGGGTGACTGTTGGTGTGTGCACATGAGGTTTGGGATGAGCAGGCAGCCAGTACTTCCACTTCTGTGCCGAGCACTTGGTAGTGATGACTCTTCTGAAGCATAATTGCTGTTCAGTGAGCGAAGGACATGCTCTCCTAATAACCTTTAGTTTTTCAGCTTACACGTCAGGTGTGGCTTCAGAGTATGTACCACTTGCAGAGTTACAGAATACACAGTGCTCTAAACAAAGAGGCTGTGTCATTCTTTTGTGGTAATTGTCCAAGGCTTGGATCTTTAATAGATTGTACACAAATGCTGGGTATTGGCTCCCTAAATATTAAGCAACCTTTTCCAATTTATATATTCGCCAGGCAAGCTGACATAGAAAGCCTTCATTAAACTCTCTAGATATCGTTGTAGTTTATAAATATTTATGTCAGGACATTCACAATGTGAAAGGCTTGCTATTTGCTCCACATGGACAAACTTAGTCAGGACACAGTGCTTGCATTTGTGAGTAAAAATGATCTTGTTGTCGTTTCTGCTTTTTGATATGTTCTCTGGGGAAATGGTTATGAAAATAGGGTGGAGTTTTTGTCTCATTATTATCTTGCTACAGACCTTTCGATTTCCATGTAGTTGGCAGAGTTCCCCACCAATTTTGAAATGGAGTCAAACATACCAGTCTATGAATGGGATGGGAATACTGTTAATACCTTTGTCTGTAATACCTTATTCTTAATATACTTTTAAGAAATTAACCAGTCAAAGTCTAGGTTAAAAGAAGCAATACTTTAGTTAGTAATACTTAGTTTCCTTGCAAAATGTTATAAACTACTTGGAGAAAGAAGCATTATCAGTTTAAAAGATGGAATGCTTTTTGAGCTTCAGTATTTATATGGAGAGAACAATAAGGAAATGTTTTTAATATAAACAGACATGGAAAATGGCAACATTCATACAGCTTTTTTTCGTATCTTGTTACAGGATCACATTACCGAAATAGAATTACTCCCTTGTGATATAATCAATGTGGCAATAATGGGATTATAGTTTTAATTCTGTTTATGAGGGCCATGTGTGAGCTCTTGATGTCAGATTTGAAAAGTAATCATATTTGAGACAGAAAATTTTAATCAACTAGCTATATAATTTCACTTAATCAAAAATTGTTTGTTTTCTTCTCTATGATACCTTTATATTTTTCCCCTTATTCCTCCCCTGTCTTCCCAGTCTGTTCCCAGAGGAAAAATATAGTTTGTATGTAGTGTGCTGGGGTTTTTTAACTGTTTGTGTCTCTAGAACTCCTTAATTGCAAAGATTCTCCTCTGTCCATTGTCAAGAGAGTTCAGGCTTCTAGAAAGTAGCTGATATGTTTGCTGGAATTCTGGAAGTTAAGGGTGTGTGGAAAGCAACAGAAATTTAAGGTGTCATAGAATTTCAAACTTTGTTCCCTTAGTTGTTCTGTTAAAGCAGGGAATAAAACTCCTGCTTATACTCATAGTATTAGTGTTAATTAAAATATTAACACTTCAGAAATCCAAGAATCCTCTTGGCCACACACAGATTAATTGAAAGGAATGTTAAGAATAATAGAGGAGTAGGAATTTGTAGACCTTGTAGCGACTCTCATTATGTCCATTTAGAAAGTGCAGTGATGTTCTTATAACAACTCAGAAACTTAACTGAAGCTCAACAGTTACCCTTTACCCTGTAGGTAATGGTAAAATGAATAAGTAAGATAATTCCAAGTTGGGTGGTTTTGCTTTTATGGGTTTATTTGTTTTTCTTTTGGATTTCCAGAAATGAGTCCCATTCAGTATGAAAAACACAAGATCATTCACCTTTTCCAAGGGATCCTGCATATATCTCTGTGTGTGTGTTGTTTTCTGGGGTGGTTTGAGGTTGTTTTTTTTTCCCATGTGTCATTACATCTAATGTAAGCCTGTTGAACATTTGACATTAATAGTGCCTGGGATATTAAAAGTATGAGAGTTAAAAGTATGCTACAACAGGTTTTTTTTCACAAAATAAAAATTAAATGTCCAGTAATTCTCAAAATTATTGAAGTATGTGCACATCTTTCCTTACCCATTAAAAACAGTCCCTGACTGTTCATTTGAGCTGGGGTCTTTTGTGCTAAATTCTATGTTCCTGCTTTACAGCAACTTCCTGATAGTGCTTAAAAAATCTAAACTAAGACAAACCCCCACCCTCAAAACACAATAAATAAGCTGTTTTGTTTGATTTTGTTTTTACCTGGTAAGGCAAACTGACACACTTCAAGAAATATTTTTTGAGTATCTTTTAGACTGGCATTCAACCTTGGATAAATTGTTGGAAAAGTCACCTGAGAGTAGTTCAGTGCCTGTGAACTTCTCGTCAGTGTGGGGAAAGGCTTTGTTTGTTGGAAGCGTGCTGCTGTTGAGTGTGTGAATTTTTTGATGCATGTGGAGCTAACAGCAATTGGGATAAGACCCCATGGCTGGGGCTGTTCCCATGTGCTTGGGTTACACTCCAGCGAAGGAGGTGAGTGAGCTGGTAGGATTGACTGAGAGTAACATTCCCAGGCCATTCCCAACTGCATGTGCACCCTCAAACTTGTGCTGCCTAGGCTGGAACACATCATGAACTGCAGTTGCCCCAGAGCAACAACAAACTTTCGGGCATTCCCACCTCAACTTGCCAGGGTGTACAAGGTGTACCTTGCGGCCTTTAGCCCTCCTAGGCTTTGGGAAATGGGCTCCTGCTGTCACAGCACCCCAGTATTGTGTCTTGGTGCTCTCCCTCAGTGGAGAGACATGGCTTCAACAGCTTCCTGAGGAATATGATCGAGGCTTTTGGTTTGTTTTCTCATTGTTAGAAGTGCTGTAGGAAAAGGTGATGGCAGAAGGTGTGAAGGGCAGTGTTTTGTTTCAGTGTGATCCGGTTTTCTTCCCTGTCATCACAGTGCTTAGTTTAGATTGCAAAATACCATCCCTATTCAGATGTGGGACTCTAATTGGTAGAGCCAAACAAGACTTCTTTTCTGCAGGAGCAGAGGTGCTTGCTAACTAACTTTTTCATTAAACAGATTGTGTCAATTTAAACATGGGTGTTGCTGGTAGAACTGGGGAAGTATTGCCAATGTATGTGGAACTGGTATGACTTCATCTGCAGCACTGTGTGTTATTCTGACCACTGTTTGAGAAGCTGGAAGAGTGTTGAAGGAAGATTACGAGGACACCTGAGAAAAGGAGATGTATAATGTTGAAGTTCTGCAGTCATTAATGTGGATCACAGAAGTACTTTACTACACATCCCAAAGGAGCCTTCCTGCTTTCCAGAGCCTGCAGTTGGCCCTGGAAAGTGCCAGGTCACCTTTATTTTGCTGCTGCTCTGTAAGCAGAAGGGTAATGGAAGAAGGTGGTAGTGTTTTATGGCCAGGCAGCTGCAAGCAGATGCCTGACCAGGGAGCACTGGCTCTCTGCTCATCCTGTTGTCAGCCAGGTAGATTCAGAATATAAAGTTAGAAAATGTCAGAGCTGAAGTGCTGTGTTCCATCCCCATGAGAGTACAATCAAAAGAACTTCAGAACAGGGGAGTCCGTGTCACAGAAAGGTGGACAAAAGATCTGTGTGAGTGTGCTACCTAGCACTGAGAAGGGCCATGTTCTGGTAAACCTGCTGTAAAGCTCTGTTGCCAGTGGGATGATTTGGCAGGTGATCCCTGCTATTTAGAAAGTTTTTTTGCCCATCATGTGCTGGGACTTCATGGTGTACTTCAGTCATGTGTGCTTTTGCTGTAATCTGGCAGGTCTGCTGGCTTTTTATGCCTGGACCTGGTATTTCTGTCCTTTCCTGTAGTCCTTTACTCTTCCCCCCCCCTCCCTCCCCCCAATCCTTCTATCTCTTTAGTAAGGTAATTTTTTTCCCCTGTATTTAGCAGGCTAAAGGATGACTTACTGCCTTTGTACCACCTCGTCCTGCAGGATGTCTTGGTCTCTACAGCTAGTATCTGGCCAAAGCCCTGACAACAGTAAAGCTTAGTGCAGAATCCAAATGCTGTTGTTGCCTAGCTTGGTGTCTTTGCTGTTGCACTGATATGGCTGCACATCTCCTTCACTGGCCTGCTGCTCCTGTGACCTTTTGAGTTACCATCTGAACAGCCCTTGCATGGCTTCAGCCTGAGGAATATACTTTATGTTAGCTGAAAAGAGGAGAAAAGGTCCTTTCTGCCAAGTTTGGGCTGCCTCATGCTCGTTTACTAAATTCCTGTTTGCCTGCTGTGTCCTGCAAGTATGTTTGTGAGAATAAGGAGATTCAGAGAGAAGAGTTCACAGTGAAAGAGGTATGGTGGGCACTAGTAAGTCAGTTCATTATTTGTATTTTAAAAAATGTATGGAATTGTGTATTGCACGGAAAAAAATGGGAAAGTGCTGTGACAGAGAACTTGGTGCAAAATCCTGGCCTGTTGCTTGCTGTGCTTAAAACTCTTATGTATTTCCTGGTGATTTTGTTTGCTTGAAAATATAAACCATCTCTATATAAGTTTCTTGAGGCTGGCTCCCTGCTGTTTGGAAGAGTTTATGTTAATTTTCAAATTGTCTCTCTTCTTACTTGATACAAGTCTCCCAGGCTTTATTCCCAATGCTACCTCAACCTTTTCATTCTTGCTTCTCCAAACTGAGCAGCAAAACTCAAACTTTTGCAGAAAATAAATAGACAGAATTTCTTCTAAGCATGAGCAGTGATGAAGAAATTTGAAACCCAGGGAGTGAAGGGCTAGTCCTCATAACTGACTGCTCCAGAGTCCTTGTGCCAGCCCAGAAACTTTTCCTTACATTCTTGTGTTGGTTCTCTGGGGGACATCTTGGGGATGACTATTGTATTACATACAAGGAGTTTTGTGTATTGAATGGTTTTAAGGAGGTTGCAATTAATGTTCTTTGCTGGTTATCTATGTTTGTTTCTCTGCTTTTCCTTCTCTTGTGAGCTGAATGTGAGTGTGTGTCATTCTTTCAAGGCATTTGGAATCCTTGCTTACTGTGCCTCATCCAGGTCAGCATGTATTTGTTTGGTACATCTCGTCACTGTGTCTCCTCTTTTCTCCAGTCCTCATGTTTGCTGTCCTCATAGCAGTGTGCTTGGCAGTACCAATTCATTTTAGATGCTCAGAGTTCTTCAGCAAGACTTTTAAAAGATGGGGAATATTCCTGTCCTAACTCAACGACATCATCTTCCAACACAGGGTTTCTTACCAGTGACTTCTACATGGATATTTCTTTCCACAATGTCAGCAGTTGCTCAGTGGTTTCCACGCTGCGATTCTGTGGCAGATTGCCACAACTTGTCAGTGGCCACCTCTGCTCTGAGTCCTGTTCCTTAACTGGAGGTTCATGAGGAACTGGTTCACTAATTAGTCAAAGCTGATGCAGTCCCTCCTTTCCCTGGTGTGCTAGCGCTTATATTGATTTAATTTTTGGTGTGAACTGATTCTGGAGGATGGCTGGCTAAAAATTGCTTTTTGGCAGGTGGTGGGGAGAGCTCGGTAGCCTTCTGCTGGTTTAGCTCCCTGCATTGTCTCGCCGTGGCACGGGACGAGTGCTTGAGCCAAGGCAAAAGAGGGGTCGGGAACCGATAGCTGGAAGTGAAGCTGGGGAGAAAGGAGATGGCTGCAGTTGCATCTTGAGCAGATCCAGCAGGCTGCCAGTGAAGGGGGGAGAGCTCCCCCGTCCAGCTCCCTGCTGCTCGCTGTATGTCAGCTTTGGAGTTTGCTAGACCACTTCTTGAGTTGATTCAGCTTGCTGCCTCAGTCAAACCTTTTGCTGACGTAGTGATTTGAATCAGCTTGGGGAGGGGCCCTTAACTAAGGGAGGGGGGAGAACAGCATCACTGGGTCTTGGGAATGAGAAAAAAGGATTTGAGGAGAATGAGACTGTGCTAATTGCTTTAGCCAGGCTAAACTCCATGTCAGTGAAAGAGAATGAGCATGTCAAAAGGTAACACTGACCTCACCTCATAGCACCCGGAGCTGTCCTGGATCACTGAAGGTAGAAAGGAGAAAGCGGGAATTTGTGGAAATGGCCACTGGACTAGTTAAAGAAAACCATGACAAATTCTGACAGCTTAAAGTTGCAACTTAAACACCAAAAAGATTGAAAAACCTTTTTAGCTGGTAAAGTGCTTGTTTTATATTGGTTCATCACTTTGCGTCCTGTGGGCAGCAGCATTTTTATGCCTGTAACAGATGCTCACAAGTCAGATGTACAAAGCAAGACTTGAGTAAAATAGTGTAAGGGAAACCAGACTTCAGAGTCTTGGGGATTAGCAACTTTCAGTAAGAGAGACAGGAGTTGAAGCCAAGAGAAATACGTGGTGTAAGAACTGGAGTTTAGCAGTGGGAAGAAGGATGCTGGTAGAATTCTAGTTGTAAAAGTAAGGCAAAAAAGACAATGTCTGGACTTCAATACTGCATGTGCTAAACTTAGGAAAGGTCATACGTGAACATTGGAGTTAAGAAAGTTATATGCTGAGTGACCACTACTGGCAGGAGTTTCTTATGATGTAAATTATTTTTGCTGCTGTTGAAATGTGTTAAACTTGAGGTTTTGTAACTTTTGTGTTCTTTAAGGAAACAGTTGTTCCTGCTGCTGTGTACAAAAAACATCCCTTATTTTATAGCTAAGCATAGTTTTTACTCCATATTTGGTACTTTATTAGAAGAATGACTTGCATGTAGACCTCTGAGGTGATAGAGGACATGGAAATATTCACTACTGTTTCTGGTTTTGATTTCCAGGATAGGTGTTTTTTTCTTTCAGAAATATGTGCTTCTCTTTGATGTACTGTAGTTTGTTGCAGTTACAATGTATTTTATTATGATCTCTATTGAAAGAGAAATAAAAACATCTAGAGTTCAGCTTCTTAAAAAAAAATCTGAATTGTGTCTTTTTGCCCCATTATAACTTAAATTGCCAAATAGTTGCCCAGCTTTGAAAGGAGATGCTCTTGGACTTCCTCCCAGGTTATTAGTGTAGTTCATAACTTCATTATTCAAGAAAGCCATCTTTTCAGTGTCCTGTGTTTTTGAAGTTGGGGCAGGGTGGGATCTCCTGGCACAATTTTGCTCTTGGCACTGCTGTCTTAGTGGAGTAAATGCAGAGATGATTCTTCGTACTAATGCTGCCAACTTCAGTAACTGGGTTTTATAGTACATTGAAGCCTTCGTGTTTTCTGGGAAGGGCTGGAGGCGGTGGGGGAACAAACCTGGTTTTTATTATTTTGGTGATGCAGGCTTCATTCCTGAATGTTGCAACAAATTGGAAAGCTTAACGTCCTCATCTGCCAGCCCTTTGGAATGTGTTACAAGTTGTGGCTTTGAATCAATCTGCATGAAGCTACACATCCTAAGTGTAGCTGTGTTTCTCCCGAGTTGTCATTCAGCTAAGCTGTCTCGTTGATGCAATGGTGTTTGTCTGCAGTCCCTGCCCAGCCAGTCTGAGCTCCAGCAGGGAGTGAGTAACCTCTGCAGCGTGCCTGTGTTAGGCTCAGCAGTGCCTTCAGGCCTGGCTGATTACCTGGTGTTCCAGTTCAGCACATGCTGTGTGCATGGGTGCTCCGTGTTGCACGTAATAATGGAGCTTGTACTCACTGGTGTGTGGATTTACTTTTTTCCAAACACTGGGCCTGCTGTATTATTAGAGAAGGCTGTGCCAGTTGGCTGCACACTCTCCTGTGTGCACTAGATGACACTGAGCTGGCTGTTAACTAGATTTTTCAGGTTACAGCTGTAGGCAGGCTTTAAAAAGTAGAGGGTTTTGTTATATTACAATTTTGTACACCTTGCAGTTTACTGAATACTTTTTTTTCTGAAATGTGGTCATCATAAGCAATCTGCCCTTCAAGAAAATGTACTGTAATTAATTTTAAATCTTAGGGGGTGGGAAATTGTGCAAGGAAGGGAAAGAGTTAGCAAAGTAAGGTAATAATAAAGTCTTAATGTAAAGATTCTCCATCTAATTTTAAAAAGTCTACCCCTTTTCCGTGGGAAGATAATCTCTAAACCTGAATGGCTTTTTTCACAATAAAAAATTGCTTTCTGAAGAAGGGAATACAAATACAAATTTGGTATTATTAGAACCAAAAAAGTTTCACCCCTCCCTTGTTCTGTCTAAAGTACATCATAAGTCAAGCTATATTCAGTGTTTCTAAATTCAGGATGACAATCTAAGCAATTTAGTTTTCTTAAAAACCAACAAAACTCCCACCACCCCGAAACATATATAGCAGAACTCATTTAATTGCAGATAGATGAAGGAACTTTCTTAGTTTATTCAACTTCTCCCAATTCACATGTGACAGTGTTTTTGAGGAATTGTTTTGTGATAATGAGGGGAATAGTCTGATCTTGGAAACCAGCTTTTGAATTTACTGAAGTGTGTTAGTATTTCTAGTTTCAGTGTGAGTTTGTCATACAGGGAACTGTACCTCTTCTGGCAGTGTGGCCCTTGGCATTACTGAGCCATGCACATCCTTGGCTCTGTAAATTTTGACCTTTTCGTTAGGACATCCATCCTGCTGCAGATTTGAAGTGCCCACCTATGCTGAGGAAGAAATCTGCTGCAAGATCCCTGTGAAATTTGTGTGGTGACAGGTAGAGGAGCATTTATGGATCTAAATGCCTCTGTACAGCTCTTGTGCTACAGTTTCTGAGTAAATGCAGGGAAAGCTAGAAATGTTTTCTGATAGTGGATTTAAAAGGATGTCATTGTCTGCCTTATACAAATGTAGTATTTTTCTGAACCTTTTGTTGAAGTAGAAATGAGGCTGGAATTTTCATAATGCTATATATAGCTTGTGGTTAAGGACAATTAAGCAGGCATATTACATTTAAGAAGCTGTCTTTTTTTCATGGTTACTGCTTTACATTAGTCATCTTAGGTGTTGTTATGAAAAATATACAGACTGTGCAAACTGACAGAGTAAGCAAATAAAGCATATAAAATAAAGGCTTTGTGTTAGAGAACTAAGGAGGAATGGTAGAGCTGAGTTTGAAAGAACTGTGTTGTCCATTCCTGTCGATTTATTTTTCTCCCTACCTCTTCATACCACCTTCAGCACTCTAAACCAACACTTGCCTCATGCTGTGCAATGAATTTTGTATTTTTATGTACTATATGTAAAATGTCTGAGATATGTAATTTCAGGGAGTATTGACATGCGGGTAGCTTTGATAGCTTGACGTAAATTATGCTTTTATAGAAGTGGGGTGTATATTACTAAATTCTGTAAAGAAAAATAATCCTTGCTCAGGTGAGCCAGCACTGAGTGCTTAGAAAACTGTTTTACCCTTATCTTTCTGATCCTTTTCTACAGAGCAGTGTCATTTGGGCACTTCAGACCTCCATTTTGTTTGTTCTCTCCGTTCTTCTTTAATGTTATTTTAATAGTGCACAACCCAGAATAGTGAGCTGCCCATTACGAAGGCTCATAACTAAGTTGAAAAGCTTTGAGTCGGTGCTTTTTAGTCAAACTTCAAAATGGTTCCCCAGTATTTCTTATTTTTAAAAAGATACTCTTAAATCAGTGGCTACTGATGGCCTGATGCTCCATCAGTACAAGTTATGCTTGATATGAGTGATGTTAACACATCTGTCTGTGTGTCCCCCTACCCCGTTTCTGTCCCGTGTGCAGCTGCCCCGCTGCTGCTGTACGCGAACCGCCGGGATCTGCGGCTGGTGGACGCTGCCCACGGCAAGGAGAACGCCACGGTGATCGTGGGGGGCCTGGAGGACGCGGCCGCCGTGGACTTCGTGTTCCTCAAGGGCTTGATTTACTGGAGTGATGTCAGCGAGGAAGCCATCAAACGGACAGAGTTCAATAAATCCGGGAGCGTACAAAACGTGGTCATTTCTGGACTTCTGTCGCCCGACGGGCTGGCCTGTGACTGGCTGGGGGAGAAATTGTACTGGACAGATTCGGAAACAAATCGGATTGAGGTTTCTAACTTAGATGGATCACTGAGGAAAGTTTTGTTTTGGCAAGAATTGGATCAACCCAGAGCAATTGCCTTAGATCCTGCAAGAGGGTAAGTCTTTTTAAAAACAGTTACAAATAACAAAACTCGTACTATTTCTCGTTTGTTGAATGGTTTCAAATGCTGTTGTCGAAGTTATCCTAAGCCATTTTACATAATTTGTTTCTCTTTCTACTGGTATGTTTTGCAAACTTAAGAGATTCCATTACTGTTCGTTTGTGAACAATCAGGAATCATCAGACTTTAAAAAACAGTACTAGAAACTTAGTTTGGCTGTAGTGCAGAAGATTAGCAGAAACAGAAGTACTAACCTAAGACCTAATACAATATGCTTTGCTCAAAAGGCTGTCATCTGCCTGTGGACAAACAGACTTGTGCCTCTCTCAAGTGTCAAGAAATGAAATTTTTTGGAGCTTTATTCATTGTTGATATTCATGCTTTATTGAAGAATCTGAAGAAATGGGAGAAGTCAACATGCTGTATTAATAACAACCTGAGATGTATTTTGAAGCTTAATCAGAAAATTTACAAGGGAGGCTCCTTTGCCCACCCTTGGGGGAACTCCTGTTTTAAAAAATGCTGTGTTTTTGTCTGAGCTCCTTCTAGAACTGATGTTATTTGCTCAGTTCTCATTTGAGTCCCTGGATGTGGCTCTTTTTTGCTCTGTTCTTGGGACAAAGCAGTGTTTGCCAACAATGGAAAATTCAGTGGAGTTTTGGTGATGTTATGTAAATGGCTGGCTTGAGGTTACCCCACGGGCAGTCATCTGTGACAAAGTGTTTGGGCGAGCCAAAGTGGAATACTAGTGGAAAGTCCTTGATGCTGTGTAACCTTTTGAAAATATTTTATGTCTAGTATAGAATTTATTTTTACTATATTTTTTTTTCCTTGAACAAGCAAGGAAGTTAATCTGTTGTACTGCCATTTCCCATATGTGTTCCAGCCAACTCTTTTGTGGCGGGGGAGGGGGGGGGCGGGAATCAGTGCCTTGTTTGTTTGAAAAGATGAGGGTTGTGTTTTGCTGCTTGCCACTTCTTTGCATTATCATTTTTGTTTGGCTTTTTTCCTTCACAAGAAGAAAATCTCTGCAAAACATGGCTTCTTTCCTGAACTTCATAGAAGTACCGTATCTTGAATATTTTGTTCTACAATTTCAGTAGTCCTTTGACAATTTATAAACAGAAAATATGTTTATTTTCCAGTACATATATTTCAAGCTTTGGAAATAGCAAAAGGATGGATGTATGCTTTTCCTGTGTATTTGCAACTTGTAAACTGGAGCCAACAATAGTTTTATTTTATTAGTTTCTAAAACCATTTAAGAGCATAAGGAAAGTGTAATATTCATGCCTTTTCTACCCACCATCCCAAAAGTGAGAGAAAAAGGAAGGAAAAACACAGTCAAAGTGGCTTTGATTTGGCTTGTAAGCAGAGAGACTGAGATTCTTGTTGATTAGGAGTAAAGCTCTGTTGTGAAGCCAGTTGGTCTTTTTTTAGAATAGTATTTGTTTTTTCTGAATGTGCACAATTATATGCTCAGCAACCCCAAGTCAATGTTTGCATACTCTTTACTCTTTCTTAATACTTTACACTAAGAGGAAAATACAAGAAGAAAAATGAAATAAATCAAAACTAAAGCAAACCTGTTACTTTTCCCATACTGATGATCTGTTAAAGCAGTAGGAGTAAACACTTCAATATGCTGAAATTTAAAACAAGCAAAAAAAAGCAAACACCAAGCCCCCTTGCCCAATCCAAACAAAACCCCTCTAACCAAAACAAAAAAAGCCCTCCAACAACTGTAATTTAAGGACAAAATATTTTCTTTCTTCTGAATTTTTGAATAGGTCATTTTCTAAGTTGTTATATGAAGGGTGTGTTTTAGGAAGGGAATACAGCGATATATCCACTTTCTGGTTTACCATATTGCAGTTGCAAAAATTGTAGTTCTCATATGCAGTTTTATAACAGAAAACCTTTCAGCTTTTAATAAATCTGGTTACATTTCAGAACAGCCTCCAAAGCTTGAAATATAGGTAGAAGGGTGACATGAACACAGAGATGTAAATTAGAAAAGATAAATAATTCCCTAAACTGTTCTTGTATGCATGCTGCTTTCACTAGTATTTACATTTTTTTTTAGCCCTGTAATTGTCTTTTGGTTTCAAGATGTTGCCAGGCAAATAGTAGTAGGACTAAGCCATAAAAAATTCTAAGAGTAGTTAATAAAGTCTGAAACCTGGAAAAGCAAACCCCCCATTTTCCTGCAGTCTAATCCACCTCCTGTTATGCTCAGATGATGTTTGTTTCAGATACAATTTTATAAACTTGTAATTCATGAAAAGAAATGAATTAGCAGCAAAACTTACACTGAAGTTGTCTTTAACAATAAGTTCAGTTTTTCATCAGAGTTAAAGTGTGAAAAATAGTTGATCTAAAGTAGTATGCATCAAGTATTTAATGAAAAAGCTGATTTAAGTCCCAAACTACTAGTCTTTTCTGGGATTGGATGTATATTTATTAAATGTATCTGTCTTACCGCAAACGTGAGAATGCCTACTTGGAAATGAAATGCTAACAGTATAAACTAGCAGAGATACATAGTGATGAATAATGCATTTTCTTGGAAGTGTCCCACCTAGTGAAATTTAGTAAAAATGAAATGTTTCACCAGCGCTCTGGTCTTTCTCACAACCTGCTGCTGTAGGATACTCCAGGGTTGTGAAGGTCCCTGCTCAGTGCTGCTGTGATGCTTTGGAGGAATGTGATTGGGCTCTTTCAGAGCACGTTACAGAAACATTTGAGACGTTAAAGAATAAGTGCTTTGACTAGCCTTTACTTCACTGCCAAAACCATCGGGTGATTTGTGTGTGAGGTTCTATGTGTAACTGAGATACTGGAGTAGAAGTTAGACAGTTCCCATGTCTGTTATCAGTAATAAGAAATGCAATAGATTTACTAATGGAAAATATTTGGTAAGTGAGGCACAGCAGCCAAGTCTGATTTTTTTTTTTACTTACTGTAGGAAGGCATTAAAATCTGAAACATCTATATTCTTCTTACTGGCCATCTCTGTACGTTCTGAGGTTTGAGCTTCTCATTGCTCGTGTTCATACACTATGACTTACTTGTTTCAATTGCCTTGATACTCAATAAAATACTGTGTGTGCAGCAGGAGAGAGAAGGGCCCCAGATGAAGGTGAGGGGAATGGGGTGTTTGTTCAGCCTTCTTTTGAAGTGGGCTGGCAGGTTTCAGAAGGCTCCTTGGTCCTGTCCATCCTTTCTGGAACTGTTTATTCCTGACTGGTGTTAAACACGAAACCCTTCTTAGTAAGATCTGCAGCTGGGGATAACACTGGCAGTTAAATGGTGACTTTTTGCTAGGAGAAGACCACGTGTTAGATCACCAAGTGCAGGAGAGCACTGTATTTAAGAACAGCTCACATGAAAGTTGAGCAAGTGGAAAAGAGATTTTTCTGCTTCAGCACTCAAGGTGAAAAAAAAAGGCATGTGCAGATTCTTGAGCAAACACTGCTTTAAAGTGCAGTATTGTATATTTGTACTGCTGTTTTCTTGTGGTGTTGGGGTTTTTTGTTGTTGGGGGGTTCATATGTTTGTTTATTTTTGGTTTTTAATTTGTACAGCCCCTTTGTCCTCATGGTAAAGACTTCATTATCATAGTTACAATTCCCCAAAAATTACCCTGTAGACTACTTGATCAGCTTTCTTCATAAGGAGCACTATCAGAACGAAGTGGCTTTTCTCACTTCTACGTGTATTGTTCACCACAAAGGGAATTTTAAGTGCCTGCTAGAAGTGGTGACTAATTGCTTGCTTTTCAGGACGTGTTTTAAATCAAGTGGCTATATAGAGTTACCTTAATTGTTAAGGTCTTGTAAAACTTTTGGGTTGTAAAGGGTTTTGGTTAATGAACAGAATTAGAATAAAAAGAGCTACAGCACTTTTTATGGCAGCTGAAGTTGATTTCTGGATGAAGTACTTTGAGTGTTGGGGAAGATCTTCAGGTTTAATGGGTACCCCTCCCCCAGCAGACTTTTGGTTTTTTTCATGCAAAATTTTGCAGGGAGCACATACTTTTTATAGACCTACTTCTTTTGGTTTTTTGAGAGTTGGAAACAGGTGTCTGAGCATGTCAAGCACAAAAGCAACTGTAGAACATGCCTTACATCTGCACATTGTAACAAAAGATTTGTGGGAAGCAGTGGTGCTTTTGCTTAGTGGTTGGTAGGTGTTAGACAACAGAATAAGAAAAGGGAAATGGAGAGTTCTAATAACAGTTACAGTACCTTTGATTTTGGGAAAAAAACATGTCAAAAATGAAAAAATTCGGAATTTCTCTGTAAATTCACTTCTACAGTATATTTTTGTTTGCAGGCAAGTTAACATTGCATAAAATGGCACTTTAAATGTAAATTCCCGAAATAATGCAAATAACTGAAGGCTTTGCTTCACACCTTCTCTTGCTTGATGCCACCTCTCCCTTGAGCAGATTGTTTCTGACTGGAGATCTTTCTGCTGCTCTTCTGTTGACAGTAATGTTTCACGGGTGACAGATGAGTGCACTCAGCTGATCGTTTGCTATAGCCTGGCCTGTGTACTAAGCAGGTAATTTTGAGGTTTTACAGGTGACATGTAGGCAAGTGATATGAAATCTGCAGACTCCTGTGATTACGGCACAGAGATTTATAAGGTGTATTTCATCTTTCTTCACCTAAGCAGGCTCTGTTGATCAGATGATGTTGATGGTTGCAAATACATCACTAAATTCAGGTAATAGCTAGGATATTAAACAAACCACAAGGTATTTTTTGGTTGCTTAAAGATTGCAACAGTATTGGCAGAGGTTGTCCTGATGAAACTGCATCAGGAGTGGCCTACCTTGCCTCTTGGGGCTGCATGTAACTCTGGGAAGATCTAAAATGCAGCTCTGCTGTCACTCATAGCTGGATGATCCTTGCACAGGCACTGCTGGGTGACATGCATCTCCAGGCATGGCCTTTCAAAGCAGAGAAGGTTGCCTATGCCAGGATTATACTGCATGATTCAAAACCCAACAGGGTGCAATGCTTCATCGTGCTACAGCCTAGCACAGCATCTGGAATGTCCTTGCCATCTCCTGCTTCAGAACTACTATAGCTCCCTTTGCTTCTTGAGTATAAGCTGTTTGGAATTTGGCTCTTGGTCCTGTGAAGGTCTTTGTGGCTACTGGGAGCAAGATCAGACACTATTCATTTACTGTAATAGCCTTGAATTTTAACTCTAGGGGGTTGTTTGTTTGTTTTTCCTTAGGGTTTTTTGTTTCATTTTAATCTCATTGACAGGCTGTTAATTTTCAAAGTTTCTCTCGCAAAGCTTCGCAAAGTTTGAGATTGGTCATGTATGGTCCATATGATGCTAGTTTCTGGTCCCATGCTAGGATATTTCCATGTTGGATAGGTGCAGAAGTTGTAAAGGTGTCATTTTATTGCACAGCTCAAAATGTTAGCTTCTTCCTCATCATCTCTTTTCTCCTCATGTGAAGGAAGGTAACCAGAAACCCACATATTTAAAACAGAGTGAGGACTCGGAGAGGTGACCTCTCTTGTAAATCTTGCTGTGCTGGTTTTAGATGTTACTGCCACTGTCTGCCTGTCCTCACCCTGCTGCCAGAGGTTGCCAGGAACTCGGAGGAACATGCTTGCTTATATATTTTCTTTATTTTGCAGGTGTTTTACCTAGTTTTCCCTTTGTTTTACCTAGTTTTCCCTTTGTGGGAGGAGATGGGAGAGATTTGGCTTGCTAGAAATCAAACTAGAGTGAACAGAATTGATTAGCGCAGGACAAACATTTTTCTTAGAGACTTGTGTAGCAAAGTTGTTGATGCTTTCAGCTGTAGGCAAGTTTGAAAATAGTCTTACATCCCCACCTCCTTCTTCCAGTTCTTGGGCTGGAAAACAAGACTGGGGAGAGGATCAGTTGAGAGCTGTGCTTTCCCTCCTGCCAGCATTCCTGTGAATCAGTCAATAGCATCTTGCAGCACTGTAGAGCTTGTCAGAGCACTTAAGTTCTTTGGCTTTTTTTTTCACTTTATCTTCAGTTTCAGACTTGTTCTGGTGAGACATGTAAATATGGTATGCAAAATGATGGTCTATTGATAATTTAAGGTAACTTTCAAGAGTATGATTTGTCCTGTCCTTTAACAGGTCAGTGTTGCAGTGATAAGGGTGACAGGAATTAGTTAACTTTATGCAACTTGCTGTAAAGTATCCATGTATCAAAGTATACTTCAGATATTTGCATGCAGTGTTTATTTAATAAGTTAGAACTAAGTATTTAAAGTGAGGTAGTAATTTCTGGTCTGCATGAATAACGTCTGGTGATGAGTCTTTGGGCAGGCTTCTGTATCTGCATTTTCAGTCTCTACAATTATAACTTAGCATCCAAGTCTAGACTGTGAAGACCTGTTGTATTTTAAAAAAGAAAAATAATGATTTTAGACTTCTGTTATGCATGATGTTAATTAAAAAATATTTTTTCACACACTTTTAAAAATGAAAATAGTCCTAAGACAACTTTTAATAACTTAACAGGAACTCAAAGGGACCATATTAATTTACAGCAGAGAGTTGTAATCTGATAAGTTGTTCATTCTGTGTTCTTGCTTGAGAAGTCCAAAGTAGCATTGCTTGTTAAGGAAGCAGACAGGCTTTAAAGGACTGTCCATGCAGTTTCTGGGGAAGAGGACAGAGTATAAAAAAAAACCCCAAACTTACAAATAATCTTCCTCTCCCCCAAATATAACTTACATAACTTGGCAGTGTTTGTCAGGAAATCATTACTTCAGAATCTGTGACAGCTATTACGACTTGTATCAGGGAGCTTGTGATTGCTCACTAAAACCATTGCAGCTGACTGAGCTTAATAATCGCTAGGAGTATTTTTATAATTCATCTTGGAGACAGGTTTTGTTTGTAATCTCTTTACTATCTCAAGGCAGGGTATTACAGAGGGAATTTTTTCAGAAATGATGATGAGCCTTGCAGACAGTGTGTTAAGGCAGATCTGCACCAGAAGACAAAATTAGCCTTCACTGATTACCGCTCATTGCAGTGTGGTTTAAACTTTCTTTGTGCATCCTGCAGCCATCTTCTTGCCTTTCTCAATGAGCTTCAGTGCCACAAACACAGTTTCTGCCATAAGATGAAATTACACTCACAGTTCTTGCTGTGATGTATCAGCCAACAGACCTGTACAGCTGACAAGGGCATTTGTAGCCCGGCAGACCCAGCCTGAGTAACAGTGTGTCTCAGGAGTGTGGTGGTGTCTGGCCTTACCATGGAGTGCACAGAGGGAAGGAATCTTACATTTTCTTCCTTTAAAAGGAAGAAATCAAGGTAGGGTTGTTTGGTTGTGGATTGGCTGTGTCCTCCATCCATGTTTTGGGGAGTTACTGTAATGTGTCCATTTTAGAGTGTTAAGTTTAGTCCAAACTTAAGAACAAAGGTTTTGGTCTGTGTTGTAGAAAATGGAGCAGAAAGTTGCCTTTGTTCCTCTAGAGGACATTGATAATTGGATTTATGTTTTTGACAAAAAAAGATTGATTTATGGCTTATTTCTTGAAGAAAGCCGATAAATTCCTTTGCCAGCATGATTTGAAACAGACTGATAATATTCTTTAAGTAAACTATGGATTAAGTTTGTTTAAAAAATGAAAATCAGAGCACTCAGCTGTATGAAATTTCGGCATGATTAACAAAGAAAAAAGTCTATAGAACAACCATCTTTATTTGGCTGCATTCCTGGAAAAAAATAAAGACTATCCCTGTGGAGAATGAGTGTGTTTCAGTACTGCCTTTTCTGTAGAATGGCCAGATAAAATGTCACAGGATAATACATTGTATGGAGGACATTGAGCAAATGCAGCTTTCACAGTGCAGCCAGTGAGAAAGGAGGACATACCAGGGACAAATGTTGAGGTGGCCTAATAAAATACCTAAATAAGCATTTTGAGAACTTGTGTGACCCCATGACAGGAGCAGATTAGAGTTGGTTCACATTAGAGAGTGCCAGGGTTGTTAGTTGAGCCTATATCTGAACCGGTAATATTTTACCATTTCAGGATCTGTGTATATATGTCCTGAAAATCAGCTGAGCAAAGCAAAAGTTACCACTTTGGATTTCTGCTTGACACTTGGAGAAAGAAATTACTCCTTTTAGCTCTTTGTTGTATAACGGTAGCCTAAGTTGTGAGTTTCTGGTCACTCTGTTTCTTTCGTGGTGGATTCCACCTTCCAGGTTGTTTTTAAAACATCTGTCCCAGTTGCGGGTGTTCTGTAATGAAGAAAAGCAATAGGAAAAACCAGAGCCTTGTCAGTGGGAGCAGAGTCACTTCAGGTGGGCCAGCGATGCTGTTCCACAGTATTGCTCTAGATTTTAAGCTGTGTACTTTAAATGTGTATGTGTGGGTGAGAATGTATATGTAATATGTGTTTGTGGTGTCTGTGTCTCGTTAATTGTATCTCATACTTGAAACAGTCTAATTGTGTTGTACCTTAAAACCTAAAGTCCAAACAAGCTGACAGAACATCTCCTTCCCGTCCCCCCAAAAAAAACCCCAACTGGAAACCAAACACAAGTAGCAAACCCCAAATGCCCATAAATATGGAAACCTTTTTTTCCCCTTGAACTGATGAGTAGAAATACAAAGAATAGCAACACATTTTCTGGACCTTAATGGTTTAATTAGAATCCTTCTAATACCACTCTCCTAAAAAAAAAAAAAAGAAAGTCAGCAGTCTGGGCCTCTCTCTTCCACCCTCCTCCCCCGCTTCCTTTCTTTCCCCAGGGTTGTTTAACACATACTTTACATTTTCATTTCTCATTTTCATTTCTCATGGGAACCGTGTCGTTTCTCACTTTTACATCTTAATTCCATGTTTCAGCATAAAGTATTAGTTGTATTAAGTTTTCTCTGTCACTTCAAGCAAGAAGTAGTAAAGATAGGAAATTATGCAGCTAAGAGCACTGTTAAATCGAAGAGCTTTTTTCTAAATAAATCTATGTTAAGTATGAAATTTATTTTTCTTATTCAAAGGATAAGTAAGATCTCTGCTCTTGCACATTGTTTAAAAATTCCCTTAAAATTCAAGAAAACTGTCTTGCAAATTAAGCTTGTTTGATTCTTTTGCTGTGTATTGTAGCAAAGCATATAAATGTCTTCAATTCTCAAGTAGAAGAAGATTCTTTTACTATAGACAGTATGTTTGTCATAGAATAAAACTGTGCCTTATATCATGATCTAACCTCCAGGTTAAATTCTGGCAAACTTTCTCTTGTACTAAAAGATACTATTTTGATATTTCTATGATTTTTCAGTGTGCATTTTTCTTGTATATACTAAAAAAATTTGTTTCTGTGAAGTACATGTTTAGATCTGGGTAGAAGCCTGGTTAGCCTGGGGTAAAAATTAAGTGGGGGAGGGAAATTACTCGAGAGGCATATATGGTTTATAAAGTAGTGGGCTCTGGTAGGTCTTGTACTGTAAGAACATCCTGTAAGAACTTCCAGATGCGTAAAACAAAACCTGCCTATTTCTTCCTGTAAACACTTGAGATATGATGGAGCTTGAGCAGTTGTTAACAGTCCAGAGCTGTCTGGTTTATTGTCCCTGCTTATGTTGGTAAACTGGTGCTTCACCTGATCATGAGATGTCACACAAATGTTCTGTTAGCTGTATAAAAAGTACAGGTTGTGCTGTAATTTTACTGTGCTTTCCTGGTTAAACAATTTGTTGTTTTATTGCAATAGGATGACACTGTTTTACTCAGTATTTTATAATGTGCTTACAGTGGCCAGCAGTGGTAGCTGGAGGTTCTGACTGAGCATTCTGTTGCCCTCCCCCTCCACATGTGTAAAAGCAGCCTCTTGACTGAGGAGGAGGATTGCTGGATGTCCAAGGCAGCCCTTAGTGCTGAGCTGGCAGGCGTAGGGTGGCTTGGCCAGCCAGTCAATACTGTAACCAGAGATTTGTTTTAGTAAAGGTCTGATTGCTGCTCATAACCACTAAAAGCTTTAGCATTAAATAAATTATATAGTCCTAATCAACATTTTATAACTACAAACCAAATTTGGATTTAAATGATGGATACTGTGAAAGCATGAAAGTACAATATGTTCTTGAGGTTTGACAGAAATTTGTTACTTAACTAGGGAAGAATTGTCTCCTTGCGTAAAAAAATGTTCTTCTATTTCAAGGCAGAAATGAGACTTGGAAAACGGAGTTCTAAACTGGGGCAAATGAGACTTGAAAAACTGAGTCCTTAATATAAATGTATTTTTTTAAAAGTAATTAAAAGTGGTGATCTTTCGTCAGCTTATATAACCAGAGCATTTTGCCCACTATTAAGTAGACAAAGGGCAGTCTTATTGATAGCCATGAAATATAAACAGGTTCTCCTTGCTTCCAGTCACAAGTTTCCCTGTCTGGGGCAGATTCTCATTAAACTGTGGCCCTATTGTTGCAAATCCTGTCTTCTCTGTATCCCCCTTCATAATAAAATGGCTGCTATCAACTGGTCACACACAGATAATTGGCTTATGAAAGTTTAAAAAGGAAAATCCAGATCAGAATACAGAGGACTTCTATGCATCAGCAGGTTTAAATGTCCAGCAGGACATACCTGAAATAGAGCCAAGCAGTGGCTGGAAGAAAAGCTTGGTAATTTTTGAGTTTTGGTAGGCTTCATGGTCATCCATGAAGTGGTAGAATCTTCCCATTTTCTCCAGTATGAATAGGAGTACAGATGCCAAATGGCCACCTGTGCAACAGGGTAGGCGGTTTTAGATTTTTGAGCTCTGGCTCCTGTTTGTTTTTTGTCACTCTTCTGCTTTCAAAGCCTGGCCCTCTGCAAACAACTGCTGGATATTTTATCTGTGAAGTTTACCAGTACAGTGTTAGCAGTGCATACACCAAATAATCCGTGAATAAGAAGTGCCTGAAATGTGTTACAGAAGCCAACCTATTAAAATGTGAATGGAGTTACAGAACAACTTGGTTTGGCTGTAGGTATTTCAGAGTCTACAAAGCCTTTAGACTTTTATCTGGAGACCTTCACAAGCATGTTTCTCGTGTTTTACCTAGCACATTGTGGTCCTGGAGCTAAGGGATCAGTATGTTTGGAAAAGATGGAGGAGAGAGAAATTCCTTAAGATACGCTAAAAGTAAGTTTATGAAGATCAGAAGTAAAGTTTGTTGTATTGGAAAATGCTGCCTGGCAGCTCTTTATAGACTAGCAGAAGTCCTATACTTAAGGAAAGAAAAGACAAAACAAAAGGCAGTGACCCTGAACGATTAAACAGGCTTTATGAGAGCACTTCTGAAACCAAGTGGAAGGTCGTCTATGGGAGTTACTTGATGCTTAAACCTTGAGTGCTGCCTGTCTAATCTTAAACTCATGAATGACTTGTCATGATTCTTCTATTGCTGATTTCCTGGACTGAGTTTGACTGAGGAATGTCATTCCTAAATTAACAACTACCTGCTCAAGTAGGGGAAAAAAAATGTTTTGTACCAGTGAAAGAATCTGCAGAGCCAGTTAGCTATAAACTAAATTTATGAAGTAAATGTACTACTAAAAAAAAAGTAGTGCTAATGTAAAAGTCAGTAGTATTTTGAAAATAGGTGTACTCAGTGAAGTTTCTGCATTAAAAAAACCTACTTAGAAGCAAATATGTGAGTTCTGAGGTGGAAGAAGATGAGACTTCTTTAGAAAACATATTTATCAAGATCATCTAATTGTGCCATTCTTCTTTCCTTCTCTCCCCTCCATTTCCCCCCACCACATACATCATCCACTTTTCCAACTTTTGAAGTATGTTTTACCATCAACTTTGGGAGGGAATATGTGTAACATAAGCACTAGATATGTCCTCTGGGGTTGTGGCTTTTAAGTGCTTTTCTTTCTCAAGTTCTGTTTTCCAATGTATCTTTAAGATGCTCCTTAGAATCTGTCCTGTGGAGTGTCTGTTTTTTCAGTGGTAAAAAACCAGACTCGTTGTGGTAGACCACGCAGCTTGGACAGATAAAATCACTGTATTAATTGTTATTTTGCCATAGCAGTGTTGACCATGCTGCTCTAGGTGGAGAACTGTGGTTCCGCACAAAGAGTTTGTGGCATTCCAGTGTCCAGATTTAAATGATTGTTTTCTTAGTGCAGGACCTAGGTACCGTATAAAACTTATTTTCAGGAACTGCTGAATATGAACTTCAAGGTTTTTCCCCTTGAGATGGTAAAGGATATAATTAAGCTTAATCTATGAATTTTTTCTGTTGAATAAAAACAGACCAAAATCACATTTAAAACAGTGTAAGTGATGACTGCTCTCCCTTACGTAAGTACGTGCTAAAATTGGTTAATGAAATAGAGTTTAGCTGAGAATTTGAAAAATGCCCAAGCTACATAGTGAGAAACAAGTATGTAGTTAATTTTATGATTGATTTTTTTAAAATTCATTTTAGCAAAAGGAATGGCTACCTTTTTCTTTTGCTCATGTATCTTCCTGGCAAATGTATGGTTCTTGTGAGCCATGAAACTTGCCGTTTTCGTGATGTTCTCTTGCATCTAGGTAGGTTTCCTTTGGTATGAGCATGGTCAAGAAGTTTACATGAATGTAAGACAGAGCTTGTCAAACATATGTTGAGTGAATGCTTGACTAATGTTTTTGTGATGGAAAAGTTCTGGGTTCTTTTTTTAGAAACAATAAGAAAAATCTGTGGGAACAATTAGCCTTTTTATGTCTGACTTTGAAGATATTATATTACTTGTTTCTTCATTTCAGCCTGTCCCTCTGGAATTACAGAGTCACTGGCATCTATTTTCTCAATGCTGTTGAGAGCTGTGTACTAATCTTCACAGAGGTAGTTTGGTGTTTTCTTTGTGTCACTAACTGTGAATTTTTAAGTATGTAAAAAAATAAAACCAAGTTTAATGCTCCAAAATCATAATGGCATATGAACAATTGATATATCCAGAGAGTCATCAGAAATTCCTAGGCAAACCGTGTACATAAATCTTTTGACCTTAAATAGTTTTATTTCACCTAGAATTACCCTGTTTTGCATAACTGAAGACAACACCATTTTAATGTAGCTGTGTTTCCATGCCTGATGAGAAATCATGTAAGTTAAGAAAGTGGTAATTTAGGGCCTGGTGCAGTCTCCACCTAGACAATTGTGGACTGAGTTATGCAATTCACATGCCCTGTTATATAGTTAATTTGATTACAACACCTTATTCAGTGTTTCAGCAACAGGAACTGTTGACAGGAATGGCCATGCCCAGTTTTATTTCAGAGTGTCTTACTTTTCCTTGACTTTTTTTGTGGATAGACTGGTTATCCTCTTTAGGATTCAAGGTGCTTGAAGTTGTTTTCGAAAACTGAAATTCTCTGTGGTCAGTTGGTGATTTTGGAGGCAGTAGTGGGCATGGACAGCATTCTGGTTCGGGGCACTGTTGCCCTTCAGTGGGGGTATGACTGCAGTTTAGTAGTGGATGAGTTCAATGGGTTCTTTTAGAATTCAGTTTTATATTTGTCCTGGTCTCTTTTTCACAAGTTCGACTGAATTTAAGTTTGCGTCTATCACTGTGTTAACAAGTGGGAAGATATGAAAGTGGAGTGGGAAGATAGGAGGTTTTAACTTAAATAAAAATAACTGGTAGTGAAGACAATGTGACCTGGTAAAACGTTTTTCACAAATACACATGAACACCAAGCTCTGTTTTTTCTCCTTTCTACCATTTCTTTGCAAGCAGTGTTTTACTACTACTCCTCTTGTGAAAGTAGAGTTGGTTTCACATATCATAAAAAGGAAGCAAACCTTTTTTTTTGTTTTGCCAGTCACTTTTTAAGAGTTCCCTCTGCTCTTTCAGCCTTTACTCTGCATTGTAGTGTTTTGTCTGTGTCACTCTTGACATGTTCCAGAGTGCATTGGATGAATTTGTTTAGAGAAGCAGTTCTTTTATTTATCTCTTTAGAAGCATAAGAATGGGCAAAACGTGTCACCAAAAGTAAGCTGAATAATCCCGCAAACAAACTTTTGTTGCTGCCAGAAGAAAAGTACCATTTGATTGAATTGGCATTTTAATGTTCAGACTGTGGATATTTTCAGTAATAAAATCTGTGACCATTGCCAAGGTGACTGTGAGTGGGACAAACATACTGTACTGGGAGTGCTGTTCACAGAGACTCAGGCACTTTTTTTTTTATGTGTAGGTTCTTTTTTGCATAGAAACACTTAACTGTAACATTTTGTGATTTGTGGAATGTTTGTGTGAGTAGTATGTACATCAACATATGGAAATGGTGGCTGCTAGGATGGAACCAGGGTCCATTTGGAGGCATCTGTTGTCACATGCACTTGGTTCCGAGTTGGCGAGTAGTGGTTTTATATCAATGATAGCTTAACAATCACAACGCAGCACAAAGCCTTAAGTAGACAGTTGCTTAAGGGAGCATTTAATTGATGGTTTGTTACCCAAAAGGGCATGGGCTGCGAGTTTTTGGTGTTGTAAAGGACTAAATGTAACCTGGGAAATGAAGTCAGGAAACCTAGCAACTGAATATTTTAGTTGAGGGTGAGATGCTATTTAATTTAAAGTAAAAAGCTGTCAAACCACTTTCATGGACAGATAGATGATGTCTCAAAGGAAGGTTTCTGTGTGTAACTCTTGGTATAATGAATGCTCAACTCCTGTGATTAGCAGCAGAGTGGGCCATGATATCAAGTATCAGGCACCCAGACAGTAATCATTCTGAAAATGCCAACAGCTGGTTTACACAAGTAAGTCAGTGCACAGAAAATAATAACTGTATATGATAGCGTTGCATCACTTGAGCTTCAGAACTTAATTCTTTAGATAAGAAATGTTTAGGTACAGATTAAGTTGAAGACTTTATGCCATGAAATGGCGATAGTTACAAGCATGTAACTTCACAAAAGCATCACGTGTTTAGTGGTGTAATATGTCTGAAAAGACAAGAGTTTTAGTAGTGGTGTGGTCTGCCTTATCACTATAGTTGAGTGGAATGAGTGATTTGTGTATCACTGAGCAGATACTCTGTTTACTACATTTTTCCAGGGGCAGATCACTGAGGATTTTGTTTCTGGTTCTTCTTTGTGTGGTGTTTTGTGGTTTTGGTGGTTGTTTTGATGAGAAATCCTGAGCAAATCACTATTTCTGACTTAACTTTCTTTTTCAAGACATTTGATGTTATTTAGCTGGTTTGTGAGCACAACGCAGTTCTAGGCTTTTCCTTTTCCCTTCTCCCACTCCTGCAGATTCTCTCTGCCTGAATGGCCTAGGCCTGGGCTGAAGCTATACCAGCCTTTTGTGATTGTTTTAAAACGTGTAGAGCAGCAGCCCTGCTGTTACATATTCATTCAAACAGCACTGCTTGTCAAACAGTTTAGATGAGTTAGAAGGGCAAAAGTAGAAATTTATTTCAAAACCCAGAATTAGTGTAAACACTTTTGGGAACATTTTGGGGAGATTCTGAGACAAACTCTAGGAATGTTTATGATAAAAGCATTCTTTGCCATTGCTGCATCCTTCTGACTGTAAAAAACATGATGCTAATGTGCTGCTGAACTGTCTACAGAGATACAGAGGTGCTGACCTGACTTCTTAATTTGAGGAGATAAATCATATAAACTACATTAAGTGGTGAAGTAAGAGCTAACACTTTCGTTAAAGGATTTTCAGTTAGTTGAAGTTGGTGTGGAATTATCTGACCGTTTATTTTAGTTGAAATGCTGATTCATCAAAATTGACGTTTTTGGTGGGAACATTTGTTTTGACAGCTTACCATAAGGCTGACATCCTCGGTCCCATGGTTGGAGCCTTGAGCTTCCTGTTCTGTTCCAGTCATTCCACTGTAGGTAGCTGTAGCTGGTAAGGTGGCTGAGGATTTCCAGCTGTGGCAGTGTTACTGTTCTTAGGTGTTTCTATCCACACAGATCTTTCAGTTCTAAATGTTATTGTCACATGCTGTTCCACTGCAGTGATAACTAAGCAAGGCTTAGGTGACAGTGAAATGCCTACTTCTAAAAAAACATACTGCCCTTTCCACATCCCCGGTTCTCATCCCGGTGTCAGCTCTTCCTCTTTCTGGCTCTGTCGTTTGTCCTACCCTGGGTATTGCTTAGATGGAAGGTAGGATCAAGGCTTGTCAGGCTCACCAGAATTTTGACACCTATCTTGCAGACCCTAGAAGGCAAGAGGGTGATAAAAATATATGTTTGGGGTCTTTTTTCATGAGAGGGAAACAGCAGTTGAAGAGAGATGGAGCCTTTCCCCTTGTCAGAAGTTTTAGCTTCCTGTGCTGATTGACCTGTATACTTCCACTGTATATTCTGGTTGATGTATAGGAATGCCATTTATCTGTTAGCTGTTCTCATAGACAATCTTTTTTTTTAATAGTTACTAGGCTGTCGTATCAGTTTTCTAATTTTTGCTCTCTGGTGTTTTTTTCTCTAAGGTTATTACAGACTTTAGGACAATTTTCGAGTTACGTGTCATCCGTATTTAAAGGTCTGATTTTCTTGGTGACTTATCGAAGTCCACACTATGAAATGCAGAAACTTCTTTCTTTATTACTTGTCAAAAGCAATGTTATTAAATTGCAACAGCAGCCTTCTAATTCACCCTGTGATTTGTTGATCTTTTGTCTCAACACTAAGCAGCTTGCTTTGTGGAAGTTGTATTGTCTTTAAATATATGAGCAGATGTAAAAAAGGAGATATACACAGTTACTAACAGATCCTTTTTATCATTTGGTAGATGTTCTTGCACCATCAGCTTCTAGCACAGGATGCATTCTTGCTTCTACAGGTAGGACTGGGAGAACAGTAAAGAAGTAGCACCATTGTGCTGCCAAAATAAATAGCTCATGGGCCTCATGTACCACTCCAATCTTGTCAAGACAGCTGTTAACTAAATGTTTGAGCTGCTTAGTGGTGTGGGGATTGGATACTACTGTGGTGGGGTGGCACAGTTAGTGACAGGTTATTCTGCAAACTAATACCTGTTTTCTCTGATAATTTTGTCGTAAATTTGCACAGCTCAAAAACAGTCTGAGCACAGATTAGTGCTTCCTGTGGAGGGTTGAACCATAGAGCAGCAAGCCATTCCCGTGAGAGGTACTACAAGAGCTAATGTTGCTCTGTCCAAGAAGTTTCGTCAAGATCTCTGCTGGCTGTGTAGCTTTCCACGTATTTCATGCATGGATATCTAGAGCCTCTTGTTACCCCTGCCAATGTGATTAAAAGCCAAAAGTTGTTAGTTGGTGATAGATGGCAATTTTCACTCCTGACCTTGGGTTACATGTAAGAGTGCAAAGGAAAGGGCTGCTGCACAACTTTGTTGTACTCTTAATTAGCTCCTCTGAGGTTACAGATTTATTCATCTGAGGTTTGTGTAGCTGAGAAAAGCAGTGTTCACAGCTTTTTACATTGAGTGTATGAGACTGGGTTATGTTAAACTAACACTGAGCACATGAATACAAAAAACTGATGGATCTAGCAGCTGACAGTATCCTGAAAACAGGTGAAAAAGCACTGTTAGCAGCTAATATATGATGCATGTGTGAATATTGCAGGTGTCTGAGTCACTTCCAATTTGACCTTTGCAATTTGTTTCTCATTTTTGGTCAAGCTGGGCCCCAGCTTCGTCTCCCATTGGCCTCCCAGCCCAGTGGCATTGTGCATGTTTGTAACAGGGCACTCACATGGGACAGACCCTGCTCCAAGTGCTGTACCTGCTGGACATGCTTCATTCGGTGCCTTTGTTTTCATTAAACTTCGAGGAATCTACCTTGATGTGCCTGTTTCTAGATGGTCAAGTTTTCTTCATTCCGTTGTTCACAGAGAAAGTTGCCATGGGCTTTTTTTGTTTGTTTTCAGAGGTTTTGCCCATTAGTCAACATGAGTCAACGTCCAGTTCATTGCAGGGGATGCACAACAGAAAAAGCAACACATAGATCTCTAGTACTATGTTTTCTTGCAACAGTCTCTTTGTGTGACCTTTATTTAAATGATCTAGGAAAAGTTTGCTTGGGTTTTGTGTTGAAAAAATCCCCTAGTCTCTGCTTTGACAGAAGTTTCATATTTCTCTAGGGAGAGCTACTACAGAGGAGGAGATGATGGCCCTGCTTAAATACAGAAGTTGGTGACTTCACTTAGTCCCAGATATAACTGCCTCGGTGACATCAGTTTGGATTGGTGACTCTTTGCCTTTGAAAAGAGCAAGAAAACCACATAGTAACCTCTCATTAGGATTTAAATGAAAGTTCAGTTCTTGCTGAACTGAGCAAGCCTTATTTCTTTCACTGTTGTCTGGGACCTCAAGAAAGGCATAAGTCCTGTTTCTTTCTGTTTGGCAGTTAGCTGGAAGGCGATCTTTGAGAGGAGATGCTCCTTTGCCGTTCTTAGGTACCCAACTGCCTGAGTTGAGCTGGCCACTTCAGCTCCTTTACAGTCACCAGAGACGGGTGGCTTTCTCCTTGGGCTGAGTCAGAGCAGTACTGTAACCTCTGCAAAAACCTACTTCTTTCCACCTTTTGTTTGAGGAGCCTAGCTGGTGACCTCACCCTTTGAAATTGGGTTTTAAAATTGGACCTTGTGTTTAATGCCACTTACCCTGAAAGGACTGTCTGATTATTTAGAACTCATAACTATTTGTTTCAGTGCCAGATTTGCTGAGCACAATTGCTTCTATGGACTGTAAAAACGATGGAGGAAAAAATGTATGTTCTTGTTTTGAAAAATGACTATAGTTTAACAATTGATTTGAAAAACTAAAATGCCCCTACAATAAGGCAAACACCATAAATGTGAGTTTATTAGACAATTTCTTAACGTGATGTAAAAGACCGAGCAAAAGGGTGATCTTGCTTTCCTATTCCTGTTGAAGAAACTGGAGCTTCCTAGACAAACAGGAGGAATTGAAGATCTATGTGCAGCCCCAAGGCTTTGGTCTCATTGAGATTACAGGGATGTGGTGGGATAGCTTCTGTGACTGGAACGTTGGCATGAGGGGCTATACACTGTTTGGGAGAGACAGACCAGGAAGGAGCGGTGGTAGAGTTGCCCTCTATGTGAGGCAGCACTAGGAATGTGTCGAGCTGTGTTTTGGTGAGGAGGATGGCTGAGTTGAGAGCTTGTGGGTTGGGACAAAAGGACAGAGTAATAAGGGTGACACTGTTGTGGCTGTGTGCCACAGGCCGCCCGGTCAGGAGGAGGGAAGTGGATGAGGCAACTAGAAGCAGTCTGAAAGTCGCAGTCCCTGGTTCTTGTTGGGGACTTTAACTACCCTGGCATCTACTGGAGAAGCTACACAGCAAAGCACAAACAGTCCAGGAGGTTCTTGGGAAACCTTGATGATAACTTCCTGTCACAGTGAGAGGATCCCACAAGGAATGTGTGCTCCTCGACCTCATACTAACCAACATGGAAGGCCTTGCTGGAGATGTGAAGACTGAGGGCAGCCTTGGCATGAGAACCTCCATGGATGAATAAAGAGCTCCTGTCATTCCTCAAGTATAGGCAAAAAGGTCACAGGAGATGGAAGCAAGGTCAGGCCACTTGGAGTGAATATAGAGTGGTGGTCAGAATAAGTAGGAATGGGACTAGAAAAGCCAAGGCCCATCTAGAATTCTATCTGGCCAAGGATGTCAAGGATAATCAGAAGGACTTTTTCAAATACACCAATAACAAAAGGAAAATGAAGGATAATGTGCATCCATTAGTTGGTGGAGGGAGGACCCTGGTAACAGAGAACACAGAAAAGGCCTTTGCATCAGTCCTCACTGATGAGATCAGCCCTCTGGGGTCCCTGTCCCAGGAGACCAGGTTAAAGGAATGTCAGGAAGAAGACTTTCCCTTGGTTAAGGAGGATTGGGTCAGAGAACACTTAAACTTGAATGCACAAGTCCATGAGCCCTGATGGGATGCATCCATGAGTGCTGAGAGAGCTGGTGGGACACCATAGTGAGGCCGCTCGTGATCACCTTGGAGAGGTCATGGAGATCAGGAGAAGTGCCTGAGGACTGGAAGAAAGCAAATATCACTCCCATCTTCAAAATGGGCAAGAAGAAGGGCCCTGGGAACTACTGACCAGCCAGCCTCGCCTCAGTCCCTGGAAAGGTGATGGAGTGCCTCATTCTGGAGGCTACCTCTGTCCACATGGGAGATAGGTGATCAGGAGCAGTCAGCATGGGTTCACTAAAAGTAAGTAATGTTTAACCAACCTGATTGCCTTCTATGGTGAAACAACTACTTGGATGGTAGTTGTGGAGCAGTGTATATTGTCTGCCTTGACTTCAGTAAGACTTTTGACACTGCCTCTCATGACATCCTCACTGGCAAACTCAAGAAATGTGGGCTGGATGAGTGGACAGTGAGGTGGACTGAGAACTGGCTGAGAGGCAGATCCCAGAGGATTGTGATCGGTGGCATAGGGTCTAGTTGGAGGCCTGTCACTAGTGGTGTCCCCCAGGGCTCTGTTCTGGGCTCAGTGTTTAACTTGTTTATCAGGGACTGTAGGAGGGGTCGGTGCTTCCTCAGCAGTTCACTGATGGTACAAAGCTGGGAGGAGCAGCCGATAGCCCTGAGGGCTGTGCAGCCCTTCAGAGAGACACAGCTTGGAGAGATGGGCACAGAGGAACCATCTGACATTCAACAAGAGCAAATGCAGGTCCTGCACCTGGGCAGGAACAATCCTGGGCACTTGTACAGGCTGGGGACTGATCTGTCCATGAGCCAGCAGTGCCCGGGGGGACAAGAGGGCCAATGGAATCCTGGGGTGCATCAGGACAGGACACCTGCTGCAGTGCCAGCAGGTCAGGGAGTGACCCTGCCCCTTTGCTCAGCCCTGTGAGGCACATCTGGAGAGCTGTGGCCAGGTCTGGGATCATCAGGACAGGAGGAACCTGGAGCTCCTGGAGTGGGGCCAGCAGAGGCTGCAGAGATCAGGAAGGGCCTGGAGCATCTCCCTGATGAGGAAAGGCTGAGGGAGCTGGGGCTGTTCAGCCTCGAGAGGAGCCCCAGCTGAGAGGGGCCCTCAGCCCTGTGTGTCCCTGTGTGCAGGGAGGGCTCAGAGCAGGGCCCAGGCTCTGCTCTGGGGGGCCCAGCAATGGCACCAGAGGAACGGGCAGGGACTGATCCCAGGAAGTTCCCCCTGGACATGAGGCAGAACTTCTTCCCTGGGCAGTGACCGAGCCCTGAACAGAGACCAGAGAGGGTGTGGAGTCTCCCCTTTCCCCCTTTTAATAGGAGTCCTCATGGTTGTTATGCATTGATGTTTGAATTTGCTTTGGGAAATCTTCTTTTAGGCATTGCAGCCCAGTGTAGAGGAGCACTGAAGGGCTCTGAGTAGAGATTTCTATACCAAAAATCTTAAGGGGATAATAAAGTCATCAGTATGTACAACCCTGTAATTCTATGTATTACTTGGAATTTCAGCTTCTTAGCTTCCCTGAGTACAGAGCATGGTATTGAATACTATCCTAGAAAAGGGCTTGTTTACAGAATGAATTCTTGCTGCACTGGAAAAGCCCTTTCTCAGGCAAGTAGTTATGTCAGCTCGCTCAGTTGATCCTGTAGAAGTGAGACAATTAGACTTGAGGTAGAAAAAGTACCTTGATACCCCCACCCCCTTTTTTTCAAATTTCTGAGTTGTGGCTTAGGGGTTGGCATTTTTACTGGTGTGGGAAGGGAGTTGATTAGAAGAAGCTTTTAGGAGGTATCTACTGCTGTCAATAAGTCCATTTTCTTTCCTCATGCTGTGGAAAAGCTGCAGTGCCTCTTTTCTCGGATTTTTAATTAGTAAAGTTAGGCTAAATATGCATTTGTTTCCACTGTCAAGTAACAGACAGTGGTATCTTTCCGGTCTAGCTATCTCTTTTATGCAATTGATGTGGTTCTATCAAGCTCTTAGTGGCAGGTGTTGAGGGAAGTTCCCTGTTGGACCATCCAGGACCACTCTGGCAATCACTCTTGTACTACCTGAGCTGGGACTGAAGCTCCTTCCAGCTGCACACCCCCAACTCACCCAGGCAAACCAGGTTTCCCATAGCAGAGTGCCAGAGGTGTCTATCCTTAAAATAATTTTATCTTGGTGCAATAGCTAAATAACAGCAGCTGGAGCTGGGTTCTTCTGAGGCTCTGAACAAAGGAAACCCTGGCCTTTTATACCCTCACAGTCTAAGAGCAGCAAAGTCTGCGGGCTGTCACTCCTGTCTCTGAGTGTCTGGTCACCTGGCTGTGCCACAGGTCCCTGTGCCCTTTGTTATCCAAAGGGTTGATCCTCTGCCTCCTCACTGTTAACGCTGCAAAACCAACCTATCCTTGCAGCTCACAGCAGTCCACAGAACAGAAGAGGAGTAAGGTTATAAAGAGTTAAGACTCCCTTGAATAAATTCACTATCTATATTTCTTACACACTTGGGGCAAATTCTTACTGTTGCCACCACTTCAGTATATTATTAGAATTATTTTATTTTAATTGCTTCATATAATTAATTTTCCAAACATATTTTTGTCCTCAGCGGTAATTCCAAACTCTGGGTTGTTTGTTGATTTGTTTTTTGTTCAGTTGCAGACCTGGAGATCCATTTTATTAAAATTCAATTCAGAGAAGAGTAGTTAAAGAGTAATTGTCAATAAAGCAGATTTAAGCCTTTGGTAAAATTGGATAACAACCATGAAGGGATTACTGTTCATGACTTATAACAAAGGAAAGTATTATCTGAAGCAGACCACGGAATGGACAGACTAAAAGGGGACCTGATATGAAAGGAGTAAATTAAATGTAGAGGAAAAGACAATTTTTTTGGAAGTGTATGCAGTCAGTTTTCAGAAATTGTTGCACTTGAGATTTGATTTGATCACTGGTGGACATAAACTCAGCTCCTGAGGAAAAGAACATCCATACATATGCACACATCGTATGGGATTTTACTTATGTTTTTCTACAAGCACTGGCTGATGCAAAACTTTGAAGGGTCGGGTTGTATGAGCATGTTACACATTTCCGTGAAAAATGTAAGGTTAAAGGAAAACCCAGAACAGAGATGTATTAGCCATACTTTGCATTGGGACAGAAATAATGTACAGCAAAACCTGTAAATTATACATGGCTCGGACAGAAGCACTCTGCAGTTGTGCTCAGTGCTGCCACTATTAATGAAGCTGTCTTTTTGCCCCGGTCTTTTTCACCCTGTGGACTGTGAGAGTTTTGGAGTACAAGTGCTTTGTCCTCTTCAATAAAACGATACTAATGCTGTCCTGCTTCCAAGAGAGTGAATCATGGTTGCTTGGTGAACCTATATTGATGGCGAATAGATGCAGTGTTCAGTCAGCTTGAGAAACAACTAATTTATAGTGGAGAGGAACAGTGTTACACAAAGTGCTAAATAACATCCGCTTTTGGGTGTAATAGGGATATGGTGGGGATAGTGGGAGAGCAATAATAAATAAAGTGTGGTTTGACGGATGAGAAATTTGACAATTTGTATCCTTCTAGTCAGCCATCCCACTAAAGCAGTTCTGTAGTGGAAAAGGGGCTGAACCCCACCGTTGCATGTCAGTGGTCAGGGAGGAGTAGTGTGGCAGCTGACACCAACACCTCTCCTGTTGCATTCCCACCCCTGGGTGGGTGCAGTTGTACTTTGGAGAACATTTGATCTTGCCTAGCATAAAGATTACAGGTCAGAATGTGACACAAGTTTACATATTGGGAAGTGCAATTTCTCTGTGAATTTAATTACAAATCACTAAGTTGGCATTTCTCCTGCTTAGCTCTCACTTGGTGTTGAAGTGTAGTTGTTCTGGGGGGTTGTATCAAGATGTTTTTAACACAAGATCGTCAGCAGCACCAGCTTTTCACAGAATCACAGAACATTCCAAGTTGGACAGACCCACAAGGATCATCGCGTCCAACTCCTGACCCTGCACAGACACCCCAACAACCCCACCCTGTGCATCCCTGAGAGCGTTGTCCAAACGCTCCTGGAGCTCTGGCAGCCTTGGGGCCGTGACCATTCCCTGGGGAGCCTGTTCAGTGCCCCAGCACCCTCTGGGGGAAGAACCTTTTCCTGATACCCAGCCTAACCCTCCCCTGCCACAGCTCCAGCCATTCCCTGGGTCCTGTCCCTGGTCCCAGAGAGCAGAGCTCAGTGCCTGCCCCTCCTCTTCCCCTCACGGGAAGCTGGAACTGCGATGTCTCCCCTCAGTCTCCTCCAGCTGAACAGGCCAAGTGTCCTCAGCTGCTCCTCACACGGCTTCCCCTCAAGGCCCTTCACCATCCTCGTGCCCTCCTTTGGACGCTCTCTAATAGTTTAATGTCTTTCTGATATGGTGGCACCCAAAACTTCACACAATATTCGAGGTGAGGCCGCTCCAGTGCAGAGCAGAGCAGGACAATCCCCTCACCGGCCTGGCCGGCCATGCTGGGCCTGATGGCCCCAGGACAGGGATGTCCCTCCTGGCTCCAGGGCACTGCTGCCTCATGCCCAACTGGCCATCGGCCAGGACCCCCAGGTCCCTTTCCCTGGCACTGCTTTCCAGCCTCTCATTCCCAGTCTGTCCATGCATCCAGGGGTGCCCCATCCCAGGTGGAGAATCCGGCACTGTCCCTTGTTGAACTTGAGATAGTTGGTGACAACCCAGCCTTCTAATCTGTCCAGGTCTCTCTGCAGGGCCTTTCTGAATGTTTTAGATTCCCATTAAATGAAACAGTAAGTTTGGCTGCAGAGCAAAATGAAAACTAAAAAACAAATTTTCAACAAGGAGTAGCCACATACAAGCAGACATGCCATTTCATGGATTCTGCTGGCTTAAGTCCTGCAGAACGTGGGGAGGTGGCTGTTCCCCTTCCCCTTTGATAGTGACCAGTAGTGGTGATGTTCCCAATGGGCTGTTCCAAAGGGTAAATTACAGTGAATATATATTGCGCTTATAAAATGAATTACCCATCATGGTGCTGTGTACCCACAAAATTACTAAAACCACAGATGTACCAGGCACTATTTTTTCTTTTGAGCAAACTGTAACTTGGTGGGTGTCTTTTTTTTCCTTTAAAAATATAAAGAGTACAGGATCTGTAAGGAGCAAAAGAGGCACTGTTAGAACTCCCCTCTTGCAACCTATTCAAACAGGGTTAGTACCTGATCTCCTTCTGTGCTCCTCAGTTTCTGCAAGCAGATTTCTCCTGCTGGTTCAGGGCAGTAAGAAGTTTTCCCCACCTGTGCATATTGGATTTTGCTGTGCTTAAGTTTAATTTTCCCAACTCTTTATTTTCTCTGTGCCTTTTGTTCTGCATTTTTTTTTAACGGATGAACTGTAGTGAGTGAAAACACAGCAATAGATGTTACATGAGTTTAAGTCACATGTTTAAAGTTGCCTTTTTCTATTCCTACATGGAAAACTTGGGAGCATTTTATAGCTGAGTAAGAGGGACTGCTAGCTTTCTAATAGAACACAGTTGTATACTAGAAAGGTCTTTCATACCTGAGTCTTTAAAGTACTGAACTGTAAATTCACAATATATTTAGATACAGAAAAGATATTTATTTGTTTTTGAGATGTCTGTTCATTTTTATCATATTCTTATGCTTATTATACATATATTAGCATATAATTTACTTTATACATAGTGTTTTGTTTAATGTGACAGCTTTGCAAGTTAAATGCAAAGAACAGTTACACTGTTTTGTTAAAACAGTTGAATGAGTTTTTCTATAAAACTACTCAAGTTATTATCTTCTGCAGGAAAAGCTTTGAACTAGACAGATTTTGTTAAGTTTGCATGGTTTGAAAATGAGATAATTAAATTGACCTAGGTGGGCTTCTTTGGTACCAGCACTGGTTTTGGGTCTTCTGCACATCTCTACATTTTTTTCCTCCCGTTGTATTGTCACCAACACATCTTTTTCACCTCTTTGGAGGGTTTCAGAGTAGGGTAAGAGCAGAGGAAGGTAGCCAGCCGTAGGTGTAAGGAGAGAAGCTTTTGGGCCCTTCTGCAGCAACTCTCCACCCTCTGCATCGATGCAGGAGAGAGGTGGAAAAGTGGCAACCTTGAGTGGCAAAAGCAACTGCAAGCAAAAGGATCACTTTTATAGGTAAAGTATTTATTGAGCAAGAAAGAAACATTATTTATATATGCAAAATACTGCTGGAATCTTACTTTATGCTTCTGTGAACATCAAAGTTGCACACAAAGAAGACTGGGGGTTTTGCTGATGTTGAAAATCTCTGATTTTACGTACGATGGGCAATTTCTAGAGGCCACTTACGTGTGCAGTAATTCCCCGCATTGTTGCTAAATAAATGTAGGCTTCCTCTTCCTAGGATTTTTAGTATATCATGATACCATTTCTGTAGTATCCGTCTCTCACTTGCCCTCCCAAGCAGCAGCTGAGTTTCAAAACTTGCTGTTTTATCTAATTAAATTGCTCACTGCACATTCTGTAAGGAAAACAGGGAAGAACACTTCTCTGTTTGTAAGCAGCTGGTATTTTGGAAAAATCTTTTAACAGCATTTAGTATAATTTTTTTAAATTCTGTGAGCTGATGGCAAATTATCAGCACTTTTTTCTGCTGAGCAATTCAGGCTTGAAATGATAGGTTTACACTAGAGTAGGTTTTATACTTGAGTGGTTGGAAACATACTTGGGGTTTTTCCCTGAGTGTAATATTTGGTGGGAATTTTCTTTGTCTCTTGTTAGAAGATGTCTTGTGAGTGAGACCTGTATTAGGGCAAGGATTTGGAATTTTTTCCCACTTTTGATGTATCTCTGTGCTGGAAGCAATTTGTATGCAAGTTAGTGGTGGCTCTTACTTGAAGAACAGGTGAGTGACCTGCAAAAGAATCTTGTAGGAAGAAATGTTAATGACCTGGGCTTAAAGCTGTTTTAATTGATTTTTAACTTCAGAATTCCACGTGCATGATAGTTGCTGTCATAGAATAGAATGCAACTTTTTCCATAAAAATTGAATCCAAGTACTTAATATTTAGCTGTTTACAGTAGGAATGGAAAAGTAGAAGCATTCTTACTTCCTTTATAGCAAACTCTAACCTAGAAAAAGCTTGAGTGAAGTCTCAGACATCTCAGTTATTTGACAGTAATGTTTTCAGTATAAAAATGAAGTGGTGTTTGTTCCATCTGAGTACAAAGCCTTTGGCCAGTATTCAGACCACATTTCATGGGCCTTTTTACATGCTCTGGGAAAACGTAGTTTCTTCTCAATAAAAGCCAAGTCTACCTAGGTTTGTATCTCCAGAATTAGGTCTCTAAAGAAATCTCGTGTAATGTAACCTGTCTCATTATGCATTAATTACAATGTGTCCCTTTATTTCTACTCTTCCTATCCTCTATAGAGAAGTCTCTCCTCTTCCAGTCCCTTTTTTTTTTGTGGTTTGTTTTGTAATGAATATCACGTAGCTTTTGGTTAAAAACAAGGCCATATTTTATGTAATTCTGTAGTGTGGAAAGGTTAATTGGTATGTGCCACTTTCTTACAGGAGAATATGTGATTTAGTGATTCTAGTGGATGGTCAAAGTGGCACCAGGTTGGCTTCCGTATCAACAAACTGATAAATCACAAGGACAGGAGCTGCACTGAAAATGTACTGAACCCCTAGATGATGTGAATCAATTGAATTAAAAAAAAAGCCTAAGGAATGATGGTTACGTGTAAGTAAGCCTGATTTACATACCAAACAATAGGATGAAAACTATAAAAAAAGAATTAGCAGAGTGCTGAAATATGATATGGGGGGTACGATTCAGCATGGCTTGGCAGAACATTAAAGTTCTGTAGGGCTTCTTGGAGGACTCGGGAATGAAGAACATAAAAATCATCCAGTTGGTAGCTGTGTACTGAGAGAGGGGCTGCATAACAAGGGGATATTTTACTGATGAAAGACTTGGAATTATAAAAAAAAAATCTCACAGAGGAAAAGTTGCAAAAGGATCTCATGAGAGCGAACATGTTGTTCCCCAATTTCAGTTGAGAGAAGACAGGTCATATCTCTGATGGTTTTTTTGACCTAATCTTCTCTTCTCTTCTCTTGTTCCTGGCTGTGCCATCCTGCCCTTCCATGTTTTAGCACAGGTACCCACTTAATGTTATGGTGAACTGCATCAGGGGGTTGATGGGCCCCAACTTAGAGTAAACTTCCGTTAAATCAGAGAATAAGGTTGAATGAGTGGGTCTTGGTTAAAAACTGTTTGCACTGTAAGCTGAATCTGCATTAAGGATTGCTGGGATGGTTGTAACAGTACATTCTGTTTGCTGGGTGTAGGTGATGTATCTGTGGAGTACCTGGAAGAGAGGAGTTCATAAGTCCAAACCTTGCACAGCTATGGGGGATGCCTAGATTTTTGTTTCTGAGAAACAAAATGCCCAGAATGCCAAATGGCAGATTCGTCTCTCTTGCCCTCATTCACCGAGCAACACAACTGGCATATATGACTGTGCTCTCTTGCCATGGAGAAGTGTGTGTGTGTCTAGGGCTTCAATTTAAGATACAAGTACAGGGAATAATCTTTCTGCCCTTCCTGCATTCAGTAAGGTATAGGGAGATATGGAGAATAATTCCAAGTTTTTATTCAAATATAAGAAACAAGTTTGGTTATGACTCAGCTGAAAAAGCAGGGAGTGAAAAATTATTGTAGCAGCTGACTTGTCTAGTTTCAACCCAAGGTTCTTTGAAATTAAGGAATTCTAAATCCTCATTTACAAATTAAATATGTGCAGTACAGATGTTTATATTTTTAGTGCAAGTCCCTGTAAAGAAACAGATTTTTTTTCATTGTACAAAGAAGGTGAATTTTATCCGAGAAAGATGAAGAACTGTGATCCCACCATTTTCTCACTGATTTCCCCACTTGTAGTTTTAATGTAGCTAAATATTCTTTTGTACTAGCTTTCATAATTTTTTTCAGTTCACAGGTGTGTAGAGATCTGCACCTTTCAGCAGGTTCCTAAAGAACTATTTGGAAGGTGTGTTTCTGTGTATGTGGGCTCCTCCCGGGCGATGCTGGCGGCATTGCCAGAGCAGACCTCTGTCAAACTCCTCAGCCCTGCAGAGTTACCCAGCACATGTTCCTGGCTCAGCTTCTTTCCTGGCCTCTTGAGAGACTCTGTCACAGTTGTTGGTTTGTGGTATTTTTGTTTGTGTGTTTGGTTTTTTGTAAGTCTGTCAAAACTGCCAGCTGGTTTTCTTTCCTCTGTTTTCATGTTATATTTGAAGAACCAAGGTAGGTTGAAAGGCAGGGAATTTTCTTCTCTTATTTTGTCGATCTCCGGTTACATTAATTATGTTTTAGTTTTCTGTTGGCTTACCTGCTGTCTGACCTTGGCAGAGTCTGGTGTATTATATCTGGAATGGTTCCTGTGCAAAGAGCTGGCTGGAGTCTTCCAAAGCACATTTGCATCTTGCTTCCGTCTTGCAGTCAGCAAGGGATGGTGTTAATCGGTAACAGAGAGAGGAAATTGTATCCCCCTCTATTTTTTGGCTTAATCTGGGAAAATTGTTGTTTCAAATGCTGTTTTTGCAAATGCTGCTAAGTTTTGACAAGCTTAATTTCCTGCTTGCTCTAGGAGAAACCAAAAAATGGCTTTTGTTTCCTTACTGTGGAAGGCATGTCATTAGACCTTTTGTGTCTGGGGATAGAAAAGGTTAATTTACAGGTTCAAGGAGCAAGAGACCTTTCCACCTGCTCAAACAATTAAAATTCTGCCTTTGTGAGCATTCAGCAAAAAAATAGCTGCTTCTTGTTTTTTTAATGAACATCTTTCTCTTTTTCCTGGGCATCTGTGGCCAAAAGGACAACCGTATGCATGAGACTCTGCAGTGCATCACTGTATGTTTGGCTTGACAGCTAAGTCAAACCTTACTTCCTATAGACCCTCAGAAATATCTGGGCGAAAATGAAAAACAATCTCTCATCTGTTTTGTCACATTGCCCAGCATTTTCTTTAAACTGGAATACCTGAAAACAGAGGCCTTGGTAACTGGCTTGAATACTGAGTTTTTTCTTTTTGGTTATGAAATGAGAATATCATGTAGGTTTGTGCTTCCATGTTGATTTCTTATAAAAGATTTTCAGTGGCTTTTCTAAAACATTATTTTCAGGGTTTATGAATGCCATCTACAAAATCCTGTTCTAGTTTTATACTTTGTTCTTGATACTGAGCTCGAGACAAAGCATCAAATTTTGATCTCTTCATCACAGCTTTTCTTCATTCCAAAAGTGGAATGTTTGCATTTATCCCTTATTTTAGAAATCGATTCCAAGAAAAGGGAAGGTCTGGTGATAATTTTATTTCTCCTGCTAGATAAGGTCTGAGTAGGAGACTAAAGCCAGCTTTAAAGTGGAAATCCTCACACTGCCATCCTGGTTACAGATGGGTTTTGCTTGATTAGTGTCCTGCCTGATGTCCTAGGATAAATGCAGCCATTTGCATGGAAGTGCTATCACCGGGACAGCATCTGCATCGTGAGGGAACCAGTATAGTGTACACTGGGCAAAATGTTTGTATGCCTTATGAAATATCTGTCCCAGTAGAGCTTTGCCTGGTGTGTATAGTAGACTTACACATGGAATTTTACACATGGATTTCTCCCACCTGTCAGTCAAGTCTTTTAGCATCCCTGACAAGCGAGCTATGGAGGCTGCAGTAATTTATCCACAATGACCCCTGTTCCTGCACAGGTTCCTGCTGTGTGAGCAGTGAAGCCATGTTGAGGTGTGCCTGTCACAGGTCATTGTGTTCCAGTCGCTGGACAGAGACCCCTGTCTAGGTTGATGCTGATGGTCTGGGCTGTGAAATTCAGTAGCTGAGATCCAAGCACCTGTGGAGTTGTGCTTGTCCTCCACCCTCCCTGAGGTGCAAAGGATGGGGATGGAGGGGCAGGGTGGGGACAGTTAAAGAGTTACAGCTGGGCCCACTGGTGCTTGCTTGTCAAGCATTTTCAGTACATCTGGGTCATTCAGTCATTTACTGGACACACTGATGCCTTGCAGAAGAGTGAAATAAAAAAGGCTTGGTTTTCAGTGTAAGAAATCTTGGTTTGTTTTTGTCCAGTGTACATAGCAATGCTTAAGGCAGGTGGTTCAGAGCCAGCTGTGCCTACCCGAAATGGGAAACTGCAGCTCTGTTGGGAACCGGTGGGCTTCTGAACCCAAAACAAGGGTAAAAAGTAAAAGATCCAGTGTGTTAGGATGTTAACAGTTCCCTGCTTAATTCACACCCATTCCTCAAATAGTTGCTCTTAGTATGTGCAATAGTGGTGTAGAGGCAACCGAAAAGCTGCAGATACGGTCATTTGCGCAGAAAATGATGTTGACTGCACTGAATATTAACATAAGATATTATTGTAAAGCAGCTCTGAAAATTACATTCAGCTAATCCACTCAATCAACTAATACACTTATTTACAGAGACAAGCTATTGTAAAAGAGTACAGTTCTCAGCTAGCTAAGAACATCTTTTCTCTCATGTTTATCTTGATTGTATCCCCAAAGGATATTTCTTCCTCTCTTTTATGAAGGATTATTTCCATATTTAATTTATATGTACATTTTTTGCTTTTCCTGGAGGACCGAAAATATTTTGACTTTTGCAGTCGGTTGAGAAACTTTGTGCTAAAACCTTCCTGTCATATTTTTAGTCCTCTTACTTGAAAATCCATTTTCTGTGTATTTCAATACTGCTGTGTGCTTCTGGATTGCAGTTTTCCTCCCTTTATGAACTTGCCTCAGGAAGAGTCTCCGTTCAGGTACCTGAAGGGTCACTTGATTCAGATGTCTTTTCATAAACTCCTGAACACTTCTTCTCAAGTCAAGAGTTATTTTCAATAACTGAACATATTTATTGTGCGTAGTTTTCCTGAACTACTCCAGTGCCTCTTGTTTAACTTGGTATTTTTTGGTTAGAGGAGTGCCAGTCCTGTTAGTGCTGGAGCTGGAGCCAGCTGTGTTTCACGGGGTCCACTACAGAGCTCATGAGCTCCACAGGGGCTGCTGCCGGCTCTGAAGTTTGGCAGCTCCCTGTAGAGCTCAGAAGTTCTTAGGGCCTGAACCAAGCATAATTGCAAAGCTGGGGCATTCACTGTGAAGGACCTCACCAAATAATTAGCTGTGCCGATTAAGCAGCTGCTCTTGCCACTGAAAAACATTCAGGAAGGTGAATGTTTGCAGATCAGAAAGTTGCAAAGCTGATGGGTGCTGGCAATAAATTTCTCTCCTTCTCTGCGTACTGTTGGAAATCACTGCTAAATTATAGCATGTAATCTTGGCACTTGTAGTCTGTGAGCTTTTTTCTCTGGATGTGCGATATTCTGCCATCAGAGTGCCTAGACTTTATGGGCTTCTTGGAAAAGAAGCTCTGTTACTCATTATATTTGTTCATCGTGCAGAATGAACTGTGACATGCTGTTTCATCCTTTTTGTTTGGTTGGGTTTTTGTTTTGCTATGGCGAAACCTTCTATTTGAGGCAAATCAAAACTGTGAAGTTACAATATGCAGTGCACAGTGGTTTCTGAGGCTTTTTAAGAGGAAGTTTTATTGCCTGGATTCACCTTATGCACCAGGATGCAAAAACCAAAAAATGCTAGATTTAAAGAGGCATAGAAAAACGTTTGTAGGAAAAAACTATCAAAACTCTTTCTCTATTTGTTCATAATTTTTAATGCTGGGATAACCTTTAAGGTAAATCAACATTCTGGGCCACAGCCAAACAAAACACCAACTGATTTTTGTTTATTTAAGTCTAAGAACCTTCATCTCTTCTGTAAGTGTATGTCAAATACTTAATGTTCCTGAACTCTTTGGAGGGGGGCATGACTCTGTAATATTAAAAATTACAAGCGTAGATAAAAAGAAATACACTTTGTTGTTGTTTTGGTTTTTCTTTTAGATTTTTATAACAGCTCACAACCATTTCCAGAGTTTGCTGATAAAATTAAAATCTAGATTCCTGGATTTTAATTGTATAGCAAGGTATAACTAGATGATTTAGCACAAGACATTATTTTTCTCTTAATATTTTGCTCTATCCCATGGGCTTTGGTGATGGCTTTTTTCAACTGAAATAACTAAATGTGTGTGAAGAGGATGGGGAATAGGGAGAATGGCCCTTACCTTGTCTGCGTGGCTGTCACCAGCTGGAGCATGGCTGGTTCCAAAGATGTTTAATGGAGACATGAAAATTCACAGGCTTTCAAGCAAGGTGGAGGGAAACAAACATGTCATAGTGAAGAAAACCCAAACTGTTGAAGAAAGTGCACAGAGGTCACTGGAGCTGATTGGAAGTGTTACTGAATCTTAAAGCCAGTTCTCTGTGTGTGCATGTTCCTCTGACAAATGAAATAGGGCTGGTTTTGTGAAGTCTGGGAAGCCTTTTCTTTCTTACCAAACTACCCTTACCTGTTTTTGCTTGAGTAATTGCAGTGTGCATGAGAGGTGAGAGTGAGACAGAAAAGAATATGAGGCTGTACAGCGATTAATGAGCTGTTTCAAAAAAATCGGTCCAGCAGGCTGGTCAGAGCCTTGGAACCTATTAACCTTGATTTGGAAGTCTAAGACTTGACAGCTGGGGCAAAGAAGGGCTGTCTTAAAGAAGTTAAAAGTAAATCTCTCTTTTTCTCTCTCTTCTTTCTCACACGCTCACTGGCAAAATGCTGCCTGACTTTTTTAACATTTCTTTTTTCAACTGTGCTTTCTTATTGCATAGCTTGGCCAGGTGCCTTACTACTGTGCTACCTATCTGGAAATTATTTGGGGTTTATCCTTCTTCCTGATGGAAAACCAGTTTATAGGAGGCACTTGTTTATGCCTAGAGAAATCTCGCATGTTCTCTTCAGATATTTTTGTGCTCTGTGTTAAGATAAACGTGTTGCTCCGTGAAGAATGACTCACTTGGGATCAAACAGGACAATATTTGTGTTAATCAGCTACATTTCTGTCCACAGATATTGCTGCACATTAAAACAAACATGCTGTAGACATGAATTAAGGGGGAAGATATGACGTGGAATTTTCTGACTCTTTAAAATAATAATAAGAAGAATAAAAAAGAATAAATCTTTGCCAAGAATAACTTCATCTGCAAGTGTTTCTTAAATGTGTTGCACATTTGTTTTCCTTTAGAGGATGGGTGGTTAGGCCTCCTCACATGTGGGCACCATATACTGACCTGTCGTGGTTGTGCGATGATGTGAGTTAGTTTAAAGGCTTCAGGTCTTTCCTAATCTGGATTGTTTTGATTCAGCCAGGCTAAGGAGCACAGATACAAGCAGGTAATGCTGGCAGATGTCATGAGGTTATGAGAAGCAATTTAGGACAGTAGTCTGTTCCAGCTGCAACAACAAAATAGAGCAAGCACCATGGACATACTTTGGCCGCTCTGTTTATATTCTATGTTACTTCAGTTTAGTTATGCCTTCTGTCAACAACCCACAAAAGTAAATCCATTTTGTACCACCTGCAGAAAAAGGACAAATATTCTCACCCCCTGCTAGTCTCCAGCCAAAATAAAGTGGTTTCCCTTGCTTTGCCTGAATCTTAAATGCAACTGAGTAGCTTCCCTCTCCCGACTACTTGGCAATTAATGTTTAAAAATTGGTGTATGTTACATGTTTTAAAACTTTCTTGTCCAGTCTTAAAAGATTTTACAGAGTGGTTTTTTCAGTTACTGAATTCAAGCTATGCTTCTAAACGTGTTGGCTTAGCTGCTTGTCTCAGAATTTCTCTGGAAATGAAAGGACATGAATTGGTCTTCATCAAATCCACTTCACTGCATCACATGCAGCTGTGTCTGCTATAAGTCTGCACCCTTCTTCTGTTCCCCCCTGAATTCTGATGCATATTAGAGAAGTTGTTGTACTTTTATGAGAATTTGTAATATCTGTCTTTACTGTTGAATGTTGAATTTTGAGATGGTTGTCAAGATCTGTTGGATATCTCCAACTTTTTCACCTGACCCAAGGAAAGAAAGAAACGTGTGGAAGTATAACCTGACACAGTACTGTGGGTTTGGCTTAAGTTATTTTTCTTCAGCTTTTTGTAAAGTAGCTTTGCTTTGTTTCACAGGGTATGTGCCCCTTACCCAGCAGAGCAGAGCTCCACAGACATTGTCTCTGCCGAACAGAGTGCCTTTGTCTTTACTGCAAGTTGTAGTCAGTGTTCCAGTTGTAGATTTATATGTGACTGCTTTCTTTTTTTGTCTTTTCTCTTTTCAAATAATTGTAGGTTCATGTACTGGACAGACTGGGGAGAAGTGCCAAAGATAGAACGAGCTGGGATGGATGGTTCAAGCCGCTCCATTATTGTTAACACGGACATATATTGGCCAAATGGACTGACGTTGGATTATGAGGAACAGAAACTCTACTGGGCAGATGCTAAACTGAATTTTATCCACAAATCAAATCTGGATGGAAGTCATAGGTAAGAAGTTTTTGGTTTATGTGTGTAATGTGGGGATTTTCTTAGAAGATGCTGCTTAAGCAATATTGTAATCTGTGTTGCAGTGAATTGTCCCATTAGCACTAGCAAGTTCTTAAGCAAACCAGTGCTGTCAGAAACTTTTATCCTTCACCATCCTCACCTTTCCAGCACTGTGAAGTGGAATGTGTGCTTCTCTTCAGGCTGCCCTGTAACTCTCCCAAAGATTTTTCTCAACCAGTTCCATAAAAAAATCCTCGAATCCTGTTCTTAATTGTATAAGACTATATAGCAAAATTGTCTCTTTTCAGTAGGTCTTCTGGGCACTGTTGCTGTGGTATTCAGAAATGTGGAAGATAACATGAGAAAATGGATCATCATATATTAGTATTTCGGTTTCATTAATCCTGGGGGCTGGGAAATTAGTGGAAAACAGTCCTTACAGGAGAGCTATGTTAAAATGACTGTTTTCCTTGAACACTTTTATAATAATCATGTGATTGTTTTTGATCCAGTCATGGCTACTTCTTAATTAAGGGTATAAATGGTAGTTTGTATATATGCATTTATCCCTAATTTCAACGATGACCCTCTCCATTAGCTGAGCTTTGACAAGTACTGTTTGCACACACAAATAAATCACAGTTAGTTTGTGCCCAAGGTGTCATATGGAGAGATGATTTTTTGTGGGGTTGTTCTTTGCAAATTTTTGTGATGTTTCAGCTAGTTTAGCTGGTCATGAAATACCCTTTCTTATGCTCTTTGTTCTGGCCTCTTAGGGACTGTCCCACCTTATACCACAAATGTTAATGTGACATAAAGAAATGAATTCTATTGATAAGATCATTGTTTTGTGTGGACTGGTGAGTAGGAATACAGGCAACATATATGAAACATGTCCACTGTCTTCCTGTGATATTTATTTTGAACTCCACAATTTCTTTGTAATGCTGATTTGAAAGGTTACATCGCTTTCCTCCTAAATTCTGCCTTTTAAGGGATCACAAGTTCATGCAGTATGTTTGTAATAGTGTTTGTTCATGGAAAGTGCCAGGAGTTGGAAGCAGTTTAAAATTTGTGTGTTTGGTTATAAGTATTATGACTAGCTTGGTTAATACAAAACATGGACTGTGGATATCTATTTTGAAGTAGTCCTTCATTTGCTTCACAAGAAAGAAAACTTAGTACCAAAAAGAGAGAATATTTCATAGTGATAGTTTCTTTCAGAAAGGAAGACTGTCACATAAGTTTTCAAGTAATGGAGAGAAAAGGATAAAAATTGTCATATACAGTAGCAACTTGAGTATTTTTTATTTTGTCTGGTGTCTCCAGCCTTTGTCATTCCAGAGCTACTTCAGTGTTTCCTACTGGCACTTTTGCTTTTTCCATCTTGTTTTGCTACTGACTTCTTTGCAGTTTGTCTCTTGCTGGTGATCTGTTGCAGTGGTGTAAATATACTTGGGTTTGGTATTCTGTTTTTATTTTCATTGTGTTTATTCCCTGGTCTGCCGTTGGTTAACCTGGGAGATGAGGCTGTGGAGGTGCTGATCTTTCTTGGTGCAAGGGGCTGACCAGCCTTGTCTGTGACAGCTGTGTCCGACAGCTGCCTCATGGCACAGAAGTGAAGTCACCTGAGTCCAGTAGTTACCTCATTCCACAGTAAGTTCTCTGGAATTAATAAAGACCTGTACAGACAAGTAATTTAGATTTTTAGATCTACTAATTCTTTCTTACACAGCCATAAAAACCAAAGCAGTCTGATGCTTTAGTTTGGGTTTATTTTTCAAATTGCTACATTTCAGTATCAGGAATATGTCGTGGCAGTATGCTAATATATTACTATTTGAGGGGCAGAAAGGGAAGTCATCCCTAGAAAGGAAAGTACATATGACTTCCCTTAAGCACTCAGAGGCACTAACCAATTCTAACAGCACCTGTTTTTCCCTAGGCATGTGAGAAAGTTCTGAAGATTCAAAAAATAGTCAACATCTGTATCCAGGCATTTTTGTTTCGTTTTTTATTCTTTCCAATTACATCATTAGGAGGAGAAAAAAAGAACTGCAGAACTTAGTCTGTTCTACAATGGGGTTTTATGGGGTGTTTTTTTTCTGCTGTGACCTCTTAGCCTCTGCCTGTATTAAGAAAAAAGATCTTCTGGGGCTATCCAAAGTGATTTTTTTTTTTTTTAATGTTAGATACTGTCTTTCGGTTGTCCAACAAATTCAGCTTTCTCAATGTGATCTTTTACAGCTGTAATTCTGTATTTTGTCTCTTAATTTTGTTCATCTTTTTCAGTAACTGATTCACTAATACTAAAAAAGAAACTACAGTTTCTAATTCTGCAGCCAAAGCAAAAACCTTTTAGATTTTCCTTTTCAGTGGAAAAAATCACCCCACCAAACCACCCAAAACCCACAAAGCCTTTAGCCTAGCCATCTCCAACCCCCTCAAAAAAAAAAAAAAGCAACCAACAGAAACCCCCACCTACAGTTTTCCACCACCACCTCTTAAGAGGGCTATCTGTTTGAGTTTTTTTCCTTAAAAGTTAAGTGGAGGAGAACAAGACCATTATCAGGTGCGTAATCTAACTTAAACCAGACTCTTTGGTTTATTTAGAAACTGCCAGTTCTGCTGTTTTTTTTTCTTGATCTTTAGACCTTTCTTCTAAATTGCTGCTTTATATTTATACTTAGTTGTTTTAAGGGTTTTTGTTGCTAAATTTCTAAATTTCTCTTTATTAGAACAGATTCTTTTATTTTATCCTTGTGAAGTGTTACTCGTTTTTCTGGTGCTTTACCTAATGTCAGCATGTCTGGGAAAATATATGCTTCTGAAGGTTGGAGCTATTGAAATGAAAAAGGCAAATTAGTTACTGAAAGACACATATCTTCATAAAAATTGGATCTTCTAGATCTGGATAGTTTTGGTAACTTAGAAAAGGAAGCAGATGAGTAAAGATTTGATCTGTCAAGTTTTTTAGTGTTGCATGACAGGAGGTGGGAAAGAATCTGTAGCAGGTAAGCGATTGTAAACCTTCATGTAAACTAGGATGGCATAAGTTTTAATTGCTTTGGGAGAAATATTTGGTAGGAACTAACATCTTTCTATCAAAACAAAATTTTAAACAGTTCAGAGAAAACTGATTTTGTGGTTTGGAAGGTGAAAAAATACACTGTAAATAGGAAAAGATTTTAATTGGTGTCACTGACAGTATTAAAGTATTGAAGGTCAGACCTCAGAGATCTAAAATTTGGAAGGCGTTCTCTCTAGAAATTCGTAATGCATTTCTAAATCTGTAAGAAATCTGAAACTTTTTTTTGTTCTTTTATTCCTATAGTCTGAATATTATCTCTCTACACCTGAGACTACACAAGAATTAAAACTTTTAAGATTTTTATCTCAGAGAAGGGCTTTGATCTGAATCATAAAATATGCTGAGTTGGGAGGGACCCACAAGGATCATCGAGTCCAACTCCCGGCCCTGCACAGACACCCCAGCAATCCCACCCTGTGCATCCCTGAGAGCGTTGTCCAAACGCTCCTGGAGCTCTGGCAGCCTTGGGGCCGTGACCATTCCCTGTTCAGTGCCCCAGCACCCTCTGGGGGAAGAACCTTTTCCTGATATCCAGCCTAACCCTCCCCTGACCCAGCCTCCAGCCGTTCCCTGGGTCCTGTCCCTGGTCCCAGAGAGCAGAGCTCAGTGCCTGCCCCTCCTCTTCCCCTCACGGGAAGCTGGAACTGCGATGTGTCCCCTCAGTCTCCTGCAGCTGAACAGGCCAAGTGTCCTCAGCTGCTCCTCACACGGCTTCCCCTCAAGGCGCTTCACCATCCTCGTGCCCTCCTTTGGACGCTCTCTAATAGTTTAATGTCTTTCTGATATGGTGGCACCCAAAACTTCACACAATATTCGAGGTGAGGCCGCTCCAGTGCAGAGCAGAGCAGGACAATCCCCTCCCTGGCCTGGCCGGCCATGCTGGGCCTGATGGCCCCAGGACAGGGATGTCCCTCCTGGCTCCAGGGCACTGCTGCCTCATGCCCAACTGGCCATCGGCCAGGACCCCCAGGTCCCTTTCCCTGGCACTGCTTTCCAGCCTCTCATTCCCAGTCTGCCTGTACATCCAGGGGTGCCCCATCCCAGGTGCATTACGGGCATGAATCCTTTGCTTGTTGCTTGCAGGGGTCTGGAAGGTGAAAGAGTACAGTATGCAGATGGGAGGAATATGCAGTGAGAGAAACAAGATATAAACCTTGATTACTGGCATTTGGTGGAGTTTTTGTCACCTCTTCCAGTAGGACTGGAGTCACAGTGAGCCATTAAAACCAGTGTGCAGCATGACAGCTCTGGCAGTAGCACTCAGTTAAATATGTGGTAGAGTCATAAATTCGTGAGAAAACCTCTCTAGCAAATTTTACAGGGATGATTATGGTTCATTACCTGCTAGCCCTGGGATTTACTAGCCCTAGCTGCTCCACTCTTGGGCTTATTAGAATAAAGACGAAGAGCACGGAAATTGATGACTAATGCCCTTGATTTGCCAGGGACAGAAAGGAATGAACAGTTTTTCATGTCAGAATGCAATAATTAAAGAACTAAATTGATGCATAGAAGAGATGGTTTTGTTTTTTTTGCAGCTCTCGCCCTGCTCTTATCAGAGGGAACAGTTGCTTTTTGTGGGACTAATTAAACAAAACTGAATTGCAGACAGCTCTCCTGTGAGTAGAGTCCCTGAGATAGGTTGGCCTGCTAAGGCAGTTCTTGAATTAATTTCCTCTTCCTTTACCCTGCAGCAGCAGTTCTAATTAATAAGTTAACACATTACTGGCTGAAGGGAAATGCACTTACAAGGTCCCCCAGGAAGTGTTTGTGCTAATGAGATGGTTTTTGAGGCCGTTGTAAGAAAACATACTTTCAGCAACTGTCAGAAAGCTGGGAAGCTCTTGCAAGAGGTGAATGTCTTAAGTTTGCACTTGAGCATTGATTATTCTTGTTTCTCTTTTCAAGCGTCAGCTCATGTCTGTCTGCCAGATGATTAGTTGCAGATTTGTTGAAACATTAAAAATACTGTGTCCCTGCATTTAGAAGAGGGTTTTTTTCCTTATTTGCCTATAATGTGTACAGTACGTGACATTATGTACAAGGTATAAAATCTCATGTTCTGTTTATATCTTTCTGTGTATTTCTGTGAGATAAAATTGCTTAACACCTTCAAGCAATGAAGAGGAACCAGTCAGTGGTGGGAAGCCTGTTTCAATACGTCACCAACACAAGCCAGTGCAGAAGCCAAATAATGCCGTAATTAAAACTGCTAGAGAATCCTGCATAAAGAGTTAATTAGATGATTTGGACATAGAGCTAGGGTGAATTTCTTGGTTCTTCCCCAAGGTGCTTCTGAAAAAAAAATGCTGGAAAAGTGGAGCTTCAAAACATCTGTTTGCCTGAAAAATGACCCACAGAATGACTTCATTTCTGATGGACTTTTTCAGAATTTCATTGCAGGTGGGATTTGAAATGTCATGGCTAGACCTGTTTGTTATATATTCTTTCTGGAAACACATGGCAGTTGTGGCTTAAAGAAGTGGCAAAAGACAAAACCACTTTGGTCTGAAAAGAGAGCATTATATCCCACAAGCCATGTTTCCTGCTTACTTTCTCAGGTAATTAAAAGCAGGCTTGTCTTCTGATAGGAACATTTGGACAAGCATTCATGGTAAAAATCCAGCTTAGTTTTCTGAGTTTGCTTTGCAAATGTTTTTTTAGGTTGGCAGGAGAGGAAATCCTGCGAGCTGAGGGAACCAGAGCTCCCTGCCTTCCTTGTGGCATCCTTTGTGTGGTATTTTATGGGTATATCTTAGTCTTTGATCTTGCTTCATCTGATTCATGCTCTGAGTGCTTTGGCCACTTGATAACATTTCCAGTTGTCCCAAGTCCAAGATGTGTAATTCCTGCAATTTTGTAAATACTCAAGGTATTAAGCACTCTTTAGATGGCAAAAAAAGGTTTTCCTTAAAATATTTTAATTTGCTTTGTGCAAACCTCTTGTATGCTTTCTTTAATATGATAAGCACTAAAAGCAGGCTTTTTTTCCCCCTTTCTGATAGCCTGGGAGATGGTAATAGATGTGGGATCCCCCATAGAGACACTGGAGAAATGGAGTGAAACATAAACATCAAAAATGCTTGCACCCTGCCCTGGAGACTGAACACAGGCAGCCTCAGGGGTCACCTGAAAGGAGTTTTGCTACTGTGAAGCTGGAATGTTAATGGTTTAGAGACATACAGGCCAGAACATCTGAAGTACCCCAGGTTTTCTGCAGGTGTTCTGATCAGTTCTTGAGACTAGAAAACTAATGCAGCAAGAATAAAAGGCATTTGGTTAATGGAAAGTGTTTACTTGTTTATTTTTATGGAGAACTGCTGTTATGCTTGGATATAAAACATCTTTTAAAATTCTAGGAGGGAAAATAGTAGTTCTCATGATATTTTAAATTATCTTGATTATTGGTGGCTTTCTTTTGGTGATCTGAATTATTAAATTTCGTAGCTGTGACATAGCTTTGAATGCTAGTATTAGTTGAAAAAGAAATAAAGGCAGACTGAGGAAATCCTGGTTGTAATAAAGGTTATTAATTTAGTGGGGTTTTGGTAATTTTGCTGTTAATTTTTATTTCAAGTGAGTTTAGTCTTCGTCTGAAATACATATTATCCTGAAGCAAGAGCTTTTTTGTCATTGTTAATATAAAACTGGATAGACTGTCTATGAAGTTTCATGGGTGTATTCTATTTCAGAGTTCAGTAGTCCCTTTTGTAATTCCTGCTTTAACTTGTTTATCGTTTGTTTCCTTTATCTTCACAAAGTGTTTCACAGGACTCTTTACAGAATAAGAATAGAACAAAGGTGAATGTATTTAAATTGGATCTATATTTTCTCCAGACAGAAGAAAATTTTACTGTAGCAAGTATTTATTGTAGTGGCATCTCTGATTACTGTGATGATAAACAGTTATATTTGGGAAATGAGGATATTCCACAGAGAATTTAATTTCTGTGGAAACTGCTTATTTTCTCTCTCTCTTTCTCTTCTCACCTTCCTTCTCTCCTGTCCCTTTGTGCATTTCCTTCCCAGCCAACTCAACAGAGATGGTGGCATTTTAAATGTCAATCACCACCCAGATTTTTAAGGCAAATTTGTGTGATTATATGCCTGGCACAAGGAAGATTATTGAAGTTAGTGTGTGCTTAGTACCATCTAATATAGAGCCAATTTGCATCTTGCTGAAGCCCTGGAGATGTCTCCTGAATGAATAACATTACTCCTTATCCCCGGCTCTCACTTTCCCATCGTCTCTAGCGGCTCTTTCTGAACGAGACTAACGATACAAGTGCAGCAGTCTGAAGGACCCAGGGAGCTTGGTGAAGGATCATAGGATGGAGTGCCTTTTGCTGTCCTATCACTTGTTCCAGTCAAGCCTGGCCTGACAGTGTAGTTGCCACCAAGGAGCTGTCAGGTCCCATCAGCCCAACTGCACCCACAGCGCTGTACCTGGAACCCAGAGCAGGGCCAGAAATGTGGAGACCTGTCTGCTCCCTGACCCTGTGTGGGTGCTTGTGAACCACCCTGGAGGTGGGAGGCACCTGCTCCCACCAACTCTGTGCAGCAGCTGAGTACTACGGGTGGCACTCTGGTCCCCTTCATCCACCTGGGTGGATTTAGTAAATAATCAGTCAAGGCAGAAGTCGGGACCCCTCGTCTCGCTTGCCAAAAGCAGAGCTCTGCAGTCCCTAATGTAGGTTGTGCTGAAGCATAGCTGCTCACAGCAGCCCTCAGAAGGTAGTTTCTTGCTCCCTCTCTTCTTCCTTTTCCTGTTTTTTGATAGCTGGGCTCTCCATCTCTTTCCTCCTGCTCCTCATTAGGGTGTGGAGACTCACTGAGCTTAACTCAAGCCACTGCTTCTATGCTGGCACACATCATGTGGCTGCTGTTCAGCAAGGCTGCAAGTGTGGCCCGTGGAGGATGTTCCAAGGGGGAAAAAGCCCTGCTGGTTTTGCTCGTTGGAAGTGAGCTATCACCTTGTAATGGCTTGCTGGAAACAAAGATTACAGAGTACATGTTACTGGTAATACTGATCTTAATGAGATGCAAGAAATACACACTTGTGTTTGGGCCCAAAGCCATCTTCATGCATTGCAACCTTATATCTGCTGAGAAAAATAATACTAGTTGAGAAGTAATTGCTTCAAGGCTGTGACTGACAGCACAGCCAAATGAAGGGCTCCTGAATCTCTCCAGATAAGGGCTGGTTTAAATAAGGGTCACAGTTCCCCTGATGCATTGTCATATGAATAGATGGTTGTCTGAAAGTTAGGCATGTCTAACAGCAGCTATTGTACTCAAAGATTTATTCCCACTAGTGATGGGTACAAATCACGTCTAAAATTCCTCTGTGTGGTTTTTTTTTTTTTTTTTGGATGGTTGGTTTTGTTTTAAAGTAAGATAGTCAGAATGCTTCATAAAAATGTGGCTTCTCTTGTTATGGGAATGCTGTCTGTGGTGCAGGTTTGGTTATAGTGAGACTTTTGGACTTGTATTGCTTCTGTTTCATATGACAAAATGTCATATGTGGCATTTCTCAAATGTCATACAATATGTCATACATAAAGACTTAGTCTCCAAGCCTGCTCTAAACTAAAATTCAAATCTGAAGACATTTAGGGTTTGGGGGTAGGGTTGGTTAAAATGTTTGCAGATTTAGAATGCCTTTATTCTTGGTATGGTACTGGAATGTGTTGTGTCATTCTGGCTTCACTGTTTGGCTGGCAGGTTTCAGCTTTAAATTATATTACAATAGTCTATTGTAAGGTGTTTAGTTGGTGCATTTAGTTAGAAGCAAATATATACCTGACTCCAGACAGAGATAAGAAAGAAAAGATAATATGTCCTACTTTTGAGTGCAAAATACCAAGAAATAGAAGATTTTGTTTGGTGTAGAATGGGAACACTAGAGTGACAAGCAAGAGAATCTGTATCTTTTTCTCATAAGTAGAAAAAAAATAGAAGCTTTAAAGATAATGCATCCTTTCCCAGAAGCTAAGGTAAAAGAGCAGTAATGGCTATAGTCTCTTTGTGCTCAGTCATTAGTAGAAGACACCTTCAAGCTTCTTGCTTTAATATACTCTCCTGTTATATTCTAACAGCAAATATTTGGAAAATAAGAATATTTCTGTCATCTGTTAACACACTTCAGCTAGACTTGTTTCCAGAAGTGATGCCTATGGTGTGGGGGTGTTTTCTCAGTAAATGTATGGATAATTACTGTCTTGCCTGCAAGAAGAAAATTGGGAGGCTGGTGTTCATAGTGTGCCTTTTTCTGAAGGAGTAGCAGGGCTGCGTGTCAATCCCTTATGCTTCCAGTTCAGGAAAGGGATGGTGATCCCCACTGTCCAGCAGGAGCTTGCCTAGGTGGCAACACACTTCCACTTACGCAATTAAGAAGAAAGGAGGTAGGAAGAAGCACTCCTGTAAATGGTGTGGCCTTGCTTTGAGCAGGGTGTTGGTCCAGATGACCTCTGTAGTCCTCTTCATCTTAATTTTTTTCTGTGATTCTGAATAAAATGAAAATAAGAATTGAGCTACTTAATTCCAGTTCTGAGGATCTTAGGTACAGCTAATTAGTTTCTACATCACAAGAACCTAGAAAAACTGTCTTCAGTAATGTTTGTGCTGCATTTTTGTGATGGCTAATGAGCATGTCTTTGTATATATACATAAAATATATGGGTATACTCTTTAATTTTGTTTGTGAACCTGGAGAGAGGCAGTGACCCAGTTTGCTCAGAAATGATACCATTACCATGGCAGAAAATCACTAGAACTCTGTTTAATGGCACTGCTTATAATAAAAACAAGAGCTTGATGATTATCATAATAATAAAAGTAACTTTAAAGCTTTCTTTATAGTGAAAAACTACTTTACTTTAGAGTATTTTTTGATGGTTCAAAAGAGCAAAACTGGAAGAGATGGATGGACTGCTAATTGAGCAGTTTGTCTGAGTCTGAAATCAGCTGAGGCTGAAATTGGTGGACATGGTGTATCAGCAGGTATCAGTCACACTTGCATAAAATCAGCTGGCATTCCCCTGGCTTCATGAGGTGGCAGAGAGCCCTACAGGTATGGACTGTTCAAGAGATGATAAGAAGTATCCACATATCTAAGTAAGGATTTCATTTAACATCTCTTGGGCTTCTCAGCATCAGTAGGCAGCCTGAAAATAGTATTCCTGTGTTGTTCCTTCATATCATTCCCCAAAGTGGAGGCAGTATATTCATTTCCCATAAATAAATAAATACAAAGTTCTGATCAACAGTACTCAAACTTCTTTTCACAGAAGCTGTGTTCAGGCAAAACTGTTGCATGAATTGTGTTTGAGCATTCATTTTCTTCCCTGTGCTCTATTAGGCAAGCAGTGGTTAAAGGCTCCCTTCCACATCCCTTTGCTTTGACGCTGTTCGGGGACACGTTGTACTGGACTGACTGGAACACGCATTCGATCTTGGCCTGCAGCAAGTACTCTGGGGAGGACCTGCGTGAAATACATTCCAACATCTTCTCTCCCATGGATATCCATGCCTTCAGCCAGAAGAGGCAGCCAAATGGTAAGCTGTCTTGCTTTCTTTTTTTAATTGCAAGTTGGAACTGATTTGCAAAAATCTTAATTAGTCTTTCTGTATGGTGCTGGGTGGCTTCACCCGCATCATGATGCAATTTTTCCAGTACAGAGAATAGCAAAAGACCCAAAGGGAAACCAAATATTCTCTACATTTTTTGCAGGGATTTTTAAGTGCAAGAAAACCCCTCATCTCTTACTTTTTTTCTGTCTGAAAACGCATTTATGCTGTTGTCGTATTTTTCTGTTTCCCATGCCATAACATCAGGCAACACAGTATTTTTATTTGTCGAAGTGGTAGTTCCTGAGTGGAAAGTAGTGTTAATTTGGCAGATGATATTAAGCAGGACTAGCTCTGTGTAGTGACCACTGTCTTAACCATTGTTTTAATTTACTGTGTTTGCATTTTGGTTTTATATATACACTCGGCACCGGTATGCTGACTAGTTTGTAAAAATGAGAAGACCAGAGCTGAAACGAGGTTCTTGTTTAGAGCTAAGTGCTACTTTCCCAAGAAGGGAAACATTCAACATCCGTGCATTTTGGTACCATAAATACCCCACTACTCAACACTTGGAAGTAATTTTTACTTGTTCTGTGTTTATCATTTCCTCCTTTAATCTGTGTTGCTGCCACTGATTCTACCACTCAAATGCCGTATGTGTCTTAACACATGATATGAGGTCATTCGTTACCAGAAGCATTAATCTGTGTGATTTATGTTTAACAGCTACAAACCCATGTGGAATTAATAATGGTGGCTGCTCCCACTTGTGTTTGATGTCTCCTACCAAGCCCTCTTATCAGTGTGCATGTCCCACTGGTGTGAAACTTCTCGAGAATGGAAAGACCTGCAAAGATGGTAGGCTTTGTTTTTAACAAATCCTTTAGATTAAGCACAAAGTAGCTTTTTGAGGGAAAGGGATTCTTCCAGCTGCACTATATGATGCACGTTAGGGGTGGCAAATTCTGAAACTATGTCTGCTTTTGCAGTACAGATAAAAGTGGTTGGAAAATGCCCTCTACATTTTAAAAAACGAAGATTCTCATGACCAAAGGGCAGGCTACTTCCAGTTATAAAATTTAAGTTGCAGTTCTGTCTCTGTCACTAACTCCCTGCAGATTTTGGGGGGCTCTGTTGTTCCCTTTTCTTAGAGAAAAAGATACCTGCCTCCTCTGTTGTCTCTAAAATGTTTCTGACGTTACTGATCATTAAGTATTTGGCTAATAGGATTGCACAACAACCCCCTTTAAATTTTTTTTTTTAAATTCTGATGTCCATTTATTATACACATATACACCTGGAATCTCTCTCTGAAAATAATGCCATGTTTTTAGAGGTGTTGAAAGCCCTAAAACTCAAGACACGATCAAGACTTAGAGCTGCAAGCGTTTACCTGAAACTGCTTTTAGTTTCTCATTGTGGACTAATGTACATGATTTTAAATTGTTACATTTTGTAAGTGTAGGTGTTGTGATGTTGTGCTGTGGTTGCTGTAGTACACTAACAGGATCAAAATTAACACTGGGAGATAATTAGCTAGATCATAAATAACCATCTTTTATGCAGATCATCTCTCTAGGACAAAAGTAAATGGAGGAAGAAACGATACAGCAGAGCTTAGTGTAAATAGGCTAAATAAAATGCATACAGAAATAATTTTTTTAATTGGAGTTTTATATTTTAAAAATTATTCCAGGCTTGTCAGCTATGTTCAGAGTTTTCTTTAATTTCATGCTATTTCATGCTCTCTGCTGATTATTTTTGTGTGTCTCTGTGAACCTTGTTAAAATAAATTGTTGCTTTTATGTGAAAAACAGCTCCCAATTTAGCCTGGCAGGATTGTTTATAAGAATTTCCCAATACACAAACAAGATGTTTTTCTTCCGTTTCCCTCAGAATAAGGAGAAGCTTTAATAATACTGCTCTGGGTTGGTTATGTGTAGTCAGAATGTGACATGAATCCATGTGCTTTTTCAAAAATACTTGATATGCACAGATAAACTCCAGTGTATCAAAGTAAATTACCAAGTGTAAGTAAAGGAATGGTATTAAAAATCCACCCCAGAACCTTATTAAAAGGATTTCTCATGCAGAGATATTCAGAATCATCAGTTCACTTTTTTCAGCCATTTCTTATGTCTCAGAATTTATAACTGTTGCTCTTTTGTCTCACTCGCTGAACAGGAGAAGCCAAATTTTATGTTCCCAGTCAGCTATAACATGTATTTGGCTTACAGAATATAAACCCCCACTGTATTAGAAATATTGTTAACCAAGTTGCTACAGTATGTTGTCCAGTTGTATGCAAAAAACTTTATACAAGAACATTTCTTTTACACTTGTCAATATCATGTTGCATTTTAAGCCACCATTCTGCTGCTGTGTCTTTTGGGAACATTCTGCCTTTTCAGGCAAAAAAAAGGGTGGGAAGAGGGGAGAAAATTGAGACTGTTTATTTAGCTTCGTCTTAGAAAGGAGACAGCACGTAACGCAGATGAAACAACCTACTCAAATTATTCATCAGGTCCATTGGTTTTGTGCAGCTTTGATCCTGTGCAGGGCTAATTTCTGACATACACATGCAGCAGGTTCAGCATTTAGAGCTGAGCATGCCCCAAAATAGTGATTTTTGGTTTTCACTCCTCTCTCCCTGAAGAGAGGTGCAGATCGTAGGCTTAGGGCTTTTGCAAGTGACTTACGGCTTTCCAGAGCTCTTCAAGGCACAGATTCCCTGGAATTTCTTCCTGTAGTTGCAAAGGCTGCAATTATTGATTCGGGGAGGGAGGAGAGCACGGCACTTGAACAGAGCCAGAGTAGCCATAGACCAGAGTTCAAGATGTAAATCTGGACATGTCTCTGTGGGGACTTCCTTTCTTAGGCTCCTTGAAGACCCCCAGGAAGTAAATTTGTTTTCTCGTTTTCAGGTGTGCAAGGGTGGGGGATTGATTGTAGTTTCTTGGGCTGGTTTTTTCCCCTTCTACTTGCATGTTCTCTGTAGCTGCTGTGAAAGTAGAGCTGAACCCTGAGAACTGAACATTTTTACCTTGGATAGTTTTTGTACAGCTGTAACGCTACAGTGCTGATTAAATCTCTGTTTGCAATTAGAATATGTGCGTGGCTGTGGGAGAGACTGGTGCCTGAGAAGTGAAGAAAGGTGAAAAATTAGGCTGAGTTTCTCTTCTTTAAGATGGTTTTGTCTTCTAGCAGTAGACTAAAATCGGACTGGTTCCTAAACCAAATTGTTTTGTGATGAAATGAGCCTCTTTGAGGAGAGAGCTTCATTTCTTGCTGCACTGTGGAGAGTACCGGCCTGTGCTGGAAAGATTTTGATGGGTGAATTTTGAGTGTGTGTTTGTGGTGTTTGCAGTGCTTTGGCATTGAGAGATGATCCTGGCAGCCAAAGGTGAGGCTGGCTGACCCTCCCTGAGCAGTTTCCATGACAACCTAGCGTTTTTGAATAATCTTGGTTTATAGGAAATCTTTTCCTCCCTTACCTTTCTCCCAGTGCTAGTTTCTCCATTTTTGGTAGGGTTTTTTTAATCATACCTTAGAGGAGTTTTACTATTTCTTGTAAGATCTGTGAATACAATGACACACACACATTCCAATTTTGAAAGACTTCTCCACAGTGTTTCAGGAAGGGGTGATAACTTAAAATAAAATTATCTGTTTTTCTAGTACCTGATAATACAAATCAAAACAGTGAAGTGAACTGAGATGAGGGCTTGTAGCAAGGTTTTAGTTCCCCCAGTGCCTAGGTGAAAGTTTGTAAATCCCTGTCCCTCAAAGAAAAGAGAGGCAAAGTAAGTTATCCTTTCTGAGCATCCAGGTGGGACTCAGGTCTTCTACCAGAGAGCTTTTACTTCCTTGTGTCGTATTCTTGGTAATTTATTGTTCTTCTGCACAACATACTGCGATTTCTCTTTTTCAGTATCGTGTGTGCTGCTTTTCTGAGTTTGGCAGTGCTGCATTTAAATGATCTTTTGATAGCTGCAAGACAAACCTGAATTTTCTTATAGAAATGAGTGTGTCATTGGAGTTACATTCTTATTAGTGCTTGAAGATCTCTCTGCCCGTGTGCTCAGCTTGTGTCTTTGCCTGTAAGGAGTTTCACTTGTGTCCTGCAGTTGCTCCTGCCAATAATGAAATGTGGTTTAAACAGAAAACCAGTGATGACTTCAGCTGAGCAAGGAGGTGTGAGTTTCCTCATGAAGAAGAAGCAGTGCTTCACACTTTGATTTCAGCCTTGCTTTGGCCATTCTGTTCTCTTCCAGGAAAAGAGTCTTTATATTGCCCATGGATACTCACATCCTATTTCCCTTGCAGGTCTGGAGACAGGAACCAGAATTTTGCACTTCCTTTTGCGATTTAGGGCTGTCCACTGCCTAATGTGCTTTGTCAGGAATAGCCAGGATCCCGATTTGACAGCACAGATCAGGATGTTAGTTTCACACCTTTAAAAGAAAGAAGAAATACATGATTAATTTCAGATCCATGTTCTTTTGCCTTTGTAGTTTTAAGGTTGAGCTTAGATGAATAACTCTTTTTTTGTATTGTCATATCAGGGACTCTCTCACAATAGTGACTTCAAAACCGGGGAAGAACATTTAGGAATTAAATGTTTTGGTCAAATGTGAAGTAATTCTATTTGGGATGTATTAATAATCGTGATTTCTCAGATACAGGAAATGCATTATACATGTCTTGAGTCTAGCACTTCTTTTGTATGCATTCCTGAGCATGTGTCTGTGTAGCTCAGCAACCACTGATGGCTTTAAAGTTCAGTAACTTACAAATGACTGAGGCCTGTACATCATTGAGAAGATGTAATTAATTGTAAAGGTTAGAAGGGCATTAGACTTAAAGCTGTGCCGTTGTTGTATCTGCATGCTTCCTCTGCTTCCCCCTTTCTCCCCCTTCCCTTGATTTCAGCTAGCACACAGATTTAAATTATTTAGAATTTTAATAGTGAATTTTTGAGGCAAGTATTAGTTCCAGGACTAATGTAATGCACCATCGTGAGCTTGTAATCCCAGCTTTCAAAGTGCTTAATAAAAGTAGGCTAAAGCTCTCAAAACTAAGAGTGTGGAGTAAGGCTTATATGTCCATATTTAGACAAGTAAGAGACTCGGCTTTCAAAAAAATTGCAAACTATCTTGAATATCCTGTGTCTTGAGGCACTGCTAAAAAGAATCTTGAGCTTAGTCTACAAGTTGAATGGTTTAGAAAGAGAGGGAAAACTGCTTCAGGTCTGCATATGTGTGCCAAGGTCAGAGTTCTGGCTGCAGCCTCCATGCACCCTTTGAAAGCATCTAAACCAGTTGAGGTTTCAGGTGTTTTATATGTTTGTGATTGGTTCCAGTTCTCCTAATAAGTGCTGATAAATTAAAAAAAAAAAAAACAAACAACAAACCAAAGTTATGCTTGCATGCAGCCTACATTGTCTTTTTCTGCCTTTTTATTCTTCTTTTGAAATACAATTCTGTACTCCTGATATTCTCTCCCTCATGCTCATCATCAGAGGCTTGATTTTTCTTAGAGAGGCAAGGCAAGAAGTCTGGAGATCCTGCTGTCATCTTAGCTTTTGCATCATAACTGGTCTTTGGAGTAGAAGTGAACAAAATTGGTTGATTTTGTCATGTCCTGGCAACCTTGAGTACCTTGAGCATCTTCTGAGTGGTTATCAGTGCCTAGCCAGGTAAACTTTGCACAGCTGGTGTTTGCCCCAGTTGTGAGACCACCTGGGGTTCTTTTCCCTGGCTGTTATCAAGGCGGTAATGGGATCAGTCTATAAATACGCCCAGCTCTTGCATTTGTTACTTCTGTTAATGTCAGGACATGCCTGAAGGTATTCAGAGTGATCCTTCCCTCACCCTGCCTGGAGCGCTGTGGTGCTTCTCTGCTGCTCGGTTTCTTTTTCCTGAGCGGAATGACTGCTGATCTAACTAAGCAGCTGAGGTGTTGGTTTGCAAATGTTTGGGTAATAGCTCTGAAGTAAGCTTTAAACTTTTTATTGCCTGGTTGGAGGGCTGAGGGCTGGTGTTTGATGGAGGGATTGGAATGCTGGCCAAGCCCCCAGATAAAGACCATGAAATTCGTAGCTCGGGGTTCCAGAGTACAACACGGGTTAGCTGAAAGCCAGTCATTTCCCAGTGCTGAATTAAAGCTTAAACACAGTGGGTTGTTTGACTAAACAACAGTGTTGCAGCCTGAAAGCAGGATACTGAAGCTGTTGAAATGGGTTGTCTTTGGGAAGAATGGGAAGGTCAATTGGTCAATTTTAAGGGTGAGTTCGAGCAAGGGCATGCTAATACTGAACTGAGTCCTTCCGGGGACCTGGCTTTGGTTCTTTGAAATAACTGTCAACTTCAGTCAGGGCACACAAATTATTTTTAGGGACTATGCCTTACACTTTTTCTGTATGCGGTAGACAATACATATGTTTTGAACTGTGATGTTAGTGCATTTGCTCAACTTTAGGTTTACTTGATAATACAAAAAAGGCATCATTGTTTGGAATTTTTAATATGTTTTTCATTGTTTTGTTTAAAAGGCAGGTTGGATGAATGACTGTGAAATTGCTAAGAAAATGTAGGGATTTCTTCCTTCCTTGAACCTAAATTGTTGGGGTTAGTTATGTGCTAATACTTTCTATGACCGTAATGCATCTGTGTGCTTGAATCAATGCTGAATTGTTTGTAGTATTTAGTAGCAGCAAATACAGGTGTACATACAGACTTCTGTGTCAAGATTAGTTGCTTCTTTACAAAAACCTTTCTAACAGGCCTGTTTTCCTTTGGCTGTGTCACATGCTTTACAGTATTTTGAAGCATACATAGACATGTAACTGCAGGTTCTCCCTTCCTGATTAATGAATGCGTGGGAGTTACTCACTGGAAGAACAGTTAGTAGTGTGTACATGTATTTCTGAACACAAGGTGTTTTAGGGCAGAGGATCCCAAAGCTGATCTTAGTCCATTCTGGACTACCAATCAGAAACACTTGTAATAATATACTCAACTTCAGTTGTTGAAAGGTGCTGTTTCCTGCAGCACTGTGAAAGTGTCTTAGAGGTTTGTAACACATTAAACTTGCTGTAAATGAAGCAATGGCTGCTTTGGCATCTCTCCAAGGTTTGGCATGCAGTGAGGTTTCAGCTAGCACTGACATCAATTACTGTCTTTTTTTTTTTTTTTTTAAATTGGCATTAGACACCAAAATTCTTCTTTCATCACCAACTTACTTACTTCAGTTGTTGCTCTTTCAATCTTCTAGCTCTTATTTATACCTCTTACACATCAAAATCGAGACATGGACACAATGTGGCTTGGTGATTGCTCATTTTCACTGCATTTTCATGCATTTGTTTTCCTAAACCTTCCCCACCCTCCCCCTCATCCCCCATCAGTCCCTGCCAAAGCCTGTCCTCTCACTCTTTGAGGAGAGCCATTGCACCACACTTTCCCTGCAATTATGCATGCATTTTTCACCTTAGCTCAGGCTTCCCTCAGGCCTGAGCTGCTCTTATCTCCCTAAAACTCCAAACTGATAAGCCGGTTTAATTGAAATGGGGTGTGGTGGTTGTTTATCCTTCATTACATTGAAATCTGGTGACATAGAATAGAAAATTAAATGAAAATGAATTAGATTAGACCAAAAGTGCAACTCATTGATAGTACCATTAAACATGCTGTGTTGCCTATGTGAAAACATCTTCTGCAGTGCAAGCTGATCTTAGTTATTTATTTTGATTCTGACTTTTGACCCAAAAGAGCCAGCAAGGCTTTCGTGTGCTTTAGCTCAAAATTGCTTTATAAGACACTATTATTTATCTTCATGTCTTCAATAAGCTTGTTCTTAACAAATGTGGGAGACGGTGACAGCTCTCCTGCTCTGCATGGTCACTGCACAGTGATCTGTTCCCAAATCTGACTCCTCCACTAAGAGTTACTCAAAAGAGGTTTACTTGTGGTGTTCTACATTACGTTTTTTCCATTTATCAGGGGTTGTTGAAAAATGCAGCTTGTTTGTCATGGTTGTCCTCTCACCAGCAACAGCAGACAGTCAGTAAAATATCTGCATAATTGATTTCTCATCTAAGAGGTTGCAGGCCATCTGTTGATTTGCATAAAATAGGAGCGTAGTTGTTGCATATCTATTCAGTAATTTGGAGGGAATGATATGGACAGAAAACATGTGCAACATGATACATTCTGGGAAAGGAAATGAGCACTGAATTTTCTCTGTAAACACATCTGACTTGTCAGAAAAATAAGCAGAGACATTGTAAGCAGCTTCACATTTGAAGCCTTGGAATGGAATTCTGTGCTGGTGCCCAGCAGTTTGGTTTGGTCCTGTGAAATCAAGGTAGCTAGACCATGTTGTTGGAAAAGGACAGACTCAAGTTCTCTATTTACAGGCTTCTTGCACAGGGTTTGCAAGGCGTTTGTGTTTGTCCTGATCCTGCAGGTGCCACTGCATTGCTGCTCCTGGCCCGCCGGACAGACCTGAGGCGCATTTCCTTGGACACCCCCGATTTCACGGACATCGTGCTGCCGCTGGAGGACATCCGCCACGCCATCGCCATCGACTTCGACCCTCTGGAAGGATACATCTACTGGACGGATGACGAAGTGAGGGCCATCCGCCGCTCCTTCCTCGATGGCTCGGGCAGCCAGTTCGTGGTCACCGCTCAGATCGCGCACCCCGATGGCATCGCTGTGGACTGGGTGGCCCGGAACCTGTACTGGACGGACACCGGCACGGACCGCATCGAAGTCACCAGGCTTAATGGGACCATGAGGAAAATCTTGATATCAGAAGACCTGGAAGAACCCAGAGCTATTGTGCTGGATCCCATGGTTGGGTGAGGAGCTGTTTGTGAGCATTTTTAAAAATACTAGTCATGCAAAGAAGATACCTCTGTCTGCTTCTATGTAGATAATGGGATGCAGTGATAAACTTCTGAGCCTTCCAAATGAAAATACTGGGATTCTCTGAAAGTTAAGGCTCCGAGACACAAAGATTGCTTCTCTGTTTTGACCACCTGGGTAGTCATCTTACGTGTCTGTGTTTTATTATTTTTAAAAATATTTTTGTGGACGGCGTGGATGTGCTTGTTTATTCTAGCTGATAGCACTGGTTATATTGTCTTGCTGAGCAGACTGGTACAGGAATTTTGTGTGTTTACCTGCCAATTCTTTCTGAGTGGTTTGGGCATCCTTACCTAGGTAAGGAAATACTTCTGGTTTAGAAAGGTAACTTTCTGCATGCTATGTGGTTTTGGGGAAAAGTAGCCCAGGAGAAGCTATAAGAATATTGGAGATTTGGATTAATAAGATTTTGTTTCCTTTGCAGGTACATGTACTGGACTGACTGGGGAGAAATCCCAAAGATTGAGAGGGCAGCACTGGATGGCTCAGACAGAATTGTGCTGGTGAACACCTCGCTTGGCTGGCCAAATGGATTGGCACTGGATTATGCAGAAAGCAAAATATACTGGGGAGATGCCAAAACAGACAAAATAGAGGTTTGTAATTGCACCTGCATTTTTTATTCCATGAAGTTACGTAGTTTTGCTTTTCTATGTGTTCATATTCTGATACAGCTGGAAAGGGTGAGGAGATGGTGGTTGAGTTGTGCTTTAAGAAACAACTCTGTTCTTCTCAGCCTTTGGGCAAGTTACTTGCTATTCTTGTCTCATTTTTTGTGTAAAATAGAAATTATATCCATATAGTAGAGCTCTCTTTGTAAGAATGGGTGATATTAAATAAGTCAATTCTTAGGTCATCAGGGGAAAAACTTTTTACTGGGATTAATGTTCGTCGTTTAAAAAGTTATCTTTCATTCTTTGCACTGCTCTTAGAGCCTAGTAAAACATATTTCAAAGAAATAAATCTTATTTCACATGCGATTATTTGTACTTCCAGAAATCCTCTGTACTTTGCATCTCCCTTGTTTTATTAGAGTTTCAGCAAGGGCATAGATTTTCCTTTCTTTCTGACATGTCCTGTTGAAACTTTTGATTAAAAACCACTTTTTCTTCTCTCCCACATTGAAAATCTCGCATTTATTTTGTTGGGTAACATTTATGAAACAAATTTGACATTTATTATCTGCCAGTCTTTGAGAAAATAGTATTTGATCGGTGTTCTATCAAAAGCTTTTGTTGGAAGTGGAAGATTTGACTGCTGTGTGGTGCACAGTAGCACCGTCTGCCTTTGCTATATCCTGGTAGATTTGCCTTCCTTTGATGAATTACGGCTTTCCTTGTTGATTCCTAACCGTTGCAAATAACGTTTAGCACTTATCGTGTTAGGCACAAACGTATCTTTTCTAGACTTACAGTGTTGGTTTTACTTATTTGTAACTACAAATAAGTCAAGGTGAAGTCATAGTCATGTGCTGGAAGGTCACATAACTGCTGCTTCTCCTTCAGAGCCAAAGTAACTCCAGTCCTGCAAGGTGAGTTGCTTTGAAGCACTCCTTTGGAGAGCCTCAGGGAGCAGTTTTCTTTGTCCTGAAATCAAGATTTATACTCTGTAATTCATCTAATATTACACCAGCTCTGAGAAGAGAGGAGAAAATAGTCGTAGGGATTTATGTATAACAAATTGAGCGCTTCAGCCCTGATAGTGTCTCCGCCTTAAATGTATTTCGCAAAAGGAAAGTTAGGCATTTTTCACCCTCATGTTTGCCAGAGCACTGAGATTCCTTATTCGTTAATAATGATTCTATTCAGTGCTGGATCAGTTTGTGGCAGAAATTTTCATCTAGATCAGGCATGAGCTCACTGCTGCAATTCTGTCAAACTGGCTAGAACACATCATAGAATGTTTATGCCAACATTACAGTGTCTGTGGCAGGACAGAAGATATCTGATTTGGCACAGAGGTTTTTGGGACAATTTCCATTTCACTGTTCTTAAATCAGTGTAAGCCAGCAGAATGAGTTTGTTCCAGGTAGTCACGTAACATCTATGCAGGGCATCAGAAAAGATTTATCACCCTAAGATTTCAGAATTACTAGTTATTTTTCCCTATGAGTCTCCAAGTGTTAGAGTTATGATACTACTGCTGCTGCTTTTCATAAGAAGTTAACATTTGTTAACTCTTATCAACGTGCAGTAAATCTTGAAACAGTCTTGCTAAAACCTTTAAAGCAACAGAGAAGAAGTTCTCCCACAGTTTTTCTTTGGTGCTTGTGGATTTTAGTTTTGTTTGAGGATGTGGGTTTATATTTCTTAATTCCTGAAGGTGCTCATTTAGGCATATGTGACATAGATCTATAAAATTTTGTATAAGGTGACCAAAACTTCTACACACACACCTTTTTTGACAGAAGAAATTGGTCCTTGTAACTAATGTGAGGTGGTGGGTGCAGAACAAACAAAAGCAGATGTGGGAAGTTGTGGAAATGGTTGTAGATGTTAAAAGCTTACATGTGTGGCTGGGTAAGTTGGTGGAAGGGGATTCCACTGCAATTTAGTGGCAAATAGAATTGCCTCTGAACTACGAACCACTGAACTGTAAATTGCTGTAGAAGGAAGGAGTCTTCTTGAAAAAAGTTCCTGTATGCATTTCCTTTGTTATGCAGTTCTGTGAGTGTAAGTGTTGATTATTCTCTGAGAAAGGATACTGGGATGGGTAGACCTTTGGATAGAACCCATACATCCTCTCTTCTCCTGTGTTGAGGCCATTCTGTCATGTTCTTCCTTAGATGAAATGTTGCTGCTTGCTAACTGCACTTCAGAGGGGCTAAAAGGGGTTGAAAAATCAGTGGCCCCTGGTAGTGATCAGCACACATGTTGAGTGTGGCTTGTGCAATTAGTAGAGCATGGAAGGGCTCTATAGGATGAAGTGGGGGGTGTCCATCCAAGAGAATGGTTCAGTCTGAAGTAGATTTTTTTTATCCACACCTGTCATGATTTAGGAATGGTGCTCCCCAATTTAGTTCTCCCACCGAGACTCTCCAAACCACACACCTCTCACTTCCTCCAACAGGATGGAGAGGAGAATTGGAGGCACAAAAGGCAAAGATCACTGGCTGAGATAAGAATAATTTACTGAAAACAGAGATGAGATAAGAAAATTAACAGTAACAGCACAATAGTAATGACAGAAAGAAATGATTCACACAGAATATCCCTGATGACAGACAATACTGGATGGTTCCCTCTCGCCTTGCCACATTTCCTCAGTTGGAAGGAACCCCTTCTCCTTGGAAGAGAGTCACTTTCTTCCACTCCCAGCAATGACTTGCTGAAGGCCAAATGACAGATGAGGTGGTACAGAATAATATCCAGGTTCTGGCCATGCCCCCTCCTGGCTACTGCAAAAATTAATCCTGTCCTGTCCAGAACCCAGACATTTCCTACCCCTTATTTTATACCATGTACATCATGCCCAGGTCCTGCTCCTTCCAGCTATATACATATATATATATGCACACACACACTCACAAGTACAGCTCTCATTTCTGTAGTCAATGGCCATCCCCCCCACGATGTCTGTTGAGTTCATTTAGTCCATGGCTATGGGTTCTGTCCATCCCAAGTGTCTTCCAAAGCAGGAGGACTGGTGTGATGTTGGCTGGTTGCAAATTACATTGGGAGCTCATGACTGGTGTACCTGGAGCAGTCCATCCTCATTGTCCATGGGAGTTATGGCATGCAGCGGCAGTGTCATTCAGCAACCAGTGTTATACAATTCAGCATCACAGACTGTTCTCACCCAAAAATCAAATCTCCCTGAGGTGCCCATTGTATTTCCCCATCCGTCTGCGTCACCCACCAAGTGCACCCCAGTCCTTGAGCAAAAACAATCCCACAGATGGGTTTTCTTTTGCTGGGGGCAGGACTGATCCAAATTGTCTTCCCTAACACATTCCTCATAGGCACCACAAGGACTTTATCCCCTTCTACAGTATGTGGAGGTTTTGATTGGGCAGGGCCAGCTCGACTGGTAGAGCCTCTGGTGTTAACTAACGAGGTGGCCTTTGCTAAATGTAGATCCCTGTCTTAATCTATGATAGCTAAAATATTACTAACGTTTCAAGTCTTTCCGTTTGCTCTCGCTGCCTACTCTCTGATGGCAACCAGGAATCTTGAGATTTGCTACACTTTCCATGCCTTCACCATCCATTTTTTTAATCAGTGTAATAGAAGATGCTTTGGCCTTCAGCAAATGTTTTACGCTTATATTTGAAGAAAGGACACTGGCGTAAGTGCAGCAAAGAAAGGTATTTGTGACAGGATCCAAAGATGAAACTTGGAATTGGACATGAAGGCATCAGAATAAATGCCTGGTCCCTGCTTTGCTTCATGTGTTTTTATGTAGTTGAAAAGGGGGGGTAAAAGCAGGAGAAACACGTTTGTGTACTTGCCTCTGTTGCCTTTAAGTAGTTTTTCGTACGTGATTTTACATACTTCGTGCTTTTATCATTCTTTTTGCCTTTGCATGTGGGATTCCTCAGAACCATTGTTTAAATGCAGTGCTACCAAACTGAATGTAATTCTTGCAAGCCACGTTTCTGGTTTGTTTGTGCTACATATGAGCTTTTATTATTTATTTTTTACCCACTGATTCATGCTATGCTGTTCTGGAGCCCCCAGACGATAATAAAGCATCAGCAGGGGTTAATGGAGACTGGTAGGGGGTACAGCAGGGAGCTTTTGTTCCCATTTTATCTGGCAGCCTGCAGCAGGCAGAAGCAGGCTGTGGCTCAACAGCTTCGTCATTTATCTCGGTCAGGTTTCACTGCTGATAAACTTCTATTGAAATGGATGGCTGCTATTGTGCTTACCAGTGGGGAAGATTTCTCATTGACTTGCTACAGGTTTAAAGCATTTTCCTGCCGTGCTATGAGGTTAAAAATGTATGATCTGCTCTGTTGAATTGGTCTTGTGTTTCCCTGCTCTAGTGAATATTTGTGTTCTTGGCACGTACACTACCTGTTTTAAGGCATAGGTTGGATTTTTAAATGGTCAGCAAAGCTGGTATTGATAAAGCAATTATAAATGGCTGCATGCATGTATGGCTGTGTGTGTTAAGGGGAAGTCATGATCATACGGCTGATTTCTTAGTTTTTCGGTCTTTGCTTCTTTTTTCTTTATTCATCCTCTCCTGTTCTCCGTTCTCGGAGCCGGAGATGACACCCACTAACACCTACTAGTGGTGAGTGTAAAGAAAGGATCTGCCTCCTGCTCAGATCCAACCATTATCTAGTGATTTTTGAGTGCAGCTCTAACTTGAAGTGTTTGTGCGTTCCCAAATCTATTAGCCGTGCCTGGCATTACTGTCTGTGATGCTCATGATTAATATGGAAAGTATTACATCCTGCTGTTTTCAGCTTAAGTGCACACAAGTGTTCAGAACCTAGACTTGCTGGACAACAGAAAGCAGATGCTGCTAAGACTTTTTAGAGCACAGAAATCTTGAACAGAGAAGACATTTTTGTCTTTGACCTAGGAGGTAATAGTTTGGCATCTAGAGAATGCTCCAGTTCATATTCTAATCCTGAAATTGCAGGGCTACATTTTCCTCCGATGACAACTCCCTCAATTTTACTGCCACCCTAGTAAGGAAATTTTGTTTTCTAAGTATACGCTATTTATTTTCTGACTGAGAATTTTTGTCTCATACATTAGTCTTTGTACTGTGAAATGCTGATGACTTGCAAGCCCAGTTACTGATCCTACCTCGTCCACCCTACTTGAAGCACAGGCTTGAAAATTGAGAAGCAGAATCCATTGTATTCCTAGCTCTTGAACACAGCTGCTTTTGTGTTAGTTGCATTAAACTTTTGCAGGTATATATATAGTATATATCAAGTATATAGTACATTTCAAGTATAGTTGAAACAAATACTTGAAGTTGCTTTGCTGTTTACTTTTGATTTGGATAGTTGTGGCACTCGGGAATTTCGTTCAAGAAAAGAACAAGTATGTGCTGTAGAGGGTAGGGACAGATGCCTGTACTCCATCCCAGTTTCAGAAATGTAAAGCTTACTTTGTCGGGGTATTTCCAGCTATTTCTTAACACCTGCTAAGCCTGTATTAAGAAAAAATACATCTTTTTGAAGTTAGTAGTAGAGTAAGGATTTATTAAAAAAAAAACAGCATTAGTTTATACTTAGTATAATTTTCATTTGAGAGGTTTCTTTTGAACTTCTGAATGAACCTAAGGAGGAATTAAATTTTGTGATGCTGACCAAGATAGTAAAACTGTATTACAAAGCAAACAAGTGACAGCTACAGACAATACATTAGTAAGGTCTCCTGGCTGTTGAAGAGCTGGATACAAGAATTTGAGTGGTCCCTTATCATGGACTCCAAATGCTGGATCAGGACATCCTGGCATTTTAAGCTTGTTACTATTAAAAACAAAAATTCCATTATTTTTGCTTTGGCTTTTGAACGTGGGACTACAGAATTGTCACTTAGAGATGTACCTTTTCACAGAATCGCAGAGTTGTAAGGGTTGGAAGGGACCTCTAGAGATCATCTAGTCAACCCCTGGCTGTTTTAATGCAAAAATAAAAAAGAAGAAACATTTAGAACATCCATGCTAGTTTCAAATTGGGAACATTAAAAGTTAACTTTTTATTACTTTTGATAAATGGAGACTACCTAAACAAAATTCAGATGTGAAAAGTGTGATTATTGAGACCTTACATTACAAGCCACTTGTGCGGAGGAGTTCTCCAAGAAGTCCTGAGGGATCTGCTGTCCACAGGCTGTCATGCTTCATGGGACAGGGATGGGCTCCCAGCACCTCGTAACACAAAGAGGCTACTGAGGAAGGCTTTTGGGGAGATAGAGCCAGAACTCATGCTCAAGAGTAACCTGACTCTCTGATCTGAGTACTAAACATGGTATTTTTCTAAGAAGTGAAATTATTGCCCTAAAAATTATGTGGAGAAGACTTTGACATTCAGTTTTCAAATGGTTTTTGTGTCATAGATCTGCAGTTCGTCCTGAAATCCGTAGTGGGTTTCATCTCATGAGATGTAGATACATTCAGCTCAGTTAAGTTCCCTTATGTTGCCTTTATAAAAAATGTTGGAAATCAGCACTTCCACACTGTAAATGTTTAGCATAGATTAGATGAGTCCTACTCTAAAAGCACCTCTTTTTTTCTGTTACCTCTAAGGAGAGCCTGGAATGGCCATGTCAGAGGCAGGTGCCCACACTAGAGACACATTTGAGCAGAAAGTTGTGCTGACTGCTCACATTGGGAATTCAGAGATGTTTCTTACAACCTTTGCTAAAAGATGAGCAGTCCTGGTTTGCCACTGGTAGCACTGAAAGCCTCATGGTCCCCATGGTCCAGCATGGAGCTGATTGGAGCGTAACTGTTGGATCTACATTCATATGTCATACATACTTCTCAGATTTTTCACACTGGAGTTAGGAAATTGTATTTTGGTTTACACAGGTGTCTCACCTAGAAAGTAACAAGCCTCTACTAGCAGCCAGTATCGGTTACCTAAGGGAAAACACAGAAATCCCTCAAACCAACACAGCCAGAGCCGTCAGCTCACCTGAGTCTGACATACTTAAAATATTTCATGGCAAGCTGGGGAGCAATGTGAAGAGATATTGAGAGATATTGAGCTGTCATCTGTGTTTCTGATTCAGCTGAGTACTGTTTGTCAGTCCGCTATTATCCCTTACTCCCCAAAATTCTGGGGGTTTTTTTTTCCTTCCTTTTCACAAACTTAGTTGCATTACTGTAACAAACCTTGTACTGATCTTGGACTTGAGCTTCTTCGGCAATATTCACCTGACCTTGCAATCCCTCTCAATAATCATTGAGCTTTCTTCACACGGGCTTCTTCCTTTGCTGTGAGATTTTGTAGTCTTAACCTGAACATCTTTTCTGGTACCATGCATGATCTTGTATTGTGGCAAAGAGTCTGTGGAAAAAGGTGGAAAACCAAGCTCTTGGACATGCAAGACCCTTGGAATTGAAGTGATTTAGCAAATAGGAGCAACTGAATCACTTTACAACTTACTGTCACCAAAGGTGAAAAGTATCTCATAACTGGCTGAGTCTCTCACTGGACTATTCCCTGAACCACTTGGACTTGGTAAAACAGCAGAAAACTTTCCACATGTTTTCCCTCTCTAAAAAAATCAATTATAGTTGCTTATGAAGGAGTCTGGAAGACACCAGGTTAGGTAGAGACCAAATGAAAATTAAGTTTCTGGGGCAAGGCACAGAAAGAAAGAACCTTGGGAAAGAAGAGCACAGAGGCTTTTGCCCATATACAAGAGCATCAGGAGTTGTTATGCCGAACTTAATCTTGTAAAACTGTCCCTCCAAACCCACTGTGAGGGTTCAGATTGGTCTTGGCTAGTCTGGTTTACATTCTGCAAAGTGTTGTGTGTAGCTGCCCGCAGGTCTTAGTTGCTGAACAGTAAGTTGCAAAATGCAGTCATTAGTTTCCTTTGTTGCCCCCACAGCCTATGCCCAGGTAACAGAACGCTCCCTGACTGCTCCCGCTCCACCCTATGGATTACATACCAAAATTAATCTCCATAGCAAAGCATTTTTAGTCACCTGTTTTACCACTGAATCTTCTCAGAGGAGCTTCTTTTTTCCCTGTGAAAAATCTCTCTTCTCATCTTACTCATCAATTTGACTCATTTTTTTGTCTTAGCCTGTTCTTTACAAATGCAAAGGATTTTTTTCTAGGCATGAGATTGCCTAGGAGATGTCATATGTGATTGTCACAATGGTTCTAAAATCCTTTCCTTGCCTACTTGTCACTTTATCTGACTTGAGCCATTTCATTAAAATCTGAACCAATTGTTTCTAAAATTAAATTCCATTGCAGAGAAAACATTTCTGCTGTTGGCATTGATCAGTGAGCTAAGAAAGTTGTCCTGTTGTGAAAGAAATGAGCTTATAGCAGTGTCTGTAGCCCGACAGAAAGGGTATTTATGAAGTTAATCTCTATACTGTTTGTACATATTTATCTTCACAGCAGTCCTATTAGGAATATTATCCATACTCAGAAAAAATATACTTTGAATTCTGTGGAAAAATTGTTAGAGCTCTAAAAGAAACTGAGGATGTTGAGGAACTGTTAAATTAGAAATTGTTAAAGGCTATTATAAAACAATTAACAGTAAGAAATTTATGGAGTTGGCCAGAGGCATTTGGTTTCTGAAGCAAATGCAAAGGGTTCCAGGGATCCCTTCTGCTGATTCTTCAGGATTTCACTGCAATGAAGAGAGGACTTCCCATTTCATTCCTTAATGTTTTAGAATTGAGTGGAAATGCTGTTAACAGTAAGTAAATGACACTGACAGAATAATTTCTTCGAACTGAGTTGAAAGTTTCAGTTGTTCACTTAAAGCGAGTGTAGTTGATCAAGACTTTTTTAAGAGGGAAGACTAGTAAAACTGGAAATTTAGACAAGATATCTCTTTGTTTCTCTCTTAGAGCAGCTGTTTTGTAGTAAATGCATGTGTTAATTATATGATATTGCTGCAGCCATAACAGTAAAATCATCCTGAAATCCATAGTGGGTTTCATCTCATGAGATGTAGATACATTCAGCTCAGTTTTATGTTTTATTTTGCTTAGAAAAGTAAGTTGAAAATACATTGTTCTCAAACGCAGTTTAAAAAAATGCAGATATAATGATTAGAAGACATCTAGCTATCTTTTAGAGTGAGAGATGCTGCCCAAGTTTCCTGTTTTTTCTTGAACCAAATAAATCTAATGAGTGTAGTGTTGGTTTTCACTTTCCTTGCGAAGAAAGGTTCATGTACATTTAGGAGGACAACGAACAGTTATATCCCTGATTCGCATTGCCATGAACTGAGTTGTTATTTATTGCATCAAACACCACCTGTAAGTATTTACCTCTGGATAATCAAGGCTGAAGTAACTAAGCCTTGAGTGTGAGTGTTCCTAAATTATTTCAGGTGTAATGCAAGCTTTGCTCAATTACGCTATGTTGGAATATCTGGGATATTTGTATTGACTTTAGTACTTCAGGGTGTTTTACAGTAATGCTTCCTTGCAATCATCTTAAGGAGATCAGTGTTAATGCTCAAACTCATGAGAAATTCACCTTTTTACCTCATTGTTTTAAGTTGTATCTATTCCTGTGGTGCATCAGCATGTCCCATGTTGAAATTGTGAAGGTGGTAATGCTTCCTGATGATTTTCTGCTGGTTTTAAACTATTGGGAGAAACCCAAGTTGTCATTGGAATGAGTTAAGAATTGAAGGTCTGCTCAGAAAGAGTTTACTTTTTTTTTTGGTGACATTTCCTTCATAGAAACCTGTGCCAAATGTCTGGGGTTTTGTGCGTGCTGTAAGGTAAACCATAACTATGTATCCAGAGTATATTTCAACATGTTCCAAGGAAACAACCAGCTAGTGTGTTCTGCGCTTGCGGGACACAAGACATGCAAAGCATTGCTGCGGGGTCGGAAGGCTTTCTGATTCCTTATCCTTCCAGAAGAAAGATGAATGCTACAACTGCATCCTTCCTGTGACTCAGTGAGGGAAACTGCTTTCCAGCTGCGGTGCTTGACGAAAATTTTGTAGAGTTGAGGCAGCGATGGCAGTAGAACTTGAGCAGAGCAATTGAGGTCCTGCATATTAAGTGGGGTCTTCTGGCCTCTCTGAGGGTCAGTAAGATTGTGCTGGTAAAGATGCTGAAGTTCAGGAACCAGTAATGGCTAAGGTATCTGTCATTTGTCCAAAAGCAGACTGTTGATTTTAAAAACCAGGGCTTAAGTTCAAGTATCTGAAATTAGAGGAGCTTACGGATTTTACTGGAAGAGTTGTTTGTTTTAGGGGGAGTTGGGTTTTTGTTTTACTGATGTGTGTCTGTGAAAGAAATAATGTTCTGGCAACATCTTGTAGTGTAGCTGGGGACTTACAGTCCATCACAGAGGCCTGTTCCATGCTCATAAGTAATATATTTTTGAAGGTAGTGCTACCAGGTGTTGTTTATAAATTTTCATTGATTGTTGACTTCCTGTGCTCCTGTCAGCCAGAGAAAGAGCTTAGCATGCATGATATTAAACCTGCTCCCTAATCATTTACAACTACATCCAAAAGAGGACCTGGGAAGCTACAGGCCCATTAGTCTTATTGCAGTCCCTGGAAAGAGTTTTCCTAGAAACCTGCAAGCCAAAGGAAGCAGGTGATGGGGAAAAGCCAGTGCAGGTTTACTGAAGGCAAGTCATGCCAGTGTGCTGCTCTACAGTGAAGGCAAACAGGCATCCATGGGGACATTGATCATCCCACTCAGTGCTTGTCAGGCCATACCCAGCTGTGTCCGGCTCTGGTCCCCAGAATTCAACAGAGATGCAGGGAGAGTGGAGAGGGCCTAAAGGAATGATGAGAACCTGCCCTGTGAGGAAAGACAGAAGGGGTTTGGCCTTTTCTCCATGGAGAAGAGAAGGCTCACATTTTTCCAGTACTCAGGGAGGAGAGAGGCTCTCCTGGCACATGGGGCCACATGGAGAGGACAGGGGCAACTGCTACAAGGTGCACTCAGGGAGGTTTCATCTTAATACAAGAAAGAAATACTTTACTGAGGCGTGTAGTGGAGTCCCTCCCCATTACTAGATGTTCTCACAATCTAACTGGACATGATGCTGGATAATCTCATCTAGGTTTCTTTCCCACAAAAAATTGGACCAGATGATCTTCCAGGGATTCTTCCATCCTGGGCTGGTCTATGATTCTGTGATTCTATACTGAAAATTCAACTGTGCTTATGAGTTAAGATGAAAGGTAAGAGTTTGCACTCTGTCACCTTCATCTCAGTCTGGGCGCCTTGTAGGACTGGCCTCTTATGTTTGGTATCGATCTAAGTATAGCCCGATAGGGACAGATGCTTTCTGTGATGAGCATCTCCTCAGTGCTGTGCACATAAACCAGTGCACATCTGCTTAGTCTCTGCTGCCACCGGCCTGGTGCACTGGACCTGAGGGCACTGCTTGTCTGCACAGTTCTGCCAGGGTCCCAGCACAAGCTCTAAGCAGAGCCGAACATGATTTTCGTAAATGAGATAGATTTAATGATGGGACTCTAGACTTAAAGCAGTCAAGTGACAAGTTTAAACTACCGTAAATTCAAATCCCAGATTATCAAAAAGGTAAATTCACTGCATTAGCCTATTTATCACAGTGATTACTGGTACTTAGGAGTGAATTGAATGCAAGATATCTGATAACAAGAAAGACCCTTAGAATATGTTACTGTGTGTTCCAGTCTGTAACGTTAAATTAGAAGTAATGCTTCAAAGTTGTTATTGTTCCTGCAGATCACTAAGTACAGCATTTTAAAATGTGACTACATTTTCAGCAGTAATTCACTTACTTTGAATAAGCTGTATTTTCATGAGGCTATAGGTTTGCGTTCATTATTGTTTTAGGATAAACAAAGCCCTTATTCTACCACCAGGATATCTGGTATTTTTTCTGAAGCCGTTTAATTTTTGCACTTTTAGAATTTTTTTTTCATGGAACTACTCTCTCTTTCAGTAAAGGTGGTGTTTGTGGTTCCACCACATCTGTTTCCTGTTGTAGCCTATATTCTCAGTGTGATTTGCAGTATTCAGAATGGCCTCAGAATGTGAAACTCCCACCACATTGTGGTTAAAAGCAGCATAAACCTCTGGAGACACTGTCTCGTAGCAGTTGAAGGTGGGTTTCTTGTATGTGGGATTCTGTGGGGATGTGTTTCACTGTGAGGAGCTGGGGAAGGGGAAGAAATCCGTAAAGGAGCATGGGCTGGAACTTGGTTGTTGTCTGAGTTTCGGTATGTGAAAAGATGATGCTGAAATCCCTTGAAATTGGTTGATAAGTGATTGTTCCTTTATTCTTCTTGTGCGTATCATCCCTACATCCCTTGCCACTTCCCTTCTGCCATACACCAGACTGTTTGATTCCGTAGCCAATGGACATAATTCTATTGAAATCACCTAACATGCAGCCAAAGTCGGTGCAGACAACATGGTGCTATGGAAATACATATATATATATATATATATATACACACACAGACACACACACAAACACACACATATATATATATATGTGGTGGTAGCTGGCTGCTAGTGGGCAGATGTTTATATTAGGCAACATTGTACAGATGTGCTCAGGTGAAATTGTAGTGGGAGCAGAGTGGCAGGTATATGTAAGTACTTTCAGAAAGGTGTGTGTTTTGTCTAGGAGATGTAAAACTGTCTTTCAAAATAGCCTTTATGTGTCAAACCACAAATTAATTAAAAGCAGATACGTAATCCTTAAGTCCTCCTCTTTTCCTGACTCTTTTCAGTATAGGGGGAAGCTTATTTGAACAGCTCTCATTTTAAAGTTTGCCAAAGAAAGTTCATCTCACACCACACACCTTCCAACTAATTCTCTTTGCCAATAGTTGAGCACTCCATTAAATAGAGAATTTTCTTTCTTTTATAAATACAAGGCAAAAAATGTAATTGCTAAAAATGCTGCTTTGTGATGGTGGTGTTTTATTGCTTAATACTGTGTGGTTTTATTTGGTTCACTTTGCAACATCCCTTCATTTTGTGTATCTTCTTGGTCTGCTTAGCAAGCACTAATTGCCATGTATTAATTAGTTGCAAACACATGGCTTATCTCTGTAGTTTAAGGGGGAGGGGGAAACAAGTCACCGGAGACAAGTCATCTATTTTTGAGACGCATGTTCATTAGTGCATTTGTAGAAGCGTGCTGTATGCTCTGCTAGGCTGAAGGGTTTTGGTAAGCTAATTTCATAAAGTAATTATGACCTTTCTTTAAAAGTAAATACGGAGCTTATTCCTACAAACCAGCAAATATGCAGAGCCCCTTTGATTTTTCTGTAGGAAATGTGCACATAAAGATTCAGTTCCGGTTGTAATGTGCCAAAATGTTGGGAAGTTTATGACAAGGAATAATTTTGAGGAGAAATTGAATTATTGTGAAGGTTATAGCATTTCTTCCACTTTTTTTAAAGGGAATTTATAAGTATTTTATTAATCTGTACATTATGCTGTATGCTGGGAAAGGTGTGTGCTTCAGTTCTGTTTCTCCATTCCTTTCCTCTCTCCTCATATGTGCCTGGGTAGGAGTTGCTCCAAACTAGCCTTTACATTTCTTGTGATCTGGGAAGATACTCTGGCCACCAACTACCATCAGTCTAGTCTGAGTTACTAAATCAGTTGATCCTGAAGGTTGTCATTGCATAAGTCTTTGGGTTTGAGCCATGGGAAGGATGGGAAGTCATACAGATTTGTTTGTGGCTATCTTAATTTCATAAGTGAGAGAGATTTGAAAACAGTGGTTTAATAAATCACTCCTTTTCCAGTCCTTTACTTAGAACATCCCTGGGTGGTGGGAAGGATGTTTTAATGTTTCAGGGATTAGTATGCTACCTTGGATTTTGTGAATCACATTGTTTCGGGTTGTTTTTATATTAAGGTTGGGTGGGGTTTTTTTCTGGTTTTGGAAGAGTGGTATACATGCTGTAAACTTAAGCTGTAACCTTGAAACGAGTAGAAATATTTCAGAAGGATTTTTTTCTGAAAAATTGAGGCACTGAATCATTTTTAAGCTTCTCTTAAAACACGGGACTCTTCACTCCTGTCAGTATGGTACATTTTATAATAATACTTGGCATTCATAGGGCACTTGATCACTTGAACATATGTTTAATTAATCCTTTCAGTGCCTCACTGAGGAAGTTAGGTATTACTCCTTTTTATAAATGGAGGAAAATGACACAGTAAATTCAAGTGTCTTGATCAAAGGCATGCAATTATTTACAGACTACTGCTGTTCCTTGTAGTAAAAAAATTACTGTACTTAATTTTGAAGAATGGAAAACTGGTTCCTTATTCAGACTGGGGAATATAAATATATTCTGTAGATCTTCTTTACTGTTTGCCTCCCAGTATTTATGTGGGGTCTCATCTTAATGCTCTCTGTAGTCTGGGCAAAGCTCACTTGGGAGGGACTGTGAACTAGAAGATGCTGAGCCAGAACTCCTTGGCCCATTATAAACTTGTCTTCATTTGTGTAAAACACAGCGACTCTTCTGTAAAACTAAACCAAAACTCATGTCAGAAATGAGAGAGTTGTAACAGGAGTAACTATTATTACATAATAATAGTTCCTAAAGCAAAGGTAATGAGCATTGTGTCGTAATTTCACATTATGGTCTGTTTATGAGACTAGACTTCTAAATAAGGCTTTTAGAGTAAGTACCTGTTAATAAACAGTGTCTTCTTTTTTATTAGGGCACTGTGTAACATTGATAGCATTATAATGGATAGGAGATTATTTTTTAATTTGAAGTCTGCGTGTGGAGCAGCTAGTTTGTTAATCTGCCGAATAGTGGCAGATTTATTCTATATACCAAAAAGTTTGTGCTTGTATCATTCATAGGTCATGAATGCTGATGGAACTGGTAGGAGAGTCCTGGTGGAGGACAAGCTGCCTCATATATTTGGATTCACTCTGTTGGGAGACTACATTTACTGGACAGACTGGCAAAGGCGCAGCATTGAGCGCGTGCACAAGCGCACGGCAGAGAGAGAGATCATCATCGATCAGCTGCCCGATCTGATGGGCCTGAAAGCCACCAACGTCCACCAGATCATCGGTGAGTGGTCTGCTGATCAGGCAAGGGAGAACGAGATAGGAAATGTCAGCAGTGCCGTTCTGCAGAGTTTTAGAAATGGGCAGAATCCAGTCCTACTGCATGATAACTGCAGGCTGCAGCTGGATGGGGTGGGTTAGGTCTTCTGTGAGGAGCTTCAGTTCTGTAGCTTGGAAGAATATCAAGCTGAACATGTGCTCCCAGTATGCAAAAGTGCAGAATGAGCCAATTTTTAGTCTGTTCAGTACTTTTTACGTTAACACTAGAAAATTATCTCTAAAAGTATCTAGAAGTATTTCCTGCCCTGTAGTGTCTGTGGTTTAAAAAAGCAGCATCTAGCTTTAAGTTTCCTATCCTAAGCTATCCAAGCACTGGTAGCAGTGTAATTGTAGCATCACAGAACTCAGCACAGTACCTGAGTATCCTGCTATGTGGATAAGGCTTGCAGCTTCTTGCTGTCGTGTCTGGATTGTACTGCAGGAAACTAGTCAAATGTAGTTGAGATGTATCTTTGTGTGGCTGATGCCCCAAGGTACGTGACTTTAAATGCAGCCCTCTTTCCAACTGTTTGGCCAATTGAACTCCTTAGTGCCAAGCCTCCCTTGGTAGTTCAGTTTCCAGCATGTGCAGGTACATGAGTGAGTATTGCAAAGAGCTGCTTCACTTGCATCCTGGAGAGAAGAGACCACTGAATGGATGCGAAAATAGCTCTGCAAGTTTTTTACGTGCAGGAATGCAAGGAGGTATGTAGCTGAACCAGTGTACTGTAAAAGGCAGCAGAACACACACCATGCATTCAGTGCTTGTGCTGTGAATTGGGATCATCAGTAGCTGTTGAAGCCCAAATCCCTTTTCCTAATGCTGGGTTTGTTTCATGGCATAAGGAAAACAATCACTGGTTTTTCCAGCCAAGGAGAGTAAGGACCGTCTAAAGGATTACAGGAAATGAATGAAAAATAATTTAATCAGAGAATACAAGGAGAAAAACTGCATGTTTACTTGGAGGACTCATAGTGTTGCTGATGCATGTGAGGACTAGCTTCACCTTTCACTGCAGTCAGTTTGCAATGGTTGCTTTTCCTCTTGCTGCCTGCTTAGGTACAAACCCCTGTGCAGAAGACAACGGCGGCTGCAGCCACCTGTGTCTGTACCGACCACAAGGCCTTCGCTGCGCCTGCCCCATCGGCCTGGAGCTCATCAGTGACATGAGGACCTGCATCGTGCCAGAAGCTTTCCTGCTCTTTTCTAGGAGAGCAGACATCAGACGCATCTCTCTAGAAACCAACAATAACAACGTTGCTATTCCACTCACTGGAGTCAAGGAAGCCTCTGCTCTGGATTTTGATGTGACAGACAATCGCATTTACTGGACTGACATTTCTCTGAAGGTACAGATTTAGTCCAAATTGGCTATCAAGCTGTTACAAGCTTCTTGAGATGCTAAAGAGTAGGTTGACGAATGGGGTTTACAAATTTCAAGGGATATGTAAAAGAGTTTAGTTTTTAATTACATTTTTTGCAACTTACTTGAGACCTGTGCCAGCAATAACTTATGGACTTTTGCAACTGAAGAATTTTAGTAGTTAAAAACACAGAGTTTGAATGAGTCTGCAAGAGGTGACTTGGCTGAACTCCCTAGGCATGATATTCTTTTGAGCTGTGTAGGTGACTCAGGTGAAGACTGAGATACAGACTTCCCTGCTGTGTGCTGTCACAAACTGGCATAATTAGCAGGTCGTGTTCAAACTAACAAGTAAACAAAAATCAGGGGTTTTGGTGACTTCTGGTTGGTTGTGAGTATGAGGAGTGTGTGCAGATAGGAATATTGAGGACATAGAAAGGTAGCCCATGTTTGCCAAAAGAATTCTGTACTATTCTAACATTAGTCCTTTACTTTCAGGCTTATCAGGGAGTGCCTGAGCTCTAATATATTATTAAAATGGAATTCTGGCTGTATCTGCTATGACAGGCTGATCCTGATGGCAAAGAGTTAAAAAAAGTCTTTTGAATAAAAGTCCAAGAAGAGATCGTGCTTAGTGAAATTAAATTTAGCCATCAGTACTGAAGCACTTAAGCTTCTGAGCTCATCAGTCGTTTGGTTGTTTTCTTCTATTTGCTCTTCTGTCCTGCACTTTTTCATTAGGCTGCTTTAAATAGTGCTCCATGCTATAACATTGATGCTTTTGTATAGTCCTGGGAGAGCCAAAATATTTCCCCCTCGAAGTTGGCACTGAGTTATTAAGGTCACTTTGTCATGTAGATGCTTAATTCAACCAGACTAGTTATCCCATTTATTTCCCCAGTGAAATGCTATTGTAATTGACACAGAATACATTCACAGAGCACAGTAAATCATTACTTCTGAATAACAGCATTGTTTGCTTTGCAAATAAGTAGCATATTGTAAGATCCTCTTTCCTATGAGATGTCTAAAATCTGAAAGTGTTTAAAATCCAACAAAGAAAACAAGCAGCCCAGTGACAGACTGGTAAAATTTCTAATTTGCCTGTGTATCTTTGTATCCCTGCAGACCATCAGCAGAGCGTTTATGAATGGCAGCGCGCTGGAACACGTGGTGGAGTTCGGCTTGGATTACCCCGAGGGCATGGCTGTGGACTGGCTGGGGAAGAACTTGTACTGGGCTGACACTGGCACAAACCGCATCGAGGTGTCCAAGCTGGACGGGCAGCACCGCCAGGTGCTCGTGTGGAAAGATCTCGACAGTCCCCGGGCGCTGGCACTGGACCCTGCTGAGGGGTAACTTGCTGATTTAATTCTGTGTTTATGAACAGTGAAAAACAACATTGTAATGCTTCCTCTAGGGCATGGTAGTTAAGCACTGCCTGTAAACCCTGAGAGAACTGAGCTGGGGAATACAACCTGGTAATTTAGAGAAATACGCTCTTAATGTCCTGAATAATCATTAAAAATACTAAAAAACAAAAATAAAAATCAGAGCAGCTCATTAGAAAGGAGTTTATATTTAGTTTTTTAATTAACCACAGAATCAAAGTAGTTTTAGGTTTATGGAATTCATTAATCAGAAGAGGACTATAGCATTGAAAGGAATATATTTATAGTTTTAAAAATTAGGATTCTTTTTATCACACGTTAGGGTCCAATAAAGGTATTAAATGATTTAATTTGAGGGTGGGGGAGTGAAGTTTGTAGTCTGAGCATAAGGAAGGTGTTTGTTTCTTCAGATAAGGAAACCTTTTAGTTTGCATGGACAAGGGAAGAGGGACAGAGAGGGAGTGGAAACAATTGTATTCACCTGTGCCCCAAATTAAAGACTTCCTGAGGAGAAACTTCTCAGTTGGATTGAAGTGTAACAGCAAAAGTAGGGCAATAAACAGGGAGGGGGGGAAGGAATGGGGCAAGTCAAGCTAACTGTTCAGCTTCTGAAACAGCTCTTCTACCATGAAATGCTCACTTGACAATAACTAATTACTGCAAAAACTTTTTGAGGTTATACCGATATTGCGTTATTTTTCAAATGAGAGAACTTCATTTACAGGGGTTATGACATTATCACAGTTCCCAGTGACACTGTGAGAGCTACATCAATGCAGAGAACTTGGAACGCATTCCTTCTGCTTTGTTTCAACAAGGTGGTGGCAATGGTTGCCTCCAGTGAAATCCTAGATTGGATTCAGCCCTGATGTGCCAGGGATTGCCTGGATGAGAATGGAACACCAGATTCTTAGATCCAGTTACTCATTTGTAACAAAAGGCTGCTATGGATGATTCTAATTTTACACTGGAAGTAGGTTTTTCCCAAGGATTATTATCATTCAGTGCTTTATCTCTTCACCACAGATTAGAAAAAAATTACTTGGGTCAGAATGTCCGTTTTTCCTTTTTCCTTACAGCAGTAGTATAGCTGTATACATTTATATATATGTATACTTATATAAGTATACTTACAGTATAGTTGTACTTTAAATGGAAGTTTTCAATGCATTGCTGCCATGGGGGCAATTCTGACACTTGGCTCCATGCTGTGTCCAACTTGGAAAATTTATACACAAAACACTTGCAAAATTTTTAAGAAAAATTTGCAAGTATTCCTGGTGTCTAAAGAATAGCTTCTCCTTGATCATCAGTTTTTGAAGCAACCTTTCCTATTTGAGCAGTTAGTTGGAATTGAAAGACTTCCTATGGGTTTGTTACTAGGGTTATTAAAACCCACTGGTGTAAATATTGGCTAGCTGCGTCTCACTTGTTTATAGAACGGTATCAGCTTTATATTTTGGAAGAAGTGACTAGCTACCCATCAAATATATAATATACAAATATACATCCTATCTACTGTGCAGTGCCTAAAGAAAATGTAAACATGTGCAAGTCTGTCCTTCTTCCAGAGGAGGCCTAAGCTGGCATGCGAGTATGTAATAGTTTGTATTTTTGCTCCAGTGGAAATGCCGTACAGTTTAGTATGTCTTGGCTGAGATGTAACACACTTGTTACATGGCTGGTTGACTTAGTTGTGTGGACATGAGCAGTGGCACCTGTTAACAAAAGTGCCCTGCAGATTTACCTCTTTGTGTTCCTTCATTTGAGAGACAGCTGTCTAGAAAAAAGAAGATAAGTGCTATGGAAAAATACCCTGCTAAATAACCAGGTATAAATGAAGGTTCCCAACTGCCAACCTCTGCCTCTTAAATGACATGCATGGATTAGTTACTAGTGAAGTGCTGTCACACAGAACTTGCTGGTGAAAATCCAAGTCCAAGCGGAAAAAAATAATGTTGGAAGCATTTTAAGGAAACTTGACTCACTTCCTTGCCTGTACTTTGAAAAAAAAAAAAATACGTTTAGCATAATGGGGCTTGATAAATGCTTGAATTTACAGCTCTTCTTTTTCTCTTATTCTTTCTAAGGATTTTTGTTTTGTATTTCCTCTTGAGTTCTCTTGGATTGAATGCAATTATTTTTCTTTCTTCTGTTCTTTTAATCAGGTTCATGTACTGGACTGAGTGGGGTGGCAAGCCAAAGATTGACAGAGCTGCTATGGATGGCAGTGAGAGGACCACGTTGGTCCCAAATGTGGGACGTGCTAATGGCCTGACCATTGACTACGCCAAGAGGCGCCTGTACTGGACCGACCTGGACACCAACCTGATAGAGTCCTCCAACATGTTAGGTGAGCCCCAGAGTCCTGGGCAGCCTCCTGAGGGCAATGCTGCTTCTTGCAGCTCCCTCATGGCAAATTGTTTCCTAAATAATGCAAAGATACACATCATAAGACAAAAATAAAATTTTCCAACCTCGCACACCTTTAATGTTTGCTTCTATAATTCATGTTTATATAACACTATGGTTAGCAAGGCCTCGATTTTCTTGTAGGTGATTGGGTTGCTCAGAAAGTTAAAATTACACAAAGTGTACGTATTTCCAGTTATATGTAGGACAAAGATGTCAACTTACAGTGTTTTGGAGGGTCTTGTTTTGCTACTCTGAAGAGCACTAGAAAATACATAACAAAGGTAGAAAGAAAAATAGAACAAGAAGGTAACAACAGCTTATTCAACATGTAATTTAATACAGTTTGGTTTTAAATCTTCATTAGTGTCCTCAGGCATTTTTCCCTCTGTATTCTGCATGTTAAGGACCTTTTCCTGGCTGGTACTTGTCAGCAGGAGAGTTCTCCTGTGCTGAGGTCTGTGATGATTTTATAAACTGGTCATTGCAGCTTATAATGGAGGTGGAAGATTTTATTCTTTCACTGTCCTAGAGTACAGTGTGGAGGACCTAGGCCCTCTCAGATTTGCACAGTATCTTGTTTTAACTTCTCATCACCCACAGGAGTGAACTGCCTTGTTGTATGCTAAATTATTCAGGTTAGCATGAACAATAGCCAATATTTAAGGATTAATAATTAGCCAGTATTTAAGGCTAAAGGAGTTAGTCTACTTTAAACAGTATGCTTGCAGTAGTGGAACAAAGCTAGGAAAAGATCAAAACAGGAAAATGCAGTATGGGAATTACATGTGATAGAAAAGCTTTTCTTCAGCTTCTCATGTATTTTGGTGTGCTGTGGAGGCCTGCTCCATGTTTCCCTGTGAAATGTGGGACTGGACACAGCATTAGAGCTTCCTTTTCCTTGTGCCTGTGACTCAGCAGAGTGTGGGGTTGTGCATCCTTGACTTCTCTGTGCAAAGACTTCTTGCTTCATAATCTCCTGTTCATTTTGTGTGACTACACAGCAGGAGGTGCCATGGTAATGAAGTGGTTGATAAAACATGGTTGAAATAATTTCCCCCTGCCGTGTCCTGCTCCTTAAGATCTCTTAACATTTCCATGGTATACACAATTAGCTGTTTCCTATCCTGGCTTTCTGGCTGCTCCTTCCTGTTGTGACATTCCAGAGACAGGTTAGTTTAGCCTTGTACATTTAATTTTTCTCATAATGCAATGTAGAATTTCATTAAGCTCATAACAATTTTCTTTTTATAAGCAGTGGGAAAAGCGTGGTAAAAGAGATCCTGAACTGGAAATACAGTGTCAGCATCCTGCATTAAATTGAGAGGCATCCTGTCCGTTTTGAGGAGGAGGGAAAGGACAGAATCTTTCTGAGAACCCTCATAATTTTCGAAATTGAAACTTTTTCTTCAGTAAACTACATTTTTTTTCTGTGAATGGCAAGCAGGATTAGTACATTTCTGTGATAGGCTCTGAGATTCCTTTTGACTACTGTACATTACTTTGTAATTTACTCTTGTAATGATGAAATAGTAACTTTAAAGTAATTGCGTGGTAACCTTTCTGGGCAGGGGACATGTTCAACAGCATATTGCTTGTGCCCATATAACTCTGCTTTTTCTCACCCTTCCTTTTGGACACAGGCCTTGACCGTGAGATCATAGCTGATGATTTGCCTCACCCCTTTGGCCTGACCCAGTACCAGGATTACATTTACTGGACAGACTGGAGCCGGCGCAGCATCGAACGAGCCAACAAGACCAGTGGCCAGAACCGAACCATCATCCAGGGGCACTTGGATTACGTTATGGACATCCTGGTTTTCCACTCCTCCAGGCAGGCGGGCTGGAACGAGTGTGCCTCCAGCAATGGTCACTGCTCTCACCTGTGCCTGGCAGTCCCCGTGGGAGGGTTTGTCTGTGGCTGCCCAGCTCACTATTCCTTGAACTCCGACAACAGGACCTGCAGTGGTAAGCCATAAGGAATGCAAAGGAAATGCAGGATGTGTTTAGTAACCGATGCAAGCATTGTACTTGGAGAAGTTTTACAGTTTTCCAGTAGTAAAATCTTACTGAGTTTTAAGACAACCTAGGATGTTGAAAGCAAAAAAAAAAAAAGAAAATAGTCTTGCAACATACCAGCGTCACAATTAAATAAGAAGAATGGCTGTTAGTGAACTTTTCCAGTGGCTCAGCTACATCTGTGTAAACATGAAGGCTAAAAATGTTTTGGTTCTGTGTCAGACCCTCTTCCAGTGCTTGCTTGCTTGTTTATTTATCTGCTTATGTATTTCTAGTCTTGCCTGACATAAACGATATGTGATACTTTAATCGGAATTCTGGACTTTGTGCAGCTTTTAGCTGGTCAGGATTTCAATCTGTAGTAGCTGTGTTTGCTGGCTGATGAGATGCTGAGGTGGGCCAGTCTCAGACCTCTACAAGTGCTTTTCCTCTGTGAGGATGGGCTGGGCTCCATGGCCTCCCCAGCAGTCTGGTTCCTGATTGCAGTGCAGCCATTTTTCTTTATTGTTGTGCAGAATACAAACCTCAAGACCCCTCAGGCTGTGTGTAATTAGTTTCTAACCAAATAATTTATCCATCTCTCAATAACTGGCTGCCAGTGAAGCTCTCATAATTTTGGCAGCAACTCTGGATGGCTGATTTCCACTGGTGTCATTCACATTAGTCAGTGGGTGAAGAGATTCTTGGTAGAGAGAGACAGATTGTATCTCATCCACATTATGCATGAGTAGAGACGTCCAACTGTTGTCTTAAAGCCAAAAGCTGGGCAGATTGTTCCACAAATGCCACCTCATGGCATTTTTTGAAAACCGTGCTTTTAAAAAACGGTGCTTTTCTACTCCCCACATGTTCTGTACTTCTCCTCTCCTTTTTTATCACAATGGCCCCTTGCATGACAGCTGGGTTCTTCCACCCTGGTACTCTCACGTGTTTGTGCAAGTTAGAGGCACGGCTGGAACCTCTCTGGTAGTGACTGTGATTTTATAGGTGGAGGAATTTGACTTCCAGTGGAGAAAAAGTAGCAGAATTATCGAAGTTCATGTTTTTCTTGGGAAAATGCTCCTGGAAACAGAGCAAGGAGCAAAATATAGGAAATACATTGTGGGCAAATAGAACCGTTTCCCCTTGGTACAGTTCAGGGCTCTTTGTGTGGTATTAGGAGTTTTCCTCTGCAATATTCAAACCTGGCAACTTCCCAGCTTCTCATTTGTATGTAATTGGAGATTGAGGCCTCTCTGCGTAAAATTTAATTCCTTTTTTTGGACACTATAATTGGAGCGTGAATTGTTGTAACTTTCTTTTGCCTGTATTACTTGCTTATGTACCTCCTGAACATTATTAGTCCAAGCCCTGTCTAGAGGTCTTCCCTTCTGGAATACCCTGCTCATGCATGCATAGGTTCTTTTAATTATGGGAAGGATGTACTGCTCTGGTGAGATCTCTTGGGACCTACCACGTGTCATGAAGTTGGAAGGCAGGGTTACACAGGAGACATACTCATTGCACTGCATTTGCCTGCTGCCAAAAATACAGTTAAAATATGTGACTGTTGGGAGGGAGAATGATGAAAACTGGAAAGGGATTTCTGAAATTGGTACTGTTTCAGAGATGTGGAGTCTCAAGGGGAGAAATTCTGCTGTTGCTTTTTATAATGAGCCATCAATTCAAAGTTGTAAGCCAGGCAGTCTTGGAAAATGAGAAGGGTGTCTTTGGGGAAAAGTAGAAATAATTTTAGGTGCTTATATGTTTACCTGCACTTTTACCCTAATTTTTTCCCCTTTCCGTTTCTATCATAACTTCTTGGTAAGAATTCTGAATCCATTATTTTGCTGTACACATTCATATAAACTTGTCTTCGCTTTATTTTTTTTGTGCTTTCTTCTACAATTCAGAGCTAAGTAGAAGGCAGTTTAAATTATTGGAGAAATGCTTGGAGGGAAGCTACAGGTTTTCCAGAAAGCAAAAATACCTTGCAATTAGGCCTGATTGTTATAGGATGTTAGGACTGAGTGCTGGTTTCCAAGGAAACTCCTCCCTGCCTTTTTTTTTCCAGCAGTCAGAATAGCTGTTCAAAGCATATGCTAAAATAACAAAGCAAGGTGATGATGGTCTCTAGGAGACTTTTGCTTCCTCCCCTTTCCCAGGTGCTGCCTTACCTGTTTTACAGGCTGGGAAATGAGTGCAGTGTCCCACTGCTAATCTCTCTCCAGACTTGGGCTGTAGAGAATTGATTGTACAAACTTCAGGGAGGCTTCAAGCTGCATTTCTGGCAATTGGCTCTTGTGCATCTTGCACAGCAGTGGCTTCAGGTAGAGCATTATTGAAAAGAACCCTCTGAAAAAGGAAAATGCTTTCACTAACTTCTCTGATGTCTGACCCAGTTATGTAATACAGAGATAATTTTTTTCAGTGATGTATTAAATGCTTTGTGCACTTACTGTAAGTTACAGCTGGTAAACTACAGCTGCATGGGGTGATGAAATCTTACTTTCTGCTGTTTGAAGGTATTTCTAATTAAAAAAAACATTTGTCCGGGAAATTTTTGCTGGGCAGAATATCAGATTTATTTTTCTCATTGCAGGTTGTCATTCCCAGGTAACCACCTAGAAATAGTAAAGATATATAGATTTGAGAAGAGCAAATACATTTTTCTCCGAAAACACAGCCTCGCACACAGTTAAGAAATCTTCCTGTGAATTAGTTGTTTCATTCCAGTGCAGGCAGACAGAGGGTTTGCGGGAACAGGACTGAACACTGTCAGTCTCTTTTCCCTGAAACGTCTAAATAAGGAACCAGTGCTGGCTTTTTCTCACCTTCCTCTGCAAGTGGAACTGCACCTAGCAAAGGGTTCACCTTCAAAATAGTGGAGCTGCATTTCCCTGAGACCCCTTTAGAAAGAAAATGGACATTTCTTTGAGAGGCGTAATTGACCATTCTTCTTTGAGATGCTTTTGACAGAATTTTTCGCATTCGCTTGTCCCGCCACTTAAAAAATCTTATCTTTTCCTGTCACATGCAGACATTTATAGTAAAAAGAGGTCATTTGAAAGGCTTTTCATACTCATCAGAGGTTGGGATTTTTATGTTTTGGTTTGATTTTTTGTTTGGTTTTGGCAAAGGAAGAGGGAAAAAGGGAATGAAATAAATGTGTGTTATGGATTGTAGTTGTCATTCTTAAACATAAAAATGCCCAATGTTATTGCCACATGTAACCCTTTCAACCCTTTTTCTTTTTTTAACCCATCCAGCTCCTACCACCTTTCTGTTGTTCAGTCAGAAGAACGCGATTAATCGCATGGTGATAGATGAGCAGCAGAGCCCAGATATCATACTGCCCATCCACAGTCTCCGGAACGTCCGAGCCATTGATTACGACCCCCTGGATAAGCAGCTGTACTGGATCGACTCTCGGCAGAACATCATCCGGAAGGCACAGGAAGATGGCAGCCAGGTATCCCGAGGGGGATGGGATTGCTGAACATTTGGTATGCTTGTGCCAAACAGTGACTGACTGTATGTGGGTAATTTAGATGCACAAACTTCCCCCTAGGTTACTGACCCTTGGCAGAACAAGTGGCATCTGGAGTTTTCTGGAGTCCTCAGTCAGTAAATCTGGGAGGTGCAGCAATAAATAAAACATAGAAAACCAAGGCCAACTTGAGGATACTGTTGTTCCCAGCACATTATTTGCTCAATGCTGTCTTTTGTCTGGGAGCTGTTGGAAGCCCTTATTTGAGATATGATACATGGAAGGGATGGTTCTTGGGAAAAATGGAGGGCGTGAGCAGGGTGCCATGGTAGATCCTCTGAAACAAGGAGGCTGGAACTATGTGAGCACATGGCTGTGTCTGGAGCCGCCCAGGTTCTGGAGCAGATAGGAAGAGAGTTGTTGTAAACCACCTGGGCACGGAGTGAGGAGGTTGAACCTGTAAAAGATGTAGCAGGCTTGGGAATATGTATTTGACTGGGGAATACAGAAAAAGTAGAGATGGGTAGAAGGCAAAAGGTAGCACAGGCTGTGGTGGTTCAACCCTGGCTGGAGGCCAGACACCCACCAAAACCACCCTGTCACTCCCCTCCTCAATTGCTCAGGGGAGAGAAGATACAGCAAAAAGCTCATGAGTTGGGATAAGGACAGGGAGAGATCACTCATGGGCAAAACAGACTCAACTTAGAGAAATTAACTGAATTTATTACCAATCAAACTCAGAGTAAGACAGTGAGATCTAAAATCTTGCAAACACCTTCCCACAACCCCTCCCTTCTTCCCAAGCTTAACTGTATTCCCAGTTCTCTACGTCCTCCCTGCCAGTGTCACAGGGAGATGGTAATGGTTACAGTCTGTTCATCACACCTTGTTCTGCCCCTGTTTCCTCCTCATGGAGAGGAGTCTTTTCCCTGCTCCAACGTAGGGTCGCTCCCACAGGAGGTAGTCTTCCATGAACTTCTCCCTCCAATGTGAGTCCTTCCCACAGGCTACATTTCTTCATGAACTGCTCCAGTGTGGGTCCCTCCCATGGGGTGCAGTCCCCCAGGAACAGGCTGCTGCAGCCTGGGTCCCCCACAGGGTCCCAAGTCCTACCAGGAAACCTGCTCCAGTGTGGGCTCCTCCCTCCATGGGTTTCCATGGAGTCACAGCCCCCTTTGGCCATCCCGCTGCTCCAGCAAGGGTGTCCTCCACATGCTACAGGGACACAGGGGAATTCTGGAGCAGCTCCTGCACCTCCTTCCTCACTGCCTTTGGTGTCTGCAGGGCTATTCCTCTCACATACTCTCACTCCACTCTTCTCTGACTGCAATTGCTTCTGCACAATAACTTTTTTTTTCCCTCTTAAATACGTTATCCCAGAGGTGTTACCACCATCCCTGATTGGCCCAGCCTTGGCCGGTGGTGGGACCATCCTGGATTCGGAGGCATTGGCTCTGCTGGGCTTCTTAGACAACCCACCCCTGTAGCACCCCCCCCTACGGAAACCCAGCCATACAAACCCAATATGTAGGTTGAAGTGAGGTTAAGTGGGACCAGTGACTGCTTATTCAATTTCACATTTTAAAATGGATCTTTTCTTCCTGATTTTTTGAATGTGGGAGGAGCGAGAGACTAAGATGAGCAACGCAAGACAAGACAGATGCTATATTCAGCTGAATTTTAAGAGTGTGGTTTTTGGTGGTGGGTGTGGTGGTAGTTGGATCCTGCTGTATGCCCTTCAGCCTTAACTCTTAATTTAGCAGTGCTTTTAATTTTGGAATATCTAAATAATACCCAAAACTAGTCAAAGTCACCATGTTTTTGCCAGCTTCAGCAGAATAAACAAATATAAGACTTACAGGCACACCACTTTATAGAGGTGACAAGCCAAATAAAGTTAGGCAAATTTTCTGGTGAAGTTTAATCTGGGGATGAGAGGGTAGAGGCTGCTTGCCTCATAAGCATGTCTTCCAAAATGTTTATGTAGGCCATGTTTAGTGATTTATTAATCCTCTTCAGAATTTTAGAAAAGTTCATGAAAGATGTTGATGAGGTTCTTTCTAAAGGTAATAATAATTGAAAAAGAAGAAAAAGGCATGTCAATTCCAGAAGTCTAGACCAGTATAAGGCAAGACCTTGAACTAGTAAGGTGTTAGCTGGAAATGCTCTGAAGTCCGTGTTGTACGCTAGCTGATGTCCTTTCCATCTTTGGCAGAGCTGCTTTCCCATGTATTATCCACCCTCATGTCCCCCAAGTGAGATGGCAGCAATGGTGGAGAAGAATGAGACAAGCATTTCAAGTGCTGTCTGGCTTCACTTTGCCTGCTTTTTTCTCTGCTCAGCTGCAGCTTTGGGAATTAGTGGTGGTGCATTTCTGTTGTAGTGTTAAATGTGCTGGGTTTAGGTCTATCCAAACTGAACTCTTGAGTTGTCAAAAAAGTAGAGGAAATACAGAAGCTGACCCTGGACCTTCAACACAGAGACAATTTGGACTTACTGGTCAAACTTGCAAAGTCTTAGGAGCTGCAGTCAGCTTGTGTGATTGCCCTTACAGCAAACCATCAGGACTAAGTGTCTCTTATCTTATCAAAGGTGTTGGTGTGGCAATAGAACCTGGGTCTCTACTTAACTTCATGGTAATATTTTGGCTGTCTCCTTTTTCTGACCAGTAGTTAAACATGGTGCATCCATATAAAATAAAATTATTCACATTAATCTAAGTGTTCTGCTGTGTGTTGTTTCCTTTGCAGAGCCTTACTGTTGTGACAAGTCCAGTTCCCAATCAGAACCTGGATATGCAGCCCTACGACCTGAGCATTGACATCTACAGCCGCTACATCTACTGGACCTGCGAGGCTACCAACGTCATCAACGTGACACGCCTGGATGGGAGACCCATGGGAGTGGTGCTCAAGGGGGATCAGGATAGGCCCAGAGCCATTGTGGTGAATCCAGAGAAAGGGTATGTGGGGAAATTCAGGCCCAAGGTTTTGAGAATCGAGTTGTTTTCTTGCTGCAGCTTGTTTTCTGTTTGTCAGAATGAAAAACAACTTTGACATTTGTTAAGATGTCTGGGATTTATAGCAAAAATGTGGAAAGATCAAATAAACTTTTTTTTTCCTCTAATCATCCCTGTTCCAGATACATGTATTTCACCAACCTCCAGGAGAGATCTCCTAAAATTGAGAGAGCAGCATTGGATGGAACTGAGCGAGAAGTCCTTTTCTTCAGTGGTTTGAGCAAGCCCGTCGCCTTAGCTATTGACAGCCAGCTGGGCAAGTTGTTCTGGGCTGACTCAGATCTGCGCAGAATTGAAAGCAGTGACCTTTCAGGTAGAGTAGCACCTTAATTCAGTGATTCATTTGTGTGGTGTGGGTGTGGGGAAATGCAGAGAAAGGTGTCATCTTTTCCTTCCTACTATAAACAGTCTGTACTATGATTCTAATCGCTCCCTGAATTCCCAGCCGGGGAATGTGCATGATTCATGCAGCGTCTTTACAGTTTCATGACTCTGTGATTTGCATTATTAATTGCTACACATGCTATTTACTTCAGTTTCTCACTGCAAAGCCGTGTGGTTTCCCAAAGTTAGTTGACAAATAAATTGCAGCAGTTTTGGAAAGGAGAGAGAAAGGGTTGTTTTTAAAGGCATTGCTTTTGGTGCAGTAATCTGTCAATCAGAGGAAAGTTCCCTGTTAGTAGAAAAATGTGTCCTGCAGAGTTAAAGCAGCAGGTGTCCAGGTTACTTGTGTACCTGTCATTTGGGGTGAAAAGCTGTGAGAAGGATAGAGCAGATCTAACGTCTCTCTGTCCTCAAAAGACAAAAAACTCACTCTTCCAGCTATGGAATTCTCTTTGCCTGCTCCCCGAGATTGGTTATTCTGCTTGTCTGACCTCCTCTGTGAGTTGATTCAGCCCACTTAACAATAACCTAAGAACATTATACAGAAAAAGACAAATAGAGAATGGTGTTCTATTGGCTTGGAAAGCTGAATTGGGTCAGGAAAGAGTCCAGCAAGCAACCAGAAGTGGAGCAAGAGAAGAGGGAAAAATCATATGGTCCAGATTGGGTGAGAAAGGCAAGTGTCTTTCATTTACTAGCATGATCCATCAAGCTGCTGGATCAGCTCAGCTGCCTCATCAGTACTAATTTGTGATACAGACTGGGCTGGATGTTGTTGCTGGAAGTGAGAGTTGAAAACTTAACAAGAGTTACAACAGTTTGCACTAATGTTAGTAGCAATGTCTTGCACTTACAACATGGTACCTTCATTGAAAGTAGCAGCATGTAACCCTGTTGACACCACTCTGATTTTCAGTCTTTTGTTAAGTTCCTAGAATAAGCTTTTGTTTTGGAAAACATTTTGTTTTTCCTAGATGGTTGGAATTAAAGCTCAGAAAGACAGTAATTTTTTTCAGTGGTGTGTCACTGGAAGATTCAGGGTCGCTAACGAACTGTGATATCCTGATTGTTTACTGTTTTAACATGCAAGACATAACCTGAGTTAGTGAATTATTACGGAACAACAAAGAAGTGCTGTGGTGTTGCTTGGTATGTTCCAAGCTGTCCCAGATCCAGGGTTTGCATGAGTAGAGTAACAGGCAGGAGAATATTACACGTGCTTTATTTCTCTCTTTGTCTGGTATCTGCCTGAAATTAGGACACTAGAGGAGGAGATGGGTCTAAATTCTAATTCAGTCTAGGTTTAATGATTCTGCTTTTTTTTTTTCCTTAAAGATGTGGCTGTTGGATCTCCAATGTTGTGTAGTAAAAGCTCACCATATTTTGAAGAGCATGAAGAATAACCGTTCCAAAACCTCTCTTGCTTTTTGGCATTTGCACCACAAATAGATTGCTATAATCACCACGATAAATTGCTAACTGCTGAGATGCATTCCTGTGCTTAGGAATGCTGATTAATAAGCTCTTTTGACCAGCAGAGTAATTTTTCTGCATGTTAGTTTCTTAAAAACATTCAGTCTCTTGCTCTGTCAATTCTGTAGATGCCAGTACCCATAAAGACAAGGACAGCTAGAATGCCTTTTGTGTGATGTAGTCCTTCTTTTCCTCCCTGTCCTTCAGGCATGCAGTTAGGACTTGGTTATTCTGCCCAAATGGGAGATCTGTTGAAGTTAATCAGATTCTTCGCATGATTATAGGGTTGTTTATGAAAAGATGATAGGAATTAGCTCCCTGCCATGGAAACTATTTGGAAATTAGTTCTTCTATTCCAGAATAATTAGTGTGATTTGGAAATGTCTAATGATTCTGGAATTAAGTCATTTTTATTTGGAAATAGAATGAGCTATGGGTGTGTCCTGATTTTTGTATTTATTTGGTTGGTTTTAAGTCTTTTTGTAAAAAGTATTTCTGGAAAGGGGATGGTGATGCCAGGAGACAAAGCTCCTCTTAATTGTGTCTCCCTTTCATCTGACATTCCCAATAAAGGAGACTAGCACCATGATGAGTCAGCTTTGGGTTTCATTGTTGGTTTATGGGAGAAGGGATTTTAGTGTCTCAGTTTAGTCAGAAATAGTCAGTTACACTTGGTCACAAATATTAAAAAGAAAGATTAAGACATTAAGGGAGTGAAAATATTAAGCGTCAGAGCTTTAGGAACATACGGCAAAATGCCATGCTGATTGATGTGGGCATGGCAGAGCAGGGCATGTACAGACTCCATTGGGGTAGGTCGAGGTCTTAGGCTTTGTATTCCTTCCTGTCATCTTTGCATTTTGCCCTATTCCCAGCTTAACTTTATTTGTCAAGATGCAGGTTTCTGTTTCTTACCTTTTCCCTACAGAATTAGTCATGTTATTGGGGTTTAATAGATGGTTGCAGTTATTTAGGTTGACTTACATCACTCAGTCTGTTAATTTCTACATCAGTCTGGGTTTAACCTCCTTCAGAATTCATCAACGTCTGTTCTTAATCAGATCATTGCTGGTGTTGCTCCAAAGTGGTGGTGAGAGCCCAGCCTAGCTGATTTGAATTTCCATGTTTTGCTTCAGGTTTTAGCACTTGGTAAATGTTTGCAAGGTTACTTAACTTCTGAGCTCTCTGTGCATTTAGTGAAAAGGAGATAAATACGTTCTTCATAGCTGAATTTGTGTCTAAGTCATCATCGTTGACATACTGTTGATTAAATTCTCAACAAGCAAAAAAGCCCTTCTTGCTACTAAACAAAGCAGAGAGGGATAGAACTTACTCAAAGTATAAAATGGTGAAGTGCATGTGTCTTTTGTCCTGTCAGGTTATCATGTGTGGGTATGGTGGAGATGTGGTAGATTTTTTCCCCCTGGTATTCAGTTATTCCAGTATATTTTTACAGAACAAAAATATAAAAACTTACTGGAAATCATTCTGTGGATGAACAATGTAAAGCTCTTGTTTGCTGTAGTAAAAGTTGAAAAATAAGCACAGCAGTGAGCTCAGGCATCAGAAGTATCAGGATTTAGAGGGAGATTTTCAAGCTTTAGCTTGACTTGTGTGATAGTGTTTCAGCTTCTCAAAATTGAAGCAGATTCTGTGTGTTCACAAGTAATTTTGTGCTCAGAATCTTATAAACTCACAGATATTTGACTGTTAATGACTACGTCGTTGTGTTAAATAAAGGAAGCATGGATTAAACTTCCCTCCTGAGTCCTCAGGTTTTGACTAACATTTTTCTTCTGTATGTTACAAAGTCTTTGGACAAACTTTAGTGATACCTTTAAAAGAACTGTTGACTGTGTTCTGTTCATGTGGAGAGTTAACCATGAAAGGTGACAGTCGCTCTTGACTGTATTTAATGCCAGAAAATCTAGCATAAAAATTAACAACCACTCTTCAGAGGTATAAAGCTTCTCGTCTGCTCCTGGTGATTGTAAAGGAAGTCAGGAAAGTAAGTCTTTGCTAGGAAGAAAGGAGCATTCCCAATCTAGCACTAATAGCTTAGTGAAGGTAACATAGCTGAAAGAAAAGAACATGAGGAAGTCAGAAGTGTTAATCTCATAATTCATGTGAGAAGCCCTAATTACCCTGCTTTCACTTGGATTTTATCTTGTATGGGTTAGCTGAAGCCAATAATCCGTCTTCTTATTCCCTGTTGTATGGCAAGACAAAGCAATTAATCTCTCCAAAAAGGGAAAGAAGAATGAAAAGAACTACCAATTTCCATCATATTGATAAGAGACTGGAAAGGCTCATGAGAGATGAGCCCCCAACTCCAGGTGCTTCTTAAGTACACTAGATGTTTTTTAGCACAAAAACTCTCTTCTTGGTGAAAGCAGAAAAAAAATTTGTTCATCTGTCTGCAAAATGCATTAGTCTTGGATCAAAGGACCCAGGATTGCTTGGGTTTTTATAGTAGGCTTACCCAGTAGCATAAAAGTACTGAAAAATAATGATGTGAGTCATGTAGGAGATGTTTCTGATAGTCTTTCAGTTTTTTCTAGTTGAACCAAAGCGCTCTCTCCCTTCTGCAGGTGCTAACCGGATCGTTTTGGAAGACTCCAATATCTTGCAGCCTGTGGGACTAACTGTGTTTGAGAACTGGCTGTACTGGATTGACAGGCAGCAGCAGATGATTGAAAAGATTGATATGACCGGTCGAGAAGGACGTACAAAGGTCCAGGCTCGTATTGCACAACTCAGTGACATCCATGCTGTGAAGGAACTCAACCTGCAGGAATACAGTGAGTGCAATCCCTGCCTGCAGGTGCAAACAGGGCCTGTGAGACTCGAGCCAAGAGACACGAGCCTGTTGTGCCTTGTTGCTGATCAACATCAGTGCAGATGGAAGGGCCAGAAGTTGGTATCGGTGCTGTTAGGTTGTTTCCTTCAGGCAGCTGGCAGTGGACTGGAAATCTATCACAACCCCAGCATCGTGTTTTGTTGCTGATGACAACTTGATTGGTAGTCCCATCCAGGCACCTGGCATTTGAGTGTCTCTAGGCACAGTGGAAACATCCTGTTATCCCTAGCAGAGGACTTTCTGGATTGTGCTAGTGCGTTGCTATTGGGTGTTCACTGTTTAGGCAAGCACAGCTCTCAGGGCCTGTCACTAGCTGTAAATGTTTCAGTGGACTGCCTGCCTTGAAGGCAAACTGAACAATTTTTGGTGGTGGTGTTTCATACTGAAAGTGAATGGCAGAAGAACAATGTTGCATTGCACAAAGGAAGTGTGTATTAAATAGCAATTTGTGTTGATCATGGCTGCACTTTTAAAAGTTTCTGCTTACTGGGCCTTTCCCCACACACACATGCTTGAAATGATGGGAGGTGGATGGTTAAAGCAGTGGAGTTGCTGTCATCCTGGAGGAAATAGGCCTGGTTAGTAGGCTGTGGTGCATGCCTTGGAGAAATATGTAGAAAAATGTCTGGGGATGTTTAATTAAAACATCAGTGCAGACTACTACTAGTTTTGTGTGCTATTAATCTCAGTAAATCTGTCAGGAGTTCCAAGAGAAGTATGTTGTCCTTATTAAACATTAAAATGAAGAGACATATTTATCTAGAGCATGTTAATTTGAGTTTCAGAGACAGCATGGAAACTTCAGGATTCATAAATTAGAAAACTTTACTTTTTTAATGGTCTTTGGTAGAGAAAATGAAGTATGGAATCCGAGCCATCTTTTTGTATTACTAATGCTATTATTTGCTGCAGAGAACTACTGCTGCCTCTCACAAGAAGCAAAATGCTTTGAGTACTGTTTTAGTACAAATTCTTACGGTGGTTTCAGATCTTGAAGAGTTACCAATGTGTGTTATAATTATAGATGTGTGTAAAGGGAGAAATACGCACAACAAAACACAACTTTTACAGAGATTTTTAGTAATCCTCTCCCCAGGGGTTAGGGGGTAATGAAGAAATGACTGAAAGGTCATAAAATAGGTGGGAATTTCTTATCAGTCCCTGTCTTTCTTATTTTTAAAATCTTAGGACAACATCCTTGCTCTCAAGATAATGGTGGCTGCTCCCACATTTGCATTGTGAAGGGGGACGGCACCACACGCTGCTCTTGCCCCGTGCACCTGGTGCTGCTGCAGGATGAGCTGTCCTGTGGAGGTGAGTCCTTCCCAAGTTCTGTGTCACTTGGCTCTGAGCTTCGTGCTTAGGGAGGGTCTCCATCCTCAGGGATGGCTTCTGAGCCAAAGGAATGTGACAGTGCACCAGGTGCTGTTACACACCTGTACAGACTCACCTCTTTCCCTCCACCCTCCAGCTAAATCTGCAACTATTGAGAAGGAGTAAGGGAAGAGGCAAAAAATCTCTAACTGTTGAATAAGGATTTCTGTTCACCCTTTCTACTTAAGACTACTGAATTATTTCAACTCGATTCTTTAATTGTATGATTTTTATTACTTTTTGCTGTCACTCCCCACGTTCTCCTTTTTCAGGCAGTGGTAGATTCTCACATTCTGGCACATTGCACTGTCTGTGCTGTTTTGTTCTTCTCTGCTGTCCTCCCCAAGCTCACCCTGTGCGTGTCTTTCTGAACTGCAGTCCCAGAAGGGCAAGTTGCCTCCTTCCATGGCGATATGGCCACTGCAGCCCACGCCCTGGTGTCTCCAGGGGTGGGGTTGGAATGGGGGAGAGGACAGGCACTTTGGTGCTTGGATCTCTTTGTGCCACCAGACTGAATGGATTTATTATGCAATCATCTCGCCATCGAGGCGACATGTGGTCTCACAATGGAACAAGAGCTAACATAATCCAGATATTTTCTCAGAGCAAGTTTAATAGCAGGCCAAAAAGCTGGGGGAGGAAAGGGGGATTAAAAAAATGGGAGAAAATCCACACTTACCTACTGCCTGAGATTAACAGTTAGTGTAGTAGATGTTAAATAACAGCTAACAGATGGGTTGAGGTAGTGGAACTTGACTAGATGGAGCAGTTTTTTGTTTTAAAAGAATTTTGACTGAACAGAGCTGTCAAGGGCACATAACTAGACACTGAGTCACAGTGCATCCATCTGCAGCACATTACATCCTTTTAACATCTTCTATGCAGTGACTGTCAAACATTAAAAAGAGAGTAAGCAATTGGCTGTGTATACAGTGGTGTTGCAGGAAAGGGGGAGTAGAAGAGTATGATAACTTTGGCTTGAAGACTTAATAAGAGAAGGGTGTGAGAGTCTTAAGTGGGGAGGGAAGAAAATAATTGTGTTTTGAGCGTGCATGTTTCTCTGTTCCTCTTGTTCTTCATCTGTCAAGCTCCTGTTGATGTGAGCCTGCATCAGTCACACAGGGCTCAAAGTCTGCACAAGTGGCTGTGGACACAGTGGGTGTGGAAGTTACCTTATGATGTGGCATGTTGTTCATCAGCTGCTTTGATAAAGGAAAGCAGCTGAGCTCGTCCTTACCTGTCCCGATCTGCTGTTTGTTCACCTGGATTTTTAACTTCTGTTTGTTTGCTTGATTTTCAAAGAACCACCAACATGCTCCCCTCAGCAGTTCACCTGTTTCACAGGTGAGATTGACTGCATCCCGGTGGCCTGGCGCTGTGATGGGTTCACCGAGTGTGAAGACCACAGTGACGAGAAGAACTGCCCGGTGTGCTCCGACATCCAGTTCCAGTGTGAGAGTGGACAGTGCATAGACAGTGCCCTGCGCTGCAATGGGGAAGCAAATTGTCAGGACAACTCGGACGAGAAGAGCTGCGAAGGTACGGAGGATACTGCCAAGTGTGGTGGAAATATACCTGTCATAGGGACACCATGATAAGTACCAGCGTTATTGCTGAGTAGGATTTGAAAAGAGCCAAGGTTCCACTAGTTTTTAAACTGGTCTGTTAAATGGAAATTGTTTCATAACTCCATGCTTTTGTTTCTCTACCTGTGAAGTGGAAATTAAGAGTGATCTCCATCAGAATGGCTTAAATGCTGTTTGTGAAAAATACTGTCAAAAATGGCATGATTTTAAGCTCTAAAAACCTAGGATCTGGGAGTGAACTACAAAGTGGAGCAAATCCTTGTCACAGCTTTTTGTGTGCCTTGTACCGAGTAACGGTTTTGGGATTGTTTATTTTACAATACCTGAACAAAATGAGCTTTTCTGAGTAGGTGGGAATGAGAGACAGATGACATTTCTGGAGACCTCTTCTTCCCATAGAGCACAGCAAAAGAGAGTATTTGAGCCATCATTACAGAGGGAAGTGCTGTTGCCAGCACAATGAGAATTAAGTTCATTTTGGAAAGCACAGGTTTTGCTGGTGGAATCTGAACTGCCCCACCACTCCACAACATGAAATGTGAGCAAACTCATCCTCTCCCTACTGCTGACATAGTGAAGAGTTGTAGGGACAACTTGTAAGCTTGAAAGGATGCTTCTTCTTTATATCCTTTCAGTGCATTTTCCTTCTTTGTAGAGACTGTTGAAATGTCTTTAAATCAAGGCTAAATTTCTTTCCGAAAGATGTGCTCCAGCTCAAACAAAAACATAGAGCTGAAATTCCTGTGTGCTGAAAGGTGATTGTTAGCCAGCTGAGATGCTGACATCTGAAAATGTATTGTGCAAGTTAACTTCCCAGTTGTCATCCAGCGACTGGAGATGTCAGACCAGGGGCTGTTTGTCACCTTCAAAGTGGTCCTGTTGCTGAGAGTATTCAAGTTGATTATAAATCAGAAAAGCCTTTAGTTTAACTTCTTAATTCAGCTGAAGACAAAAAGTATTTCTGGATTTATGAGAAACAGGAGGCAGGAATATGTGTAAACAGCAGCAGCCAGCACCTTGCCTGCAGCACCTTTTATTTTTTCAGTGTACTGGCAAAGCTTCAGTTTTATATTCTGTCCTTCATTTCAGTTTAAAAATATAATATCAAGTGAAATATATTGTCTCGTGATCGAGGAGTTTTCTGGCTTACAGGAAGAGCACAAGGACATTAAGAAACCACATTTATCTTTCTTAAATAATTTTATTATCATGGTTTGGCAGATTTATTTTTCACAACTTAATTCTTCTCTCTTATATTACAGTAAATGCTTAGGGTTAGAGATTCTTATAGTAATACTGCAATAACCATGTCCTGGGATAAGTGCCTGTCTTCTCAATGGCCTCTGAGTTATTTTAGATGAGGTCACTTTATCTTGCAGTGTTCTTACTGTAAGCAGGCAGTAAGGCCCCGATGGGTGCCAGGGTGCACTGTCCTCAACAGAACACTGAGTCACTTGCTCTGCATGGTTCATGTGAGGGACTTCATGTGCCACTGGCTACTTCCAAAAATGAAGCTTGCAGCACACCGAGCTCTCCCAAGATACTCCTGATTGTATGCTTTGGTGTCTTTATTTCTTAATGATTGTCAAGAGGAGAAGGTTTTGATGCTGACTGTTGGTGTGGGGGTTCTTTGCAGTGCTGTGTTTAACGGATCAGTTCCGCTGTGCCAGTGGGCAGTGCATTGGGAAAAGCAAGAAGTGTGATCACAACCTGGACTGCAGTGACAGCTCCGATGAGCAAGGATGCTGTAAGTGTACTGCCTGAGGCTGGAGACTTGGTTGCAGCATCCCAAATTTGTTTCTCACCTTTCCTACGAGTTAGATTTTATTCTGCCAAGCAGACTGAATTAGTTGTTCCCAGAATTAATGCTTCTCTTCATAACTGCTGTTATGCAGTTAATCCACAATGTGATGGAATAGGAATAACAGAAATAATTAGTATGCTGAACAAGTAGTTTCTGAGGCAGAGAATGCCAGTTATTTTTCTTACCTGTTTAAAATTTTAAAAGAAGTAAAAGGTTTGTTTTACTATGATGTTAGTATGCTGAGTTGGTGCAATGTTAAAAAAAATCTATTGGCATGAGGCTTTCATATATAACTTCTCTGCTTCATGATTTTCTCATCTGGAGAATTATTAGCAGGTGCTTTTAGAATCAGAGGAGCACTCTGTTTATAGAGTAAACCTTCTAAAATTTCCCTTTTTATCTTGAAAAGATGTAATTCTGAGCTTGATTTCTGATTTGTAACATATGATATCCCCTACCTTGAAATCTCCAGGGCTCTACAAGAAAACCACTGCCTTTAAAATTCCAACTCAAAAGTCCATTTTCACTGTTGGTGCTTTAAAAGAAATTGTAAATAGGGACATCTGGTCTTGTGTTAGAGATCCATATAACACAGCTGGCACACACATATCTTGAAAATGCAAAGCCAGAGTTGGACCCTTGATCTTAAGAAGGAGTAATAGGAGATGGTCTGTCATGCTACCAAGTTACTAGTGACATTATCACAGGCTTGTGTAGTTCCCTTTATTAGAGTTTATATGTTCTCCAGTTTCATAACAGAGGTTGGGAAATTGGCCCACCCAGAATAAGATGGCAGTTGTCACCATCCCTCTTTCACTATGATCAGAAGTCTGTTTACTTATCTCTGTAGACTCTGACAAGCTGATTCAGGTGTGGGTTTGGTGTTCAGGAAGAAGAAAATGTGTTGACGAAAAAACTTTCAGTAATGCATAAGATGTAAAACACTGACTAGAACAGGAAAATACTTTAAAGTCTGCCTTTCTTGTCAAATTCATGAGCACAGGCAGGGGGTTGTCAGTTATTCCCAGAAATGTCATTGCTTAGAATTGGTATTGTAGGGAAAGCCACTCATTTCGACTGTTGAAAAATTGTTTTGGGTACAGATTCCTCATAAGATGGCACCTCTCAGGCTGATGCTCAGCTGTATCTGTAACCATAAGGGTGGGTCACACGTGGAATAGTTTAGGAAGTTTAATAAATAGCAGCAAACCCCAAACTCATCACTGCTGAACAGTCGAGGTGATGCACGATAAGTGATTGTTACACTGCTGAGAAAAGGGAGTGCCAGTCTGGTACACTGAGGGATAACTGAGGTGTGACATGAAAAGCAGTTGTTGTCATCCTCAGTGACAAGAAAAGTACAAGAGGAGTCCCCTCCACAGTGTCATCTGCAGTCGTGGCTGCAGGTCTTGTTCATCACGTTCAAAGGAGAGCTCTGCTTGTCAGCCTGAAGCAAGAGCAGGGCCTGGTTCATCACTCCCCCTGCACATGCATGCTCATTTCCTGTTATATGTGATCCGAAAAACCTCATGGCATGTTTGGAGGTCATCTTGGAGGCTGCAGGTAGCCCTTATGGACACTCAGAGTCTTTGAACAGACCTGTCTAGGACATGTTTGTTCATCCCATATATTAATTTGAAAGTTGTTGTCTGCCTACAGAAGAGGAGGAAAGTGGAAAGATGCAAGAAAAACTGATGTTGGTCTAAACTTATATGGTCCGCTTTTTCTTTTGCCTTTTAGACACAACGGAGGAACCTGCACCACAGCCCAACAACACCATAGGCTCCATCATTGGTGTGATCCTTACAGTCTTCGTGGTGGGAGCAATGTACTTCATCTGCCAGAGGGTGCTGTGCCCACGCATGAAGGGGGATGGGGAAACCATGACCAATGATTATGTGGTGCATGGGCCAGCCTCGGTACCTCTGGGCTATGTGCCTCACCCAAGCTCTCTGTCAGGGTCTCTCCCTGGTAAGTAAAGGGGGTGATCCTTGTCTTTGGCATCCCACAGCTGTACTTGAGGATACTGGGCATCTGAGTACAGAAAAAGTCTGCTCCAGATGCACAGTTCTTGGAAGCGGTCAGAAGCCAGGACTGCCAAGGCTTGTTGCCGTCCTTCTTTAGAATAATGAACTGCTATTTCACCCGTGCTGTTCATGAGCATTGAGGTACTTAGCAGAACCTAAGCTCAAATAAATGCACGCACTGTCCGTTTTCTTCTTTTGCTACTAAAGAATCCCCTTTTTGGGATATTGTAGCACCAGCAAAGTGTCACAACAGTACAGGGTAAAGTTACACAGAGTTATATTCATGGGACTTCAAACATCATGTAATCATTCTTGGTAGGTTTGTAGACTGAGTTTGTATGCTTGTGAGACTTCTTGCCAAGTCTGTAATGACCAGCAATAACTTTGGTCTCAGTTTATTTTACTTAATGCTGAATTTTCCAACACCAGTCCAAGCACATGATGCTGCTACTGTTTAAAAATTCAAACTTAACCACTACATTGCACTAATATGCATTGCTTCTGTATATATTGATTAAATATGTACTGTAACTTGTGGCTTGTAGATCCAGCACATTCCTGTCAGAATATAATTCGGTTTTAATACCAAGATAATTAATTTTGGATTTGCAAGTTGTGCTTATACTGCTGTTGTCCTCCAGATTATTTTTTTAAGCTTCCTTTTGTCTGTGAGTTGAGGAAGAATTGAATACTGACATACATCTTTGTTCTTCAGGTATGTCTCGAGGTAAATCTGTCATCAGCTCCCTCAGCATTATGGGAGGGAGCAGTGGCCCACCCTATGACAGGGCCCACGTTACTGGAGCCTCCTCCAGTAGTTCTTCAAGTACCAAAGGCACTTACTTTCCTCCAGTAAGTCATTCTATTATTCATAACCCTTTAATAACTTTCAGGGAAGTGACAGTGTCTTTCTAAAGGTTAATCAATTGACAGATTAATGTTTTGATTTAGAATTCTAGCCTAATAAACTTGTTTGAATATGGAGTAAGTGATTTTGAAAGGGAAGAGGATTGTCTTTTTTCCAAAATGGTCTAGAAATTTTATCTTAATTTAAAAAAGTTGTGAGAGAGCTCAGTGCCAGGAAAAAAGGTGTTAGATTAAATGTCAGGGAAGATGAAAAAAATCCCTGTAGATGCTGAGCAGCTCTGGCAGAGAGATCTCCTTTCATTATACTCTGCCATGTGCCTCTGAAGGTAAAACTAAGGTTGATTCTGTATAGACCTTTCAAGGAATTAAAATGAAGTTTTGTGTCATGTGTCTTAAAAGTGACAGGTAAATAAGTAAGCAAGTGTTTTGCAGCTCCATAACATCCCTCCACCACAAATGGGTAGTGTGCTGCACTAGCTGCTGTGTAACAGTTGGTACCAGCCCTAGAGGGCTCCCTGTCTCTTCACTTCTAGCATCCGTGGTGGTTGGTTTGGATATTTTTCTGGAGCTCACCAAGCCACCCCCAGTGTTAAAGAGTCCCATGTGTGGTCAGTGAAGGCTGGAATCTTCAACTGTCTGTTTTCAGTTCTGAGAATCAACTGATCAGGCTTTAAATCAGCTTTAAATTAATCCAAATACATGGAGTAAGAACATGCCTGCATAGGGAAGGAATGCTTGCCTTGGCCAGCATGCTGCAAGTATTACAAGCAGAGCGATATTTGGGGACTGCAGCCTGCAGGAGCAGAGATCTGCCAGTTTGCCTCGGGCAGTGGTATCCCTAGTGACAATCTAGTATTGAACAGCTGGCTGCAACTTTACTGTTCAGCACTATGTCAGAATAGCCACAGCAGTCAGCATTTTTTGAGAAGAGCGTAGTAGTAGCTAATAGGAATGGCAACAAATGGCATTTCCAGGGTCTGCTCAAGAACTGGGGAATAAAAGGAAGAAAAATCCTGTTTCTTGGGAGGAGCTATGCATGCAGTTCTTTACTTAAGGTTCCTGTTAGACAGTACTAAAAAGAAAAATTATAAACTGGTGTTTTCTCGAGTTTCCTTTGTATCTTTCCTTTTTAACAGTGGCTTTTTTCCTTTCTTACTCCTTAGATTTTGAACCCACCACCATCACCAGCTACTGAACGTTCACACTATACCATGGAATTTGGTTATTCTTCAAACAGCCCATCCACTCATAGATCCTACAGGTAATTACTATTACAATAGCTTCTGTCAGGATCAAAGCAGTTAGTGTAGAAAATGCAGAATAAAGGCAGCCTCTGCTCTGTAAGAATTACAATCAAAGGCCCTAATTCTGCAAGCACTAAACTGGTGCTTAAATGGGCTCACGTGTATCATGTCACTGCTGCCTGTGTAGAAGTGCAGCACTGTTTGAGGTAAATCATACACTAAGTGGGTAGTGGTACATCCCTCGGGTATATTCCTTAGGGGGAATGACAGCACTCATCACCAAGCTAGCTACATGCCAAAAGAAATGCAGTACCATGAGTATTCTGAGCCAAAAAAACTTACCTGGAGTGAACCCTGCTTTTTTTTAGGCTTCTGCCATAAATAATTTGTTATGTAAGTATCAGAAGTTATAAGCAAACACCCTGTGGAGGAAAGGTTGGCAATATAAAGGCTAATAGGTCAGAAGTAACGTTAATATTGTAGTCTAGATAAAGCATGGAATTTCAAGTTTGACATATTAAGGGTTAATATCTGGAAAAGATTGCTAACCTTTTGCTTATTTTCTCTTGACTAGTATTTATGGGCGTGCATTTTATCTCTGTTTGAATGTATGCTTCTTACTTTCCCTGTAAGAATGCTGGCGCTAGTTATCATTTTATAACAAGTTACCAAAAATAGAGGAACAGACCCCTACTACCCAAGGGTGTAAAGGTTCCCCTCCCAAATCACCAGTAGATGTGGTCAATGAGAAGAGTGCTGTATTTGTCTGAAAGATGTGCCTCCCTAACGCAGAGCCTTTGGGGGCTTTGGATAATGAGGTCTCTGGGGCTGAACAGACATCTCTTCTCCATTAGCAGCAAATATGGCCTCTGTTGTGAAGAAGGTCAGACCAGATGTTTATAATGATCCCTTGCAGCCATATGAAAAATCTTTTTAAATTGTAAGTAATTTTCTAATGAAAGAAACCCAAATTCTGGCACCAGCATGGGCTGTGCTGATCACTGGTTAGCTGATGTGACTTTTAGTATTATAAATGATATTAGGGATGTAGCATAGGGTTCAATGTTTTCCAAATGCTCCCCCACCCAAAAATAAACACTGGTCTTGCTGCTTCTGATCTTACTTCTTTCCTAATATTCTGACTTGACTGTAGAGGAGCTGCGTCCCCACGTGTCCCCTACCACTGACTGTGATGCTGGGAGTTGTAGCTACCATGCATTTCCCTTTCTAATTTGTTTCCTTGAAACTATCTTGGGCTCATTTTAAAAGATGTTTTGTGGTAGCAGCATTTGAGAATTTCATCCCAGTTACTTCTCTAAGGAATGCTTCTCCTGAGTGCTATGAATGTGCCAGGTAATTTTCAATCCTCCTGTCTGGCCTTGGAAGTTAGTATCCAGAAACTGCATAATGAAAACAGAATTATCTTCTCCATAATTGCAACACAGCTATTACACAGACACATGCACACCGTGCCCTTCCTGCCCCCCACTGTCTTAGGAGCAACTTTCTACCTCAATTAAGTCCTTAGGGAGCCTGTTGTGTGAGAGACTGTTCTCAGCCACTGCTCCTTTCTGTGGCACAACAAAAGCTCTTACAGGTGCTCTTTGCATCTCTGAGCAGGCAGTGCTGGGGTCACTGGAAACACCTGGAGACTGGGAAACATTTAGCACACAGCAAACCTGGGTTCTCCAGTGATCTTGGAATCACAGAATGCAGTGGGTGGGAAGGGACATCAGCCCATCCAGTTCCACCCCCTGCCATGGGCAGGGACACCTTCCACTAGACCAGGTTATTCCATGCCCTGTCCAGGCTGGCCTGGAATGCTTCCAGGGATGGGGCACTCACAATATTATGGATTAATTTAACCTGAGCGCAATAATAGAATACTTACACAAAACAGGGCACGCTATCCAATTCCAGCAGTTTCGAGCACAAACTGAATTTTCTACGAGTAAAGCAGCACATAAGAAATTTGTGATGAGTTGCTTAGGGCTAAAATTAGTTAGTTTTAAGAGTTAGATAATTAATAAATTGGCATCCCCTCTACCTGTTGCTGTGATGTGCCCGACGCTGTAGCACGAAGGGGACCCTTCTGCAGGGAAGTTCGGAGAGGAGATGCTTTGCATCACTTGAGAGGTTGACCTGCTTTCTGTTTCCACCTTGGCTTACCCCCCTTGAAAAAGGGGAAGAATGACCCTTTCCCCCTCCATCTCCCCGCCGCAGCTACGGGCCCTACAGCTACCGGCACTTCGCGCCCCCCACGACGCCCTGCAGCACGGACGTGTGCGACAGCGACTACGCCCCGAGCCGCCGGCTCCCCGCGGCCGCCGCCAAGGGCTACACCAGCGACCTCAACTACGACTCGGAGCCGGTGCCGCCGCCGCCCACGCCGCGCAGCCAGTACCTGTCGGCCGAGGAGAACTGCGAGAGCTGCCCGCCGTCCCCCTACACCGAGCGCAGCTACTCGCACCACCTGTACCCGCCGCCGCCGTCCCCCTGCACCGACTCCTCCTGAGGGCGGCCCCCCGCCCCGCGCCCTCCGCTCTGCGCTGTAAATACAAAAGGTTCTGCTGGGGACGGGGGGAGGGAGCTCTCGGCCGAGCATGGGGGAGGACAGTGTACAGTTCAATGTGGGGCGGAGGAACACTGAAGATATTTGTACAGAAGAATTAAAAAAAAAAAAAAGGATATTTATATATTTTCTTAAACAGCAGCTGCTGCTTGTGCCATAAGAAGAAAAATTTTTGTATAAAAGAACCCAGACGTTTGTACAAAAAGTTTTTATTTTTGCAAATGGAACACAAAAACATGCCTTAATCCAGTGAAGTGACTGAGCACATAAGGAAATGGAAGGACTGGGATATGTTACTTGTCCAGCGAGGTGATATGTGGGTTTTGTCAATACCAAAAATGTTCGAAGTAATTAATAATAAAGAAGTCCGTCTCAGAGCAGCATACCATAGATACTTGGAAGTAGCCAAATAACCTCTATGTTAACTGCAGAGGGCCAGCAACTAAAGTTAAACTTGAAAACGCAGTCAGGACAGATATTAACCTTACACAAAGGGCTTTGTTTTCTACAGGAATAGAGCAATCGTAGCAGTGAATCCAGAAAAACAATCACTTTTTTAAATGAATACACCTCTGGTTTTCATTTTTAACAAACGAGAGCATTTAGAGCTCTCTCCCTGCTTCTGGAATTTCAGTGATTTTTGTTTGGTGTATTTTAAAGTTTGTTTTTTAATCCCGGTTAGGTTTTCTTATCTCTTCTTCATCCTTTCTTCCTGCCCGTGTCACTTAAATTCATGATACTCCTATTTAAAGTACTGCTAGAACTGGGCTGCTGTAAATGCCGGGTTTTTTCCTAATTAGCCTTGTCATGCAGTGATTATCATGCTATACATTACCCTCCTCATTTTGCCAGCATGGTAGGACTCTGTTTTGTACCAGGTCAGTACGGTTCTCACGTCATTGACAAGGGTAATATGCATATACCTGAATGATTTTTAGTCCCTTAAAAAAGAAAATCTTATTTTGACCTAGTGCCCACAAAATGTCAAATATTTTTATACCACATATAATATAGACAGCATATTTATAAACTATAAATTTAACCATGGATTGTTAGTTTTACTGTAAATGAATAATATATCCTTGCAGTACTTTCAGCGTATATTGATATCACAGTATACAAATCATATATATAAATATATATATTATTTTTTCCTAGTAAGGAAGCATTTAACTTTCAGTGGAGCAACTGTCCATAAGAAAAATAGATCGAATAGATCATTGGAAGGGGTTCCCCTGCTGTATTAACTGCTCGTGTTTTCTTTGTGTTAGGTAAAGCCAGTTTTTCTCAGTATGATTTTGACATACCTCCTCTTTTGCGTGGTGTGAGTTTAATACTTAAGTATTAACCGCTGTGAATGTCAAATTTTAAGATATTCTTAACCAAACCATTTTATATTCACATCTCTATTTTTGTATATTGTCATATTTAGCCCCTTCTCCCATCAGCCTCACCGTGGTGGTTTTGACAGGGAGACTATTTAATCAAGTGAAAACATTATTTATGTAGGTTAAGGGGCAACCTAGGATGTTGTTAACTCCTCTTGGACTCCAGTGCAGTGCTTTGAATTTGTTTTGTTGCAGCAGAGCTCACAATATACCTGATCTTAGATGGCATTGTGCATTTGCACCTTCTATTGACATCGCATCCACTGAAGGTGCTCAGTGCCTTCACAGATTGGCCCTCTGAGTCTTCTCTCAAAACAAAGGTCCTGGGCAGCTCCTGCCTCCTCACCTTTGGGTATGGAATGGGGATAGCAACTTTCCAGAGGCGCCTTTTGGGTATTATTGTTCTCTGTTGCTTCTTACTCAGCCAGTTTCAACTAAAAGAGAAGTTATCTGAAAACACGGCATGGGCTTGCAATTGACGCTGTTGACAGAACTAGTGACAAGTTATTCTTGCTAGCTGCCACTCATCTGGAGTACTGGATCCTCCTTTGGTTTCAGCTCCAAGGAAAATGGTGTCATTGGGATTCCATCTGAAATAAAGGGTCTTTCCTACTAGTCCAGGATACCTGAGGAAACTTTAAAAAGCCTTGGCGATCTCCAGGCTATTGCTGTTGATCTCTGAAGATGACATACTAAGGGGTTTTTTGCCCAGCTTCATTCTAGGTTTCTAGGAATTGTGGTAGCTGTTCTTCTGGCTCTTCCTTGCTGGTGGAGAAGCTTCCTTGTGTTGTCCAGCAGGATGGATGTTGAGGAGAGTGTTGTGATCTATAAGGGAACTCGAAACCCTACATATGAAGGGGGGGAGGGCGGGTGTGTCGGGGTGGGGGGGAGGCTGGCACGCCAATGAGAATTAGAATTTCTCTGTTGTTTACATTTTTTCATGTGCAGCATTCCGTGTGGGGTTCACATGTGGAAACTTGCACTAATGAACTCAGAAGAATATTGTATTGTTGTATCTCAGTCCAAGTGCTTGTACTGCAATGGCAATGGTCTCTTCTTGCAAAATATGTGTGTCAATTTCTGTTTGAAAAACTCCAGGATGGTTGAGCTTAAGGAGTGGTATCCTCTTTCTGGTGCAGCCCCTTGGAGGGAGCTTCCTGCAGGTAAATTTGTGTGTTAATTACAGCAGAGATCTGTTAGAAGAAAGACATTCTCTGCATATGGATTGTGCTGCCTCCTGTGCTGGTTTACATCCACGTAACCGAACTGAAGTCAGTGGGGTGGGCATAGAATTCTGTGTAGGATTTCATCAAGTCTTTGTGATACAGATGTTTCAGTTTGTGCATCAAATATTTTGGGTGATCTGCCTCTGGGAGGTTCATGGGAGGGTAACTGGACAGGCTGGGGTTTTCCACTGAGAATGCGCAGCATAGAGAACAGACTGTTCCTCGTCTGAGCAGGAAGCTATGATCTGATTTTGCAAATACATGTATTTTCTCAGTAAATCTGGAGTAAAGTTTTGAAAGAGGTGATGATCTGTGAAGCTCCTCTTGGGCAGATCTCCAAATTACAAAAGCAGTGATGCAACCAGTACCCACACCTGACACATTCCCAGTGGATAAACCCTAGACTGAACACTGAGACTGAACATTTTCTCTTTGTTCCCCTTTGCTACTGAGCCAGCTGTGGTTTGTATTCTCCTTCCCTCAGTGAGGATCATCTTTTCCCCTGCTTCTCCAATTGACTGAGGTGTTGGGACCGTAGATAGCACAGACGTGCCCATTCAGGAGATTGCTGAAGTGGGTTCTCACTGATGGCACTGAAAATTGCTCCTTCTCCTTCAAGTTAAGCACAAAGGTCCTTATCCTACAGCATCAGGTACAGTAGGGCATTAACACAGGGACTCAGGGTGTACTTTTCCTCTCCATAGGCACCTGGGGAGTGTTCTTAGCTGGCGGGCTGGTGATGGGAATAGTTGGCATGCCCAGTCTGGAAAGAAACAGTCCACTGTAGCTAAAAAACAAAACAGGACATGACAGCATAATTTGTTGAAAACTGACCTTTGCATGTTTAAATAGCAGCATTAATGAGACCTGAGTCTGCCTTTTAAAGTTACACCTGCCATGTCATGCTGCATGCAGTTCATAGCTTCCTAAGGAGCACTCCTCATTTCCCCACTGCTTTTGGATACCAAGATATTTATTAGGAAGTAAGTTGGATGCGATAAATGGAACACGCACATGGCATTTGCATTTGAAATAAAGAATGGTTTCCGTGAATATAAATTCATGCAACCTGTGCACATACATTAAATGAAATATTTACAGTAAGGTAAAATACGTAAGTGAGCCATTTGATATCAAAGGATTCATTTTGCTGTGAGTTGAAACTTTCTGCATTGTAAATTCTGGATTTCTGCCACAGCATTTCCCTCCCCACGTGCAGGTACCAAGTGTGTGTGCAGGTACCCGTATCTTTGATAATGGGCACTTACCCAAAGCTGATTATTTTCTCTTGTGCATACAGATTCAGCCTCCCTTCCTCCCAGAGTGCTAATGCTGAACGTTGTCCTGCTGTGTCTCACCTACCCTGGGCTCCTTTTGGCCAGGTTGTACGACAGACAGCAGAACACCTGAATACTGAACGCTCTGTCAGGCCAGGCAGGAGAGGAAGCACATTTTTTATACTGTTCCCTACTTTTGGAGTCCATTTTGCAGATGAGTAAAGCTCCTCTGTGTTTTGTAGGGACATGAAAAGCAGTCTGCTGCAGCCCTAGTGTAATTATGAAGAAAATTGCACCCAAACTGCTTGACACGGCAGGTGCTACAGTGAGGTGCAAGTGAAGGTGCCATGTGGAAAATCCCTGTCATTCCTGTTTAGTACACTAATGGGCCTTGACGGTGTTCTGGTCTCCAGCTCTGCATTGCTTCTCTATTTATTACAGCCCATTCTCTAGAGATGGCTTCATTGGCAAGTCCTAAACACAGTTTAAGCTTTAAAGTAGTTAAAGCTGTGCTAAGATGAAGAAAAGGCCACTGTCTTGAATATTATTTCCATTCCTGATTGCTTGGCAAATCTCGGATTAATTGATTAGCACCATTCTGGGGCGAACTGCTTGAACTACAGAACTCCCTGGTCACGTGCTGTTGGATCAGATGACTTCTTCAAAATACCTCTTAAGAAGTAATCAATCACTTTCTTTTCCTGACCTTTTTGCCTTGAGCATGTTTGTCACACAATATTGTTAGTGACAGAATCTGCTTCTGAACGTGTACTGTGCATGTTGCAGATTACCTATTAACAGAAATATAACTGGCTCATGGAGTGCAAAAATAATTTGAGCATTGCTATTCAGAAATTGCTTTCTTAGCAATGAGACTTTTTTAATTGCATTTTGGTATTGGTATGGCTTGAAAATTAACCTTTAACTTAATTGGCAGGTGACAGATAAACCTTGCAAATAAGTTAGGAATGAACTAACAGCCTGAAAAGGGCTGCAAAACAGTCAGTTTCTTTCTAAAAGAAGTCAAAATACAGTAATGACCCAAAATTTTCTTTCTTTTCCATCTTTAAAAAGGGAAGGGATGTGTAGCCTTTATAGGGACTGGGTGATTCACACCAGAACTGTGCAGGGCAGGGTAAGTAAAGTGTCCATGTTTCATTCAGGACACAGATTGTCCTAGTGGAGGGCAGGGTGATTGTTACAAACTCCTAGAGAGCAGTCATGTTCCCCTCTTTAAATGAACCAGGAGCAGCTTTGAAGTCCTGATTAAAATGGCTGTAGCCTTAAGCCATGCAGGGAAGAGTCAGCGAGGGAAAAGGGGAAGTGTTTTTTGTAAAGAGGATACCACCAGGCTTAAGCTGAACTAGCCTTGTTTGCAAGTGAAGGATCTGGTGCTGCTTTCAGATTTTAACTCTTCGTTTTGTTTTTGGTTTGTTTTGTTTGTTCTTTTTGTAAGCTTTAATCACTGTTTGTCATTGTCTTAAAGCCAGCTGGTGTCTCTTGTTCATCAACTTCGGTACGATGGTGCTTTGCAAGGATGTATTTATATTATAATGGCCAACATTTGGCCAGCCCTATTCACTCATTCACTAACTTTTTTTTTTTTTGTAAAATAAAGTGCTTTACTTGTACGATGTATATAAACCTTGTACAAAAATCCTTTCCAATTATTACTATAAACCGAGTTGTAACAAATGAAATGTTGATTTTTATAATAAAACTAAGAGTGAAAAAGGAGAGGTATGTTTCATTTTATTTCAGCATCTGGAGGACAAGTAATTAAAGGTACATCGTGCTCTCCATGAAAGTCAGAATGGGCTGAGTTTTCCAATGCTGTAGAAGGCCCTGCAGACCCATGGATTTGCAGTGCAACTGGCTGTATTTTAAAGCTTAAAGTCTCAATTATTGATCCCTTAGATTGGTTTACAGGATAATACCCACCAGAATATTTTACCAAATGAATCTTTATCAAGGTGCCAGGTGACTGTTCTGGACACTGCTCATTCTTGAAATCTCTGTTGAAATGTTTGCAAAGAGGGATGTGTTTAACTTCAAAATGTAAAAGAAATTCCCCCAAGCCCTCCTCATATTGCTGTAACAAGTAATTGGAGAGGAACCAGTTCTGAATTTATAAGTTCAGCATAGGAATTCCCCACTCCACTCACATCCACTGGTCATGGAAGGAAATACATGGCTTTGTATTAGTGTGGATCTGGCTGTACTGAGACTCTCTTGCGGCTCCAGTTTTTCTGCATGGAAGCACAGACAAGCCACGTACCAGTTCCCATGTCAGTAAGTCAGGGTCTGCATTTATCAATCTCACAGAGCGTTGTAAAAATACATCCCATTCAGTCTCAGGCAGGATGCTGTGCTTCCTTTGTTTCAAGGTGTTACATTGATTTTGCCTTGGAAAACAAGCCGTTAGTTTGGGGCTGCAGGGTGCTGCGTTTTTCTCTGAAAATGCCAGTTTGGAATTGTTGCTGGGCTGCAAAAGGCTCAACAGCCCTCCCTTTTGTTTTCATTTAAACCATGGTGGCTACCTTTAGAGTCTGTGCAGCTGTAACATGGCAGAAGTTTGTGTACAGCATTCACGTTCTCTTGGATTCCCTGAGTCTTGGACTTTTCCAGATACAAGCTGTTGAGCATCAGAGTGCATTTGTTCTTCAAAGTGCCTATTAGAGAGGGGGTATGGACAGACACACAAAGAGCAGGATCAGCCCTCTCCATGAGCAACTTGAGTTAAACCTTGGGGAGAAAAACCAAAACTCTGGAAACAGAACTTACTCCTTGTCAGTTGTCTTACCTGTGCCAGGTGAGGTCTCCAGCAATGGCAGAGCTGCTGAAATCGTGTTTGCCAGGCAACAAGGGGCAGCAGGCATAGTAAGGAGCACTGGAGTGCTTCCCATCATTTAAAAATGTATTCCTTGCCTGTCTGAGAAAAGACTCCTTAGAAATCTGAAAAGCATTTGAGATTGGGAGCTGCTGGCCCTCCCTCCTTGCACCCTCTGAGGCACAAAGAAACTGCTCAGTGGGGAAGGTCCGAAGCTCGGGTTCTGTGGCTTCGTGTGGCACAGCAGTGACCTCACCCGAGCTCTGCTTCCACAGCAAGACACCTTTACAGGAGTCCAAAGGGAACGAGTGCCCTGCAGTAACCACCAAGTTGGCTTCTCTGAGGACATGTGAAGAACATCCTTAGGGTCTGAGGAGATGGAGGGATTTCACCTGGTAAGTGTTTTCTGCTTGTTAGTGTTGCCAAGATCCCTAGCCCTATCTCCTTGCCAAGAAACCAATAACCTTACCTTGCAGAGCACTGGGCTGGAGAGGGACAGCTGAGGGAGGGACCCTCCACCAAGCTCCCCCAGCACTGCCCTGAGAAATGGGTTTCAACCACAGATGATCCCTGCTGGTGACTCTGAATAAAGGGCCACAGGCTACTGCTGGCTCCTGCGGAGCTGGGAGCATCCAGCTGTCCCAGGGGACAAGCCCAGGACCTCCACCTGCAGCTCAGATGCTCTTAGAGCTGCTCTGGTTTCCTGGGCCAGGTGTCCAGTAGGGAAATGTTGCACATCAAAGATGTGCAGAGAAGACTGTGGGGAGAAGAGAGGTTGTGGTGTTTGTGCTCTGGGCTCCTTATCTTTCTTCAAAGATGTGCATGGAGGGGAATTAGAAAGGTGTGTAAAGTAAGATGAATAAAGGATGCAGGGCATATGGTAGGAAGGATCCTGGAAGCCATTGGCAATAAAAAGAAAGGATAACATTACAGATGCCTCTTGGAAGTCACTCAGGAACACAGCAACTGCTCCTCAGAACACGCCTGGTTGGCATGACAGGGATCCCAGGGGGATAACCTGACAAGGATGGAGAAAAGGAACGTGTCGGGCAGTTTAGGATGAAGAGCCAGAGGAGTCTGGTAGAAAAGCAGGGAGTCCTGTTGTCTGCACCCTGTCTGTGCTTGGAATGAAAGAATTGTTATGGGCCTGACTCCTGTGGGGCCAGAGAAGATGGTTTAAGAGGCCTCTCCTGCCATCCCACCTACATGCCCAGCACTCTAGCAGAGAGACAAGCTGCTTTCTGCCCAGGGCTCCCTTGACTTCACTCCCAAGGAGGCAGCCAGGCCACTTTTGCCTGGAAGAGAAGAGCAGCAGGATGGAAATCAGCACTGTGGCTTGATGGGGCAGGAAATGTGTCTGCACGGAGCGCTTCCAGAGGCTGTGAGGGCTTTCCAGTGGGGACAGTCCCTCTCGGGTACAGCCCTGACTGGTTTTCAGCAGTGAGGGGCTGTTGTGCCAGCAAGAGTGACCAGCTGCCAGTGTTTGGGGCCAGCCTGAGGGGAAGCAGGCAAGCTGGAAGAGGAGATGGCATCAGGAATTATCCAAGACACCCCAGCAAAGCCCCTCCTTCTCCCAAAATTCCCCTGTGAGCTGCACCTGTGTACAGCTTCTTTCCTGCCTTGCACCTCCTCTGCCTCTCTAATGAACACCAGACCTTGGCCTCTGGGGGCATTCCATGAGCTTTTGTGGCTCCTTCCTTAGCAGAGGCCCATTGTCCTCGCTGTGGAATCACACTCGTGGGAATGCTGCTGACACTGATTCTGCTTCAGCTGCGGAGTGAGCAGCAGGGGAGTCCTGTTGATAAAGATCCACATTTTAGGCAAATGTGTCCTGTGCTGAAAAGTCAAGGAAGAAATTACCAGAACATGACACCCACTGTGGAAAGGAGGAGAGTTTGGAAATGAATTTTTTATTTAAATGGCTCATGATGCAATAGATGCTTTAAAAATATAAATCCATTGGTGTATTTTTCCTGACTTTGTGTTTTTTGGGCATGCTCTGTTTGCTGTAGACAGAGTGATTCCTCCCTAAATGCCTCTGTATTCTTTCCATCCTGCAAATGTTTTGAGAAACCCTGTGGCTGCAGCATTTCTGTGCAGATGGCCCAATGTGGGCTGATGTTCTGAAGCACAGCTGTGAGGGATTCATTATTTGATAGAAGAAAACCAATTTCAGATGCTTCTAATAAAAAATTGTTCCACCAGCAGCACTAATAAGGAAGGTCGATTTTTTTTTAAAATTCACTTCTCTCTCTTACCTTCCAGTGTGATGTCCACAGGTCCACTCCACTCTGTGTTGCAACTTGAGTATTGGAATAGGAAAGACATACTCCCTCAAATTTTGAAAAGGGAAGGGAAAGGATACCAATTGTCTCCTTCACTGGCATCCCTCTGTCTCCCAAAGAGATCCAAAAAATGCTTAGAAGTCAAAAGTTAGACAGAAGCACAGGGTTGTCATAAAGCTGGAATTTGATTTTGGAAAATAGCAGGTAAGGAAGAGTTGCAGGTCTCTCTGTCAGGACAGGGCACATGGGAACAGGTGGGAAAGGGAGAGATGGGGGTTATGTTGTTTGGGATACTTGGCTCCTTCAGCCACATGGGGTTTTTTTTCTCTTCTCATTTAATGTTTGTATGGTCCTTCACCTTTGGATGGCTCCAAAACGAGGACCAAAAAGACAAGAGATGTAACCATCGTGTCCCAATTGTTCGTTTCTTTGAGTTAATTTTACGTTGCTAATAAAACTTCTGTCTTTCCATGAGTGTAAAAGACAGTGGGCAAAGCACCTGTAGAGCTGGGAGGGGTTGGCAATTCAGATCCATCATTTACCATGGGATTCCTCCAACACCTTTTTCCAAGGGACCTGGCACTTGTCGTTGTGCACGATTAACTGCAGTTGCTGTCAGTAGGTACTTGGTGATTTCTTGGTGGATTTGGTCTCCAGCATGCGCTGGAAGCCAGCTGTAAGTCACTAAAAAGATTGTTTCAGAGAAAAGGATTTGGGGTGAGCTTTGTTCCTTGGTTTTGTTTTTGGCAAGATGATCTTCTCTATTGCACAGTTGTGTGAGACCACTTCCTATTTGAAATGATCCCTGGCCAGTCCTATTCCTGTGTTATTCTGTGACATGGAAGAGTTGGTGAAAAACAAAAGGCACTGCAAGCAAAGATTGTATTACATGTGAAGATCCCTCCCCTATGCCCAAAGGTACTTTGCTACTTGAAAGTCTAAAAGTCCTTAGAAGGAATTGAATTTCACATGCAGCATCAAGAGAAGAATGTTCTCTGAATGTGCCTTCTGTTCCTTCTGCATTGCTACTGTGATAGTTTTATAGTTAATGATTTCTACTTTGGTTCCTTCCAGACAGAACAGGTTCAGTGATCTGATGTTCAGTGATCTTTTACTTCTTTGTGGGTTTTAAATGTATTTTATATATTATATATATCTATATATTTATATACCTAGAAGAGCTCAATACCTTATTTGTAATTACAGCCATCTCCACTGTTTTCATTGCAATTTTTTCAGGAAAAACCACAGATACTGGATTTTTGGCTTTATGTAGTTTTCATTTCAGAGTGTGCACAAGAAGCTGACATCCCATCCTTCTTGGGAGCAGCTACAGCAAAATACTCAGCTCTGTGATAGCACCAATCTTCACCCATCCTTGGGCTGCTAGAAAGAGGGACCCTGAGGCCAGAAGGTAATTAGTCGACTTTCTTTAAGGCTGAGATGCTTGATAATGTCCCTACTGAATCCTCATGAATAAACTGTGAACTCACATGCATAGTATTAACACCAAATTTGTTCCCAGAGTTGTTTCCAGTTTCATCCTGGCTTTGCTCGAGCCACTACCTGTAGGTAAAATGATATGATCCCTTCCAACCCGTTCCTTTGAAAACCCCTAGTATTTAATGCTGGCAGTTAGGATGTTCTGTAGGTTTCCCTGCTCCTTTTCCTTGTGTGAGAGGCCCTGGTGAGCGATTCCACGAAGGTGTGTCTGTGCCTTTTCCTCTGATTTGTCCTGTGCTCTGTCCAAGCAGGAGAGGAGGTGGCAGCCTCAACCCACTTCCTTTCTCCAAAGCTGAGGTACAAAACACAGGGTGGTGGGGTGCTGAGGGGAAAGGAAAGTCACCCCAGGCCCCTACACTTAGAGCAAAATACACTTTCTGAATCTTAAGACCTTTTCCAAAGGCAGAAAGTAAAAAGAAGACTTAGCCTTCAAAGTGATTGTGAGTCACACCCCTTTCAAAGCATTTCTATGGATTTCTTCAAGTTTCTTTCCAGTGTGTATTCCAAACATTTTTGTGGGGATGATAAATCTTTCCCGTCTCACATTTTATTTTGGTCCATCAAACTGGCCCTCTTTTTGGTTTTTCTTCTGGCACTAAGGGCGAATTTGTGTTCTTTACCTGAACGCAGACACTGCGTCCAACATGACAGGCACCACCACTCAAAAATGGGATATTGGCTTTCCTACTTGCCTTAATTGAGAGCACAGGGCTGACCTCAGCCCTGAACTCTGCCCTTGCTAGGGCTTTCACACATCGCTTCACACTAAGGCACAACAGAGCACATGCAAGTTCCTGGGGGGACAGAAATCCATTTCCAGGCAGGACCTAGGATCTAGTATGTATTCTGTGGTCTGCTACATATCCAGCCTGGGTTTCAGGCTTGGAGTTGGGTGTTTAAACCTTCAAGGTTTGGGGGTTGCACCGTGTGTCCCTTCGCGACTAAATTCAGGACTTTGTGTGCTCAGGTCCTCGTCACTTAAACCAGCACAGGGCCTCTGGTGCTCAGCAACCCTCGGGTTCCTTTGTGAACTGGGAGGGCTCAGCAATAGCTACCCTGGACTGGCCACAGGGAAAGTGTAACAAATGAAGCCCCGCTCTCCCAAACTGGGATACAGAAGGTGCAAACCAGGAGGCAGCAGTGGCTGAAGGGATGTGGGACAGGGTGTGCAGAGGTGGTGAATGCTCCCGTCTGGAGCTGGGCTGTCCTTGTGCGGGCAGTGCCTGGGGAAAAGGCACACAGCAATCACCCGTGCAAACAGCGTGGCTGCACTGGCTGTATTTGTTGTAATCATCTCTACAGAGAAGCATTTTGCTGAGTCTCCAGCTCCTGGAAGGAGAGGCATCGGAGAGCTCAGCTTCCCATAAAACGCCTTGGCTCTCCCACTTCTGGAGTGAAGGTACCCATGGGATCTGCATTTATCTGAAAGGATAAAATACGGAAGGCAAACATGACACCCAACCTCCACAACAATTCTGAAAACCTCAGAACGCCACCTGAGGGAGGGGTTACTCTTTCTGTGTTTTCCCGGGAGAGCTTGAGGTGCTCTCTTGGGGCTTTTGGATGCTGGGGTTGGCCAGGCAAAGCACAGGACACAGCTGCCACCACCATCCCTGCACAGCTGTGCCAGGGCTGCTCAGTCTCAAGGGCACCCTCCTTTTCTCTGCTGCTTAGCATGGTGGTAATGCCTGAAGCAATTCCTGCCCCACGAAAGATCTTTGTAACCCAGGTGCTTACAGGAAGGCACCTTTCCCAAGACCCAAACTCACACAAATTTGATGAAAAAGAACCCCAACAAACCCAAGCCAGCTGAAGCCAGACACTTTAAATACAGCTACTTTAAATACAGAGCATGCAGGTGCTTCTCCTGTATCCCTGGAGTGCAAAAGCTTTTTGATACATTTCTCTTGAAGTGTTTGGGAAAGTCTGCCTTCTGGACCTTGCAGTGTCATATTGGTTTGGAGGAAGAAAGAACTCTGTTCTGTACCTGATAGTCAGTAGTCTTCCAAATTATAATGCTTAGGAAAAACCCTGAGATAGAAAAGCTGCTTTGATTTGTTGTTTTGTCTGATGGCCAGCAGCAGTTATTTCAATGTACACAGTAAAAATGAGAGAGAAAGTTCATACCCCTACCTCTGACTGGTCCTAGAACCGTCACCAACCAAAGATTTTAATTTCACTACAGGCACCTACATTGAATACTTAGGCACTGCTGGCAGCATCAAGGACTTCCTTCAGGCCTTGCTTGACAAAAATAGTCCCACACTTGCCTGCATTTCTGCCACAGACACAAGCAGAAAGCTCAGTCTGGGCAGTGATTTGCTCCTTGGTGCAGGCTGTCCTCTTGCCTGGGGAGCAAACAGGACCAATGCAGCTGATGCTTCCCTGCATAGATCATTTCAGGTTGGGGGAGCAGGGAGGATAATACTGGTGGAATTCTCCAAGAGGCAGTATTACATCAGCAGGGCTAAGAACAGCTAGCTGGCATTCACAAAAATCCAGGTTCAGATCTCTAGGGAAGGTCTCATAAGCATAATCCAAAGTTTCCATTGCAGTGCTGTGTGTAATTAATATTTAAGGCAGGACCATCACAGTGCCAGACAGAAAATTCCACTTTGGGTTTTAGAGTTCTAAAAATGATCTCTCTCCAGCAACCAGGGATGGATTTGATTGGTTTCCCTTTCAGCAAGCCAGCTTTGGCTGGGAAGCATCTGAGCTTCCCCGAGAGAAAAGAGCCGTGTTTGGCATGGATCTACCAAAAGGACTCTGAGGTGGAAAGATGAGGGACAGACTGGATTAAAAGTCAGCACAGAGATAACATCAGTCAGTAAAGCTGCTGACTCCAGCAAGAAATTTTTGGAACCCATAACTTCCACCTCTCCAGGCAGGAAAATGCATTCGTCTCTGCATTTGGTACAGTGGAAAGTTTTCTACTTTGGCTGCAGCAGGTACCCAGTGGAGCAAGACATGGGACACAGGAAAAACCTTCTCTGTGGGCTGACTAGAAAGGATGGCAGTAGCTCCAAGCCCAGAAATGTCTCCTAACCCCACCCCACTACCTGCTGTGTGGGATATCATGCAGCAGCACCAGAATCTCTGACTCGCTGCTGGAGTTCGCACCATCCCTGGCAAGAGTATCACCGGTGCAGATAACAAACAAGCACAGCATCAGCTCTAATGGTTTGCGCCTGGTTCTCACCCTTCACTCACACTGCAACGCCCCAGCTGTGAACTTTTAACCCTGAACTTGTTCCAGATTGTGAGCCTGTGCAGCAGACAAGTCACAGGCAGTAAATCCACTTTCAGACAAGTGCCTGAGCACAGGGGAATGGAGCTGTTCCCCTCTGTGCCTCACTGCAGTTGAGCTCCTGCCTGCCTGCTGCCTTTGTGCCCATTCAAAAGTGTGTGCTGGGAGCAGCGCTCTGCTCACCCGTGGGAAGCACGGGCAGCCTAAGAAGGGGAAGACCCTGTGATGCTGTGGGAAGAACCAAGGGTGCCTTCTATGACTCATCGGCCTGGTTTTGGAGAAATACTGGATTTACCGTCATTTCCTGAGAGCTGAAGCAAAGGTAAGCAACAAGCAAGTAAAGTATTTGGATTTGGCTGAAGGCTGTTTTCTACTATTTCTGCCTCCTGCTTACTCACTGGAGCAAGGAACACCGGCCATGAGCTGGGACAGAGTTCCTTTGTGCAACACGTGTGCACATGGACCGTGGAATCTTCTTATCTGAGGCTGTAGCTGCTCCAGGGAACGGCAGGGGGACAAGTCCCACTCTGAGCTGGGAGCACAGGCTGCCCCAGCTGGCTGGCTCCCTTTAACACAGCAGAAATCAGCTGCAGGACACATCCAGCACCCTTTAAAAATAAATCCCTCCATCACCTGCACAGGGCTAAACTCTATTGCTGCAACCCCAACACACAGTGAAGTCAGCAGGTTTTAAACCTAAACTTGCTGATGTAACAAGTACTGATGCTGATCTGGGTGCATATACAAGAAAAATCCCAAGTGACACTTCTTGTGTTGACAACAAACATCTCTACCTTTTGCAGGAACACCCCAAATAGACACCAGAGCGTCCTACAACAAAACACAAAGATGTTTTTTGAAAGGTTAATGTAAAATAAAGGCATGGCCCATCACTCTGAAATATGACTGGCACTTGCCCTTGTTAAACTTCACATGGTTGGTGATTGCCCATCTCTTTGTTTTGTCCAGGTCTCTCTGTCCTCAAGGGAGTCAACAGCTCCTCCCAATTTGTATCATCTGCAAACTTATTTAGTCTCCCTTCCAGTTGTGCATCCAAGCCATTTATACAGATGTTGAAGAGCACAGGGCTGAGGATGGAGCCCTGCAGAACCCCAGTAGTGACCGGTCCCCAGCCTGATGTCACCCTGGTCACTGTCACCCTTTGTGCCAGACCCGTGAGCCAGTTCCTCACCCATCCCATGACGTGTTTATCCAGCTGGGAGCTGGACAGATTGTCCAGAAGGATTCTGGGAGAGAGTACCGAAAGCTTTGCCGAAGTCCAAAAACATCACATTCCCTTATCTCCAAAGGAAGATCCCTGCTTAGCCAAGCTGCCCTGCTGCCTTGCCTGCCTGACTTTTGGCATTTTGGAATTGCCTGTTCCTGTGCCCTTGGGAGGTGATGTTCAACAAGTGACCAGCACTGATGGACCCCAGCACCTGCACACTCTCCCAGGGGACTTTACTGGCTGGTTCCCTGAACAGCCTGAAGCCTGCTCTCCACATGTCCAGGGCTGAGGTTTTGCTGGCACTTTTCCTCCTGTCAACAGAGATTTTAAACTCGATGGCTCCGTGGTCACTGTGGCCAAGACAGCCCCAATCCCCTCTTTGCTCATGAGACGCTCTCTCTTGACAAGCAGCAGATCAAGGATATCTTTCCAAGTCAGCTCCCTTTTCCATAAAGTTGCCATCCAGGATTTTTAGGAATCTTCTGGACCTGTCTGTGCCAGCTGTGTAATGCTCCCAGTTTATTTCTGGCGAGTTGAAGTCCCCCATAGGGACAAGGGCAGTTGATACGGAAGTGTCCCTTGGTTCCTCAAAGAATAATTTGTTGGGAATCATCGTCCTGGCTGGGAGATCCAGAGTAGATTCCCACAGTGACATTCACATTATTTGTTTGTCCCTTAATTCATAGGTGGAGGCTCTCAACTCTGCCATTGCCAACTGTGAGCTCCAGATACTGCCACCCTTCTGCTACATCCAGTGCCACATCCCTCCTCTCCTGCCCTGCTTACCCCTCCTGAAGAGCCTGGAACCATCCAGTGGGGCACTCCAGCCACAGTGAGGCATCAGGCACTCCTGGCAGCCTGAGACCTGGAGAGCTGCATCTGCCACCAGGAGGTTTTTCTGTCTGGAGGGCTCTGACACGGCTGGAGCAGTGACTCCCGGCGCTGCAGGGAAATGAGCTCTGCAGAGTGTCAGCACCACACCTGAGACAGGGCACACGAGTAAGACGGGCTGAAAAGTGACCTCTTTGTGCCCTCCTTCACCAGCTCCTGGGTCTGTTTGCTATCTCTGTTGTCTGCTCCAGGATGGTGGAAAAGGAGCACTTCCTTCTCACCCTGACCATGCAAACTGACCCATCCCAGGTCTTTCCCTTCAGCTCTTCTCTCATGTACAGAGGAGCAGATTGGGCTGCATGGTAGTGGAGACTCTTCTCGTGCCAGGAGAAGAAAAGGCCAGGTTTCCTCTCCAGCTCTTCCAACTGGATCCTTTCCTCCTGCATGACCCTGACTCACTGACAGTTCTCATGGAGAAAAGCAGAACCACCACAGGTCACCAGAGTTCATTAAGCAGCACAGCCAGTCCTTCCCATACAACCTGACCAGAGAGCTGTTGTCTGTGCAAGAGAAGTGAACTGTTTAAAACCGTATGGATGGTGTGGGAAGCTGGTTTTGCACACAAACCCACCCGGCAGGACCTCTGTGCGTGGTACAGCGGATGCATTGCAATCCAGTTGCCCCTAGGATGGAAAGAAGTAACTCACGAGCTGAAGGATTATGTCCTCTTATTTAACCTTAACTTAATGGGGCACAACATAATTAGTGAAGGCAGAGTTGCACTAGGATGCCAAGGAAAACATCCCTAGTGGCAACAGCTGTCACTGACATGCAGCACATGCTGTAGGAAAAGGCCTAGGCTGATGCAGGTCCTTCAGAAGAGAAGCTGTCTGCTGGTCTGGGCCTGTCCAGAAATATTCCCCATGTTCCAAACTGCGAGGCTGCCACAGGCTCAGCCTCTAGAAGAGAAGTGAAGCACTGCTGGGCTTTCAGCACCAGCAGAAGTGGTAAGTCACCTGTTTATGACCTGCACTAGACTAAATTAGCCATCACTGTGCAGCAAAGATCTGCTAGCAAAAAGGGAATACCAGATCTGCTTGCTGATGATTTTAGGGCACCCGGTCCCCTGCTGGATCACTCCCACCATTCACTGGCTGGATTAGAACTCTAACTCCCAGGGCAGTTCCTTCCCTTTTTGGTACCACAAAATATTTGATACCTGAAAGTACAGTGTTTGGTATCTAAATTAATGATGATAGATACAGCCACTTAATCCATATACAACTGAGGCCCACAGAATCTTTTGCTGTATGACAGACAAACATTATGCAGAAGAAACTGAGTTCAGACAAGAAAAGGTTTTTTTATAACCCTCCATGGTTATTGCACCTGGGTGCCTGCTGATTTCCATTCTTTCTTCTCCTCTTCCAGTGCCTGGACTCATCCTGCCTGAGCCAGCCTTCCAAGCACAGCATTTCCCTGAAGAACACAGATGTTCACTTCTTTTATTTAAGATTCTCAGTCTTTCAACAAAACACGTGTTCCTAAGCTTTCACTAAGAAGGGCACTGCACTTGCAATAAAATACAATGCCTGTTGTGTGTCCTTATGAGAACAACGTTCAAACAAGTCAGTCTGCTTATTGTCGTGGTTTAGGAATGGTACTTCCCAATGCTCTCAGTGCTCCCACTGAGACTCTTCTGCTATAAACAACCATAAGCTAATCTGTATTTTTCATATGGCATTGCATTTTTTCCCCAAACTCACGTTAAGCATGAATTAGGCAAGGTCAGTAAAATGACATGGCAATGCTCTTGTAGCTTGTGGACCAAAATGATGATTTTGTTACCTGTGTAACTGACCCCAAGCACGCTTCCATTTTAAGAAGGATTTTTACCATGCTGGTGATCTTCCATTTCCAAAATAAGCTTGTACATGAAATTGCAAGCTAGGAGGAGCCTGGTGCATTTGAAACAGCTGAATGGGGGAACACTTGCATTTATCTGTGGCTGAGAAATAGTTTTAGGAGATGCAGAGGGATTTCTGACTGGGAGGAGAACAAAAGCACTCGAGGCTGCACCTTCATCTGAAGTCGTTGCATGGATAAGCTCATCCTGGTGCCTTTCCTGCCAAGGGAGGAACTTACCAGTAGGAACAGAACTATGGGCAGAGTGAACTTTGGATTTTCCAGGGAACAGCAGCTTGGAGTTCACATATACATTGCAGGCTTATAGAAGGCTTTTTGTTCGTGTTCACTGAAGCTTCCTACTTCCTTCCTGCTTTCCTTGGACCAGCTGACCTCAGAGCACGAATAGCAGATGGAAATCTTGCATATTAAGGATTATTAATGATCTGTCATGCCCTGGACTGCAAAAACTTCAATTTTCGTTTTCTTTTCAAACATACCCCATATCCTGATGCAGAATATATTTGCTCCAACACGAAAAGGAGGGCAGGGGGTGGGGGGAAAGGGAAGTGGTATTTGAGGCCCAGTAAAGGGAAGGGCAGCCTGAAGGGAACAGGAGAAAAAGAACTAAGCAACCACAGCTTTAAAGGTGAACTTTTGTATTTTATATAAACAGTCCAAAAGAGAGAAGACTGAGCAAAACCAAACTAATGTCAACTCTGCCCCATTTTATCTATCTTGTTCCTGTAGAAATGATTGCCTTGTTGTTCTGTGTCATACCATGACAAAAAAGGGAAAAATCGGCCATTTTCCACTTGGCCTTTATGTTGACCTTATAGCCAGAGATGTATTTATAGCCCTGCATAACTTTTGAAATATACTGGCAAAGAAAAACTTTCATTTGGTTTGATTTGATTTGACTGATGCAGCATCACTACCCACGGAGCAATGTCCTCCTCTGACATACAGCCACTCACCCAACCTGCTACTTCCATGATCTTCTGCCACTTTCCACCTCAGAATATACCCTTGAGATAGCCATTCTGGCCATAGTTTTAAACTGAAAATCAAAACAAAACTCCTCAATTCTTTTAAATCCCTGGTGGTATTTAGGGAATAGTGTCGCAGTCCATGTTTGCAAATTGCCAGCCCTGGCTGCACACAGGAAAAGCTGTAGCCAGCTTTCTTCCTTGGCTGGAGCTCTGGTTTCCTAAAGCCTCTGTGTGGAGGGACCTGACTTTGTCCATTATGGAGCAATATAAGAACAGAGATATTTCTAAACATGTTACAGCCAGCCTGGGTGGATGTGGGTGTAAGGGAAGGTGTGATCTGACTCCTTCTTTCATTTTGGCAGTAGCTTTTTCAAACAAACAGAACTGGAAACTGTCCTAGAGTAGGCAAGATGGATGTAAAGGGGAAACTCTCATAGACACAATACAATTTTTAATGTGCTGTAATTATTTTTGCTTCGTTGTGCTTATCTATTTTTCTCCTTTCTCCCAAGGAAACTTTATTTCAAAAGCCTTTCCTGAAAGAGGACAGAAGAGCAAACATTCTGAATAATGCTAGTATAGTTCCCCACTATCCAGAATGTTCACATTTGGTTTCTCTTCAGCTTCTCAGTCCCTACATGATGTTTCTCACGTTAACAGTAAAACTGGGTTCTCTATCTTGATTTTTACGATAAGTACTGAGCCAAAAGTGATTTCCCTTAAAAATGGGAAGACTGTGAGCTCTGCTGAGAGGAAATACTTGTTTCCAGGAGGGAAAAATAAATCAAAGAGGGAAAGAACTTCTTTTGAGAGATGGAAAGGCTTGGGTTAGGGTTTCTCCTCACCAGCAACAACAGTGCCGGGGGCTTCCAAGGGCCTTCCCAAGCTGGGCACAGCGGGACCGACTCCAGGCGGATCAGCGGTGCCTCCGCGCATCATCTGCCGACAAATGCCGGCATCTCTTGCTCTGCAGAGCAGCTGCCACGCTCACCGCGGGCGTTCGGGCTGCTCGGCAGTAGCTCACGGAGGACGGGGAGTCCGGAGCAGCGGCTTCGGCCGCCCCCGTCCGCAGCGCTGCCCGGGGAGCGCCGGCCGGGGCTGCGGGACTGCCCCGACCCGGCCCAGCCCCAGCATAGCCCCAACACAGCCCCGACCCGGCCCAGCCCCAACATAGCCCCGACCCGGACCCGGCCCCGGCCCAGCTCCAACACGGCCGCGACCCGGACCCAACCAGACTCGGCCCCAACACGGCCCCGACCCGGACCCGACCAGACCCGGACCCGGCACCGGCCCAGCCCCAACACAGCCCCGACCCGGCCCCGGCCTCGGCCCCGGCCCGGCCCCAACACAGCCCCGACTCGGACCCGGCCCAGCCCCAACACGGCCCCAACACAGCCCTGACCCGGCCCCGGCCCAGCCCCAACACAGCCCCGAGCCGGCCCCAACCCCAGCACAGCCCGGCCCGGCCCCGCCCGGGGAAAAGGCGTCGGGCAGCGACACCCGGTGGGAGAAGCGGCTGCAGGCCCGGGAGAGCCGCCCTCCCTCGGCAATGAACCGGGCACCCCGGGACGAGCACCCCGGGACGAGCCGATGGCTCCGCTGGAGAACCACGAGACCGAGCCGGTGTGAAGGGCTGTGGCTCTTCTGCCTGGCAGGAGTCCGCCTGCCCGCGCTGATGTTTGTGTGCGTGAAACACAGACTGAGCTCCAGGGGAGACTGAGGCACCGAAAGCCGGCTGAGTGTCCCTCCTGGCACTTGTCACTGTGCCAAACCAGAAATGAAATGTGCAAGGGGAGATCACGCAAAGATACACTGGGCATTGAAGTGTGTTTCTGAGCAGTGCTGCTACCCTTGCTTCCTTGGTTTACATGGAAAACAACTTTTATTTTAAGTTACCAAATGATGGAGCTTTTCCAAATTGTTTTGTCTCATCTTCTCGTTGTGTATTGCAATGGAGTGAGTGGTGTGGCACGGTGAGGTTGGGGGTCAGAGGCACTACTGTCCTTCTCCTCCTCTTTTTACACTCTGGCATTCCCCGCTCTTCCCCGGGGTTTGGCACTGATGCTCCGGCCACCAGACGTGGCGTGACTGGGTAACATCAGATGGGATACCGGGGAAAGCCACAGTACGAGCCTTTACCGGGGAGGAGGCTTTTCCCTGCTGTGCTCGGGGGTTACATCTCACTCAGGCCGTCACTCTTTGTGCTGCAGCTCTGCCAATCCAGACCCTGACTCCTCATGAGTGTCTTGGCTGTGCCTGGTTAGGATCACCCAGCCAGCTCTGCCCGCCTTGCACAGGTACCGTGGGGCTGCCCTGTGCCCATGAGGATGCTGCTCTGGGCTGCTTGCTCTCACCTCCAGCTCCTGGCTCCCTTTCCCTATGGAGCAGCCTGCTCTGGTTGGCACCCAGGCTCTCGGAAACCTCAAGCTGTGCCATGAAGCTGCCAGTAGAAAAGTAATCCTTGACTGGATTTCTTTTGGTATACTGCATGGGGAAAATCTGTGTCCTTTTATTTTTCTTGTTATTTACAGTCACTTCTTGTCTTTCTTCTGACTGGCAGCTCAGCACAGTTCAGGTGGTATAAGGTAAAGACACTCCAGTCTCCCACTACCCTGCCCTTTAACCAGTTTGGTTTAGGATACTGTAAGCTGTGATCTGCCCTGAGTGCTAAGGAGCCCGGGAGTCAGCAAAACATTTGAGTATTGTCCTCTTTTCTCCCATCCTTTTCAATAAGACATCAAGTAGTGTTTCCCTAGAAGCCACTGAGACAAAATCCCTCTAAGCAAGTTTTTCTTAATTCCTTTATTTTCTATAAGAATAAACCCAAACCACAAAATGTGTAAATTTCTGGATTAATAGTGAAATATGAGAGAGGCATGCACTAAAAAATTATATATACAGTTGTCTCTGGAAAGTATTTTCACATTTGAGTTGAATTTCCTGACCTCATTGAGCTGTTTCTGGTTCTGGAACTATCCGTAACTGCACATTGCTGTTTGTGAGGGAGATGGTGAGACTGCTGGAGTGAGGCATCCAGCCTTCAGCACGGGAAAGACACGGATCTGTTGGAGCAAGACCAGAGGAGGCTACAAAGATGGAGAGAAGGCTGGAGCACCTCCTGTGTGAAGATAGGCTGGGAGGGCTGGGAGTTGTTCAGCCTGGAGAAGGCTCTGAGGAGGCCTTATTGTGGCTTTTCCATATATAGAGGGGGCAAAGACAAGTGGAGAGGGACTTTTTACCAGATCCTGCAGTACAGCACAAGGGACAATGGTTTTAAACTGAAAGAGGGCAGGTTTAGATTGGGCATAAGGAAGACATTTTTAACAATGAGGGTGCTGAGGCCCTGGCACAGGTTGCCCACAGAAGCTGTGACTGCCTCATCCCTGGAAGTGTCCAAGGCCAGGTTGGATGGGGATTGGAGCAACCTGGGATAGTGGAAGGTGTCCCTGCCCATGGCAGGGGGTTGGGCTAGAGGATCTTCAGTGTCCCTTCTGACCCAAAACATTCCATGTTTCTCCTGTGATCCCATTTAATGGCTAATTACTTGAGGCACATTGAAAGAGTTTCAGTAACTTCCTAAGTATTTCCTTCGCACATGTAGATGAAAAGATTTGCCTAGAAGTGCAGCTGAGATGGATGTGCAGCTACCATGGCTCAGCAGGCAGAGGTGAACTCACTGTCCATCAGATAACTCAGCCCAAGGGAAAGTTTTCATTCCAAAGTGTTCACTGCTGACACTTGGGGTGGTATGGACACATCCTTGTGTAAGTGTGCATGGGGTTTGTTTTTTTTCCTTTGTAGAATGGAAAACTTTCATGAACTTCAAGCAGAAAATATATGCAGTGTTCTTACATAGCTTGACACACTGCAGCTGATGGTTGTGAATGCAAAAACGTTTCTGAGTGGGAGGCATGGGACTGGAAATCACAGGCTGAATGAAACCGTCTGAATCAAGAGGATTAGAGGCCGACAGAGCTGCAGTCTGTGCTAGTTAGTTTTCCTCACAGGTCAAATGGAATAAATTCTTTGATCAGGTGTTCTCCAAAAAAGCAGTATTTTAGCAAGATTTCCAGTCAGAGAAAAACACTGTGTCAGAATAAAAAGCACCTAAAGTGAGCTAAACTGCCATGACTTGCACAGCTACTAGCAAGTGGAAGAAGCCTTGGTGGATAACACTGATGGCAGATGTATAAGCCTCAATAATTAAAATATTATGAATTTATTATTTTGTGTGAAATTAAGATAATACTTCCCAAAGGAAAATGTGGGATAAAATCTTTGACTTCTTCAAAAAGAACCATGGTTTCTGAATGTTGAGATATCCATTTTAAGCAATCCTTTTCGGACTTACTACCTTTTTTAAAGATCAACAATAAAATCTGCTTTTTCCATTTAAGTTAAAACCAATCATCCTTGTGCATAAGGGTCTTTTCCACTGAGAGAGAGATACTGAGTTTCCAATCTCCCTACTTCTCTGGCATTTGTTTCTCCATTAATCATAAGACTCAGCACTCCTGTGGTGCTGTAAATCTCCAAAACTCCCTGCTACCATGAGTGACTTCATTCTGTAAATTAATCTCAGTGGGTGGATCAGTGGGCTTGGTGGAACCTGTGGAAAACAGCATTCCTGGGAATGTCAGTGGGTGTGAGGCCTGGGCTATGGTCTCTCCTGATAACTGTGTTGTCCTCTATACGTTTTTCCAGCTGGAAACTCCAAGATGTAGGTGATGGCAAAGAAGAGTCAATGTTGTCATTCCCAACAACGTTTGGAACTTCTGGTTGCTCAAGGGGGGAAAGAAATCTTCAGTGAGCATTATGACTTGCTTTATTTTCCTTTGGAACTGGATCTGAGGCTCTTTGTGAAGGTTATTTAATGACACGATTTACTTACATGGAGACACAGAACACTTGTAGCACCTTGCTCACCAGGAAAGCTGGTAAGGGGCTTCTCATTGATATTATTCCAGCTTTGGTGAATACTGAAAAAGTCCTTCTTCAAGGGACTATGAAATTGAAATGAAATACCTTTTCCCCCCCAAGACCAAATTGTGGTATTTTATCTCTTTGGTCTAAGGTATGTTCAGACATGTGTTTTCAATCACTCTGAAATCGAATTACATTACAACTGCCTTGTCTGGTGTTGCTTTGCTTCCTGGGAGTTGTAGTTTGGGTCCCATTTTGTGCCCTGGGTTTGGTTCCCTAAGGAACAACCTCTCCCTCCTGGCTGGGCTGGTTATGTATAGGGGACAATGTCCAGCAATGCAGAAATCCAGTTAGGTAAAACACTTACCTTTGCTTTGACCCAAAATACTTTATTCAAGGAAAATTGTCTACAGCAATCCATCCAAAACTGGGAGAAAACAAGATACTGAAATAACAGAAATTCCCATAACTTTGTTTTTCATTTGTCCCCATTCCCATTCTGTGACCAAAAGTGCTGTGCCTTGTTGCTGCTTCTCTTTTGGTACAACATAAATGAAATGTCACCTTTAGGGTGCAGAGGGATACAGGCTCTGGAGATCAAGGTTGGGTTTTGGGGTTTTTGAGAAATGATGCTGGGTATTTACGTTCATAAGTGTCCAAGGCACGAAGTCTCACTTTCAGAAGCAGCTTGCAGTCAGCAGTGCCCAACAAACTGAAAACAGAAATTAGGATCCTAATTAGTTATTAGGAGAAGACTTTCTATTTGATTTAATTAGTAGACTATCAGGTGTAAGTCAACTTCTGTGCTGAAGTCTCTTGACAGTTGTGGTGAGAACTATCTGAATTTCAAAGTGACTTTCAAGTTATTTTAAACAGTAATCTGTGCATCTATATGTAAGAAGAAATTTTTGTTGTTGTTATTATGTATCTGACAGCTCCTAGGATTTTCAGGTGTCACTGTTTCTGGTAGGGTTGCACAATTTTGGAGGGCTATTGTTTTCTTTTCTTAAGACATGGTAAAAAAAAAGAGATACGCAATCAGTTCTATTCACTGAATAGAGATGCTGAAAATGTTGAAGAGATTTTCTGAAGGCTGCCTGAGATTAGCTTTATAATGGATTCTTTAGATAAAAGAAAGATAAATCCAGGTTTTAAATAAGCATTGCTTTTCTGTGTCTAGAATGTTTTAGTAAGAACAACACTATTAACCAAGTCAGGCTATTACCAGTTTTCATGCCAGTCATTTATATCAGGTTGTATTTATCATGTGCTGAATGTCATCCACACACACGGGAGGATGCTTGTCCTTTCCTGAAAATCTTACAGTCACTGGCAAAGAAAAGAGCATTTTTTTTGCTGAAGGCTGAACAGGCCCTTCAAACATCTGCATGCTTTTAAACAATCCAGAAAATAATAATGTCTATAAAAATAAAGTAATGACCTGTAGCTTCCTCCATGCCTGACTTTAAAGACACAGAGCCCCGTCCCCACAGTCACTGAACCTTTTGTTTTTAAAGATCAACTTCTCCATTCTGGAGCTAGGAACAGACTCATTTTTGCCCTTGTATCACACCAGGGAGAAAAGAGCAGCTTGCTGATAGCTCTTGGTCACTGCAGCCTGAGTAAGATCTTCTACTACATTTCTTCTTCTCAGGAGGAGGAACACCTCATTTTCCACATCCAAGCTCAGTCCCAGTGCTGCTTTCCTCTGTCAACAGACATTTCCATGCCAGGAAGACTGACAGCGATCATTTTCTAATGACAGCAATTGCCCTCGTGCCCTGGAGGTTCTGCCTTGTGAACTTGTTTTGAGTAATACGACAGATTCAGCCCATTTGTGACAGAAGGAAGGATGGTATGGAGGACCTTGAGGGGTCCCTGCTGGACTGCCAGCCCCAGTCACAGCCCAAGGGCTATGTGACAAATAGCATCTTTTACCACTTTAGGAGATAAAGTGGCCAGCAATTTGACAAGTAAAAATTGATTTTCCCCTCACAAACTCCATATGAGCACCCTGAACATTCATGAACCATTCCATTTCTCATCCCTTTCTCCTTGCAAAATTCATTGGGAATTTCCCCTTCTTCCCCTACTGACAAACCAGCCCTAGCACTACCCAAAGATCTCTGTACCACTGCCAATGAGAGCAAGGCAGTAAAATTCTAAATGGGACCTAACTTACTTCTCCTCTTTATTTTGTCCTAGAGCCAGTGCTGTAATCTCCTGAGGACTACAAGGGAATGTGTTGTGATGGCTCAAGGCAGGACCAGTCTCAGCTGCCTGTTGTGCCCTCTGCCCAGGATCTGGAGGGAGTCTGGGGAGCTGAGCAGCACTTTGGATGCTTGTGAGTGTAGAGTGGGTTTTTCCTCCCTCAGGGAATCTCAAGGCAGAACCCCGGGAGTCAGCCACGAAGCAGAACGATGCTCAGGAGATCCCGCTGATTTTATAGAGAAGTTCTGGAGAACTCAGAGACACATCATCCCGTTGTAGAGGAGGACAGGGAATTTTACAAGGTGCATTTCATGCTCTGACAAAAGAGAAGTTACTTAACAAAAGCATTGCTTAGGGTCTTGGTCACAAAAGAGCCAAAGCTCAATTTGAGATAAAGCCAGCAATGGGCATTAAGGAAATGGCTGGTTAAGGAGCGGGGCAGGGAGATATCCTGATTTCAGTGAAGCTGCCCTATAGCATCTCTTACAGCACTGTCATTTGGGAAGGAGGAAGAAACAAAAGGACTGCTGGGAAAACTGGTTTAATTGCCAGACTCACAGGACAGTGGTCAGCAGCCACTCACCTGACTTGTGCTGGTAATGGGGAGCTCAGGAGCCAATATCAGGACTGATACTGTTCAACACGTTCAGCAGTGATGGGGAGGGGGGCACAGAGTGCACCCTCAGCATCTCTGCAGGTGACACCATAGCAGGGAAAGTGGCAGAGACAAATGCCAGAGCCTCAATCCAGAAAGACCTCAAAATCCTCAAGAAAACAACCAACAAAGACCACAGTAAGAACTCATGTGAAGCTCCACACTGGGGCAGAACTGCCCCACATATCAGCAACTGGCTGAGCAGCAATTCTGCTAAAAAGGACCTGGGTTATGGTGGATGCCTGGTTGACTGTGAGCTGGCAGGGTGCTCTCACTGCAAGCAGACCATGACAAGCTCCTTCCACCTCCTGCTCAGTGCAGCTGGGCCCACACCTGGAACAGCATGTCCACAGAAGGACATGGAGAACCCAAAGAGGGTCCAGCAGAAGGCTCCCAGATGGTGAGGAGCTTAGAGCTCATGTCTTACGAAGGGAGGCTGAGAGAGACAGGTGAGTTTACTCTAGAGAAGAGGAGGCTGAGCTGTTGTCAGCTCCCCACAAAGTACTGGAAAGGCAGAGCCCAAGTTCTCTCAGGTGTGACTGAATGGAATAGTGAGAGCTGTAGCTGTACCTATCTGCCATCCTGTCTCCTGGAAAGACCTAGAGCCTGTGTTACAACCTTGCCTCTGGCTCTATCTCCTCTCCAAGCTTTCTGGATGGACCCTGAAGCCGGTTCATCACATCACCTGGTTGAGGGCTGTTAATGGACACTGTTCAGGTCCTGTGGGACTGTGCCAGAGGGCTGGAGGCATGAGGGCACTGCTTGTGCAGTGCTTGGCCCTCAGCTCCTGGCTCGTCCTTCCTTGGGGAGCAGTTTCTTCCATACCCCTTGTTGATCCTTGGTGTTTCATGGACTTCTGCTTTCAAGGCCAAAATTGACCAATTATGTGATATACTTGGACTTTCCCTTCAGCACAAGGAATAAACTTTTATGTGGTTAAACCTTTGACCCTAACAGCCTTTTACTGACTGATTGTATCTAAACATTTCGGGGGATTTTTTGCTTCAGGTATTTCCCTTGGTTAAATAGAAGGTGACACCCAAATCTTATTGGATTTCTATTTGGAACTTTAAAGACTTTTAGTTAGTCAATAACTATATTACAGAATACTTTGTATTTTAAATTATATTTATTACAGGATGATGTCTGTTTGTTTTAAGTCTGGTTACTTCATGCTATAATTTATCTTATGGTTAAAAAACCACTCACACAAAGTCTTACTCAGTAGCTGTTGCAGGAATTGATTCGAGCATTGTGAACAGCCCTTAGTCCTTGAAGAGAGCAAATCTAGATGCCCAGCAATTGCTTAAATGTAACATTAACCATTTGTCTGCTGATCAAAGATGTTTGAAAGTGGATGAAATCTGTGAATTTTCAAAGTAGAATCAATCTCTGCTGAGTGAATTAACATTTTGGTGTCATGAAGCACTGATGCCTGAGGAAATTCCATCACTTCTCTTTTCTTTCATATGTGTCTTGGAAAGCCAGAAGAGAGCAGCACAAAGACAACTGAAGAAACAGTTGCTTCTCCTGAAAATGGTAAGATGTACATGTCCTGCAAGTGTATCTTACCATATATATGAATATATATACAAATATATATATATTTCATTCACAGGACAGCAACCCAATGTTTCTCTCTCTTCATAAATTCTTGCTTTATAAGCTCCATTTCCCTGGTTTTCCATAGAAACTGGCAGCACGGTGTGTACCAAAGGCCAGCCTCGTGCAGGTCACTGGGCGATAGATCGATCCCTGAATTATTTACATGGGAGTTGCAAGTGTCCTCGTCATCCTCAGATCTGGAGTGTTTATTTAGGTGCCACCATGGGTAGAAATTCATGCAGTGTTTCCTCTACTGAAGTCTCACCTACAGCCTAGAGTTCAGCTTAGGAAGCTCCATAACTGGGTACTGATGGTTCCAAAGACATACCAAGCTTTAGGCACTATGGCTTCAAAATCACATTTTAGGAAAATGAAATTCTTAGCTGAATAATAATAATGTGTGCAATACTCCACTGTTTCAAACACAGCTGAACAGGTGAGGCTTGATGGGTATTCCTGAGGAAGAGACGGTCTGACATAGAAGGTAGCAGTGCAGTTTCCACTGCAAGGCTTTGGGATGGGAGGTAAGCCCATTTCTTTGGGGCTTTCCTCTGTGGATTCCGGGTGTTACCCACCCTCATGTGACAGCGCTATGCTTCTTAACACGTCACACTATTGGGAAAATTCCTAGAAAGACCAACATCACTTTTAAGTGCTTTAATCCACCACTTACATGACTGATTTGACAGCTGGCTGACTGTCAGAAGGACTCAGTAAAAGCCGGGACTCAGGCCAAGGATTTGTTTAATTTTTATTATTTTTAATTACATGTCAAAATTTTGTTTTAATTTTGTTTTAATTAATTTTAAATTTTTAATTGACTCGGGAGAGGCCCCTAGCGAGGCCGCCCCTTCCCGCGGCGGCGCCAGGTGGCGCCATGGAAGCGTGAGCGGCACGGTGCGGGACACCCCGGGATACACCCGGGACACCCCCGGGATACTGCCTGGGCATCCTCGGGACACTGCCTGGATACACCTGGGATACCGCCTGGACATCCCCGGGACACTGCCTGGATACACCCGGGATACTGCCGGGATACCCCCGGGACAGCGCCGAGGTACCCCTGGGATACCCTCGGGACACTGCCGGGACAAACCCGGGATACTCCCGAGATACCCTTGGGACACCCCCGGGACACCCCGAGGACACCTCCGGGCCACGCCGGGCCACCCCCGGGGCGGTGCCTGTCAGGGACACCAGCTGCCACAGTGCTGTTTCGGGGAAAACAGGCAGGCTCCGGGGGTGTTGGCCAGCTGTGAGTGTGGGCTGGTGCTTTTCAGTTCCACACGGGCACATCTGCCCCGGGTCTCACAGGTCCTACGCACCCCCTCTCCTCAACATCCCCCCAAACACCCTTCTTTCCCCAGCACGATCCCACCCTCTGTCTGGAGAACACAAAACCGTGGCATTTCCCTCTCAAACTGGGCTGCATCAGTTCAAAACCGATGGAGAAAACGTATGGTGGGTTTGCTTTAGGGAGACAGACTTTGATGCTGTTTATTTTTGCGAGGGGGAAGAGAAAGGGGAGAACAGGTGTTTTTATTTTTCTACATTGGAAAGAAAACCTTGCCTTGTTTCATGTGTGTGCCCTACCCACAGGCAGCTTTTCCAGCCTCCCTGCTCCTGCCTCACACACCGTGGTTGTGGCTGCCATTACCTGCTGTCTGTTCATCTGTTCGGGCCGTGTGCTTTGCTGTTTTCTCACCAATTTTAGTTTAAAGCCTCACTCCACAGATTTCTTACGATCAAAGTCTGCCTTCCTCACACCTCTCACCCCCCGGGGGGCAGTTTCTACCCAGCTGGAGCAGTTGATCCGTCACCAAAATATTAAGGACCTTCCTTGTGGGATGGTGCAGCAGAGGAGCCTTGGAGCAGAGTGGGCACAGAGGGGTTTGCACAGTTCCTTCACAGCCCACAGCTGTTCGTGGTCTTCTCTCCTCTCTGTCAGAGGCTCACGGGGTGCTGTCATGTGAAGTGTCCTTTAACAACAGTCCATTTTAAAACAGTTTGATCTTACTCTGAAGTGTTTATATGATACAGTTTCCTCTGCCATACAGATCCCGATGGGTGTTTGCCTGGAGCTGGATGTCCCTCAGCATGAGTGAACAATGAGCGATGGTTTTTCTCCTGCTCTTGAGCGGTGGTTTGTGTGCGCCTCTAGTGTCACTGTCACTCCAGCACCAAGTCTTGGTGCTGCCACTGCCACCAAGAGGAGCAATCCCTTCCTTGCTTCCCACCCTCCACTTGCTGGCACCACCCTTTGTGTGATTGCACAGTGATCTGATCCATCTGAGAGCCAGAAAAAACAGAAAGTGCAGGAGGGTAGGGAGGAGGGGGAGTTAGTTTCCAGTGGGATCAATTCCATGCTCCAAACACTTGCATAAGCAAAACAGAGGACTTGGCCTGGGCACAGGAACAAACAGCGTGGGCACAGAGGGAACACAGTGTCCATATCAGCTAAAACTGGTACTGGTAACTTGTGTGTCAAAAGATACCCTGAGGGCTCTTTACGTGAAAGTAGTTGAGACATAATCTTCCACACCTAGACATTCTTGATCTTACCCAGTGAGCTGGAAGTAGAGGAGCTGGCAGTGATGGTATCAACACACCTTCACAAAGTGGTATTTTTTTCCTTGGAATACAACATTTTTTACAGGAAGGAAGGAAGGAAGGAAGGAAAGAAGAAAGGAAGGAAGAACAAAGATCACAAACCAACATTCCCAGTTTTAAAATGCGGTCATTCTGTTCCTGGATTGTTTTTCTAGTGCTGCACCATTAAATGGAGAAGCCTTTTCCACTTCCCTTTCCCCTCTCCTCTTCCTGTGGCAAAATACAAATGGACATTTAAGAGAGGAGTGGGGGGGGAAGGTGCCCTGTTGATTCTTGTGAAGATGTTGCTTTTGTTCTTTCTTTGTTACTGCATTACAGGATGAAAACAGATGTTTCTTCTCTTCACAAGACACTGTATGGCCTGTCTAAACACAAGGAAAACAGCACTTCTGCAGACGGCGCTAAGTTCCAAGGCTGCAGTGATCTTTATCATGAGGCAGTTGCACTGTGGTGGATACTTTGATGAAATCTGCCTCCAGATTCCCGCAACACCACAGCTCAGAATTCAGTTGAATTCTGTTTCCATTAAAAACTTACCACTTTTCAAGATTCCCTAAAATCATTAAATAAATGAGTAAAAAGGGGGATGGGGGACTTACATGTTCATCTGCCTGCTTTTCCTGTATGCAAAACAAATGAATGCTCACTTGTTTCAGAAAAATAATTTGCTAGAGATCTGTCTACCAGACAGCGGTTCACATTTAGAGAATACCTTTTGCAGAAGATTAAGTGCTTTGTCTCATGACCAAAAATGTAAAAAGTTTTTAAAGAGTGAAAGCAGACAACAGACTTTGCTTTTTATGGTAATGTTTGTTGCTGATTTTGTTACAATTGTTTGTCAGTTGGGATGCTCTGTTTGCAAGGGAAAAGCTCTTGTTGGGCAGGTAGGAGTACCAGAGTGGACACTGGTTTTGTGAATAGGAATGCTGAGGACACCTGGATATTGGCAGTTTGGAAGCACTGAGTCTTGCTTGGCCAGAGTCATCAGTGCACTGGTAGGAAAAATTCAAGTCTAAATTAATACACTCACGTAAACAGTTATGCAGAAGTTAAACCTTGAAAGCATTCACACCAACAGTAAATCTTGTTTCTCAGAAGTTACATTTCTCCACAGGAAGTTCCTGAAAGTTTGCAGGGAAGTAGCTTTGGCTTTTATTTGGAGCTAATTTCTGCTAACAAAAATAACCTTTGTGCTTCTACTTGCTCATGTGTAAGTCTGGAAAATCTTGACTTCCGAGCAATTAATGTGGGTTAATACAGTAACATTTCTTGCCCAAACAGCTGACAGTGGCCAGGTGCTCCTCTGAGGGTGCTCGGTGCCAGTGACCCTTTTCCCCTCACCTCGGCATTTTTGGACGGAGTCACTCGGCCCCAGAGGCCACGCCAGAGAGGCTGATTCACTGCCCAAGGCATCTGCCCCTTGGCAGGCTCCCTGGACATCTGCCTGGGTCGCTCTCCTTGCTGTCACATGTACCTGGGGGACACAGTGGGGGACCTGCTTTGCTGGGTTTTTTATTCCCTTTTGGTTTCCTGGAGCTTCCTGAATAAACCGAGAGGCGTTTTCTTTATAAGGAATTGTCTGTACATCCCATGTGTCGCTCTATTGTTCAGGCTGAGGGAAACTGCACTGCAACAGGATCTTTGTTTCCGGCACCCCCGTCTCTCTCTGTACACAGGCTGAAGTCATAACCCTCTCCATGAGTCCTTAACATTGGTTACTCTAGAAGCAATTGTGTTTTTGTAGACAGCTGTTTATAATTTCAGGTCTGTGAAGGAATGAGTGACGAATTTAGAGAAGCAAAGCTACTTGAGAGACTTTACCCTATTTGCTGGAAAGAAGTAAGGAAAGTTTGGGGAAAATAAAATAGCTGGAAGGCAGGGAGACATTTCAAGAAGTGGGTAGTTGCTAAATGAACCTTATAAGGGAATAGATGCTTGGCCTTACCAAGTTTAGAGCACTAGACCTAGAAAGGCATCCTAGATAATTGCATTTTACAGCAGCTTGAGTCAGGGAGCAGGATGAAACAGTTTTTCAGCTCTTGTAATAAGCCATGAGCTATTGTTGTTTTTAGGAACAGAGAAAAGAAGTTGTCCCCTGTTGTCATTCACCTTTCTTTCTCCTTCCCCAGGCTGATCTTCTGCCAAAGACTTTTCCTCACTGGTCCCAAGGCTCAGCTGCCCTAGTTTTCATCACAGGTTACACACAGTCCCTCCCAGTCTTTTCGGTGAGGGGATGGTGGCACACAGCACTGGAGTTGTGTGCCTAATAGCTTTTATCTGCTGCTCTCTGCTTCCTAGGAAGTGTTCCTCTGTCCTTCCCAGGGTTGCTGCCGTGGGGTGGGACCTCCACAGTAGGCAATCACTCAGGGGTACCTCTGACTCAGTGAAAGTTGCCTTCTTGGAGAGTGTGTCTCTAGCCATGCCCTCAACATTTTCACCCTCCACATCCTCCTATTGCTCCTCTACACAAGTCTTCTCTGTTTTTCCTGCATCTCCTCACCTGTATCCAAACATGTCTCCTCACTTCTCTCCTAACAGCTGCCACTCATGCTTAAATACATTTGAGTGGAGGTGCCATGTTCTGCTCTGTTCGGAGTCTTTGCTCACTGAGGACTGGTCCCATCTGTTTCAAAGTCCCAGGAGGTGGCTGTGCCTGGCCCAAGGCAGTCCATGGGCTCCACAGGTCACCCCCACAGCCCCTGACAGTAAAACCCTCCCAGTTTTGCCCAATACACCTCCTTTTCCCAAACTCTGCCAGTTTTCCCCAATTTACTTCTTATTTGTCCCTGCCCATCTCTTGCAGTGCACTGCTGGCTTGTGTCTCTAGGTTCTCTCAGGATTTACTCGTGAGCAACACTACTTTTGAAGTATTGGTGGTTGTCTTGTATGAGCTACATACTGGAAAAGTGTAGGGATTTTTCCCCATTACACCATTGTTCCTGGAATCACCTGATTAAACTACGACTTCATTTTTAATGTAAGCTCATAACTCTCGAGGTTTAAGAGGAAATCTTCAAAATGTAAATTGTAAAAAGTGAATTAAAAAAAATATTATGGGAATTATTTTTGCGTTTTAGCTTTTGGAGCCAGTTCATGACGTGTAAGCCCTAAGGGTTTGCACTGTCATGGAAGGAACTGCTTCTCTGCAAAATTATAATAACCTCTGTAACTCTCTTGTGTTACACAGAATCACACAGGATGGGTCAGGCTGGAAGGGACCACAGTGGCTCATCTGGTCCCACCTCCCTGCTCCAGCAGGGCCATCCCAGAGCACACAGCACAGGATTGTGTCCAGATGGGTCTGGAATAGCTCCAGTGAGGAGACTCCACACCCTCTCTGGACAGGGCTCAGGCACTGCACAGGGAAGAAGTTCTGCCTCCTGTCCAGGTGGAACTTCCTGGGATCAGTCCCTGCCCGTTCCTCTGGTGCCATTGCTGGGCCCCCCGGAGCAGAGCCTGGGCCCTGCTCTGAGCCCTCCCTGCACACAGGGACACACAGGGATGAGGGCCCTTCTCAGCTATGTCTCCTCTGGAGTTGGGACAGCCCCAGCTCAGCCTATTCTTTTAAGAGAGATGTTTACATCCCTACCAAATATGACAGTTTACGTTTCAGCACATTTTTGTCTGCTTAGGTCACAGCCTACAGTACTCTACAAACTACTAGTCGAATCCATGCACAGTGATAATGGACATGCTGCAAAGCATGGTCTGCAGCAATAAAGAATAATCTGGATTTAAAAGAAAAATGCCACTAATGTTGCCCTTTATAGAGAGTATCACGGAAAATCAAATTTCTCAGAGTCTCTGAAAGTATCAGCTCTTAATTTTGAGTCCCTTCGGCAAGACATTTTTCTTTAGAAAAAACTAGCTCTGTGTTTTTCCCCATAACACTATCTTCACCTTCCTTTGGCAAATTCAAAACTGTCAAGCAGAACTCAGCTGCTCACTCATTTCAGCCCCTTAGTTTAATATCCTCAAGACAGCCAAACCTGTCATCTTCTAATGCTAAAATCTCCATACAGCAGAAACTGTTGACCAAGAAACTAATTTATATTCCAGGGGTGAACGTGGCTACACTTTAGGCTTCCTGGAAGTCTAGACCATGGAAATAGGTCTTTTACATCCATGTTATGCCCTCAAGGTTTTTGTCACAAGTTGAAGCCTTGACCATCCAAACAGTATAAACCTAAATTTTACATGCAGTGCGTAAGGTAGAAGGCACACACCAGGCTGTTTTCTACTGCTACTTCTTGCTGGATAAAAAACCACCACAGCTCAGCTTGGGGCCTCGCAGGAGGACATCAACAAGTCTTCATGAATAAACATAATGTTGTCATATTTTCCCTACTTTTACTGTGGGGATTATTATGACTATACCTGTGGAAACAACCTCTGGACAAGGCAGGTCTGTGTTCCTTTATTCTCTGCTTAAAGCCGGCTCAAAGGGTTGTTTACTTGTGATAGCCCCAGGGGTGTGGCAGCCTCACCTTGTGTTTCTCTTGGGTTCCTTGGCCTCAGCCTCCCAACGCCTTCGGATGGCAACACCACCCCTTCCTGCAGCTCTGAGGGGATATTTAGGAAGGCAGATGTGAAGGCATGGACAAGTGTGGCTGGGTCAGAATTCAGCTAAGCTGCTGCAAGGCCACTTGGGACAGAAGCAGCACATTCACCCACTGAGACAGACCTGTGTAGTTTGTTTGGATGTGAGAGGGAAGCCAGGCTTGAAGCTGAAGCCTGGAGCTGCATGCTGTGTGGAGAGACCACCTTGAAAGGTTGTGTATGAAAATGTAGGTGTTGAGGGCTAAATTTACCACTCCTGGTTCTTAAAATTGAGACATTTTATTTGACGTGGTTTAATAAATCTGTGTGTCCTCAGTCTGCCATGAACTGGCTTAAAATCAGTACAATTCTGAGGTATAAACCAGACCTAAAATAAAAAGTAAATAAAATTCTCAAGAGATTAGGTCTCTTCTTAGTCTTTAGTCAGAAATTATTTCCTCTGTGCAGTAGGTGTGGTCCATTACAGAACTACAGAGGAGCAGAAAAAGCTTTTCAAATATGAAGCATGAAAGGGTGGCCATACTGTCCTGAGTGTTACGTGCTGACAAACAGATCATTAGTTCCAGCTTCTGGAGTCAATTAAATATGGAAAATAATCTGTGTACTCATATAAAAAAAGAAACAGTAAGCAAGGGCATGCTTTGGAAACTTTGGGAAGTTGAAGTCAGACTTGCAGTTTCTGAAGCCCTGATTCACAGTTCCTGAATGTGTGGGATTGCTGATGTGGTCAGAGATTTGACCTTGGAGCATGACAGACAAGTCATCTCTTGGCTCTCTGATGAGCCTTGTCTTGCTTGTGCTGCATTTTGGAAGCCCAGAAACTCCATGTTCCCAATGTATGGAGAGAGGAGATGTGTCCCCATTTTGTTAAATCTTTTTTTAACACCTCAAAAGCTATGCAAGCCCTGGTTTCTGCCTTACTTCTTCCTCACCACCCATCTTCCACATAGCCCTCGCAGCAACAGGCCCGTCTGTGCCTCGGCTGCAGATGTCACCTAGCCCTTCCATGTCCTTGCCAATGTCCAGGCTGTTCCCAAGCAGGAGTCATCAAAGGAAGCCTTTATTTCCAGGGGCGGTTAAAGTGACTAACCCAAGATCAAACAGTGGGTCAGTAGCAGAGGCAGGAACCGAAATCAGGTCTTCTGACTCAAGTTTCTCTTGGCTGTAGCCTCTGGGTTACACAGCAGAATTCATTTGTACTGTAAGTTTCAGCAGTTGCTGAGACAAAACTACATTTTCTTTCCCTGAGATACTGAATCTGTGTCATCCTGTTCTCTGCCCACTAGGAAGCAGCTTCTTAGCATTTGACTTTAAAAAGGGAAGGCAAGCAGGAGATGTTTCTAAGCAGTTGCACTCTTTTGATCGATGAGAGAGGTGAGCCAGAGTGTGTTCCAGTGACCTCCTGCTATATAAAAGCTTGGCCTGCCTGACAAGACTTCTGGCTGCTGAGTTGCTGTGAGTCACAGCCTTTACTGCTTGGGTTTGATGCGGATTTTTACACCAGGCACTGCAGAATTGAGGTGGCCTCTTAAATATTTGCATTGCTTGGCAAGCAAGGGTAACTGGGGGTGGATTCAGGAAGTTCTGGCAAGGGCAAGCACAGCTGGTGTTAAGGTCTTTGCAGGGCTCCTTTGTATGTGTGTGTGTGTGTGTGTGTGTGTGTGTGTGTAGGAAAACAGCAAGGCCCCTGGATTTTTTTCCATCCAGGGTTCCTGGGAAAGGATGAGTAATCTGGAGATTTCCTGTTACTTTTGGAGTGAGGAATATAAACACTTCGCCTTTTGGGGGAATCTTCTTGGACCTTCCACTATCCCAGTTTTTCCCCGAGCGGCACAGAAGCCTCCTCCCTGGACTGAGCTTTGTTTATGGCAGCAACATGAGCTGTGCCGTGCAAACACTGTGCTCTGCCCTTGTTTGCCTGGACAGGCCAGGATCCGATCGGTACAATTCCTATTGCCTGCTTGAGTCTGCTTCAGGAACCAAACTCCACGTAGGGCACGGGTACCTGTGGTCGAGCTGTGCCTGGCCTGGGATGCTGGGAGTGTTTCCTTTTCATGTCTGAGAGCATCAGCCCTGCCAGGGAGGGCCTGTGTGGCCACAGAGTGTTTGCATGGCACCTACCATGGCTGGGGTCAGGTTCATGACTGAGTCAGCTGGGTGCTGCTGCCGTGCAAATGAGTAAATAGAAATGACAGAAGAAATGTGGGGGTTTCCTGTTGGCAGAGGTAGAAAGCAGTGAGGTACCTCAACTCTGAATTATTACTATTTATTATTTCAATTGCAATACTCCCTGCAGGCTGCCTTCAGGGACAAGGGCTCTGTTGTGCAAGGTACGTGCACGCAGCAAAGGCAGAGCCATTCCCCACCCTGAAAAAGGGTGTTCTCCAACTGAGGCAAGTTGTTTGAGCCCTTTGAGAGCAGGGATTCGGGGGCTGGAGTGTAAAGCAAGGGGTGCTGCCTCAGCCAAGAGCCATACAGAGGCAGTTTGGGCATCAGGTGTATGTCCAAACACCTGCTGCTATTATTTCTATATTCTTGTCACCACTATTTGGCCACGACTTTCTGTAACTGGTATTTCTTGATGTGTGCTTAGCCATTTCATGTTCTAAGTGCTTTACAAATATTATGTAATTAGGAAAATAACCCTCTATTTGTGCAGGCAATTGGACAACCACATGTTCAAAATTCAGCCTTGAGAAATGCAGCCTTGACTGAAATTTCCTTATCTGCTCCTAACTCTCCCAGCTGCTCTTCCCAAAATGGTTTTTCATCCCTGCAACCTCAAAACTGACTGTGAGGACAGTAATAAAATGAATACAGCCTGGGCAGATAAACTGCTCTCCTCTGCAGTGTAAAATGTAAGGCTGGTAAAAGAAAGTAAGGGCTGGTAGGGAGTACATGTTTTGGATTCCAGTGTTGGTTCATTTGCTAAATATGTTGGCTTTTAGTGGAGGAAAATCAGTGCAAAACAAACAGCCGCATCCCCCAGTGCCTGATCTCCAGCTGCTGCGATAGAACCATGGGCTCAGGAACAGCCCACTTGCCTCCCTTTCTCACAAGCTTTGGGGTTGGGGCTGGGGAAGGGTTTATCCCCATGACTGCCTGTACAAACTGTGAGCCATTGACACAAAGCTGAAGAATTTTCTCCCTACCAAAATCCAGGGTATTTTTGTTTAGTTTTCCGTTTATGTTTTTTCTCTTCTCCTCTCCCTCAAAGGTTAAATGGTTCCCACAGGGTGCAAGAAAGGGTTATTGAAAGCAGCAGGTCCACTTTTGAATATTGCACTTCTGGTAAATCTCTGATCCAGCATCTAGTGGTTAACCACTGATACAGGAAATGACATTTAACGTTTTATCACTCAGCCAGAAATGGAAGAACAAGGCAAGTCTGTATGTGGTGAAGATGGATCATTGCCTACTACCTACCCCTTAAAGGCATATCATGCCATTTAAAAGGAAATGTTTCTCAAGCAGGGACTTTTTCCCCCTCTTTGTGTACCGTTCTGCTTAAGGCAGACTAAAAACCTGAAAACAAATCGCCTTCTTTCCCCCCTCCCCCCCGCCGAGGTTTTGCCTGCTAAAATAGGGGTTGTGGCCTTATAAACAACTTAAATCCTCTTTCCTGCTCTTTTGTATCTTTTGGAAGTGTATCCCAGGCCCTGGAGGAAGCTGGGGGGAAGCGGGGTGGGCGAGTAACCGGTGATGGAAAATTCGTGTTTCAGTAGGTGGCACTCGCTGCCCTGACTCAGGGCTCAGCTCTCCTGGGCATGATGTACTGCTGCCTTTAGTCCAGGCAGTCCTGAGCAAATGTGCTAAAGTGGCAAAGGAAGAAAACAGTTTAAAAAAAAAATCAGAAAACAGGGCTGGAACTTCAGCAGTGATAAATTGCTGTGGGTTATTGATTTATTTATTTATTGTGGGTTATTGATGTAGCTGCATTGGTTTACAGCAGCAAGCACCTGCCTGTTGTCACCCCAGCAGCCGTGCTTTCTGTGGGAGATGTTAAAACTTGGTCTGATTGCCGACTGCATATTCAGGAAGCAAGCAAACAAGCTAAGAAATTCAATGGTTATGTACAGTTAAATTCAAAAGGCTGTCAGATCTGCCTGTATAAATTCTAACAGTTTCAGATGTTTTCATCATACATGCTGGAGTGAAAAAAAAGAACCAACAAAAAGATGCAGCACGGCACTTTCTTCGTGCAAATAAGATACATGGGCAAACACTGATTTTTCAGCTGTTCCAGAGGCCATTTTCACCTAATGATGTAGTGTGAGATGTTTTCCAAAGAGTGAACTTCACAGATTGCCAAAACTTTCCTGGGAGTGAGCACAGAAATGCATTAGAAAGCAACATATATGGTACACCAGCCCTCCTGATCTGTAGAGCTGCATAACATGATTTTCATGAGCCCAAGAACCACAAGAAGCAAAGCAGAGGCCTCCATGAGGAGTTCAAAGGCTACAGATGAGGGCAGCTCTCCAGAAGTCCTGCTGTTCTCTGGCTTGGCTGGAAGTGAAGCTGGATGATGGGGTGAGCACTCAAATGCTGGAAAGCTGGCTTGCTCAGTCCTGCAGCAAGGATCTTGGATCCCATCATCCAGAACCTACCAGCACAGCCCTCCTGTAGCTGAAACACTGGCTCGCTCAAAGTGTTTGAAAGCCATTCTTGCAGCACCACACTGGTAGCTCAGGCAGAGAAAATCAAAATGTGTATGACATAGAGACAAGCTCATATTTGTGTTCAGGTGGGTCTGGTGTGCAGAGGAAATGGGGAGTAAGGATCTGCAGTTAAACCGTCAGTCGGTATCAAAAATGGGGGGAGTGAAGTTGTAGTTCTCAGGACACTCACTGTTCACTTAGAGTGTCCATTCTTCAGCATCCTGCTTATTTTTTCTGTTGTGGAAACCTGCTTAATACAGAATGCAAAGTGAGGAACCTGTGGAAGCTGCTTGGAGCATGTGGATAAGGGCTCTGCAGAAGCACACATGCACCATCCACAGAGTGAAGATGCACACGCGTGAAACCAGATTCTCAGCCCTTAAGGCTGCATATTTTTGAAACTGTTATGATGTATTTTGTGCAGCTGAAAGCCCACCATGCTCAGGCATCCTGGTCTCTGTAGAAAACTCTCTTCTCTCTAGCCTTGCAAAGCAGTAGGACACTGGTCCTGCCAGAAGGTCTGCAGAGACTTGAGCAGGTCTTTGACCCTTCTGAATGTTTGCCAGCAAACAGTGACTGTCAGGATCAGAGCCTTGAGCTACACCTTGGGAAGTGCTAGTGTTTATCTCTGCACTTGATTGCACCCAATTACTTGCTAGGAACATGTTCTTTGAAGAAAGATCTGGAGCTGGATCCTTCTCTCATTGTGACTCTGCCAGCTGCCGTCCCCAAAGCTATTTTTAATCAGACAAGCTTCTCCATCCCTGCCAAAAAAACCTCGTAACAATTAATAGCAATAAAATGAAGGCAGCCTGGATAAATGAATTGTGCTGGCTCTATAAATCAGCAGCGAAGGCAGCTCAGGAAGATCAGTGCTGCATTGTTAATGTGCTGTCTTCCATTTTGGTGTAGCCTTGGTCTCCTGGTCCACACTTGGTTGTGCTGCTGGTCTCCACGCTGCCTGTCGCAGGTAGGCTGGCAGATGGGCACCAGCACCTCCGCACAGCGGGCTGCTTTGATTTGCCTTGCTGTGGATGTGAGGAGGGTATGAATGATCCCCTTTACGTGCCAGCCGTGTTGCACGACAGTTCATTAATTCTGATGACACAGAGCTGCACCCAAGGCAGGCTCGGTGGCTGGGTTAACTCCCAGCCCTGTCATGTCACAGCCTCTGGTGTGATAATTTGCCTGCAGGCACGTGTGTCCCTGTGCTGTGATCCTGTCAGAAGCTAGGCTGTGTTGGGCTGGATCAGAGCGTGGACAGGAGACCTCCAAGGACAGGCTGCCACTGAAGCCACTGCAGTGATGCCATTAAGCAGGAGGTGGTACTGGGTGTTGTGCCAGCAGACCCCATGCCATGCTGCACTGGGGCTGGAGGCCTGCTTGCCTGGGTGCAATCTGTTGTTGCTTTAACCACATGTTAACAAAACATTTCCCGGCAGTTTTCTTTAGAAAACAAAAGGAAAAAAAAAAAGGAAAAAAACCCAAAAACCATAGGGGCACAAGTCCAAAGGTGCTGTCCTGCCCAAGTCCCAGGCTGGGTGTCTGTATTTGGTTTGCTTCTTTCTGCTGGACAAGGTATTTCTCCTCAACCCTGGCTCCAAACTGTTGATAATACTGCTCTTCAGCTGTTATTTCGTACTCCTGGAGGCCTTCTCTGGTGAGGAGTTGGACAGTTTTAAGGGTTCTAGAAGGAAAGATAAATAGGAAATTGAAAAAGAAGAGTGAAAGAGAAAAAGTAAATAAGCAAACAACCCCCACTACCTCCAGCATAAAACCTGTCCCCCAGAGGAGTGTGACTGCTTCACATGACTGCAAGGATAGCTTTCCCAGGCCCTGTGGGATGGCACATTCATCTCCTGGGGAGAAAACTGAAGCTGCTCCATCAACTCCTCAGCCAGCAAGGGCACTGCAGAGATCACTGAGAAGAAAAGAATGTGAAAGCAGGGACAACAGGAGAGCAGCCTGAGGAGGGCCCTGATAGTCGTGGGGAAAGAGAAGAAGAAAGCTGGCTCCTGTTTCTCTTGCCTATTAATCTCACATCCTTAGGATTCATTTCTAAAGTGTGCCTGTGAAACAGAACTGAAAGTGGTGTCATTTCTGAAATTGCTGCTGGCAGTAGCCGTCTCCCTTTAAAAACCTGTTGGGCTCACCATGAGGAAGCACATGGAGAGAGCCTCTCACAAGCTCAGTCTCCCCGGGCTCTGAGACTTGCACAACAGAAGGGAATGCACATGTTTTACACAGAAACTTTCTTTTCCACAAAAAAAACCCCCAACAAAACAAAAACCCCAAACCCCCTCAACATTCTTTGTGCTTCTTTCTGAAGAATAATTGCCAAGGCGATGTTCAAAGGACCCTGGGAGGTGATAAAGGTGAGGTGAGTGGCAAGCTATGAGTAACAGTGCTCATCAGATAGGCCACTGCAAGGCAAAGCAGCAAAAATTCCTCAGTGCCTGCCAGCTAGGGAAGCAGCTAACTCTGAAACTGTGTACTCAGAAAACTCTTACTTTGCTCACCTACCCAGGGTTTCTTATTGTCATCTATGACACAAGTACAGATCTATTTCGGGCAGTGGTTTTAACAAAAATGGGTGAATATCCAGATATTTCCCACTGGAAGTGTGTTGCTGTGAACACTAAAATTGAGCTGCTTCTCCAGGGCCACTCTGAAACTACCCATGGACCTTTCCCAGCCTCTGCCAGACAGCAGCCACTGAGGTGGGGTTTTAAGGCCAGAGACCTAGTGTCATAATTATCGAGGCATGGTCTCTACAAGTTAAGGTGCTGAGCACAAAGACGTACCAAACTGGCCAAGTCCTCAGCTTATATGTGCCAGATCAGTTTGTATTGGTAAGCTGGTGCTCCAGAAAGGCAGAAATGGATATACAATTTCCTTCCCTGATTTGCAGTTCCTTCCCTGGATATGCAATATCTCCTTCACCGAACACTTTGATAGTTGGTGTCATCTGTTGGCAGAGGTGCTGAGAAGACCTCAAAATACTAATCCCAAAAGGAAGGTGACATGACCAAGGTTGTCTATATGTTTCAAGAGATGAAAATGGGGGGTTTTTGTGAGAGTGGTGGAAGGCAAGCTGCTCTGATTTTGCCTCAGGTGCTTTGCACAACGGTGCTGCAGCAAGCTCTGCACCCATATCCAGATGCTGTTGAAGTCACTGTGCAGGCTCTGTGCAGCCACGCGTCACCTCTCCTTTGGAGAGTCTCAGTTCCTGCCATCATGTGAGGAATTCACACCGATTCCATTCAAATTAGCCCCAGATGGTCATCTCAGCCCTGAGGTCAAGGCCAGCCTGCAGCACCAGGCCTGAGAGCATGGTGGTCTCGCAACAGGCTGGTGTGGAGCGAGTGTGTAAGCACAGAGCACAAGGTTCAGGGACAAAGTCAGGCTGACTTACCATGTTCTGCAGGGAACACCCAAGCTTTATTCCTAAACTTGGTGTTGTAAATTTATGGGAATGAGCTCTACCAACATGAGTGTCCTTATGCTGTTGGAACTAGTGATGGTGGTGGCTTTCCACTGTGAAACAGAATAAGCAGGATTCCAGTGAAATCCATGGGTGATCTTATGGTTGTGGTGTATTCACTTAAACACTTCATGAGCCCTTTAGTGGTGGTTTGAATTTTAGAAAACAAGCAGAGCAGTAGAGAAGGAATACAGGTAGATCTTAGAGATGAGCATTGTGTGTTGTGCAAATGTAGTCTTCCACTGCAGATATCTAAGTGTTCTGATGGTTTGTGTAATTACACTTTTAATTTTATTTTTAATAAAAGTGAAAAACACATCAGTGCTGCACTGGGAAAGACTGTGAACACCCTTATAAACAGGAAAGTGATATGAAGCAATTCAAGAGAGATTAAAGAATGTCTGGAAAACAACAATACAAGTTCCAACTTGGAAAAATGCAAACTGGAGAAAAACAACTTGAAACTCAAATATGCAGCAGGAATAAATTGTGTTGAGGAGATCTAGGAATGATAGCAGCTAGCTGATTGGAAGTGGTATTTCTTAAGCTGCAGAAGTGGGCAATGCGTGGGAAGGCACCCTCTTACATGTGGGAAGGCAGAGCATGTGGAATATTGCCCTGAGTCCTGTGTACTGCACTTCTAGACAGACAGAGGCATGCTGGAGGAGATTCAAGAACAGCAACCAAAAAACAGGGGGGAGGTTGTCTGTGAATACGCCATCCTTAAATTTTCCTCCATGAAGTAGTCAGGAGATGACAAAGAGGGAATGCGGTAACTGTCGCCAGCGTTAGAAAAAAGTAAATGCTAAACAGATTTACTTAAGGATGTATGCAGGGGGATAATGAGGAGTAATGGGAGTGCTCCTATAAAAGGAACATTGAACTGAATCTCAGGAATCTCCTCGATGGAGAGATGTGCAATGCCTTGCAAGGAAGTGGTGGAAACTTCATCCCTTGGGGACATCTAACACTTGACCACACAAAGCACTAGGAAGTTTATTAGAGGAAATGACTGCATTGGATAGGCAGGGGAAGTATGATACAAAAGATCACTTTCAATTTATCTCAATGTATGATATGAATGGGAAAATATGGACCAGGATGTTTGTGATTTCCACATTCAACAGTCTTGAGCTGCCTTTCATTTATAGTAATGAGAGACCAATTTATTCCCAGGTTCCTCTTTTTTCCACTCTACCAACTGTTCCTTTCCTAATTTGTGCTGTGAAGCCATAACCTTAGAGCACAGAGGATTGGGAGGCTTTTTCTCCGAATAAGCAATAGTTTTGTCGTAAAATCTCATTTTCTGTGTGGATAATGCCAAAACACAGGGCAGAAGGTAGTCATGTTGAATTCGTGGATGTCACCTCAGTGTGATGCTCCTTCTAGACTTCACTGGGAAGCAGCTCAATGTTCTTCATGGAGGCATGTGGCTTTTATAAGTTCCCATGTGGGTTGTAGGAGCCACTTGCATTTGCCATTAAAATTGGCTGCCAGAATGTGAATTGCCCTGGTTGTTTTATTGGAATGCTTAAAAGCCCTGCTATCCCTACAAAAAGACAAACAGAAAGTCATACACGCAACAAAAAAGAGTTTACAGCCACAACATTTTGCAAAGCACACACCTCCCATCTTTGGAAGTGCTTCCCCATCTCGCGGAGCGCACAGCAAGCACCGCGTTCCTGTAGGCTCCGAAGGCTTTCAGTGTTGCCTGGGTATTCGGAGATCAGGTGGTCAAGCTGTAGCTTCGGGGCAATAGGAGCTAACCCAGGGAGAGTGGAAAAAGAGATAGAAATGTGCATCTGGACGTGCTGCAAACCCAGCCTCGAGCAGCTCCTCCAGAGGTGTCCCTTCGCTGCAGCACTGGGTTAACCCTGTGCTCATTAGCCTTGACAGTCTCTCTTGACAGCGTGCCCTCTCTATAATCTAAAGCTGGGCTTGGGAGATAAGGGCTTTGTGTACTGGTTATAAACAGTGAGGCTGGAGTGGAAATTCACAGGGCTGGAAGTCAGAGAGCAGCTCTGCAGCTACATCGAGAAAGCCTCAGAAAGGGTGAGGGCTCCTTCTCTCCGCACATTCAAAGCAGCTTCTCCTCCAGTCTCTCACAGGACGTTTGTTTGTGCTTTGTGTTCTGCTCCCACCTACACAAGTCCTTGTGCTGAAAGGTTTTTCTTGTTTTATTCTGGAGTCACTTTGGATGCATTGTCCTCTCCCAAGTGCTTTGTACTTTCGACAAAGCAAGGTGCTTGTATAACATTGCTGAGGGGGAGGGAAAACAGCGATTGGAGGAAAACACTTACCTTGGGAAACTTTTAAGAATCTGGTTTTGTTTTGTGTCTCAGAGCAAAGGCTGATTGTCTCTTGAAATGTCCATAGTTCCATGGTATTTGTCTTCTTGCACCTCTTTGGCTCTTAATTGGTTTGGAAAATTCCCATGTTTATTCACTATGAGAGTACTGAGAGCCCTCCCACCACCATTCTTGCCCTGCATATTATCAGATCTCAGGGGAAAGCTGGACTTGGCAAGTTCTTCTTCATTAAAAGAAAGAGAAAAATCCAACACTTCTATGTGGGTGAAATGAACAGAGCTGCAAGTGGTTCTCAGTAAAGGATAGGTGTGGATTTGGTAAGAGAATATTGTCTAATAGCCTTGGAAGTCAACTAAAGATACAGCAGTAAGAATAAAGACATCAGCTGTGAAAGGATACACAGCCTTTGAGCTTCCTACCCTCCTGTCCTCCAGCTTTTGTGTTGTCCCAGACTAATATTCCTTTTCACTCACCCACCTTCTTGGTGGTTTTCAGTGGGCTCGTCAAGGCAAACAAGGTGAAAAACATGGGAAGCTAAAGAATAGGTTTCTAACCAATATCCTGTTTAGAGCAGTATTTTATGACCCTGAAGCGGATGCGGCATCTTACTCCGTTCATCTCTGTCCTCAGTGAGCACATACTAAGTGTTACAAGAGCAGCTGTAGCCCAGGACCTGGTGGGGACATAGGAAATCAAGCAGGGGAAATATCAGAGGTGTACCCAGGTCTACAGATGGTCTTTGTAGGTCCCCAGAGTGAGGAATTAAAATAGCAAGCTGTTCATCTTGGATTCAGCGTTCTTACTGGACTCCAGCTTCCAAACTGTTTTCCATTCCTGGAGTTTCTCTCAAATCCAGCATCTCCTTGTCTGTCTGCCAACTCAGTTAAAATCTCGACATGGGACCTTGGTACGGCCACCCTTCCTTCACTTCTACTGAAGCATCCTGGGTGTCTGCAACACTGATCCTCTCAAGTCTCCTAAACAACAACCTCTTTTTTGGCTTCTTGCTCTGACCACTACATTGCTCATCTCTTTGCTTCCTTTTGCTACAGGACTCCTCCCCACTTTTGCTGGCCCTACCCTTTTTGTCAAACAGATGTATCCCCCACGGGACTTTTGCGAAGGTGACCTGGCTGTCACACCCCAAAACCCCATTCTGGCTGGGACACATTCCTCCCAGGTGTCTGAAAAAACATTTTCCTCTCCTTTGGATCTCTGAAAAGCTGTCACTCCCCACACTCCACTGGCACCTACCAGGTATGTCAGGAGCTGAGGCTGCCTGGTCAGTGCCAAATAGCGTCCTTGTGTTATTGATACTTTGTCCTTCCCCCTCTCCTTCACATGAACCTAAACAAAAGTGAGATTGTGCAGAGGATATTCATGTGACTTCATTAATTTCAGGCTACTAAATTAGGTGGAGTCAGCTAGGTTCCCTACAGAGTCAATAAAGTAAGACAACATTTAATAAACCTCCTAAGTTGTCCTACCCTTCTCCACCAATTGCATAAGGAGCTTATTTATCCAACTTAGGTAATAAAAATAGCCCCCTGAGGATAATAATAAAAATATTCCCCTTCTTCTCTATGCCCAGCTCCTTGTCTGAAAAAGAAGGTGCAAGGGAATTATGTGTGTAGCAAAGAAAGGCAGCCATAGGGAGCAAGGACAGAAACTGAGGGGAGATGAGGATGAGAGACTGGGGTGATGTGAAAGGAAGAACAGGAGATGAGATGAGGTAGTTGAAAGGATCCTCAGGAACAAATAAACTTAAGAGGTGGAAGTGGAGGAAAGATAACTGCAGAAGAGACACTGAAGGGAAAGAGAAGAGAGCAGCAGGAGGCAATATGATGCTTATCAGAGAAGTGTTTGTGAGTGGGCAGGCAGGGAGCATCCACCAGGAAGGAAAGATACATTTGAAGTGATACCAAATGTGAGTCTGGGGTAGAAGGGCCAGCTGTGATACTAAAAAGCCTGAGAAAGGAAGGAAAGGGGAAGGGGAAGGGGAAGGGGAAGGGGAAGGGGAAGGGGAAGGGGAAGGGGAAGGGGAAGGGGAATGAAAGATAGTAAGTTCAGGAAACAAATGCTGACAAACTTTTAAGGAATGACACTGTGCCAGAGGAAGGTTTGGTTGAACCCAATGACGGAAATGGTCAGACAGGGAAAAAACCCCAACAAAACAGCAGTAAGTGGAGGACAAATGAACAGAGGAAAGGCACTAAAAGGAGAGTAGGCACAGAGACCAAGGGTCTTGGCTTGCTGTCTTGGAGTCTTTCCAGGGACTTTAGTGGGAGCAGATTTGGGCCAGGAGCATTTGAAATGACTGTTACACAGACTTTAGCCAGAACTCATTCTCATAACTCCTATGTAAAAATTATGTATGCTCAAAGCTTTTGTGGATCTGTATGTATGCAGCCCCAACCCTGCCAATCCCTGCACTGTAAAATCCTAGATGATTGCTGCACCCCCTGGGGACTGAATAGGATTTGAGCTCTCCAAGTATGTAAACACTCACTGTTTGGGTTGCACCTTGCCACTGCAAATAGAACTACTGACCTACAAAGTACAGCAGCTTAACTCTCTGTAAAACAGATACAGATCAAGGTGTCACAGAGGTGGACCCAAGACTGCTCAGTGTCCATGTGAAGCAGCAGTTTCCAGCTGGAATGGTACCCATACTTTCTCAGTGAATTTCTGATCTGTGATTTTGGAAGGCTGTTCCCTGCCAGACTGTTTTTGCCCTTTCTTTCCTTCATCCCCTTTCCTCCTAAGGAATGACCATGGTGCCTCTGAAAGTAAACAAAGCACAGGACAGGTTTGGCAGGACCTTTCAAGAGGAAAATATTCCCTCTCCATCTGAGTGGTTATGAATAATGATCTCCGTAGCACATTTAGTTCAGACTTCAAAGCCTTTGTCACTGAGGTTGTGTCAAAGTTGATTTGAAACACAGACTGACAAAATGAAAGCACTCACAGGAAATACAATTCTTGCCCAGAACAGATTGTCAGAGTACCTGTGGCCACCTGGATTAAGCTACTTTTATAAATTATTCGATTTCTCTGCTCAACACTCCCTACTGGCTTTCTGTCCGTCATTGTTCTTCCACAGGGAAGTGTGGCTTTTAATGCTGCCTTAGAGAAAGACAAAGGGTGCAAATCTGCCGAGCACCTTCAGAAATGGTCCCTCGGCAGCATCATCAGCACCTGGCACTGCTGCCCCGGGCACTGCGGTCCCAGTGTGATGACTTTTCCACAGGCTGCAGTAATTTGCCTGCTATCGAGCTGTGTTTGATGAAGATCAGAGCTGAAAACAAGGCTAGATGAAATCTGCTTGGCTAATTTATGCACCTCACCCTCTGTAAGCACTCAGCCTCTTGCCCTTTGCCCTCCTCCTAAGAGAGCACTTGCTGAACCGAGATGTATCAGCCTGCTCTGATGCCAGGGAGATGAACATGGAGCAAAAAGCACATGAATGCAGCCACCCAGCAGCCCTGTCACAGCTGGATGGAGCCCAGTCACCGTCAGGCTGTTAGCATGTTATGCTCCCTGGGCATGACATTGCCCTTTCCAAGCTCTGGCAATGTGTGCTCCTCCAAGCCAAACAGACACGCCTTCATCCACTTGAAAAAAGCCCTCCAAAAGGCAAAACTCCACAGGTAGACACTGCAGACAGTCGGTGCAGAATGTTCTGGAGTCCATCTTGCTGACAGAAAAGCAGGAAGTGCTTTTTTTCCCCTTCTCTTGACCACAGATTGATGGCACCTTGTCTGCATTTACCTCCTTTTGCTGCGGCTTTCTGGCAGTGATAACTCCAGGGCTGCTGAGCATGGATGGTCAGTACCTACCCATGGACAGAATGGGTTCTTGTTCAAATTCTGTGTGTGCTCTTTGGTGAGACCTCCGGGTGTCTGCTCTAAACTGAGTGCTTTTGTGCTTACGTATGTGTATGCACATGTAGGTGGCTTGTTATGGCTGTGAAGCCATTTTAGTACCTCTAGGCTCTAGAAGAAATGGCCCAAATCAGGCTGATTAAAAAAACCCCAAAAACAAAGAGAGAAGACAACAGAATAAATTTTCTCTCCACAATCGTAAGAGGGGCTTTGCGGGATTTTTGTAGAGGTAGAAATTGGGTTGAATTCTGTCAGGAGCTGCTGAGGCTGAAATTTGCTTTTGGCTCAGAGGCCACCTGAGATGAGAGGTGCAGACCCAGATTCTGAAAAAATGCACGTGCCTCTGCTTTTGGATGCCAGCAACCTGTTTTTGCAGAGGCACTGAGTTGTTTTTTTGATCTCAGTAGGAGTTCTGGGTGCGTTAATGCTCATGCAAATCAGGCTGCGGGTATCTAAAGTCGGGCAGCCAAAAGCACAGGCGCCCCAAATTTGCAGGCTGCTTATTACATAATCACAGCTCAAAAACCTCTCTGCATTCAATTTTCCCATGCTGTGACTCTAAAATGTTCCTCAAACGGACCCTGGGACAAGAGTTAAGCCTTCATTTAGCTGGAGAAAAAGGATCCCTGTCAGTGACAGCCATGCTTACCGTATTACAGGCAAATGAGTATCAAAAGATCTAAAGTTGTCTTCTGATTGTCCTTGCCCATCCCATGTCCCTGGATATATTGAGGAGTAAACTCTCTGTGGTCCTGGTTGTGCACACCAAAAACAGTAGTCTTGAAGACGTGCTATGAGCTGTTCTTAGTGTTTGCAACACCCAGTAGGGAGGTGGTCATGGTTTTGCTCAGTGGCTAAGGTGAATGTTTTTGGGAGAAGTGCTGGTTCAAGGCAAAGAAGATCAGGATTTTTTTCCCCTAGAAAAATAAAAAAAGGAAGCCAAGCATTTCTTACCATCATGAAATGCCATACATGATCCAGAGTGATATAGTCTGCTTCTTATTTCTGTTAATTAATATCTTCCTTCTAGAAATTTAGGTCAATCTTTAAATGAAAATTTCCATCCTGAAGTGAAAAAGCAAGAGGTTTCCATTTGACATTTCTGGAACAAATAATTTTCAGGGGTGCCAGACTAAACTTTTTCAATGCTACATTTTTTTTTCCTGCTTGTTTTCAGCTGGAACTCTTTGCTTCACTTGACCTGAACTTGCAGTTCTCAACAGTCCATCTGAAATGGCTTTTTCCCAGAAAATACACTATTCACAAAAATAGCTCATCCAGCTGAACCCAGGCAGAGCATTTTAGTCTCATCTGGTTGGTTACTGATTTGTAAACTGGCCAGCAGCCTGTTGCCTGGTAGCCAAGTTGTCAAATTGTTCTTTATTTCTGCTGAATGAACTTCTAGGAACTCCAGTGAGTAAGCAAGGCCCTGTTTCATTAGGCAGCATACATCCATGTAAAGCCAAGCTCACCCGTGCTGCAAGGAGCATGTTTCTACCAGGTAACGAAATCAGCTGGAACAAAAAGGTATTTGAGGGCTGCAAATAAACTAGAAGCTTCTGCTGAAAAGATAATCAAGAGAGCATGTGCCTTGTGCAAAGGCATTGAAAGCAACAGGAGCCTAAAGGTGAAAGACTGGGAGGTAACGTGAGCTACGTTTGGATGCTGGCTTGGGATTTTGTTCAGGGATAACAGACAGTGCGTGCTGGGGAGCTCCTGTGCAGCCCTCCAGCAGGAATCTCCTATCTGACTTCAAGGTGGTGTTTTTATTCTCCTCAACTTCCTCACTGGAAGCTTGGTGCCGGTGATAGAAAAGATTGGATGTCAAAATGAGGCCAATTAAATGACTTAAACTTTTACAGTTTCTTTTCTGTTGTGTGCCTGATGCAGAAAATAAAAGTGGGTATTGGTGGTCACGATGAGGAATTTTCAAGCAGATTTTTTTTATACAGGTTCAAGGGAGAGGGTTGGAAAGTTTGGGCATTGGACAGCCCAGCTGCTCCCTCAGGCCAGCCACGCTGCACTTGCAGGTACTGTAAGCAGCAGGGACCCAGGCAGCTCACCTGGGCTGCCCACGGGGTGGAAACCCACCTCTCACCCTCTGAGATGCCGCCAAGCCGAGGCACTGCTGCAACGCAGTCGTGTTGTGACAAAAACTCCTTTTTTTTCTGCTGGAATAGAGATCCGCGAGAAGTCTTCCATGGGGTTGCCGTTGGCCCCCAGGCAGGTTGGTGGGGAGAGCCCGGCTCTGCAGCGCACGCGGGGAAGGAGGGAGCGGACGGGCCTGTCCGGGCAGGCTGCGGGGGGAGAGTGCGGGGAGCACCTCAGCTGCACTGCTGTCCTCGCCCGCCCGCCGTGGAGCCCTGCCCGGACCCACAGCTCCGGAGCAGGGAGAGGAGCGTGGCATGGCACAGCTCCCTGGAAGCACCGTGTCCTGGGGGGCACCAGGCCAGGGAGGGGCTTGTCCCGCTCTGCTCTGCAGTGGGACAGCCTCACCTCGAATATTGTGTGAAGTTTTGGGTGCCACAATGTAAGAAAGTCATAAAGCCATTATACAGAGTCCAAAGGAGGGCAGAGGGATGGTGAAGGGCCTTGAGGGGAAGCCATGTGAGGAGCACTTGGCCTGTTCAGCTGGAGGAGACTGAGGGGAGACATCGCAGTTCCAGCTTCTCATGAGGGGAAGAGGAGGGGCAGGCACTGAGCTCTGCTCTCTGGGACCAGGGACAGGACCCAGGGAACGGCTGGAGCTGGGTCAGGGGAGGGTTAGGCTGGGTATCAGGAAAAGGTTCTTCCCCCAGAGGGTGCTGGGGCACTGAACAGGGAATGGTCACGGCCCCAAGGCTGCCAGAGCTCCAGGAGCGTTTGGACAACGCTCTCAGGGATGCACAGGGTGGGGTTGTTGGGGAGTCTGTGCAGGGCCAGGAGTTGGACTCGATGATCCTTGTGGGTCCCTCCCAACTCAGGATATTCCGTGATTCTGCTGGCCATGAGCAGGGGGACATTCCCCTTCCTCAGCCCTGCTCGGCTGCTGCTCTGCCCCAACTCCACAGTGGCTGCTAAAGGTGGGCACTGGAGAGGCAGTCCTGGGCATCGCAGTCCCTCATGGGCACATGGATTGTCCTCCAAAGACAGAGACTCACCCTGTACAGCGAGGACAAGGCTCCTGGGACAACGCCTGCCACTAAGAGTGGTTTCAGAGGTTGCAACACGGATCTGGGCTTTGAGGAAGCCGAGATTACCACGGCATGTCCTCCTCTGCCCTGTTGTGCTGTCGGTTTCCCCCCAGGCACTGTGTGAGAAAGTGAGAATGGATTTAATTGCCGTGGTGGCGCAACATCCAGATGTTTTGAATACTTCTGTAGATTCCTCCTTGTTTGTGATGTGGTTAAGGCTGCTGGCAGCAAGGTGGGGAGCATTTAATTTTGTGTCAGAGGAGAGAAAGTGATAACCGACTGTGATGGATTGGTGCCTGCTTCTTGCTGGGGCCACCGCTGCTGCCAGCAGTCCTGGGTGGGGGGGGTAAGGGCTGGAGATGCAGGGGACCCCAGAGAACCCTTGGCGAGGGGAACACGGCCTGGGGCAGGCACAGCAGCTTAGTGGTGAAGGCTGCTGGGCTCAGCCCTTGGCAGGGGGATGAAGGTGCACATGAGCAGCCAGCAAGGGCTTCTGCCCTGCTCTGCTCCACCTGATCACAGTCCTAGCTCTGGAACAAAGATCTCACACATATTTGATCCTGAACAAAATCTGACTCAGGTCAGCATACTGGATGCAATTTTCCTGGGGGATCCTGCATAAAGTGCTGGGGCTAAATGTTGCCTCTCTGGTGTGACCCCCAGCTGGACACAGCCAGTGCAGCCCCTCTCTTGTGGTCCCTGGCAGCCCACAGCCAGCCCACAGCCCCATGCAGTGGGGTTACTGACTCCAGTTGTGCCCCTCAAGAATGAAGTCCCAGCCCTGCAGTTCAGCTGCTGGTAACTGGAACTCCTGTGAAGTCCTGCTGTGTTGTGGACAGGGAGGCAGTGGGAGCAAGCGTGCAGGACACGTCCAAGCACTAACCAGCATTAAAAAGTGACTGCATGAAACTAAATGAAGCTGCTGTTTGAAATATTTGCTGCAACTGCTTGTGGAGGATTATGCGTTGTGCTTTGCTTTGTCTGGACTGTACATCCTAAGACACAGCTGAGATTGAAGCACCTCTTCTAGATGAGGATGTTGCTTTGGACAGGCACTGCCTGCACCTGCCTGAATGTCTAGATATAAACCATCACTTATTGCTCTCAGTCTGTCTGGTAAGTGCCAAGCACTGATCTTAGCTGGGCTCTCATGCTGATGATGGCTGCTGAGTTGGTGCTTCTGCATGCAGTGTTGGTAATGGATGTTCCAGTTCCCATCTGGGGTCAGGTGTTTAATGTCCATCTGGTTTCAATCATGCTGTGCCAGTTTATCACACAGAGTTATAGACCCCTGCTTCCTGGGAAGGTCCTTTGGGGAACAACACGCCATCATTGGCAGAAGCAGAAGTAGTTGCAGATCTAAGCTGTATTTTCTGCAATCCTTCTGCTGTGAGTGCGTGCAGCTGTAACTTTCAGAAAGCTCTTTCTCCTTTTATCTTTGTCTCTTTGATGGAATGAACAGCCCCTGAGCATCCTTTTGTCCCTTGCTAAGGCTGGGAGATCAGCTCTGCCTCTGTGACAGTAGCTATCCTGCAAGTAGAGTTCCTCACCTTATCAGCTGAACTGGTTCCCTGTAAGTGAGTCCATGCAGGAGGTGGGATTTTGTTTTGCTTGGTTTTAAAGAAGAAAAATGTTTGTGCATTTTATATATAGACTAAGGGCCCACACAAGGAAAAAGTTTCTAATTGTTCCTGATGCAATGTGTTTGGCAGTGAGAAAAAAATGTGGGTGGGGAATAAAACACCAGTTGCAATATCCTTCTTGCCTCCTTGTAGGGGGAGGGAAGAGAATGAAAGCAATTTGTCTTTGGCAGGCACTTGTTCTTTTCTGTAGGGCTCTTAAGTTGTTCACTATCAATGCAAGCAAAGATCTGCACACCTAGTGTCATACTTGTGTAAAGATGTAAAAAAAATCAAAGAGCTCACAGAGTTAAATTAAATTAATTAATGGCTCCTCACATGGTGCTAAATAACAAAACTGAGCCACCAAAATCCCCTCAGTGTCTTCGTTGGCCTTTACCAGGCAGCAAAGGACCAGAAGGGTTCAAGGTGAGGGGAAACGGCTCGGGGGCAGTCAGGGACATTAGGAAAGTACCTGCTGCCTCCATGAATAGAGCAACACCCACCTATCTTGCAACACCCATCCATCTTTCCCCAGCTCATCTTCACTGAGGCTGCGAAGATCAAAATACTGGTGGGAGCTGGCAAGTGAATATCCTGGGGATTTCAGAGTCTGGGAATTTCAGCAATCTTGTGTGGAGGTGGTTACTCCTATGGCCAACTCCTCATCCAAGATGAGAGGGCTGGCTTTTGGAGGGTGCTGGAAGTGTGTGTCACACTGCCAAGGAAGCAGCCAGGAGACTGTGCTGTGTTTTGGATAATCAGATATAACGTGTACTGAAGTGAACTCTCTCCAGTGGATTTTTATCTTGGAAAGGATGGGGCTTCTTTCTAAAGCCTACACACATGGTGGTCTTGACACAGGAGGCCACCAGTGGCAGACAACAGGATTGTTTGGAGATACATGGTGCTCCTGGGTGCTAAAGAGGCAGCACCAGTGAAAGACAGCAGGGTCTGGCTCTGGGAACTGGGGCGCCCCATATGAACCATGGGAGCACTGCTTGTCTGCCGTGTTCCTCTGCCCCGCTCTTGTTCCCCTACCCAGCCATGAACCCCCCAACAAAGGAGCAACAGACTCTTTTGAGACAAAACTGTTGGGTTTGTTGGTCACTCTCAGATGGCTGCACAGAGCATTTGGGGAGGTCATAATTGAAAAGTAGAAAATAAGTGGTGAGGGCTGCAGCTGAAAGCCTCAGAGAGCTGTGCACATATGAGCTCTTCTGAAGCATGTCAGCCAGCTCAGATAGCAGGACAGCCACGCTGTCTGACAGTGTGCAAAGACTATGCTGTGCCCCAGGAATTCAGTTTTCCAGCCTGGTTTGCTCGAAAGTGAAAACAGTTGTGGGTGTGTTGTTGGGTTAGATGTCAAAAAGCAAAAAAGGGAATGGCAGCGTGGAGTACCATGGGAAGCAGATGGCCACGGAGAGCTGGCCCAAGTGGGATCCAGCTGGGCTGTGGTTTCCTGCTCCTCTCCCCACTTTGGGATGCTTTTCCCACTATCCATCTTACAGCAGCACTGCTGCTTGTGTGGTTGGGCGGTGAGTTAGACTGAGGAGCTGAAAACCAGCTTCTTCTTTCTGCGCAGGTTATTTTCACAAGGTCAGTGTGCGTGGGGGCTGCCAAAGGGCTGGTGCTGGCACCAGGAGGGGTGTGGGAGTACATGGGAGGACCTGGGTGTACCAGACTAACATCTGAGCCTGCAGATGTGGCAGAGAGACTCCTTACTGTCAATTAGGGTGAGGCAGGTTGTGTTGGCTGCTCCCAAGGACATGTAACAGGAGCAGAAAGAGCTGGGGAGCTTGTTCTTTACTATGTTTTTATCCTTTTTTCCTCTTGTTAATCAGGTGGAGCTGTGTGTCCCCCTCATTTGTGCAGGTGCTCCTGGAAGCAGTGTATTGTCTCCTGCTGCTTTGTAACAACTACTCACGATTGCCCTTGGGCTGACACCTCTTCTTTCCCACACAGGCACATCCATTCCTGTAATTGGATAGATTTACCAATATGTTCTCAATTTGGTTACATGTTTAGATGCTGTTGATTTTCACAGAGGCAAAAGGCAGCCGACACACTCAGAGACAGTTCCTGTGTCCATGGCCTGTGGTTTTTATTAAATTTGTTTTATTTCAGCATCCATAAGATTTAAATTATAAGCAAATTGTTTGCCTGATTGGTCACATTAATACCACAGCTCTTGGTTTGGTGGAGGATAGGACCAGATGTCTCCTCTGAGATGTCCCCACTCCTGCAAAGCTGGGCTTAGCGACAGTTATAGCACAAAGCCTGTGAATTTTTTGTGTGGCTTCCTAGGGATGCTGGCAACACTGCAGTGAAACAGGAGATCAAAAGAGCAAAAGACAACAGGACATTTATTTTGTGGATTGGAAATTGCTCACTCATTGCATACAGACCACCTGTGGCTGCAACCCACAGGCGGCATCTGTCTTACATAAAAAGTATCAAGGTGGAAGAAGTAGGAGTGAACTAGATGCTTGTTTTCTGATTAGGACTGCTTAAATGGCTCTCGAAGAGGTGAATGAATTGATTTTCCCCTTTGCTTTTCTGGCAGTCAGCCTTGGGCTCTAACGAGCTTATTACAAATAGCCTTGTGCCCATCGCTAACAGGTGAACAAGAGCAGAATTTCTCTTCCCTTCCCCTTCCCCTCTGCAGCAGCAGCAGCAGCAGCTACAGCTGTTCAGCAAAGCCTCACAACACTTCTTTTTTTTCTGAAAAATAACTTCCCAACCCAAGACACAAGGCTTGGTTGACATTTCGTGGAGGAAGGATGGAAAAGGACAGAGCTGAAACACTTCCCTCTTCTGTAAACAAAAGCTGGGAGAAAAACAGTTGTTTTGAATTTAAAGAAAATGTTTTCATTTGGAAAACGAATAATTTCCTGAAAGACTTACGGCTGAATGAAAAATGTTTCCTTCTTTGTGAAATTCTCTCGGATAAACACTTACCCTTTTGCAATTGTCTCTCACACCCATAGCCGCGTTCTGTTGCTGGCTTTTCAGCAGAGACTGAGCGTCTCTCCCTCTGCCCCTTCCCATGCAAAATCCATGGGTTTTGTTGACTTCAGTGAAACCTGTAGGTTAATCAGTCCTTTAGGAAGTTGGACCATAGGTTCTTAAGTCTTGAGATGAGCTTGGCTTCGTTTTATGAAGTGAGTTCCTTTTTTTGTGCAACAGCCTTTTGCTGTGAAATTATTTCTGTTGAAACTCTTCCAATTGGGAAAGACATGACTTGACAACCCTGGATGCCTCAGTCCTTGAGAGGCCTTAGGTCTGAGGCTGATTTTGTGCTGTCAGTTCATCTGTGTTGGGGTTTGATGGGTGTCAGCACTGAATCCAGGTCTCTGCAAAGTACCATCAAAACAAATTGTTGTGTTTTTCATTCCAGGGTGGGAATTTTCTTGGTTGAGAAGGTTGCTGTGAGGGTTAAGTTTTACTTTTGTAGTAAACCCTCAGTTTTTCCTTGGTAGGATACTTTTTGTGGACACTGCTCAGATCTCTATGTTGCACAGATTTTGTACAGCCCTTATTTCCACTGGCTTTAGCAGAGCAAAGGTGTCGCTTCATGCATGAAATTGTTACTGTGGAATGGCAGATCTCTCTGGCGCATTTTCATCCTGTTCTGTGTAAGGTTGAGGACATTTCAGCGGTGAGTCAGATTATGTGAATTAACTACTCGGTGAAGTCCTGGCCATGTGAAATTTGTCTGTCCATTAATTATTCTTGCTTGCTGATTCCATGGAATTTTTAGGAGTGATCTGGGATATGAGTCAGGGAGGAAGAATCTGTGAGGCACCATGTTCCAAAGAACATTCACCAACACTAAGAATATTTTGAAAAGAAATAAAAAAAACAGGCAGCCTCTTTTGCTGATGTGTTTGTGACTGTATTTGCAGGCAATCTCCCCAGGGTCATTCCCAAGAGGAGAGAGAACCTCTCACCCTAGCCGGAGGGTTGGAAGAAGGATGGTTGTTGAGTTACCTGGGCTCTGATGGGACCAGAAAGACACCTCAATGTGTGTTCCTCCCTTTCCTTGTTCTGTTTCGCATCAGCCAGTTCCCAAAAGACTGATGTGCTCTCTGGAGCCTTTCCTGAAGGAAAGGGCCAGTCAGCACCCCAAGAAACAAGTGTGGATGTGTCCTGCAGCTCTCTGGGCCAGGAGCAGCCCCTCAAGGAAGCCACCGTGGAGCTTCAGTTCCTCCCTTGCGTTCTGCCTACTTAGCTGGAAAAAAGAGTAAGAGTTGCACTGACTGCAGTCAGTAAGGATCTCCATGTACAAGTGGGAATACCGTGGTTTACACAAGTTAGAGAAGTGTTGGGGTGCTTCCGACCACTTGGGGTCCGCCCGCTGTCCATCACGGCATGCCTTCCCAATGGGCTGACGACTCGGAGAGCGAGGACCAGTCCATGGGCGAGACCTGGTTCTGAGCCCGTACCACTTCTCCAGAAGGTTCTGATAAGTTCGGTTGTTCATAGGTTTGTTCTGTAAATTCCCTCCTCTGTAACCTGGCCATTGGTTCTGTGTCCTTGGGATCCTCCTCCAGGCTTACCCTCTATTAGTTGTTTGTTCTGTACCACCCCTGTTGAAAGGCTCTGTAACCCTGGCCCTCCTTGGCCATTTCTTCCCCTCTCCTTTCGGAGCAATAAACTCCTGGAAGGTTTCACGGATTGGTCCTCTCCCTTGCCTCTTTCGCCTCCGGGATTCCTGAGAGACTGAGACCTTCGGGTCCCCTCGCTTTGGGTGCCCTGCTGATACAGAGCCAGTGCTGCCCGTCCATGCAGCTGCCGAGACTCGACACTTTTCAGTGCCACTGCGGGAAAGGTCACTGTAGCCTCATAAGGCAGGACGAGTGCCCATGAGGCTGACCCGTCTCCCAGGGCAGTGACAGAGAAGCATAATGAAAGCTAATGGTTGGAAGCAGAATTAAGATGGAGTTAAATGGAAAGAAAGGGGCACATTTTAATGCAGCAGATGACTAACCTTTGGCACAGAGGAGGTGCAGGGCTTTGAATAGAGACCTGCTCAGATCCTGCAAGCACACATTGGCCAAGTGAAAGTTACTGACCTTGGCCCTTCCCTTGGTGAGGCACATGGTGAATACTTGCAGCTTTCCTCGTCCTGATCATCCAACTGACTCTTTGCTTGCCTCAGCTTTCATGCCACCCCTGCTTCTTTTCCTCACTGTCTTCTGACGGGTCATGCACTCACGTTTTTCCAGAGCCTGCTGGAAACAATACCTGCTTTGTTTGAGCTGTCTTCAGTTCCTTCCCTTTACCTTGTCAAACACCAGGAAGGGTTGACTTGGAAACTTTGTCCATTTAGCAGAACTTGGCTTCAAGTCAACAACCCCAGGCTAACAGTATTTATCAGGCAGTCAGAGATCAATTCTAATTCCTGAACAGTTATCATTCTTCCTGTTGTGGCTGTTCTCCAGCACTTTGAGATGCTGGGAAACTTTATGCAGAGGTGTTTGCAGGAGGCAGAGAGATTGATGTGTGCCTGCAGGTTTTACAACTGATCATATCGGCCATAATGACCTCTACTGTCTTATGGGAGGGCGCTGTGTTTTCCTTTTTTTCCCCTAAATGTTGGTTGTAGTTTGTGGCAGCCAGCTCAGAGCAGTCACACCAAGAGGGTGTGCCTGGTTTTAAATTGGTATCTCAGCCTGATTCCTGTGCTGGAACTGAGGATGGCGGAGATGCCCGCGCTTGCTTTTGTTGACAAATGGACAACACTGAAGAAAACAGGTGTACTGCTCCAATTCTCTGTAGCAATTGCCAGATTATTTCTTTCCCATTTGTATGTTTAGCCTGCCCCAGGCTGCCAGGAATCACAAGAAACAGGTGTCCTGCAGAGTGACAACCTAAGCCTTACCCTTCAGTGGACATCTATCCGGGGTGGACAGACAGTCAGTAAGTAGACTGGTTGCCCAAGTTATGATGACTAACCCTGGAAGGTGGTCATTAAGCACTGTTAGTGCAGTCCTTTTGAGCAGATGAGGGCTGTTACAGCAGGGATACAACAGTACTGCCACAGGGGAGGAGGAAAAAGGCTGCTTCATTCACTGGTGACATTGGCACTGTTGGAGCCAGCTCAGGATGAGCTGGTTGCTGAGTATCCACACTCTGTTCCCCTTTTTTCAAGGCAACAAGGTGAGGAAAGAACAGACTGGAGAGATGAAGGTGGGAAGACAGCCTCTTTTTCTGCTCTGGCTTCAAAATGGCATAAAATTTTTGAGCTGATTGGGCAAAACAGGTAGGGACACCTAGAATGAAGAAACTGATGTGATTTTGTTCACCATTGGCACAGTTCTGTCTTACATGTGCTGGAGTTCTGGCTGCCCTGGCATTGATTTCTTGGCACTTCATGTCCTTGCTTCTTTTGGAAGTGGGTCCTGGGAAGTTCCTCCTCCAGCATCACCTGGCTCTGTTTTGGGCTCTTAAGAGCTGCTCAGGTGGGTGAAATCTCGAACAAAGCTGCAAACCTTCCCCTCCTCCCTCCCCAGCCTCGGCCTTGCTGAGCGTGGCAGGATGGCACTGTGCAGTGGGACGTTTCTTCTGAAGCAGCTGAAGTTGCACCTTTCTGCTATCAGGTGGATATAATTTAGCTCAACTTCCAGTTCTGCATGATGAGAAGGGATTCTGCTGTCTGCAGCAGAACTGAGCAAGGTGTGCCTGGGGTGAACCCAGTGTAACCAGCCAATCCCTGGGTGCATGGGAATCCAGTATGGACAGACCTGGCATGTGGTAGATCCACCTGTTCCTGTGCTGTTGGAATACTTACACTGACACACCAATATTTTCTTTCAGCACGTTTGGTTTTGGGCTTCATGCTGTGGCAGTGCATCCTTTCTCTCCTCACATCTTTCCTAAGTGGTATGCACTGCTGTGCCTCTTCTGTCCCAAAGGATGTTCTCTGGACTCAAGACTAGTTCTTGAGCTGAGACTAATCCTCACTGGAGCAATAGCCAAAACCACTGAGAACTTCCTCCACTGTGCCTTCAACCTGCAGCATTTGCTATTGTTCAGAGTGTGGAGAAAGCTGTGCCAAGGTGTAGGATACATCTATTTCCTCTCCTAAAATTAAAGGAAAATGGCCTTAAGGGACCGAATTATGGAGGAACACACCTTTGTTTCCTTCTTGCTTGATGTCTTGGCTCAGAAAGGGGTTTGTTCACTGCTTACTCTTTGCCTTTGTGTTTTAAAAACACCAGTGAAAGGAAACAAAAAGTAAATATTGAGCAAGGAGCAGTTGAGTGCTCCTAGCTCACACATCAGCCAGATTGTCATGGGTCATCCTGAGCTGTAGATGGGATCCAAATATTTTAACCTGCAGTGAAGACATGGATCTGTTGAATGAACCCAGAGGAGGGCCACAAAGGTGATCAGAGGGCTGAAGCATCTCTCCTAAGAGGACAGGATGAGAGAGTTGGGGTTGTTCAGCCTGGAAGAGGCTCCAGGGAGACCTTAAAAAGGCTTGATGTATCTGAAGGAAGCCAACATTAAAGTTGAAAAGGAGCTTTTTACAAGGGCATAGAGGTGATAGGACAAGATGGAATGACTTCAGCAGAAGCAGCGTGGGTTTTTATTAGATACTAGGAAGAAATTCTTCCCTCTGAGGATGGTGAGACCTTGGCACAGGTTGCCTGGAGAAGCCATGGCTGCCCCATCCCTGGAAGTGTCCAAGGCCAGGGTGGACAGAGTTTGGAGCAACCTGGGATAGTGGAAGATGTTCCTGTCTATGGGAGGAGTGGAATGAGATGAGCTTTAAGGTCCCTTCCAACCCAAACCATTCAGTGATTCTTTGAGTTGCTCCCACCAGAGAGCACGAGCTGTGGGCTGTGTGCCGCTGACAGGACGTGTTTGTTTGTTTGCTGTGGCATTTGGTGGCACCTCTCTCGAGCAGGAATGTGTTTGTTTGTTTGCTGTGGTGTTGGTGGCACCTCTCTCAAGCAGGGATGTGTTTGTTTATTTGCCATGGCATTTGGTGGCACCTCGCTGGAGCAGGGATGAGTTTGTTTGTTTGTTTGCTGTGGCATTTAGTGGCACCTCTGGAGCAGGGATGTGTTTGTTTGTTTGCTGTGACATTTGGTGGCACCTCTGGAGCACGGATGTGTTTGGTGTGGCTTTTGGTGGCACCTCTGGAGCAGGGATGTTCAGAAACCCTCCAGAGGCCTCACACTGTCAAAAGTGCCAGGAACCCCACCGTGCAGGAGACAGGGACAGCAAGGAGCAGTTTGTGCCACCTCATCTTGCTCTCTCCTCACCTCCTGGTTAGGGATAACCACTTGAAAAACAGTCCTGCTATGCTGGAAGAGAGGGGCTGGGTTTCTAGACTGGTTTGAAAAGATGAATACTCTTCAAAACCTCTTGCTCTCACAGTCTTTGACCTGGCCTGTTTAGCAGGCTAAAAAAGATGCATCAGTCACCACAACAACTCATTTTTGGTTTTTCTTTTTTCTTCTGTGTCCTCTCCAAGAGAAGGAAGGAGAACCAGGTACACACATCCAGTCATTAGAAGAGTACTTGGCTCATCTCTCAGGACCGGCAGCAAAGTAAATATTTGAGGGGGAGCCTTAACTTTTCCGAACAACACTTCCCAAGGAAGATCAAGACACTGCTCATACATGTTTGGGCAGGGGGAGCCTGCAGGTTTCATTTCCTGATTGAAAACAGCTGCTATGTGCTAGACTCTTGGGTACCATGGCTCTTAACAAGAAATAACCTTGTAGCAATGATTGCACCAACAAATTTGGCATTCCTGCTTTTATATTAAATTTTTTTTATTGAGATGATGTAATTACAAGCATTTTAAAAATTATTTGCAACTCACTGGCCCTGAGAATAGGCTTGTTTTTGTTTTGTTACATTCATTTGATTCAGTCCCTTAGCCCCACACCTTAAAAAAACAAAAGCCATCATCAATAAAAACACTAGAATTTTATTTAAAAAAAAAAAGAAGACCTCAAACTCTGGATTCGCATACAGTTGCAGTCTGACAAAAGAAATCTGGAGAATGCATATGTGGAGTTTGAAATCTGGGGAGGATGGCAGCAACTTAGTGTTCACAGAAAGGGCCCCAGTAGTGTTCTCTGGATGGAGAGGCAGTCAACAGGTTTCAAACTTCAATCAAGAAAATATTCTGCTGTGGAACTGCAGCATGTCCTACATGACTGGCCTCTGGCTTGTTGAGGCTTGTAGCAAGCTGATGACAATGAAGGTCCCATTTAACCTTTGCTTAACCACTTAACCACTCAGAACCTTTGCTGGGTGCTGAGGTTGGCAAGGTTCTCTGGAGGTCATCTGGTCAAACCCCCTCTGGTCAGGCAGGGCCAGCCAGGCCCAGTTTCCCAGGACCGTGTCCAGGTGACTTTTGTGTATCTCCAAGGATGAAACGCTTTCTCCCTTTCCCCACTTGCTTTGGTGGCAAAGGCAGAAAGTTTGGCTGTTTTGCTGCTGGCAAATTCTACACTGGGAAATCAGAAACTGGAGGGGAAGGCAGGTGTCAGTGTTGGTGGAAAGACAGTGTTACCTTTGCTAGTCCTGGCAGGCAGTGACACATTCCTATAGCTCAGGATGTTAAAGCTGTCTTTGCACTCCCATGGATCTGCCACGTGGATGTGAGGTTGATGGGAATCTCCCTATTGCAGCTGCTCTAGCTTGCCACTACTTTTTTATTTTTAGTCATACCTGATAAACTCACTTCAAGACCCTAAGAGCAGTTCAAATCCTGCAGCTCCCAAAACAGGTCTCAAGCCTCTGCAGTTCTGGCAGCTCCAGTGTCACCCACACCATTCCCTTTGGCACCACAAGACCTGGCAGGAGACAAGAAGGGCCTCTGTGGGACTGGCCTGTTCCAAGGTCAAAGGCTATTTTCATTCCAACTAGCATCAGCCTTGAGAGAACTCCTTCTCTGTGGTTGTGATGAAGTTGTCTGAAGATGTCCTTTATGTGTGAACTGAGAAGAGTTTCCAACAGCCACAAACATTTTGTTTCCCCTTTGACTTAGATTCTGCAAGTGGAAGTGATTGCATTTTTTTTGTAAAGGTGAACATTTCTGCTATAAAGTTTCCCTACAGGACAACACATGTGATTTTTCCTGTCTTACCCAGTGCTGAGGATGGACTTTGTTTGGTAGATAATGGTGAGGAAATGGGAGGATTGTATTTGGTTCTCTGTATTTTGCAGTGTGCACCTTGGCCATGACAAAAAGCTGTGACTCATCAGAGCACTTTATACAGAAAGTCCCTATTGGTTGTTTTTTTGTGTCCCTCACCATCTTGCAACAGCAGGTGAAAGAAAATAATGCAGTTATGCAGTTGTCTAGACCACAGCAGTAAAGAGGATGAATCATTCTCTGCAAAAATTTAGTTTCTTTCTACCACTGGACACCCAAGGATACAGCTAGAGCCTTTCTTTACGTTGGTACTTCTGATCCCACTCCATCTGTCAAATTCACCACTTCACTCCAGGTCTGCAACTGGGTGCAACTTGGGTGCCCTTGAGCAGGCTGACAGAGTAACTCCTTGGGACCTTGGTCTCAAGGGACCTTAGGTTTCAGATCTGTGACTACTGAAGTCCCGCAGTGTCTCCCAATCTCACGCCTCATGGGTGCCAAGGACTACAGAGTCATGACAGAGACAGGTGACACATTGCTGAAAAACACTCCCCTGTCCATTATTTTGAGGCAGAAAAGATCAAGTACGTGGTGTACTGGGACTTGTAACTTACTATGATTTTATAGAAAAACGTGGCTGGGAAAAGCTCAGGGAGAAATGTACACCCTGTCATTCCTCATCAGATACTGGCTCAGAAAAATCTCTCCTTGTTGTACGATGCTTATCTACACCCGTAACAAAGCTGTTCCTTCTACGACCTGTGACTCAGTATTAAGTCTTTGGTGAGATTGGCCTATCTCTGTTTAAACACAGGGGACACTGTTCATTGCCGAGTGCCATTTTTTCCTGGATAGATTAACCCTCTTGTTAAATATGTGGAAGGATCAAATGTCGTGTTGGTTTAATAGCTGATAAAAGCTCTATCATGGGAATGTACCTTGTTTTTTGGTTGAAATGGATTAGATTAGCCTTTTGATTTTTTTCCAGATCTAGGTTCTTTTATGTTTCCATTAAAGAGGCTTTCTGCTTTTAATGCACTGGTGTGGACGTGCTTTCTTTCAGGCACCATGTGATTCCTGCAGTTTCCCTATACACCTTCTCCCTGTGCAAGCACCATTTCTGCTGCTAGATCTTCCTTCCATTCAAAGGACCACTGCTGATGGATCACTGGACACCTGGACACCACAGGCATTCCTGTCCTGGTGGTCCAAGCTGTGAAATGAAACAGGCCAGCAGGTTCTCTTGTTTGGGCATCAAGGACTGCTGAGCCTCTGTGACCAAACCAGGCATAGCTCTTTGCCTCATGCCAAGCACCCGCAGTGCAGCAAACCAAATGGAGGCACCTTGCAACCAGAACAAAACCCCAAACCAAGAAAGCAACACGGCTGTAGGGTTTGTTTTTCTCTTGTCTTTTAAATCACGTTAAAAACAGTCAAGCTGGGACAAGCTTCCTTGATGGCAGAGCTGTAGGATGGGGGAGGGCAGTGGGAGGCATAAAAAAAAACAAATCCCAAAACAAAGCCAAAATCAATTACAAGATATAAGTATAGCTATTTGGTCTCTAGTTCTCTAACATCAGCTTTTAGAGTGGTGAATCATCTACCTCTCCAGCAGCACAAAATTATCCTGGAGAGGCTTCTGAGTAATACAAACCATGTGATGAGTCCCTTTGCTTTCTCCCTGTGATGTAAAGAACAGTCCTTCACCTTTCACCTCAGAATTGCTAGCAGGTATGAGAAACACCCCTTCCTTCTGTAATTACAGATGCTTCAGTCTTCCCTTTTTATAGAAAACTCTGAACTGAAATTCTGCATTGTGAATATACTGGGGGGGTTACATATATATTTATATATATATATATATGGAACTTTTATATATATACACACATATATATGTATTTGTCCCCACCCTCCCTTCCCCCTGCTCCATTCTATCACTTCTTGACTAGAAGGAGGGAAAATGTTAACTGATAGTCTCTTGCAGAGGTTTATCACATTTATTTTTCTCCTCCCCGGAGCACTTAGGTGATTGGTTTTGGTCCATATTCCAGCAGTTAACAGCCACTCGGAGTACTCATTGTGAGCCCAAGCTACGCTGGGATGACAGCCCAGCCTACATGTGAAGGGTGTCTCCTCTTCATTTGACAGGTATGTGTGAGAAATTCTTTTGGTAGCTTCAACACATTTCCCAGTGGCAGCACATATAAATTGATCCAAGCAAACTGGAAGCCTTGAGCAAATCCCTTCTGTGTTGCTATTGTTTATGCGGTGTTGTGTCATGAGACTTGCACAGAAAATAAGAGCACTCTATTTCCATAGGAAAGCCTTCCAAAAAAAAAAACCCAAAAAAGAAGAAGCATAATCTGATGTCTTGTCCTATGTGAGATAAGGAAAGTCAAACTGCATGTTTATTAGGGAAAAAAAATGACAAAAAACCCCCAAAACTGAAACAAACCAAAAAGAAAGAAAAAACTCAAGGGAGACTTTGTAGGAACAGTGAAGTAGTGCATAAGTCCAGGCTTTCTCCCCTTTGCTTTCCTGCCAGCACCACTTCTGCCTGTTAGTTTGTTTTGTTAAGGTGCTTCAGGTCCTGCGTGGTCTTCAAGCTAAGCGGCGACCTCAAGTACTGCTTCTGTGTTGTTGCTTCCCCTCCCAAACCGTGCCGACCATCAGGCAGATGTTTCTCCCCTGGACCCACAGAGGTGGTGCACCTGTTTCCTTCAGCACTCATCTTCTTGGTATATTTGTTCATCCAGTTCCTGGGATTCAAGGTGCTCGAGGCGGTCTGTCCGGCCACTCATGATCTCGTCTGGGGTCTTCATGAACCTGCAAAACAGAGAAACCAGCGCATTTCTCAGGGGTCTCAGCTTTTATCTTCACCAAGTTGTTGAGACTCCTGAGCTCTAAAGCTCCCAAGATAAGCTTTGCTGTATCCTCCCAAAGCCCTAGTATTTCCCAGCTTCTCCCCAGGTCTTCCCTCCTCCATACCTTGAAAGGAAACAAAAAAGTCACTGGCATTTACCCCGGCTTCTTGAAAGCCCAAATCTGAACCAAACCCCATAGTCGTTTCCAAAGAATGATATTTATTTCTTCTCCCTCATATTGTCTCCTGTTGTCATGTCAGATGACAGCTTGGCCCAGGTACACTCATGTGTGGTGTCTGGTGACAGAGACATGAAAGGTGTTTATGATCAGCATATTTCAAAGCACAAGCCCTTGCAAGGTGTGGGGAGGCACAGGGCTACTGGTTTGTGCAGGCCTGCGTGTAGGTGAGTGAGAAGAACATGAAACACCAAAGGAACAGAGAGGGAAAAAGCCAAGGTCCAAATCAGAATAAGTTCCAGGAAACGGAAGAAGCCCTGAAGGTAAAAGGTTTTGGGCTAGGGAACTGTAAGCAAAGGCAGTCTCTTCCTGTGTGATTATAGCAAGTGTGACTGCAGTGAGGCAGCATCCTCTGTAATGAATGCCATGGCTCCCAGCACCAATGTCTCAAGGCAGTTAAGTCTGCAGGGTGCTGGAGACAGAAACTGCCTCTGGGGAGGCATGGCAGCAGCAGGAAATGAGAAAGGACATCCACCAGCCTGCGGTTTAAGTCTGCAGTCCTGGTTTTTGCCTGGATGCTTTTGTGTACTACTGCACAGAGGTAACACAGAAAGGCTCTGCTTTTTTGTTTTCAATTTAATGGTGTAGGAAGAGAGAGTGGCAGAGGAAGGATGAAATCCTGGTTTCAACACAAATCAGTTTCCCAACTCCCAAGCACTTCTGGAGAAATTAGGATGAAAGATATTTATGCTGGAAGTGGTACAAAATTTCGCAGTCTTTCATTAACAACGTACTGGTTAACATGCAGCAGTATGAAATGTGTTAATCATAAGAGCTGATTTTATTTCAGGTTGATGATATGCTCCGTATCCTTGCCCCAGTGAAAACAAAAACAACCAACAGGAGCCTTGTTACTATCACTGACCCAGAATGCTCACTGCTGGAGCCTCTCAGCAAAAACACAGCATAGCCTGGAACTAACCTTTTGCCATCCCTTCTAATTTTGGAAATCATGTGCATATATGCATTTAGGAAAAAAAAAAGGGCTATGACTCACTGCCGTGTCACTGCTGGAAAAATGCTGCTGCTACAAACGGTGTTACGGTGGTGAAAAACTCGTATGCAGGAGTGGTGAATCAGTGCCTGGCTACACACTGAAAATGCACCAAAGCCCACGGCCAGACTGTGCCCTGATTTAAACCCTGTGACTGTCTTGTTGATCTTGCACGAGGATGAAATGAAAACACAGAGGGGTCCCACTGCCCTCCTCTCCATGTGGGGCATGGGCCAATGTGAGCTGCACCACAGGACTTTGGGTATCCCTTCTGGTCTGTGCTTTGAGTCACACCAAGGAAATCACAGTGTGGGTATTTCTAATAGCATTTGATTACATTAAAATGAAACCAAACAAAACCAACCCAACCCAGAACTGCATGAAAATTAAGAAACACTATCTGTGACCTATTTTGTTGCAGAAGACAGCCAGCCAACCTATTAGAAATCCTTTTCTGACTCCATCTTACTTAAAGCTCCATACAGGTATCTGCAGATGACAACAGCCTGCACGTTAAAGTCACATTTCCGATTATTTCTGTGCTTGAGAGGAATAGCCAAGGAAGGCACATTAATGCCTTGATTTTTTGCAGCTGTTCTTTTTCTCTTCAGATATAAATAGGTCTAAGAAAACAACATCAAAAAGTTTTTATTGGGAATTGTGCAAAGAAATGTTTTGCTGAGGTTTTTTTCCCAGTTTCCAAAGGAAATGAAGTTTATATAGCTCATGTTTTATGCTCTCTGGTGACCTTTGAATCTGTTGGTCAGTTTGGCCAAGTCTAACAGAGGAACTGTGGTCTCCAAGGGCATTAAGTTACAATGGTTTTGAGAAAATAGGCAGCCTGCTTGAGAAGAGATGGACTCCTGTTTTGTGTATGTCCCCACTGAAGGGAAAGCGTCAAAAGAAGCACATTCACTGTTCAGCATCAAGAATTCCTCCAGAGCAATGCAGTCTTCATACAAGGCCACAGAGATACAGGTACCCTTGGTACTGATGGAGCAACCTTGTTTCAACTTTCCACCGGAAAAAAAAGTTACTATCGAGCACTTGATTTTGCCCATGACTGCTTCTTTCCTTCATTCTCCTTCCCACATCTATGTTTCCTTCTAAGAGCTAACATAAACAAGTCATTCCACAGAACCCTTTTCAGCTGAAGATAGTTTGAGTGCTAGTGCTGTTCTGTTAGCTATTTAAGAAAACAAATTCTAAGACTGCCTTCCTACTGATACCATTTCCAAGCACACTACCAGATCCAGGCCACTGACAGCAAAGCAGTCTTTGGTCTGAGTTCAGTGCTCTGAGGGTCAGACATGCACTAGGATTTGCTGGTGGTGTCTGAAGAGAACTGGAGTGCTCTCACTCTGTGCCATCTGCACTCAAGTTTGTACAGGTAGCTCCCTGCTTTAATGCTGCTTCAGGCCCTATTTCCTAAATTCTTGGTTGTATCGTCCAATCCGATGCATTGGCTTTTATGAACAGCTCTCACAGCTCCCTCACTTCCTCGACGGCAGCACCAAAGACGTGGTCATCAAGTGCTTCCTATCTGCGATGCCCTTGAGGAAATGCCTGATCCTTGCTTAGCTTTCACTGGCAGCTGTGTTTGAGAAGTCCATTTGGAGTGGGTTTTCCAGCAGTTTGGCTGAATCATTTATCTAAGGTCTTAAACAAGACCTTAGATAAATGGCACAGCCTGCATGAAGCAGTGAAAAGACTTCTGTTGTCTCGACTGATCATTGAGACAGGCCTGTGTTTTTGTAAATTGGTGTGGCTGCCTTGAAAGCTGGGAAGCACTGCTCTAAACAGCTTTTACAAATGTGTGGCCATGGTCAGCTGTGTTATAACTGTGGCAATGAGGTATCCCACACAGTTCCATCCTCCATCCTCAAAAACTAATTGTCTATAGAAAGGAATGGCAAAGAAAGAAAATTACCTGAACAAAAGCCTTTGTCCTGGCTCCTTCCGGATAATATTTAGTTTGTAGTAGTGGCGTAGGGCTCTGGACATTTTCTCGTAAGTCATATTTGTTCTGTTCTGTTTTTTTCAAAAGAAAAAAGGAAAAAAGTGGTGAGACGATTCATTAAAACCTTCCTAAGCCCCAAAATGAGTTGCAGAGCTATCACAGCTACCTAAGGTAACCAAGACAGTTCAAGAAATTACATGTACCATTTTTTGCTGTTTGCAGGCCTGTTCTGCCCCCACAGCCCTCATCACCAAATTTTTGTGGGTCTTTCCACTCAGGGCAATTTAAGCAAGGAGTCTAACAAAAATTCCAAGTGATGTTTTTCTACAGTTTCTTGGAACATAGATAACAGAATTAACTACAAGAGGAGACATTAGGTGAAGGGAGATGCTCATGCCAAGTGGGATGTGACAGGCCTGTTCTTAATGAAAACACCTTTTGGTGTTTCAGCCTAGGAGTAGTGGCTAATAGGCTGAATCTGTCAGCAATCCCTGCTCAGAGCACTGTTCCTCTGGGATTCCCCTGCATTTAGTTAATGCTCACAGAGCACTGTGGGGACTGACAGCCTGTTTCTCCTCTTCTTACACAGGTGTAAATCAAGAAGCCCGTTGGGTTGTACATCTGCTTCCGTGACAGATCCTCCCCTTCATTCTGGTAGCTGTTGGCTCCAAAGGCCATGGCCAGAGCACTGAGGTATACTGAAGTATGAGATGATTCATCAAAACCTTCCTAAGCCCCCAGAGGAGACAGCCCTGCTGAAGCTGAGTGTCACAAGGCAGAAGTGATGGGCACTGGCAGAGCTGTACGTGGGCAGCCCCCTAAGTACTGACTTGGAACAGAAGGATCAGCCCCTTAGGCTATGTCTACACGAAGAGCATTTTTCTGGTACGAGGAGCAGTGGTTGCCGTCTGGCACAGACTCCCAGCAGAGAGACAACTCTGCTGGCAAAGCTGTGAGTGCATGAGTATAAAGCAGCCACCTCGCCATCGGCAAAAAACGCTGAACCAGTAGAAGCACGTTTTTGTTTTGGGAGCCTCCATGTCAGGACTTTGGCTTCATCAAAGGACACTGATCCACCTGCCTAAAAGGCCCAGTAAGAGCAGACCTCCTCTGCTTGCCCTGACCACAATAACTCTCCTAAGGGAGGCCACATCATGAGCTTCTGTGGCAATGAAACACTAACAGGGACAAAGTTTTCCTTGCAAAATCTAGACTCCTCTCATTGGGAAGCCCCCTGAAACACTGTGTGTGCTTCTTCCATTTCTTATATGCTGAAAGGCCACTGTGTTGCCCAAGTGGCCAGTGGTCTGAAGGAGCTTCAGTTTTAGACACCCAGCATGAGACATGATGGCATGGCCCAATTATTAATGTGCAGGTTGGGTAAGTTAGTAACTTTCATAAAATTCCCATTAGCCCATATCTCCACCATGTTCAGAACCACACGGATGACAGCACAACCCTCTGGTGCATCAGTTACTCCTCCCAGTTTTGTGTTGTCTGAGAATCTGTCCCATTATCCAGGTCATTAATGGACATACAGTACTGCCTCCAGAATCAATCCCTGGGGTAAAATGACTAGTGACTGGATTTTGTGCCATTGATCACCACCTTTTCAGCCCAGCAGATCAGCCAGTTTTCAATCTACCTCACTGTATTCTTGTCTAGCTCATACTTAGTCTGTCTTTGAAGCTGTTATGAGACAGTCTCAGAAGCCTTTCTAAAATCAGGATAAGCTATATCCACTATTCTCCCTGAATCCACTGAGCCAATCATTTTGTTGTAGATAGATACCACAATGGTCAAGCATGATTTCCCATTTGTAAATCCATGCTGACTACTCATACATTCATATGAATATACTTATATACATATACAGAAATATCCATACATAACTCAGCCCCAAGCTGTAAAAATCAGTAACAGCTTTCCAGAGAACAAAGCAAGAACTGCCCTCTTAGAAGGAAATACATAATCCTGCAGCATTTGGTGTCTGTCCCAGGGCAGCGTGTGGGATCTGGGAGTTGCTGCAGACAGGAACAAAGAAAGGTCCTGCCAAGATGTAGTACACAGCTCCTCGTAAACCACATCTCATCAGAACATCCTCAGCATCAGGTTTCGAGAAGAAGTAAGATGCCTTGAGAGAGAACTGTTAATTCTTGCACTCCTTGTAATTTTACAATTACATGCATTTATAACTAAAGGCCTTTAAACCAAACCAACAAGTTCTCTATATGAAGAATAGGTTTTAGTGCTTCAGGATGGATGCACTGTATTTCTAACGTACATAGAATAAAAGATTACAGTTTTCCAGCAGAAATTTACATGCCATCCTTTCTTCTTTCCCCCCTGTTTATAACTGAATCCTGTGATGCTACAAGAGGTGAAGCGCTGCAGGAGGAAAACTGCTTCCTTACCTTGTGGTTTCCCCACAGACGGGCCAGCCCGTTGGGATCCACTATCCGAAATATTTTGGATTCCTTATCTTCCCATCGGATGAAATTTTCGTACCGGCTGTCGGAAAGCAGCTGATAAACATAATCCCAAAGCAATCTACAGTCTGTGAAGAGAGAAGCAAGAAAATATTAACTTTCTCTTTTTTACCTTGGGATTAATTCTGGAAACTTTTGGGTGGATGTGTAGTGAAAGGACAGTTGGGATCAGGGCTGAAATGCTGCTGCGACCCGAAATGAAAATGGCTTGGCTGGTATGGAGTAATGTTTGTAAAATGGACTGGAACATACAGCCTCTTCCAATGCATCCCAGTTCTCCTGACACTGACAGAGCACCCCCGTCACATCAAAAGCTGTGTGAGGTGACCTGCTGCTCTTAGTTGTGTGTTTATGGTTGCACTGAAGCACATACAGCTCACACTGTTGGCCCTGATGCTGTTGCTGGCTGTTTTAGTGGAGAAATCAAGAATCCTGCAACCTGCTCTCCCTGCTTGAAGCTGCCCCTTTCTGTGCTAACATATGAGTCTAAAGCATGGGCACTATTACAGCTTTCCTTTGTAGACTCCATGGGATATAAAACTGACACCTTCTCCCATTTTCAATTTGATTTTTTGTTTTACTTTTTAAGGTTCCTGAAAAGAAACAACACCTAAGTATTATAATTACTTGAGTGCTATTGAGAGGTTAAATACTTTCTATTTGGATAATTGAATTCGAATTTCCTCTTGGCAAACACTCCTTAGGTCGCTAATTAAAGGTCTAACAGACACTTAAGTTTTAGTTTAGTGTTTTTCAGTTTTATGGCAGTCTCTTGAGACTGAGGAAGCCAAGAGCTGAGCTGCTCTTACTTCCTGTTTGCAATGTGTGTGTGCAGCACAGAATAACTGGGAATATGGAATATAGAAAGTGAATTGTACAGAGCTGGGGGTACTGCTGCTGTCAGAAACAACAGGGTTTTCACAGCTCAGCTATCCTGATTTCTAAGGTGGCTGTGGGGTTGCATTTTACTTTGAAAGCAATACCAGCCTCTGAGAAATGGCTTGTTAGAGTTGTTCAAGGGCTGGCAACCAAAGACATGCAGCTTCTAAGTGCTAAAATGGATTCTTGTCAGCCTGTCTTTCTGTTCCCATCTGTCTGTCTGAGGCTGGCACGTGCTACAATGGGGATGATGACATGGGAATATAAAATACTTTTTGAGAAAGGATATGAATAACACATTTAGTGACGACACCTGAAATTGATAGAGATCTTAAAAGTTATTTTCCCACTTTCAAACTGCAAAGAGTATCTCTGACACCAGTACTGTCTCTAAAACCAGAGCTTAGTTTGCCAGTACCCTTGCTTTAGTCTGTCCCTGCCAGTTCTACAAAGAATAAAGCAGTTTGTTTTGAAGACATGACATCTGGCAAAAATTGCAGGTTCCCATTCTAGCTGAAACCTACCCTGCTGGTCACCTCACCCATGACATCTATAAGCCTTGTGGAGGAATGTGAAAGGAAAGAGACAGACTTTTTGGTTAGAAAAGCCTTCTTTTCATTAGCATTTTCCACAGAAAAATGTCCATCCCCATTTGAAATTTTTCTAGGTTTTGATTTAAAAAATGAAACCTGGGCACAAGTTTCCCTGGACTAAGTGAGAGGTCTGAAAACTTGAAGGCTACTATTTTAATTTTTGTCATCTCCCCCCTCACAAATTCACAAACCACAATTCTTACAGTGCACGCACGCACACACACACACACACAATGAAAAACCTTCTTTTCTAGACTTCATTTATGATTCAAGACAAGGGAGATTATATTGCTCTTCTGGTTTGTGCCTTTTAATATTGTGGGAGGTTCTCAGATAAAAGGATAGTAAGGCCCCACTTAAATGGTTCTTTGACACATGTGCAATTCATTCCAGAACTCTTTCAATGCAAGAAATGTATAGAAAATGGCTTTTTAGTGCAAGAATCCTTGGGGTCAGCTGGAGGGATGGTGCTCCTGCAGAGGCCAGTCAATGTCAGGCTTTGTCATATTCTTGAATATTCAGCCCAGGGCAGACAACCTCCAATTACAGCTCCTTATAGCTCATATTTACAGTTCTGCAGAGATACGATTTACACTCATCTTTACTTTCACCTCATTATTGGCAATAGGCAATGTTATTTTTAATCACTCTCTCTCACATTCAGACACACACCCTGGGCCTCCCTTCTGCAAAAAACCAAAGAAGCACACAAAAAAATCAGCCTGAGATGTCTAGGTGGAAACAAAGAGAACTTCAGATGCTAAGAGCTAGGATTCAAGTGCAGATTTGGTTTTTTGTTGTTCACTTAGTTTTTAGGATGGATGCAGGCTAAGTTTGAAGCTAAAATAAGCTTACTTAGAAAGCAACTATGCCTCTCTAGCACGGGGAAACATCATTTCCCCCTAGCAAACATATTTTTTTTTAAAGTGAACACCTCAAATGAGAAGAACTCAGATCTGCATCTTGAGATCTTCACAAGAAAAATTCTAAGTGATCAAGGGCCCCATCCCATATTCTAAACTGACTGAGCTGCTCAGACTTGCAAAGGTATTTAGTAGGCTGGTGGAATTTGCAAAAAACCCCAACCACCCAAGTATCTGAGACTGCTGTTTGCTTCAACAATAAAACTGAAAATCCTTGAAAACTCTGCTTGGTTCCTACAACCACTTAAAAACTCGATTTCAAACCATATGGCTGTCTATCAGCAAATTTAGATATATGACTCAGTTGCAGTAATTTAATGAGCAGCAGGGCAACTGTGGTAACTGTGTCTCAAGCCACTGCAAATAGGAAATAAAAAGCATTAAACACCAGTAGAAAAGATTCAGGCTCACTGCATTTCTTCTCCCCAGAGTTGAGAGCTCCGAGCACGCTGTTAGTTATCTTGGAGCAGCTGATACTTTGCAGCACACTTCAGTTATGTATGAGGTCTGCTTGCACAGGACCTAAAGCAGCTTGCCTTCCTTCTAGTTTCACTTGGGACACCTCTAGGAATTTGAGCACAGGCACTCAAGGGTTTTTTTGTATGTTTTTAACCACAAATGGTTGCCCTACGTATCTGTCTCCACAGATTGCACAGTAAAAAAATACGAGGTCCTGGAGGGTTCTCCGTGACTGACAGAGGATCAGCAATTAAATAATCTACCAGTAGAGACCATCTTTAATAGGACATTAGAGACAATGAGTCGAGGCTACCTGGTAACTCTTAAGAGACTGTAATGAACTTGGATTATGGTAAAGCCCATCTGCAAGCCTGTGAAATTGGTCAAAACCCAGGAAGAGGCAATGCTAGAGAACGCTTTTAAAAGGAGCTTCCCTGCTGGGATAAGAGGCACCTCCACAAAAGGCTGGTGGAGATGACAGACAATGTGCTCAGGCACCTGGTGAGATTCTTGGGGCTGCCCTGTGCCGGGCCAGCAACTGGATTTTGATAATCCTTGTGGGTGCCTTCCAACTCAGGATACTCTAAGATTCTATGATACAGAAAGTTGCATCCTCCAGGAAGGTCAAAAGTGTGATGTGTATTTTTAGGAAGGATTGTGGAAAAGGAGAGAAGGACTTGTATGTGGATGGTTGTTTTGTACATGTCAATCACTTGTATGAGGAAAGTCTGGATGGTGGGAAGGACTCTACGAAGACTCAATCTCTTCCTTGGCTGTCAGAAGGCCTCCAAAGGAGCTGCTGCATGAGGGGACTCTCCACAGGATGTGTGTTGGCTAGTGAGCAATGGCAAGAAAGCACGTGGATGTTGCTGAGGCCAAGCAAGTTTAAAAGTGTGGGAGATTCAGTCAGGGAGTTGAGTCAGGGCTGGTGCCTAAATTGTTTGGGCATGCTGCGATTTCCTGCCTTTTGGCTAAAATAAGCTTACTTAGAAAGCAACTATGCCTCTCTAGCACGGGGAAACATCATTTCCCCCTAGCACACACATACTTTTTTTGAAGTGAACTCAGATGGCTGAACTTTGTACAGTCTGCAGCTACAGAGATTTAGCTGTGGATAGAGGTGGGACTGAGAGGCTTTACGGTGATGTAGCTGGAGTGGGAAGCTGGTGAATGGCCCAGCAATGCAGAAAGGGCTCCTAAACACTGGCACTTCCATGCCCAACCATTTTCTCAGCTGTAATACTAGGCAAGTCTGAACTATGCAATTAGCTGGGAATTAGGGCAATCTGCAGCTTCAAATGGAGAGGTATGGCTACAACTTTCCTCCTGCAGCTAATGCTTCTAGAGAGACTTTTATAGTTATGCGCAAGGCAGTGATAAGGTGTAGAGTACTTAGTTGGTTCTCAAATTGTCTGCCATAAGCACTGCCCTACATGTGCAAGAGGCAGCAGTTTCCCACTCCTGCTAATAAAAGCCACGTTATTATTAATTGATTAGGCAGAGTCTTCTGAATACACACCTAAAGAATACTGGCATATAAATACTTCCTAATGGCTGTATGATAGTAATAAATATCCCTTAGAAATGAAATACCATCTCAGAATGATCTGTAAATTAAACATTATGGATCTTGGGTTCCTAGTATTTTGACATTTGTCCAGCCATTACAAATGAGTCATTTGGCCAAGGTCATCTTCATGTTGCAGTAGTGAGAGGTCTCACATCTGAACTCCCTAGGACTAAATAATGCTGTTAACAATATAGGCATATGCATGCTATGCAATCTTTTGTTCAGGACATAACATTCCCCTGCACTGAAATATTACTTAAAGCACATGCTGAATCTGAGCCCTCTATTGTTTAAATGAGGCCCATGGTGCAGAGCTGGCCCTCTTCATGTATCAACTACCAAAACCCTCTCATAACCACAGAAATGTTTTGTGAGACCCACCCACATCTTGCACTAAAGAGCATTATATAAAAAGCGTTTGATGACTGCCTTGGAACCCAACATGGCTTCACACAGGAAGAGATGCCAAAGGAACGTTGTCATACTCCGTCTGACATCAGCTGAGGCCTTACCCCTTGCTGTGTAGGTTAGCCTAAAATCTCTCCAGCATGATATCATTTGACTTAAATGGTTCTGTGATTTCTACCAGCTGAAGAGTTCTCCCAAGCTTGGCCCCCTTTATTTTACAAGGTGACTTGTGCTTCAGCTGCATTTGTTCAGAGCGAAGCAAAGGATGGCTGTTCACAACTGAAACTAATGAACAGAACCCTGGAAGTTCTCTGGCACCCTGGTTTCTGTAAGTACACCTGAAGTGTGTGAAGACAACATGGTGATGCTCACAGTGTCAAAATGATGAACTGATGTAATTCACAGTCACTGGAGCCAGGGAAGGGCCTTCGGTCCCGGAAAGTCTCTGACCTTGGGAGTGCCACTGCCAGAGAGTCCCAGGAATGGTCTAACTGGGGAGTTTCCTTAAGAGACATGCTGCAGTAGCATTATGCTGTGTTGAGATACAATCCAGCCTCAATATCTATCCATGACATATTCATTTTAGCAGACAAAACCAGAAGGAAAAAGTAACCAAGTCTCATGCTTAAGGGTTCAAATGGCTCTGAGGCCTGGGGGAGCACTGACTGATCCTGAGATGGAGCATCCTGGTCATGAATGTACGTTAATCCATGTCCAGGTCACTGAGGGAAAATAGTTTTCTTTCTGTGAATGTTGCTGCTGGAAGCAGGATGGTAAGCTGGTACAGTAAAGCCAATGTTTTTTTGTGGAGAAACCTCTTGACAGACAACTGTTTGTTCAGCTCAGTAAATTCAAGCTGGGGCTGAGTAAAGAGGTTGCCAGATCACACAATACAACAGTTGTATGTTGCTTGTCTTGTACTCAAATGCTGAGTGGGAGATCAGGCAGAAGGAGAGCAGAAACCTCAGACTGTCATGCTGCAAACAGTTGTGCTGTGAGGTTGTAAAAATAACACAGCAAGATGAGGCCAGGCTCTGTCTTTGGCAATAAAAACTTGTACAGAGAAGGAGGATCCAAAAGCTTCATATACCTCATGTGGTTGTAGAAAAGAGCACTGAAATCACAATGAATATGTAAGAGATGGGTCACAGACCATTTGAAAGATGAAGACTTTGAAAGCTAAAGATTGTTGTATTAAAAAACAGTCTTTTTTCTTCCTGTCCTCTTCTTCTGCTCCATCCCCCCATCCCCACCAAATAGATGGGCATTTTCAGTATTATCTTCAAGTGCTGCTCTTTTTCTGCTCCACCACCATGGTAAAAAAGACTCCTGCTAAAGAAACCTGTCTTCGATTCTCTTGTGGCTTTTCCTCACCTGTACTGCTCATGAAAGGCAGTGACTGGAAAAGAAATTCATCTACTGCCTGTTCACATGCACTTCTTACAAACACCTCATAACCTCTTTGACATCAGAAAACTGGCCAAATGCATTAATGATAGGAATTTAAGAATTAAGAATGAAGAATTGTACCTTCAGAATTGTACTTTAGAGAAGTTGGCAAAAGCAGGAATGACTTAATTGCAGGAAAGGCATTCCCAACAAGGGTAACAATTTTTAATCCCATAATGTGAGAATCTCTACTATCTTCTGACAGTTCAGCCTTGGGTTTAGACTTCTGGCTTTTTTCAAGAGCAGAAAATCATTGTCTATAATAGACTACTCCCCATGAACCTCACTTCTGTGTTCTCTCAGAAGGCCCAGAGTACTCTGGGAGGTGTGAGCATGGCTGGAGGACAGGTCCTGGTGTGTTCCCAGGAAGTCCCTCCTGAAGGGACTTCATAAGCCATAAACTGGTGATTTCTGATGGGTCCCTTGCAGAAAACTGAGATGTGACCTCCCCGTCTTGGGGTTAAAACTCCGTATTGAGACATAGCCAAACCTTCCCTTCCCTTCCCTTCCCTTCCCTTCCCTTCCCTTCCCTTCCCTTCCCTTCCCTTCCCTTCCCTTCCCTTCCCTTCCCTTCCCTTCCCTTCCCTTCCCTTCCCTTCCCTTCCCTTCCCTTCCCTTCCCTTCCCTTCCCTTCCCTTCCCTTCCCTTCCCTTCCCTTCCCTTCCCTTCCCTTCCCTTCCCTTCCCTTCCCTTCCCTTCCCCGCCCTATGGCAAACAGCCTTACCAGTTTAATGGTGTGCATTTGAATTAACATAAACTGATGTGTGCCACTGGTAAATGATTGGTATTAAAGCCAGACTTAAATAGGCCTGTCTCTGGAGACAGTCAAGTGTAGTGTCAACACTGTAAACACAACAGTGTGCTTTCCTGGTTTAACTAAGAGGATTCCAAGTGATCCAAGTTTGCTTTGTAGAAGAAATCTGAATTACCAGAACAACTCTAGCCTGAAGGAAGCATGCAATATACAGGGAAAATAAGGGACCTGTTTTCATTAAAAGGGAAGTTTCTTAAAAGAGTGTAACATCCTGCTGACCCCAATGGATGCTTAGGGTACTCTGAACCCACTTACCTGTCTAGCCATGGTATGTAAATGGGTACTGCAGTACAGTAACGAGAAGAATGAAATCTAAATGACTGAGCTTTGGTCAGTCCTGGCTTCTGAGTAGACCTGAACAAGCCCTGACTGCAACTTCTGCTCCTGTAACTGCAGTAAGAATGGAGGCAGCTGTGAAGCAAGACACTTCACAGAAAATCTACAACCACCTATCCAAGCTATTGCTATTCAGCTATTGTTTGAGCTTGAGTGTCATTAGTTAAATTGGCTGGGAAGGCCCACTTTCATGCTGAAATTAATTGTTAATGCCATGTTAAGAAGACTCTCAAGGTTATAATGAAAACTCCTATGAATATGAACTCTATGAGCTTGACTCTCATCCACACTTCAGTCTCTCCAGCAGTCTGGCTTTCCACAGGGGCTCAAATAGACATGGCATGTAGTGGAAATGTAAAAGTGTACATGACTGCAAGAGCAAGTGATGAAACAAGGCCAGTGACACTATCACTGTCATATCCAAATGGGAGTGACAGGCCAGCATTACACCAGGATTTTCATGTTTTTGCAAGGCTCCAATCTATCTACATGAGCTGCTGCCCTACAGGAACGAAGGTCGGTTCCCTGGAAAACAGGTACTGAACCCCTACCACTTCGAATTGCCAAAGTGAACCACTGTTTTGGCTTTCTGTAGGTTGCCAGTCTGTAACTTGTAACTGCTCAGCTGCTGCGACCATCTTGTCAAAGCTGCCCCCGAAGTCTGTGTTTCACCAAAGCCCTACCAGCCAGTTCTATGCTGTCACATCCTGCTGGGCTCATCACTCATGACAGTGGAGAAGATGGCCTTGGCAGTCTTACCTGAGTACACAGGTAGGCTCCTTTGGTATTAGCAATGTTATGTGCTGTCCTAAAGAACAGCTGTGTGTTTGATACACCCCAGATGTGATTTGCCCTCCTGGCTGCCAGGGCACGCTGCTGACTCATGCTGAGCCTGGTGCTGACCAGCATCCCCAAATCCCCCTCTGCAGGGATGCTCCCCAAACACTTCTCTCCCCATTTGTATTTGTGCCCAGCACTGCTCCACCCGAGGTGCAGAATCTATCAGTTGGACTTGTCAGATTTCATCCCATCAATCACAGCCCAATGCTCCAATCTATACAGACCCTATACAAGGCATCTTGTCCCTCAAGTCAACAGCACTTCCGAGTTTGGTACCATCAGTAAAATTGCTAAAGGTGCATTCAACTTCTGCATGCAGATTGCTGATAAATACAGTGAACAGGACTGTCCCTGGAACTGAGCCCTGCGGAACAGCCCTGCGGAACACTGCCAGCCAGACATGGCCTTGTGCACTACAACCCTCTGAGCCCTGCCCTGAGACAGCTCTTTACCCAGGGCACTGGGAACCCGCTCATCCCACAGCCATGCAACTCGACCCTGCTGTGAGGGGCACTACAAAAAGCCTCCCTAAAATGCAGAACAACTATACCCACCACCTTCCCTCCATCCACCAGGTGGGTGACCTTATCATACAAAGATAGCAAATTAGTTAAATTTGCTTACTTTTTACCTTTGTGCTGACTGTGCCTGATGTCTGCCTTTCAACAGTACTCAGTATAAACTTTTCCATCATTTTTTCCAGCCCTTCTGTGAGGGCTAACGGTATCACTTACAAAACCTGTAACTTCTAAGTTGTGCTTAGATGCTGGTTTTTACCCTCTTCAATACAAAGGCATAATTGTTCTTTGCCTGCTTTCCCACCCTCCCTCCCTACCATCCAGCATATGCCATTGCACAGTAACTGTGTCTGTACAGCTGTTTTGTACAGAAAGAAAAATAAACTAATGTGTTGTAACACATTATAAATAATCAACTAATGTGGTGCATTTGCACAAAAGATTTTGCTCGTATATGAGTTAAAAAAACCCAAAAGGCCATCCTACAATGTGACACAGTTGTAAATGTCCCATGGACACATCAGGAGCAGATGTGGGCACTGGGGCTCTGGTCCTAGTAGCTAAGTTGTGAGGAGACACTGCTGAGGTGCAGTGGTTGGAAGTTTGGTGTCTTTTGATATTTAAGCTCTAAATGTCTACTGTTACAAATCTTAACAGCTCAATCAGCTGAGTTTTAATTATCCTCATTTAAAAGCATTCCAGCGCAACTCCAGAGTATAAACAGAAAAAAGTACCAGTTGATTTGCACTTTTTTAAAGCACTGTATTTGTGAAAGGGGGACTCCACTGTCCCCTCCTGTCTTTTCCCCTCCCACACAAATGATTTTTTCAAACAAAGCAGGAGAATCCATTATTCTGTTCCCCCTCCAAACTCTGTCCCCACACTAAACAATCAAACTCCTTTGGAAGACCTCCCCATGCTCAGAGCCTACACCCATCCTAAGTGCTGTTGTGTGGATTTTAGTAGAATGTGAGTCATTCATAGCTGATGTGCTTTTACCATGGGACTGCATTTTTGGTTTCGGCCATCAGACTGTTTTTATTGAGGTGTCACTTACACACGCCTTGCTGCAGATCCATGGGGTTCAGCTATGCCCCTGTGCTCTCAGGATGTGGCACACTGAGAGGCTGAGGTAAACCAGGAGCAAATCTGGAGGCAGCTCTCTGTCATGACTTTGGCGGGGCAAGAATCTTGTCTGTCCTCATTCCAACAGCAGTCAATGGCTTTATGGGCCTAACCAATACAGTGGTAGACAATGTGCCTCCCAACAGTTTAAACACTGCCTGGCTTTTCCTCAGACTCCTGAAGGGGAAGAAACAAATCTGGCAGCTCATAAAGTCAGATACAGCCCAGTTGCTAAGGTAACCCAGCTGATAAGAGCAGCACACCAATAGATAACACCAGGCACAGGACTCACCTGCCTTTAGATTTCAGCATGCTATGGATTAGCGAACAAGCCTTTCAGTCCCAGAGCTGGTACGGAAAAAGACACTGGGAGCTGGAAACCTCAGGGACCTGCTCAGCAATGTATCTCCCCTCACAAGAAATATCCAGAATTGTATTAGTGAGTTTTAAGTGACTGAATCAGAGGTGAGGTAAATATCACCATGTCATTAGCTTAACTTGGATGTTTCTAAGACAACCTCTATGTGACAAAGGTCAGGATGAAACCAACCCTATTATAGTTGGATAGTCCCATAACTGCCTCTTGCATCTCGGGGAAGTACATTTTACGAGATATCAAAGCCCTAAAATGCTTGATAACAAAACCTTCACAGTCAGAGGTTCATGGGGAGTAGAATTTCCAGTCTGCAGAAGGGCTACTTTGACGTGCCCCTCTTGATTTAAACTGCAATTGTGTTTAAAAAGAAAAAGAAAGGAGAAAAAAGGTATCCATTTCCCCCTTCCTCCACCCCCCCAGGAGAGAGAAATCCTTAGAGACTGTTTGTGGGGAACCAAGATCGACTACTGAAAAAAATATGGAGCTAAAAGTAAGCCATATAGAGACTGCCTGCTTGCTAGATTAGTTAGTTGCTCCAAATTAGGAGCTGACTACCAACAGTGCTGCTGCTTTGAATCAGCAGTTCCAGTGGGGAAAACTCTCCGTTACACTGCTCTGCTGAACTCCCCTTTTGAGGTATTTTTAATATTTTTACACATGCTGTTAACTAGATGACCACTGATGCCTGAGTTACTTAGTTTAATTTATCCATTGTCTGGTGTCTTTGCAGGGGATGCAAATCTGCCTCTTGATCATCTCAACACAATGACCTCCAGTTCTGACAAAGTTATGGAAAAGACTTGTGCGTATTGTGTTGAGAAGATAGCTAAACATAATTTTCAAAATCAACTCTAGCCAATGATGAATAATATATGTGATCTTAATGAGTAATATAAAGATACTTTATGCCTCTGGCTTTGCTAGAAAAGTGTTAAATGGCCTTAGATGAAAAGATAATAAGACCTTCAACTTGAAATCCTTTGCTGTAAAAGGGTAAGGGCTTTACCAGTAAAATTAATATTTTGAAAAATGGTATTACATAAAAAGGTAGGAAAGATTAGTCAGCCAGTGAGTAGAGGTCATTATTTTGTCTGACAGAAAGTCCAGAGCTCTATTGATCGACCTCCTGAAAAGAAGAGTATTTGTATATAGTAGCAAGCAAAAACATTGTTTTCTTTCTCAGCACCAACTAATTGCATGCTGCAGTTAAAAACACTCTGTCTACAAGTAAACAGATTTATGAGGCCATGAGGTGTTTTAAGTCCAGGGAAAATTCTCTCTACAATATAAAACATCTGAGCTGGGAACAGAAGATGTTCTGGAGCATAGCTTAAGGTTTTAGTCAGCAGCCTACCAGGCTTCCCTAGTAGCTCCTCATCACTGTCTCCCCTGAAAATCACCTGCATGCAAGTGGTTAAGCCATAGGAAGTCAAGGCTCTCTTCTCACCAGTGTACACAGTTGAGTTCTTAGCTCTGGCACTGGACTATTGGTAAATCTTTTCATTGCCCAACCCATCAGTCATCCTCATCAAGAAAATGGAAGTGAAGCCAGTGATTTCTGAAAAGCCCTTTTAAAGAATATATCTGCATTGATGTACATTTGCAGTTTAAGAGCCACGTCTCACAGCTTCCATGGTCTCTCTCACACTGAAGTGGAGAGCATGGTTGGTCAAGCACCTCCATGTTAACTATGGCCCTAAAGGTAAGGATTCTGAGATGAAAAATACATTTATGCTGACATAAAAAAGAAATTATGAGAGCTGTGAGATGGGTGGGAAGCAGGTAGAAAGGTACTTTCTTTCTAGGGGGCCTAAGTATGCTGCCATGGAATTGAACAGCTCCAGTGAACTTGACTTCAGGTATGAAGCAAGAGCTGTCTAAATGTTTGGTAGTAATCCAGTTTTTATCACCTTTATATTAGCTGTGAGCTCTTTAGAGGGTGTCTCTACAGTTCAGGGGCCATTACAATCCAACCAGAGGAGCAGCTTGTGCCTGTACAGCAAGTGAGGCATGCGAGCATTTACGGTTAAAGGACTTGGGGTGCTGATGGAAGTACGCTGGCCAATTTATCAGCAGAAATCTGATCAATCTAACCACTCTGTAATTCCTCAACCCTGGGCCATAAAACTCTGCCCTCGTCTGAACCAAATGTTTGAACACACTTCAGGTCTTTCTGGCATGAAATAATTCACCAGCTATTTCAGATATGCCACCCTTGCTTGTGGGTCTCAGCGAAGCCATGGGACTGCAAGCGACAGCACCTCAGTCTGCAAGTATAGCCTTTGGATACCATTTTAAATGGCTCCACATACTTGCCAAGCAACTGTGTTAGGCCCTATTTCCTGGGGCTTGGGCTCTGTTGCACTGCAAACAACATAGGGATAGAAAGGACATGGGAGTTATTGGGGCTGGTGCCACTGGACCCACTGCATAACATGCAGAAACCAAAGATTACCGACTATGTAAGAAAACTCCTGAGTTTAAAGTAAAAAAATTACACCACTACGTACTCTCCATTTTTTCTTACATTTATTTCAGATTAGGGTTTATTCTTAGAGAATGTTTCTTTTTGGAAAATAAAAATTAACTGCCTTGATCTCCCAACAATACTTTGTGGGAAGGAAATCTCCAGTGATGCAACCAGTAGGGTGTTTTCTCTGCCATAACTTTAAGTATATTTATTAACTTGCTGAGAATTTTGTGGGTAATAAAAATCCAGAGGAGAGAGACAAATGTCAGCCAGGCAAAAATGTCAAAAGATTAATTTCTGTAACTCATCTTTCTATTATGTGAAAGGATAATGGTCCTTGCTGTGCTTGATCTTGACTAGATGGTAAGATATGTATCTTTGGAATTTAAAGTGGTAAGTCTTAAGAAAATAGAAAATCTTCCTCATTAAAGCTGAGGCAGCACCACATCTGTAACAAATTTAAGGCATGTAAGGACAAAAAAGAACAAGGTGTTTTAAAATGTACCTCTGTGGACATGTGTAACACCCCACAGGAGCTGGGGATCACATTAGGTCACTGCTGACACAACTGCATGGAATCTTTCTGGGTGTGGTGTGTTTTTACATCTCTCAAAAGAAATTGGTTACTGGGGCATCCAGCGTATTTCTGAAGTGGCTGGATTCCCCCTCCCCCTCTCCCTATCTATTTACAGTTCCCTTTGGAGTACAAGAAACATTTTCTGTAACCTCAGCTTCCTGATTCAGCTGTTGTGATGTCAGTTATTTACGATAACAAAAGTGAGACAATGCCTGTGGTCTGTGTGGGACAAAGCCAATCTTGTTTCCGTAAAAAGGGACAATCCTGATGTGAGAAGCCCAGGAAGCCCTCGGAGTCCTACTCCTATGAAGTAGGACTCCGAGGTGGTATTTCATTAGGCCTGCCACCTTCATAATGGGCTTGACACTGCATTATTTCAAAGGCCACTGACAGAGGGTTTCTTCCTTTCCATAGGATTGGACACTAATGTCAATGGAATTCTTGGAAAACTATCTCTTTGCAGAACAAGGCTCCAGAGATAGGTATCTTGGGAAATGAATGGATTGCTAGTGGGTGGAGAGGCAGCGAGTGTCACGATGCAAATGTTTCAATACCAATTACACATTCTGTGGTCACAGGCATGTCATTCTGCACCTCTGCTTACCTGTCATGAAACTGGTTTATTAATATTTCACTGCCTAAGCCACAGATGTAGTGAAACTTGCAGAATGCCAGTAAACTCTTGATGTCACAGAGTGGCAAAAGGAAACAAGAAACTCTTAAAACAAAGCATGGTTAGTTATGAATGAAGAGCATCAATTTTGGTGTAGCCTAGAGAATGTCCCTTACCTGCTATCCTCCCGATTGGCATCGCGTGGTCCTCGGGAGGGGAGACAGACACCATGATGTGGTTCATATAAGCTAATTCTTCTCGGTGGGACAGGTTGATGGGCTTGACCTCCCTGTGCAGCCCGTCCTCAGACAACCTTGGTGGTTTGAAATCGGAGTGCCTGGGGTTCAGTATCAAAGGATGCATGATAGGGCTGGGCATCAGCTGGATGACCCTGGTGTTCTCCTGGCGAGGGCTGGAGGGCTTCTGGAGCACCTCGGAAGGAGGCGGGCAGTGGTTGTTTTCTATCGGGGACACTGAGAGAGGATAGGGCTCCTGCTGGTTGTTCTCGTGCTGGTGCCTTGTCCCTGGCACCCTGTCGGCCGGGGACAGGCGACGGAGAGTGTTGTCCATGGGGGACTTCAGTGGCCGCTGGTCGGGGTCTGGTGACGGACGGTGGTTGTTGGTGATGGGTGACCGCGAGCGATGCAACAGTTCAATGGTTGGGGGGTTGTGGTGGACTGTTTCTGCGGATGGTCTCGAAGGTCTCTGCACAAAGCTATCTGTGGAGAAAAAAAAGTCCCCAAAATACAGATTGTCTGTATTGTGATCAAGGTGTAGGACTTACTGCTGACAGCCTGCAAATGTTTTTTATTTGTGTGACCTAAAGATGCCCAGAAAAGTACTGCAAAAATGCCGACAGTTATTATTTCTACACAGAATGAAAACAGTGAAAACAATCTTCCTCCACCACCATGTAACTATAGTTCCTTGGGAAACACGCTAAGAGAAATCTCATTTTGAGAAGCTGACTGGAATACTTGTGAAGAAAGTAAGATCTGATTTAGCTGTACTAACTGTGTTTCTGCACAAATCTTTTGAAACTTATCTCCTGCCATTCATGTCTCTCCATGTACCAGATGAGCACTGTAAGGTAGAAGGAAAAAAAAATAAAAAAAGAAAATGTCTACAGGAAAATACCAGGTATTAAGCTTTAGATGGTAGAAGCTTAGGTCAAGGCAGAGAATTAACTCAGTCTAAAATATGGACTGGGTTGTTTAAAAAAACCCTACTGGTACAAAGCTCTTTGTGAAACCCTACATTTTATCTCTGCCTTGATTTTAAGAGCATGTTACATCTTCATAAGGATATTTTCATCTTCTTTTATTTAGTCTGTGGTGTCTACTGTTGGGTTGTCCCATAAAAGCACTTAGATGACTTCAGCAGGAGGACTTCTAGCATCACTTTTGCATGAACACACTTTCCCAGCTGTGATGTTTAACAGTAGTGGGGAGATAAACCACTACCAATCCTCTCACAAAATTAAAATGTTTGCCAGTGCAAACTTCCAGGCAAGCTAAGGCCATCAATTTTGACTTGGGAAACTACTGACAAAGAGGAAAGTACCACCAGTGCTACAGTGACTAACAGGTTTTTATCAGAAAAACAAAGATCAAATTTCAGTGCTCTCTGTTGAAAGCCTTGGGTGATAACAGAAGGAAATTTCTGGGTACATGTCAAAAACTGAAACAAGTAGCTGCCTATTTGAGGCTGCCTGCTTGTTCATTCCATTTTCTCTGAACAATAAATGATTCTCTTGTTCTCTTGCCAAGGCAGTGACACCTGTTGAAGACCCTTTTGAGGTGAAGACTCTGGAACCCAGGCAGGCATCAGGAAATGGATCAGCACATACCCAGGGAAAGGCCTGAACAGGAAAAGCTCAAGTCCTGAGAAAATGTAGTCCCAGGCAGTGACACAGCATCTGCACAAGAACACTAAAGTCTACAGGAAAACGTGGAATTTTAGGCAGAACCTACAGAACCTGCCACAACAGAAAGAAAACCAACTCCCAAATTTTACTCAGTGTCCTATCTTCTACAGACCATCCACCCCCATCACTGTACATGCAAATGCACTGTGCTCATTCTTGGCTTGTAAATATAGACCAGAATATTGTATTGTTTGTCCTATTTATTTAACGCCTTGGCTGAAGGGAACAACTATCTTTAAAGCAGAAATGAATGCCCTGCTGTGCTTTCCACCAAGCTCTCTGCAAACATTAATTGGCTCTGACAAACTCCAAACAGAAGTGTTCCTACCTGTCTGCTTCCAAACCATGGTGATACTGAACCTGGACAGAGGGGACAGAAAGCAGAGACCAAGGAACTCTTGGGAAAGCAGGAAGAGGAAACACCACAAATGGATACACACTAGTGGTTTACTTTCCTTCAAGATCTTTCTCTTAAAGTACTTAACAAAACAATCCCCTCGTGGCCAAAGATGCTGTTTGCCATGAAACAATTCCAACTCAGCTCCAAGCAGGACTGCCACAAATGACCCTGAACTGAATAAAATCCTCATCACATTCATTCCTTGGCACATCTGGTGACTGTAGGTTGAGCACATATGGTATACCATTTCACGCAGCACTAGATCCACTCTGGCTCTTCATTCCAAATGAGCAACACTCTTTTCTTGACGACAAAGCTGTGAAAGGAAATTCACCTCCCAGGAAATTTGCTGACCTATCCATATAGGGATGGGTGGGGCTGCACTTACTCTGGGAGTGAGCAATTGCTGGCATGACAGTCCCAAAGATTGGCAGTCTCTGCTTCCCCACAAAAGAAGTGCAGGGAATGACAGTGTAAGCTTCCTGCATGGCATCCCATCAAATGACTCAGAGCTCCGTCAGAAGGACCACTGGAGATGACGGTAATTCACTTTCCATTGCTCATCCCTCTGCAGGGACAGAGCCCATTCCAAGCCAATATCCTGAACTGCAGTCAATTGATTTCAAACAGCCAAACCCCCTTTGTTAAAGCCTAGTAAAAAAACACTAGATGAAAAGGAAAGCATTTAAAAGCAGGATCATAAGTATAATCCATTAGGAAACAGGCGAAAGAGCCAGAAAATGGAAAAAGATCACTGGAGTAAGGAGGGATTGTAATAAAGATACATCACCTGTGAAGTTTAACCACTCAAAATAGTGCCAAAGTAAAACCTGTCCCCTCTGTCACAGTTTGTGAGTTAGCCAGGGTTAAGTTCTGCTCCTCACATTCATTCTCCTTTTTTAACTAAGCTGCATTTTGCTGAGGGAAAATGAAAACTCAATTGTGCTACTTTCTCCCAAGTGACTTTGTGAAACAGGAGGAAGAAGTAATGCCAAAATAAACAAATTCACCTGCCTGTAAATTTTTGGCATAGAGATTTTTTGATTGCTCAGTCTTGTGGCAGGCAAAGCTGTAGTTTCTTTTGCTTATGTTGAAGTTCCTCTCACAGCAAACCAAGAACTAATTTTTGTCATTAAAAAGAAAAGTTTTAAGTAATAGCACAGAGTTCTCTAAGCAAAAACGGTGGTACTATCAGCAGCCAGAGTATTGTACGGAAGAAATCTAAGTTGGTTCTTAATCACTACAATGTAAAGGACTTATTTTTTAAATGACACACATGAAAGGCCAACTGATCATCCCTGTGAAATCCTCTCTAGTCGAAGTTGCTCCATATGTTAAATGTAGGAATGTCCGAGAGAGCAGCTAGTATTTCTGTTTTACATTTAGAATGGCAACACTCGTGGGTGAAGGCCAAGCTTGAGGAAAAGACTGAGATTTTACTAATGGTCTGAATACAGCAGGCAACTGTCTCTGGCACAACTCTGCCAACTGAACCTCATCCTGACCTGTAGCACCCTCATCTAACCTGGAATGTTTACACGGCTGTGTGGAAACACTTTGGAGCGTCCTTATTCCAGCTGCTGCTGTCCTGCTGTTGGCTTAGTCTCAGGGTTTTGCTGGTGCCATTTGACTCTGGCTGCCTCAGACTGGCCACAGGCAACTTATACAGGTCCGACAGCACCCCTGAATCTTCTCTTGTAATCCCATGCTGAATCTTGAAATAGATTCATATAAAATAGAATCAATACACCTTTTCTCCAGTGAGCAGAGACCAGGGTGACGTCCTAACTCACATATATTCTCTTCTCCTGTTTACTCAAAAAAGGACTAATGCAACTTTTTCCTAGATTTTTAAACTGAAAATTAAATTAATTTTTAATTGAAAAAAAAAGAATTCTGCCTGATGCTTTCATGGAAAGGACCGCTGAAAAAACTTAAGTTTTATATTTTTCTGTTATATACCCAAGAAATCCAAGAAGTACTTCAGTATGTGTATTTTTAAAGAAATTAAAACCTCAATTTTCCATTGCAAAGAAGCACACTTACTTTTTGTAGAAGTAGAAGAAGCCCAAATATGCAATTCCACAAACTTAACTATTCTTTTTTCATCACCTCTGACACTCATGGTATGTGTGGACACTACTAGACCTAAGCAAGTAATTCTGATAGTAAAAATGAGATAAGACCTGCAGAAGCCCCCTTCTCTCAGCAGGAGTTGCTCAACCAGCCCAACAGCTGAGCAACCTGATGGGCTCAGTGCCAGGAACTCTGGCATGATGTTCTGACAGACTGTCAGCTGAAGTGACCTGGAGTTGGATATTCCCCTCTGAGGCTGCCCTCCCTCGCTCTGCCAACAACTGCATTTAGCTGCATCTCCAGGACACTAAAAGTCCATGAAGCAACTTTGTCCACCTAACTGGGTGTGAGGAAAAATGAATCAATAGGGTCAATAAAACTTTCTGCTTTTTAATCGGTATCTGACACAGCTTTTAAAGATGCTTTGGAAACAGAACAAAATAATAGAAGATAAATGGAGAAGGGCTTGTTGACTCACTAGACCATTTGATTGTTCCAAAGCTATGGAGACAGAGGGAGAAGAACAGCTTTATTTTAGTAACTTTGGAGCAAGAAAATGGCATAATTCCTACTCGTCTCTGTAATGGCAGCTCCTGTAAGAATGAGACAGAGTTACCTTCATCATGATTCTGGTGCAATATGACCTCTGGCTGAGCATGGATAGAGTTCCCAGGGTGGAAGAAAGGTGTGAAGAGCATACGAGCTTTCCTTTGCTTCAGGATATGCTGAAGGAGTTCATACAAAACATCACCTGAAAGACAAACAGCAGGAAAAAGGAAATGAAAATGTACATAACTGATGAGAAGACTCATTTAGCCATCTGATGCACGAATTCATGGCTCCTGGGTGCTATTTTCAGATCCAAAAATGCTAGCAGTAAAATCCTGCACTTCACTGCTATGCAAAGTTCTCCTCTGAAAGGAAAAAAAGGCACATCACACCTCTGAGTGTGACTGTGGCAAAACAGAATGACATTCCCTGGCACCATAATTGCTGTATCTTTCCTTAATGGAACATAACACCACAATATCCAGGAGACCAATGGAATAACTGCTTATTTTGTGCCTTTTATAAATTACATCTTGTATGGATGACCTTACTCCAACATCTACACAAAGCACATAGGTACTTATGCATTTGGTCTGGTGTAACTGGTTGCACATTTCAAAGTGAAATTGTACATCACAGGGTAGGAAGTCTGTTGACTTTTCTTTCTGCCTGCTCTTTTCTGTTTGTCACTGCTCATATTACAGAGGAACAGGTTATATATTATCTGAAAATGAAGTTAGTGAAGTTTCATTTGGGAAACCTTAGATTTTCTGGGAGAGTTTTCTCAAACATGGCGTTTTTTTAGTAGTTGTTTCTATGAGATTGTAAGCTGTGCACCATTTGTCCCTTGTCTCTGTAAACTGCCAATACTCTATTTGTGGGCAACTTGAGTTTCTCGGTGTGAAACAGTTAAAGCCGTACTGCTTTCCATAGTTCAGCTTCCTTTATTTTTAACATCTTGGGTGCTTTTACTGTCTCAGCAGTGACTTTAGGGCATTTTTAAAAGGTGATTGCAATACCTGAAAACCTAATTAAAAACAAAGCCTTGAGCACCCAGTTACAGGAAAGTCTAAAAAGTGATTTTACCACATAATTTTCATCACTGAATGCAACAGTGGCATAATCATAAATAACTAGTGCTGTAACACTCTGAGCAATAAGGTAGCAAATTTGTACCTCTTTTGATTGGCCTGACAGACTAGTGAAAACATCCATAAAGCTGTCTGCATTTTTTTTTTACCTAATTAAATAGCTGAGACTTCTGCATCACCCAGATGCAGCAATGTTAATATGGTGAAAAGCGTTTGGCACTCCCTCCCTCCCTGCTCTGCTGCCTCCCTTCCCAGGGCAGCCCTGAACAGAACAGCTGTGGGGCTGTGAGCCCTTTATTGGCAAGACTGTGGGAGTGGATGCCCTTCTCCTGCTTCAGCCACGAGGGGAAACGATACAGCTTTCATGTGGCTTCAGTCTGGAAAAACTTAATGCCTCTGTGGCAAACATTATTTCACAGTTCTTAAATTTCATGTACAGTTAATTCTGGGAAATGCTGAAGTAATGTCCCTTTACCTACAGTTATCTAAATTTTTAGGGACTGACTCAGGTACCCTCCACAGGGTTTATTATCAGTGGGGAATACCTGGAGAGAAGGAAGAGACAAAATGCAAGGGAGGAGGCCTTTAGCTGGATTACTTCATTCCAAATTCAGCTTAACCTTCTGAATAAAGTGAGATTTTGCAAGTCAGAGGCTCTTCTCTGGGAACACTCTATTTCCAGCCTACAAACATTTTTAATCCTGCTTATTTCAAGTGCCCTCACAGCACACAAGGGGAAGAATAGGGGCATAACTTGCAGGCAGGAAGGGGAGTTGCAGACCACATACATAAAGGTGTCCCTTGCAGTCCTTGCCCACATCCCTGCTTTCAATACTCCTTTTGCTTCAAGTAGGGCTAATTTTTAAGGAAATCATTCCAAGTGGTGTACCAGAATTTAAAAAAAAAAAAAAAAAAGAAGACATTTCTAGGAATCAGTTCTCACTAATGTACTAAAGTGACAACAGACATTAATGTTTGGTCACTTCCATAAAAAATTTGTCCTGGACTTGAAGCACACACTTTAAAAACTTTATATACACTGAACATAAGCAACAGTTTGTGAGGCAGATTCTGGAGGAGGATGGTTGTGGAGAGTGGCCAAGCAGGTTGGTGCAGAATTAGACCCACAGCTTGATTATCAGCTGGATCCAAGCAGCACCAGCTGTACTCCTGCACCTTGTGAGCCTTGCACTGGAAGCCTCCTCACAGCAATTCTGTCACCACTTGGTCCAAGCTCTTTGATCACCTATAGTGATTGAAGTGCAAGCCTTTATATTTAACAGGAGTACCTCATATGGTCACAAAAAAAAAAGCTCGCAACTCATATTTAGTTAAATACCCCTGACAAAGGAGGGCAGAGGCTTACTCTGACTGTAAAACGAGAGCAGACAGACCACAGGGGATACAAATACAGGCAGGCAACACACACATTTCTAAATCTCCTTTGTGAATAAATGAAGACATAATTTGAGCAATAGGCAGACTGATTCGCACACCTGTCTGTGCTGTGCTGTGGGCTGGACTCCAGCACATGTGAGAATACGGTAAAGTAAAGCAAAACCCACAGGGGCTGTTAAATAGAGGCGAAGTCCCCGAGGAAGGAGTTTTGCAGTCACTTTTAGCAGCACCTCAGCCAAGACAACTGTGAGGCAAAATGCTAATATGGGCTGCTTAAAGAGGCTGGAGCACTTGATTAACTTGCTGCTGTAGTTGGGTCTGTGAATAGATAAGCCTTTACAGGGAAGAGCTGGAAGTCACAAAATGCTGCTGGAGCAGCTTGCTTTCTGGGAGTTCTGCAGAGAGTTTTAACTACAAACAGGTTGGATGTTTGGGTTTGGATTTGCATTCAAATATGCCTACAACTCAGGTGTATCAGGATTTCCTTCCCTCTTTGTCCTTGCCTCATACAAGTGTCTCTGCCCTCCCTTTCCCCTCCCTTTCCCAGTCCACCCCAGCAAAGGTGACTGTTTCCTCCTTTAACCCTCTTCAGCTTTTGTTGCAGCTTCCTCTCTTTCCAATCACAGCTTCTGTAAATAATCCTCACCTGAATGAGGGGACCTGTATCGAAAGTCCTCTTTGGTCAGGAGCAGCAGAGCTTTGCCGTTCATCTCAAAGGTGTTGCTCTCAATGGGCCTCAAGGAAAACTCCTTCTCCGCCCACCGGAGCCACTGTGCCACATCTTCCCTGCTCCAGTAAACCGGCTGCAAACCTGTGCCAGAAAGAGACCATGGTTCTGTTACCAGACAGAGACAAGGCACAGGAACACAGGCAAACATCGCTGAATCCACCCTTTCTCCCCACAGCATAATGTACAAAGGCTCAGGGGAAAGTGTAGGAGAGGAATGTCGTGTTGGTGCAGGATTACTCTAAGCACTGGACTGCAAAATACTTTGTTACTTTAGGCACTTTTGTTTATCTGTGATATATTGAGAAACAACAACTGCCTCAGCACCCTGAAGAAAGCTCACAGGACATTATTTCATTCCAGGTTTTCACTGTGCAAAAGGATTTTCCTCCACTTGCTCCATCTGATGTGCAGAGCAGGCAGCAGGCAAAGTCCTTGGTGCCATCCATCCTTGGTGTGTATCCTTTCATGGAAGAGAGGTGTGCTCTCTCTTCACACCCCTTGTACATTCATGGATCAAGAATAATGAAAAGTTGTCAAACGCAAGAGAGCCATGGCTTCTCTCCAGGTGGCTGGAGTAGGGTCTGTAAGGAAGGGCTGCTGAAACAGCCCCTGTAACAGTGTGATTATCAGCACATGAGTTGTCGAGAGCGGTGTATCCAGACAGGCCCACCCCTCCTCCAGGTGCCATTCCCACACAGGAGAGGAACGCCAGGGCCAAGACTGTGCCACCTTTGGCACTGCTTTAGCCTGTGTTTCCTGTATAGTAATAAAATATTACCAATGTAACTATGTCCATGTAAGAGGGTATAGAATTTTTTAGTAAAATAGTAGGGATATTTGGTTTGAGCACAGATTTTCCGGGGTGCCAAGGAGAATCTGGCATTCCCTTTCTGCCAACCAGCTCGTACAGCTTATACAGCCTAGGCTATTGTGTTTACTCACAGAGGCCCAACCACATTACCATCAAAGATATTTTGCCTGCTACCTTTATTGGGCCCAGGCAGAGAAGCTTGGGAGGTATGACAATTCAATATCTGTTCTACACACAAATTTAAAATAGCTTCCTTCCCCTGGAGAGAAGGCAGCACGGTGAAGAGCTGTTTATACCCAAGTAGAGAGATTATCTCCAATCCACTGGGCGATAAAAGCTTTATTTTCCTTTCCCCCTTGTGAGATGACTCATTGTTTGACTTGCTACAAAGCTTACCCACTGTGCATAGGAACATAAAATTTGCCATATCTGATCAGATCTCTGGTACACAGCCTCTGGCAGGAGCCAGTATCTTATGCTTCAGAGGAAGACGAACCTCCCTTCCTTGTATTGCACCTGGCTGATTGTATGCTGCACATGGGAAGAAATTTCCTTCCTGGCACACCATTCTCTGAGATCTGATTACCCTCCTCCTACCAAGCACTAAAAGAAGCCTGGGAGAGTTGTACCACTCTTGTTTTGGTTTGGTTTTTACTTCTTTAACAGATAGGCAACCCTTTTATTTCTGTTTTAGCAAGAGGTAACATGAAGTGAGTTGCGTTCTGCTGCTTTGCCAGATTCCCAGACAACAGCTTTGGAAAGTCCCAGAGCCACAGCTGCATACAGAACTGAATCTCTGTCTGAAGAGGAATTGAGATTGTGCCTGAGAAAGGGTCAGAGCTGACCTAAGGAAGGGATGTCTGCATGGCAGTAGCAAGAATTTCCATTGGCTTTCAACTGTAGCATACTACTGTACAACAGAAACAAGTGGTAGCCTTTATTTATTTACGAAGTAAATTCTCTTCCCCGTATGAATTAGGGTCTGCTTATTGAGGTCAGAGTTTCTGTAGGACCTTTCTTTTTGAAGGGACTGGGGTGAGGTGTAGATTTGCTCACAGACAGGGAAACAGTCATCTAAAATGCCAGAGTGAGGTTCATCTTCTGCTGAATAAAGGGCTATTCCTGCAGAAAATACACTCCAGACCCCAGGCTGCTGCTGTAGCTAAAAGAGAAAGAAGTGAGACACGATGCAGACAGACCACAATATATGAAAGGGTTTTAAAAAAGACCATCTGAGGAGTGCTTGAAATGCTCCTGTGTGGTTTCTTTTGCCTCTCTCTGCCATGCCATGCAAGTAACAAATTGCCCAAAGGAGAACTGTCATGTAGAAATCTAACCAGACTTCTGATGTGTACTTCACCAGAAAGTGAAACAAAAGAAAACATCACTGTGAAAATCAGGCTGACAGAGTTGTACAATAACTTCACATGAGGTGTGTGCTCCCTTATAGATAACAACATAATAAATAAATCACTCCCTATACAAACACAGATCAACATTTCCCACGTGCAGGTGACAGTATATTTTTGTCTTCTGTCTAATTAGTACAAAAATACCATGTTCAAAGAGAGCTTTAGACTGATCAGTGCTAGACCCAGAAGAGCCAAATAAGTTACACAGACTGGGATAAGCCCCATGAGCTGTGCTGGCAACTGAAACAGACCCAACACTTCACACTGCAAATGAGGTCTCTGCTGGGTCTCAGCAGCACCTCTGAAACTTGTGAGAAAAGCCCCAAAGTAATATGACCTAGGACCACTTGGCTTGAAATTACTGAGAATCAGCAAGCAAGTCTAATTCAGTTTGGCTATGGATAAACTGAGTAGGTGGATGTGCCACATCACTCCACCCCTGGGGTGATCCCATAATTAAAATACATTGTGTTTGGAAAACATAAGGTGCCATAAAATAAGGAAACTGCTTTTCCCTAGATGGATCTCTTATTCTCTCACTTCCCTCCCTTCCTGCCCTGCTGCTTTCCTGGGAAGTAAGTTTCTCAAAAAACATGCCCCCACCACATGCCCATTTGTTTTGTGAGGCTGAACCAGTTCAGTCACAGGAGGATTTTCTACGGGCGCACAGCAGTGTTGCTGAAAGTGCTTCAGAAACTGTCATTCAAAAAATAATTCTTTCATGAGCAGTATAGCATCTACTAAACTTGAATGCCACCTTCTTTGACCCTTCTTAAGAAGAAGGAGTTGGTTTTGTGAAAACAAGGTCATGAGATGGTTGGCTTTGCAACTGGAGGGATTTTACAGCACAGTGTACATTGCTATCAGTAGGTCCTGAAAATGCTTTCCTGTACTGTCCATGAAAGAAAGCCTAATCCCACTTATACTATTTTTCTTCTTTGGAGGCTGTTTCTTATTTTCCTCTCTCCATCTTCTTTTATTGTCATGCCCACAGTGGAAGAAAACGGGTTCTTTTTATCTCTCTGGTTTTATTCTATGCAAAAGCTAACAGCACTGTCTTCAACTAACAAAGATATTTACCAAGCAGAATAAAGTGAGGAAAATGAGAGCTGTGTTGCAAAACAAGGGCAGAGTTTTGCCTGCTGAACTGACTGCTGAAATCAGTGTGAAGGTTTTGCTGCTATCACTAGGTGCAGATCAGACACGGGGGATGCTGCCTTTCTCCCACACTGATCTCTTGGTGGCCATGGACTTCCCCGGGGTGAATTTTGACCTGAGAGTCAGACCTGGCTCTGCTCCCATCTCTGCCTTTGCTCCTCTGGTTGAAATCTGGCAAGCATTCCCCATCATGGTCTCCCTATCTGTGTAACGCAAAAATAAACAACAACAAAAACTTCTTGAACTCAATAGCTGAAAGCAGGTTAGACAAAGCCATGCAAACCATCAAAATCTGGTTCTGGGAGATCCAGCATATTCTCTGTCTTCTGACAGTTTCCAAGCACCACCTCCAGCAGAGTAAAATACAATAATTTATTGACATGTTTATAAACTGACAGCTTCATATGCATTAAACAGGGAATAAAATCCGTGCTCACTTTTCTAACGCTGCAGGCTGGTGCACTGGTGTCTTAATAGATTATCTACTTCTGCAGCATATTCCTTACCTGAAGTCCTGTTTCTAACACCTGTTACTCTGGCTACCTTATAAATTATGAGAACGATCAATTCTCATGCTGCAGGGCACAAGCTCGTAACCATCCCGAGTGCAGAAGAAATCCACTCTTGTTCCTTTCTATTCTTAAGCAGCAAAGCAAAGTACAATGGAGAGGGGCTGATGGGGTAATTTACACTTAGAAGTAGCCAGTAAACCTGTTAAACACTGACAGACATGGGCACAAACAGGAATGTATTGGTCTGCTGAAGAGTTCAGGCTGATGGTCTCTGAAGAGTTCACTTCTTCTAACACAGAGCCCCTCAGGAAACTGAAGCATGGTAAGGTTTTGAGGTCAGAAAACAGAGCACTCTGCTCAGGTAGCATAACCTTTGCACTCAGAACTACATTGCCAGCAATATTTTCACTTGACCACAGACTTCTGGTGGGGGTAGGAGTTTGTTTTTTGAAGAGATGTAGCCAACCTTGAATCTTGCAAAGCACTTGCAGTCAGCAACTCCTTCTTTGGTTTGGAAGACAGAGTATGCATTTTACAGTATGAGTTGCTATGTTCAGTGTATGCAACACATACACCTAAAATGTGAAGTATAATGTACCACAGGCTGTTTCCACCTTGACTCATTTTGGAACAATCTGAGGACACAAATCCAATGCAAAATGTGATACACAGTACCACTGAAAGCTGCTGTTCTGCTTTAGTTTCGAGATGAGGACACAGCCACAGGACAACACGCACAATGGAAACAGCATTCATAGTAAGTTTCGTCTAACTTTTTGTTCCACTTCAGCTACGCTCTCCATCCTCATGCCTGGCTGCCTGGCAGGCAGGATGATGATGTGAGAAGGGGGTAAAGACAGAACTCTCATTTATCTCTGCTTTCTGCAGGGCAGACAGAATTGTTCACACTCCCATGCCAAAAACTACTTAGCATGGTTGGGCAAACAGCAAAGGGGCCAGTGCATGCAAATCAGCAGCTGGTTCCCAAACACCCAGGGACAGATGCATCGTCACTGGCAGCATCAGGGAAACCAGCTCATGTCTGCATCTACTTTGAGCCTTTAGTGGGAAAATGATGCTGGAAAAGTTCAGAACACTTGAATGTCTCCTACCAAGTAACTCTTTAGGAACTAATGCTCTCTTTCTTTGTTATTAACAAAATTTTTCCATGTTACCTGTAAAGCATAATATGTGTCTCTGCATATGATGGTGTATGTCAAGCAGGAGAGGTGCATGAGGTTGTGTTTTGGTCTTAATTTCTGCATTAAGGCAACACAGTCTGGAAAAAAACCATATGATTATATTTATATCCTTTTCTCAGGCTCTGCCAGAGCAACTTTTTAAAGTCCCTTCCTGTCTCACATCTTTGTTTGGAATGCTGGACTACCAAAACGCCAAGAGGTGTCATGAGACTTTGCCAATTAACATCTGAAATGCTCTGGAGTGCAAAATGCTGCACAGCTGCTTCAAACTACTCCAGCTCAACATTGCCCTGGTGCCGTGTATGCTGCTCTCTGGTTCCCTGTTCGGAGTCACTGATTGTTGCTGCAGACCAGGGGCCCTGTTCTGGTATCGCGCTTGGACGTGCCAGAACCATCACCACCACGCTGCTCCCCAGCAGGGCTGCGCTGAGCTCAACAGCAGCGTGGGATCACGCTGAAGGGCTTTCCAATCTGAGGGCCAGGCTGGGCACTGACATCCTCCTGGGGCAGCAATTCTGTTCCTTCTCTGCTGGGGCTGTTGCATCCATCTCTTACCCCAAGTGACTTCCCCAAAGCACCCAGCACCCACAGGGTGCTCGGCAGTTCTTCAGAACTATCACTGCCATGGAAGGTAAAGGCAGGAAGGGTAAGGATCTTTCTTTCTCAGGAAGTCTTTCCAGTTCCTCAGAGGTGACAGAAATCCGTGGCACGCCTAGCTATTCCCGTGCAGATGGAGAGTGTAAATAAGTGCTGTCTGGGACTGATCTGGGGCTAGCATACATGTGGAAGATGTAGCCCTGCCACAGAGTAAATCCTGTACTGCTGGTGGTCTGTGCACTTGCTGTTACGAGCAGGAGACAGAAGTCTGGTGTGCAGTGATGTGCCTGACCACTTGCTCTTTCCAGCAGGTGCCCCTTGAGCCAGGCAGTGGAGAAGCAGTTCATTGCTGTTGGGTTGCAGGGACTGCCTCATCCTACAGCAGTGAGCTGGCTCTGCACTTCCAGCCCCAGAGATAAGCAAAGGTAGAAAACGAAAAGGTTAATCCTGGCTAATCCTCTGAGAGAATTATTTGGGAGGTGAGTACGAACTGGTACAAAGGAAACGCATGGCAGCAGATGAAAATGCCCCTTTACAGGTCTTGTTGAGGAAAAAACGATTGGATAGGGAACAGAGGAGTTGTGTGGCAGGCAGGAAGAGACCACAAGTGATGTTTGCACATCCTTACGTCTGAAAAGTGCCTGTAATCAGAATGACAAGGTTTTGGGGAACCTCCTACACTGCTGGGAACAGAGGGCATAACAGCTTTTTCAGTAGTAATCTGAAATAAAAGGCACAGGCTTATTTCTCCTGGTGTCCTGTTGAACGAGGTATTAGAGGTAGAGCACAAGTGCAGGTAATGCTCCGTGCACTGTGCCTTCTCTGGGGCCTCCATATGTGCAGAAACCAACCCAGTGAAGCTCTGCCATGGGTTTCTGCCATGCTGACTTTGCTGGTGTGGTGCCCTGTTACCCAGCCCTTCTCCTTTCACTGTCTGTACAGAGACCCTGGGAAGCTGACACATCTGAATCCCTCAGGGCTTCAGGGTCATAAAATAAATAAAATTGCTTTCCTAATGCAGCCTTTGGAAAGTCTGTAAGAAACATATTGATTGGAAAATGCTCGATTAGAATGAGCTCTCATACAGGGAAATAAATCTTTTCAATTGCCCACACCCAGTGCCAAGCTCAGCTTCCTGGAAGCAACTATGGCCCTTTCTGGAACTGAGGTGAAAATCCCATGTTCCATCACCTCGCTTGACCTGCTGACATTACACATGGTTTGCATTTGCTGATCAAATGCACAAGCGGGACTCTAAATTAGCTTGCTGGGCTGAGACAGCTCACTGATTAATGATGGCAGATGAAGTCACCGGTACAAAAACCCCACAAAATTTGAAGCCACACTTAACAGAATTCAAAACGAAGAACATATTCTTTCTCACTCTATACCCAACCCCTTTTCTATGTAGAGACAGGTTAGTAAATGAAGTAACTCTCTCAGACAAAATTACTCAGCTATGTCTAAGACCCCCCAGCCCCAGCAAGTAAGAAAAGTCCCTGAACGCTGCTGACCAATTCATGAAGTGCTTGGAGTTGTACTTGATATCAGACTAAAGCCTCTAGTGTAACCCCAATAGTTTAATGTGGCCAGTTGTGCCGTGTTTCTTACAACTGAGATCAGTATTTGACCCATAGCAGCCGTTTGTCTCCCTTCTGTTTCCACTGCATCATCCAGAGCGAACCTATAGAAGTAAGTGGATATTAGGACGTAGCCCACTATCCCTTGTGTGCTGCCCCACTTTGGGATTAGTCAGAAACAGAAAATGTTATAATGCTGGAGCAGCCTACCTGCTGCTGACAGGCTGTTTGTGGCCTGAAACAGAATTCCCCCAGGCCAGGACAAACCAGTCTAGATAATGGTGCTGGTTGTGTGTTGAAGTGGCCAGGATTTGAGGTTCTGAAAGGGAAAAGCTACCAAAGAAGCAAGCAACCACAGAGGTGATGAAAAGACCAGCGGGTTTTCTAGGCACTCATTCCATGAGCCATGTCCAACAGCTTTCAAGAACTCCGCAGACAGCTCCAGCTTCCTTTCATGTTGTTTGCAAAACCTTCCTAGAAGCCTGACAAGAGCTCTCCTTCCAGGGCAGGGTGAAGGCTGGCTTTTTCCATCTGGGCAGCACGTTCAGAGGAGGCCAGAGTGTAGCAGGGGTCAGTGAGCCATGGACAGCAGGACACTGCCTGGCTGCCAGCAGCCGCTCCGCCGCTCCCACGGCTGCCACACCACGGCATTCCTACCACAGCAGCCAGTGCAACACCAGCAGTGGCAGCGGGATGGGGAGGGGGGAAATGCTGGCTTGGATCTGCTCCCAGTTACAGTCTTAATCTACTCCTGACTTCTTCTCAACCAATTTTTGGCTGTTGTCCATGGAGCAGACATTGCTCTCCTACTGCCCCCTTCCAAAAGGAGCTGAAAGAAATGTCTTCTGTTGGTTTTTTCCTTGTATGTGCAAAAACTATATCCTAAACAAGAGCAGCTGAGCCCTGACAGTGTCACAGGGTAGCTAGCTCAAGAGACAACGCTACCAGAAGCAAACAGTTTTGCCAGTAGAAGTCAAGTGATTATAAAAACTTTCATTTTCTTCTCAGCAACTCTTTATTGTTTCAAACCAATTTACTCTTAATCCGGGTCAAAATTCTAGGTCTAATAAGCATTCTTTACAGTTTTTCTGCACCAGCTATGGCCACTGCTGATACTTAGTAACACTAGCACATTTACACTGCACAGTGCCTTTCAACTGCAGACAAATTAGATCGTTATACCTGTTTTATAGATGGGAGGCACAAAGGCACTGGATGCCTGCCCATACACCGAGGAGTCAAACCCAGGAACTCTATTCTGCTCCTCTTTACAACTGGACACATGCACAGCATCTTTACATCCTTAACACCTACTTTTCCTTCCCACTTCTTGTATCAATTATTTGATGCATCCTGGCAACAGTAATTTTAAGGTAAACAACCCAACCCCGTATTAGAATGAACTGTCAATACGTGCTGTTTCTTTCTTTTAACACAATATGGCCTTGATCTCTGGCTGAGGTGTTGAAGATTTGTAAGTAATCAGAAATAAATTGATCTTGGTAGTCTTGACCTACATACGGTTTTACTTAAGTCTTTTGCCTGCTGCCTAATTGCTGTACAGTGGAGCAGAGTGCCCAGATTATTACCACGCTTACAGTATGTGGCAGTAATGCTGGTGACAGAACTGGAAGCTCCAGGTTTAGGTACCTGATCAACACTGCTGAAAGATATGAAAAACTAAAGAAATAGTTGCTAGCTGCAATGAATACAGCTGCCTAAAATTAAGACGGTTCCTTTCAGCAATTTATCACTTTAACCTACTATCAGCTACATCACCATGATCTCCTGGCGACTGCAAATTTAAAGAGATCCTACAGTTTTGTAATAGAGAGGTCAGGAAGTCCTTTTTGTACAGCTGAATCAAGTGGAAAGTTTTGAAATCTCAGTTTCACATATCAACAAAACACCACCACCACCATTATAATCCTCCAAATTAAGAAGCTGCCTTTTTCTCACAGGGAGATTTTGTTCTCAGAGGCTCACATCCTGAAGAAGTTGGGTCCCTTTCCCTTGAGGAATTTTGGCTGGGACTTTGTTTCCTAACTCAACTGTGACTGTGAGAGCTGGGGAGGGGGGAGTGTGTACACAAAGAGCATGTTTTCCAGGCTGTTTCCAGGGAACGTGAGGCCAGCTCCACTACAGAACAGTCTATGCCGTAACAGCAAGATGTCATCTGTTGGCTTCCTCTGCACTGGGGCTCCAAGGCCCGTGAGCTGCAGCTGCACTTGTGCTGCTACTGTAAAAGCAGATTTTGGCAGCACAGCCCAGAACCATGGCTTACTTTGCCTGTAACCATTAAGCAAATCACCGTAGAAAAGAAATTACCACCAGCATATGGTAAAAGTATGTCATACTTTTACTGTAACTGATTTTGCTTTTGGATGTCTTGCCCATGCAGGCATTCTCTGCAGAGCCCTAATGCAGGAGGGCTATGACAGCCTGCTTCAATACACCGGTACACGAGTTCTTCCATGCTTTATGCAAAGACCTGCCTTCAGGTGACATTAAATATTAAATTACTGGTGGAAACTGTACAAATTACAACTTTGGACACTGCACAGTGTACTTAGTTCTGAACTACATCTTTGGAGGTAAAAGCCCACTCTTAGCATGCTGCAGATATCTCTCACTCCCAAGATGCTGCAAACTGGAGTTCTGACATGATTAAAAAACTCCAGATTTAGCTTCATTTCTTGATGGTTCCTTAATGAACCAAATCCCTACAGCTCTTAAAAACTGTCAGTCATTTCTCCAAGAAGACACTGCTGTCCTAGAGAAAGGTGAAGTGTTTAAAAGAATAGCTCTAGATCCCAGGGGTCCTTTTCCACATTCAGGGGACAAGGAGGCCACTGAGATGGCCTCCAAACTGCACTACAACACATCACCCATTCAGGAGAAGTAACTGCATCACATTTCCATGGGGCCCTTTAACCTTCCAGTTCAACTTGTGCACAGAAAGGCCTCTTGTACTGAGGTACTTGTGCTTGAAATACATTGATAATGAGAACGAATTAAGTGTGTGCTCTTTGATTATCAGATGATAAATTATCATGATTATCTTTGCTGCAGCTTGAGAATTGCTTCCTCTCCAGCATTTAACTCCTGCTTGCTCTGAAGCTAGTCAGCATATCCACTAACTTCTCATATTAGGGCCCCCAAAAAACTGGCCTTCACTTATTATTTCTATGGAAGTCATATGAAGTTGAGGCATTAGTACTTCTTTTCAGGACCACTTGAAAATACCGTTCCAAGGAATAAGAAATGAACTTTATCAATTGGGACAGCATGCAATATCCTGTTTGGGATAATTTCTATCTCAGTGCTGGGGTGTCTGCAGTAACTACAAAGTCCTTCAAACAAGCTCATCCTAGGTGACAGCTTGGACAATATGTAGTGTTCAGTGACTGTGTTGACTTAGTCATGTTTTCTGGCCACCACGTTGATGTGCCAGTGCATTTGGTGGAGGAGCTATGCTGTGCTCTTGATGAGAGAGATAATCTGTATTCAAATATATATGTACATTGGTTTCTCCCAGATCAGCTTTCTGAGCAGATTAAGAGCACAACTGCACTAACAGTTAGGTCAACACGACTGGCAGGGAGGTGGCAAATTGCAAAAAGAATAACAGCTGGATGTGGTAAGAGAAAACAGAGAAAATGCTTCAGCCAGTATTGTTACAGAACATGTCATGCCACTGAAAAATAATGCATGGGCTTGCTGTATCACTTGAGTTTAATCTGGATGATGTCACTGAGAAAGGCTTGCTTCCAGGAGTGGAAAAATGATTGCAATGTCAATAGAGGCAAATGATTTACCTACGCAGTTCCAGTAAAGGATCAAGCTTTGAAGGAAAAGGAAAACAAATGGATGAGCTAAATCACAAGAAGGCTGTGTCTCATCCTGCTTTTTGGGTTTCTTGCCACTGTAAAGGTGCAGTGAGAGAGGCTGCATACACCTAGTAACGATGGATAACTGGTATCACCCCAGATTCACAATTCCTAGTGCCACATAATCCTATTGTGCTGGTACAGACACTTGGTGACCTCGACACCAGTGAACCTATCTCCAGGACTTCTGTCCTTCCCACCCTTCCTTTCCCACAGGAACAATGGCCATCCATGTGCTTGCTATTACCGACAAACTACTGCAAACGTGCCAGGGGAAAGGGGACCCCTGTCCTTGGAGAGGAGCATTGTGTGCTGTGAGCCCCAGAGCTGAGCTGGGATTGGCTGTGGAGCTGTGACAGCAGGGAACAGCAAGGAACTCGCCCCTCTCAGTCCCACTAACAGTGCCACCTCTTTTGAAGGGGTGAGGGGTAGCAGGCTAAATAAGTTTAAGTATTGGGAAAGAGAATGAAATTATATCACCTGTCAGAAATATTTAACACCATCCAATGGCTTCTTTACATGGCTGACAGTTGTGCCAGGTAGTACAAGACACTGAAGCAGGAGGACTCCCTTCCTGGAGGACATCACAATATGGGCAGACAGGAGAGGGAAGGGATTCAGCATACAAGCGAAGTGACAGCATGACGGTGTGCTCATGTCCCCAGGAACCAACCGAAACTACTGGAGTCCTTATACACTTTATCATGTGGGTATTGAGGAAAATAAAGCTGAAATACTTTTTCGCCAATTTGTGTAATTAAAATTGTCTTAGTTGTGCTCCCCCGTATATTGGCAAATTTCAGTCAGCTCTGTGAAGGACATTTGTCTAATTATTTTATCTTATCTGTTGCAGAAATCCAGATTTATAGGTCTGTCTGTTCATACACCACTTGTATTCACAAAAACTCAGACAATCACAGTGACGATGAAGTCAGGAGAGCAACAGAGGTGTCTCCATGAAGTAATTTCTCTTCTATTTTTCCAATGCTTCAGGACTTGCTTGGTTTACGAAGTCCAAACCAGTTTTGCTTCATTCTTTTGTATCGTAGCTTCCAAACCATCTCTAGTTTTTGCTCTCCTGGGAAGAATGACTCACAACCAACTTGCAAAGCTTGGAACACCATTTTTAAAAAAGGCAGACCAGAGAATTAAGAAGGTAGGAAGCAAACACAAACATTAGGGAAGGATGGTGAACTACAATTTGAAAGGACACCTTCTAACCCAACTTTTCAGGTTGCCTTAACTTTTCCCTTCATGCCTGCTTTTATAATTTCCACATTAACGAAATTACTAAGCTAATTGTTGCACATCAGTGCAAAGCAAGTTGACATTCCCAGGTCTTTTCTTTCTTCTTAACAATTTCAAGTGGAAAACTACTTTTCTAAAATGCTTTGCTTATTAATGTGACCCCCCCCCCCTCCCCCCCCACAACTGGGGTCAACCAGTTTGGGACTGACAGCATGGGGCAGAAATGCAGACATGGGCACATTGTCAATTTGAGGAGTGGGAGAAGCCTTCTTCAGCAATTTCACACAAAATGACATTAGGGAATGCAAAGTGTCAAAAATTTTCCGTGAAGCCCTGAGAAAATCTGCAAACTAGATGTCTCACACCTCTCTGGCAGATAATAAACACAGAGCATATGGACTCAAGTACTGAATGTTCATGAAAATGAAGTCCTCCGTGTTTGAGACCACGTAGAATTTCTGAGGACATGAATGCAGTTTCAGAGAAGATTTACACTCTCGTTACTTAGGTATTTAGATAACCAAACAATGGAAATTCAGAAAAGGGAGCTGGCTTATTCCTTAATAAATTACAGTATTTCTTTCTTATATCTTCTTCTGAAGCTGCTGGAATGGCCATTGGTCCTGTTCAATGTCGTGTCTTCCCTGCTGTGACCAAATATATTAATTTAGGTCCTGAAACACGACTTCTCTCGAAGGCTAATTCTCAAAAAAAAGCACTGTGATTGATTTTTAACAAAATGTTTTGTGATGCCTCATTTTGGATTTTTTCTAGACTTCCTCTTCCCCGCACTACCCCTGAGGTGTGCACATTGTGTGAAGAGGAGATTTCTCTTGTCAATCCAACCTCAGCCTTATTCATTTAGCACTGTCACAGTCATGCTTTTGCAACTCTGCTGACGGAATCAGGTGGGAGGAGAAGGAGGCTGACTCGGCAAGAGGAACCTTTTGTTTGCACATAAATACCTTGGTGTTATCAGAAGGAAAACAAGGAGTGAGCAGCATGCATTGTACAAAAAAATCACAGCACTGATACTGTTTTCCCCCTTCTCCTGCAGAACAACAGTCGCTTCACTGCCTCCCCTTCGCTACTAAACAGCATCCTCACAGCAATCCTAACAATTGCTAACCTGGAGAAATGATACTGAGACACAGGTTGTTCTCAGGAAGGGGCATTAAAGCTCCACGTAGGAAATAGCTTTGAAGGAAAGAAGTTTTAAAAACATAACAACAAAGATGGGATCTAGAAGAACGGACTGAGACATTCATTACTTAGGCCAGAGCCCAAAAGAGTGCACACCAAGATTTTTTTCTGTGTATCTGAGCATCCTTCTGTCTCTTCGGGTTCATGTCCAGAGAAGGGGTTTTCATGGCAGAGGCCAAATCAGCAGAGAACTTAGCCCAATGCTGCACACAAAGCACCTGCATTTCTTGAGGCATTGTTCCTTTTCTGCTGCTGTGGTTTTGCCAAAGGTACGTGAGCACAGTGCCTGCACTGTCCTGCTCACAGAGGCAGAGGCACTGCTGACCCAGACTGGGACAGAAGGAGCACAGTTGCTCTGCATCACAATTTCTGGTTCTTTCTCAAATTCAGTCACTGATCATTTTGAAGGACCCCAGTTAATTCTTTTTTTTTGGCACAGCCTCCATCTCCAGGCAACAAGAAGGACCTTCAAGGCTCAGAGCTTTTGTTGGGTACTAAGGACTGCCTCTCCCTGCAGCTTCCCACTGGGCTAGTGGGTTCCACAGCCCTGCACCCTGGGAGCTCCAAGGCACACAGGTTTCTGCTGACTATTCACCTCCACTAAATCCTATTCCTCCACCCAGGACATTCTCTCTCTCACTATGGGGACAAGGTGAAGAAGACAAAATACTTTAGTTTCTTCTTTTTGCATGCTCCTCTGCTTTAGCGTAGAGAAAGATCACATTGGTTTTTTTCAGTCTTTGCCCTCTTTCTTAAGTAATGCTACTCACACGGTTTATGTTTTAAGCCTGGGAAGCAGCGACTCGAATAAAGCAACATTAACACACTGGATGAACCCTCGGGGTGCGCACTCAACCCAGAGTTAGCACTTCAGCCGACCCCTTCATCTGACTGTACCCTCTAGTTGCCTCCTGACAACTGAGTCCAACTCTAGCTATCAAAAATCCTCACTAATATGTCATATTGACCATGGATTCAATCCACCCAGCTGAATGTTAAACGAGAGACCACTTAGTGCCTGCTCGAGGTTTTGAAAACACTGGCTTTCAAGCTTGAAAAGCACGTCTGCATCTCCTGTGAAAATCAGTGGTAACTGGTAATCTTGACAATTTAGCTGCAGCGCTAAGAGTAGTATGCAAGGCACTAAAAGGGCAAGAAAAGATTCCTAGAATATCAGAACATAATGCCTTCCTTTTGTGTTAATTAACAAAACGCTTCATAAATTTTGACACACTTTGGTGTTGGGAAAACTCTGTGTAAGATCTGATGCTGCTTTCCTGCATTTAAGTGGAATTTAATCATAAGAGACAAGAGAAAGAGAGCAGCACACCTTGACCAGGTAGCCTGAGTTGGGCTGAACAGCAGGAAATGTTTCTTTTTCCCTTCTCCCTTCAGAATGGAAGTCAGGATAGACAGATACCAGTGCCTTGAGAGAAATCTGGGACTAATTCTCTACCCCTGTCAAAGCCTAGTGGTTCTTTTGCTCCCTTCATTTGCTAGAAAATTTAAAAAATGGTACTGGGATATCATCAGGGTGCTTGCCCTCTCCAGGATTCATTTAACATCCCTGCCAAACTCTTAAAAAGACATAAAAGAGGAGGCAATTTTTAATCTCCTTTCATGGTGTGGTTGCCAACATCACAGGCTAAAGCTGCATCTCCTCAGGAAGAGGGAGCTGAGTGTGTCCATAGCTGCTATTTCCGAATTGGCAGGCATGGTGGAGAGGCCTTTTGCTTGCCCTGATAAGGTCATTTGCATAACTCTACCCAACTGGCTTTGCATATATTTTTTTTTCCTCTTTTTCCTTCTCTCTCCACTCTGTAAGTTCTCCACGTGCCAGAGAAGCACAAGGAAAACCTTATATTAGCTATTCCCAATATTAATTCTGTTAAACACTTACTGATTTATTTTCATTTCTTGTAAAAAGCTGGTGTACATTTTGGTAACTCTATTCTTACACAATGTGAAACAGAAAATTGTGCTGTTAGTGCAAAAAGCATTCTGCTTTCTCTGTATAGGCTCCTTTCACATTCAGTCAAAATGGCTGTGTGTTTTCTGCTTTTAAATGAAAGCCTATTTGCTTCTGTTTTAAAATAAACAATTGACATTCATTCAAACTAAAAGTAATTCCAAACAAAAGTATAAGTGATATCCATACTTGCATTGTAAAAATTGAGATAAATGCAAAATTGCAAAGCAACCCTCGTAAATAGTGGAAAGGAAGATGAATACCAAATTGCATCAATTTAAGTCTTGTTTAAGTAATAAACAAGACGCTGAGAGCTGCATGGTTTAACTCACATTCCTGTGAGCAGTTCCAGTGATTTTAGTGGGGTGTCTCACTTGGATAACTGCCATCCAGGAAAAGAAATGGCTGAAAAACTCATCCTTCTCTTAGTCAAATTCTTTCTTAAAAATACACATTTTTATCTTGGTGTTCGTGTGTGTCACCTTAATTTCAAATTTTTTACTCTGGAAAGGACCATGCTGAAATTTGAACACATTTTGAAGTTCTTCCTAACAAACCCTTGCCTTATTTTTCATGGCAGCTTAAAAACACCAAGTATCTTTAAACCAGTGGGCCTCATGCCCTGTTTGTACAGAAAGACAGAACACATTTATTTCCCTACCTACAGCAGCTCATACTGTAAGGCTCTGGTCCATGTGAAGGGCCAGGAGATGCTAATCCTAACTGAAATCAAATGACCTTCATCATTTAATTCAACAGGCCTGCATTATTACTCTGCATAATTGTAGTGCCTCAGTTGCAGTCATAAACCAGGACCCCGGTGTGCTTGGCAATGCACAAACAGGAGAGGAATACTATTTTTGTCCGGAGAGTTTCCTCAGATTGTAATCTCCATGCAGAGCTATTAAGAGGATGTAGTTTATTGGTATTTTTCCCAAATCCCCAGTTCATGAAAGCTGAACAGAACAGAAATGATGGGGTGACACCATAGATTTTGACATAGAAGGCAGCATTTTGGTCTCCACAAGTAGTAATTGAGGGAAAAAGGAAAAACAAGAGTTTACAATACTCAGGAGAATGGTGAGACCCTAACAAAGTTTGTTTGAATATACAAAATCAGACTCATTGAAAAAATAAAATGGAAGAAAATCGCAATATTCCAAGGTTGGCATTAATCCATTGCATTCGAGATGCAAGCTCTCTTTTGTTTTGGTTTCATAACGCTTACTGTAAGGTGTACTTTGAGTTTTGGGGTAAGACAGATTTTGGGATAAGCAAAATTTTCTGTAATTGTTGCAAGAACCAATTTGGTAACCAGTTCCTTTATTTCAACTTAGAATATTTTGGAAAAACAGTAAAAATGTTACATTATTGACCTCTTCTAAAAAGAATTTGTTTTAAAGACACTACTTTTATAGTATTAAAAATGAATGTCAATAAAGTTTATTGACAGACAAGGTCTATTAATGACTTCACTTCTGAACTTCACTATTTATATTTACAAATTAAAGGTGTGAATTCTCAGTTTATTAATCTGCCAGTTGGATCATTTCTTTGCAGCCTTGAGCTGTTTCACTTCACTGCAAATATTTAATAGCCAATCTGTAGTGAACTTGAATTTTCCCTATTATATTTACACTCTATATCACAGATTTCCTAGTGTATTATTAGAATTACAAATTATTAAAACAAAATTACATTTTTTGAATGAACAATACAGTGCTCTCTCCTGCCATTACCCTCTCTACTGACTAAGGTTCACCCCCTTTCCTCTCTACCACTATTTAGTGAAGTTATCCATGCGGCCCCAGAGCCCACACTTTGCAAGACCCTGCATGTGTTGATGCATATGCAAAGCTCGTGTAAATGGAGGATCAATGTACTCCCAGGCAGTGTTAATCTGACATTTCTTCACCTTTAAAACCTTGGGAGCTATAATGCAGAATAAATATATTGAGTGTAATTTTTTCCCTTGTTTTTAAAGTATCGGTAATGGTGAAGAAAAAAACCCTCAGAAATTCCATCGTGGCATCATAATGAAACCTGCATGGGTCAGCAGCAGGAGGGCTGGCCCTTTTGCAGCCAACCTACAGACCTTTGCCACTTTTTGCTAAAGGGACAACTGATAGCAGCAGGAATATACTGTCACTTGTTACAGGAACCAACACTGCCAGGAGGGCATCGGACACCCTGCCATAACCCTGGCTCATTTTTCCAGCAAGTTGTGCAGCAGAAGGTGTGTATGACAGAAGAAGAAAGGCGAGATTCAGAAATCCATCCTCCTAGCTCGACTTCACATCCCTCTCTCTTGAATCCTAACTGTGCCAGAGTGCAATGCTGATCTCCCTGACCAGCCTCCTTGTTGCAGGCTCTTCCTTCTGCTCCACCCCAAGTTTGAGCTCTTCTCACTGTTGCCTGTGCACAGGCAGACTTCTCTCCCATCCACATGGCCCAGCAGAGGGGTACTGAGGGTACAGAAGAGACTTCCTCTCTTTCTTCAAGTCTGTTCCAGGTCTTAGGGCACTGGACATTTTGAGAGTTCAACATCAATGTATTGGTCTCTGTCCTGGCAAAGAAATTATCAGCCACAATAGGTAAAAAGTAGAAAACCTATCAAATGCAAGTTCTTATACTGTCTGGAAACCTGAAAAACAAGTGGATCAACCACTCACCCCAGAAAATGAGCCTGCAATTTTTCCCAGATACTTTCGATCCATGGAAGGTTATAAAACATAGGGACTGCTGACTACGTATAACTCTGAAGCTGCTTCTTTGCTTTTTTCTCAGGAGACCTGAGATCCAGCAGTGCCTCACTCCTGTCTGCCCCACAGCTGAGAAGCAGCACTTGCAATCTGGGGTCCCCTTTTAGCCAAGAAATGACAGCCAGCTGGCCAATGTCACCAAGCCAATGGCTGGACCAGCTGGCCAGGCTGCACACATTTCTGAGTCATGTCTGTTAATCAAACCACAACAGTCGCTGGTGGCCGAATGAAGGCTGTACTGAAATTACACCAGATCAAAAACTAAGAGCTTAAAACACCTGCTTTTCCTAGTCTACGGGGAGCGGACCTGAAGTTCCTTCAGGACTTCATAGTCCCGTTTAATTTGCTCTTAACTTCAATATTTGAAATAAAACACACAGAAAAACAAAGAAGCAAATGACGTGCCTTCACCAAATTCAAGAGGCTGAGCTCTGAAGAAAAACAGGAACATTAAGGTGATAATGTCTGGAAGATTGTTCTGTTTTCCATCTTTTGGCAAAACATTGTCATACATGCCGGGGATAAATCAACCTACAGAAGAATTACATGCAGACAACAAACACCATTGTGTAGGCAATATTTAGGCAACAGATCACAAATGGAGATGAGTACTACCAAAAAGGAGGCTTAAAGAATGTTACCGGGATCCAGTAACTTTGTGTGAGGAATTGTAAAAATCATTGTGTGGTACAGATGAATTCAGCAGACAGCACGGAATGCTGAGGTATGGCAGGGGCAGAGGGAAAAATACGAAGAGTTGAAAGGGACACTGTAGAGAGCAGAAGAGCACAGGGCAGGTTGGTGAGAGGGAAGCTCAAAGTTTGGTTTATGGGGCTGGCACACCTCTGGTCTGACAGATTGACAACTCTGAAGTCCTACACCAAGTTTGACAGAGGAGACGTCAATGGGGGCAGAAAGAAGCACCACCATCACGTTACATACGAGCAATCTGAGGCACTGCAAGGCTAAAAGGCAAGAGCTGTGGAAGGATGTAGGTCATCTTCAGGTGTTTTATTTGCCTTAGTGTTGCCTAAGGTCCCACCCAGCTGCAGAGGCAACATCATGACCATTGAGCTTGCATGCTTATGAAGAGCTCTCTAGCATCATGGTGCTTTCCTCAAACAAGTTTTGCACTGTCAGCCTTGGACTGATTGAACACTTGCAGTTGCAGTCCAGAGTTCCTAGGAGCTCACCAAGCTCCAGTATGGCCCAGCCCAAAACAACAAGAGGTCTCTGATGGAGCCTGGAGTGCCATTCACAGTAAGTTATTTGACAGCCAGACCATCCTTTTTGCACCAACGTAAGACAAAATCCCAGTAAGTGACACAAAGTGGTTCTCTAGAGACTGCCAGGGTCAGCAATGGGCTCAAAAATTATAATGGTACCTAAAGAGGGGACCCTCCCTCTTTAGGAAAACAACTGGCAGGAGATAGGCAACATTATCAAAATGTGCTGTTCTCCCATGAGGCAATGACTTTTTTCCTCAACTGGTTGTGAGCTTCAGAGCCACGCCTGGTACCCAGCTCACAGTGGGACACGTAACTACAGGCTTTCCTCAGAGCCCGAGCAGTGCTGACCTAACCGACCCATGGGGAGCACCCCATGATAAAAGTTCATCCATAGCTTCCAGAGACCTGGGCTCGACACCACCAAGTTACAGTGCCCAGCCTCAGTGAAGGCTTCAGCAGTCAACGGCAGCTGTGGGTTTTCCAGTGAGTAGTTCCCCTGTCCTATCAGCCCAGATCACTCAAGACAGTGGTTGGCTCTTCCTGCCGCCCAACCTCCCTTGGCAGAAAGCGCCAGGTGACGGCGCTTCCTCAGCGGCTGCGGTTTGTGGCCTCCAGTGTCTCCGTTATCTGCCCCCTGCAGCCTCTCCTCTGACAGGAAGCTTCCCCAGAGTTTTCCATCACAGGAAATTTCCTGTGGGGAAGCACTTAGTAAGCAAACAAAGAGTTCCTTGGTACAAAAGAAGAGTGAACATGCACACAGCTGTGAGGAAAAAACCAAATGCTGAAGCAGCAGAGGCAAGGGCACCAGGTCACAGTCCAAACTCCGTGAGGAGAACCAAGCTACATGAGAGGCTTAGAAATTCCCAGGTGAGACCACTGTAGTCAACTTTGGCTCACAAGGTTGAAGCTCACAGTCAGGTTCTGTTTGACTTCTCTGAAGAGAGTCAACAGCCTTAATGTCACAGTGAACCCAGACCACAGGTCAGGCACCATTTCAGGGGCACTTTCTGTGGCACCTTCCCAGCGAGGTCAAGGACTGGTACAGGCAGAGGGCACACAACTGTCCCCACAGATGAAGCTGCGACTGCAGACTAGGATGAACGGCCAAGTGTCCACATCAAGCTCACTCTGCCATCACCTAATAATGAGTTTGACACCCCCTGCATCACCAGTTCCCTCTTGCGTAGGATCTAATCATGCTCTGTACACACTCTTACAAAAAATACATTTGTCTCCAGACTGGCCAGTTTCCCTTTTTATAAAATCTGTGCTCCTGGTGTCTTTTTCTTTCTGTCCACTACTCTTTCTGCCCTTTGAACGACACTCATTTCCTCCTATTATCCACTTGTCTCTTCCCCTCTTTTTTACTATAGCAGTTTATGTTAGCATCCTGTGCCCCTCCTTTTTTGTCTCCTCACTCCTCTTTCCAGAAGCAGTTCCCCTGCTCCCTGCAAGTGTTGTTTCAGAGGGCTGGGAAAAGAGATGCCCATCTGCTATAAGCTAAAATAAAGATCACTCAAAAAGAAGGGTCTTCCATGCTGAAATTCAGGCAATCAACCCAAGTTTCTGGCATCACACAGATTTAATACAACATGTAGGACATGGCTTGTTTGGCAACTGGAACTTGTCTGGGAAGTACCCACTGGGAAGCCTCATGCAGGGACATGGGAAAACCCTGCTAGAGAGTACAGGCTGACTAGCAATGTCTCATATATCCTGCAACATCCGAGGCTACAGTGGGGTACAAAGTTCAGGTACCAAGGACACGTTTCATTGAAGAGGTCTCCCAGCAGCATCAAACTCTGGGATACTCCCATGTACGCTGAGTTAGTCTGCAAGGTGGGCAGGAAGCATGGGAGTATGAGCAGAGGTGACCTGAAATTCTGCACCATTCTTATTTTCTTTGGGTTTGGTTTTGAGAGTAACCATCTGCAAACCCACTCTGATTTACCATTTGCTTATGCTGTGGATTTTTAAGTGTCTAGTTCAGGCTCTTCTGAGCTACGTGACTGCAAAAGGCAGTGCCAACTATTTTCCACCCTCTTCTGGTTAATTGCAGCTGTGGTAAAGGGACTTCTGCCAACAGACCCACAATGCTCTGTTCCACAGGAAGTCCTAAGATCTCTTCCTGCACAGGAAATTTCCTGTGGTCCAACAGACATTCCTCTTGGCTTTTATCACTCACATACATTTGTTTTGGCAAATATCTGTTCTTAGGAACAACAAGAAACGGACAGAGAAAAAGCAAACACTGCCACAAAGAAGAAAAAAAAAGGCAGTTATGGTTAGAGCAACAAGCATGACCAAATTAACCTCTGTCACACATGAAAAAATATGCTACTGGAGCTGACTTGGGAGGTTTTCTACCTTAGAAATTATTCAGAAATCAAGTCTGTTTGATATATACATATACAACATTTTTTAAGATTCCACACAAGTTTTCTTTGCCTTTTAGAACATTTTACTGATGCATTTTCCTAGAAATGTGCTAGGCAGTGTGAAAGGAATTCTGGAGCTTTCCTCTCTTCACAAACTTCATGTAATTATGGCCCTAGTTCTGATCTTACCACATCATTATCAGCAAAGTTAACAGAAGGAAATGCTTAAGAAGAAATGCTTCGGTTATATTTCACCAGACACACCCTTCTGCAAATCAAAGACTTTCCCAATCCTAAATCATTCCTCATAAGCACAACAAAGTTATTATTTCAGAAAGGGAAGAGATTTAGTTTCAATCTTGCAAATTCTTGAAGCTATGAACCCCAGGAGACATCAGATAAGATTTTCAGATGCCCTTCCATGCTTCAAAATAAAGGTAAGGGGCTAGGGGAACTCCTAGAAGTGCTCAAGAGAGTAAGAGATCTAGACTGCATATAAACCCCTGAAAAACCCAAAAGGCACCTGTTTGTTACCTTCATTCACCTAAAAAATAAAGTCTAAGAGCAAAAGGTTCAGACTGGAAAATCTTTTTCACTCTGAGGACAGCCAAGTGCTGGGACAGGTTGCCCAGAGATGTTACACAATCTCCATCTTTGGAGGCTTAAAAGACCCAACCTGATAAAGCACTGAGGGACTTTGGCCTCAGACCTGACCCTGCTTTTAGCAGGAGGTTGGAGTAGAGATCTCCTAAGGTCCCTTTTGACATGAATTATTCTGTGATCCTAAATCTCTCTGTAAACGCAACTCACTACCATTTAAGTTCTAATTCCACAGTACTTGAGAGCAGAGTTCGAGTTTACTACCCTGACTAAAAGACAGAATTTTTGAATGAACTTCAGTGAAAATAAAGGGGAATAGATGATACCCTGTAAACTAGGTTTTTCAGATAATTTAGTGAACACTTAAGATTCCAAAGTGCTCTGAAACTCACTTAACAACTACAGTCCCTTCAGTCCTCTTCTCCCTACATCAGCTCCTTTTGCTAGGCTTATTTTATCCTGACAGCAGACTAAGGAGAACAGTCAGCAGCAGCCTGACATTCCTTCCTATAGCCTTTTCCTGGGGTTCGTCAGCCTGCACACAGCACAGAATCACAGAAAAAATGAGGCTGGAAGGCATCTTAAGGCAACCCCCAAGTCCAACTCCTGATGAAAACAGGGTCAACCAGAGCAGGCTGCTCTGGACCACATCCAGTTGGGTTTTGAGTATCTCCAAAGACAGAGAGTCCAGAACCATTCTGGGTAGCCTGTTGCAGTGTTTGATCATGCTTCCACTTGAGGAGTTTTTCTTCAGTGCAAATGGAATATTTTGTATTTCAGTTCGTGCCCACTGACTCCATCTTCTTCACTTTTTTCCATCAAATATTTGTACATACTGACAAGACACCCCCAAGCATTCTCTTCTTGAAGGTAAATAGCTGCAGCTCTCGCAGCCTCTCCTTTCATGTTAGATGCTCCAGCCCCTTAATAAACCTCATGGCTCTTCACTGGACTTCCTCCAGTATGTCCATTTCTTACCTGTACTGGGGAGACCAGGACTGGACAAAGCACTGCAGGTACAGACTCCCAGGGCTGAGCAGAGGGAAAGAACCCCCTCTCTCTACCTGCTGGCAAGGCTCTGCCTAGGGCATTCCAGGACTGGCCTATCTGGGAGACTAAGGCAGAAAAAATTATATATTCCTATGCCACCATCAGAAACATGATACCCTACTATCAAACATTAGATCAGGGAGTTCAAACATGCAGGTTCAGAGGCAAAGCTTTTCCTTCAGTTTTTAAGGAAAACAGATCACTAAGAAAAATTCAACTTTTTTTTTTAAGAGATTATTTGCTTTAGACGAGCTGTTCGCAAAAAGAAAAACAAAAAAATCCCCAAGGCAATGAAAAAACCTCAGAGCTAACCTTGCTGCAAGACAAAGCTTCGTTAGGGAGCCACCAAGGACGGAGTGATGGACTATGCAGCTATCAGCACAGCACCCAGACTTCAGCAACCCTCCCACATCAGGGTGATGGCTGAAGATTGCTCCTCAAACACTCAGCCATCCAAGGCAGTAAGGAGAAGTGCCAGAGTTAATCCAGCAGGTACTACAGAAGATGTTTCCCACTTCCAAGTGTGACAGAGTTCTACAGTATAGATTAGGCCATGACACCAAGGACTGCCAGTTGGCCACTTATAGTGAGTTTAGTACTTACTTTTCTTCTGAACATCTAACAGCGCCACGAAAGCTTTAGTGATCTATTTATTATACTTTGAGTATACAATTGCACCATTTCCTGGAATGTTTTGCTCTCTGGACCAGATAATTTGTTATGTTGGAAGTGCCAATGTTACACCCTGTCCAGTAAAAGTCATTACCCTTATGCATTTTGAAAAATCTGCTGTGGGCATTGTACAATCCATAGAGAACTTGGGATTTTATACACAGATCATTTGTACATATGCAAGTACCCGGAGTTAGTTTCCACTCAGGATTCCAAGACTTTTAGGGACATTTAGATTTGTATTGGGATTTTATTTTCCCCATTACACCTCCCTAAAAATGTGCCTGACTTCTCACTATTTCCATTCTTCTAGCTTTCAGACGCTGTTTCCTCATTGGCAGCTCCCCATCTTCCTCTCCCATTCTCAGACAGTGAGACATAAAAGCAGTGAAACTTAAATACATGCTTAAACACACCTATCTGCAAGTAAATACAAAGAATGAGAAATCTAGTGCAAAGTAGCACAGGGATGACTGTAGTTTCTGAAGCAGGCATAGCACATAGTATAAAGAAGAAATAATTCAGGTAGCCAGGATGATGACTGGCTATTTGATCAAGATCCATCTTTTAAAGCAGCAACAAATTTCTGCAGATCACCAGCAGCTGACAAAGCAGACGTAGACACACACACACTGAATGACCTCATGAATTCCATCAGCACACCCAGGTGTGACCTAAGAATATGGATGTATCAGGTGCATATCTGATCTCACAGACTAAAATGTGCTGACTGACTCTGAGACCTGCTGTGATCTACATCACAACAAAATCCTTCTCACTTATTTATCAGCTGTTGATAAATGCACGTGCCAGATAATCAATAAGCAAGAAGAATTACTGATGTGGTGACCTCATTCAGCACCTTGTTCCTGTTTCAGAAAAATAAACCTCCTCATGCTTAGAATGAAGTCCTAACAGTCAAAGCTTAATATTAACAACCCTAAATATTTTTCAGCACAGCCCCTGAATTGAAAGAACAGAAACTGAGACACAATTAAGTGTGCTTAGAGCTGTGAGCAGCGGTCATGTTGCAAGAAGCTCTCTGAGAGTGGAGCACAGTAAATCCTAGGAGATTACAGCCTGCAACCACCAAAATGTGCCTCCTAAGGAAACCATCAGGAAGCAGAGCTGGTAGGAGGAAAATACTACAGCTTTTTCTTCTCTGTTCCTCACAGCATTTTGTTAAGTTAAAAACCATAATGCTCATGTGGCAGAAGCTTGGATGAGGTTGACTTTAAACAGATGACCAGCACCGGGGATATGAACTCCTGAATTTTGGGTGAGCTTCCTTTGAGAAGCTGCAGAAGACATCCCCAGTGCTATCCAGGTGTGTGGCATCTGCCTCTGCATCCAGGTCAGAGGGATGTGACATTATTCATAAGGTGTCATCAGCACAAGTCAGAACATTGTGTCTCGATGTTTGAAGTTAAACATGCCCTTGCACATGCAGAGACCACTCATACATGCACCAACCAATGTTTTTATAATGCAGTGAAGCAAGGACCTTGCCTGAATAAAGCAATGGAGCAGTGGTTTTCCTGCAGTACACTTAAAAAATTTTTAAAAAGCAGATGCTGGACTGTTAAATCATAAAGCAAATTACTGACACAGAGTTTATTACCACTTGACTTCTTCTGATCCCCATCAGGCTTCTAAAAAAGTGAAGGCTCATTCTTCTGAGCGATACCCTTTCAGCTGCAGATATAAGGTGGAAGGCTTTTGCAGGAGCACAGCAGCAGGTGACTGAAACACGCCTTAAGGGACCCCGTCCAGCTGTGTTTGTTCTAATTTTCTTTGGGATGACCACAGCTTTCATGATTTTCAGATTAAAAGTATTTCAGAAACCAGGGAGAGGAAATAATGAAGATTCAAGGTTTTTGTAAGAGATATGATACAGCCTCACTTGTTTTCTTTTTGTCTTGCATGTATATGGAATTTACAATTTAATACCAAGTTCCTATGAGAAGACAATGAACCACAGTCAGTGTGTTCTGGGAGACATTCAGGCAAAAGCTGAAGGAGCCTTGGCACATGTGAACATGTTTACAGGACTTCTCTCTGCCTCATACATCCTTTTAAAGCTGAAAACTGTGCCTTGCCAGGAAATAAGCTTCAGGAAAAATTGCTTCCTTGTCCTTTTTTTTTTCCCTGGCTGCTCTTACATTTAAGGAGTAGAGGCTTCATGCCCATAAATCAACCATTATTAAAAATAAAAGGAAAAAACCACCATAACCAATTAAGTACTACTATCAGGCTGCAGGGAATGTCTTCTCACTACTTTGGAGAACACAGATGAGGATTACTGGATTCTGCATCTTGCACTATTGGTGCCACCTCTGCACTTCCTACTCACCTGCAGCCTCTGTGGGCTAGCCAGGCTGGCTGAAATTCAGATGCAGCAGCACAAGACTGTGTTTGACTGGGACCCTGTGCATGTTAGCTTACCAGAGTAAAGCTGACTTGGGGAAGCCCCCAGGAGTGATGTGAACAAGCACTTCAAAAGGCTATTTACCTGTACCTCAGGTCAGAGTTTCATGAGCACTTCAGGTTGGTTTAAAGTGGCACTATCACAATAAATAAGTCCTACCTACTCCCAACTTGTGTTCGTTTTCACACAGCTCCCCTGAAACTTGTTAGCGTTCAAGTAGCTGTACAAACACTCTGATCAAGGAAACGATCAAGGTAAAAGAACCAAAACCCAACTATTTTCTCTCAATATTAGTTTCAAGCCAGAGGAATTTCTCAGTCTGAATATTTGAGCAACAGAAAAAGAAATTTTGCCAGCAGCCAGCATGCAGGTGAGAATAACAGCCAGAGCAGCACAAGGGCAGGACCGGCATTTTCAGCAGGGGCATTACGTAGCCCTGGTTTACTGTATTTGGTGGAACTGGAGCCTCTATTTTCCCTTCTCCAAAATGGATAATGGTAATAACATTAATACCCCCTTCCTCTGGGGGACTCCAAAAGTTTTGAAAGTCCCTCAGCAAAAATGGTATTTCAGGATCTTGGTGTGAAAGCATCATCATAATATACACTCCCATTTGTCAGCAGCCAAACCAAGAGCTGCATTAGCAAACAATCCTCAGTGAATGCTACTTTGGTCAACGGCACAGAACATTACCAAGGCTTTAATATTGCCTCTATGCCAGGTATAGACAATTAGCATGTTGTCAAGGTCTTCCACTCCTTAAGCCTGTGAAAATATGTCCAATATACACTGTCTTCAGCATACCAAACAATTTATTCATAAAAGAGACTTAATCTCTTAATGGTTATTTGCTGAAGAGCGTCTTGCTGTGTTGAAGAGAATTATGATAGCTGATGGTTGGAATCCTTATACATGTTTTGTTATTATTGTTTTACTGATGATTAAAGTCCTAACTGTGAAGGAAATGCCAGGGGGTGAAGTGACTGACAAAATGCTGAGTTTTCTAATTTTTTAATTTGTTCAGCTGACAAGTGGATTTTTCTTTGCTTCCCTCCCCCTTCTGATGCTGTACCATCCAGTTAAGTTTTCTCTATCACTTTCCATGACACTTCTCTATCAGTAGGGAAGTCAGTGCCTGGGAAAGCAGGAAGCACCAGCCACCAACAAAGTCCCTACTATGAACACTAGAGAAGAGCCACTTTACATGACTTTGCCTCAGCCCTGGGATAACCCTGACACACAGAGGTCATTTTGAGCTTTGAGAACCTGTTTTGCTCTCTGATTCCTGCAGGCCTGGCAGGTACACCTGAGCTCACAGATACACCTGCAGTTTGTTTAATGATCGGGGATGGATGTGCATGGACCGTTCTTCATGAAGACAGGACAGATACCATCCATTCACTTAGCAGAAACCACTGACTCACCACCAAGTGTTTATTTACAATCACTGCTGACATGATCTGGACTCAACCCAAATCTCTTCATGTTCCCTTGAGCCAGCTTGTTCTCCCTTTTCACTGGCCCCTTTCCCCCATTTATTCCCCTTAGCCTATTCTGTGACTGAAATAAAAATTGATGTTTAGTGGGTCTTTAATGTATGCTACATGGTTTTCATACTTCTGGATTCTGGAGAAGTGGTGTGGTGCTGTGTGAAGAAAGCTTATACCAATACGAAGAACAGAACAAATAAAAGGTAAAAAAACCCAAAACACAAGAGACGGGAGATATAAGACATAATGAGCCCCATCTTCGAAACACTTGAATTCTGGTGTGTTTGAGGATATGGAAAGAGAGGGAAGAAAGTTGTTGAAGCAGATTCATGTATTGCAACCAGACCTTACACAGCTGAAGTTGTTCAGTGTCTCTGTCTGCGGCTGCCTGAGAGGCTGAGAGTCAGAGGACATGGATCACCTCACTGGAACAATTTTTCTAGTGCAGCTTGAGATTCCCTCATCTGTCTTCTTTATTATCTCTGCAAAGATTCCTGTTTCAGTACCTTGTTTCTCTCACAACAAGCATGGAATGTGATAAAGCAGAACCTGGTCCAGAACAACCACAGCCATGGGAATAATAATTTCCTAATTTCCTTTAACCTTAAGAGCACCAGAGAGCCTCATGTGAAAGAACCGACTGGAAATGCTGGCTCTGAACCAACCGCAGCAACACTGTTTCTTTGTTTTCTAAAGCTCTTGAAGATACCTGGACTATGAGGAGCTTATGTCCTCCACTTAAAATTGCTTATTTGAACTGGAAATTTTAATGCACTACTGCACTAATTTTGTTGAGTCTCACTTAAAATAATCAGACAGCTCTCAACTAGCAACTACTTTATGTCTTTCCTAACTCAGCCCTCTATAGTTGCTGACACCTCTGTGGCACTGCCAAGGAGCATGTTTTTTCACAGACAGCTACTGTCTTTTAATAGCCACCTCTTTATATTTACATGGTTAGTAGTCATCTTTATATTTACCTGGAAAGTAAACAGTTGGAAATCTATGACTGACAGAAACCACTCAGGTCAGTAAAACACCACTACTGTGAAGTTCTTCCCTTTGTTACATAAGTGTAACATGTGCCAAGGCCTTTAAAATAAGACAAAGGTAAATATCAGTACTGGTCTCAAATACTGAAGCTCAGTTCTGTTTTCCTTTTACACAAGTTTTGCACTGCTGCAGATCTGCTTCACTGCTGTTCTTCTGAAATGACATCAGGAAGATCGAAACCCCCTTTACGTCAAACAGTCAAATCAGTGCCTCTTAAAATGAATTATGATTACGTTGCCTTTCATACTACAGAAAACGCCATGGAAAATACAAAATCTGCAGTTGTTTTTATGTGCTTGAAGAGAAACATGCAACAAAATCCCACCAAGGAAACAATGTCAGAGCTACTCTTTCTGAAGTTCCCAGCATGTGCATTCACCACTGGAAGTGGAAAACCAAGCCAACTAGTTTTGCTTAGACTAATAGCACCACAAACCTTTTTCCAAAATGCAGCCATTGTCTGTTGGTGTTTGCGGGCTCTTGTGACCATTTGGGGGATGGACTGTGGAGCAGAATTAAGGTGTCAACAACACATTCAAAGTCCTGATAATTACAAATGAGGAAACATGTTTTGTTCACTCTCTGTGCTCTTCCGAGTTACTGTTGTGTGCTACAGACTTTCCACCCATCCCTTGTTGACTTTGGAAATGCAGATGTGCTGGGATAAGGCATTGTGGGGCTCCAGCTCCTCTCAGCATTGCTTAGGGCAAAGGCACATTGCTGCATTCAGTTACCCTTCCTCAAATGGTCTTTAAAGGCAAGCCTGTTAGATAAACTTCTATCTGTCAATGCCTTTTGACCCACATTCTCTATTCTTCCATCCTCTTCAGACAGAATTATTGCTAACACACTGGAATAATGGAAAGAAGCACCTTTCATTGGCGGATTTAAACATATTTTCTAGAAATTAACGTGTTTATCCTTGCAAAGGACCTTCTTCTAGGGAGGAAAAGTAAGGAGCATCATGCAATAAATTGTCACAGCCAGTAAAGGATTGCAGACAGCTTGATAACCTGTAGATCATTAAATACAGCAAATGGGACAGTTTTTACCAATAATGCAAGCCTTGGGCAAACTCACGTAAGTGAAGAATGACACATGAATGCTCTGTTTGACAGTCAGATAAAGAAACCACATCCGTCATTCTGCTGAGGAGTCTCACCACTTGATAATCACCCAATAAAATGTAAGAGTATATTGATTCATTCATATTCATTGACTAAGCCTTCGGAAAAATCAACTACTTCTGCTGGAATAATGTGTTTTGCACACATTTGCAAGTCACATGATGCCAAATATGCCAGTTTTCTATCCCAGTGCAGGTAGCTTATGTCTGGATCCCTGTTTTTCTTTTTTCACAGAGCAGACCAAAGGTCTCTTGTGTACCCTCCACTTCTGGTTTCACAGAAAGCACCTCTGTAATTCCCTAACTCCTCATGTAATCCTTTTGCTCAGATCAACTCTCTCATCATCTCAGTCTGAACTCTAATCCCTTCCACAAATATACATACCATCAGTCTGCACGGGACACAGGCTTTTGTGGCAAGTGATAACCATAGGAAAGTCAATAAATCTCAGGTTTTGCACACATCTTAGGCACTCTCATAAACCTTGACTTGGAAAACTCCACCAAGAACTCCAGATTCCTGTGAGCAGCACACAGGGCTCTAAGGCCACCAGATTTAAAAGAGACGTCTAAGTGGATCTGTAGGAGACTGGAGAAACAGTTGACTGGCTCAACACTGGATAAGTTGAAGTTTGCAAAGTGCCTTACTCTGTCTGGATGTTTTAAAATTCACTAAGTACCTTATTCTACTTGAATGTTTAAAAGTTTGCAAGCAAAACTTGTTATTGAGCCTCCTGAGAATCTGGCTGTTTCTCCCATGCACTGCCCAGGGTAAATCCAAGTATTTTCCCCTAAAAACATCGCAGAGGCTGGGGCACTACACGATCACCCTTCAGAAAGCACCCCCAAATTGAATCCTCTCTACAGTAATCCTGTTTAAAATAGTACCAGCTCCATCAGCTGCTCAGACTGCTCCAGCCATTAATCCTGCTGGATGATTCTTCCAGAATCCCACTCCTCCAACAGCTACACATCTACCATATCCCAGATCAACGTGCTCATGGCCATTACTGGTTTTGGTTTTCACTTGTGCAAAGGCAAAGACTGGCACTGGATTTTTACTAACCTTAATCACTTAATTATCTTAATTTCTGTAAGACTCATCCCTACAATAGCCAAGCACCCTTGTAATAATGGAAGCTATAGCACTGAAAGACAAAAAAGGTATTCTGCCCTTAGAGGCATAACAGGCCTGAGGTGAATTTACAGAGTGGAAACACCAGTAAAACAATACAGCCTAGTAGTTCATTTATGGGAGAGTACCTAGGATGTAGTCTGGTGGGCTTAAGGTTTCTAGGTAAGGATATAAAGTCATTTGATTTAAGTACAGCACGCTGCTGAAAGCTGAAATGTAGATCATTGCCGGGTTGGTGCCTGTATTGCATCTTTCACAGAAATATTTGTGGTGGAGTTGGAAATTCTTACTATATCCCAGAGTAGCTGCTGTCACAGGCCATACAGCATCCTATGAAAGTACAAAGGAAAACCTGTAAAGCACTAGGGAACACTTTAGACTTCCACTGCACAGCTTTAACACCTACAGCAGCATTGTGAGTATCTTCCCTTAGTGCTACTTCTTTGACTGAATGATAAATCTCAGGCAGCAGCCCTCCAAACAACCCCTGTGGTTTGGCACTGCACACACACTTAGCCAGGTACTATTCATACCCTCCTGTGTGTTAAGTCAATGAACAGGGAAGAAGAAAGGTGTATTTATTCTGTCTGTTCCAACAGCTACAGAGAATGCACAGCCCTTCAATGCTAATGCATCAGTGCTTATGTTTATTTAGTAACTCAGATTGTTTCTTGAAATTGTGCAATTCAGCCCATGGAAATTTCCTTGTTTGCATAATTCTGTCACGTTAATGTTGTTGGGGTTAAACTCAAAACAAAATGTTGCAGAATGACAATTTTAAAACTAAAAAATCTCTTATGGTATAAGTAGGAGGGGGCAGACTTTTATGCTTTTGTGGGGTTGGGGGCGGGGGGGGGAAGAGAGGGTGTTATGTTTACTTCCAGTAAGTCTTGGAGGTCATTTTGAGTTGAACAAATTGCAGTCACAAGTCATGCTCTTCTGAGCATAAGCAACACAATTCCCAGAGTCTTACACATAACAGCTAAAATGGTACTTAGAAGTTCTGGCTCATCTGCTCCCAGATTTCCTGGACATTAGTTTAAAAACCTGAATTAGTAGCAATGAAATGCAGAAGTTCTATCCTACAGCTTTTCCCTTTTCTGACCAGAATTTCTCATACGTGTGCAAGGCTCCATCTTTAACCCCTGGACAGAGCTCTTTGCAGGCTGCTGCTCACCAGTAGATAAAGCATTATCCTGATTTTCATGGCAAATCCGACTCATCTACTGTCATGCTTGTTGTGCCTCCATTGTACTTCTCTTGTTCCTCTCTGCATTTTAGGTTGTGGCATTAAGCTGCACATCCTCATTAATGGCAAATAACAATAATCAGTCTTCGGTTTTACTTATTTTGTTATATCAGAACAGTTTAGTGTTTTCCAACCAGGGACATGAATCTGTAGCTGCTAATGATGTAAACAGGCCCACTGATGGTGGGTTAAAAAAGAAAGAACAAGGAAATGTCAATGACCTGTGCTTTTAAAACACTCTTTCCTTTTCAAATAGTTAATAGAAAAGAGCTACTTCTAACTGGCGATTTTCATTAGTCAGTGGTACGTCACCAACGGCCTTTTCCAGGAAATGTGTAATCCGGGCACTCCCTCAACTCATACTGGATTCAAAAATAATAAGTTATTTCATATGACTAGCTTCCTTAGAAAGGAAATTTCCCTAAGAAAAATATCATTTTGTCTCTCTTGGTTTTTCACAGGTATAAGCAATCATAGCGACAGTGTGAAGAGAGAGATCACATCCCTCCGCCTGCTTCAAAAAAGCTGACTGCCCATCCTCAAAAACATTTAAGCCAGACAGTTATGGTCACTTTAGTCTAGCTAGGCAGAGCTGAATCTCTGACATGTGTAAAAGAGTCAAGGGAAATTCAAGTGATTATGGTTTCAAGACTGCTGAACTGAAAACACATTCTGTAAAAAGGACAAGTATTTTCAAATTCTAGTTTGTGGATTTCAGAGAGTCAGTCAAACTATTTCCAAGAAGGCTTTGAAAGATAATTGAAAAACTAAGCCTACTGTCAATAACCCTTGCTTAGTTAAGACACTGCTTGCAACCTGTCCTGGAAAAAAACTGAAAGAGAAGCATCAGGGAAAAAAAGATGCAAATTACTAAAGACTATGAAGAGTTTGACTTTGCCTATCTTATCTGTACCTGCTGCTGAATTTTAATTCAGGTCTTCGCTACCACGTTATCCATGCTTTAGTAAAGTCACTTACATGGGAAGCCACATCTTTTCTCACCCTTTCCCTTCAAGTAACATTTGTTCACATACTAAGAAGCAAATTTCTTGGAGAAAATTATCACATCCTTCAGCAGTTAAGAAGTCAAACATTTTCATATACAGTCAGACATAGTGATTTAAATGCCTAAATAGGGATTGTGCAAGAGAGGAAATTTCACATCCCTAATTTTCTCTTCCAACCTCAGTGTTCTCCATGCCACTCCACTTTCTCATGGGAAGCAAATGCAGCTGGTGTAGGACAGCCTCTGTTAGCATGTTGAAATTCCATCACAGTGACTGCTTGGGCAACATACCAACCAGCATTGCTGCACACCTCATTCTCACTCCCTCCAGATCCTCAAGAGGTGAACCTATCTCAGCTCCCAGGGCTGCCTGGAAAGCTTTATTTTATTCTTAATTTAATAACTCTCTCAACACAAATATATAGATATTTAGAGGAAGTAAAACAGTTGGAGTGTTTACATTTCTTTCCTGTTAACATTTCTTGCTGCAATAGATACGTGATTGTAAATTACACTGAGGTGAAAAAGGAAGCATTTCAAATGATCAGGACAAAATCCAGCTGGATAAAATACCAGTTACTGTCCTGACAACCCGCGACTCAGAACAGTAGAAGAATCCGAAGAATAGCTACCTTGAAATGATCTTTGGCTTCCCTACTCCTTCCCCAACTTTTCCAACACCAAACCTGCTGAGCTTTCACAAACATTCCACATTATTTCATGCTGCACTGTAGGAGAAGCAAATGGTCTTAGCAAGAGAAATGCCCACAAATATTTGGTATAAGCAGCCCACAAGCAGAGACTTAGAGTGGTCTGACTCAGTGTAATTCAGATGGAAACTTAGCTTGATCAAAGGAGAACAGAGGCTGAATGTTAGCCTCCTATGGGCAAGACTTCAATTGTCTCACAAGGGAAGTCACAGAAATTCCACCAAAGCAGACAAACATATAACAAAATGAACTATTCTGGAGCAGGGACATGTACTATAGCCCAGCCTTCTAATTTCAAGCAGAAATACAGGCTACATGGAGGGACAGAGCTCAAGATAAGGCCCTGGAACATCATCTGCAAGAGTAACAGTAGCAAGATGCATCCTACCTCACCTCTCCAGTCTTTCCTTTGTCCTCAAAGACCTTGCATTGGTCTTCCACAGCTATTCCTATGACAGGAGTAATTGCATACAATTTATTTAAACTTCATCACTGCTAGTTTTTAGCTGATTAGAGAAATCCCTATTGACCTGCTATTTCCAGAAGTGAAATGTAAGATTTCCACCTTCTGCCACCCCAGCAAGAACGTCTACCAGGAATCTCTGAGCTTTCCACGTGGAAGCAGAACAATACCCTTAGAGATCAGTTGTGCGGTCGTGATTTTCATGTCCCTTTTCTACCTCATTTCCTTCCAGCACTCTTTTGATATCATGCCAAGAACAAGCAGTGTGTGCATCTAAAGCAAGAAAAAACCAGCATAAATCAGTGTCCTCCCACCCACATTTTACTGGAACTCACTATCATGAAGCTGAACAGTGACTGGAGTGGCACCTGATTAACACCGCAAACCTCTATTACACACAAAACCTTGGTGAAACTGTTCTGTTTTATAAGCAGTTCATCATTGTGCCCTCACTCAGACTTCCTCCTGGCATGGCTATAGCTGCCACCTTCACAGGATGCTACCTGGCTTTTATTTCTGAGTAGGTTAGAAGTAATTCTGTGCAGTTTTTGCTCAGAACAGAAAGGTGACAGAAATGAGTCCCGTGTTGTCTGGCGGGAAGATGGGATAATGGGAGCTCATAGTTTGGAAAGGAGGGATGACAAACCCCACAGCTGGTTGAGGCTGTGTCAAGCACACAAAGAGAGAAGTGCACATCACCCTAGCCTAAGAAGGAGGCAGGCAATATAGAAAATGCAGTGACATTTCTTTAGGTGGAGATTAGCTGATACATTAGCAAGGACAAAAAAGAGGAGCAACTTACGCAAACAGTATGTAGTACATTGATTTTAATCATTAATTTAATGCTATCAAGAGGTGGTGACAGCATAAAAGTTATGAGCCCAGTGTTCATCCACTTCGGGGTCCTTTGTATCTGACTTCTGAGCCATGTGAACCACCTTTTCTAGTTTTTCTTTACACAGGCCAAAAACTTGCTTTAAAAAATACAAATAGAACCTCAACTTCTTTCAGTGTCATGGAACTCCATCACATGCATTTTTAAGAAAAATTTCCCAAAACTACAGCATTTATTATAAAATCATGCCATGTTCTGCCAGTGATTTCAGTGTTTCAAAACTCCAAAGAAACACACTAAGCAATGGAGAGGGATAAGGCCTCCTTGGAACAACAAGGTACATAACACACACAATTCTGGGGAGTCCTGCAAAGAATTAAAACAGTTTTAATTGCCAGCCAAATAGGAGGCAGGGAATAAAGGCTTTCTCTCCAGGAAGAAAAGAAAATGCTGAGGCCACACTTGTATCAGTGCATGTCAGATCACTTTGTGGAACTAGGTGTTGTGGGCAGAATCACTCATCAAGTTTACAGACAGTATAATTGAGACAAAGAAAGGTAACACAAAACGATCACTTGTTTGTTCCCCCTACCCCTGTGCCATCTGAAATCATATCTTCCATCTGCAGGTAAGATGTATTCAGCAACCCCAGCAGTCTGATCAAAGCTCTTCACCCAGCCCAGCTGAGCTCACAGCTGTGGGCATCCCTTAGGGCACAGACACCCACAAGCACTGGCCTTCCCTTTTCCACAGGTCGCAACGGGGCAGAGCAGGGAAATGGTATGAGCTGGTTGGTGCCTATTGAAAAAAGCTTGAGCTCTCTGGCGATGCCCTCCCTCCATTGTGTCTTGACTGGGATGGAGCAAAGGTCCTTTTTTTCCTCTTATTTAACAGGAAATAGTTATCTGCAACACTTCCTCCCAGATATTTTCATAACCGCACCAAGACATTCCTTAGAGGCGCTGACTTAGAACTCTGAGGATATCCCTAATTTCTCCTTGCCACAACCACATCAGCAGCAATGGCACCAGTTTTGAGGGCAGCCCTGTGCCATTTCTGTGACTTCCACCCAGGGCACTCACCCTGCTGGCCAGCACAGCAGGGCTTAAACCAGAGCTGACTGCTCCATGGAGGAAGGAGCACATTTAGCAAACACTCCCCGACCTCACGCCTCTGTGCCTGTTGGTTAGAGGGGGCTGCAAAAGACAGATGACAGTGAAGCAAACAGCAGGGGAGGGGGAAAGGAGGAGGAAAGGGAGACCTACAGGGAGGAAGGCTGGGGGGAAGGATATGGTCTACTATGGAGAATCCTGTCAGGATGCAATTTATTTTTGTTCTGCGCAGGAGTATAATGGTGCACCGCCTGAGCTCTCTCAATAGCTGTTTTGAAGCGAACCAGGGCTGGTATGTCTTTAATTTATCATTTCATTATGAAACGGTTTCCCTTCCAAGAAGCCTTCAAGTCAGGAAGCTCTGTCTGCCCACACAGGAAATTCCTTTGCAGCAACTTCCCCAAAAAGGAAATTTCCCTCAGAAGTGAGCCCAGCTCATGCCTTTGAGCAGAGCTGTTTGAAGAGGCTCTGGCATGCGAGCCCCGCAAACACTCCTGCCTGCTTACAGCAGCCAGCACTGGGATCTGCAGCTCTGCCCTCGCACAGAAGAGCCCACTGCACCCAGCTCCCCTCTCCCCAGGGACAGCCAGGAGAGTTCGGAGGGCACAAGGCAAATTTTTTACTAGAAAAAAATATCTTGAGAGAGGCACAGGACACACAGAGCTGCGAAAGAGCAGAGGAAGAGGAGGGGGAGCTGCAGAAAAGCTTTGCAAACTATTCTAATCTCCCACTTGAAAATCAGGGGGAAAATTCTACACCCTATCTTAGATCTCTTCCGATGGTATGTCGGAGACTGCACTCTGTCCCTTACATGTACCACGGGTTTTATTTAACAAACTCGAAAACAAAGGAGAAGGGAGGGGAGAAAATACAGCGGGAAGGGGGAGAACCACATTTACAAAAATGAATCTCACAGACATCTTGTGAATCACTAAGTGGGAGAGAGCCAAGAACATCCAGGCCAGAGTGAATAACAACATACGGTATTTTATAAAGCACCTTAGGAAAGGGGATACAGATCAGAAGCACTACCAGTCTCTTCCAGCCAGTTTTTAATCTACCATTTCAAATCAAAAGTAATACTGAATAACTTTTTTTAATGACTACACCCAGAAACCCAAACTGTTGTTTGGGGCAAGAGAGGAAGCAGAACTGAAATTCATGTTACACATTTACGTGGATATGAGACATGGCCATAAAAGGGGCACAGGTCAAACTGGATCTTGGACTGAACAATGGCAGAAAAATGAAAGCAATCCTTTGAGGGTGTATGGGAGAAACAAATGCCAGGGATAACAGAATAGCAAATGGGGGTGACTACAATCCACTGGAGGCTTCTATGCTATGGAGAGAGGCTCTCCACGTTTTCCCCAGTTCCAACTTCAAAATTTGTTTTTCAAGCACTTGGAGCAAACCTGGTCCCTAAAACCAAAGCTCCAGGAGGTGGCTGCCTGCCCTTCTCTCCCGTTCCCCCCCTTAACAGATAGCTTTGCCCTGTTCCCTAGCCAGCTAATTTACATGACTTTTTTTTTTTCTCTCTTGCTGCCCTTGGCATTACATTCAGCAATCCAGTCAGCTGTTGTGTAAAGAGACTTTTGTCAGAATTGCTTAAAGGCAAATCCCCCCACTTAACTTTTTTTCTGTGGCCTCTAGCTGATGAGTTAGTTATCGCCTAAAAGAGCCCTCTGGCGCAGCATATGCGCACTGAATATATATCTGCTTGGATGGCATCCACACTACTGTCAAATCACTGGAGATGGTTATGACATGGAGAAAAATATAAAAACTACCATACTAGAAAAGATCCCCAACCCATCTACCCAAACATCTACAGCAGTGGTTGTATAAGCAAAATGTTTAAGGAATAAGGAAACATGAAGCAATCTCTACTATAATATATATTACTTATCTCAGCCTCTGGTAATCTATGGTTTAAGGACGTCATGAGCTGTGGTTGCACTCAGGCCACTGTTTCCATACTGACCACATGGCCTATCCCTCTCTCCACAGGTTTATCTGGTTCCTTTTAGAGATCCATTCACACTTCCAGCCCTGCAAACATCTTCCTGCAATGACTTCTTTCATGTAGTGATGCATCCTCATTCTTGTTTCTTTTAGACATGTTGCCTAATGACTTATCTTGGATCTCTGGATTCGCTGTTCTGTTAGGAACTGTGAATAATCATTTCCTGGTCACCTTCTCCATACCAAGTATGATTTCATAGCCACATTATAACTTTCTCCCCGAGAACCTATTCACTTACAAAACTACCTTTTCCTCAAACTGCGGGGTCCTATTTCCCCCTCTAGTTTCCTAGGAATGGGACTGGGGAAGCACTCTGTTCTAACTAGGTTCCCTAGTACACTAAAAATGACCACGTGGACGAGACCACCACACCCTGAGTGGGACAGAGTTTGAATAAATACAAAGCATTAAGACACCTCCCTAGGAATTCACGAGCTTTAACAAGCCTGTGTCAGAACTTCAATTGCCTAAAAATTTTGGTGCAAAATTGTGACATCTATTCACAGCTGCTGTACAAATTTGAATCTGGTGACTGATTTTTGACAAATATCTTTCCTTAACTCTACAGTCAAGGGACATGCACAGGTCTTACTGTAAAACCACATGAAAAAGTCATGAGCTATACACATCAATAATTGTTTTCTGCTGAACAACCACAACATCCTTCTGAATGAGATTCCCTTGTACTGTGGTCCCGTACAAAAAACCAAGAAAATTATCAAATAATTTACTTTCATCCCAATTCTGAATGACACTGGGAACAGTTAATTTAGTAGATAACCATAACTTCAAGTCATAATGACATACCGGGCATTTTATTCATATGGAAGATGTCCCTGCTCTTCCAGTTGTCAGGCTCTATTGCGACTGTCCTGATGCTCAAATTATTTAAAGCATATGTGTAATTTATAGCTGGCCAAGAGACATGTTTTGTACAACAAATGATACTTTTACAGCCTTTATGTTGTTGATGTTATACCAACTTATAAAACTGTGCAGTGAAAATGCTTCAGAGTGGGGCCAAGTCATTTCAGGATAAAATTATCAGTGTGAGCTACCTTTATTCACAATAGGTTATAATACTCTGATTTTTTCAGCTTCCAAACTGGTGCCAAGACTGTGGATTAGACTTCACATTAGCACTCTTCAGGAAGTGGCTTATGGAATGCACACAGTAAGAAAGCATTAAAAACAGCTGATTAAGCCCCATCTACAATTTTACACCAACTTAGAGATTTCAAACGTATACAGTACTGCTGACTCTGTACACTTGAACCAGTAAAAATGGACTAAAAAACCAGTTCAAACCTAGGCCTCTAGACTCAAACACAGGCTAACTCTCCTGTGCCTGCTTGTTGCTGCAGAGACGTGGGGAGGACAGCACTTCTGAGCCTGCTTAGCAGCTCCTGTGACACAAAAAGGCACCTTCCACCATCTTCCGCACCCATTTTTTGTTTCATCATAGGCAGTAATTTTACAACTCTGCCTAAAAGAAATGGTTGTAACACATTCTAAGTGCTAATTAGCTTCAAAAGAAAAAGGAAAAGTTACATTCTCTCTGCATAAAACCTAAGTACTCGAGCAAGCCCTCTTTCCACAGGATCTAAATATGTACATGCACATGGAGATACACGTGTCAGATTTAAAAAAAATAACCAGAACTTCTCAGCTTTAAAATAAATTTTGATTGTTAACTCTTGTCTGAGTTCCAGTGGAGTTTTTGTGCACACATGTTCTCACTGCAAATGATGGAGCACCAGAAAGGCCATGCGTGAGAAGCTGTGTTCTCAGGGTTATTCTGGACAAGCTAGATTCTCCCAGAACTCTCACAAGAAAATCATAATTATGGAGAACTCACCGTAACACTACAGATCCAACCAATTTAAAAGACATCTGGATTTACTTCTGGGTGTTCTGTTGAACTGAATCAGCGCCAAACTTTCTGAGATTCAGCCATTGCTATTGCACACACTGATAATGGTGTGGCAGGAGGCCAGCAGCAAATACTGACTCCTTTAACAGCCCAGCTGCTTCAGGTCTGCCCATCACAAACACAGCTCAGCTCGCTACCACTGTTACCTCTGCTGTCACTCCCAGTTCCTCTGCTTGTTTTTCATTCCACATGACTTTAAAACTGAGAGGGGGTATAAAAATTGAAGATCTATAAATGTTCCAGCTCTTACAGACATTAAGTGCTATCCCTTGTTTCTACTTTGCTGAGCTCCAAGGCTTCAAATCCTGCATCAAACCTTCTACTGCATGTGGCCCGTTCACCACTACTCCACACCACACACTGCATCCCTGAGAACATAAAGTGGAAGTAGAGAATGACTCCTGTGAGTTGGTTATGCTCACTTTCAACAAGCCAAAAACCACCAAGCAAGCTGCAGAGCAGTGATGAGACAAGCCCCACGTATTTAATAACAATATTTGTCACCACTGCCTATTAGCATTTAAAGAGCAGTAAAAAAACCCAAACCTCTAATAAAAAGATCAAGGTGCCTTGAACAATTACACACCCAGCAACACAGTAATGACTGCCCAGAGTAATGAAGCTAAAAGCCCAGAGGTAGTAAGACTACTAAGGAAGTTTCCACGGAAGTGAGATACAAAGAAGTATAACACAGAAAAACAAAAAAAAAGGGAACAAAGAAGTATTTTGTACAGAGGGTTTTTCTGACAAAATGCCTTCACTGAATCATGAAGAGGAAGCGAAAGCCAGCAAAGAAGTTAAAAATTGAAGGAGACAGATTGCTTGGAAGAAATCAGAACAAAAGAGAGACTAGGAAGGAGGAACTTACATACATAAAGGGAGATTTCCCCCACTAGGAAATACACAAGGACCCACTCAAGTGGCAGAACTGAAATGAATAACTGGTTTGTGGACCAGCAGGGACCAGGGCTACTTCCTTCTGCACTATCGAGAAGGAGGAAGTAGAAAGGGAGGAATTCTCAGTATTGCATAAACCAAACAGGCACAGTCATTCTTTCATCTCTCTTTCCCCAAACCTTGGCCAAGTTAAGTAGAAGCCCAGTGCAAGCCTACAAATTTACTCACACACACACAGGATAAAACTGCAGGAATTGCTGGAGACAGTGAGACAACTCCTGTTTATTTCAGCAAGTCCAGTAGGTCACTTTTCATACCTATTGAGCTGGCTCAATAAACCATGTCTGGCTCAGCCTCAACATTTTCACCCAGGACTTGTGCAGTTTTACTCCTGAGGGTCAAGCCCTGGTTATACTTTCTGAACCCTCCTCCTTTACCACCACCGCTTTTGTTGCTGGTGCCCAGGGTGGCCAAACCCTGCGCTCTGGAGTCTGTACGGAGGGAGGGTATAAATATCACAGAATCTCTCTGCTGGCTTGAGTTGATGGAAATGTTCTTTAAAGCTCAGCATCAAAGGATTCACTTTATAAGCTGCAAGCCTTGGTTCTTGTGCCAGCAGCAAGTTCTCCCCATAATTAATTAATGCCGTATTAATTGTGCATGTTCCACGGGCCTGTTGAGGAGGTGTGGCAAGGCCTGCACACGCAGATCAACCTTTCTGGTGCAGCCAAGAGAGGAGCACAGGAGACGGGAGGTAAAACCCCTCCAGGTGCCTACAAAGGAATACTGTGTAAAGCAATGTGCTCAGGGGCTATGGAGGGGCACGTGCTGAGCCCTGCCGTGTCATTCCAGCAAACAAGGAGCGAGAGGGGCATGGAGGGATCTGCCACCAGCTGCACCCTTGTGCAATCTGCTCGGCTCCGGGCCAGCCGTGAGCGTCGTCAGCGGCCAAGAGGAGAGGCCCACGGCAGCTGAGTGCCCTCACGGGCAGGATTTGGCCACAAGTCACAAGATCCTGTGAAATCGCTGGAAGGAGAAAGGCGGAGGAGGAAAAGGGGGATTATTCCACCTCCTCTCTGCTGCGCTGGGCCCCAATTCTCTGCTGGCTGCCGGCACTGAGGAAGTGGCACCATCACCTTCCATGGGCTTTGGCTATGGTTCAACCAGTGCTTACATCCAGCCCAGCATGTCCACCTCACCCACCCCCCAGAAAAGCCAGGGAGCATGCAGGACAGGAACAAGTGGGAAAACAGGATGACCCAGCCACCAACACCCCCTGTGAAGATGCCTGTCCCCAGCTGCGCCTCAGGATTTTGCTGGAGACCCCCATCCATCACAGCTATGCAGGACATGCCAGCCTGCACAGACCCTTCCCTGCTGCAGCACAGAAACCAGGGACTAACTAAAGTCCAAGTGCTGCTCAAGATGATTTACAAAGCACTCATCCTCTATAAAACTCTCAAGACAATGGACATGTATATATTTTCAGCTGTAATCTGAATGACTGCTACAGTCGGCTTGAAATCTAACCTGCAAAGACATTTTCATGTTAGTTCTTGCAGCAAATTTATTCACCTCTATAAATTTTTGTGGGGGTAAACAATTATTTGTTTCTCTGAAGGCACCGTGTGTTTGGTGTTTGCTTTTTAAAGAATAAAAAAAAGCAGGACTGGCAAGGGAAAATTTTAGCAGGAGTCCAAAGTGAAAGGCATGAAATTAAAAATACATGAAACAGAACTGTAAAAAGGAGGAAGATAATGCAGAAAATTCAGAAGCTTTATAAACTAACTGCACAGAATTGTCAGAGCAAGTTACTTTTAGAAAAAAGGAATTTATGTCTAACCATGCATTTGCTACAGCATATCCACAGCAAAGGTGAAAAAAATGCAGTTGAAGATCACGTTACTTATTCTGAGATGACAAAACACCTTAACAAACTATACATAGAGAAGCACTGAAATATAGGCACAAAGCAAAAGCATTAAGAATTCTGCGAAAAGCAGGTAATACTTCCCCTTCACGAGGGAGGCAAAATGCAATTTATGTTTACCATATAAAAGGTGGGTTTTTTTCTTTTACAGTGTTGTGAGAAGGAAGAGCAGAAAGAAACAGACATCTAAACTTTACAAAATTAAATGTATAAATGCAGATTAAAAAGTTTATTTACTGGAAAGCAAATGGGTGCCAAACCTAAGACTTTTATTGTACGCTGTCCCTTTCTTTCAGTGGTTTGAAATAAAAGCTAAACAGATCTCCCTACATTTTTAAAAAATAAAAGGTAGCTATTTATAGCTGCATTTATTGGAGCCGTTTCCTTATGAGGAAGTATGTAGCTGGGAATTACTATCTGCCTGCATCGGAAATTCTTTCAGGGATACAAAAACCCAAAAAGGAAATTTCCCTTCAAAAATATTCTGTGGTTTTTTTGCTGCTGGTGGGTTTAAAATAAAATGTCAGTGCTCTGACCAGCTCACAGCTCCTTTGGGATGTTTGTTCTGCAAACAAGAAGCTTTAAGACACCTGAGGGAAACATAAAAAAAATGCTCCTAGAGAACTTGAAGAGGGAGAATGCTGAGAACATAATAAGAAAATAACCCATTTTATCAGGATGCTGAGACAGTGCAAATTCATTACCAGTGCTACAGTATCTACCTCTGAAATAAGTGTGTTTCTACAGTTCCCAGACCCTCCAGACTGAACTTCTGTGGCTCAGTTCACATGCTCTCCCTGCACCCTCAGGGTAGGAGTGGTGCATAGTCCAAAAGACAGTAAACTACTGCTCTTCCTTAGAGAGGGGATGGAAAAAGCCCATACAGGGGTACCACACCCTCCTGCACCTCACAGCACCAGGACAGGGCAGAGGCCATGCAGGACATGGGTAGAATAATGCTTTCCTGCAGGAGAGGTCCAGGTTCTTGCAGCCCAAGGGATCCAGTGCTACAAGCAACTCTGGACTTGGACAGTGAATCTCCAGCTACAAAGAGCCCCCTCAGGAAGCTCTCAGATAGGAAAACTTCCGCTGTCTCCAAAGCAACCCCCATAACCAAGAATTTTGCTATAGAGTCCCTTATCCTTCCTCTCCACTGACTGCAGAACACCCCATACTGTGCCTGTGGACTCTAAAGGCAGGAAGAACATGCTGGTTAATCATTGGAGACATTAATTTAATTTTTACTTGTCATGGTATAATTTAACATTTTCATTTTCTGGTCTGTATAAGTGCCACGGAGCTACCTGACCACGCTGCCAGTGCAGAGCAGACACTTTTTTGCAGCAGGATACAAAAGCATACGGAGATCAAAACCAGACAGGCAGATGGAGTAAATAAAGCTGGGTGCTTCAGGCTATTCCCGGGGTATGACTTCTATGCATAAAAACTCATGAGGAAAGATTTGAAGTTAAGCAAGTTTCCTAATGCTTTGACTCTCAAAAGCCAATCAGTGGTGACTGTTTATTAACTCACAACATCACCAACAATATGCCTATTAAATATATAACAAACTCGTAACTTCTTGAACAAGGAACACTGCTAGATTAATAGCACCATGCTAGTCCTGCACAAAACATTTTACATGAGAAGTGAGCACATTCAAATTTATTCATCCCATAAAAGACAGTGCACAAGCATTCCACAAGGCTGGAATGCCTGATGTATAAGTGCTTCACCCTCCCAAGAACCTCTGGAGAATGATACTGGAAAGAGGCTCTTGGCTGAGGTGTTGGACCGGGCCTCCAAATCTGGAATCATTTTACCAAAAATGTCTTCAACAAACTCAATAATCATTTAGTCCTTCTGCTCCAGCAGTAAAACAGAGAGTTCTAAAAATGGCATAAAACCCCATTTAATGGATATTTTACCAGGCTGTATTTGTTAAGCACCAGAAGGAGAGGAAAGACATAAAAGTACAGTAGAAGGAAATCCAGCTTCCCATAAAGGGCATCAAATAATTGCTTTCTTTCTATGTGTGTATACACATGACCTACCACATTAACTCCTCGGACCTCAAAGCTACAGCAGCTTTCCCCTTAGACACTATATGCACCTCTCAGTGCTGGACAGAGCTGTTCCCTTCCAAGAGGCAGCAGCTCATCTCTGTTAAAAGATCATGATGCTATGCTGTTTCTGCAGGGTTTTTTACCACACTTGTGTTTTGTTGCAAGGCTCTCACCACACAATGGTTTCTTATTGTGGAGCTGTTAGTCATGGCTTACACGCAGTTTCTCTTCTGTGTTTTCATTAGTTGTATGGCTGTTTATGAATGCTGCATTCTTTGCATTCATTTTATTTCTTACAAAAAAAATTTAAAAAAGAGCATGGAAGCATTTATAACATAATACAAATAAAAAATTAAACAGACATTTGGGATGGAAAGAGAAAAGCAAGCTAATTTTAGGTTCACTGATCTCGACAGTGTCCCTTTAAGACAAAGCTAAAAATGCTTCAAACCCAGCAATACCATAAATGTCCTGCTGCTTTTGCTTCTTATTCCTCTCCACACTTTCCAGGGGAATTCCACAAGGGATCAAGCTTGAATCCCATATTAAAGTGACATGGCTTCCTTTCCCCTCTGAATAGAGGTGAGCATATATTTTGGAGATTTAAAACCCTACAGTGAAGCTTTCCAAAAGGGTAAAAGACTGGCTTAGCACCACTGGGACTCCCACACCGCCAGCTCTCCGGATCCTGAAGCACAGGTCTCTTGACCTCCCACGTCAGGACTGCTTTGCAAGTTCCCACTGAGGCAGGAAGGATCTTATCCCTCTCCACACGCTTCCACCAGGAACTGTCAGTGCACGAAACTGCTGTTAACTCTGGGCAACAACCAGGCATACTGGGAAAAATAAAAACCTCCTGATTCTAAAATCTCTCAAGGAGCAGAAACCAACTCATAGCAAGTGAGCTCCCTTTACAAGTTTTTCCACACTTAACCTGGATGCTTCTGCCATAGCCACCAGGCAGCAGTAAGGAGGTTAACAGATTTAGGGTTCACCTCACCAGATGTTTACAAAAGTGACAACTGAAGTGGCCCTGTGTCACTCCAGTGCAAACCCAGTGACAAGGGGGTTAGCTTCCTACAGGTGATGAACAAAGACCATGCCAGAAAAATGCAAAGCAGGATCTTCATGATCCAAAGGCCATGGTTTTCCCAGCAGAATCCGTAATGGGGTTTCACTCTTCCCAGTGCAATACAGTCCATATAAAATAGTAGCATCTAACATTGTGCCCAGCCATGGCACAAGAGTGACTCAGACTGGGCTTCCCACCCATCCAAGTTCCCTGTTTGGATGATCTCTTTGAGGCTGGCCTGAGATTCACTATAAGAAACCCCTGGGATGCAGGGTGGAGCAGATGAGTTCAATCCAGGTGAGCACCTGAGGGTGCCTGTGGAACAGCCTGCCTTAGGTTAGAGTCAGGCATGATGAGTGCCTCCCCAGCTGGTGATTTGCATCCTGTTTGCCCAACAACTGGGCACAGCTCAGAGTCCTGAAGGAGCTTTGCTGGGGTTAACCAAAGCAATGGTCACTGAGGCTGACAGCATGGCTGGCTGGGATTTCCACACTCCAGTCAGCCTGTCAGTAGATTATTAACAGTTATAAACTGAAAGACCAGGAGGCACTGCTGGATGGACCCTCTCTGCATAGCTCACAATAAAAATATGCAAGAATAGCCTATGGTCGAAGACAAAGATGCAACATCAAGATTAAATACTGCAATAAGGTGTTAGCAAGCAGTGCCACTGCCAGGCTTAATTTTTTTCTTTTTTGTAGTGGGTTGGCATTGGTTACATGTAAGGTGAAAAGCAGATTAGAAGAAAAGGCAAGAACAGTAAGAGGGAAGAACAAGGCTTAAGTGGCCATAATGTCAGAGAAGAGCAAAGAGAGGTCTAGGAGAAGCCAACCATTTGAGAAAGAGGCCTGTCCAGGTCCCATGAAAATCAGTGGGAATTTAACTACTCATTTCAGCAGGACCAGGATTAGTCTCAGCCACTAATTTGACATTCTGGCCACCTCTCTCAGTCCTTTTGTCATATGAAGCTTTTATTTTATTTTCCCTGTATGTGCGTCAGTCAGTTTTGTTCCACAAAGATCCTTCCAAAGCAAATATTTTTATTGCTTGCTGCTCTAAATGTGGCTTAGGGTAAAGAGCTTTTTTTCCCATCTCACTACATACTTTCAGTTCACTGCATTGAATATTCTAGTAACTAAACAGCAATATGCTTAATGCTTCAAAGTGGCTTTCCAGCTGCTAGCCAAAATTGTAGAATAATTAACAGGTGCCAAAGGATTAATAAAAGGAGTAGCATAATTAATAGACACTATACAGAAAAAAAATGAAACCTTGGCAATCCTGAGAGTGTTGTTGTTTCCTCCTCCTTCTCTTAATTGTTTCCTGCATTCTTTTAATAAGGAAAAAAAAAAAAAGAAAACTAGTGCCCTTAAAACACAAATGATACATATAAGCAACAATGAGTGATCAAAAGAAAGAAACTGGCAACAAACTGCCTTTAGGTCTAATAAATGCCTTAGTTTAAAGAAAGTGCCCCACTACCTGTCCTGCCCTACTACTCATGTCCACACAGAACTTTATTGCAGTATGTGGGACAGCTAAGGTCACAAAGATGCCAAACCAATGCCAAACCACTGGACTAGTTCCCACCAAATCAGAGTATCAGTAACACAAATAGCCATGAAGAAAGATTCCTATGAAACACTCGCTAAAAAATTAAAAGCCTTTAATATAATCATTGCAGAAAACTAAACAAACTTCCTTTCTGTCCTTAATGAGGGAAGCAGAACAGACAGTAACAACAAGGGACACAGAGATACTGAAAAACAAAAAAATGTGATCTCACTAGCTGTATGTGACCAGGTCTGCATTCTATGAAGTTTATTCAAATCAGCTGTGACCTGGAACTTATCACACACTGGAAAACCAAAGACCAGAACCCAAGAATACCTTGGAAACAAAAAGCACTCAAATGATTTTACAAATAGGTCTTTAGCTTTCCCTACCACCACAACGCCCGAAAAGTGAGTGGAGTCAAGACAACACTGCAGTCCCCAAGAAAAAGTTTTCCCCTATGAGGTGAGGCGGGTACTGTGACATCTCGAGTGTATCATTGCACTCTGAACATCTGTACAGACTGTTGGGGGTTCAGAAAAAAAGGCAACAGCAAGAAAAATTAGTTGTTGCCAAGACTAATTGCTTTATGTGCACAGAAGAGTATGTGCAGCACGTCTTACTACAACAATGGGCTGCAGACATGTGAAGGATGACGACATGAAGGAGAGAAGAGTAATTAGTTCACAGGAACAAATGAACTAGTTTTCATGTTTGTATCAACAGAAAACTCTGAAATCTTTGCCCATGAGAACCCTTTCCCTAAACAAACACACACGTTCCCAAGAGAAGATGCCCTTCGGAGATAAAAATCAAACTGTACAAATCAACATTAAGCGTCCAAGCGGGAATGATGCTGCACAGGATCGGAGCGTGCAACAAGTCCTTTCTCAGCACTGAGATTTCTTCTGTCTCTCTTGTTGAAGAAGCTTTATGTCGAAGGAGACAAAAGAAAACCATGAAGCCTGTAGCACCTATTTCCAGTTGCTGTTTTAGCAGGCAAACCATCTTATTTTAATCTTGTGTATCACAAAAAAGTAAAAAGCTATTTTCTCCCTAATTCAGAGCATATTAATAGACACAGGAAAGGGTTCTCATCCATTTCTTACACGCGGTATCCTCTATCCAGTTCCAAGAACTTTTTACTACAAGGTATTGACCATAGCATAAAATAAGTGGCTAATGACATTTTACCAGATGAGACAAAGAGATGGGCTTTAAGAAAAATGAAATTGAAAAAAATACAGACCCCTACCAAAAAACCCCACTACCTTTCTCTGTGGCAAAAATGGAGTGTCTCCCCAGAGACAAGGGGTATGGAAATAGTTAAAAAGGACTTCCACCTATCTCTACATTTTTTGTTATCACAATACCTTGGCAGTTTCTGTATTATTTTTCAAAACATCAAGAGTCTTTGCACTCATGGGGTTTTTTCATTTTACTGTGGGGGAGCTAAAACAAGGTGTCCAACATCCTAGAAGGCACCAAGGGCAGCACCTTGTATGTAAGCTTAACTTGCTTCTCTTCAATCCTCAGTAAAAAATGCCCATTTTCCAAACACTCCTATCTGATATTACTGTAGTCTAGTGGAGATCATATATGCTGCAAAGCTGCCATGGCAGACACACCAGGGACAAAGAGCAACTGTTTTCTGACTACACACCCGAAATGTAGGAAAGTATATTCCCCAGCTTCCCGCTGATATTTTGTTGGCAATGCCCCCAATACTCTGCTCCTACTGGATGTTAGGCAGACAAGTATGTTTAAAAGTATGGGTCAAAAGTCCCTTACAGAGAAGTGCAGCGCCAGAGAAAGGTATGTTTTACCCAGAAATGATTCTTACTATCCCAGAGATTTAAAGTTAAGATTACCCTGCATTTCTACACAATAGGCTGGCTGAGGAGAAAGCAGCTACTTTAAAAAATGAAAGGCTGTGTGAGAAGGGGAAAGTGCCTTCACATCACCCCCAGAAAAAGGTCTTTGTCTATATAATTTTAGCTCTGTTGACCAAAAAGAAGGAAGCTTGTAGCAAAGAGGGATCTGCATTCCACCCTTCCAAACTGCACTTCTCCTTTTTCCAGTCTCTGGATAAAATCAGCTCAGCCTACCTGAGGCTCATTTGCTCACTAAGCAGTGAGAAATAATTTATTACACCAGAGGAAATTGCTCTACTTATTGTCCTGATACTACTGCTGTTGGTGCTTTCGGAGTGCTCTGGAACATGAGAAACAGTGAAATTTCTTATCAGAAGGCATAAAACTGCCTTAAATCCAGACAGTGCTCTACATGTTCCATGTGAAACATTTGTCTCTAGGCCTCTGTTTGGGCCAGCTGCTCTTTTCAGCTGCACCTGCAGCACCTACATGAAGATGTGTGGGTTGGGACTGAACCCTGCCTTGATTTTGTTGAACACCATCAGAATGTCATGGAAACAGGAGCGGAGGCCTGACAACCTATCGGCTCTCTGTGTGTGAGTGGCAGAATTTACCACATCTCTCTGTTGCACTGGAATGAGTAAGGGCTGAAAGAAGTTATTATGCTCCACCAAATCAACAAAAACAACCGTAGGGATGGAACCAAACAAAATCTCAGACCTAGAAAGTCCTGGAACTTTGCAGATCTAACCCCAACCTTCACACACAGAACCACAGCCTGAACCAGAAATTAGTTACTTTGCCTGACTTCTGAGGCAGTTTGGATTTAAGATCAAAGCTGTACCTCAGACATCTCTAAAAATAAACAAATAAACAAAAGATAAATGAGAGGAGTCTGTGCAGGAACTGAAAAACCCTGTATTAATACCTCTTAAAACCTCATGACACGAAATCCAAAAGGTGCTGAGTTATTTCTATACATGGTATTAGCAAGACTACTCCTGGAATGTCATCTTCAGTTCTGTTGTCCTCACTTTAAGAAGGATGTCTGAGTGGGAGACAGTTCACAGAGGTGATACAAACAGAATTTGAAATCTAAAAGCTTAACAGGAAGACTGACAGCCTTAAGAACCTCTCTTCCTATCCAGTTTAGCCAAGAAAAGGTTAAGAAGTGACTATCTAAAAGCACCTATATCAGGAGGAGTCTTTCGACAATATTTAGCAGGAAAGGCGATAATGAGATCTAATAGTTGGAAACTGAAGCTTGACTAATTCAAACTATAAATAGGGCACTTAAAAAAAAAGGCAAATAAGGAGATAATTAAGCATTAAAAGAACATCTAGAGACCTTATATCCTCCTCATCACTTAAGTTTTTTACATGAAGAGCAGAAATCTTTCTGCACATATTGCAGCTCAGTTACTGGACCTAAACACAGCAGTCACTGCATGAAGTTCTGTAACAAAAGTTATACCAGAAATTTAGTTTCAGACATTCAGAATGGCTGCTCCTGGCCTAGCTATGAATCTACGTACTTTAAAAACAGTGGTTTTAACAGTGGTTGGGTCTGTTGGCTGACAACGGTGTTTTGTGTCAGTATCAACTGCATACTGAGCTACAAAATACTACACTGCCATTGACTACAATTAGTAAGGCTAAGTAAATGTGTTCCATGTTGTTTGTGACCACAGACACTAACTTTATGGAAGGCTATTTCACAGATATTTCACGATTAATCATCTGTGCTTTTACACTGCAACAAGTCAGACCGGTGTGGAAATACTAAAGGGAAAGAAGCCTTGCAAGTTTAAAAATGTGCCAATCAAAAGAATAGAAAAAACAAAACAAAACTCGAGGTGAAAGGTTGGACCACGTTCTAAAAATACTGTGAAAGAAGCCCTCCCTGAGAGGAAGCCTTATAGATTCTACACTATCCAGCATGCTGGCTAGCTGATGGGAAGGAAGCAGGTACAATATGTACCACTACTTTTGGTATCAAGAGTCTGCCCTCCTGCCTTATGCATCTGCCAGACACAGTGGGGAGGGCAATAAGTAACTGGAAAGCCAGCTGTGATCCTGGCTATGGAGTGGACAGACAGTGGCTCCCACAGCAGAAGTAAACAGTACCAACTACTGCAATGAGGAAAAAACCCAAAAGATCTGGGGATGAACAGCAGCAGCAGGGAAAAGAACTGCTGGAGGAAAAACTGCTTCTGTGTTGGTTTTTTTTGTGCCTTCTTTGGGCAAAGCATAGAAATAACCTGTAAATGTGGGAGCCAAGTCCTCCCCAGGCCAGGGGAACAGCTGAGCAGCCACACACATGTGCAAGCCGGGCCTGGGAGCTCACGGATGCTCAGGCAGGGACCAGGGACGGTCAGAAACACTGCAGGAGCAGCTGTCATTCTCACCAGGAAGCACAGAAAAGGTACAACCTGGGCCATGCAGGACATGTGGGACACAGCATGGGAGCGAGTGACCGTGGGGCAGAGTAACTCAGTGGCCAGCAAGGGAGCGAGCACAGGGATACAGAAATGCTTGAAACACAGTTTGCATCCAGAAAAGGAGTGTGTGTGGAAGACAGCTCAGGACAGAAATGAGTGTGTCTTGTGATAAACATGGACTTCCTCCTCTTCCCCCAAAAAAATCCCAAACCCATTTGTCAGAGGGCAAAGCACAAAGTTTTATTTGCTCTTGGCTCTCTTGTTCATTGTAGCTCAAGTACCCCAGGAATGTAACACCTGACATAAGCTTTCTTAAAGCATCCTTACTTCCATCAGAACTGCCTCTCCTCCAAAAAGAAAAATTCCACTCTTCTTGTCCCCATCCTAATTCACCTCTCACTGGCCAACAGTCCTTGGCCTTTCCTATTTGTCAAACACTAAATCATCTCAAGCAAGGAAGTACCTGGCTCTCACCTTGCTCCCAGCTCCAGTTTTTGTTCCAATGTCAGTGATATGTCCTTCCTCCTTTGCAGCATCCTTTTGTGCTCAGCTAAGCTCATTCCTCCTCCTTTCCCACTGCCTCTGTCAGCACTCATGCTCTACACTAGAGAGCCTGGGCATCACAAGTATTTGAGAGCCCCCAGAACCTGAAAATAGCCACAGCACAAGCCCATTCCACTTGCCACAGCTGGTGAAACTCTGACCTTGTGTTGCAGCACGTAACTGAGCAATTCCAATAAAGTGGAAGGAAACACAGCACTTCCCGTCAAAACAAACTCTCCATATTTGTGCCTGTCATGAGAAACGGGCCAAATGCTTGAAAAGGGGTGCAGGAGATTGGAGGGGAGATTCAGCACACTGGATTTAAGAGTAATTTTCTTTCGTTAAAAACAATATCCAGGAAAACCAAACCAGCTAGAGCTTATTAAAAAAAAAAAAAAAGTATAAATCCAGGGACTTCCCTGCTCCCTTCCATAAAAACAGAAGTAACTCCTCGCCCCGCCCCACCCCCTCCTCAGCCCAAGAACTTAAGCAGCCTCGTGCTGACACTCACGCAGGTGTGCTGGCAGTCTGATGGTGTCTTCCTCCATCCTGATCGCTTGAGGCACTGGGACATGTAGTGGTGACGAAGTGTAATTTGGTACCGGGCTCGCTGGAGGTGTGTATGAAATTCTTTCCTGCTGTTAAAAGAAAGTAGAGGGGGAGGGAGAGAAAGAGAGAGGACAACGTGAACTTTGGAACAGGGGTGTGAAACCATGGCAGAGGAGGGGGAAGTGGGTGGAAGGAAGGAAGTGTGCGCCTGGTGATGTGAGCAGCACTAGTGATGCACCAGCTGCCCAGGGAGCCACAGAGCACAGACACAACACTGGTGGTCAGCGCTGCCCAGTGCTGCAGGGGGGCCAAGCACCTTTTAGGGTGGTGGGTTTAATTTTCAAAAGGTCCATGAAGTTTCGAAGGGTCTTCTCGGAAATTTGCCAAGGGAGGAAAGGGGAAGTGAAGTGCAAGTGGGGAGACCCCAAGGGTTTTATGTCAGTGAAAATCTGACAGCACCTCCATGATACATGCATGAGTACCACTGAAGTGCCAAAACCACTTAATCTTACGCTAACAAATCAGTCATGATCTAAACAAAGTAAGTGTTTAGCACTATACTCCTACCATTTTAAAGACACCAATAACTTTTGTCATTGCTGCAGAAAAACACATCACTAAAGACTACTTTATTTACCATCAAGTAACATAGTACTTTTGTTTTTGCTGAGTTACTATTACCTTCTTTGAAGTAGTTTAACTTGCAACCAAATACAGTCAAATAGAGTTAAAAGGCAATTTGTAAATGTTGTATTAGTTTCATAATTGTCACAGTTAGGTTTTTACTTATGAAAATGCCTGACAAGAAATCTAAGACTGAAACTTCATGCAATCTGATGGGAAAATTCTTCCATATTCTAAGCCTCCAATCATGTACTCCAATCATAGCACAAAATACACCCTTTGTAAATAAACATAGCCACAATTTTACAAGAACATAAAAAAACCCCATTCTCATATGCTTCCTGGAAGGCAATGCATGTTATTCTCCAGAACCATGCTACTGACATGTAATAATGCCAGTGCAAAAAGTATGGATTTACATCCCTGCACATACAGAAGCAGAAGGAGCTACCGTAATTTCTGAACATTTGCAGGACAGTATGAGCGCAGCCTCTCACCCTGACCTCAATCTCTGGCAAACGGAAAAGACAAATTTGGTGCTGGACCAAGAGAAGGTAATTGCTTCCATGACAAACCACAGCATTATCACAGCCATGAGACAGGAAAATAGACTGAGGCTGACACAGGCACCTGCAGAATGTAATTTTAGCACCTTTACCACCAAAGGGAAGAGGAGGCTTTGCAAAAAACTCTGCAGGCAGATTAGGTGACATGTCCAAAAACAAATGGGACACCTAGAAAGTCTTGCAGCCACTGCGTCAAAGCAAGTCCAGTTCATTCTTTTGCAAGGTGCTGTTTGCTGCTCAGGAGCTCAGGCAGAACCAGAAGTTTAGCCTCAACATCAGGAGTCCCACCACAACACCCTATAACCGCATGGCAGAGAAGACTGAGAGCATGTGGAGAATAAACTATTATAGGTTTAGACAGAGTGAGAAGACAGGCCTGTTCCACTCCACCATCACTTTATTATTTCTGCAAGTATGGCTTCTGTGGCTGTCAGCTCAGTACTTTTTAAAGACAAATTGTTCAATCTTATGTTCCTGTCTCCCACAAACTCGGTTTCTTTCTACTCATTACTGTCCAGGCCACAGCAACCCATTAGCTTGCCCGCATTCAGTTTTTCGTAGTTGCCAAACGGGGATGGTTATTGTGATGTGACGAAAGACGCACCTGTGGATCTACAAGGCATTACTCCATTTTCAATTTACCCAACATCCTCCCCGACCCAAACCGGCTGACTCTGTACTTCCCACTCCAGAGGTGCAGCTCTCCGTGCCCATCTGCACCTCTCACCCTGGAGGGGAGGGAGACCAGGCACTTCCCAGCATTTCCTGCTGCGATCCGCAGCACAGATAATCGAACCGCACTGCAGCTGCTCGCTTTGTTCATGGAGATATTTATAAAAAGAGGAACACTTCTGAAACACAGCCACACAGATGCCTGCCTCTGCAAACGGGCACTAGAGAATAGGTAGGTGGGATACCTGATGTCCTTTTCCTCCCTCCTGAAGAATGCAGGGTACTGTCCAAGCTCAGGTCACATTTCATGCTCACTGAATCACCACTTGATCCAAAGTGGCTTCAAAGGGTCTCCTCGCTGCCCAAGAGCAGGTGGAAAATGAAATTAAATCCAGAACCCGTCCACTTCCCTCAAGACCCAGGAGGTGCTGTATCAAACTAAGACATTATGCTTCCAGTATGTGCTGCCTTTACTGATCAATCTCCTAAAGGCATACCATAACTTGATTTATACCATGACAGCTTCATTCATATTTACTGTTATAAACAAATGTATTTGATTTATTGTTTCCTAGTATTCATAAGGACAGGACAGCCAAAACCAAACAAGATATGGAACTGCAGTTACTTTTCCCACACATCATGGATGTCCACAGTACTGTGTGAATTACTATTTGCAGAAGGCATTTTACAAGGCATGAAGGGGAGTTAGCTATCCAACTCCTATTAGTGCCTTTGAAATGCCCTCTCTTGCTAATCCTGCATTTTTCTGTCAGCACCTTTAGCCTAAATATCAAAGCAATTTACAGACATTAGGTAAGTCTTTTTCTTTTTATTAGACACACAGACAACCTGAGTTACAGCAAGAGCAAAGCTCAAATGAGCTAAGTAATTTCAGAGTTAAGCTGTCTTGAAAAACGACAGCATGTGCCTCTCAAGGGCAATACATTTAACAATTGCATGCTGAAAGAGCTGCCCTTGTAAGTGTCCTGGACAGATTTCCAAAAGGTGTGGAATGGTAATGGCACAGGGAGGTCAAGACACTGGGCTTGTGGAAAAAATTAGCTTAATCCCCGTATGCAGCATGGGGCAGTAACGTGGCTGGCAGCAGAACTGCAAACACCAGTCTAGTTCTGCAACCTGCCCCCGCTCTGCGCTCAGCCACACGCAGTGCCCAGCCTGCACAGTCAACGCACAAGGTCACACGTGCTCCTCCAGGCTTTCTGAGGCTTTTTAGAGTCACGTTTCCAGGAGGTACCTACTGTGTTCACACCACTGAGAACCGATTGCATTAATCTTCACAACTCCAGAACTGCCCAGTGCTTCACTCCGTGGGATCCACCAAACAAAAACATGGCTGGTGTCTCATGCTTCTAAGGTTATGCAACCAGATACTCTGCTACTAGGAATTTTTCTGAAAGCGTTTCCTAACTAGTCAAGTTTAATATTTCCCTTTGTATTAAGGCCAAGAATGGTAGGCTTGTTCAAGCCACAGCTTGGGAGGAAGGATAGGTAGCGCTGGTAGAACCTGCACAAACCTTGCATGTTCTTGAGCAAACAGCCTTGCTACAGCTTAATCTACTGGTAAAAGAAACTAAATCAATACACATTTGATGTGGTCCTTTGAGATTTTTGGTGATGAGTGCGAGGAAAGAGCTGGGTACTACCACATTCCGTATTTGCCACCTGCCTGGGGACTCTATAAACACCTAAACCTACAAGTGACCAAATGCTCAGCCCCAAACAATTACCAGCTAAGACATTTCAAAATAGCAACTCCCAAGCATTTTGCCAGTAGCCACAAAGAGGTGACTAAAACAGATGGCATATTGCTTGCTGTCATCATTTTTGATTGGTTTCTTCAGCTCACAGGGAGTCAAGAAAGTTTCACCATGAAATCATGTTGCTTACAGTAATTGAAGAGCTACATGAAGTCAATTTTTATGGAGGGCCCTCCCTGGGGTTTACTCTGGTGGCTGGTGCTCCAAGAGTGGCACCTGGACAACCAGCCAGAGAGAGTAGGACATGCTTTCACCTGCCCAATTGAGCAGAGATAGGCTGAAACACATGGCTAAAAATCAAGAGAATCTAAGGGTTCTTTCTCTTTACTAAACATTCAGCTGTTGAGAATGCCATAGATCAAACCATCCTGTCTAAATCAAAAGCTATACTGACCATGACTAGGTAGTAGGCATGTATTTAACAGCTGACTAGACTCCCAAAGCCATCAAAGCACACACTGATTTCACTTTGAAGAACTGGGGTACATTCTTTACTGACAAAATCTACCCGAACAGAATTCTCTCTGTCAGGAATACAAATAATTCATATTGCCAAAATAAAAATATTAATAAAATCAAAGTCTCAAAATTAAATTTAAAAAGTCTAACAGTTGAGGATGAGGTTGAGGGAGGCTGCAAATAAAAATAGCTTCAGGCTTTTGATATAATTGCACCCTTCTAAACTCCAAAGCAACAGCCTTGCAATCTGATAGTCTCTTTGTCCCTTTACTAAATTCACTCAGACGGCAGGCAAAAAGAACATACATGTTTTTGTAGAAACGAAAATAAAATATGTAAGAAAGTCTGCTAAGCAAGCTCTTATGTTATCCCAATGACATGATTATTTCAGTAGCTGGATAGGTGATACAGTAAAAGGACATTTTGAGGACTTTTAAAATTGATAAAGTAAAGAAATGCATTACCTGTGCAGCAGTTTTCAGGAAATCAGAACAGGCAACGTGGTCTGCAAATATCTCGTGCTGGACAGAAAAGGCAGCTGACCCTAATCACTGCATAAAAACTTTCTCCTACACTGCACATAATGATACCACATAGGGAGAAATGAACTGAGAGTGAAAGCTGACACACATTTGCCTCCCAGGATGCTGGTGTACCTCTGCCATGAAATCAAAAGACAGGCCAAAGGGCAGGGGAAAAGAGCAGGAGATTCAAGTAAGTTAATCCTTAGGGAAGCAAGTCAGGAGAAGAGGAAAGGGAAGGAAGGCAGATGCGCTGATCACCAGTGGTTTGTATGCAATACCATAGCTGGATATGAAAGTCCAGGAGATCACTATGAGATGAGTTACAAGGTCTAACATAGGGAGCAGGAAGGAAATCAGAGCCCCCAATGGACTGTACAGCACATTTGAGGACTTTGGTCAATGTTATAGTTTGCATACTCTGACTTCTGCCAGGGACAAAGGCTCAGACTCCAAAAAAAGCCAACTAGGGCTCTGCAGTAACAGGGTATGAATTCAACTCTCCACTTCCTTCCCTTCCCCCAGCTGCTGTCGTCTTCTTAAATTCCATGGCAGACATCTCCTAATTTTTGATCCCATTAATATAGCAATTCACGTCAAATCTATAGCAGCATAATCAGCACACTATCAGTAATTAGAGAAATTAAAACAAACACAGCTCTCTGGAATGGACCTTATGCAAAGCAGCACTGGGAAAAGATTAACATCTCGTTTCCTGGGCAGAGAGCAGAGATTGTGTCAATAACCTTTGCAATTTTGTGAAGTTCAGTTCCCCCCTGACTCCTCCCTCCAGCCTGTCCTCCCTGCTCAGGGGCAGGTGATGGCTCTCCTCTCATGCCTCAATCCTTACTCAAGCAAATAAAAAATCCTTATTCAAGCAATGGTTCATCACAAAGGGAAGGGGAAGGAGACAGTGGGGAAGTTCATGCTTCTCCCGTAGTGATTATAGCCACTGTCCTAATTAAATTAAAATTGTACAGACAGCAATATCAATGCACTCAAGTGCTATGAAAAGGCAGTTTGAGGAGGTCAATGGTGTCATTGAAAATGCCATGATGCGGTTGCATTATTGTATAAGCACTCCAAAATATTCAAATTAGCAAGTATCAAAGAAGCAAAAAACTAGCTGAACCACATGCTCAAAAACTATTTCTTTGCTGCTAATATGGGGGAATAGAGAGTAGAACAGGCCGTGAGAAGATAGCATCAGGTAAAACTAGAAGATAAAACTAAGGCAAAAAGCTCAGTACGATTCATGAAAGGATCAGTCATTTATATGTATAAGAAAGAATTTTATCTGTAGATATCCCAGCTAGGCAGCAGAAAATACACGAGAGGCAGAATCTGGTTCAGAACTTAGGAGTGGAATCATCATAGTCCAAACAGGAGTAAAGTCTTATCTATCCACCCACCCTTCTACAGCAAGGCTCCAATAAGAGGCAGTAAAGCTGGGACGTGGCCCCCCTGACCTACTGCTTCAAGGCAGAAGTCAACCATGGATTCAACTGCCTGGTGTTAAGAAACTATCTGCTACCAGTCCTTTTTCATATGCAACTCCAAAACTTGCATTATGGGGTTGTCACTGCCACACTCCTCTGAAGAACTTGCTACTGACCTTTGTTTAAGCAGGGCATGGAGAAAGGTGGGCCACTACTGTGACCCACAAGGGTCCCTCTGGCATCTATATCATGATTTGTTGGTACACTCACTCCACACAAAGCACCACAGAAGGCTCAAGAGAGATAGTTAATTGCACAGCTGGGAAAAAAAATCCCACATGAGGCTTTGAAGTGCTATGGCCAGTGAGTAAGCAGCAGGGAAGCAAGGAAGGCAACAGAGAAGAACTTTACAGGCTTAGCTGCACATCAGAGCTACTTCACTGCACTTTTTGCGTTCTCTTTTCTAAAACAGGCAGGGCTGGGGAGCCTCATCTCTGTAACATACGGTGGTTGTACAACCCTGCCTGTGTGCGTGGGAATTAACACCCTGAACACCCTTACTGCAGTCATGTGCTCATTTCAGGGCAAGATTCCTGGAGGCCATGAAACTGAGATGGGAAGAATAAGGGGAAACACGGTGTACAGGGAGCTGCCCTCTCGTGTTATGGCAAAGCTCCTCTTCTGCATCTCAGGGCTGGCATGGCACAAGCGTTTTTACTTGGTTGCATTATTGAGCTGTCAAAGTCACAATGTTACTATGCATTCAAACACATATCCAAGGACAATCATAATTTCTGATCTTCCTGCCATGGATGTGCACTGCTTTCTGAACATTTCTACTGAAGCTACAATTACTGTGAACAGGATCCTTCACAACAGAGGATATCAAATATTTACATAGCACAAATCACAGGTCAGAACTGTCACACAGACGAGGTCAACTCATTCACTATCCTGGGATATCTAACTGCCCATCAATTAAGTAGTGGAAAGATCATGGGAGAGTAATTCACATGAAAGTCATAGCTTCTTTTAACCCTCAGTCACTGATGGAAACAGAATTCCTGTGGAGCTGCAACATCCTGAAATACACATTTTAAAAATACCACTTACAAGTGTAAGAAATTACCCTTCTTGGTCCCACTGCACAGCTGGATCCTGCTCCCATCTGTACCCGCAAAATTCTTCAGTGATTTTTTTTTTTTAAAAACAGTGTTTCTGGTCCAGATTTCCACTGGTGGAAGTAAAATCCACATACGAGCCTCAGTCTCTCTCTTCTCCAGTAACTTAAGCTTACTGTCTCTCCTTATCTATTATCTCATTACTATTGGCATACACAGCACTCCTACGTTTCCACCACAGCATTTCTCCATACTTCAGGCTTCTGGCAGACTTTCCATCAAAAAGGACATGCCAAATGCCCAGAGAAACCCAGGAGTGCCATGATGAGGTCTAATGCTACACCTTACAATTTGTTGCTCCTGAAGATTCAAGTAGTGCCACAGTAACCCAGCACACACAGCATGGCAGGGAGTGTGCCACATCCCCTTGTTCCAAAACACCTCTAAGTAGGTAAAAACAATTTTCCAGAGAGAATCTAGGCCAGTCTGGGAATAGGACAGCTATAATAAGGGCTGCTGGTAAAAAAATGGGCAGATCTACTTCAGCAAAACTAAACAGAATCCTCAATGAGAGAAGACAGCCAAATAAAATACCCATTCTCAAAGACCGTCTTAATAAGCCAGTCCAGAAACAAGAGATCATGGATGTTTGCCACAATAAAATATCACAAAGATTCAGATTATTCAATTCCCAACACATTAAATGCAGAGGGAGTTCCTAGAAAGGGCCATACTTGCACTGACCTTGACTACTGTACAGAAACTGGATATGGAAGAAACATCAAATTACAATCTTCCTCTCCCTCTATTCTTTCACCTACTCCAGCTACTTACTTCAATGTGAACAACATTAAGATCAGTGTGACTAGAAAAGGAAACTCTACTTGACAAAGGAGAGTATATAAAAAACAGCTGGTAGGATTTCACTTAGAATATTGCATCCTGCACATTTGCAGGCTCTTTATTCTGCATCATACACACCCCCCCTATGTATGCAAGACAGGCAAGTTTTCAAGAGTCAAATGATCTAGCTTGTAAGGAAGGACTAAAGGAACTACTGAGATGGACAGAAGAAATGACAGATACAGCCCAACATCCAAAAGGAAATAAAAACAGAGGGAAGAGAAGGTAACCTGGAAGACATATTGCAGAAGGATAAGCTAATAAGAAGCTGTGATTAAAACATAAAGATGCATTGGGAGACCACTGAAAGAAGCCGAATTACATAAAAAGAAACAAAACCTGCAGCAGGTCAGCCTGTATAAAAATCGATTTTTTTTTTAAATAAGCTATTTAGCAGCTTTTGTAAGGTCTCTCCAGTCAGCAGTCTAATGGTATGAGAATGCAAAGTAGAAGAAACTGAACTATTTGCTGATCATCAGACACCAAAATACTATGTAGAAAAAGAAAACAAACCACCTAGGGGATAGCTTGAAGCACAGTAAAATCTTTTATTTCCTATAAAACGTGGTCCTTCCAGCACAGGACCATAAGGATTGGCAGAACTCTGAGCGGAGTTTTAAAACGTATTTGTACAGAAACAGCTGGTCATGGTACTGCATATCCTATCCAAAAGAAGAATATATGTGCTTTCATATGTGTTCGACGAGAAGCTGAAGCTCCCAAAGCAAGACATACTTTTAAGAAGTGGTAGATGACAGGAAAAGAGCAGAGCCTGGTTTCAACAGTATGGTCTATATTCCGTGGACAATGACAGGGTCAAGTGATGGCTCTTTATTAAATGCTTTCTCCTCCATTAATGCTGCACACTCTAATGATTTGACCATTGCTGTTAACAAATCTGCCATGTCCCTGCCTGGAGCTAATAAGTAATGAACTAAGCGGGTGAATATTCTGTTGCGTAAGGAGAGCTATTAGCAATCCTTTCCCAACTGCTCTGAAAACAAGAGATGCCTTCCAGGTATGACCTGTCCATGTGACAGGGTACACCCCACACAGACCTTATTCCTTCACTCTGGAAATTCCAGGGGCACTCCCAGCACTCAGAAGAGGAATAAGAAGTGGATCACCTCCTGTATAGTGGTGCTGTACAGGGCTGGGCGGCAGATGTCTGACAGCAAAGCACAGCATAAAACAAGCTCTGCAGAAAAGGTGTGAAGAGAAAACAGTGAGGACACAAGTCTGCTGTTCCCAGACCTGCTACGGACTCTCCAAAACAACTTGTGGCATTACCACAGCCCTCACTGCCTTGGCTGTGCCAACAGGACAATGGGATAAATGCTGAGGCCCACAGGTGTGTCAAGTCCTGTGACAAATCTCAGTTTAGCTGCTTTCCTTCTGACATAGCTTTTCCTGTTCGTTAAGTTCCCCAATTGTTTTAATTGTTCCTTTCAACCTCTGCATTGCTTTTTGTTCTTCCTCAAATTATTATTTTGTTTTAGCTCATAATCCTGAAGCATTGGTCATGATGTTGTTCCTGGCAGAACAGAAGTGCTGAAGTTTCACTCTGGTTATCTTTGGCTTGTTTTCACAACTAAGCATTGCTGGTTCACATCTGAATGGACACTGCAGTGAGAGCCACTCCACCCTTACCATAAGACTGCCTCTGACCTGCAAATATTGCCTCACTACAGAAGTGAGAGGCTTGGGAACTGAGCCAGCTGAAATAGAGTAAACTTCAGACATCTTTAAAAAGAAGAGTAAAGTGCTAGTCTTGAGCCCATTTTAACTCAAGCTGCATGCTTCTTCATGGTCCTTATTACTACACTATTTAAATATGTCCTATAATACCTTTAGCACTTTCTTGCAATGAAGAGAAGTGTTATTACACTCACCTCTACAAGTGGAGGGACCAAAACATAAGCAGATTAGGTACCCATTCAGGGTACAGAGGCTGAGGAAAAACCTACTTTGACACCTTAGAAAACAATATTTTCTCCTATTTGTCTCTGAACCTCACGGTTAGGACTTGACATTTATACAGTGGTAGCTCTCAGAAGCAAACAAACACAGGGCCATTGCCCAAAGTGTTCCAGAAATAGTGAGCAGAGGACAGCCCTGATGAGCTCAAAGCCAAAATAGTCAAGATAGTGAAGCACCAGAGGAAGGGCCTGTTTGAATCCTAGTTTACAGTTAGGAACAGAGGTGCAAGAAGAAGCAGCGAGTTTCCTAAATCCCATTTCAACCCTCTACCCACATGGCCATGTTTCTGGGGTTATGCTGCTGCTCTAGAAACAGAAGGATGAACTACAAGAGACATAAAATGACACGGACAACTCGCAAAAGCTCTCAGAATGCATCATTTCATTTTGCATTTTAGCATTGATTTTAAACACCCTCCTCATGGGAACTTCTGATTTCTAACGCTCCTCCTTGTCAACGCATTGACTGAAATCTCTCAGCTCACAAGTGGCAGCAGAGATGGCCTAAATCAGAAGAGAGCTTCAAACCCGTTCCAGAAACACATCCCTCCTTTGCCACAAGAATCAGGACAGAGGCACTCCAACCCTTCCCACGGTTGTGCAACGGCACAGATCCATTTGGGAAGGCAGGTTTCCTCACCCATCCCAACTCACAGCTACACAATCTTAAATACCAGCACAGCTCTCTCCTGGTACAAGCAAAACAGGGGGACATCAATCACCCCCAGTTAATCAAGCAGGGTGTGTTTAACACCAGAGTTGAGCTGTGAGACTGTCAGAGGAGATGGGGGAAGGAAAAAAAAACCAAATCTGCTTACAAGAACCACGATAAAATGCTTCTTCTGTTCCTACAGCCAAAAAGGTGACTGAGACAATATTCCCAGCATTTGAGGACACATATGTCCCTTCCAGCAAGCACCCCAAGCCTCTTCCACCACAGGCCCATCCCCACAGTCCACCTCACACATAGCGATGGCTGAAGTTTTCATTAGGAGAAAATTAACCTGCTTTTTTTAAGCTGGCAACAAAGACATAAGACTTTTCCTGGCATTTCTCCTGTTTATACAGGACCTGCCAAACCGGTTGTGTGATTTTTATACTGCTTTATTTTCCACAAAGTCCTTCGAAAGGCAGAACAACAGAAAGCAACTAAGGAGAAAGTTTGGTTATATAGGTCCAAAGATCAACCCCTGGTAACACAGCTGAAAAATCAAAAATTAACCAGAATCTTCCTAAATTTATTTTGACTATCCAAAGACCATAGTTGTTTACATATATTATTAAGACTGTGTTGCAGTAGAACAGCTACTTTGAATAGTGGAAGGCAGTCCCATTTAAAATTGTTTAACAGCTAAAGAGATAAGTTACATGGCAGATAAAATGGGAAACTGAGGCACAGAGTAGTCAAATGAGCTGCTCAAGGTAAGCTAGGGCAGAGATCAGGTCTTCTGAGCAAACAGCTGGTTTCCTGCATATTCGGTCCTGTCACTTCTACATTACAAGTGTCTAATTCCCAACCAGTGCTGGGATATGGATGCCTGAACTCCAACAGCAAACAGTTCTGAATCCCAGAAACTGATGCCACTTTATCCTCCTATAAGGCACTAGGCAGAAAATTATTCATCACTGCCAGGCTCTAAGTCTGCTGCCAGGGGTCTGAAGACCAGAAGTGGTAACAAATGTTAGTAAACATTTCCCTCAATACATGCAATCTAGCCAAAATCAAAATGTTACACCAAAAATAGCCCTTTCAATTGCTACATAGGGTTTTTTTAATGTTGAGGATTGTTGTGTTTTGGTTTTTTTTTTCAGAATAACAATCTTGAGCACAGCAGCACATTGTGCTGCTACACTTTCCACTTGGCCTTTGATTCAGAAGAAATTTCTGTTTGGGGGTTAATTTTGCTGTCCACTTGCAAAAACCTGAAGCAAAATTAAAAATAAAACGCAAGTTCAGCTTTCTGTTTGAAGTGCTCGTCTCGCTCTAATGTCAAAATTTGCCCCCAGAACAAAAAAAATAAAGCTACAGACATTAAAAAAAAATTAAAAAAAAAATCATTGGAGTGTACCAAACCAGTCACCCTACCCCCAGAGCGCCCCACTGTTTGCTCAGGTGTCCCTGTCTCCTGCGATGGCACAGGAAGCACGGCCTTCCTCGCAGCACGGCAATGGCTCCGCTCGCTCACCCGCGAGGCCACCGAGCACACACGGAGCTGCCACTCCACGGCCCCGGTTTAACTGACACGGCAAATACTCATTTTCACTGGGCTGTGTAATAAAGGACGAGATAAAACCTTGAGCAAATAAACGGGCAAAGTTCGAGCCTACAGCTGCTCCTCACGGGTAACTTTGAGCTGACACACCTGCTGCTTTGGCAGCTGGGTTAGCTCCCTAAGGCTTGGGCTTTGCAGGGCTGGGTGATGTGCTTACACAGGATCTGCCTGTCAGCCAGAAAGATCCCAAAGTGATTTACCAACAATTTATGAGGGATTTACAATCTCACTGCACAGCAAGTGAATGGGCACCACTCCTTACACACCTGCAACCAAAAAAAAAAAAAAATCATTCACCAGATTCCAGTTACACCAGAAAGCTGAGAGCCCTTAAAATCAGCTTAAATGAGAACAGCCAGCCCTCCTAACCCTGGCAAGCCCCAGAGAAACAGCACTCCCAACGTCTGTAAACTGCCTGAGTGTCCAGCTCCCTCAGTGGCCACCATGGAGGAATTCAATAGTAGTATCTGCATTCATAACCACATAGCAGTGCAAGAAAGGATCCCTCAAAACAGACTGGATGCTTATAACTCATGTGCATCAGACTTCATAGGCATAGTGAAACCATCCCACAGACTCCTCCTCTACAGCCTGCATCCTTGAGCTGCTTTCAGGCTCAGACAGATGGACATCCCACTGATGGCAAGTGTGATTCTTCACACCAGGAGAATCCAATCGGAATTAGACACTGGGCGCGTGATGGGATGATATCCACGCAACAAACTGCAGTTGTCATGCAACTACAGACCACTCTATTTGCCTCCTGCCTTCAACCCAGTGCTAAAATTACATAACTTTGTGAGCCGCAACAAAAAATAAAATGTACTTTTTAATTTATTTAGCTTTTCCTCTTCCTATCCCCATCCAGACTGGAACTGTAGCACAATGATCCAAAGCCCCAGAATGGAAATATTAAAGCCACTAATACAGTTAAAAGCAGAGTAAGCCTGGTTTGGATGGAAACCTAAAACTTTTTATTAGCTTAACTGATGTAGGTGAAAGAGTGGACAGGCTCTCAAGCAAAGCTCTGCTGTCTTTCAACACACGCACGCATGTATGTACATACACTTATGTTATAGATGCATATTACTACATACCTCCATTTCAACTTTAATCTTAATGCCAAAAATTATAGTATTAATCAGAAACTTGTGCTGAAACTCACCTCAACCTGCAAGTATACAAAAATAAATGCGAGATCTTAATATTTGATGCTGCATGAACTGAGCTCAAAAAAACCCGGCGAGCAAGCATACACATTACTAACTGACAAGAACTAGAGGTTTTGCTGAACTCTGAAAATTGCAAACATGGAAAACAGAGATACTGGTATCTCCAGGGAGCAGAACCACCTGCTCCTGTTACTTGCAATACCTGGCTGGTGACACAGTCTGTGATACCTTGCAGCATGATAATACTCCTGGCCATAGCTAAGCCTGTAATTACAGAACAGATTAAAAAAAGAACACCAAAAAAAACATCAGTCCGGTTGGGAGACGCATATACCACCCTTGGCACATCAGAAATTATGACCAGATGTACACAGAGCTCCTAGTTTGGAGACAGAATGAGGAATCCTGTTACTAAGAGACAGGTGAAAATTCAGGGGCACAAACTCCCTAGTGCATGGGAGAAAAGAAAAATGGGAAACAGTGCTATCTCACAGATATAGCAGAGAACATGAAAAAGAATCAGATCTCACTGTTGAGGATGGAAAGGAAACACAAGACACCCATGAAAGCAAGTGAGAGGAAACACCACAAGCCCCCTTGTCTGTAGAAGCAGAAAAGACTTATCTTCAAGAGCTGTGAATGTCAGAAGCATAAACATCTTGCTTGTGTTGAAGGTGGTGGGGCTTCTTCCACCCCCCACCATGGAAATACAAATTCTAAGGGCACTAGCTATGCAGACTTCAGAAAAAACTGCAATTCCAAATACCTCAGCAAGCCCTAGAGAACAGTCCTAGAGATGAGAGGGAGAGATGGAGTTTTCACTATTCAGAATACAGGTGCTATTAATACAAAGAAGGCAGGGGGTTTTTCTAAAAGAAAACCATTTTATTCCACCCTCACACCCTAGCAACGTTAGTCCTTTTGATTAAACCAAAATTGGAAGATTTCTTTTGGTCAGCCAACACCAGCTGCATCTGAAACATTACTTAGATAAAGTCACCTCCATTCTTCACAGAGATGCAACTCAACACCAATCTTGCCATACAACTCATTGCTATGCAAGGGGTCACCCAGAAGTTCCTTTGTTCTGTATTAATTTGAACTAATTTATCTCAATACTCATGAGAACAGACACTGCACCAAACATACAGCATGGCATTGATCTCAGAAGTGGTGTATCAGCCCAGGACAACCACCCAAAAAGGTCATCCTGAAGTCAGTGTTGGCTACTAAATATTACATCTGTGTTAATAAACGGGAGTCAGCTGTAATCGCTTCTTTTGAATTTACACTGGACCACAAACTCCCATTTAGCCAAAACCCAGGGTTTAATGAACAACTGCAGGGATTTAACTCCTGTTCCTTACACGAGGAGTTACAATCCCAAAGCATTTTAGGCAAAAGGGAACACGAGTGCTCTTTACCCACCCCAGAGCAAAGTCCAGGAGCTTACCTGGAGCCACTGGGGGCTCAAACCTAGCCAAAAGTGACCCTCAGGGTAGGCAGAGGCATTTGATTAGCTACACACAGCTGCTGAGTTAATGGAACTGGGATGGCTTACACTCTGCTATTTTCCTAACTGGAGCTTTGGCAACAAGGAGTTTCAACTACTTCAGCTCAAGAAGAAAGCAGCATTCTAGTGGAGGTAAAGATGTGCACGCAAACAGGAGAAGGAGTAGAGGTGAAACTGGAGTTACCAGGTATATTGCCAGAGCAGGGAGGACAAATCTATAGTCAGTCTCTCAAGGTGGTTGGTTTTTTCCTACTAAATGATGCTATTTAAGGCATGCAATCTACACCACTATTCAAAAACAACAACAAAAACCCCACACCACACTCTCCTAGTCCACAACATCTAGCACAAGTGATACAATCTGTGTTTTCATATATTACGTACACATTTGACGTATCTATGCTCCCCATATCCACAAATTATTCAACTTCTGCCAGGCAATTTGTACAGCAGTGAGGGTAATCCCAGGTACAAGTGCTTTGTTCCCTGACACAGATTTACGTGGCAAATTGTATCATTAAAGAACATTATTATCCACATGACTATCTTTTTCTTTGTATTTTCCTCTACCTATAAATTTTGGACATTTGTTTCAGAGAACAAGGGAAAAACAAACAAAAAAAGCTTTGCTTGCTTGCACACGCAGACACCAAATCTAGGCCAAGAGTAAATCCTCAGCATCCAGAAAGACAGGATTAATTTCTAAACATAAGGCAGTAGTTGCCCATGCCAACTATCATTTAGCCATCCCAGCACAGATAGCAAAAGCCTAAATAAGCTTTGATGGCTGAGGAGCAGGACCTGACTGAGTCTTGAGAGCAGACAGGGAAAGGCCACATGGATGCCCTCTGCACTGGAGGTTATGATTCTCTGATGCACTTACACAACGTTTGGCCAAAATGTCAACTCTGTCTTCGGAAAACTTCAGGTCTATATATATTTAAGAAAAAATTCATACTGATTATTTCATGTGATATATGAGCACATTAAGGATGATTGTACAAACTGTAGATGTCACATGCTGTTTCACTGCTTTTGTTCAGCTAAACTACAGCAATATAATTCTTTATTCAAAGACCTTTGAAGCCAAGGGGGGAAATCTTACAGGAAAAAACCCAACCAAACAAACCAGAAGTTATTTCTTCAGTTAAATTTTAATTGCACTGATGCAAGATCTCCTTCGCCATTGTAAATCCCCGGAGTCTACCTGAACCTTGACCTCATTTTCTTCAAGTTTCATGCAAAAAACAGGCTTTCAGACAACTTGGACTCTTCCTAATATCCTTACTATGGGAATGGCTGTTCACACTTCTCTTCATGGTTGCTAAAGTGTGTCTCATGTCACCCGTGCTAAGTTAAGATTTCAGGCGGGGAATTAGCAGCAGGGACAGAGAGACTCTCAAGAAGCTAAAGATGCTGCTCTCATGATGACACCACGTACAATGAAAAGTCACAGGAGAAATTTCCTGCCTCTCTCAACTGTGTCAAAACAGAATTTTATCAAATACAAATCCTGTCCAAAGTTTCTCGTCAGTTGCTCTCTGGAGGAAATATTACAACATATTTCCTTCTAAACCAGTGTCAGCTGCGTCTGTCAAACCGCAAACATTTGATCCTGGAGTCCTTAATAAATGTTCAGCATCAGGCAATTTGGGAGGCAACTAAACCATGGCACAAGAGAATGATTCCAGCACTGAAGGAAAAGCCTGTTGTTACATGACAGGTCACAGCTACCTCCCTTTGGACAGAGCTGAGAGAGAACCAGCCTGTCTCTCCCTAGGGTCATTCCACTAACGCCCGTGCTCCTTTCTTAATCCTGCCTCACGTCCTGCGCCACATCCTTCCTAGCAAAATATGAAATCAGCAGGAAACAGAGATGGTTTAGGGATTACACTGTGCTGCTGCCAAGCACAAAGCCTGCTCATGGCCACAACAGCTAAATTTAGTACACCATAGAGGGCCTGGAAGAAGGGATGCTCTGCACCAGCCCATTTGCTCTTTTCCTCCCTCCCTTCCCCTGCCCTTTCAGGAAGCACAGTCACTTCCACGCCAGGCAGTGAGGGGATGAACACTGAGCTGAGCAGATGCTGCAAGCGCCTGATAGAGGGTAATGAACATTAACACACAGAGAATGTGCTGGAGCAGCAGAGGAGCCATTGTTTGAAGGGAGCTGCACGGTGACTCTGCCCAACAGAGCTGGGATCACGAAACGCACCACGGCAATGAACTTCCTGGTGATTAAAGCTGCTGGGGGCTAATTTCAATTACCTGAACCTGGAACCCAGTCTGTAGGCAGATGGGAATGGCCCCTCAGCTGTACAGCCCAAGCCACATGCCAGGGTTGTGTACGTTCACAGCACAACTTAGGCTATGAAGGGGATGAGTTTCACCATTTAAAGAAAATGACAACGTTCTAACTTGCAATAAATCTGCTATCCAGAATACATTAAGGAAAAAAAATCCCAAACTGATAATTTTGACTGAACTGGATTAGGAAGCAACTACAGATGCAAAGCTGAGCAAATAAGAGCCTTCTGCAGGCAGGTGGGGTGGAGGTGGAAGGGACAAATAATATGGTGATACATACTTGAGGCAGCACCTCTTCAGTTTGGATTAATTGCAGGCAGAACATCATGTCTGACCAGGTTTTCAACCAGATTTCTCAAAGTCCAATAATGATAAGCTTCTATATCTACTTTAATTGATAAGATCTTTCAGGACAGACTAACAGCAGAGATCTGAAGATAAGAAGTAATACAGAGAAGTGGCGGATTTTCTGTTTGCGGGTAACAAAAACAAGTCCTTACATCTATGGAAAAAAAAGTGTTTCTCCCAAAATCGGATACAAAAACTTTTTTTTCCATTATGAAGGAAAGATCTTTTAAAAAAAACACAGGTTTTTTTACATTTTTCATGGGAAATGCCACGTTCTATTTCTATGTAACAAACATGCAACAGAGAGGTAACAGTACACGTGGTCATAAAAAAAATGGCAGGGAAACACACTAACTCATCTCATCCTGCTATTTCTGTACTTGTACATGAATTTATGTATTGCAAAGAAAGGGACTGAATAAGTCTCATTTTCACCTTTTTTTTTTTTTTGCTTAACTGCTGCTTTATTTCTGAAGTATGTGCTTTAAAGTTAACACATCATCACGTGGGTGAATGTCTAAAAACTGTCTTGTGACATGTCTGGAATTAATATTGTATATATGTAGTGAATTCACCAGTATTCACATTAATAGAAAAGTTAGGATGTTAAAGGAACACATAAAAAGACAAGAGTAATATGGCAGTTTGGAAAATGAGCTTGAAATGCTTAGACTTGCAGGTCTTGTTAGATCCATAAAAAAATAGAAACTGTAAAATCTCAGCCTTGAAGTCTGCTCCAAGTCCAGTTACAGGATCTACATACACATAATAAAAAGAGTTAATTTACTGAGTGTTTTGATTCATCTGTAGTAGTGGGAAAAGGCAATGACACATGGCTTTTTCTCCAGATTACTCCAGCATCTCCATATATAGGGCTCCCATGAAAATGTGAGAGTGGATAGGTTTGAACCCTAAACAAAGGGCAACATTTGTGCTCCCTTACTTGTGTGGGGCCACAATCCTGTCATCAGATTTGCACATACAGTGTCCCACTGAAGTCACAGGCACAGAACTGCACCTACACAGATCTGAATGTGGGCTCAGGAGATTGGCCGGAGCCCACAGTAAGGGCTTCTGCACACCTGGGTCTGGGGAGGTTGGATGTTTTAGTTCCATTTTATAAAGTAGAATAACTACAATTCAGGAAAGCTTCGCAGAAGACAGGCTGTGCTGATGTATAAAGGAATTCACTTTACTGCCTTTCACCTCTGTTTAAAATACAGGTTTCACCTCTTGCCTACAGAAATCAAGCAAGGAGCACAGCTATTGCAGATGAAGCCACTGCCCGATTTTTATTCCAGAGTAGCTCCCCATATGGAGATAATTCTGGAATGGAATTATTTTTGATCCAGAATAATTATGTTGCTAGTAACGTGGGCAATCTATTCCATGGTAACTGAAGTACAGCAGGACAGCCCTTCTAGAAAAACTAAGATGGCTATACACCCCCACAGACACTCGCAGTAGCCTAGGCCATAAGGAACACGAGATAGATCTGAACGCCAGCTAAAAACAGTGGGAGTCTTCCCAGTGACTTCAGTGGGCTTTGGTTGAGGCACCATGTAAAGGAAATTGCTTAATTCCTGTGTATTTTTAAAAAGGATTCTAAAAAAAAACCCAAATCATATAAAACTGAGCCGCGAGCCTGCAGGCGTTCAGACACAAGTCATCCCCCAAACCCAGCGGGGCCCGCGCGCATTTGTACAACTGCTCCTGGTGTATGCACGCCACATCTCTGCACCAAGAGCTCACAGAACTAACCATTGACCCTTGGCTTTCCCACTGACAGGCAGCCCAAAAGTCTCAAAGCTTGTTTAACCATGAGCTGCGCCTTGCTTTAAGCTACCATCCTCTTTTTTGACTTGAGCAATATGAATTAAGCGTGTGAATTGAGAACATCAAGGTGAGAAGCACTGCAATCAATTCCTCCAAAAAAAAAAAATTCCCTCCATACAATGGTTTGTATTTCCTGAGGGATTTATTTTGTAACTGTTTAAGCTTCAGCATCAGTGATTTATTATTTTTTTTAAGGATAAAATCTTTCCATCTAAAAATTCTAACCAGATGTGAATTTCATACTTCCAAATTTGGAAATGTTCAGATCAAGAGCTGTTGTTCTAGTCTTTTAGCCATAATCATCACTGTAAATGCTACAGTTTTCAATTATTTCACCCTCAAGTCATTAAGATGCTCAACCTATATTTGGCCAAAATTAAGTGCCAGTCCAGAAAATCTAAGTAGACATTTACAGGACCCAGGCCTAAAGCACAGAACCTTATATCACAGAAGTTTTGTACAATTCTGGTAATCTGGTTATGAAAGTTTAACAAAATTTTTGATGCAAATCTCATGTATGGCAATTACCTGGGTGAGCTAAGAGTAAGTTTCAAAATTGGTACATGTGCCTCCCTTTGATTTGCATCACAAATTGTAGGTTTCTAATGGGGAGAGGTATCTTCCTTTCTTTCTTTAGCTGGGCTCTATTACTCTAAGATGTTGCAGAGATGAGCAACCCCTTTCCGAACCACCAGTTCTGTTTGCCCTGTGCATCTCCCAAAATAAAAGAGAAAAATGACAAAATATTCCTTGTGCTGTGGCTCTAGCTTTCTACTAACCATTTAATAAATCTAATTCAACCTTTTATTAAATCATTTAGCCATTTAAAAAATCATTATGCAGATGTTTTATTTAAATAAATCTTAACCCTTCTGGCTAAGAAATTAGATGTTAACCCAATGCCTACCAATTTGGTAGCACCTTTATGGTAGTGACCAATTTTTGTTCTCATTCCATATAGTTGCCCCTTTCACCCATCAATTCACTCCCTTCAATCTTTTACAGATTTGCTTCTCTGTGAAAACAAAGTTATCTGCATGTTCCAAACATCAAAGACAACATCAGTCTATTGGTACTACTGTTTTGTGCCCGTGATCTGTGGAACAAGATGTCTGAGGATTGCTGAATGCTGTACAAGACAACAGAATAGTATTTTTTAAATTTGGGGTTTTTTTTAAATGCAGGGATTACTGAGGCACAGGCAGGGAGCACGCAGAGAGCTAAAGGAGTCAGCCATAAAAAAATCCAGCTGTCTCCAGGATTGGACAAAAAAAAAATCTACTTCAGACTAACTCTCCAGACAGCCTATAGCAGTTTCTAATTTTAGAAAGTAACATTACTTAAAAGTAAATGTGGCAAGCAACAACATACATCGCACATAAAATTATGAGATATATATATATATATATATATAATCTATATTGCACTTAATGTAGCATATAACAATAACATAATACATTTTGATCCCTAATTTATGAGCTGGAATTTACGTCAGTGGCAATTAGTAATGGAAACTCCCATTGGTTCTAATCAGAGTGGATTAAGTCCTGATGCTAAGATTGCAACACTCACAAAAATCCTGGATCTATAGATGGAAAGAAACAAAAGTATATAAAATCCTGGGATATGATCCTGAAATTTGTTCTCTCATAAACAATCTCACTGAGAAAATCTAACCCAGACCAAAGTTCTGAATCATATCCTTCCAAAATCAGTGGCAAAGGCCCCAGGATGATCAACATGCCCAGATGGATATAGTGAACTGAGGTTGGTCTTCAGACTAGAAAAATGAATGGTGTCTCACGTGATATATGAAGAGAACGCAGCAGCAAATGGAGTTGTAATGCTTTCTAGGCACTGTAATTCCACAATCCCACAAACAGCGCCTCAGCTGAGATCCTGAAAAAGGTAATTTTCTTGCGATCAACAAATTGCTGCTCTTAAAAGAGCGAGGTTGGCTGTCAGACCTTGGGGTTCATTAAAGCAGCTTCCAGTGCTGACACAAGTCTGCTTGTTAGCACAACCATGAAATGTTTTATGCCAGGATAATTGCAAAGACTGAAAGTCTCTTTGAAGACAGACAAGCAGACGTACTGGAACAGTCATTGCTCGTTTGGTTTGGGGTTTGTTGCTGGTTTAGGTTGGTGTTTGTTTTTAAACAGAGGTACTACACTGCTTAAACACTCAATGCATGACTAACAGGGGTCATTAAGCCACTGCATGAAAGTGTCTGCTTGGTGACCCTGTGCTGTCTCTGTGTGATTGTTCTGAGCTCACCTGGAGGTTCAGGAGTTTCTTTTCAAGTCAAATGCATCCAATAGTCACCTGTCAAACAAGCTTGTTTCCTTCTCCTGCAACCCAACTACTAACATTTCCTCACTGTTTAGATGACTCTGCTCCACCTTCTGCATCCCTAACGATAAGACAGGTTCTACAGGCCAGATGTTGACACCAGCTGTGTCCTGGCTGACAGCTTGGGTGATTCCAATGGGTTGGCATGAGTGGGCACAGCCCTACAGTTTGAGTTCAGAGAGAAGTACTGTTTATGATGCTCTGAAAAGAGGAAATAGTAAGGGAGCTATTGCCATGCGTATCATTAAGCATATGCTTAAATATCTTGTTGAACAAGTGCCCAAAGCACCAGGCTAAAGCAAAACAGGTTGCTATTCCCATTTCAGGATTGTACATGCAAGATAAGCTGTTCCCTTTTCACCCCTGTTCCTCTCTGCATCAGTTTCCCCATTAGAAAAACAGAGGAAATTACATTGATTTGCTTTGTAAAGCCTTTGGAAACAGCAGCTATAACACGAAACAAAATGTTTCCTTGCTCCACCAAGGACCCAAGGCCTGGTTACTACTCAGTACAATCTTCCAGGTAAGGAGTTGAACTGTTTTCAGGAAGGACATTCTACAAGCTGGAGGAAGGACACAAGCACCACTGCACCAGTAATGAACCACACGTTACAGACCTGCAACAGAACACCCAGCCATCTCCTCCCAGGGGCAGAGCACGTCACAAGACATGATCTGAGCCATTCCTCACACCTCCTCCATAATTTTTATAAGGGCTGCACATACGCTACAGACACGTGCAGACTTATCAGCGTTAACCAGATCTGACTAACATTAACCCAGCTGTGTGAGCAGAATGCGCACTGCGACCCAACCATACCAGTAAAACTGCACTCACACTGGAACAATTTGTTTCACAAGTGGACAGCAGTGATTTTTACAGCACTAACACTTCGCCATGCAGCAACACTGATCCTCAGACCACTCTGTCAATACGCTCTGCCTGCTATTCTTGTCCATGTAAAGCACTGATATAGCTTCAAAAAGATTTCTCTTCCTTTCTCTGGCCTGTACTCCCACACTTTCAGGAAGCTCTTTGAGCCTACCAACATCTCATTTTCTAATCTGCTATTCCTACACACACACGCACACAGAGTCCTCAAAAACTCTGCTTCAAATCACAGGAGGCAAAAAAATCCACAACCACTGCAGGACCACAGGAGTCAGGAGTACACAAAAACACACAGCACCACTACTACAGATGTAAGTGGTGAGCAAGACTCAGTTCCAAGAAATGCAGAGCAAGGTGCATTTGCTCTCACCACAAAGTGGCTACAAGTGCAAGCAAAATTCCTCCACGGTCCCCTAGAGAAAGAAAATTCTTCCAGGAACTGATCCCCCTGCCCTTTCTCAATGCATTTAAGAACCCGCAGCTCTTCATAGGGATACCCCAAAGGCAGGCGAGATGCTCAGAGGGAGCTCTCTCTCCCTCAGCATTTCCAACAACCTTATTGTAAAGCTTCTAAGTGAAGCTCAAATTGGCACCTAACTTCCAAAGGAAACCTTTTCTCACCAGTAAAACATGCAGGAACAATCTTTGGGAGTAATGGGAGAGGAAAGAAGTGACCAGTGAAGAGCTGGAGATTATTATTTACGGGACTGAAAACAACCTCCCACACACATACACACACACACACCTTTCTTGTCTGCTGTACTGGTCCTGAGCAAATATTGCACAATAAAATTTTTTGAGCTGATCTAATTCAAGGATGAATATAGCAGACAACTCTCAGAAACTTAAGTAAGCCCAGCAGGGGCAGCTCCAAAATCCTCTGTTCATCAGTTCAAATAACCTAAGAGAAATATACGAACAGCTGCTGCAGCTTGGAAAACTGCCTGATCTCAGGCAAGGTGGCAAACATGGACTGTTTCAGCCTAGGAAACGAAGAGGAAGGGAATAATGCCTGGGAGCTGCCTGTCAGGTCAGAGCTGCTGTCCCTTAACAGAGCTGAGAGCCCACACTAGCAGTGACACAGGAACACTGGCAGGACCTAGAGAAGCAGGGAGGGCAATGCACACACATTCAGCAGGGTGACTGTGGAAGATACGTTTCTAAATCAAGGATTTCTAGTCTTACATAATTTGTTTTCACCACTTCCCCCTCCTTTCCCCCCACAAAAAATTAAAATCTCACTTTCATGTATTTAGGAGTTCTATCTACTAATTACAATGCCTCAAGAACTAATGGCTATCTATTCACAGGGAAGTGTTAAGGTATGGGTTCTTTCCTTTATGAAATTAAACTCAACAAAAACATTCACCATCCGACCTCTTCACTGTCTGATATCCACTGAGTCCATGCTGAACAGGTCTACAGCACTACTTGTCTGCACTCCTACCTTGGCACCTCAGTACCTCTTTGTACTGCAAGGAATAGTAGAATAAAGAGGAAATCACACCTCTGAGATGGGACAAGACACAAAACCAAGGGAGACAATCACTTTAAACAAACCTGAAAGGGATTTAACAACTAGAGATTTCTTCCAGTCCCAGTACCCACAAGGAGATGATAATGAAATAATAGCCAGATGAATAGACAGATGTCTTCTGCAGCAGTCAACCAAACTAATGAGGTAGATCCTGCACCAATTTCTTATTTGTCAGAGACATTCTGAATGTATTTCACTGGGAGGGAGGGATACAAACCTTCCCTCAGTATGTGAGACTATTTTAAAGTTTTCCAACTCTGCAGGCAATGCAGAGGGGCTCAGGAGGAAGAAAAAAAAGAAAAAAGTACCACCAATTCCTATTTCTGCTGCTGCTCCCATCATCTGCTGTTCAGAAATTATCATTATTAGACGACATATTGTCTGTCTATGTTTGGAGGAAAAGGTGTTCTTTCAGTCAGCTTCCTCAAGCTGAGTCAGGAAAAAACAAATGAATGAATGAATGGAGTTCTGAAATGCTGAATCATTCTGCTTTGTATGAGAATACCTCAAAATAAAAGTAACAGTAATTAAACAGGCAAATGGACTTTGCTGTTAACAAATCCCTAGGAAACACAACTTCAAAGGGTTTGTTTTCTTGAAACAAAAGGCATTCCTTTTTCCTCATGTTCGAGCTTTCAGAAAATGAATTAAAACTACTGATGTTACCTGTGTGACATCATCTGTCTCTTGACCTAGCTCTCATTATGACCAGTGCCACTGATTAATAAGGAGTTTCTCTTTATCAGTCATCCCATGCTCAGTTATCACTATAGGCTTCAGCCAAATCTCTTGAATTCAGTGAAGGATAGAGATCAGGACCAATAAAACAAAATTGTCTTACAATCTGTGTCCTGAAGAATGACATCATTTCTCCTTTAGCTGCAGAATTTTCTTTAGCTTTTCAAGTAACTTTGGAGGGAGGAGAATTTCCCAAGTCTCCACCACATCATCATCTAAACTGCTACTAGAAGAAACTATTTCATTAAAATCTATACAAATCAAAAACTTTGGAGTAATACTAAACCGGTAACTTAGTTCCACACTAAGTAGATTTCAATACCGTTTTTCATTAAATTTTAAGTTCATTATCCTGGCCATGATTCAGGTCTTCTTTCGTGCATCAACCAACACAGCAGCACGGTAGTATCGACAGGAGTTTTTCAGGTAAGAGTTCACAAAGGAAATTTTACTATGGAAAAAAAAAAAAAGAAGGGATAAACTATCCAAAATCATACCCCAGTGTTATTAAACCCTGAGTCCTACTACCAATAATTCTACAGCATTAATCATCTAGCAAGGGATTAAGGCAAGATCTTATTAATTATCTGCATAACAGAAGCACAAGCAGTTTCCACCACTCATCTGACTTCATTTTGCTAGGTGTTAACACTTTATGAAGTGGCAGTCACATTAAATGACTTCAGGGTCACAGACAACATAGCGACAGAGAAGAGGCTGGACTAAAACTTGTGTAGAGTAACCTTAATCCAAGCCTACCCTCCCTGTCCAGGAAAATGAGTATATGTTGCAGGCTGGTATATTTTACAACCATGTTGCAAGGCCAGCATAGAAGATACAAGAAATGTAAAACAGGATCTGTGAGCTGGCCTAGTTTTCTACAGAAAGGATGTCATAGATACCTTTTACACCAAACTGGGCATAAACACCAAGTTCCCAGGAAAGCTGTGGTAAGCACGGCTCAAGGACTGAACATATCACTGCCACATTTGCATGTTTTGAGGACATAATTTTAACAGGTAATTGAAACTAGGAAATGCCCTCTAGAGAGGCACATGGGACAAGCTTCCTCCCCTGACGCAGAGAGGCTTCATGCTTTGCTGCATGGTTGAACAGGCCCACACTGTCTGTCAGCACCAGTGGCACAGAACAGACAAATCTGCAATCAAAGTGGGGAGGTTTGGCTTTCAGGGTTCTCAGTCTATCTCAGAAAACTCAGTATGTGCAAGTGCCTCTTTTTATTAAAGCCATTAAACCTAAACAGCTCAGCCATGGCGTGCTCAAACACAGAGCAAGCCGAAATACGATTGGGAGGCTGCAGGTGACAGTAGCAGGGCCTCACACTGATACCACAAGGCTCATTAGGACCACCAGGCAACAGCTCCACCCTTCACACTACAACAGCAGACCATGCTGCTCCAGATGCCTGGTGTATTTTTTAAAAAAAGCAGAGATGGCATCTCAGCAAAAGAACCATCAAGTTTTCCTGAACCCCTGAACAGTTTTCCTGTAATTAATCTATCTAGCCTGAAGGGACAGTTCTTGTAAAGAAAGTAGGCGTGAATCCTTAAAAGCTTCGGTTCTGATGTTATGTAACACAGATCTGGCCAAAGGTTTATTCTGAGTTTCACCAATGCTTTAATCACAGGTCTGTTGGCACCACTACCAAAAACACCACACCCTGCCCTCCCCATGTTCCCAGCTGCTTGTTCCCACCAGCCTGTGCTTCCCACTAACACAAGCCGTCCATTTTCACCCAGATCTGCTGCCCTGGCATGCACACATCCACTCCAACCTTTGTGCCAGCCCACAGGAGAAGAAAGGGGAAGAGTGGAATGAGATCTTTCAGGGTGCTACCACCTTACCTTAAGATCTTCATCAAACTATTTCATCAGTGAAATAACAATGGTGCACTTTTGTAGTGCCTTTAAAGAATGGTTAAAAACTTGTGGAGAAGTAACCAACCCAAAGCTGGATATGAGCAAAAACTCCTTCAGAGACACTGTTGGGGCAGGGAAGGATGGTGTGAGTGTCCAGCTACACTGTATAATTCAGGAGTTGGCAGAGTCAACCCAGAACAAAGACCCAGAACCCCTGCTAAAGTCACAATTTTCACATGCCTCACCATATTTTGAGCAGGACTCTTCTTTACACGACGCTCAAAGATCCTCACCTCTTATGACTAAGAGACAAAACAGGAGAAGGCCGGTCACTAGTTAAACAAACACCTCAGCGCAAATGACTTGTGCCTGGAAAAATGCTTGGGTTTCAGGGTTTCTTAACAAGCCCACAGCCAGAATAATTAACAACAAACACCAGTGAGACCTGAGACTGAGAAATGGAGGGAAGGCAGGCAACGGACCTGGCCACGTGAGCTTGCTGCGTTTGTACACTGGTATCTGCACACTGCCTTTTCATTTTAGGCAGATGCTGTGCAACCCAGCAGCAATGGGAAATCAGACAGGCTAAGATTATCCTTTCATCTGACACAGAGTTAAAAAATCAAAGTTAAAGTACTTTCCATTAGCAGTATAAAGCACTTCAAGTTTATGACTGTATTCCATATAAATTATCAAATCCTCGCCTTTTTTTTTCCCACTGGAAGGACAATATCAGATAGAATATCGCTGCTTTCTAGAACTAGGCTTATCATTTAGCTCCCATTTCAAGTGACCTGAAGAACAAACAGATTTTGCAGCCTCCTAGGGTGGTGTTTTCCCAGTAGCCTCACCACCACCACTTTTAAGGACTATGGCTTCAAACATATGAAGGGTGAGGTAAAACTTGAGGTACAAACCTGAAGGAAAACTCAGCATGACTGTGCAGGAACAAATAGGCTATCTTTGGAATGGTGAGAAAGGGGTGGGCTGAGCACTAGAAAAGGCAGGCATGGTAAAATTTAGCCCTGCTTCAACAGCCTAAAGCGAGCGCTGCATTCAAGAGTGCACCATTAACTGCTCACCTGTCCATTGATGGCACTCCAGCCCCCATTCCCGCAGCACCAAGAACTACACCAATACCCAAAGCCTGAGTGGGAAATTCAGGAGCTAGGTAGTTGAGTGCAAACAGCTAGGACATCAGTGAGTTAGAAATCAAAGATTTATCTATGAAACCTGGGCAAGTAAGACAGCCTTTGGTCACAGGATCAGGTTACTGTTGTGCTCGCACCGTACGTTAGGAAGTGCATGTCCAGACTTTGCATGTGGTACACAGACATACTTCCATTTGCTTTTCTACGGAATGATAAAATTAACTTCCTTGTGTTTAACACTGGGAAAACAGAATTTCTTCAGCTATCAGCATCTTTTGGGAATTTCTGCTTCTGTTTTAATGTGTTGGTAGCAGGTATAATGTCTTTAGACATTGAGGCTCTGTAGCCAGCACCTGGGAGCAGCAAAGGAAGAGCCTGTCCCCAGAGGGACCCTCCAGGCTGGTGCAGTGGGACAGGACCTCAGGAGAATTAGAGGTGAGCAAGTTGTGCTTCACAGGCATCACAACTCAGTCCTACCTAAAGGCAGGCAACTCAGCAGGTATGCCTGCCTGCTGTAGGACACCATTCCAGACAGGGGTCTTTGTAAAGGACACACAAGCATCTGCAGATTGAACTTTTCCCTTTTTAGCCAGCTCCCTTCTCCAGTTCTAATTGCCCATTAACTGCACTAGCACAGGACAAGCATCGTTTGAGAAACAGCTCAACTTGCATTGAAGGAAAACATTTGCTGTACACACAGTCCCACGAGAAGGTCCCGTCTCTGGCTTGCTCATTTCTTAACGGTTATGTGTAGAAAAATAAAGTCCAGGCACTCAGTAAACAACACTTCCTTCTCAATTTTCCCAGCTATTAGGAACTTGAAAAGAAGAGTCAGGGACTGAAAGGCAAAAAGACTGAACCATCAAATCAAGATAATCACTCTATGCAGGTTTCAGGCACGCCAATGGAATAAATTAATGGAAGTGCTGGAATTGTCCCTGTATTGTATAACACCTGTTCATCAGCCACAGTCACGTGGTTGCGTGTTTGTGCCATCTAAAGAAAGCTCCTTGCAAGGAACTGTGTTCACTTGTTTCTTATCAGGCATCAGAAGAGGTGTGCCTGACACAGCACACAGTATTTGAATTATCTAAGAATCTAATTATTTTTTCCATAGTCTGTCAGCCAAATCTTGGGAAAAACCTCGAGAAATAAAATAGGTCAGGGCACTTTATGCCAAAAAAGAGCATCGCAGCCCAAGAGGAGAGTCAAGGATAGGAAAATCCCCAGGAATCTTCCCGAAAAAAATTCATTTCATAGTCTGAAGAACATTCTTCTCATGAATTTCAGATGATCAGGTTACCTCCGCTAAGGAAATATCACAAGATCAAGAAACAGAGCAGAAGGTCTGATTCACATGAGAGGTTTTCCTGTTATTTTTCCACTTGTCAGAGGCATCTGTACAGAGTCAAGCACCAAAGTATGAAAGTCCTAAATTAAAATGGAAAAACACAGTAGGCCTGGTCAGCTCAAAGGTCTGTCTAAACTAATACCACATTTCCAGCAACACCCAACAGGAAATGCTCAGGGTAAGAGCACAAGCAATAAACTATCCCTTGCACACACCCACAGAAATCCACAGGTTAGGGGTATCCTGAGCCAAGGACCACAGCTGTTGTCTTTGCAATGAATGGTCCTGGATAGATCCATGTAGTATGAACTGTCTTCTGAAAACAATTGGCCCTGTTTGGCCCTACATTACACCTGCTGGCAGCAAGTTTGGTAACCTCACTGCATGTTGTATCAAAGCAGACTTCCCACTCTTCAAAACTGTCAGGTGCTTCCATTGGATCCTCCCATACAATGAGAAATAACCCTTTCCAGTTTAGCTTCTCCCTGCCTCTGCCTCTCATGACTAAAGCAGATTTTTATGATTTCCACAGGAGTCTGCAATGGGCCTTGCTGCTCATCATAGCAAACTCCCCATCCTCACTTCCTAATTCCTTCACTTTCAAGCCCACCCTACTTCTCTGGCTCTTGTTTTCCTCCCTACAACAACCTCCAATCCCACAGCTTAGCGTAGGTGTACAGGAACACAGATACCAGTTCTCTGTTTGGTTCCAACAGCTCCCTATGTACACGTGTGGAGAGCCTCCCCATGGTTTCACTTCGCAGCAGTGCCAAATACCTTTAAATTTCTGTGTGTCTGCCTGTGAGGGTGGGCAGAGAGCAGCATGGCCTGGGAACTTTGCTGGAAATCAGGACAGAAGCTCCAACCCTGAAGTGCAGGACTGCCCACCCGGGCTCTTACCACCACCATCATGTGGCTACAAAAACATACAGGTGAGCAGTGTGTTGGAACTTTCAAGACTGTGGCAAGTTTTCTCAGAAAATCCACAGGGACAAATTCTGAACAAAAAATGTCTGGTTTTCAAGTATATGTATTTATTTCCAGAAACACAGATACCAACTAAACCACAATTTTTTTTTTTGAGCAAGTAATTTGATAAGAAGTATTTTGAGGACCAGGCAGTCAAAAGTGGCTCTGTTTCTCAGGTGTTATATAGAAAGCAACCCAAAACTAGTACTTTCTCCGTCCCAAAAAGCTATCATTCTAGGCAACTCTACTAATTAAATCCCTTAATTTATTTTGGGGTTTGCTGGCTTTTTTCCTCTTTAGAAGATGGAAATTTAAATATGCATAGGCTCACTGTAATACTTACATTTAAACATGCTCTAAACCTCACTCCAGGCCAGCGTTCAGTGTCCTTTGTAAGCAAATCATGGAAGGGGCTACCTCCATGTCTGTGATCCAAGGCTTTCACACCTTCCTCACTGCTGTGCCAACAACCGGGGTCTACCTGTGCTCACCTTTTAGTTGAGGCTAAGAAAATGACAAAATCTCAGTTGTTGCTTGTGGAAAGGCTTTTTCCTCTTCTTCAACAAAAAGGACACTAAGGCACATAGAGCTGAACAAGTATTTTTCATACGACAGAGTGCTCTGTGGACCAGTGATGGGAAACAGATAGGGAATTATGAAACCCAGTCTAGACTGAAGGAAAACAGACCTCTCCTTCATCAGTATTCAAGTTCACCTTATAACTCGACTTGTTGAAGTGACGGTGACATAAGCCTCCACCTCCCAGGGACATGCAGTAGGGCCGTGAGGTTCTCCCCCCAAGCAGGAAGAGCCAGCACGAGTGATGGGATGAGCACAGCAGCACCTGCCAAGCCAGAAGTGAGGGGGGACCCAGGCAGGCAGCAGGCAAAGGGCCCGAGGACACCATGTTGGTGAAGCACAGGGTTACTGTGCTGCAGCCCACAGGCACCAAGAGACTCCCCAAAGCCACTCGGCTCCCCATCTGTGAAGCAGGGCAATCCTGGTTCCCTCCCTCACAGAGAGCTGGTAGCAACAACACACACACTAAAACATGGAGCTAACGGAGACTTTTGAGTATCTTACAAAGCACACATGCCTCTGTTACAGGACACGAGCTAAAACCTGTTTCTTTGGAGCCTTTTCTTTCCAGGAACACCACTGCCATAAGGGGTTTGGGTTCATTTGGAACCAACAAGCCTGTTCTGCAGCTACAATGGCTCCCCTACCTGTTTGCAAAGTCAACCTTCATGCCAAACTGGAGGAATCTCTCTCACATCAGCTGATTTTCCATTGCTGCAGCACTCTGCAGCTGAAGAAGATGGATCTCACCACGAAAACATTAAATGAGAACACAGTATAGAGGGTAACATGAAGAGGAGAGAAAGAAATTCTGACTAGCACTGCATTCAAGGCATTATGTCTCAACATGTACAATTTTTCTAGGCCACTTCTTTTAAAAACGGAAATTTTAAGGGGTTTGGGGTTTTTTTCTCATTTAAAACAAACTAAGAAACATGAAACTAAAGCGTATTGAGATCCAATTATAACTACAATAGCAGAAAATAATTTTAAAGATAAATCCCAAGCACAATACTTAGGGCCAAAGCACATTCAAATGAGTGGGACCCACTATTCTACCTCCAGAGCCCGAGCCTGTCAAAGAGCCAAGCCAGCTTCTGGTAACAGATAACAGAGAGAAGATTTTTCCTTTCCATTCAGTCAATTAGTTCACTACAATGACTAAGTCACCCAAAGTTGGGAAATGCTTTAGGGCTGCAGAAACAGAAAGCTTGTTTCCTTCCTCCAGTCAACAGAAATTCAAGGTGAGGGTACAAAATCTACTAATACTAAATCAACATGGCAGAAAACAGTCAGTATGATTAAAAAAATGAAAATTCATGTGCTTAAGAAAAAAGCTTGTTATTTATTACGTAATATTACCTCAAAATGTACCAGATACTTCCATTTCATGTACAATTATAAACCTTTTTTTCTTCTTAAGAACTACTTTTAATGCTCAGGTTTTGATGCAGGACACTGCACATGTAATTACATTTCACTGCAAAGTCAATCATAAACAGCATGTAAAACTATTACAAAAAAAAAAAAAATCAATCATCCAGCAAATAAAGTAATTTGTTATTTGCCAAAATAAAAACCTAACTAAATCTTTATGAGGCTATCCAATTACTTAAAGAGATATTTGTGGACATTGTATAGATTAGCAGAGAGGAAAACTAAATTTAGGTTAAAAGCCATTTTTAGCTGCACATCAATACATTTTAATGGCTACACAACACTGTGAATCACTCTCTCTTTAGGAAAAATAACTAAAAACTACACATGCAAAATAATATCAGAATTGCTTTTGTACAGCCATTCTTCTGTTTGCCATTAAAAAAAAAAAAATCACAGTCAAAGCGTGATGCAAGGTCTGTACAAATGACAGCATTTCTTAGCAAGTGAGACAGTTGAGTGAATGTTTGCAACATTTGGCCAGGCAGTGAAAGCAGCAACTCTGATGCCCACTGCTACAAGCTGCAGTTGGGACCCCATTTGTCACACATGTGAAAAGGAGTTAATGCTTCAGGAACACATTTCACATGGGTGATAATGGGAACTGGGAGACCTTTGGACGGGTAACCCACATTTGGCTCTTAGAAGCAAACAACTGTCTCTTCCCCAAAACCAGAAAACTTCTCTTTTTCAAATGCTGACCTGTAATTCCAATTTCATGTATTCCCCAAAGGTTTTCCATTCTGTCATTTGAATCTGGGTAAATACAGAAGCAAAGGCAATCTCTTGCTAGTCCAAGCAACCTTGACTTCGCAAATCTCTGAGTCAGACACCAGCTCTTCCTTAGCTCTCTTCTCACAAACAATTAACTAGTCTTCTTGAAATCAACACTGCTGGGGCTGAGACTTAGAAAAGAATACAAAGGAGAAGAGCACTTAAGACCGTCCTTCCAGGGCGCAAAATTTTATATGGAAGCATCTGAATGCCTACACATCATCAGAGCAAGCCTGTGATCTTATCCCCAAAAGAAGAAGCCTCTGTTTCGAGAAAGTCTTAGCACACAGAAAAAACAAACCTTCCCCTGGGTAATTATAGGTAGGTTCCCCCCCACACAGGCTGTTAGTCTTAATATCTTCCTCATATTCATCTACCCTCTTTTTTAACTCCATTTGCACCTTTAGCCTCCACACCACCCTGCAGCAGTGAGTTCCATAACTCCACAGATGGAAGAAGTACTTGTTTTAATCTTCCTGGCTAGTAATTTCATTGCCAGCTCTAGCTTTGTACTATCAGGAGTTGCTCTCCTTACCACACTGCTGTGCAATTTTACAGTTTTCTATTATACCTCCCTCAGCAGTCTCCTTTCCAACCAAAAAGTTCTAGGCACTGTAGCCTGTCTTCCTATAGAAGCTTCCCCAGGCAACCCCACTGCACATTTCTGTATCTTTTTCAGTAGTCAGAAAGGCATGCTGTAATCAGAACTGATACACAGCACAGATTCAAACTGCAATATACAGATAATTTCTATTTTACTCCCTGTTACTTTCCCACTATGGTTTCGTTTGCCTACTTCACCCCAAAATGAAAACTGAGCTCAGCTTTCTCTTTCTTTCACTAACCAAACCATTTCCTAAAATATGACCCCAGGTGCCAGACCAGTTCTGGGAGATCTATCAGCAAACAGTACTGAACAGCTCAAAGTGACCTCACTGTTTCTGTTAAGTAGAAAATTTTGAAAGTGCCCCACTCAAAACCACCAAGAAAAAACCCCCTACCCCTGCACTTTCTGCCCATTTCCCCAAGCCTGCAGCCACTGCCCGTCAACATGGTTCACTAGGCTGTGCTAATTGGCTCTGCATACACTATTAATTCACGCTCTTTTTACTTTGAGGTTGTAATTTGTCCCCATTGGGAGCTAATAGAAGCCAGCACACGGTCAATCACGGATGGCTCAGCTGGTGTGAGGTAGTTTGCTAGGACTCCATCTCCAGTGTATTTGAGCCCAGTGTTTACTGTGCAATGTGTGATACATATCTCAAGCCACAAGCCATGAAATATTTTACATCCCATAACCTTCTCCTGGAAGCTGCTCCCACAGTCTTCCCCTTGTCCTCTTCCAGAGAGCACATTTGCTCAAGCCATAAGACAGCGACACAACCACTCAGTCTGCCAACTGAGAAGCAAATTTATACCCATCAACACTCCTGTTCCTGCAACTTGGTGCCCTTCCTGGAACCCCTGGCAGCAGTGAGTGCATCCTCACCCCTCTGTGAAAGCAGTCCAGCCCTGCATTTCCTCGCCCCCAGGGAGATGGTGGGTCTGCCACTCAGGTGTGCATCCAGCATGGCACGGGCATCCATGCCAGTTGGACATCCAACACCCACACATCTCCACCAGGCTGCCCTACTCAGCACTGGTGCTCTGAACTGCAGGGAGCTGCTCCTCTGGAGCTGGAGTGACACTGCTGGGACCAGAGCCACTACAGGAAAAGGGCAGTGGCACACATGACAATGGCCCATCAGCACCACCTCCTTTGCTCTGCAGGCTTTAAGTTGCAGCCAGTCTTTTACAGTGGTGCCCACCACAAACATCCAGGCAGCTTCTCACAGGCGTGGCAGGGAGGGTCCATCTACTGAGGAATGTTTTTTTCAGTAGCCTCCAGTGACAACTGGAACCAAAAGCCTCAGCCCAGAATCTGGAGTTCCACACACCCTACCAGCTCAAAGCTCAACTTTGGCCAGGTAAGAAAATGCTTGGCTTTGCCTGTGTTTTAAAGCACAAGGCAGGTAGAAAGATGAGAGCAAGCCATTCAGGAGGGAACATGGTAAAACAACTATCTCCAGTCCCAATCCACCAGAGAAAAAAAGGATTAGTTCTGTCATGGAGAGGGAAAATCACAACACAGACCTCCTAGAAAGTCAGGAAAAGGCTCCACAGTATTGCTGGAAATGCTGGGATCACTGCATTTGGCCTCCAAGAGCATCAGCAGAAATTCTTGAGGCTCCATCAATGATGGAAACCACCTTTATGTGAAATCCTTTGTAAGAAAAAAAGCAGGAAGATAAACGGGAAATGTGGTCTGCAGTTACAGAATGCCTTGTTGTGGCCCTACTATCTGGATGAATCCATCTCTGAATTTTAGTACTGCTACCTCTGGCACTGTTATTAGACATTTCACTTACCTAGTAAAACTCCAAGCTCACAGATTTCCACAGAATCCCAGACCATGTAGAAAACATTCCTAGTTTCTGTTAATAGACGTTTTGGAGGATCCCAATGAAGACATAATGAAAAAAATCACTTCAGCTATATTCAGTTGAAATTCAAACCATATAAAGAATCTCACTCTCTGCTTCATTTCATCAGTTTTAAGGACACTCCTTAGTGGATGCCAACTGGTTTTCTCCAGAATAAACTCCCAAAACAAGTAACTTACAATTTCTTGATCAGACCCTATTTGAGCTGGCTAGAAAAAGCCCGAAACAAAACCTACAACAAAAGCAGACGCGCAAAGAAAAAACCCAAGAAATCATTCATTGTTCCTATTTATAACCATATTTAATTTTACTTTAAAATTAAACATCCAAACTCTGGATTTAATATTGGGCAGCTGTTAATAGTTAAATACGTGAAATCCAGCTGTCACATTCAAAGTATTTTTGTGGAGTACTACTAACACAGCTCTTGCAGTTACACCCAATGCTCCTCTTGGCATTATACACATCTTTAAAATTTTTTACAATACTACTTTTTTCTATGTGCATACATTCCATAGAACATCAACATACACACTGCAGTGAGCATCTCCTTCATACCCTTTTTCTCTCCAGACTGTCTTAACCAAGACAGTCTTTGCAAACTATACAAGAACAACATGGAAGCAAAGACACTGCATGTGGCTCAACAAGGAATAACCTTTGGAAAATCACTTAAATGAAGAATCATTTATAGCTTTCCTTAATTGCTATACCCAGTTCACTTTGGAGCTCTGTAGCATTACAGAAGATGATACCATCTATCAGTGAAAAGCTTAACCCTTTTCAAAATCCTTTATTTACCACTGCTCCAGGACATTCCATAAACAAGTTTAACTTTGGCTGGAGTTTTCTGCATGTATTTACCTGCCAGTAGTGGCATTCTTGAAAAAAAAAAAAAAAAGAAAAAAAAGAGAAAAAAAAGAAAAGTGGTCACAACAATCTAGGCTTGAGTCCCACAGGTTACTAAAGAAGTAGATGAAGAGTGCAGTTCTCTGTGCTTCAACAAAACACTGCCTGAAGACAACTCAGCAACATCAGAACCAGTATGGTCTAAATTTGGCAGGGGTTGCAGACCTAAAAAATAACCCACACTAGCAGGAATCAATTGCCACAACTCCACTGTTAAACACACAGAAGCTTTGGTGGCTTGTCTGGTCTCTTTGCTCAGGCTGAACCTGAGCACATACCTGGGTTTGGTTTGCCTGCTTCACAACTGCCTAGAGGAATATCCCACCCATGGGCTGTTCTACACAGCCTTTTTCCCTTGGGAGGCACAGGGACATATTGCAACCTAAAAATTAATGGTTGTGACAATGCTAGCAGTTCATCACCATCCACTGTCCTCACCAGGGGGTCCTCCCTTGCCAGGGAAGGAGTTAACACCTAGAACAACTGTGTATGCACCCTGCTCTGCATCCAGCTTCAGGGAGCCCCGGGAAGGGTGGTGGTCAGGGGAAGGTGGTGGGGATAGCTCTGGCAGCCACATCTGGCTGCCACCCCTCCCAGGTGCTCCTGCCCTGGGCCAGGAGCAGGATTGTGGCAGAACAGCTACAGCAGCAACACGTGCCAGCCTCTCCCAAAGCGGCCTTCCATGAAGGCTGCGGGCACAAAAACACCACCCTGCCCACGTGTGGCTGATCCAGACATCAGGACACACTGAAGCTGTAAGATCTTGCTCTCTCTGAGTACTCAGCAGAGGTAGGTGGCCCACACCAAAAAAGCCAACAGCCAAACAACCACCACCACACCCCTGCACCCAAAACACTTCGTGAACTAAAAAGCCAGGTACAAATCAGATCATTGTCCCCGATTTCGGTAATAAACACAGTTTGTTTCCATGCTGTGTTACAAATACTTAGCCCTGCTACTGCCCTGCATAGGTAAGTTCATTATTATTTTATGCTTGTTTCACAGATAGGGAAAGCAAAGGCCAAGGCAATCATTTTCAGAAGCAGTGGCTTTTGAGTTGCTGGTACTCTGGGGATCCCTGGCTGAAGGCAGTGAACTCCAAAACAAACATGCAAAAAATCCCCCAAAAACAAATTAGCCAATTTTTGGACTGTAGGTCAAAACTATACTACTGGCCAAAAACACAGGTTACCTTAGCTCTCTCCCTTTCCTGCAGTAAGCAGGTTATTAAGAGAGCTTTTGTCAGAAGAATTCAGAACACAAGCACTCAAGGACCCAGATAACTTTTCTAAAAGAAAGATTGCTTCTTTGTCACTGTACAAGACTTCATCTCCCTCTTATCATCATTTCTATCAGCAGAGCACCGTTTAGTCGCCTCCCTCCAAAAGGCACTTTGGGATGCATGCTGCAATATGCATATAAATTATCATTAAAGTATCCTCTGTTTCACTGGGGCATTTCAGATTCAAGATGCTGTTTTAATGGGTTGCCTCCCAGGAAACTGACTTCACCTGTAATGACACAGTGAATGCTAATGACCAGTGTTTAATTGGGGCAGTGCTAGTAAAATTTTGCTTCAGAGGGATTCAATTTACCTGGTGCCAAGGAGTTAAGTGATTAATCGGGTGTTAAATAGTATGTACTTCCAAACACTGGTCTTCTACCATTCAATCTTACACCACTGAATTTAATGATAGTTTTGTCATTGACACTAACAGAATGATCCTCCTCCTAGTACACAAGTAAACATTAAGGAACATGCTCTGCACTGACAGATACTCAGCCTTGGCTGAGGGTAACAGGATTCTGGCCATGTGGTGCTGGACAGTCCCTCACCATGGGAAGCCTTCAGGGGGAGAGGGCTCTTTGCAGAAACAGCATGAATGAGGTATCAGGAGACATAACCCACCATCCAAAAATTAAGTCAATCTGAGGGAGCCAGTTAAGATTGAAACCTCAAACACTACACCGATTCTTTGCCCTTCAGCTTTTTTTTTTCCTCTGCCTTTTTTTCAACGATTACAAAGTACATCCTCCAATCCAAAATAAGCACTCTGTAAAGTCCTTCAGTTCAGGATCCTGTGCGGACTCCTGCAGCCACCCCATCGAGCTCAACACAAGAGAGAGCACCTATATCCACCAGCGTGCACCTACATAAAATCTGCACTGAAACCAGTTGTGAAACCTGACTCACAGTGAGGCTCTGTGCCTTCAGTGCTGCCCACAAAAAGAGCTCTCAGCTCAAGCATCAGCCAGGTGCACACAAGGGACCCTGGGCTCAGAGAAGTCCTGGTCTGTAAGACCTGAAGCAGCTGATCTGTCCCCATATCCCCAGTTTTAGTTCACCCACAACTCCACACTTCTGCCAGCACAATTGTATGGTCGCATGGTAAGCCAGACTAAGCAACTGAAAGTGTCATATTTATAAAAAATAAAATAAACAAATTAAACTGTGTCCTTCGGGAGCCTTCCACTTGCCTGCTGAGTTTTGAATCTCCATATGACGCCACAGCAATATTCTCAAGGTATACTCATTTCAGGCAAAAAAAATAAGAAGATCCTGACAATCAGAAAGCTCCAGGTGAGGTTTTAAACAGAACTTATCACCACATAGACCTTAATTAATCACAAAAATCATTATCTGTGTCTAAACTGCTAGTCCTGTCTCCCTTTGAGTTTTTGCTCCCATATTAGTCTTTGCCAAGATGTTTACACTCCCCTGGTGCCTCAGTTCTCCCATCTGTGGGAGGAGAGGTGAGGCCTTAAGGATCACTTGCCAATACCGTAATGAGTGCCAACGTTGTGGCAGTATTTACAATAATATAATCAGCTAACTACTGTGGCTCAGGATCAGAGGAACAGGTTTACTACCAACACAGATATTCCATCTATGAAAGAAGATGAAAAAAGTGTCTGACTACGACAACCACACCAGATGCCCCTTCCCAGGTGAACTCGGAGTCAAAGCCCTCAAGCCCTCTCAGACTGGAGTTCACCACAACCCCAAAGCCTCCCGGTCCATGCAGAGAGAATGCTGATGCCCTAAGCTGTAGCAAACACTGAGGGCCCAACCTTCATGCTCATCTCTCACCCCTGAGGTTTTATTTTCTAAACCCCAGGATGAGTTCTCTCTGCAGCTTTAGACCCTACGCACACACAACCTCCCTGCCACAACCGCACAGTGGGTCTGCTTGCCATGGGCCAGGCAAGCACACACCCAAGTGCTGGCAAGGTCTGGCTATCAGCAGGATATTTTTCATCTCTCAGAGGAGTCAGCCAGCACATATCAATACACAATCACACATACATACTGATAACTACTTCACGCCAACCAAAATATTACAGCAAGCTTATACTGATTACCAGTAATAAAATATAGACCAAAACTTCACCTCCTCAAAGGTTTCCCAGATTTGATTAGAACACTTCTGTAACATGATGAGATAGGAAGACTGTGCACTGAGCAGCTCAGGCATAGACACAGCACCAGCCTTCACCCTCTCTGCTGAAGCTTTCCACATTCATCACCCCAGGTGCTGTGGCATTTACTGCCTGCACCCTTGTCCCAAATTGGAGGAGGAAGGGGGAGAAAAAAAACCAACAACAAACCAACAAAAGAACGAGAAAACAAGAAAACATCCACCAGCACCACTGCTTCCCGCTCGCAGGCTCCTAGTGAAACTTTGTGACACCCGTGTAGCACAACACTTGCCTACATTTCCGAACAAGGCAGCGAAGTTGGGGTACTCTGTGGAGCTTCTTCCTCTGCCTCAGTATCACATTCCACGCCACGAGCCAGACTGGAATACTGAAGAAACTATCAGATGCACTCACACAATCAACTACCATTTAAACAGCTCCTCTTAAATCCAGCTGCTGAACGTAATCACCTTTATCAACTGGATAAAAAAAGTGTCCAAAACACAATGATAGTTAGAAAAGCTGAAGGGAAAGTTACCCGGAACGGTTTGACTGGTGAAGAAATGCTTTCATTTGAAGTTCACATTTCTGTCTGAAAAGTTTCAATTTTAAAATTAGAAACTAATAAAATAGCCAGTAATAGAGAAATCAGTAACAGCAGTTTCTACACACAAACAGTACATTAAAAAGTAAGTTCAGATTGTGATGTCTAGAATTGGTCACTTTAAAAAAAAAAAAAATATCAGTTTTCCAGTAACTGTCGAAATGTAATGAAAATGCGGCATTTATTAATTTCGAGACTGAAGTAGAAGTTTGTTTGTATCTCTCCAGCTAGGAAGCTGACTCCTTACAGTGGGATTCTACAATATACCTTCCTGACGCTATGGAAGGACCAGTTTTACAGTTCCTGAAATCAACAGGATGGTTGTTGATTTCAGTAAGAGCAGAAGTAATCTCCCTATTTTAAAATGACACGTCAAAAACAAGGAAATACAGCTCATATGACACCACTTTTTCGTGACATTCACTTATGTTCTTCGGTCCATGAAACACATCCTACCTTTCCACAGGCTTTACTAGAAAAAAACAGCAGCTATATCTCACTTTATTTATCTATAGGGATCCAATGAGTTAATTGAACACATTTTGCCTGCATTAGCATTTCACCATACAGCAACACGCATACAATACCCCGTTATCCAGTTTGCCTGTCTGTGTTACGAAAAGTCAAACTAGACTCTAAGCCACGAGACTTCACGGGACACGGGGCCTGATCACACTTAACTCAGTAAGAGAAAATACACCCAGAAGTTTTCAAATTGTGTTCCCACCATATAGAACGCAAGACTCCCCCGTACACACACGGGACAAGCAAACAAAAGAGCATCACGCTGAATAAGTGTTTATTCCAGGCTCTTCCCCTTAGAGAGAGTCTGGAAGTCACCTCTTCCTTCCAGGCAGGGAGAGACAACCACTAAAGATCTCTTACTCGGGCACAGTTAGTCATGAGAAGAAGGGAGATTCCTGGCTTGCAACAAGACAAAGCGACTCCTAAATAAAATGCATAACCGGGGCGTGAGGGAAGGAGAGAGGAAAGCAGTGGGCTGCTAGATAGGAAGGGTCTGGACAAAAAAGGAAACTCAATTTTGGTTCCATTGTCTCAGCTTCATGCCGCCTCCACTTAAAACGATAAACTTCCCGGGGTAAGCCCTTCTTCAACAGGCCAAGGCACGGAGAAACACATCCCCCAGCCCCTGCTGGAGCGGGGCCGGGCTGGCAGCCCTGGCCCCCCTACCTGCCACCAGCAAGCGATGCCAGGAATTGAAGCCACTAAAATAAATAGTACTATTATGGATATTAAGGGGGAAAAATAAATTTAAAGGAAAAAAAAAAAGCAAGCCTCACAATCCACTGTTGGTGGAAGCAGCAGCAGCTGCATCTCCCCGACGGCAGGAAACTTTCTACGAAGTTGCTAGCGGGGACGGCGGGCAGCCAACCCCGCGGGAGGCCGGGCCGGGCTCCGGGGCCCCCTTAAAGCTCCGTGTCGTGGAGAGCCACGCCAGCAGAGCCGGGCCCGGCCGCCGTGTCCCCGGGCAGCGCAGGGCGCTGACAGCCCGCGGCACCGCGTCCCCGCCCGCGGCCGGAGCGGCGCGGGGAGCGCCCCGCAGACGGGGGGGCACCGACCCCCGCGGCCGCCCTTCGCCCGCCCGGGCAAAAAATGGAAGAGGGAAAACCAGTTATTTCCACCAAAATAAGCCTGGGCAAAACACGGCGAAGCCCACCGCCCCGAGGCGCCGGCGGGCACGACCCGCGCTGACAGGGGCCGGGGGGACGGAGGGACGGGGCTTTACCTTGATGCAACACTGAGCAGGAGCCTCGGACATCTCTCTGGAGGGACTCGGCGGAGCCCGGCGGGGCAGGCGCGGGCGGGCAGACGGGAAGTTCTCGGGCTTTCCCCACTTTCCGCTCCTCTCCCGGCGCGGCGGCGCGGCCCGACCCGGCCCGTCCCCTCAAGGGGAAGTGGCGGCCGGGGGCGGGCGCGGCGCGGCCGGGGTGGCGCGGGGGGGTCCGGCCGCGGGGCCGCGGGGCCGGGGCCGCTCCTCGCTGCTGCCGTCGCTCCCCGCGGGCGCGCGCGGCCGCCCGCGCCCCCCCCGCGCGTGTGCCCTGCGCGTGCTCGCGGCTCCGCGTGAGAGGCGATGCGCGCGCGCGGGAAGAGGGAGGGGGCGCGGGAGTGCGCGGGAAGGGAAGTGGGAGGGGGGTGGGGGGCGCGGCCCCGGTCCCCGCCGGTGTTTTCCTTCCTGGAAAAGAGAGAAACCGAAAGGCGGCAGCGGGGGCCGGGCCGGGCCGGGCCGGGCGCTGCGCCCCGCCCCGCGCCGCCGCTCATTGATCCGGAGTTTCGGGGCCGAAACTGACGTGGGTTCCCGGCACCCGCACCGCCCCTTAAAGGGGCCGTGCCGGCAGCACCGGCCACCGCCGGCGCAGTGCCTCTGCCCCCGGGCGGAGCGGCAGTGCGGCTCGCTCCGGCCGGCGCCCTGCGTGCCGGTGCGGGCCGGACAGGGCTGGGGGGAGGCTGGAAGGGCGCGGCCGGGCCGTGTCGCCGTAGGCAAACCGGTGCCGTTTGACACGGCGCGGGCCCTTTGAGCGCCGAGCGGCGGTCCCGGGGCGGGCAGCGGGACGGGCGGGCCCCGGCAGCACAGCGAGCTTTGTTCCGCCGCCGCTCGGACAGCCCCGGCCGGGGAGCGCCGCGCGGCCACCGCGGGCACGGGGCGTCCACGGAGGCGCCGCCGGCCCGGCCCGATCCCCGTGTTCAGAGCCCGGCCTGGCCGAGCGTTCCGAGCCCGGCGCTGTCGCTTCAGCGCAGGGTTTCGGGGATGTGTTTGTATCACCCGCAGCGGGTAGGAGCGTGTGTGATTTCCATCCGCGATGGTCTCAGCGCCGGTTTCTCTCTGGCTCCTGGACAGTGCAGCCCCAGCCCTCGTGATGGGAGTGAAAAGAGCAGGGGGAAAGTGAAAAATACCTCGGCCATCTCTTCGTCCAGATCTCTCGGTGATTTTACGGGCAGTTTGTGGTGTCCTGACTGGTTTTTAGATGCACCCACTTCATTGCAAGGCCTGAAGGTGCCTGGGAGCAGAGCACTGCTTTGTACCCGTGGGACCGCAAGGCAGAGCTGCCTCTGGAGTCTGCTGGAAAGATGCTGTGCACTGGGATAGAGTAGGCTCCTGTAAGTGATTTGGTGCTACCAAAAATGGCAAACGAGAGGGAATCCAACCGCGGCGCTTTCAAAGCAAGGCTTAGTTCACATTTTGTGGTGCCTGCCTTAAGCGTGGTGTTCTGGCGTTGAATGCAGTGCTGCTTCACCTGCATGGCCAAGAGGCCAGACTGCTGTAGGCACTCCTTGGTCCATTTTACAAACAAGGACCGACTCTTTGCAGCCTCTTACAGGTTCATTTTGGCCTTAAACTAAATGAGGGAGAAGGAGGGAAGGTACTATCCCCTCCCAGCCTAGAAACCAATGACCCTTTTTTAATATAGGACCAACTCAACAATGAAGGATTCATATGTACTGTCTTCCTTCAGCACAGCTGAACTGCTGAAGTAGAGTTGTTGCCATTCAGAGTTGTAGAATCACCAAGGCTGGAAGAGTCTTTTGAGATCTTCCAGTCCAACTGCCAACCCAGCACTACTGTATCCCCTAAATCACTGTATCACTCGGTGTCAAATCCAGATGCCTTTTAAGCACCTTCAGGGATGGTAACTCCATCGCCTCCCTGGGCAGCCCCTTCCAATGCCTGATGTCCCCATACAGTGAAAATTTTTTTTTCTAATATCCAATTTTAAAATCCCCTGTCTCAGCTTAAGGCCATTTCCTCTCATTTTCTCACTGCACCCCTCCTCTCTCCACCCTCTGTCAGGGAGTTGTAAATTTAGTGAAGAGGTCTCCCCAGAGCCTCCTCAAGACTAAACAACCCCAGCTCACTCAGCCATTCCCCGTAAGACATGTTTTCTAGACCATTCACAAGCCTTATTGTCCTTCTCTGGACACACCTCAGCACCTCAATGTCCTTTTTAAAGTGAGGAGTCCAAAACTGAATGCCAATTGCAGAGCATTGCCTCTCTCTCCCCTCTTATCCTCTCTGTTTCATCACCATGACATTTTGCCTTTTTACCTACATAATTACCACTGGCTTCCCCCAAGAGCTGGGTTAGTGTTCTCTGTCTCATGGCAAGTTGGAGGTTTTTGAGATTCTGTATATCAAATATAGAAATTTGAGGTGGAAAAGATTTGTTAGGTCATCTACTCTGCTCCCCTGATAGTAGAGGATTTACAGCACTTGTATGATTTCTCTTTTCTTTTAAATGCCTCAGGTTTGCACCTCTTTCTTTTGGAGTCTGTTTCACAGTCCAGAAAGTCCCATGGTCAGGAAGATATTTGGCCTGTGTTTTCATTTGTCTAGTTTCACCCAATTACTTCTGGTTACATCCATGTTGTGTACTCCCCTAAACAGCTTTTCTCCTCGATGGCTGTTTGTGTTTTACACACAAGTATCACTTATTTTCCTAGCCATTACTATCCTTTCATTTTATCTCCTTTCATTAATCAGTCCCTGCAGCCACTTTATCAATTATGTTGTTGGTCTTCTTTGATACCCATTCAATTGGTCATCATTTCCTCAGCCCATGGATACCTACATTTAGGGCTTCATCCCTTGTGAATGCAGCCAAAATCCCATCATGGTTTCATTTGTCTCCAAACTGCCTCAAAGGCTTATACAGAATCTGTCACCTGACATGGCTCTGAATCAGATCTGGTCCTGTGTGTCCTCAGTGTTCCCTCTTGCAGTGCTGTTGCAATCTGTTTTTCTCCACAGACATTCTGGTGAAGCTGTGTGTCCCAAGTTTCATTTTTCTGCCTGGAGTTTCAACATCTGTTCCTTCTGGGATCACTGATAGCTGCTTTTCCTCGCACTTTGATTAATGGCCCTTACAAATACAGGCCTTGATCCATCCCCTCAAACCTCTCAACCAGTATGGATGGTTTTAAGTATCTGTCCAAGACCACAACCTGTTTTAGAGCTATTCTCTTCCAGCTCATTCTGTTTGTTTTTTCCAATACTTTACTAAATGTGAGAGCAAAGGATGGAAACTAGAAAAGGTAAGGAAAGAAATGGTGAATGTGTAGAGAAGGCCACAGGCATGATTGCAGCACCTCTTCAGCCACAAGTCAATCCCACTGAAGCTGCTGTAAGAAAGCTGAGAAGGAAATGTGGCTGGACAAAACACACCCCACCCCACCCTGTTGGCAAGGGTGGTGTGCCCTTGCCAACAGAAGCAGGTATGCCTCAGCCATGCTGGCTAGATGCTACGCACCGTGACTGGAGAACACCTTTGAACCCTCTGAACAAGGAGGGCCAAACCCTGTGTCATGTGTTAGCTTTTCTGCTTGGTTCTGCCCTTGTTTCTCTGCCCTGATTTCTTGCAGTTCCTCTCTTTAGTTCCGTCTCTTGAGACCTCAGACCTTAAGGTCCTGCCTGCTGCTCTGGGCAGGAGAAGAAAAATGCTACCAAATCTCCTGGTGTGCAGGGTGGTCCATGGTTGCAGGACAGTTGTTCTGGAAAAGTAAGGAGGAAGCTTGTCCAGCTGTCAGCTCCCCTTTATATCTGTGCCACGTGGAGATTGCACAGAGCGGAAAGGAAGTCCATTAGCTCGTATTTAACCTTGAACAGGCTCCCAGTGTGCTTCTTTCCCTCTCACCTAGAGGCTACTGCTTAGCTTATCTCCAGGGGGGACCCATTAGTTAAAAGCAGGATTTATGATCTGGCAGAACCACCTGTCATCAACACTCCAGCCAGAATTCCCCTAACTTTTTGTTCAGATAGATGTCAGCAACACTAATACAGGCAAAAGGTACTACGGCCTGTGAAGTGGGGCCAGGCTCCTGCCTTGCTTCAGGCTCTCCCAGAAAAGGAGGGTGGGTGGTGTGTTGGGGGACAGCAGCAGGATGAGAAAACCAACAGACTGAAATATGTTTTTCTCATAGTGGTCTGAAATATCTGGCTTTAGGTTGTATTTGTATTGTATTTTCTAGCCTAAAGTTTATCCCTGAAAACAGCAAACTGAAGTAAAGGAGACAAACCACCCTTTCATTGGGACTTATAATTTTCTGTCCACAGCAGTGCATCTGCCCAGCAGCTCCCACTGATTCTCTGCCACCTGGGCCTCTTTCACAGCCACAGGACTCCCAGTGTCCTCCTACTTGCACTTGCTCAGCAGCTAGGCTAGGGGCTTTTTCATATGTCCCAGAAGGATGCTGAAGCCTTCTTCCCAAGGAGTTAGACATTTGGGTACATACATCCAGCTGAAAGCCAAGGTTTTCATTCCTTATGTACTGTTTTTCTGGTTTCAGCAGTGTACTGCAACACCTCAGATGTTTGCAATAATCATTGACTTTTATTAAGGAGACTTTGTTCATAGTAGTATTTTTCCTTTCCTCTTTTTATTTTCAAACTAGTCATTACTTCCCAGTGCCCAGTTATCATTAACTCATTCTACTGCTTCTCCTCTGTTATCTTTTCCTTCCCTTTATCTCTCCCCAGCACAACTTAACTGACTCATTTAGTGCTCACTTATTTGCCTCATTTGTATTACTAGTTTTATTTTTGTCTTCCAGTGTTTGAGCAGATTCAATGTGACTTGATGGGTCTGCTGGCATTACCGGGCCTCAACAGAGATGACTCTTCCAGACTGAGGGACAGAATCAAGCTCTTAAGCAACAAAGCACAGTAGGAAACAGTAAATTCACAGAACATGCAAGGACATGTTGATGTTAGAATGCAACTGATTTTTTAGTCTTGAGGGCTGAAGGGAGATCCATGAGAGGTGGTACACACAAGTGCTGTGGAAGTGATTCCCATTGCACATTTAGCACTATGATTCCTTTTCCCCTTACCAAATCGGTTTCTGAAACCAAAGTGGATTTTATGGCCCTAGTGTGCATCAGTCATGCTGCCTCTCATCGTTAGCAGTAAGACTTTCACTTCATGTTATCAAGCAAGTTCTTTTTCCAAGATTCAGCCAGGTTTCTTGTGATAGAAGTCCCAAATCGTTGACTTTTTAGGAATAGTTATGAAATGCAGTCTGCAGTGTTAGAGTGAGAAATGCTATATCCATTTTATTTGCATTGTTGCAAATTGGTTCATCTAAGATTCTAATCTTACTTGAGATTCCATGATCTGGCTCTATGAATAGGATTTGCACCAGTATAATGATTTTGATAAAAAGTTTGTTTTGTTTTGTTTTGATTTGATTTGATTTGGCTTTAAGTCAAAATAGCAATACTTGTGCATTCCCCAAAGCTGCAGGCATTTTGATATCAAGATACTTGTATAGTTTTCTTAGGCACTCACATAGCTTTCCCATTTCAGAAACCCACAACAGCCAAAATAGAAATGCAAAAATCCTGGTATGACACCTATTCATCCAGCAGCAAATATATGTAAAAGAAAATAATGCTGAACATCATTCTTGATGGTCTAAGCCATGTCACCCCCTCATACATTGTCACATATTGTATTATTTTGAATCATCTAGAGTATTGCTTCTGTAAATAGGAGAAAAAGTTTTCTATTGCTCCAAGGGTGACTGACATGTTTGAGAAAGGGGAAGGGAAATTGAGAATTGTACTGTTGTTCAATGCAGCACAGCATCTTCTGAGAGACAAGTTCATAGTCATGTTTGAGAAATGGACTCCATTGCACAAGTCACTGCTTAGACACGTGCTGACAGTGCTACTCCTGGCACATATGCTCAAGTTGTAGCACGTAAAAATGAGGCAGTGAGTGGCCCTGACAGCTCCTGAGAGCATTGACTCCAGTGACACCAACCTGGCAAAAGCTAAACCTGACTATCAGGTTAGTCCAAACTGCTTGGGACCACAGGCCCCTCTCATGCCACTGTGGAACAGTCCCGTAGCACCACGAGGTGGTTGTAGCCATGTCCTTTTCTACCTCTCCAAGTGTTTTGGTTGCAGCGTGGTGCCACAAAGCAAAACTTCCAGGGCTAAGAGTGTAAAAGATGTGAAAGTACCCCATCCCACACTGCTGTGCTGTGCAGGTCACGGCACACCCTCCTCTGCCAGCAGCTGCCTTTAGTACTGCGAAAAGGCACAGGAATACACAATCTGTATGTTCGTGCATGTGTGTCCGGTGTTTAAAGCCAGCTCAGTTCCCCTACCTGTGGTGCAAGCAGATGGAGACTGACAGGGATACCTTAAATTGGAATCTTGTGGTCTCTCAAAGGCACAGATGCAGCTTCTCCCCTCAGCTCATGCTGGCAGTGTCTCTTGCTCACCTCCAAAGAGACAAGAGGCTTGGCCAGGTGCCGCGCCTTGCCCTGCCACTACAGAATCTTGCCCCAGCAAAATGTGTGGAAGGGCCAGCAGGCATGCAAGGACCAAGGAGTAAAAGCAGGGTACCTCTGCCTTTCGCTGGAGACAGACAAGGCTGGGCAGGCTGTATCAGAGGCTCTTGGGAGAAGGGAGAGCAGAGCCTGAGCCTGGGTTGAACAGGGAGGGGAAGGTCAGTAGGAGGGAGCTGGGGTAAGAGGCTGGGCTGCACCGGGCAAAATCTCCCCACTCAACCTACTTTAGCAGGGCTGGTTGTTTAAATGGAATTTAAATCTCTGCAGATATGTGAGGAACTTCCTGGCATCACCTGAAGACGTGCAGTGACAGGGGCAGGGCTGTGCTGGTCAGGGTCAGGCACAGGTGCAGCCAGAGCAGGGACCAAGGTCCTTGATGCCACAGAGAAATTGCTGTGGGCATGGGCTCATCATTTCTGCAAAGCACCAGTAAGCAAGGGAAAGCAGAAAAAGTTACCAAAAATAGGATTTTTGGAGGACAATTCTGCAAAGCACTAGATGCCCAGCTCCCAGTTTCAGGCATAAGCTATTACCTTTGTGTTTTGTTCTTTCACAGTCCAGAACAGCGAAGTGTATTGTCAGTATTTACAACCTCTTTAATTCAAAATAATTATTTAGTTGCATCTTACCTCAAAATGACAAGATTTTGAGGGGGAAAATTACTTTGGAAAATTCCTTAAATTGTATGTGTGTGCATTTTCGTATCTGCCTCCAGATTTTGTCTTGTAAAGTACATGTTTTCAAACTTCCCCCACAAATTTTGAATGCTGAAAAATTTCTTTCTTCTCTTTCATTCCTTCTTCTTTCTTCTCTGTTGTTTTTCTCTATTCCTTTTCACCTTCCCACCTGCATTTTTATTTCATATGTAATTAAATGTAGATGAGGAAAATTAAGAAGCATTAAGATATATGATGGAACTCAAGGTAAAAGTAGAAAAATCATCAAGCTATATTCTGTTACTGTAAAACATTTTCAACAAAAATAAAGAAAAAATAGAAACTGAAGGGACAGAGTTCAAATTCTGCGTCAGGTAAGCCCAAATTGATTTACGTTTTGCAGGTACTATGGTTGATTTTTACTTCTCCAGTTCAGTCACCTCAGCTACAGAGGTGAAGCAAACTTTTCTAAAAACCCAGTCTTCTCTATTAGTAATATTTTCCCCGTCTTGCCACTCCCTCCCTCCCTTTTCAGCATCATTTTCTCCACAGGGTGACAGGATTACAGCTGTTGTGCCCATTCCAAGTTGTAGTGTGCACTCCGTCACCTATGTCATTGTAACTCTGTATCTTGCTGGCAGTTAAAAGAGTGACACAAATTGTTTTCCTGCCAGATAAAAACTGTCTAGTAGATTTAATGCTCATAACCTAATGTGAGGAATAATATTATATGAGGAACAGCAGTCAATCTGCTCATAATGGTATTGTGTCCCCTGGTATTGCTGGGGAGAAAAAATTGAGCCTGTGGAAGCTCAGCACCTTTCTGAGCAGTTCTGCAGACTCTGGGGCCAGGGCTTACAGCAGTGTGACCACACAGCTGCAAAGCCAGTGGGCTGATGTGAAAATTCAAGCTTGGAAATGGAGAAGGAAATGGAAACTCAAGGCTGAGAGTTGTGTATGCTCAGCAAATGGTACAATGAAACCCTGGTAGATGAAAAAAAATAGCAACATGAGTGCAGCTTGTTGCACAGAATTGTGATTTATCTGCTTTTATTTTCAATAGTTCCAGTGGCATCATGATGTAGGATTTTATAGCCTATTAAATCATGCCTGACATTTATGGATGTAATTTAGAGTGCATGCATTATGGAGAGTTAGTAGCCTCTCCCTGGCTGAGCAGCAGTTTCCACTCACACATCTTACTCCATCCTCACGTTCTTTTATACCTTGAGCTCAGATACAGACAGATACACTCCAGAGAAAAAGATTTTGGTGAAGAATACAAAAGATAAACAACTTTTCTGTTCCTGTTGGGTTTGGACTGTCCTGATCTGAAGTGGCCTTTATTTCTGTTGTTGTCTCCCACTCCCAAAGGCGGGTCTGCACCCAGAAGGGTTGTCTGCAGCTTCTGCAGGCACTGCACATTCTGCAACCTCCATCACAGCAAACAGATTGCCCTATCCCAGGAAAGAGGTAGTAATCAGCCCAGGTTGCTGATGGTTTTCTTTGGTGCGCATAGGGAGTGGCGTAATTAAGACCGGAAATTTGAGCTGACCCCAATATTAGCTTGGGAAGAGGTGCTGAGGTGGGTGGACCTGTGTGCCAAGGCCTGACCTGGTTTGTTACTTAGACAGTGGTGGGATCACCCCTGCTGTCTGCCCAGCATGCGGTTCACTGCCCCTTCCCACGCTGAGGGTGGATACCAGCTCACCAGAGCTGTCCCTGCAGCCACTGCAGAGGAAGGAAAAGGCTCCATCTTGGGTTGTACCCATCAAGGCAGGCTGAGAGGGCACCCAGGGAGGAGGAGCAGGGAGGGCAGCTTGAACAAGTCCTGTCAGCTGTAGAGAAAGGGAAGAGCAAGGCAACTGGTGAGGATGGAAAAGGCCGTTGAGATGAGGACCAGGATTTTTGTTCAGGAGAGGCCTCGCCAGCAATGTTAGGGGGGCAGAGAGAGGGAGAGAGTGATCAGATAGTGGCTGGATAGGGGATCCTTACTGGAGGGAAATTCAGCCTCCTTGCCTGTTATCCCTGCAGCCAGTGAGACTCCTCTGTGTCAGAGGACTATGGCACAGGGACCTTTGTGACCAGGAGAAAGGGAGGCTTTAGCTGCCTGTGGAAGACACTTCCATATGCCAGGGCTTGCACCAAGTGCAGATTGCAGTGGTCACAGCTACAACTGCAAGAGATAAAGACACGTTTCACTCTTAGATACCATCTTACAAGTGTAATTAAGTTTTTACAACATCCATGTGAGGTAAGCACACAAGTACTGCTCCTATTTTAAAGCTATGAGAGGAGAGAGGGTGAGTGCTGTGCAGAAGGCCGGGTGGTGACTCAGTGGCAGTGCCACCATCACCAACCAGGAGTTCCTGATTCCCAGCCTGGCCCATGAACCACAGCAGCCTCCCTGCCAAGAGAAGAAAGTGAGCTGATTTTTGAAGGCCTTTGATGAGAGAAGAAAGGTTAGAAATAGCCTGAGGCTGTTTCTAGACAAAGTGTCAGGGTTGAAGGAGAATTTCGGAGGAGGGGAGCAGGAAAGGGGATGGTGGTGAAGGAACTATTGATACAAACGGTTATTAAGGGAAAGGTGGTGACAAATCAGAACCCAACAATAGGAGGAAAATAGGTCAACAGACAAAGTAGATTTTCATGAGAGAGGCCTATGGGACAGAGGAGAGGTAGCAGCAAGAGGGGAAAGAGCAGCAGTGGGGAGGGAGAAAAAAACACAGCAAGAGTGTGCATGGCAGCATTTTAAAGTGTCAGGAGACAGACAAAAAAATGCCACCAAACATGGGGTCTTACAGCGCCTGGGTAATTATAATCACACTACTGTCTCTTCCACAGCAGCTGGAGATCTCAGAGCCCTCCACAGAGCATCATTACCTTTGTTTCACCTATGGGAGAACTGAGGCTCAGAGCAGTGAGTACACCTCCCCTGTGGTCACACAGCAAGGCCAACACATTATTCTACTAATTATTAGGTTTAAATTATTATGATAAATGCAACTTGAAATGGGAGTAAGCAGACAGGGGCACACGGTTCTCAGTGGCATAGGAGAGAAAAGAAAAGATGACTGATGTCAGCAGCCCAAATTTATTTTTTATAGCTCTAAAATACATAATGTCACATAAAATGACATTTGGAAGCTGTGAGCTTTGGATCCTCTATGCTTTAAACTACAAGCTAAGTAATATTAACAGACACACCACTATATGCACAAGTACATGTGCACACAATAGTTCTGATGCTAGCTGTGTGGTTTGTGTCCTTCAACAATTAATTTCCTCAGTTTTCCAAATTTCAGAAAAATTAAGGTAACCGACAACTACAAAAATGGAGAGACGTGTATACCAGAAGATTTCCACAACACCAAATATTGTTACATTCTCAAAGTCCTTAGAGACAGAAGAGAATAGAATGGAATAGAGTATCTCAGTCAGACAGGACCTGCAATTGCCTGGAAGCTGCATATGACCACTATCGTGGCGGGGTCATTTGTTTGTGGTAGTTACGTGCCACAGCAGAGAAACTATATGCCTGACAGCCTGTGGCTGTCATCTCAAAAGGAGCATTCTCTGAAAAAGTAGAAGCTCAGAAAATTGCCACCAGCACTAGTCTGAGGTAGCATAATGTTTTCAGGGCCTAGGAAAATGAGATGTTTTTGTAAAAGTTCCTCTTCATTTAAAAATCCCCACCTTTCCTCACCTCTTCTTTCTTCTTTTCCTCACAAGAAATGAAGAAATGCAGCTATTTTTTACTGTAGTTTGAGGAGGATAAAGTAGCAGGAGCTGTGCAGTGCTACCACCCTCTGGCCGCTGTCAACAGCACCGTCCTCCATCTGCAGGAGTGCTCTGAGCTCCTTCATCTGCCTTGCACACCCATGGGAGAAAAATGCTGCCTTTCAGTGCACCCAGTAAAGAGAGAGACCTTCTGATGCAGCTCTACACAATACCTCTTTGGGCTGCTTGCTTTTGTAAAGAGATCTCATCTGGGTGAAGGATGCAAAGGTCAAACACTTCCAGATGTGTTGGTCCTCCGTGGGTCCAGCTCACATGGCCAGTGGGTTCATCTCCTACCTGGTCATATGCAGATTCCAGGCAATTGCAGATCCCTTCCAACTGAAATATTCTACTCTATTCTATTCTATTCTATTCTATTCTATTCTATTCTATCTCATCTCTAAGAACTTTGGGAACATTAGTTCCTAAAGCCACCCTTCAGAAAAAAAGTCCAGTAGCATCTCTAAAACTTCTCAAAAACAAACTGCCCCTTCTTTTCCTCTCATCTACCCTCCTGTCCATAACCAAGTGCTCATTCATTTAAAGAACAAAAAGCTAACAGGAAAAAACACATCTACTCTGCCCACCATTTTGCTATTAAAAATATGCTTCCCAAAATTAAAACCAGCAGCTCTTGACACATAAAAACTCATTTTTTCTTTTTTTACCTCCATCTACAAGAGAGATCCTGGCTATCTGCCCAGATGAAGAGGAAGCCACAGCAAACTGTGGCATCTTGCATCACACTCTTCAATGGCCAAAACTGGCATGTCATAGGCTGTGAAAAGGAATGAATTTCAACGTCAAAGGAACTTCGTACCAAGGCTGTACTTTACCTTTGGTTCCTCTCTGGACAGGAAATGTGTGTCTTCAGCTGACAATATCTGTGCAAGTAAATCTACTGCCTCTTGATGCCAAGGCTGGACTTTGGGGGTACTGCTGCTTAAGCCATTTTCTGATGCTGATGACATCATGCCTTAAGTAATAATGATAACTAATAATAATAAAAAAACCCCAAACCAAACCCAACAAAAAACCACACACAATTCCCCCCCCAACTTGATCATTTGGTATTGAAAATGAAGTTCATCAGTAAAAGATTTCCCATGCTCAGCTTATTTTCTCAGATGATGTGTGTTCCTTTTGGGAAATGGACGCTCTATTTAATTTATAATATTTGATGAAAACTCTAACACCTCTTTGTAACCAAGATAAGGGATTGGATTCTCTTACTTTGTGATTCCAAATCTCTCACTAGCAGAGCGGGTAAAAACATTCATAAGGCTGAATGCTTGTGCTTCACAGGTAGATGTGTCTGCCATCAAATCCTGCGGAGAGAGCAGAGGTGAAGAGAACATGTTCTAGATGCCCCTCCTTGGTACACCTTCCCACAGATGAATCTCTCAAGACACAGAGAGTCCTTTCTCAAACCTTCTTACAAGTTGGAAAACCTCAAAATATCTTTGCAATAGAAATAGCATAGTTGTGAGGGGTTTTTTTCCCCAGTCTAGTCTCTACAATACTTCTGTCTCCAGAGATCCCAATTGAACAGTCTGGCCTCTATATTGTTTATTAAGCCCCAAACCCTTCTAGATGACCACCAGCCAGCAAGTCCGACCAACACAAGATAGAGGAAAGGATGGGGGAAAAAATCAGAAAGTGTTATGGTTTAAAGATACCAAATCTGTAATGAGGGAAAGTGAGGAAAATCACAAGTTCAGGCTTTCTCCCTGAAAACACTTGCCACCAGCTGTCTCTATTTAAAATGCCTTGCTTGATGCCAAATGCCACATTATTTTACAAAGAAAAAAGAGAAGCTGATTGAAAAGTTGCTTCCTAGTTTGTGTAAAACTCAAATCACTTAAAACTCTAGAGGTCAGTGCCATGAATGCTTGATGAGTGACAAGACTTTCTTCAGTTTGCTTAGGAAAATTTATTTTTCTGGATATGTGTGTGTGCTATGCAAGAAAGAAAAGCTTCACTCCAAATGAAAATAAAAATCAGAAACCATTTTTGATGAGATTTTTCACCTCTTTTCCCAATCAGAATCAATCACAGAATCACAGAAGAGTGCTGATGTGGTGTAATGAAGACAGACAGATCCACGTGTCTGACAATTCTATAAAAATACCGCTATTACTTGGATGCAATGTGCCACAGTGGGTGAAGTGCCCAGCTGGGCAATTGTCCTTCAAATGGCAATGGGCAGCTGATAAAAGAGACAGGAACAGCTCCTCAGTCCTTTCAAATAGGCGCGTGATTTTAAATCAAAGCTGCCACTTTGCCCACTGCTGATCATAAATTTGCCCAGTGTGCCTGAAGGCATTGGCCAACCCCAGAGTGCCAGACCTACAACTGTCACAGTGGCATCAGCAGTGGTACAACAGTGCCACCCCTACCTCCAGAGACCAGAGAACACAAAAACCTGGGGCTTAGTGCCTTGATAGGGGAATTTGCACGTGAGTTCCCTTCACTGTTACAGCTTTCTCACCAAACAAAATTAGAGTAGTGGTAAAGCAGCTGAGCATGTACAGATGAAAAATACAGCATGGGAAGTAGATATTATCATAGACGGGGAGAAAAGGTTAATTTTTTCACTTAATTTACCACCCTCAGAGATACAAATTCAGAACGCACATAAGCCATAATAAAACCAGGTCACATGATTTGAAAGGTGAACATGTTTGTATGGATCTGACAGGTGTTAATGATGATTTTCAATTGAAAAAGGAATCCTGGAAGACAAATTGCTTGTTAAACAAGTCTAACAGCATTAATGTTTTCTAACAGCATTACTTTCTGGAGCCAAGTCTTGCAATATATGAAGTGTCTTGCTACCTTTATTTAGGAGAAGATCCTTATGAATGTGATAATCTTTTAAGGTCCAATTTTATCATATAATGTGCTGCAACCCATGCTTCCTATGTATGGTTCATAATGAGATTAGTACAGTATAAATCTTCGTGCAATTTAAATAAATAGTCTCTCGAGTGTCTGCCATTAGAAATACGTTGTTCGGTATTCGCCTACAGGCACTGATGTTGCATCCCGTAATTGTTAAGTATTTATCTGTGTCGTATTACAAGGCATTTGATTTAATTTTAAATGGGAGAGTGTAATCTTTTCTTTGTTTTGACCATGATATAATTTGGTTAATTACCATTTGTTGGATTCTTTTTCCATTTGCCACAAAGTCTTTCAGTTAGTATTTCAAAAGTAGCCCATATAGAGTTGTCTTTGGCATAGTATATGGCAGTCGCTGACTCAATACAGAGATCACTGTTGTAATGTCAAATTTATCCCCTTAATCTTGTCTTTCCAGACTTCAATTTATATCATTTTCCATTCACACAATCTGAATGATTAATCCATATTAATATTCTTACTACTTGTTCTGATACCTGGATACTTGCTAAGTTTCCTAACTCTATGGATTCATGCAGTACTGGCCCATACTTAATACAGCCAAGGAGAATTCCACGTAGAAAAAAACAATACCAAATTCAGATACCCTTTCTTCCTCAAACAGAGCTTAATTCTGCTCTCACCTTTACTGATGGGCACCAAGAAAAAAAACATTCATTGCAATCAATAGAGCTGGGGTCCAAATCAGTTGTTCCCCTATCACTTTGTGGCACTGAAAGATCTCTCTTTAGTGCCTGAAGTTCATCTCATCCTGCTGCAGGTGTCTGCAGTGGGTCAGAGGAATGGTTGAATTATCTCTTTGTCGCCACTGACTGCAGCAGGAGTTTAGGCCATTAGCCAACGTCATGCAAACGTATATTCCAGGCTGTCCCATTTGTGCTTGCAGTGTACTTGCCTCTGCTTCATGTTATTGTGGCAGGTCCATCACAGCTCCAAGGCAGTGGAGGAGGCGCTGCTGTCTGGCTCTTGCCGGTGCAAAAATCATAGAAGGATCATGGCATCTATTGTACTAAGGCCAGTAGCTCAGCACTGAAGAATTTATACCAGCATAAAGCCAGAGTAAGCTCCAATAACTTTACCAAACCCTACCTTTGTTGTGATTTTCTTATCCACCTCAATATATTACACAGGACCTATAGATTTCCCTTGATAACTCCTGCACCAAGCTCCAACAGTTTGAGGCTCAATAACACCAGCTTCAGAAAACTGATATCCCTGTTGGTTCAGAGCCCCTCCCGTGTGAGTTAACCCTTTCACATCCCAGGTAAGAGTCCCCTATAACTCACCACTCCACTATTAGACACTCTAACAGTATCATCTTGATTCCCAGCAATATTCTGGTGGTGAAAGAAAGGGGCATAAAGGTTTTTTTATGGATGTCATTGCTAATATTGAATTTACTACAAATAAGCAAGAACTGCAAAGGCATTGTCTCACATTACAGAACATACTTTGCTAAGGCACTGCTGTGATGGGTTTAACAGTGTTAAAAATCCACCAAACATGATAATAGTTGATCACTGATGAAGGATTTACTCCCCATGTAGACACTTACTTAAAACCAACAAGCTCTAAAACGTCACCAGCAAAATTTAGTTTGTGATGTTGCTTTGCCAAAGGAGAGACCTGTGATCAGGCTGCCCTTCTCTGCCTCCAGCTGCCTGCTCTTAGTGCTCGTAACTCTCCAGCTCAAACCCCAGCGTTACCACTCTTCCTGCACTGGAGCCAGACGAGGTGACACAGCCAAGGGAGAGGACAAGGAAGAAGAGACCTTCCTCTTTGCGTAACTGGGTCGCCTGACCTTCAGTGCAAGGCCTGGCAGAAGGGATGGTGTTTCTTTTGCTCCTTGTATGAGGGTCTGGCATGGGCCCTTGTCACATGAATTGATGCTGAGGTTGTTCCTCATCAGATGACCTGGTGTGGGGACATGCCACCCAGGACATGGCCCAGCCAGCTGTCATCCTCCCTCCCTGCACATCCATGCATCTGCCTCTGTTGGGGTTTTTTAGCCTTTCTGTTTTGCCCACTAGAATCAGTAATTCCATGCCCTTATCTGTAGCTGTTATTTTAATTTATATTAAAGCAAGAACCATGTTTCTCATGCAATTATTGGGCTGCAGAACCTCAGGCTTGAAGAAAAGTAAATAACCATGGCAACTGATTGACAGAATCATGAGCCAGCAGTGCCCTGGGGGACAAGAGGGCCAATGGAATCCTGGGGTGCATCAGGACAGGACACCTGCTGCAGTGCCAGCAGGTCAGGGAGTGACCCTGCCCCTTTGCTCAGCCCTGTGAGGCACATCTGGAGAGCTGTGGCCAGGTCTGGGATCATCAGGACAGGAGGAACCTGGAGCTCCTGGAGCAGGGCCAGCAGAGGCTGCAAAGATGAAGGACCTGGAGCATCTCCCTTATGAGGAAAGGCTGAGGGAGCTGGGGCTGTTCAGCCTCAAGAGGAGACACAGCTGAGAGGGGCCCTCAGCCCTGTGTGTCCCTGTGTGCAGGGATGGCTCAGAGCAGGGCCCAGGCTCTGCTCCGGGGGGCCCAGCAATGGCACCAGAGGAACGGGCAGGGACTGATCCCAGGAAGTTCCCCCTGGACATGAGGCAGAACTTCTTCCCTGGGCAGTGACCAAGCCCTGAACAGATTGTCCAGAGAGGGTGTGGAGTCTCCTCACTGGAGACATTCCAGACCCATCTGGACACAATCCTGTGCTGTGTGCTCTGGGATGGCCCTGCTGGAGCAGGAAGGTGGGACCAGATGAGCCACTGTGGTCCCTTCCAGCCTGACCCATCCTGGGATTCTGTGAAGACCTTAGAGAGTTGGGGTTTTTTTTTATTTTCTGACTCCTCATGTAAACCAATTGCAAATTCTCTGAAACAACACTTCTTGAGCACAGCCAGTTCATTTTGCCCTAGAGAGAAAAGGCAGGGCCATCTGGGGCTGCCATAGTGGCAAAAGAGTGGCAAAAGAGTTTAGGCAGTGAACTTAGAGGGATCTGTGCCCAAATAAGATCAGACAGGCAGGGCTGAGGAGCACCTCTGCATGTGATTCCTCCTCAGCTGGAAAAGGCAGATGCTAAAGAGACTTTGCTAATTTCCCCTGCCTGGAAACCTGTAATGAACTCAGAGCAGAACATCTGTTAGCTTCTCCTAAGCTGGAAAGGGCTGAAAGCCAAGAGACATGTCTGGGGGCCAATTTGCTGGCCTGTCTACAGTGTAGGAAAAAGTCTAAGCCCTGGAGAAAGCCTGGTGCGCTCTGTCTGTGAGCAGACAAAGCTGGCAAGTGTCACTGGGAGCCCAGGGGTGACACAGTTTATGGGAGAGGAGAAAGGTTCGTTCCCTTCATTCATGCAAATGTTCATGAAGAACTCCAGTCAATCATATCACGCACACATTCAGTACTGCAGAAGTCTATGTTTGTCCACAGATGAGATGCTAAAAAATATGCTACCTTGGCATGTGGCACAAGTCATGAGGGAGACTGCTGGATGCAAAGCCTTCCTGCCCACTGACAGGCAGAAACAACCTGCATCTGGACAGTGCCTGTCATGATGGGGCATTTAGAGATGCCCAGGGCACTGCAGGTAATGGAGGTGCTGCAACCTTGTTACTGTAGTAATTTAACTGGGATTAAATCTTCCCTTTCCCAGCAAGGTTAATCATCCAGTGCTGTAGAATCCCAGAAGGTGAGGGGCTAATGTGTGTATCTCAAATACTGACAGCCAGATGGCTGTGGAGCCAACCAAGGATTGTTGGAAATAGCAAACAATAACATGCTGTGGGAAAGAACAAAGTGTGGCTGGAAAAGGGGGCCATGTAGAGGTAGGGCAGCACTAGACAAGCACCCTTGTTCTAGTTCCTGGACATACGCACAACACAGCACAGAGCAAGCACAGGGATGAGGCTGAGAAGTGGGCATGGAATGTAGGGGGGAATGAACACCACCCAAGACCCCCTTAGCCCTCCTAACCATTTCAAGAAAGCTCTGAAAGAACTGCATATAAGAACTAATCTGCACAGAAAATAAGAACACTGTCCTCAGGGCAGAAAAAACTTATCTATAAAAAGGTACCCCCACCAAGCCCAGGCAGTGTGCCCCAGGACTCTGGACATCCCATGGGCTGGATCAATGCCAGAACGAGGACTGGCGATCTCTTTTTCTCTTTCCTCCTTTTCATCTTACCCCTTTATCCAACCCCCGCTGACGTGTGTTTATGTAGTAGGTCAAGAACTAACCTACCAATTTCCATGCCAAGTGTGTAACTTACTAATGTGAGTTTTTGCAGACCCTCTGACTTTTGCTGTTCCTTTTGACCACAAGTATCTACGAATCTTGGGTGCTCCCTTCCCCTTAAGGGTGGGATGTCACAGGTGCAGGCAAACTGTATCTCTTACTCTCAGGTAACATCAGTAAAACCAGGTAAATGTAGTGTCCCCAAGACACTGCTGGCGTGGGACAGCCAACAACATCCTTGTTAAGGTCACCCCTCTGAGCCAGCCTGATGGCACCCAAACCTCCTTTGAGGTTTAATGTCCCACATAAACTCCCAAGCCATGCTCAGACTTTGCTCAGGTGCATGCTGGTGGGTACAAGGGAAAAGGTGCTGCCAAGGAGCACTCCAGTGGCTGAATGGGGTAGGTGGCTGTGCTCCCACAGCTGGGATGCTCCCTGACACTGTTTAAATTGCCAGCCATGGTGGCTGGTCCTTGGAGTGCTAAGAGGTGCTGGACTGACTTCACTGCTGAACCACCCTGCACTACATATGACAACAGGCAAGGACATCTTTCCACTTAGTCATGGGATGTTCACAGCTGCAGGAAAGTCCCAAAAAATCTACAAGCTCTTGAGATATTTAGATATATAAACATGCATAAAAACCTTTCCAAGCGATGATAAAATCTAAAGTAAAATTGTTGGAAAAGTCAAAACTTCAAAAGTTGATTCCAATTTTGTGCTGCAGGTTCTGTCCTACATTACACTGGCTTGGTGATTAGCTACATGCCTGGAAAACATCACTGCCTAGTCCAGAGTAAATGCTGGCAGCATGTTCCCTATCACTTCAGCTTTCCAAGAATAGAATCCTGGTAACATTTTTCAGGTAAAATGCTGATTACTGCTACATCATCCTCAGATTGAGTTTCTGTATCTTGGAACAGTCAAGAGGTTTCCAGGAAAGGCCTGCAAACAATTACCACACTCTCATTCTCCATCAGTCACCGCAGCATAGCAAAACTTGACTTTATTTTTTATGATATCCAATTCAGACCAAAGCTTCCAGTTTTACCTTTGTTAGTCAACCGTACTTCGTATTACATATTTGCCCTTTCCTAGAGGCAGAATTATTCCAGAATAGATGGAACAGGATTAAACTAAATGTAGAACTTTTATCACTTCTGAACATTGCACATCAGTAACTTGTGCCCTCCTCCATAAATGGATGCATAAACAAATGCCTGCATATCACAGAAGATAATCAAACCCAAAGTCTAGGAAAACTGTCTCCAGCCAACACCACAGGGATTTTATAATAAAGCACAAATTGGTGAATGCATGTCAGTAGTATCCATCTGGAAGACACTATTTCTGCATGATCACTGCAAATAGTTCTATGGAAGTCAAGAAACAGCAGAATGGGCATTTATTATTTACTCTTAGGAGGATCAGCAATGAGTTGCTAAGTATTAGATACTGTTTTAAAGTTTTGCTACTTTATATCATATTAATAAAATTTATCATTACAAGCACAGTCTCTTATATGCTAAGAGTGCTGCAACTGTGCTACTCCCTTTTTACAGGTCAGTTGCTTCTTCATTTCACTTATGTCCTTATTTCCAAGAATATTCTAAAGTCTCTGAGGCAAACTGCTTTTTTCCAAGAGCAGGAAGATGGATTTGTTCAGTTGTTAGCATTTGTGAAACAGAAGAAGTACACTGACCAAAGCCAGGAAATTCAGAATTCACATGCAAGGCAAGACTCCAATTAAAAAACTCCTTGTTGACCTATTCTCAATCCAAGTACCTCATTTGACTGATCTTCCTCTATTGAGAAAAGGTTTATATCTTGCTTGAGTAACACCACACAGACAGGAAGAAATGCCAAAAGTGGGAACAGCAATGTTCTTACCTTGGTCTGTGAATCAGGAGGAGCTTTCCATATGGATAGTGCTCATCCTCTTTCTTTTTCTGTACCTTTTTTGTGTGACTGGTACTAACCCCACTGGTAATGATTTCTCTGGAGCTTTACTCTCCCAGTTGAACCCCTCCAAAGGAAACTTCACTGGCTTCAGATTAGGTTCTGTAAACTGCTCCTGTTAAACCTCCAAGCTGAATTTGGAAGACTAAAAGCCTAAACACTGTACAAACTTTTAGTTACAGATTTGGATTGTTCTGCTACCAATTCATGTATTTCATATAATCTATCAATTCATTGATAAATTAGATTAGGAACTAACTACCACTTTGCTTTCATGCTTTGGACAATCGGCAAAATGTACTTGTAAGAAATCTGTCTTTTCTTTCTCTGAAGGACTGTACATCAGAAAGGCCATTAATCTCCTACTAACAGAGCAGGTTTTCCTGCTCCATTTTCAATATCCTGATGACTTTCACTAGTTTCTTGGTGTTTATACATACAAATTGACAAAGAAGAGTCTTTTTCTCAGAATAGTCATCATTATTACCATTACTTCTGGTTTTTAAATTTTATTTGAATGGTAAAATAAGTACTGAGAAATATTTTGGAGCCATCTGCCTCTCATATGTCTCGAGAAATCAAATATCTGCATTGCTCTGAATTATATTGCTACTATTAATATAGTCACAGTATCATCTCAATGCAGGTAAGGAAAAATAATCTTTATGGACTTTGAAGGTGGCTAATGCATCTGGAACAATATATTCAATTAACACACAACCTACTTATCTGATGACAGCTACAGATACTTGTTTGGTGAGAAGAGGCAATACTTAATCATTAAGCATCATTTAGAATAGGAACTATTTTAAAATTTTGTTTGGTAATAGCAAGAATTCTACTCTCCTTCCAGCTGGTACTCCTTTAAAATAATTAATTTTCAGTCTCTTCTGTTTCAGATCTGAACTAGTCTTTCTCCACATTACTCTGTGCTCATCTAAAATCCCAGCTGGGTTCCTACAAGCTGTGTGCAATGATGTTTCAGCTGAGTCCTTGAGCAGCACACTCTGAGACAAGCAAGCTGCCCTTCCAGGGGCTGGCCAGGGGGGAAGCAAGTGCATGAAAACAAAGCCTTGTGATCAGGATTCAGAAGATCTGGTTCAATGCTAGGCTAGACTTTGAATCTGACATTAAGAAAGACACTTCCCCTACCTGAGGCATATCCTCACCTGGTATAAATTGCTGTAAACTCACAGCATCAGTGGTGCTATGCCAGATTTACACCAGCTGCTGAGCTACTCTTTTACCTCTGAATTCCCTCATGTCAAGTGACGGCTTTTTTGCATTTACTAGGGCACTGCTTGCTTTCTTTGTCCCCAGGTACATTTTTTCCTGTGAAGGCTGTAACCTGCTTAAGGGAAGGAATTCCTTTTACTCTGTTTGTACAAGACATAGCACAACACAGAGCTGATCTTTCCTTGGGCTTCTAGGCTTTATAGTACTGGTTATTCTTTAATTATAATTAAATATTCTAAGCCTTTAAGAAATGAATGGTAGCTCTCCTTTAGTTTGTTTTATTTAGTGGGCTGTAAGAAAACAAGTCTGGAGTCTCAGAAACTGGAGGACAGCAGAGTGTAGGATTTGTGTTGTAGATGACTGCAGTTTTGTCTGCCACTGTATATTGGCAAGATGTACACCACCAAAGAGTATTAAATAGTTGCAAGAATAACATACTGGATGCTCAAGCACACTTTAAGGCCGACAGTTTCAAAATTCACTTTAGCAAAGGGGGAACCAAGCCACAGCCACGCTAAATGATTTACCCAAAATCATGTGCTGGTGGTCTGTCTAATGGAGGATGTATCCCAATGCTCTCCATCAAGTCATCAGAGGCTTTAGCGCCACTCAGTAGGAACCAATAACATTACCATGGTTTGGACATAAAATATTCAGTATCCCTGCTCACTGGAATGAATGAATTATTTACCCGTATTTTAGGAGCTCTTGCTGTAGTTCCATAAAAGCCCTTTGCTACTGAGCACAGGTGTTGACATTCAGCTACCAGACCCACAGCCTTACCTAAAATCAAGATGAACTCCCTGTGGAAGATCAGTGAATTAATGCAAAGTGGTTGAGTTCCATCTAGTGGTTACAAACTCACCAGCAGATTGTTCAGCCTGGAGGAGACTGAGGGGAAGCTTCATCGTAGTCTTCAACATCCTCCGGAGGAGCAGTGGAGTCGCAGGTACTGATCACTTCACTCCCGTGACAAGACTCAAGGGAAGGGCTGCAGCTGTGCCAGGGTAGGGTTTAAGCTGGATAGCAGGAAAAAGTTCTTCACCCAGAGTGTGACTGGGCTCTGGAAAAGGCTCCCCAGGGAATGGTCATGGCCCCAAGGCTGCCAGAGCTCCAGGAACATTTGGGCAATGCTCTCAGGCATGGGGTGGGATTTTTAGGGTATCTGTGCAGGGCCAGGAGTTAGAATCCATGATCCTGATGAGTCCCTTCCAACTCAGCATATTCTGTGATTCTGTGATTCTGTGATTCTGTGTCTCTCAAATGGGTTGCGTTTATCCCACGCACCTCTCCCAGGGCCCCAGAAGCAGCTGCGCAGCCAAGACATAACATGGTTTTTACTGTGTCATCACCACCTATTTGGTCCTTTGATTTCTGACCAGTCTTTTAGTCTTTGTCTTTCTGAGGCATTAATAGTCACACGTCTTCTGCCTACCAGCTCTCTTTAATTTTGTTCCTATTCTTGGGGCTCCTGGGCCCAGAAGCATCACAGGAGAAGAAAAGCTCCAGTCTGGTACCACAGGGAGACGCTCAGCCCTGAAGTTGGGAAAGGAGAATAGGAAGATCCAAGTGCTTTGCACTGACAGCATGATATGTGGTGGGTCTGATTTTAAGCAGAGAACAACCCAGCCTTCTCTATTGTTCCTGACAGTTTATTTCTTCATACAGCTTCCATCCTTTATGACTGGAAATTTTGTGGATTTTTTTTTAATAATCTAAACATTTACTTTGTGTTGGAGTTTTGCTTCATTTTCATTAGCTTCATTTATCCTTCTCTTTAAATTCTTATCATTTTTCTCTATTATTAGCTTACTCCACAGGCTCTAAATCACAGTAATCTTTCCCAAAGAGCTGCAAGCAACTCCTGCTGATTTTCAGCATCCCACTTCCAGCAAGGAGGATTACTGGAAGGACCGAGGGGCTCAAGAGACTCACCATGCTGCCTTCACCGTACTATTAACTCTTGTGAATTCAGCCTTATGCTAACAACTGGTAAATTTTAGGTAATGCTTGTAAAGACTACCTGGGAGAATGAGCCACTGGTAAAAATGAGTGTAGCAGAGCATGCTGGGCACTGTAACAAGCATCTTTAGCTGATGTCTGGAAGGCTTTAGTCTGCACAGAACTAGAGTGCTAGAAGGAAGTTGGAATCTTGGTCAATGCAGACAAAAAGGACCTAATAGGCTAACAGGAAGGAAGGGAGGAGAAAGAAGAGCAAGTGGGAAACAAGGTCAGCTGGGCTTGAAAAAGAGCCCTTTTCGAGCAAGCTAGAGAACTTGGAAGCCCAGGAAAATGGATATCTGCAACTAGATAAAAAGACACAAGAAGGCCTGAGGCAACACAGCGCAGAAGGGCCCAGATGAGGATGTGGTGCTGGAGGAGGCACTAGGCATTGCTAGCAAGAATAGCCTTTATAACACAATGCAGAATGTGCTAGACTAGGTGGGAACACATCCTTTCCACACTGTTCTGTTCTCTATGTACTTGTGTTCCTGCAACTGTAGGATTGCGGTCTGAGGTTTCAAGCTGAAATCTTTAATGGAGGGTAGAAGATGATATCACTCCTCCTTTCCCCCTTATAGAATCACAGAATAATTCAGGTTGGAGGGAACCTCTAGAGGTCTGCTCACCCAGTCTCCTGTTCACAGCAGAGCCATCTTCAAGGTTAGCTGGATTTTGCTCAGGACCTTGCTTAGTCAAGCTTTGAAAAACTCCAGCAGCGTCTCTGGGCACCACAGTGGTGACAGGTTCCCAAAGAGGCTGCTGGATCTCCATCCTCAGTGGGAAGAATTTTTACCCCATATCTAATTGGAAGATCTTATTGTTTGTGTCTGTTGCCTCTTGTCCTTTCCTTGTGCATCTTGGGAGTCTGGATCCTTCTTCTGTGTAACCATTTTCTTCGTCCATGCTTTTCATAGTAGAACACACAGTAGAGTCTCACCTTCACCTTCCCTGATCCAGGCTGGACACACTGAGCTCTTTCAGCCTTTCCTCACATGTCACATGCCAGAGCTTCAAACAGCTTGGTGGTCTCCCATTACTCTTGTGCCAATATGCTGTTATCCCTCCTATCCTGGGGAGCCCGAAACCGGGCACAGGATTCCAACTGTGGTCTCACCTGTGCCAAGCAGAGAGGAAGGATCACTTCCCTGGGTCTGCTGGCTACATCTAACTAAAACATCCCAGGAAGCCAATGGGCTTTTTTGCCTCAAGGCCACACCACTGGCTCATGGGCAACTGGTTGTTCACTAGGAACCCCCTGTTTTTTTTCTGCAGATCTGCTTCCTAGACAGTCAGCCCCAGCCTGTATGATTGCAAGGGATTACTCCCTTCCAGGTGCAGGACTTACATTCACTCATTCAACCTTCACAGGGTTACTGTCAGCCCATTTCTCCACCCTGTCAAGATCCCTGTGAGTGGCAACCCTAATTCTCAGTGTAGCAACTGCTCCTCCCAGTTTCACACAGCTTGACAAGGGTGCACTCCTCATTTAACAAGATGTTAAACATGATGAATGAATTTCCAAGAAAGTTTGTTCCATAATCTTCTAAGAGACTGCAGTTAGAACTGAGGTTATATCCACATGCAGAGTGTTTCAACATTACTTCACTTGAAGTTTTGCATTAAGTTTTCCCCCAGTACCTCTGCTCAGAAGGGTTAAGAAAAACATGACCAAGAGCTGAATATTTCCCTTTTCTTTTCCTACTACAGACAACCATGAGAATGCCACTTGCCTTGAAAAAATTGCTTTTTAGTTTATCAGCACAAGGTCTCCTCCGGCTGACCTATGCTTACCTAGATGATTTGCACTCATAACTATGACAGCAAGGTCCTTTTTGTGTGCTTGTGTCCAGCCTTGGCAAATGACCTGAAGCAGGCACCTGCTAGAACAAAAATATGAGTGCACACAGAGCGTGTATGGATCAAATATATAAATCATCTGGGAGGCAGGTGCCCCAAATTGATTATGTTAAAGGGGAATGTGACCATTACCTGTATGAAACAGATTTCAGGGAATTTCAAGGAGCTTCTTGAAACAAAGCAGTAACATGAAAATAAGTAAAAAAGAAGCATGAAAATTTGTAATAACTTATTATTATAACAGCTGTAAAAGGCTTCTGTAAAGACATGGTCCCCCACACCCTTCTCTATAAATTTGAGAGAGATGGATTTGATGAGTCGACTGTTAGATGGAAAAAAAAGAGTGGTTGGATGGTCCTACCCAGAGGGTTGTGGTCAACAGCTCAGTGTCCCAATGGATATTAGTGGCAAGTAGTGTCCTTCAGGGGTCCATACTGGGACCAGTGTTCTTTAAATACCTTCATTAATAACACAGAAGAAGGGATCAAGTGCAGCCTCAGCAGCTTTGCAGATGACACCAAGCTGAGGGTGCAGTGACAGACCTGAAGGACAGGCCAATCCAGAGGGACCTGGACAAGCCCCAGAAGTGGCCCATGGGAATCCCATGAGGTTCAACAAGAGCAAGTGCTGGTGCTGCACCCTGGGTCGGGACAACCCCTGGGATCAATCCAGGGTGGGGATGAGCAGATGGAGCAGCCCTGGAGCCTCCTTTTCTCCAGGCTGAGCCCGCCCAGCTCCCTCAGGACTCCTGGTGCTCCAGACCCTTCCCCAGCTCCGTTCCCTTCTCTGGACATGCTCCAGCCCCTCAGTATCCTTGTCATGATGGGCCCAGAACTGGACACGGCACCTGAGGTGCCTCAGCAGTGCGCAGCACAGAGGGCAGTCACTGCCCTGGGCCTGCTGGCCACAGTGACACAGGCCAGGTGCCATTGGCCTTTTGCCCACCTGGGCTCATGTCCAGCCACTGTCACCAGCACCTCCAGGTCCTTTCCCACCAGGCACTTTCCAGCCCCCCTGCCCCAGCCTGGAGCTGCCTGGGAGTGTTGTGACCCAAGTGCAGGACATAGCAAAAAGGTGTTTACACACATCCAGTTAAAATACTCGTGCTAGAGAAGCCTTGGATTTTCCTTCTGCATTAATTGAACTGGCACAGCTGCGTGTCCACAGCCCTTGGCATCTCATCTCCTCAAAGGCTACTGCCAAAACTTTCCCTACCTGTCCACATTGAGTACCTCATTTTTACCTCCAAATGTTCATTCTCTCCCCTACAGATTATTTCAAGCTTTACCCCCAAAATTTTCTCTACCTGTCCACTATGGATTGCCTCAGTTTACCTCAATATTTTCATTCTATCCCCTACAGATTAACTCAGATTTTATCCCAAAAATGTTAATTCCCACCCCCCCCCAAATTAGCTAGATTTTACCACCAAAAATTCTACTGATTACCTCTGTCTTATCCCCAAAAGGTTCATTCTGTCCCCTGCAGATTACCTCAGGATTTTCCTCAAAAATATTCTATCCCTTCCATGTTACCTCAAGTTCTACCCCCAAAATTTTCCCCACCTGAACCCTGATTAATTCATTTTTACCTCAAAATGTTCATTCTCTGCCTTATAGACCACCTCAGGTTTGCTCTCAAAAATTTTGCTACCTGTCCACTACTTACCACCTCATATTTATCTCAAACCGTTCTTTTCTCTTCTCTACAGATTATCTCCAATTCAGTTTTACCTGAACATGTTCATTCTCTCCCCTACAGATTACTTCATATTTTATGCTCAAAACTTTCCCTAAGTGCCCACTACTGATTACCTCATTTTTACTGCAATATATTCCTTCTCTACCCTGCAGATCAACTTGGACTTTACCCCTAAAATATTATTTTTCCCCATACATTACCTAGATTTTACTACCACAAAACATCCCTGATCACCACTATCTTGTTCCCAAAATGTTCATTCTGTCCCCTACAGACTACCTCAGATTTTACCTCAAAAATTCCTTGTACCTTACACATTACCTCAAGTTTTACCCCCAAAACTTCCCCTCTGTCCACTACTGATTTCCTCCAGATTTTCCCTTTCTGTCCATTACTCATCACCTCATTTTTTACTTCAAATTGATCATTCTCTCCCAACAGACTACCTGAAGTTTTACCCCCAATATTTTCTCTACCTGTCCACTCCAGATTACATTATTTTATCGTAAAATGTTCATTCTTTCCCACAGAGATTATATCAACTTTTAGCCCCAAACTTTTCCTTCCTATACACTACTGATTATGTCACTTTTACCTCAAAATATCCATTCTCTATCCTGGAGATTATCTCAGTTTTACTCCCAAATTTTCCCTAACTGTCCTCTACTGATTACCTCAGTTTACCTCAATATTTTCATTCTCTCCCCAAAAGACTAACTCAACTTCATTCCTAAAATATTCACTTTATTCCCCTCTGCAGATTATGTCATTTTTTCGCTTTCTCTCCCCTATACACTACCTCAGTTTTTCCCTAAAAAAAAAGTCCCATACTTGTCCCCTGTAGATTAAGTCAGATTCTAACGCCCAAACCCTTCCATAAATCACCTCAATTTTCCCTGCAAAATGTTCATTCTGTCCCTTACAGATTACCTCAAATTTCTTCTCCAAAGTATTCAGTCCCCTACTTTCTCTCAGAAAGGTTCTTTTTTTCTCTGTAAAGTGCCCCAGATTCACCACCCAAGAAAGGCTGATTTTGTTTCATCTATATTAATTCAGCATTTGTCTCAAAAACGTCACCTCTGCTCCCCCTCCCAATCTATTTGCTTTTTCCTCAAAAATGTTCATTCTGTCCCCGAGAAAATTACCTCAGATTTTAACCCCCAAACATCCCCTGATTACCTCAGGTTTTACACCAAGATGTTCCCTACCGATTACCCCAATTTTACCTCAAAATGTTATCTCTGTCCCCTACTGATTACGTCAGATATTAAACTCAAGATGTTCATTCTGTCCCCTATAGGTTACCTCACATTTACCAAAAAAAGTTCATTCCGTGCCTTACAGATTACCTCAGGTTTTACCCCAAGATTCTCCCTACCTGTCCCCTACAAACCACCTCAACTTTACCCCCAAAATGTCACCTACTAATTGCCTCAATCTTACTTCAAAATGTCCCCTACAGATTAGATCAGATTACACCCCCAAAATATTCATTATGTGCCCTGCAGTTTACCTAGATTTTACAACCTCAGACCACCTCTTTTATCCCCCAAAATGTTTATTCTGTCCTTTACAGATTAGCTTATGATTTCTTTCCAAAATATCCACCATCCCTTACAGATTACCTCAACTTTACCTTCAAAATTTTCCCTACCTGTCCAATACAAATAACCTCAATTTTACCCCCAAAATGTCTTCTAAGAAGACCTCATTTTTACCTTAATTCTTTCCCCTAGGGATTACCTCAAATTTTATCACCCATATCTTCCCCACTTCTGCACTACTGATTCCTTTGTTTTCATCTCAAAATGTTCATTCTCTACAATACAGCCTTTATCTCCCAATTTTTCCCTACCTGCCTCCTACAGATTACCTCAATTTTACCCTGATGACACGCAGCAACTGCTCTGCTCCTCGCCTAGCTCACCACAAAGAGCTATTTCTATTTCCTTCATATAGATCACAAGTTCTCACATTTTCAGGCCCTTAATTATAGTTTCATTTATATATAAAAAAGTTTTATTTGCATTTTCAAGTCCTATGGATCTACTAAGTTCTTATATTCTAAAACGCTGTATATAATATGGCAGGTACGGGGGGTTATTTTGAAATCAAATTTTATATAAATTATTATTACCTGTCAATATATATATATATATAAATGAGAAAATTAACAGGATTTAGCATTCTACACACACACCCTCCCTATGAATTTTCAGGCATTTTTTGGGCTGTAACCACCTGGGCCACCACCCTGCCGTAAAGCGCTCTACCACCTCATGGCGCCACACTGCCGTAAAGCACAGCCACCGCCCCGCCGTGCCCGCCACACTGCCGTAAAGCACAGCCACCGCCCCGCCGTGCCCGCCACACTGCCGTAAGGCACGGCCACCGCCCCGCCGTGCCCGCCACACTGCCGTAAAGGAGGGCGGCCGTGTCGCTGCGCCCGTCCGGAGCCCGGCGCCCTCCCGCCTCCCGTTATTCCAAAGTGCCTCGAGTGGACTCTGTGCACCTGGATAGAGTCCTCAGGAAAAGCGAATTGCGCATTTCACGTAAAACAGAGCAGCCTCCGGTCCCCTTCTCTCCAGCCCAATTCCTGCCACAGTTCTTGCCTCTTTTGATCTAGTCCTTTTTTCCCAACTCCGCCTTCCCGAGGTTTCCCTAAGCTGCCTCCGTTACTCACGGGGACTCACCTGGGACAGGAGAGCCTGGATGTGGCCCTGAGTTCGGATGTTGAGTTGCCATCCCGATTTTAATCACACCTTGCATTCCCTCGGGATTCCCGCGGCACAAACCCGTTTTTCTTCACATCCCAACTACCTCTTAAAGCAAAAAAAAAATCTCCCTAAGAGACTTCATCCTATTTTTCCTGCCTCCTACGAAATAACGTAGACTGTAAAACCGTGTCGTATTCCCCATTTCCTGGCCATTTTCCTCGTCATTAATTCCTAATGAGGCCACTAGGCATTGCTGGATCGTGCCAAATTTCCCCCAGTTCTCCAGGATTCTCACCAACGTGTGCAAACACAATACTGGGGGGGATCCGTGGCAATGTAGCCGAGACATCACCCCGGACCTGGGAGCGTGGTCCCAGGGGGTCCCAGTTCCCATTTTAGGGGCACAGAAGGGGGTTCCAGAGGGGATTTGGAGATTCCTGACGCGTGTCCCCCCCAGCGTAACAGACAGGTACGAGCCACGCCCCCGTCTCTGTGGATTTTGATTTAATTGTTTTATAACGAGGAGTCATTGAAAAAGCACTGGGCGGAAGGACACGGGGGACACCCTATAGGGGAGCGTCCTACAGTCCCCATAGGGGACCCAGGGCTGCCCCATAGGGACGAGACATTCCCTTAGCCCCCCGCCCCCCCTTCCTCCCCTCCAAGACCCCCATGGCCTCAGGGGAGGAGTCGGGCAACCCTATAGGGCCCAGGACCCACCACTCCATAGCCTCAAACCGAAGAACCCCTTCAAAATGACGCGCATCAGCCCCAAAATTATGGGACCCCCCCCCTCCCAAAAATAACGGAGACCCCACCAAACTATTAGGAACCCTCCAAAATTATGAGGGACTCCCTCAAAATGATGGGGAATGCCCTCCAAATGACAGGGGAACTTCCCAAAATTATGGGAAGCCCCCCAAAATGACTGCGACACCCCAAAAATTATTTTAAACCCGCTAAAAATTATGAGAGAACCTCCGAAATGATGGAAACCACCGCCCAAAATGCCGGGGCACCCCGAAACTCCAGCTCACTCACCAGCCTGTTGCGGTTTCCCATCGATCGCCCGCATGTGCTGGATCCTGTCGGGGGGATTTTAGGGGTGAAATGGGGGAAGCTTTAGGGTGACCCCCCCAATCTGTAATAATTAAGGGAGGTGGGGGGATCCCTAAATGAACCCGGCCGGGCGTGGCGGGGGCAGCAGCAGTACCGAGGTCCGTCAGCAGGAGGCAGAAGGGACACAGAGCCCATCCATATCCCAGACTTGTCCTACGAGTGAGCGGAGAGAAAAGTCGGGATCGACAGAGGGAGGAATTAGTGACCAGACACAGAAAGCTAGCCCCGGAGGCACTGGGAACAGAGAGGGATGGCGATGGCGGGGAATAGCGGTGGGTGCAGGAGGAAGAGGGCAGAATGAACCAATAGGGACAGGCAGCTGGACAAACAGATGCAAAAGGGCAAAAATAGCAGCAGGGTACAGAGCAGAGTGGAAGGATTAAAAAGTGGGCACAGCAAGATGGATGGAGAGAGATGAAAAAAGGAAAAAGCAACGGGCTATGCAGCAGGGAGGGAGGAATTAAAACACAGGGGTGGGAAGCAATAAGATGCACGGGGTGCATGGAATTCAAAGCAAGCGACAGGGAAATGGAAAAGGAGAGGCAGAGGAGGAAACAGAATCACACTGTCCACAGGGCTGAGAAGGAAGAAACTGAACCACAGGGAGCAGGACAAAGAGAATCAGAGAAATTAAAAATACTGATGGGCTATGAGACAGAGAGGAAGGAATGAAAAAACAGGGAGCTGGAGCTGGAGCCAGGCAAAGAGAGATGGAGAAATTAAAAACAGCCAGGGGCAACAGGGCACAGAGAGAGGAGAAGGAAAAAACAGGAATATGGAGCTGAACACAGAGATGGCAAAATAATATGACAGCAATGGGCTAACAGAGGGAGAGTAAGAAATGAAAAGATAGGGATAAAGACCTGACATAGGATCACCTGCACAGGAAGCACAGCACCAGCTAGGGAGAGAGGAATTAAAACAGGGACAGGGAGCCCAAGGTGGGCAGGAGAAAGAAAGATGGGCCTCAGGGAAGGAAAGGAGGAATTAAAGATTGTGATCCAGCCCAGACTGAAAGACGGAGAAAGAAGTAATTGATAAATAGGGTAGTGGGAGCCAGAAAAAGGAGAGACAGAGGAAGAACACAGTAGGCCACAGGACAGAGAGGGAGGATTTCAAAATGAGGGGCAGGGAGCAGAGCAAAGAGAGATGGAGATAGAAATAGACTCACTCCATGCTACAGAGCCAAGCAGGAAAACCTTGAACAGGGTCAAGCTGCCGGACAGAGAGGCACAGAGATAGGAGAAACACCGACAGGCTCCAGGACAGAGAGGGAAGAACTCCAAGATACTGCCTGGGAGCCAGAGACAGAGAGACAGGAAAGGAAGAAGAAGCCAGGGACTATAGGGCAAATACAGGGACAGGGAACCGCTCAGAGCAAGATGGAGAAAGGAGATACAAGGGAGTCAAAATAAAAAAATTGCAGTGCTGTGGGAAAGAGGGAGGAGGGGGGCAGTGGAGGGGCAGGGAGGGTCCTGGGATACACAAGAGGGGAGAAAGGGCCCAGAGGACTCACCACAGCTCTCCTTCTTGGCACTGTTGGGAGAATTTGCCATTCCAGGTGTATCATTCTCCTCCTCTCCTCCCTTCCTCTCCTGTAATTCCAGCTGCTGGGGTGTCCTCCACCTAAGAGAACAGGTGTCTCAGATCTCTTATCTCTTTTTTATTTATTATCTTATAAGATCTCTTATCTTATTATAAGATCTCTTATAAGATGAGGCTTCCCAGGCACGTGGCCCCACTCCCACACTGCAGCCATCTCACGCTGTGGTCACACAGAGGGACCCACAAGGCACAGTCACATTCCAGCTACCAGGACAGACTGTCACACAGAGCTAGCCAGGACATTCCAGGTCCCATAGCTGACCTCCCCGTGGTTTTGCCCCTAGAGACAAACAGGTCCCATCACATCCTGAGCTGGTCTCTGGAGATGCACTTGCCCCAGCTCCCAAGCCTTCACCTTTACACCTGCTGGTCTGTCACATACTCACACATCTGCACTCACTCCAGTCACTGTCTGTCCCCTTATTTTCCCTCACTTGCTCCTCCCCTAAATTTATCATCATAATTTCACCATTTCTTGTACAATCCCAATTGGCTTTTTCCCCATTTTGGATCGTGCTCCTTTTCCTCCTCTCTGGACAGGTGCCTGGGAGGCATGTCCCTGCCCAGCCAGCCTCACAGCCCAATCCGCTCCAGCAAGGGACCTGAGCAGAGTCACAGTTACAATTTGCAGTGAAGACTGTGTGTTCTTCCAGTGCCTGTGCTGGGGATGAGACGGTCTGAACTGACTGCAGTTATTGGGTGTGCGTGGGGCACGCATGTCAGGGGAGAAGAGAGCTCCCACTGATTCGTTAAATCTCGGTATCCACGGACAAAAGACCCTCTAACTAATTAAAGTTAGAAAGTGGTGTGTTTATCCAAGCACCAGCAGGTGGCATGGGAGTAGCCTCCTAAAGACATGCCAGCGACGTACAAGGTTCTTCATTCCCTATTTATTACTCAAAGTTTTACGTCCTCTACATATGTATAACCCCAGCACCTCCCATCCCCCGCTCTGTATTACGAGAGCATTAGTCCTTCACGCATGCGCAGTTTCTCTCTTGAATTGGGTCGGTGGTCTCGAATTGGGCCAGTGGTCCTGAAAGATGAAGTCAGGAACGTCTTCCTCGCAGTGACCTTTTTACCTTCTTACTGTTGGCAGGCCTTCGTGACCTTCTGGCGCAGCCCAAGACCTCCTACTTTTGATTAATAATTACGAAACCCAGGTGCTGTTCTTGGCTCTATTAGTTTCAATTTGCTTTGATGACAGTTCATTTATTCTGTTTCCTTCTATAAACAAAACTTAAAACAAGAATATAATGGCAAATAATACATCACTTAGCTCTAGCTTAGGCATCTAATAATCATTAACTTATCTTTTGTTTTTCTACCTTGCATCTTAATCAATACAAATTGCTTCTAACCCTTAACTAAAATTTTAACCTTTTAAAACCTTGACTCACCACCTCTGTTACGATCCGGTTTTAAACCCAGAAGAGCAAAGAAAATTAAGTCTCTGTGTATAAAATGGAAAGAACTTTGAAGGTTCAAAATATATCCAAAAACGAGATTAAAACCTGCTCTGCTGCAGGGTCTGGGGACCCCTTTGGGGGGGCCTTTGATGGGCCACGACACCCCCTCTGCTGTGGCTACGCTTTTTCCCCGGGGTGAAGGGCCCCTCAGCTGGGCTCCTCTGCACAGTGGAGGATGGGCGGTCACTTTGTCTCTGACCAGAGGTTTTTTCAACACACATCCAAAGCTTCTCTCCTCCCACCCTTTGGTGTGAGGGTCTGTGCGAGCCTGGCAGCTGATAGCCCTGGGGCTGTGGTCTTCACCCTGAAGGTGCTAAGCTTAATCCCTCTGAATGTATTCTTCTCCCCCAGCCCAGACCTGAGTCACTTTATCTTATCTCCATCAGCCAGCGGTGTGTAGGGCCTCACTCGGAAGGCCTATGCAGGGTATGGTGGTATTCTCTGCAGCTTTTGTAATACAGTTTTTAAAGTCCTTCATGAAAATGTTTAAGTTATAAACTATAATATTTCAATGTCTGACACACCTCCCACCAGTTGAACTTTTATCACATAGCTTAACAGTTTCCACAGAACAAAGAAGCCTCAAAATTATCTGGAAAGCCTCAGGAAAGTTGTAAACGCAGCCATTAGCTAAGTAAGCAAATAGTACTGAACTGGTGGAAGGCTGTGTAAGGAATGGAGGGGGGGAACAAGAAAACAGTGGTCCCAGATTGTTCTGCAAAATGCTATTTGAAACAGTCTGGGGAATCCAAGGCAAGAAATATAGTTGGATGTGGGGCAGAGAATAACTGTAAGGTGAGCCAAAGCTGAGACCTGAAAGAGGCATCTCAAGAAGTAGAATGGGGGTGACATAAGAGAAACTGAACAGGTCACATGCCAGGAAAAAAAAAAAAAGGAAAGCCGGTTTGACAGCTTTATTTCCAGGGTGTTTCTGCACACTTTAGCCATCCCCGCAGGGACAGAACTGCTGATGTGGTCAGACACAGGGAAGCTGAGCTGCACCAAGTATTTAGAGCAGGAACAGCCTCCACTTCACATAGGGCAGGGCGGCTCCACAGAATCCAGAGTAACCACATCCTGTGCACTTCGACTGTAGATACATCAATCAAGGCAACATTTTTTTCAAAAACCATCTGCACCTAGTCAAGCTGCAGAAATTGCATTTAGGTATGCATTCATTTCACTCACTTCCCCAGCTTTCATTCACATTCATTCAATTTATCCAACTCTGTTCACACTGTCAAAACCCCATACTCACAGCCCCCGAGGGGTGCTGGTTTTGCCAGGATCCATGTTGCATGTAACAAAAGGGATGGGCACCAACCATCACACCCTTTCAGTAAATCTTGTGTTATTTTCCACTGGCAGTGGAAAACTGCCTTGGAAGGGTCTTTTATGAAAGCTCGTGCGACCCAGCACTGACTGTAGCATCCTTGTGCTTCACAGTCTGGCTACTGCCTCCACGCACATCATGGAACTTTACTCATTTTCTATGTTTCCTCATTCTGTGGTCTGCTCCCAGTTAAACAAACAGGAAATAAATGGTATTTGTGACGTGCTGTATCTTCCTGCCACGTCCAGCATGTCAGGTGGTAGGATTTTCTGCTGACAAGTTGTCTATGCTACAGAATGCAGAGCTTCTGGTTTGAGAAAAACAATTCATTTCTCCAATTGTTTCATGCCTCAAGCTGTGGTTTTGGTTACTAACACAGGCCATTCTTTTAACCTTTGCTCTGCTGTGTCTTCTGGTGCTTGCACACAGCCACTTCCACTCATACTTTGTTCATACCAATCAATGTTTCAGTTTCAAATCTCTGAAAGCGATTTTGCTTACTAGAGAGTCAGCTGAATACCAGAGTCAGGGCAAACAAGGAAATACTACAGCTGCAAGTGGAGGACGCCAGAGAGAAAGATTTACAGGGTAGCAAGAGGTTACAGCAATCCAACCACAGTGGTTTTTAACTTGAAGCAAAGGGCTTGATACTTAAGGCTGGAATCACTATGAAAATAACAATAATTTGGGACTCCTTGGTACAGTGATGCCTTTTGCCTCACCCAGTTGTGTTGTTTGACATAAATTGGTTCTGTTTAAAGTTGCCAAGGGAGTCAATGATTTGGGCATTACCAACAAACAGGATAAATCCAGCAATGTTTCTTTGTTTGCTTTTACTCAGGCCTGATCCAAAACCCTTCCTGGTTGTATTTAAGTGGAGAATAGAACATGCTTGCATTTGTAGCTTCTTTCTGCTTGCAGTGCTTCACTTTACTTTCCTGCTCCATAATGTTAACACTGTTTCAACAAAGTATTCAGCAAAGCTCCTCAGACCAGTAGTTCAGATTTCTGAGTAGATTAATGCAGAAATGTATGTTTTCACTGGAACTGGCTGAAAAAACCAAAAGATAAATAAATATAAGCAAATTACTGTACAGTTTGCCTGAGTCTTTATTATTATCTACTGTTTAAAGTTGGCAATATATTGCTGACTCAATGTTTGAATCATTTTCTACCTTATCAGTCAGTCCTGAAACTACCCCGAGTATGGATCTCAGTTTTATTATCCTTGATGATCTGTTGACAACCTGAGAATGTAAATATCCACACCTAGAGCATAAACCAACCCAGAACTATCAGTTTACTTCTCTAAAGCTATGACATGGCAAACTCCTCCCTCTACCTCTCCTTTTCTATTGCTTTTTAAAAATAATTTCATTGGTTTGATTATCATAGCAAGGAGACAGATATGGGGAAATATGCCCAAAGAAAACATTCTTACATAGCCTCCAACAACAAAGAAAGAGCATACCACAGGCAGTACCATCTTGGCCTTATTCCTGGGGGTGGTTCTCTCTCTATGGCCTGAACAGTGACTGTGACTTTGTAGTCTCACATGCCTTTCAAATCAGGCATCAGCAACAGGCAACACAGGCCATTAACTTTATTTTCAAGGTTTATTTCCTGATCCAGGGGGAGCAGTTGATACTGTCCCTGAAACTTGCATTGCCAAAGGGTTTCAGTATAAAAGTTCATCTCAAATGGATTTAATCTTCATCCCTCTTTCGATTCACTATTTGCTGTGCTTCTTCCCCGTCCCACAGACCCTCCCCAGCCCTACTTCAGCACTAACAGGAACCTGGCACTGCTGCTTCTGTTGTGGCTTAACCCCAGCCAGCAGCCCAGCCCAGGCAGCCACTCACTCACTCCCCACCAGCGGGACTGGGGAGAGAATCAGAAGGGTAAAAGCTGGAAAACTCCTGAATTGAGATAAAGAAAGTGTAATAGGCATAAAGGAAGTGTAATAGGGAAAGCAAAAGCTGCACACGCAAGCAAAGCAAATCAAGGAATTAATTCCCTGCTTCCCAAGGGCAGGCAGGTGTTCAGCCATCTCCACAAGAGCAGGGCCCTATCACGCATCACTGTGTCTTGGGAAGACAAACGCTGTAACATCAAATGTCCCAGCCTTCCTCCTCCCCCCTCCCCTCTCTGCTCCCCCCCAATATACTGAGCATGATGCCTTATGTATGGAATATCCCCTTGGGTCACTTGGGGTCACCTCTCCTGACTGTGCCTCCTCCTGATAGCATAGGGTTAAAATGTTTTGAATTATAGTAGCTAAGAGTAGGCCCCGAGAGCAATATGGGTATTCTGTTCAGGCCAGCCTGAACCTGTGTACTTGCCTTGATGGTAGAAGGCAAGCCTGAACATGAGTATTCGCTTAGGGGGCAAAAGACTAAGATAGAAGAGTTAATTGTGTAGCTGCACCTAGGAAAGGGGGGCTGAAAGTTATGCTTGAGTAAAAACAATATACACAATAATGAATAGATGATCGTTTGGGGGTTTCGAGATTCATGCTTGGGTAAATGATTAATATATGATTATACAACGAGAAGGGTATATAATGTGAGCACCTGAAATTCATGTTGGGGATTGATTTGGGTTTGTACCCCTCTCCCCCGGCGCCTCAATAAAAGCACCTTGCATATAACCTGTCCATGGTTATGTGTTTCTACGCTAACATTCCCAGCTTCCCACACACCCCAGGCCCCCTCCCCAGCATGGCAGTACAAGGAGTAGAAAAGGCCTTGGCTCTGTGCAAGCACTGCTCAGCAATAATGAAAACATCTCTATTATCATCCCTGTGTTCAGGACAAATCCAAAACACAGCCTCATAGCAGCCACTTGAAGAAAATGAACCCTACTCCAGCCAAAACAAGCACAGTTTCACAGCCCTGCCAGGACACTGCTGCAAATAGCACTGATCAGCAGCTCACTGCCACTCGGCAAGAAAGAAAAGTAATGGCATTGCCACATAGAGTTACTTGTGTATGCTATGTGTTTTATCCTGCATTATATGTTTAATGCTCTGTACTAGATTCGTGCTAGTGTAGAGAGAGCAAAAGTTAGCAAGGTGAGGAAATGTGGCTGCTTCATCCCTGGAAGTGTTCCAGGCCAGGTGGGATGGGGCATGGAGCAACCTGGTGTAGTGGAAGGAGATTCTGCCCAATGTAGGGGGCGGAACGAGATGATCTTTAAGTCCTTTCCAATCCAAACCACTCTGCGATTCTGTAATAATAACAAGGAAACCTCACAGTCCTTTCAATCACTTCTTGCATTATTAATTTCCTGTGTGATAGTCAGCCAAGAAGGCCTCGGGGCTGGGCGGATCCCTGCCCCCAGCGCGGCCCAAGCCGCTGGCCCCGCCCGTGCCTTCGGTTTCGATTCCCGTCCAGCGCGGCCGAGAGGCGGCGACGAGTCCCCGCCCTACTCCTGCTCCTGTTCCCGCTCGCGCCCCGCTACTTCCACACTCCCGCTCGCGGTCGGGTCCCAGGCGGACGGGCACGATGAGCGACCCGGCCGTGTTCAGTTTCCTCACCCAGACGCTGTGCTCCCATGGCGGGCGGCTGGGGCTGCGGGAGCTGCAGGAGTACGTCGGGCTCTCGGCGCCGCAGCTGCACGACACTCTGTCGGCGGCGGGCCCCCGGCGGTTCCTGGTGGTGGAGGGCGGCACGGAGGTCCTGGCCGTGACGGACGTGCGGGTCTGTGTCCGCAAGGCGTGCGACGGCTGCGAGCGGCTGCACCTCTGCAAGCTGCACCTCATGGGCAGGTGCCACCTGCGGCCCAGGTGAGCGCGGGGGCGCGGGCAGCCTGCGGGGACGGCAGGGGGCGCCCCCCAACCCCCTCACCCCCAAGCCCCCTCATGCCCCCCAATACCCTCACCTCCACACGCAGCCCTCACAACCCCTCCAGACCTCTCGCAACCCCCAAACGCCGTCACATCCCTTCCAAACCCCTCACATCCCCCCCAACCCCCTCACAGCCCCCCAAACTCCCTCACACCCTCCGACCCCCCCCTCACACCCCTTCATCTCCCTCACAAACCCCCCACCCCTACACACCCTTACCCCTTCAAACCCCCCACCTCCACTCCTCACACCCCCCAAACCCCCGTGCAACCCCCCTCATGCCCACCAAACCCCTCACCCCCCCCGCCCAAACTCCCGCACAACTCCCCTCATGCCCCCGAAATCCCTCACAGCCCCCCAGTCCTCTCACTTCCCTCACAACCCTCCCAAAACTCCTCACAACCCCCCTCATATCCCCAGCCCCGCCGGAGGTGCCGCTCCTGTCCCGGGAGGAGCGGTCAGTAATCCCCTCGGATACAGCCGCCGGGGATCCTTGCTCCGGAAGGACTCGTGTTCTGCTCTCGCTGTGTCGGTCGAAGCCGACGATTTGTTTTGGTTTGGTTTCTTTCTTTTTTTGTTTGTTTGTTTAAATCTACTCAGCTCCACACCCGTCCCTCAACCCCCTGGCACCTGAGTGGAATAGTTTCTCAGAAGGAAAAAGCAAAGTGCTGACATGCCCTCTGGTTTCGCTTCAGAGAGTTACAAGAATTGAGTTTTGCTATATGTCACTGCTTGGTTTGTGGCCCTTTCTTTGAGAGGCACTGTTTGATCGCCCAGGTAGATCATATTCTGGAATATGGAGGACTCGTGGGCTGGACAGGCCTGGCAGCCTCTCTAGCCACAGGTGGCCAAAGGTGGTACGTAGTTTAAAAAACTTAGAGGAAACCAAAAGCAAATGCAGAAGAGCAACCCAGCTTTCCCACGACAATCTCTGATGGAAGAACTTTGTAGTTTAAGCCGCCGAGCCCCAGGTCTGGTGCTGATGCATGAGATAAATGAATTCGCGAGCTGAATCTTCAGCAGCATAATATTGAACATTTATTAGTAGAACAACGGCATATCACAGCGGTGGGGCGCTTAGCAAGATTGCCAGAGGCGCGGTCCATTCATTTTACCGTGAACTTAAGTACTTCTTTAAACTGTTACATATTCATTAAGCCCAGAAAGTAATTTACGCTTCACTCAACTCTCCCCCCTCTCCGGTCTCTGCCCCCTTCCGCCAGCACGACGCTGCTTCGGTCCTCTGGATAGCTTCAGAATTGAAGATAGGCACCCTCCTCTGGTGCCTCCTCAGTCTCCAGCCTAATTTGTAGCTGACAGTTTCCTTGGGAGGTGTGAGTTTTGATGAGATAACAGACTTCCTGGGATGCATGCGGTTTATCTTCTTTGTTTCTTTAAGATGTCCTGGTTCCTGGCTCTGTAGTTTGTCAACTTAAAAGACATTTATTACCATGTATTTATTACTATGTTTCCCCACATATTACAATTATTTCAAAGTTACAATTCACTCTAATCTTTTTTCTACTTAACTAGATTTTACCTTAACACTATTTCTACATAGTACATTATCACTTGTAAATGTTAAAATCATATATGCGAAAGACAATATTTATCATTCACTCATTTGTCACATGCAGCATTAGGAACATGCATGATCCCACTGGATCCTTCATCTTCTGCCCCAACAAAATGGATTACTGTGCAGTTAGTTCTGGATAGCATGGAGGGGAAAAGCCATGTCTCTCTCTCGTCATTAGGATGATAAGATTTTCTTCTTTTTTGTTACATTACGGACAATACAATAAGCTCCTAGGGGGTTCACTGTTGGAAATGCCTTCACGTGTGTGTAGGCACTCATGAGGGATGACTTTGTGTGAATGAAAGTTTGCAATGAGGCAATTCTCTTCACAACAATAAACCATTTTGTCCTCTCAGTAACACTAAGTATTTAAAATCACTTTGGTATGTGTTAAAAATTAATAAAGCAAAGATTATACCTTTCATGGGAGGGAGCTTGATTAAAATGAGGGGGCAGAAATTCTGCTCGGTGGACCACAGAGATCAAGACAGAGACTATTTTTTAACTGATAAGGTAAAATCTAGCCTTGCTTCCAGGTCTTGCATCCTTTTTGTTTTAGAATCCCAGGAAAGAAGAATGTCTGGGCAAGTTACTTGGGTCTTCTGTTTAGTGGAGTCATTATTTTAGTCCAGTTAATCCTCTTTTAAATAATGTCTGGCAAGTGGCTTTTCTCTGTTTTTTTACTTTTTGCCTAAATGTGTTCTTAAACTCAACTGTGTAGTTATCATTGTATTTGTAGAGTGTTTCAACCTTTGCCTTGGAAATACAGACTCAGGTGATGTAGATCACTGTGTGACTGTTGGTGGACTCTGAAGTTGACTGGAGGAACACTGGTGATGGCTCCCACCTCAGATCCTCTGTAGCTAACCAACCTTCATAGCCATTAATTGAATGCATACGGTATCTAATACCCTTGGAAGGTTGTTTCTCAGGACCAAAGAAGGCACACTTCTGCCCTTCCTGTTTATTTGCTTACAAAGAATGTGTCCAACAGGTAGCAGGGGTCAGGGGAGAAATACCTACACAAGGGTCTGTACGGAAGGATTGGATCAGACATACCTGGAGGTAAAGCTGTCACGAGGAGAGCTTCAGGAGTTAACTAGAGGCTGAAAGAGTAAAGGGATAGACTTGAATCAGGTAAATTAACAGGTACTTGTACTGGTTATGTCTAATTATAAGGCTGTATCAGACCATGTGTTGGAAGAGCAGGACATGAGGAAGCTGTATTTTACTGCATTGAATTACTGCACAGGTGGACTATGTGTCTCCTCTCTATTACTGATTTGCAGTACCTTTTCAAATAGATATAAAAAATCTGCAATCTCCCTCTCTAATTCATGCTCATCAGACTTTTGTCTTGGCTTTTTAAGTGGCAGTACTGTCTTCATTGTTGTGGTTTAAATGCTTCCTTAATCAAAACTCGTAAGTTAAACTTTCTTACCTGTTTTTTGATTTTTTTTTTAATAAAAATTTACAGCCACTGAAGATAACAAAATATGTTGTTTTCAGCTTCGCTGTCGCTTTTGTTTTGTGCAGACTCTTGCATGTTTCCTTATTTGCCATCCCTAGGACAATGACCTTTTATGTTCACAAAATCAAGGGTGTTGCAACTTCGGGCATTGTTGGTGTACTCCTTTAAAATGAACTTTCCTTCGAGCTGTTTAGGTCATGTGACTTGGCTTGAATCTTCCTGAAGGCAAAGAATGTGTGGGGTCTGGCTGCATTGAAGTTTAAAATGAGGAGGATAGGGTCACTGCATTTCTCAGAGGAGTTCTGCTGTTTGGTCCATTCTCTAGCTAATTACAGACACCATCTAAATGTTCACAGAGATTCTCGCCAAGCCACCTTTTTCTCATGGCTTTTCCCAAGCTGCACATTATCTGATGCTCTTCCTTAAATCAGCTTGACTAAAGGAGTAAACATTGATATTTCTGTGTATTTTCTTGCAGCTCTTGTAAGTACTCGCATGACATCATGAATGCTGAGAACAAAAAAGTTCTGAAAAACCATGATTTGTCTGGCCTCTGTGAGAATGAGCTGCAAGTCCTGCTTCTCCAAAATGATGCATTCTTCCTCCCTGATGTAAGTTGTACTGATGTCTTAAGAGAAAGTTTTTGTTCCTGAGGAATGGGAGAGGGCAAGAGAGAATATGGAGTTCTGATCTTAATGTCAAGCTGTTAAGATATGAAACAGGATTAGTGAGAATGAAGGAGGAATGGGAATGGCAATGTCAAACAGCATAAAGCCAGTTCTATGAAAGGGGTGTGTACTAAAAAAATAATAAGAGAACCACCCCCAGAGCAGTAAAACTGTTTAATAAGTACCCAAAGACATGCATCTGGAGAAGGCCCTGTCATCTGTGATGTCTGAAGGCCTACCCTCTGATAGCAGGAGGTGGGCAGCAAGGGTACAGCCTGTCTTGTGTCCCATTTCTTTTATCTCAACAGGATGGCCGTAAAGCTGCTCAAAACAAGTAAACAAAAATGTCAGCAACTTCACCAGAGGTTTACAAAGGGTGAGATAAGCAGGAGAGAGTTGAAAGATCACAATAATTGTACATGCTTACAGGGTAAAAGGTATGACCAAAACCCACTCCTCTATGTTGCTTCTTCTCTATGAGATGATGAAGACGAGGAACTGAGGGCACCTTTCCTTTCCCAGTATAGGCCTGCACATTTTGGTGCTTCAGGATATAAGAGATGAGAAGAATCTGTGAGAAAATGACCAAATGACTGCAGTCAGTTGTGTGTCAAATCTGGCTCTTCCAAAGTGCCCTGGGTTTTTGTACACTGACGTTCTGCAAAGTAACCTTTGTCCAGTTTGTATGCCACTCATTGGTTTTGTTAAATTTGGTTGAACATTCCATTCTGGTTCAGCCTGTGTGTATAAGAGAATACTGTCTTCAAGGTATGGCTGTTTCAAAGTCATTAATACTCTGTTCTGGCTACAGCTGCTCCTGGTTAAGAAATTACCAAAGTACTGCCCTTGTCTTTTGCAGCTTATAATCTCCACAGATTGTTAACACAACAGTTCTATTGTTTCTTTGTTCCCTGCTGTGAAAGTGCTGGACTTTGACAAAATAGGGTTGATATTTTTTTTGTGTAGCATTTTAAAGTATGTTTTACTGGCAGACTGAAGGAGCATGGTGGTGATAAGCAAGGAGAATTACTAATCGTTCCGAATAATGAGCAGATAGTAGCAGCCATCCTTGGTCGGTATTACCCTTAAGTGCTTACTAGAAATCTGTTCAGCCCTCATTCCTGGCAGGCATCATTAATTACCTGGAATTGAGCACTTTACTCCTATCATGCAGAAAAATAGCAAAACCAAGAGGAAACTGTGATCAATGTAGGCCGTTCATAAACCTGAGAGCTGGGAGGTAGGATGTAAAAGCCAACTTGGCTGTTTCCTGCTTAGAAATGCTGGCTGGTTGTGTGGGTGAAGACATGGCATGTAGGAAGCTCTCAAGCAAGAGGACACTTTGGTATTCTGTGACCTGAACTGGGGTTCAGGGTAAGAAAAACATGACAGTACCACATCGGAGGATTTCACACTTTCCCTCACCTTCTCTCTGGCTCTCCTGTTTTGTTTGTTTGTTTTGTGTGTATGGAGGGGGGATGGTTGTGTTTGTTTGTTTTGTTTATTTTTTGGTTTTGTTTCTTGGCAAATGCAAGGGGACAGTGTGCTTTCTTGATGTAGCTCAGTAGTGGATTCTCTATTGTCATGGTTTAAGCCCAGGAAAATATCATGCAGCCACTTGCTCTCTCCCACCCTGGTGGGATGGGGAGGAGAATTGGAAAAGAGGTAGACCTTGTGGGTTGAGATAAGGATACTAAAATAATTGAAATAGAATAAAATACACTAATAATAATCGTAATGAGAAGGAGAGAGAGATATTAATAAGACCCAAGATAAACAAGTAATTCCCAGTACAGTTGCTCCCCACCTGTTGACTGATGCTGAGCTCATCACCCCTGAGCAGTGGTTGGTGGCTCCTGGGAGGAGGGGATTGGAGGGGGCCTGTGAGAGTCCCAGTGTGATGTTGGGGCTCTGTGCCAGACAGCTGTGTCCCCTCCTCAAAGAAGCTTTCTTGTTACTGGCTGCTCAGGGAGCAAAACTGTTACTGTGGTGCTTAGTGGTCAAAATGAAGGAGTTTTTGGTCTGTAACTTGTTCCCTGGTCTGATTCTTTGTGTATCTATTTTTTTGGTGCATAGCGGAATAAAGAAGTGCATTGCTTTTCCCATATGTACTCTAATCTCAAAGCACTCGTCTTACCATTTTATAAGCTCAAATCTTCAATGCAGAATAAGCTTTACCAATAGGAAGAGCAAATTCAGTTTCAGCTCCATGAAATAATAACTCATTTGACACAGTGTACATGTTTTTATGGAGATACTTGTTCTTTGTTGTTTATTATGTTGTAGGAGTTTTAAAAATGAAATAACTGTAAACCAGTCTGGTTTTATGCGACTGTCTTGCATCCATTTTTGGCACTCCTAAGGTTGTTGGCTTGGCTTTTCTTGGAAACAAAACATGCACAACTTCAAAACTGAAAATGCATGAGTCAGCTTAAATACCTGCTCTTCTATGCAAGAAATCTGTCTAGATTAAAGAAGTTGCAGTAAACACATGCCTTTTAATCACCATTTTTCTGCTGTTAAAGCTGCATGCCTATAGGACAAAGAAAAATTCTAATGTGCTTTTCCATTTCCTATTGTATCTTCCCCACTTTTAGACCTGCCACTTTTACAACAAAAAAGGTGGTCACTGTATGCTGCAAAACAACTGCAACAAGCTTCATGTTTGTCGACACTTTCTCAACGGGACGTGTAAATTTCCTCGATGCATAATGTCCCATAACCTCTTGGATGACCATGCGTTGAGAGTGTTGGAAACTGTAGGCATTGATAGGAAGATAGCTTCGAACTTCCAGGCTATATATGATAACAAACATATGGAGTTCAACAGGGAAAAGAAGAACGGGTATGGTAAGTTGCAAGAAACAGTGGTCTTAAACAGGATTTTGATAGAGGTAGAAACTGTTCTTGCCTTACCTCCCAGCTAAATTCCATCATCCTTTCGATGCTTTCAGTACACAACTACAGACCAAGAAATGATTTTGGGAAAAAACCAGCAGTTACAAGGATTAAAGAACTGAAGACAACTTTGCAAACAGTGGAATCCATGCCACCTTCACAAGGTAAATATTGAGATAATAGTACCAACTCTTCCCTTGTGGAATCGGCTTTTGTATTTCTCCTCTTGGAATATGTACATATTTTTTTCCTCTCTGCTATTATGTGCTTGCAAGAATGGAGTAAGTCATGGCACAATCGCGGGGAAGGGAGAACTGCACATTTACTGCCTAAAATACTGTGTGCAGAACAGCAACTGAGTGCCTGGCAATAACTGTGACTAGCTAGGGTTTGTAACTGTTACTGCACCTCTGTTGTATCAGCAGTGGAGTGCCGGTGGAAAATTACATTAAAAAGTGTGATGGACATAATTCTCCACAGAGATTGGGATATTGCCAGCTAGCTGAGCTTCTGGCCCAGCAGTGCTGTTCATTCAGTCTTCTCATGCAGGTCCCAGAAGCACCATATCTGTTCAGAGTCAAGACCAGTTGCCCACACCAGCGGGAGATAAAGATAAAGGTATGGGTTGTTTCCAACCCTCCAGTCTTGAGACTGGTGGTTTTCACTGGGATTTGATTTCACGCAGCCTGACAACTCCCAGTGGTAGTGGAGTGCAGCTTACGTGCTTGCCTTTCTGTGTGCTGAAATCCGTGGTACCAGATGGCCAGTGGAGCAGTGTTGGAATTTCTGCCCAAGCATTGTGCAGCACTCTGTGCTGTCCTGGACACCTAGGAAGGTGACAGAGCTGTATCTGTGCATGCAGTATCTTTCCTTGCCTTCTGTCCCTGGGCAATTAATAAAGCTTTGTCAGTAGAGCTGTTGTCTTGATAGACCTTCCAGCGAGTGAATAGCAACTTGTAAATCTCTTGTTCTTCTGGGCAGAAGGGCCTTGGCTTTAAAACTTGTCAGAGTCCAGTACTCTCTGAACAGGTTCTTTTAGATATTCCACACATGGATTGTGTAATGTTTCATATCAAATTACGTGTGTGATGGACATAATTCTCCACAGAGATTGGGATATTGCCAGCTAGCTGAGCTTCTGGCCCAGCAGTGCTGTTCATTCAGTCTTCTCATGCAGGTCCCAGAAGCACCGTATCTGTTCAGAGTCAAGACCAGTTGCCCACACCAGCGGGAGATAAAGATAAAGGTATGGGTTGTTTCCAACCCTCCAGTCTTGAGACTGGTGGTTTTCACTGGGATTTGATTTCACGCAGCCTGACAACTCCCAGTGGTAGTGGAGTGCAGCTTACGTGCTTGCCTTTCTGTGTGCTGAAATCCGTGGTACCAGATGGCCAGTGGAGCAGTGTTGGAATTTCTGCCCGAGCATTGTGCAGCACTCTGTGCTGTCCTGGACACCTAGGAAGGTGACAGAACTGTATCTGTGCATGCAGTATCTTTCCTTGCCTTCTGTCCCTAGGCAATTAATAAAGCTTTGTCAGTAGAGCTGTTGTCTTGATAGACCTTCCAGTGAGTGAATAGCAACTTGTAAATCTCTTGTTCTTCTGGGCAGAAGGGCCTTGGCTTTAAAACTTGTCAGAATTCAGCACTCTCTGAGCAGGTTCTTTTAGATATTCCGCACATGGATTGTGTAATGTTTCATATCAAATTACATGTGTGATGGACATAATTCTCCACAGAGATTGGGATATTGCCAGCTAGCTGAGCTTCTGGCCCAGCAGTGCTGTTCATTCAGTCTTCTCATGCAGGTCCCAGAAGCACCGTATCTGTTCAGAGTCAAGACCAGTTGCCCACACGAGCGGGAGATGAAGGTATGGATTGTTTCCAACCCTCCAGTCTTGAGATGCACTTATCTAAAGATGTTACGCAGGTGTTGTGGACTAACCTCAGTGAGCACCACACAGCCGCTTGCTCACTTCCCCGTGATCCCCAGGGGGAAGAGAAAAGAAAGAATAAAGGCAAAAAAACTTGAGTGTAAAGATGGGGGTTGGAAAAAGAAAAACCCCAAATAATAAGTGGAAGAGGGAAACCAAGCAAAAGAAATGATACAAAGGCAGTCACTCACTGCCTCCCATACACAGGTTGATGCCTAGCCAGTTTCCTAGCAAATGGTAGCTAACCCTCCTAAAACTCCCTCCTCTCCCTTTTATTACCAAACTTTATGTTATATGGTATGGAATGTTTGGTGAGTTTGGGTCCTTTGTCCACCTGTGTCCCCTCCCAAGCTATTGTGCACCCCCGATTCTATTTACTCTGAGGACAGGGTGAAAAACTGAGGCCTTGATGTATATCACTGTTCAGCAAAAGCTGGGGCATGAGTGTGTTGACAGCATTGTTTTGGTCAAAAATCTAAAACACAGCATCATATGGGTTGCAATGAAGAAAATTACATCTTATTCTGGCCATGTCCAGTAGAGTGACTTCGGATGTAGCAAAGTGATGCAAAAGCCACTGGAAACAAAATATAAATGTTGACTTACAAAACATAGCAATTACAGTGCACAGTTCAATCACAATAATAATGGGATTCCCACTGCAGATCTGTATAATACATTCACAATATATACTCACTGGGTGTCCCCAGTCCCTGGGGAAGTTGAAGCCATCTCAAGCCTGTTGCTGTTTTCAAAATTCTTTGGTTGGTTGTTTAGGTTTAATACCTCTGCGTGTTCGCTCCCCCCGTGCTGGTTTGGCTGACTTGGAGAGAAACATTTCTCCCCTCAGTCAGTCTGCTCAGCTGACATTGCCATTTATGCACCCTCTGGTCCCCTTGGTGTGGAGACAAAGTCAGCTTCTTCGCAAGAACCATGGTCAGTCACACCCTGTGTTGTTCTGAGCTTCCTGACACTGCCCTTGCCCTTCCTCAATGAGACTTCTTCCAGTGTCAGGGTTTATTGTTCAGTCACAAAGCCCTGACTTCTGTGTTGGGCTGTAGGGGAGATAATCAGATCCTGAAAGTGCTTGACTTTGTACTGCAGTCAAATCCTTGTTATTTCTGGGATGAAGTACCAAATGCAGTATCTTTCTCTTAGAGCAGGTATGGACTTCTGTGTTCTTTGCTGTAGGTAAAAAGGACAATTCCCCTGATAAAGCTTCAAAGGACAACAAGGAAGATAACTGTGATGAGATCTGTTTGTTCTATGTCTGGAAGTACTGCAAAAACAAGGGTAAGCTTTATGAAAAGTGATGTCGTTGGAGAAGAGTTGTCTGCAGAGGCACTCCTGCTCAATGGCTTGGGCTAGTGGTGGCACATGGAGTGTTGGTGGCAATTGTGCCTCCTCAGTAGTTTCTTTTCTTTCCAAGTCACTAATAAGCACTGTCAGAATTACAAACATAGTCAGAAAAAAGCCAAATGGTATAGTTAAACCCTTTGTCCTCTGGATAATCCTGCCTATTTTAGCCCTTTTGATGGGGGCAGGCTTTGGGTACATTCCTGTGGCAAAGCTTTCAAGTGTGAAGTGTTACCTTTCTGTAGCTAGAATATCAGGTTATGAGCTGACTTTATGCTGTCATCATTGACAGCTGGTAGATATATGCCACCCTTTATTCCTGCTGTATTCTCTGTACATCAGATAACAGCCATATTCTCCCTCATTAAGTCCTTTAAAAAGTGATGTGAGGTGTTAAAACATCTTAAAAAAACACAGTAGTTGTACCAGCTAAGCTAAAGATAAATCTAGTCTGTTGTCCTTTTGGTAGAGGCCAGAACAGAGGTCTGAGGGAAGAATATAAGTAATTGTATTTGGGGGCTGCCCCTGAACAGTCATTTAACCCCCAGGTTTGGTTCTTCCTTTATTATGAGGAGGCACCATGACATTTTCTTTCCCTGAGCTTGTCCTTTCAGTTTCTGAAGGACTGCTACTTCTCTGACCATGTGGTCTTGATAAAAGACCCTGTATAATGTGAATGATGTACAGGGTGAAACTGTGGAGGTCAGGCTCAAAGCAGCCGTACTGTGACCACCTGATAACTAAACTCAAGTAACTGTTGTAGTGTGCTTAATTTGCCACATTTGGCTTAAAAGTTGTAAGGCGTTTGGTCCATACTTGGACATGGAGTGTCAGAAGAAAACCTTTCAGGCCTTGGCAACCACCCCATGTTTTCTAAGGGACTAAGGAAAAGAGAACCAAATATATCAGAGTGTTTATGTGATGTGTAGACTAGACTTTTCACAGCTGAGACACATGGTTGTGTGACACATAACGTGCACTTCCTATCTGTGGCACTGTTCTCCCAGCTTCCATTGCTGTGTCTCAGCAAAGGGAAGGTTCTGGTGTCTTTCAAATATGTTTGGCGGTGTGTATATACATATATATGTTGCTTTTCTTGGTAAGACTGCAGAAACACACTTGCCTTCTGTTTTCAGCACTCTGTCTTCATTGGTTCTACCAAAGCCCGGGAGAGAAAGCCTCAAGGTGTAAAAGATGCTGGTTCTATTTTGGTTTTTTCTTGTCTTGCTCTTGGTGTTAATGATTGCAGAGTTCTTGACTATGTCTGATACTGTTACAGATAAATGCAAATCTGTTCATTACCATTTGCCATATAAATGGGAGATACAGGATGGGTTATCCTGGCGTGAACTTTCCATGATGGAGGAAATTGAAAAGGCCTATTGTGATCCAAAGAACAGCAGGTATAGTAATGCTGGACTCCTTGCTTGGAGTTTTGTGATTGAGCCCGTGTAGGAAAACTTGTGTTTTCTTCCTAAAGATGTCTGACTTCTCAGCTTCTGGTTACTGAGCCTCTCAGAAGCTGGGAGGATGTAAAAATGAGAATTTTTCTGTTTGAAAAAGCAAAGTAAGAGTGATTGCATGAAAATCCCACCCCAGTTTTTTCTTCTAAAAATAACAAAACTATATTTTTCATTTAAAACTCTGTACAAGGTAAAAAGCCAGTGGAATACAGTGTTTAAAATACTAGTATTTCAGATCATTAATCAGTTTATTTACAGTAATGAAGTTGGGCCTTTTGACAACATTTCAGAGCTGGTCCTTCTCTATGGCTGTTTCTTTTCTACTACAGCTAGTATCCGTAATAACAATAATAGTCATCTATTATGTGCCTAGAGACATTTTATGAAATGCCCTTTGTATAAGCAGCCCATCTATTTTTTTTCTTTCTATTTTAAGAGTGTGTTTTCCTTTTAACTCCCTTCTGAAAAGTACCACTCAAAGCCACCTGGATTCATAGGGGACCCCAAGTTCAGCTTCACAAAATGGTATTCTCGTTTTGGCCCATGCCTCTTAAGGCACCAGATGATTTTGATTTGCAGTTTTCTGGAGATCACAAGCAATATTCCCAAGAGGAGGCTTCTATCACAGTCTTCCTGCCTGGGAGTTAACTTTTCAAGCCTCGCAGCAGTAAGAGCCCAGGTGGCTCCAGTGATGAATGCAGTTTTCAGAACTCACAGCTGTGATTGCTGTGATTGCATCCTTTGTAACCACAGAAAAAGAATGAAGTTTGTAAGCTGCAGGTGTTTGCTGGCAAATTCAGTCACACACTTTCCACGTTCTGCTTTTGTACTGAGAAAGACTGTAAGCATGCTTAGTTATCACAGAAGTTCCTTTTGCCACACTGTACTTGGAACCTGACACTGTAAAGCTGGCAGTGCCACGTGTGATTGAGATGGCATTTGTTGTCTCACAGGCCAGAGTTCACCTCTGAAGCTTGGAAATGGTTTTCAGAGCTGTCATGTGCTGTGGGAAATAAATACTCTTATTTCAGATCTAATTAAGTTTGGTCACGTTATATTAAAGAAAATGGCACCAGCTTAAACTGGGGATTAGAGGATAAAATATCCACTGTTAACTATAATAAACCTGAATTTATCCTTACAGCATGGCAAGTAGGAACATTAATTTTCAGACAATGACCTGCTCTTCTTCTTCGGTTCGACGCCTCTCTACACCATCATCAGTCACAAAACCCACATTCCTACTGACCACACAGTGGATTTGGTACTGGAAGAATAACCAAGACGAGTGGATTGAATATGGAGAAGAGGTGAGTTCACATCCTGTGCTTTGAGTCACTGCTGCAGGAATATGTGAAGCCTCTCTGCATCATTCGCCTTTTCTCAGCAGGATTAAGTGAATCCTTGTGCTTGAATTTTACAGTGTTGGGTAAGGCAGTGAAACTACAGCTGTTCATAACAGACATGATAAAATGCTGACAGGCTGGAGGGAAGAGAGCTCCCTTTTGGAGTTGTCCATGGCTCCTACAGAGATTTGACATATATACACTGTCCTTACAATATACGGGAAGTAGTTGCCTCTTTTCTAAGCATTGCGCTGCTTCCTTGGACATGCAAGGGTTGCTCTGCTCTCTCAGATCAAATGCAGCCTTTTTCCTTGTATGTCCAAGTCCTCTGATGAGAAAGTAATCTATCTGAAAAATGCAGGAAAAGAAATAAATACAGAATCTCACCTTCTCCCAAGGCAGATTAGTGTACTCCATATGGTTTACAGTATAGCAGCACAAATGGTAGAACACAAAGGTGATCCAGGGACTTGGAAAAGTACACAGGGAAAGATGTTGGATAGAGCGCAGTTTAAAAGACTCAGAGTAACCTCAAAGAGTACTCAGCCTCAAAGAGTCACCCTGAGAGGTGTCCCAGGTCCAGGAGAGAGCACAGCTGTGCAGCTGCTCCTTAGCAGGGAGAGCTTGCAAAGAGCTCCCTCAGGCTTTCCTATCTGTGGAAGGAAGTGGTTGGGTCATAGTTAAATCACAAACAAAGTAAAAGGTAAGAGTGAGACTCCTTACACCTGTGTGCTGGTTTGGCCAAATTTGGAGGAAAATATCCTCTGATAGAAGGCAGGTTACAACCACCCCTCCCCCATCAGGTTCAGGAAAAAAATTTTCCTCGAAGGAAAGTGAAAGATAAAAAAACTATTTATTTAACAACACGCAGGAAAAGGATAATAATGCTTAATAATGAAATCTCTTGCTATGGAGAGAAACCTGGGAAGATTTCAGAGTCCTTCTGTAGGTGTGGTCTCTCTCCTCCTCGGAGCTGGGTCAGCGTGGGCCCACCTCCGGGCCTCGGGGGAAAATTCTCCCGATGTGTTCTCATGTTGAAACAGTCCAGAAGAGAAGAAGGGGGAAACCAAAGTCCCAGGAAAACAAAGTTCAACTCTCTGTCTCTCTCTCCAGAGAAAAGCAGCTGAAAAACCTGGCTGAAAAGCACCAAGGGTGTTTCCTCTCCCCTGCTGCCAGAGCAGAAGCAGAGGAGTGTGTATCTGTGTCCTTGAACAATTGCTTTGAAAAGTTCGCTGGGTTTTTTTTCCTCTCTCCCCTCTCAGGCTCATTTTAAAGGCACAGAAAAAGCACAAAGTTAATTTCTGGGCAATAGAGCAGCAATCAGGGATACACATCATAAAGTCACCCCAAGACAACCTGCAGCTTTCTTTTTTCCTTGGCAAACTAGTCTTGGAAGAACCACCTGGTATTCATGCATTAATCATATCATCAGTGTTTGTTTCCAAGTTCATATGCATCAATGCTTACCATGTCACCCTGTTCCTCTGCGGGTTTTCATAGAGCAGGTTGGAACTAGAAAGGTTCTTGGCCTAGGTTTTTTTTTCCTTTTCTTGCTTTGGAGCCTGAACCAAACTAACGCTGGTTTGGTAAGGAGTCAAGTGTACCCATCACACCTGGTGGCAGCTCAGCCCCGCCCCCTTCCCTGCCTTGGAACTGGACAGGGAATTGGAAGGCTAAAAGTGAGAAAACTCGTGGGATGTGATAAAGACTAAAAGATGAAGCAAAAGTGTGTGCACAAGCAAAGCAAAACCAGGAATTCATTCCACACTTCCCTTGGACAAGCAGGTGCTCAGCCATCCCGGGAAAGCTGAGCTCCATCACAGGTCACAGTGACTTGGGAAGACAAACACCATCACTCCAAATGTCTCCCTTTTCCTTCTCCTCCCCCCAGCTTTGTATACTGGAATGACACCATACGGTCTGAGATGTCCCTGTGCCCAGTTGTGGTCAGCTGTCCTGGATGTGTATCCTCCCAACTCCTTGTGCCCCCCAGTCCCTTGCTGGTGGGGTGGGTGAGGAGCAAAAAAAGGCCTTAGCTCTGTGCATGCCCTGCTCAGCACTAAAACATCCCTGTGTTATCAGCACTGTTCAGCACAAATCCAAAACACAGCCACTACCAGCTACTGGGAAGAAATTTAACTCTACCCCAGCCAAAACCAGCACAACTTGTTACAGGAATTTAAATGGAATATATGTGTCCATCATTACTAATTATGTATTTGTGTGTATGTTACAAATGTTCAGTACTCGGCCTCAGGCCACCATGGTTCTGGGTAGATTCCTCGTCATCCTACTCTTTGCCTCTTCTTTCCCTCTACTCCAGCTAGTTATCCAGGGTTTAGTCCTGATTGTGATACTTCTCTTCTCATTCTTTCTTTTTCTCTCTTCTCCCCACAAAGGAAGAAGGGAGCAGTGTGACCTCACCATCTTCTGCTGTAATTGAGGATTTATATCAAGCAGATCCAGATGCTGTTGTACCTTTCCAGGCTGGCCAACATCAGTACGAACTCAATTTTAAAGGTAGTAATTTTAAACGTTCTCATCTACAACTATACAGTGCTTTACAGAGTCTTGCAAAGTCTCCCAGCTTTTAGAAGCTATTACTTCCTTTCCTGACACCACCAGTTTCACTTACTGGAAGTGAAGTAGTGATGGCCTAGAGGAAATTCCTTACAGAAGTAACCTTCCCTCCTTATTTCTTGACACTCTCTAGACTCATACCTGACCAGAAATAGAAAGATTCATGGACTTCACATAAAGTCATAGTACATCTTAAGTAAGTTAACTCTGTGAATGGTAAAAAATACATTAAAAGGGTTAAGCATCTTTGTGCTGCTGTAGCAATGTTTAAAGAGCATGAGTGGCTTGAGGGAGCAAGCAAGATAGGCACAGGTTCAATCACAGAGTTAGGGGAAAGACAGGAAACTTATATAGCCTTTGTGCAGCTATTCCTCAGCAGGTAGAATTGACAGTGAATATGCATTTCATTAAAGAATGACTGTCCTTAATTAATGACCTCATCTTGTAGACTTATTCATGACTTTGTTTTCCTGCTCTTTTTTCTCCTCAAGAAATGATCCAGACAAACACTGCTTTTAAAACTCAAAGACAGGTTTGCAGGCGCCCAAAATTTGTGTCTTCTGAAGATGTGCAGAAGATAAAGACAAGGTAAGTGCTCTTTAGGTTGTTTTTTTGCATTTTAGAAGTAATTACAAGGCAAAATGGCTGCCAGTGCTGGCAGTAGTGGTACAAAGAGCACAGGTGCTGCTGGAGAAAGCATATCCATTGGACTGAGCAACAGAAACTGTATCACAAACTGCAGTCTTGATGCATCACCTGCTGCCTGGGGTACACATTACTCTAGGTACTACAGCCACTAAGTTGTTACTTAAAAAAGCAAGTGCAAGAGGCCTGTGGTGGTTGAGTGACAGCATAGAGAGAGCCCAGCTTACAGACTGAGGCTCTTTCCCAGTTTCTTTGTGGTTTATTTTGTTAATTTTTAAATACAGGAATTGGCTAAAGTGGATGCTCCAAATCTGAATGTTTGGAGCAGTACTAGAATTACTAACACTTCATTTTCTGTCTGTTTGCAAGCATTCCAAATCAAACGCGTCCTAGCCACTGGGATGCATCTGCACTGCCTGACGTGGGATACAAGGTACCTTTTTCTTCCCCCCTTCTTGTAATTCTAATGGAAAGGCACAGTTCAAAGCTTAATTGAATCAATTGTAGCTGCGTAGATGCTTAAAAGGGACAGGAGTCATTTCTTGGGTGGGTGTGCTAAAGATCTAGGTGATCTCCCAAGGGCTCCTGAAACAGGTGCCAAACTGCCTTGGACTTCAGCTGCATTTTAGGCTTTTATCTACATGCAAACCCAAAACTCACCAAATTCAAGACAGAAAGAGTAAGTTTGGATTGGAGATCCAGGAAAGGAAATCTCTGTATCCTCCAGTACTGTCACATACATCAGAGATCTGAGCTCAGACCTTGGCCTCAAGAAATGGTAGAAATAAAGATCTACAACTATAATATAAAAAAACATTGCAGTGGTGTCTTCCACAAAACAAACCAAACTCCTGTCAGCCCAAAGCCTATGTTCTTAGTTGATCTACCAAGACCGAAATGTGTGGGTGTTTTTTAGATTACTAGGTCCTGCAGTCCTTCTGGAAGAGCAGCACAGTCTGTGGAAGTACTACAGGATGCTAGAAAAAAGGCTTTTTCATGTTACACTTGCCTTTTGTGTAGTGGTTTTGACCCTGCTTGAGGAACAGGAGCGTAAGAGGTTTTCCTTGTTGACTGTGTCACAGAGTCTTGTGTGATGCTGACCAGGTTGTGTTGGCACAGATACCCTGGGGGCTAAGGAACACCAGTGTGTGTCTGTGTGTCAGTGTCGTGGGTGGAGCAAAGCACTTCCCTCACAAGAGAGAAGGAGTGCTATGTTGATATAAAATTGCCTTTTAACAAAGTTTGATAGTGAAGGTGACAGTGGTTTATCAAGATTTGATGGCAAAGTACACTTGATTATTTACTGCATGGAGGACAGGGTCAGACAGAACTGTTAGAGAGACCCTCCTGTTGAGTCATGACTTTCAGTAAGAAAAGATGAAATAATGAGGGTGTGTGGGAATCTGGCAGGCAGCCCATTTGAAGATTTGCCTGTGATATTTGGAGCTCAGAGGAAGTAACAAAGGAATATGCTCTTCCTTTGGCTTATCAGCATCTTAACAAACAAGCATAAATATTTCCAAAGAATGCCAGAAAGACAGGTAGCTCTGTTCTTTTTAGGCGTACTTAACTGCTTCACATCCTTGCTCTGAAAACTTGTTTGAGTTTTAATTGAGTCCATTTGTTGGGGTGTTCCTGGAGTCACTGGGGTGAATGTGGGAGGCTTTGGAATGCACTGCACAGGTCCGTAGTATCTTTGGGTTGTACATGTGGGGATATGTGACTAGAAGGATCACCTTGTTCCCCAGAGCTCAGTTTGCTTGCTGAGTTGGCACCTAAGAAAACATCTCTTAACTTTGGAGTGCTTTCACAGGAAAGGAAAAGTGACAATGCCCAGGATACCTGTTGGCACTAAAACTGAAAGCCTGGGCTAGATTAAATCTTTCTGTGAGACCCTACGCTTGTTTTTTTGCAGTAGGTAATATTGGGAGTGGCTGGGATTCTGCATGCTTGTGGTGACCATTGTAAGAGCTGACAGCTACAACTCAGTGAACTGCCTTCTCTTCAGACATTGACAAATAATCCTGGCAAAATCTGCTGCGCTGGAAGTGATCCATTTTAAAAAGGAACTGTTGGAACCCTAGGAGATAGGCAGAAAGTCATCTTGGCTTATAATGAGCAGCTGTGTTTGGGTAACATTGCTTATTTTTCAAGCATTGCAGTATCTTAATCTGTAAGTCATTGAGAATAGTTCTGTAGAAAGAAGTGTATAAAATGCACAATCGAAATTAGTAACACTGATTGGAAAGTTGGGGTGAATTTCTCCTGTCTTTGTTTAACAAAGTGGAATTGGAAGTTGTTAAATGTTTTAAAGGAAAAAAAAAGAACTGATTATGTCCTGAAACTTCATGCTGGCTTTAAAATTGTTTCTTTAATGTACAACTGAGAAAAGCATTCAGAAGATGTGTGGTTTCCTGTCAGAGGATTAGTCTTTGTGTGGCTGATGTGTTGCTGCATCCTGGCCACATGCAGGCCAAGGATTGCTGCACTGTACCAGGCACAGGATGCAATGTGAAGAGTGTCTGTATTTTATAGACATCAGTTCTGTGGGGTCACTGTCATCAGCACCAACTCTGGTCCTTCCAAAACCCCAGTGAAGCAGAGCTCAAGGTGTGAGTCACAGAGTACCGCTCCTGTGCAGTCATACACTGGTGGGAATTGCTGTCAGAGCAGTGATTCCTTCTCTGCCTTGGGAACTCTGCTCCTTAATAACAGGGTAGCAAATGCTCACACTCAGTGGGATTTTCCTTTTCAGGCCTGAAGGTGAAAAAAGGCTGAACTATGCAGTATCAGCCTTCAACAGCAATATGGTGCTGTGACCCTTTATTAGCACTGGAAGCATCCTTGGGGAAATAAGGACAGCCCCACAAAGTTTTCATGGAAAAGAGAACAAGCTTTGTTGTCTGGAGGCCTTAATATGATAAAGTAATGGAAGTACCTTTCTTACAGGATTAGGCCTTGTGTCACATGGCTGACCTTCTGTTTTACCTAGAAAGGTTACAGTTCCTCAGGAAGAGATCATAGCATCATAGAATATGCTGAGTTGGAAGGGACCCATCAGGATCATCAAGTCCAACTCCTGTCCCTGCACAGGACACCTCAAGAATCACACCATGTGCCTGAAAGATGCAGCATAGCAATAGCACATTTGTAGTTTAAGCAGGAATTGTTCACGTATAAATAAATTTGCAGATGACACCAAGCTGAACACTGCAGGTGACACACCTGAAGGACAGGGCCGTCCAAAGGGATGTGGACAAACTCCAGAAGTGGCCCATGGGAATCCCATGAGGTTCAACAAGACCAAGTGCTGGTGCTGCACCTGGGTCAGGACAACCCCCGGGGATCAATCCAGGCTGGGGATGAGCAGATGGAGCAGCCCTGGGAGAAGAACCTGGGGGTGCTGGTGGTGAGAGCTGGACATGCCCTGCCCCTGAACCCTCCTTGTGCTGAGCTGATTATTTACAAGAGCCTGGAGTGACAGGACAAGGGGGAATGGGTTCAAATTGACAAAGAGTAGGTTTAGATTAGGTATTAGGGAGAAATTCTTCCCTGTGAGGGTGGGGAGGCCCTTGCACAGGTTGCCCAGAGAAGCTGTGGCTGCCCTATCCCTGGAAGTGTCCAAGGCCCGGTTGGATGAGGCTTGGAGCAACCTGGTCCAGTGGAAGGTGTCCCTGCCCATGGTAGGGGGTTGAGACAGGATGAGTTATAAGTTCCCTTCCAACCCAAACCATTCTGTGATTCTAAATAAAACATGTAGTACGGAGATACAGTGACATGGTTTTCATCCTGTAGGTGATGGTAAGCAGCGGTGCCACAGAATGCCAACAGTACTTGCACATCCTGATTGTTTTAAGTGTTGTGCTGTAAAGCTTTGGAAAATGCTCCTGTATTGAGACATGGGAAATTTCACTCAGCATTTTAAAGGCTTTTAAATAAATTTAAAGAAATAGTTCTTTCTTGTGCAGCTGACTTTATTCTTAATCTTTAGAATACTTCCCTGTGACTGATCTCTTCATTAGTAAGTACTTAAATATAGCTGTGAAACACAAGTTTTATCCTATTTTATTTTCTCTCTAAGCTCAGCCTTCTAATACGGGGAGTTTTTGCCTGGTAGGGTAAGATGCTGGTTTCCTGTTACCTTTTAGGATGGCCACAGTTTTCCTGCTTAAAACACTTTGGAACATGGGATGTTGGGATCTCTGTCATCTTGAGTCCCCACATGGCTTAAGTTGTGGTAAAGTGGAAAGTATTACCAGGTGACATCAGCCTGCCAGCATCACGCTTTTGAAGTTTATGGAGACAAACGTTGATTCTAGAAGATTCTAGAAGAAAGACACAGGTTACTTTAGAGAAAAAATGGAAAATTTACGCATGACATAAGCAAGCAAAAGAGCTTAAGGAATGTTTTTATTATGTTTTGCATTAAATTCTCTTCGGGAAAAATGTGCATTTCTTGATGGATTTTTAAACACAAAATGTATGGATAAATAAATAAATAAAAGGATAATGGCTAAATAGACTTTGTTTTCCTTTGGGAAAGGAGATGTATTTGTTTAAGCAGGTACTCAGTGTCACATTTGTTTAGAAATGTAGGGTTTTTTTCTGAAGTATATATTTTAAGTGAAGCTTTCTAAGTTCTAACTTTGAAAAGTTAAGGCACTACAATGCCAGGAGGGTGTTTGTGTTTAGTTTGTTTCATCTTTAATAGCTGAAGCTCCTGTAAATGTCTGGTTACAAATGATGCTGTTATCTAACATCTTTTGTTCCTAATCAGCTTTAGATATAAAACTGACACTATCTGGAATAACCTGTCAAGGTTTCTTGCAGTTTCTGTTTCATTAAAATTTAAAGTTGCAAGTGTCAACTCATGGAGATGATAAACCTCTAACTGATGCTTTCAGCATCCTTCCTGAAGAGAGGTGAGGTGTCCTTGCAAAGCAGGAGTGACTGATTTACTTATTATTTATTCTGATTTACTTATTATTTATTCACATACTCATGATCTAAAGCATTAAATTACCCTTCATAAGCATAGTTTGAGGACCCTTCTGAAAGTGTATCTGCTGGAAATTAGGCTTCTGCGTGTTCTGAGCTCACTGCAGCCTTGTGCCTTCTTTTGCTTTGGTTTGTCTTTTATAGGCAGTGGTGATCAGTAATGTGACCTCTGAATACAACGGAATAAAGCAGCTGTTTCATCAGACTATGAAAAACTACAGCATCCTTAAAATACAGAGGATTCAGAATCCATCCCTCTGGAAGGTGTTTCAGTGGTTAGTATTTTCTTCCTTATCCTTATGAGGAGGAAGTCTCCAAGAACAGGTTGTCCTGTATGTGCTTTCTAGGAAAGAAAGGAGGTTGCCACCTGTGCTTTAACATGAGTGGTATTTCCTTATTAGCAGTTTCAGGAGTGAAATTGGTGTCTGAGGCCTTCCACAGAATGCCATGCTCCTATGGGAGCATGACTCCTTGGAAGAGGGGGAAAGGAGCATGGAGAGAGAGATTTGCATGATGCAAAACTGGGATGAGGATACCCACAGGGATGTGGAACAGTGATTGTCTCAGGGATGGAGCAGTAACTGCCTGCTGCACACATGCTCTGTCTGTTGCAAATCTTTATCCATTAGAGTATATGAAATGCTAAAAAGGGTTAAGGCTGCTTGGGCCTTTTTGTTCCAGTCAGATTTATTTAAGGTACTTTTGCTGAACAAAATCAGTATTTACTGAGAAAGAATCCTTGTGTTTTAGCTTAATGATCTCTGAGTTCCAGAGCTCCTTTCTGGTTTTCAGGATCTGTATCAGTGATGGTGATTTCCAGGTACTTAGGCCAAGCTGGATACCAGCAGATTTGAGCTGGGGCTCAACCATCTTCAAGTTAGTTTGATGTAAGATTAAGCTGCTGCTTAGGACAGTTGTCTAGTTTAAAACAAGAGTACGTATTAAAGGACTGTATGGAATGGTAATGGAGTAGAAAAATACTGCTCAAATAAGTGCTTTCACCTGCAAAATGATGAAACCCAGAAAGTTATCAGCTACTGATTTCATAAAACCTTTTAATCTAGCAAAACTAAGTAAGAGACTTCCAAACATGTAATAGTGCATACTTTTTATCCTCCTCCAATGAGATAATTAAGCTAAGCAGAGTTTAACATCGCCAAGTCCAGAGGATGATGGAGTAGTTTGGGTTGGAAGGGACCTTAAAGCTCATCCAGTCTGCCATGGGCGGGGACATCTTCCACTATTCAGGTTGCTCCAAGCCCCACCCAAACTGGCCTGGAACACTTTCAGGGATGGGGCAGCCCCAGCTTCTCTGAGCATCTTGTGCCAGGGCCTCCCCACCCTCACAGTAAGTTCTCAATGAACAAGTTTCAGTTCGTTGCTCTTAATTTTTCATTTACTAATTTACAAGTTGGAAGGATTCTCCCCTCTGCCTGGCTCTGCTTAATTTGTAGCTGATGACTTTCTGAAGAACATTACAGTCTTGTCCACTTCAGCAGCTTCTGAAAACCTAAGAGGTGTCTGGATGCTGTGGAATAATGATGGGAAATATGAGTTGAGCCTTTTATTGTGATTTCTCTTTTGACCCTGTTCAGTCTGACTCTGGCCTCGACCAGCAAGGTGTGCAGTGGGGAAAGCAGGCTGGGTTTGTGTCCTGTCCCCATCTCCTCAGCAGCACTGACCTCTCTCAGGGGCAGGAGCTGGGGCTGTGGCACGGAGCACAAGCTGCCTCCAGCTTTGAGCTACTGTGGAAGCACGGAGCCTCTGTGGTTAATGCTGCCTCCACTCCACTGAGAGCTTGGGTGGGAAGGGACAAGAGACTTTAAAGCACATCCAGTAGCACCGTACAGAGGAGCAAAAGGTTGGTACAGTGGTGACTGGAATAGTGTTACATTCCCTGAGTAAAGCCAGAATGATCTAGAATTGCTGAGCAGTGGTATCAGTACAGTGCTCATCTCGTTCATCGTGCTGCTAGTGTGTCTTGTCTTCTGAGAGGAGAGAGCAGGCTGGAAACTTCATCCAGCTGACATTTACATGAACATTTACATAGTTGTTTGATTTGTTTAAAAAACCTCTTTTTCCCTTTTCTTCCATGGCTCACATTTTCCTTCCCTTCATTTTTGTCAGGCAAAAGGAGAAGATGAAAAAGGAAAATGGAGGAAAGGATGTCCAGGAAAAACTCCTGTTCCACGGAACTGACGTCATGTCCATGAAAACGATCTGCACTCAGAACTTTGACTGGAGAATTTGTGGAAGCAATGGAACTAACTATGGAAAAGGTATGTAGAAAGTGAGATGACTGCTCAGACTCCCCTGATAGTGAAGCAATCAAAGTTCTGAAGTCTTTAACTATAGAAGGTCAAAAAAACCCAGAATTGGTATTATGATCCTTCTGAAGAGGGCCAGGATTTGCTTTGGGTTGGGGGTAAGTCTTCTCACAAGGTGTCAAGAGCATTAATGCAGAGGTTTGCTGTAGGTGGCATTTTCTGATGTCTGAGGTCATAATTTGAACTTGCAAGAGAAATTAGTTTGTATGGCAGGGAGCAGAGGGGTGTGCATGCCCTCAGTGTCATCATGAAAGGTCCTCATGTTTTCTTGTCTGTCTCTCTCATCATAACACACAGACCCGTAGTGTGCTTATTGGTATAGCTTTTAAAAAATTAATCCTAAAATAGCAAATTCTGATGGGAAATTACACAGTACAATCCCCTCTCTTGCAAAAATTTCGGTGACATTCTGTAAACTCAGTAAGGGAAGTCCTGCAAGTTGGGTCAGATACCTCCTGAAAACCCAGAGGATGCTCAGATTATGCTGCCACTGTAGAGATTCTCCTCACAACCATGTTTTCATCTCATTTTCTAGGAAGTTACTTTGCTAGAGATGCTTCCTATTCCCACGCCTACTGTCAGGGTACGCAGCAGGGATACTTGATGTTCGTGGCTCGAGTTCTGGTTGGAGACTACATTAAAGGCAACGCCGCCTATGTCCGTCCCCCAAGGAAGTCTGCTGATGGGCTGTGGTTTTATGACAGCTGTGTGGATGATGAGTTAAATCCTTCTGTTTTTGTTGTCTTTGAAAAACACCAGATTTACCCAGAGTACATAATAGAGTATAAAGCAGAGGTAACAAGAGCATGTAAAGCAGAGGTAACAAGAGTGTATCAAGAGGAGGAAATAAGACCATATAAAGCAGCGGGAACAAGTGAGTGTAAAGAGGAGAGAAGAAAATGTGTTATATCTTAGAGGAACATGGCAGTTTGTGTCCCTCGTCTTGTTTTCCATAGTGCAGGTGTTCTCCTACTTGGTGACTTCTTTCTTTTAAATACAGTTCTTCAGAATGTTAATCCAAAAAATTTTTGCATTGAGGAGGGCTGGCAAGGCACGTTTGTTGTGACTGCCTAATCTTCTGCTCTTCCTCTCTTAAATGAAGCATAGGCATTTTGATAACCATAGCAGGAAATTCAGAATTGTGGGATGGGAAATTGAATGTTATGACTGCTGTGGGCTAATAATTATAAATGCATCATCTGAAAAAAATAGAGAGGATTTCTCTTCGCAAACAGTTAAAAGACAAATTAACAGTACAGTAGTTTTTAAGGAAGCTTTCAGGTTTTTAGTAGCCAGAGATTCGTTTCAGTGCAGAATTCATCTGTCCTTGATCTATCATTATTATAAACAGTTCAGTGTAGGTAATAATGACTTGAGTTTGTTTTCAAAGCACTGCTTGTTAATGCTGGTACAAGTTTCAAGTTAAAATGGTAAACAAAAAAAGAAAAAGCATATTTTAAATCCATGTTGTTAATTCTCGAGAATTTTCATCTGTACAACAGCAGATGGATCAGAAAGCTGTTGGATCAGATTCTTTGTGGAAAGTTGCAGTAACTTGCTGTAACCTGTACAAAAGCAGAGCTCTGAAACTGTAAAAGCCACCACGTGTGATCAGATGCCAAAATTTGGTAGTTTGGCTGCAACTAATGGCCGTAAGGACACACAGGCTGTCCCAACGAGCCAGGCTTTCCAGTGGATGTGGCCACGTAGCGCCATAGGACAGGAGAAACTTCTTAAGGAGCATAGAGACGTTCTGTCCTGTTTGTGTGCATTAATTTTCGCTTTTCCAGACGTAGAACGGGACTGAAAGAGACCAGTTAGGTTGTCTCGAGGCCAGTGGTAGAACTGCTGTCCTAAGGCACCGTCCGCATGTTCTGCTGCCCACTTGCGTGGGGCAGTGTGCTGACAAGTGAGGATCCTCTTTGTGTTTTCTGGGTGATCCTGAGTCAGAAACCAGAGTAGTTTCTACTAGCTGTTAGCAGGGAGTTTGTAATTGGATCGAACTGAAGGCCCTCTGTACAAAACGCCATATTCAGGCAGTTTAGCTGTTCAGAGGGGAACTGGTGGTGAGGACAGAGGAGCAGTCATTTTTACCTTCAGATAAGCTCACAGAAACACCAATAGCCTCTAAGGTTTTTGCATCTGTGATACAAATCTGTCAACCACTCAAACGATTTCAAGTTCTTCCCAAGAGGAAGGGAAAAGATAAATCCAGAAAACCTTATTAAAACGACTTAGAACTAAATAAAAACATGAAGGTAATATTTTAACAGTTTTTAAGATCTCTCTTGTTTGCCTGTACAGTTCCTGAATTACTGAGCTTGCTGTATTTGCAAATAAAACCTGTTTTCAGGCACTTTTCAGTGTGCAGTTCGTCTTTACATAAACATGGAAAGACTAAACAGACTGCGTGAGCCAGCCCCTGCCTGTGCTTCCTGTCTTCCTTCGGTGTTTCTAAACCAGGGAACTGCACATCGTGGCCTGCCATTGTAGGGTGGGTGCTCAGCTAAGTACTAAGGGGAGAACAGCATGATTCAGGGAGAATATTTCTGTAAATTAACTTCCTAACTAGGATATGTTTTGTATTAAAGTAGTGGGGTAGTTTGGCTAGATTTCATGTAATTAAACATCTGCTCTGAGCCGTTACTGAAGTCCTAAGAAAAGGTGAAAGAATTAAGTGGTGGCAGAACTGCTGGTTTTAATATCTGGAAGTAGTGGGATACTGAGACATTCTAAGGATGTACTTCCTTATTATGCAGATGAGTAACTTTTAAAGAATCTGAACAGGCACCTGTAGAACCCCCATCCTGCGAGGCACAAGGCAGGCCTGTATGGGGAGGGGGCCAGTGAGACGCTGACAGCTTAGGCTCAGTCCAAATCACCACACATAGAGTAAGGACACCGCAATACAGGAACTGCAGAGCTGTTCCATGGTCCAACCCAGCCCGTGGTGGGGATGCAGCTCTCCAGTGCACAGGGCTTTGGCTTTTCCATTGGAGGGGCGGACTGGGGGTGAGAGCTGCAGTCTGGATAGCTGAGCTGAAGGGGGAGGAAAGCTGGAAAATGCATCCTCTGAATGCAGGAGGATGGAAAAGAAACAATGGCTCTCCCACCTCGTGGTACCTCAGCCTCTTCCTAACTAGCACCAAGGAAAACCCCTGGGAGGCCGTGCCACGCTTGGGCTGCGACCCCTTGCCCCGCTTGAGCACCGATACTGCTGCTCTCCACTGCTGGATGCTTCTGGCCACAGTGAGGGAAACAAAGTGGGTGCACACTGTTACAGGTCTGTGAAATTAGGCTGAATAACATTTAAAAGCTTCACACATGCAAAGAAGTCATACACTTGCTTGCTCAACAAAGATCATCTTTGAATTTATTAAGGCAAAGCAGACAAAACTCTCCATTATGTTCTATCAGAAGTAGAGCTGTCATTGATTACATAAACTACACTCTGCACAGCCAGCCAGAGCTTTCTCGGGCTTTTGTTCCCTTATACAATTTGTTACATTCCTTGAGTAAAAAGTTACCTGTCTAAAGTCATTGCTTGAAGTACACTTACTAAAAATAACAGTAAAAATCCAGTGTAACTTGTCCCAGGTGAGTCACCCCCCACCATGGCTGAATAGACAAGCAGTGATGAAGAACAGCACGCTCATAAATCAGAAGACTTAAAGGCAAGGAATGCAATACCTTACCTGGTTTCATTATTTTTGCTTTAAAAATAAGTTATTTCTGCCTCAGGGGAGGATTGGGTAAAGCAAAATGTTAGCTAAGCACTTCCACCTCTTGTTCCACGATGCAGGAACTCCAGGGGCAGTGCAGGGCCAGCTATGGAAGTGCTTTCTTAGGTCAGAAGGAAACTGTAGGACAAGGCTGCTGTGGGACAAGGGGAAGAGCCTGAGTTGGACACAAAGGAGGGGCAGGCCTGTTGGGCCAGGGGAGCTTGCAGATGTAGAAGCAAAGCCAGAGCTTGGGCAGTTGCCGTGTGGGATTTCTATTCCAGAAGAAGAGGAGGCATGAGTTCAGTTTTGGTCTGAAATACTATCTTCCCCATCATTAGGCATTTCTGGAATACTATTGCAAGACAATGTGTTAGCTCTGGGATGCTGTAGGAATCGAGAGGCACCAGAGCTCTCTCGAGGCCCTTGCAGCGCCAAAGTTTATCCCATCACGTGTGCTGTGACAGAGCTGTCTCCGTCCCCCTGAGCCCTCTTTCCATGGCAGAAGCTCCCACCTGGTCTTCACCTCTCTGAAGTGTGTGCTTCAACACTGGTTTAAACCCCACTTCATGCAGGGACTCTCTGGAGTGAGATGGTAGTAAGGGCTGACTATCCAAAAGCTCAGGGCAGCACAAAGACCCAGTCCAATGTTCCCTTCAGAGATGGTACTGTTCAACTGAAATCCAGGCTTTTTCCTTTTTTCTGGAAGATTTTAAAGTCCTGAGGGAGTACCCATGTTAGAATAGTAATTATTCTTGTGTGGTTCTATTCACCCAGTAATTTGAGAAAGCTCTGCTGTGCTATATTGAAAGGAAAAATTTAACATTTTATGAGAGTGAATTAAAAATGTATACCTGGAAAGAGATCCTGAATGCACACAGATCTGTGACACCTGCCTGAATGGGCTGGAAGCTCGATATGGAATTCAGTTCATGCCTGTATGGGCTCTGGCCCCACACCTTTCTATAAGCTTTATTTAAAAGCTCCCTTTGAATTACCTGAGCTGTTTACATCACATGTAGGCCAAGTAACAAATTGGGCCAAAGAAGGACTGAAATCCAGGCACTGTTACTGCACTGTGTATAATCAGGGTCAGAGGGAACGTTCAGGAAAACATACCAGAGAAGCAATGCCTTCAGAAAGCTGTGCATTATCAGCAGGTTTTCTTCTTTCCTTGTGGAATCAGCTAACACACAACCTCCTGAAATGCAACAGCTCTGTCTTTTTTTAAAGGAAATTATTCTCAGATCTTTTAACCCCGAATGCCTCCCCAAATTCATTCACAGCACCCCTGCACTCCCTGCACCCAGACTTTGTGGAAAGCTCCTGGCTCGTCCAGCTGAAGCTGGAGGAAAGCCCTATGTCATGGAATGCACAGCTGCTGCCTTCCTCATCAGTCGCTCAGTCATTGGTGACTTTGGTCTCATCACATCACGTTCATTCAGGAGACACCTGAGAAAGGAGACGTAGGAGGGTGAGGAGTGGGTGATAAACACGGACTGTTTCTGCCAAACAGGCTGTGCTGAGGCAAGCCCACATGGCAGAGCACACCTCGACTTCCCAGCAAAGCAGATGTCAGCAGTGGCACTGACTGGAGTTGCAGCAGTTCACAGAAGTTTAGCAGTCCATAACACACATGGGTCAACAGGCCGTATTTGGAGGCAGAACCATTTGAAAATCAACTACCCTTGAATGTACACAGATCATCCATCCAGGCTGCAAGAGTGTACTTTTGGAATTTGGAATTTATCCTGGTTAAATGTTGCTCCATTTAACACAAATGCTTGCATATAGTTTTAGCCTTAAATTTATTGGTTTGAATATACTCATTACTTCTCACTTTTAGCAAGAGGGTTATTTCCACAAATATTTATCAGGGGAAATACTCACCTTGCAAGGTTTCGTTTGGCCTTTGAATTAGAATTTAAAGCAGCATGAATCAATAACAGGCTGAAAAGATCTCTCTGAAAAAAAAGTCAGCAAAATACAAACTAATAAGCAATTTATAATATATCGCTGGTTACAATGTCTTGGTTACCAAACTATTAAATTCACAGGAAGGAAACATATCAACGTTAAAAATAAATAGCTAACCCTGCTTGTAAGTGTTTGCAAACGGGATTCAGTCACAAGCACAGTTCAACCCTTCACTGTCTAAGAGTGAAGTGCTGTTGATGAGGTAAGTGCTTAATGGCAGCTCCTGGAAGGGGATTAAGTCACATCAAAAAGTCTTTTCGGGATCTCCTTTACCTGAGCATCACTGCCTCCCACTTGGACTAGTTCGTAACGGATTGGGTACAGCAGGTCTACAGCTTTGTCATAATTCCCATTTTCAAACTCTACAAAAGCCTGGCACAGTGGCAGCCCCAAATGAGGAGCCAGGGAAAGCTGATGGTCTTCATGAGGTACTCTGTAGAATGAAAAAGTGGTTAACTTCCATAAGCCAAAGCATAAACAGCCATATTTCAATGCCAGTCTGCCACTGCCTGCAGACAAGTTTTTATTGTTTTTACTGTACAAAGCCTGATGTTTCAGGTACTTGACTTAGGTCATGTCTTTTGGTGTGGTTATGCTACTTTTACCTTTTTCTTACTCATTCAGCAATCAGTTTTCATTCTCCTGAATATACCCACAAAAGGCACAAGCCCAACCCCTCCTACCTCTGCAATAAACAGTTTGGGCTAGGACAGTAAGAAAACTGCAGTTTCTCTTCTGCTGACCCCACCAGAACATCCTACTGCTAGTCCTTTGTCTGGCCACACGTGGCCATCAGTCCTTGCACACAGCTCAGTCATGACCTGGCAAGCCAGCTCCTTCTGGAGCCAGCGTTACAAAACTTCTGTTTCTTTCACTGGGCCAACCTTCATTTTCCAGTAGGCAACACTGCCCTACATGTTTAGCATTCCTTAAACAAACTGTGGCATCCTAGAAAGATAAAAGTGCACAACAGATGTTCATTTTAAGCAGCTTGAGACAGCCAGTGATGAAAATGATGGAACAATTCCTCATTTACACGTTTTGTCCAGCATTTCCATGAAAAGGAGCCTGTGACACCAACCACCAGAGAGCGCCATGGGACACCTGACAAATTCCCATCAACTTTCCATGGCAAAGGCCAGGGAAAAACACCGGTGGCAAAGCCAGATGGGACTGATGTTTGTGCCCAGGTTGTATCACTGCTTTCTTAACACATACAAAACGCCTCTGGGCTATCATTTCTATACTACATATTTGTGATAGATGTAAATTAATGCAATCATTAATAAAACCCTTACAGCTCACAGCCTGCTTTCTCAAATAATGAAATTAGGCTTCATAATACTTCAAACTACAGCTAAGAATGTACACATGTATTATTAAGGCTGAAAGTAGGTGAAAGGAAGCCTGGGGTGAAAGAATAAGTAGCATATATGAACACATGTTCATTAAAGCTTCTGTGGTGTGCAGTTTTCTATACTTTATATATACTGACATAGTTATATAAATAATAGAATAAATAATAAAATATATTTTCCATTTTATACTTTAGTTAAAATCAGACATACTTAGGCTTGCTTTGAATGTTATTTATTTTGATTAAGTATTCTTAAAAATTACAGAATTCCTAGAAACTACATATAGTCAGGAACAAATAGTGACAATTTCAGGTTCTCCTTCTTTTTAAAGGAAAAGGAAGGAACAGGTGCTTAAACAGAGGAAAAAAAGGGGTGTAGTGGGGGGAAGAAATTGTATTTAAAGCATCTATATATCAACCCCTTCAAAAAATTCAAGGCAATTTACAGTCATTTAATACCCAAGGGAACACAAAATCCTCATTGTTTGGATGTAGTACTTAAATATTCAACTTTTTCAAGTAACTTAATTTGAAAGTGAAATATTCTAGATTATTACTTTAGTAGTACTTGAAACTTAATTTCCTGCAGATGGACTTAACAACACATCAAAGAGTAGAGATTAAAATATCAGTACCAACTAATGTTCTGTTATTAAAGAACCTTTTAAACCAGAGCAGAAAAGATGTACCAGAGACAGCTGACATATCTTGTAAAATGTTCTTATTAATATACTTTACTCCTTGTCTGCAACATAGCTTAGTGTGACCCCACTAAAAGGAAACAGACAGCAACTGCTCAGGTGGTGTCCATGACCTCAAACACAAAAGATTTCTGCTCAACAAGATAAGAAACTCCTCTAGACATTAACTCAAAAAATACATAATGATCTGGATCTCCTAAGTGGACATTGCCCTGCTTAAACCAGATGTGTCCCAGTGACATGCTAAGGCAGGGAGGAGTGTGTTGGAGCTTCAGCAAGCCAGAGACATCACCACCATGAAGTTCAGGGAGCTATTTACTGAACCCAATGCAGGAATTCCTTTGCTTACTTGGCAAGTTCCTGCAGAGTTGTTAAAAGCTCCTCAGTAGTTTTGTGGTCTTTGGCTCCAAGGGAAGACATCAAGAAGTGCACATCATTGAAGAGAAGAATGTGATCCTTGGTGTGCTTCTTCGTAACCCCAAGAAGATCCTTCCACCTGTCCCCAAGCTTTACACCTAAGAGTAAAAAATACTTGTCTCAATAACATCGCCACATGCAAAAGTATGACTTTCCAATGTACTTTCAGTCACCCAGCATAAAAAGCATTCCTACTGAACTCAAGAGAACATTTCCTGATGTGGCAAAATTTATGCAGCAATAATGCTCAGCTGCAGCCTGCCTTATGTGGGCCAAGAGCTTCTTGACTGTCAGGAGTTTAAAGGCAGTATTTCAGTCTGCATTGTGTGAGCTTCTGGCTTTATTATGAGATTGCTCATAATGTCTTGGAGGTGCTGCTCACCAAGAGCCATCTGTAGCAATCCCAAGACAGAGTGAGAAGATGGATTTAATAAAAACCCCAATGCATCATTAGTGTTTTAGGAGAACAGTGTGAAAATACCATCTGCCCATCGTGTCCCCTGCCATGAACCCCAGTGTATAAACACTGACTTAAAAAGGGGAAATGCCACTGAGTTAGGAGAGTACAAAAAGCCAGAAGCTAATATGCCCACACTAACTATTTCAATCAAGATCAAAACAGAAAGAAAAGGATCTAACTGGAAATTTACATCCAGAAAGTGCTATGGGTTTTTAGAGGCTTATGCACTTGATTGTTCAGCCTCAGACCTCCCGGGACAACAGAAGTGAATTTGTCAGAGAAGTATGTGACCTATGCTAGCTGGAGCTGACTGCTATGCCACACTGGCATGGAAAATGGAAGCTCTTGGGAAGAATAAAGCTTATGGACATTATTAGGAACTTTACATTGATGCTTTTCTCAAGCTTCTTCTGAAACACTGATCGAGCTTCCTGTGTAATTGCACTGAAATACTTCCCCAACATGAATGGCAGGGGCAGAAAAAAAGAAAATTACAGTTTAAAAAAAAAATGGCCAGAGGATATCCTACCTTCCAGATGAAGCCTGTACAGCATCGAACTGTTATCAACTATATCCAGGATGCTTCCACTTGCCAGGCATGGGGGAGCAATCTGTAATCACAAATACTCACAGGCTGGCCAAGTGATGTCCTAGTGGAAACTATATGAGATTATCAAACTTATTTTCACAGTACTAAATTATTTTATCCTTCTATTAATTCAAAATTACATGTTTTGTAATAGTCCTAATTGCATCTTTCTTGAATACAGGTATTTGCAATGACAGAAACTTATATGGCTTTACATGTGTTGTTTTTCTCAGTAAATATGGAGAGTCACCGTGTTATTTTATTTTTTCCAAAATTTTGCCATAAATATTACTTCACTTGGTCAAGGTTAGTAGATAGAAATCTGCCCAGCAGCTTTCTTAATGCTTGCAATATTTTTACAATCCTTACAAAGATGTGCTATGTTATCTAATTTGATACGGCTTAGTTACAAAGGTTGTTTTGAAATCCAGACAGTTGACTTTGTACCTAACATGCAAAACCAGTTCTTTGTAAAGGGGACTTGACTTTATAGAAAAACTAATTTACATCCTTTTAAAAGGCATGAATAAGAAACATGGACAGAATGGAAATCAGTACCACTGTAGCTCTTTCAAGCACTCAAACTATGTAACACTCAAGCCCTTGGGGCATTTTCCCCAGAACTGCTGAGAAGTTGTTTCCCTAAAAGACTGTAATAACAGATGTAGACAATATTTATACATAGATCACACACTGTGATACGTTTCAATCTCACACAGAAGGAAGAAAGCACACATCGTGATCTTGCATGATCTCAGTAAAGAAAAAGAGGCCCCTACTCACATGCTTGTCATAAATTGTCAAAGCAGCTTCATATTCCCCCTGGAAAAGCAAAGGAGGACTGCGTGGTTAATGTGCAGACACAGCAACCAGCAGTGACTGGCAGCAACCAGAGACCAACACATTAACAGATGTCATAACAGCTCTTCAGGACTGCCTGATCAAAACAAACCAAGTCAAAGAAACAAGAGGTATTGCCTCTCATTCTAATGTTTCTTTCAGGTTTTTTTGCAAAAATTAGTGCATCCCATGGCGTATGCAAAGAGATGGGGAAAAAACCAGTTTCAAGTAGCCTTCAAAAAAGTTGTGTAGATAGGAAGTGGCAAAATAAATAAACTGTTGGACTCCTGTTGAGAATTATGTTCCTTCTATGTTACTCTGCTTTCTGGCCAAAGGATGTTGCCTTCTCAAAAATGCCACATTTATCTCCCTATTAAGCTGAACCCCACGAGTGCTAAGCATTAAATCCAAGGAAATTCTGACAGGCGGGGTAAAATTTCAACCATTTTTAAAGGCTTTCAATAGTAAGAATTAGTAACAACAAATAATAGCATTGGCAACTCAAATTAGAGTTTACAGCCTCTTTTTTTATAGTCAGCAAATTTTTGGGCCAGAAAATTAGTACTGAATTTGTTAAGAGTTTCGTTAATTTTTGTCTCAAAATTGGAGATCGAAGTTCATCTTGCTATCAAATAACTGTGCTAAATGTAATTAGTGAGACTATTGGATCTTCAAACATGCAATAATCTCACAGCAGTATTTCAGCATTCTAACAAAGATACTGAAACTTTTGACCAATGCACTTAAAATTCTCAAAATAACTGCAATAAAGGACTATGCCACTTTGAAAATGTAGCATCATGCTATTTTATAAAAACATCCCTTTAAATAGCTGACACCTTCCCCCTAGTAAATGTTAGGTCTGTCTTTTAAAGAGCTTTAGATGACCTATCTGGACCATAAAGCACATGTATGAAAATATCTCATACCTTTTCAATGTAGTATAAAGCCCAGTGCCAGTAATTATGGCAAGCAAGCATATCACTGTTCTGGAGAGAAAAAAAAAAAAAGAAATTATTTACAAAATAACTTCCCTTTTCAAGTTATCTAGTCAGATTTCTGTTTCCTCCTTCATCAAAACTGAGTACTTCAGGAGACATGAAAGAGACAAGAAATTTAAATCAGCTGCCAGGATACCTTCTCATTTGGTACATTTGTCCTTGCGGCTATTCAGGGTAACACCTCAAACCCAAGGTTTCCCCCACATCATTTTCCAGACAAGAGTTTCACTTGGATGCCTCAGAATTCACCTTTCTGCAGCACCTTTTTTTAAATTTTTTTTTAATCCACATCTATAACAAGACTAAGTTTTGTCTCATCTAAAATTCAGGCATCTTGTCTGAAGTAACCTGGCCAGATAGTGGAGAGAAGAGGATATGGAGGCCTTATGAGGGCCATTCATCCCAGCCATCTAGAACCTACCTCAGACAAAGAGGAATGGAATCACATTTTAAACAAGTTTTACTACAGGCTCCAGAAGCTGCACTAGATGCCAAAAACACTGGCAGCTCATCAGATGAGATGAATTTTTGCTGGACTGCACCAGCTTCGCACTGTCCTTTCCAGCTGGCACTAGAACTTCAAAACCTCTCCCCTAGCCTGCAGTTCAAGGCAATTGCAGTTCATTTTTGTGAATGCATTAAAAACAGACAAACAGAAATACAGTTCCATAATCCTTTGGTGAAAATTAAAATACCGGAAAGGTTCACCCCTCTCCTCCCATTCTCTCCCAGTTCTGTAGTTAAATTTAATGTTCTCACAAGTGGAAAAATCTTTTCTATTGTCATACTGACGACTGTAACACCCACTTTCAGGAAGCACAAAGGTAAAGGTTCCAAATAAATGTCAGGGCCTTACAGTGCTAAGATAAACATTCTGGTAATTTTTGCCTGTTTAATATTAAATCACAAACCAAACCTGAGCAACTGAAGCAGTTAAGTGTTTGGCATAAACACTGATAATATCAAGTTGAATATCATACTGCCATTCCAAATGTCATACAAACAAGATCATGGAATTACCTGACTAAATAAAGCAAAACCTTTTCACTGCTGCTAAATTTGAGGTCTGAAAAAGATTAAACTGTTAGAGAGAACTTGCACTTGATTTTATTTGGATAAAGAGTATGAATCACAGAGACATGCAACTATTTTAAGAAGCAAGAGTTAAAGAAAAAATTGATCCAAAAGTCACTGACTGGGGTTTTTAAGGTATCACCAAACTGTCAATCCTCTACATCACTGTTTCAATAAAACTAACATATTAAAAGACAAAATGCTTTCTGGGAAGTGACAGGTGTGAACTTTAAGCAAGAGTTTTCTGTCTGCACTTCCAAGCCCAGTATCTGAATGCTTAACTTAAAAAATAAAACAAGCACAAAAACAGCCTTTCTAGTCTCACTATCCAGTCCTGTTCTTACTGGTAACAGGTGAGGTGGAATAGTCAGCTCAGATGACTCTAAAACAGACTCTTGTGGGTTCTAGCAAATGCAAACCTCACAGCCCTCTGCTCTGAATATAACAGACTTAATCACTGGGAAAATGCTGTCAAACACATTTACAGCAAAGGACCACATGACAGACTAATCAACCTGTTCAATACTCTGAAAGATGGTTTCAAACATGTTGGATATATAAGGTAACTGATACACTAAAGGTAATTAGTACACTAGAAAATAGGTAAGAGCATAATTTCTCTTTTCTTTACAGTTGTTCTTAAAATCCTCCCCCCCCCAAGCAAACAAGTATTTTAGTGTTTTGAAACATTTGATTTGACTCTGTCATTTCCACCTCATCTTAGGCCCCATGAGGAGATTTAGCCAGGTCTGACTAACTGACTGTCAGTGCTTGCCTCTGCCTAAGTAAAAAGCTTGTGAAACAATCAGTGGTCACTTTACTTTTATAACCACACAATAAATCACAAATAGGGACAGTCATGTCTCTCATAACATGCCACCTCTTCCTGCCTTTTGCTTAAAAAGCTGCATGAAGAGTAGCAGCACCTCAAGGGAGGATTTCCTCTAATATGCAAACTCTGCATTGCTTGTAACGGGTCTGTAGATATTGAGGAATTGCAGGCAGAAGAGTCAAGAACTTGGCTGCAGGAATTAAAGACAACCTTAAAGGAGCTTTTTCAGAGATGCCACAAAAATGTTTACCTTCCAGTTCTTTTCCGTTTCCTTCATGAATTCTAAGCCTTTCTCCACCTCTGCTTTCATTTCATTTACATGAGCTATAGTATGGACAGACCATGCATCTGTCTGATTTATAGCCAAAGCCTATGAGTGACAAACAGGAAAATACAATGAGCTTTACAAACTTGCAAATACAGATATTTATCACTGCTTATCTAGTAACAAGAGACTACTTTTTACTTGCTGCATGTGCAGTACGTCCTTGTACCACTTCAGCTAACCACAGCCCAGAAGTCTGACTTGGACAGAAAAGGAAGAGAATGTTTCTTGGCTGACTTCACTTCCCAGCTTCTGCTGCAGGGAGATGAACACCTGCAAAACACTTTAAAATGCAGGCTTTGATGATGACTGTGAAATGACATCTATTTCGCAGACATGCATCAATGAAAGAGCTGCATGCACAGGCACAACATATTCCATGATACAGTGCCTTGCAGATAACTACTTCTTTTACAAAAAATGGCCAGCTCTGAGTACACAGCCAATTCCTCTTCTTTGGTCCAACAACTCCCACTAGGCTTTTGGCATTTTGCAAAGTTAGTCATAAACCCAGTAAGGTTAAGTTTTAGGGTTTAGTCTCTATTGTCACTTTCAGCAATTTGATTAACAGAAGTTTTATCAAGAACACCCATTAGAGATTAATTGTGTCTGAGACTCCTGGAAGACAGGGATAATCCTGAGGACTGGAGAAAGTCAAGTATAATTACTATCTTCATAGAAAGGAAACAGGCTGGCTAATATTGATCCCCAGGAACACTGTACAGTTAATTGTTCAATAATCTAGGAACAAGCATCTAGGGAAAAAAGAGAGTGGGAAGCCAAACAGGATGGATTGTCAAGAGCAGACTATGTCAAAACAATCCAACATTCTTTAATAGGATTAAACAGCCAATTATACATGTGGGAAGCAGCAGACAGACTGATATATGGATTTTATAGGGGTGTTCTGACCCCATTTGACAGGGCATGCTCATAAGCAAGCAAGGGAAATACAGTCCAGGTGAAACTGCCTTGGTGAGGCAGCGATGTGAGACTAGTTACCAACAAGTCTCACAAAGCTCTGTGAGCATTTCCATGTTGAGCTTTATCTTTTTGCTACTTTGACTAACAACTGGCAGAAAGCATCACCCTGTCTGAGAATTCTCAAACCTTTTAGCACCAACAGCAGGCAGTTTACCTCACGGGCAACCTTCTCAGCACGGTCAAAAAGGTTTGTTTCCACGAGTCCAAAAGAGTAGTAGCCCTTCACGTAACTAACAAAAGGGGGAAAAACAGCACATCATCCATTTATAACTAGGCTTAATCCAGGATTGAAAAAACATACTAGAAACAGCTTTTAACTCAAAAAAGTCCTCGCAGTACAATTTACAACAAGGGTTCAAGCTTGCAGGATACAGAACTACTAAGCTAATTCTCAGAAGAAATGAGTGACCCAGAGACACCAGCATGGGAAACAGTGACAAGATGCACATCAGAATGGACATTTCCATCTCTGGATGAGACGGAATCATCACCTACACAGAACCAGCTGCTGATCTATGTAACAGTTGCAAGATGCAGAATTAAAAGGCTGGAAGCAAGACACTGCTGTCACCAAAGTTATCTGAGCATCTCAAAGGCAACCTTCCACATTTTCCCCAGTGTTCACAAAACCACAGGAGGGTACCTTCACATGAAGTGGCCCTTTAAAACTGGTGGCAAATCATCCCCATTAAGCCATAAAGGCCCAACATAAAGGAAAATTAGGGATGTTATGTGCACCTGACTTATTTAATGGAACAAGATGAACAGCATTTTTTTTGAAGAAATGAAGAAATTTTGCCACTGCCCTGGGAGAGGACATGATTTTATCCTGTGTGTTACACACCATGTGCTATATTTGACAGCAGTGAGACACAGCTCACTTAAGAAAAATCTCTCAACAACAGTGTCAAGAGGGATACTGGAGACACGTTCTATCTGTGGTCAAGCTTGATTAACTTCTACACACTTGATTTTTGTCTACATGTCTGTTTCCAAGAGATCCTGAATTTGTAAGTCTGAACTTAAAAACCACGTAGCACATGCACTCCAGGTAAAGAGCAATTTCCAAATGAAGCATGACCCACCTGCTCAGTGGAACATCACGTGTCCAGAAAGGATAAACACGGGCAACAGAATCTCGCATCTGACGTTGATATCCCAGGTAGAAATAAGTGTCATGGGAAAATTTGAGGGCTAGCAGGTCAGTTGGGTGGCTCTGCAGAATCTGCTCCCATAGATCACAAGCTTTTGGAAGTTGGCTAGAAATAAAGAATTATTTCCATCGCTGAAAGAAGGTACACATGCCTGCCCCTACTGTTAGTCCTGAACTCAAACTATGCTGAAAAATACAAAATTCAGCATCAAATTACTTATTTTTTCCCTTGAATGAATTTTTTAGTATTTTCTAAGCTAATAATGGCATTATCTTCATTTGGCACCTTCTGAGAAATCTTACGAAAGAAATGGTCTTGGGTTACACCAAATCACTGTAACACACAAGGAAAATGAAACAAACCATAAATCTAAAAATTTTTCTACAGGGCTGAATAGTTCCTACAGGGATGCACCATAATTAACGGAACTTCGTATGTGCAAAGAGGCCTTCCCTCTCCTTTTGTAGGAATCCAACCCAGTGGCAAGGCTTCAGCAGCTTCCTCATTTCCTTTGCTGAGATGCGAGGCAAATCCATGCTAACCCATTTGTTTGATAATGAATGACAAATAATGAAAGTGAATCATTAGCTCATACATTCTGCAGTTCATATAGATTTATCATATGGAATGAAGCAGTGAGCCTCTACAGCACGTGTGACACTCTTATCTCCCTGTTTTACAGGGGAAATAGGTTTTGACCTAGGGAGACAAGAGAGAGAAGTATAGAACTTTCCTTCTGTGCATCTGAGTCTGGACCCAACTGTAGCCAAATACTTAATTTCCTAGTTCTAAACCACACTGATGGATCTGTGGCAGATTTAAAACATGGAGTGCTTAATGCTAGGAAGTGGTGGCTATAGAGCACTTTACCTCCTACAGTTCTGCTCACCAACTAGACAGGGCACTTAAGAGTAGAGAGAGAAATTCGAGGACAATCCCTGACATCTTTTGCTAGATGTCAGCTAACATCACAAACCACTGCTTCCAACCTTCACTTCTGCCTGCAGTAGACAAAGGGAACTCTTCACAGTCCCTCGAGCAGGGTGACAGAGGACGCACCCCCTGGCAAACACGTCCAACGCTGACACATGAAGCCTCTCCCGCTCCGTCAGTGGCTGTGACTTGGAAAGTGCCACCATGGCTCTCACGGCGCAGTCCAGCTCCTTGTCGAGTCTCACGGTTCTTCCAGTGCCAATCAGCTCCAAGCCATTGGCAATGACATGTCCCATTGCTGCAGGAAACAGCACAGCACCAGCTGAGCTCACAGCAGCACCTTCAGCTCCACAAAACACCACAGGAGCTGAGTATTTTCAACAAAACTGACTTGTGGACACAAGGGTCCAGGAAGTCTCCCAAGCCTAAAGTTCTCAGAAGGTTTTCATGACAGCTACTTAAATATTATGTGAAATGAAAAGAAAAAAAAAAACAAAACACATAAAAGCATTCTGACTGCTCTAGATTTTGAGGAATTTTTACAGAATTCTATAAATTATCACCTTGCCCTTGCATAAACAAAGTCAGTCAAAAACCAAGACAACAGGCATTAACCCAGCACTTTCCATGCTCAGAATCAAAGATTATACTCACTAAAGTTCGGATCTGCTGCTTTTAGCTTGGAGAGACATCCCTCAATACCTCCAAGGCTCTCATTATTGGTCCAAGTTGCATACTGTAAGAGACAGAGCGAGAGAGGGTCGAGAAATCCTCTATGATAGTGGACTTCTTTTTGTTCTCACAGACATTTAAAATTCAAAAGCAAGGCAAATGACTAAAAGACAAATGTTGCGTTCAGGTAGGTTTAGTGTAGTACAAAAACAGAAAAACTGGGGTTTAATATAGTTCAGCCACCAGCAGAACCAATTTCCCTGGATTTCTCTGTGGTTTATGTCAACTGGCTGATTTGCTGGTCTCAAGTGGAATGAGAACACCACTGGCTGAGGTTTTCACCACAGCTGCAGCATCTGGCACAGCCCTCTGCTAAAAGGGTTTCCTGCTGCCAGCTAAAGGCTGAACTCCTGTGGCGGCCTGATTTTGAGGCTCTCCCAGCTGATAAGAAATTTAAATATCAACTACAGTAAAGAGTGCTTCATGCACGAGTCCCTTATGCTTTTCAGTCATACCTGCGTCAGCACAGCATCGAAGAGCTTACAGGCTTCATTGCTGGTTGTGGACAGGACAAGTCCAGCATCCTGCCAGGCCTGCACAACAAACAAACACAAACGTGCTCCTTTTACACCCTCATCTTCCAGGCTACACTGACAGATGTTCAAATTGATGCTCTTCTGATATTTTCATCATTTTTGAAAAGAAAAGTTGGAAGGACAGTGCGAGGCAGAAACAAACATTTTGTTCAGCTGTAGTTACATCTAAGACTCAATTAGTTGGAGCTAGTAGTGAGACTAAAGAAGCCAACAATTACCAAGTGTAACAGAAGACCTTGATGGGTTGCCCATCTCATAATGACAGCGCCATTCTGAATTCATTACAGCTGTTGGCGAGTCCCTCTGCTACAGTGTGAAGGAGAGACATGGTAAAACAAAAGCCTGTTCTCCTATAATCTATAAATCTATAATCTTCTATAAACAATAATGTTCTTCTGAATCAACTTGCAGACCAAACAGCCTGGCAGAGCAAATCCACTAAGTCTCTGCAGTTAACCAACTGAAAATTTGGATCACAGATTTATACACAAGCCTGACAAAAATAAGAACATGGGCAAGGGATAAAGCTAAAAAGCAAAACAGAATTGGGCTGCCATAGTTTCTAGTAACATAACATGACTGAAGCACAACATCTCCCGGCTGGCTGCTGGAAAACGAGCAGAGTTCATTTGAGAAGCTGCCCCAATCACTTCAGCATTACTTTAATGCAATACACAGAACACAGAGGATAGACATATATTATAAAAACAGAACTGGGGCAAGCTAATTCAGACTTCTCCTAATGGGAGCTTAGTCGTTCCTGATGCTGCAAGAATTCAGCTCCTCTCATTTTACATTTTAACGCATTTCCTAGCTATAATGATCTGTTAAATTTTTTAAGTAACCAGGCAAAGACAATTTTGTGAAAATATCCTAAAGCTTTCCCACTGTGATTGGATTAAAGGCTCACATTCCAACAGCTAAAGCAATTGAGTCTTCAAATTACATGCCTGAAAGCCTAGACCTGAATCTGGAATTACACATTTTCTTTACAATTCATACTATATCCGTGATACCAAAACTGGCCAGAATAAACTTCCTAACACAATTTGAAGCATAAGAAAGCAGGCATTCTTTATCTGCACAGGACACATTCTCCTTGTTCTGTGGGTGTGGTGAGATTTTGCAACAAGGTCTTTATCCATCATAATCATACATATTCATTAAAAAGTGCTTCTTATCTAATACATAGAACTAATTCCTAGACCGAATTTGCATGCATCTGCCTCCTACTGGAAGTTCTTTTATGGTCCTGGAGAGTCATAAAAAGGGGTCTATTCACTGAATGAATTCACGGAATGCTTCGATATTAAAGGCGACCTTTCCTTGAACTTTTTCTTCAGGCATGTGCTGTTGTTTCTGTGTTACGTAACTTGCCAAAAAACCACTGCCTTCCTTCTTATCTGTTTCTCCACTGGTTCCAGCCATGTTTATCATCCTGTGTGCATACCTTTAAATCCCTTTATCTTTTTTTGCCACTTTGTCTTTAAGCTCTATTCCACAACCTTGGGGGAGCTGAAAATTTTTATCCTCTATATCATTTATCATCCAGAAAAGGAATAAAGAGAAAAGTCAAGCAGGTAGCAAGGTTAGGCTTGCTACTTAGAGGCTATCTTCCATGGTGCCCTGCAAAGCAGGCCAGGAGCCACCCTCAGCATCAGTCATCAAAAACAAACTTCATTTGCAGCAGGTCTCTACATCACTGCCTGTTTTACTGTTTTACACAACAGCTTGAGGTGCTTGCCAAGCAGAAAATTATGTCCCATTCTGAGGGGACCTGATGCTGATTCACAAGAATGGAAAAGTCTGTGTGTGAGCACCAGAACAAACCAGCAGAACAAGGGTTAGTGGAAAGTGGGCCTGCATCCATCACTAAGGACACTGCTGATCTAGCTGAGGTATGTGCTATTTCCAGCCACTCTGGAAAGCCTCTGTCCTGCTATGGCTACAGCCCACCTGACTCATTCCTCACTGGAAAACTCCCACTCTGGCAACGGGAGAATGGCAGCAAGGCTGTGTCACATCAGGGATGCCACTACTCTGGCACTACTCTGTGCCACTACCAGCACATCAGGACAATGGGCTACAGGGAAGAACCACCGCACAGCAGCTGCTGGCTCCTAAGAGACATAAAAGATGTGCTCCAAAACTCATCTGTCATTGCCAACTGAGAACTAAAGAACTACTGGGACCACAGAAAAGGCAGCACCCCCTGTCCCCTGGGACGTACATAAGGGGTGCTGCCCAGACTACTTGGGACACTCAGGTCCTGGGGCTTCTCTCTAGTCAGGTATCAAACTGTGACTGAATAAATCCAGGACAGAGTGTGAGTGGGCAAAAATCAGCCTCGAGAGTCTGTAAGGCAACTATCAGTTCCCCTTCTCACAAAGGCTTCTTGGGTTCTCTTACACTGGTCTCCCACAACCCTCTCCCTAACTCCAAGAGAGTCTTCTCTGTGATGCCTCTTGTATTAGAGAGTCATGGCCTTTGCTCTTCTCATGGCTTCTTGATGAGACCAAAGCCTTGCCCTTTCCCCTGCTCTAAGATTAGAGTTCAGTCATGAGATCTGCTGACTGTTTATTTGTACTTTTTTCTCTGCTAGAATCTTAGCTGGCTCTGAGAATTGTGCTCTCTGTGGGCTGCAGTTGGCATGTCTTGTATTCCTTGCGTGACAGATCCCCAGAGCTCTGTCAATCATGCACCTGTCACACGCAATCTTCAAGACTTTGTTTTAACCTGCTGCTGCCTAATTAACCAAAACACAACCATAAAAAGAGTTTATCAGAAAGAGAGCACGAAAATGACTAATCAGTAAGCAGCTCCTATAGGTTGCACCCTTTGACCCGAGGCTGATTTAATCGAAGGCCTGACCCACTTCTGAGGCCCACGGAAAGGGCAGGTGGGTGCCGTGGGACCCCTGCGCTGGGAACAAGACCCAGAGATGCTCAGACACGGGTCTGCTTCCCCAGCAGAAGGGACGGGTGCAGCGGCCTTTCCCCACTTCCAGATCCCAACAGCAGCTCCCCTCCTCTGAAACCCACCCGAGTGTATGAGGGTGAGCTCCAGCCACAGCGAGTCCGGTTCAGCTTCCCGCCCGCCACAGCCCAAAGCCCGCTGGCAGCCCCCGGGACTCCCACGGAAGCCACCCGCCGCCCCTGGGCACAGGGCACGGGCAGGGCCCAGTCGCGCTGGCTCAGCGCCTCAGCGGTGCCCTCCCCTCGCAGCCCCTCCCCCTACCGTCCCCTCGCAGCCCCCCAGCCCTACCCTCACCCTGCCAACTCCTCGCAGCTCCCCCATCCCCTCGCCGCCCCTCATGCTGCCGTCCCCTCGCAGCCCCCCAGCCCTGCTCTCCCCTCGCAGCCCCTCACGCTGCCGCCCCCTCGCAGCCCCTCACGCTGCCGTTCCCTCGCAGCCCCCCAGCCCTGCCGTCCCCTCGCAGCCCCTCACGCTGCCGTCCCCTCGCAGCCCCTCACGCTGCCGTCCCCTCGCAGCCGCCCAGCCCTGCCCTCACCTTGCAGTCCCTCAGCGCAGCCATGGCCCCTCCGCAATCTCGAGGCTCCGCGGCTCCAACGCGAGCGGGGGGCGGGGCCAAGGGGGCGGGGCCGCCACCGGCGCGAGCGTCGGGCGGTCGGTGCCAGGTGCGCGCGGAGCCCTCACGCCGCTGCTCAGGGACGTCCGCGGGAGTTTGGTGGCGATTACTGGCCCCCAAATCTTTGCTCCTTCTTCCGGACCCTCCTCCGGCCCGCGGTGTCCGAGGTTAAATAGTGTTCTCACCGGCTGCCCGCCGGAGGGGGCTCCGGTGCCCTCGGGCTGCTGTCCCAGCCGTTGGGCCACCCCAACGAGCAGCGCCCAGGAGGCCGCGCGTTCTCCGCCCCGTCCCCTCTGGCCGCGATGGCCGCGCTCCTCCTTCTCCTCCTGCAGCTGCTCGGCTACTGCCGCCAGAGCTCGGCGGCGTCCCCTGTCCGTCTCCAGCCGTCACCCCTGCAGGTCAGCTGCCCGGGCCCTCACGGCCAAGTCTTCCAGCGGCAGGACAACGAGCACAGGGTGTCGTGCCTGTGGAACAGCACCGTGACCCTGCATTACCAGCCCGCCCCAGGAGCAGGGCCGACGGTAGAGGGGGAGGAGGGGCAGCCACCGTCCCCACCTTGCTGCCTCTGGTACCTGAACTCGGCCTCTGTGAGGAACATCTCACGCTGGTCAGGCCAGGTGGTGCTGCAGACAGGAAAAGCTCCCTCACCCGGGGCCTCCAGCCTTCTTACAGTGCAATGTTCGTCTGCCTCCTGCGCTGCACCCGAGTGCTTTCACCTCAACGTGAGCGTCGAGATCTCGGGGCAGGATATGCGGCTGTTCGTGCTTTGGCCGCAGACACACGTCATCCACGTGTGGCAGCCGGTGGAGCTGGGCTGGTGTGCACGCCTCAAGAGTGCTGGCTGGCAGTACCGCTTCAGCAGCCAGGGAGGCGTTCCCTCGACCCTTCTCCTTCCCAGCAGTGAGCACCAGGACACACCGTCACCTGCTGTCTACCCAACAGTTGAGTTGCAACAGACCTGTGCCACCTACTATAGCTACCGCTTGACTGTGCGCTACAGGCACCCTGGGATCCACGTTGCTTTGGTCAGTATTGAGCAGATGCCTCACATAAGCCTCAACCTCTCTCTCAAGGTGGAGCCTGACTTGCTGCATGTCCTCAGTATCAGCTCCAAGCTCCTCAGTGTTCCTCAGCAGCCCCTCAGCTTATCCTGGTGGCTTCAGCCCCTTACCCTGAATACACTTGCCTACAGATTGGTGGACACACAAGATATAGGAGGCTGGCTCCGCTCCTACAGTTCATTTACGCTGCTGAGCAACTTCTGTGCCATTTCTACACCTCAGAGCCTGGATGAGATAGTGGTGGCCAGCATTTACTTCCATGTTGATGGAAAGAGGTTTGAGGAATTGACGGGGGAACTGCACCTGCTCAATGGTACCCTGAGCTTAACTGCTGGCAAAGAAACTCCCATCCATGTCAACCTTTGTCCAGGGAAGACCAACAGCAGCACTTACATTTTCAGGTACAATCAGGGAACATTTTACACATCTAAAGACAACAACAGAACTATTTCCACAGATTGCCCTAACACACGCACTGTGTTCTACCAATACAAGGAGCTCTCCTACTTACTCACCGTAGAGTTTGTGGCCTTACAGTGGTACAAGTTCAAAATGTACCTTTATATGAATCAGAAGAGGGCTTTGATTAGGTCTCTGGCAGAAAGAGACCTTGATGTCCACGTTTTCAGCAGTGGCCGTCCTTCTTTTCTGCAGAACTTTAGTTATTTAGTGTGGTTTATCCCTGCACAACATCCGATGCTACAGTGCGAGTGGACCTTCCATCTGCAGCTTTTTGGCACAAAAAAAGACCATATTGTCCAGAGTAGCACGTACACATACAACGACCACGTAAAAAATGCCACGCGTTTTGTCCGTCGCTCTGTTTTACCCTTTGATGCAGAGAAATACACCGGGTTTGTGGCAAGAGTGAACTGCACCAGCAGTGCACCTACACCGGCTCTTTTAAGTGTCAGGGTCAACAACTATACTGCAAAAACCATAGAAGCACCAGTGGTTTGTGAGAAAAAAGAGTGTAAGATAACCAGGTGCCGGATTCAGAGACCTGAGCCCAGATCCTTTATCTTGTACAAGAAAAAGGCATTATCTTTTTACCTCTTTGTCAAGTTGGATATAGACTGCTACACTGGCATATCTATCAAACCCCTTTGGCGAGTCTATCCTGCTAAGGACATAAAATCTGAGCCGGACTGGTCAAATCCAGTAGACACTTCTGCAATGTTTGGCGTAGACATGATACATTTAACTGTTCCCAGTAATACTTTAGATTATGGGTTGTATCTGTTTTTTTTCTCTGCTGAGGTAGTCCCAATTAGGACCACAATGGTCCTCAAGGCCCATGATATGATTTTTGTTCAGATTGAGAGAGCTGATCTAGTGGCAAATATTTCAGGAGGCTCAGTCCGCACAGTGGGTTTTTCTGAGAGCTGGACTCTCGATGGCTCTGACTCCTCTGATCCTGATTCACAGGAAGGACCATTGATATTTACTTGGTACTGCACTAAAGACTCGGCAGACTATAAAACCATGAAATTCAGCCTGAAAAACAGATGCCATCCATTCCAGAAGGATTTGAGATGGATAACACCCTCAGGTCCCATTCAAAAAATACCACCAGAATCCCTCCCAGGAAGCACCTTATACTACTTTCGCCTGGTGATTCAAAAGGGCAGAAGGAAGGCTCATGCTGATCAAGTTGTAGAGGTGGATCCTGGCCCCCCACTCATTCTGGATGTGAAATGCCTTGAAAACTGTGGTAGCTCTTTAATTCCAACAGAGAGATTTGCCATGTCTGGAAAATGCTCAAACTGTAAACCAAGAAACAAGCCACTGTACTACTGGTCCCTTTTTTCAGACACCTCTAAAGAAATTAATTTTGATTGGGCTTCCAAAACATCAACGGGGAGATCTGGGGCTTACATATCTATACATGCTCTGACTTTTACAAAGCCTGCATATCACTCCTACGTACTTCACGTAAGAGTAACTACCTGGGATGGTAGGACCTCATCCAACAGAAAACCCTTTGCGGTAAATACTCCACCTCGGGCCGGCAGGTGTAACATCAGCCCACGCCACGGTATAGCCTTTCTGACAAAATTTGTTGTTAAGTGTAAAGGATTTTCTGACAGACATTTACCTCTGACATATAAAGTGATTGTAGCTTCCAACGTACCCCAAACTACCACAGTAAGTTCTGTGGTGGAAAACACGTTTGGCACAATTCTGTACTTTGGTTCTGAGCCTAAAACTCCTCCATCTTTTCTCCCAGTTGGAGTGCCCCCTCACAGGTACACTTTGACACTTTACGTTCAAGTCCGTGATTCCTTTGGGGCATTTACCCAGGTGAGTTTACGTGCCTACGTAAAGAACCCAGTTAAAACTCAGTCCCTTTCAGCTGTGTTTCATGAACTGCTGGCCTCAGCAAGCCGTTTAAGCACATCGACATCTGCTCAGCAGACTGGGGATCGTCTTAGAGCTGGTTATTTGGCTTATCTTGCAGCCTCACTCTTAAACTATGTTAAAGACACACCAACTGTCCAGCTCCCTCAGGCTCAGCTTCGGGAAGCCGTGGTTAAAACAGTCTTGAATATTTCAGTAAATAGCATCATGGAAGTCAACCAAGTAGTGGCTGTTCTTTCTGAAGTCACAGAGGCAGTTGAGAAAATGAATGTTAGGTCACTAGACTTTGCCACTGGGAAACTGAGAGAAGTAACAGGAATTCTGAAGAGACAGAGGAGTCAGATCCACTGGTCTGAGGAAGCAGAAATTCAGACCAGTGGAATACTAAGATGCTTGGCCAACGTCCTGAGAGCTGATCTTTTGCGTCTCAAGAATGTCAGTGCAAATGGAATTCAACATGTTTTCTCCATCATGGAAGGTGTAACAGATATAGTTTTCTGGGGAAAAGTCCCTGGAGAAATAGAAACTCTAATGGAAACAGGACACTGGAATATCACTCTGAAGAAAAATGAAGCCTGGAACATTACAAATGCTTTGCCTGCCACGTACACCTGCCAGAATTGCTTTTATCCAACACTGAGAGAAGGAGATGGTTCAGGATTGACCCAGGATACTGTGTTTTCGACTGCCATTTTTGAGTTTGATGTGAGCCCCTTCCCTTGGTTAGGTTACACATCAGATATCATATCAATGGTCTTGGGGTTTAAAATAGCAGAGACTAAGGCTAATGGGGATCTACTTCCAGTCACACCTGAAAGAGCAGACATTTTTCTTGCCAGGAAAGGTGGACTTACAACTTTTCATTTAGTAATGGGACCCGATAAAACAGAAGCTTACACAACTGGAGGATTTAGTTTTGAGGTCAGTAAAACTACCACGAGCATAAACTTCCAGATCATGACAAAATTAAAAGCTACTTTCAAGGTGCTGATATTTGCAGGTACCAATCTCACTCACGCTCGACCCGTAGCCTCGTTCGCTGCTTTTCACAACATGCCAACAGTTGCAAGTGGCAATGAGACAGCCATTGCTGACTGTAGCATTACAGGTCCCTATATCGTCTGTCTCCCACAGTCCCTGCTGACAACCATAGTGCAGGAAAGTGGCATAGACACTCAGAACGTTTCCGTTGTCTTGGAGACATGCTATGTCTTAAGGTATCCAAACCGGAAACTGGTGGGCATATACATTTTTAATGACCACTGCCTATTTCTGGATGGGATTGGAAGTAAGTGGAGCAAAGACACATGCAAGGTTGGCTCCTTGACCAACTGGCAGAAGGTACACTGTGTCTGTGACTCCAAGCAGAATCGCAGGAGTCTGCCAGCCCTTCCTGCATCCAACATCAAGTTCCTGGCAGCCAAAGTAGTAGTTCTTCCCAACACAGTAGATCTGGGGAGAAACCTGATAGCAGACATACCTAAAAACCCACTGACCCTCATAACAGTGCTCTCTATTTTTGCCGTCTACTTACTTTTGTGCTGCTGGGCCATAAGAAGAGACAGGGTTGAGAAGGAGATCAAGTACATTATTGTTCTGCCAGACAATGAGGCCTCTGATGCAGGGAGCTTTTTGGTCACTTTGTACACAGGCAGTCGCTGGAATGCTGGGACCAAAGTAGAGGTCTTTCTGCAGCTCATCGGCCAGCAGGGCAAGAGTAAATTCCGTTGTTTATGGCACCAGCCGTCTCCAGCTTTCCAGCGGGGAAGCATTGATTGCTTTCTGATAACTACTAAGAGAGACTTGGGAGATATTCGTTCCTTCAGGGTCAGGCTCAATAATGAGGGCACATCTCCAACCTGGTTCTTAAGCAGAGCTGAAGTTGAGGACACGTCCACCAGGAAGGCCTGGTTCTTTATGTGCAGAAAATGGCTTTTCCTCGACAAGAAACAACCCTTGCGAGACTGGAAGTTTTCTGTCATAGACCCCCAGACACCTCTACCCAAATTTGACTATTTTCTTATTAATTTTAACAGGAGACTGACAGAATACCACCTATGGCTCTCAATTTTTGCTCCTGTTATCGCTGGGGCTTTCACCAGGTTCCAAAGGTTGTCTACGTTTTTAGCAGTAATATTATTCACCATGCTTGTTAACATTATGTTCTTTAATGCTGAAAAGGATGAAGAAACTCCAATATACCTGAGGTATTTGAGATCAATAACAGTAGGAATTGAATGTGCTTTGCTTACCCTCCCTGTGGAAATGTTAATAATTGCCTTATTTAAGTATTCCCAGAAGGACCCTCCTCCTGTTGTGACTAAGATGTACCCAAAGGTAGATTCTAGGTACTGGAATAATTGCGTAATATCTGAAAAAGATGCAAATGTAATTGACACAGAGGAGCAGACGATAACTGTGAATTCCCCTCAGGTGGGTAGAAAGTCCCAGAAGTCAAGTCTCAATTTCGCAGAAGGGGGCATCTTTTCCAAAGGAAGGAGACTGAGCACTACCATCAGACAGCTTCGCAAGATCCCAGACACGGAGCCCTTGCTGTGCTGGTGGTGTGTCTGTGTGGCCTGGGGACTGGTTCTGACCATAACTGTGCTCTCATCCTTCTTCATTGTGCTCTATGGTTTGTCCTATGGCTACCAGACTTCCCGAGAGTGGCTCATAGCATCTGGAACCTCCTTTCTTCAGAACGTGTTTTTCCATTCAATTCTGAAATCCTTACTTTTCTCAGCTATGAGCACAATTCGTCCAAAATACTCTGAAGACATCAGATGGGTAACTCAGGAAAAGCATGTGGAGATTAACTTGGCTGAAGAAACTAAGGGAGGTACATGAAACTTTCAGAGGCACCAAGCAATATTAGCCTTTGGAAGCTGATGAAAGCAAACATGCTGAGAAGGGCAAAAATTAAAAGAAAGGCACTTATTTTCATGAAAGGTTTCATCAATCACCTTGTCTTTTTTTCACTGCTATTAAATTTTGCTTATTCCACTGAGAATGACAACAGTTTCCACTTCAGCCAGTCCCTGAGTAGAAGCTGCTTTCAAAAAACTTCCCCCACCCAAGTTTTGTGGCTAAGCATGACCTTTTATCTCACGGCAGTATCAGCTCCTCTGCCCAGTTCATAGAGATGATGCCCAAGGAGCCACCTCCGCGCTGAGCATGGCTCCCACCTCTGGCTGAGCTCATGGTGATTTAAGAGCGAAAAATAGCCTGAGGGCTGGAAACACCGGCGTGTCCATCCCGAGGGCGGAGAACGCCGACGTGTTCATGCCGAGGGCTGGGGACACGCTGAGAACGCCTGGGTGTCCATCCCGAGGGGTGGGGTCACGCTGGGGACAAGGCGTGTCCATCAAAGCCGGAGCCGGGAATGAGGGCAGGCAGGACGCGTTACCGGGCGCACAGCGCCCCCTGCCGGAGCCGCGGCGCCCGCGCGCGATCCCGGAAGTGGCGCGGTGGGCACCGCGTGTGGGGGAACGGGAACGGGAACGGGAAAGGGAAAAGGGGCACCGCCCGAATCTGGGCGGAACGTGAGCGCCGGGGGCGGGGGGAACTGGAGCCGGAGGGAAACGGGAACCGGGAGGCAAACAGGAGCTCGGGACGGAACCGGAATGTGGGGGGAGGGGGAGAGACACACAGGAACCGGGAATCGGGGAGCAAAGGGTAGATGGGGAGGGGACCGAGGAACGGGAGACGGGGGGCGAAAGGCACTGAGAGCTCCGCGGGGAGAAACGGGGACCTAGGGAGAGCCTGGGGGAAGCCGGGAACCGGGAATTGTGGGGCAAACGGGAGCCAGGCAGAGAACCGGGATCCGGGCGGGGAACGTGAGCCAGGGGAGGGGCAACCGGAATCCGGACCGGGGAACCGGGAATGGGGGAGGAGAGCGGAGCCCGGAGCGGGGGAAGCAGCTGCTGAGCGGGCACTGCCGCCCAGGAGACACTCACGGTTCCCGGGCTAGAGGCCACTGTCTTCCAGCTCCAGGCACCTGTGAGCCAAAGAATTAGATCTGTGCAGTAGTAGTTAGTAAGGATATGTAACTATATTCTTACAATTGAAACGGCATGTTTTATATAAACAAAATTTAAGACCTTCATGCTTCTGGATCCCACACCAGAAATATTTTTCTCATGCCTTAACTTCCCATGTAAAGTACTGGCAAAGAAGCTGTTACAATGAAAGCATTAGTGATACCTTGTCTCACTTTGTGTCTCGCCTCAAACAGTCTGTGATCTCTACAAATATGACAAGGTTTTGTCAAGAGCCTGGTGAAGGCTCCCCTGATAGTTTTATTCTGCCCAGATGCAGCAGTCTGAGGTTCGGACCAAAGAAGGTTTTTGTTTGATGAGAGTTGTAGGAAAATACTTGGATTCTGCTGTTATAGTGGCTTGTAATGGAGATGTGCTCCCCAGGCTGGTTGAGATGCCAAGCTCTCTAGCCTGTGCATCACCTTTGCACTGATCTGTTGCACTGATCTGTTAGTAAAAATCAGTGGTTTTACTGGCACAAAAATCACTACACCAAAAAAGCTGTAAAAAGGCCCCAAATTCCCAATAGATAGGCACAAACCTGAGATTTGGATTAAGAAAAAAATTAGTTACCTATGTGGTTGCGATGGTTAGGGCTTCTTTGTTCTTTAGTCCAGGCCAGGAAAAAGCATGAGAGGATTGGCAAGTGTATTTTGTTCCTTTTCTCAGTACATGGTGAAAGCATTTTCACCTGCTCTTTCTGTTTTCTTTTTTGCTGCCCATCTAACACCTGAACCATGCCGCCTCCTTTGAAGTCTGCTTTTAACTACAGGCAATAATAACTTTGCACTACGCCTTCTCCCCCAGCTGTTCGTTTATTTTGTAATAATTTTCCTAACATGAGTGAAGTTATTACTCATTAACCACCCTTGGAGCCATGTGTATGTGCAGAAAGGAAGCACACATTTAAATCTGGCATGACACATCACAGTGTTTTTAAGCCTTATCTACCTAGACCTATAGCCAGCACTTTGAAAAACATGGACAACATACAATTTCTGCCAAGACCCCATCAGCTCTGCCACTTAATTAGCTCTACTCTGAGCCCACACTTTCCTTTTGGACCTCAATGAAATCTTAGTGAGACCTGTCTATGTTTGCTGGACAGATGGAGATCTAAAGCCAAAGAAAAGTTTATTAAATATCTGTGACATGTTGAGGATGCTGCCGATTCTTAGTGGATTTTGAGCTGCTTGGGTAAAAAGTCAGAACTGTGAAGATTTTATGTGTCTGCCCTCCTAGCATGTGAGCCAGGAGGAGCAGTCCACTCTGGTTATAGTGAATTCTGGGATCTACACGTCTCCATCCATAATTAAATTTGTCACATGAGAAAAAGACACTTTTCTTCTGTTTTACCTGTGATGAACAGAGAAGTAAGTTTGTCCAAAAGAACTTCTGGAAGGAAAGAGCATAAATATAGACCTTCTGGAGAACAGACTGTGCAGAATACAGAGCATGCACAAAAGGAATGGCCTGGCACTCAGTGATAAAATAGGTTTTCAGCTGTCTAAGAACGAATATTTCTCTGTGTCCTACAGAGAATTGTGGAAGTGGTTCTTGTATATGTGCCTTAATACCTATTTGATGCATCAGGTGTTGAAAGAAGTGCAGCCTCAGTACCTGCATATTTTTTTGGCAAAGTAATCCAAGTACTGGTTGGGAAGCCAAGTCTTTCTGATAGGGGCGAACAGAGTAACCTGAAAACACTGCTAAAAATTCAGGAAGTTTTGGGCCTGCCTGAATTCACCTTGGTCCATCTTGCTACATGGCTAGAAGACAGGAATTTGACATAGGTGTATGTCAGAAAGTTTGGAAGCTGCTAACCCCTGACTAAAAGACTTAATTTCCACTGTAAAGTGTAACCAATGAAGTGACCTTGGTGTGAAGGTGTGAAGCAAGGAACCCATTTGCAAATTTTTGTGACAGAACTCCCAGCAAGTGCCCTGGAAAAGAAAACTTTCTAAGGGTTGGGTGACTGTGGGCTTTGCTCTATCAGTTGTGCTGCCAGTAGATCTCTCCGGTGCTTTTCTGTGCTTACTGTTCACACCAGATGGGATAACAAACCTTGAGGAATATGTCCCAGAGGAAATGAGCATGGCTGCAGAAGGTGTGGTGGGCTGTGTGCATGCAGAAGTTGTAGGTACAGGAGGGACAAGCCTGCCTTTATTCCCAGGCTTTCTTGAAGCTGGCACTCTTCGCCCCATACCCCTCACCCCTCTGGTAGTTTTTTTTTGCTTTTCCTTCTGGATAGTTTTGCTTTATTTCATTCTGCAGTCCCCAGCTCGAGCTCAGTTTTAACAAACCGAGAGCTGCAGTCACGCTTTATTGGAAAGAATTCCCTTCCAAGGTATGTTAATGATGAACATCTTCCTGGTCACAGGAGAAAGTGGGCACTGCCTCCGCAGCAGGGACATTGTCACGTGCAACCCCATGTAATCGGGCTGCGTCTTTCCTTGCAACCCCCGCTTTGCTTTCTGTAGGGAGATTAATTGTTGGAGCTGTATTTCTTCCTGTCAGGATTATGTCAAGTGGCAGTGTCTTATTTCCCAAAATACTGTGTTAGCCTCTCCTCCTGTATTTCCACAAAATCTTGGTGTTCCTATTTTTAGACTCTGTTGGAAAGTATTGCACTAAGTTTAGATTGTGCTTAACCAAGCTGATACTTTCAGTGGTACATGTGTGGCCCTGCACTTAACTTTTTTTAAGGACAACTTAAAAAGTAGTGGTCATCACTTATATATTAATAGAGCAACTTGCTCTTCCCCACTATGGCTATTAATGTAACAAATTTCTAATAGGGAGCTGCAGTTTGGAAGGGAGACAAAATGAGTTCAGGACAGAGTGTTACTATGGCTGTAGGTTGATTTTTTTATTGTGGCTGTACCAGAGGGAGATTTAATGAAATCTGACCTCAGGACTGGTTTTTCCACTTTGACAAAAAATAACTGTGATCCAGAACTGATGATCACTTTAGCAACACTTCAGTGTTTGGATCTCTTGTGTTGCAGGTAGATGATGCCTTGTGCAACCTTCAGGTGTGAAGCTTTAAATTCTCGCCTAATTTGAGGTTCTTACTAAATGCTGCCTAATTTAGAGCAGGCTGCATGCCATCTCTGAGTAAGGGGCTGTTGGGCTAGGTTTTTGTTGAGTGTTGGTTTCTCAGCTTTGTTAAATTGTATATCTTAGGTATAGATGCCTTTTTGAGATTCATCTTGTGTTCAGAAAGCCTTTTTACCTAAGAAAGGGGTTTGATTTGCTTGTCTGTGTTACTTCTCTTTCCCTACAACTGTTCAGAAAACACACTGGCTTTCACACCTGTGACGACCTAGACTGTTTATCCTGCTGCTGCCATGGAGAATCCATGGAAGCTGTTGTTCAGGAGCGGGCTTGGGGCCTGCTCTGTGACCCATGGCTAGAGGGAAGCCTGCAGGGATCTCTGTTCCTTCCAAGCAGAGAAAGCGTAGCAATGCCAGCACAACCCCCCAGCCTGGGGGAAAAGGTGCTGCAACAAGTCAAGGTTTAATTCCATCAAGTGATCTTTGGGAGAGTGAGTAAGGATGAAAGTTCTGAATGGCCACACTTGGTGAAATTACAGTCCTGGGCTAATTCATGCTGAACCCAAGGTACGTCCCCTCAGAGGAAGAGCAGGGAGGCAGCCACAGGTGACCTAAACATGCCTTCAGGGCTATAGCACGAAGGAACAGGAGGAGCAGAGCTGTTCACCTGGGGATTAACTGGCAAGTAAGAAAGTTCTGCTGTTTTATCTGCTACCTGATCAATTAGGCAGCAGATTGCTTTTCTGAAGAAGGCAAGTGCATCGCTGCTGCTGAAGTGTGTTTAAATATCTGTCACATCAAACACTGGCACATGCCAGGGTATGAACTCCTGCCCTTCTACTAGAGAGCGCTCCTTCCTGTAGAAAATCAAGCTGTGAATATTTTAATAGGTTATTGTCATCAACAGTGGATACTGCAGGAAAATCCTGGCAGGTAAAAGAAACAAGGGTTTTGTAGGAGAGGATTAAGGGTGTGTCAATGTTGGTTTTATCTGACAGCCTTTCAAATCAAAGTCTGCATCTGTTTATAGGCACTTTGTTTCTTGTATGGTTTCTCTAGTTTATCAGTGACTCAGAAATACAGGAGTCTGCTGTGGAGTATTAAGAGGGGCTTAACTTATGCATTGTAAAGACTTGTGCTAATGAGGTTTGAAGCAAAGAAAATCAGATTACTTATCTGTGCTACTACTTTGCCACTGACCCTGACAATTTAAGGGTGATTTATGATTTCTGGCAGGCCTTCCAGGCCTCTTAGCAGAGTGCTCTGAGCAGAATTGCCCTGAATTCTTTAAGAGTCTCCAGAGAACTGGACTGAGAGCCATTTCCCCACGTCTGTATCAGGTATCAGTTGCAGACAGCATGGAGAAACACTCTTACAGCACTACCCAACCCGTGCCTTTCTTTTACTGCAGTTATTTACTTACTATGGCACTGAAATCTGTGTGCTTCACCTTTTGCCAGGACATGTGAGCCAACCTCACACGTCCTGCAGCATTCTAAGCTTGACCTGGCAGGTTTCTGCAGAGCGTGCTTGTTCAGTGGTTACCCAAGCATGTGGTTAACTGTGTTCTTTCCAGAAGAGCTGGGCATGTGCATCAGGTAAAGATGTATTCAAGTACCTTGTGGCTTCCAGTCAGAGTGTCAAATGCTTGGGCAGAATTCAGTTCTTGGCAAGCTGTTGTCAAAGACCTGTTCAGCATGTGTCAGCCAGACAGACCTGTGACATGTTACTGGGACATGGTGCTGCTTCAGAACTTTCCAAGGAGAAAAAAAATATAGTGGTAGCACCTGGTGATGATTTGGGTTGCTCGTGGTCATAAATTTGCCTGTCATCATTAAGAAGGGATTAGTGCCCTAAACTTTCTCAAGAGATCCTTTATCCTGCTCTTGGTTTGCTAGAGGGAAGTGAGTTCTGCCTCTGCTTCATGTGTCTGGGGGGCACACAGACACCTTGTCACACTGTCACGTCGGGCATCCTGCTAACATGGTGTGTAGGGCCAAACTGATGAGCTGACGTTGTGATAAACCAGTGTCTGGCTCAACTGGGTTTACAGCATAAAGAAATGGTTATTCAAAGCAAATGAACTTTTTGGAAGCAACTCTTTGTGGGAAAGTACATCTTGTCTGCTTGGTGGTTTAGACTAAAGGTGTGAAGCACATGCATAAACTTGCCATTAAATATCTGTCATCAGAAGGAAATGGCTTTACTTTGTTGTATAGCAAACTTTACTTGTGAACGGGAGCACTCGCTCTGAAATCTGTGCATTCACTGACCTCACACTTTCAGCTAGTGACCTTAACTTTCCCAAGTGCTGATGTGTAGGCAAGCTCTCAGGACAAATGATGTTCCCAGTGAAATAAAGCTTGGTACAGCTGCTACCAGTGACTTGTGAGCTGGGAGTAAAATGGAAAGCATCATAAATTCATCTGTGCCTTGCAAGCAGGATCGTATGCTTTTCAACTGGCATAGCCAAAAATGTGTTTGTACATAGATATCATTCCTTCCCAGTGGTAGGCATTGAACAGATTCTGTTCTACATGCCAATGGTCTGTGAGAGAGCAGGTGTTTCTATATCTAACATACTTCAGCTCTGAACCCAGGGCTGTTATTTTAACTTGGGATCAGGACATATTCATTCCAATGTCTATGACCTTCACTGCCATAAATACTTCTTTTTTGTTGTTGTGGTTCTTGGTGTTTTGCATTATTTTAAAGAAAAGGTCACCATTGTAGTCTTCTCTATTTGATTCAAGTGACTTTCCATACTCTACTTCTTTGGAGTTAATGATTTCCCCTTTTTAAGAAAGACTGATTACAAAAAATTGCTTACAAGTGTTGATCTGAATCGCATTCCATCAAGTGGATGTGTTGGTATTGCTGCTGGGTACCTGCATAAAAGGTAAAGTTAGGTATGCCAGGGGGACCTAGCTGGTAATCCTAAAATGCAGGGTTCAAATAGTAGACTTCTTAGCCCAGTTGGTGCATAGCTTGAAGAATCCAAATTTTAATGTACAGGGAGAAATGGGTAGCATGTACATGCCTTACAACTAACTGACAAATCTGAAAACATTTGAGTTGATTAAATTCTCTCAAGCATCCCTGTGAGGTAGAGAAACCACATGGTATCCAAGGGTCATATAATTTGTGAAAAAATATCGTTTCCTCGGGTGTTCTCAAGGTGAATTTATTTCTTAAACCAGTGTCCAGCCCCATTTGTGTTACATTTGAAGAACTCTGTGCTACTAAAATGCCAGGAGAGCCACCACAGGCTGGTGGTAAAGGAGTGATGAGGTAAGGGAGATTATTTCCAAAATTAAGTTTCAGGGTTTAACAGGCCAAGACTTTCTGAACTGGGTGTCTGTCATGAAGCCTCTGTAGCCTCTGAGGACTTCCCTGTTCTTCTGGAACATTAGATGACAAGTAGTCCCAGCTGTGCTTCACCTTGCCCCTAGTTCACCTTGTCAGCAGATGTCTCTGAGGATTCATTTTCACCCCGTTGGGCGAGCAGAAATAGCAGCTTACTGTCACCGAAAGAGGGATGTGCAGGTCCCTCATCTCAGCCCTGCCTTTCTGCTGGTGCTGCAGTTCTGCATCTCACCTTGTGCTACTGTTAGCAAGTGTTGGATTCCCCTGCAAGCAAATTTAGTTCCTTAAAGCAATATGAAAAAAATATTGGAAGAAGAAAATTTAAAACTATTTTTTTGTTACTGCATTAGTGACTAGTGTGATGTAGTAAGACTGAAGCCATGGACCAAGGTGTTGGATGTTGGATACCAGCTGCCCATTCTCTGTGTTTTGGGATGTTTTAGATCACCTCTGGTCCCAGCCTGTAAGCTGCATGGTCACCAGATGGGCATTCAGGTTGGAGTGTGTTAGGTGTGCTTCTGGAGCGCATCTTTTGGTTTATTTTTTCTGAAACTCTGGTTTGTGTGCTGTAAGGCTGCTCTGTGGTGCAAACCTGTGTGGTAAGGAGGGACAGTCAGGCAATTTGTTCCCAAAGAAAACTCCTGAGCTGAAGCATAAATAGGGACGTGGCCTTAGGGAACTGAATCAGCTCTGCAGGGAAAGGGTCTGGCTGCAGAGCTGGAAGAGTGGGAATGCCCTGCTGTCCTTTGGCAGGCTGTGTATGTGCTCAGCTGGGAGCACACACAACCTACCTGCTCAGATACCACCCAAACCCAGGTTCCTGGTGCTCACCTTCTTCATAGCCTGATGCCAGCTCTGCTTCTCTTCCACCAGCTGACTGGTTTGCAGCAGAACACTGTTCCATGAAAAGCGTGAGGGTTTTTGGCTAAAAGCTGTTGTTTTCTTGATAACTGCAACGTGAATCATCTGTACAAGAAAATGGTGCAGGTGAGCGAAGATACCCGGTTTGCAGACAAGCAGCCACGTTTCTTTCATGGATTGGTGCAATTTTTGGGCATGCACATGGTTAGCTGTGCTTGATAGGATTGTTGATACAGACTAAAATCATTCCTAAAAGCCTACTTGCCACACCGTATTTTTGGAAAAAGCTCATATTTTTGGAAAGACCCTCAACTGATATTAGTGGTATTAGTGAACGGTAAGCTCCCAAAATGTAAATCAATGGCCAGGATTTTAAACAAGTAATCTGTTAGCACCGAAGCTGATGGAGCATGACTTCCTATGTGTTATATCTCGGGACTGATGGCCACACCTTTGTAGTGAGGCCTGAAGTCTGTCAGAAGGATGGACAATAACTTTCTTATGTGCAGATTCTCCTATTTATAGAAATACATGGATATTCTCCAGGAGGATAAAGCAGAGCCTTCCCTTTCTGCCTATTTTCATAAAAGTTATAGGACCTAAACTTTTTTAAAGATGTCTGCTCCTTTTTCCCATGTGGCTGGAATGGGCCAACACTTCATCAAAGTGATTCCATTGGCACAATTTCCATAGAAGGGCAGATGGGAACAGGGAGCCAGGGGTAAGCTTCCAAAACTCTATTCCAAGGTGAACCAGAAGCAAAGAAAAAGACACAGTCTTTTCATTGCAACACTTACCTTCCTGGTACCTGCCTCCTGAGCGGGGTCCCAAACCTTTTCATGGCTCCAGTTTGAGGGAGGAGATGGGCATTGCAGAACTGGATTGGAGTTCTGCACAGCAGCAGACAGGGAACAGTGTCCTGGGAAGCACTTAGGGAGTATAGGCCTCAGTTGAGCAGAGGTTTTTCAAGATCACAGCCATGTGCTTTGTCACCTGAGTTCTTTCATGGATGTTCCAAATTAATAGGTGAACTTTATAGTTAGGCTCCCAGTCTGCAATGTATAGACCTGTCTAAGGAATTTGAAAATTTAACTGGGACATGGGAAACCAACTTGATTTGGGAGAAAATATTTACTAATCAAAGTTTGCAATTGTCAGTTTTCTGTTAGGTTTTAATTTACAAAGCCAGATGTCTCGGGTCACTTTAATCTTCCTGCAGATATGTTCCCAGCATTGCATTTTGAAGCTACAAGATTTTTTTCTGTGTGTTTCATGCAGTTAGGTTAAAAATGGGTGCTCCCAAAGAAGTTCAGACACCAGGAGAGTTCAAATGTGAGCTGTGTGAGTTACCAGCCCCGTACACATACTATGGGCAGATGCCACCAAACTCACACTCGATTGGGTAAGTGCCCTCTGAGATCACAGACTTCATTTCTGCTATGAGCATCAGAATCCTTGTACTGTGCACTGCATGAGCCCAATAATGTGCTGTATTGATCCTGAACACGAGGCTTGGTACTTAAAGTGATCTTTTTCCCAAGGGAAGGAATGTCAAAAATTGTCAGTGTTGGTAGGAAAGACAACAATCAGTTTTTGTGCCCTGCTTCAATATCATGCAAAAATTTGTATTTAACCTATTTCCTAGCCCCACTGACAACTCTACTATACCAATATTTTCTTGCTACAATACTGCTGACTGCAGGCCTGCCATTTCTGGGAATAGCCCTCCCCTCACTGTAGCTTCCCTCAGCTGAGCGATACATACACACAGCATGAATGAAATATATATGGCAGAAACACTTCTTAAGAGCTATTTGGCATGATGTGGAGTTTTGAATAGCAGTGCCTTTTTGTGTGGATTGGACAGTCCCTTGTCAGATTGTGTGACATCAGAGTGTATGGATGTTCACTATGTGTTTATATTTTCAGGGACCGAAGCCTTTTCTCTCTCTGCTAAGTAGGGATAATTTGACCAGAAATTATGCAGTTACAGCTTTGTCTGCAGACATTAAACTCCCCATAAAATAAAGCACTTTGCTTTAAATGCATGTGTAGCTTGGTGGAGGCCATCGTGGTCAACAAATCCATCAGGCAAACATGGTCAGGAACTCTCTGGAGCTGGAAGTCAGGCATGTACTCAGCATTTCCCCCAATAAGACTGTTCAGTTTCTTAAAGCATGGAAAGAGCTGTTGACCACCACCTGCTGGGGCTGTTGTCTTTGAGCAGCTGTCTTTTTATCATTCCAAATCCCACGGTGCTACTGGTTTTCCCTCTTCCACTCAGCAGAGCAATGGCTCACCTTTGATCAGGTCCATTCCTGAAGAGTCTGAATGTGAATCTTAATTTAGGTTATCCAAGCTCAGTGTTAACATCTCAGCTTTATTTGGATTGCTCAGGTGCCAAAAGCAGAAGAATAATGCTGAAGCATCACACTTCTATAGATGCTTTTAAGAAATAGCTTTACACCCCATCTTTCTTGGCTTGCTCGCATGTCCCAAATGCCATGCTGCAGGAAATGTGCTGGACAGGAGGCCTTGTCCAATGGCTCTGCACTGATGAGGGCTGGGAATCCTGCAAGGGGAGCTTTGCAAATGCAATCCTGTCTTTCTGCCCCAGGGACTTGTTGACAGGGTGATCTGCCATGGTAAGATGCCTGATCTTTCCTAACAGTGGAAGGCTCTGACCATATAATTTTCTGTTTGAGTGGACAGAAAAAGGAGAGACACACTCCTGCACACACTTGTGTATGTGTGGAGGCAAGGAGAAGGCAGTACGAGTTGGCAGAATACCTTTTATCCATATTATTACCAGAATCCAAGTTTGGCTTAAGCCCAGGAGTAAGCCAGGTGCCCTTGCTGGGTGCGCTGTGCAGACAGACACTCAACTGACTTCTGTATTATTTTGCCTAGAGCTCCCAGAAAAAAATAAAGCTTTAGTTTTTCCCAAGCAGGTCATCAAATTATTAATAAATGCACTCCCTCAACACCCTGGAGCAAGCAGTACAGTCTGTGACATAAAGTAAGCACACTGGTGGTGACTGCAAGGCTCTCTGCCAGTAGCTCCTGCTTTCAGGAGGTGGGGACCTCAGCTTTACAGCAGTGGCATAACCAAGAGCAGTAAAACCTTTGTGTTTTATACTCACATGCATGCAGCTTTGGAAGAGAACTTCTGATTAAAAGCTGTGCAATTGAAATGGTGACTTGACAAGGTACTGAAGTTGGCCATGCTAAGGAGTGCCTGTAATAAAAAATGCAAGGTAATTAAGGTAGAGCATTGAGAAAAACTTAGTAAGATGACATTGAGAGGCTCACCAATTGCTCTGTTTTTGGAAGACAGATAGAAAGTGCAGTATAGGACTGAAGGCAGCTGCAGAGTTGAAGGTTTTGAAGAGAAAAGGAGCTGCAGAGCTGCTGCACTGCCTCATGTACAGCAGGATGAGCAAATCAAGTACAAAGAGCTGATAACTTTTCAGCCTCCACAATTTCCCCCTCTCAACCATCCCCTACTGTGAAGTATACACTTAAAAGCCTGAAATTATTCTTTTACAGGCTTTTGGAAGAAGCCTATATCATGAAGGATCCTTTCACCCCTGACAGGACAAGTTCCTGATCATTGGGTCTCATTGCAGTTTGTGTAGCAGAGCAGTGTGTTGGTGCAGTAAGCAACAAGCAAAACAAGCTGCTCCAGTCATTTCTTTTTGTTCCAGTCCTGGTGACCTGTCAGAGAAAGATCAAGCAGCAAAACCCCAAACAGTCCATTTTTAAGGCAAACCATTCTCCCTTGTCCTACCACTACATGTATGTTAATTGTACATAATTGCATGTTCTTGTGGATTCTGCCAGATGAAGCTCTCAGTATTAAATTAAAATGATCAGCAACTGTGAGTGTTCTATTTATGGATGAGCACAGTCCAGCCTCTCAAGCACAAGGAGTGCTCTTTTCTACTTTCTTAGCACCAGGAAATGCAAGGGCAGTACAGATCACACTATACCAACAGTAGGTTGGGGTTTTTTTCCATAAAAGGAATATAAATGTCCATGGATTGTTAGGTTTGCATTCACAGCACAGGGCTGTCATCCTATTTGCAAAAGTTAATGTTGAAAGTGAGCAGAGAAGAGAGTTGTTCCATGCCATGCTTGCTCTCTGAAGAAGAATGAATTTAAATAGCAGCTGGAAGGCAACCTTAAACAGTGAAATCTGAGTGCAGTCCAGAAAGGTGGTGTAAAATTACACTTGTCTTAATTCCTTCTTCTCTGCACAGAACTGGCCCCTTTATTTGCCGTGAATATCAGATTTTGGGAGTTGGGCAGACACAGCCAGAAGGATATTAGCACACTTGGGCCAGTTTAGTTGCTATTCTGACTTGTGGGCGGTCAGCACCAAGGATGGGCTAAGAGGAGCGTGCAATAGCACCTTTCTCCTGATTGGATTTATTTCCTTGTTAAAGAAATTTCTTACTTAGGTTTCCCACAGCAGAGTGTCAGACATCCAGTTTCAGGAAAAAAGGCTTTAATAATTGAATGGTGCAGCAGCAGGAACAGCTCAGGCTGCTTCCTCCAGGAGGGGCCCCGAACGAAGGAACCCCTGGGCTTTTATACCTTTACAGTCTGTGCACCTGTTCCCATGGGGAATTTCGGGTCTGGGGTCTTCCTGCAGTTCACTGGCTCCTGCAGAGTCCCGGGCTGACCAGTCTTCTCCCAGAGTGTGATGCAGGGCCCTGAGCCCTTCGTTAGGAAAAGGATCCGTGCCCATTCCCAGCTTGTTGCTGGGGGCTCCAGTTGTTTCCTGCCATCCAGAGCACAATGTGCAGCTGGCACTGGGAGCTTGCACACCCAGCTACCTGCACTGGGAGTATTTCTCCACATCCTGTCTCTGAAGTCTCTTCTGACATTTAAATGACTGAAAATCACAAAAAGTGATTGCAGCTCGGAGGGTTTGGGGGTTTTTTCCTATTCTGAAGCTACAAGAGGGAGTTGTAGGCTCTGCCTAGGTGAAGTGCCAGCACTCTCTGGTTGTGGCTGTGGTGGCTGGGCTCAGGTTTCCAGAGCCAGGTTGCTCAGGGCAGTTGTGTGGAGGCAGAGCTCACATGAGCAGGATCTTCCCAGTGGTGCTGTCCCTGCTGTGGCAGGGGTGGACTCCCTCCCACACACAGCCCAGTGAGGAGCCAAGTGCAGCTACTCAGAGAGTTTGGGCTTAGGGGCTTGATTCCTGCCCTGACATGCCGGGTTTATCCTTCCTTTTTAACAGCAGAGGATTGGCAACACAGACACATTTGGGACAAACTTGAGCATATTAAACTATTTTCATTCCCAAATGAAGTGTCTTGAATTTAGGAAGGATTCAGCAGGTATTTTCAAGTGTGGCAGTTCGAGCTGTCAGAAATAGAGCATTTCAGCCTCTCAGGGTCTTTGCGCACACTGTGCTTTTCTGAATGAAGGTGAGGCTTTTTCTTTGAAAAGCTGTGTTTGTTTCAGTTAACCTAGGCCTTGGCAATGCATAGAAGATACTTGCAGTGAGTCAATGGAAGCTTCTTCTAATCTTTTTAAAGTCCTGCTTATTTTGCCTATTGTGGAAATTTGTCAGTCATTTACTGCTTGTTATCTGAGTTTTGAAGATTCCCCTGATGGTATCACTCAAAGTAAAACATTGATTGTAAATAATTGAGAATAAATTTCTTACCAAACTGGCCAGGCCAGATAGTGAATCACACATATGACTATGGTTTCAAAATGTATTTAGCAATACTGCGTAGGTAACATTGAAAGAGATCTGCAGAAATGATAATGAGTGCTTTAAACACCCATACCACAAAGTAAGTAAACACATACTATTCCTCTTCATGTAGGGAAAATTAAAAGTCCAGAGAAGTAAAAACTTATCCAAGGCAATAGAGAGAGACAAAGTTAGTGTAATATCTCTGTATTGGTTGTGGTTCCTGCTTGTGCTTGACCCAAGTATTTCAACTCACCCGTGGGCTGAGTTAAATGTTAAAACATAGGAATTGAAGCTGAAGAAAAAATACTTTCTTGGGCCTCTTTGGCAAAGAAGCTGGACCAGTTTGAAAGGTTTTAGTGACAGGTTGCTTTTAATATTACGGTAATTCAGAATAGTATTAGACTAACGTGTGGCAAAATAAAGACTTTTCTGACCTTGGATTTGGCAAAGGGATTTTAGCTAGCTTTTGTACCTAAGGAGGCTTAGAGACAGATCAGATTTTAGGCTTTTCATGAGACAACCCATGCTAGCTGAAGTGTATTTCCTTACAGTTGCTGTGCCAATAAAAGTCATGACTTAGCAGCTGTTCTGTATAGTGCTCATAAACTTAGGTATCTTCAAATATCCTCTGAAGTTTCACTCAGTTAATTTACTTCAATCATTTTGTAGCCTGGACCACCCTGCTCAAGTCTTTTTTCACAGTGCCTTGGTAAGTGCCATTAGTTCTGATCCAACTGGGAATAATTCTAATGATTATCTGAAATGTCTTAAAACACTTCAAAACCCCACAAACAGGAAGATAATAAAAATGCTTTTAAAAGTCCTTGGGCAGATTGAGTGCCCTTCTTCCTATTACCCTTTCAGAAAAGGGGAGAGGAAATTATATAATCTGACCATATTAGCAATTTAAAACATTTACTTCTGTTTTATTGCAACACTTTCTAAAGACAGGGAAAAAAGGTAGCTTTTGGAGAAAAAAAGAGGAAAGGGAGCAACTTTCATCCCTTACTGCTCACCTCAGCAGAAGGTGACTGAGCACTGACCTTGGACATGATTGTAGGTATTAAGTGATAAATGTAATACTACAGCTGCTTCCCACTCAACTTCCAGTCATGTGGGGTCAGTCCTGGACATGGATGGGCAGAGCCTTTCCTTTACACATTGTGGTAAAGATACCATCCCTGTATGTATTACTTTCAGATGTGATTCATGTCAAAACAGAAATAAACTCTGGCAGCATGCTTTGGCAGCTCAGTTTTGCCTGAATTGGACTATTAAATTTGAAATTTGAATGGCCCTCTCCTGCCTTGGTCATGGAAGGGGGAAAATACATTAAAGAATCATCTGATTAAACACAGAACTGTACCAGGATAAGGGTTTAAAAGAAGGGCTCGACTCTACATATTGTAAAGTTTAATTCATAGGGCATTGAAAGAAGAGTTGGGCTGGAAATCCCAGGACTGAGAGAGCAGGACTAAGGGTACAGGGACCCAGTGCTCACGGGTGCAGTGGTTCATAGCCATGATTTGCCCAGTTCCTTTTGGCCACAATCCACACCAGTTGGCAACTCATTTCAGCCAAAAGAATGCAAATTGAGCACCTGTGTTACCTGTGAGGAGCTGTCTTGACACTGGGGATCCCACCTGCAGGAACAGCCTCTCCCCTCCTTTGCCATGGCCCAGTGGCCACCACTTGGAGCCCCGAGCCTTGGAGCTGGGGGGCTGTGTGCCATTTGGCAATGCAAGCAACAATAGCTGGGCCAACTTAAACTCTAATCTCCCCTTTTAAACTGGCAGCTTAACGTATTAGGGATACCAAGAGACAAAAAACAATAGGCTCTGCAGGTTGTGCAACTGAAATCCACTTTCAGGGCTTTTCAGAGACTAAGGCCTCACACTCATTCCTGAGTATGAAGGGGCCTGGCAGTCAGCACAGAAAAGGACAATAGATGAAGAGAAGTTGTTCCTCAAGCTTCCAAGTCACATGGAAGCAGGCTGATTGTGATTTTGATATAATTATCAGCTGAATCTGCTGCTAAAGCCCAGATAGTGACATAAGAAACAAAAGCAAGGACAGGAACACAGGAATAGCCAAGCCAAGCTCCTAGAGAAAGGCCAGCTGCAAATGACCATGGCAAGGGGAAAACTTTGCTATTTAGGTAGGACCTAGGGAATCCCTTTCTCCCCAAAAGATGTCCAGATCTATCTAAACTGATGTCTTTATTCATGCTTAAATCCCCAAGAATAATCCATCAGCAACACCAGTTCCAGCTTACCCATGAAATCCTATTTGGAATTTGGTGATCAGCACGTCAAGAGAACCAAGGACGTCAGTCTCGCCACGGAGCAAAGGAATAATACATTAATTAGTTTCTCTTCCAGTTGTTCAAACTCTACATTGCAAATACATTAAAATGTTCCATCGGTTTTGCTTCTTTCTATTCAATTACTAACATCTGGTTACAGCTCCTGGGGAAAAAATAAATACTGGGTCTGTACGAGCTATGAACAGAACAGGGATAGCAAAAATACCTTCTTTGTGCACAACAGCTTTTATAATTTGCCATCGAGAGTTCAGAGAAGAGCCGTTAGCTCAAGCTTTAGTACCAGGTGTGTTTTTAGGTTTTAACCAGTGAGTACATTTATTGAGGGTAAGGGATGAAATCTCATTTGAATTGTCTCAGCTGAACGAAGTTCATTTAACTGCTCCAGTTATTGGACACCTCTGTGATATTGATATAAAAGTGGTAATTTTTAGTAGTCTCCTAGGACAATACAAGTGCATGGATTAACGGAAGTAGGAGTAGTTTTTTTGGGAGTTATGGAAAAGATGGTCTGTTGTGAGATCCGCCAGGACTTGGTACTTGTGTTGGCCTTTAGGCCATTTTTGTGGAGACTGGTGAGGAAGAGCGTGCTGAGGCTCCAAGTCTCACACACCATTGCAGGAATTTGGAAGATCCTCCTAGGAGATAGAAATCTTCATCAGCCAAGATTTAGAAGAAAACTTTGCTATTTCAGTAAAACCCATGGAATCCCTTACACCTTTATTCACTCTCTGAGAATAATCCATCAGCAATACCAGCTGCAGCTTACCCATGAAATCCTATTTGGAATTCAGTGAGCAGGCCAGGAAACCCATGCATGGTGCTGGAAGGAGAAGGCAGCTGAAGGAGGGGTGTTGCTATTCCCTGGAGCAGGGAGCTGGTGAAGGTCACTTTAATAGAAGCAGTGGGACAGTTGATTTGGGGGTTTTATTTTTCACCCAGTTGGCTCTAACCAGATGTTAGAATTATTGAGTAAGAAACAGTTAAATTGCTGGAATATTTCAGCTTAGAAGAAGAATTCATTTCAGAAGAATTCTAAATATAAATGTAGTTTAATGAGACTGGAACATAAGCATTTCTATTTTGTGTATCCTGCTAGTAAGGTTATTTTCTTTACAGGACTGTAGTCTGTTCTACTCCAAACGGTTCTGCTCCCCCTGTGTGAAGGAAAACCTAGAGGCCTTTCCTTTGGAAATACATGAAGAGATGGATAAAAGGAAGCCCCAGCAGAAATCCTGCAAAAAAACGGATACAAAGCATAAATCTTGAAGGACCAAGAGCGACAGTTCTTTGGCTGGGGTTTCTCCTCTGCTTGGAGACTATCATGTTGCTCCTTTTAAAGAAGTGACCTTCATCAGCTCACTACTACTGGAGAGAGCAACACATTTCCTTGCCCTTGGCTTGGGTTCAGACATCCCCGTGCAGCGCCTGCCGTGCCAGGGAGGAGCTCTGAGGTGCTGAGGAGCCAGAAAGGAAGGCAGATGAGCCTGCTGTCACCATGTGAAATGCTTGCAGTAAGAAACCAAACAGCACAGAGCAGAGGAACCATGTCCAGATCTTCACATTTGCTATTTTAGTGCTTTGTGTTGTTCTTGACACTCCTACAGTGTTACGAAATTCCAAACCAGATTGATCTGGCTTAATTCAGTATATACCCAAGAAAGTCAGTGTACACCAATTGTTAATCTGGCAGTGCTGTCCTGGTAAGATTACATTGGGCAGGGAATTTAAAGCTTTATTTTTAAGTCTAAAATAAAAGTGCTGTGAGAAAATGTCATAAATATAATACCTAAATTTTTCAATATGGTAATCTTAATGCTATCACAGCATTGAGACTTGAGACTCTGAAGGTTGGTGCTTCTGCAATCAATAAAAATATTTACAAGTCCCTTGCACTTGCAATCACTTTTCACTTAACCTTCCAGTCCATGTCAGCACAGCAACTGGAGAGGACCCTGAACACACTTGGCTTATGCTTTACGATAAAGGTGGCTTCCTTTTCACTTTCAAAGCAGTTAATCTGGAAATAGAAAAGTTCCATTAGTACACTCAATTCTTTCCTGAACTGGACAAATAAACTGCAGCTATAATAGGGATGCCAGAAACACAGTTTCAGGCAAAAAAAGATAAAAAGTTGTTATGGAAACAACAGTTTGTTTAGCTCAAAAATTAGCTTCTTCAGTTATGTGTTTTGACTGTCTTAAGATTTAGGTGGGTTTTATGTAAAACCAGAGTCCCACACCTTAAGGATATGTCTAGAATGCTCCCCTAATCCCAAAATCACCTTTTTTACTCAAGCTATTGTTGGTCATTGCTTCAGAAACTGTTAGTGCCTTGTTTAACATCTCTTTTTTCCAACTCTTCCATCCATATAATTTGTAATAGGACAACATCTAAAATCGATCATTTTAGTAGAATGAACATGTGTCTGTTAAAAGAAATCAACATTATTTCAATGAGTCATTTAGGACATTTAAGGATCCTAAAATCTTTCTTTTTTCTGAACTTAGTATATTGGTGCCCTCTGCTAAGGACTGAAATTTCTTGCAGTGACTGGAGGAGCAATAATGGACCTATTAGTAGCCTTCTCAAGCCCTAAGTGCTTTAATAAATAAAATATATGTATGTCTCTAATTGTGGAAAAAAAGATCCCTGCTAGGAGGCAACATTTGAGATTCCTTTTTGCAGTAACAAAAGACTACACTTTCAGGGAAAGTGATACTAAACTTATGTAAGATGGGTGATATATTTCAGTTTCATGTTAGGAACACTGAGTTTAAAAGCTGTGGTGTGTCCGTATCTGTACAAACACCAGAGGCATGTCCTGTGCTAAACCCACAGCTGAAGAGAGCACTTTCCCACCTTGGAATTGTAGTCTTATAATCAAGCTACCAAAGCAACATGGTTATGTGAGATCACAGGATATGTATACCAGCAAACACACCTTGAAATATTTTATTTCCCAGATTTCCCATTGTTCATGACAGGTTGTACTCTTACACGCAGGTTTTAAAAGCTTGGCTACTGCAGTTCCCATGTCAGTGAGAACGGGATCTCATCTCTCTGACCTGTTTTCCCTCCTGTTCAGCTTCCTCTGTGCCCTTTTAAGACAAATGCAGTTATCTCATTAATTCATAACCATTATCTTTGCCTTCATGATATGACTGAGGAGTCAATTAAAGCCCTCAGAAATTTCCATGCCTTTAAGTACTTATTATGTTGAACTGTAGGGGAAAAGACTCAGTATTAAAACGAGCAGAACCTCAGAGTAGAACTACCTAATTTTTAATTTGGCTCAGTACAGCTCAGTTATTTATTGTATAACAGGAAAAACCAAGTCAGGGATGCCTCTGCTTCACAGCTACTTGGGTGTGAAGACCTGGTAGGTGAAGAAAAGCTAGCAAGTACCACAGAGGGACATCAGACGTGTTCTGGCATCTCTGGTCTATGCTTTAGAGAAAGGAGACTGCCCTATGTGCCACTTGGTATTTCCTGGAATGACAATGGATTGTTATCTGTGCCCAGCTGTTAAAATTTATGCATTCCAGATTCTTGTATTCCCACTGAACATGAGCATTATGGTCTCAGTATCATCATATTTTGGTATATACTGATTTCACAGCCTGAATGCTACCATGTCCAACCTTTCCCGCTCTTCATGGATGCACAGCCTTTACAGGTTTTCATTGGGGTCTCCAAGTACTTTCTGCTGCTCAGCATCAGGTCTTCCATGCTCCTGAACACAGCTGATGAAGAAACCTGAGTCTTTTTCCTCTGCTGTAATTTTCACTTCATCACTCTCTTACCAGCTTAAAATATCCCCAGATTCTGGAAGGAAAGCAGCTACCTGTGACATATTTCCCCAACTGATTTAATTGAAGATGTGCTCATTGAATTAGTCAGTGCTGCACTTCACAGAGAAGTGCACTCGTTACTTGTTGAATTCCATGGGTGTCTCAAACCAGCCATACAGCCCATGAGGATATGAAAGATCACAGCTGGATGGTGGGTCAGCACCAAGCTTAGGTAATATATATAGATAAATGTATATGCAATGTCTCTGTTACACACCCACTCCTGCTTCAAAAGATGTCTAACAGTACATGGGGAAGCATCAGCACATTAAGAATGCTGCCTTTTGAATGCCACATTGCAGTGAATTCCTTTCCTGGAGATGAAAGATCAGCACAAGTCATTAAATTCACTTTTAAAAATACTTTATTTTTGTAAAACCATTAAGGCAAAACCGTGTTTCAGATTAAGCTGGTTTACATTCAGTCTGAAAGGATTAAAGCACATAGGTTCCTACCAGTCTCTATACAAACACTGTGAATTCAACCTCTTATTTTTAAAGAAGGTGGAAAAAAATCAGAATGTAAAAAAGAAAAAAATGTTTAGTTCAAGTTTTTTCATCCTAAATCAGTAGGCTGGTAACATTTGAGAATGCATCATTGTATGGAGCTAGATGTGCCTTTTACATTCACAAGTGCAAGATACATTGTCTTTCCTAAAAATCCCTGCGAGACCAGGGCTTCCATTCATCCTTGGAAGTGTCATTTGCATTGTTCTGACAGAAACTTGGGAACTTGGCTTGAATTAGTGGTTTTTACTGGGAAACAAGCATTTCACAAGAATTAGGTTTGACTACTCCTTGGAAGAAATGTCTCCTCGTTCTACATTCTGTATTGACTGTAATAAAATGTACCCAAAACCTCCTAAAAACAGGTGACTGGAAACAATAAGCTGTTGTTTTCTCTTTAATATTGATATCTTGATTTAATGGAACACTCGTTAGCTCTATTGATTAGGGTTTGGCAACATTAACAACACTGTGCTTTTCTTGTGTCCTACCAGGTAACAGATCATTTAAGACGTGAGGGAGGGCTTCAACATCCTGGTGCACTTAAGCTCTGGTGCTGCATTCCTAGACAAAATTCTGAGCAACTGTTTGTAAGAGCAGTGGAACAGCAGGAGCCGCACAGGAGGCAGCTCCCCCGCGAAGCTGCTCAACCAGACTTTGTCAAACCACTCTGAGAGGGGGTTCTGGAGCACATCCATAGCATTGAAACGTTGGTTAGGTTTGTTATTACTAGAGAAGTAACTAAACCATGCATATTCCTGCTCTGCCGAAGGGCCAAGGCACTGTGACTCCATGGAGAGAGGTGCTGTGTGTGTGGGGATGAGCCATATGGGCCCCTGGATGGGCCAGCGTGGGCAGGGGTGGCTGTTTGCCTGCGAGTCACCCGCAGGAGGGGTGGTGACCTGCTCCCAGCTCTGCAGCACATCCCACACAGGCTGCCTGGTGACACCGCACTCCTACACACCCGGAGTACAACACAGGACTGGTGTGCCGCCGGGATTTCAGTATGCAGGATTTCCCCATCCTGCCAATCTTTTTTTTTTAGTGTAAAGAATGCCATGAAACTCCTGGCATTGAGCATAAGGCTGGTGTCTTTTCCATGACAGGATTATGGTACCTGCATATCCAACCTGAGAAAATACACCAAAATACTGTGAAACTACTTCAAGTACCTCATGCTTGATCTTGCAGTCCTTATTTAAGGTCCAGCCTGTAATCAGATCAGTCTCTTGTGCGTGCTGCCCATCCCCTGGCCAGAGGCAGCTCATCTGAAATTGAGGTCCTTGCAACAGGAATCCTGTTTCGAAACTTCCACAGCAATTGAATCTGACAAGATTGACTGACGCAATAAAGGAGCTCAAGAAAAAAACACCGCAGCTTAAAAACCTGTGAGCACAATAGCGAAAAGAAAGGAGGAAACAGCCTTCCTTAGGGTGGGCTCAGTTGCACACTGGGTTTTTGTCGTGTGAAGTGACAGTGGAAAGGAAGTGGCTGCAGGTTAGCACAGGGAAGTCCATCAGAGCTTTTACAAACATGACACAAACACCTTAGGAGCCAACAAACCTGTGTGGTGACACTGATGAAGCGAAAATGCCAAGTTGCAGCAATTTGAGGAAATAAAATGTTATCTGTTACAAATAAAAAGGAGTAAGTACAAATGATTGCCAGAACATTTGTAATAGATTGTGCTTGTGATAGCTGCTGTATTTGGTGCTTCACACAGCAAAATAAAAGGTAGATACCTTTGAAAGGTACCTTTGTCCCTCTATCAGATTTCCTTAGCAGGATGCTGTAGGCACAGACTGTCACACCTGCATGCACCAGACACAGAATCCCTATGAGCAGACTCTGAATTCAGTTCTATTTAAAATCCCACAGGAACCCTCCTGTAGGGAAGCCAATAATGCCATTTCAACATTTTGTTTTGCACTGCCAAATCATGTTTGAAATACATCTATAAAAGCAGCAGCTCGCCCTCAGGGCAGGTGGCAGGGAATAATCCTGAGTACACGTTGTTATTCCCAGTGAGCCACGATTCAGTTCCTCAGAAAACACCAGCACTGGTGCATGAACCAAATGCAGCTTCTTTTCAGCTCTTTTCAAAGGAAAACGAGCTACCATGCTGCAAAACAAAGACGAACTCAGTTCTATGCACTATCTTTCATACTGGTGAACTTGAGTTAAAAATTCGATTTTGGGATTGCAGCTATTCCTCAACTAGACTTGCTTTTATTAAAATCAAATAAAAGGAAGTCCGTGTTCTATGTGAAAATATATTTTAAAGTTTTGTTATAATTGTCAACACCAAACACTGATAACTTTGAAGAATTTGTGATAGTTCTTCACAAATGATACAGCAATAAAGACCAGACAGGAATAAATAGCAATTTGTCTTTGACATCAGCCCCTTCATCCTTAGCCCATAAAAGTAAATACTTCCTCACTGTACAAAGGGTTCACAAGATAAAGTATGTAACAAATATTTAAATTAAATAATTTACACATTTTTCTTTAAGCACCACTGTAATTAATTTAGTGAAAGCTTATACCTTGCAATTATATTCTTGTATTTTATAAATTGAAACATGAAGAAATGGTATTACATTAAATTAAAAAAATCCCACAACACATAGCAATACCAATAATCTTAGATCAAACCCACATATAATTTAAATCTCCAGTAAAGGTGATTAAACCTAGATACAAAAATTATATGCAACTGATTATCAGGAAAGCACTTGGGACATAAGCAAGCACCAGATACCACACTCCACCTTACATTCAAACACTTCCTAAAGGATGAGGAGTTTCTGAGAGGGACCATTATTTGTAAGACCTTATGCTTAAACAGTACCACAACAGCTGCAACTGCATTTGTCAAATGCAGTTGCAGATTTTCAGCTAAGTCACAGGGAGCTCTTCAGGACGGACTGAAACTGTTCCTCTGCAGCCACAGCGGGATCTTCCTCAGCTGCTCTGCCTCACACGGGGCCCAAGTTTGTCCAGGCTTTCCACCAGAAGTAAGAAGGAAATTCAAACTCAATCGTATGTGACCCAGCTCTCGTGATGAATAAATCTCCCCAAGTTTCAGCAGTTTGAATAAACAAACAAATGTTTAGATGCTTATTATAAGCTCTTTGATGTGCAGCCTTGTGCCAGCTCTCTCATGAGAACGGGCTTAGTGCAACTGCTGGTATTTCCGAGATCTGCGCGGGGCAGGAATAATGCACAACTCTGCTCTCTGGCAGCACTTCAGCTCTGCAGCAGCTGCTGGAGCCAGCGCACAAAGGCACATGGCAATGGCAATTAATACAAAATGTGCTTTCTTTAAATGCGACCAAAGATGCAGTTTCTGTAAGTGGGAACTTTCCTATCAGGTGTCTGTGTTTAAAGCAAAAGTGGGATTTGAAATTTGAAAAGGTACATAGTAACTATTTTTTTTTTTAAACGGCAGCTTTGAAGGAAATAGTTGAGGAGAGAAGAATGAACATCAGATTTCCCTAATACTTGGCACAAAACCTCCTTTCCCCCCCCTCTTCCCCTTTGACAAAAAGTACCTAGGGCACCACAATAAATAAATAAATAAATATTTTCCCCCCAAACAATGCTCAAAAATGAGTAATCTGTAGGTTTGCTGAAAACTTAAGTAAGTCATACTATTGTTTCCCAGGATATTTCTCTATCCATCTGCTGTCTCTTGCCTTAAGCTGTTTGTGGTGCCTGGTTGCTAACCACAGTTCTTCCATGCTATGACAGTAAAATGAGTTCAAAAATCAGATCCAAACCGTACCTGATGAGCCAGTAAATCTTTAACACTGTTTTAATCTCAAAATCCGATCACTTTACTTCCCTCCATAGATGGGGTATTTTAAAGTATTAGTTTACCTGCACATAGGGGAGATGCTGAAGTAATAGATCAGAAATAGATCTGAGATTAGCTTGGATTCCAGATTTTAAAAAAATGGACACAAACTGAGTAATTTTAAAATTTCCTTGGCCAAAGCGTGCTGTAGTCACCTCCTGAAGGAGCAAATGCAATTCCTTAAAAGCATAATGTAGAAATGAGAAGTTCTTTTGCCCATTAATTCTCAGGAAGGGAATTGTCTGCCCTGTGCCAGTCTTTTAAGTGACTGTGGTAATGTGCACAGGGCAGCAGTGTGAGCACTGGAATCCATCCAGAATTTTAGGCTGTGTTAACATCTTGTTCATATTTCTGTAATTCAGAGATGTGTTCTCTTTTTTTTTTTCCTCATTAAGGGTCTGCAATTTAATTTAAAACAGAAATCAAACTTTTAATGTCCAAAGAAGTAGTCAAAAATTGCTTGCTGGTTTTCAAATAACAAAAAAATTATGCACTTTTCTCATGCTAGTAACAGGACTTTGTTATAAGCAGCTGCTAAAACAGCTAAATGTTATGTCCTTCACTGAATTACTCTATTTGCAATTCTTTATAGCTTTGCTGAGAATGTAGGTGTTTACTATTAAATTTTCCATGTTTTTAAGTGTTACCAAAGTGTCTTAGCCACTTTTGAGAACAAGAGCAGGAAAAATAGTTGTGCACACTGTGTCCAATTTTCCTGAGAACCTACAGTACACCTAGACTATGGAATACAACTTTGAAAGCTGCCCTTTGCAAAAATCTGAGCGCTAGGGAAAAAAAATGTCAAGTTATCCTTTTTTTTAGAAGATAAATTAACAGTTGGCTCCTACAGTTTCAGAACACCATCCCAGATGGCTGATATTTTGACAACTTTTTGTGTCAGCAATATTGCAGATCAGTTATTTCCATGGCCTAAACCCCACAGCTCCTCAATGAAACAGGGCTGGCTGGGAGAATAAAGCAGCAGCATTCCTAAAATCCTCTCTTTGTTTCTGAGGGCACACTGTGTGCTGCTCTGGGACACAAAAGGCAGCCCATTTCTCATCTGAGGGTTCTTGGCAAGACCAACATTCCTCTCTGAGTGTTGCTCCTGCTGGCAACAGGGAAGGGGAGGAAGTTTTGTGCACATGCAGTTACTGTTTCTGTCCTGCCCTAGATGCTCACCAAATTTGAGGCCTGTGCTTCAGTATTTTACACTATCTATATTTATCTATAACTTCTGCCACAATCATTGCCCAGATAAACCCCAAGTTGCCTTTAAACCTGTATTTTTTCCAGTGTCCATCTGTGCCTGTGGGCCTGGACAGAAACAAGCATTGCCACTGAAATAGGAATGACAGTGTGACGTTCTCACTTCATCACTCAATCCTTGCAGTGAAGATTCTGGTGTCTTCAAATGTGCTACAATAAAACAAGTACAAAGTGTCCTCCTGTGCCACTGAAAGCTTAACTGTAGTGAAAATGCTGGGACTGACTCCTGAGACCTCGGTGTTGTGAAACAGAAAGTAAAATTAGGACGTAATTATGTGAAGTTACCGTATCAAAGAAACAAAAAGAAAGAGAAACAGCAGAGTGCCTTGCATGCAGCTGGCATTTCTGGGTAGCTCTCTGAGAAAACAGCCCGTGAAGTGGCCAAGTCAGGAAGCCATTTCCTTATGGCTCATTTTGCATCAGGAGTAGAGCAAGCGCTGTTGTAAAAATCAGTTTACTCCTAGGAACACAATAAACTTACTCTCAACTGTGCTGCCTTTCATACAACACAGCCTGACACCTACAAACACTGTTCTTGGTATTATTGACACCTTACCCACAAGGACCAAATCTGGCGAAAACAAGTACCAAGTACTTCTATCAATGAGGCCTAAGAAGGAATAGAAAGAAATATATCCAAGTGGGTAAAAAAGGAAGCAGTGTATTCATCAGAAAAGTAAACAGGTGCAAACAACTATACTGCCAAGACACTTAAAGGAAGCAGATGCCTTTGCTATCCTATCATTCCTTTGGAGTAAGCTATCACTGCAGGGGAGTGCAGTATCACTGCTGGAAAGTTAAAATTCCTCTTTTTTCTGGGGTAGGATCAGATTTTTCAGTCTCTCCAAAACTCTTGCTAATTCAAAATAGTATTTTTATGTCAAAACTGCATCCTGAGCTATTAAAAGTTCTACAAAAACACAGGGTACATGATATATTTTTCATCAGTGATGTTTTCACATTTCCTCAAAAGACTTTGGAAACAAAAGGGTTCCATCAGTTTATCATGTTTACTTTTCAAGAAAGACCTGTTGGAGCATCTCTGCTGTATTTTAGTAACTCTTTGGATTTTGTTTAATTCATAAGAGAACCATCTTTTAAACATGCTAAAACTAAGTATGCCAACGTAACACTATGTGAAGCTGTACATCATTTCATGGAATTAAAGCAGCAATGGATCAAAGATCTTTCCAATTTTTTAGAAGTGTATGGACAATAATATCCAGCCATTTGCTACACCTAGACTGAGTGCTGTAAGAAAAAGTGTTAGCTGGTTCTCAGTAATTACCATTAGGCAAAAGTGCATCATCTTTCTGATTGTGCAGATACCTGGAAGGAAGGTGCTGAATTTGTTATATTAATACTAAAATGACTAAGCCAAGAGGAAATACAATTTTGTTCATTTCTGTTACTTAACATTCTGATTTATTATACAAATATGTATTCCTTATCAATCTTCAAATTTTCAAATAAAAGAACCATTGTAAGACACTTCATTGAGCACTCAGACCAGTATTTTCCTGCAGCACTTTTTCAAAAGAAGACAAAAGATCCCAAACCAAAAGAAGTGTAACACTCCAGTTCCCCAGTTTTAGATTTTTCCTGCTCTGGGCTGAGTGAACAGCACGTAACTGTGCAAGTAGTTTTGCTCCCATCTGTATTTCTCTGTCTTTAAATATTGTGGAAAAAAATACTAAAAATCCTTAATACATATCCCTGTAGATTTCCTGTAGTAAAGGGTGTAAATGTGCATCAGATTCAGTCTTCTTGATTATCTGAACAAGCTGAGCATGCTCTGTGACAAGCTGTCGGAGGTCAGCCATTTTTTGGAGAAGTTTTGGGAAGAGGAAGGTGTCATCAGGATGGTTGGTTTGCAAGTGAAGTTTCAGTACATGCACAATGCTCTCCTGCATTTTTTCAATGTGTCCTACATTTACAAGACCAGGACGATCTGTTCTCAAAACAAGCAAAAGAATACATGTCATAATTTTATAATGATTCCTCAAAGTGTAGTTAGTGGGAGAACTGAATCTTCCAGAGGATAGAAGCTTTTCCATTAAAATTATTAATTCATGAGAGGGAAATATTAAAATTTACTACCTTAGAGAACAAAGATGTAATGCTTACCTCCACAGCAAATAATGGCAGCAACAAAAAGGGATATATCACTATCATCCAAATCCAGTGCATTGAATTTCATTGCAAAATCAAATTTTGGCTCCATTATATCACAGAATGGCTTTCTCAGGCTTTTCAGGAACTCCCGGGTTATAAATCCGTTCCCATAGGCCACCAGCATGCCGTCCTTGTTCATCACAGAGGCCAACATGGCAAATATGGCTTCATACACCCCGTACTTCAAGAGTGTCACCTGATCGTTCAAGTCAAGGTTGGAGAAGCCAGGGATGGATTTGGCAAATTCCGTGAGTTCTGTGACGGTCTCCACAGACGTACACTGGCAGCAGTGGAAGATTCGAACTTCTGCTTCCTTGTTCTGAATCCCATTGGCTACCAGTTTTGCCACCAGGGTCTTCTCTGCCATACATAAGGTATCCATATCATGTATAACAAATGGCTACAGAGAAAAAAAACCCACCAGTTCAGTCACAAAATAATGGTTATTAATAATTTTCTTCCTAAAGAATAAGAATTCTGATAAACTTCAACTTCCATGCTAATCAGTCCTCAACGATCAGTAAACCCCGAGTTCTTTTATATTTCTCATCAAGACAAACACTGTATGACGGAACTACAAACTGCAATACCTAACAAGTGTGCTCTGCAAACAGCAATGCAAATAGTCAAACATAAAGATGTATGGCACATCTTTAATCTAGTTTTATCTAACAGCTACAGCGAAGCTCCAGCACTCCTGTGCTTGGTGTGCGCATATCCATCTCAGAGCCGGTCCCAGAGGGTTCACAGAAGACTTGTATTACCTTCTCCACAAGTCCAGGTTATTCTGCCTACACTCCTATCCATTCCTAAACTAACTACACTTGATGCACATCATGATTCTTTCCTGAAGCACCCTAGGGGGAATACAGTCATTTCAATACAGGGCAGCATATTTGCATAAGAATGTGAACCCTGCACTACTCTTGCGTTTTATTATCAGATTTTCATAGACAATGTCCCAATTGTCCCAACTTTCTAGCTGCAGTTGGTGCTGAGCCATCTCTACAGAGAATCCCACTAGAATGTCAAACACAAAATTTGGTCTTTTCCATAATGCCCTTTTTTTCGAAAGGTACATGCTTTACAAACAGATGAGCCACTCTCTTAAAACATTATATCAAAAGCAGCATTCAGACTTTCTTACAAACAATCAGAACTCAAAAATATTTTGATACATACCTGCAGAGCAACAACCAAAACAAAGTACAATCCACTAAAGAAAAACAACAAACCCCAGTGCTTTCCAGCCTAGCAAAGTCACAGCAACTGACCTTGAACAGAAATTTAGTTCCATACACACCAAGCACCTTCCCTGTGCTCTTTTGCTCATCTCAGATTAAATACCATGGGGAACACACAGAGTTCTGTCAGGAACTCATAGGATTCACTTGTTTCATTCAGAAAACTGTCCAACAGGTCAGTTTCCTATGGTTGTCCATTTTTAACTGTTTATGGCTACTGCACATTCCATCTCACTCCATCACAGTTACACAGAGCAGAACTTTCCATGGGAAGGTGGATATGAGTGGTAAGTGGCAAAGCAAGGAACACATCTCTAAACTTTTAAAAGATGTACACTATCTTATACACCTTTTTTTTTTTTTAACTTAACATCATTTCAGTATGCAGAAAAGAGGTATGGCTAAGAACTTGGGAGCAAAATTAAAAAATGACACCTGGTCATAATGCAAAATGCTCATTCATTCTGAAATTAATTGTAGTGGTACCAAAAATTAGGATTCACTGAAATCAGCTGTTAATGCACAGTTCTGAAACAGGTGGGTTGCTAATTACAAGCAAAAAACCCCTTCTTTTAAAATTTGTTTTTCTGCTGAAAAGTCAAAAGAAAATGAAAATGTTTGTTTTCTTAAGAGATGATGAAATAGCCTAAAACCACCTTGCTCTTCCCTGCATATGGAAAAAATTGGAAGCAGCCTGTTTGTAACATCCTAGGGCTGATTCTTCATTAATTTTTATGTGCAAATTCACGCGGACACGCGCGTGCTGGTCACTGTTGGCTGGTCAGTCCCGTGGCCGTGGCCACACACATTCAAACACAAGAACTGGGATGCAGTGCTCTAGGATCCATCCCTGCATGTGTGACACACGTTGTGGCTTATGGTTCTGACACGGGGTAACAAGCACAAAAAAGGATTTTCTGCAGAAGCCCACTCAGTGAGGAGCTAAAGGCAGTATTTACTGTAGGCTCACGTCAGCCTGTGCCCCTAAAATGTTTAAGCCTGTGCCTAATTTTACACACCTCTTCAATGCAATGAAAAAGACTGGAATAATTCATGTGTCTCTCTTCTAATGCAGAAAACTGTAGGCTTGGATAGACTACACTAGTCTAATAAATAATTATATGCCAAATTCCATAAAGTAGAAGACAGCTTCCTTACAATTTTGATAACACTCATCCCCACACTTACATGGTTTTCATTATGGCATATGTAAAATTTCTTCCCTGCAAATTTTTACTGAAACTGAAGTTGCTGATAAAATAAGATACTTATCTTTTACATAAAAGTAACAAAAATCACAGCAGAGCTTAAATAAATATGCATAAAGTGAAACAAGTGAGTCCTTACATTGATTATAGTCCCCCATGTGCTACCAAACAAAAAGCAGTTGATCGAATTAGGTAGACCTTGGCTAAAATACCCTGAAAGAAAAAGAACTTCTACAGCATATGTGTCTTCGCAACCTTGCTTGCTTCTGCCTTTCAAAGGAACCATACAGAAAAGACCAGGAAGGCTGGGTGAGGAAATGGCAAGCACTGTAAACAAAAAATTACAAACTCAAGTTCTCTTTCCCCTCCTGCTATAAACATTATTCTGATTAAAATAAAAGTCATGCAGAGCGCCTGTACATCCTACAAGATAATAGCACTTTTCCTGGCATTTGTGACAGAAAAACTTATTTTTTTTCACTGTCGTAATAGGAGATTAATTTTGAACCATTCTCCCCATATCAAGAGGTATTCACATTCAGATATCACTTCATTTTTGATTAAGAACAATAATTTAAGGATATGAGTTTCCACTTACAAGGTAATCACCTGATTTTCCTAAAGCTTCTTACTATTCTGATAGTGGTTAAAAGCAACCATATTTACTACAGATATTCTCTTTGAATATTTCACATCTGTATTACCATGATATTTATTTTCTAAAAGATTTGCTAAAGAGTCTACCAAATTATTACAATCACCTTACGTACCTGCCAGCTTTATATTCAAGTAACAGAAAAAGTACTTACTGGATTGTTATTGGTTTTCCCTGCAAGGATGATTCTGGCTTTAACCTTGTTCATATTGAAGTTTTTCAGGTAGGCATCATGAATTCTTTTGGCAAGTGATTTAAGATCTGCCATTTCTGAATCTTCTACATAATTTTCACCTGTTAGAATTTCTGCTTTGAGCTTGGCCTTCTCAGACCTCGGCATTCGTCCAAAACGTATTGCTGATGGGAAGACATAATTGTAAAACAAACACAAATTATACAAGAACTAAAGCCTTTTACCATTGCTGATTAGAGCAGTAAGATTTTTCTGTCTAGAAAACCTGAGGTAGAGGTGAAGAAATCTCCTCCTTCCCAACACAGTCAGTGACTAATATGCTAAACTGAAGGAAATCAGGTGTTTCAGAACACAAACTGCTATCTGCAGTGCGCTACAACACATTCCTTTTTCCTTCTACATTACCTAAATACTTGTATTTTGTTTTCTCCTTATTGAGTCCTACAGCTCCCAGTGTGAAACTCAAAGTCCACCTTGGGAACTCTTAAAACACTCAGTAAACTCATGACAGGAGCTTGGCAGAAAGCACACATAGGAGCTGGAGAGCTGCAACAGAGTCAGGCCTGAATCCCACTGCTGGCTCAGCACCTGCAGAGGCATTCTGTATTCAACACACCTGTACTGCCAGTGGGAACCCCAGCCCGAAGTCCTGTATTTACAGCTCGAAGGCTATAGGCAACAAAACCTCCTCTACACCCAGCACTCCATACTGCTTTCTCAACAGACTAGCCCTTCAAGTCTGGAGGTGAGAACAGTCTGAATATCCAATCTAGTCATTCGGATATTCTTCCGAGAGGCAGAAGATGCAAGTCTAAAACACCTCTGGGTATGGAGGTCTCCTGGCTTTTGGGCAAGTGGTCTTGCCATTCATGGGCACATCCACATCCTTCTTCAGTTTCAGTTTCAAGCAAAGCCAGCCCCATTTTACCCTTGGGAGGTGTGCAACGGTTTGAGATGGCTCATACAGTGAGTTACTTGTACCACATTCCAACCGGTGAGGACAGGACCTCACTGCCTACACTGAGCAATTCAGGGCATGAACAGCATCAGCCCTTCACCCTGCCCAAGGGATCTTCTCATGACATAAGCAGGTGACTCTAGGCATGATCTGAAATACAGCTGTGGACTTCAATGGAAGTCCAACAAGGAAAGCCTGTTTGGAATCTGTCTTAGGTGCTTCCTTCCCCTTAAAGGTGGGTGGTCACACCAATCTGTTGAAAAAGTGGAAGAATACCTGCTCCAAACTGAAACTTAGTTTTAAGATCATGGGTGTAAATTTATTTGTAGCTCTTTTCCTGAGAAGTATTGCCAGCAAGTTAGCAGTCATCCCTTTTCCCTGCTGCCTCCCACGTTTGCTGCAACGAAACTGCGGCTACTCCCTTCAACTGGAGCACAGGTGGCCACAGAGTCTTTAGTAGGATGAAACAGCTTCACATGGATGTCAGTTCCTGCCAACCAGCACTGCTCCCTGCTCAGCTCCCAACCTGAGATGACACTTTGTTGTCCACCACACTTTGTGAGGATGGTTATCCCCAGTCTTGCAGAGATTACCAACCCTCTCCCAATGGACCTCAATCTCAGTCAAGGCTCACCACAAGGGAGCCAGGCTTCTGCAGAACCAGAAAGTCAACTCTCCCAATGCCTCCTGATGGGACTTTAGACTACAACGTCACAAGTGGCTTCCCCAACCATGTTCCCCCCCCACCTATCCTGACTGCATAGTTTCCTTAGGAAGTTTGTCTCCTAACCCACAGCTTTTCACCTAGCCCAGCATTTTTACCTACCTTCACACTGCACCTGCCCTCAAGTTCAGCCTGAACAATATCAGAGCCAAGCAGGGAAAGCAAACTACTGTCACCTGGCCAAGTGAGATGTGCTTTCTCATGGCTTGGCCTCTCCCTCTTCACCCGTGTTGCTCAGCAAGCTACATACTGCACAGAGAACTGCCCTGTGGGTTGAAATTGGTCTGTAAGCCACAAGCTTGCCACCCTTATCTTGAATCACTAGCACAAACAACAACATAACTTTTAAACTGGATCTGTAAATGCTCTGAATTTTTACCATTCTGTTTAACAAACAACCTACCAGATTCTTGTTGCACAGTCAGCACAGACCTTTGCCCTTCCTCCCCACTTTCTGAACCATCTGCCCAAGAGCTGTTGCACTGTAACCTGAAAAATAATGAAGGCTGCTTTCCTACAGATTTCTATCCTGTGTCACTCCCCCTCACAATGAAGCAGTTGTTCTCCTCCCACTCCTCTACAAAACCCTTGATCAGAATTCCTCCAGTATAGAAATCTGTTTCAATGGGAGTACTGGTGCCAAAGTTCTGGGGTGAAGAAAGGAAATAAATGAACATTAATATGGACAAACTGACACATAGCACAACTGTGTAAAGCTCCTGACAGCACATCTGGCAGCTCTGTATCAACCACATGAACCCATCAGGGAAACTGGTGTCCCCCGCAGCAATCTATCCTGTAAAAAATCTGAGGTTCAATTCATGTGTATGAGTAAAAATGCTATCCAAGTGCCTGCCTCCAGCAGCAGACTCTGGGTAGGAACAAACAAACTAAGGGCACTCTTACCTACCATTATGTGACATTCCAACTGAAAGGCACTTTTGGAAACGACAGTATTGGCACTTATTACGATTTTTTTTCTGAATTTTGCAGTTGCGATCACATTTATCATAGATGAGTTTTAAACGAATTGTTCTTCTAAAAAAGCCCTATAAAAAGTTGGAAAAAACCAATATGTAATGTTAATGAATGTTGACTACTAAGCTTCAATCATACAGGTAATTTTTTTTTCTTTTACTGTTTATTGATGTCCCTAGCAAAACAATACACCAAGTATAACCTGTCCAGAAGTACAAATCCATGCAGTGGTGTGTCTGAGGGCATGCATAGAATGTAGAACACAAAACGAGGAAATAGCTCTCAACCCTCTTTCTTGGAAGAGAACCAAGGACCCAAAGAACCTGAGCAGACTTGTGCTTAAGGATGAAACAAAACAATCACATATTGCTTTTGTACGCATTCCCTCATCATCCTCTCCCAGAAGTACCCCTCATCTTTCATCCAGTGTAAATCACACATGCAGAATTAACCAATCCTTCCTTCATCCAGCAGACATGGGGGTATGAGAACACAGCAGGGTGTGCAGAAGAGCCAAGGACACAACGCTGAGCATTGCAGAACAGCCTCTACCTCAACTGCTCTTTCCACGATGTCTCCAGTCTGCAATGCAAGGTTGGTCACACACTGCCCAACCACAGGGTCAGCAAACGCAGAGCCATCGCAACATTTTGTGTCACATCACAGAGCAACATGTCTTTTAGGCTGTGGGACACACCTGGCTAGGAACTGGTTCCCCATCTCTAATAGATTTTCTGCATTATTCCATAAGACTTACATTCAAATGATCATACTGACATGGTGCAGGAAAGAAAACTGTACACAAAGACCGTTATTTCTCTCCTGTTACTTTCTAATATAGAAAAAATATGGAAATCTAAAACATTAGAGGAAAAAGAAAAGAATCTTATAGTTCATGGATCATATCATCCCAAAAGTTATGCATTACTGATAAGAGTAATTTGCCCCAGAGACACGCCCTGGCCCCAAAACTACAAGAGCTACAATACTAAGGGATTCAGGCAGCACGTGGTGGAGGTGAGAAATTCGGGATTTGCTACTGTTATAACAGGAATGTGGCATACTCCTCCCAGCCATACTCCCAACACAAATAAAACACTAGTGGAGCAAGAAGGCTTTGATTGTTTTTTTTAGTGTGTTGTTTTAGTATTTCACTAACTACATCCAGAAAAGCAGCATTAAAATTATCATTGTGAATTGCTCCTGTGTGAATGCTAAAAGCCTGGCTGCAGAGAGATTTCTCAGTTTTCTGACAGTGTCAGTGTGAAAGCCTGAGAAAAAACTGAGAAATCTCTCTGCAGCCAGGCTTTTAGCATTCACACTCCTGCTTGATTGAGTTATGGTATCTGGACGACTTACTTCAGAGAAAAGACCACAGACAGGTTTATTATTTAAATAATTGTAATGGCTAGAACTATAGTAGTTAAACATTTATGTACCAAATTTTTATCTTCATATTACACCATAAATAAAGCAACATGATTTAGGTTCTTAAGAAAAAAATTATGACTGTACCTTACAACCTTCACAAGCGTGCACTCCATAATGGTAGCCTGAGGCTTTATCCCCACAAATTCTACATTCAATGTTTAATGTTCCACTGGGTGATTCATCGATGCTACCTGGAGCTGTGGCAAAATTAATGGATGAAGGACTGGATGCTGGTGAAAGAGTGTCTAAAAAAAAAAGGAACACTTTATAAATACTAAATTATTAAGATCGATACAATTTCTATACTAAAACAACACAAAAATTTTTATTCTAATAAATAATCTTGAGTTAATAGACATTAAGTGAACTAACAATTCGACCATAAGTCTTTGAAAAATAATTCATATTTCCAGTGCAAACACACAAAAAACAGGGGGTACCTTGCTAATTTTGATGAGACATAGGATGTTGATAAGGAAAAGGCCTTACTGAAGTGACTCTGGCAACAAGAACCAGATGTGTGATAATAGACCCAATAAATGCACACCACACCAATGTTCTTTGCAGAAAGGTTGTGACCAGCTCATCTTGGCTTTCCATCTTCCATCTCTTGTGCTGCAGGGATGAGTAGGGGATCTCTTGTTGCAGTACCACAAGAGACACATTCCTGCCTCACAGAGATACACTTCAGATACACATAAGGACCCCTGACCTTTGGAAAGCTACTCATAATTTTAAATGACCATCTAAACTGAGGTCTGAAAAGCAGATGGACAAGTCCTGCACATCAGTAGAAAGGCTGAACAGATGTTAAAAGGAAGGTAACACAAATGCCTGCTTCTAAAATAGTCTAGCTCAGCTATTTTGTGGGTTTTTTATAATGGGCAAAGCATTTCTGAATTGTACAATGAAATAAACTCGCCAGACATGCCACCAGCTGATGAACACATTACAAAACTAACACGTTCCAACCTTAATTATTTCAATTAATATTTCCACCTTGTTTGAGGAAAACATTTTCTGAGGCCAGAATTTCTTTTAACTTCCATCTTGCAACTTGCACCACAAGACTTCAGCAAATTAATGGGTGTGTTATTTTAACAGACAGATTAAGAAACACTCATGAATGTAGGTCAGCAAGTATTATGTTGGAAAAAACCTTGGCACAGAACTCAGAGTCTGCATTGCCAGTGCTGCCAAGCCCACAGGCATCAGAGTCATCAAGAACAGCCTAAACCCCAGGATTTTTTGAAAGCGTGATTTCATTTTACTTGCCTTATGGAATTTGAGCCTTGGAAGTTTACGTTTTGCATGTTCTCTAACCACAAAACCAGTACGTTTTGCAATGAGCACTGAATACTCCACGAGAAGGTGATAGTAGAAGCTGATCTAAATTATTGTAGGCCTTGTACACACCTACACTCAAATAATTGTAAAACCTCCTGCCTCTGAAGGACCACATTATAAACAAATATGCACACACATAAAGCACATCATGATCTTTCCTGTACAAGGCAGCTCTTTAATGAGAAGGTCTGCAACCAAAAGGGAACAAGTCATAGTTCTAGAAACATTCCTTTGGTCAACAGTGCCAGGAGGCAGCTCTCCCCATTCCCTTCAAAACCCACACTGCTCATTTCAACTGCCTCAGTTCTATTATTCCAAGGTGAAATAGGGAACACAGGCTGGGAATTGATCTAAAGTAAGAACCCCCAAAACAAAATATAATGCAAACCAACAAAAGGTTAATAGGCTAATAGTAAACTACTTCAGAGGGCTCTACTGCTAAAAGACTTGCAAACACTCAGATTCAATAGGAAAACCTTACTGAGATCACCAGTGTCCCACACCACTGCAGTGATTCCCATTCTGATCTCCCAAACAAAGCCTCTGACTAAAGCCTATGTAACTTTATGTTACAGTCATTCTTCAGTGACATTTGTTTAATGTATTAAGTTTAGCCTTAAGTAGTTTAAAACCATGCCATAATCAGCTTATATATTTCTAGTGTCACTTCATCATAAACAATAATTATTGCATTAAAGAAATTTTTAGTTTCTACCATTCTATTTATAAAAGAAAGTTTTATGTTAAACCAAACTCTCTTACCTGTTATAACTGAGCCATCGGATCCTGGACCATTTCCCAGTGATTGGAATTCTGTTAAACTTAAAGCTCCAGAACTATCATCACCTAGAGACTGGGACAGGTCTTGAATGTTCTCCATATCCTGTAGGAACTCTCCAGATAAAGGGCTGTCTATATCCTCCTCCTCCAAGGGAGTAAGGGGATAGAGCTGGTTTTCAGTGTCCACCATTTTGATCAAGTAGAGCAGTCACTTAAACTTCTTTTTACTGGTGAAAGAATAATTTTAAAAAAAAATCAGATCTTTTTAAAAAATATTTGAACCAATTGCAGCACACTGAATACAGAATTTCTAATCCAAAGATGAAATATTATACAACATTCTGTTGCTCTGGAAGCTTTATGCAACATGAATCATCAAGAGCACAGGGTGAGGAAAACTCCCAAAAAGACTTCAAGATGAGTGAAAGTTATGACAAGATCAATCCGTAGATTGTTGTTTTCTCTCCATTGCTTAGAAAAGTGTTTCTACAGAAGGCATTATCCACTTCCCAACTAAACTTATAACAAACATCAATATGCTACTCACTCTTCTTGAGTAGGAAAAATAAATGAGATGCTGTCACTATTACTAACTTGCCATCTCATTCTACAAAGACCATTAGTACAGATCTATTTGCCCAATTTCTTTGAAATGGGATAGTTTTAACTAAAAAAGGGAAAGAATTTCTACATCACAAAGTGCAGCAAGCAAGAATATGTAGGAGACTAAGTATGGGAATTTATGCATGATTTCCAACACCAGTTTCAGACAACAGGTACGTTACTGTATCGACTGTGCTGGTGGGTGAGAGCTGGACACGCAGCGTGGATAAGCCCAGTAACACCTGGAACTAACTGTGCTGTTTGCTCTTAGTTATCTATCCACATCCCTGACATAACCAGAACAAACTCAGAAATGAGAAATCCCTTTTATGTATGTGTGAAAACAAATTCCTATCCCTGTGATGTATCTGTTTTGTGATGGGGAAAAAGTATAAAGAAACCTCCAGGAATCCAAAGGAGACTACCAAATTTGTCTCCCTAAGGAGCCATCAGGAAAAAGAATAGAGGAATGGCAGAGCATACGATTAGCACCGCCCCTCCAGTGTGGTCTCCATGAAGTTCTCCTGGGCTAAACCAGTTGTTAACAGCACAGAAACATTGTATTCCCCTGCAAACACTCAGCAGAGCCATCCTGGGGAGGCTCCAGTCGGCGCTGGGCTTCTTGTACCCAGTGTTCCCTACTGAATACAGCTCTCCAAGTATCACTTCTTCATCCAGCACAAGTATTTTTCAAAGATTAAGTGAACACTGAAGTCTACCTTCAACCAAAATAGGCATTATCTGACAGGAAAGCAAAGGAAAGGCTTGCGAGCTGACCTCTGAACATGGCAACAGCTGCTTGGTATCGCCCAAATCGCACCACACTTTTCCACATTTACAATCCACATGTAAAATTCAGCAGCTTTTCTAGTTAAATTTCTGTAAAAACAACCTAATAGCTAGTGAAACATAAATGGAGTGCTTCTTGTTTTAACTATTAAATTACATACCCTTTTGTACTTTCAAACACTACAAGTAAATTACAGCTGCTTAATCATTAGAGCTCTTGTCAATGATTAACTGGTACTTAAGCAAGCATGGAGACAACAATTTCTGAAGACTGTCAAAATATACTAATATTCACAATACTGACAATTTTTTATAAGCACAGAAAATCATTAAGTAATATGTCTAGTATTTATGCAGTAAACTGCCTTCTGGCTTTTCTGTGTTCTCTGTATGTTTACACGTGCATATGCTTTCATTGGCAGGTTTCACATAATAGGCATTGATCCTTGCTTGAATGAAAAAAGGCTTCTAAAATAAAAAGGGTAATGAGTATGAAGTTCATTTAATATTCACACAGAGTATTTCTCTTTACAAAAAGCCCTGTACATGCTACAACAGTAGATGTAGTAGCTGCAGCATGATGATTCCACTCAAAGATCTCTGTCTTCTAAGTATTTACAAAATTTCTGTGCCACAAAGACATTTGCAGAGGATTTTCTCAGTTTCCCGTACAATACTTTAGTCTCCATAACCCCTTTCCTAGTCCCAAGTACCAACACACACAAACTGAAAACAAGAGAATAGAACACAGAAAAATAAGGACACAATTTCATGTAATTATGGTTTTAAGGTTAAACGGGTTTCACTCTCTCACATCCTGTTATCTCTGAAATATGTCTCTTTTCACAAGAAATCCTTTCCCACCGCCCCACTGTGAATACCCACTGAGTAACTTACCTATAAACTTGAAACCGGTCCCAAAGAAATCAGTCAGATTATTAAAGAAAAATACCTCAACATGCAGCTATCAGTTATTTGCTCCATTTTTGGAAAGGAATGGAGGGATACTAAACCTCCAGCCCTTCCCCATTTAATACTTGCCACACCAGGGATAATTCCTGTAAGGAAACAGGTTTCTGAGATGCAAAGGTCTCTGAGAAGCAGTAACAAAGTCTGAACTTACTGCATAAACAAATTGATCGTGTAAAGGGCTTGCTTGCAAATACCAGGGTTAAAGTTGAAACAATCATTACCTCCAGGTCATTTTGAGAATGCTGGGGCTGAAAACAGAACATGTAAAACTAGTGATTGCAATAGATACTTTTAGAAAACTTCAGTGGATAGGAAGAGCCTTGAGCATGTAAGCTGCAGAATAGTTCCAATATCCTGATTCAACACAAAAAAGAATGGAAAATAAGATTCGGTACCTAAAGTGTGACACCCAGACTCTGCCTGGGAAAGGATGCTTATTTTCTCCTCTATCATGTGACAATTGATTCAGTTTTCATAGTTTGTAACCTTACATACTCGCACTATTCTAAATTTTTAAAAGCATTAAGAACTTAAGAGAGAGAACATTTGCTATGCATGTGATGAAAATTTTTCGTAAGCCACCCCTTCATCACGACTGCCAGTTGCATACCCCCTCTCCAAAAAAACCTACCCAGGAAAACTTCATCTTTCTTCCCCTTACTCAGCCGTACTCCAAGATACCACATGCAACTTGTAAGTACACTTGCTTTTAAAAGAAATCAAAATTCACATACCCTAATTTTGAAAATTGATAGCAAAGCTATAAAGCTAGGATCTTAAAAAACACGTAAGGAAAAATTCTATGCAACCTTGATTCCAGTTCTCTCCCCAGCCCCATGGCAGGGGAGTGAGCAAGTGGGACTTGGTTGCCTCCTGGGGTTAAGACATGACAAGTGGTACAAACAACATAGGAATAGTTTTTTGGTTTTCTATTACTCAGCCAAACTCAAGGAGAACTTACTGAGCTAGGAAGCTGCATTTCTTTGGTCCCCAGATTTTCTGTCCCACTGGATTTTAAATGACACTGGCTAGTGTGTATTACAGATTGATGTCTCTGAACAGGACCACTCACCCTCCTTTTAAATGTGACCTTCCTGCTTTAAACTATTCAGCTGCTTTCTAGACCTTCAAGATTACATATCCACAATTTCCTCCAATGCTTTCTTTCACTTATGTAACACATATATTATACACTAAATAGTTTTAAAAATTGTTTGTTTTGCCAAGATTACTGTTTAAGAAGTAACTAGTAAGAGGACAGCAATAAAACTATTCAGGAGATAATGAAAGTATTTATTTCAAATATCATACCCTCTCACTTTCACACAACAGATGCAGTTACTAATGGAGAAAAAACTACAAAGCAGAAATTAATTTTCAGCAAACAGAAATAAGAGAAGTAATACATCTCACCTAACGTCAAACAGCTCACTTAACATGTTTGGGTTGAGTGGAGCTCAATGGAATTTGCAGAGCCATGACTGATCTTTGTGGCCATGATTACACACTAAAAACATGTTACTTTTCAATCCGACCACTTCCCTGATCCAGTTCACTGCAAAGCCTTACAAATATTAGTGCTGGCTCAATGGAGAGAGCAGAAATAAGCAGCTGGGAAGATGGATACACATGCTGCATGGCCAAAAAATAACTGCATGTATAGCCTGAATCTCCTCTGCAGAATCCAGTGACTGTGTGGACTGGCTGGGTCTGCAAACCAGGCACTTGCACTGCCTGAAGTGAAGAAGCCAATGCCTCTTTGGTCTCCTGTGAGAGGTGAAAACTGCTTTACAGATCAGACAGCACCCTCTATTAGATTAAGGGGTACTACCATCTTTCAGCAGGGCCATGGAACTCTCATGCAGGCTGTTATGTGCACATCCCACAGATACTCACCTTCCAGCAGCAAAACTGCCACTGAAATCCAGTAAATGGAAGATACAGGCATTTACTCTGAGTTGACACAACATGCTCCAATAAATAAATAACAAAAATGAAATTAAAGTTCCAATGCTGGAAACTCAAGCTGAGAGTAGACTCTAGCTCAAAGAAAGACTTTTGCTGCTTGTAAAGAATAAAACAACATCCTAGCATCAAGTGGCTTTCCAATGGAGAATTTTAAATTCAACAAGCCCCTCAAGATGCTGGTAACTATGAACTCTGTTCAGAACACTTTATATTTACACTGATTTCATATTAGACCAGAAAATAGATTTCACCATATTTCATCCACACCATTAGACTAGTCAGCCTCTAGCAGACAGCTCGGCTACAGATGTAAAGAAAGACAGCTCCCAGTTATCGGCGCAGTAAGATCTGAAGCCTGTGTTTAAAGAAGCCCCTGCAATCCCTCTAACAACAGGAGCCAGATTTGGTTTCATCAGCAATGGGACAGGACAGTTTTGCAACCTTTGCCTCCAGGCTCCAAAGACAAGACTTACAGGTCTATCACCTCAAGTTCACACCTATCTGCAATCATGCTTGCTTTCTTCCACATAAATGGATATATCAAACATGGCATTACTCAAATTTGCATCAAGGTCCTTCTGATAAAAGGAAAATCCCATATTGTAAAGAGTGGAGATTGAGTTGCTATCTGAACTGCCTTCAAGCTCAAATAGGTTCAAGTCTGCATAGAATACCAACATGACTTTGAGATTTTTTGGTTGTTGGTTCTTTTTTTTATCCTCTAAATGTGAGTTTTCATATCCAAAAAGTAAATGCTTTGGAGGTTTCTGTAATTGGGAATAGGAAGACTTGACTATTCTGTCTAGTGAATGCTGAACTGAAACTAAAGTCAGAAATAGCTGTATGTCAAAGTAAAGCTTTCTTTTAAATCTGTGTCTGCTGAATCCTTTAAAGAACAGTCTACTCAGGACTTCAGTATAAGTCAATAGTAATATAAATTAACAAACTGTATAATACTATACTTAGGGTTATTGAAAAACCTATAATGTTCTCCCTCACTTTACTATTTTCTCCAAGAAGCGTTTTTGGAGTGGTCTTTGTTGTTTTGGGTTGTTTGTTTGTTTGTGGGGCTTTGGGGATTTTTTGGTTTGGTTGGTTTGTTTGTTTTTTTTGTTTGTTTGTTTTTTTGGTTGGTTGGTTGCTTTGCGTATTTTGAGTTCCTAGGTTTTTGTATTTTTTTAACTACATTATAATCCAGTCTGAAATTTAGATGGTTCCAAACCCAAGCAAGTACTGCCAAAGACTCAAGTGAAAAACTTTGTGTTATAAAAGTCTTTTGTCTTGCTTCAACTTTTATAGTCCAGATACACAGAAGGCCTAAAAACCTCTCAATTTGTAATGGTGTCTGTTTCCGTTTTTATAGTCAAACTGACTACCAGCCTAATCTGTGGAATCAAGATACTATTGTTAACACGGATTTAAAAAAATCAGCATGGAAAGCAGTATGAGGGAAGATTATTCAATTTATTACATTAGTTGTTAATGCACTTAAAGCAAGTATTCATATTGGAGATCATAATATCCAGTATTTTTGAGGCATAACCACTGAAGAAAGTGTATTTTATTAACAAGAGATTCAAAAGGACAATAAGAATTTATTTTCTGCAAGAAACTAAGCCATGGCAACACCTTAGTAACCACTACGTTATAGAGTAGTCCGTGTTCTCTACCATGTGCTGCCTCCCAGGTTCGCTGCAGTTCCACCAATACTGCTCACAGCCCACCAGAGTTTCTAATGAAAACCCCACTCCACTGTTACATTTACAACTTTACACTTCCAACACACTCCCCCTTTTTTTCCTTTCCTCTCCCAAATGAATCCCCAAGTTTTGCTCTTTATCCAATCCATTTCAATGTCAGTATCTCTTCAAGTCACTGTTACAGTCCACTCAAATTATTCCATGCTTGAGGAGGATTCAAAAGATTACATGTGTTAATCACAACAGCCATAGCAGTTTGTGCTTCAAAGTTCTACAAACTCTAAAGCCTTTGTGACAACACTTGGTAGGCAATGAAGCTGACAGAACATACTGCCACACATGCTGGGTGTGTGTGCTGAACACTGACATGTGGAGACCACAACTGCTGAGAAAGGGAGACCTGGTGCATCATTTAAGAGGCTGTTCCCTCTGCATGTACATCAAAAGCTGGTGTTTGATTTATGATTGATATTTGAACCAAGAGAGGTCACATTCAGACAAACACAACATACATGTATTTGCTATTTGATCCAAGAGCCAAGGTCACGTTCACACAAATGTGTCATCTGAGTATTTGCTTTACTTTTATTACCCCGTTGATGAACTTAAAGTTCTTTTACTTTCCTCATGTGTCCCAAAAACTCCTTACTCATTTATTTGGTGTGTCTTAAAAACTCCTTGCCCATTTACTTGGAAGTTGCCAGGTTTTCTGAGTTTTGCAATCCTGTACAAATGTCTGATGAGCTAATTACATAAGCCAAGACTTAGCATTGATTAACAGTTAGGGACACCTTAATTTCAGAGATCAGAGCTCAGATTGAGGCTAAATCTGGTTGCATGGTATGGCCAGAATTAAGATAATTAAGAAAAGAAACAAACTAAAAATCCCACAAAAACTGTCTTATTAACTGCACGCACACATTAGATATCCTAAGCCATTGTCAGGGGTTTTTTTTTCTAAAATTAATATGTAAAAGGAAGTTTGAGTGGTGAAGTCAACGTTGATTACAACATGTACAGCATTTACAAACAGCCCACACATTTGCCCCAACATGCTGCTCACTGGGAACCAGATCCTTAAGTCTAAATTGGAATGCTGCAATTGTTTCCTTATACATGTGATTTGCATCTCAGATTATGAAAAGCGCCTGCTCAACAATTTTCTAACTATACTCAGATACTCTACAGAGACCTCATTTGTTGAAGGATAAAGATATCTGAGGGTAACAGGCAAACAGAAATTGCATTTTAGAGTGGTGACTAAATTATTATCTCCAATATAATCAATTTCTGAAGTAAATAAAATGTAAGCCCCTTGCTAAGTCTCCTGCAGAGTACATTTTCACTACATATGGTAAAAATAAACTTCATAAGGTAACAAATTAAAGACACCTGTGCAACTGAAATTGTCAATTAAAACTAATACACACAGATGTAGTGCAAGGCAAAATTTTTGGCATATTGACGGTGCTGCTACGTAAACCTCTGATTCAGAAGATTTACTTGCTCACATGCTTGATACAAAAACCCAAAACCAAACAAACCCACAAAACCATAACATACATGAATGTTTTGTGAAGAAAAACATCATAACTTTAACAAGCATAACTGTCTAGTAACTCCTCCTAACAAATGTGAAAATTCAGACATACTATATTTATGAAAAGAAAAAGCCAATTGCCACTAACTTAAAGTCGAACAAACACTTGGGTGCACTTTCTGAAACTGATAATATTTCAGCAATCTTTAGGGTTCATGTGTAAGTATGGATAACTTAAAATGTGTTCTTACAAAATAAGATATAAGAATCCCTTTTGTTTTTTATCTGCAGACCTTTATGTGTGATAGCAAGTGCTATATTTTATTGATAATATACTCTTCAGTAAGTTATCATAACAAATATCATATATATATATTATCATAACATGTATCAGTAACATGCTCTTTAGAAATTAGAAGCCTAATCAGTCTTTAGCTGAAATTTATCATAAAAGAAGGATAAGAAATAATTACCTAATCTTTTATTTTCTGAGCATATTTAACCTTCCTGTATTATTTCAACCTTGCTTAGTCTTCAAAAGAAGAGCAAAGGATTGTTCCTCTGACATAAATACTTCAACTGAATACAACCTCATTCAAGGCCACGTATTATATTTGACATGCCAACTAATTTTGAGTTTATTGGCTGCCAATGAAATTTTTGCAGCTGTGTATGATTTTGCGAGTTTCAATAGCATGATAAAAGCTTGGGAGCACTGAGGCAGTACCCAGATTTGAGAAGAACCATTCATACAGGTGTTTACTATTGCCCCCTGCCCACATGACACCCTGAAGCACCACAAACACACTGTGGCTGGTTCAGCCTGAGCTCCCTTGCCCTCCTGTGCTGGCTGGCAAGTGACAGGCCAAACAGAACAGATAATTGCTGAATTCATATTGCCTCACTTCCTCAGCAGGATCAATAATGTGTTTTCCTTTCTTCTTCCCAGTCACCAACTCCCATGAAAATGCCAGAACTTTAATGCCTTTGCAGCCATTACTGCTCTCTCTAATTTGAGAAGACATGCAGGTTCAGAATTATTGGGTGGGGGCAGAGGACCGCAGACCTTACTGCATATACCTGACAGGTAACTAGACCAAAAGAGGTGAGAAAACAACCCTGAAAATTGCTTTCAGTTTTGGGGCATAACTCTTCCAAGACTCACCCGGACATTTGCCTGCACTACCTCTCCCCACCTCCCCTTTTTTTTGTCCCCAGTTAATTTTCGGTATTTGTTTTGTATTTGCCAGGGTTTGTAGAACACACAAGTGTACAATAGGTGCTTGAAGGTATGTCAATACTTGGATCATTCTGGAGTTTTCTGAGGTCCCTCACTTTGACTCCTGATCACATACTTTATTAAGAAAAAGATAATTGGCTATCCTTGAAATAGTGGTTAAATATTCACTTTGGCTGAGGATTTCTGACCTGTGAGCAAAAATACTAATTCTTGCAGACATCTTAATGGCAACATTCTTCCTGAATAAAGAGCTATTGTTTTGGAACAAAACTTTTAATCTAAAAGGAGAGGGAAAAAAGAAAAAGTTCAATTAAAATTACCTAATGCAAAAATTTGAAAGGTGTGTTTAGCATACTGATTTAAGATTTAGCATATTGATTTAAGATTGTGAAAAGTGTCATTTGAGTCTTACCTGCCATTTAATGATTAGGCCTTGCAACCCCCCATTTTTAGTCGACTTAGACAGATACAACTTCTCTGCCTGACAAACTCCCAAATTTTGCCACCTTGATCTCACTACACATGTCCTGCTCAGAAAAGTAGAAATAAAAAAGCCCACAACTTTGCATCTGTACCTTTTGCTACAAAAGCTCTCCTACTTAAGAGCAGTATTCCTTTACAAGAGACATGAAGTCTCTTAGTTTTCTCTTCTCATTTCTAGCTTGGGCTCCTTATTGTTTTGGCTCAGGACAAAAGTTCAGTTGCTTTGGTACCTGATGCTGTGACTTTTGCTTCTAAGACCAGTAACAACAAAACCATCTTTCTGCCTCAAGAATGCCTCCTTTCAGTCACCAGCACATTCCCTATCCCAAATCTCAGGTTACAGTCCTTTTCAATACTCTTTCAGCTGTCTTACCCCTCTCCTCCATCAGCCATATCACCCCATCCCCAAATCACCTCCTTCACCCCCTCGGTCCTCCAGTCTCCTATCTCAGCTCCTCCAGCATCTGCACAGCTGCACCCGCCTCACCATCTGCAACCCCTCGCATGATTCATCACCAAACATAACAGACCATGATTATTCACTATTTGAAAAGCTACAGTGGAATTTACATCTGTTTCTGGAAGAGGTTCAAGAAGCCTGAATTCCCCTTCTTAGCAGAGAACACCACCACTGTGTATCTTCAGTGGTTTTATTTCACTGATAAACTTTATGCCCTTGTCCAGACATAATAACAGGACTTATTTAATAAATTAAATTCAGCTTAACAGAGGGATTTATATCCTTTAAAAAATAATGACCCTCAGATAAGGTATTACAGATTTAGGCCCCTTCTGCTTGCAAGTGTCTTTTTGAAAATTGAGTAATTCCAAAGGGCCAGCTTTTATACTCTTCCACCAGCACAAAAAAATCGAATGTCTTCTGTAACTAGCACCTGAAGTTGTGTAGTTTACTTGTTCTTTATTGTGCTACAATTTTACTCATTCGTTAGAAGTACTTTTACAGGCTCTTGTTGCTCAGCTATTACGTTTAAGTAAATAAACAAATGAAACCTGCTAAAAATAAACTAACTTCAATTTAATGTCATGCCACAACTCAGAGTACCCAGAGTGGAATGCGAAACAAAATTCTTTCACTTTTTGTTGCTGGGTTTTTTTTGTTGGTTTTGGTTTGGGCTTTTTGTTAAGAAAAAGGTCTTCAGTTTTCTTCTGTCAATTCAGACATCCCTACCTTTAAAAGTTTTTCTTCATGATAAATGTATCACATAAAACAAAGTTTACACTGAATTAGCGTTTCTGACAGGAGCCTTGGCAACAGGCATGAATGCAATTAATCTACATTTTTTGGCAAATGTACATCAAGTACTTGTACATGCAAGCTCCTGACGTGTCGGATAGAGGATATACTTGGGACACATGACTTCACAGCTCTAAATCAGGTCACTCACTACAGGATACAGATCACAAGCCTCACACTCCTGTGAGATCAAAAAGTGGCAAACTATAATCAGTTATTTTCCTGCCATGTTTTCCCTGCTCATCCTCTACGACACGAAGGGTATCTGGTGCCCAGCTTAACAGCAATACCAGCACTGCCACCCCACTCCTTTTAACCAAGGAAGCACCTGAGTTGCAGAAAGATGGAGGAAGAATATGAGTCCAGTGAAACAGCCAGAAAAAGAAAATCTCTTTAAAAAGCCATGTATGTACTTTCATATTCCAGTTTCACTTCACTTTGTAAGGCATTTCAGCTGGCTTGAATGAGACTTTGAAAGAGCAGTTATGGGGACACAGCACACGGTCCCTCTCGGGAGCACAACTGAGTTACTGGTTGCAAAATAAAGTTACCTTAAGGGTGCCTAGACAAGTCAGCTTGAGTAACGTAACAGCTCCCTCACATCAAAAGGATATCCCTTCAGTAGCTCCTGACACTGCCGGCCCCGCACCTTCCCTCTCCCTCTGCCTTTGCAGCTCGCGCTGCCCGATCCCGCTGGCCACCTCCGGCACCGGGAATGACCCGGGGCCAGAGCAGCGCCCGAGCCGCTGCCGGAGCCCTCCCCGACACGGCTCATCCCCCGGCAGCCGGGCACGCTGCCAGGAGAGCGCCCGGCCCAGGGCTCTGCACGCTGCTCTGCGCCCGAGGAGCAGCACGGCTGCGTCCCTGCATTCCCGGCACTCCGATCCAGCTCCCGGGAACAGTCCCTGGCGGGTTTCATTCCTCAGTGTACACACAGCCCCGATGAAACGATTCTGTTCACTGACTCGGTAGAAGTGTAACGCAGGAAAACCATAAACAGCTATGGAGAGCTGAACAGACCCACTGAGGGGCAGCAAAAAGCACGGATAGAAACGTGTGGGCGGCAGAAGGAAAGCAGGAGCCTAGATCAGATCCAGCCGTGCTGTGCAGCCACACTTGTTGCTGGAGCCTGTGTTTGCAGGGCTATCAGGAGCCACTGACAGAGGACATCCTATTCTTTTTTGCATTTATGTGTTCATTCATACACACACACACCCTTGCCACGTAAAACAGAAATAAAATGAATGATAGCCGCCAACGGAACGATGCTATATTCTTAGAGGGTAATCACTATTACATTTCCACAGGATTTATTACAGAATTTATAATCTTGAGAAAATGCAAGCCCTTGTAAATTCAGTTAGAATGACAGCAGCTCAGTATGCTGAAAATCAGGGGCCCAAAACGTACATTTAACTAGAAAATTTGACAGCTGTTTGAAAACATAGGCCTGTTTATGTACAGTCACATCTGTGTGGCAGCACAGAACAACAGGTACAGCTGCTGCTTTGTTCAGAGGCAGTACCCTGTGCTGCTTGTCTCTTGCTTACATGGGTGCTAAAGCTGCTACTTGATTTGATCAGACTGGCCTGCTTACCTGCACACAGCGTGTCCTTTTTCCTGAGGTGGGTAAGAATATATAAACTTCACTTTTTTTTTTTTATATATATATATATATATATACACACACACATATATAGCTATTTTGTAATCTTCCATTGAAAACTGCCAACAAGCCAACAATACTCACTATGACCTGTGGGCTGCAATTAATTGTGTTTTAATATCAGAGTGTATGAATTAATTGACAGCTGTACTGGAGGATTCCTCAGCCCTGTTAGACAGAATGCCACCAGGCACTGCCTGCTAATAAACAGTCTCCAAAGCAGTCTCCTGACACAACACCCACCTTCTCCCTCATCCTCCCCCTCAGATCCACATGGTTCCATAGTACATTCTTCAGCCTTACTACTCCAGGGAACTTGAATAAAGATGCCAGAGAGTTTGGTTTGGTTTTGTTTTATGGGAGCCTGCCTCATGACTCCAATGTCAGGTACCTTGTACCATTCTTCCTGAAGCAGTAACACTAACAGCAGGAAACGTCATCAGTAATTCAAGCCTTCACTTTCAAATCAGTTTTGCAAACAGACAAGAGTTCTTCTTACCTTCTGAACGTTCATGTTCAGTGGTTTGTTCTGTGATTTGTTATATCAATTATTTTCCATAAATAATTTTTAAAACAAAACAGGCATGTAGCACTTAATTATATAACAAAACAAAACAAAGAATGGCAATACAAGCCTATATGCAGGTAATAGAACTTACTCAGCATAACAGTGCTGGATGCATGGATATACACAACAAAACAGTAAGACCTGTCTCCAAACCTTAATCACAGGCCATAGAATAGTTTCAAATGATCCATTTTATGATTTTTTTGTTGTTTTAAAATGTAAATAATATTAAGTTATTGTGGTATTATTTTTCCATGTAAAATATATCAAAGTCTAAACTATTCACAACAATAAGTTCTCTCAGCTCCAGGATGTATACACTCACAAATGAGTAAAGATTTCCTCAACCAGCACACCAAACAGCAGCTCTGGTTTCCTTCTATGTACTTCTCAACAAAATGAAAACAAACTAATGAGATAAAAAAATATGAAATATGAAAATATTGGACTAACTCACTTTCACATGTATTTCAGCTGCCTGGAAACAAATGCCGAAGAGCTGTACAACCTCAGTACAACTGTACAACTTCAGCTCACTGCTCTGAGTTCCTCAAGGCAGACACATTTTGGAACAAGTTTCTTTTACTATTTGGAAAGATTTAGTGAATAATTTTTCAGTTTATACAAACCAGTCACATAACAACTCAAGCCTCAGTCAGGACTAGAATGCCAATGAGTTGTGGTTTATAATTTATATTAATCTGTGCACGAGAAGTCCTTCACTGGACACAGAAATTACACTTCTTTGATATTTAAAGACACATGCAATGCACTTATAAATAAATATTGTTTCATAAGCAGAAACTATGAGAAGTGGTATGAGGAAGTGGAGTCAGATTTGGCAACATCTCAATGCCACATGCAATCTGGTCACACAACAATCTCCTCATATCAGTTGAATATCTTTAAAACATGTCAAATATCACACTCTTTCAGAGATTTTAGTTTTATTTTGAGGATAGTGATGATTAAGAGCCTAACCTTACCAGACAAGTACTTTTTAATTTAGTGAAAAATTCAGCCTTCTACTTCATAAAAAGTCATTCAGTATTTAATTTAACAGATCTGGTCCTGTGAAATGCTGAGCACTCTACTTCTAAAATATTAGGAATTCAGAATTCTACTGACTAGCACCTAAGACAGCAGTAGATATCAGAACACAAGGAAGTTTTAATTTGTTCTCCTGATTGTGCTACTACTTTCTGTTTATCAATTATTTGTTGGCACTCCATGCTCAGATTTATTTCCTTGTCATTTGACTATAAATTAATCACTCTTTACAGAGATTCTGTGCCCAGTCCATTTATGTACTCACCCCTTCATGCAGCATCTTGCAAGGCTGAAACAGAAGTTGATTTCCAGAATCTCTTCCCCTTCCATTTCATGTACAGATTGGTGATAACAAGCGGTTCTTCATCAATAAAAAGGTGCTGACATTCTTAAAAAAATAAAAATAACAAGTCAACAAAATTTCCCAGGGCTTACTATACTGATTTTACATAGTTATGATGTAATATAACTTAAAAAAAATTCTTTATGCTTCTTCAGAAAAAAAAAATCTTTCATTTCACTTGGGCTAAAATTATTTTTTAAATGACTGAGGCTTTTAACATGTCCCTACTTTTACAGCAGGACCACACTGACATCTAGCTAACTAGGGAATATAACTGGTATATCCCAATGTAATTCTGATATTTTTTTCTTCATATTAAAAGAATTCAAAACCACTCAACTGAGAACACTATAGTGACAGCCCTGTGCTATGTGAATTATCTGTTATAGAGTAAAATACTTTTACTCCTAAAGAGCATTCTCACAAATGTCCAAGTCTTTCTGTGGACACATTTAGAGTAGTTATGGTTTCCAAGGTGCAAACACAGCCCCATGAGATGTCTTTCCAATTGACCTTTATTTTGAGGATTTACATCCCAAAGGTAGAGATTTTGTTTTTATATACTTTATAAGACCTATAAAATAAAACCATTCATAGCTAAAAAAAACCAAACAAACAAAAGATTCAGAGAGATTTTGAAAAAGTGGATTAAAAAAAAAGTTTAAATTCAAAAACGAAGAAAGAAAATATGCTTGTACATTTATTTTCCAAGACAAGTATGGTGTTCTCTTTTTTCCCCCTTGCAAAAATATGACATGTGCAACAGAAGCAAAACTCAGAACCCAAATCTTATCAGGAAAGCTATAGAAAAGTAAAGACAAAAACAGAGCTGTTTGCAGTTTTGAAGTACAAGCTGCTTCTGAAAAAATACTAAGAAAAGTTATGTTTCCTTGCCCACTTTGGGACAACAGTGAGCATAATAATCCATTTTTTAGAACCAGATGAGTATCTCAGGCCATATATCCTGTAGGACATTATTGTCCCTTATATTTTTATAACACTCCACACATGAAATATTAAAAGCATACCAACACAAAATCACAACTGAAGTGTAACCCTCTCTCCATGGTTTAAAATTCATGATACCCTTTATGAAGACTACAGTATTATCAGAAAGTGGAGACACTAAAGAACCACTGAAAAGCAAGTGACAAACCCACAAGGTGTTTCCAATAGGTAGTCAAAACTTCCTATGCACCTGACTGTAGAGGATGACAGTCAATATAAGGCACCAACAGATTGATAAGAATGCTTTTTTGGACCATGCTAAGAGTTCCTTCCAAACAAGGGAAAAGACAGCAAGCATGCTGTCTGTGGAGTTCCACAAACCTCTGATAAGGTCTGCACACACTCATCCTTCCAATACGCTACGTTGCATTACTTGAAATTCCCAAAGTTGCCACTCAAAGTCACTACGAGCCGATGGCTGCGCGGCAGCTCATGCCAGCCAACAAAGGTTATGACACTCGTTTAGGTTTGAGCAGACGTGTGACCACATCACATGAACCACAACTGCCTCAGTTCCAGCATGAGACCAGGTAGCCAGCCTCAATGCTAAGTCAATGATTCAGGATTTACAAAGGAAACACTTTTTACAGCTGATCCATTTTGCTGCCCGCAAAGCAAATTTCAAAAGGTGGGCAGTGCCAGATGCCGATGAGAAAGTCTGTGCACGTTCTGTAATACAGGGAGCCTGACCACGATTTTCCTTCACAAGAAAACTTATGCAACACCTTTATTAGTGCAGTACTACCAAGACACCCAGTGTCAAAAGTGCCAAACATTATCATTCCAGATAATCCTGTGTGACGAATTCTGTGCTCACACTACTTCCAACAGAGAGCTTAGGAACAGCTCCCCGTGTCACTGAGTGAGACTGGGCCAATCTTAATATGAATACAGGGCAACACCTTTTCGCACTCCTTTCCATTGTTACTTCTGGAATGCTTTTTTAAAAGCAAGTGTCCAGCCCCATAGGGACAACCGAGAACTCAGCAAACCATAAAAGCAAAGCCAGGAGGCATTCCCACTGTGCTGCTCCTGGCTCCCAGGACAGAGGACCCTCCTCTGACCAGCCGACCGGGAACAGCACAACCCGCCTGACTGAGCGGGAACCTCCAAGCACGTACTTTCTGCCTAGTGCCCGAGTTCATTCCAGGCGAAGGGCAATCCAGATGTTCCCTTTAGGAGACATGACAGCTGCCAACCAGCCCCTCGCGTGACAGGGCATTACCCCCTCCTCTGTTCCCACCTCCAGCGCCCTAAAATCCCGCTCCCCCAGGGCTTCCCGGGTGGCTCGTTACCTGCGCCCGCCCGCGCCGGGCCGGCTCTGCCCGTCCCGCGGCCCCTCGGCCCCGTTCCCGCAGCCGGCGGCCGGCGCCGCGCCGAGCGAGCAGCGGGAGCCGCTACAGCATCTCCCGGGGCCGGCTACCTCCTCCTGCTGTCCGCCGCCGCTCCGCCGAGGGCTTCACACCGCGGGGCCAGAGAGACAAGTAACAGCGAATAGCAAGGGAGGGGAGGAGAGGAAAGGACAGGTCATTAGCAAAGCCGCCGCCGCGTTAGCGAGGCGGGGGCGTCACCCAGACCCGGGCGGGCGCTCCCGCCTCCTCCCGGCGCCCCGGCCGGGACACGGGCACCGCGCGGGCGGGGGGCGCCCCTAAGGCAGTACCGTGCATCGCTGCCGCGGGCTGCGCAGGGCCGGGCCGGGCCGGGCCGCGTCCCCGGCGGCCGGCGGGGAAGGAGCGGGAAGGGAACGGGAGCGGGGAGGGAACGGGAGCGGGAGCGGGGCGGGAGCGGCCGGTGACAGGTCCCGGAAGTGAGGTCGGCACACACCTCCCGCCGCGGCCGCGCGCCATTGGCGGGGCGGGGGCGGCCCCGCTCCCCTCACACCCCTCACTGCCCTCAGCGCTCTCGTTGCCCTCACTCCCTTCACTCCGTTCACTGCCTTCACACCTCTCACACCCCTCCACTGCTCTCAGACCCCTCACTGCCCTCACTCCTTCACACCCCTCCCACCCCTCACTGCCTTCATTGCCCTCACACCCCTCCACTGCCATCAGACTCCGCACTGCCTTCACTCCCTTCACACGCCTCGGACCCCTCACTTCCCCCACAACCCCCCGGCCCCAGGTCTCTCCGCGCCCCCGCATTTTTACCGGGACGCGGGGCTGAGGGGGTCGAGCCTGAGACCCCGGGACGTTCTGCCAGGGGCGAATAAAGCCCCGCCGGCCGGAGGGGCGGCCCGGCTGCCGCGGGCACGGTGAGCGCCGCCCGCCTGAGGGCCGGCGCGGAGGGGCCACGGCCATCCATCGCTCTACAAAACGCTTTTCAAAATCGCATAAATGCGTGTTTGCCTTCACGTTTGCATTCCATTTGGGGAAGAAAAAACGCAACCAACCAATCAAACAAACAAAAAACTCCCCAAAATTTAATCAGAAACCCCCCTTAATTGCTGAGTAGTCAATGGCACAGTACTGGGATGATAAAACAAGACTCACTTCAGATGTTTCCAATGGGAAGTTAAATGAGGCCTAGAAGGGGAAGGAGAGCACTGTTCTGGGGGGTCAGTCTGTACTGCAGTGAGCACCACACTTAATTCCATAAATTTCTCATAAATTTGGGTTAAGCACATGGCCCTGGACACCAGAGCACTCAGTGCAGAAACAACAGTAGCAGCAGAGGCTGAAAAGCCCCCAATGGCATGGCTCAGGACCAGCCAGCAAATGGCAATATTGACCATGGAAAACAGAAGCTAACTAAAGGCCTTATATTTATTTAAAGCCTTTTCAGACTGTTTCAAACTGGTTCTGGTCACTGTTCAACTTCTCAACCACTAGTGCTGCTCCAAGGTCTGTCCCAAGCTGGGCCAACGCCCAATGCCACAAGAGTCAGTTGATTTAGCAGGTTAATTCCCAGTTTTAACACCTACATATTTCCCTACAGGTGAGGTGACATGGTACAAGTGCTGCAGTACAATTTTCTAGAGTAAGATGTTGGTATGGATGCAGGCTTTTGCCTAGGGAATATGCACATTTTGAGGGATTCACCACTGTTGCCAGTGAGAGGCATGCCAGGCTGACTAATCTTTATCCTAGCTTTATCCACACCTCTTGCCCTGACTCATGCACAAGCACTGTCCCAAAGGCAGTAAAAACACGAAATATTTATTGGAATTCAAAATGAGTTGTGGGTTGTTTCCTGTTTATGAGCTGTGGGCTCCTCAGCCCACACCAAACATGTAGCAACCTCCATCTGCAGCAAGGAGAGCTGTGTTACTCCAGGCATGGAGGAGAGCTCTCTTAATCCCTGTTCTGAAAGTGATTCTTCTGAAGAACTGGGAAACATTTTGTCCACGAAAATTACTGGTGTTGCAGAAAGTGGTGAAGGAGGAGAATCTATCCTACACTTAAAATATTTACACCGGAGGCTGTAGTAATTCCTTTTGTACTGAAAGGGTTTTTGAAGTGTAGATTACTGGCTGGATTGTATAAATTTGTATCACAGTTCAAATCTTAATCACATACTAAATATCATAAACATCCATTAGCTGTTTAAATGTGCAAGCTTTTAGAAATCAGAAGTTAGATTGTTTACTAGGTTTTTAGCTGGAATAAGCATTAATTAGTGTTATATTTATTAATATGCAATAACCTTATTACAATTGCCTAACAGCTCAACAGTTGTGAAAGAAGCAGCCAGATTTGTGCAGTTGTTGATTTTCCATCTTTCCAGTAGCCAGCTGGCTTTGTCAGAGGCCTGCACAGCATTTCTATCACAAAACATTTTCATTTGCAAAAGAGAAATGCCTTTTAATTTATTTAAAGGCCAGATATGGAGCCTCTCGTAACAATTCTGTGGGAGCAGATGAGCAGCTCCAAGTCAGCACAGACTCATTCAGAAGTCTGAGAGACAGACCATACCAGGAAAAATTGGCAGCGCTTTCGCCACCTCCTCCAGCTACGGGTAGAACGCAGGAAGTGGGCTGACCCTGAGCTCAAATATTTGCTGTGGTTTCTCTTGCTGATTTGATGATAGAGATTTTAACAGACAATGGGCCTTGTTTTTGCTGGGTCATCGTGAAAGACTTCCCCTACAAAGTCGACAGAGCCACAGAGCCTTCCCATTTGAGTATTTATTTGAAGTGGGAACTGCAGAGACCCGGTATCATAGCCAGCACTTTATCAGCTGAAATAGCATACATAGGGTTCTGTTTCTCTTTGAGTGCCTACTGAAGCCTTACAGAGCTAACATGTACTAATGGAAAATTAATTAAATTATCTTTGAATCATTCTTATTAAAGTAATAGAAGTGGCTGGACAGTCACAAAGCAACAAGTTTTATGAACAGAGGTCACTAGCAGAAGACTAGAAAACTATCCGAGGGTAATTTAAATCTTTTTCTGTATAACTTTGTGCATGCTGGATCCTGCCCCTTTGTGCCTGGTCAAAATATGTCGAAGCCGAAAGTCCTGTGTGATAATGAACAGGAGATGATTACATCTGATTTATTTAATAGACACAGTATGCAAATTATTGTTAGAAGCACAATTCTTTCTCATTAAATTAACCCCCTTAAAAAATCCTAAACAACAGCCAAGAAAACTGGTGAAGCAGAGGAGACCAGTGAGATTTATCCACCCTGAGCTTTCCTTATGGAGCTCTATCCCAGCATAGCAGCCTGGGTACAGAAATATCTGTGCTGCTTTGCTTTGCTGTTGGTTTTAGGTCAAGTTGGATTTGAGGGTTGGTTGTTTTTAGATGCATGTCTCTCTCCTGGATTAGAACAAAGCTCTAAGGCTAAAGGTGATAAATGAAAACATTTAGACAAGTCACATAAGACTCATCTGCCTCATTTTAATACGATAGGTTTTGGATGGAAGCAGGATGCAACTTACAGGTTTACACAAGTCTACTGTTCCACAAAACTATTTAGACATTCAATTTTAAAAAAAATCTAAGATGAGATTATATTTCCCAACAAACTAAGCAATGAAGCTGTTACTTACATTTAATTTTTGTTAGAGATGTTTACCATGCCACCCCATCAATATAAGGTATGGCCTTGGTCATTCAGATAATTTCTTTCATGCTTGAAAGTTACTTTGCTCATTACTCTTCACTTACTGAAACAATTCATTACTTGTCAGAGCGTCCAGATCAAACATTGCAGGTGTCCATACATCTCCTCCTGTGTCAAAAAGACTTCAGAACAGTTGCATGTAAGATCATGGTGCTTTAAACTTATTAACCCTTCTTAAGCCAGAATGTTTAGAATTCCTGTCATTACTCTTTATGCTGGTGTTGTCATTGTTGCTATGGGTTTTCACTACATGATTGCAAGACAGGTTGAGAACTGGTGAATTAATAATTAAAAAAATATTTTTTAATGTGACAGTTCTCCCCCCCATCATTATTACAGTCAGTGTGTTTCATTTCTTTGTTTTAATAAAAAAGTTCTTTAAAGAAAACTATTAGCAGTGAGCAAGCACCTTTCTTACCATAAAGTAGGATGTCCCAAATCTTTCTTCTGAGGGGGAGCCCATGCTGGAGCCTTCTGCAGGAAGGGGAGGAACCAGAGGGAAAATTACTGACTTGAAACCACTTTATGGGAATAAGCAATTACTCTTAAAACTTACCTGTGGCTATTCTTTCCCAAATTTGCCCTATCTTCTCATCTGAATAATTTCTTTCTCCAGTGTAGGATTCCTTTTCTATACATTTCTTTTTGTGCTGAACACTGCATTACCAGATTCAGCAGGATTTAGCAGGTTTATTTGCGGGTTTAGTTTTTTGTCTCCGAGAACTGCAAAAAATCAGTTAAGCTTAATAGAATAAACTTATACATTTTAGAAAACAAATCACTGCTTGGGATCTTGAACTGGGGAGAAGTTTTGTTATCCTCTTACAGGAGTGGATTGCTCCTTCCTTTCTTTGATGAACGTGGTACTTGCCATAGTGTGACTGAAGGAATACGTTTCCTCCTTTTTGGCAGATTTTTCCCTATTATCCTTGGAAATAGATGTACTCTTGATTTAGTTGCTTAGTACATTTTAATTTATTGATCCCTGTATTTCCAGTTCTTTGAACTGAATACTATTTGAATGTTTCCCGTTTCAAAGAAAGAGTTTCTTTCTGATCCAGGCTTCCCACTTACTCCTACTTTTGCTTTGTTGGCTCAATGAAGCCTTTGTTGTCCCTTTTTCCCCAATCTCAGTTTCCCAGTTGGTGTTTTATCTATCTCACTGAGCTTCTCTTCTTGGGCAATATACTTAAAATCTGTCCCTGTTGTCCCCCTCATAACTGTGACTCAAATCTTACTCACGAGTGACTGTTGCGACATCTCTTTTGGCCCTCATTCTCTCCTCTCTCCAGCTAAAGCTAACTTTCACTGTCCCCTCTCAAGTCTCTTTACTATTTACGTCAACTCTGTACCCGCTTTGACGTCTGCTTCCAATTCCCAGCTCTTCTTTCCTGTAACTTCCGGTGCACTCTCTACTCTCCTTTAACAATCCTGTGGAAAACCTGCCCCTTCCCTGCAGAGCCTGTATATCAGCATGACACGGCACAACAAAGAAGCAAGACAGAATGTTCAGTGGATTGTGTTTCTTAATACCATTATTAGTAATTTCTACTTCGTTTTCTTTAAAATGTGTCCTCTTATGCACCTCTGCAGTGTGTATTTATTCCCTTGCATGCCTCTATCAGCTTATGCTGTCACCAGTCAATTCTCCCAGCATCAATGCTTATCTATCCTTGTCTAGCTTTAGTTGTAGCCCTAATGTAAATTGCAGAAGTTTCTGGGCCTTCACTCATGTTTTATGCAGATTTCAAGATGGAATTGCTGTGAAAAGATCAGCTTGCCCTAAATAATGTTGCTTTGTAAATAATTCTGTCCAAGTGCAGAAATTAAAACTGAAGTTGCAGCTTCTGTTCGCCTCCGTACCCTGTACAGCTCCTGCATCACAGGTGTGAGCACACCTCTTTAGCAAGGAGATGCAGTGATTGTACAGGTTGTACTGCTGCCAGAGCACCCGAGGAGATGCATGTGTGCTTGTTTTGATGCAAAGTCCGGTGGCTCCTGAAGGGGAGCTCAAAGCTAAGCCGATTTGGGTTTGTCTGGTTTTAGCTAAGGCAATTAAAGGGAAAGTACAGGTTGCTGCTGTTTCTGGAGCTGGCAGCATGTGGCACACAGTAGGATACACACCAGGCGGCACTGGTGCCGTGTGTCCACTCCAGTGCATTTCCCAGAGCTCATTTAATCAAAGATTTACAGTTCTCCAGGATCCTTAATGCAAGCAGTTTCTCTCCCTTGTACTGCTTGTACTTATCTCCCCCAGAGGAAGGGCAAGTATTTGTATCATGCTGTCAGGTAAAAACGTTGAGTTTGGGTGCTTTGGGTGTGTAAATGTGAGACTTAGTCAAAGCAATTAGCTGAGTAACCATTCAGCTGAAATTGTTTTCCTAGCCTGCTTCCAGGCCATGACTAACACCCGCTGTCATACACACCCAGCCTTTTCCAGCACTCACAACTGATATGCCGAGCCTCAGCCACAACTGCCTTGGGATGAACAATCACACAGTTCACCTCTGGGCTCTCTGCTCAGTCATTGCACACCTGCAAGTCAGACTTGAAAACAAAAGCACAGATAATGGGGCTGATGCTTTGTAGGTACCAGTTTTTCCTTTAAACTTCGACTGTCCATGTTCTTGGTCAAGTACTTCTCACTGCTCTTTACACTGACCACCTTTGCTGTGTGATTAGGAGCTGCTTGTAACTAAGTCCTAGACAGGTTTTTTAAAAGCAAGACTGTACTTCTAAAATTGTTTGAAGTGTTTGATACAATAATTTTTAAACAAGTTGTTAAAAAACATAGAAGAGGGAGGTCAGATGAGACTTGAAAACATATTGTTATAAATGAAATTAACAGGCTCATTATTGGCTAGAAATTGAGGCTCACTCCAGGCCAGGAGCAGAAAGGCTGCAGTTTTCTGATCCTGTGGCCTCAGAAACATCCCAGCATCCTGTACCACCTTATTTGTCCTCATGCCATGCTGCACCAGTCCTCAATCTTCCCAATTCCAGCTCTTTGCTGTGAACCAGATCAGGGAACCTGTTCCACTGAAAAATAACAGAAAATAGCAGCAGAAAATAAAAATCATTTCATGATCTAATTCATGGCACATGCCTCACATCCCAGAGGAGCACTGGCTGAATTCCTGCCATCTGCACTATCCTGGAAATCAGCCTGGCATCAAACCCTGGTCCAGCCTGACCAAGGACATGGAAAAGGTGACTGTGGCAGGGAACCTGAGGGATAAGGAAATAGAGAAAAGGGCTTCTTTCAGTGGCTACAGGTAATCCTGGGAAAGGAGGTGATTTTCAACAGGATCATGAGGAGCAAAACCAGAGGAAATCTGTAGGAGTGCAGGCAAGTCTGGGTTGTTTGGACATAAGGAATGTAAGCAGCAGCAGGAGCCTTCTTGGGGAAGGACGTCATTGCAGCAACACGAAAGCATCAACTGCTAACACTGTATTTATCCAAACCGTAAAGAACAATTTTAAATAAGAAGAGGTTTCAAAGCTGTGTTTAGCTGGAAGATCTGTGTGGGAGAGGGGTGGATACCTTTGGACTTTGTTAATAATTAAGTGGAGGAGTGTGTTAAAGCCTATGGAATGGACAGCATGGTAGTAAAAATACCGTGACTCATTGAAGCTGGAGGTTAGCAAACAGGCCCAAGTAAACAAAACTGCACATGACAGATCCTTGTGCAGCAATACCCATCTCTCTTTAATGAAACCGAGCCTGAAATGCTCCATTTGCTTCTGAAAACCTCATGACCTCGTGGAAAAGATTTGATACTGAACCTGCAAGAAACAGAAATTGTGTTCAGAACTAGATGAAAATCCAGCAGGTTTTCCAAGCTATGCATCTGCAATATTCAGCATATTTTCCAAACAGTTTTTTTTCCTCATAATAATCCCCGAGCTAATGTCTTCCACTTAAGAAAACCAAAAACATGAAGAAACCGTCTTTTCTCGTACCATTTCACTCACTCCAAATGCAGCAAGAGCCAGAAGAAAAATCTGGATATACGGTTTAAAAGAGGCAAGAACAAGAACTTCTCTAATCAGCAGCCTGTGAAGTCTGCTTTTCTATGTACTAGTGTCATCAGATGTTTAGTTTTCAACTGAATTATTTCACGGGTCTTCCCCCATTTAAAAAAAAATTCTACTGTTTTCTGCATATCTTAATATAATTCTCTCCCTTTTTACCTCCTGTTTATGTCTTGAGGTACATTTGGCTCTAGAAACTGGCAGACAAAATCCATAAGGTTTGAATGTAGAGTAGCAAATATACCAAAGCTGGTCTCCTGCCAGCTGCCTGCCTCTCAGGGTGCACACACACTGGTTGTCTGGCTTCCCCCTTTCTACAGCCATAGCTGGAGACCCCAAAAAATTCTCAAGCCACTGGGAAATGCTGACAACAGGGCAGGCAGATCACTGATGCCATTTCAGGAACCTCCAAATACAAGAAGCATCATACAAGAGTGGTTAATTAGAGCTATATCATAGAGTTTTGCACCCATTTTGAGTCCCTACCTGACTGCAGTTGCTCTGATTACCTAATTCATCTGTGTGCAACTCTGCAAATATTTGTTAGAGAACACAAAATATTTGCTGTTTATCCTGGGGTTCAGCATTACAAATGTTTGTTTAATGTCCAGGCTGGGATTTTCAAATGTTTCTGATATCTCACTATACCTCCAATTTCTTTCTATTTAATCTGGAAAGAAAAAGATCTTGTCGATACACCTGCCCTGTACATCTCATCCATGTTTACATTCTGGGAGTTTGCCTGTTGGAGCTGTGCAGAAGGTAAAGTGCCCTGTCACTCTCCCACGTGTCACCGGGTTTGTCGTGGCACGCAGACACTCACGGAAAGCCTCGGATGCCCCACACAGCGCGAGGTCCCTGTGGCACTGCAAACAGGGGGAAAGGCAAGGCACTGTTATGTTATTACAGGGTAAGTGAGGTTAGATGGGCCGAGGGTGTGAGTGTGCCGACATCACCTAATTACTCGGCGGTACAATTACAAGAGCTGTTTCTCCACTCAGATTTTACTGTTAGATTAGCTATTACCTATGACTGTGCTCCAACACGAGCTGTAAGTAAAAACAAACCCAAGCCTCCTTTTTTTTTTTTTTTTGACCCAGTAAAGCTCTAATTAAACACAAAGTGAAAAAATGTCCTTTTTTTCCTTATCAAGGGCACTGCCATAGGCTAGCATTCAGGCTGGAAACTGAGTCAGGAAGAAATCCTCAAAGCCAGGAGTCACACAACTGCACTTCACAGTGTTCTGGCAGCAGAGAAGTCTTTGGGGGTAATATCAATGTATCTGCTCAGCACTGCTGAAAATAGAAAACCACATTCCCTCCTCCTACCCCTTCTTTCAGGCACAGGCTCCACCATTTACCTTCTTTGGGCTTTAGTATTCTTGGCATTTTTCAAGCCCTCCAAAAGACTGGCTAGTTGTCTGTAGGTTAAGGACTTGAGTTGCCTTAGCTGGGAGCCACGGAACACCAGAGCAGGCACAAGGGTGAGGAGAGGACACCGGGAGAGGGCAGAAGGAAAGGAGACCTTCCATCTTGCTGCTGTAAGGTGTTACATCAGTTCACTTGTTTGTTAAACCATACCTTGGAAGAAGGTGGTAAAGGCCACATCCACTTTCTTTGGATATTAAAAAACAGATCAAAGAGTGGCTGAAATCCCTAGCGGCTTGTCTGGTTTCCCATTGCACCAGTATTAGTTTTATTCCTCTTTTCTTTCCCCCCATCTTCAAACTCCTTGACTGGGGCAATGTCCCTCTTCACAAGCACACACTGTCCTTGCCTGCTCTCTTTGTATCAGTCCTTCGAGCCTTATTTCTTTTGCAAACTCTGTTTTTCCAATTGGTCAACTCTTCATTGACTACTACTAACATAATTATACCAGAATTCTGGCTCCTGTTTACCTGACTATTCAGTTCTTTGGGGCTAAATCTTACAATTTCTCTCAATTTTGTAAAGTGCTGTTTGCCTATACGTAGCTAAAGATCCTAAGACATTTTAGCAACTTTCATTTGCTCTTAGAGAAAAGACTCAAGTCAGTCATTACCCCACTATCAATCCCATGAACTACATGCAGAAAAATATGATTTATTACATAAATAAAGGTGAACTAGACATTAAAAAAATCAGAGTGGAATACTGGAATCAAAATGTACTTAATCCAGGCCCAGTGCATCTCTGATTAAAAATAAAATACAATGCTGATTTTTTTTCTCCCTAAACTCTGTAAATCCTTGAAGAGCCCAGTTGGAACAACCAACCATTTTTTGTTTTTTCTGTCTCTAGCTCTTACGTTGGTTTTTCACTCCAGAAATAAAAACTTTACAGCTGGTATGCATATTACACTAATGATGCTTGGATTTAGAAATACAACTAACAGATGTTAAATTAATCTAGTCAGATTTGAATTACCTTTGAGACCTGGCTACAGTGTTTGCTTCTGGAAGGTGTGCACATTTTATTTGTCCCCATGGCTCATGAAAGTCAGGCTGTCTTTGGATAAATGATGATTTCATGTTTTTCTCAGATATCCACTCATGTCCATAAATTTGAAAGATGTGTATTGTGCTATCGGAGAATGTACTTTGAAGTCAGTTTTAGATTTGGTTGCTAATCTGGTGGCCCTGCTTTTCTCTTCTGTAAACAGTGATAAATAGTTTCCAGTGGCCTGAATCCAGCAAGGCTCTTCACTAAACAGGCTCTAGGTAGAGTTACTTCGGAGTGAAGGGACAAACCCTACATTAAAAGAAAAGGTTGGTAATACAAATGTATGAAAATACCGAACGCTTCCTGCAATATTTTTGAATTTGGATAACTGATCTGGACACTGCTCCAGGCAGAACAGCAGGTTGTACCCAGAGCAGTCTGTGCCTGATACAAGGTTTCTGATAAGCTCCTGGATACCAAAAAGATTATTGAACAAATATGTTTGATACAGTAGGCTACTATTTTATATTGTTTTTCCGTTCCTCATCACAAGTCATGATAGAACTAGTAGAAATTAGGTTATTCAATTCTAAGGCTTTGCTGCTCCAAGAGAATAAAACTGTACTTCTAAAAAATATTCATGTGCCTTGGGGAAAAAAACCCCGCCTTTATTCCCTGGATTAATCACTTGGAGCAATGTGCTAAGTACACTGAGCCGTTCTTTTTGTGGAACATGAGGATCAAGCCTTTGTTCTTGGCAGCCACATCCTTCATGCCGTGCATACTGGAACCCACCGCTGTTATTTTTCGTTCCTCACGGAGAGCAGAGTGCTCTGCAGCAAAAAAGGGGCAGCTCCTCCCAGAGGGGCCTGTGCTACAGCAGCAGCAAACTCCCAGGAGGAGCCTGAGGTCACGAGGGTCACAGTAAAGGTCACAGTGAAAGCCTGATGTGGCACCTCTCTTCTGTAAATGCCACGCTGGACTTGGCACCTTCATCAATTTTTATGTGTGGTGTTCAGATTGAGGCTCAGGAGTGGGAAGCTGCTATTAAAAAAAGGAAAATAATGGACTGCCTAGATTTACCAGATGCAGAGACATTGAGGATGAAGGAAACGGAGGACTTCAAATTGTACTTTTTTGACAGTGAAGAACTTTGAGTGGAGCCTGGGGCAGGATGGCTGTTGACGTTTCCACCCTTTTGTCTCTATCAGTACCCTGTATCCTGTCTATCCCATACCCTGTGAGCAGGTTTTACCTATTTTTGGGGGGTTCTGTGAGAGAAAAATGTGGTTATTTTTGCCTTGCCACATTCACTGGTGTAGAAGAGAGACTCAGCCAGAAAGCTATTTTATAAAACCCTAACAAACAGCAAAACTGCATTCCTGCTTTCCTCTTGTAGCGCTACGAAAAGTGTAAGTGGTCAACACAGTGAGACTGCTGCTGATAGGAGGTCAGTTCTCCTGCAGACCACGTAAACCAGTCACGTTATCCCTTTGTCAGGAGTAGATGGGTGCACGGATTCCGTGTATATATTCACCTTTGACTGATGTGCCTCCAAACGCCTGGGCCAGAACTCACAGAGAGATGAAGGCAGCAGCAGAGAACACCGTGCTGCATGGTAACCCTTCCAGCATTAAATGGATTAAAAAAGCACTGTTTTTCGGAAATGAAAGGACTCATAACCACCTGCAGTGGTTTAGATTTACAAAGTGCAGTCACTCAGTGTTAATAAAGTTTCTCTTCCTATTTGTCAGCAGGCACAGAAACCTTGCAGGGCTCCACCCAGAACTGTGCAGGCACTGTAGAGGCATCAGATTCGGTAAGAAAACAGCTGCAGCCATGAGTGCAGATCTTTTGCCCTCAAATTAGTGGAAGTTTGAAATAACAGGTGATCTTTCAGATTGACCTTTTAACACTCAATGTATATACATGACTCCTCTGCAAAATGAGGATGAGTGCCTGCTTATCGAATTTATTTTCACATTTGCTTGATAGAACCATTCCTCTCTCATTTAATAATATTTCTCCTTGCATTTGTCTTATGGCATTACAAGAACACAAATAGGTGATTTCCCATTAACTAATTTTTTTTTTAATCTTTATAAAATTTTGTCTCTACAACTAACAAAGAATACTCCCCTGGAAATTATTTAAGCCTAAAAATTAAATATTTGCTGTTTAAATTTCTCTCTGGTTGAAAAGAAAAGCTGTAGTCCCTTTTCTGAGCAGACAAAGCATAAGGCACAGCAGGATCTGAGCAATGTAGTCATCAAAGCCACTAAACAAACCCTAAATCCAGTTTTAGCAAACCACAGAGTAGCATTTTAAAGTACTCTGGGAGTAGTTTCATATTACCAGCAGTGGGTTTAAAATAGTAACAGGACCATTGTACCATCCTCTCAAATAATGATTCTATCATAACAAAAATATTTGCATGAAGTAAATGGACATTGAGTAACTGTGGACTTCTGTACTGGTGATTGCACAGTGTCAAACCGTGGCAAAAACAAGGTGGAGAGAAAGGGAAACACCTGAGACAAAACAGCTTGTACCCTTTTCCATATTGCTGCTTAGAACAGTATCCACTTATCCTTTGAACGAAGACAAAAAGACTTATTTCTATTACCAAAAAACCCCAAAGCCCACCCTCCCAAACCTAAATAAACATAGTTCTTCCTTATTCCTAATGTGTATGACTGGTACTTCAAGCCTTTTACTGTCAGATTATTTTGTTTTTCTAATTGTTAATAAAGTTAAATCTCTCAAAAAATTTGGAATCGATGTGCTTTGAGTTTTTCAGTGATGAAATTTTATACCACCTCGCACCCTGTCACAGTTCTAAGACATTGCACTGAAGGTCCCCTGCAATTTGTGATGGAGGTACAGATTAAATAACAAATTCAAATTAATTATTTCAAACACACCTGGAAAATATTGAAAACATAATGATGCCAATGAATAAAAGACTGCACTCTGAGACATATGTAATGATTGTTGTTACCATCACAGAAATCTCTGTTAGAGAATTTGCTGCACTCTGAAAGAGGCAGTGGAGGAAAGAACAGGCTTTGAAGATCATCTCAGTGCAGTTTACACGAGACATTCTGCATGTCAGGTGAAATACATTTTGAAGTGAAGCTGCATACTCTCCAGGTTTTTCTGTGGAGATGTCTCAAATGAAAAGCTTACAAAACCAGAAGTTTAAAGTGCTGGAATGGCAATGAAGCTTGGGGCTGATCAGGGCTGCATCCACATAGCCTAGAGCTCTTTCTTTGCTACTGGAGGGTTTCTGACAAAAGATTGAACCCAACTGTTTTATTCAACAAAGGAAGGATAGCAGATGATTTTTCATCTCTTCTATAGGAAGCAAAATACCTGGTCTTGCTTAGATCTGTGGAACAGGGGCGTGTCATGGGAACACCTTTGTGAAAGAGAAGGCTAAGGGGGCAGTTTCCTTCCTTGTGCTGAGCTGGTTTGGTCCTTTTAGAAGCACCACGAATGAGCTGGAGTTTCTGGACCTGTGTTTTCAGGTGACTGTAACTGCTGCTTGCAAAATACCCTTGCACATGCCTTTGGGCTGTGGATCCACCACCATAAACTCATTTAATGCATGTCCCTATGCAGATGTGCAGTTGGGAGGCAATAGCTTAAGTGGGGTTCTGCGATGTCAACACCCTGTGCTGGCTTAGTTAATTTCAATAACATCTCATTTTAAGCAATTAAGTTCTTGGTTTTTCTTAGGCCCTTGTTTCTTAGGCTCTTGCTCAGAAAATCATCATGATCCTCCATAAAAATACTTAAGTACTGATGAAATGAGCATAAATTTGGACCTGGAATGATTGCTCTACTTGTGTTAGTTTGTATGACTGTTCACTGCATTCACTGGGAAAGACCCAACCCAATAAAATTTTGCATTTGTATTTTTACACAAGGTAGCAATTCTGACTGTGTAGATACTAAAGGGCTTGAGAGCAAGTTGGAAAAATTAATAGAACTATTCCTAGCCATACACATATTGCATGTGTGCCAGGAAACAAGCAAAACCTGATTTTGTGTGATGGGAACTTCAGCTGGCCACTTCCTCTCCTCCCGTTCCTTTAGCTCCATGTTCTTTGTTTTCAGCCCTAGACTGAACATCCTCCAGCATCCCTCATTTTGGGGCAAAGTAGCTGATTTGTCCCCGTGCTGTTCTTGTGTGAGAAGAATAATCATTACTGGTACAAATTACAGCAGAACCTGCCCTATACCATTCCAAACCCGCACGTCCTGTACCTAACCATTGCTTTTATCGCCATTACTGATAGCTTCTCTATTGGCTTTGGTGCAGCACTTGAATCAATGAATGTTTTCTTTGTCCATTGGGAACTCCCATCTTTGTATATAGCACACTAAAACCTGCAGACTTCTCGCGCCAAATCCTAACTAGATTTTAAATGCTCTGATTTGTGAAGAACACATAAACGTGGTGTAAATTCGCAGATCATGCTTGCTCTGATTTCTAATTTGTCTTCAGGCAGGTTCGTTTCTAACCGAGCAGCACGAGAGGTGATCGATGGCAGTGAGGAGAGCGATAAACACCTGACCTCTAGTGGCAGCTGTCCGGGCTCGGTGGGAAGGGAGAGAGCTGGAAATGTGGGGAAAAATGGGATCATGGAGTAAGCTGGAACTGTGAAGTGGAGCCTGAACTTCCGTTAGTTGCTTTGTCAGTTTTTGTTTAATTATCTTTTCTACCGAAATCTCAGTTCAGAATCCAGGGTATTTTTGTTTCTGAAACTTTTCTTCATGTTTATTACTATGTTTAAGAAGTGTGTGCACAGTCTTCCAAAAGAAATATAGCAATATCCCAACAGCTTTTATATCTTCATATAGAAAGTTTTTGGTAAGTTTGTCACTTTGGTTGTTTCCCCCCATGCACACACAATTATTCAAGAAGCCCATTTGGGTCCTCATTAGGCTTCATTCCTGCTCCTCAGTGATACAGAACATTTCCCCAGTGAAAATACATACTTCACTATCAGCACTCTGGACATCAAAGCTTTCCTTCCTGTTGGGCTAAAAATACAGCAGCTATTCCATAAACAAAGGTCATAACCTTACTAATCAAGTGGTTAACCCAAATATTAAATCCCCTCATTGAGAAACAACAGTCTTGTTTTTAACCCCTGTAGGATTAAATTTCTAAGTGCTGGTTTACACAAACTTTCTCCTAAGCAAAAGACCATTGTCTGGAAGCCATTGTTAAACCTACTTTTCCTTACAGCTTTGTGAGGCCTTCAGACCACCAATACAATCTGTTAATGTGACAGCGGCAAAACTGCAGGAGGACTGGAGCAATGGCATTGTTATTTTCCAGTTGGAGTTAGAGTAACTCAAACTTACTTCCTGAAGCCAGAGTGAAAATGAAGCTATGCATGGCTCAAAGCATTCTGGACATATAAACAAGTCAATGCAGCCATATGAAGAGATGATTTCAGAAAAAAAAATACAATGTGCAAATACTCTAGCCCATTTAAATGATCACATTAATTGGGACCTGGTGGGGTAAATTTGGAGTTTCCTTATGGCTGACAAGTGCTGATTTGAGAAGGGCATAGAAACAGTACTATACTGTTTAATGTTTTTCATAAAAAACATTACATTATCATAGTTATGTCCAAAAATCTTATTATGTTTGAGCCATTTATATGTTTTCTATTTAATTAAAAAAAAATCTGCAATATTTTTCATCTCTCTGTTGAGACTAGTTCAAAATCTCCTTCCTTACCTTCAAGGTGCTCTGGCACAAGCCCAAGATACCCAATGGCTTGTCCTACACAAGATGTCAAAGTGAATTAAGAAAAAAAGATGTGAATTCAAAGTGAGTATAACTCGAGCATATATAATTTCTCTATGGACACTCATTTAGGAGTCAGCTGGCCATAATTACCTTAACTTAATTCACGTTCAAAGTGAATTAAACTGAAGTGAAATAATGGTTTATCAACATGGGAGAGACACTGTACAATAAGCTCAGTGTAGATTCACAATTCATCAGCTGCCGTGCTCTGACTTCCCTCGTGGAAATGCAGTGTGCCCTCAAGGTGCCTTTGTATGAGGTAACTTAATTTTTTTAGGGGGAAAAAAAGGCTATATATGGAAGTGTGGGCTGATTGATAGCAGGTGCAGAAGTGATTGGATTTCAATGGTGCTACGCTAGAAAAAAGGTCAGCATACATCATCTGTGCAGCTGAAGTTTCTCTGCCATTTTGGGACCACAATGGCACCTTCTATGCTATAGGGTCTGTTCTGAACTGCAGAAGGCCAAATAGCATTTTTGATGTTTCCATAGTAGGGGAGCAGCCAATTAGTACTGAGTACCTGGTGTACCATCGACTCATATTTTTATTCACTATTCAGTAAATCAAGATGGAGGAGTGCAGAGAAGCCCTAACCATTTCTGAATGAAAACAGCCAAAAGCAGTTACGTACTAAAATTTACACTGTTACCAGCTTGGTTTAACTTTACTGAGTATCTTGGTATTAATTTCCCCCTAAATGATTTCCCACCTTTCTTTATTCATTAGATTCAACAGCATTTTTCTGTTAGCATAAGCAAAGCAGTAAGAAATATGGAGAAATATCATACTTGCAGTACTCCTTTAAATGTAACCAGCATCGTCAGGCAGTCTGTGACATTATTATCCAGTTAGGAAAACATCCCTGGCCCCATTCATTCAGCCGTTCCTGCTCATTTTTCCAGGCACAGAACGTTTGTGCCGTAGCAGGCCTTGTCAGATTTGGAGCCCTTCCAGTACCTGATGAGCATATTAACAGTGCTCCCATTCATGGCCCAGAGCCTGCCAGTTCCATCTAATTTTAGGGAAGTTGCTATTTATAGTTGGATGGCTGTGCTCGCTCTGGTGAAAGCCTCGCCACTGCAGGGCGTGGGGGGGAATTTTATATTTTTGTGCTGTTTTAGTTGGCACATGCAAAGTTCGTGGTTGTAATTCACCCAAGTCCCAAATACTCTGCCATCCTCCCCAAGGAGCAGCGATGCTCTGCATGAGGATTTACACCAGGAACACTGTGGCACTGTTGGCTGTCTGGTTATCATCCAGCCATGTGCTGGCTGTGTCCAGGCACAGGTGACCCAGAAGTCAGATGACAGTACAGAATCACAAGCTTTGCTAAATTTCTATATGCAGAAAGGTTTCAGGGTCCAAAGGATGGGGGAGAGGGGGAGAATGTGGGCCCAAATCTCTCTGTGCTGTAACACCTGTAGTATGGGTTGTCCAAAGTGAATTCCTTTTGCCTTGTTTCCAAAGAGCACATTAATAGCAGTAGTAATAATACCTACCTTTGCACCACAGGATTTTGTCAGAATTTATTCACTAACTTTGCAAATAGTGTTAAATGCCGAGAAAAGTTATGGGGAAGAGATTCTCCAATGTAGCCTTGGTGGTCAAATTGACTTAAATAGGCTGTTATGACTTAGGCATTTCATTAATGTACCAAGAACTAACACTATACTGTGTATGTATGTACCTGTGTGTGTGTGTATGGAAAACTGAGAGAGCTGAGAGGAAATCAGCATTACAGTTCATTTTCTCTTGCAGAAAAACTGCCACATAAAAAATGAGAACTCCAAAACTATTTCATTTAGAAATACAGTGTTCAAATCATATATAGTCTGGTGCTGTGAAGCTGTATAATGACCCTTGGGAAAACATAAGCCGATCTCTTCCAGTTCAAAAGATACTTCATTTTGTGTTTTAGTAATTGATAATTTGTTCCCAGTTTTATTGGTGTGACAGGATGGTGGTTGAAAAACTAAATTCACTTTTTGTAAATTGAAATTGGGGTTAATCTCATTTTAGATTTTCAAAATGAATCCTGACCTTGGTAGAAGAAGGTTTGAGTCACAGACTTTCAGTCAGATTGTAGCGTTTTGGCTTTAAAACATCCAAAGTTGATGGTGTCTACTCTTGTTTGTCTCTACACAGGCCTCTGGTATGGGTAATATCCATTTCCTAGATTTGTAGGAGGTGCTTGCAGGGGTTGTTTACTCTCTTTCTGATGTTAGAACTTGCTGACAGAGAATACATGTTCTGCTCATCCCTCATTCTTGCTCCAATAGGAGCAAAGAAGACTTAGAAGCTGGAACAGATACAACTATGAGAGTAAAAAAATAATCCTTGTACTCATCAGTCTTAATTGCATTCCAGTTCCTAGTTAATTTGTGTATCACAACAAGAAAGGAACATTGAACCAGCAGAGATTCTGGTTCAGCTGAAATTCATATTCAGCCTGGCTGGGATTCTGCTGAGGCAGAGCTGAACTGGAACTGAACCAGAAAAGCAGCTGAAGAAAGAAATAATGGCATAATTCTGTGGCTAATGTGGTTCACAGGACAAAAAGTATTCTTTTCTCTATTAATTTGTAACTGACTGCTGCATGTGATAAAGCCCATGTCCCATGGTCCAGTGGCCATGGGCTGACAGAGGACTGTCATTTCTCTGACATTCAGAGCCAGAAGTGTGTTTTAGCTGCACAGTGATGTCAGTAAGTGTTCGTCTCCTGCCCTCCTCTCCAGCTGAAAAGAGATGTTCCAGGAAAACGAGGGGTTCAGATGTTACTGCAGATAGAAACTGCAGTGCTGCCTAATGAGAATCACAGGTAAAGCTGTAACAGCTCTGAAAGGGCCCTAGATTAACAAATATTTGTACTGGTTTGAGCATGAGTTAAGTCGATGAGGATGCACCTTGTGTGTTACTGGCAAGGTAACATTGAGCAATCCTTGCAGCTGCAGGAGTATTTGGGGTTTTTTAGGGGTGTGCAAAGAGAGGATGCGAGTCCAGAGGGTTTTGAGCTTCCTGTCACCAGCAGCCCCAAACCCTGCAGGGTGGGTAGAGCACACACACGTGTCCCACTGAAAGACACAGCAACGATGACATCTCACCCGCGTCTCCAAATACTGTGTGGGACCAGGGGAGGCAGCCCTTCTGCCAGGTGCCCGCACCACAGGTTTTCCCTTGTGCACTCAGGCCAAAGGGGCATCCCCTCACAGACAGATTTCCAAATGCTTTGATTCAGCCACTTCTGAGAACCTCCTCCATGCACAGATTTTTACAAAAAACCCCACCACAATTTGAGAGACTCCTTCTTCCTGCACAGGCTGTCAAATCTCCCTCCTTGCACTACATCAGCCTTTCTGGGTTGCCTGTCTTGTGTGGCTCTCTGTTGTCTATTAAGCAAATCAATTATACTGTCCTTATTGTTTGCATTTTACATATCTTTGCAGCCTTCCCAGAAAAAGCTGACAAGTTATTGCTCTTCCATAAATTGTACTTTCTTCCACGTGTTCTTGCGACCCATGGAGACGTGCTATTTTTCATTGTTAAACTCAGGCCCAATGTGGTTTCTCTCCATAAATGCCTCCAGTGAAACCTAAAACATCATCACCTGTTGTTCTCCTGTATAAGGGAGAATAAAAAAAACTATGTGGTGACCAACCCCAGAAGCTTCTCCTGGCACCACCTGGGGGATTGGGGCTGGGTTTTGCAAGCACAGAAACTCAATGTCTCCATCCTTCTTTCCTGGGTTTTATCTGGCACAGGTACTCCTACTCATTCCAGCCATTTTAGAGTATTGATGAGTTAAATTATAGTGACTTTGTGGAATGATATTGAACTAATTTGCCAGTATAAAATTAGTGGCTTTTCATACACCTGTGGTCCTTGAAGAGTTGGTGAATTTTCCTTTATGGAGAACATCTGGCTGGTATCAAGGCAGGGATTATAACTTCAAGGAAGGTTTTTGCCTATATGCTGAAACAAGACATTTTCCTCTACAGCTAATATTTGCCTTTTTTAGCTATTCTGAGGTAAAGCAATTGCTTCCATCTTTCCTATCCCCACTGCAACTCTTTATGTTTGAGGTGTATTCTAGTTTATTGTTCCCAAAGCAAGAACAGCAAGATCATTCTTCAGTCTCAACTGATGCTGTGCCCCTAGAAAATTTAGAGTTTTGTAGTCATGGCCTTCCACTCTCTCTTATGGCAGTAATTTTGGGGTCTATAAACACTGACATCTGTATCCAAAGTAAAAGAAAATTTGAAATACTGGATGGATCTGTGTCTCCATGTCAAGGAATCTTGACGGCTTTTAATTTCCTTTTGCAAGTTCCTTGCTGCTGCAGTTTCTCTCAGTCGGTAGGAGCCAAAGCAGTCAACTTTTTTTGCACTTCCATGCTGCTTAGGACATTTTCTGATCAGTGGCAACCAGCTGGCCAGTGGCTTTACCCATCCACCTCATATTTGTGAACATTAAAGCTGGGCTTCCTAATTTGCCCAGACACTGTAGCTGCCCCAGAGGTTTTATTTCCTCAAGTCTATATCACCTGTAATTACTTCTTGGGAAGCCACCTGATGTTAATTTGAATATTTTTAGAAAGCATCCATCTCTTATTTAAGACTATTTTGGTATTTTTGATTTTTGTGTGACTGTCAGAGTTCAATTTCTTTAGCTGCAGCAGTTAATCAGCTTTCAAAATCTTGCCTATTATTTCCACTGGGGAGACTGACAAAGATACCACCTGTACTTTCCTTTTTCAGACAAGGAGAACATCAGTTCTGTAACATTTTTCCCCAGCCAAACCTGTTATGCATTTTTTCCATGAGCATCTCGCTGTGGCTTTTAAGATTTCATGCTGTCTAATTCATTTTGAACAAACCCTTCCCCTGAAAGGTTAAAATTAAACCAAGCAGCTAAACTGCTCATGTCAAAGCCAATACAAATAAGCCTCCACTGGGGACTAAAGGAAGTAGTTTTGTAACTCAGATTTTGGGGGGAAAGGAGCATGAAGTCGAAACAGAAATATTTAGAAGTGCCAAAAGGGAAAGTAACTTCTTTTAAAGAGCAGCTTTATATTAAGTCAGTAACAATTGCTGCAAAGGAATTGAAACTTTGTATAAAGGCACTATTGTACGTGGGAAACTTGTTAAATAAGTAGGAAGGGAGGAAGGAAGATCTGAAGATAGAATCATACTGGGGGTTTGTAAGTCACAGCTAATGTTTCAATGCTGTTCTTTATAATTTATACTGCTTCTTTAGGGACTTTCTTAAACAGAATTTTCTCATAATTTAGATGCCTCAGTTTCTACCTTCTGCCAAGAAGCTTCATGTGCATCTCCCAGAATCTCAGACAAGTCTGGCAGCTGAAGCTGTACCCCAGATTCCCAATGTCTGGAAGCTGAAGTGTTTGTTTTGTAGTTGGGATGCATCTGTAGATATAACACTTCCACACACATCCATCCCTGCTGTGGTCACAGATGCCCCAGCCTCATCATTCTCCAGCTTCTCTCCCGATCCAGTTTATTTCAGCTTGATGTGTTATATTAATCTAGTATTTCATTTTTCATTCTTGCCATCTTTGATATACACACTGACAGTCCTGGCAGTGCTGAAACACGATCTTCTGAGCAGCTTCCCCGTGTCTCTCCCAAGCCCTCCGTGCCAGCTCCCCTGTACCTCGGTCTCCAGTGGATGTTTACACCTGCAGGTCAGTAACAGTGCTTCTGAAGCCTCTTTTCCCCTGTCTGTTTTCCATGACTGCCTCTTTCACATGATGAACTTAAAAGCTTCGACAGCTGCTGAATATTGAATTGCAGGAGACCCTTCTGCTTGGCTGGCAGAATCTCACACTCTCAAGAGTTCAGATACAGCTTGAGACAAACTCTCACTTTGAAGACCAATTCACGTGGAGTTATTTTAAGCCAATGTATACTCTGTTCGCTAGAAGATGACCTGCTGAGCAGGAGGAATTTGTATTTTGAAAACCTCAAATCAGATTGATCAGGCTCAGCTTCAGACTCTCTCCAGCATCAGATTTCTATCTCCTGACTAAGCCAACTTCTTCCACTAGAGGTTCATTTTGCTCCCAGCTCAACGAATTATTTTTTCAACCTGATCATGTTGCACATACGCAATCTCAGTTGAATTTCCATCACCTGTTGAATCATTCCCTGTGTCCTCCCTTCCTCCTGCTTCTAATTTTCTATTTTCAGGATTCCCTCTCCTTGAGGAGAGAATGGACAAGTATCATTATAAGGGTTTCATTCTTAGCTTGGCTGGCAGCACCTTTAGCCCACTAAAAATTCTCTTTAGCATCAGGCTGGGCACAGTTCAGCATTCAGGGCATTTATTACAAGCACCAATTTCAGTGACTCCTGTATGTCAGGCAATGCAAACTTAAAATAGATAAATGAATTAATACTTTACGACACTATCATTCAATCAGAAGGAATGTAAGAAAAGTAGAATTTTCTCCTCAGAATGTCCATTAAATTTGTCTTTTACAGAATATTACAATGCTTTGAATATTGGGATTTCTTATATGATTTGAACTAATTTCTCCGTGCTTTACTCTCTTTTTTTTTTTTTTTTTTTTGAGGTCTCATCTTTGTATAAGAACCTTGCAATAGGAGAAAGTTAATCTCTGTTTCTGAACTTGTTTTGGTACTGAAAGAAACTAACTCTGTATATTGAAGCTGAATTTTAGATTTTTTTTATCCTTTTATTCCAGTATCTGCATGAACATATTGATCAGGCCACAGCTACTCAGGACTTGTTGGGATGAACCTGGAATTTAATGCCCACTTTTGGCCCCCCAGCTCAAGAAAATGAAAGACATGGGGAGACACTGAAGAACTGGAGAGGGTCCATTGGAGAGAGGGGTGGAGAACCTGACATATGAAGAAAGGCTAAAGGAAGTGGGTTTGTTCAGCCTGGGGAAGGAAAGGCCCAGGATGGGTCTAGTCAGTGTCTCAACACCCAAAGAAGGTGGTTCTAGAGGAGATGGAGACATTCTTTTCCAAAGGGTTCCTGGTGCCAGGACAGGAGGCCGTGGGCACAAGACAGTTTAGGGGAAATTCCTTTTGGATATAGGAAAAAATTAATTCTTCAGCCAGAAAATAATTGAGCAATAGGCTTCCCAGAGAAGAGGTGAGACCTTCCTTAGTGGAAATATTAAAGATTTTGCTTGACAATGCCCTGGATAATCTCATTTAAGGAAGAAGAGGCAAGTTCAGGCTGCAGCAGGCAGTGCTAGGAGAGACTTAAGGCACAAATCAACAAAAAGCTGCATTTCATTAAATGTTTGTAGAAGAGCAGGGCTTGTCTGGTGCTAAAGCACCACCAAGACATTTCCTCAAAGTCACCGAGCTTCCTGAAAGCCAAAACATCATCCACTGCACCAGCGCTGCCATACCCATGAACTGCCAAGCACAGTCCCACGTAAAATTCCAGCCATGCCTGGCTACTCAGAGCACAGCAAGAGTCGCTGAGTCTCTCAGATGAGGCAAATAACTCATGAACTGGTAACGCCAGGCATGTAAAGCAATGGGAGGTCAATGCCTTTGGTTATCAGAAAGTCTTCGTATAGAATCTCAAGGCACTCGCTGGATGCTGACAGTTGAGAGGCTTCTTCAGGGAGATTGAAATCTAAATCATCCAGTGCCTCCAGAAGAGGTCTGTGCATTTCAGATGCCAGAGTGAGAGATTGCATCAGCAGATTATCTATCTATCTATCTATCTATCTATCTATCTATCTTTAGTTAAACGTTTTGCTTGGCTCTTGGCAGCATTTATTGCAGCCAGGGAATTGAGGTTTCCTACAGCCCACAGCTGAGATGAAGGACACTACATAGCCAGAGCACTGTTTACAGACCTTCAGTATTGATTTGTACTTGTAGCTATGAAGGAGAAAACTACAGGTATGTTTAGGAGTTTTTGGCTTTTTTGGACCTAGGTGTGTCATCAATAGAAGAAGGAACATTTTCAAGGCTCAGAGCTGATCAGAATTTCTGTTATTCCTTTATCGGTATGGTCTGTCTTTGGGTGCATAGGAAAGAAGAGGCTGTGTTCTCCTGGAATGTGAGGCATAAAGCCACAGCAAGCGTGAAAGGCTCAGTCCCCTCAGTCATCCACTCACTGACTGTTCTTACAACATTTCCTGGCCCTGCTAAATAGAAAAGTTAATTTTTGTGCCCTCAAGCTTGCTGAAGCCTTGGCAGAGAAGCACACAGGGCAATCCCTGTTCTACCGATAAAAACATCATGTGCCCCTTTCTGTGCTGGTGCAGTGTTTTGACCTTTCTTCATTTAAATATGCATCACATGGCCCAGCAAGAAATGCAACATAGTTTAGGCTGTGACTTCATACTTTCATTCTATCATAAAGTATGAGTTTTGTGTCCCACTGGAATGGTTATAATTGAGCACACAGATCAAGTGCACAGGCAAGAGGCTCCTGACAGAAGTGGGATCTGAGGAACATCTTTGTGGCTCTTGCACAAGGCCAAATGTGTCACCAAGGTAGGGAAACACAATGCAAAAATTACTAATTAGCAAACTGCATGATTACCCCTAGCAGAGTCTGCTGTCAGCTCGGGCTGCTTTCCGCTGAAGTCCAGCCCTGGCCAAAGTGGGGGACCCACACACACACACAGACTCTGAGACTGATCTCCACTACACTTCTCAAGCCAAGTCCCCCCTGCAAAGAAAACACACCAAAGAGAAAATCAGCTAAAGGACAGCAAGTGTAGCACTGTGACAGCTTCTTGCCAAAACTCTTTCAGGCCAGTGCTCCTGCCATTAAAAAAAAAAAAAAAGCCTTTCACAGCTTTTAAACATAACTGAAATAGTCCTTTCAAAGAATGAGGCTGTGTCCTTCCCAGGATCCACCCTCAGCTGAGACAGGAGTGCTGTGTACACTGTGCTCATCCACATAAGCCTCTCAATCTTACGGCCAAGGGCACCACAGCACCTTCCACAGAAACCATCTCCACTGATTTATCAGAACAGCCGGGGGAAAAACATCTCTTTCCGAGCACTTTGAATATGCCCTTCCCTAGGTCTGTTAATGCATGAGGTGGGATCCAGTTCTTCCTCCTCACCTTTTCTGCATCATCAATAATGAAAAGACTAAGCTGAGGACAACCACTTGGCAAAAACACAGGAACTCCTGATGAGGGGAGTCATCAAAACTACAGTGAGGAAAAAAGGAGGTAGCATGTTCATATTGTACCAGGTCTTGCCATATGTCAAATTATCAGTGATACAGCTTATTCAAAATACACAAGAACTGACTGATTTAGATGTTACACTTACACATGTGCTGTAGGGTTAATGTTTCCAAGAGGTATTTGGTTTGATGTCATGATAATCAGCACATACTGTGAGGATATAAGCATGAGAAATTCAGTAATCAGTTGAAAAATAGAGAGCTGGGGAACACGAGGATCCCAAGGCTAGTGGGAGGCCACACATGTCCCCTTTTGGCAAAGTGACATCACTCACCCTTCTTTGGATGCCAGTTTGGATGAGACCTGGGATCTCAGGACAACACCCATAGCTGAGACCTTCCCAGGCAAAGCCCAGGCTTTGAGGAACTGCACCTGGGAAAGAAATGGCAACAGCAGCGGGTGACTGCAGAGTACCAAACCTCCTGCGGATTATTTCCAGCAACTACTTTATTTGTTTTAACCATATTCTGTGTTGAAAACTAAAGGGATGCTGCTTACTTTGTCAATGTGAGTCACCTGTGAACTCGGTTAAGCGGAGGCACTTTTGTGGTGACTGTCAGTGCTGATGTTTGCCTTACATCTCACAAGAGCCCAGACTTCTGAAAAAAAGGTGCTTTGAATGTGGAGTCGTGGCCTGTGAAATTCCCAAAGAACATCTGGGGACCAGCCTGGTTCGACCCTCCTTGCTCTAGAAAGGGCTTACAGTGTGAGCAGCAACCAGCAGCTGGAGAACTGGAGAGGATGTTGCTCTGGAAGCTTAGAAGAGCAGGTGAACTATTACACGAACTGTTACGTGCCTTCCAAAAAGAAACAGACCACCAGCATCCCCCCCAAATAAACCCAACAAAACCCCCACATCATGGAAACATTGCTACAGCCCTAGGCTAGAAGGGAGACAAATTTCTTTCCCCAGCTAGAGAAATGATGATAATAAATCTGAATGAAAGGGAGCACACCAGACCTTGTTTTACTAATGGAGAGAATGATACTGTGGCTGCAGGGAATCACAGCCTTCACCCAGGAGAGAAAAGGCTCCTGTTCTTGGCTTCTGGTTCAAGACCAGGCTCTCAGCAGTAGTCACTGCCTCAGGAGTCAGTTGTTGGCTGTAATTACAGCTTCCCTCCCCCTTGCCAGCTGTTTCACTTTGCAGTTTGAGGCACTGTTTAAGGCAGGCCATGGGCCTGCAGGTGACTCCCTGCAGCTCTGCCCTTGTGCTTGAGACACCTTGCACCTGCTGCAGGTCTCACATTATCCATCTGCAGGCTAAGGGCAAGGCCTCTATTTTCCTTATGTGCTACAGTTTAGGAATAACTGATGAATATATGTAAATAAAGCTATAAAGTAGAACTGCTTACAGCATTACTTCCCTTGTCCCACAGTCCTAGCGATGGAATCGGGCACAGCTTTTGCTCCATGACTGTATGAAGGTCTCTCACAAATGATTCTTCTTCAGCACTGAAAGCAGAGGAGCTCTGCAGGACACCACTGACCTGGAAAACCCTCAGCTGGTGCCACAGCGAGAGATGTCAGGAGACAGAAAGCCTGCCCGGATGACTGTGGGGTTCCTACCTACCCTGATGCTGTGTGTCTTTCTGGCACTCGGTGTCTAAAATTCATTTAATTCACCAGCGGCATTTTGGGATTTCCTACATGTGCTAAAGCGTAATGAAAGACATCCGCTGATGGCAAAGTCTCTGGGCTCAGAGGATTATGTGGGGTAGGGCTGCCTGAGACAGCCCAAATCCACTTGAGATTGAAAAGGTGTGAGCAGTAAATAAAAGGAAATCCCGGATCACCATATAGTGTTCAGCTCCCACACTTTGACCTCCTTTGGTCCCTTCTATATTTTGTTAAGATCATATTTCTTTACGTGCTGCCTGGCTTAAAAGCCATCATAAATCTGTGGCGTGCAGCAAGAATAACAGGGAAGGCACCGTGTAATACAAGGCACTCTAATTCCATCCCAGGCACTCGGAGGGAGCCGTAAATCAGTTTGGAGAGGCCTGAGATGGGAGAACTGGGGGGAAGGCTGGGAAGGCGGCCGCAGCCTGGCCCCTGCCACTGGAGCCCTTCTGCCCTCGGGCTGAGGTGAGCACATCTGCCTCAAAGAAAAAGAGTTCCGATGTCTCCAGATCGAACAGTGATAAAACGACTTTAAATACTCCCTGGGGAAAAGCGCACCCGCCTGCCTTTGGTGGGAATGCCCTGTGGGATGTGCCACACACTGCAGGTGGGAGCATGGCCTGGCCGCCGCTCACGCCGTGCGTGTCCAGGTTTGCCTCCACCTGGCATCACCTGCGGACACCAACCACCACACCTGGCTGGGCTCACCTGTGGCCAAGCCACTCTCGTGTCCCAGCTGCACACACGGCTCTGGGTCAGGGAAAGCTCCACCACCACCGTGGGCCTTTCGCAGCTGTATGTGAGCGATGGCTGGTTTGGAGCGTGTGCCCACACACTCACCCAAACCACTGCAGGTGTAGCTCCTCCACTGGAAATTTGGGAAGAGCTGGAGCTAGGGATATGCTGCCCTATTCTCGATAATAAAATCTTTTTCTTTGCTCTAGTGGGAAAAACCTTTCAAGTGTGGAAGCTTTCCGAGGGAGACTTTCCTAAAAATAATTTGCTCAAGTTTTAATAAAAATTGTGAATAAATTTTTCTTTTTTCTGCCAGCTAGTATAATATGATGGATGTAATATTTTTATAAGGTTTCTTTGTGCTACAGTTAAAACTTATTAAACTTTGGAAAAGATGAATTGCAAAAGGGAATGAAATGAAAACATATTTGTCCATTTGAACTTCCAAACTCAGACTCTAAGTTTTGCTAAGATGCAGGAATAAAAGGTAAATCATTGAATCCTGGGCCATCAATCATTTTATTCTACCCATGGTAAAAAGCAAAAAAGAGGAGAGAAAAAGAAAATACAACCAAAGTTGTGGCCATGTTGAAACTTTGGAGGAAAAAAATTGTATAAAAAGGAGGAAAAATATATGTTGCAACCATGAGTAACCTATGCCAAACCTCATCGGAGGTCACTGGAATGAGCCAGCAAGCCAAGCCTAAATAAAAATAGGACCTATGGGATTCCCCATCTGATTTTCAAATAGTCACTGCTACACTATCATTTGTCAAGCTTGCAGGGTAGTTTTTTACCAGATGTGAGAAACACAGCACCAAATCCAGGCTGAAGCCAGAGAAGAGGGTATGCTTCCACACAGGAATAAGCTGCTCAGGAAGGATGGTAAAGTCTGAGACTGGACCAAAACCTCCCAGACCCCAGAGTGCTGTAAAGTGTGTTTTTATAATTTCACTACAAGTGAGATGTTTTCATCATCAAAAGCGAGATGTTCAAAGGACCTGTCTTACTGCATAAAGGAAGGGTTAAACTGCCTTTTTTCACAAAAGGGAAATGCCAATTTACCGAATCAGGAACAATTTTATTTTCAGTTTAGATGTTTACATTGAGAACCGTCTAAGAGTGGTACTTTTATTTGTGTTACTTCAAAGTGCATCAAGTGTTTCTCACTCTCTCCCAAGTGTTAATTAAAACCAGATATTAATGTGTAAACTGCTGCTCGCTTTCAGCTGATTGAGAAACCTTGTTAACACACTTTGTTTAGTTTATGCAGTCTCACTTGGGCTCTTTGAGGATGGAAATATTATTGTTCACATTTGTATAAGCAAGCTGGATAGGCAAAATCCGGAGCAAGAACCTCTGGAATGTGAACATAAGACACATCAGGGAATTCATTTGCAACTGTCCCTTCACCTGGTTCCTCGCTGGGTTTTGATTTGTGTTGGAGACTAGGCATGAACAGTATCCCACAACCAAACAAAAGCCTTTATCCCATCAAATGCTTAGCATGGCTGGTGTTCATTATTTTTAATTGTAGAACAATTCAAAGTGTCTATGTGACTTAGGAACACAGATTTCTTTGAAAACCAGTGGCTATTTTGACCTAGGTTTTTTGACAACTTTGTCTTGCTTTATTAAGTGGTGCTGGCACTGATTTTTTTGTGAAATCTGAGCATTCACATCACTGAATCCCAGATCCTCACAGACATCTTCCTAGGCTCTCATCTCCCATAGTTTTTGTAATGGAAGTTAATACCTGGATGCCTTCGTGGATCACCATCCATGAGTCACACGGGTCAGAGCAATGCCAATATAGCTTTAACATATTTTGTTAATGTTTCTGTCATTCAAGGTTAGTGTGCCACTCTTAGGGCTGGGCAGTTTCGGCCACCACAGTAAGAAAGACCTAAAGCTCTTAGAGACCATGCAAAGGAAGGACACGAGGAGGGTGAAGGATCTGGAGGGGTCTTATGAGGAGTGGCTGAAGGCACTTGGCCTGTTCAGCTGGAGGAGACTGAGGGGAGACATCGCAGTTCCAGCTTCCCGTGAGGGGAAGAGGAGGGGCAGGCACTGAGCTCTGCTCTCTGGGACCAGGGACAGGACCCAGGGAACGGCTGGAGCTGGGTCAGGGGAGGGTTAGGCTGGATATCAGGAAAAGGTTCTTCCCCCAGAGGGTGCTGGGGCACTGAACAGGCTCCCCAGGGAATGGGCACGGCCCCAAGGCTGCCAGAGCTCCAGGAGCGTTTGGACAACGCTCTCAGGGATGCACAGGGTGGGATTGTTGGGGTGTCTGTGCAGGGCTGGGAGTTGGATTCAATGATTCTTGTGGGTCCCTCCCAATTCAGGATATTCCGTGATTCTGTGCCTACTTTTCACCTCCCAGTAAGAGCACAATGCTGGGAACAGGCCCCTTGTGGGAACCCTTTCTGAGCCCAAGGGAAGGCAGGGCTTTCTGAATTTCCCAGAGCACCAGCTCTGTCCCTGCAACGTCAACTGCCCCTCCTGTTTAGCAAGATGTGGTGTGCCATGTCACACCTGTACCAGCACGGACTGGCACACCAGCTACAGTCTTACTGGGCTTTCGGATCCTCCCCCAGTATAAATACCCCTTTGCAATTTGCCCTTTCAGCAGGGTGCCCAGGAACTACTCCTGTGTTCTATGGTTTTGCCTCTCTGCTGCAGCCACTGAGGAAGAGCCCCAGCAGCTGCACTCCATGGCACCCATACACAGGGGCAAGGCTGGGTGTTCACAGGTGGGGCTGGCAGCACATGTCACTAGGGTAGGTATTAGGGTCATCTGCCAACATCTACTTTTGCTTTTGTGTTTTGCCAAATGAAGTAAAATTTTTACACTGGGTAACTGGTTTCAGAGAATAAGGAGGTTTGCTCATGTTTAAAAACCCAACAAAACTGTAAGAGCCTTGAAAAGGAAGAAGAGGCAGAACAATTCACACATCCACACAGTGGAGATCCAAAGTTCAACAATGTCAGAGAGCTGCTTAATGTCTTCTCTGTGCCTTGTCTCAAGACACCATGCATTTTCTCCAGGGCACAGAAGGGAAACTAATACTGAAGTCCTGGCCTCACAGAAAATCCCACACCCACCAACTCTTACCTGGCCTGTTATAAGCAAATGTACAGGCTTTGTTCCAGCAAGATGTATTAAGCTTCTGCTCATCGATGAATACTTGCTGGCACACTAAATCCAAGAGAGATGTTTAAGCAGACACACACTATAAAAGTGCATGTCATGAAACACATTTCTCATGTGATGTTATGTGTACTCATGATTAAGCTCTTTCCTCACACTTGATGTGTGCAACAAACAGCATGAGACCTTAAGAAGTGGTAATGCTGACTCGAGTTTTAAAAAACTCAGCTGTTTTTCCCTTGTGATTCCAGCAGGCCAAGCTGCTGCTTACATTTGGATACAAACATTTTCACTATGCAGTTCTGGGAAATACTCAGTGCCCCTGACCTGTGCTTTCAAGTTTCTGGTGGAGTGTCATTAGCTGTAGTGACAGCCACTGCTACGGACAGGCCTGATTATCTGCAGGCTCACACGCTGCCAAGTGCAGGCACATGGTTTTGCATTTACTGTTGATCCTAGAGAGGAGAACACTATGGATATTTTTGGCCCTTTATTTTAATGGGATTGCCAGAACGACTAGAATCTGAAAACTCACAGCTCATTACCAAGAGCAAAATGCTGAGCCAGGCAGAGCCAGAAGATTTGAAAACTACTTCAGAGCTGAGATCTAACAGGCTGCTGTAGAACGTGGACAGCGTTTCCCTCTGTTAACCCCACTGTCCCAGAGAGAACATTTGCTCTGTATTCACTGAATACAAGACTGGGCCATCCAGCCCGTTCTGCATCCTGGAGAGCAGCACGATGCTTTAGGTTACACACAATGCAATCACTACCCCAGCTTGTCTCACGTCCACACTGCAGCCCTGGGGCTGCAAGAGAGAGCTCAGGACCTGCAGTGCTGCATTAAGAGATGCACAGCCAGAGGAATGGAGAAGATTAAAACCAGCCAGAGTATTGCCTGTTCTCCTGTGGGTGTTTCAGACATGCACCAACTTTTCCTCCTGTACCAACAGCCTTTATCCATCTCTATGAACCCAAGTCAAATAACCTTCCAAACCTTTGGTAAAGGTATGAAAGAAAGGCCCTGTTTCGAGGTGTTGAATGACCTCAAATACCACCTGACTCCAGATAACGTGTGGTATTTTTGGACCAGAGAGGCAATAAAATACCCACTTTTGCTGCTGACTGTACCGTGAGTTATTCCATTTGCTTTCACTGTGCATGTCACAGCTCTCCCAGCCACAGAGATGAGGAGAAAGCTTTTCAGGGAAGGTGGGCTTGCCTTTGTGAAGCACGGCAGACAGAAACACAGGATTACAACTACCTTCAATTTTCACTCCAGTCTACAGTAACAGGATGCTGTATAATAAAAATAGATACTAATGGTTATACAAAACCAGTCTGATACCTCTGGCCTCAAGGTAACCTTAAGGTTTACAGGACTCCTATTTTTGGGTATACCTTGCACGTGGGAAAACAATTTCTATGTCTACAACCAAACTCAGCACCTTGTTGTCATATTCCCTTTCTTCTGCAGATTTTTCTTGTAAGACTCTAAAGTTCATATTCTCAACATATTTTTAATGACCAAACATTTTTTTGTCCATAGTTTTTCAGATGCAATTTGTGCTTTTTAGATAGCAGAGAATTCTTTCAGGGACACTAAATGTCATGAAATGAGCTGTTATGAGGAACTGAGGGACTAAATAGATGTCTGGGTTTGGTTTTTTAATTCTCATTCTTGATTTTCATTGTTACAGCTTTTCCCTTGTGTCTTGGGGTGACTTTATGATGTGTATCCCTTATTGCTGCTCTATTGCCCAGAAATTAACTTTGTGCCTTTTCTGAGCCTTTAAAATGAGCCTGAGAGGGGAGAGAGGAAAAAAACCCAGCGAACTTTTCAAAGCAATTGTTCAAGGACACAGATACACACTCCTCTGCTTCTGCTCTGGCAGCAGGGGAGAGGAAAACACCCTTGGTGCTTTTCAGCCAGGTTTTTCAGCTGCTTTTCTCTGGAGAGAGAGACGGAGAGTTGAACTTTGTTTTCCTGGGACTTTGGTTTCCCCCTTCTTCTCTTCTGGACTGTTTCAACATGAGAACACATCGGGAGAATTTTCCCCCGAGGCCCGGAGGTGGGCCCACGCTGACCCAGCTCCGAGGAGGAGAGAGACCACACCTACAGAAGGACTCTGAAATCTTCCCAGGTTTCTCTCCATAGCAAGAGATTTCATTATTTAGCATTATTATCCTTTTCCTGTGTGTTGTTAAATAAATAGTTTTTTTATCTCTTTCACTTTCCTTTGAGGAAAATGTCTTTTTTCCTGAACCTGGTGGGGGAGGGGTGGTTGTAACCTGCCTTCTATCAGAGGATATTTTCCTCCAAATTTGGCCAAACCAGCACACCTCGCAATATAAAGCTTACCTGCTGAAGAATGTTGTGTGACTTAACCTAGTACTATTTGTAAAACACTGCAAGATTCCTGAGGGAGAGGTAAGGTTGAACTAAACCAGTGCATTGCTACTAAAATTTGTTGCAGTCAAACTTAGACGTCAAGGAAATACAAACTTCCTGAATGCAAGTTCGCAGCATTTTTGGAATAATTTCCCCCAGTAATTTTATCCCACTCAAATGAACCAAAAATGAAACAGATTGAGAGCAGGCAAACTTTGAAATAAATAAAACTTCTTTAATTCAGTTTTTCATGATAAAGACTTAAAAAAGAATAATTATTTTGCAGGCAGTTATCAAAAATCTACACTTAAAATCTAAATTTAGAGCTATTAGGGACAGGATAGCAACAATTGTATCTAGACTTACTTTGCTGGTCTCAGAAGTGCATCAGGAGTGTATTTTAGCTCTTGTTTCTCTGTGAATTACAACACTGATGTTGTTATGCTGCCTATCAGGGAAGGCAGTAGGTTGTATAGTTATCTCCTGATTGGGGCAAAATCACTACCCTGAAACCACACAACCTACTACCTCATCCTGTTAGAGCATCACGTGCATCTTCTGAAGGAAACATTTCACCATCTGTAAGTAAATTACCTTATCACTCTCCAGCCCACACATTTCTCAGCCTTAGAAAGGCCATGTGTGACCTCTCAGCCCTTCCCCACAGCTCTACCTGGGAGTCAGAACTGGTGGAGGGACTTCAGAGACAGGACAACTGCAGTGGCAAACACTGTCCCTCCCAAACTAGCAATATGTAATAAAAAAGTGAGTTAAATCAGCATCCAAAACTGATTAAAGACACGTCTTACTTAGGGTTCAAGCATTTACCAGTTCCAGGGCAGAACACGACTGACTGGAAGACATCCTCTTTGGGTTTTGTCCAGCTCATCCTTTTGTAGTTTCTCAAACAGTGTACACCAAGGGGATTTAAACAGCTGCTGAATCAAAAGTGCCATTTTATGTTTAATAAGAAGACAAATGCCAGAAAACAATGGAGAAATGGATCAGCTGTTTCCAAGTGGCCACTCCCATGGCAGTCCCAGACAGCTGTGAGTGAGCAAATCCATTGCGGACTGGGCTGTACCTCTGTGTCCTGGCACTCACACCCCACCTGCTCTCAGAAAATGCCAGAAGGAAATGGCTTTTGAGCCTGAATGGGAAATACAGGAATCTAAACACTCTAAGGACATTTGTGTACAAGAACCAAACAAGCAGAGCCAGAGAACGGTACAGTTGAAAAATATCTGCGTTGTCTTTCAGAGACATCCAGCGCTGACATCACAGCCACTTCAGGAAAGACAGTAGATTGTATAGTTATCTGACAGGCAGGGCATAGCCCTAAAACTATACAACCTACTACCTCACCCCAAAGGACAGTCACACTCTGATCACAGGAAGCACGAGCTGTATTCCCAGGCAGCTGGATTGCTTGGTGGCAACCTAGAAGACAAAAAACTCTGGAGACAAATGCTAATAGTCTTGAATTTGAAACAGTTTGCTATATACCAGTCAACATTCTGCTTAATGAGCTCCAGTTTCATGTTTGAAATGTTTAATAGATTTGCAACTTGTGAAGTCATGTCAGTGACAAGATACACAAGGGAAACAGGATACAGCATTCATTTTTAATAAGTGCACTTGTGTACTTCCAGCTTCTACATGCCTGTACCTTATCAAACCAGTTTGTCACTTCAGAAAAGGCATCACTATGACTTAGAATGGATGCTGACTTAGAGGGATTGTTTAACACGCTTCCAGATACTCCCCCATTATCCCAATGGGGAAGAGCTGAGGTTCTCTAAGTGAATTTCCCAAGTTCCACATTGGTAAACCCCAAGGACTGGGCAATGATTTTGTCAAGACTGTGAGGAATTGTGGCCTGCTCAGCAATACTCCTAACTGAGTAGTAACCCAGCTCTGAACTGATGACCAAATTAAACACTCTCCACTGTACCACACAGACCTTGGTTAGGGGGATTAGCAGGAATGCCACTACAGCATCAGCTTCTGTAACCTCAAACTTATACTCAAGTTTGAGGGGCTTGTTATTCGCTGCCACCTGGTTTGATGGACAGCAACACTTCCCATTCAGGGCAGATCTAAAGAAGTGGGAATAAGTGAGATATCAGTCTAATATTCTAATATAAACATTGCTTTAATAAATAAGCAAACTTTTAAAACAAATACCCTACCTTAATCAGTGAACTAACCTTTTGCTAGTTAATTAAAGAACACAATAAATGCTGCATCCATCAGCCCCACATGGATCAAGGAGAGTTGTTTCACTCGGCAAATCTCACCTTGAGGGCAGTTGGTCACACTGCAGGGGGACAGAAGCCATCTGCCCTGGCTTTCAGCATCACTAATGTGGGGACCTGAAAAGAGAGGAGCAAGACAAAACACAACTCAATTGTATTTCACTGCACACTGAAACAATTATAAGGTGGGTGAGAGCATGTGCAAAAGCAGAGAGCAGCTTCTTTCTCCAGGAGAAACATGCAGAGCATCAGCTTTCCCATTCACTTGTTACTACCACAATTATACCATGGCCCACGGAGACCCCGACTCAAAAGAGACAGGCAAGAGAAAAGTACAGTGAAAACAGAATAATTTTAAAATTATTTTTATTATTTTTATAACTTGAATGTTAGGAGCATTGCAGAGACAGGCAGAGAGAGGTATCAGGTACTTCACCTTCACGGAACAAGCACTTTTAAACAAAGCAGAGAAGGAAGGGGAATGCAGATACCTGACCAAACTGGGTATCAATGTGCTGATCTATAAAGGACAATGTTATGCCACCAACACTGAACATCATTTCACTGTAGTGGCCTGAGACCATGTAGAAAGAGGTCATTGGTTGCTGTGAGCTGCACATGGTGCCATTTGTTGCACAAAACAGGACAGGTGCAACTCTGATCATGCTGAGATCACTGCAAGGAAGGAAGCACTGTCCAACACTGAACTGCACCTCTTGGAACCTCAAAGCCCTTTCAGGCCAAACAGGATGATATTCTTTCTAGACCACACCGAAGGAATACCGTGAGAGACTTCAACATTTCATCAATGTAAAAAAAACCCCAAAACTGGTACCAGAAGCCACTCTTAATCACTATAAAGAACTCCTTTGGAAAGCTCTCTAGAAGAAAGCCTGATAGTCTTCTCTATGTAAGATTTTTAAATCTCAGCATTTTCTGTGTACCAGCTTTTTGGCATGGTCAATTACTCTCCCAATAATCCTCTGAAAAAACTCCCTGCCCTGTACCTCTCTTTTTTAAATAAACTATTTAAAAATAAACAAGTACTTTATGTGTGCAATCAGAGATCTCAGTATTTTTCCTAAGAGTCGAGAATCTGAAGTGGAGCTAAAATTCTGTGCAGTTTCAGCAAGGCTGGGTGTGTTGCACAGTCACCTCTCAGAAAGTGTTTTCTGTGTAAAATAAACCCTGTGCTTATATCAATACAACAGCATCACATAATACAATTGGAGGAAAGCTGAGTATTGTGTGACTTCAAAGTGAGACTTTTTGTAAGCATCTACTTCATAGTGCAAGGATAAAAACAATGTAACCTTTCAGAATAGCAACTCTTTATGCTGGATGGTCCAGTGAAACCAGTTCAAAGAACCAGTCTGGCTCTAAAAGGATGCATTCACAGTAGTGAAAAGCCCAAACTACCCCACAGACCCAACCAACTCCAATGAAAGGGAATTATGGATGAAGAACCTACACTTACAGCTGTCTTCAGTGACTCTAAGAGACAGAAATATAGATCCAAAGAAAAGCAACATTCTGGAGTATGTTCTAGGGATGTACACTGCCTAATATATCTGGAGTTCACTTACACTTTTAGGGGCAATACTAGGTGGGATACTGGAAAATGTTCATCCCAGTAGAAAAAATGGTGAACTTTAATGAACCATTTCTGAAAGATGCTCTTATTTTCCATGAAAATAATATTAGAGATTCTTTTCTCTAGGTGATGTGCTGATATAATGTTGCCTTAATGTATGTTTTCCCACAAAAGTAGTAGTTTGTTAATTCATAATGATATTGAGATAATTATTTGTAAAGTACCATAAACTCTGTGTAACACTATTTTCTATAAGGTCTGTTATTATGGGTATTAGTAATACTCATTAGCAGACAAAAATGGAAAATAATGTGCTTTATCCAACACCTAAAATTAATTAGTCTTCTGCTCTCACAAGCTGCTCATAAACTTATTTTAATTGACTAGATCACCAAACAAGGATGAACTTTAAAATACTTAATGAAAGAAAAATGCATCTTCGTTTTCCTTCTATGAAGACGACAGGCACAAGAAATAACTATCTGGCAAGAGTTATGTTTCTAGTTTAACAACTGTTTAATACTAGGAAAAATATGACATTTCCATATTCCAACTCTCACTGCTCACTGAAAAATGTCTTGGAACTGATGTTAATAAGTACCTCAGCAGTCACTTTTCAAAAGGCAGGGGGCCAAGTCTCCTATTTCTGTGATGTTACAGGAAAGCAGAGAGTTTTAAAGCAGGGTTGTTATGTAACTAAAACCCTTACTAATGAACAGACTGGGACAGCACAGAACAAGCAGTTTGCAATTTCAAGGTGCCTTCCCCCCAAAACCTCGTGAGGATTTACAAAGGCTAAGCCTCCCTGGCTCCCAGGAAGCAGGAAATGTCCTGGGTGTGTGCTCTTGGAGTGCACTGTGATTACCAGAGAAGAAGAGGGCTCGAGGCTCTCCGAGGCAGGGACATGCCCCAGCAAGGTCTGGGGTCTGGACGCAGGCCAGACCAGCAGTTTCCAATCTCTCTGCATGCAACAATTGTCTTCTGGCTTCCCAAGTGATGCACAGTCCCCACTCTGCTCCTACAGACTATTTACTCATGATTAAAAATGTCACAAACATTTTCGGGAAGAGCGTTGTGGGGGAAATAGCTGAGGACATGCCAGGGTGGACACTGCAGCCAAGGGAAGCCTCCTGACCAAATTCAGCAGGGCCTGGATCAGGCAGGAGAACTGCCACACCCTTCTTCTGGGGCAGGATTGTGCCAAAGCAGTATTATGGCAGGTAACTTTCCTGGAGATTTCAGGTAGAGATTACTTAGAGGAGGGAAGGATTCCGTTTCCTTGGATCTATGGGTGATACATTTCACACAGTGTATTTTAAAGTATTTTTTTAACTAAATATAACCAAAATGACACACTGCCTTCAAAGAGCACGCAAACTTCAAGAAGCAAAAAATACTCTACAAACACAGATGTTGTGACTCCTGGGAAATACAACATGTACCGTGATCTCACTCGTTACTTAAATACAGTTGCTTCTAAAATGGCAAACAACAGCTCTTTCCCCAGTTGTGAAACTTTCCTGTAATTTAATAATACAGGACAGATTCTGCCAGAACCTCAGGCAGGCACAATGGGAAAAACTTACAGGACCAGACCTCCACAGCCTCCTCCTCCACTCAGAGGAGATGCACAGCATTTTCTAAGATTCAGTTCAGGAGGGCTCCTCCTCTGCACAAGTGTCTGTCTGTCTCAGCTGCAGAGCATTAGCTGTGTGCAGCAGCTTGCTCACATCTTCACCTGGCCATTAGTGAGGCCAGGCTGTAACTGCGGGAGCAAGTTTATCGCTCCTTCCGTTGTGATAAAGCACAAACGGGTGATGAACTTTGGCCACAACGTTTGCTCATCCATGGTGTTCCCCAGTGCTGGAGCAGTCAGGTGTGCTGTCCTGCTTTGTACAAACCATAGGCACAGTTTTGCAGGGAAGCACTTCCCTCAGATTCATCAGGGAGATTTCTTTTAAGAACAGGAGCAATTCACGCACTACTGAGATCAACAGTACACCCTCACTTGGCCTCAGTGGCTTTGAAGGAGGCCCTGATTACCCAATACAGCACAAATTATGAGTCACAGAAGTTCAAAATGACACTTCTGGATGTGTAGCAAGCTTACACATCAAAAAGAATTTAGGGGCCAATGACTGTTTTCATTATCTGTTAAAATCAGTTATATAAATTTTGTTCACCCTTTCTTTATTACACAGAACATCCCAGGCAGTGGAACATGGCTCTTTATAATAAATAGTTTTATGTATTCAGTGAAGCCATTTTCATTATCGAACTGTTTGCAAGTATTTGGGAAAAAGGAGCAGCTGTGAAACGAGTCAGAACTCTCTGGCTAAATGTCTCTGAGCTCTGCAGTAATTTATATATGTTTCTGAAGTCTGAACATTTCATGTATGGGGGGAAAAAAAGGCAACAGAACGTAAAAACATTTCAATACATCAGCTTAAGTAAGTCCATCTCACATACTGTAGCCTGCCTACCAGCCAGACCTGCACAGGAAGTTCCTCACTCTTGTGTGGAACCATGCCAAAGTCAAGGAAATTCCTCCACAGAAACGACCTTCCAGAAAAGTTTTACAATGGTTATCAGAAAATGGGATGTGCTTAATGACAGCTGCTCTGACTCCCTGACTGGGTGTAGGGAGGTCTGACAAGCAGCAGATCCACGGAGCTGGGGCTGGGTGTGCACCAAAGGTGTTTCTGCATCACCACAGACATGTTCTATAGGTGTATGTTAGCATTCCACTTCTGCTGTGAAATGCCTGGAATGTTGAACATGCTTCAAACGGGACCGCGTTAGGGAAAAGACGCTTTTCCATCAAAAATACACCTCATTTTTCTTGGAGGTGGGATCATGTCCTCTGCTTACATGAACTGCAAGTACCCACACTGACAAAATAGTTATTTTTCTATTGCATTTATCTCTGTGTTTTGCTTATGTACTACTATGAATGCTAAAAAGCCACAAAAGCTGGTATTCCAGGGAATGATGAAACACTCAATGTCTCAAAGCTTCCACAAATACAGAAATTCAACCAGGGCTAAGCGCTGGCAGCTCTGTATGTTGCACTTGTGATCTTAAGCAAATAAACATTTAAGGACGTATATTTAAAAAAAAATAAGCTCTGAAAGGCACCACAGAACTGTTCAGTGTATTACAAGCCATTAGTTTTGTAGGACTTATGGATCAATCTCCTGTTTTCCTGGCATAATCTTTCCATCTCCTGACTTCCCAGCTGAGCTGCTGTGCTTGCCCCCACTGTATCCCTGAGCTCTCCATGGCAGAGATGACCACCACCAGATCCTAAAGCCCAGAAATCAGGGCAAGTCCAGAGTCCAGGGGAGGTGAAACCTGTGTGGAAATGGCAAATCCATCATGTAAATGAGGTACATCTTAGGAAAAACAAATGTTACAGGTACTCTTGCTATCTCATCATGTGTAAAAGCAGAAGTGCAAGGGCTGGATTACCTGGGAGATGGTCCCATCAAGAGGAGATGAAGCTGTGACAAAATAGGGATTGGTTTTTATTAGGAAAAGAGCGAAGAGAATGTGTCAGGTTTATTTTCTCTTGGCACACAGAGATAGTAAAAGGGGCATAGAATGCCTCTCTTACAGTATTTCCTAAACATTCCTCAGTTATCTTCACGCTTCTGGGAGGATTGCATTCATGCAGATCACTCAAAAATGAAATGTTAATGACAACCCCCACAAAGATTCACTAGTTTTAGGATGTTGAGCCATGGACCTTATATTTGAAAGACCTGAGCTCACCTAACTCAGCTGACATCACCTGGATTTGCTTTAACATCTCTGAACACAAAACTGGACACTTAAACTGAACACCCTCATCTTTGACTTGGTATGTGATATCCAGCTCCCCAAAACTGCACCTTTCCCACTCCTGCTCAAGTCCTGTGAAAATGAAAACTGGGCACAGTCAATGATGCAGAGAACAGTCAGGCTCACAGCCTTCCAGTCTCTCCAGCTAAATACTCAGCCATCTCACAAGCAATTATTTGAGTGATATTTTTAATTCTTTTTGGATGGAAAGCGCCTTTACTACACAGAGAATCTTAATTTCTGAAGCTGTCTGAATTTTAAGTCATCTGGATTTTTAATATGTGCAATTCATACAGTGCCACACCCAACCTATGTGACACCACTGAGAAAGTGCTATTTTTTTCAGCTCCTTATAGAAGCTAGGGAAAATTGAATAGAGACACATCTTCTTTAAAAAATGCCTTTCCCAATCTCAATCCACTAATTCCTTTTTGGGAAAACTGAATTTTCACTCTGAAATGGATTTAGGTCCTTGAAAATTGTTTTTCTTTAAAAAGACATGCAATAAACTAGTATGTGCAAGTCCTAACTTAATTAGGCACCAAGAGGGAATATCTGTCAGAGTAAGCCTCAACAAGAAACTAAAATTCATTTTGCAGAATGCAGCCGTGCCAATAATTATAGTTGGTAGAAAAATGGCTTCTGGCCTTTCTCCCATAAGGCTTTCATTTTAAATTTTAGCCCTTAGTGAGATCAAGCAGCTGACAAGTAGGAGTGGGTGAATTAGTGGTCTGGGAGCCAGGAGTAGGTCAAAGCTCCGAAAAACCTAGTGTTACATGGATTCAGCCGAAAATTCTGTATTTACATCAATGCACCCTTACATTTGCCATCACCACAAAAAGGATAAAGTTACTTGAGTGCTAATGAAGAAGGAGCTTTATAGGATGGCAGACAAACAAAATCCATCCTTTACAAACTGTTCCATTTGTGATGAACACTTTAGAGCCTGCAGCTTTTGAAATTGTGGATAACATTATATGGAAAGCTGGCATGAAATCACTGTTCTGTGTAGTATGTTCGTTTTAAAATATTGTTAAAAGCTTAAAATCCATTTCCACCGCAGAACAATGTTGTGGGGTCTGGACTGCATTTGGGGTTGAGCCAGTGGGCTTGGTTCAACCTGACAGTCAGCCAGCAGAGGCCCGGAAGTCCACATGCATTAACACAGAGAAAGCATTTGTACAGGCATTGCAAACCCAGGCTGCAGTTTGTTTCTGGTTCCTTTTGGGGCTCGGGGAGGGTGTGAGGATATAGACCTGATCAGACAAGCCCATTTGCAAGAGCAAGTACTGTCACTGACCCTGTTAGGCATTTTTGTGTCCCTTTCAGGGGACCTCCAGGAATTTGCTGCTAACGACACTGCCAGTTATGGAGTTCCCTGTTTCCTTCTAGTGACTGCTTTTCTTTGGTCACAAGCACAGACCCCTGTGCACCGCAACAGCTTTGTTATCACCCTGGGATGGGATGCCGTCTCAAGTTGTGTTATGATTTCAGAAGCACACACTTGTGCTTTGTCATGATGACTTTGCCTCTGCTCTGACCAGTTATTTTCCATCTGGAGCACTCCAACAACACTGCCAAGAGGCTGATGCACACCCTTGCCCAGCCCAGCTTTACACAAGTCTTTAAAAAGCAAGGGGGGAACCACTGAAAATTGCCATTTTCACCACAAGGGCCCTTCTGCCCACCTGTGCCTGCGTGCTGAGGGGGTGAAGGCTCTTGGAGCGTTGGGGTGAGTGGGCAGCGCCGCCAACACGGCACTCGCTGCAACAAGAGAATTCCTCATGAATTCCAGGCTCGGGGCTTGGGGCTCAGACACACAGCACTGCCTGTGCTCAGCTCCACACAACCTTCTCTTTTCTCAGGTGACCAGGGCTCTCCATAGATGGACTCTAGTGTAAAGTTTCTGTACCTGAGACTAAAGCTTTCACTGGTTAAACATTCATGATCAGGCTGAAGAGCTGATAGAGAGCGAGCAGATCTTTGCCAGAGCTCCACGGTGTGTTCGACTCTCCGTGTCCATTATTCATGATGCTGTTGCTACAGGCCCTAATTTTACATAAACGGAAGTCACAAGAGAACTGTTATGAGGAGCAACCAGGAAAAGCACAGGGAAAGAGTGCCTTGTCAGTTGGTATTAAAAACACAGTTCAGTATTACATTTTCTGATTGTGAAGTCTCTTGGGAGTCAAAACATGCAACACATTTTCTCTGAAGAGTAACAAGCTGAAACCTAAAATCTTGTAGGTGGTCTTTAGAATCAATTTCTTCATGTCCTGTGCTCAACTCCATTCCAATTCCCCACATATGAAAAATACATAACCTCTTAGCTCCAAATTCATCTGCCTTACAGTTCCTTTTAGCTCCTATTTAAAAACTACTAAATTCTATCTTAGCTATCATGTAATCTATTGTTCTGTGCCTGCTCAGGGATGACAGATTTCAGAATTTAAGAGGAGCAGATTACACCTTCTCTGAAGACAGAAACATGCACATTACTAGTATCGACTCAGAAATACAGCAAGCAGACTTGATGCAACTGAAATAACTGATTCCCTTCCCCTTATCAACACAAAAAGTAAGAGCCATGTAAAAGTACCTGCTTTTCTATCTCACAGCATTTCTAGCAAACACACTGGATAGTATTTCAATATTTTCCTGTTGGAGAAATAAGCTTTAGGCACAGAATCCATGACATGTAAATTAAGACACACTTCACAAGACATATCTTAGTTGTGAAAGTAGGTCATGCATTTAAGGCATTTCTAGACTCTTGACGTAAATATTCTGAAAATATTTTTGGGTGTATAGAATAATATTTTAATTATTTGTCAGACTTCATTCTCTACGAACACGAAAGGAACAGATATTTCTAAGAGTCCTCATAGGGTAATAAGTACTTCTTTGCAATCTTTTACAACTTTATGTAGTGCACATTTGGTTCTTAATGGAACTGCATGCTTGAAGCACACCTCAGAAAAAGTTGATGCAGTAGAAGTTATTGTGTGAAGATCACAGACTGCACAGGTAGGGAGCCTGACTAAACAATACCATGACATCTCTAAATGTTTACTACCTTCCATTATTTTGGGACTCTTGGAATTTCCTCAGACTGGTGTTGGTTATTTGTTCACCTGTCTATGAGCAAGTTATTCCATGAACAAAGTTAAAGAGGGGGAAAAAAAAGCGATGTGAATTGAGTTTCCAGGCCAGAACTTTTATCAGGAGAATAAAAAAACCAGAAGCAATTTAAATCAGCACCACTATCAATTTATCCACTAGGTGTCACAAAATAATCATGCAACCAGATGAAAAGCAATTATATGTAAAATGTGTCAGTGTACTACATCAATGAAGTGCTGCTTTGAAACAAAATCTGTGATAAGAGCAGATGCAGGAAAATGTCATGGATCTCATGAATATGCATAAACTGTCAGGAGTGTATGGGAACCTGAGCCATGACACACAAAAGCTGTTGCTAACCATGGTGTATGTCATGTAACGGATTCACATACAAGCATGTAAATGTTCCATTAAAAAAAAGGTCTTCCCAAATCCTAAAAGCAGTATTACCAGTCCTCAGAACTGCAAGATTTATGTTTCTTGCTTTTTAATACTCCAGCTACTGGACAAATGCATTGTATCAGATTCTCTACAAATATGTAAAAATCCCTCATGACTACAGGGAAAACACTGCCAAGAAAACAAGTTCTCAAAGCTAAAATGTATGAGGAAGAAAAACATAAATATATCATTAATATTAGCATAAAATCACCACAAATGCCACACACTGGAATTGGTAATAACATGTGACAGACACTCCTCAGATCCAGACTGTTCTTTTGGAAGGGCAGGGTAGAAAACTACCAAATGGTTCTGTAGCCATTATTTTCCAGAAATTAACCTCTACTGCATAGGCAGTATTTTTGTTCTTAAATATTCGTGGACCATTTTAAATTCGTAATTACTCGTACACCTGCACTCATCCAAAACACTGAGTGCATTAAAGGATTAAGGCTGGGCTGTAGAAGCAGGCACCTTGGCTTCCAAAATAGTTCTTTAATAACAGTAACTTTTCCTCAGAGTTGCATAAAATTTTTATGGGCCAAGTAGACTCCAGTGTGAATTTATTATTATCGGTACTCACACATAATCCAGACAATTAAAACTGCTGTAATCACTAGCATATACAACATTATGAAGTAGAACAGGCTGGTTAGATAAGAAGAGGAAATGTACCCTGGACATTTTTTATCATCCAAGCATTAACAGTACCAGGGCTACATATGCTCTGCTGCCAAGTGGCATTGCATAAAGCCAGCCTAAGCAATGTCAAAACCCCTTCCCCCTTGTCAGAAACGCAGTAAAAGAACATATGCCCTACCAGGGCACTGTATGTTTATACTGCAGTTTGTATGTTTTATCCTGGCTGTAAAAACCAGGCTTTTTCAGGGTGTAAGCAAGCTCACTTGATAAAGTTTTGATTTTTTACATAGTCTTTCTCTGTAAGATGAGCCGTCTAAATGTCAGAGCTGGCCAACATTTTCCAAAGCTTGGAAATATTTTCTTACTTGGTGATCATAGGGAAGCTTTTCTTCCCTGCAATTTTCCCTCGTTTTTTTCAGCAACTCAATTAAATCCTTGTGCTTACAGGAACACAGGTTCAAAGCTGAAAGAAATACCTTTTGTTTGTTTGTTTGCTTCCAATACTAGCATAAATTAATGTGTATATGCTAAAGGAATCTGATGTTGTGAAATACACTTTCAGAAAAACTCAGAACTATTCTCTGAAGTTCTCTCCTTATTAAAACCATTATCTGACTTTAAAGAGCCCTCCGGTGATGCCCATTCAAGCTGGCAGAATTCAGAGCCTCCTGAAGTCAGTAAGAATTTTGTTATCATGTAGCGAAGCTGTGATTTCCCTTTAGGCAGAGCCGTACAGAAAAATGCTGAGGTAACTATTCATTACATAAACCCCTGACTCTTTGATGCCAGAAGGTGAATGAGCAGATGTACAGCATTATTAATTCCACTTAAGGAACTTACGTTGCTCCTTTTTGATCTTTCAGTGGTCCAAGTATGCAACATTTTTTTTTGTTTTAGTCCTTGTTGTGAAAAAATCAAAGAATGACAGAATAATTCAGGTTGGAAGGGGCCCCTGAAAGCATCCCATCCAACCTCCTGATCGAAGCAGGTCCAATTAATCAGGTTGCTGAAGCACACAACTAATTGAATCTTGGACACCTCTAAGGATGGAGAACCTACAACCTCTCTGGGCACCTATCCCAGCCTTTGACCATTCTTTGGTTAAAAGATTTTCCTTGTATCCGACTGGAATGTCCTTTGCTCCAACTTGTGGCTGACGGCCCTTGTTCCATTGCAGCTCCGAGAAGAGCCGTGCTCCACTCTCCCACCCTGTGATCAGGCAGCTGCTGGCAGCACTGCAGGTCTCCCCTCTCTCTTGCCCTTCCCTGCCTGGACAGACCCAGCTCTCCCAGCTTCTCTGTGCTCACCACGTGGCCCAGCTCTGAGGAGCCTGGTGGTCCTGCCTGGGTCAGTGCATGTGTGGTCTCACAGTGCTGGTCTCTCTCCTGAACAAGGGCGCTCCCAAACTGGACACAACATTGATCAGAGGGATGGAGCAGCTCTACTGTGGAGAAAGGCTGAGAGAATTGGGGATTGTTCAGCCTGGAGAAGAGAAGCTTTGGGGTGACCTAAATGTCCCAGTACCTAAAGGGAGCCCACAGGAAAGACAGGGAAAGACTACTTAGTTATAAGGGCCTGGAATGACAGGAAAAGGGGGACGGGATTCAAACTGACAGAGGGCAGGGATATTGGGAAGAAATTCTTCCCTGTGAGGGTGGTGAGGCCCTGGCACAGGTTGCCCAGAGAAGCTGTGGCTGTCCCTGGATCCCTGGAAGCGTCCAAGGCCAGGTTGGATGGGGCTCTGAGCAACCCGGTCTAGCGGAAGGTGTCCCTGCCCATGGCAGGGGGTTGGGATGAGATAAGCTTTAAGGTCTCTCCCAACCCAAACCATTCTGTGATTCTAACACAGCCTCACAAGTGCTGTGAAGAGGGAGGATCACTGCTCTGAGCTGTGCTTTTGCTCGTGCAGCCCTGGATGCAGCTGGCACACGGCTGGTGGGTGTCAACCTGTGCATCAGGACCCCCAGATCCTTTTGTGCTGAGCTGCTTCCTACACAGCTGCTCCCAGTTTCATCATGATCTCGCTGATGACAGTATTTACACCATTTCTCAAATTATCAATATTAAAATGTTTTATCCTATTTTTTTTTATTTTGTCTATCCTAGGCCTCACTTGGCCTTGAAGTGCTGTGAGTAGAACAGCTTAGGAATGTGAATGTACAGCAAATGTGCTTCCCATTAGCTCTTAATGCCATAAATCCAAAATCCTTGATACTACTGTTAGAGCAGTGCTTCCACTCAAATCTTAAAAGAAGCTTTAGACAGGATAGTAAGACTCAGCAGCCACACAAGACACTTACTGCTGCATAGGACAGGCTTGCAAATGCACATGGATCAGAGGTCCTGCCCTTGTGCATCAGTATTTCACTTACAATGGAATAATTTTAGATTACATTAAAAACTACAATCATGTTCTACTATCATTTACTTTTTCATACCCTCTGCCACTAGAAATATGCTTGAAGATATCCATCCAGCCCCAAGTGCACTATTCTGGGAAAGTTTCCATTTAGATGAGAACATTTATGCTCATAACTAAATTATTTTTTTTAAGCTTAATTCAATATGAATAACTAGTTCAACTTGGTGTCTGCTCATTAGTGAGCAGTTGCAAGGAACTGGTTAATCATTGTTTGCCATCTGCTTTGGAGAATCAGCATTGTACAGAACCTTTTCTGCAGCAAATAAAACCACAATGCACAAAGAGCACTAAAGGAAAATCCTGTTTTCAGCTATGGTGTGTTTTTTAGCACTCCCCATCGGATTTCTTGGCCAAAAATGAAGGCAGCCCCTTTCAGGTATTTGTTGTTCTCTCAGAAAGGCTCAGAATTCTCTAATCTCTCCAGTCTGTTTTACTAAAACCAACTCTAAGTTCTTCTAAACAGACAAGCTAGGACTTAAAACACTACATTGAGTCAAAAAGCACATTTGCCTCCTCACAGAAAAACATCAAAATGAAAAAATAAAATTGGTTGACTATCTTTGCTGCTTTCTTGGCTCATCTTCCCCATCTGGTGCGACTGACAAATGCTGTGTCATACTTGGAGAGGGAAGGAAGTTTCCATTTTTAGATTTTGGAATCCAGGAGATCCTAAAAAAAATAATTTGCTTCAAAATGAGGAAAAATACGTGTGAATGATGTAAAAACGCTCCACTTAAACACAGAAAAATTGCTGGGAAAAGGCACTTCTTAAACTGAGGTTTTCTTAAAATACTTAAAATGTCTTAAAATACATTCCTAACAAGTGGCAAAAAATATCAGAATAAATGCTGAGCATGAGAAAATCAGTACTGCTAGGCTCAATCTCCTATCAAAGATCTAGCACTGAGGGCCATAATTCAGGTTATTAAAGTCCTTTCTCAAGATTGATTAAAGTTCATTTTAGAAACATCAGCAGGAAAGCCAGGCTCCAATGTTCTTCATGTTGAGAGAGCTGAAGACTGCAGTCTTCCAGCAGAAAATCAAAGTGTGTTCCTCTAGGCCTTGCAAATACTGAGCTTTCAGTGTATTCAATCATTCAAACAACCTGTCAGTGAAAAGTATTTTTCCTTTTAAAAACTTCTTAAAACAAACAATGGGAAATGCTCCCTCTGACTTCTTGCTCCAGCCATAAATTTCAATTATCCTCCTTTTCTTTGCAGGTCTCCTGGGGTATTGAATCATGGAATCACAGAATGGTTTGGGTTGGAAGGGACCTCAAAGATAATCCAGTTCCAGCCCCTGCCATGGGCAGGGACACCTTCAACTACCCCAGGTTGCTCCAAGCTCTGTCCAGCCTGGCCTGGAACACTTCCAGGGATGGGGCAGCCACAGCTTCTCTGGACAACCTGTGCCAGGGTCTCACCACCCTCACAGGGAAGAATTTCTTCCTAATATCCAATCAAAACCTACACTCTGACAGTGGGAAGCCATTCCCCCTTGTCCTGTCACTCCAGGCCCTTATCCAAAGTCCCTCTCCAGCTCTCTTGGATCCCCTTTGGCACTGGAAGGGGCTCTAAGGTCTCCTCAGAGCCTTCTCTTCAAGTTGTTTTATCTAATAACTGGGGAGACCTACTCTTGCAGATTCCTGAGACTTGACAGTGGTTTGCAATTTGAGATAACTGGTACCCACAGAGGTCTTAAAAAGAGATTATCCAGTAAGCCTTTGGAGACTTTAGGGTTCCAGACCCAGTATGGTCTAATACACAGAACAGGACTCTTTGACAGTCCTATTGGGATTTCCCCTCTGTTACAGCTGGCAGTAAGAGAAAGTAAGTTTTAATTAGCACAGAAGAGCTGCATTGCCTTCCAAGCACTCAGCAGAATAATCTTCGGAACAGAAAAGTAAGCAAGGTGGGAGAGAGGAAGATCCTTTGGGCATGCAGAAATTTAAGTGAGCTGGATTAATTTACCAACTGGACCACATATTTCCTTCATAATCTTGGGCAAATACCTGGGTCAAGTTTCCAGAAAAGTAAGTTCAGTTCTTCTGGACTCTTTAGATGCTAAAATAACTCATCAGACTTTCAAAGGCAAACTGCAACTCGGCTGTCAGTCTCCCTGAAAATGTTACAAGCTGACCCATACTGAAGGCTTTTAAAGATCTACCTCTACCTGTTGAGGTTATGCATCTTAAAATATCCACAGCTGTGCTTCACTTCCACACCTGTAAAATATTGTGTTCCTCCTCTATGTGCTGAGGACAAGTTTGTAATGTCCATGAACCAGCTTTGGGAATCTTCAGTGCTAAGATCATTTCAGTACCTAGACTGACACAGGGCACCTGTTTCACAGGCACCATCTCCTACTTCTGGCTTTGACAAGAAGGGAACTGTGACTCTATGAACCCCGAAGTCATGATCACGAGATGCCACAGATGCCAGGGTAGGTTGCTGTAAACTCAGTGGGGAGTCTGGTCTTCAGTTATGCGGATGAGGAGGGCACTTTTCACCCCTTAACAGGGCAAGTGCCCCTTCTAGTATGTGTCTGTATTGAGTTTAACTGTTTGCTGTGAAGGCTATTAGACACTATCTCATTACAAAGCAGAAATGTTTAGATCAAGATCTGACTTCCCTTTCTATATTCAGCAATGTTCTTTGACAGCCACAGGATACTTAACCAAACAATTCAGATTCTGGTTTTGAGAGATGAAAACTGTGTCAATACAGACATCTACTGTATCTTCAGAGTCCTAAATGTGTCTTAAAATATCCTGCATTTAACATAAAGGTCTCTAGCTTGCTTAAAATTTAACTAAAACATTGGACTTGGATGCAGTAGGATTAACGGGCCCACTCAAGACCAAACTCCTGGCATTCCAGATCACCCTCATTCCCTCAGAAGGAACACAAGTGTTTCTTGAACTTATTTTTCCAGAATAATTTACTTCTCATTAAAGTGAGATTAGTCCAGGTGAAGACATGAAATACCTGCAAAAGTACTCTCTTTGATCACTCATCTGGATCCAGCAGCAGTCAAAGGTCAAAGGCCTTGCCAGCAGTAATTTCACACAACTGATTCCACATTCTGCAGCTGTTTCTTCTGAGAAAGACCTGTCAGGAGCACGTATCAACCATTTTTCCTGCAGGCATGAAAGAGCAGAGGGAAAGCAGATTAATAATGCTAGAGTATCACCCTTAAGCTGGGCAGGAATCAGTATCATCCTTAAGCTGGGCACAGTAAAACATCTCACATGGGCAAGTACTTTCAGCCTATATCTATGCCCAGACACAGCTATATAGGGCTGCATTCTTGTAGAGACAAGCCAAGACAGACATAAGAAGTCTCTACTCTGATTTTTTCCTATGGATATCTCCACAAGAATGTCTTTGGTTAAGGATCATGTATTTTTTATATAGATTTTTTCCATAAAAATCAACAGCCTTTCTCTAGTATTCAACTCGTTATCAACACTCCCCACTTCGCCACATCAACATTTTATTTGAAATATCAGTCATAGCATCCCATCAAAATTTAATAGCCACTTTCTATAATTGAAGCATATTAACTCTTGGTTTCACTATGCTAAGGTTTATCTTTCTCCTTCTTTTAAAATTCTAATGATATTAAAAATACAACACCTTTCTACAGCATGACTCAGAGCGGCATAATATTTCTTTCTTAGGCTCATGGGAAAGCAAAGAGATACAAGCAAAGGCAGAAGAATTCTCTATCCCAGTCTATAGCTTTATACTGAATCCTGAGTGTCAAACCAACAGGGCTTTTAAGAAAAATGTCAACAACTGTAACAGTTACATAAGACATAGTTAGAAAAATATTTTGCAAGGAAAAATGACAGTTTCTGTCACTTGAGGAGATGATTTATACTTCAGCTTCAGAATGCAAGCAGTCAACATGTGACCTGACATTTACTAAGGGAAATCAAAGAGATGTTGAGCAAGATTACAAAAGGCAAAGCACCGATTGCCCTCTACCAGCAGCTCCTCTCTGTACTACAGAAAGATCTGCATAGTCTTCCTCTCAACATTATGCAAAAAAATAGAAAGGGAGGTCACAACAACAGCTCCCCCTGTTGTCACTTTGTGCTGACTTGCTCCAGTTACGAAGGCCATCTGGTGCTGTTTGTGCTGCCTTCGTGCCTTGCGTCTCACCTCGTTCTTTATGGACGAGAAGGATTCACAGGTCACATCAGCTGTGTTTTAAGCTTCTTTGCAAGAGAATTTGATGGTTGAAACTGTACACAAAGAGTGTATAGCTGTTGCTAACAGAAGATAGTGAAAAGGATACCAGGTGCAGGGGTGTCCATGGCAGGTCAGGTGAGCTGGGCTTCCTCACTGGCTCTACTACACACTTCCTCTAGGACTTGAAGGGGTTACATAAGCCCTTTGGGGCTCAGTTTTAGCACTTGTTACATGGAGATCATAATTCCCTATCTCACGGTGGTACTGTGAGGCTCATTCATTAACGGGTTCAACTCAATGCTGGGCAGATGGTCAATACAAATTTTATGCATCACTGAAGTAACATTTAACCTCAGGACTTAAGCGGCATATAACCTTGTGCTGGTCTCTGAGCAGTCACTGGATGAATATTAAGCATTCACTTTACTGAAAATATTTGAGAGGCAGGAGGTGTTAGTAGTGCTGATTTTGCATCCCTTAAGTTACAAATTTTCAGGATGACAAATGTAAAGGACACATTCTTTAAACGCAGTGCAAAACAGGTACTTAAGTGCATCTCCTTGTGATGGTAATAAATGAGGAAGAGAAAATGGTAACACTGCTGAACCGAGCATACAGTGATTAAAATGAGTCCATGAAATGAGCACTTTAAGTCTCAAGGATGACCATTGATAGTATCTGGAGGGATTTCAGTTTAGTGTTGGGAGAAGGGTTGTTTTTACTGGCCTCAGCCAAAAAACAATTCATTGAATGTGATTGCCATTTACCTGCAGAAACACAGCTACAATTCAGCATAGTAATGAGTTTAAAGGTGCATCTCGAAGATATTTATAACCATATAAATATTTACTTTGCTTACTATGGCAATCACACAGAAGAAAAAAGTTCTTTTCCAAACATCTTTTTCAAGGTTTCTGAGGACTATTTTAAACTTTATTGACACAAGTAATGTACCATGAAGACCTAAGCACCAGCAAGAAATGAATCTCTGGTGTGATTACTATGCATACCTTGTCATTTCCTCTGCAGAGATGACCAATCTTCACTTCTTTCGTTTTCTAACTTGGTTCCCCGGTAAGTCATTCTTTCTGCTTCTATAGAGAAAGAAAGGAAAAAATAATTTTATGTGTTATCCTTATGAAGGAAAAAGTGAGGAACAGATAAACAGATATCAAATAGAGCCTTCCAAAGTCTTTTCTGCAGGTAAGGAATGTGTTTCAGTAGAAGGCCAGTGTCCCACTGCAAACTTATTTTGGAAGCCTTAATTGAGGGTAAGTAGGGCAGGAATGGCACTTTGTAGAGGGATGACTTACTTTCAGGGAAGCACTATGACAAGATTCCCGAGACCAGTCAATTTAATAGCTGCAAACCTTGAAAGCTGTGAGTGAAAAAAGTGTCCTCTACTTTCACACCTAAGTGAGTTTAAAGAAAAGTTACCAGATAAAAATATTTCAACATTTACCCCTGAATATCATCCTTGTTTTCAGACCTTTAAAATTACTACACCAATCACTAGCAGAAAGATTAATTGTGGTCAGATTAATTGACCAATCATGGACATCAATACATCAGGTATAGATCACTCCTAAAATGTAGTATTCAGCAGTTTAGTCTCAGTAACCAGGGACACTTAACATTTTTCATAATGCATTTGTGTCAGTAATATCTTTACCTATCCTTTGTAATCATAGTCAAGTACAGAAACCACTATCTCATACAAAAATACATACAATATGGTGAAGTAACAATTCCTGGTTTCTTGCATTTGTGATGGTGATAGAATTATGGGGAACATGAAAAAACACTCTGTTATGTCCCCACTATGAGAAGGGGAGAGGAGCTGAGATTCACAGATCCCCTCAGTGTGGATTAAGGTGAGATAACACTCAAAGTCCATAATAAACAACTCTAATGGCACAAATATTATAAAAATGGCGACCCTCTCACAACTATATCCACATAAACTATGCAGAAACACCAAATTTAGTGGAACAAATATTCAGTAAACATTAGCCCTCTCAACAATTATATCCACTTAAACTGTGCAGAAACACCACCTGTAACGGAACAAATATTCAGTAAATGTTAAGCCTCTCACAAGTGAGACTGACCCTGAAATGGGCTCAGGGCACGGTGCTGATAACACCAAGGTTGTGGCTTCCATTCCTGTCCCACCTCTGGAACTCTCCCTTAGGATGCTGTCTTAACTCACAGTGCAACTACCTAGGCTTCATCCCTCACACACTCCACATAAATTACTCTGGGTCATTCCAAAGAAGTGATGCTGTGATTGTTCTCTCTCATCACACCACATGCTAAATCTATTTACTTCTTAATGCTTCTAGGTTTTCTCACCTAATTCTGCTGCTGTTTTATGAACAAAGGTTACTTTCCACCACAACATCCTTAAGATTTGTATATATGTAACACCCCATCAAATCTTCTTGGAATACTGTTTTCCTCCAACAAAAGACACCTCCCATTTTGGCATTTCTCAGTCTTTGACCACCATAAAATCCAAGTGCTTCACAACTCCTTTTGAATGTTACCCCCAACCTCACAGGAGAAAAATTACTGTGTTTGTTTACAGAATAGAAAGGTAGAGACAGGGAGAGGATACAGCTCTCTTTTCCTGTCTCAGTTAAGGTGATAGGATCGTACAGAGTGTCCAGATACAGACAGGGTCCTTCAGAGAGAAACCTGCAGTACATCTCTAACATACATACCCTGAACCAACTCCTTAGGAGCCTCTCTATTCTCTCTCCATAGCAGCAGCTTAGGAATAACAGTTACCTACACATGCACCTAAATTAGATCTAAATGCAAGTGAATGTTCTCTTCGCTGCCAAGTCTGAGAGCAACATCCTATGAAGACTTAAGCATCCTAAAAATTAGGATTGGGTTACCCACTGTGAGATGATACCTGGCCTTGGAATGAAAGGCAGTAAGGCATCAGAGTTCCCCACACAATCTACAAGGAGAGGTAACAGTCTGGTTTATCTTTCTCAAAGCCACCACCTTGGCACTGCTTTGTTTTGCTTTAGTGGTCAGAGACCAGCTCCTCTTCCTCAGCTCTGTAGGTGATGTAATGCTTTGCTCTCTATTTAACTCACTCTGAAATGTGCCAGTACATCTGTGTGCCATTCTGAACAGCTGAAAGAATTTATTTTAAATTGTCACTCAGTTTATTAATAAAGAAGAAAAATGCATGTGTATATTTTTCCTTAAAAAAGAATATAGGTACTGTACAAAAATGTACACGAAAATAATCTTTAGCCTCAGTCAGACATCTGGCCAATGGGAACCTGCAGGCAGAAAAAAGTCCAGACACAAGATGGGACAGAAATGGTACAGATAAAGAAACTCTTCAAACTTGACAGCCTTAAGGCTGTATACAGAGTATGTGTTGATACAGTGCCACATTGAGATTTTATAGACATGGTTTTCAGACTATTCCATTATTACATTAGGCTACAATCCTACAGATGTTTAGGCACTAAGAACTTTATTCAGTCATGTCAGTGTTTTCATGACTGGGTCTTACATTTCTTCTCCAGAGAGTTAATAAGAAAGCCCTCTCTCTTAGACTGGCTATAGAAGAGCAACAGTTGCCAGATATATTTCTGTTGAAACATGAGAGTGCACAACAAAAACCATCAGATTAAACTTGTATCCTGAAATGCACAATGCCTGCGCTCCAGGGCCTTCAAGGGCTTACTGATACACGGAACTCAAAGATATGTTTATGTATTATTCTGAATGGGGACGTTACTGAACATCAGGGATATTGCTCCCAAACAACAAACATGACCTTCTTTAGCAAGAACTGTATTTTAACGTTGTGAGTAAAAGCAGAAAGAGGCAAATAGCAAGAGTATGTTGGCTACGGTCTTCGAGGCAGCCAAGTGACCCAGCCTGAGAGTCGGAGAACTAATGATAATGCAGCTCTAGAAAAGAGTGTGGAATTTCCTTTGTACCCAGTATCTACACACCGAGACAGTTAAGCTTAAGTCTGCATCTAGTTTTGGCCCAAGCTGCAGCGCTGGTGGTTCCTCACTAATGCAATGCACCAAAAAAGGGTGCTAATGATAACCTCAGCCATTAATGGCTGACACTGGAAATCCGTGTAGTCAGTTTAGGTTAACCTGGGTATGTACTTTTGAAGGTCAGTGGCATAAGCCACCCTTTTCCATGGAAGGTTGCAATACAATAGGATTGCTGTTTCAACTCATGATTGTTGAAATTGAACCCTTACACATCATGACAGCAGTGCAATATAGAACACCAAATGTTGTAGAACTGACACTTGGTGTCTGCTAAAATGGAAAAGCCCTAGTTTACTGTAGAGCAATGCAAGATGTTTACTTTGTGGGAAGAAAGGAGAAATTATCCTTCTGATTGATTAAGCCCCCCATCTCAATGACATGACTGACTGGAACCCCACCGAAATAGGATCTCCATGAAGTGGCACCACTAATCCCATTTGAGGAAAGTGTTGGCTATTATCTTTTCTGGAATACTTCATATTTGCAAAAGACATCCTAGGTGTGATAACTACAGTTATTTCCTGTGCCCATAAGCTCTGCAGCCTGACTGCAACTTTACTAAAACACTTCTATGCAAAATGCAGATTTTTGTGATGTGATGCCACTTCAACTAACAACAGAAAACAACTTCTACAAGCCAAGTCCTCAAAACACAGAATCACAGAATATGCTGAGTTGGAAGGGACCCTCAAGGACCATAGAGTTCCAACACCTACAAAGACTAAGAGAATGGGGTTTATGCTGAAATAATATGAAAACAACCCAGGCAAATCAAATCCATTATTAAAAGAAGCAGGTTACTAAAGTAATTAAGAGTAAGTTAATCATTAGGTGCATTTGAACACTCTTGTATTTACTGTCACTGAAGATGAATACCCTTACAAATAGGTTATTTGCAAATGGCTGGAACCCGTGGGCTTAGTCTCAGACTTGTCTGGTGTTCATGCTGTGCCAGTCTCTATGCCCAGTATGTGATTGTGGATCCAACCATACAAATCCAGGCTTTTGCCTAAGAATTCTCTGACCTGTTGCACCTACAGTCCAGGGGGATTTTCCACATGCAGTGACTGAGTTCAATAACTGCAACACTTCTGCCTATTTATCCCATATACTTAGCACTTGTATTTTTTCCATAAGCACAGACTACTAATCACTGCTGGAAACACGACAGTAGGCCAGACAGACCCTTCTCTGGCCTAGGACGCTTACGTTCTTAAGAACTTTTAACTGAGGAGACTGTTTCTCTCAAAGTGTTGTTTAACATACATGCAAACTGAAACTGCCACATGCTTCTCAGGCTACAATTCACAATCAAATGCTGCAACATGGTATGGGCAGGAAGAACATCACTGCAGACAGAGAAGTGCTGAAACAGAAATAGAGCTAATTCAGTTCCTTCAGAGTCTCTGATTCACTGCAGCTCATTGCCAGTAGAACTGCAGCCTCCTCAGCCATCAATATCTGGTGCTAGGATTCATACCTTACTGGAAGTTTCCATGGAAAACCTTTATAAACAAAACCAAAATGCAGACATTATCAACCAGGCCTTGTGAATACAATTATGAAAACTGTGAATGCAACAGCAGATGTGCCTGCTTGCAGATATTTCAGTCCACTCATAGTGTAACAGGAGCCACACAACTACTGGGAGGGTGTTCCCTGGAAACCACCCGTGTGCAGGTAAGAGCACCTGAGGCTCTCAGGACCTGCTTGGGGGAACAGTATACTTTCCTTAACAACTTACTGCTCTTTTACACAAAATATGGCAAGGGCTAGAAGAAGTACTGGCAGGCAATTCCCAATGTGTTTGTCAGGAAAACCAAGCGAGGTGGCCAGAAAATATACGGCTCACTGGGTATGTGAAGTTTTTGCGCCTGTGCTGAATCAGCAGCTGTGTCTGATAATGGTTTTGACCCTTCTTTTTTTGTCTTTAACAAGGAATAAGTACAACTCCTGACATAAACCTTTATTGTAGAATGTGCTGAACAAATATTTCATCAAAGGGGAGAAGTTTATCTTAGAGTCATTTTGCTGCCAAATGATTTATTAGAACTCAGAGCCAAGACAGGTAAAAGCCCTAAGGAAGTGCTGTATCTTTCTAATAATTCAACTCTAAGAAGAGTTAAACTCCGCATACAGGAGGGCTGGGGTTTGCTAGGAAGCAGTCTTGCAAAACAAATAAAGCTTTCCTACACATATGTCAATGCAATTCTCTGTATCAACACCTGAAAAAGAAGCAGGCATTAAAGAAATGCACACTTAAAGCCATGACTAATGAGGATACTTCTGTATCACAAAGTCTGGATTAGCCAGTGAATCTTTCAAACAATCTAAGTTGAAAAATAGCATTTGGCAAAGTCCACTGACATCTGCCACCACTTTCTTTAGCCCCCTGCATTCCCTGAAGGTACCGCCTGCGAGCTGCCCTGCAGTACCACAGCACAGCAACTGCAGACAGCAGGGAATGCAGACAGACATGCAAAGTGTTTAAAATAGGAAGCACAGGCTCTGTGCTGGGGGCTGGTACAACAGGTGTATATATATATCGGGAGCTCATATTAATGAGGCTTCTGTTACAAATGTTGGGGCAGCCAGCAGCCTTTTCAGAAGTAGATGGGTATTTTGGTTAAAGTCAGACAGAGTAACCTCGTAGTAACCTCTAGTCTGGCTCACAGCCACAGGGAGGACTCTGAAGGACTGTCCCTTGGTGCTGCATTGATTAGATTTCCTCCCATAATACACCCAGTGTTTTTGCTCAGTAAACCTTACTAACAACTGAATCAAGAATAAAGAGTGAGAGGGGAAATAAAAGCTGAGCTCCATGCGAAAAAGGGCCATAAAATTAACAAGGTTCTCAGCATCAAGTAATTCTGTCTGCTCTATTGTGGCCAGAAAGTCAGAGCCTGTAAAATACATACACAAGCAAGTACAAGAAGAAAAAAAACCCACCCACCCACCCAACCAACAAAACAAAACAAAACCAAAAACAACCCCCCCCAAAACCCCACAAAACCCCAAACAACTCCCCAAACCCAAAAAAATCCCAAACAAAAAAAAGCCCCCTAGAATTTATAAAGCAAGTCAAGTATTTAAAGATATAACACCTAAGAAATCTAAAAGCTTAACTTCCCCTCCTACATTTAAATATTCCCTTGTATTTTAAATATTTTCCTTGTATTTCCATATATTATGCATGCATAAATTTTGGATACTAGTTATGCTGGCAAACACACATTTTCCACAATCTTTTATGGTGCTGTGGAAGTGCTAGTATAGAAGTCTCCTAATTTCTATGTCTTGCAGCATCAACAGTGCATACCAAAGCAGCTTTACAAAAGCAAACAAAAAAAGCCACACACTCTTAAATAAAATGTGGATGATAACCTGGGACTTACCAAGTCTACAGGGTAGTAATTTTTCCTCTAAGAACATATGGGGGTATGATAATCCCAGAAAACACTTTCTAATCTAGATACTGGATACTGAGAGTGCCCTGTCATGGATCACCAATATTTTTTGCTAGAATGATCCTTAGTTGCTGAAAAGGAAACCAAACTCCAAATCATTGTCATTGGAAAGACAACTGTAACACTTAACATTCCAAATGAACACCCATTCCTTTAAGAAAGGAACACCACTTTCTATCAATAATGAATCATTGAATCATCTAGGCTCTGAATAACAATTATAACATTCACGTACGTGGTAATTCATGTAAGAAAAATGATGATCTTTCTAACATAAACATAACCTACTACCAAGTATTAGAATTAAAGGATGAACAGGATTGTCGTTGCTTCAGCTATCCATACTGCACGGTAACCGATGAAGTAAGCAGACTAAGTATTTTGCAACACCTAGAGCAAGATGGGAACATAATACATTGGCCTGCTTTAGCAAGGCATGTGGGAACACACACATAACTAATTTCTGTGTTCTCTAACAACATGGGCTCTCAAGAAGGGCTGTCCCCCCAAAATGATCAATCTAGATAGGAAGACAGGTATGGTGTGCAACATAATTTTTAAAGGTCTATAGCTGTAGCAGGATACGAGACTAAATCTGATCTATTCATGTTATCACAACTGTGACCTAATAAATTAGAAGCAAAAAACCCCTTCTTGCTACATGAAAACAGGTGTCTAATACCAAAGAGACACAATGGTAAGGACCTTAAAATACTGGCATTTGTTTGAGGTTTTCTCCCTGAGATCTTTTAAATGAATGACTCTGGTAAAGTCACGTCAAGAAGCAATAATCAGACACAAAATAGCCAAGTAAAAAGTCAGCACCACAAGAAGCCTAACACAGCTGAACGTTAGAAGCCTTTTTGCTTCTGGAAACACGGACACAGCAAGTTTTACAATTTCATTTAAAAAGCTGATTTGACAACTTCTGAAAGTTTGCTGTTAACTATGGTAAAGGAATGAAAGCTGTCATTCATCTGGCACTACTTTGTATTCCTGCTGCTTCTCTGTAACAGTCTTAGGGGTATCCAAACACTGGGCAAACTAAGTGCTTGAGAACTACTTGCAAAAACTTGTAATCTATGTTCAGAGGAGAAAGGTCTTACTTCAAAATAATAATAAAAAAAAATCAATTACAAAAAAGAATCTCAAGAACTTAATGAAAAAAATTAGATTTTTCATGGAGGTTCTTTATGTGTTTGGAGCTTAAAACAATTGTGTATATATGTATATATATATTTTCATATAAATATATATGTGGTGTATTTTGCACAAATGGTGTTTCAAACATTAAAATACAACTGAAGTTTTTTCAGTGCCATGTCCTTCCTATATCCAACACCTCCTTTTTCAAAAAAGGGTCAGAAGAGTCAGATACTTGGTAATCCCCTACTGTGGCACTCTGTCCTCTACCACTCAAGCAAGCAACGCAAGGAACTGCAGGATGAATTCAACATTCACTAACCACACACCCTATAGGAGGATATTTCATTTGTCCCATAGGTATTTAAGTATAGTGAACTGAGCCCATATATATACTTATATATGTATCCAACATAAAAATGTGCAATAATTTACAAAAGCACGTGTATCAATATCAAAATGAAACACATAATGGGAGGAGACCTAGTGGGCCAGACAAACACAAAATACAAGCCCTCTTTACTGCTACTTCAAAAAAAATCCTTTCAGATACTGCCTAAGATATCAAAGCAGCAAATGATTTAAAGAAGTCTTGGCTCAAATATCCTACTTGCTGGGACAGCTGTTCCTAGGAAGGATGCACTCACATCTACAAATCACAAATTACACCATTGCTGCTATGAATGCATAAGGTTAGGAAGGACTATCCTAAGCTGCCTCGTACTTTCAAGGCGGTTATTTTGAGTTATTGGAAAAACACTTATTAATCCCCTAAGGAAGCCAAATTTCAGACACCACATAAAAAAGCTCTTCTGGAAGAGGAAAGCAAACCTTATTAACTCCTAGTTACACCTTCAGAGAATTGAACAGAAATCCAGATGTCTTAACTCTGTAACCTATGATCTGTGTCCAGATCATCTGTGCTTTTGGCTCCAATTTCACCTCAACTAAACTTGCTTCATTGAGTTATTTTTGTTATATAAATACCTATTTGTGGAAACTACTGTTCAACTGAAACCAAAAATCCCTTTCAAAATATACCTCTTTATTTATCTTGAGGCAACAAGAATATTTGAAATTAATTCATAACTTTTTGGTCCAATGTAGTGGTCCTACCAGTTTCACGACTGAAAACACTGTTTCTTCCTGATCCTATATAAAAAAGCAAAGTCTTTGATCAATACAAGATTGAGGGTCAGTCTCAGAAAATAAGTGACCCATGAAAAAACTCACTCATGAGGAAACCCAAGTGGAAGTGAAAACAGAGGTGATGTAAAAGTATGCTCTCACTGTAGCTGGTTATTTGCTGGAATATGGTGCTGATACTTTTATATTCCAGTTGTGTTAAAAATCCTCTCAGTTAACATGCTGTTAACATGACTGAGTTAGGTATTTCACATTTTTATCACCAACAACAGTTACAGGTATACTTGCAGTGCACTGGAAGAACTTCAAAGTAATTTATAAGCACTAATGATAAGGAAGCATTAATCCTTATTTTGCAGGTGAGGAACAGATGTACAAGACTCTCTTGTGCTTTTGTGTGAATCATTGCAGCAGAGGCAGAAACTGAACTTGAATTACCTACAACCTCAATCACCTCTACGTGAACAGCTTTCTGAAAAAGCATGGTACACATGGGACACCTTCCTGAGAAGTAAACAGAAAAGAGCAATTTTCAGTGTTATCTTCTTAGAAGGCAGAGTACAACTCCCACCTCAAAAGCCGAAACCAAACCCCAAGAACAAAACAGCACATGCTGTATTTTTAGAGAGAACTTTAGTCAGGTGGGGCAATTTCTCTGTTCCTCCTTGCTCAGTCCATGACAGCAATCCCTGCCTGCCAATCAGTCTTGTTTGGAGGATTTACTCCTTGTTATGTAATTTCAGATATTTCTTGCAGCATTGAGCTTTTACCGTACTTAGATGGGTAAGAAAGAAAGGAAGAATGACTCTACAGAAGGAGTTTTAGATGCTTTATTTTTACTGCCGTACACATCGTTTTCTGAGGTGTTTGGCACTAACGGTGCAATGTATTAAAATGATTGATTGATTGCATTTTAAAAATAGAAGTACTGTTCTGATACTGGGATTAACTATTATCACTAAGATATGGCAGAATTTTAAACAGCTTTGAATCTGCACCCTCCTGTGAATGTAAAGTGCCTTTCCCATCCCCCTTGCCTGTATTATACACACAAACCCAGAGCATTTCATAGAGAAATGGAGTAAATGCCACTAACTTTGCTCCTCACATGGCCAGTATTGCATCCCTAGGACCACAGGAACAACTCCACAGTGTCCCTTCAGTTTCTGTCATGCATTTTTAGTTTGCTTTCACCGTATTTGTAGTCTACCCTGCTGGCTTTTTTTTTTCTGAACAATGTTATGTGTTGCTCTATGGGAGAAGCTTAATTACAGCTATTTTAAAGGTTCTTATTCTTAAATATCCTATATTTTCTTGATCAAATCTTGGTTATTGAAGGGGCTACAAATAATATTTGGAAAAAATGGCTGTGCTGGTTTTGGCTGGGGTAGAGTTAAATTTCTTCCCAGTAGCTGGTAGTGACTGTGTTTTGGATTTGTGCTGAACAGTGCTGATAACACAGGGATGTTTTAGTGCTGAGCAGGGCATGCACAGAGCTAAGGCCTTTTTTTGCTCCTCACCCACCCCACCAGCAAGGGACTGGGGGGCACAAGGAGCTAGGAGGATACACATCCAGGACAGCTGACCACAACTGGCCACAGGGACATCTCAGACCGTATGGTGTCATTCCAGTACACAAAGCTGGGGGGAGGAGAAGGAAAGGGGAGACATTTGGAGTGATGGCGTTTGTCTTCCCAAGTCACTGTGACCTGTGATGGAGCCCAGCTTTCCTGGGATGGCTGAGCACCTGCTTGTCCAAGGGAAGTGCAGAATGAATTCCTGGTTTTGCTTTGCTTGTGCACACAATTTGCTTTATCTTTTAGTCTTTATCTCATCCCACAAGTTTTCTCACTTTCACCCTTCTCATTCTCTGCCCAGACCCATGGCAGGGGAGGGAGCGGGGCTGAGCTGCCACGCGGGGTTAAACCACGACAGTGCTGTAATTTGGTGGCCCAGTACAGTGCAAGCAGGTTCTGATTCAGAGCTGGGCGAGCAACTGCAGCTACAGGGAGACCCTGCCAGCAGCACGTTCGTGCCAATAGAAAAGAACAGTTGATGGCATCTACCCAAGGTCAGCTCCTCAAATTTAGGAGCTGGTTTTCTTCCAGACACTGTAAAGTCACTTGTTTAAATGCAGCCAGTCGGCAACAATTAAACGCCTAAATAAAACATGCAGATTTGGTGCTCCTTTTGAAATCTCCCCCACGCCATGCTGTTGATTTTCTACTTCTCACAGTCTTCATTATCCAACAATCAGGCTACAAAATGGCGGCGGGAGTGAGGCAGACATTTTGTAACTGTCTCATTAAACAGGACAATGGGAACGCGCCGAGGGAAAGGCAGTGACCCACGGGGACGATCGGAGCACGCAGCTCTATGATGGCCCAGCTTTTAAGCAAATCCTTTATCTTATTTTATAGCAAAGTTAAAGCCAAGCCGCACTGAGAAGCCACCTGACGGCATCTGGCCACTGCGCAGGCAAAAATATAGTCCAGGGCAGCCCTTTCCCAGCCGTTTCACTGCGGCGAGCGCAGCTCATCACCCATGTGAGCAGAGACTCTTTTCTGGGAGCCACATGGACTCAGGACCACCCATTGACACTGACTCAGTCACTGTAATCTTAACCACATTCTTCCCTTGAAAGTCCAGACACCAGTGTTTTCTATTACAGCCCCAGGAACTTCACAGTCTTCAGCACAGCTCTGAAAGCACTTGCAACATAACCAGCAAATGAAAACTTAAAAAACGGAGCCCACACCTCCATCTCTGCAAGTGACTTTTGACTGAAATTTCACTGTCTTGTGTGTAATAAGCCAGGGACAGCTAAAGCCAAACAAAGTAACACCAGAGCCGATAAAAGTAAAAAGCACCAAGAATTAATAAGCACATTTTTTCTTCAAGTGTGTGTCCACCAGCTTCCTTGTAAAAGTATTAGCACCTGATAGATCCTAAGAAACAAACAGGCAAATCTTCAGGAAAAACTGCAAAGCCCATGCTATTCATTAAAGATTTAGGTATCTGCCAAACTACTGGTTTAGAGATTTAGATATTTGACACTGTTTCCTGAGGGGGAAAGAAACCACAAACTACCTGTCTTGGGGTGACTCTATCATGTGTATTCCTTATCATGCTCTATGCCCAGGAAGTAATTTTGTGCCTTTTTTGTGCTTTTAAACTGAGCTTAAAACAAAAAAACCAAACAAACTTTTCAAAACAGTTTCCCAAGGACACAGAGATACACTCCTCTGCGTTCTCTGGCTGCAGGAGCAGGAGGGAGCACCCTGCTCGCTTTCCTTCAGCCAGCGGTTTCGGGTTTTTTTTCTTTTCCCTTTTCTTCCCGGCGTGAGACGGAAAGTTGAACTTTTGTTTCCTGGGACTTTGGTTTTTTCCTTTCTTCTCTTCTAGACTGTTCAACAACATCAGAACACATCGGGAGAATTTTTCCCCGAGGCCCGGGGGGTGGGCCCTCGCCGACCCAGCTCCGAGGAGGAGAGAGACCACACCTACAGAAGGACTCTGAAATCTTCCCAGGTTTCTCTCTATAGTGAGAGATTTCATTTCATTATTTAGCATTATTATCCTTTTCCTGTGTGTTTGTTGAATAAATAGTTCTTATCTCATTCACTTTCCTTCGAGGAAAATATTTTCTTTTCCCCGAACCCTGTGGGGGGAAGGGTGGTTGTAACCTGGTTTCCTCTCAGAGGATATATTGCTAGATTTTGGCCAAACCGGCACAAATACTTATTGGCGTAGTCGGCAGGATTCGAAGGAAAGTGAAAAAACCTGTACTAATTACATCTTGGTTTGAATTTAACTAATTTGTGTTGGGGTAAAGTAGATACCATGTTAGTTGAGTTCATAATGTCTCTCTGGCTGGATATACTCACGTTTTTTTGGTCCCTAGGCTTCCTTGAGGTACTGGTGGTTTTTTGGTCCCTAGGCCTGTTTACCTATCCACAACTTGGTCTGATCCCATGGCTGATAAGAAACTTTTACAGAGCAGGGGCACGAATCCGGATTTCTATTTTGCTTTGCTCGGTGATAGTGATTTATAAGAAGTCAACAGAGGTACAGGCAGTTGTTCAAAGTGTGTATGATACGTCGTTTCTCCATCCTAACCCCAGTCCTAGTTTCAGTGGCCTGTTTTGGGAGTTTATTGGAAATTGCACTCAGTTTGTTAGAAGAGGAGGAGACAGAATTTCCCAGCCTTTCATCTCCCTCCCCTTTAAATTTGATACATTATCTTTTGAGAAGGTTCAGTTTCCCCTGGATGTTAAAGATGTAGTTTATCTAGTAAGCTTCCTTTATGTAGTTTGCAGATTGTCTAGAATAAGCGCTCAGATTTCCAGGGTGACTGAGGAGACACCTGTCCCAGAGGTGGAAAATCCTGAGTGGGGTGGAGAATGGGAGGATATGGGCCAAATCCTGAAGAAATTCTCTAACCCGATAATTTGCAATTACCCCCCTGAACAAATTCAGAACCCAGCTGAGGTGGGGAAATATCTGAAACAGCTCATCGCAATATGCTAGGCCTTGGCATACGCCTATCGCACACTGCTGGGTACTGTAGAGCAGCAGGTAAAGGCAGAGGGGCAGGAAGATAAACCAGCAGACACCCCAGTCACTCAGGCTGCAGCCAAACCAGAGAGAGACACTAAGCCATTGACAGTTGCTCCTGTCATGAGGAAAAAGCACACAACCAAAACCGATCGCCCAGTGAAAGATGATGATGATGCAGGAGAAAGAACCTCAAAACCACCAACTGATTCAGGCACAGAAACCATTACTGAGTCCCTGTCCATAAAAGACCTTCACAGCCTAAGAAAGGACTACACCCGACGGCCCAATGAATCCATAATAAGTTGGATGGTCCGTATTTGGGATACTGCAGGTGATAACGTAATGCTAGACGGCGCTGAAAGCGAGGCATTTGGGATCCCTGTCACGTGATCCAGCTATTGACCAAAGGATGATAAGGGAGGCTGACTCTGCTAGTGTCTGGAGACGGCTCTTGAGTGGTGTGAGGGATAGATATCTGTGTGCAGATGATCTCTATATGCAGCAAACCCAGTGGAAGACCATTGAACAAGGGATTCAATGCCTGAGAAAACTAGGAGTGGTAGAGGTTGTCTTCACAGATGACCCAGGATTAAGAAGTCCAGATCGGGCCAGAGTTGGTCCCTTCATGTGGCGAAAGCTCATACAGCTTGGGCCATCAGAATATAAGTCTGCTTTAGCACTGATGAAACCAAATTACGGTGCAAATGAGACCGTGCAAGATACGGCAACGAAGCTCCGAGCATATGCAGACTCTGTGCATGGCCCAACACATGCGAAAATCGCAGCTGTGAAAACACGTGTGCAGAATTTGGAAGATAAGATAGAGGACCTCAGGAAGGAGATCAAAGAGGGCTTTCTCCAAATCTCGGCAGTACAGATCCGAGATTCTGATACCCAACGAGGACGTTCCCTAGAAAGAAGGTACATCCCACGAAGTGAGCTGTAGAAATTCCTGTGTGACAGTGGGGAAGACGTGAAAAAGTGGGGTGGACAGCCCACTTCTGCTCTGGCAGCACGAGTGCATGAATTAAAGGAGCGCAAGTCTCAAAAAGGAAATTTTACTAAAAAGAAAGTAGCTCCAGTTGCCCGTAGCCAATCTGCCGGAAATGATAGACAGAAGGGTAACCAGAATTAGAGGGGCCCTGCCTCTAACCAGGTAGAGGCCAGGGAAAACCGTATTTTTTGGACTGTGTGGATTCGTTAGCCTGGTACATCAGAACCACAAAGATATGATGCTTTGGTTGACACTGGTGCGCAGTGTACAATAATCCCATCGCAACATGTGGGGGTAGAATCTGTTTCTATTACTGGTGTAACAGGTGGGTCACAAAATTTGACCCTAGTGGAAGCTGAGGTGAGCCTGACTGGAAATGAGTGGAAGAAACATTTCATTGTGACTGGCCCAGAGGCCCCGTGCATTTTAGGCATAGACTTCCTCCAAGGAGGGCATTTCAGAGACCCAAAGGGACTCAAGTGGGCTTTTAGAATAGCTGCTGTAGAGACAGAGAGCATCAGGCAATTGAATACCTTGCCTGGACTATCAGAGAACCCATCTGCAGTAGGCCTTCTGAAAGAAGAAGAACAAAAAGTACCAATTGCTACCTCAACAGTGCATCGCCGACAGTACCGGACAACTCGAGATGCTGTGATTCCCATCCACAAGATGATCCGCGACTTGGAGAGCCAAGAGGTGGTCAGCAAGACCCACTCACCCTTCAACAGCCCCATCTGGCCTGTGCGCAAATCTGAAGGGGAATGGAGATTGACTGTGGACTATCGTGCCTTAAATGAAGTGACTCCACCGCTGAGCGCTGCCGTGCCGGACATGTTGGAGCTTCAGTACAAGCTGGAGTCCAAAGCAGCGAAGTGGTACGCCACTATTGACATTGCCAACGCCTTCTTCTCCATTCCTTTGGCAGCAGAGTGCAGGCCTCAGTTTGCCTTCACCTGGAGGGGTGTGCAGTATACCTAGAACCGACTGCCCCAGGGGTGGAAACACAGTCCCACAATCTGCCATGGACTAATCCAGACTGCACTGGAAAGAGGTGAAGCTCCAGAACATCTGCAGTACATTGATGACATCATTGTGTGGGGGAACACCGCAGAAGAAGTGTTCGAAAAAAGAGAAAAAATCATCCAGATTCTCCTAGAAGCTGGTTTTGCCATCAAGAAGAGCAAAGTCAAGGGACCTGCTCGAGAAATCCAGTTCCTGGAGTGAAATGGCAAGATGAACGGCGTCAGATTCCCACTGAGGTCGTCAATAAGATCACAGCAATGTCTCCACCAACTAACAAGAAAAAAACACAGGCTTTCCTAGGTGTCATAGGCTTCTAGAAAATGCATATTCCTGAATATAGCCAGATTGTGAGTCCTCTCTATGTGGTTACCCGCAAGAAGAACAATTTCCACTGGGGCCCTGAACAGCAACAAGCCTTTGCCCAAATCAAGCAAGAGATTGCTCATGCGGTAGCCCTTGGCCCAGTCCGGACAGGACCAGGAGTGAAGAACGTGCTCTACTCTGCAGCCGGGAGCCATGGTCTGTCCTGGAGCCTTTGGCAAAAAGTGTCTGGTGAGACTCGAGGTCGACCACTGGGATTCTAGAGCCGAAGCTACAGAGGATCTGAAGCCAATTACACCCCAACAGAAAAGGAAATCTTGGCCGCCTATGAAGGAATCCAAGCTGCCTCAGAGGTCATTAGCACTGAAGCACAGCTCCTCCTGGCACCCCGGCTACCGGTGCTGGGGTGGATGTTCAAAGCAGAGGTTCCCTCTACCCACCATGCCACCAATGCCACATGGAGCAAATGGATTGCTCTCATCACACAGCGCGCCCGTATCGAAAACCTGAATCGCCCTAGAATTTTAGAAATAATCACAAATTGGCCCAAAGGTGAAAACTTTGGTCTCAGTGATGAGGAAAAACAAGAGCAAGTGACACGTGCTGAAGAAGCTCCACCGTACAACCAACTGCCAGCAGAAGACACACGCTACGCTCTTTTCACCGATGGTTCTTGTCGCATTGTAAGGATGAAACGAAAGTAAAAAGCAGCCATATGGAGTCCCACACGCCGGGTTGCAGAAGCTATTAAAAGAGAAGGTAGATCGAGCCAATTTGCCGAACTCAAAGCTGTTCAGCTAGCCCTAGACATTGCTGAAAGAAAAAAGTGGCCAAAGCTCTACCTCTACACTGATTCGTAGATGGTAGCCAATGCTCTGTGGGGATGGCTAGAAAAGTGGGAGAAGGCCAATTAGCAGCATAGGGGAAAACCCATCTGGGCTGCTGAAGAGTGGAAAGACGTTGCTGCCCGAGTGAAAAAGCTACTTGTGAAAGTTCGCCATGTAGATGCTCATGTCCCCAAGAGTAGGGCTAATGAAGAACACCGAAACAACGAACAGGTAGATCAGGCTGCAAAAATAGAAGTGTCACAGATAGACTTAAATTAGAAACACAAGAAAGAGTTGTTCCTAGCTCGATGGGCCCATGATGCCTCAGGTCATCAAGGCAGAGATGCCACCTATAAGTGGGCACGAAACCGAGGGGTGGATCTAACCATGGACAGTATCTCCCAGGTGATCCATGACTGTGAGACGTGCGCTGCGATCAAGCAGGCCAAGCGAGTAAAACCCCTATGGTACGGTAGGCGATAGTCCAAATACAAGTATAGAGAGGCCTGGCAGATTGATTACATCACACTGCCTCAAACACGCCAAAGCAAGCGCTATGTGCTCACAATGGTAGAAGCCACCACTGGATGGCTAGAGACCTACCCTGTGCCTCATGCTACTGCCCGGAACACCATCCTGGGCCTTGAAAAGCAAGTCCTTTAGAGACATGGTACCCCCGAGAGAATTAAATCCAACAATGAGACTCATTTCAAGAACAGCCTCATAAACACCTGGGCTAAAAAACATAGCATTAAATGGGTGTACCATATCCCTTACCATGCACCAGCAGCTAAGAAAGTGGAGCGATGCAATAGATTGCTGAAAACCACCTTAAAGGCCCTAGGTGGGGAAACCTTCAAAAATTGAGAACAGCATCTAGCAAAGGCCACTTAGTTAGTCAACACTCGGGGTTCCACCAATAGAGCTGGTCCAGCCCAATCTAAATCCCTGCATACAGTAGATGGAGATAAAGTTCCAGTAGTGCATGCCAGGGGACTGTTAAGAAAGACTGTTTGGGTTACTTCTGCCTCGAGTACAGACAAACCCGTCCGTGGGGTTGTCTTTGCTCAGAGACCTGGTTGCACATGGTAAGTAATGCAGAGAGACAGAACAACACGTTGTGTACCGCAGGGAGATCTGATTGTTAAGTGAAAACCACATGTAATGTGAAATGCCTGTACACCACTGCTTGCTAAGTGTCACTGTCACTGTTTGTACATAGCTGTATATATGTATTAATGTGTGTGTGTGTGTGTAGAGTTAAAATATATTAATTTGGGCATTAAGCCAATGATATGTGATAAGGGGTGGAATGTCTTGGGGTGACTCTATCATGTGTATCCCCTATCATGCTCTATGCCCAGGAAGTAATTTTGTGCCTTTTCTGTGCCTTTAAACTGAGCTTAAAACAAAAAAACCAAACAAACTTTTCAAAACAGTTTCCCAAGGACACAGAGATACACTCCTCTGCGTTCTCTGGCTGCAGGAGCAGGAGGGAGCACCCTGCTCGCTTTCCTTCAGCCAGCAGTTTCGGGTTTTTTTTCTTTTCCCTTTTCTTCCCGGCGTGAGACGGAAAGTTGAACTTTTGTTTCCTGGGACTTTAGTTTTTTCCTTTCTTCTCTTCTAGACTGTTCAACAACATCAAAACACATCGGGAGAATTTTTCCCCGAGGCCCGGGGGGTGGGCCCTCGCCGACCCAGCTCCGAGGAGGAGAGAGACCACACCTACAGAAAGACTCTGAAATCTTCCCAGGTTTCTCTCTATAGTGAGAGATTTCATTTCATTATTTAGCATTATTATCCTTTTCCTGTGTGTTTGTTAAATAAATAGTTCTTATCTCATTCACTTTCCTTCAAAGAAAATATTTTCTTTTCCCCGAACCCTGTGGGGGGAAGAGTGGTTGTAACCTAGTTTCCTCTCAAAGGATATATTGCTAGATTTTAGCCAAACCGGCACACTACCTAAAAAACAAAACCCAAAATCTACAACTTTCTAACACAGAAAAACTATGGTATAAATAAAAAATGGCTGAGGGGATTTTGCTTCCTTTTCTTTAATGACAGAGAGTAAGCAAAGCAGCTGAGCTGCTAGTGTATTTGAAAAGGCTGATAAGGTGTAAAAAAACCCCCAACACCCTGGAATTATATAAGGAAAAAAAATCATCATTATTAATTTTAATGCAGCTCTGATTTTGAGCGACATGTAATGTAGAAATGAAACCAACAAAACAGCTAAGGGAGACACATCCCTATACAAAGGCACGCTGAATACACAGGATTACACAAGTACACTGAGGCTAGAAGAAATTAGGCTGAAGCATTTCTGTTCCCTCTGTTCCACTCATGCTCCAGTGTGATGCTGCTACTTGATATTCAAGAACGAGGAAGAAGTGACCGAATGGGAAGGGCTCGCCCTCAAAAGCCAAAGATAGGTGACCCTTCCCAGAGTGCAGGTGGCAGACTGAACCAGCTACCTGGAAAAACAGTCAGAAGAAGTGTATTTTGAAATTTTATCTCTTGGAAGAAATGGCAGAAAGCCTGACGGTGTTGAAAGAAAAATACTCTGAGCCCCCAGGGAGAGCAGGGTAAAATGTTCTCAGAAAAGGGAAGAATTTAGCCTATAGTTGACATACGACTGTGATACGTTTCCCAGTAACCCATCTCTAAAGCCATGGATTGAAAACCAACCTGGATTACAGTTGTCCTTTGCTTTTGTTACAAACCCCCAAAATTGTGGAAAGAATTCTGAGTTTTGTTACAAACTGGAAAGCAGGTCAAAGTCTATGAAGAAGTTCCCTATGGGTTGTGATCCTTCAGAGTTAAGATAATTCTAATCCGAACTGGGAGAAAAGAGCTCTGAATTAACACAAGGCTTTACACTGGAAGTGTGGGAAACTTGTGGCTTGACAAAATTTCCTTGCAAACCCAGGTGAAGTTCAGTGGTCTCTGTGATATTTCACAAAGACTGTCTGGATGCCTTTGAACTTGAAACTCAAAGCAGAATCCAGCAGCTGCAAACTTAAACACAGCAAGACAAAGATTAAGAAAAAAATGTTTGCATGAGCTCCTGGGAAGAATATACTAAGTTTCACCTGCTGACATTGGAAAAGCAGAAGTCTACACACCCTCCAGTTCCACTTCAATTTAAATGAAGACAGTAGGGAGGGCTGGCAGAGGCACATTTGTTACATTTTTGACTTACCTAAGAGAGGTGGCATGAAGGAAACAAAAGAAAAGGACTGAAAGCAGAAAAAGAGAAAGGTAAAGTGAGATGATTACAGACAGATGAGAATAAGGATTAAAAACCTGCAAATATTGGGGAAAAGGTTTAAAAATCATACTGACAATCAGGGAATGGGAATAAAAAGATAAGCATGTTACTCATGGCACATTTCTTTGACATGCTTTTTTTCTTAAATGTAGAAAACTTTTGAGCAGTAAAGAATTTTGATTCGACTGTTAAATCCCTAGAGAACGTGAAAAAAAAGATCCTAAATTTTGGCAGCACACTTTTGTTCTCTTGGGTTCCGCTTCTTTGGTTAATTACTCCTTAGCCACTTGGAAATGCTGGAAATCACATATGCTGATTCTAGAATAACATCCCCTGCCCCCCAAGTCTCCAATTATCCTTTAACTGAGCAAAGCTGTAAGGAAAGTAGCCGTTCGTATAAAATGGTCAGGCAGATCACCTTGGGGGCATGGCAGCATTCCCACTATGCTGCCATTTCTGCCTATCTGACTGAGAGAAGTTTTGGAAAGGAGGAGCAGAAAAATATTTGGGGGAAAATCACAAAGCATCACATCTGGTTTTTTTATTATACAGTTCTCTGTCTGTTTTTGACTAGTAGATATCCTATGGAGGAACTTAATAGTTACATAGACAAGAGAAACTGCCATTGATACAGCTGTGAACATACAAGGGCAGCAGTTTTTGATTGCGAACCTGGAGAATACTAAAGTAAAAAATCATCTGGATAAAATGAACTACAGCAACAAAACCCAGAATGCTTCCTTGTTAGTTTAAGAAATACTGGATTCACCATTATGACCTAATGTATCTCTTTACATACATTCCTTCTTTCTTTATCATTTATGTAAGACCAGTTGCCGTGACAACTAAAAGAATTGCTTTAATAAAGCAATGTCCCCCTATTTTTAAATACTGCTGGTTCCTGAGACAAAGAAATTCACCCCACAACTCAAGGATGCAAAACCATACAACACAAAAGAAGCCAAAGGAAAAAAAAGAGAATCCTGCACACCAAAGGAATTTTGTGGGGAAGGTGGTATTTCTGGTTCACAACCCCAAGCACAAGCTTGCTGCCTTTTATAAGCTTTATTACCAATACCTCCTACATCTCTAACTTCATTCTGTGTCCCCATGGCAAACCAATCCAAACCTGTGTCTCCTGATTGGGCTCCAGTGAAAGCATAATGATGCACAATGTAAGCATTGCAAGGATACAGCATTAAGTACTGAGCTCTGCACACACTGAGACGCCTGAGAGCAGGTGAAATGTGCTGAGAGAGGCTCATGAGGGACCCTCTGCACATCTGAGCAAACAGCCTCCAAGGAGGGATGTCTCTGCAAGATCAGGTGAGTAACAATCCCAAAGTTCTCTCTTAGTTACAGAGACATGGAGGTGTATTGGCTGCAGAAACAACCAGAGCCTGGTGGGAAATTCTGGGAAGGCAAATGCGAACATCTTGTTTCACTGCAGTGGAATGATAACTCTGCACACCGCCACTCTTCAGACAGGGACTTCACTACTGTGCACTTTGCGCTGGCCTGGAGGGACTTCTGCCTATATCAAAACATTGCCCAGACCACTAAGAGTTAACAGAAAATGTACAAGAGAGAACAATCGCACATTGTCACGGGAGACAAAATTAAATATCCCAACAGACATTCCTGTTCTATATGACATTCTGGCCAACAGCCTCCTCAGATACTACAGCGATAACAACGCAACTACTTTCATTACTAATGCTAATTCAACGGGAATTTAACGGAGTAAGTAGTTTAAATTAGCATTTTCTTTTAGGAATTCCGGGCTGGCAGTAGAAACATCTGTCTCTCTGAAGTGACAACAGAGAGCTTAAACTTCAGGTCTGCCTGCTCTGCAACATGAGGCATTGCATTACTAACCCGGAGCTAGGTAATCATTCTCCTGCCAGCCTTAGTGAGTTTCTAGCTACCTAAGAGTGCTTTGAACTAATGAGCACAGGTAGCACAAGTGGCAGCGCAGGAGGCTGGGCCCTAGACCTGATCTCTTGTGCTGCCACATCCAGGTGCTGCCCTGGACCCCACTCTGGGTACATTCTAAGGTGCAATGCTGGCACATATCTCGACCTAGTTCTTACTCATGTGACAGCGACTGCCTCCAAACCCAGCCCTGGGCTCCCAGGGTAATTGACAGTGGCACAGCCTGGCTAGATCAGCAGCTGCTGTGCTGCACCAACTCCAGTTCCTTCCTTGCTTTGCCCATTTCAGCACTGGGAGCTCTTGTCTTTCAAAACAGGCTCCCAGAGGGCTCGCTGACTTCCATGGAAAGCATGCTCCACAAATGGAGAGCTTTCTGTGGGAGGATGAAGCTAAGGTCCCAGGAATCCTTGTGTTGGACCTGTAGTTAACGCTTCATGCTCTTTTTTTTTATCCCCCCATAAAGTATTTATTTTCAGAAATCCTTTTAGAACTGTGTCATTAACACCGTGTTTCTGATTTTACATAGAAGCTGCTTTTTGAAGATATTTTGCAGCATAAATTCTGCACAACTTATTCCATATATGTTTTTTACTTTTAAAAGCATTCCTCGCAGCCACGCTATGCATTTTTGAGTAGAAATTACCTACTTTCGAATAGGTTACAGTTTGATGTTCAAAATTTCCATCCTTCATGCCTTTGCAACTGTGAAAGAGTTAATATCACATCTTAATGGGAGTTTGCCCTTAATAAGAAAGCATTAAAACAAGACAACAATGATAAGCTAGATGAAGGCCATTCTTTTGCCTTTGGTCACTATTTTCATAGCAACAAAACACAAGATATTTTTTAAGGCTTCCCCCCTGTAAATCATAAATGCTTTGGTATATTTAATTTCAAAATGAGTTCCCTGTGGATCAGGCTAACACAACAGATGAAGAAAACCTTCCCAAACTCTGCTGCATCTTAGATGGAAAAGTACAAAAAACACTTTTGCAGTTTCCCCCTGCTCCTTTTTCAACTGTTCCTCTTTCCCCTACACCAAAGGACCAAGCTGTCAATGCTAATCAAAAGTTTCTTAGTCCTATTCTGAGGCTTCAAAACACTGTAATATATATTTCTTCTAAATAAATGAAGGCTTTTAGACTATATGCAGAGGAAAATACTCAAGTGACTATATATTTGCTACACCACACAGATATTGCTGGTATATTTAGAGAAAAATAAATCTTTAGAAAGATCCTCCCTGCAAGATGAAAAGCAAAGGGAATACCTGTGTTTTGTGACAGTCTGCACAAGTACTGCTTGGTGTCTGTGAGAGACACAGTGGACTGTTACTCTTGGATTTGTACCAGTTTTAATTCTGCCCAGTGAGGTGTTCGTAAGACCTGACCAACTTTTCTATGCAAGGGCATTGGCCAGACTCTGAAAATACTCGTTTGCAATACTTGCTTGTCATAATGGATTTAATTCGCAGACTTGAATGTCCTTTCTCCTGTCCTTCTGTCCTTACTGGTTACACAATACCAAGGGCTCCTCAGTGAAATGTAGAGCACAGCTGTTCACAGCTGCTTTGACACATGGACACCAGCCTTGTTACTGGAACAGGTTGGGACTCGGTTCACCGCCCCACTAAATCTGTTTGATGGTAAATCCTGGTCCCGGAAAAACTTCTGTAGGAACTGCAAGCTCTGGTCCAGCTGTGGGCAGATGTGATGGCAGCAGTGGCAGGGGTGGCAGTGAGAGCCCTATAGATATGGCTGCACTACGGCCCCAGTGCAGAAGGGTCCTGCCTCCCTCCTCCTGCAGCTGGACCAGAACAAGCTCTCTGGTCGATAAATCACCAACTCTTCCAGCCGGCCTAGGCAGCTGCGGTGTTCCACCCACCAGAACGCCATGGAAGCAGCCTGGGATCACCACTTCCACAGGTGCTGGGTGCCACATTTGGCCTTCATCCAGACAGAAAGTGTCCCCTCTAAACATTTTGCAAGCGTGGTAAAAGTAGTGACAAATTACTTAAAACGACACTGTAAGATTTGCCAATGTCTTTGGAGACAGAGGCCAGGATGCAGCGTGAACACGCGAAGGCTCGGGGAAGCAAAAGCCCCAGTGCAGCTCCAAAAAGCGGTGAATTTCAGCTTTAGCATGGACGCGGTTTTGGTTACTTACCACATGTTTGAAACAATTGAAGTGGGTTTTTTCTGTGTTTACTTTGGAGCCAGCTATTTTTAAGGTCACAGTCCCTGCTAAAGGAGGAAACTGTGTCTCTGAGGTATTGGGAATTAAACAGAGGAAAGAAAAAGGCACAAAGTAGCTGCCTTACAGAGAGAACTCAAATATTTTCTTTCCTTCCTTGTTCCATCTGTAGTCAAAAAAGAACTTTACAGTAAACACTAACTCATGTTTTTTAAAAAAATGAACGTAATTCTGAATTCATGGGAATTCTTTTTTAACATCTGGAATCCCTTTCTGACAAACTGCAATATAAAGGGACATTCTCACTTGCAGATTTCCACTTGGATTTTACAGTCTTAGAGCATAGGCTGACTACTCCCCTGTCTGTGGTGACACATGGTGGCACCTATATCCAGTCAAGTATTTTGTGCAGGCAGTTTTCAGACCTGGAGATACAGACGAGGAGGTGGAGGAGAGGCAGCAAATGTTTTGAGGGCCTTGGAAATGCCAATCCAGACAGAAATCAGACACTGCAGAGGGCACACACTGTGCTGTGACCACAGACTTTTGTGCCAGGAACCAGAGGAAACCAGTGCCAAAGGGATGGTGCGGGAAAGGATGGGAGTGAGGGGACAGAGAGGCTGCAAAGACAAGCAAGGAATTCCACCCTAGGGAAAATCAGGACCTACTGTTATCAGACTGCAGCCTGCCTTGCCCCTGGTGCAAGAGGTCACACACCACTTTACCACAGCAGAGCTACACTCTGTATCTGACACCAGGAATTAACTCTGGAGCCTTAGGTCTTAAATAATGCAGAGAAGGATCAAAGCCAGCAGCTATATGAAAAGAGGCTTCTTTCATAACTTAATTGCTCATTTGCAAAACACCAACGTTATTTATTTAAGTAACTATGACCCCTTTTGATGCACCGGTAATGTAAATGCTCATGTGTGGTTGTAAGAAGAAAATCATGATAACAAAATACTAATACCTTAGATTAGGAGTTGCCCAATTAACTTTGCTGGGATATCCCTAAATAAATGGATCTGCACTCTTTGAGGCAGGGGTTACAGCTGTGTCCAATTCTGTCCCAGGCTCTGCGCTTGCAGAACACAAATGCATTTGGAGCCATTTTGCAGATGCTTTTTTCTCATGCAAGTACCATGAGAAATACAGCAAGATTTTGTGAATCCCTCCTTTAGCTGCCCTCTGCTGTTCTTGTCATATCCCAGCTTATGGTGGATGCCTGTTCCTCCAGCTGTAGTGCCAAGAAGCATTATTTTGAGGTGCAGAAGATGTCTTCCATGGCTCTAATTAAACAGATCAAACACGTACAGGCAGGGAACAGCATGTGTACACCAGTCCAGAGGACATGTAATGTCAACTAGAATTGCAACAGTTTCACTGGAACAACATCAGGAAGGCCAGAAAGTGAAGGAAGACTCTTCCATGCCTTGACAGTGGTACAACACTGGACATCATCTGTTCCTCATGTAGATGTCAACAGCAAGATACAATGATTAAAGGAAAGTCATTAGTATCTACTTATTACTTGGGCCAAACTGGGATAAAGAACAGCAGTTCTTGAATAGAAGATGATAAACTCTGGGGAGGTATATACAAGAGTTCTATGAGTGGAAAAATAAGGATTTTTATGAGTTACTCCTTCCAAAAGAGCATGCTCTGTGTCACACCCAGGTATCATAGCAAGGATACAGCTTCCGTTTCAGTTGTTTCTCAAATCTGGGACATTAATAAAAATGGGACAGGAGCCCATGACAATATAAGATAATTTTCTCTTCAGAAATTGTCTTTTAGATGCATATGCAATTTACCTTTAGGTGATATCTACTCATTCATATGGAGCCTCACCTGAGGGGGGTACACACCTGTATTTACTTTCCAGTAACATCAAAGAGCTATGCAGCCTTTTTTTTAATCACCTGCACAGATATTCTGTAACACACGTGTTAATGTAAGAAAGCAAAAACATACCAGAGGTGACTGCTACTGCTGGGAAGGGAAAATATGTGACCTCTCAATCCCAAGTAAACACGTTAGTAGGCTTTAATAAAGTCAAGTGATATTGTTAGCTGTATTAGCACCATTAAAGAGTCCTCTAGGTATAAAAGAACCATGCATGCAGAATGATAGCATCAGTACATTTAAGAACAAATAGTATTACAGCCATATGGTTACCACTTTAAAAACCAAGCTTTTGAGAGTTCAAGAAAGAGATTAAAACCCTGTAAATCATATTTACATAGTGAATACACAAGACTTATATTTTGTTTTGGGACTTGTTTTATTTAAATTCTACTGCAATCAATACATATTTTGGAAAGCAATGCAAAACTCCTCAAGCAGATGATATTCTTCAATGTTGTTTGAATATGAGAATATTCCTCTTGATGTGCTGAGGTAATGCAGGCTTACCAAGAATGATGTTCTAGCTGAAACAGGTGAATTAATAACCCTGAAAGAAGGTGGAAGTTGCACAGATAGGAGGAGCATTGTGTTACACCTGACCAAAACCGGAATGCCACGCTGTGGAACTGTAGAGGTCTCCACAAGTTTAGGCTGTGGCAGGATGTTCTAAGCCTTCCTTGTATGAAGGTTTGGCCTTCTAGCCCTCTGAAGGAACAAACACTTTCCAAAATGCAAACAGTCTACTGTGCTTTTTAGTAATGTTTCTTGAAAGTACACTTTAAGAACAAAGAGCAGAAAAAATATCTGTTATCACAAATAATCACTTTCTCAACTTCTTAATGCACATTATGTGACTTACCAAAATACTTCTGGTTTTGAGCCATACTACATCAAGTCTCCCTTGTTGGTTTTGACATCATATCTGGAACAGCCAATGGTTAACAGATTCTGGTTTGCATGCTATCAGTGAAACTGAAATAAAGAACAGAATTTTGTTCCGAATTACTTTTATTCTCCATGCCTCAAGGAATACAAGCACTATCAAACTTCAGTACTGACATATTTGAAAATCCCAGTGAGCTGTTAAAGACAATATCCCACTCATCAGAAGCCACTACCAATGACTCCACACAAGATGCACCTAAGTGAAGGCAATTTTAAAATAAGGTCTCATCTACGAAATCTTCTAATCAGTAACACTTACTGTTCAGCTGATGTCCAAGAGTAAGTCTGGAGCCTGTTTTTAGTAGCATGCTGTTCAAAATACAATCTTTGCTTAAAAAACCTGGAAAATTTTCTATTTATGATTTTCAAGATTTTCACTGTGACCATTTAAAAAACTTACAAAAGAATGCCACATTTGTATTTATGATCAGCATGGCTCATGCACCTTCATACTGACTGCAATATGTTATTACAAGCAAAAATCTTCAGCTTTTTGTAGCTGAACCTTGCCAGAATGCAACACAGCAACCCAAAGTACCCATCTCATTTAGCTCCATGGCCTTGATTTTATACATTAATAATCTGACCACTATTATCACTGAAACCAAAAAAGAGGCCATTTGAACTGATATTGGAATAACAAACCTCTGTCACTGCATGGCAATGTCAGAGATCGAGAACACAGTATTCTGGTGGGCTCTGCAACAGTTGTGTAACTTACACCTTGGAGCTTTCAACACTGACTCTGTTCTCAGCTGCCACAAGGTCCAACAAATCATGTGATGCAAAAAAATCCTGTTGCATTGAATGCAATAAACTAACTGGAGGGAAAAAGTCATCTACCTGCTACACTATGCTTTGCTGTCTGGGAACAATCCCAAATTGCCCCTCAGGACTGTTCAAAGGTTGTACCAGAGTTTTTCAGAGCATTCGAGTTTACGTAATTTAGCTGTAAAACCCCATTGTGGATGTAATAATTACTGTATCTGGAATTACTGCAAGCATCCTGGTAACAAAAGCAAGAACACACCATCTTCCTCTGCTAGAAAGTTGCTGAGAAGGTAGTTTTAGCTTCAAGAAACCATGACTGCTATTATTAAGAAGGACACATTATAATCATGGTCTTTTCTGTCATCCTCAGGTCTGATAACAGAAATATCCAACCTGAAAATTGTCACTGGCAAAATATCTTTTAATTCAGAAGGAAAGCACACCCATAACGGAATCTGAATTGTGCTTTACTGCTTCTAAAACTTCACAATGTACTGAATCCAAGAAGAGATTGGCTTCCATTTTGGTAAGCAAGTACCAGCTTTTTAACTTATTGTCAGCCTGCAGCAGCTGCTGCATTATTCACATGTTCTTTCACCTTGCCCAAGGTGAGGTTCATTATTCTTTAAGGATTAAAGGACTTTTTATGGGGCTTGCTAATAGCCAGGTAGGGGTTGGTCTCTTCTCCCAAGTAACAAGCAACAGGACAAGAGGAAACAGCCTCAAGTTGTGCCAGGGGAGGTTTAGGTTGGGTAACAGGAAAAATTTCTTTATGGAAAGGATTGTCAAGCATTGGAACACGCTGCTTGGGGTAGTGGTGGAGTCACCATCCCTGGAGGGATTTAAAAGATGTGTAGATGGGGACAGGTTTTAGCGCTTGCCTTGGCAGTATTTGTTTAGTGGTTGGACTTGATATGAGAGGTCTTTTCCAACCTAAAGGATTCTGTGATTCTGTAACACTACAGCAACAAAATATAACTTTTCTTATATTTCTGAATTTCTAATGACATAAAGTGGTATTAATAAAACACTCTTAGGGCAAGCTAAAACTCATCAAAAACACCAGAAAAAATGTGTTCTGACACAGCTTAAAATATATTAAAAACATTCAAAATTCACCTGATTCTATCCTTCAAGTCAAAGGGAGCAAACCAGGAGGAAAGGTTCTCAGGTGTAATTCATGATGCAGCTTTCAGTGAACACCTGCGACCACAGACACTGACCAGGCACAACCCTTGTTACTCCTCAAAGCACTGCACAGAGAATGCCCAGATGAATGGAAGAATCATACCCCAAGACATCTGTGTGCCTAAGCAGGCTTGCGCCATGCACAGGGAGATGAGGAGAACCCTTGCCTGGGCTGTGACAGTTGTGATAACAATCATGGTCTGGCTACAAAGACCAAAACCCTCCACAGGGTTCTTTACTGTGATCTAATCTTTAAGGGAGGAGTATTTAATCTTGCTAATGACATTTTCTAGGAACTGCTTCAGAGACATTCTTTCATGTGAGAGACTGAAATGTTAAGGGTTAATGACTCAAACGATGGGCCATTTGCCAAAGCAGCAGGTGCTTTGCTGAGCCCCCCAGGTGGAGCAGAGGAGAGGATTTGGGTGTGCGGTGGGGAAACCTCTGGTCTGCAGAAGCACCACCCAGGGGCAGAGGGGTTGAGCACCCACCACCAGAGGGTGACCACGAGAAATCAACCTTTGTTTAGCAACAAGCTGGTTTTGAGCCAGGTAAGGGAAGAAGTTGGTAAGAAGCAGATCCTGTGAGGTGGAATAGTGCTTTTGATCACAGCAATGTACTCCCTTACACAAGCGGGTCAGGTGTAAAACTCCAAGTGACCCTGAGGAAGTATCAGGACATTCACATGGAGGCCTCAGAGTTTTCATCCCTCTGATGGGGCATAACTGGACCAACTGCACTGATGTGAGAGGCAGGGTCATGTCTTAGAGGGTGTCATAAAGTATCAAAGATCCCTGAAACGCCCCCAGACTCGTTTCTGTGGCCTTCCACCAGAGAACTGTGCATGATCCACAGTGCTGTATCAGACAGTGTAACACTTCCCACAGCCCCAGGAGAGGTACCTGGGCACTCCCACCTGAACCTGAACACTGAACTCACTGAACTTACTGAACTTTGTGTTTCATGGATCAACACTGAGACCATCACCTCAACCAACAGACACTGAAATTGCAACAATCAAGTCTTGTCACTGGATTCATGGGTGGTGATATCTTTCCTCTCCACTATCTACTCTTATCTCTTCTTCTTTCTTTTCCTTATATGTTTTCTAAAGTGGTATCTTTATACTCTTACATTGCTGTATTTCTGTAGATACTAACCAAAACAGCTACATATCTCCTTTCCATTGCAACCAAATGGTTCTAAAATAAACCTGCTATCTGTCTCCCTATCCCTCTCTCTAAAAACAGTGTCACTTCACTCTAATCCACCCCAAGGGATCTACTAACAAGAACCTCAGTTACCCCACCTTTGGGGGTGGGTCATAACATTTCCCTCATCAAAATTATTTTTATTATTATTTTTATTGTCGTCAGTACAAATTAGGCTCCCAAGTCTTCTTACACACACAATGTCAAATTGAACTGATCTAAATCTATTTTCTTTGCTGCATAGATTTTTTTTTCTACAATGGATATATACGTATTTGTGTAAATCTGTATGCTAAACCTTACTCTATTATTTTAAATAATAACTAGTAGTTTTAAAGACAAGGTAAAATAAAATGTAATAAATTATAACAACTTCTTAAATTATAAATAATACATTAAAAAGAAAACCAATACTCAGCTTCCACTGTCAAACCTATCACTTCAAACTGCTCTGCTTCTATAAGGAAATTAAAGTTTTATGCCCCCAGGACTGGGAATCCAATAGGAGCCTGATCCTTTGCACATGAAATGCCTTCCTTTGCCTCAAATCTCAAAGCCAGCTCCATTCTGGTTCTCTCCTTCCCACTCCATCTGTGCACTAAGGATTCCTTTCCGCTTTCCTTGGCCCGTTATAACTGATACACATTTAACTATGCACATACATATCCATAAAATAAATAACATGTTCTTCGTTTTTATCCTCTAAAATACGAATTAAGGAATTGTCTTTGGTGACGGTCTGCTCTTTTGTCTGTGCATTACCAGCAAAAGAATAACAATGCTCAATGGATTTCAATCAAGAATTAACAAGAGGAATGAAAAATATTTTATGCAGTTCCTTTTCTTCATATGCACAACTAAACCAAGCGTGTCTTCTCATATTTGCGCAGACAGACACAGTTTTCATACAATCATAAATAATCACTGAGAGTATCAGCACAGTAGAAAGTTAGTGGGGAACAAACACATAAAAAACCTTTCTGGTTTTGTTTATTTATCACTATTTCACAGCACTTTTTCCTATTGTAAGTCAACCAGTTTGACGTTGCTGAAAGAACCCTTGTCCAACAACAGCAGGACGAAAAAAAGAAGCCTTGGAATTATTTTCTGTAATAAACTAAAAGTAAACCAAAATACGGCTCAATATTCATATGACATTTGAAATTTTATTTCCCAGATTTTACTGTGGGAAAAAAGGGCAAGCTAAGCACCCCCCTTTGGCTCTCCCATTTTGGTAATTCCTCACTAGTGTGTGTACCTACAAAAGACTTCATCTGAACTCCAGTTTAATCTCTCCCTTGACTATCCTGGAGACATTCTGTTTAAACACGTTCTCATTTTCTTCAAGTCATGTTATGCATTTCTTCCCTGAAGTGCAGTGTGTTGTCCTGAGAGGGTAATACAGGTAACATTTAATACCTAATTGTAAAATAATAGTAGCATTTATCAACCCTGAGTTCCACTGGCACTACTAATTCTCACAACATATACCCACATAACTGAGGCCACAAGCTCTGGGACTCCAAAATCCATATTTAGGTCCAGCAGCAGGGAAAGAGGAAAGAGAAGTCCCTTTGCATGGAGACCAGTGACTAAACCAAATCTCTGTCCTGCTTCTGACAGCTGCCCTTAGGATTTTCTCTCACTCTCCCTAAAATACAGTGTTTGTGCAATCACAAGGAAGCAAGAAAAACAAAGGATCCATAAAACATATCTGAATTTCCCTTGCAATGGCAGCTCATTTTCCATTTGTAGTTTTGTACTGAACATTCATTAATTCAACAACAAAACAGTGGATGATCCACAAAGTCTATGGGGAAGTCTTTAATTTCAGTTTCCTTTGTATAATCATTGATAAAAATATCCTCAGAGTAGACACTTATCAGACACAAACAGCTCTGCATCTGGCTACAAGGATGTAGGTGAAATATGTAAACTACACAATGTACAAACTAATACATATCACTAATGCAGGTATAACCTTAAAAATCACAGCTTCTGTCTAACATTCACAGAATTTCAGTTTACAAAAAGATCACCACCTTTGCTAGTGGAATACACTGCTTTCACCTGAAATATCACTGCCTCTTCCAGACTCCTGGAATCAAGTGGCGGCTTTGCCACATGCACTCTAACAAACCCTGTTTCAGCAAGGGTCACTGGAGGAGCCCTCATGTTAAACAGCTTACTGGAGGTCTGATGCCCAAAAAAAAGACCTAAGAAAGCCTTTCTATAGTTGAACACATATTTGCTTCAAATATTAATATGATGCTCCAGAACAGTGCAACATTTACGAACATCTGAAAATGTTCTAGCCATGTGGAAACACTATGCCTGCATTCTACACTTCTAAATTTTATTTTGCTTTTAATTTTAATTATCAAAGCAGATAGAAGTTTAAATATTGAAGGATCTAAGCATAAATTCATTAAACTTCTAAGTCAATGTAAGCAGAGAAAAACAGGAAACTAAAAACAATTGCAAAATATTTTCAGTAATCGAAATGAAGTAACTGACATCAAGTAGGGAAGGGAAATCTGTATTTTGTTTTAATATGCAATTTTAATATAACACCTACTTAGGGTGGCATTTGAGAGCTCACATAAATATTTTAACATTCTAAATTGCATCTTTACTGAACTGTACATAATCACATTTATTATTGCAATTTTCACTGAAACAGAAATCTGGTAAACATACATTTAATCTCAGTACCTTAAAGCAGTAACAGAGCTGTACCTTTGCCTGCACTCTTATGTCCATCTTCGCTGTGCCCAGGACTATTTCCAAGTGGAAATGACTCCTTAAGCTATAAATGCACAGTAAGATACATAACTGGCTGCATGACTGAAATGGCTTCCGGAAGGAGGAGGCAAAATCTGAACTGTCACCTCCAACACTGTTTCTCAGTGACACGGAGGCAGACTCCCACAAATAGCTGGAAAGTTATATTAAGAGGTTGTGTGATGTCCTGCCAGGGTCTTTACTAGGCTTCTAGAGTACAAAGGTCATATATTGTTTATTTATAGATAAGGAGGATACTGCACAAACCATGAGGTTTAGGGAAGCTTGTGCTTCTAAGCTAAATAATTCAGTGAAATAATGCAATATACACCACATTTTGAGAAATTAATTAAAAGGTGTCCCCTTTAACTAATATACAGTTTTGATTTGAGAAGAAAAGACACATGTCTAAATCTTGCTCAGCCGGGGCAGAGCTGACTTACTACTTAAAAGAAATGTACAGGAGATTCCTCCTCTTTTACATAGACTGAGCAGTGTCATGATGAGGATTCCTCTCACTATGTATTTGTAGAGCATTTAGCACAGCTGTATCTTTTGTCTCTACACACAAAACTACCTTCTCCTCTGCATTTGATGGCTGGACTCGATGATCCTAGAGGTCTTTTCCAACCGAAACAATTCCATGATTTATGTAGCAACTGTAGATGTAAGTACAATGCTATGTGTCCACCTTTGGCTGCAGGGCTTGGTTAAGGTTTGATTCTCACCCCAGTCCTGCCAATCACTCGGTCAGATCACTCCTGCCTTGCCTCTGCTCCCCTGGGAACAGGTAGTAGAGCGCTAATGTTTGCCAGACAGCTGTTGTGTGCCTTAATTATCTCCACAAAGGGAAACAGCATTACTGCAAATTCTCGTCCAAGGACATTAAATGCATGCAGTGTCTGTCAATAACATCAGCAAATCAATCAGTATTTTGAGTGCATACAAACACAGGCTGTTCTCTAACAAATAAACATTTTTTTCTCTTTTCAGTTAAAGAAAGGACTAAAGTAGCCCCCAGTCCTGTAATGAACCCTGCTATACCTCCCACTCCTCACTTATTAACGGGCTGGAAAACGCAAGCATATTGTGCCTCTCTCTCCAGACACTGTTTTTATTTGAACATTTCTGATTTTCAAACCTGACAGAGCCTTTAATAAGACATAATAGGCAAGCTGAATGTCAGTCCCAAGAGTCAGAAAAACACTCCATTTTAACCTGTCTGAAATGCAGCAAACAGCTTCAAGAAAGAAAATGAACAGACAGAATTACTTCAGTATTCTGTGTTAAGACACTTCTACTGCATCAGTCCGAAAGACGGGTGTACGCTCGACGTATATGGCCTCTGGAAGATGTATAAAGTCATTGATTCTAGAAGTTTAGATTCAGGCTTTTTGCTTGGGCTGCATCTAGTTTGATTATAAACAGTATTTTCCCAATTCAATTCAGAAATTAACTGATTTCTTACCTTACCTGAAAAATACAGCTAATGGGGATGCTCCTAAGGCAGTAAAGCTGGTCATTGCTGGTCACTCCTGTCCCACAGTGCTGAGGTTTATGGTTTCCTGTGATGATGAGCAGGACCGTTTTCTCAATCTACTGACCCTCACAGTTTCCTGCCAATTTCTGCTCAACAGCAACACCTGTGGGAAAAATAATTCCCATTTTTTACCGCTTCCAGCATCTCTTTTGCTACTTTTGGCATGGCTTTTGATGGGTTGCATCTTTCACTGACATCAATGTCCATGGCATTTTCTTCCTACACCTGCTATCCTGCTGCCCTCATTCCTCTCCACCCTAATGATGACTTTTCATTTGGTCTGTTTCCTTCCCCCTTACCCTCTGCCTATCAAGAACACTTATGAAAACCCAGAAAGATGTTTTGTTTAGACACTGGGTTAAATGTCAGCATCCACGTTTATTTCCTGCACTGAAACAGATTTTCAAAGCAGCTTCTCTATTTTCTACTGCTAGTGACACCACTGGTGTCAGATTTTCAAGTGAGCATCAACCTGCTCCTGCTCCAATGCTTATGATCAGATATTTGGAATAGCTCAGGGCCAAAAGAGCTAAGCATTTTTCAAAGTCCAGTCTTCTGTCCTGCAATCTAAATAGGACTTCAGAATTTCTGACATTGTGACCCTAATCTTTCAATGTCCCATTATGTCATACAAAAAAGAAGGTATTTTGTCTTCTCTAAGCTTTATCTTTGCATAAGGAATTTAGGATATATGTGGATCAAATATTGTACTATACACAGCTTGTCTTGAATTTTAACCTGGAACTCTACTCATTTAGGAATACGACCGTTATGTAAAGTAATGTCATGCATTATTTTATTATATTTTGCCAAAAGAGAAGATTTGATTTTTAAGACAGCTCAGTTTCAGTGGACTAAGATTTGCAAAGTCCATTTGCATTAAGAAACCTTCTCAAAATGAAATCTAGTAAGGAAAAATTCCCACAGACAGCAAGACTCTACAGCGTTTTAGTTAAAATCAGTCTCTCAATTATCATGATTTTGTATGTTTGTTTGGCTGGTCGTCTGGTTTTGCAGGAATAATCTTATTAGTCTACAAAACCTGGTGAGCAAATTGTAATTTTAATACTTTTCCCTTTCCACTGTTTTCCATTTGAAGCTCTTACTGTGTTTTTATTTCACAGAAGGTGCTACGAAGGGGAAACCATGTCTGCAGACACAGCAGCTCAGGCAGCTGAAGTTACTGAAGTACTTATTAGCCCATCCTAAGGAGATCTTGTGTCTCAATATGTAACAGAGTGATGATCTATGTTCTTCCTATCTTCTATAGATGTCAGGGTTCCTCATGCACCTTTACCTCTCTCCTCCCATTACTTCTCTCTACCATTCATCCCTCTTATCACTGGCAAGCAGAAACATCCCAGAACACGCTGATCTCAATAAGCTCCTAGTTAGAATCAGGGCTCTACACAAAACGAACACTGTCCAACACAAGATAGCAAAGTCAAAAGCCTATGGTGTTTATCTAGCAAACAAAAAAACCCCACCATAAGTGCTGCAACAGGATCAAATTTTACAGAGAGGTACTTCCAAAGTAACACCCAGACTCAGTAGCCCAGCACAGCTCAGTCTGAAATGCGCAGAGGAGTTAAATACATGCTCAAATGCTTCATTAACTGGAACCCATCAGGGGTTTTTCTGCTATTACCAAATATGCCCACACTTAAAACTGATATGGCTGCTAAGACTTAACTTCTCTTGAAGCACAGACCCTTTAGGTCACTAGTTATTCCACTCACAAGGCAACCTGGTCCTGGATTACTTAACTGTGCTCTACCCATCACACTAACCTAATGCCTAAACACCAATTACATTTCAAAAATACAGTCTTAAAAATCCTTTTCCAGTTTCGCTGTCGGACTCTATAAGGCATCCTTCCATCTCCAACTAGCACGAGGTAGTTTCAAAACAAACAAAAATGAACTGGTTCTTCACAACAGGTGTGTTATGCTGTAGGACTCCTTGCAAGGGAAGCTGCAAGGCTCAGAGGGAGGTCGGGCAAGTTTACAGAACAGAAATCCACTTCAGTTGCTAATGAGAAATAAACTATGCCTGGCTGCATGTTTCTCTGGGGTGGGGGAGCATCAAGAGATCACTTAGCTGAAATATGATCTACAATTTCCTTGTCCTTACACACTTCCTTAGGCATTTGGGTTTGGACAGGGCTGAGGACAGGTGCCAGTCTGAGCAGCTGGAAAGTCCTCCTGCTGCAGGATGAGTCCCAGCACTAAGCTCAGATGTTCCAGCCCTTCCTGAAGTGAGCTCTGACTCCGTGCACACTGCTGTGGAGCAAGTGATCAGCAACAGCTAAACAAAATGCACAATATTACACACTGAGGCTTAACCAAATCCTGTTTCAGCCCGCTGGCTCAAATTGAGCAAAAAAGTTTCACACTTTTTTAACTTTACTGTTTTAAGGAAAAAACTACCCATTTTTTCAGTTCCACACAAAACGAAATAGCTCCATATACAGTTAAAGAATAATAGAGATTTTGTGAATTTTTAATGCAGTTCACTTTTATATACCAAATTAAATTTCATACATCCAACGAAATCAAAACTGCTCTACTGATCACCTCAAGTTCTACCAATCCATTACCAAGTTTAATGACTTCCAATTCAACCGCTCCACCTGAACATGAGTCCTTAGTATTCTTAGCTAAATCATGGAGCAAAAATAATTGAATCTGTGAGAAACACACATTTGCCTCTTCCCCACTCCTATCTATTCCTATCAGAATCAGATGTAAGAAGAAATTCCACCAGGAAAGTTTTTTTCAAGAGGCTGCCAACTGATTCTGCAGATTCAGCTAAAGAACAGACTTCAGTGCATTTCTCCAAACAGATTCTCCTCATCTCTCTGTACAGAATACAAGAACAAAACTAGAAAAGGGCCAGGGGCCATGACTACAGTAACACAGAAACTTCACAGATCTGTACAGGCCTTTGTGAGCAGCCAAGGTCTTATTTTCACCTTTCAGGTGAGAATTTTAAGATACTGAATCTTGAAATGGATTATAATTTTGCCAACTGAAATTTCACACACTTGGCAATCAGTTCCACCAATTATAATTCATACACAGTGCCTTGGCTGCAGCCTAGCATGAAGGACGTAGTTACTTGGAAACATGCTTTCAGTTTCAGGAATGAAAAGCAAATCTTAATGTTTAAAGAAAACTGTTGAATTGTTTAGATTGAAGGCGAAAATTTTGCCTCTTGTCTTTATTCTAAGCAATACAACAGTTTTCTTGAACTGCTGAAAAGTGCTCTGCATTGCCAACACTGAAAGCAGGCTGATAGGATTTAACTAGGTGAGATTACCCTTGCAGTGTGTGGTCTCCATGTACTGTTGCAGGCTCAGGGCCATCCTAACTGTTGTGTCTTTGTTTTACTAAGTGCAGGGAGAGAAAAATCTAGCCCCTCTGAGGTGTGGTATCTAACCCATCTTTGTATAATTTTCAGCACTGATTTTCCTGTGGCTTAAATCAATCCTCCCAGTATGCACAGGAGGCTACGGGGATGTGTCCTGTGAACCCCCTCCTTTTCCCCTAGCAGACTTCTGCCTGATGATCTCATTCTCCACTCATATCTTCTCATCCCATCTGTAGGCCAATAACTCATAAATCTGTCCCTTCTTTCATGGCCTGTCTCATTTCATCTCATCCTGTCTCACGGCTCTTCCTGGGTGTTCTGTTGTCAGTTATGAGTCACTATAACTCAGACTTAATTCATACCTGAAACTCTCTCCCCTCTCCGTATTACTTGTTAATAAATGCTACTTAGGTCCAATGAATGCCCTGGCTCCAGAAAAGAAAAATAAAAGGAAAAAACCCCCACCCAAATCATGTTTTTGAACGTTATCAAGGAAACCAAACTTACAGACCACAAGTTCAGGAACTTTAAAAATTAAGGCTGTCCTTAATTTTTTTTCCCCTCCTCAGTGTCATCATTGCATTTAGATTTTTACAGCTGACATTCAACTAACCACTCCTCCCTAGTCTTCATTTTGCATCAGGAACTGCTCATATCTGGGCTGTGTAGTAGGTGCAAAGCCATGGTTTTGAAACAAAGGCATCCAGACCTCGCCACCAACTTAACAGCACCCTGACATCACGGTCACCACTCAGTGCAGAACCAAGTTCAAAACAAGAAACTGACCCTCCTGCACTGTCTGGAACCATTGCCTTGGTTACCAGACCCAGCAAAAATCACATTCTCTATTAGTTATTTGACACTAATTCTTCCTGTGCTCAATGCAGAGTGTTTAGGAATGAGAAGGACCAGGGTTTTGAGAGTTTTGCAAAGTTTTATAATTAGGAAAAGTTCCTTTTAAAACACCATCATCTTCTAGAAACACTGACTGTGATAAAATACTGATTTCAAGTTTCTCAGTTCCCAAAATTGCACAAAATTTGTGAAACGGAAGCACTCCTTCCGTGAGAACAGAACCAAATTAAAATCTGCATCTCTCAAACACAGCAACACTTGTAAGTAGCTTTGTTATACCTGTAATTTGTCTAGAAAATAGTGTATCAGGATAGTGTTAGAAACATGAAATGTTTGCAAAAAAGCATTAAGTACATTTTTTCCCCAAAGAAGGAAAAAAATTTCCTTTCTAAAATAGCTTGTTACTCATAGTTACCCAAATCATATACAGTCTGAAATTTCTCAGAGCAAAATCTGACTTTTAGAGTTTTGTTACTTTGAGGAATGATCACAATCCGAAATTCAAAGTCTATTTTCCCCATAATGATGAGTTTTCAGAACATAAAGGAAGGTCAGTAATTCTCATCTAACATACTGGATGTTTGCTTTGACCGCCACCTTTGGGTACAGAACGAGTCCATAATTTCAGCTTATAGAACGTTCTCAGGTACTATTCCTCCTATCTATTGTCAATAAAACTTCTGTAAGGCTTGTTTCTCCTGTCTTTAAGTGATAACTCTTTTGAAGGAACTGCATAACTGAGTGGTAAAACATTTTTTTAATCTCAAGTGTACTTATTTTCAAAAGGATTAAAAGTTTAAATTATTTAGATACAATTAATCTTCTTACAAGAAAACAGTATCACTCTTCAAAGTTGAATAGAAACCTTTCCTAAATCTACATTAAAAGAGATTCTGACAGCAGTTTCCTGTTCTTACAGAGAAGACTCTAGTTCTAAAATGAGACTGAGGATGTTTCTGAAGGCTAATGAGCTGGCTCAAGGCTCTAAAACACTTGGCAAAAAACCAAGAATTTTCACCATTGACTTTACTTATTTGGGATGCCACGGCAAGCAACTACTTGCATTGAAGGTCCAATGCTGAAAAAAAATTAAAAAAAAAAAAAGGAAAAAAGAAAGACAAAATACTGAAAGGAAAAGTACTAATAATACGACACCATCATTGACTGGTCCCATGTGTTACATCTGCATTATGTGCAGCAAAACCTGGTGCTCTGGGATTTACTACCAATTTTCCATGTAACTTATCTGAGGTTCTCTCAGATGAAGAGAACTGCATGAAGTCCCAGAAGCAGCTTGGTAGCAGAATCTGAAAGAGGACATCAACAGTGTCTATGAACACACTGCCAAAACCACAGGAATACACACATAAAAAAATACCAAAGTGAATAAATATCTGGAGGCTGATAGAGTGTGTAGTTCAGGAATTAAAATAATATCCAGAGTGACTTTGCTGTTTACTTGCATCTGCTTTTCAGTCACATATGATATAACATTCAACAAGAGTGATTTTTCACATATCAGTGATATAACCATTACATATATACCCTTAGGAGGTACCTCTGCTTTTGTGGGATTGTTTAAAATACTTAATTATGAACAACAGTTAATTATAACAGCTTAATCATTGCAATGAGATAACATAAGATTGCAATGACTGTACAAATATAATGCTTTCTCTGAATGCACCTTGGTATTGGTGCACTCTGCAAGCACACCTCTTACCTTTACTCCCATTAGCAGCTCATTTGCTTCCCCCAATTAATCAGCTACAAAGCTGTGTACAGCCAACCTCTGCACTTACATCATCATACAAACATGCATGTAATTACTTGCTGCTATTAAGCTGTCACATTGCACATCCATAGCCTGTCTGTCATCACCTGCTCACACGGGGCACGGAAAAGGAATCACACAAGTGCTCTCCTTGCTTCAGAGACATGGAACATAGCTTCAACAGAGCTGTGCTACTTTCGCCTGTAAGTATTCATAAAACAAAAATCCATTTTCCTATTATCTAGAAAGTTACAACATTTCTCTAGATTGTTCTTGCTTTCCAACTAGAAAGTCTCATTTCTGCACTGAGAAGAACTCCAAACGCCCTATTTTCTTTCAGCTGTATCCAGGACATATATACAACTTAAAGCTCACAAAAATCCTAGAGGCCTGGCAAGTGACACGGGACCTCTGGCACCTCTGGGAACCAAAATGAATTTCTTCCTCACTGTGGGCCTAGCCCAGGACCTAATTCCTGAGGTCACTGGGAGTGTTACAGTGCCTTAGCCCATCAGCAGAGGAGGGGCTGCTCGCTTTGCTCCAGCAGATGTCAGAGAAGGATCCTCTTTCTCCACCACTTCTCAGATGGCCATCAGTGCTCTGGGCAGTAACAGATGGTAAAATCTGACCTGGCTAACAGATGTGATGGACAGCAGCATCAACATGTTGACCTTGGAGCTGCAACTCTACCTGTTCAAACCTGGCTCCATCTTTAAGTTCCATGGGGGCAGTCTGACTAAACAACTTTCATCCTTCACATGACTTTTTTTATATTTACATCATTTTCTCACCCACTTTGAGTGAGTCAACAAGAATTGCAGAGCACACCACGTGTGTGCACCAATTACTGGTGAAGGATATGAAAGTGCAAATACCTGAACACCTTGCAGATTAGTCTCCAGTGGCTCCTCTTGGTGTGTTCTGAGTTCATTTTGCCAGATTACTGCTTCTTTTTAGGGGCAGCCTGAGACAGATACGCTGGAACAGCAGCAGAAGAAGCCATCTGAGTATGAATTTAGTCAGAAAACACAGAATAAACACAGCAAAAGTCAAAACATCATCATTAAAGTACTGTTATCCCCTACAATCTATTTGACTGATAAATGTGACGCACCATGCAGAACAGATAAACAAGCAACAGCAAACAAACCATATCACTTGATAGGAAAGGATGGAAAATATTTGCACTGTTCCTTCAGCAATTGTTTTGAACCTCCTGAACTAAACCACCCTCAAGACTACTGGCAGTGCTTGAAGCTTTGCTGGATTTTGTGACTACTTTTCCAACCCTTCTCCTGCTACCCTTCTTCAGTTGAACCAGAAATGTGTTTTAGCTGGGGTACAACACCTGCATACACAGACACCTCACTGGCTTAGGCCAACTCACCTGGAGTGTGCACGTTATAGGAAAGCTACAATCCAAACCTAACGAAAACTTTCCATCTCTTGGTTACTCAGGAATTGGGGACAAATGATTTGTTGCTCACCAAGGCCAAATCACCTGCCACAAAAACTGGGATAAGCTTGCATTGAGTAAAGTGATGCTTTACCAGTTCATGCAAGCAGAGAATTTGGGAAAATTGCCCTGTGAAATACCTCTAAATTCATCACAAGAAACACCAGAGAATTGTTTTCTCTCGAGGCCAGTAAGAAAACGTGTCTTCTACCTTTGTGGAAGAGTTGGTTCACTGACATTAACATGAAGATAAATCAACGTAAGTACACATATATTGCAACTTCACGTAGAGCTGGATGAGAACAGAAATGTTACAGAATGCCCAGAGTATACTTCATTTTTCATTTCTCCTTCTTTGGTATTTTCCTTGATTCTGCTTGTCTTTCAAAACTCCAGGCAGCCCCACCAACCAGACACTGCCATGAGCCATATCAGGCACGAGTCCAAGCCTCCTCTAACTCCTGGTTCTCCAGGTCTCTGCCTCTTCTCACCATTCTGTCCTGATGACTGCATGGCAGATTGATGTGTCACTTCATCACAGGTCAGACAGCAGCACAGAGGTCTAATTAAAATCCAGATCTGGTAGCAAAAGATCCACATGCTTTAAACGCTTCTGTTTGCTAAGTTTTTGCCTTTGTGTGAACATAAAGTTCTATATATCCATTTCAAAAAGGTTCTAAAATGCATCTACTATTCATGTAAAGTACTTTCCATGAAGGTATTCTTTCATTAAATATCACTGAGCTTGGGTCTCATGAATATTGATGCAAGCCTGACATTTTCAAAACTTGAGGCAATGTGATTTTAGAAGATACAATCTTCCCTAACAGAATTTCTAAAGATTTTGAGTCCCTCTGAAGATTGCTGAACCTGATCACCCAAAAGTACTGATTGTTTTCCAATATTAAGGCAAGGTATATTGTGAAAAATGACGGAGTGGCCACTATTTGGAAGAGAATAAATGATTTACACATCAGTAACATCCCATGGAGTTCAAAACCATGTCCTTTCCTGGTAGGCAAATTCTGCCAGTAGCTGCACGTATATAATCTCCCTAAAGTAAACTGTAAGGCTAGAGTGGAAAATGATAGATAAAGTAAACTCTGTGTACTGAGTAACTGCAGGGAGTCTAAAGCTGAGGATCTAATAATTAGTCTTATCTCTATCAAGGTGCAACAAGAATAAGCTGAGAAGTGTAAGAATGCCTGACAAGGCCCCAGGCTCTCCACAGCTGCAGTGAAGCCTCATTGTTCTGGAGAATTTTAAGGCCGATCTCATGCAGAGGGAACATGAGACATTTCTTTTTGCTGCCATGCTGCTGATGCAGGTGTCTGGAAGGTACATTTACCCACATGCTTCCCTTCACACACAGCCCAGTGCCGGGTTCCCCTTTTCAGGGCTGCTCAGGCACAGTGAGCAGCAGGTGCACAGGGAACAACTCTGGGGCAGCCAAATTTCTGCTGCCTTGTGAAGGGGAAAGCCCAGGGGAAAACTCTCTTTTAAAAAAGAGATGTCTTCCTTAGAGTTCTTCCATTTCAATCTCTGCTTTGCACAAGCAAGTATTTTAGACTTTGAGATTTACTGGTGATTACTACACATTCAAACAGCAGCTGACACTTCACCTTCCAGATGGAAGGGAACACCCAAGACAAGAAGGTGGTCACTCCTTCCCCATGCTCTAACACACACTCAAACAAAACAGTACCAGGCTGGAGTGCAGTTGCACACTTCTTTCTCTGGACTCTTTCTCTGGATGACGTGCAAGTGCCCGAGTAACAAGTTTATGAGACTCTTCCTCCAAAACCAAGATGGTTTCTCTGAAATGTGCAAATGATACGGCACCAAGTTCTTTCATTTTACATCTGCATGGTATTGTGGACTCTCCGCTTTCTCCTGCTCTGACAGAAACTGCATCATGTGCTGCTCGCAAATTCCCACTGAAAGCAAGAGGAATGTTGTCACTGGCTTCAAGGAGAGCCGTAATGGCTTTTGTGTTAAAGTGTAGCAAACGATATCTGTTTCCTTGGGCAGCATAAAATAATGTACTTGGCATATAAAAAACTGTTGGACTAAGAAAAAGGACCCCAAATTTCTCTTTTTAGTGCTTCAAGCCTTTCTAATGCCTATGGCCCTCCAGGCAGCTGCACGACTTTTACAGAGCAGTGGAGGAAGAGAAACTGGAAAAAACGTAACTGAAATATGAGTAAACAACCTAATCTGCAACACAGATCTGTAGCAAGCCTGGTTTCACTGCCAGTGAAGTCCAAGACAAGTTTCATCTTCACAGAAAGTAGCAGAACATTTTTACTCAGTATTACAAAGCACGTGCACTTTACAAGTTCATATACTTAAAACATGCTGCCCATAATTAGGTCAAGTGAATGTCTACGCCACATGATTTTTCCCCCCAAGTTTCCTAAAGCTCTCGCGAAGTCCAGAGCCTTCTTTTTGCATTTTCTGAGACAAAACAGAATGAGAAGTCTGGGTTGCCCTATACCTTCCTTTCTCAAGCAGAAGACAAATGTATCATTCTTACTTCAAGATTAAGTTTTATTACCTGGGATACTGTTGTGGCTCTCAAGTGTAATTTAATTCACCCCAATGTCAACTGACAAAGCAAAATCTGACCTTTATTTACACAGCCTGCAAAAAAGTATCCCTGCCAAGCTGAAGCACACAGACAGGAGTAAATACCTTTATCTGTTCCATGGTTTGCACAAATACTCTTTGCAGCCTGCAGTGGCCACCTGGCAATTCTGCAAATTCAGCCCCTGCACGGTACCACTGCTATTTGTACTACAATATTTGATATTTGACCGGGGGATGAGATCCAAAAGGAATACCATTTAAATAGAAATTCTGACCCATAGTCACTATCCTACTCCACAGGTCTGTTCTCTGCCAAATGCAACTGGTCCAAGTCTGTCATCATGTGTCCCATCTGCTTTTCCAGTGACCCCTTACTGGCAACCTCATGCAGGTAAATCCCCGAGGGGCTTGTTCCAGGAAGGGCCTCTAATGCTGCATGTGGAGAGGGCAGATGGGATTTGCAGCAAGCCACAGCTTGATCATCCTGAGAAAATGCCACTCCTTAGCCAGCCCCTCTCCTTTAACACACATATGGGGGGCCCAAAAAGCCCCTAAAGCAGAGGAACAGCCCTGCTTGGCCTCACAGGGGCTTTAGAGGCTGTGAAAAAATGAAATGCTACATGAATGACATCCAAGAGTCACAGACACAGTCTTTGTTAGTGCTGAATGCAATGATGATGATTTGAAAAAGCCAAACTTTACATTAAGAATCTGACTGAAGGGATTTGAACCTGATTAGAGGGTTTAAACTAGGAGATGTTGCTTACAGTAACCCAACCTAGCTCAATGAGACCATCTATATCAAATCCATATTGCTGTTTTTATTTCCACAGTGGAACTGCACTACCAAACATACTGACTTGAGCTGGCCACAAAGAAAGTGCTGGCAAAAATGATTCTGAAACAATTTTAGTTACATAAAATGCGTATGCTGCCCTGGCATTTTCCATCAAGAAACAGTTCACAAGGCTCTGCCTTGAAGGTTACACTTATTACTCACATGTACAGAAACCAGCACTTAGGATGACCTATCTGTATTTTAAATACAGGGGGCTGAGGCATGGAAAAAGAATAATGTCCATCCTCTCCTAAGAAACAGTGCAAAAAACTATCCAAAGTAAATACATGATTTGTGAACTATTACACAATGGGCTTTTATTTTCATTTAGACATTTCTTTCCTAATCCTTTTAGGACTAGAATATCATTAGTCTAATTGAAGACTATGCGCCTTTATTTCCTCCTTCCCCTCAGAGCAAGGCCACACCAATCAGCGTGTGTTCATCCTGCAAATCAGTCTCTGGGAGCGGCGTGCTTTCCTCAGCAGCTGGATGCTGCCTTCAGCACCGAGCTCCACTCAGCTGCTCTGCTACTTGCTGCTAAAATGCAGCACGTCAATCACTTGCACCGCTCATGAGAATTAGCACAACACAAGTCTAATTAGAAACTAAACACTGTGTTATCTGCAATGATTTGGAGATGGAGTAAGCTGATACGTGTTTTAGGAACCTTTCTTGCTGCACAGTAGTTCATGATAACACCCACCTCACAGCTCATTAGTGAATCAAAATATTATACTGTATAAATACTACTTTGCTCTTTTCCTTTTTTACAGAAGCCCCAGGTCTCAGAAGCCTCCATTACCGAGCACATGTGACTTGGTTATATTGGAACATTGTAGGAAATGGAAAGCAGCCCTGACTGTCCAAAATCAGCAAAATGAAAGCCAGTATATTGTATACTTTGGTCCTCTCTCTAGAGAAGTAGCCCCAACTAGCCTCCAGACATTTTACACTGCAATACCTATTGGCAGAACACAAAGAAACTCTACACTGCATGACGCTGTGCATGGACTGTCAGTCCTTCTGCGCTGGGCTGATCCCTTTCGCTCGCTCTTTCCTGGAGAAAACAATGTAACCCACTATAAATCCAGACAACACTACTGCAAGCTTCAACCAGGAATCCAAACATGAGCAGGGGGAAACCTGGCAAAGAGCTGAAGCCAGAGATGTAAATGTTTAACAGCAAGAGAAGGACGTGAAGGGATATGCAGCTGTTTCGCTGCACGGCTTCTCCAAGGGGGAATTGGAGAGCACAGACGTAGACCGCGTTCTCACTTCTAGTTGAGATAAACATTTACAAGCCATTCATTTTAAACAGGAAGGCGTAACATTAGGACATGACCTTTATTTCAGTGTGAAGGCAAGCCACCCCAGCTCACTGCACTGCAGACATCCAGGAGAGATCCACACTGTTCCACTGCTCTGTTATTACAGGTGGGCTGGATTTTAGATTCAACGAGGAAGGTGCAATTTTATGGCTCTGTGGAAAAATCTTTAAAATGCTGGCGGGTAGATGTCTAATGATGCCAGACTGGTGCTGCAAAACATCACATGTAGATAAAGCACTGAAGAAAACGTCTGTGTGCCAATGAATGAGCATTTAGGCAAATAATTCTAAACCATACATGCAGATTCGGTGTCATTACACTACTATTACAGATGCCTACCCTGCTTTTCGTCTTTTAAAAGGGTGCAATTCTGATGCTTTATCATTAGCATTCTAGCTGGAAGCCGACAGAACTTGAAAGACATCAACAAAAGACACTGGAAGATTAATTTAGAGAGAATATCTGCAGATTTTGAAAAGCCACAATCGACTTGTAGCCTGTAAGACGAAACGCACTTCTTCTTTGTATCACATCCCCCATGCTTCCCATATGGATGTATACGTGCAGACAATTTTTTGCTGTGGGAAACTATCAGATATCACTTTGTATTAATTGGGAAGTACATATTTATAGCAATTTCTTATAAAAATTGAAGTAGGTCAAAGACTGAAAGGTGGTAAGTTTGGGCTTTTGTATCCCAACCTGAGACAGTTTAATAGGTGGATCTCTTGCACAGAGCTGAACGATTTGAAACCTTTGATAAGGCTATCAGCAAGTTTTCTAGATTGGCTCTCCAACACTGTCATTTCCAGAATGACCAGTGATTTTTAAACTTTGGCTCATGATCTTTAAAAAAAAAATTGTAATATCCATACAATCCATGATAGAATCTGGTAATTCTGCAGGAAAAAAAAATGCTACAAATATATTAAAAGTGAAATTCTTCCCTGTTGTGAAACTGGCTTCTCATCACTAAAAGCCTTAAGTGGACCCACAGCCTCACCTTACAATTCCTCTCAATCAGGAGGAGACAGAGAACCCCTCAAGAGGTTTAGTTCAGGCTTAGGAAACAATTCATTCCAACACCAACTGCAGAGAACCAAAGCTCTGGAATGCGCAATTCTGAAAGCTTGAGAACTTTTTTTTTGAAGAAGCACCAGACACAACCATGATTTGGAAATATGAACTATACCAAACTAGAGAAGGTCTTTTGCATTATTTAATAACCCGGAAAAATGCTAATGCTGTATTTCATTTTTGAAAACTGCAAATACTTTTTAGTGAAAAGCAAGAATACTGCTTCTGGTTAGACAGATATGCTGTGCTTTGTGAGGTTCTAGCATTTTCGGATAGGTCACTCACACAAATGTGATTTTTACTAGACAGTTTTTTTGCATTCTGGAATACTTTTATTGCCATTTGGTCTTTCTCAATAACAACATGTGCAAAACAAATATTTCCTACGACTCTAGGAACTGCTTCAGACACAGACTGGGGCTGCAATCCATATCCATAACACACTCCACTGAAATCTCAGATGCAAAAGCATACATGAACTTGAAAATCAAAACAAGTGCTACTCTCTCGTCATATCAAAAGCAAGTAATCAGGAACATGTTTTAGAGCACCTGGCTGGCACCTCATTGAAGAATGGGGTACAGATTTTTAACTTCAAACAAATCTGTTTTATACAACTCTATGCAGGCACAGGAGTTACCTGGGAGCTTCTGCTGATTTTCAGTTGACTTCCAACTGAGAACATGCAAGAAGTGAAATGACCAGGCCTGTCATGTCCTACCCATGAACTTTTGAAGAGAGTATATTTTTATACACAGGTCTAGTAAGGAAAAAACAAAAAACAAAAATCCAAATTTAAAGCAATATTCAACTGCTGGGAACCTATTTGTAAGCATTATGTCAGCAATTATATCAGCATTAACTTATGATTAAAAATTCAGGAAAAAGTAAGTTGAAAAGAAGGAAAGAAAGACTTTGGGAAACACATAAAACTCACAAAGTTTTCTTTATTAAAGAATGGTGCTGGCTGGCATTGCCAAGCTCTGCAGTGGCTCTAGCATGTCTGATTTTACTGTATAATTCTGATTTTCTTTTTGTTTCATGAAATTTACTGTTCCTGTTTAAAAGGTTTTTTTTTTCCTAAGAGATCCATCTTTTATTTATATGCAGATGAAAATGATGAGATGGTTAGACTCATGAATAGAGCCCAGAGACATTTTAAAAAGGGGGTGCCCCTTTAGTGCAAAAAACTAGTACAGTTCATCTGCAATTTAACAAACCAGTAGGATCTTAGTGCAAGGTGTGTAAAGCAGGATGTTCTTTTCATTCTAGGCTGGCTTTCAGGTTATAAGCATCATGAACTCTTTTTTTCTGAGAATTAATTGCCATAGATCCAGGCCAGTCTGGTCAGGGGAAAAGCAGCACAGGGCAAGACTGAGAAATGAGAATTTCAGTTAAGCCTTAAAACACATTAATAAAGGCATGATCTTTATAAAAAAAATAAATGTTCATATCTACATAATGTATATATGCATGTTTTAGACTGTTCTGTATTTCTGGTAACAACCGTGGTTATTGCACAGAGAACAGTAATTTGTCCAAACCAAACGATAAATAATTAAGGCCAGGATTTTGACATCGGATCTGTGTGGGAGGATTTTTGCACCCCCGCGGATTCAATGGCAGGATCAAAGATTAGGAAAGCCAGAAATACACTCAGAATGTGAATATTGCTTAAGTCCATCACCTGGCATTTCCAGTGCAGCGAAGGGTCTGCTTTCACTGCCACCCTCCCATCTGAGGGCCTGGGACAGACACTTGCAGAACAGCAAATGATGGCATTCTTGTCCCACCCTGCCCATAGCATCCAATTCCCACCCCATCCACCTCTTCGTTACGAGTTAGAGCTAAGCAAACACAGAGCTGGTGCTGGGAGTTTCACTTCTCCTGACTATTCTAATAAAATAAGTTTAGCCTAAACCCCTCCTCTCAAGCTATATATCAAGCTTCTACTACAGGCTTTTTTTTTTTTTTTTTTTTTTTGACTTCCTAAAAAATAGTGTTTATTCTTATGTCAGCTGTTCTGAAAGCAATCAGAGAAAAACTCCACCCAGCGCTGGTGTTTATGGTGTGGGGCAGGGACAGATCTGCTGCGCCTGCTGAGGAAGTCGTGGACGGCTGTCACACAAAAAGTAACTCAATGCTATCAAATACCCTCATTTCCCTTGATACAAGAGAACTTGTTGCAGTAACATTTGGGAATCTTGACTTAAGTCATCATCAAAACACAGCTCCCATTCACATGGAACAAAAGGGAAAATCCTATGGCTGACATTATGGACAGAACCAGCCCAGATGATATATTCCCCAGTTGTCTTAATTTGTGGGTGAAATTCAAAGCTTACCAACAATTCAGCTGATTTCCATGGAAACAGGATTTCAATTTGTGAATCAAAACTGCATGAGGGCCAAAATGCCTTATACAAATTATAAAAGTATTTTTCCACACTGGGATTCTCAAAATAAGAGTCAAATAGTTAAACAGAACAGAAAAAATGAATTCACAAGGGATTAATTTTTCATCATTCACACTATCTTCTTTTGTATAATGCATATCTACCTATATATGCCTACGTTTTGAATATTTCATTAAATGCCTTAAATATCAACATATTTTTATGGTTTTAGCATCTCTAATAACTTAAAAGGAGAAAGTATGTGGAGAAGACACATCAGTATTTAATTCAGCATCTCACCATAGGCCAGTCACGATCTGCACTTAAACTTTGCTTAAACTCTGCTTATGGAAACAGTTAAATACATTTTTACTGAGTATCCCAGTGGAAATATTATCAATAGCATTCTCTGCTTCAGAATTATCGCTTCACCTGAATACCCACAAAAAATGGATGATTATTCCCCTGGAACACATTGGGAGTATGTGATTTCTCTAAGCAAACAAGGCTCATTGTTGTACTTTTGTCTTTGCAGTAAATCGGGCTCTTGCAACAAATACTTGCAGTAACATTTAACATTGGCAGTGACAAAGCTATGTAAGAATTAGATTATTTTGTATTTTTCAGTATTTCAGTGTAGGAGGTTTTACAGTCCTCTTTCAGTTTACACAATTTTTCATAATCTACAAAACAAACCCCAAACTGCAAATATCCCGTTCAGCCCAAGGATACAGAGCAGCATGTGGTGTTCTGCATTATACCAAAACTGCTGAATTTTTTAACATCTGACTGTCTAGGAAGAGCTTTTTCAGATCACATAACTTGGAGAAATTTTAAATTCTCTATAAAGATTGTGCAGTGTCAAGGATCTGACACAGGCTCAGATTTTACATTAATGAAAATAAGAGAAAAAGTTTAGCAACATTGGTTTTCAGCTCTTAAAATAATGAACAGATTTCCTTCCAAACTGAAGAGTAGCAAAAAAAAAAAAGAATTTCATTCAACAGCTTTAATTTAAATTACTGGGAGTCCTTCCATTCCATCCTATGACAATTTTATCCGGCACATAGGTGGTGGTTTGCTAATTTGTTTTTTACTTCCAAGTATCTTTACTATTTGACCAGATCTTTAATATGGTTGAATATTTATCCACTAACTTTTCAGTTTTATGTCCAATTTTCTTTTTGAATAAACAGCATGCACTGCGGATATATACTGAAATACAGAAGAATACTTCAGAATTGTGTATTTGTTCTGCTGGGGTTTATTTATTCTTTCTACATAACCCTGGGCTTAGGAAACCTTCAAAGCACTCCCAAAATAAAACAGCGATGTTACATGTAACTTTTTAAGTCAAGGAATCATGGTTTCCTAAAGATAGCTTCTAATGAAAGCCAGGGGTTTTTTTACACCACCTTTACTGATGCAATTATATTTAATCACTGTTAAGAGTCAAGATTTTTAGCAGCTAGATGAAGTATACTGGATTAGCTTAATAGCCATATCTTTCTCAGACTTTTTAAAACCTGTTTTTCTTTCCATTGAAGCAGAGAGCGAGGGGATTGGAAACTTCCAGTGATTCTTTTGTAGACTAAAGTGGTCTGCTCATATAAGAAGACAACTCTAAGTCTCACGGGTCAAGAAAGAGAACAAACAAAAACTACATTGCCTCTCTATATTAGCCAGAAGCACATATTGTCAGAAAGGAAACAGGACAGAAAACATTAGCTGCTGTACCAAAATATACAGGCATAAAATAAAACCCTTCAGGAAATTTGAGACTCAAATCTCTTCAAAGTTTTAAGAAAAAGAGAGCCCATGCATTTACAGCTAAACTGGATGAATCCATCACTTGACTCAATACCCCAAGGAAAATGTGGCACGTAGTATATTAAGTTAATAAAAAACAAACAAATGTACAGCTAATAAGTCCGAAAATTCAAACCTTAAGTTCCTCATTATAAAAGCCACAAGTGACTTTCTAAGCAGGACTACCCAAACCACTATGCTGCGTCCCCAGGGACAATCAGTTTTCCTTCTCATCTTCTTTGCTGCTTTTGTACTGATGTATAAAAGTTTAGTTGTCTGGGGCTCAACCACTTTCAGGCAGCTTTGAGCAGTCACCAGCCTAGTGATGAGATGACCATACGTGATGAAAGGACAAGGTTAACTCACAGTTTCGGAGTTAGTGCTGGTGTTTCATGTGCCACATGATGAATAACAACATGAGAGGCCCCTATTCTTCTGAAATATAATTGGCTTTTCTTTAGAGAACGGCGTAGAGAAACACAAAAAAACGGGGTAACATTCAGGTCATGCTCAGACAGATTGACTTCCTGGTGCCTCTTTCAAACCTCATCTTCCTCCTTCTCCTCTCTCGGAAATGCAAATGGATCACCCCAACTTTCCTTTTGACAGCTGTGCTTTCCATGCAAACATTTGGTGAGATTGCTAACCCAGAGACACCTAAAGGCTGGCTCTTTGATTCCATTTTCCTTCAGACATGCTGAGCTCCAGAACTGCCTGCTGCTTTGTCCACCTTGCCAATGCCCCGTCACTGCCCCGTGGTTTCCTTTTGCCTCCTGCACCCCTGCCGAGGAGGGGAGAGCCTGCTCAGCCACACACAGCACCACTGCCCACTGCTGAACTAAACCCTCGGGGCTCCCTTCCCATCAGCCCCAAATCTTACTTCACTTTTGTGCATTGCTCACAGGTTCATCCCTCTCTTCCCTCTCTCCTGGACTCTGCTATGTCCCACAAAAGTGGCCGTCGTTTTGCTCCTTTCTCTGGACAGTTCAGCTGCTCTTGTTCTTTGGTTCATTCCTTTAGGGTTAGATGTTTTTTTCTCAGCAATTCCTCCTGTAAACTGGAATCACATGTCCCACAAATGATCCTGTCTCTAATTAGGAGATCTTTTATGTCTCTAATGTACATGTGCATGCCAGAATTTTCCGCCACACGATGCAAGCATCTATCCTCTTCTCTGCTTCTTGCTTTTGGGATTTAGAGAAAAGTATCCCTCTGCTACCTCCTGTACATTTTCCTCAAATATTTTTCCCAGCTGTTCCAGGGTTTGCGTATTCATTCCTCGCAATTTTATTTCACTCTTTCATTTTGCCTGGTGAAAGCATAAGAAAGCTCTACCTTCATCTTGTCATTTTTATCCCCTTTGTCAGGCTCATGCACAGATACAGCTCTTCCACATGCGCCTGTATTCTTGCTCTGGCAGTTTCGCATTCTGAGGGGTCTGGTTCCTTGCAGGGGATTACTCTGCCCATTTCTAGGTGCCGTTAATCAGATTTTTTTCTCTCTGTGGGTCTCTCAGCCTGCCTGATGCTAACCATGTTTCCATGCACACCATGCTACGTAAATAACATGAGGGTTCCATATTTTTGCAGCGAACTTTAATATGGGTATTCAGAGAGCTTTACTACCTATAATATGTGGATATCTCAGTTGGGTACAACAACAGTAAAATATCCAGTGTTTCAAACTATGCTCCTCTTTCTAAGTTCCAGTTGGGTTGCCACAGTCACTGTGACAGGAGCTTGTTCTCATAAGTTTGGCAGACACTTTCAAATCTCCTCACCTCTGTTCTGCCTAAGTAGTGAATTTCTTTTCCCAGACTTCTAACAACCATGTTTAGGAAAACGACAACATTCTCTAATGGCAAGTTTCCTAAGAAGTGATCGTGTCAGTCAGTCCCAACTGCACATAAACATTCTTGCTCGAAAAATTCTGGAGGCAACGCTTGATCCTAACAAATCACCTGGCAGAATGACTCCTCTTTTCTGCAGCACAGCTCCTTGACGCTGCAGCAGATACAACCTGTCTCTCCATTAAGTCATGCCTCTAAGAGCTTCTAAGCTCCATAAACTGAAGGGAAGTTACATTTTAATGAAGTACATAAGCTCTGATAAATAGTCAGAGGCTGTGCTCTGGGAAGATGCTCAACCCCACAGGAGCAGAGCACCCCACATCCCTGCGGCTGGGACGGGGCTTGGCAGGTGGGCACTCCTCACTGTCCCAGGCTGAGAAGCTCCACTGAGTCTCCAGCACAGATGCACCTGCCTGAGGCATCCTGGTGCTCTCTGACCCTGCACCCTCAACTGGGGGCTGGAGGAGGCCAGAAATGATTCCTAGGACAGGCAGCGCATCCAGGCAGGTCCAGGGGGCTGCCACACCCAAAGAGGCACAGCACCCTCAGGTCTCGGACACGAGTACAACAGAGCTACACTTCAAAGGAGTAAAAACTCATTTAGAGTGCTTTATCAGAGCAAGTGGAAGCCCTGCAAATGAGGATGTCAGAATTTAAATCGTTCTGTGGGGTCACTGTATGCTTCATTTGGCCACAAATAACACCAAGCCACATCACCAAATGACACTCACATCCAGGAGAGCAAAGTGCTGGGATTCAGTCTGCTGCTGCCTCTCTTGGAAGCCTCAGTCAGAGCAAATTTCAAGAGCTGAGTCCTAAGATTTGGGACCGGTGCAGGCCTTTCTTTTTGCAAATGCGATTTTAAGGCTCAATTTAATTGTTGCTAAAAATAAGGTAATAGGAGGGTTCCGGTCTTGCACTATAATGAACTGCAGGCTCAATTGTTTGAAGAAGGAGAATTGCATTGATGAGACTGGATCAAAGACAAACAAAAAGATCAGTTATTTCCTCTTGAGGGTAAAAAATTTGGGACGCTCACGCTTTTTCAAGCAGCCCTTACTGTGGTTTAGAGGCAGAGAGATCTTGTAGTCAGACTTGATTTATTAACAAAACAACAAGAAAAAAAGAGAAGTGGGCACATGAAGACTCCAGTGTCAGAAAAGACTCAAAGAAAACCAAATGTAGCAGTTCCTATTACAAAGTGGAACATGTGCCCAAGCCTGCTTTGTTTCAGAAATGAGCTGCAACGCAGACAAGGGAATGGCATTTTTAACAGCTACAACTGTCTGCCATCCCCAGGCAGGAAACCTCCTGCTAAACTTCAGAGGCACCACCATTTTTAATTCCTTGCCAACATATACACTTGTCACGACTGTTGGGATGCCAACCATTTCATGACAGAATCCAAACAGCAAGAATTTTTAATCCAGGGAACACTCAGAGCAAGTTATGTCAGTCCCTGTGCCTCATTCCAGTCTGAGAATAATACATGGCACAGCCATTACAATTAAATCTACACACACTTGAAATAATTTAGTCTTTCATGTCTTTTTTTAATGATTGTTTATTGTAGCCAGTTTACTACGTCTGAATTTTGTGGGCACACTATTTCCTTGTCCAATAATACTGAAATTAAAAAAAAAAAAGAGCAGAGAGGTCAGGTAATTGCTTGAACCCAGGTTGTACAAAACCTGTTTTATAGATGCATGACCTGATTATATCAACCAGCTCAGGAGCCCTAAACTCATCTGTGATTTGAGAAGCTCATCCAAAGAGAGATGAGTGGTCACATGGTATTGATTAATCATGTCAGGCTGCTAAACCATATCTAGAAATGGAAGAAAGATACACTGCACTTTCCTTAAACTACTATCCTATAATCAGTATCTGTAGTAGTGCTGCATGAACCTACGAATTTAGGGCAATCTGGGTGCCTGTGACCAGCAGCTTCATGTTTACACTGAAAACAACATGTCCTTAAAACTTACTTTTCAACAACAGAGTGTGCACTCTGGAGTCTTCACAGAGCAGAAGCAGTTCCCTCCCACAAAAAATATAAATAAATTAAAAAACCTTCAACAAAATGTAAGAATCCTATCCTGAGTATCACATGCTTAGGTTTAATCAAATACCAGATATACCTTCAAAAGGGCTCCACTCCCTTCCTTTAACATTCCACCTTATGCTATTCTGCTACCCATCTCAAGAGTTGCCACAATCCCCTGGCAGACACACTGGGCTGGAAGTGCTTGAAGTCTTTGAAAATGTGAGACAAGGAAGACAATGACCTCAGAACTGGTGGGGTTTTACTCAGCATCTGAACTGGGTTTCTTAAACGCCGATGCCCCTCATCTCAGGACACCTGAAGACAGAGAAGTGACAGGAAAACGGAGAATCGCTTCACACTGACAGAGGGCAGGGTTAGATGGGATATTGGGAAGAAATTCTTCCCTGTGAGGGTGGTGAGGCCCTGGCACAGGTTGCCCAGAGAAGCTGTGGCTGCCCCTGGATCCCTGGAAGTGTCCAAGGCCAGGCTGAATGCGGCTTGGAGCACCCTGGGACAGTGGAAGGTGTCCCTGCCCGTGGCAGGGGGTAGAACTGGATGGGCTTTAAGGTCCCTTCCAACCCAACCCACTCCATGGTTCTGTGATTCTGTGGTTCAATGTAAAGAAAAAATTAAAGACTGACCAGAGGTGTCCTGAATTGTCCTGTTAAAAGCAGCACATCTCTTCCCAGCCAGTTTAACAGGCACTGGTTCCAGTCCCAAGCAATGTGGGTGTGTGGCTCATCTCCTGGGACTTCAACCTGCCGGCCATGGGATGCCCAGGAGTGCGCACTCACCATACCTGATGAGGATACAGGCACTTCCAGAAACCTCCCTTCCATCCAGAGCAGGTTTGTAAAGTAGGTGGGGAAACCCACCCATCTCATTTCATCACCTACAGAGAAATGATGCTTCTGGGTGCATCAAATACAGGAATACCAACTTATTTGATGACTATTTTTCTCATGTTTTGCTTTACCTGGGTATGGAGCTTCCAGGGATAAGAATTCACATATGCTAATCATTTTTTTATTTAAAAATCTGGTTTAACTGAATACTAACATAAGCAAGTTATTGGAAGTAGCAAAATAATATTATGAGACTACGAAAGTACTTGGTAACCTGTTTGGTAATTTAAAAAAAATATGACATTTAAGAAAAATAAAGAACATGACTTATACCAAAATCTTCAAGAAAGATCATGACTTACCCCGAATACTCTAAATTAACATTACTGCTGTTCTATCTTTCTCCTGGTTACCCAGAGAGTTTAAGCATCCTCTTATGCTATTTCTTGCAAGATCTTTTTGTTCCTTAAAATCTTAAAATAAAATGTCTCTTTTTCCAATGTTTGATAGAGCTTTTTCTCACAGGATCTCCTGCACAGGAATCCTGTACAGAGACAAAGAGCCATATACTGAAAACCACTGCTGTGTTTAACTAAAGCTGTCGGCGCTTTTTAAAACCCATGAGGAACAGGACTGAATTCTAAGGAACATACACTCATCTCGTGATCATTTTTCAGCTGGAGATTGAATCAGCCAGCTGACTGTACAAATGAAGATTTTCTTTAGAGAAGAAAAAGGTTATAGTTAAAGCACAAAGTTCTCAGAATTTAAAAGATGCCAAAGGAAAGGCTGCCCTCTGCTCAGGAAAAGTGAATTGTTATGACTGAACTTGCCTATGACAGAAAGTCTGAATAATATACTAAGCACTGAAACTTCATCCCAAATATTTTAAGTTTGGCAATATTCTAAGGAACAGATAACAATGACAGTAATAGGCAGCCAGGCTCTCCCACAATTAACTTCCCTGGTTTTACTACTCTCATTTCAGTTGCAGAAAGTCAATACCTTTACAATTATCTAACTTTAGGTTATGTATTAATCTTTATGTTACATACTGTATTTCTACCCCAGCACATTCCTTCTCTGGAGAAAAAAAAGAAAATAAAAAAGGATTATCAGTCATTTCCTGTGGGCTGGAAAGAAATCCAGCTTGAAAGGCTTGCAAGAGCAATTTAATATTGGAGCAACTGCACTGTCCATTCTCTGTATTCACTGCTCACCAGCTGAGCAAAGATCGCTTGTGTACAAGGGCATCTGCTTTTCACAGGTGGGTCTGACAAGCCCAAATTATTCCATTTCTTGCCAAATTACAACGAAAACTGCAGCTGAGAGAAAAAAAAATCCCCCACAACCAAATCTCTTTCTCCACCTGAACACATCCAAATTAACTTTCAAGCAATTTAACAAGCATGGAGTCAGCCTTTCCCCTCAGCTATTATTTATTGTGCACACTGATGATATTCTGACTACAAATTTATTTTAATTAACTATTTGTAACAATATCATTGGGCACGACCTGATTTTATTGTTAACTGGGTTTCTTCCTCAAAAAATGAACTCCAGCCTCCTGAGACTTTAACCTTAACAAGACTTCATACATTAGAGTTCTTGGAATAGACCACTTCCTTAAAAATACATGAGGACCAAGTTTTAGAAGATTTTAAATTAGTTTCTGACCTTGCAATTTATTCTGAGGTCTAGTCCTAAAGAGATACATGTATTCCTAGACGTAGATACATCAGAGGTAGCAGCAATAACTCACTGTTTTCTTCATAAGAACAACCACCTCTTAACCAGACGAATATTTTTTTTCTCCATTTTTAAAAAGAAGATTCTTATGATCTATTTGTTTTTTAAATTCAGTGTAAAATATATGGACACACAAATCTCGGTGTTTTAACACTGCTGGCACTAACTAAAGATATAAACCAAGACAAAAATCAGCAAACTGGTAACATTTCCTCAATAGACGTCATCCCTCTAGATAATTATTTAAGGCCTCAAACTCCTGACCCCCAAGTACCTTTTCATCAGACACACAGCCCCAAACTGGTGTCCCTAGGTGTTGCAGAGATAAATGGGCTTCACAGCCAATAAACACAAGCTGGTTTGGACCAAGCTGTGAGAGGAATCAAATCATAGACTTCAAGGGCCCTGAGAGAAACTGTGTTGTGGCAACTCTCACACACCAGTGACCCCCCCAGACTGGCATTTCAGCTCATCTCAACTGCCTCAGAGCTGACACAAAAGATGTACAACCCCTGAAGTTAAAAGGTCTGCCACATACAGGGCTCTGCCCTCAGACACGCGCAATCCAAACCCCTTTACACATTTATACACATGTATGCATGAACACACAGGCTTCCTATGCAAAACAAAGCATCATTCTGTGCCAGGATTCCTGGGCAGCTTTTTCATGTGCTTGATGTAATCCACAGTTGGGCCATGCAGGCTCCAGATCAGCACGATGGATTCCTCGGCCAAATGGTAATTTACAGTAGTCATTTCCAGAAATAGGACACTGATGTAATGGTTACACAAGTCTTTGCCTGTGTTCATTAATACCTCTGGTGTTCTGGGGTGCACAGTGTGGTACTTGTGTCCAGCTATCGTTCTTATCTACAGCATTTGGAGTGATAGCAAAGAGAGAAAATAGGCATGCTTTGCCCTTATTGCAGAGGCACAGATGACAGGAGGATAGGGGATAACCAGATTCAATAAATAAATAAACAAATGAATCTGCATGCTGTTGATTCCCCCACACCTACTACTGTGCATTCTACCACAAATATTCTCTTTGATGCTCACAAGAAAGATGAGCTATAAAGGCTGCAAGAATGCTTATGCCCATTACTGTCTTAATTATAAACTTGTCTGTCTATAAACAAATGAAAAATAATTGTTTGTAGGCCCAGGCCAAACTCCTAAGGCTATAAAGTGAGCATTCCATTGCTTGTCATTTGTCATAAGCAGCATTTTATATTGCCCTGAATGTGAACACCTGCAACATTAACAACTGTGCCCAACATGCATTTAGAAAACAAGGTTTCTGGAACGTGTTTTAGTTATATATATGACCTGAAACAAGCTGGAGAAAAAAAGTCATGTGCAAGAGAACATACTGATAGCCTCTGGAACATGCTCTTTATATAAAATCCTATGACTACAGTCACGGAGAAGGGATCCTGATGACACCCCAGCTGCCTGCACTACATTGACAGAGAAATAAGGAAATACACTGGAAGAGTTTAATTCACCAAATGAAAGATAATGGACACCACTACAGAACACAAACCAAAAGCACTAAGGACAAGCAATGCATAAACTGTACACAGTGCAAATACTGCAGCTATTTCTCAGGAGCTAAGAAAGACAAAATACATTGTCCTACTCAGTGGTTCCTACTTTCCCTGCTTACACTAACACTTATTTGCCATAGTAAAACACTTCTGTACTTGGACACTTATTTTCAAAAGAATAAAGAAAACATAATACATCCTTTCATTTTTTAATACTAAGCAATTTCTTTCTTCATACATATATACATTCACATAGATATTTAATTCTGGTAGTAAACTTGGGCTTATTGTTCTTTTTGCTTTGATTATTTAAACAAATATTGCATTGAAATTTTTTAACAAGGCCACTGCTCCTATAGACAGGGGTCAATGCACAAACAGGATCCTCTCTGCCCTAGAATTATACCTTCATGCTTTGCACCAGCTTCTACTTTGCAACTAAGTTGTTTGTTCTTTTTTTTTAATCTTACCTTAAGTTTCAGAAGACCTGCAGGAGTCCTGCAGACAGTGAGATGGAAAACTTTTGCTTGGCGACCTTCATCATGCATTTTGAATGACGGTTCAGATGAGTAAGAGCTTTTTCAGTGTTAAAATAATTTCTGCTGTAAATTTCACACTCCTGACAGGTTGACTACATCCAGACCAATACGCTGCAAAAAAGAATAAGAACAACAACTTTCATCACCCAGAAATAGGCAAATATGTATCAACTGAAGCAGTAAATGTCTGTAAGGGTTTCTTTTCATTGCTTTTGTAACCCTGGGGCAGGATATCAATATTAGCTGCAAGAGAAACGCTGCCTGCACACCGCATTTAGATCTTGAACACACAGAGAGGTACACAGACCAGTGAGAGTATAGAAGTCAGAGTTCTGCAAAAACATCCATTTCTTTAAACTGGGTCCTATGTCGGAGTTGGAGGCAGGGAAGAACAAGACATTTTTTGCGCGCACATTTTAAGTTTGCAAGGGCAGCGATTCTCAAACAATCCCCCAGACAACGATTTTGTTCTTTTTGTGTCCTTCTCAATCTGCTGCTTGATACTTCCCTCTCTCAGTCCATGAGCTTCACAATGGCACTGCACAGAGCGGCGCTCTTTGTCAGGACACTGCATTGTGCCACCAGGAAAGCAGCAGCTCTCCAACTGCTCCCTACACAGGCTGTGGAAGCAGAGCAGTTGCCGGCACTGGGAAACGGGACAGAAGCAGTGCTCCGAGCTGCACACCGCATGCATTTCAGCACTGCAGGAAGGACCCGCAGCTGCTCTTGGACTCACACGCCACGTAGCTTGTAAAATAACAGCAAACCTGGCCCCGTGAACTGTCCGGTGTAGGGGTGACATCACGGCCTCTCAAGCGTCTTGTGGAGTATTTATCACCATGTTTTTCTGGCAGACAGAGTAACCATGGTACAGCCAGAGGTGGCACCACACTTGGTGATTGCACGGGCTCTAAACTCACACTGGAGACTTCCTGAGGACAACTGTGTCCTGTGTCCAGGAAGCCAGAGGTGGAGTTGACATTGCAAGCTTAAATCTAAGATAAAACTCATCAGTGGCTGCAGAATTAACACTGTCTCTCAGCAGCCAAGGGCCTCCTCCACACAGCTCAGCTCGGCACAAGCCCATCCTGCACTCAGCGCTCCATGAGGGACCCATTGTGGATGTGGCAGCCTGGCCCTGGGTGAGCCACACCTCAGAGAGGCAGGAATTCCTCCTGCCCTGCTCACACAATGCTTGCAGACACCTCAAAGACTCCTTGAGCAGTATTTGAGCAGCTTGACAATTCCATCTTCAGTGGTTATTACAATGCAAGTTTTACCTGTAAAAATGCTTGTCCCAGACTGGATAAATATGTAAATAACCCCACTCCATATCTTTAATAAAATTAAATGTATTTTTGTATTTATATTTAATAAAACATATGAAATACTAAATGTACCTGTATCCGTGTACAATACACACACTCACGACTTTCTATAGCAACACATATGCTGTTAGACTCGGCAAGCAATTTCTATAGGGGCAGGGTGATTAATTTCAATCCATACTTCTAAACACGTGTCTCAGAGCATTAATGTATACTTTAATCACTGTGCCAAGCAGATGAGCACATAATAGCAGCTATCATTTCAGAACTTTACGGACGTGGTTCACTATTTGAAAAAAACCCTCTTAGATGAACATTTGCTTTACAAAAGCAGCAGACTCTTGATCTCATCGATATTGCTTAATTTTAAAATCAAATCACAATTTCATGATACTCAGTATTGTTCTTAAAGCCTTGGGTTCTGCAGTTACGCAATTACATGACACCTAACAATTTTTAAGACTAAGTATATCTCTAAGCCTTGTGTTTTATGCTTAAAACCTGTATCACAGCAGCTCAAAAACCACTCTGCAAAGAAACTCTACAGTGCTTTAACATCTTCTAGCATTTAAACTATGATATGATTTTTGAATCCAAGCTAATATTTTTCTAAATTAATACCTGAAATTAGTAACGCCACACTATTAACCCAGGAATCTGCTGTGAAGGCCAAGGCCAGCCAACAGCATCAGCTCCTGGCACTGCTTCCAGCTGATGGTCAGCAAAAATACCCACACCCTTTAAGGGGGCTGGGCAAGAGCAATACGACTCACAGGCAGCCATCCAGCCTGTCCTGATGCCAACATCCCATGGGACAGCACGGGTCAGCCCCAGTACTGTCCCGAGAGGCTCCTGTGCCACTCCTCAGCCTGCTAAGCATTACTGCAGTGTAGGCAGAATGAGAAGGACCCCCTCAATGGCCATTAGCCCTGTGAGAAGGGGCTAAGGGGCCTGAGGAGGCTTTGGTGACAGCCTCTCCACACCCAAGGGGAGGCTAGGAGAAGCCAGAGCCAGGTTATTCGCACTGGGATATGGTGGGAGAACAAGGGACAACAGACAGAATTCGAAATACAAAAGGTTCACTTCAGAAATACTGGGAAACCCTTCTGCTGTGAAGTCAGCCAAGCAGTGGAAGCTGAATGAAACCTTGAGCCACCTGGTCTCAGAGCTGGCCAAGCCTTGAGCAGGAGGCTGGACTAGATGCCTCCCAAGGTCCTTCCACTCTGAAGGATGAGCCTGTGACTGCCCTGTGCTGCCAACCATTGCTGCCTAACTGGAATGTTCTCATCTCTTCTCAAAAAATTTTATTTGCTCTGTTCACTTCTTAGAGACCCTTACTCTTGACACCCTTCAAGCCCTGGAAAAGTGTCTTATCTGACACCAGTGGGATTTTTACCCCTCTAAGAGCCAACAGCTTCGGACAATTGAACCCCAAAGTATTTTAGCAAATACTCTACAGTTCTCGGGTTGGTTTCGGACTTAATTGTTCCTATACAATGAGTAACAACACACACACACAGAGCATTTAACATGCACAACAGAGGAGTGAAATACCGGTAAAAAAATTCTTCCTCATCATGAACAAAATCCAATTTAGTTTAGGACACTTTTCCCTTCTCTTTTAAAACATACAACCCCGTATCGCACCTTGACATATCCTTTCTCACAGGGGTCAAAACAGCTGCTGAAACTGTTGGTATAAATGTATTTCCATTACTTTCCTCCCACACATGTTCTACATTTTCAGCTCCCAAAGCATACTGCAGAGATCAGGAACAGCCCTACGGCAGCTTCCATGCAGAACAGAAACCCAGAGCCCTCTGGCAGCCTGGCCCATGAAGCAGATTTCCACACACGGACCTGGAATGCTGAGCATAACACCACCAACACAACCATACACAAGGAAACTAGGAAGCAGCAGTGTTGATCTACCTAGAACCCAAATTATCTGACATTTGAAAATGCTCCTTAGGCTCTTACATGAGGTCCTGGGGACATTTTGGTACACAGCCGTTACTGCTCAAGTCTAAAAATAGGACAGAGGGAGCTCACTGAAAAAAGTCTTACAAGTGTTATGAAATACAAAGCTATAACAGGTGACCCCAAAGCAACCCTCACACACAGCACAAGCCTACCATACTCATATTAGAAGACCATCTTCCCGAAGCAACCGCTTTAGTTCCTGGAATGCTTCTGCTTAATTTCTTTGTCTTGTCCAGCTGGGCCCTAACTCCATTTTGCCAACGTGTAAAATTTCCCCTTAGAAAATATCAAATGGACAAATCAGGTTCCAACCTCTGGAATCAAGATATTACTGAGCTCCATAAGCTATTACGGGGTTCCAAACTATGGCAAACAAATCCCCCAAGGCTCACTTAGAAAAAATTATAAAAACACAGGTCTAAGCTTGCCAGACTGTCTGCCTCTCACATTCACAGAAAACCGCCTCAGAAGAAAAAAAAATCTTTATTATGTATGAGGTACAGACCATCTGCGATGGGCTCTGAGAGCCAACTTAAAAGCAGGGAGGAGGAGAGTGTTCCCAACTGCATTCACAGTCAGTGAAGAGCTTGAGACTCAGCAGCTGTCTGTGAGCAGGGAAGAGGTGGTGGGTCAGGATGAATGAGGCTGCACAAGACCTGCCAGGGTCAAGGATGGAAAGGCACATTGTTACACACAAATTGTGTGTAGAGGCCTATGGAGAACAGCAGCAAGAACCAAGAAAACCTGGTGGAGACAGTAAGATCATCCCATAAACAAGGTATTCTAGGAGTGCTGTTTCCCTGTCACTGCGGAAAAGTAAGGGATGATAATATTATTCCTGTGGTTGCAACACAGACCACTGAATGCCTCATGACATGGGAAGTAATGGCAGCAGCAGTAAACTGGTAGCAGCAAAGAATATGGGAAAGCTTTCTTTTTTACCCTTTCTTTTAAAGAATTACACACATCTTTCCATATTAGTCTTCAAAATTTTCATAATTCTTTTGACACCTCTTTTCACTACTCCACTACACATATCTGTATTAGCCATTTACTGTTATGCATACCATATAGCTCAATAATGTTTCATTTCTGAAGAGGGAAAAATAACTTTGTTTTTTAATTTTAACCACTGAAACTAGAGTTACATTTAACCCTCCCTGCCCAAAAAACCCCAAATCCCATTAGAACATTTTCTAACTAAACCCATGAGAACATTTTCTAACATCTAGCAGACTGCTATGCCTTTGTGTGTTTGCAGCTCAACAAACAGGAGAGTTCCTTTGGCTGTAAATGAACTGTGACCAGGTAAATATGAGTAAACCTTTACAAGTGACTGTTGCTGATTCTGTCAGGAAGCAAATCTATTTACATCTGTACTCAAGCCAAAATCATCACAAGTATTTGTCCTGTTACATAAAATTTTACTGGCTTTCAAAAACTACAAATTAAACCCTGCGTTCACTGATATCGCTGGCTAAAACTCTGCTCATGTGTGTGGCGCCAGGCCGTCACCTGGAAGGTGAGTGTGTGTACGGGCTGATCCTGTAAATACTTACCAGTGGTGGAAGGGGCACTGGCGAATCTCGCTGTCACACACTGAAGTCCCTTTTCCCGGCGGTCTGCTCCACCCGGCTGCTGGAGGTGAGGGCTCTCCACGCTGAATCCACGGGCTCAGACCTCGGGCGCGCTGCAGCAGCTCCGCAGCGAGCGATGCCCTTCCAAGGGCCAGAGCTGGACCTGTGGGTTTGCAATGAGGCAGCTCAGGTGCGGGTTCTGCTGAGGAAGCACTAATCCCCAGGGAAAGGGTGGGGTGGGGAGTTTGGGGCAGTAGCAACTCAAAGCAGCTTCCAGGAGGTTTGCCAGAGGTTGTCTGCCAGCGGCCCAGCTTTGCTCCTGCACAGAGCCCGCGCACGCCGGGGCCTCCGGCGACATCCGCGCCTGCACGGGAGGCTGAGGCCTGGTTAAAACAGGCACTTTCCAAATGGGCACGAGGACATCGCTTTCACTTTGCTCAAGCACTACAAAGACCAGGAGAAACAGCGCAGGAGTGTTGTGCTTAAAGTTGCTCATTTATTTAAAATAAGGTCAATTTTGCAGACATGTGCCAATATCTGTAGAAAATTTACTGGCCGTGCCCCTGCAACTCCATGCTGGTCTGCACACACAAAGCATCAATTTGGATGAGCCCTTGATATGAGAATGCCTTTTTACCCACCTATCTAGGAATATGGTTATGCCTAAGCAGGGAATTTTAAGTTGTTTCCCAGACTGTTCCTGAATCCAACTGCAACCTGTTTATTTTGACCTCAGTTCTTAGAAACTGTTGATGCCACGGTAGAAATATGCTGTGTGTTCCAACAGGCAACAAACAGTCCTAATGAGAGCACACTCCATCTGTGCTGCCAGCGCACACAGCCTCAGCCTATAGCTCGGATATGCTGGAGCTGAGAGCGCAGGGACGAGCTCGTGCTGCAAGGGATGTCCTGGCACGGCAGAGCTCCCCAAAACAGGCCTCTGGGAGAGTCCCGAGGCAGCCAGGGTAGGCACCAGCAGCACTAGAGTTCTCCCTCCCTGTTCCGAGTTTGCAGAGTACAAGCTTTTACGTTTTTTAAACGTTTCAAAACTACAAAGTAAAGAAAGCTGACTTAAAAACTGCCCAGTGCTCTCAAAAGGTAGGAGTTAAAGCGTGCAGAACATATGGCACTATTTACAGCCGGCTCGCACACTGAATTCAAGGGAATTTTCCATCAACCTCGTACTCTGCAGAAGGTACATTACAGAAAAATGCATGTGGGGATCCTTTAATTTCTCTTGCATCTTCTCTTATAAGATGCAGCTGGGGAGCAACACCCACTGGTATTGGTAGCATGAAACGGCGATCCTTTCCTGTTACCGAGGTCTGGTACAAATTACCATGGATTTAGAGGCACTGTATAAAAGACAGCGCTGATTTGTTTCTAAATTTGTATCTTGATTAAGCTGTCAGGCTACAACACAAATGCAGAGCTCACCTGACTTTAAAATCCTACAACAATAAATTATCCAAGAAGTGCAGTACAATTCGAAAATGCTTATAAATGGATCAATACTATGCTTTATGTTTAGATTTTACATCTTGGTCATGCCAAATCAAATGGAATAGAAGCAGCATTTTATATTCAAACTGTAAACTCATTGTGTTCCAAATAAAACTGTATGTGAGGAGAGACTGTGAAGCAGGATTTTAAAAACCACCAAGCTGGCCAATAGAATAACAACTGCATTATTATTTTCAAAATTATTTTTAACTGTGTTGTGGTAGATAAAAAAGCAAATATAAAGGGCCAAAACTCCTATTCTCAGGAACATGCATGCAAACTTTCATAGGTCAAATCAATGTTTTTCAGCATCTACCCCTGTAAATAGAGCCGAATTTGGTCTCATCTGTTAAAGCAAAGTCATTTACTCCAGAATAGATTCAGTGATACTTAATATATTTTAACTATCCAGAATTTCAACATCTAGGATTAGTGCTGTAAACACACATAGGCATTGCGGTCTAATGAAAGAAAAAGTCAACATAAATACAGTGCAGCAAAAGTGAGATCAGCCATGCAGGACTTCCAAAAAGTAGCCCAGGAATTAAACTACTACTATTAAAGCTACCGTTATTGAACCACGGCTGTTAGAACTTTCACAGTTTATTGAACCATTCTGCATAATGCAAATACCATAAAACAGAATAGATCAGTTTTCCATCATGATTACAAGCCATTGCTGTTCCTAAAGCTTCTGCTTTTTTAACCGATGTTCTCGTATGTTCGAACATAATTTTTCTACTTGTTTTTACATGGAATCCATGTAAGAAAAGAGCTATTCTAAATTAATTAATCAACACACACCCTTCCAGAGAGGGAATATATAATAAAAGTATTACATAGTGAAGTTCAGGCATATTTTTATACTCTCAAAAGAGATCAAATTGATCCTCCCCTCTCCCCAGTTTCAAATGTGGAACTTGGCTGCTATGGGTTCTTTCCCACACAAATCAAGCCCTAGCTCTTTTGAATTGAAACAATATGGGATGATTATTGTGGGAAATTTTTTACTGTTACTGTAATTTAAAACTTTCTGTACCCAATTTTGCATTTTCTATAAATCAAAAACCCATTTCACTTAGGGCTACAATTAAACAGAGGAAATCAAAGACTAACTTCTAAGCAAGTCTTACTATTAATCATAGGATGAACTAGTAGTACAACTACTTTTACTGCAGTTCCTTTCTGCCTGAGAACTACATTTTCATCTGAAGCTGCAGCTCTTTAGAGGAGCCTGTGCCACAGATGAGACGAATTAAATAGAGGTACAGCGAATGGGAGAGCACCATGTGCTGTTGAAGATGAGCCTGCCCAGCAGCCCAGCACCAGGCACAGGGCTACTGCAGAGACAACTACTTGGGGTCTGACGCTGCCACTCCAGAAGCTACCATGCTTCTTCCTTCACCAGGAGTAGCCACGGAGTCACATCTGTTGCTTTACATATCTGAACTGAAATCAGCACCTTTCTCCTTTTAAAAGGAAAATTTACAAAAGCAGTGGACTTCAACACCAAAGTTCGTATTGAAAACAGGATACACAAGCGCAAAATTAAAATCGGAGTGCAAAATGGAACCGTGTGGAATATGGAAACATAGATGTTCTGGTTTTTTTTCAAACTGGAAATCAAATGATGTATTTTTATTTTCTAAAAAGAAAAAAATGCATCTTGATTGCTAGACAAAATAAAATACAAATTTTCAAATCAACAGAAACATGTTTCACCCAGCTGTCTTTTTTTTTTTCTCTGTCTCTGTTTCTCAAAGAAAAACTTTTACGTCATTTCTATTTTTTCATATATTTTAGGGAGAGGTTTAATATCTCATGGTGTAAGTCTTTGCAAAACTCCTACAGTGGTACAAGTCATACAAGTCATCACATTATTTGCAGCAATGCTTCTACAATAAGAGTAAGTGATACTAGTAACTTATTCATAAAATATATGCTCAAAACAAAAATTGGCTTCCAGTTAAATAGTCTGCAATGTGTATATTCCATGCTAAAGAGGAGCCTTTTACTGATTGAAAAGTAAAATTCAAATGTATCTTGCAAAAAAATTCCACTTTTTAAAATCAGACACAAAGAAAACAGCTGTGAGGAGTTTGAGGAGTAACTGGAAGGGCTTCTTACACAAACAAACCAAAACCTTCCCAACACTGACTTACTACTCTAATAATGTGATTCAACAAAACATGAATGGAATAGGTTTCACCTCTGAGCAGAACTAGATTTCAAAAGTAAATGACTTACTGAGGCTATAGATTGAAAGATTGTCTTACCATTGATTTTCTTCCTAACTAAGATCTCTCATGTACTTGCAACTCTCATTATCTCTGACAATGAACTCCTGGAGCAATTGACACATCCGTTTCTCAAAAAGTGCACTGAAACCGTGTCAGTCTGGCTGTGGCAGCAGGAACTCCCAGGCCTTTGCTTCAGGCTGCTGAAACCTGCTCATCCCTCTGAGCACACCTTTCATCGAGGAGAACAGGGAGCTCCCTTTGCCTTCCTCCGATCTGCGTATCAGTCAAAGACAGGCACCGACCACACAGGAGTTGCACGAGCAAAACAATGCCTGCAAACATAGCTTTGCCTACCAGGAATGCTGGAACGACTGGATGTCAATTGACCTAAAGGGTAAAGAAAGTAAGTGGGGAAAACCCAAAAAATCACAGAAGCATGGAAGTCTCGTGCAAAGAGCATGAAAAAAACTCGGAGCACTCACTTCATGTAGATAGCTACAAACCCTGCCCAACTCCACAGTCCAAACTGGAACATCTGCACCTTCTCTTTTTCTGTTTAGGTTTATCATATTAATTTCTCCCATTTGATCTCAACTGATACTGCAAACAAGGGAGGGGAGCTGCCTGTCCTGGCCAGCTTACACTCCCCTGGGGCTGAGGACATCCGTATGCAGCTGGGCCTGGAAGTGGGAATTAGAGCCCAGGACCAGCAGTTACCAAAAGCACTCCTGAGCCAGCTGGAGACACCGAAATAAACACCAGCACTACAACTTAGGGGCCCGGCAGCACTCACCCGAAGATTTTCAGAGCCATTAATAATCAGACTATAAAGCTGCCACACTGGGCAGAGGAATACTAGGAAACATTTCAGAGAAGTCTGCCTGCAGGACTCCTGTATTCCTACTTTTGGCTCAAAGCACTGGTTTGCCACTCAGCACCAAGCAGCTGCGGATGAGGGGAGAGGGGATGCGGTGGAGAGGCGGAGAGGACATGGAGAGAGGACATGTAGAGTCCCAGTCTGGGACTACATGTGGGTGCACAGGTCAGGCCTACGCATAAGCACCTGCAGGATTTGGTTTTCACAGGCACACGTATGAAAAATGGAGGGAAAACTAAACCAAACAGCTTTTCCAGTGCTCCTGGAACACCCTGGCCTGCTGGAGCCATCCACATGGTGGAACCAGCGTGGCTCTGTGCGCTCAGTTGCTCCTTGTTGAGCACCTCATGTATGTCTGCGGCACTCCAGGGTGGCTGTGCCCTTGGGGAATGGACACTGGACACAGAATGACCCAGACACCTGCTGCTCCAGCCACTGCAGTGCCACAGTGCCAGTGTGGAAAAACCTGCCTCCTGGCTCCCAGAAACCAAACTCCTAGTGCAAACAGAGGAGAGGCTGCTGCAAAAAGAAAGAAATCCTAAACTCAACGACATTTAGGCAAGCAGTAGGATAACAAGAATAAAATTGCCGAGAGAAAAAAAAAACCAAAAGAGCCAGCGAACAAAACATGTAAAATATGCTTGTGTCTTTATTTTTAAAAGTTGCCTCCCAGCTTTCTGTTCTGCAGAGAGCACATAAAATGTTATGATTTGTAAGTTTTAGTTTTCATGGTCATTGTTTAGTATTCTGTAAAGGTCTGGGGGGTTGTTTTGTTTTTTGGATTTTTTTATACAATGATCTAACTAACTTCCCCATATAATCTTAAGATGCTATCAACATACTGGATTTTAATTACTTGCACAGCAGAATCCTAAACTGGAAGAACAAGAGACCAGGCAATTTCACAACATCTTTCTCCCAAGCTGTTCTGATCAAACTTGGACTTTGACTTGGGGTATACTGATGCAGATGCTGAGTGGGTTAGTCTCTCCTATTATTTATCAATGCATAAAACAGAGTGATTAATTTACAAGATGGTGGTGATGAAAGAAACTTCATGGCAAGCAATACATAACCTTTCCACTTTGGTAAGGAATACTACCGAATTTTGGGAGGCAAGGCCTCCAAAAACTATCAGAGAAAGCCTCCATTCAAAGGCAGTCAAGGCCTAGAACAGCAGCTACATCCCAGTCCTAGACTACGAGATGCCCCTTGTGCAAGGCAGTGTTGGATCCCTCAAATTCTGCAGGCTCTGCATTCTGAGCAACTCTCCCTTCCAGATCGGTGTTCTGTGCTGTGTGTTTGCTGTACATGGTTTATTCAGACATCAGCTGTTTCTCACAGCAGAAATCTCATGGGCAACACCAGATTTATCTCCAACTTACAAGGGGAGGTGCTGAGGCACAGAAGGAGGATGAAACTTGAAGAGGCTCTTACTCTTACACCCAAGGCTGAGTGAAAAATAATCTCCCAACTTCTCACTCACTTTTCCAGACAAGAGCACCACAATTCCCACATCCCACTTCATCAAGGCCTAATTTCTGGACAATAGCACACTTAGAGACACATATTTTACAAATTAAAGGATATTATAAGAAAAGATAGAAGAACGACTAAATAAACTCTGTGATCAAAATAATCTGCAGTCCCAGAAGTGTTAACTCCAGTGATTTTGATGGCACAATACAAATTATTCTTTGTACCCATTATTTCTTCCAGTGGCTCCTACAGTAGTAGCTCACGGAACACGACAGACAGAAAAAAGCTGGGGGCTGTCTGAAGTGGTTTGGGTGAGACTTAAACGCTACGTAGGCCTTGAACTAGTCATTAGCAAGAAGATGAAATTCACTCTGTGAAGAATGGCTTTATTTTTTTAAATTACCATTAGAAGCAATACCCACCCCACAGCCACTGGTCACCTGTGGAAGTCCTTTTGTCCTGAGTGCTCTACAGAAATGTGCAAACAGAGCCGGAACAGAGGCTGCAAAGTGATTTTTCAGCTTGATCTCTTGGTGTTAACTGAATTGTGAGACTTTTCTATTTGCTCTTCCACTACTTGCAACCTTAAAACTAATATACACAGTAAAGGCGTAGGCCTAGTTTTTCTCAGATAAACTTTCAGGAGAACTTGTTAGCACTTCCGGCTGATCCTTCAACTGCTCTTCGATTTAGTTTTAGGTTAGATTGTATCTCAGGAGGAACACACTGATGACAAGAAAAGTTACAAAATTCAGGGACTGGATACAGGTGCACTCACCCCCCTTTTCCAGGGGAAATCCAACCCACCACCAGGCCTATGTGGACTCTTTGGTGCATTCAGCTCAGCAGGCATCAAAAAAGGCTTTCAGCAATTATTTCAACAATAATGGAATTTTAGTGCTTCTGTGTCCAGGCAAAAACCTTATATGGGTGCAAACCAGCCATATCCAACTGACAGTGTAAAGAAATCTATTTTGGGAAGAGAATTACGCTCATACTTTAAGTCCCTTCCAACTTGATAAAACTGATTGCAAGGTGTGGCCTGGAGCGTCACTGACCAAAGGGACCTGCACCAGCAAGGACACACATACATGTACGCTACCTTCCACAAACATGAAGGTCTCCTTAGAAAACCACAATTATTCTGTGCTCACTCCTGACTTCCACTCTGGCCTGCTCCTTACAACAGGTACCACCCCCTTCCAGTTGGCTTTCCTGTCCCAAATCAGCCCTCTCCTCAAGACTCCAAGCCACCTTGTTCCCAGCTGGCTGCACCTGCAGCTATGTGCAATTCCTTAATATATTTTAATTAAGTAATTAAATAGAAATCCTTAATCTTCTCTTAAGCAAAACTGTTGAGTTTTGATTCCTGAAAGCATTTTGGGGAAACAAAACGCAAGCATCAGATAGATATCATTTTTACACTGTTAAATACCAACCCCAAAAATATTTTGTGCTAAAGAGAATAATCACTACTCTAAGTAAAGTGCTAAATAGCATCTTAAATGTATACGTGTGACTATTATGCATGCAACTTCACTTTTATTTACACCAAATAGGAGTGCACTCATACAAAAAATACTCAGATCTCATATGTGAGACATAAATACAGTAGAGTAGGTTATACTTTAAATGAAATAATTTTATAGAGACATTCAGAAGGTACCAATAAGACAGTAGAAATAATTGTTTTAGTATAATTTAAAATGTAAATGTCACGTAATATGTAATTTAAATGTAAATCTCCACCTTAAACCTTCAATCCATCAATGTAAATCTCTATTTAAGAAACAAAATTTCCATGTGATCATGTTAATTCCTCCTTCTATAATAATTATAGAATGAGAAACATATAACCTTCAATTAAAAACTGGTAACTAGCTATCTTCATAACAGATCAAGTTGAAAAACTGTTTTTATAAAATGGTTACTAATAAAAAGAAATTTTACAATGTTATTTATTTATTCACATAACTAAGCAATCAAAAAACCCCTATATGTCACACTGCATTAAAACCAAAACTAAACCTCATGATGAACCCCTGCAGCAAAATTATATATGTCCTTTGGGCCTGAAACAGAGTTTCCATCCATTCTGAGATAATGTGATCAATTCCTTCCATGCACCCTGCAATTCATAAATGTGTGCCGGAGTAGGAAGAATCCTGATGCCGTGTTCCTTAAAACCAGAAAGCAGGACTCCGACACTCCTTGGGTTAAACTGGATAAAGCAAGAAGGTGCAAAAGCTCACTGCCCAAGTCTGAAGGTTGTGCAGAATGCAGCGTTCTTTAAATGCACTTTAAGAGTCATTCGAGTTCAGGCTTCCTGAATCAGGTTTTTAAATTAGTGTTATTTGGGTTTGAGAGTACAATCCAAAACCCTCTGATATCTGTGGGAGACTTTCCACTGACTCAGGACTGGATATACTATTTTGTTTCCTATAGACAAATTAGACAATACATCTTATCTGCCAAAGGTAACAAAACTATCATGAGAACTCCCCTTTCTTTAAAAAAAAAAAAAACCTGCAACCAGAGAGAAAAATAAATATATACATAAAAAAGGAAGAAAATAAAGAATGATTTATCAAAGAAGAAAATCTTTTGAAAATAATACTTGCTGTATATACAAATGTAGAAGTAAATATACCAGAGCTCTTTGTGTTTGGGTAGCAAAACAAATAGAGCGATCAAAATCTCTTGGATGCAACAAAACAGCCTTCCTAGCCTTTTGCAGACTGCATTCCAATAAAAAGCAAGAGCAGCTCTGAAAAGATTGCCAATGCAATAAAAGTCCATGTCAAAGCTTTGTGTTCACCAACACAGAACTGCCTGAACTGAAACAACTGTCCATCTGAGACACTGTCAATATTTGTAGCTGCTTTATGGTTATTACATCCTGCAGATGAAAATGCAAATGAACTCTCCCACAGAACAACCCCTGCTCGATCACCTATGCTGCTGTGATTCCACGAGACCAGTTACTATGAGCAATGCTTTAGAAATAATAACGTAAGTTGTGTCAAAAAACCAGTATTTGGTGATCACTTTTACAGGTCACTCGAACTGACTCCTCTCTCTGAGGAATTAACTCCAGTGTGAAGCAACCTTGGCCTAGCAGGGCTGTGAAAAACAAAAACTCTCTACTCTCACATATTTCTCTAAGCTACTCAGCTCCGCAGCCTGTCCCCCCAGCATTAAAATAAATAGACTTGATGGTGCTGCTCCCTGTTTTCTAGCTCTTGAGATCAACTGTTTGCAGCGTACTTTCCTACTTTTGAAACTACATAAAACGAGAAAAAAAATTAGAGAAAAATAAAGAAAACAAGACCAGTCTAAATAGTGCTATTTTTTCTAATTTGGCACACCAAAAATATTTGCCTCTGTAGTTATAAAACCATGTGAACTCTTTTATTATTGAAATTGTAGCTGCCTTCTCCTCTGGAAATGTCTGCTTACATTGACAAAAGAACTTCAGGAGCTGAATGAATGCCACAGCAAGCATATCTGTGTGAAGGTATCTGAATAAATGGGCAACATGCTAAGTGTCCCTCAGATTTAAAGTGTGGCAAAATATCAGTCAGCAATTCAAATGCAATCAATCATGGGCTGTAGAAAACGATGACTTAATTAATATTTGATAAAGGTATATTGGCTATTATAATAATAAATTCGTTTTTCCTTAGCTCCTCTTCCTTCCCCTTTGCAAAATGTTCGATTGGAATGCAAAGCAATTTACTTTTCTATTTGTGCTTTAACAAGTTTGTAAAGAGCAAATCACTTTGAAACTCCACAGAGATTGGACAGGAGCTAAATGTTTTCCTTGGCAGATAACAGGATACGACGGTTGAGGTTAATTTAAATTTACGTGTGTAAAAATAAATAGGCAGTACATTGCCATCTCAAATCTATAGACTCCTTCCAAAAAGGCTGCCCTAATTTAAATAAAGAATGCATAAAGTAATACATCAGCTACATACCAAATATTGACCCAACATTCTCTCTTTTTTATTCACAGAACACTCATTTGGAGCACCAGTGAGATAAAGCTCTTTGGAGGGCCACCCCGCCCCCCCCCCCCTTTTTTTTTTAAAGCAAAACAACAAAACATGATTCATGCTTAGATGTGTATTTCGGAGCATCATGCCTAGACAATTTTTATGAGAGTTTTGAAAAGTTTTGTGGAAGACCCTGAAAACCACTATAGCAGTCAGATCTTTATTTGAAACTATTATGTATATAGTCTTAATCCAAACCCCATTTGAAGTCGGTGGAAAAACCCCCGTCGCCTTCAGAGGCCTTTGGATCAGATCCTTTGTTTCCAGAGGTACAGAACAGCAAATTTCAAACGTATGCAAGAACGAGGAGTATACAACTACTAAATAAATGGTAACATTAATCTGTGAAAAAAGACAGTTTTTATAAAAAGGCAACTCAAAATGATGAGATCTCATATTTGATGGTATATTTTTTTTAAAAGACAGGCTGCAAAGGGCCTGATCCTGGGCATTTTATTCCTACATATCCCTCTACAAATGAAGGCATCTTGAACAGAATTATATTCTATTTTGGAGATAGTAAGTCAAATTTAAATGAAACCCTTCTAGAATTGGAGATTTAAAATACCTGCTGTGAGTGCAGAGTAATACCTGTGGACAGATTTCTGCACTATTCCTAAGAGAATCACAGGCTGCTTTGCTCTCTAGTGAGAAGTTACAGGGCAGATTTATTAGCGATTCCACAAATTTGCACACAGACTACATTAGTGAATATCTGGTGGAGGAGGATTGCTCCAAAGCCCATCAAACTCAGCTCAATAGAATTCAATGTATTGTGGCTCAGGTATGGAGTCAGATGCATAAACAGGTACAGATCTGCACAGCCCAGTACAGTTTACAGCAGACAAACTCAGGACTTGCAAAAGCGCGTGTGCACTTCCAAACATCTACCCGTCCATTTTCTATCTACTGGGATCACTCTGTTGGGGAATGTCTATTGTGCTGGCTACAGGGATTCCAACTTTTTGTCTTCTGGCTGCAAACGTGAGTCTAGCTAGCTGCACGCATACTGCATAAATGAACACTTATCTCTGCGACAATCAAACGCGCTGGGTGAGCACACGCTGCACAAACACGCATGCGGCTATGAAGAAACACACTCCACACTGTGTCTTATTCGAGAAACAAAAGACATGCAATCGTATTTTTAAATTATATTTTCCCCCTTCTCGGACAGGTACAGGCGCCATAAATCAGCATTAGAACTGTGGCAGCGTGGCTTTGTTGTGCATCTCAGACCTGCACAAGCACCACCACTGCGGGGGGAGGAGGGAGGGCTGATTACCGGCACCTGCTTCAAGCTGCGAGGGACTGATGCAGTTAGCAGGAAAAATGCCTAATTAGAGCGCATTTCCATTTTCCTGAGGGAAGGTGTCACGATCACAGGCCTGCCCCTGCCCTGAGCACCCATGTGCATGGCAGACTCCGAGCGCCAAGGCCCTGCCAAGGTTTATGGAACATGTGGCACACGGACGGAGGCCGAGTGCAGCACAGAACCAATTCTGCTCGCAGGGGAGCTGATGAAGCACTGAGTGGATGTGAATTACATTCCACCCCCCCCCCAAAAAAAAAAAAAAATTCTGGGTTTTCTTCCCCCAAGAAAACTGGATGAAACAAGGCATTCCTTCCACTCCTTTTATTTCCCCTTAGCTGCTACAAAAGGTTTATGAATACTTGGCATGTACTATGAGAAGACAGTGCTGTACCCACAGAGCCACATAAAACACAATCCAACCTCACAGTCCTACTCATCTTATATATTCAACAAAGACGAGAACCCCGGACTGCACCCACATCTCGAAGAGCTAACTCCCGCTCCATTCTCTTTCCCTTTCTCCTCTCCACCTCCTTTTCCCTCTCCTTTACCCACAATAAAATCTTTCTTACCCCGATCCAAACCTGGCAATGTTCATCCAGACAAAATTCCAATTAATTTTAAAAAGTTCAGCCAGACAGCCCACTTGCTGTCTCTGGCAGCAAGGGTCCCATGGTAGCCCGCCTGCCTGCAGACCCTGCTGCTGTGGGATCACTGCTGTGCCATGCACGGAGCACGGCTCTACCCAGCACTCCGCACCCCTCCCAGGCCTAGGACACATGGACCTTGCCCTTGAGTTCCCCACGTTCTCCACACTAATAGGTAAAAGCCAGATTTTCAGCCAAGATAGGTGGGAGGTTAAGAAGAGAGAGCTCATTTATCAGCAACTCCTTAGATTTCCTTTTGGAGGACAAAATTCCATTTGGAGGATTGAGATGAGGGAGAAACACTCATTTTGCCTCCAACTCAGTCTATCTTAGATTATTCTCACTGTTTCACTCAATTATTACCTGAAAATATGCAAAACTTCATAATTATTATTTGAAAATATGCCAAACTTCATCCTAGCCAGCTATTAAAAAAATCTGTTAATTAAGCAAAGTATTGTCTATGCTTTTCATTTTTCATTCTATGCACCAAACATTTTGTACGAGAATCTTGGCACTCCAACACAAAACACTTGCAAAATGTAAATGCTCCAGCTCACATGCATAATTTCTGAAGACATTCATCTGAGAGGCTGAATACTTCTAGCAGCAGTTATATTTCAAGTTACAGACTAAAAATAATTTTAAATTTAAACCCTGGAAATTGCCAATCTAATGAACAGATTTTAATCCCTCTTCAATTAACATGCACGTGGTCTTTATACACTGCTATGTTAATTTTCAGCATACTTATAGAAACCCTCACTGTGAAATAAACCAGGCAATTCTGCTTCTTTTACTTTCAGAGGTCATTTCTAGCAAGCCACCACAAAATAATGAACTAATATGTCAGAAACAATTTTATATTCCTTTAAGCTAGTCCTCATCAACAAAACAGTCCCCAAGTATCACAACGTAAGGATAAAAAAAAAATCTTCTTTAAATAAATAGCATCATTAGGAGCAATATCACCAAGCACTCAGAAATTTCTCAGTGAGGAGTGTTCAGCAGTTTGTGATTTTATAACAATGACTACGAGTTAAAACCCTCAACTAATATTTTATTTGCATTGTACTGTGTAGCTGCCACAGGCCTCTAAAAACTACTTTGAAGAAATTAATTTTAGCTATCACTAAGCCATATGCTCCTAAATTCCTTTCTTAATCTAAGCAGTTCACTAAAACATTCTCTAGTTACTTTGAGCATGATCAGCCAATAAATACTGCTTTACTACTTACAGTTATGAGTTGTATTTTAGTTTATGTTGCCATAAAACACTTCTAATGCAATGCCAATACAGAGATGGTTTTGATACAATGCTGTCAATGGCCTGAATTTAAAACTATTTTTGTATAAATCACTAGGTATTTTAAAATTATTTTGGTTTTTGGGGGGGGGAGTTTTTTTTGTTTGGTTGGTTTGGTTGTTTGTTTTTTGGGGGTTTTGTTTGTTTGTTTGTGTTTTTTGTTGGAGTTTTGGTTTGGGTTTTTTTTTTTGCGGAGAAAACCCCCAAACTTATTTGTATTTGATCTGTTATTTACTTTAAATCCTAGACATAAATGAAATTAACAGGAAGAGATTAAAATATTTTACACAAGCCTCCTATTTTTTCTAGTGTGCAGAAAAAGCATTTTGGTTTAGAAATATATATGAAAGAACTAGTTTCCTCATAAAGCGTCTTAAAAATATATTTATTTCCAGATACTTCAATTTCCACATAGACTAGTCTATATAAAGAACTGAAAATACCTATTATCATAAGTCTGGCAATTTCACAGTAGTAATAAATCTTAAGTGTTTAACCATCTGTCAAATTGCGCCTAACTCAGTACGTCTCTATCCACATGCTACTGTGGTCTATAAATGGCATTACTCTAATATTTAAGTAGTCTACTTAAAATAAATTCCTTCATTAACAGCCGAAGAGAGAGAGAGTGGGAGTGTGCGTGAGCATGTGCCAGGGCGCACACATAAAAGATAAAAAGAAAATACACTTTTGGCACTTATGGACCTTTAAAGGCCTTGAAAAATAGTATTTTTTAAATATATGATAAAAATGGTAATTAGAAACTAATCCTGAACAATTGCAGGTATTAAAAAATTTATACATGAATGCTGAAAATATTTATGTTCAAATTCACGTTGCTAAGAAAATCAGGAAACGTAACTGTGATGAGATACAATGACTGAAGAGCATCAGATAGTTACCTGCAAAGCCAGGAGTTGAGCAATGCCACCAGGTCCCTTCTCTCGTATGTGTCCCTACAAATAAACCCCATGCACTGGCTGGTGGCTACGTTACAGCTGCTCTGCACAGGGATGCTTAATAATGCTTCACACAGACTGAAATATTAAATAAATGCAAAAAACTTGCACCACCCAACTTTGTTTCTTCTCTTAAGCTCCCTTCTATTTTTATTTTTTAGAAGGGAAAGGGGAAGCGCCATTCAGGAAAGCAGCTATATTGTGCTCAATGAAGGCAGGACTGGCACAAGTCCTAGAACATTTGCATTCAGAAATAAAAGCTGTGATCGACCTTTGTCTGCTAAGAAAATGAAGCTTGCTGGTTTTAAACAGGCTAGCGAAGGGAGGGGCAGACTCGATAGAGAGGGAGAAGAGAACCTAAAAAACAGCAACAATAGCAAATATTAGTCTATCACATCCTTAATAGGCAGCAAAACGATCCTCCCGAATGAGCCTGGACATCGCCGGGTTGATAACGCACTCCTGGTTAATCATAAATTATCAAGCAGACGCGAGCCAATGTGCCGATCCCCACGTAGTTCCCGAAACTTGATTTTCCCACTTGGCATCCCCTGCGCTCCGGCGGGAGCAGCTTACCCTGGCAGGGCGGGACGGCGGCCCGGGAGCCGCCGATGGATGCGGCGCTGGGTGTTCCCCTCGCAGCTCCGCAGTCCGCGGGAAGGCGGGCGGGAGGCTCCGGGCGAGGCGGCGCATCTGCGCGGCCGGGCAGGCCCGGGAGGCGGCCTCGCCCCGCGCCCCGCACCGGCCCCGCCGGCAACAATGGGCGGCTGCGAGGGGTGGCAGGGACGGCGGCGAAGGGAAGGGAGCAGAGCAGGCAGAAGGGAAGGGAGAAGCGAGGGGAGGGAGCGAGGGAGGGAGCGAGGGGGGAGAGACGGAGGGAAAGAGGAGGGGAGGGGAAAAAAGAGAAGCGTGTTAAGCTTGTCTGGTAGTTAACAAGTCTTGAATGAAGAATGTTAGCAAACAGACAAACAGCATGTCTGATGCATGCTAATAGTCCTGGCTTCACCACTGACAATATGAATAATTCAGTAGAAAGGAGGGAAAAGAAGCGGGAAAAAAAAAAAAAAAGGCATCCTCCCTTCACACTCCCAAACGTCTGCAGAGGAGACGGGAATAAAAAGTGTGCCGCAACTTTCTCCTTCCCACCCATCGCACAGAAAATATTCAGCAAAAAGGCCGGTCGGGCACCAGCCCTTTCGCCCGCCCTGCCTCTCGGAGATTTTCGATTCCTATTTTTGTTGCCTATTAATTTCCCCCCCACACCCCCCTCCCTCTTTACCGCCTATTTTACTTCTTTTGTCTGGGAGCTGGCACCTGTCCCAGAGACGGCATTTTACTGCACATCCCCTTTTCCCTCCTCAGCAGAGAAAAGGGGAGGGGAGGAGGAGGGGGAGGAGGTCTGCAAGGACGAAACAGCCTGTGCACCCCCTGCCCCCCCCCCCAGACCCCCCCCCCCCCCCATATTTCCTTTTCAGCCATGGTCCAATTACAAGGGGTTTGGAGGGATATCACACGCCCTATTTCACATGGCGCAGATACCTACAGCCATTAAAAATATATTTCTATGAAAGAGAAAGAGAAAGGCAGAGAAAGCTAGAGGCTCGTTCCCTGAGCAGCACTGTGCACTGGGACTCCGGAGAGGAAAATCGCCAGCAAAAGCCCTCATCCTCAGAGCACACAAACCTGCAAAGCCCGAGTCATTGCTCAGGAAAAAGAATCCATTTCCTTAACGGAGGGAAAAGGGAGTGAGGGAAAGGGATGAGCGGAGGGGCGAGCCCTCGGCGCTTTGCCCTCTGCATTGGGATGTACAGCGCAGGAGAGGCGAGAACCAACCCCACTCGGGAACGCTGGGAGAGGAGAGGAGGGCTCAGGCAAGCAGAGGAAAAAGAAGATCCTATTTGCAGCATTTTTAAAAGTTCTGCTCTGGCAAAGGCCGTCTGAAGGGGAGGCCCTTGCAGCAGGAATGCGAGCAGCAGCCGCCTTTCCAGAGTCCAGCCTCCTCCTTGTGAGCGACTGGAGCAGTCTGGCGGAGGAGGAGGAGAAGGAGGAGGAGGAGGAGGAGGAGGAGGACGTGAGCCAGCGAAACGCGGCGGGCTGGAGCTGATGATGAAAGCGGCACGGCCCTGCGCGGACAGGCTCCTTTCCATCCCCCGCAGCCACGGGCACTCGGACACGCACTGAGCCCGGCCCCGCTGCGACCCCCGCCGGGTACTCCCGCGGGCCGGGGGCTGCGATGGGGACGGCGGCGCCGGGAGGGGACCCGGCAGAGAGGCAGCGATGGGAGGAAAGGCGCTGCGCTGGAATGTAAATGCACCCACGCTATGGCAATATGCTTGACAGGGCAGTGCGGCTAATGAAGCTTTTAATTGGGGGAGGTGGGGGTGTGTGGGGGGGTGGTTTCTACGGAAATATCTCCCGGGATTAAAACGGAGAGAAGAGGCTCTTCTCTGCATTCACACACCTACACCGCTCTGCGTAACGCAGCAGTCCGCAAGGACCACGAACTACAGCACACACACACAAAACCAACCCCAACCTACCGAGCTGAAAATGGCTATTTGAAAAAGTAAATACTGTATGTGACAGAAAAACTTTGTGATTTTGTTTTCTCATGCCCTTACTTCCAAACCAGCTGCACAGCCAAGCTCAGGCTGCTTGGCCCTTATAACTCTCTTGGCACCGAGTCAAAAGCTGATAAGCATTTGGGCGAGACAGCTCAACTGCTGTGCTGGAAGAAAAACAGCTGCCATGATTGCTGTTTGATTGAGAGCGCTCGCACACACTCACAAAAAACATACCAGGCTGCAAGGACGGGCCACAAATGCCTGAGGATTCAGCTTCAGAAGATCAACATACATTTCCTTAAAAAAAAAAAAGGGAAAAATTATATAGTTTCGCCTCCATACACCCTCCCCTTCTTTAAAGAAAACGTGCTGCGTCGACTTGCTTTTCTTCTTCCCATCCCCCCTCCATAACCTCAAGCAAACTCAAGGAATTGTGCCAAAAGTCCCGTTGCTAGTTACCAAGTGCATTTTTTTAAACGTCCCTTTGATACTTCTTTCCCTCCTGCTTGCCATGGAATACGCAAGTAAGATAATCTTTCCATTACTTACAAGAAGTAATTAAAAAAGAACTTCTAGCTCAGCGTTCCTTTCCCTCTTTCTCTCTAAAGGGGCAAGAGGAGGGAAGCGAGGGGGAGAAGGATGTTTTTTCTCTTTGCCGAGTCCAACATTTGGCTTTTTCCATTTGTGGCAGATCACTGTAACGCTATTGTAAAACAACTTCCTGCCCCTTTTGGCTCACGTTCCAGAAGCTGCTAGGCTAAGTTCATAGCACAAACTTTTTTCCCCCTTGCCGAAGAAGAGAGACAAAAAAAAATTCCTGCAAATTATTTTCCCCCTTTTCTGGCTAATGGACTCACAAAGTGAATTTATTGCAGCTCTTTAAGAATGTTACACAAGAGACGTCGGTATCCCAGCTGGATAATTCATAAGCTGAAAAGGTGGGGTCATTATAAATATATGTCTGTGTGTGTCTGTGTGTGTCTGCATTTTAATTCTGTCATTCTGAATTGTAAGTCTCAGTACCATCAGGTGGATAATGAGCTAAGCTGCTTCATCTGCCGTACTAATTTGTATATCTATCATAGCACAGATCATTGGCTCAGTACATACAGCCTCCTACTTTCCAATTGCTTTTGTGCTCTAAGGTGACCTGCATCTCTCTCGTCTCCCTCCTCTCCTCTAAATGCTCAGCCTCATGCAAATACCCACTGGAAGGTCCTAAACCCTCTCTGCTAGAAACAGAAGACATGGCAGTCTCTCTGCTATAAGCCAAAAAGGAAAACTAAGGCCTCCACAAGTTGCTCTCTCACGGTCTCTCCCTCCCTCCCTCCCTCTCCCTCTGTTTCTCTCATAGCAACAGCATTTCTTGGTGCGCCTGCTTTGGCATACATCAGCATTTCCACCGTCCAAGTGTCCTTTTGCGTCACATCTCGCCATTTCATTCAGCCAATGAAATCTCCTTCTTGCAATAAAAATATATAGACTTTTTCTGTTATTGGTATATTCAAAATTTTTTTTCATGTGCTTTCCTAACAAAAAACGTTGTCGAGCATTTGATTTGCCCTGCACTAGGAGGGGGGAGAGGGTGGAGAGGGGGAGGAGACTGTACAAGATTCAACCTTGAAGAGTCTTCTTTGTGGAAAATATGTTACCGTAAGAAAAAAGGGATTACATAGTTACTTAAAGAAAGTCGTAGTTGTCCCTCTCACTTACTATTGATTTTGCTTATGCTATCATTGCTTTCCTGATGTACTTTTAAAGCAGCTAGACAGCTTCAACTGATTTGAAAAGTCAATACCATATGTGTCTAAGTTTGTAAAATATTCTTCAGGAAAAAGAATATATTCATTGATATTTTATTCCACTAAATATTGATCATGAGGTGATAGAAAAAACTGCAATGTAAAAAGAAAACCCTTAGATATTCGTTTCAATCCCATCCAAAGCGGCTGCTCTCCATCGCACTATCCCACAAAATGGAGTGGAGGGTTTCAGTCAGAGGTTCTTTCAAAGATGCATTTCCCTCTTCCATAACCTCCCAAGTGCAGCATTTCAGGGACCAGCTGAGGTAAAGATGGTGACAAAGGCTCTGTTCTATGCCGCAGGTATCCCGGCTTGTGAGGCAGCCGTGGAGCTGCACGCCCTGTGCCTGGCACGGCCAGCCTGCCCGGGCTGGAACAGCAGCCCGGACATGGAGCCCAGCTCCGGCCTCAGGCCTGATACCGAGCGAGTCCTGCTCTCAGAATGCACCGTATCAGCCAAGTCGAGAAGGCTCAGGGTGGCACATGGGGGTTTCTTGGAGCTGCCTGGCCCAGCAGCAGCTCCAACGACTCCTGCAGTGGCAAATTTAGGGAACCTCTGTTACCCATTTTGATCCAGCCTCAGACATCCAGAAAATGCTCAACCACCAGCATTCTGAGGAGAATACACATTTCTTCTGTAAGCAAAATTTATGTTTTATGGTTTTGCCTTACCGACTTTTTTTTTTTTTTTTAATGGTGTGAAACCACAAAATGTTTCTAATATTTATTTTCAGGGAATTATAGTAAAAGCATACTAGAGATTATCAGGACACAGTTGACAAGATATTTAAACAGTAAGTTTCCCACAAATATTTATTTCGGTAAAATGACACCTACTAATTCTGACCTCTTCTAATAACTGCTCTCTATTGCATATAGACTGTGGATGCAGAGGATGTGCATAAATTCCGGGTGGTTAAAAAGTAAAAGCAAGCAAAATTTCTGGATAACAGACTTAGCAGCAGACAGCCATCATATCCAGCTAAAACTCTTATCATTTTTGTTTTAAAATAATGGCATGACATTCCTGATAGTATTTATTTTAAGAGAACATGCACAGATGAAAATGTTAACCCTACACAGAAAAAAAGAGATTACATGTGATAGTGCAGTCAACAACTTTTAATGCCAATGAAATATAAAAGACAGACCTATTTTTTAGGGAAGGATCGGACTTAAGTAGACTAATTGCTTAGCTCAGAGTGTTTTACTTGTATTTAATCAGCTTTCTGAATGACTTTCCCCCTCATTTCTCAGACATGATTTTTAGCTCCTTATTTATTTTTATACTTTCTATATAAAATATAGATCTTCTTCTTTACTCTCCATACCTGCCCCTTCCTTTCCCATTTTTTCTTAATGTGAAAACAGCTGAAGTTTATCCCTTCTTTTGCCTGCTCCTAATGAGGAAAATTCTGGTGCATTTGGAGGGTTAAAAGTGCCTCTCCTTTACACAATCATTGCTCGTATTCATCACTCAAAGCTACTCTTCGTCAAGGAAATACATAGATGCATTCTGTCTGTCACCCCAGTTGTGAAATAAGATTGAAAGTTGTCTAACTTTAGGTTACCGCAGTACTAAAAAATTATAGATTCAGGAAAGAGGAAAACAATTACCTCAAGTCCAACTTGTAAGTGTCACTTAACAGAAATGGAATTCCAAAAAGGGAGGTGGAACAATTATTTTAAGATTCATCATGCCTGAATAAATTCAAATTATGCAAATAGTGGAAAGCCAGTATTTTCACACCACAGTTTATACAACTACAGAATTTTGTAACTCCTTTCTTTTCCCTTATCACAAGTTCTGTCTATTGGAAACTCACTATAAATACTTCTGCTGAACACTAATTCATTTGCTTGTATTTCAACTCAGAGTAGCATCTCTTGTTCTTTCCTCTCAGTTTGGTACGATAGAGACATCCACACTGAGGTCACCTCTAAACAGATCATGATTTTTTGCTCTCCAGATAATACAGCTCATTTGCAATATAGGGTGGTTTGTAATCTAGCAGCCTTCAGAAATATTTAATAAAAGATGATCAGGTACATGGATAGGGGTTTTTTTAAAATAATCCAATTAAACATATTTGTCTTTTTTTTTTTTTTTTAGGATTAAGTTATCCAGAAAAGTGTAAATTCTCTCTTTTTTATTTTACTGCATCATTAAAATAATTCCAGTGTGGGTTATAAAAAAACATCAACAAGAATAACTTTACTTAACATTTAGACAGCTTTTCTTTTTAAAGACACTCTCTAGGAATTAAAAATAAAAATAATTAAAATATATCTAGAAAAGCAAAGCAGTTTTGTGCACCATTCCCTGAAAGGACCAATCTGGGGATTACAGGGGTGCACACTTCAGAAAGAAAGGACAGCAATTACACATTGTGCCATTGTGCAGGTCACTTAGGAAAGTTCTATTTACTGCTGGATAACTTGCGTTAATTCCAATGGATCAGTGGCCTATTAAATTATGGGGGGGAAACACTGAAATACCAAATAGACAATTCTGAAATGATCTAAACTGTAAAAGCAAGCTGAATGAGGATGTATTTCTACACCCTTCCCTTCAAAACACAATGAAGCATTTTGCAAAAACACTTCCTCCAGTACACTGTACTTTTAACAATAGCATTGTACAGAAAACTTGGCATTAAACTGGTATCAGCATAAGTGAAACTGTGGCACTAGGAAAAGTGGTTTATTTTTTAATTTAATTTTTTTTTCTTCAAGAAAGGAGGCATTAAAGAGCGTGGTTGCATTAGCAGGTTTTTAAGGGTGCTACCGACCCAATTTTGTTTATCTTGCAACTTTTTCCCCCCCGTTTTTTACTGTACTCTCGCCTCGGGACCGCCGGCCCCGCTCCCTCCTTGCCGCTCCCCCGCCGCAGGTGAGCGGCGGCCCCTTGGCAGCCCTTTCCCAGCCCTGCACGCAGAGCCCGTTCCCGGCCGGCATTCCCGGCAGCCTGCCTGTCCCGTTCCGAACGCTGTGGCCGGGCACTCCTGCTCGGCCTCGAGCACCGCGTTCAGACAAGCGGGGGGGCTCCAAACCTGCTCCAAACCTTCAAACCCAGCCCTCCCTCTAGCTAATGGGCACCCCTGCTTAGAATGGGGTGCCTCGCAGAAAGAGCTGCTGGAGATTGAAAAAAAAAATAGTAAAAAAAAAAAATCTAGAAAAAAAGGAGGCAAGAAAAAGAAAGGAAAAATAACACATTGGAAAAAAAAGGAAAATGTTGTTTTTTAGAGAAGGATAAGCTGCAAAAAGTAAGCAAATATACATGATGAAATCTGTATTGAAAACTTACAATTTCTCAGGTCTAAAAAGGGCTTAAAATTCCTTTATGTCGTAAATTACTTAAAGGTTTTTAAACCAGTCAAGAGGTGTCCAGTGACCAAGTTTTCTGATATTAGTATCCATTTTTAATTACACCAGAGTGCAACAATCCTGAACAAAGTGAATTGCAATGCACACAAAAGTTACACACAGCACAAATTCTTTTGTGGTTTTTTTTGGTAGTGAAATGTTAGCAAAGATGAAAAATTTGCATAAACTGTAAGAAAATAAAAAGGGACTTCCATTACAGTATCACTTTCATAGCATAGCTGCAATTACTTACTACACACAGAGACAATCCAAAATGGTTGTAGCTACAGAATTCTGTTTGTGAGCTGAGTGTTAGCATCAGATCCATTTATGTGGCCAACTTCAGCTCTACAGTTCAAGTTACCATTTCTTTTGAGCCCATTAAAGGTAAAATATAAGGTACATAAGGTGCACCTTAGATTGGCTATCTAAAGGATGACTGGAACCTCACACAGTAACAGTATATTGGCACTGGTAAATTTAAATCCCTCTCCTTGAAAAAAAACCCCTCCTAACATGAATGATATTGACACATTATTGTTATAATAAAATACAATGCTAAGAAAATAATGAACCTACTGGAAGTATTCATGTATTTATCTGGCCAGATAAATACAGGCTTTTACACTCTTGGTATCAGCTGCAGGTATAATATATAGTTGTGGAAAAAGGACAGTACTTCACAGAATTTGTGTTCCATGAATGGTGTCATTTGAGTCTTTTGCCTTCCTGTCTGTCATGTCACACTTATTGGAGTTGTCACACATGCATTATTAAGTTTCATGAACTTCCAAGGGATGCCTAAAGTTACAAACTCGTCTTTAACAGGATTCGCTACGTTTCAGTTTTAGTGAACAAAATGTCCTGCACAGATGCAAAGGTGATATAACTAAAGGTCTCTCCTCTCCCTGTGGACAGAAAGGGCCAGCTCCAAGTGCAAGGCTTGGGATGAGGCCACGCTTCTCCTGGGCTGTCACTCCACACTGGCATGGAAAATAGGTTTTAGAAAGGAGGGTCATTTTGGTGTTGCCAGCAAACGAGAAATTCAGTGCAAAAAAATCTTCATTTTTTTTCCCCCCCTAATTTCCCGCTTTGCTGTTTCAAAGATGAATCAGCATCTACGCGGATTAAACGTGTGCCTTTATTTAATAAAGGTGATTTTACTGAAGTTTATTACCAACACAAAAGCCCTTAAAAGGAAAAGACCAAATGAAGTTTTTGCTATGTTGTCTACACTAATAAAGTGCAGCATGAATACTAAAACTGGCATTGCAAAAAGAAAAAAAGGGGGGGGGGGGTGAAATTGTGAAAAGCTGCTTCCAGACTTATTCAGTGAACTATGTTTTTCAGTTCATCCCAGGGGATGTCTGTGACTAATCCATGGAAATTTCAAGTTTCAAATTTAGCTGTTTTTTTCTTAGGGCCTAAAAGCTTTTTACCGAAGATTTTAGATGGCTGATCAAAGCACTGAAATATTAAAAGGTCAACTCTTAAATGTATATTCCCAGAAAAAGTTACCAACAGAAATATAATGCAATGAAATTTTTTTGGTTCACCAAAAATTTCAAGAAAACTGTACACTTTTTTTTCTAATGCAAACAAGTAACTTAGTAAGAAAACTGTACAGGAGAAAAAACCAGACCTTTTGCCTCTTGGCAACAGGAGAACGTGACTGGGTTTGACGCGGAGAAGTCTCCCTGACTCAATTAGAAATATAGTTGCTTTTCAAAACATTTTGAAGCCAAATACCAAAATTAAAGTTGATGTCTGAAGCCCATATTACTTCTGTCATTTATCTATAATAAAATTAAACAATTCCACCTTCCCCCAGCAATCACTTCAACAAAATCACATACTCTGTCCCTTCTGTACGCGTGTGCAGTATGGGACTCCTGGATACAGATATGTATGTGTACGTATGCAGTTATAGTCTCATGCTACCACAGCCCAGTAAGTGTGAATGCTACTAGAATAAGACTCTAAATTAATGTTGTTTATGTAGTTCTTCTCAATAGAAATCACAGTATTTTTATTACACAGCCTAAAGATTACTAACGCAGGGTTATATTTGAATTACAACAGGAAAATCAATGGAAGGCACGGTTCAGGACCACTGTTTTTCTAGTTATATAAATAAATGCAACATTTAAAAAACCTTAACACAACTTAAATACAGAGCAAGAACTACATGAACAAAGTTGATTGTAACAGCACTACACCAAGCAGGAATTTTATCCCTCGGTGTTACCGTAACAACTCATCCCTATGTTCAGAGAATCCAGCTCCCTGCTCTGGGACTGCCTGGATGCAGGACCTTGCTCCCACACCTGGAAGCAGAGGGAGACTGACATAAACATCAGGGATTTCATTGAATAAAGCACTGCATGCGTAGACCAAAATGTTCCAGCCTTCAGCTGGCAGTGTCCTGAGTGTTCAGCTCAGAGGGGAGAGCAAAGCAGGTACTTCAGACTCATTGTGGGGACTTGAAAAAACAATTTTGCTTTAAAACTCCGCTTACGTGACTGTTTGTGTAGCAAATGGGGGTCACATGCTCACAGGGAAACATTTCTATCGGAGTATCAGGTTTACTGTATTATTGCTCAGGTTTTACTGGCCAAAACACTAAGCAGTCTAGGAGAATTATTGGAAATCCATTAGAAAAGACCCTTTTGTGATTGAACTACTGCGCAATTCCAGCTCATCTTTGCCTCTCCCTAACAGAGAACACCATTTTGAGGCTGTCGTGCATTTTTCCTTCCAAAGGGGTTAACGCCAGTGGAAAACGCAAGGATCCTCTTACCACAGAAAAACTGAGCAATGCAGTTTCCCAGAGAAGCTGCCTTTTTATTTTTACAGGTGCAACTGACGTCTGTCTTGTATTTTCTGCTCACCCAAGTATTAATTTAAAAACCACACACACATGAATGTATGATACGCAGCTATCTGCACCCAGGTAGCTTTTTTACACTTTCACATACTTCTTTTTACTGAAGCATTTAATGGAAAGAGGCAGAATAACAGATTTTGACATAAGACAAATCAGGAAAATAACCATTCACTTCAAATGGATTTTGCTGAATTACACTAGGCCTGAATACATATCCTAGTGTTTAAAAAAATGTTTATCTTCCAAATGTAAAGAACAGGCTTCAAAATTTTCATAGCACACCTAAAGCCTGACCAAACCCCATGTTCTACAGGACTCTTTTTTTAAATTTTTCATGTTTTCTCTCCTTAAACTGATATATTGCAATGGTCCAGAGAATCAAGGAAATCAAGAGGAAAACAGAAATGGTTTCATATTAAATGCAGTACAGACAAATGTACACCAGTTGCTAAAGAGAGAAGGCTGTTAAATATGAACGGTTCCTCCTTGGTTTTCACTGCAGGGGTCACATTTGGAAACAATTTTGATACCAAAATTAGAAGCTCGTATTTTAATTTCAGCAACATCTTTGTCTAGGAAATGAGAGAAATCTTACCCACCATTAAGCTTTACCAGGTACACTAGATGGAAAAATCAGTGCCAGAAATAGTACTGCTGAGGAATCAAGTTCACACAGTAAAATAGACTATTCTCTGCTCATTCTATTAATCTAAATCTTGCCAGGGATAAAGCTCTTTTTTGAACAGTAAAACAAAACTAAGCAAAAAAAAAATCCTGAGAGGTTTGAGTCAGGAACATTCAAAGCAAAAACATTCCAAAAGGTTCCCTTCACTAAGGATCTTTCAGAACAGGCACTTCTACAATGGCATCCTAGATTATCATATTGCATGCTGAAATGTTTAACACACTCTGAAAAAATTAGTTTTCCCTTTCATCAGGCACCTCCTATAGTTATTTCAAGGTTCCAATGTCTTTCTAAAGAAAAAGAAGTATTTTAAAATTTGAATATTGGCTGAGTATTTTCTTAACTTTTTTCTTTTAAACTCCAAGCTGCTATCCGCATTTTTAAAATCTCCTACAGCTCATTAACTCCAAAGAAAGCAAAACCATATCGATGCTTTAAGGCAAGAAAAAAAAACCCCAAAATAATGCAAATAGCATTGCCTTGAGACTCTCTTTAGTCTCTAAAATCCTGCAGATAACAGAAAAGCAGTACTAGTACTGAAAAATACATGCTGAAAGGGGATGGACTTTGTATTTTCGTTAGTAAACATATTAATTGTAAGTAACACGAGGGAGCAATAGATTTATGTCAACCTGACAATATTATTTTTAGTGGAAAACAGGTAAATATACATTTCCACTCTACCCTCCAATAAAAATCTAAAGGTAGTGGACTTTGGGAATTTCTGGTAACAAATAAGCGACAGAGAAGGGCTGGTTTCAGTATTGCTGCAGTCAGCATCGCTGCTCACATTTGGTTCAGCTCTGAATGCAAGTTTCCACTCAAAGGGCGCGATGGCTCAGTCGCTCGGCCACTTCTTTTGTTAAAAGAGCTCATTCTGCTGAATTACAGAATGTACTTTTAAGTCTAAGAGTAGATTATTAGAAGTGTTTGTTTAAATAATTCAGCTGCAAGGAAACTTAAAGAGAGACTAACATTTTACTTGAAATGACTGGAATGCAAAGACACATTTTTACCTTAATCCTATTCATGTTGACAGCCACAGAAGTCTCAAAGTTTACTATTGTAGTAGTATTTATTTTTGTGATGGCAACATTATAAGCTCCCCCCAATACACTCAGATCCCTTGTGCTCAGTTCTAACCCTGCTGTGTTTTACACAACTTGGCTGTCATCAGCAATTAGGGTTTTTTTGGTTTGGGGGTTTTTTTGATAGAAGGAAGAAATGTGGAAAAGCCGTATGCCGAGTGAAGATAAGTGTTTATAGATTAATTATTTTATGATCAAAAATTGTATTTCATAGATTTTACTGCTGAGCAAAGAAGAGCATATAGATGAAAAATAACCAATATCTTTCGGTAAAAGGTGGTGGTTTTCTGCATGCAAGTCTTCCAGATAATTTATCTCAGCTTCCATGTTTATATACGTTCCCTAGTCACAGCAACTAAAAATGAGATGCATCACATTCTGCCACCAGTTACTTTCGAAGCCAAGAAAAAAAAAAAGAAAAAAAAAAATCCCAGCATTTTTGCATAAAATCAGTGATAAAGACGAGGAAGTTCTAGTTCTCTCTGGCTCAGTACCCCATGCTTGCCATGCTCGGCCTCACAGGGCCCTGTGTGTGTGTGTATTGCTGCAGCACACAGAAAAAGTTACAGAAAAGGTGCTGAATACAATCCCTGGGACACAGCACCACGTTTCCTTACAGGCTGAGAAACAAGGCTCATTCTGAGACCTCAGAGGCCCAAGTTTGATGTTGCAATTGCCATGTGCTTTCTCACTTTCTTTTTAGAGAAGAAATCACTATTTTTCACTAGTCTGTGCTTCTTCCTTTGGAAGAATCCAGTCAGGGGTAAAAAAAAAAATAAAGGCTGAAAAGTGAGCAATTGAATTACAGGGAGAAGACCCAAGCAATACATTTAGTTCAACGAGGGATTAAGTGCCACAGCCACTGGTAATTAAAGAGCTAATACGTGCTCTTTGAAATAGTTTGACTTTTCCTCTGGCTGCGAGCGCGGCGCACTCGGAGGTTCGGGTGAGGCAAACCTGATACTCTGCCATTCTCCGCCAGCACGTGCCGAAATTAGTTCTCCATTTTGTGGTGGCCCTCGGAGAGCAATTCCCATTGAGAAGTGAACAAAGGCCGTGACCCCGGGGTCAGAGTGTAATGCAGGAAGCATGACCTCCCCTTTGTTCAGAACAGCACTGTTTACTCTGCCTAAGTAAAGATCACCAATACATTAACTAAAGAGGATTAAAAAGGTCATATCCCTAGGGATGGAGCTCACGCAAGTGGCAACTCTCTTCAGTCACTAAATCACTGGACTTCCCCACCTACCATCCCTTGAAAAAAGAGACACCTTAAGCTGTCATGGCTCAGTGGAACATTATTTTCAGAACAAAAGTCTGTACAAATTCATGTTTCAAAACCAGGTTAATTTCTGCAGAGCTAGCCAGCTGCTTGGAAGTTATTTTTAAAGTTATCAAAATATTTTAAATGAAATCTCATCACCTCAGTACAATTTTTAAATTTTATATCTCCTTTTGAAAAATTATGAGTTGATTTATAAAATTGGGTCTTAAAGTGGTTATTAAAAAGTGCAAGTAACTACTATAAATGGAATTCTTAAAATATCTTGTAGTCTGTGGATGGGCAGAGAAGTTGCCTGTTGCTGTAGACAATTGCTAATTCCATGATGGCTCACTTGCAAAAAGGAGAACAAGGAAAAGAAACCGAAAATATACTGCCTATAAAATTTCACATATGCTGATTGCTAAACTTTATCAGGCTAAATAAGCAGTTATTCTGGCTGTTAAGATTTCTTTTACGAACTTCTCATAATGTCTTAGGACATCATTATTAATATGAATATTAAAAGAAGCATCTCTTGAAACAGATAAATTAATGCTGCATTGGTAACATACAGCTAGACAGCATGTTGGAGTGTGTCCTTTCCATTCTCACCTCCAATCCACTGGCCTGCTGAATGATCCCAAATTTGCTTTGTACCTTGGTCTCCTCATTTGTGGTGATGTGGCTCACTGGGATGCAGATGTTACCACCAGTTAGACGGCCACAATAGCAGGAAAAGAGCATGTAGAAGGGAGTGGTCCAGACTAAGGTATTTTCCCTTCTTTATCCTCAGGCAGAAGCACCTCTAATTAAGCTGAACATTATGTTAGAGCTTCCAGAAGAAAATAATAGGAATCAGGCCAGGCAAGGGGGCAAGCTTTTGATCAAAGTCTTTGGTGCAGGGAGCTCAGCACCACAGACAAACCCCACATAGGGTAAATCAGTTGGAATCAGCATGAGATCACCAGCAACTTTGAGAAGAGGACCAGGACTGGTCAAAACTCCAAAAAAATCAAGGTCCTACAGTCCCACAAAACAGTATGAACCATTCAGGGGGAGGGCTGAGAGGGTGTCCTTCCATTCTCAGACACTTTGTGCAAAATAGCTATTTTTGGATCCGTAACAGTACGTTCACCTTTCTAGTTTCTAGCAGCACGAATTAATGCAAGAGGTGTGGCAAGCTGGGATCTCGTTACACTCAGCCTGCACCGGCCCTTCTTCACCCACCACTGCAGTTCCTGCTCCTGTGCTTTCTGATCTTTTCTCACCCCAGCAGTAGGAGTCAGAAACTTACTGCGATCAGGAAAACCAAAAGGAGAAAGTCTTTCTAGCACATGCCCCGTGGGAGCACAGCATTGAGCCCAAATGGCTCACAGCAGATTCCAACACGGCCAAGAGTAAAGAAGAAACTTCCAAACCATGTGTCTACACCGTGCTGGGCGGCATTCCCACTGCAGGTGGGTGAAGGATTGGCACTCGGGGTAACTCTCACCTGTCCAGTTCTGTGCCTGCAACAATCAAATCTACTAACACATTTTCCTGTGACTGCTGTTCCCTGAAATCTGATATGACAGCATTGGGCTTTTTATTACACACCAGGAGTCAAGGAAAGAAAGTGGAGTCAGAAAGCCTTGACAACACGTTTAGAAAAGGCTGTGTCCAGGCTAAAGCAAAAATGTCCAGCAGGTATTTAAAATAAACGACCTGGAATACAGTGCAATATTGCCACCTTGTATGTTCATCAGATCTTCCCATCGATTTCAACGGAAACACTGCTTTTTGGCACAAAAGATTATGCAGGCATAGTATATCCATCAGGAGAAAAGGGTAACAAAATCTCCAGACACAGAAGCAGCAGGTGGGCAACAGCAATGTGAGTACTGAGCAAAGCTTTGTATCAGGCTGAGGCAAAGGGGTACCTTTTCCAAAAAGCACTGGACTGAAACAACCAGAACAAAGAATATACTTAGACATTAAGATTTAAAAATGGAGATTGGCTGCATAAGGACTGAACCAGTGACATAAGGACAATTTATTGACATACATTAGAAGCGGGAAGACTGCACAACAATGGTCTGGCAAGTCTGAAATAGTACTGGGAAACAAAGGGAGTGAAGAAAGAGGACGAAAAACACCACAGAAAAGATTATGGCTGATTATGACCTTGAGCTATTTAGTCATGCAAAAGAGGAACCTTGCCTTTTCTCACCCAGTATGACCATATTAACATTTCTTGTTAGCTGGGTTCCTAATCTGGGGTATTCATAAAAAATAAAAAATACCCACTACTTCTTCCAGTGAAAATTCCTAGTCTTTCCTTTTTCAGTTCTCTTTCACCTTCACACCAGCCAACAGCACTCTCCCTCCAAGATGGGAAGCAAAAACAACACTCGGGAAAGTTAGGGAATGAGATGTCCCTTCTCTTGAACAGGAAAACAGAAGAAACATGATTCTGTGACACAAAATTCTTGCATCGTCCATTTTTTGGGGGGATGGAGCAATCTTGATCCTACCTCATATTCTAAGATACGCCTCTCTATCTCTTGATAGAGAAATCCAGACAGACCAAAAGGTACCTTTTAGGTTAAAAAGAAGTTATCAGGCTTAATACAGATGGAAAAATCTATGATATTCAAGTCACAAAATTGTCTCCTCTGGTCCTTTCAAATAGCAAGTCCCATTAATCAATTCTTTTGCAAGTAAAGGGTGCAAGAGCAGCAGATAGGAAAACAGAAAGTGCTGAAATAAAGGGATAAATTAAAGGCAAGCCATTCTGAGGACACGTGCAGCCTTTCGGAAGCAGCCCAAGGTTGGAGGCAGGGCTTCCAACAAAAATCTGCACTCTTCTATCAGGAATGAAAGGGTAGCAGTCCTCAAAAATAGCCACAAATGATGATCCAGATTACATGCCAATGAATTCTGTGATTTAGTAAACTGTCTGGAAGGCTACTTTAAAAGATTATGACTTTAATGCCTGAGCAGGGGTTACATAATGGGGAGAAAAACAACATTGATAACATAATGAAAAATACGTCTTTTTTGAGTGCATCCACAGAATTCATTATTATTTATTTGGCCTTTCAAAAGGGCTTTGACAATGTGACTCATGAAGACCATAAAGAAAACACAATAGTCACGACTGGAAGTTGGAATCCTGATTAAAAACAAGCTACACAGCCAAAAGTAAAACGTACAAATGAAAAGACATTTTGACAAGAGAAATGTTAAGAGCTGTTGCATGCAGAGGCCATGCTGGTATCAGCTTTTAACTTTAGTTCATGTCTAGAAAGATCAGCTGTAAAATAAAGAGTGGCAAAAATGACAAGCAAGGGGTCACTGAGTACTGGGGTCACTGAAGGGTTTATCCAAGCTGAGTGAATGTGAAACATGATAAATATTTTTTTTTATAACTGCTAAGGAGATCATATTGCAACATTCTCCAAGGGAAGAGACCTGGGTGCCACCATAACAAGTCAACGGAAACTTTCAGGGATATGCAATAATGTCGAGTAAGTCAAGCAGGAAAACAGAATCCTGTATTGAAAACATTATCCTTCTAATATCTGCCTGCCAGGGAAACAGCTTCCTGGAGAATGCTAATGAGCCTTTCCTCATTAAAGCTACAGAAGTAACAGGAGTGGCAAGGGCAGGCATCTACAACAATGCCACTTTTAAGAGACTGCCATATATAAAAACATAGAATGATCAAACTATTTATGTTAGTGAGCACATGAACAACAGGGAACACAACAGAGATGCACAGTTTGAAAGTCAGGATCTGTAGTCTGACTTTCTCACCTGCTTCCAGTCTTGAAAGGGAAATGATTCAGCTAAATTAAACAAGCAGTAAATTTGAACTATAGGAATATATTATTCTTCAATGTGCAGCCTGAGCACATGAAAACCAATGCCTTGTTAAGGGACATCAGTGGGAATCGGAAAGAATGACTCTATCCGCAGCCTACAAAAATAGAGTGTTGGATGGGATTGTTTCCTGGAAAGACCACAAGGACCTTTGCACAAAGTCAAGGGACCTACCTGCCCCACTTTCTGACAAGGACAGGGTATTCCAAAAGGATCTGATGTTGGTCATCTTCACCCTCCACCTCTTACCAACCAACCCTTTGTAAAATACGTCAGGGTAGACTTGGCATTAATTACACTGTGGGCCTGTTCCAGTGCAGTGATTTCTACTTTTGTTTTCTATGGCCAAAAGAAATGGCAAAAAAATAGATGAGTCCACTTTATCTAATGTGAAATGCCTCATCCGCTAAGCTAGCTATGGTGCCTGACACAATGCTGTCAATGAGTCATTCAAATGTCACAAAAACACATAAAAACAAGCATGTTTACTTTGCCGCCTGCTCTCCCCCCTACCACTGCAAATAATCAGCAAGAACTCAAATTATAAGACTTTGTTTTACTACATAAATGCATTTCTTTTTTTTTTATCTTACTATCGTTTTTCCCATCCATGCATCATTATTTGCAAAACCCATTTAATAATTACAAGAGAGTCCAAGTTGTGTGTCAGATCCTGGGATATTGCCACTCATATGGTGGTTTGCTACACTCAGCCTTTGGTCTTGTGGCTAACAATTCACCCAAGCTGTGAGAATACCTCACCACAACCCACATACTGCTGCTCTTCAAAGGAAGACAAGGATACATAATTAAGAGATTATGAGCTCAAATATAAGACACGAGATGTGGGACCAGATTCTGTAACCACACCGGTGAGTGGTTTTACTACTGAAGTTTCTTCAGCTCTGTCTTCACTCATGGTATCAGTAGAACTCACATGTTTTCAAACTATATTTGCAGCAGCAGAGGGAAAAAAGAATGCTAAAACCATGCCACTGCATAAAAATAGTTTTAACATCAACTGGTCAGAACTGAAATTGCAAATCAGCATTATTAACAAACTGCACTTGTAACAAGTGGGGCCTATGTCTTAAAAAAAAGCAAACCAACATGTAGTTTTACTAAAAATCCATTTCATCCCACAAGAATTGTAACCTGAAAATATTCTCAGTCTCATTTCAAGACTTTATGATGCTGTAATTGCGGCCATAATATAAAGAACTATAGACAGAAGTATGTGTGTGTATGTGCTAGCTCAGGGGCTAAAGGCACAACGCACAGTGTGGAAATGAAAATTCACATGTGGGTACAGATCCACTCCAGCACATACAGGATCTGTCCCTCACTGGCTATTCAGAATAAACAAAACATCAAACCACTTTTCTTATTACACTGCAGAGCTGAAACTAGTTTTTGTTGTTCTTGTCATGACTGGTTAGGGAAAGAGCTGAAAAGTCTGGAGCAAAACAAGATGTGAATAAAGCTAGCAAAACTCAAGTGAGGACCACTGACCAGCCTTCAGAAATAGACGTTAGAAACAGCAGGATTAAATGCTCGCTTGTTTTCTGATTAACAACAACAAAAAAAAAGAATAATTCAGTTTTACCTAAAAGAAGTCTTTGGTTTTTTCCAATGCAGGACCACATCTCCACAAGCCAGGGACCCTCTGCAGGGCCAGAGCCTCCCAGTGGCAGCCACACCCTCCTCTTCCTCATTTTTTTCCACTGACCATTAAATACTTTCCAAGCCAGGCCCTGAAAAAAAAATAACCCAAAACAAAACCCACATCTTTAATGGACATCAGATACCATACTGCTGATTTAGTTACGCAGATCAGAAACAAATATATTTGCACACGCATCCATATTTGTACTTTCTGTTTCATTTCAAACAAATTCAGTAGGCCTGATTTGAATCTCTATTCAAACCACAGGAAAACAATAATGAAAACGTGTTCTATGCTGACAGCAGAACTAAGCCCTCTGGCTATCTCTTTTTAGAGTTTTATATGAGATGTTGTCCATTGGTACTGGAAAAATTCACAGAACAGGGGCTTTTCAGAGAATCTTCAGATGAACCTATATGTTTTGTAGCAGTAATAGATGCCAGCACAAGACAAGCTGAGAGAGATGTCCCAGAACTTGTCTCTTCAGGGATTTTACGGATTTGACACTCAGGCAGATCTGTGACTTTATTTTTTAGAAAGTAAGACCTTCCCAGCTCATGTATCACTCAAACTCTCCCAGGTAATAATGATGCTGCGTAGCAAGTATCACACAACATGTCCTTACTCTTATTGTATTTCATACAATTTATTTTATCCATAATTCGGCAGTACACAGAACTATCTGGAAATTTATTGTTGCTATAAACTGTTTTGCATATTGTGTCATCTGCTGGCTTTAATTCATTATTTAAATGACACTGTAATTATACTACATTTCATATTCTATTTAACCAGAAAATACTCAATACGAATACAAAGTGAGAAAGCAAGCTTCCCTCCATACCTCGAAAAACACCTACTTATTTTCAAATAACCAGCTCCAGCATTCAACAACAAAGCAGAGGTACAATATTTAGGGCTCAGAAACTTAAGCTCAATTTTTCTTTTTTGCAAATAACTGCACAAAGATATTTTTGTTTAGCTATCATTAAGACTGTGAAATTAATATTAAAATAAGCTGCTTGTTTATCTTAATTTAGAGCTAAATTTATAACCTGAATCCACAGATTCATGCTATTATGCTTGCTGAAAGAACAAATTAGTATTAAAATAAGAACAGAGGTTTTGCTGAGATGTGTGTTAGGGGATGACAACATACATTATAGGTAGTATATTAAATAACACCAAATCCAAAAAGATTTTGTAAGACCAGCATCTTCTACATATTTATTCATGTACAATTGTACACCTACAGAAAAACACTCTCATAAGCAAGTGATACATTTCACTACTAGTCAAGGTGTTCGCAGTTCCACACAGTCCTACATCCTAACAGGTTTCCAATATACAATTCTGAATTCTCAAAGCCTGCATAATGCTGTATTTGCACATACAGTAAACATGTATAATTGACTTGCAGAGTATATCAATACTGAAGTCTTTTAGACATGGTTATTCCCACAGAAATCTTTGTTCTCTAAACTGCAGAATATTAGGTAAGTGGCATTTATACCGGAGCGCTCTAGTAACACCACTGACTTTTAAATCCAAATACACAATAAGGGAAAATGCCAGCACATTAGTATTTTACTGGCCCACAAAACAAATATTCACCCTTCCAAGCCCTCCCATCCCTGTATTCCGTATCAGAAAAGCACACTTACTCCAGACTGTCTGCATTCCTATTTACGGAGATGCTCTGCAATAAAGGGAGCGAACAGAAATCCAAGGGTTAAGAGAAGAAACAAAATCAAACCCAACCCTAAACCAAACCAACAAACCCCACCACCAAAATGCCCAGCCATACTGCAGTCCTTGCAAGAAAAGGAAAATTCAGCAGACAACAGCCTAACAAAAAGCAAACAGAGAATTTAGTGCCGCTATTGCCTGGATACCAGTTTGGGATTTAGGCAGCCTTGGATTACAAGGACTATTCCCTTGAAAATCCAGCCCACAGTTCCTGCACTGTTTTCTACCAATACCACATCCAAACTGTGACTAAACACCTCATTATGCTTCTCTGGCACTGTCTGAAGCACACATATTGTACAATTTTCTGGGGCACCTAAAAGCAGAGGGAAAAAAGCGGCTGGTTTTTACCAATCGGTAATGAAATGATTAATAAGTTCCCTGCAAAAGCTTGCACGATCAGTAAATCTTCTCTTCCCCTCCTACCCCGCCCCCCCGGCCCCTTTTGTCCTGTGTAGGCAACAGGTGACAAAACACAGCCCCAGTCTTCAGCTTTAAAAATAAGAAAATGTATGTAGATTACGAGACATCTGCACTGTAACATAGCCTTTTTTAATAAATTAAAATTGAATGAAGAGACGTAGCCAGGCCTCTACATTGGCTTCAGAAAGTAAACGTCTTTCTTAGTATTTATTTGAAGAGGTTCGTTTAAAGAAAATACAGTCCTTACAGTTACAAACAATAACTAGTGACTTGAGGTAACAATCTGGTATTGACAGATCTTAAAAGAGAAAATCCAAACTGCATTTTCAAAGGAACTGCATGCCTCAAATATTTCACTACAGTCTCTTTTTCCTGTAACTTGCTAATTGATCTTAAATACGTAGCTGAATTATGAGCCAATAACCTCCAATTTTCTTAGCTCTTACTCCGGACAAACATTATATTCTGATTTATGAACATCTGAAATATTTAATTTGCTGTTCATGGCATTTAAACAGTTAATCTAATTTATAGGAAGTAAGGATTCCACATTAAAGACTCCTTCTACTTTCTCCTTTAAGCTTCACCACTTCAAAAGCCTTTTCCCCATCCCTTATTATTTAGAAATAATCTCCCTTTGTGCACCAGACATACTACGGTAGTTCAGGAGGCCGAGGCAGTTACATGGTTCCTTTGCCAGTCCCCATATTGCTCATTAAATAATTTTACTCCCATATATACACACGCAGCTGGTAAAGGGATGACTTTGCTGCATTCAGCTACATCTACACTTCCAGAGCGAGCCTCGAAATAAAAAATCACAGCGTTACAAAAATGATCAGCTCCCATCACTGTACACTCCCCGAGCCTCCGATTGCTCACACTACGTTTGCAAAGCTGTGATGTAGCAGTACACCTGTGTCTCTTGTAGCAAAAAATCCACAATAGGCTAAAAACGTTTCAGTTCTGTTAATACCCACTTCTCAGTCCACAATTAAATAGAATCTTTCTTTAAAGACAGGACTCCCTAAAATATTTTACATGCTTACAAACAGTTTTCTATTTCGGAAAGCTTTGCAATTTCTTCCCTTTGCAAAAATTCAGCTGTGCAGCACCAGCGAAGAGCTCCGGGTACAGCAGATGGTTAAAATTCCGCATCATTTTTAAGAGCCTAAGAGAAAGCACTGCCTTTTTTCGGGGGAGGGCGGGGGTGGAGGAGAGGAGAGAAAAAAGCTGAGAACAGCAATTTGCAGCCCCCTTTTTTTTTCCTTGACAGCAGCAAGCCCCGCCTCAGTCTGGCCCTTCCTCCAACCTCTGCTAACCTAAAAACCAGCGCCAGCCTGGCAGCGGGCCAGGGATTCAAAAGTAAACATTATCCTCCTGCCATTTTTCAGCGCTGTTTATCATATCCCGATCCCCATTTTTTTATCCCCCTCCCCCCGCCGCCCCCCCTTCGCCATTTCTGAAATCCCCGTCTCTGCCCCCGGTTTGTTGCGCTCCGCGGCGACATCCAGCCCTGGGAGTCCCGCTCCGATGCGCCGCGGCAAACCTGCAGGACGCGGTCCGAGCGAGGGATGCGGCCGTGCCCGGGGCCGCGGGCGGTCCCGCAGCGGAGGCCGCGCCAGGCGCACCTTTCCGCGCGGCCGTCCCGTGGGATGGGGTGGGACGGCCGCTCATCACCCGCTCCCCGCACAATGCACTCGCCTCTCCCAGCGCTGCAGCTGCCGGCACGAACGCGGCTTTTGCCTCCGCGGCTTTCCCATTTTCTTATTTAATTGTGAGGGGAGTGCTTAAAGACCAGAGCCGTCCATGAGCGGCCGGGAGGGCGCCGTACAGCGCTGCACCTGACTCTTTGTTATCCCTCACCGCTCATCCCCATCCCCGGTCCCTTCCGCTCCGCGCTTCCTCCTCCCACCTTGGGCTGCTCCTCGTTTATCAAGGCTCTGTAAAAAAACCAACCCGACTAATTGAAGTAGCTGCCCGTTAGTGGTTTTTACCTAATCGTGCACTGCATGGAGTGGATAGCGGGCATACCAGCAGGAGGAGGAAAAGAGATTTAAAAAAAAAAAAACAGAAAAGGGGAGTGGGTGGGTGGAGTAAAAATAAATAAAAAATAAATACATAAGAAGAGCGGGATGGTGCCGCTGGAGCCCCCCGAGCCGCCCCTCCGGGTGGGGAGGAGCAGGAGCGGGGCCGGGCGAACACGGCCATGTTGTGCGCGGGGTCAGCGCGGGGCACTGCGCTGTGCGGCGGAGCGCTGCATCTGCGGGCTAGTTGTGTTATTTCCCTGTTAAATCCTCCACCCCCACCCCCCCGCACATTCCTGCCCGGCAGAGCTGGATATGGGGGTTATTTGTATTATTTCCCGTTAAATCCACCCCCCACTCCCCCCACTCCTGCCAGGGAACGCCGGCTCGGGGGCTTCGCCCTCACCCCCCGCTTTCCCCTCTCCGGGCACAGCGCAGGGGCACAACGCAGCGCGACTCAGCCACAAGGTCATGTGCCATCGGCCCGACGAACAAAAGCCCTTCCCTCGTTATTTATTTATGGATTTGGGGCGTGTTCCCGGTGAGGAGGAGCCTTTGTGTGTGCAGGTTTCACACCCACCGGGGCGCAGCGGCCGCGGCTCGTCCAGAGGCGCCGCGGGACAGCCCGCGGGCTCATTAATAATTGCTCGCCATCTCCATATTGAAATTGCGGAGCAGCGCATGATTAATTAAGGAGGGAAAAAAGAAAGGGGCGAGTGAGGGAGGCCCGCGCCGGCCCGGCCGCGTTAACCCCTTCGCGCCCGCCGCCCGGGAACTCGCCGGGAATATTAATTAATTCTGCTGTTTGCGTGTCGTTAGGCGACCACGTGAGGCCTCTGGCACAGGCTCTCCAGAGCTGCCGACTAAGGAACAGAATTTCCTGCAATCCGCTCATCATCAGCTTTTCATTTGGAAAAAAAACCCCACAAAAACCAATTTGTAAATCTTACTGTGATTGTAAATTAAAGTATTCTCATGCAGTGAGGTTAAAAGAGTATTTACAAGGTTATTTCTATAAAGAGATACTACAATTAAAAACCTGCGAATTGTGTAATTTAAACTCATCAGAGTGCTCCAAATCATGAAAATATTTCCCATTGCAATGCTGTGATTAACTCGCACGCCGAATTGCAGATCCTCAGACAGAAATGGGAGTTATAAATACGCTCTATACAGTAATCAAAATATTTAACAACCATTTTTCAGAGCGCTCCAACTTCACACGGTTGCGTCTCCGCCGAGGACTCGGTCACTCGGCTCCCCCTGTCACAGGGCCGGGGTTTGTCTCGGGCAGAGCCAGGATGTCTGAGCGCTCCCGGAGGCGCTCGCTGGGAAGTGAAGCTGCGAAGCGCTCGCACGGCACCCGCCGCTCGGCGGGGACGCGCCCGGGACCGAGGGGGCCCTGGCTCGGGGCACTCGCGCGGCGGGGCCGAGCGTGGCGCGGGCGCGCACACGCACTCACGCACCGGGGGCGCGCACAAAGACACGCACACGCGCGGCGGGGAGCGCACGCACGCGAGGGTGGGGGGCGCGCACAAAGACACGCACGCGCGGGCCGGACCCGCGCTCCCGCGGCGCTGCGCCCGCCCCCGCACCCCGGCAACCCCCTCGGTCCCCCCCCTTCCCTTCCCTTCCCCACCGTTCGCTGCCCCAAGTTGCCTTCTTAACCCTGCTCCTTCTGCAATCCTTCCCTTGTTCTACATCCAGCTACTCCAGAATTTCACCTGTGACTCTTTGGCCATTTATTCTCATTTAATCTTTAATTCCCTTGGTTATTACTTAGCATCACTTACAGTTTTTTCTGCCGACGGGCCCTTTATTTGGCCAGGGGATGTGTGGAATAGATGGACTGTGCACTAAACTAAAGCACCTTCTTTTGTTAAGCCAAGCACACATTTATTTGACTTATTAAACCCCCTTTTTTGTAGAATATGAATTCTGGCTGTCACCTGCCGGGTGGCTCCAGCAAGCAGAATTTATCCAGGCATGAATCAGGCCAGGTATGCCCCATCTCCTCAGCATGCTCAGTCTGCAGCCTGATACCAAATTCATCCTGAGCAGCTGTAATCCCATTGGCACTATTCAGCACATCCATCGACGTTCTGCCCAACGACAGAAAGGACAGGCTGCAAACTGACACAAATTCCTTTATAGAGCCCCACTTTTAGGACCTGCTAGATAATAATAATAATTTGTATTAGCAATTTCCCCCATTTGCATATTAACAGCTGCGTGTTTGTCAGAGTCCTCCTGTTTCCTCTAAAGCATTTGGTGACTTGGAGAGAGCTGAAACACCAGTGGGCTGATCAGGCACGACAAAGTTTTGTGTTTTTCTTCCTACTGCTGGCATTCTATAAAAGTTTTTACTGGCTGTGATCTGTTTATCCTTGTAATTGGTGAAGCCACACTGGGCAACTCAACGAAGTCATGCTGTGACTACCACTGTCAGGAACATTTTCATCCCTTCACAGATCAGAATAAAGCGTACTCTGCCATGCAATATGAAGAGCAACTTGTTACACCTGAAGGTTTTGCACTTGAATTGACATCCAACAAACAAGCAAAGTGCAGACTGAGCAAACCACAGACCATAAAGACTTAGAAAGGCAGGCCCCAGTTCTTTAGATACGTGTTTGGCTTTAGAGGCTAGAGAATTCTTTGGAAGATATAATCCTTTAGCTATAAAAATACTAATAAATACTCAAGTGAAAATGAGGAAAAACCTTGTTCTTTCTTAGGAAGTTTGCTCAGTGTTGTCACAAGAGCAAATACCAAATAATTCGTACAAGCTAAAGTTGCATATACCAAAATGTTCTTAATTTTCAGTGACTTTACTGCTTTTCTCTGGTTTAAAGCAGCAAAGCATTGTCAGAGCTAATACAATAAACAGTCAAACTCAGTGATGAAACATAGCAGTAAGACTTTAATTTCTCATTTATAAAATAATTTTTAGAACATGTAAAAACATGCTTTTAAAATAATGAAAGGTATATTGAGGGTATTCAAGATGGAAAAGTAAGTAACAATTTTAGTGTATTTTTTCTCATTTTTTTATCTACATGTTCAATTACAAACTTCCCAGTATTATGAAGCTTATGGGAATTGGCTAGTGATTCCAAACTCTACATGCTGGTTTGAAATTCTCTCCCTACGGTTTGTAGCTCAAAGGGGTATGAGGAAGCTGCATGGTTGTATATTTTTAAATTCTAAAGGAAAAAATACTCCCTTAAAATTCTTCACTGCTTTATTAAATGATCCAAAAAACGAGAGGTGGGGCTGACATAACTGCCAGGTGGAATGATTGCCAGATACCTCCTATTAGAAGACTACATTTTCAGTTGCCATAAAGAGTATGCAAAACTTAAACTGTTTGGCTGAAAATGTTCCTCACCAGGTGTGTGCCTCGGGGATGACTTGTTTGAAAATCTTCAGCCAAACATCCTAGGCCTTTTTGAGAAGGAGCCTACCGAAGACTGTTTGGTCATGCTGCCAAATTACAGAAACCTCTTCTTTGAGAAGCTCCTGCTTGCCCATGTTTGGAGCAGGGGTTAGGATGGGAGTGGCCTGGTAAGGAGGTGGAGTTTGCTGCTTCACTCCGGCCAGGCTGCCAACGTGGGAAAGCCTCAGCTTGTGTACGCCGGCCAGGGGCTCACTGAGGTTTGACAGAGAAAATCCCAAAGCCCTCACTTTCACAAACCATGCTGCTGGTGAGATGGACACAAACCTCCCTGCCCAACACCAGAGCTCTGTCATTCTGCCTGGGATGGTGGAACTGTCCGCCTGGGCGCCACAAAACCATCGTCCTCAGCTCTTAATGTCTCTACTGTGGCATCCACACAGCCTAGTGCAAGTTGCTTGATTTCAGTATGGAAGAACTAAAACTATTAAACCAGAATACAAGGAAAAGAAGGGAGAAGGGAATCAGTTAAGTGACAGAGACTGGTGGAGCAAGGGAGGCAGGCTGGGTGCAAAAGGTGGGAATAGACTCTGCTTGAACAGGTAAGCTAAAACTATTTGCAAAAAGAAACTGGGCTTCTTGGCTAGGGAAGCAAATGGGAGCAGGTAGAAAATAGACAGTGCTGACAAGCCAGGGCATTGTCAAGGGAAAAGGGGGAATCACCAACAACTGTGTTGTTTATGGAGGTGCTTGAAATACAGAATTATCTTCGTATTGCCATCAGATGGCTCAAGTAGCACTGTGGGATGATTCAGAATACTCCACTCCTCCCGATGACTCACTTGGATCTTAGTAGACTGCTACAGGATAAAATCTGTGTTCATGCAATTTGCTATTAACCCCCTTCCCTAACTTGCAAAAAACCAACTTGCTCAAGCATGTGCACTGACACACAGACACATGCATACATGTGTCAAAACTATATTGAAACAAGGGTTAATCTTGTTCAAAGAGGATTAAAGTGTACAGAATCAAGTAGAGAAAAACAGGAATAAAAGCTGCTGTGCAGCAAGCAGCATTTCTTGTATACAGCTCTTTGTTTGTACAGTACAGTTCTCACTCGTGGGCCTTCCATCTTTTCTGCTGGGACCCGGCTTCAGGAACTGGATGAAACAAAACAATGCCAATATTGGCGGCTACCCTATTTTGCATTCTCCTTACTAACAAGGTGCAGTTCCATGTCTTACTTGCTGGATGCTTCTCAAACTACCCATTGGAGCCTGAATTACAAGGTATTACTGTGGCACTATTTACCACTGTGGTCCTTGGACGCTTCTCAGAGATCCTCTAATTCATATTCACGGAAATCCCATGAGCTGAAGGAGAGATAGTAGCCACATTTTAAGGGTAAGATTTTGGCACAAGCATCCCCTCCATCCTGGGAGCCCGAACTCCTGGTAAAGCACCGCAGATACTGGCACTGTGTGCTGGAAGCACCTTTCCCCTGGATCTCACTGGCAGTGGCAAACCCTTGCCAGAGTTCACAATCAAGGAGCGTATGAGGAACCAACATTAACTGACTTATAATTTGAGTGTGTTAAAAACAAAAAGTAAAACACCTGCCCTTGTGGATTTCTGCCAAACACACACCCTTTGTTCTATGCAAGGCACAGTTCTACAGCAAGCTCTACCAGGCACTAAGAGGTTACGGAGCATTTCCCATTATCCCAGGTTAATAAAACTGGTTTTCTCAGTGTTCTCAGTGTTATAGTGCTGGAACACTATAAAATAAATTCCGTTTTAAAAACTATTTTCTATCCTTTAATATCTTCATTTTAAGTAAATATTAAGATTGGGGAAGGTTTGACTCATAAATTTTTCAATTGGCAATTCCAGAAATGCCTTGGGGGATGTAATGGGCTGCTGAGCATTGCTGGTTTGTGTCCAAGTGGATACAGCGGGCAATAGCCGAGATCCCAGCTCCTGTAACTGGTGACAGCTCAGTGTCCACATGGGCTCACTTGTGTGTGCTGAACTGAGGGAAGGACTACCAAGTGACCATCAAAACTACCTGCCAGGCCGAAGTCAAGTTTCCTTTTCCTTTGGCACAAAAGCAAGACTGGGAATGCACATTCCTTTCACACTGCCTGAGGCAGGAGGATCCAGGTCAGGGCAGCAGGGAAGGCCACAGCGCACTTACTGGCTGTCTGAGTTTGTGATTATTTTGGATTATTGTTCCAGTAACACTGTGTTCAGCATCTGAATTTTCATCCTTCTTGAATATTTTCAGTGTTTTGAATGTGCCTAGAGCTGAAAGTTGTAACTCAAAGAAACCTGTAATAACACAAATGCTTACACTAACTTTTACAGGCACCTTTCAGACACCTCTGGAAGCAAACCTCTGAGTGGGATACATCCAGAAATCACAGGCAACATGCCTTCTGCAGCTAAATGGGAGAGTATTTAGAAAGAAAATGGTTTTCCAAGGTGAATGAGTATGGCAAGAAATGATTGCAAAGAGATCGAACCTTTTCTAAAGGTTCAATTTATAAATTCCTTTTTGCACAGCACAGGAGACCTTGAGTCCCAAAGGGCAGCTGAGTCTTTGTCAGAATAAGCTTCTACACTGCAGCATAATGACGCCAACAGCAACGACCTTGCACTAAGTGTGGTCAGACGGCACCTTCCAGGAGGACACATGGTATGTTTTAGCAAAGAGCAAACAGTTGCCTGAATATAAGCTAGACACAAATTACTGAAACTCTGATGATATGGGCAAAATGTTGCTACCATCATTTCCAACACAAAGACCAGCATCTTCTCAATGGAATGGTAGTGGCCTTTTGGGATGAAATGTTCTTGGCACACTGTTATAACCTGAAACCAGCCTCACTCAGGGCAAGCTTGACCAAGGCTGAAGAAATTATTCCAGGAGAACAACAGTTAAAATAATCCAAACAAAATTTGTAAAGGATTCGAGTATTATTTTGAAGGCATTCTTCTGATCTGGAGAAAGGAAAATTCAAGTTTCTCCCTACAAAGTATTTTTTTCATTCTTGCCTCAGCTCAGGACTTCTATTTCACCAGAAATATACTTATAAAAAACTGCTAAAATCACATTCTGGAATCCTAAATGACCTATGTGGAAGAAATGTCCTAAATCGACTGGAACTGTTGGCTAATGTATGAGCATTTTCAAAGGAAAAAACCCCAAAAACAAACAGAAAAACCTGAATGTGAAAGCAGCTCTTTCATTTTCCTACAGAATGCAGGATTACTTCTGATAAAACTTGTAATTTATAAAGATCTGTTACTTTGGAGAAGGTACAACTCACTCCCCTGTACTCTCATAATTAGAGAAAAATGAACCTGGTAAGTGATTTAATGATGAAAAAGTAGGGAAATTAAGAGTTAAACCTCCTATGTTCACAATGGACACTGTTAATTTCAAAAGGTGAAAAGGCAAGTGAAAAAAAAAAGGAGCATAGGAGATGAGAAAGTACTGGAGCTTCCTTCTTAATTGCATTCCCAATACTCAACTGCAGGTAATCCTCTGTAAAAGAGTCATATCCTTCTTATCTAAACCTTGTAAGAGCAGTATTCACATCTTCCAGAACAAGACATACACTCTTAGAAAGTAAGGCTGATACCCAAGTAGAAAAATAATGGAAGACGTGGGATAAACCCCCAGACATTCCTCTGTTCAGTGGATCAGAAAAGTCAAAATCAACCACCCCCAAATTTAAACCAACCTAGCCAAGTATTATTTCCTAGCTTTGGTTTCTTTTTGTCACAACATGTTACTGAAACATGGATTTTGGTTGATGAATTTACTTGTAGCACAGGACTGTGGGACAAGCAATGTTTCTGCATTTTGTCTTATGTCATTAGTTTCCTCCCCATAAACCATGCAGGCTGTCACTCAAAGATACCTTCTATGGGTTTTTTTAGTCTCAATAGATTAAATTTTGAATTATTTTAAAACAGAGAGTGGAAAATGAGCCGGAGTAGTGAAATCAGGGTTAATTCAATTGCATTTTTAAGGGTATCCTGACATTTGAAAAAGTGGCCAAGCACATTCTGCCTGCTTGTTTTGATACAGATACATCTGTCAGGAATTCGTGCACAAGCTTGTATGGGACTCCCAGGATTGTGTGTGTTGTAAAATAAATCTGTATTGGTCTGGTCCCAATCTAAATACACTTGTGACTAAAGCTCTCACATGCAGATAGAGATCTAGCAAATCAAAATATGTTTCCAGGAGCTGTAATTTATTGAATTTATATACAAAATCTAACAGGCGATGGAAAAAAAAATACATCAAAGATTACTTGAACTCTACCATAATACGTTCCTACCATTAGATCTTATTTTATTGAATGATTCATGCCTTATTGGCTTTTCTAGATTTGCTTTTATATTTCTGCCTCACTATTTTAAGATGTATTATCTTTAATCCAAAAACTGCCATCCTACCTAAACCTATTTAAAATTTTCTATGATTAAATCTCATTGAATGAAGATTAGTGAGAATTACGGCTTTTTCATAGTGCAGTCTGAGGGAACACACCAACCACAGCTTGGCATAACCCAAAAATGCCTTGCGCACCTTTACATTTTATAATAATGTGAAGCTATAAAATGGGAGGGATTTTTTTCTTAACTGAGAAAAACCAATGGAAAAGACACATTGATTTGTGTTCAGCTTGTCCTTCCCAGCAGAAAGCCTCACAGTTTTCATACATTCATTATGAAATGTTATTTGTGCCATGTGCAGAACACAGGATGTGTCGCTTCTGTAGAAACACCGACAGGGACCCAGATCTCAGGGTGGGGGGGAGCTCAAACCAGGCCACGTTTGAACCACAGACCAGTTCCTCTGGAACTTGACTGCTTTGCAGGAAATTCTCCGATTTGGAGCCACCACAGATGGCTCAAAATCTGTCTGCACATGCAATTAGCAGAAAATGAACAGAAATTGCCATTATTTGGGAAAGATCAGAGCAATTACTGAAAAAAGTACATTGAAGCTTTTATCTCCTATACTTTCTGTTCACTTCAGATAAAATCACACTCCCCATTTAAAAACTCCTAAAAATTATTTCCTTGGTCATTTAAGGAACCTGGAGCATACTCTGTGGTTTGAAGTTACCCAAATTTCTGAACTTCGAGGTGGCAGCAGTGGACAGGGACTCTGACTTTGGGCCTGATCGTGTTGAGTGCTTAGCAAATACAAGGACTTTGGTTTTAACGCCTTTTGGGCTACAGCCCTTTTTACAAAATAAGTAAAAATCTTACATATTTGTAATATATAATCTCAAATTTTAGTTGAAGAAATAGCATTTAAAGGGTATTCCTCTGCAGAGTAGTTAACAAGTATTAATTAGAAAAACCCACACTAACTCCATCACCTTATTGACTAAAATAAACATTTTCCTTTAAAAAATGTATATAATAGTTAAATCTGAAATTTTCCCCAAAATTCTGAGTTAGTGCATGATTATTTCTAATGGAAAATCTCAGTATGCCTTTTCTGCAATGAAAATGTTTAAAAGAGAAAATTCTTAAAAAATATGTTTTCTTACATGGCTAATTCCAGATAATTTAAAAAAAATCATCTTCTCATGCTCACCGTATTGAGATCAGCATTTTGTAAACAGAAAAGTTTAAGATTAAAAAAATCCATGTGTGTGAGGTTTGTTTAATAAAAGTACTCCAGTTATTGGTCAGTTATTCAGTTACATCAGAGTACATGGTAAGCAAGTCCACATTCCTTTGAAACACCAGCTTCTGTTTTTGAGGTGTATTTTAGTGGCAAAAGAGTATTAGTTGCACTGTGAGTTGTTGATTTATTGAACTGTAGAGGAAACAGCATCAGACACTACCTGAACTGCTTCCAGCCTGAACTGTGCAGGCTGCTGCTTTGCCAGTATTTCAAAGTATGTTTAGCTGAATAAGCGTATTTTGAACATTTACAAGAGGGTGGAGTCACCTCTTCACTCCATCTGCGCTTCATGGGAGCTTTGGTACAAAAAGGCCCAAAGTTATACATGGGGGGAAAACAGGCATAAATAAACGTAAAATAAAAAAGTCTCTGAAACATTTTGCACCCCTCCAGCACCCTCCCTAGTAAAGGGCATGAGAGAACCTGATGTCATGAGGAGTGTGGGAGTCCCTTGGGAGTTTCAGGTTCCTTCCCCTTCCTCTTCCTCTTCTCTTTCCCCTTTCCCTCTCCCTTTCCCTTCCCCTCGGTGAGCTCTTGCAGCACTCCATAGGCTGTGTGCTGTTTAGGATGTTTTCTTTCACCTGAAGTGACCTCAATGGCTCAAGCAGCACCTGAGGAACAGCTCCATCCCCTCCACCAACCACCCCAGTGCCAGGAGCAGGAGGTGAGAGAGGCGCTGGCCCCAGCTCTGCCCAGGAGCCCCCTGTCAGAGCAGCCCACACAGTCTGAGGACACCAGACTAACCACCTGCTTGCTGAGGCCCAGCAGGATACCCAGGGCTGCCAACAGCATACAGGAAAAATGTGTGTCAGTATGTGAATGTCATGGGGCCACAGGTCCGATCTTCTCCCCAGTCACAGACCTTACTCCTCAGGACTTGAAAGGACTCAGGATTTGTGCTCGTTTTGCCTGGGGTAGAGTTAAATTTCTTCCCAGTAGCTGGTAGTGGCTGTGTTTTGGATTTGTGCTGAACAGTGCTGATAACACAGGGATGTTTTAGTGCTGAGCAGGGCATGCGCAGAGCTAAGGTCTTTTTTTGCTCCCCACCCACCCCACCAGCAAGGGACTGGGGGGCACAAGGAGGTGGGAGGATACACATCCAGGACAGCTGACCACAAATGGCCACAGGGACATCCCAGACCATACAGCATCATTCCAGTATACAAGGAAGAGGAGGAGGATGGGGGGGATATTTGGAGTGATGGTGTTTGTCTTCCCAAGTCACTGCAACTTGTGATAGAGCCCGGCTTTCCTGGCATGGCTGAGCACCTGCCTGTCCAAGGGAAGTGGGGAATGAATCCCTGGTTTTATTTGCTTGTGCACATACTTTTGCTTTCCCCATTAAACTGCGTTTATCTCATCCCATGAGTTTTCTCACTTTTCCTCACTTTTCCGATTCTCTCCTTCGTCCCATGGGCATGAGGAAGTGAGCAGCTGCGCGGGGCTGAGTTTCCACCTGGAAACTCCATGACAGAGTTTCTCACACAATGAAACCCTTGTTCAACTGCAGAGGGAAAGGCTACCAAAATGACAAAGCAGAATCCGCACGAAGCAAAGTACAGGAGAAGCTTCCCCACTCTCCTCTTTCCAGATTTCAGAGGAGGTCCTTTGCTGGGCTGGTCTGAACACTGGTAACTCAACAAGGATCAGGTTGTTTCACATCAGCCTGGGACCTGGGGTGTGCAGGGACAAGGTTGGAGGCAAATACCACTCTGAGGACAGGTCTGATACAGTCTGGTTACCTAGCTGGAGGGAAGGCACTGTCTGGGCTTGAGCTGTCATTCAGTTTAACCATCTGGTATGGAAAAGCACAGCATGTGGTTCAGGACTGCAAGCTCATACTTGTTTCTAAGTCATCATTGGCCAATACCTAGTTCCAAGCTCTGTGGTGAATATTTGAACATTTACACAGACATTGTGCAAATGAAAGGAACTTTTTAATGGAAAAATGGCTGTGTGTATCAATTGTGGGGTAAACATCTTCAGCTTGTCACTGCTTACAAACAAAAACCTGGCCAAGGCAGTGGTCAAGGTATGAAAGACTGCAAAGTACAGTACATTATTTTCAACTTCTAGTAACCTTTTTTTTAATGGGTTTAGTTGTCTTTAGTTATTCGTTACCTGCTCTCCAGAATTTACTACTGATACTCATTAGTATTACAGGAGTACTTGAGATCTCCTCTTAATTTTAGGGCACTGCTGTGGTACTGTGCACTTTGGAAAATGTACAGGGTTAATATAGATATTAATGAGGAGAAATACAATACAGGGCAAGGCTGGGAGCAAGAGCAGTGGTTTGGGGGATGTGTTGCATCTTTGGGGAAGACGGACAGGCTAAGAAATAAACAAAATGCTGCCTTTAAAGTAAGCTTATTAACTCAATGTGGAACTAAAGTAGTATCTCTGACTTCAGAGGTCCCTTTAATTCAAGAGGTGTGTGATTTAGTGTTACCTGTAGTTATTTCAACCTTAAGGTATCCAAATATTGGTAAATATAAATAAAAAAGGGAAATGAAGGAGAGCATGCAGCTAATCAAAGAGTGCTCCCTGAAATTACGAAGATTTTCTTTTTAAAATGTAAGTCAAAACTAATCATGAGACCATGATGTGTGATACTTTCAGCACAGCTGGGAAAATAATGCCCTTTTATGTTGATTGTGTGAGGCTGATATTTGGAGCCATCACCACAACAGTAGCATTTGCTTGGGATGATCAGGAACAATTAAAATGTTTCATTTGAAAGAAAACTCATGCAACTCTTTATTTATTATTTAACTAATGGGAGGGGCTTTCATCTATAAATGTTCATCTATTATTTAGAAAGGAAAATGCAGTACGTTTTTTTCTTCATATATCAGACGATTTTCTTATCTGCAAGGGCTGAATGTAACAGTTTATAAATGGACAAAAATAGCTTTTGAAAGGTACTGCAGTATTTTCCAAGTGACAGAATGTCTCTGAAAAAACCACATTATGCCTCAAACATCCCCTCCCCAAAATACAAGATTGTAAATAAATAGCATTATTTCACACAAGGAAGTTATGATGTTGAACCTGCAAAGACCTCTGTTGTCTGCCTATATAAACATGCTATGTAGAAGGTCTGTCCTGGAGCTTTCCCCGCCTGCTCAGGCCCATGAAAGCCCTTGAGGCCTTGGCCAGAGTATCCTCAGCTAGAAGGATTAGACTGTCAGTGTAGAATGCCCTACACTGATTATAATGTGATACGACGCTCTGGAAAGGTCTGATTTCCCCCTAAACCACCTGGCTACTAACTAAGCTTTCTCCCACCTCACTTTCTGGTCAGCTTAGGCTCACTCTCTTTGCTCTCTGATGCACCCAAAACTACAGAACTAAAGTCAATTTTTATGCAGGTGTCCTGGAGTGACTGTAAGATATAGTATGATGTATTCCCTATCGTCTGCCCTATGCCAGACATGAATCCTGTGCCTTCCTGTGTCTTCAAGCTGTTTCTCAGGAGAAGGGGGAGAGAATCCAGGCGAATTCTTCAGAGCACTTTGTGCTCAAGGACACACACACTCGCCTGTGTTTCTGCTGCTACAGAGCCGAGGAAAGCACCTTCCTGCTTTTCCCAGCTCTCGGCTCCTTTTCTCAGGAAAGAGACAGAGAGTTAAAACTCTTTGCTTTTTAGCTAGCCTGCTAGTTGAGGCAAGAACTTTTCTTGGGACTGTTCTGCTCCGGTCCGGAACAACGTCACCGGGAGGCCCCGCACCGTGGCCCGGAGGGGCCCACTCCAAACCCCAGCTCCGGAGACGGCAGAGCCACACCTACAAAGGACTCTGAAATCTTCCCAGGTCTTCTCCACAGCAAAAGGTTTTATTATTTAACATTATTCATTCTTTTTGGTGCCTGTGTGCACCCTGCTTGTTAAATAAATAACTTTTTTTTCACTTTCCTCCGAGGAATTTTTTTTCCCCGAACCTGGTGGGGGAGCAGCAGCTGAAACCTGCTTTTTATCAGGGGATGTTTCCTCCAATTTGTCTCAAACCAAGACAGCAGGTCATTCTGTCTATGTCCTGCCACCCACTACCTTAACATGTGTTATGTCTTTCTGAGGTTGCAACTTACTTACAGTGTTTATTTGCGTAATTTTACATCAGAAGAGTCCCTGCTGAGATGCCCTTAACTCCACAGAACAGAGTTCCTCAAGCCTCTGGTTTCTTTATCTTCTTTGGAGGCTGAACCAGGGGTGACACCTCTATAGCTGAGCCATTTCAAATTCCTTTTCCACTTGCCCTCTGCTAAGCAGAACTCACAAGTACTGAAGGGTGGCGACCTGCATGCCCAATTCACATGGAATTTTTGCAGAGCAGCCTGCTAGTGACAGATCCATCAAGCATTGCCTCTGAAGAGCAGCTCCCAGTCTTCCCTGCCAACTACTAGTTGGAAGGCAGAAATTAGCCATGATATAGAAGTTTTAAGGCACATCAGGAGGCTAAAAGCACAGTGTATATTTGTAACTTTTCATTTGGGGTGTAGATTTAGCAACTTTGAAGTGCCAGGGGATGTTTATTGCATGTATTGTCTATAAAATGACATTACTAAAGCATCTTCTCTTAGAAGGCTTAGGCCTTTAGAATGCAAAGGCCAGTACACACCATCAGCAGAGGACAGCATGTTCTTTATACATCCATTAAGATTTCCAATACACTTGTTGATGAATTTGCCTGAACTCCATTATTATATCCAAAGACAGTAGCCAGCAGCTATTCAGAAGTGCTCAGAAAATGTGTTAGCAGCTGGCAAGTGAATTCATTTTTCTACTTTAAAATTCTTTCAAGAACTAATAAACTGCAATAACAATAGAACCTTTGACAGTCTTACTCAAACCAATGTTTGGACACCTGATGTGCTTGAGTGAAGCGTGACAGCATCTCTCACCAGCCCATGTCATACAGTTACACAGCATCTCCCTGCAGCTGGGAACTCCTTGGATGGACACGCTGTGCTGTACAGGCAGGTGGAGAACTTCCCTGCAGGAATGGGATCACAGTCTCCACAGCTTTCCCCTGCCAACACCAGAACTCCAGGTGTGCAGCTGTCCCTCACTCACTGCCACTGGGAATTATACCTGTGAAATGATCTTCCAGATACTGAAACCCATGGTACATTTAACTACAAGACATTGGTGGCATAACCAGATTTATGAGGCCCCTTGAGTTATGCAATGCTGACAGAATGCTGATCCAACCTACTTTAGTCTCAACATTTTAACACCAGTTACTTTGGTTACCAAAGGTTTTGCTGTGCAAGATCAGAGTGCTAATAAGTGTTAAACTCCCTAAAAATATTTTACATGTTTCTTATGCAATGGAATGCTACAGTTTTCCAAAGTCTGGTATCTCAACACTTTTATAGACTTGAAGCTGTAACCTGCACTCGAGTGCCACTTGAGGAATAAAACTCTGTTGCTATTCCACCAAATTACCTGATCCTCAAACTGTGCCACTGATTCTGGACTAAATACTGCAACTACTGTAATTCTTTATTTAGATAAAAACCATATTTGTGGTAGATAATTACTTTTCTGTTAGATTCTGGCCCTTCTGAGGAAACAGAAAATTTTGCAAGTTAGAGAAAGTCATGAAAGAGCTAGATTAATGCAAAAAATGCATGAAAAGCAGTTTCTCTAGCCGGTATCACCATACTGCTAAACAGGATAGCAACAATAAATCTACAGCATGTACACAGCACCAGTATATACACCTGGAAGCTTATATAAAGAAAGCACGTTCATCAGAAAAAAGCCAACTACATTTGGTTCTTGGTTTTGGTTCATTTTTGCATTTTTTAGAAGTACCTATTTTTAGGTGAAGCATTGTAAAATGCATTTGAGAGCAAATTATTCGCCTGTATTTCTTGCGCAACTTAAGATTTTCTAGCACTGGATGCACAGAGAAAGAAAGAATGGCTGCAGAACCAGAGTCACCACCATTAAAAGTAATTAAAACACAGTATTAATCTTTCATGGCAATTATTCTTTAAGTGACCCCTCCACATTGTAAGAAGTGCCTAGCTAGAGCTTTCCCTCCAGCAGCAGCACTCTGACCTCACCAAGGGAAGAGAAGACTCCTCACGAGACATGCCAGAAGGAGCCCCAAGCAGGCATGGCATCTCCCCGTTCAGACATCCAAAATTTACACAGTGCGGTCAGACCTGGCCACATTCCAGGCTAACATTCCCTGCAAAGTAACAATCCTTTGGTTATGTCAAAAAAAATCCCAGAGGGACTGTATACAACACCTAACTCATGCAACTCAGTTGCATGTCGGGCAAATACAAGTCCACTAAATGCAACAAGTGCAAATCTCCCTTCTAAGGAAAAAAAACTTATATGAAATATATATGGCTGGCAATCCCCTCACAGCCTTTCCCACGTACTTCTATGCCACACTTTTATTTACTCATTCTCAGTCCATGGTTGCACCGTCTCACAGGTCAGCTCTAAGCGTCAAAGCTGGTGCTAATGTGGTGACAGCAGGAAGGACATGGAGGGGTCAGGCTGATCTAGACCTTGATACAAGGAAAGAAACAATTTTCCTCCTGTGTCTCACCAGTTTCCTACCCTGGGTTCATCTCCAGGCCCCTATATGCCATCACATCCTTCCAGCTTCCATCCCAGTGGCTTTCAGCTCCTGCACACAATCCAGCCCTGAGTGCCACAGAACAGTGCACTACAACAGGAGAACCATGGTCACAATTAAACCCACTTCTGTTTAGGTCTGGTATTGTTAAGTGTACAAAACATCCCCTTCTTACAGGGCGCAACTGGTGTGAAATAATATTGGCAATAATATTGGCAAGGGAGGTATTTCTTATATGGGACAGGCCTGGGGCTCTTGTGCTCCTTTCCACTACTTCTGGCAGGGCCAAGGAATTCAAAATGTCCCTTGTCAGGTGAAGCTGTTCTGTGTGTGCCTTTGACTTGAACTTCAGCAAAGGGACAAACAAACGGAGCAATCAAAAGGAGACTGTCCTCCACCCCAATTCCTCAAAGAACTTTGTTCAAAGAACTACTTGTGCCCACATTAGAAATATCCTTGAACTCCTATATGTGGCAGAGATGAAAAATGATTATCAAGCAGTGTCATGATTGCTTCTTTAATATAATTAAATTAATTTCAAGTAGTGTTGTGTAAAGTAACCCATCTGCTTAGAGGCTACATTTCATTGTGCAATTGGGCCACATGGATGTGCACCAAGCAGTATGCAAAGTTCTACAGAAGTTTAGGTTTTAGATTGCTAAATGCTTTCTAAAGAGTAACTATTTTTAACTTAATTGGTTATGTTCTTAAAAACTTTAATTGCAAAAACTAAAATCAGCATCTACTTTTCTGAGAATCTGAATTCAATGAGAGCAACTGTTCAGAAGTATTTCCTATTTTAATGGATCAATGAAAAAATACTGAGATAAAATAACAGCATGGGGTAAGATGAGGAGTAAAGCTACGCTTAGTGGTACAGTATATCTTTGTGCTGAGGCCCACAGGACAGAAAGCATAACCAGAACTTTTCAAAATGAAAAATGGTCACCATCATAAGGAGATTCTTCATTAACATTAGGCATATTCTTGGCTTTTCCAACACCATTTTCTCAGCATGAGTGAAGAAGATTACTTATATGTGTCCTGAAGTAGGGGATGGAAGCGGGTGCATCAAAGGCAGGAAGAGCAAGACTTTTTTTCTGATCTTTCAAAGATTTGATGGGAGGAATATATGGGTCCTTTGCAGGGATTCAAGTTCTGTTTGTCAACTGAATTGGTCCTTTCAGTTTCCCACTGTGCTTTAGTCAGAGCAAGAGGTGAACGGAGATGAGGCTTCCCGACAATTCTTCTGTCCAAGAACTGACATCTAAAGTCTCTAATTCCCTCCTCTACCCTCCATCACAGAACACTTCTGGCAGTGACCAGCCTTTGCAAACTCTAGTTCCCGGTCATACTGTTTGGTTTGGGACTTCAGCTGGGAAGGAAAGGCAAAGAACACAGTGTAAAAAAGCGATCCTGGGATCAGCCAATATCCACGTGAGTGAGCTGCCACTGCCATATCCCAAGAGGCAGACACCGACAGGCTGTCACGGCTCCCGGGACACGGATGAGGAGGGAGGACAAGCTCCCTGGGGAAGGTGAAGCTCAGTGGACTGTTGGCAGTATCAGGGCATGTAAATACTTGTCATGTTCCCTGGCTTTTCTGGATGTCTACAAATTGCATAATGACACAATGAGGAAAAGGGTCATTTGTTCTAATAGTGAAATATCCCATGTATCCTACCTCTTCAGAGTTTATTGCTGGGGTCTGAACACAGCCATCAGTCCCAAGGCAGAGCTAGCAGGAGCTGAAAAACACAAGGGGAGAGATTTGCAAGTATAAAATCAGTGTTGGAAAAAAAAAAAAAGAAGATAACAAGTAGAGGAAAACTAAAGCACCAGGTAAGAAAAGCCCATGTCCCTTTCCCACCTTAAAATAAAGCAATTCTCCAAGGCTGATTTATTATTTTTTCTCTCTGGAAAACTGCAAGCTCTCAACAACCTTATCCATGGGGTCTCTCATACTGCACACACCTAATTAAAGGATATGTCATCATCCACAATTACTGCGATACGTCAGTGGTCTGCTTGCTCCTTTTCTGTGGCACTGAAATCTCAATACGCAACTTCTGTATTTTCCCTCCACTATTCAAAACCAATTCCACAAAACCAAACCAAACCAAATCAAACCCAAAAATCCCCCTATTGATCATGACTGCAACTGCCAAAAAATCCACTGCAGTCCTGGCCACCCAAGGGCATCCAAGCTGTGCCTGCAACTTTGGCGTTCACTTAGGAGTGATCCAAGGGGTTTAGGAGCTGATGGAAAGCACAAAGTAATGTAACAGCTGCGTTTCCGACATTAGCGTTTGTATAAATACAGCATCTTTCACACTAGGTCAGAAAACAGTGTGTATTTTTATAAAAATAAATCTGTTTTCTACAGCAAGCAAACCATTAGAGAATATAAAACTCTTTAGTTTGTGTGCTTCTCACCTCCTTAAAATTTCAGAAACAACGGAAGAGCACATGCTTATGTATACACACACACACACACATATACACACACACACGCACGTGTCAATAATGCCAAGAAATTATTAATGTGGTATATCTGATACACTATGAAAGAATTATTCACTTTAAAGAATAAAATAATTGCCAAAAAGAAAGCTATTTTGAGTGCATCCTGTACCAAAACACTCAACAGGGTTTGAGAGAAAAAGAGAAATTTTTATTATTCTAAAATAAGAATATAGTTACACATTTACAATGTAGCTGAGATGCTTTGTTGCTCTTCATCTGTTTTCAGAGCTAGCTACAAAGAAGTTTCCCATAGGCTACATCACATCCATGATTATAAAGGTATTTAAAAATCCCAGAAAGGGACTCATCAAATTACCCTTTGATTACACTGAATGCTTTACAGATAGTCACTACTCACTTGCATCCAGAACTTAATGCTAAAGGAAATAACTAGTGAACGAAAGAGCTATTTTGTCACATGCAAAGTGCTTTAAGCCTTGCAAATTGTTGGGAAAAAATAGGTAAATCCTCCAACCCCCAACCCTATTGTAACTATAACATGATTGAATACAGGTGCTAAAACCATAATATTTTTGTATCCAATGGAGTCGTAACTGAGATGCTTCTAAGTATGAAGCACATGAGCAAGTTAGAAAAAAATATTTGATTCAGATAAAAGGCTGCAGCTAAAAACTTGGAAATTGCATTTCCTTGCATCTTTGTCCATACCCAAACCTTAGCAGTGCCTGGAGGTGGTGGGATTCAGCCTATGCTTTCACTGGGTGGATGGTCCTCACCCAATTTCTGTATAAAAATGTTTATTTGTCCATTTTGAAGCTAAGATTCAAATTAGATTTCAGAGCATGACTACATTTGCAGTCAGGTTATCATTGCTTCTTTACTAAATACTAAAGCCACGGACCAGTATGTCTCTAATTGTGGAAAACATTCTTAATAAATCAATCATGGTTGCATTTTAAAAATTATTTTAAGAGTGGTAAAATACTTTGCTTAATAAAATAGTCAAAACTGACTGAAATATTTATTTATGAAAACAGTCAGAACTGATGTTTTAAGAGTTAAAAAAACCCTCCAACCAAATTATGACACGTTCTTCTCAGATTAATTTCCAGGAACTGACAATTTTATGCTGTTTGCACCACATTAGTAGTTGTGTAGGCAGAAAAAGGAGGTTCATAAACAAATTTTTTGTTGGTGCTTATTAGTATTCTAACTGTGGAGTCTTTTTCAATTATTCCAGACCATCTTCCCCTCAATACTTTATGTGATTTTTAAAAATGTTTATTTTAGGAGCCGCTTTTTCCCAGTGAAGTTTAATATTTTGAAAACATTTCCATGTAGAACATGCTTTTGCTCTCTGCATGGGTCTTACCCAAGATGGCATTTAAAATACCATTCCCAACTGCATTTCCAAGGGTCAGATGCAACTTGGCAAGGCGGAGACAATGAACTGATTATACCTTTGCGTTTGGTTTGGGGCGATTGTTTGCAGCCAGTGCAGCTGAAGAGTTAAAGCCATGTGCTGAATTTAAATCTATAAACATGAACGATGGTGCCAACTTGGCAGTGAATCCTGCATTCAAAAGGAACGGGGCTCCCTGGCTGCCCCAACGGAGGCAGCAGGAGGAGGGGGAGCTGCTGCGTCCCCAGTCTGCACATGCGACTCCCCCGTGCCTACGCCCCCAAACAGCCCCTACTTTGCAGAAAGTCTCTTTACAACAGAACAAGAAAGGTCACAGTTTGCATTTCAATGAGCATATTAAAAGGAGATCTGGCATTATTTTATTCCTTCATAAGAAAATTCTCAGATCTCAAGCTACAGCTATAAAGACAAGTGGTTTTTGTAACTGAGTTTAAATCAGTCCAACTCAAGCAGGGCTTACGGGTTTCAGGGTAATGGGCTACAGTGAGCCAGCCTGGAAATAAGATGTCAGCTCCCAGCAAAACTGCAATAGTATCCTGCACAATGCTTTCAGACACACCATTTAAAATTCAAAATGCAGCTTGGAAGGAATCGAATTACAGTAGATAATTCTATATTTCATTTTAAGGACTGCAAAAGGCTATACCTCCTCTAAAACCAGAGGACAAAAAAACAAAGCTAAGGAAATGCTTTCATTGGGAAAGACAGTCTTTTTAGTACATATTTTAAGCTTGATTGCAAGCTCTCAAAAGATAAGGCTGTTGGTGATGTACCAAAGTTTTCAGGAGATATCTTTATGAGTGTACGTTAAAGCTGTATGAACGGCTTTCAACGTTCTGAATCCTAGAAGATGCCTATTCTTTGTCAGTCTGTACACAAATGAAGACCTCCACACCATCTTTGCATCAAACTAAGCAGGACACATTTCAGGATGTAACCCAAACATACCTACATAGAAACAAAAAGGAAAAAGAGCACCCAAACCCAAACCAGAAGGGAGATTAGGCTAATGCAATGTTTTCTGTTAAAGGACAAATGTCATCTTTTATTCAGCTGGACTCTTTTTCACAGAAGAGAAAAACCCAGCAGCACTCCAGTGCAGTGGTGAGCAGTGCCCTCTCACTGCCTCCAGACGCGCGGACATTTGATTTGCTGCTGATTAGTGTGGGCAAAAGGGGGGGGGGAAAGCTGGCATCAAGTCACATCCTCCATCTTAGTCCCAGCTGGTACCAAGCTCCGAAGAAACAAAGCGACTTCAGACTGTGCGATCATATATTCATGACCAAGAAGAAATATAAAAACCAGCACGTTTGAATTCCTGACAACCATAGAAGAATAGTGCATTGGCATGTTGAATTTTTCCAGCCAGCCTTTGCTGACCTATAAACCTTTGTGACTGGAACAAATGCAAATAGAGCTGACTTGCCTCCCAAACTACTGAAGGGTATTCAAGCCGAGTTGTGTCTAACAGGCTAACAATAACCCACTGTCCCACCCATGCAAAACACACAGTCTGGGAAAAACAGCTTTAGAAAAGCACTTGACAGAGACATAAAGTGCAGCCTATGCCAGAAAAAAAAAAAGCCATCTTTCTTATCTTTTTTTATACTTCACCTAAAATTCCACAATATAAAGTAATATGGAGTAAAATTATCTAGCTATTAAAAGAAGAGCGCACAGTTTTGAAAACAGGCTGGAAATTGGCAGCTGAAAAAATCAGTGACTGCACTGTGTGAAGTCCCATCGGCTTCAGCCACCAAATTTCATGCCCTAAAAGGAAACTTACAGTAAATGACAAACCTAAAAAATGGTTGTGGGCTAACCAATTGCATACTAGCACTGAACTACACTACACTTTAGGAAAAGTGTATTCAGAGTAGAAGGTCTGCTCGACTACAAAAATTCCTGGATGTTTCTCTTTAAGTGATCACTATTCCTGTGGTTTTACTCAGTGAAGGGAGATAACTGACAGTATTGACTACTCCAGCCTCCATACAGGCCCAAAAAAAGCTACAGGCGAGGAAGATCCAACTCATACGGTAACCCAACAAAATCTTTTCCAATCAGAGAAAGGAAACAAGGCACCACTGTAGGGCATTTACTCAGTGAAACAAGTAATTTCTTTTCATGAGGGAGCTAAAAGGGGGAAGTGGGCAACTCTTCCCAAGTATTTGCATGCCCTCATGATTCTTGTATTTGACTGAGTACAGGTCTGTGACTGAATGGGACCAAGCAGCCTTCCCTTGGTCCACCTTCACCAGAGGCCAGTTAAAGCAGCCTCAGTCCTTGGGCAGATTGAAAGGGCTGAACAAGAGCACAGGAATGCAGTGGGAATGTGGTGCTACCTCAGTGCTCCTGCTGTGTGTTAGGCAGAGCAACTAGGGATGGAATCTGGCCCTAGACTTCAGCCTGAGCACTTCCACCTTATCAGATAAATTTGTGCATTTAATTTATCCTCCCTTAATTCAGGTACTCATCCATCTAATTCCCTGAAGCTGTGGATGTAAGCAGCGTAAGCACTCAGATCACCAGCTGACTGTGCTTGGAAGCCTGGGCTGAGCAAACTCCTGATCTGGTACTGAGATTTAGTCCCCAGATCTCATCTTCCTAAAGCAGAAAGAATCCAGGCCAGAGCACCAGTCCTACAAGCAGCTGCCATTAGTCTTTTTGCATTCAGCAAAATACTTGCGTGTCTAAAATTGATTGTGTGCAAATGCTTGGATTCTGAGCATGACAGATACATTTTTGAAACTTTTTCAACATCTGGCTTTTAAGAACAGAGTGTTAAGGAAAGCTGAGAAGATTTGTCTCAAGTTTCCATTAAAGCGCGTATGACATACAACCATTTCATAAACATTCCCCCATTCCCTCATAAAAAAAGCAGAGGCAACTGGCAGCCAGAATAGCTTAAAAGATACCACAAAAGGAGACACTCACATTTCTATCACCTGGGAGAAAAAGGTAAGGCAGAATCCTTGCAAGAGGCTACTGAAATTGCACAAGAAGAAGGAAGTCTCTTCTGGACCAAACGTCAATGTACGCGCGCACTGGGAGGTTTAAAGCAGAGTCTGGCTGCATGTGGAATCACTTCAGAATCACTGACTTACATGCAGTGACAGATGCAAAAGATGTACAAAATAAGTAACGTATCTGTGGGGAATTCTCAGCAATGAACTTAAAAATCTGCCATTTTGGCATGTTCCTTATGAAAAGAGATCCGTATCCCCAACTCTCTTGGACATCCAGGAGATTTGGGCTTGCCGCAGCCCACAGGGTGTTTAGGCTGGAATTCACCCCATGAGTAGCAGCTGCCTCTGTTAGGAACCAAGAGTGACTTGCCTTTTGGGCTGCTTGTGCAGCCAGAAGAACAAGACACAATGATAGAAGCTGTCTTCTGAGGTGACAGAAGGCATTCTCCACCTCCAGAGCCATTACAATAGGATCCTTGATGTCCTTGATGACCTCAAAAGACAAGATGTAACATCCAGAGGCTGAAGCTTTCTATCCATAGTCTTCTGCTATAAAGCAAAAACATATCCCAAAAATAAATTCCACTACATTGAAACTGCAAATGGTGAAAGCAGGTATTTCATTGAAACTCACTGACAGTCATCTCTTCCTTGCACTTCTGCATAAATTTTATATCCTCTAATTGTATTTTGTTTTTAAATACTTTTTTCAGTGGCACTGGTATTGATCCTAATTTTTCTGGATTTGCAGCATTTATAACCATTGTGGGGCTAAAGCCTATAGAAAGACAAATATGAGAATATGAATGGCATGCTCTTCCTTTGGTTTTTCTCAATCCATGTTTGCTAAAGGTGTTAGTGTTGCAGAGTGTCAGCAATATTCTGCCTTGTGATGAAATCAAGGACGAAGAACGAAGCCAAATTACCATTATTCTATCTTAGAAACAACTAGCAGATCACTCTGCAAAAACAAAGATGTGTAAAAAGTCTCTTTTACATTTCATGTAATGCAGCAAATTTATTCTGTGGATTAAAAGGAGTTTACCTCTGAAGCGCACATTAAAATTCACAGATTTTATGGACTTGCTTCAATGTGAAAAGCAACTGTGCTTTTTCTTTTTTAAAAATCTTTTCCTGCTACAGTTCCAAGAACTTGAAGGGTCAGATGAGTTTCAAAAGCATTAACTTATCTAAAACTTTCATCTGATCCTTGCTAACTTTTGAAATGTGGAAGCAGGCAAAACACAGCTGAAAAGTGAGCTCCCAGCTGCAGCACTGCCCCGGTACACAGGGCTGCGGGATGTCTCACACATTTGCTAAAGGCCTTTTGGAAATGCGCAGGCTCTGTTTACTCAAACCAATCAAATCTGACCCAGAAAAGCCTGCCTCAGTGTCTCTTGGGTCAGGGCACTGCTCCATGCTCTCAGTTCACATCACCTCCTCCATCTAGTCATTCATAGGACCGTTTGCTGTGGGGTAGAACACGTTTTCCTAAAGGTCTGCTCCACTGGGCAGCTCCATGACTTAGCTTAAGTAAAGCTAATAAAGTAGTGGTAGACACCACAGTTCTCTTAATTCTATTTTTCATGTCCTTGTTCTCTTTTTAAAGCACTGAAAATTCTTATTAATGCCAAAGACAGGCATGACAAAGCCATTTAGTCTTTCACAAGACCAACCTGTGGGCCCACAGGAGATACTAGGAACACCAAGCCAGAAGAGCATGAACTTAATGACACTTCACATATGTGTCATGTCTTACATGAAGCTGAAGAGCGGGGAAAAAAAAGGCCTTCATAGCATTTTTTGAAACAGCAGAATTTTCCAGTGGTCCCTTTCGACCTTCTGCAAGAAGAATACCTGAGTACGTGTCTCAGTCAGTTGAACTTTAAATTCAGACTAAATGGCCGTTTCAGTCCAAGTGTTCCTTGATTGAGTTTCTTCATATGAGATGGGGGAATCATCAACAGAAGCGATTAGAGATACTACAAAAAGGTATTAATCAGAATGCTTTGAGTGCTATGAAAACCTCAGCAAGCTAGGAAGGCCACCGATGAGACAAATGCGAACCCAGCACTAGCAAAAGGACACTCATGTGAGGAACTTTACACATACTGTAAGCTCAAGAATGAACTCAGAAAACCACCTTTCAGGTCCACTGTCCTGAAACTCTCGGCCAGTGGATTTCTACTTCTAGCAGCCTGTTGCTTTTTTTGAATCCCAAAGGCAGCACAGATTTCCCACCCATCGCTGTATGAAGACGGCCCAGGGTTTCCTTCTGCCACTCCCTACTGCAGCATTCTCAAGGGTGAAACTGGGCCTACAATCATGAGACAAGCAGAGGTTGCTGGTTTCCTCAGCAGCACCTCATTTTAGAAACGCTAAAGGACAGAGGCTTGAAAAAGAACATTTCTGGAGAATTACATTTGTTGTTCGCAAGGCAAGCCAAAATTGATTTGGGCTAATAAAACCAAATGGTTATCAGAGGAACAAATTAAAACCACAAACCTTTGGACACCTCTTTTCCTGACTCACAGCTACAACACTTCCACCATGTCTTGGTTATACACAATAGAACAGCCCTAAGACCTTAATTCAATGCCTGCCCTTGACTCAAATCAAGCACATAGGAGAACTGTCCCAAAGACTCAAACTAGGGATGCCTCTGTTCCCATTTCCCTGCTGACACTGACTCCAGCCTGGAATGGACTCTTGATCCATCAAGAGCTACAGACCCACAAAGTGCGTGCCAAGTGGGAGAGCTTCTCCAGCTTTCCTGACATGTGAGGAGTACATGTGCAGCCTGACGTCCTCTAGGGCTTCCAGCCCATATGTCTTTATGCTCCTTTTACAATTTTCTGTGCTGTGGATTTGGAAGTCTCTTTTCTTTACAAAGAAAATTATCACTGATACACAGTTTAAGCATGTCTGATTAGTAAATGTGAGAAATCATCCCTGTTCTTGTGTTCCTGTGAGCTGGCAAATTTTCTCATTCACTCACTATTCAGCTTTAGTTTAACTCATCCCTGTTTGAACAGAAGAGCACTACCCCACTGTTGGGGGTTAGGATTTTTCCTTTTGTTTCTTTCTCTCATGGAATTTTGTCCCACCTGTTGCTAAGAAACGATAACAACCAGTACTTAAGAGAGACAAAAAAAAATGGCCAAAGTGGGGGAAGGGTGCAGCTGGCTACTCTCTTACCTGTGGGGTTTTCTCTTTGGAAGAGCAAAGATACTGCGAGATTTTGGCTGGGGGCTGAGGGTCTCAGCTTGGGTCCTCTTGCTCTCTCTCTGTCCGCATAGGAGGAAGACGGTCGAGCTGTTGCTCACTGTGGGGAGAATTCACTGCTACCACCAGAGCCCAGCCCTCTGCTGCTTCTTCCTTACTGTGGGTGAGCTCGTAACAGCGGCCATTGGACCTTATTAACACCCGACCTCACTAGAAAGGACTCTCACCATCTATTCAGGTGCCTCAGGGGAAAACCCGGGGCCCGACCCCCTCCGAGGGAGCCTCTCCCGGCCGTGCTCGGGAGCCGGGCTGCCGCTGCCCAGCCCTGCCGCTTCTCTGCCACTGCTCCAGGTTTTTTGCTACACGGTAACCCCACACCCCCTGCCCGCGGGGACACCCCATGGCTCCTGCTACAGCTGTGGAGTTTCTGATGCATTTCGTTCGCTACTCCGGGATTTGCTCGTCCCTGCCATCCCAGCCACCGCTCTGAGGTTCCTGCTGCAGCCCATTGTCGCCGCCCAGCCCGCCCGCCATGACCGCGTGAGGGAGACGTGACTGAGCTCGCGCCACAGCGCCCCCTGCAGGCGCGGGGAGCCATCGCACCCGCCCCGCCCGGCCGGGAGCCACCAGCGCCCCTGCCGGCTGTGAGCGGAACTGCACCCAAGGGGAAAGCGCCTGCGGCCGAGAGAGGCTGGCACTGGGTCTCTGGTTCTGTTTGTTTGCCTTGTTATACATATACATACTAGTAAAGAACTGCTATTCCTTTTCCCATATCTTTGCCTGAAAGCCCCGTAATTTCAAAATTATAATAATTTGGAGGGAAGGGAGTCATATGTCATATTTTTCCATTCCAAGAGAGGTTCCCGCCTTCCTTGGCAGACACCCATTTTTCAAACTAAGACACCCACACTGGGACAAAAAGAGTAAATATTGTCCTCAACACAGTATTTTGTTCAGGAATAAGAAGTTCAAATTATAAATAATTCAGGATTTGAATTCTGCATCGAATTCTATGCAGAAACGCTTGTTTAGGTGAGGTGTAAAGAATAAGTAAAATAAATAAACAAGGACTGCAGATAAGATTTCATCCACACAGCCTCAGAAATTGCTTAGAATTTGGAGAGTGCTTTGGATTGAACTGTTATCACTAAGGTGGTTGGGTTTCATTCCCCAGTCTAAAAACTGAAGGTTATTTGTATGAGTCCATTCTGGAGAGGGGCCACCTCTCATATAAACCTGTGCGCACTTGGTAAATCTCTTGTATAGAAGGGACAACCCATACAAACACTGCATTTCTCAGAGTATTATAAGAAAGAATCTGATAGAAGTATAAGTAACCAGTAAATTTTAACAGGGACAGGGAGAGAAGGTATTCTTTCAGGAGGAGTGCCATGGAAGGGTTTTGCTACAGGTTTTGGGGTGTGAAGGCATTTTGGAGCAAGCAGTGTTGGTGAAGTTCTGTCAGATCAAGTCACACATGGTTATAGATATAAAAGCATGGATCTCTATATAAAAAATAGATGTTTATCAGGTGCAGCAAACTTAAAAGCAGTAATTTCCCATTAATGTAAACAGCAAAACGTTGGGGGGGAAAATAAATTTTAAAACTTCTGATAAGATAATCAAAATGTATACCTTTGATAGTTCTAACATGTTGTAGTAAAAATCTTGGGTTTGACTTCTTTTTGTTTTGCATTTGATGCAACCTCTGTGGCTTTTGCTGTGTCACAGACAGTGTTTTCTTTGAAGAAAAGTTAAACTGGTGAATTTTTTAGTTTATTTTAGTGCACTAATTTCCAGGAAAGTCTTTTCTCAGTTACATTTGCTATTATTTTTCTAAGAACATATTTATTCTTCATAGTATTATACATAGCATTTCCCTTGGGCCATTTGTCCTTATTTTGTAAGGCAAAGGGGACAATAAAATTCTTTGGAAAAATGAATTGCTGCATCTCCCCAGGACAACTGTACAGCTCATTCTTATCTCCAACCCAACAGCACGGGCAACAGCACAGAAATCCTGCACCACTTCCATCAGACCACAGGCGATCTAAAGCATCTTCCTCCAGACTGCACTTTCTTCTGTGCCAAATGTAACATAAGCATCCTTCATTAGTCAGCCCAAAGGTCAATTTTGGGAAAGGTGCCGCCATGCAGACTTGTGAGTGCTGAAGCCAGGACTCTCACAAGCCCCAGACCCACTACAGTAAGGTACCAAACTGTGTTTAGCTATTCATGCTACACTGGTGCCACCAGTTCCTACTTGAATCACAAGACAGTGGGAGAGCAGATACTAAAATGGTTTATGCTGAGAAAGCTAATGGATCTTGAGGAATAGTGTGTTGTCCTTCTTACACGGGCATTGGTTCAAGCTTTGCTGTTGGTTTCAATGAAAGCAGGATTCAGCCTCTTAATTTCTGCTCTCTGCTGTAAATCGTGAATTATATATCAGAGCTTTAGGAACTTGAAGTAAATGTTAAGAGATTTGCACAATTAGCATGAGACTCACTTGTGTGTGACTAGGGAGACAAGTCTTTTTGATTATTCATTCAATTAATTTGTTTCTTGTGTTCTGATGCTTTCTCCAATATTCCTGTAAGTAAGTTCAAGACTGAGGTAAAAGACTCTTATTTTTAGAAACATGGTTAAACCCTGCATAAGCAGCAGCACTGTCTGCCACAGCACAAAGTGGGAAGCACACAAGGTTATATGCCGAGTTGTACAAAAAGGTTGCCTGGCCAAACCATTTGGAATGGATCATTAGGAAGTCTCCAAACGCTGCACTGAACAGCCAAGCGACACAATTGCCCCGATTGTTCTGCACGGGGCAGTGTGAGCCGGCCTGCGCGGTGGGGGCAGTTCCCACGCCTGCCCTGGGCTGTGGTAAATCACCTCCGCCGTTCCACGTCCCCGAGCTCGGGCTCTGTCACCGTGTGCTCGCGACACCCCGACAGCAGGGGGGGCGTGCATTTCAAATGCCTCATTGCCCTGGCAGAGGTGCCTATTAATAAAATACTGTAAATTAGCTTCACATTTAAGAGAAGCATTTTCACTTCCAGCCTGTTCACTCACAGATGACAATATAGAATAAATAAAAATTACTTTTTCTGAGATTGTGGCAGACCACTCTAGAAACAATTGAATCCAGAGAAAAGTAAAAGAATACACATACTGTCCCAAATTAAACCCCTGAGTAAATACATGGAGTTACATCCTTACTTATTCCAAGAATCAATTTATTTAGTTATTGCCAACACTGGAAAGAGCATAAAAAATACACGCATACTCCAGACAATCTTCTTGATTGTATTATATATTTAGACTTCCAGACATTCACACTTTTATTTAGTCCCAAAACAACGCTACCTATGTAACTATTTTTTGAGGCAACTAAAATATTGGTATGCCCTTGCTGTAGACAATCTTCTGGATGGTTTTAACTACTGACTTCTTCTATGTGCCTTTTAACTGAACATTTCTGTACACTGCACTAAGATAATTTAAAAAAATACATTAGCTAAACTGAGAACTAAAGGAATGATCAGAGAGCTTCTACATTAAATATTCCAGTACTCTCCAAAACTACAGGAGTCTTAAAAATAATTTTACGTTGATGTGAACACATTTTCTTCAACAACCTTCTGTTGTGGAAAGTTTATTCATCCTTTCCTTGATTATTTTTTGTGTAACACAATAGCAACAGAGCCTTGCCTTCTCTCTGCGGCCTGATTGTCTTAGTTCAATTCTCCATTCTGCTTTTTACAGGGTGATTTCATGCTACTACATTTATGTTTTCTTGTGTTTTCATGTCTAGCACAAATATATAAAACTGATGGCTATATGAGACAATTCATAGTTGTGCTTCAGGAGCATCGTAACGGGCTTTGGAGGAGACTTTGAGTTTCTATATCTGAACTGATTGCACCTGGATATTGGGTCCATGTGTGCTGGAAAGAGGTTTCTAGACGTAATCCTTCTCACTTATCCAGACCATGTATCAGGCACACAGATAACAACAGCTTAATAGGGAAAAAACATAGAAAAAAAAAGTCCCATTCACTCTGAAAGAATGTTTAGAATAAACCACCACAGTACTCTACTCTTCCTTCATTCATAGCAGGTCCTTGTGTTGGAATGCTCATGGTATTCATCTGAGGGAAAGAAAGATGGGTAACTTTACCTCATATGAGAATACGACAATATGTGTGTCACAGGGCAAATACAATTTCATTGTATTCTATTCATGAATTACAGGTTCAATCTGAAGGCATTATAATAGACCTATATTATACACACACACGCACACACACACACACATATAAATAAGATATGCTACTTGTGAGCTTTATTCTTTGGTCTAAACCAGATAAAAATAAACAACACAAACAAGGTAAATGTCTAACATCCTTCTACAGTGTAATTTCTTAAAGCAAAACCCAGCATTAATTTATGCTAGAAATATTTCTATCTGCCCTTTTTTTGAAACATGGGATGCACTTTATTATCTCAATGCTCTTTTTGTCAGGCCACGTTCCCTTGGGTAGGAGGGGCTGTTTCCCAACACAAGAGCAGACAACTCAAGAATTTGGAGCTCTACACTCTTAAGTGGAATAGACATTGCCAAGCCCTTTAGGGTCACATTTTTTGAAGGAGATCATCTTTCTTAGTCAGGGCCTGCTTTGCAAAGCACCCAGCTCTCTCACACACACAGCGGCCGAAGTCCTAAAACACTGGGCTTCTGGGTTTTGATCTGTTTTGCAACTTGCTCCAGCTCCAGGTTTTGAATACTGTAGATACTGACCTCTTGGTTTTTTGGCTTTAGCATACAAACACCATCAAATTTCAGAAAGCTGTAATGTAGGTGAGGGCAAATCATGTGGGACTAAACACTCTGGTGGAAAAAAAATGTGGAAGTTTTTTTCTCTTGGTGAGCTGGAGTGTCAAGAGCCCAGCTGTTACCATCAGATGAGCAGGCATCCTGATTTATTTCAGAAAATGATACATCACAATGAAAGACACAGACCAATGTGCTACACAAACTGTGTTTGTAGTGGCAGAAATTATTCACCAGTTTTGTAAATCCTCCAAGGACAACTTCTGCCTTGCCTGATGCAAAGGGGAATACAGAGTTAACTCTAACAGCAGCTGCCTTAGCCATGTATTTCTTTGCATTTATTACTCTCATACTGTGGAATTGCAGTACTTTTTTCATAAGTCAAAAAGCAGATTTAAAGGATCTGTATTAATCTGAGGCTTCTGTTACAGATTTTATAAGCAGCCACAACAAACACCTGCACTATACTTAAGTAACATGCATTAAGGGATTTACCAGACTGTCCTTGGAACTTAATGAAATTTGGTTTGACTTGGAGAAGAAATCTCACAACTTGAACACTTGTAACATTTAAAATGCTTTGCAAAAGACACCATCAAAGGCCAAAACCATTTGATGTATGGTGAGTTATCCAGTACTTACATGGAATTTCTGTTCAGGTCAATAAGAAAGCACAAGAAAATGTAGATAGTACAAGTACTGATGCAGTCCTGGGAAAACAAAGATGTAGTCTTATGAGAAAAGACAAGTTTTTCATATTTACTTCTCTGAAACTGCCTCTTGTAAAATAATTCAGATACAAACCAAGAGTATCAAAATTCGTTTGGCACAGTATACGTACACTAGTGTTTATATCCCAATATTTGTACTCCTATACTGGAGTTGAGCAGCCACTTCTTAAATATCCTTACCTGAGTGTCCCTTTGCTTCACTTACACTTTTTGGGTTTTCCCCCCAGTTTTAAAATGTGGACATCTGAGGAAGGGGAACACATTGTTTCACATTATCTTTAATGAAACATTAGTTTGATGAAAGTTTGCTAAATAAAATGACAAGATTGTTACTTCTCCAGGGGCAGTTCCATTCCTGCAGATCATCTTCCTGCTGCCCTTGTGCCATATCACTGGAATTTCAAGGTAGAGAGACTTCAGACTGTTTTACTGTCTGAACTTTGGGACAGCTTCCTGTGCATTTCTAAAGAGTTCCATAGGCCAAAATCCTCTGCTGAGTAGCACAACAAAAGCTGCTACAAGACAGACACAAGAGAAACTTTTTCATTCCTGCTGCCTTAGTATAAAACTCCACATACAACTGACTTCGTAGTTAAGGCATTTAGGAAAACAATCACCCTCTGTACTGGATTGTCACCCATATATCAGTTATTAATTTTTATCCCTTTACTTTCAATTAAGAGGCTAAAAAAACTGCCTTCATGAAAAATGTTATGCATATTTATAATCCCATGTATTTATAAATCTTTTTCATTGCTCTTTGTGCTTAAGAATGGAAGAGATGTAATTTGTACACCAAGTTCTATCCGCACACTAAATATCCTGCAGAAGTCACACAGAACGGAGATGCTGTGGTAGAACAGCTTTATCTCTACCCTGCTAACCCTGAGACCTCAAAACTGTGAAGCCCAGAGCAATATAGATCATCAGAATTTAATGCCAATAAAACACTAACACCACACCTGACATCACTGTATCTTCTGCATATACACTGAAAATACCATAAGCTTTGTTATTTTTCTTCTCTTACACTGTGGTACATCCTTCTGTAAAACTTCACAAGTGAAAGGAAAACAGAAACAGTATATTAAAAAATGGCTAACTACAACCCAGTATAGCTTTTTTTAATGTGCAAAACTAATGATTTGAAGACTGTTCTCCGAACAGTAACTGGTAACAAGTGCCATGTGCCCCAAGAACTGGTACTCTCCCCTCTTCAGCAGGAGACTTGTTTCATGCAGAACTTACAACATGCCACTGCGCCACTGACTGTTGTGGACTCCTGGGCACTGGGCCAAAATAGTTTGGGGGAGAAATTCCACATATGCAAAGGGGGGAAAAATGAAATAGGTCCCTGGCAGAGACATATATATATGTGTGTGTTTCGTTAAGACTAGCTTTAAGACACAAGAAGAGATTATGAGAGTTCTTTCAGAGATTATGTATTGATGAACCAGCTACACAGTCCATGGCCAATTATGGTTTATTTATGGATATTGGTGTGCACATGAATACATGAGGACACCACATGCCCACACATCGGAATAAACTGGCATTGCAGAACTACTGAAAAAATGGGATGATCCTGTTACTATGGCTCAAGAAATACGTGTTCCCTTCTCCTGCCAGTGAAACCTTGCCTTGGGGACAAAGCCTGATAATATTCACTGAGTGTTATCCTCCAAGGGCCTTAGCCAGACATCACCAAATTATATTTCTTAATTAACTCCTACTGTCTCCATGCCCATACCATCTACTTTCACACAGGACCAAGTGAGCTGGTCAGCCAAACCTGATGAGTTTCTTCTCCTGTACACATGACACGAAGATTCAGGCAAAATCACGACCACTAGGGAATACCATGGGAATTTGCCATAAGCATCTCTATTAATCACAAAACTCAGGCAAGTACTGAAAGGGATAAAAAGATGGAAAAGTTTTAAAGCTGTGATCATAGTTTTTCCTGTTTATGCAGTACCTAGCACAATAAAATAATGCCTCCTTATCAGTATGAAAAATACAGAAATAGCTCTAAAATCCCTTCTAGACTAAGATGGAAAGTTCTGCTTCTGCACATGAGGCTGTACTATTGTGGGAATAGCAAAACCAGAATACATAGAACAAGAAGAATGGTTTTGTTTCTGAGTTTTATTTAGAAATGTTTAAATTAGAAAAACGTAAGGGAAATGGAAGGGATAGTTTTGAGAATCAATTTTTAATTATAACTTTCTAAATGTCTACGAAGTACTATTATTCTGACACCTTGTTTTCAAAGGCAATCTAACAAGTGGTGCCACAGGTGATATAATTAAATTAATTACCAGTACCAGCAGGGATGGTAGTTTTCTGTTAGATGGGCAGATCTTACTGTGCCAATACTTACTGAAACACATCTGAAAATACTGAGTCTCTGAAAACACATCTCTGGCTCCCAGCACTCTGTGGGGCTGATCAAAATCTTTTATTATTTTGATACTCCAACAGTTACACCCTTTGACTCCACTGTGAGATTGGACATGTTTACACACTAAAACAGAGAGTGAGAAAAAAGCTGCCCTAATGTACTGATTCTTGTCCATGGAAGCAGTGTGGCCATCACACCAGCCTGTCCCTAGCACTTAGGCTCTCAGAACAGTGGGAAACAGCTTTAAGAGGGGCCAAAAAGGTCTGAACACACATCTGGGATATCGTCCCAGTCAGAAAATGAAGTCCTTTGACACTGAAATGCAAGGAAACAGCAAAGTTCTACTCAAGATAGTGGGTGAGAGAGAAAGAGTTGACGAAATACTCAAATTGAGTAAAATGACAAACATATTTGCTGTGTTCTCTCTGCTCCTCGTACCCTTAGAACCCCATACTGAAACAGAATAGACTTCTCTGTCATGGAAGAAAAGAAAGAGCCAGAAACGACCAATGAAATCAGTTACAGAAAGAATCACAAAAAATTACAGGGGAAATCAAATATTAAAATATAAAAAATACAGAGTTACCTAATTCAAATCTACCTCCTCATAAACTTTCTTACTTCCAGTGAGGAAGAATGACAATCCCATCTGTGCCTTCCTGCCTCGTGTGTGTAACACGCTTCCACTCAGCTTGCTTTACTTATGGAACATATCAGACCATGTGAAAAGCAAATGCTGGGATTTCCTGACTTGCCTGATACTGTGGTAAATTGTGGTAAATCCAGTCCTAACCAAATTCAAAAATATTTCCTAATACTGAAAAAAATATGCTGAGTCTTCTTGATTATCATCACAACAAAAGTCATGTTCTGGAAAGGGTATGTGCCAAAGACAAAATGTGTACAGTAGCTATATATAAAGTTGGAAAAAAGGAGCTCTTTTTATCTGTTCTTTAGTTTAAAAAGATTACTAAAACATATTTTGTCAAAGTACTATGGAATATACTTTAAAAATGGCAATAAAAAATAATCTGCCTTAGGTGAAATCACTTATATGGTTACTGTTCATTAACTTCAGTTTAATAAGCACTCCCACAAGAAAGGCTTTGCTGGGCTGGATCCACCCAAGTTTGGCACAGAATATTGTACTAAAGAATTTAAAGATGGGAAGTGTAGAAACACCAAATTAAAAGTTTGTATTTGGGACTCTGGCTGAATAATAACTAATAAAATAGCAATAAATACAGTTTCTGTGAGTCAGGAGCACCATTTGAGAGCACAATTTTGTCCAACATCTTTTGATAATTTGCTGAGGGGGAGCTAAGAAAAGGGAAGCTAGTGATTGGAAGGTGAGGGAACAGGAGAGAGGAAAAGTTTAAGCCCGTCTCTTCTGGCAGCTATTACGTAAGGGCAGTGAGCAGGTAGGTATGTCTGGAGAGCTCCGTGTTTCAGTGCACAAGTGATAGGGCAGTTGTGTCATGCACTGCTGTCACTTCTGACTTGGTGGTCTAATACCTGACAGGTTTCAAAAGCAGTTGAATATCCTACAGATTATATAGAGATTTTTTCAAATGCATGCTAAATCCAATTATCACGTCTCAACCTTCTGCTCAGAAAGACGTATTTTGTCAAGTAGGCCAGCTAAGTCTATTTATAATGTTTATTTCATGACCCTAATGTTAAATAGAAGGAGTTCTGTTTGTGCAGTACTCCAAACATGCCATATTACAAATACAAGCATGCATCACTTGGGAGCCTCGCTCATTCAGGCCAGGTAGGTGCAGGTGCAGACACTGGAGGTGAGAGCTACTTCTTAGCTTCGCTCCAAGGTGGGAGCAACACCTCTGCTGCTCAGCAATCAGGCTCCCTATTGCCATTGTGCTGCCCATTGTCAGATTCCCAGAGGGAAGAGGTCTCTCTGGAAAACTTTGTGAAGTGCTGCCTCACAGCTAGCCTTTCAAAGGTGAACCCTGTTCAACAGTACCCTGTTTGCACAGAACACAAGTAGGTTCAAAAAGTTATTATTAAAATAAAAAATCGAGTGTATCTACAAATTTGATTTTCCTCTTAGCTGAAACATAAGACATTAAAATTAAAAGGTCATGAGTCCTGCTAGCTCCTCTTCATATCACTTTTCCAGAACAGAAGAGAGATGAAGTGGCCTCAGGCTTTGGCCAGAAGGGAGTGACAGAAAGGGGGAAAAGAGATTTATTTGTTCAAATACACCATTTATCATGCTTTAATTAAATATAGCTCAGGAATTTCCCCAGAGGTGTACAGGGAGGACCAGGGTGCTTGTGATGGACATCTAGGATTCACAGCCACAGTACTGTATCTTTTTATCAGCATAGCATTCCCTAAACAGGCCACTAAATTAATCCCCAGGTGCTGACAACGACTGTTGCTTCACCCCAGTTTGCACCAGCCTGCTCTGTCCCACCTAATGGTCTCAGTCTATAACATTATCTATGCTTTGCCCTGGACTTCTCAGCCTGGACTTCTCAGTCATTTAAGCTGTCCTCAAGCTGCTTATTACCTAAATTTTGATCTTTATGAAACATGGAGAAAATATTCTCTGTCACAAAGATGTGTGAATGCAGTAAATGACCAGTCTATAACCCTTCCATGCTCAGGTCACGTCCAATTGCAAAGACTCTGTGTTGGATTGAACCCAGCAGGCTCAACAGCTCTGCTCACAGGAAGGAAGGGAGGCAGCAGTAACTGGCAAGATCAAAGCCTCTGAAACTATTCCCTTCTTTCCAGTTTGTAGGAAAAGCAGAGAGGGCCTGGCTTTTAACAGTCATGGAGACTTTTTCATAACGAGACAGATTAATCGTATTCTCTCCAGTAAATGCCACCAGGGAAGTTGGGAGCTGTAGCTGCTACAAACTCCACGTATTTTCTCAGACTCTGCTCCTCAAGCTGTCTATGCTTAATTCTGTTGGCTTACATGTGCCTGGACCTTTTTCATGTGCCAGCTGGTATTTACCCCCCGTGTGACACATTGTAGATAAGCTGACACAGACTATGCCCTCTCCCCACTTTCACACAGATTATAGACACTTATTGCAAATAAACAAACAAAACCGTACTATGCAACTGATGCTCCTCTTCTTTAAGTACTGCATTTCTAGGGAAGAGGATTGTAATAAAAATTGTAAATAAATAAATAAATGAAACCACAGAGAGGATTAACAAATATTTCTTTCAGTAGTTGCTATATTTATTCAATACTCTGTTTCTAATAAGCTTTTTTCCGTACTGAACTGTGATGTAATTTCAGCTTCTGTCTCCATAATACTGTGTTTCCATAGTTCAGGTTAAATTTCTCTTGAGCTTAATTGGAGTCTTTGCTTAGAAAGAAAGGGGGGATTGGCCAAAGTCCTGAGTGATAGGAACTGCAGTATGCAGTGACCTCCAGTTCTGCTGCAGCACCTCATTCTTACTGCCCTGTGCAATCTTCTCCTCCCTTTAGCAGGAATGTTTTTAAACTTGAGCTCTTCATTTCCAGTTCCAGTGTCGAGGGACTAAATTTGAAAGAGCTTTGGCTTTCATTAGCAAATCATCAGTACCAACAAAACCACAAGCAACAAAAAAAGCACATCAGCATGCTTTTCAGCACCGGCACTGACTGACGTCTCCTCCTTTCCTGAGCTTTTTGTGTTTCGGGGGATTTTTTGTTGTTGGTTCTTTAATCAGTGAAACTAGACTATTGAGCTTTGGGAAGGAAAAGAGAGCCAGTCCTTTCATTTTATAATTAGTGGAAATTCAGTAGGAGCATTAACAGCTGTCTCTTTCAAAGACGCGCTCAGCATCATCTATGTACGAGTTAGAGCACAGACTGGGGAGAAATAGCAGCAACAACATTTCTCACATCCACACTGGTGACACACTAGCCATCGGTTCTGACTAAGGGACAGCCCCAGCTTGTCGTGTGAGCAGGCTAATGGCTTTGTTTGGCTCTTTGCGAGAACATAACTTTTCATTTTTTACTTTCTGATTAACAATGTGGAGGAGAGAACGCATGAGAGAAGCAGACAGAAAGACAGACAGAGTGTCCCACATGATGAGATCAATTAGGCAATCATTTTGGACATGTTCAGACAAAGAAGGTGGTCTCCTTGGAAACTGCAATCACATGCACACACACTCAGAATAACTTCTCCCACATTCTATTCTCTGCTCGGTACAACAAACTTGGATGTAAGCTCCGAGGGACAATCGCACATCCAGTGTTGACAGACTTGTCAGCATTTCCAATGCCACAGAACAGGCCCCCTGCTCTCCTCACCGACAAATTCACCAAAGACTGAAGAATTAAAAAGCGTATCAGGAGGGTGACAAGGAGGGGCTAGGCAGAGCTACCAATGTTTAAAGACAAAAAATGGCAGCATTTTGTAAAGCAAAATGGTATAAAAATACCTCTTAAAATCTTGAAAGGCTTCAGAAAACTCTCAAACATAAAATCAAACAGTTGGAGAAAGTTACATGCCTGAAATGAAATAGTAAGCTTATGACTGGGACAAAGAAAAAACCCAGATACTTAGTAATTTTATTTTTTTTTCAACTTGAAAAATAAAAGAAACAATTTATATCCACATTTGCAAAAAAATTTCTTCAGACTCCACTGTTCTTATTTACCAAAGTATTTTACTACTGAGACAAAGAAAACCCTACCCCCTTCAGCAAGACTGAGATATAATCTTTAATGTTTTTGAGCAATAAAGTCAGACATTACAAAAACGGGCCTTAACTGTGTTAACTTTTGTACTGACAAAAGGTGGCTGTTTGAAACAGAGGAGACCATGATTAAAGCATTTTTTCAAGAAAGTACAATTATATAAGGTTAGACTCCTCCCAAACACAACGTTTCTGAGTCTTCTGTAACATTAGAAGACATCCCAGAGTTTTTACCATATTAAACAACCTTCATTGTACTAATTTCTTAGTATTAAAACTGTCTCTCACTAGAGTGTAATACAGCTCGATTAATGTGAGAGGGATATGGTACAGGGTACTGAGACCAAACACAAGCTGGAATAGAGTTTAATGTAACAATAGGTGAAATATCTGCCATTGTAATACAGCTTCAATTAACCTCAAAATGAACTTCACTTTTTCAGGCAAAAAGACCAAATTTTGTAATTGGAAGCTTTAAAACCAAGCAGTGCCAACATAAGCAGTGAGAGAGCCAACTAACCCTGGAAGAGAAGAGATCAGTTACCAGAGCTCCTGTTTCACCCTGTACAAAAGTTCCATACTGGAACTCCCTGGAACTCCTGTGAGAAAACTAGAAATTAATGCAAAATAAGATGGTCTGACACACATATAGGACTGCAACTACCAGCAGAGCCCAAACCTGCCTGAGCAGCTCTGAACCCATCAGCTCATTGTTAGCACTGGGATTAACAATGAAGGAAGATGAATTAGTCCCACACACTGCACCAGTTAATTATCCTGGTAAGGACATTCCTTTTTCAAATGGACCTCCAGATGCCATACTAAATTTGTCCTTTGCTATCTGAAAGCAGATGCAAATTGCAGCAGAATAAATTATCACAAATACTTAAAAAATTCCAAATTTTAGAGAAATCTGATCCAAATTGAAATTTTGAGCTAAAACTGTGCTTTACAATCAGTAGGCCTAATGGAAAGGTTTACATAGGATTCTCTTTGCATTTTGCTTCCCAAGGGAAGCATTAAAAAGGAGGGAGCACACTTATCCTGTCCTTCTGCAGAACAGCTTTTTGCAAAAGGTACGTTACAATTTCTTTCTGAACCTTAGCCTAAGACTCCTTGCAAGCACATTTTTCTTGCAAGAAACTAAATCAAACTGCAACTCTACATCTCTATAGATTCAGCTTCATGACCTCACCTGCTGAGTTCTGCAACTACAACACACCCTGCCCCTAAACTGTAAGCAAACAGGATTAAGAGCACGAATTCCTAAGTTCATAAAACTACAAAGAAAGCATTTTCATCCAAGTAAAAAAGGCCAAAGATCCAGGGTTCCTGCTGACTTCAGCAGGAGCCTTTCGGGCTTCTGAGATACCCCTGAGCCAGCCTTTGCCTATGACATCTCAGTACACGTCATTTGTAATCTCAGAATTAGTACAGGGCATTGCTGTGTAAGGATACACAGACGGGGATTCTTGGATCAGTTTTACATAGCCAGCCCTGCCAGCAGAAGATAAAACCGCTTTGTGGATCTTGCAAATGAGAGCTCTGTGTGCTTTTAATAATGAAAAACTCAGAAGGTGAACTACTAAATTACTATTTTTAAAATTAATAATTGTAGGTATTGTATTCTTTTGCCCTGATTTAATGGAAACATTTTTCATATAGAATGGTGGAAATAAAATCTAAAAATTACAGCATTCCCTTAAATCTCTCCAGTGCAGTTGGTCATGGGAAGGATTTGAGTTTTGCACAAGGGTGATCCACCCATTTCAGAGATGCCTTGATTCAATCTGCTGCTCAGATCAGAAGTGCTCACAAATGAGTCACCTGGGCAGTCAGATGTATCAAGGGCATTTTCAGCATTCTGCTGGGCAATTTGCTGCCTTACATCAATACAGGAGGGGAACATTTTGATTCTCAATCTTTTGCACAGGGATGATGGCACAGTTAAAGCAAATGTCTCCATTTCAGGGGCCGACTGCAGCCCCATGGCAGCTCTCTCTCCCACCACCTCTCAGACGGAAATCTGGGCTGCCAGGCTTCTTTACACTTCCCATTCTCCTCTAAATGGCTGATCACAGAGATGGAAACATGACACGGACACTGTGGTGGGATCACTGCTTTTTCTTAATCAAGGACGTGGAGAAACATGAAATGGGCTTAGCAGTCTGTTGGTGTTGCCAAAGAGTCAATTAGATGCTTTCTTGACAACCCTTGTAGAGCTTGTGATGAGTCTGTGATGAGTCACCTGGACATGGTTCACGCCTATCCTCTAGTACAAGCCTGCAAAGAATTCAGCAGCACTGGCCCAGGTAACCTGAGCAGGTTGCTTTCTGCTGCTTTCCTTTTCTCAGACAGAAAAAATCACAGATATCCTGATTTATGTCCAAAAAGTATTTTGTGTTGCTTCACAGAGAAGGAAAATTGAAGGTGCCTAATTCTGGATTGCTGAGATTCTGTTCACTGACGGCAATGGAAAAAAACCCCAACAAATTCCAGGTTTCAGTGAGCACTGGATCAGGCAGAGAGGCCTTCTAAAGTGGCACATCAAACCAGAAATATACGAGGGGCTATTTTTCTTGTAAAAGGATAAGTTGCTAGTTAAATAACACACTGTCAACTTTTAGTTACAGAAAGCCACTTAACACTGCACTTGAACAGATAAAGAGATGTGAGCTGAATTCCGGAAGAGGTGATCTCCTTCCCTTTTAAAGATACAGAAAAAAATACACCTAAAATTAAGGAAAGCACATCTGAACTAAACCAAAATTCTATACACATTACTAAATTTTAGAAACATCACAGCAACCTCACATGCAAAACATGCTGGCATTTTCCATTCTACAATGGCAAAAGGGCACTTCTTGCTACATTTTTCCATTTAAAAAATTTTAAAAAAATATATATGAATTTCTAAATTTAGAAAAACTTAAAATTACTAAAATATGCAGATTTTGAAAAAGAAGCACAAGTTAAAATATGCAAATCAGGAGAGTAATTCAGGGGAGGAGGAAGAGAGGAAGGGAAGGATGCTCTTTGGCCTCACCATAACATGGGATCCATTTTTCTCCCCTGTGGGAAAGTTGCTGAGGCTTCGCCAAGGCATGGATTTGTGTTGAATCTGCCCTGTGGTGTAGAAACAGGCTCCAGGTTTAAACCCTCTGGCAATGGGTTTCATATGGCAATATGACCCTCTTTGTTACAGCAGTCTTGGTAAGCTCATGTATTACACAACAACTCAGGAGGTTTCAGGCAACATCTCCCCAGCACAGAGAAAGAACGATAAAGTAGAATTCCTTTCCAGCTGTGTACAGCTGTGCACATTTCAACCAGTTATTACAGAATCAAAGTATAACTGAGTTTGGAAGGGACCTCATGAGGTCTCAGCTCCCACCTCCTGCTTAATGCAGGGACAGCTATTAGTTTAGACGAGGTTGCCCAGGGCTTCATCTGGGTGGGTCTTGAAATCCTTCAAATGTGGGGATTCCACAACCACTCTGGGCAACCTGTTCCACTGCTTGCTTGACTGACCTCATGGTGAAAGATTTCTTCCCTAAATCCAGTCTAAACCTCTTGTTTCAATTCATGTTCATTGTCTCTGTATCCTCTCATTTTTCACTGCTGGGACTCCACCATCTCAATAACCTCCTTTGGAAACTGGAAGGCCATTATCAAATCCCCCTTTCTTCCAAAGCTTTCTCTTGTCCGGGGTTAACAGAACCAGCTTCCTCAGCCTCCCCTCCTAAGAAAGCTGTAGCCCCCTGATCATTGTGGTGGCCCTTCGCTGGACACTCTACAGTTTATCAATGCCTTTCTCATACTGAAGGACCCTAAACTGCCTGGAGCTTTCTAGCTGAGGTTTGAAGAACTGTATGTAAGAGGAATAATCTCTTCCCTCAGCCTCCTGACTGTGCTTCTTCCAGTGCAGCCTATGTCACAGCAGCCCAGGATGCCACTGGCCATCGTCACTGTCACGGCACCAGGCTGGCTCCTGCTCAGCTCTGTGCCAACACCCCTGGGGCTGTCCCTGCACAGCTGCTCCTCAGCCTCCACCACTGCAGGAGGATTCTTCCCTCCCAAGCACATGGCATTGTATCTATTCCTGCGTAATTTTGTAGGGTTCCTGTTGGCCCATCCCTCCATCCTGTCTAGGTCCCTCTGAGCAGCAGCCCTGTCCTCAGCTGTATCAGTTGCTCTCTCCAATTTAGTGTCATCTGCAAACTTCATGAACATGCCTCTATTACCTCCTCCAGCTCTTTGCTGAAAGCGTCACACAGCACAAGTCCCCCAAAAAATCCTGTGGTGTTCCTCCTGCCACGGACCTCAGCTAGAGTGTGATCCATTAATCACTATCCTCTAAGCCAGACCAGCCAACCACTAATTATGCATTTATTTTTCCACCCATCCAAATTCTAAACTGGACACAAGAATATTTGTAGACCTTGTCCAAAAAGTCTTGCTAAAGTTAAGATAAATGACACCTACTGCTCTCCCTCACCCACAGCCTCATCCAGCTGTTTTATCCTAGAAGGCAGTGAGTATAACCTTGGTAAATCCATGCTGATTGTTTCCAGTCATCATTTCCTCCCTCCAAATGTTGTCTTTACTATTTATTCAGTGGCCCATATCCACAAGTTAGGTGTATGTAGAAGCTACCAGCCCAGGCTTTATCACTGAACCAGCACAGAGGCTGTATCAAAAAATACTCTCAACTCTCAAGCAGAGCCTGCTCGCCTGCACTGTGCAAAGCTCTGCTGCTCTGCATTTGCCACGACATTCAGCCCCAGCCACAAAGGAGAATGTGTGCATGTACGGACAGATGTGTACATAAACATAAACCAGCCAGGTGCTTTTCACCCTCACTTGTCAAAATTCAGTATGCACCCATGAGCCTTTCAGACTGCTGGTCAATTCTGCTTAGCTGAGGTATTTTAAAGATACTACTGCACTATGAATCTAATTGGAAAAAAAAGAAAAAAGACAAATAAACCATTTCCTATTGCTTCTAAAACCCTAAATACTAACTGAGTCTAACACGTATATACTAAGGACTACTATATACACTGCAACTCCGAGGAAAATATTCCATTATATATGATGTTAACCACCAATGTGAATGTGGTGGTCCTGCTACAGAATTACAAATGAATAATGAAATCTCTCAAAACTAAAACAGCATGGCAACAAAATGTATTTGCTTTTAGAATGATTTCTATATAAAATCATGCATTTATTTAATCCAAATTAATTCCTACAGCCCTTTTCCACAGAGGGATATTGCCTGAGATGAAAAATAACACACTCAACCTTCTTTCAGCAAGGCTAATACCTGCATGCTCTTGAGACTGCATTCTTATTTCTGCTGGTAGGTGCTGTATAAATTTGTAATAGAGACCATCTGATAAGCATTTTCCAGGACTGCTTCTTCCACATGAACAGAAATAAATTCTCAGCATCTGGATGTCATGGCATGAAGATGGTAATTGAAACCCTTGCTCAGTACAGTGAAGTATCTAGAGGAAGCACAACATAATGGAAATTTTTAGCAGAAGCATAAAATTCCACAGGCTCCTGCAGCACATCTGACCAGGATAAGACCTGCTGCCAGAAAGGACAAACTGACCATACCATGGGAAATGCAGTATAAAGCCAGAGAAAGCTGACCTTACTAAACACACAAAGCTCTTCCAAATGTCTGACACTATCACTAGGCTCTGAGTTGCCTTTTTCCAGTTTAAATTTATAAAATCACTGTTGCATTGATAAACAAATAATTAAAACAATTCATTCTCCTACCTGTATCACCCTTAAGTACTGGGGAAACTAGAAGGATTACTTTTTGGGACATTCACTGTGGTATCTGCTCTCCTGACTTGAAGGAAAATGTATCCGAGAGTGAATTGTCTTGAAGTCTCATTTTAAATCACAGTCAGAGTAATGCAATTATTTATAAACAGGTAAAGGTTAATTAATTTTGATGCTGCAAACCTACAAAAGACTGACATGAACCTAAGTCTACCTTTCTACCTTATCTTCCTTTTCTCCTATGTATAACCTTATTTTAAAATACACTGGGGACATTAGCTGCATCCTGATCAATGGCTATGGTTTGATTTTCAAATTTTGGATTGCCTTTCCACTTGAAAGAACAAAATAGTGCATGGTTGATACATAACATAAAGGAGTTTTATGACATGACTGAAAAAGTTACTACAGAATCTAAATGAGATATAGCAGTGTATGCTGTTGCACACACTATGCTTTTCCAGAAGCTTTTTTTTAAACAAAAGTTTTATTAAATTCCACTTACATTGGTGAGCTTTTTTTTAAACAAAAGTTTTATTAAATTCCACTTACATCTATTTCTTATACATAGAAAAATATGTACTATTTAAACATATTGTATTATCAGAAGTCCTCCTCTGCTGTACTGTAGGTGTGTTTACATTCCCGTCACAAAAATTTGCTATAGGAAGATCTGGAAACAAACTACATAAGACAGTATTCTCTGTCTTTCAATTTTAGCAAAATTTTTAACACTGCTATTTGACAAGAATGCCTTTCCAAAGCTTGATTGTTAACAGACTCCAGGAAAAAAAATTACTTCATAAATAACATCAAACATTTCAGTTTGTAAGCTCTGAAAACATGTGTTTACTGTTTGAGAAACTTCCAAATGGGAAAGGAAAACAGGAAATAAAAACATCTGATTGATAAAGAATGGTGGGATTTAGGTTGTTTTTTAAAGAATAGTTCAAATGAACCAAGACCAAACCAAATTTAATAGAAGCCCTTCTATTTTCATAAAATAAGAGAATTTCAACCACCAGGATTTTTGCTAGTTGCCTACACACACGCACGCACGCGTGCGCCATTCCAATGTGCAGAAAGTTTCTGACATCCTAAATTGCTCAAGTATCTCCATGGATAGCCCCTCTGATCAAAATTTCACAGAAAACTGCAGTAACATCTCCCAACCTCTGCTGAGAATAAGGGAGACAATTTAAACCAAAGAGCAAGAGAGCAGCTTACAAAGAACCTATTCCCCCCCAGTTTGCTGTGCATCACATAGCGCTCTCCATGTCCAAAGTTTAGTGCTGCAGCCAAGGGCTTATTGCAGACAATGTTCTGAAGTCAAACATCTCTCAAACTCCTCTAATTGTAGGCACGCCTCCTATTTGCAGAACTGGTCATGAGTAATTGGCATTTTTACTCCTTTCTAAAGCTAAAAGTAATCAGGTCAGAAGATGTTCATGGGCAAAACTGGCAAGTGAAAGGCACACTGCAAACTTCACTCCAGTAGCAGTAGAAGAGCAGTCACGCAGCAGAGCGCTGTGCAGGAGAACCACCAGGATGACTGGAAGCAATGCTACAGGTGGCATCAAACCCATACCCACTCAGTAACTACAGTTACACAGTGCAAGGGTAAGAAATACCTTGTCCCTCTCTCAGGACCACCATTTCTCCTGCTGATGTGCAGATCTTTGTTCCTCTTACTAGCACTCAGCGGAATTCTTCACTAAAACAGAGCTGCTCTACTGATAACTGAAGTGATGCCCCATCGCTGTGAGATGCCATCACCTCCATTTCAGGGACTGCAAATGCTTCTGACCACACTCACAGCAGGGCCACTGAGTGGAAAACACACTGAAATGAGTTTTCAGCTTTCACCCATTGCTGTACAAAACCTCTTTCACACACAGGAAAAGCCAAGACACTGTTTTACTCCTAGGACATTGCAGCACCCCCTGCTTGTCCTGGCAAGGCCACATATTTACAGAGAACAGTATGAAACAACTGAAAGGATTATGGTTTCAGCTTGGCAGTGATTCTGTATTGAGACGTGGCTTTAGCCTCACAGAAGAGGTTTATGAGGTGGACAAATCATAATCTCTATATAGCCCTAAGACACCACTTTTAACCATAAGATGCTTAGCACTTAAAGCAAGCTTCCCAATGACTCTCAGTTAAAAGGTCTGTCCTCCTTAGTCATCCCCACTAAAAAGGGAACCATCCAGGCCATGTTCACTTCAACTGAGCATGGGCACTGCTCTCACAATCGCAGATGTTTTTCACAAGCAGGAATTTGCTTTGTGTCTTTATTAATTACCAGTGCTGCTTAAAAATCCAACACCTCACAGCCTGTCTCTACTCTTCCAACTACAACTGCTGAAGTTAACTCAGATGGTTAATTTCTAACATAACAGTGACTGTCATACTTTCCCCTCAAGTGCTAATAGATGCTTTAGTACAAAAGACATGGACAGATTAAAATGACATACAGGACTAAACAGTTTACAAACACAAGGTAAATTGATTTGAAAATCCTGGTAACTGCTGGAGTATACTTAAAAACACTTATTATAGCAATTGTTGAGTGCAGGTCTAGTGACAGTCGTTTTCACTCATGGGAAGCCATCATGTAATACTGTAATTTCATCCTAAACTGCCTGAGAACTTCTAGCCATGAGGTTCCAGTGGGTATAAACCAGTTATTAAAAAACCCTCTCCCCTTTTGAGACAGCTCAAATATTGGCTTCACTTAGTGCCTCTCACCTGGCAATGGCTACCACAAAGAACTGATTGGATATTTTTGAAAACTGGAACTGTAAAATGTTCAGTTTGGGAGAAAAAGCGTATAAGTATAGAGAGGTCAACTGGTTTCTCACTGATCCAAATTTAAGCCTGCTCTTAGTGGAAACGTGTATCAGACAGCGACATGCATCATCAGCCTGAATCAAACTGAAGAATTCTCTAATACACACATTTACAATCACAGTCTTTGAAAGCGCAGGAAAGTTTGAAATCTCGTAGCTCTCAGTTTAACTTACAATTTCCTTGCTGGTTTCCCACCTCTCATATATGCTGCACAAACAGGTACCTATTCGCTTGCCAGCTGTTCCGTATTCAAACCTTGCCAGGCACAATACATATAAGGAACTCCACCAGTATGTATTTGGAATGCTATCCCAAATTGGAAGCAATTTTCTGTCTCAGAAATGCATTCTAATTTTCTCTTAGTATTACAGAATCATATATGCCTACACAAATGTGAGATTATAACTGAACGATTTTTTCTTTCACCCTTTATTATCATACCTTTAGTATGATGTTTTCCTTACATCTCTGTGAATAACTTAAATCAATTCCACAAAGAATATTCACTCAAAGACTTGCTGCAGAAAAGGAAATAGGAAACAATTTGGGGATTGCAGAACGCACAGGATGAGCCCTAGAACTCTTTGACAAACATAAACCTTAAGATTACCTTTTCATTTCCTGCACTGAACAGAGTAAAATAACCATGGAATAAATGAAAGACGTTTTGTTTTTAAAAACATAGCTCACTTGATGAGGTATTGCAAAATCACAACTCATTTTTCTCTTATCTTTAAATATGGTATTTAACGGAGTAATTATTTGAGTCACGTAGGCCACATGCGGACGAGGAGCTGGACAGACTTTTGTGTTGGTTAAATTATAAATAACCCCATACAAACACTGCTTTACTAGAGCAAGAGAAGTACAGACTCCACTTCTGAGGGGAGAAAAAAAATAGCAAACTCTTGCTTCCTGTTATGTTTCATGTTATCTTTCAAAAGTTCACCAGCAAAGAGCTACCATGAAATAAGCCAGAGTATTTAATGAGACAGCAACTGGCAAATAACACATTTCATGGGACAAGTTGTATTTTTTCTTCAAGCTAGTCAATAAATTATATTTTAATGCATGAAAAGTACTGCCTATAGCTCTTTAAATAAATACTAAAGGACAGGTAAAAAGAAGCATTAATTTGGGGGGAAACCTTACTGTTTATGCCTCAGAAATTACTTTAAAAACTAAACTAATTGGAGTCAAAGAGGCAAAGAGAGTCTCTTCACTTCACCTGAAAGTGAACTAGTACTTATATGAAAAATATCTTACACTGGTTTCTGTAACTGCAATTGCAGGCTGATTGCAAATAGAGTAAAGCCAATAAAAAAACATTTCCTAAAATTTAAAAATTTCTAATTTAGTACCTGTGAGATTTCTTATTTAAATGTCAAAAAAGATTGTTCTGCCTGTATTTCTGCATCAAAGTCGCTCTTCTGGTAACGGTGTCATTGAACAATATCCTTAGCTTCAGTCTTCCTTCTTTTACACCTCGGCACCCACATCTACTGCCCCAATTTCAGTTAATCTTTGTATTAGTGGGTCACAGCTGTAGCTTTGCATGCTTTCTTCAGTGCCACAGTCTTCCTTCAGTTCCATAGTATGGATACAGCACATCACCTGAATGCTCATGTAACTCTCCACAGCAAAGAGCAACTCTGTGCTGAGTTCAGCAGCATCAATGTCCCTCCCTTACAGTGGTGCCACCAAACTGCCATTTCAGTCCCATATTTGATACCTTCTTCCTTCTCCCTGCATATAATGGATCTCAGTAATCTGGTTTCTTTTCTAGGCTTTTCCATGTATTTCCAGGTTTAAATTTATGCTTTACCAGCTAAAATGCAGGCTGGCATTTGGTCAAGGTGCTCTTTAGGAAATCATGGCACTGTGTCTCAGCTCCTGCACCACAATCCCTTTGCACATGGCAGCAAAAGGGTTTCTTTCCTTTCCCTCCCACAACCCAGATGTCAGTCCTTCCTGTTCAAACTTCTAGCCTGAAGTACATTTAGTGTTGGGTTCAAGCCACTGAATAAATTCACCATAGCGTAAAGATCATCTTTAATCAAAGTCTTAATTCTTAAAACTACTACCTTGAATTTCCTGCTTGTCTTTTATTATAATATCCATGTAAAATGGAAAACAAAACTATGTCTCTTTTTTTCCTACCAATGTTCCTGTTCCTGTGTGCATTTGTAAGGTATCTTCTTATTGGCATTCCTACTTGCAGCTCTAACAAACCCATTGCTACTTGCATCTCTACAAGACCATTAAGATTTATAATTTGTATGTATTTTTATTCTTTTGTTTTTCTAAATGCTGATTCTCCTAGGTTCTCTTGCTCTTCAACCTGAGCACTGAAAAAATCTGCCAAACAAGAATGAACTTGTCCCTGGACAAATTATTCTTGCAGCTTTAGAGGCTGTATTCAGAAACTTCTCCCTTTAGCGGAGTGAGTGATTCTGCCCCTGGGAAGGTGTGGTCATCAGCATTCACATAATATTAGCATTCAACACATCCCTGAGTGAGCTCATCTTTCTACAACCCCAGGGTATCACTGTTTCTCCACTTTTGCAGCACTCTCTCCCTCTGAATTGGCACTGCAGGCACTACTGTGTTAGCCAGGAGTTTAAACCTTTACAAATCTTGTACCTATATACAGAAATAATGGTCCATACAGCCTCTGCGTGAAAGCAGCCACAGAGGCGTTCAGCTTCTGTGCATTCTCATGGATATAAAGCAGAGCTCAAGAAGATTTGATGGAGTCTGTGCCTGGTTTGATTGGTTTGGAAAATAAGAACAGGCAGTTTTACCTTATCTGAAGAACTATTTACCATGGACTTCCCGTTACAGATTTGCTTCACTCAAACATCTGCACTGACTATTGAAAACCACCAACAAATGTCCAGCTAAGATCAAAGGAAACCTTTTAGATGGGGTCCAAAGTAACAAATGCTCATCTTCAGAAGTCAGTGCATGTGAGACACACTCACACAGCCATGCCAGCTGCACGAGGATCTGTGCTCTTTCTTAGCACTACTTGTGCTGTAAGAAGTGGTGTTTGTATGGGATCTCCAGACTCACAGTTCATGCTGCTCACTTCTAAAGTGAAATGTAACACTTGCTTTGGCATTGGACAGTTCATGTCACAGAAACCATTCATGTCTGACAGCCATGAAGAGCAGAAAGCCAGATATGAGATGCTGATCACTGCAGTAGCAGCAGCCTTGCTTTGTGAGCTTTATCCACATGGCCTCGAACTACAGAAATATCAAGGAGTTCCCTGCACAGCAAGGTGCCCCATCACTGTGCCTATGTGATACAGCACCACTGATACGATTAAAGATATGGGAAAATGCCCATCAACATACTGAAAACCATGATGAGAGATGCTGATGTAGAACTCCTCCACTCATTACTGGCCCAATCACAATATGCCTATCCTGTGCTACAGGGTTCACAATAGAAAGATGCTATATATGCAAATCCTAAACAATGAATGCCTTTGCTTTCAAAATATCAGTATGGGTTTGTTTCTTAAATTACCTGATTAACAGCAAGTGGTCATAGGTTCTGGCATTTTTCTCAACTAAGAACTGGGCCATGATCACCTGAATTTTAAGTTCACTCAGGTTTCTAGAGAGCTTTAAAAACACTGGCTGGAATACTGTTTTGGTTCATTGTATGATAAATATTTCATATTTGGTTCAAGTTATGGTTTATTCAGCATATATCCTATTTGGAGTTAGGAGTTTGAAACCACTGTAGGCAGCTGAATTTCACACATAAGAGATTTGTCTGATTTGCACTTACACTGCAGAACTTTATTGAACCTCTGACGTCCTTTATCAGATTTAACCCAATTTCAATATGTTTAATGTGTGTCGGTTTGGACAAATTTGGAGGAAAATATCCTCTGATAGAAGGAAGGTTACAACCACCTCTCCCCCACCAGGTTCAGGAAAAAAAATTTTCTTTGGAGCAAAGTGAAAGAGATAAAAAAACTATTTATTTAACAAACACACAGGAAAAGAATAATAATGCTGAATAATAAAACCTCTTGCTGTGGAGAGAAACCTGGGAAGATTTTAGAGTCCTTCTGTAGGTGTGGTCTCTCTCTTCCCTCTTCGGAGCCGGGTCGGTGTGGGCCCACCTCCGGGGCCTCGGGGGAAAATTCTCCCGATGTGTTCTCATGTTGAAACAGTCCAGAAGAGAAGAAGGGAAAAACCAACGTCCCAAGAAAACAAACTTCAACTCTCCGTCTCCCTCTGGAGAAAAGGAGCTGAAAGCTGGCTGAAATGCACCAAGGCTGCTTCCTCCACTCGTGCTACCGCAGCAGAAGAACGCAGAGGAGTGTGTATCTGTGTCCTTGAACAACTGTTTTGAAAAGTTCACTCGGTTTTTTTTCCTCTCCCCCTCCCCCCTTTGGCTCAGTTTTAAAGGCACAGAAAGGCGCAGAAATTATTTCTGGGCATAGAGCATCGATAGGGGGTACACATCATAAAGTCACCCCAAGACAGAGGGGATTTCCTGAATCCAACGTGCAGACAACTCTTTCTAGGACTGTTTATATTATTTCCAGGGTAGCATATAAGAAAGAGGAAGGGGATGACAGAGACATCTGTAAAGCACCTGTTATTATTTGTTATGCTGCTATTTGTATTACTACCTTTTAAGTCCAGTTGTAGCCCTGGAAAACACAAACTGAAGCTTTATTGCTGCAAAGCTGTGAAGGCAGTGGTACAGACACTGTATTGCCTCGTCAAAACCACCCATTTCTTCCAAGGTTTCAACAAATACAGAATAGGATTTACTGTCATAAGATGACCTAGAGTAAATGCAAACCGAAGGAAAACATACAGGAAAACTGACAAGCCTTCTACAAAGAACAAATTTCTAAACTTTGAGAGAGACAAACACCATCAGCACATAGGTGGCCTGGAAGTACAGATTTAATTAACACTCCTGCAAACTTCTTTTCCCCAAAGGCCCAAGACGAAAAGCATGCCCAAAAGAAGCCTGTATGAATGTAGTACAAAAGCAAAGTTAGGTTCAGTGACTAATCCTGGTCCTTAGCCAGACAATGACAGAGACAACAAAAAACCCCACCACATTTAGTAAAGCAACAGTCCTGCAGGATGAAAATGAGCAACACTCATTTTCTCCCCTATACATTTCATAGTACTTTCAAAGTGTCAGGGAACAGCCTGGTCCCTGTAACACAGCTGCTGTGGAGTCCTCATTAGGGGGAGGTGGTACTGCTGCTTGCTGATGGGACCATCCCTTCCAGGACACCTGCCAGGCATGTATCAAAGATGCAGCGTTTCCTAAACTTCTAAACCCTTTCTTCTGTTACTAAAAAGACAAATAGGACTATATGCAAATATTGAAACAGTATTGACTTTTTTTCTGAAATTTAAGTTTTGCAATTAGCAGCTAGGCAGCACTTAGACTGGCATGACTTACCAGTGGTGGGAGGAACAGCCCCTTCCTGACATCACCTTCCGCTGGCTCCAGAATTCACTGAAAAGTAGGCTCAGGTCTGTGCCAACAGGGGCAGCTGGGTGAGGAAAGCAAAGGTGCCCTTCAGATCTGAACTCAGCAGAACAGTGAGAAGAGCTCCAGTAAGTTCCTACACACAGGACAGATGGTCTTAAAGCCCACAAGCTTGAACTTTGGCAGGATAAATATTCTCAAGCATGGTTTAGGAGAGAGATTGCATGGACTCGAATTGTGCTAGAGCGCACACTTAAAATTTTAAGACATGGGATGCAGATCCAGTGTCTGAGTCACCCACATCTTGGCCCCACTTAGTTTACTAGGATAAATAAAAGTATTGTTTTCCAGATGCATTTGGATGTTGGTGCCTGACTCCTCAGCAGAGGAGAGGAGGCTGATGTTGGAGAACCAGCAGTGAGGGAGTTCAGTGTCAGCCGCCCAGCAGAATGCAAACAGACACCTCAGAAAATCATACACAGTCTTCTCTGCCAAGGTCTGATGGAGGTTACAGAAATCTCAGAGAAGAAGTGGAAAAGGAAAAGCAAAGTATTTTTTATGGAATCTCAAAGCAATTCAGGGCACAATATGTGCATGTACACCTAATTTCAAGAGAAAATTACTTCTTGGGCATGGCTGCCACTCTGTTCTTGCCTGAGGTAAATGTTCTGAGATGCACAAAACACCCCACGAGTTTTCTCAGGTGAAAACAGAGCTTGTTTTTCATGTTCAGAAGGTGAAGGGCTTACAGGGGATGTACAAGTGCCTTGCACAGGGCAAATACCATCTCTCTTCACAACCGTGATGATGGAGCAAAGGTAAGGCAGGTTATTGAAGCAAAACAGAACTTTGGTGAAGTCACCTGTGCCAAATAAGACAACCCAAGGTCACCTAATACTGTAAACTTAAGTCCTCCTGTCTGCATTAAAAAAGTTATATGAATGGGTGGTTGATGAGAAATTAAGACATCTATCACCTTCAAGAAAAGCCTGATGGATACTCCTAGTCAGTGGAGCAGGAAAGAAGAGCCTCCTATCCATCTCCCTCTAAAGGATCTACCTGTGTCTGTTCAGATGTAATGGCTGTGTACCAAAAAACAGGTGAGTATATAAAAATAGGTATCTTTGTATTCAGCACTTTGGATCCTACAGCATTGCTGAGTCACACCTGCTTGTTCTAAAACAATAAAAAACTCCCAAAGTTTCATAACTTACCAGAATCTCAACAGTAAGGCTGTGAAAGCACTTGAACCATGTCCTTCTGGGCACGTCAACCACAAGCAGCAAACTGAATTCCAACTGGGAATTCTTACAGTGAGTGTAGTGCTGAAAGCACACACCGTGGTTTTCACATTGAACCCTTCTCTGACCTGTAAGGAAGGCAATCTGTAAGTCTTTCAGAAAAAGAAAAGCAGATAGACACAGGGAAAGGAACGAATTAAACACAAAATTCCCAGGATGCTCTGTTTAGCCATTCTTTACACTATTAAAACACCTTGGAAAGAATTAGTACTCTCCTGCATGGTAGAGAAACAGCCTTGCAGTTACTGCCTTTCTGTAGAACAGCAGCTGGAGTCTCAGAAAAAGGAACAGTCTCAGCTCTTGAGCTGATATTTTACTGAAAGAAAAAATAGTCACAAACTGAAGTGGTACAGGGACTGCACTGAATAACCAGGCTGCTGACTCTGATTGCAGATTTCTAAGGCTACCAAGAGGTACAAAAGTTGCCTTAAGACCACGTTTGAAGCAAAATGCTACATATCCATACCGATTTTAGAATGGGAAAATCTAAAGCCAATGAATAATCTGACCAGAAATTTTATGCAGGAAACAAAATAATCAATGACAGACTGTGGCAGAAGGTTGTGGGTTACAATTTATGTGGCAGTAGTACTGCCACAAGCAGGGATCAGAGCCATGAGACTCTGGATGAAACAGAGAGCACTTGGAATCACAGGTTACTACTGCCTTCAGCAGCTACAGAGTCACGAGACTCCCTAAACCAGTGAAGAGAGAGACGGTTTGCCATGATTCTTACTATTCTCTTTGGAATACAGTGACATTTTGCCTATGGAACATAAAAATACCCATACTAGTTGAGATTTTCTTTTCCTTCTTGGCCCTTTCAAAAGGATATAAACAGGTGGAGTTTTCTCCCCCTCTTTCAAAAACAAAAAGAATAAACCAACACAACAAAAAAACCCCCCAAAATAATTTAGTACTGAATTTAGTGAGCAGAACTGCAACCTCAGTTCTACTCTTAAACCATTTAAAATGTGAGTAATGCTAGATCTGCCATTCTAGTCATCTATTTTGCTTTACATCTATTAAACCTTACCCATGGGAAGCATCTCTCAATCCACCTGGAAATATGTAACTTATTGCTTAGTACCTTGGAGTCATTTATATGGGTTTACGTAATCTCCATATCTGCTCAGCTGCTTTGACACCACCAACAAATGGACTGAGTCAGATTGATTTTTGTGAGGATTTTTGCAATCCAGATGTTTTGCAGAAGAAACAGGATGTATACAATCCATCCACTAAAACTCTTAAATAAAAAGTTATTTCGACCCCCCCTCCCCCAAATATTAAAAAGGAGAGAGAAAAAGTAGTGACCTCTAGAAGGAAACCTTGCATGCATGTTACTTGTTCCCAGCCTTCCCTTTTTTCCCAACAGACATGTCTGCCTCATGCCTTTTCCCCACTTATTCAAACAGCTAATTCCTTTGGTTTACTTGTACTGAATTATAAAAGCACCATTGCATGAGATGCAAAGAGAAGCATAAACCAAACAAATGTACATATACATTACATTCAGGCCAACGTAATAAAAAATTAGACATTCTCTTTTCCAGTTTGCCTGTTCACTTAGCTGAACACTTTAAAGAATGCTGACAGTTCTCCTTACCCATTTCCCTTCCCTGGCTTTTGGTGGCTTACCAAAAGCCAAATGATCAAATGTGGTCAGATGATCACTATCATTTGACCCACAATGAAACTATTTGATGAGTTGTCATTAAATTATTCAATTACATTATGTGATACAAGCACTTCTGTAATTTTCACAGTCTCTCTCTAATTCCAACAGGCTCCAGCTAATGAAAGGGAAAAAAGATGCAAGTGGTTCTTCTAAGAATGGTGTAATTTCTTCAATAAGAAACTTCATGGCAGTTCAAGACTGTAAATATAGCAGATATTTACAGGAAGCATAGGAAAACAGAAAAGGTAACACAGACATAAGATCTAACTCTTACATGTTGGAGACAGTGTGTCCCCACATCTTTACTTCTTTGTCAGTGTATATTTTTCACTGCTACATTACAATCCAAATCCAATAATTCAGAGAAAATTAGAATTAGCATACGGAAAAATCAGAGCTCTATAAACAATTTGTTATGATGGTTTTTTTCAATCCATGTACTTCAACGTTAGATTTAAGTGACAAGAGTATAAAGAAAATGGGATGTCCATGTACTCGCAGTAAATAACCACATAAAACCCAATCCAGCTCCTGCTGATATCAGTGAATAATTTGCCTTTCTGTTCCAGGGGACTAGGATGAAAGCAGCTTGTCTATGCTCCAGGTTCTACCAATCACTTAAGGTGTGCTTGGAACAGTGTTAGCAAAATTTCTGCATATGCCTGTCCAAATAGTTTTGCTGAGTTTAAAATAACGTTTATTGTGTTTAGCTTATACCAAATAAATGAACTAAGCTATATTGAAAAAAAAACCCCATTAACGTAAGACCAAACATCCAAAGCATTAACCTATTTGTTTTGCATTGTCACATAATTACACTGGAATAGCAAATTTGACACTCTTTTGTGGACAAGGTCTTAGAATCCTTTTTAGACCAAAGTGAAAGCAGTCAGTCGGAAACGGAGAGACCAGTGTTTCACAACACCACATGAGGCTTGAGCAAACCATTTTGATATCAGTGCAACAATTACTGCAAAAAAGTGAAATTAGAATGATTTGACAAATTAGAAGTTGTTTGGAAGTGAAGACCACAACAATTATCAGCTAACAGCAATGCAACACTTTCTTATTTCTAGTACAAAGGTTTTGATTCTCACACAAGTTCCTGCTGAAGAGTAAGAATGGAAATGAAAGAAAGAACCTTGAAACCTTCACCAGCTTCTGGGAAGGAAAAATCCTTCTCATGGAACAGAGCATAGGACAACAGAGCAATTACATTTTAACAGAAATGCCACTGCTGTAGAAGCAAACTTCAAAACGTGACTGTCAGCCCATATCTTTAAGCATTGAGATCACTGCAGTAGTGCCTCTGGAAGAAAAGCCAAGGTGTGAAAGGAGCACAAGCCAAAAATGTAGTTACAAAGCTCATCTGACTTACCAAGTTTAATATTCAAAAACGGGGAAAAAAAATCTTTGTGCAGAAATGCTTTATTGTTTTGTGGCTTTTATTATCCTGGTACGTACACAAACATATTTAATCAAGGCGCAAGACTTCACTCTGGACTGTCGAAAACCAGGATCAATACCCTGACAAGCTGTCACAGAGTGTAAGCTAAAGGCAAGATTTAAGAGCCTAAGTGCTTTGATTTTTTTTTTCAGACTGTATCCATTCAAATCTTCTTCAGCTTCCTGCTGTCCCTTGCTCCTTGTGTAACGGTACAAGGGGCAAGCCCACTGAAATGAAATTTTGCATCCAAATAGAAACCCTGACATAATAGGCACACATGGTTTTTATTTCTCCTCTTCTGCTGGTATACTTTTTATTCTCAGATAAGCAGATCATTTTGGTATTAGTCATCAGTGAAGAAATCCCTCAAACTATTTTCAGGAACACAGACAAAAAGTTCTTGCTCAGTTTCTTCCTCTTGAGTCAAATCTGTTCGTCCTCTACTGACTTCTGCTTCCTACAAAGCAAAACCAAAAGCTCCCAAGCTTACTGAATCACTCTAATTGTTCAGGAGTTAGACAGTTTAGCTATTTAGTGCTCTGGTGATCTATTTTGCCATCGGAATCCTTGCATGCCTTAGTTTTCTCCTGTCCTCTGCTTGCCATATAAATAGGCCTTCTGTCCGCCCAGCAGCCACCACGTAATGCTGATGTCTCGTTTACTGCACTCATAACCTCTCTTTCACTGTGACCTCGCAGTAATAACAGCTTTTGTTTTCACGTGAGATTAGCTGACATAAAGTGACTCTTGTAAAATATTTATTTGTTGTATTTTTTTTGATGAAAAAAATTACATGTGAAATGTTTTTAAGGACTTCAGTTACAGAAGGCTTTGAATTAGCTGTTTGGTTTTGTTGTTTTCATTTGGCGGGGGGGAGACAGACATGAGTAAATTAGTTCTGACAAAACTTTTGATGAATGTTTAATTAGATAATACACATTCAGACTTACAATGAAAAGTGTACCAGGATTCTCAAGATGTGATGGCCATTTTACATACTACTATCATGCTCTTGTCCAGTCTTAAATCCCCCTAATTCTCTGTCCTCATTCTCTTTCTCCTTGACCATTCCCACTCCCAAAGCCAGTATCAGTTAAAAGAGAACAGCTTCTGCTCTTCACCCACAAGCAGTTCTAATGGTAAAAACAGTCCTTATGAGCTACTGAAGGGTACTGCCAATCTTCTATTTCTCATTTCCACTTTCTTTTTCCTCTTGTCGTCTTGGGCAGTACAAAGGAAGAGAAGCATTTCAGTTGACTGGCTCATTTGGTAGGTATTTCAGCTTTGGCTCTTACCCTGAAAGACTGAGTAAGTACTATCCCTTTCTCTTTGACTGGCAGAAAGCAGGGTTCAAGGATATCAGCATGATATCAAGGTAGACGCACGACTGCTCCATCAGAAAAATGCTCTGGCCCCTGGCACAACACTCTGGAGGCACACAGATGAGAAGAGAAGGGAATATACACCTAGTAAGATTACAGTTACCAAAAAAAGCGCTAGCTGGAAACCCAGAAATATCACCTATTAAAAGCAAAAGTTTGTCTTAAAAAGCAAATCAGTTCCAGCAAGTGAATCCATGACCACAGGTTTCTGTTTATGCTATAGTTTGCATACTTTATCACTCATTGGTTATTATGCTCATTGGTCTGCATTTCCACGGGTTGATGATCTGGACACTTCCCTAGGAAGCAGGAGAACCAGGTGAAAGTCTCCCTTCAGTCCAATTCTCCAGAAAGACTTCCAGCTGCCTCAATACCTGACAAACAAGCTCTTTATGGATAGATCCTACTTTCTTTTCTTGTCTTGCTGAAAATTTTCAGAAGTTCTTTCTTATACACTGATATTCAGACAATTTAAGTGCCAAAACTTGAGCTTATTTTGAACATAAATGCAAATCTAGTGCCATACTAAACACGGCACTGCACTATTGCCTTGGAACAGAAATGCCACACACAATCTCACTTTCAAGTACCTAATTCAAGACAGGACACAAACTATTAAGTCTCAAATCTTCAGGTCATCATACATTTTTTTTGAACAGATTTTCACAGCTCTATAAACCCACTTGGAACAAGAGTAACACGCTTTTCTTTCTCCTTTCACCTTGCAGATACAACACCCTCTTGCACTTCTTCAAGGCTGAGGCCAGAAATTCCCCACTTACATTGCTTTTTCCCCATCCATGAAAAGAAAAAGAGGGACTTTCGGGTTCCTTTGTGCATCACAGCATGGCTAGATGGGCTAAAACACTTTGCTTTTATTACATGGCCCATGGTTTCAAACCAGTGCATCTCTGAGTTCATATTCTCAAAATTTGTGTCTCAGGGCTCTCAGCAGATATGCAGGAGTACTACTACACTTCTAAAAATTAGTTTTACCTGGTTTATGTTTTCAAGCTTATCTTTTACAGAGAGAATAACAAACATAATATACAGGTATTTCTAGTGAAAATGGAGAACTATGTATCCACCACATGAATCTAGACACTGGCTATAGAAGTATACACCAATATTATCAGTATTTCCTAGAATCACAGAATGCTTTGGGTTGGAAGGGACCTTAAAGCTCATCTCATTCCACCCCCTGCCATGGGCAACAACACCTTCCACTAGATCAGGCTGCTCCAAGCCTCATCCAATATTTAAGTCGGCCTTTATTATACAGCACAGAGTCAGTGTAAAATAGTTTGAAATCTTGCCAGGGAAATAAATTGAAAACTTGGGTATCTAAGGGTCTTTGCAATCCAGAGATCAAATACACAATTACAAATATTAATTTATTTTACTAGCAGCTTGTGGTTTGGTTTTTTTTCCTAATTCTGCAGAATTGTGAACATCTAAAGCTGTTTCACAAAATTCATCAATTATTATCACCCAGCTAACACATATACATACAGTTGCAACTTTAATTTGTATTTTTATTTATAAACATTTCCCACATTTTCAGAACCTTTAGTAAACTGTCCCTGGTGGTGGATTTCATCTCATGTATATTTTTAATTTTTTCCATACTACTGTATTGGAATAAACTATTTTACTGTTTAATAAAAGTATCTATTACTTGCATTCCATGAATGACATAGAACTGAAAACAAAACAAAAAAAACCCCCCACATATTGCATATTCAGATCTCCTCCTATGCTAAACAGAGGGGAGAAATGTAAAATCAGCTTTCATTAACTCCTTTGAAATAAGAGGGGATGCCTCAAAGGTTGACAGATCGGTATCAGTTTTCACAATGCTTGTCATACTTGTCATACTTGTCAGTCATTTTTGCCCCAATGAAAGAGCAGCTTCAGGAACTCCAGTTTTAGCATTTACAAGTGTACTGCATTCACAAAGAGTTCCCTTCCTAGAGCCACCGTGGACACTAAAAAACTGTAACTTAGAGGAAGAAAACTTAGGATTAAGACTTGCAACTGGATGAGATTCTTCTAGAAAAGGCAGTTAATATATGGTGCCAAGGTTTCAGATGGTTTAAACACTCACAATTCTAGTAGAAGGCTTCAGTATTTAGACAGTCGAGAATCTGTATTTTAAAGGAATTGCACTAAAAGCAAAACCAAAATGGCATAGAAGAGATTGATATTTAAACCTGCCACCTCAAAGAACAACCGACCAAATTATTTTCCATTCAGTCAGGGAAGTTCAGCAAGTAACAATTGAACTTAAATCAGATCCTTCTGTCTAAGACATTGTTCTCATATGTGGTTTTAAGAACTAAAATGGCAGCACGTTAACCTTAATTATTCCTTGTTTAGCTTGCAGCATTTAAACAACACATCTGTTTTTATAGATACAACATCTTCATACGCCCTCCCCCGCCCCCAGCTGGGAGGAAGGAGGGCATTTGTCTACTAATTTTGCTCTGTAAGTGGGAAATGCTATTCATCACATAGAACATGGATGCAATTAAGTAACCACACTGAGAGCTGCTGTTCTGTTTCTTAAAGCACCAAGTTAACTTGAGCTGACTTCGTCCTCACCAAAGCAGGATGGCTCCTTTGTCCAGGCTGGCGAAGTTCAGCCGGAATGCAGAGCCTGGTTGTTCTCACAGGATGGATGGAGTTGAGCAGAGAATCCAGGAGAAAGGAATGATGAGCTCCTGACAAAACAGGGCTGAGGAAGAGAAGGTCAGGGACTTGGGATCTTCATCCTACAGAGAGAAGACTGAGGAGGCATTCTTGCCACTGCATACCCTTTTGAAGATGGGCGCTGATGGGGTGTCGCTCACACAATTTTGCCACGTCACACACCAGGGCGTGGTGGGGCTTTCCCCACGGGGTTAGTGGGATTAACTTACATGAAGGGAATGTTTGCTTGGCCTGGCCTTGCGAAAGCTTGCTAAACACAAAGGAGGATATGCAGGTTACCTAATTAGCCTGGCAATTCACATTATGGGGATTTTTGATAAACAGGGTAAGAAGCATCTCTTAGGAATAATGTATGTATTGGGCACTCATGTCCAGTCAGAGCAGGAAGAGTCAAGATTATAAGGTATGGCTGTTATTATTTCCACATGCTTTATTTCCTTTTTCTTCTAAAGGGTTTTTTTACAGTTCAGGAATTTAAAAATAACTGTGGCTAAAAGAAATTTCCCTCTTAGAATAGGAAGGTAATATGCATAATCCCAGGCCAGTTATTTTTTCCCTCTCTGACATAAATTAATTTGGCTACAAACTAAAGTAAATGTAAAATTGGTCCTTGAAGATATCCAACACTTTTATTCCTAAGACCCCCGGCCAAACAAAGCAGGCTCATTAGATTTATCACACAGTTAAAACTCATTGAAATCTTATATACCAGCTTTACTCAAATTGCATGTGTAGGCTTTGTGGGGTTTGATACTATTCTTTAAAAATAAATGCCTCTTTTTCTCATTCAGCTGAACTGTTCTTCCCTAGAGACTTTCATTCCAAACAGTCAGCTACTGAAATGGCTGTTATTTCCATGGACTTCCAGGATATCAAGACATTACCTTCAACTAAATTATTGTTCTAAGAACCAAAGTTCCCTAGTCACAACAGAAATGAGTGCAGAGTGATCATACGCAAACAGAAGCACTTGTCCCTCCCCATGTCACCTCAATCTACATGGACAATGGTTTAGAGTCAATGTTAATACATGAAGCTTTAGGAATTTCTCACTTCAAGGATTTCACTGTAAGCAAAGACAAACTGCAGTGCTGTTGCCACAGAGGACAATGGAAAACCTCCAGAAAAAGGCACTTCACGCAAAGAAAATGTGAAGAAGCTTCTTGAAAAAAATCCAGTTAAGAGAAAAAAATATAGTCAACAAGACAAAACAACCTTGAGTTCTTTAATGAGAAAACCAATTCTTCAAACATATGATCACCTAGCACTGCAGAAGAATAAAAGAGAAGATGATATGGCTAACAAATGGAACAATAATTCATGCTATAGAGGAAGAACACTGATAAATACGACAAGAAAAGTGGGAAGATAAAGTTCTGAAGTATGTCCCCTGTGAAACTTGTGTGCAGTGTTCAGACGAACACATAAAGAACAATACGAGACAGAAGACTCTCAGTGACCTTCTGTTTTGTTCAGATTTCTGAGGAGTTTCACTGCAATTCTAAAATCCCTCAGTTTTGCAAATCCTGTTCATTGGGGTACTTAAACCAGCTCTGTAATGTTTTGTGGCCTGGAGTCATTGATAACTGTTCTCGACTTTAATTCTCTTTAAATGTGGATTTTGCCAAGAATATTCACCAGCACAATAGAAAGCTATTAAACAAATCACTTCAGGGGAAGTCACTTCTGAAAATGCTGTGCTTGGCCTCAGGTAACCACAAGGTGCTGCACGGTCATGGCTACAGACTATTACATAACATTAGACTGTTTTCCTTCTTGGAGAGGCCCCAAGAAGTGGCAGCAGGCCTCAGCTTTCTACCTAGAAACCTCATACGCTCGATAATGCAGAGCACTCTGATCCTCTTGGATCCAGTGTACGTCATGCAGTGTAAAATCCTCCCTGGAATTTCAGCTGGATGCCGCACTCACTGGGGTCAGTCCCAGCTCCTGCAGGCTGAGGCGCATTTCCAACAGCTGCTGCGCATCCCTGCAGAGTTGCGGTACTGCAGGGGCAGGGCAAAGACACGGTGCACCTCAGTCTCAGGGTACCTGCAAGTGATATTTTTATACTATTATATTTATATATATAATATATATATATGATATAAATACGCTTATATTTATATCCCACTACTATACTACTCCCCTCTAGCTTTCTAAAAACACTGACAAGAGGTTTTGCAAATACTTGAAGTACCTTCTGCTCAAAGATAAAAAAGTCGTATGTATTAATATTGCATGTCCTCTATCTTTACAATATCCCTGCCATAAGTTTGAAATAAGCACAGGAATCCTGTGCAGTTGCTGAAAATCTTTAAGAAGACATCCTCCGGGTCCTCCACTGTGCTCCTGGAACCCTGGTGTCAACAGCTTGTAGCCAATGCGCGATTCAAAGAACAAAATCAAGCAATACCTTTTCTGTTCAAAAAGTTGTAAAAGCCTACCAGAAAAGCCATGTTTACCTTCTGGATCACTACTCTGCACAAGGAAGCAGTGTATCTCAGACATACTGCAAACCTGCCAGATACTACAAAAAGTCACCAAACCTAAAACTGCTTCGCCCATTTTCAAACTCACAGCTGCTGAGCTATATGGCACCAGCATTTAGTAGTACAGGCAATTAGACGTTTACATGTACAGAAGACAGTAAAACTTATGCAAGTCAGGAAGACCGAGAAAAACCCCTAAAAATTACAGTTAATTTTTCTCCTCTGCTCCACTCTGATGTATTTAATGGCATTAGTTTGTATTTAATCCACACTACTAGAGCAGAAAGCAGTTTACTGTCTGAGACAGACATAGATGGGATTAACTCACTTTATTTAGAAGCAAAATTAAAAATTAAAAAAAGAAATTAAATTAAAATTGCTACAAAATTCTGAGTTCTAGCTTAGGTGCGTCAGGCCTGGTAGGATGTAGATTACTTTCTACCTAACCTAACTCAATTCCACTCCACGCCCTACGCATATTTAAATGAAAACATGCCTTGTCCTCACTAGAATTTGAAAGCTTGCTGACATATGCACATGGACATATTCTCCACAGAGTTTCTTCCCTTCCCCAACTACACTTCTCATGTGGTCCTGTGCCCTTACACAAAGAAGATGAGGATGAGGTGGCGGGGAGGGGGGCAGGGGAGGGGAAACCTTTAACAAGTATTTTCTATTTCAGAAAGAAGAGGCTGTTTCCCTGGGAAAGTGAGGAACTTTTGGCTTGATCAGATTTTCACAGATTGCTGTATTTGGAGGAAAGCAGACCATTCTCACCAGAGATTCACCATCTCAGGTTATCCAGCTGAGTTTCAGTATAGCATTGAATACGACTCTAGAAATGAGACATAGGGAAGAAAAGACATTGTGTGGTGCCATGCAAGTTTTCCTGGCAGGAGAACAAGCTTTCTGTACTACCCATAAATGATAATATGACAGACAGTCACACAGGTTTTTTCAGACCACTGTTGATAAAATCTTTACAATTCTTTACATCTTTCTGCACCAGGGCTATGCCATAAAGCAGAAGGTATGTTCTGTCATGGGAAAATCCCCATCCCAAAACGACTGTTCCTGCCCTTGGCAGGCTTTTTACTCAGTGTCAGATACAGCTATAATTTCTGTTCTTCTTCTGTAAAGAGAAGGCACTGGTAATCTTTACAAAGGCAAACTTTCACCAGCTTCCCTCCACAAACAACCCACAACATCCTCCCAGCACACAAACCCTACAAGTTTAATATTTTCAGAGGCACTTTTAAAATAGTTCATTAACTATTGTAGGTGTTAAAAAAAAGTTTTACTCTAAGGTGGGAGTGGGAGGTATCAATATCAGCATCTTGTTCTCAATACTTCTGTCAAGTGGGTAATTTAGTGCATTATTTGAATGGAAACTTTCTCTGTGCTGTTTCTTCTGACCAGAGAAGTCAGTGTGCCAGTTTTGTAGTTCGTTTTTTGTTAGAACATTATGCATCTTCCATGTCAGTGCGAATCAGTCAACTCAAGTGAATGGGCAGTTATCTCCCTACATATGACTGTAACAAGAGACTAGGACAGAGGGTGTTAACTGCTGCTACCTTGGAACACTCAACCCAGCCCAGAGGTTTACTGAGCCTGCCTTATGGATGTGGAGAATGCAGCGCAGCTTCAAAGTGTTCCACACCCGGCTGGTCTTTGCAATCTGCATGAATCCATGACAAAGTAAGGTATATTTTGCAATGTTACTATTAAAGGTATTTTATGGTATAATGTATAAGGTATTATGCTATTTTATATGGCGTTCAGACATTCCCAGATTTTGGCAAGGTTTCTGATTCATGTTTAGGAGTCATGTCCACAGGCATGAGCCACTTAAGCAACGTAAGTGTGAACTTAGTATTTATGCTTTTGCTTGTTAATTCTGCCAGCCCACAGCCCATGGCCACCATTCTGAGATCTACCAAGACCTAGAGATACAGAATGCTGATCCCTCCCAGAGTGCTCCTTCCAGTGTCCTTTTACACTGACATTTGTCTGAAACAAACACTCAACAGACACTGTCTCACTAACAATCTATCACTGCATTTTCCAGTACACTTAGACTGTTCCAGCCTTTGCTATTTGCAGCCTGAAATGACCATTTCGGGAGGGGAGCAAAGAAAGTCAAGACCACAGGGACATTTCCCCATGCTTGTCCCTTGCCTGCCTTCCCAGCCATGCTGTCTGCAGTAACTATCATATATCTGCTCCCAAGCTGGAGAGTGTTTCTAGAACAGCAAGTCCCCATCATAAATCCTTCTCACAATAGTGCAGGACAGGGGATGAGACAATGAGGGACCACCTCTTGTTCTTAATATCTATTACCTGTCTCACACCACCATCAGATGCCTTACCCTGAAATGTCTGTGATCTTAGGGTAAATCCTGAACAGGGCAAACAGGGCTCAGGCGTGTTTTGAGCAGTTCTCTGTTTGAATGATCTCCCACTCCTTAACTCCATAAAAGCATTACACAGTACTACATTGCACTGGTATGGATCTGCTATAGCATTTCATTCTCCCACATGGTACAATGGAATGGTTATGAACCACCACCTTCATAGGACTGGACCATGAAGCAGCAGGTGTACTGTTTGTATTGCAGAGTTGTGTCTCAAAAATCCATCAGGCTGTTGGCTGATGTCAATACTGACTATTCAGGCACGGAAAAGAGGTTTCAGGGAAAGAGATTTGCCTTTCAGGAACCTTGCATTTAGTAGCTGCTCAAGTCACTAGTTATGGAAGATACCAGTTACTCAAGACTCCAACCACCAAGAGCTACACTCCGGCGTGTCAAAATCCCATTGCCAGTAAGGTTCAGAGAGATCAGATGGCTCAGGAAACAGAACCATGATGTTGCAGGAACTGAAGGAAAACACAACAGCTCGGTCTGTAAGTGCGACAGAGCTGATCTACATGCAATCCACAGGGCTTTTGACAAAACGCAGAACACATTGCAAAACATTTCCATCAGGGTGTGCCAACGTGGCAGTGGCAATGAAGCATACTCAGCACTGACACTGATGCCATGTAAGTCAACCAGTGGAATTGAACTGCACCCGACCAATAATTCGATTACATCACTGAGGACACAGATGGATGAGGACGCAATGTACAGTTTATCTCTTCTCTGGAGACTTCAAGTGCAAATGAGATCACTGATTACATCCAGACTGGAGACACTGAGGCAGAAGCGCAGTGCAAACATCTGTAGATTGAAGAGCTCCAGGCAAAAAATTTCTGTGTCTGACACTGGGGTTCATCACCCAAAATCATATTTGGTAGGCAAATGATGCAGGCTGCCAGATGACCTAATGCACATGCTTAAACAAGGTTTTACAGAGAGCTGCTTTTCTATGTTTTGAAATATTTTGTTTTCAAGACTACAAATTCTTTAGTGAGGAAATGTTTATCTACAAATATTTCATTTACAGACTTTTACAAGGAAGGCGAAAAGGAGTAAGAGAGAAGTGACTTGATATTTCCCCAACCAGGTAGCAACAATGCCAGGAACAGAACCTGGTTATCTGCTTTGCTGACCAGGCCCCAGTGCCTGCCCGGTGTGGAACTGCAAAGGACCAGAAGTAGAGACACTACAGCTACAAGTAAGAACAGGTAACTGAAGGTTTAGTAAGAGCACAAACCTGACAGTCACAGGCTATTTTTTTAAGCCTAAATTTCTTTCCATGCAGGGATAGAAAACCAAACTACCACCTACAGATCAAATAAGCTTGATTTCACCATGTTACGACTACATCATCACTTTATGTGACAAACTAGTGTGACACATCAGCCAAGTTTCACACAAGTAAGGGTTTCTCAGTTGTATCCAAGTGCCAATTGCCCTTGTGTGCATCTATTACTTCACAATGATGCATCTTTCTGCAGCACCTCTTAGGAGACTGATGGGGAGGAGAAGAATCCTAGCTAAAAATTAGGTAACACTGAATTCCAAATACTATGTAAAATAAAGCTTCATGCACATGGCAACTGGCTACTAGCTTTGGAAAATACGGGGGAAGTATATAAGCCACTCTGAAACAAAGCAGAAGAGACAGGTAGGAGATCAATATTACTTGAGATGAAGAAGGGAATTGAGAGAAAAGAAAAACACTGTTCAGGGAGCAATAAGGAAAAGAAAAACCTTGAAAAATCTTCAATTTTTCTTTTTAATCTGGTCTTTTGCTCCAAAACCTAAAGCTCAGAAGAGCAACATGGTCTAAGTTCAATTCAAGGATGCTTTGTTTGCTGCAAAATTGTCTTGCCCATATAATTTTAAACCCCTTTTTTTTAAATAGCCAACAGCAATTACCAATTCCCTAAGTCACAGAGATTTAAGCAGCAAGAAGATACCAACTACAACCAACTTCCTCCATGTACTATTTCCTCTACAACTCCTGGGAAGCAAAAAGTCCAAGTACAGCAGGAGTGGTGCAAAAACCCGTAACAATGGAAACAATTCCTCCTCACAGAGTATTTGAGAGAGCCATGTCTAGCTCAGAGCAGAGGATGGTATCCCAATACCCAGCCCAGAGCCTGTTACTGACACACCTCCTGTCCATCCTTGCATAGCCGAGGGCTGGGTCACAGACCGAGTGCCACAAAAGCATTTCCAGGGCATAATTCCTCTTCTAGGAGTGCCTGTTCTTACAGGGTTTAGAGCTACAAGCCCCGAGGTCACCTGAGTTCACCATCTGGGCCACCAAGCCCCAGCGATTACACTCCATGCCAGTGGTTCTGCTGACACCAGCAGAGCCATTTGCACAACTGATTTAATCAAAGACAGATCAAAAGGGAAGAAACATTCAAATTAAGAACATGTAAAACAAGTTATGTAGAGACACCCAATGTAAAGCTTTATGCTGAAAAACTCTTCATCCAAAAACATAACATAGTGGGATTTGCAATCAAAGGGAACTGAGCAATGCTTTTGCCCTGATACAAAGCTCCTGGTTGTTTCTAGCTATGAAATGGGGCAGGGAGGATGGGGAGAAGAGAGGTTTCAAAACTCTGTCACAAATATTTATGTAAAATGTGTTAGTGAACTATACAGGAGTTTTGCCTATCCCAGACACCCAGAGAACAATGCAGGAAATTCCATATTCCACCAAGGGAAGATAAAAAATTTCAGTCATTTTTTTTCCCTTTCTCTCCTTTCTGCTGTAGGGGCAGCTGTGTGAAACTCCTAGTTGTAATCTTAGGAAATGTCAGGGAGAAACGGTAATTGACAGGGAAGGAGACGGTGAACTCGTCTTTTATCAAACTGATGTTACATACATGTATGCGTAGGTAAAAAAAAATGAAACTAAAATAATACAAAATGCAGACATTCACCAAGCTCCGGCCCTGCCAGCAGAGCAGGCAGCATGTTCCCAGTGCCTGCCCTCCTCGAGACACTGACAGCTGGAGCGAGTGCCAGCGCTGCACTGAGACACCAGGGTCCTGCAAAAGGAGCTGCTCAGGAAAAAAGGATTAAGGGATTCAATTCCATGATTTTCCCCTGGACTGATTTTCAAACATAATGCTCTCACTTTTTATTCTTTAGAGTATAAGGGCAGGCACTTTTTTCTTTTAAGAACGTAACAGTTTTCCTATATTTTGCCTTCTAGCAAATCATTTTATCTCTTGTACAACAAAATGCATTATATTGGACATTTAAATGGCATCATATGTGTCTAATCAATCAGTCCTTTTTCCATTAGTCAGCTTGTCTAAATATTGAAAAGTCGAGCCCTGGAAGGCTTTTCTATACTCTGCAAACAAAAAGGTTTGAAATAAATTTCTTCATAAGCTACACCAAAAGAAAGTATTCCCAAAAGCAGTAACTACTGGACTAATTTCAGAAATACACTTCATAACACCTGCAGAATTATAAGCATTTTTGTACTATTACTTATGCATTTTTATTATTGATTGCCTTCACCATAAACACAAAGAAATAAACAATTTTATTTCTCCATTTTGTTTTGATAAAAATAATGAAAATGTAACTTAAGCACACTTAAGGAACAATGAAGCCATTGATAATGCTCAGTAGATGTATATGTGACATAGGAAGTGTAGTTAAAACTTTTCACAATGCTTTCATATTTCAACAAGCAGTCACACTTGTAAAAATAACAGCAAATTTTGGAAAAAGCCACCAGAGACTATTACATACAAAAAAATAATCAGTAATAAAACAGTAGACTGAGCCCTTAAAATTGCACAGTTCAATCTGAGTAAAAAAAACACCCAACCCTACTAATTTAGATTAAATAACAGAAGAGTTATGGTAGCTTCTGCTTTCAAAACACCAAAAAACAAACACTACCTCCAAAGCAGTAAATACTTTGCCAGCTGTATCCTGCAGCCTTCACTCATATGTAATCACATATTATCTTCACAGAATATTCTAGCGCAGTCAATGGCATTCCGAGGGGTCACAGGACTCAGGGTGGGCATGTGTAAATTATCTGATCCTCTGGAGGTAGGAGAAAGGCCCTTGCAGTGTTAACAGCAGTCTTTATACGAAATTTAATTGCTAATTTCAATAATTAATTGGCTTGTTAATTTCAATAATTTCAATAAGTAATTGGATACAATTTAGCAATACTTCTCCATTGTGTGTATCAAGAAATTGCAAATGTTAATCAACACAGACATTCAAAGCCCTTGCTGGACAGACTCATTTCAAAAGACACGGCCCTTGTGCCAGAGACTGGGAGAAATTTATTAAATAAACAATAGAACGTAACATAATTTTCAGAAAAGTGAAAATTGTTAAATGAAACAAAGATCCTTCCAAATTCTGATCTCACAACTATGACATTTTCTTAATGGCAATGAGAATTATTTCAAGATCTAAAAAATATCCAATAACAATCAAGCTAGTGCTTTAGCAAGCACTTAAAAATTCCATGTTTTGTATTTCTAATCACATTGTCACCTGTTACATATGCTAAAAATCTGTATTTGTATATTCATGTGTATTTTACTTAAAACATTATTTCACTGCCTCATTTCATTGCACTGATTTTTGTTTATGTCTACATATACAAAAATGGATATGGATTAAAAAAACCCTAAACCCCGCTCCCAGCTTAAATTTTTTGACTTTATAACTTAGCCTATTATCTCTGACAATATTTACAGCATAATAAAAACATGCACATTAAAAAAGAACACTGCTGCAGCTCACTCAGCAATGTTGTAAAAAAAATCCAAACCTTCAGATACTTCTGATATACTAATACCTCCATACAATGTGTTAAGGTTTTATTCCACCTGCCTTTTCTATGACAAAATTTTAAAAATGAAGGAATAAACACAGATCGAGCCTGCTGCTTGCAATATAAAAGCTGATTACTGGGCAGAACTCAAGAGAAAAGGAATTTATTCGTGCTGGAAGCACTAAAAGCAATTCAGACTTTCTGGATTACATCACTGGAAGCAGTATGTCATTTGTTCCAATTGACGCCATTTGCTCACAGAAAGCCAGTATTTTACAGAGCACCTTAGCATATTTATACTTTCCTTCTTCCTGACACTGTGATCACTCACTTGCAGCTGACACATGGAACACGTGGGAAAGGCAAAGCAGAAGAATTGTCTGACAAATGTGTTTTACCCCAACCAAACTAATCGTAACAGATGCAATGCTGTATCAGAGTTTTAAGCATCCACTTGTAACTGAAAATGTCAAAAGAATTCCCACCATTCTGGTCACACAATGACCTTGGATAACTTAGATCTGTACTTGGGGGATTTGGAACTCTCTTCCCAAATGGATGTGAGATGAGGTAATGCCATGGAAATGGGGCTGAGCGCTGAAACGTTACATGCAGAACTGAAACTTCTTGGCCCCAGTTCTAACCTTGCAATTACAGTTAACTGGGTCAATGGAATTTCTCAACTTCCACTTCTGGTTTCTTCACTTCTAGACTTCAAGAGTGCCAGTTCCAAATGGATACTAAAATAATAGATGGTATTTCAAATTAACATTACAAAAGCACTGGACTGCAAGGAGTACAGATTTGTGCTGCTCACCCACACCATGCACTGCAGGATGAGACTGTGCTGTGTCTGCTGTGTGAGGGCAAGGCCAAGCCCTGGCTGTGTCACCACAGCAAGAACACGGCCACCCAACTGCAGGGGAGGGATTTAATTACCAAGGGATACTCCTTTTTAGAAGTACTTTAACAATAGGCTCTGCCTGAAGCACAGGATAATCACATTTTTAAATTGAGGTCAATTAAAATCAAGCAACTTTATTCCATGTCCTTAGAACTGAATACAGTTGTGAAAAAAATATGTTCTATATGATCTGACCTGTGAAAAAGAAGACCACACATTTTAAAATCTTTGGAATAACAGTGGCACAATCAATGCAAGTGTTAATTAATACATGCAGAAGCCGAGCGTGTGTGAAGTGAAACAAAGAGTTTGGTACCTGTGTCAATCTATTTACCCAACAAATACATCGTGCTAAGCTTCTAAAACCTCCGAACACTGAACTCCCAGTGAGCAAGAATTCACCAGGGCATAAGCTTGTGCCATACCAATAAAATATCCACAAACAACTCACAGAGCTCTACAGATATCCATACCTATACAGACACAGTGAGGTAAGTTTCCTACTGATTTATTTTGCAGAAGGCAATACAGAAAAATCACCAGCCAACTAGTAGAAGGCTAGACATGCAGACTGAGGTTTAAACAAATTGCTGAGTCTTTGGTTCACCTCTGGCAGAGTTCTTTTAATTTTAAATGCATACCACTTGTTTTTAAAATACCCATGTCAAAATAAAATAAAAGATTCAAAGAGAAAACAGAATCATAGAAGCAATGATTAGTTCCCCCTTACCTTCTTCATCTTGATGGGTCACTGGTAATTTTTTGTCTATGCCTCAAATCCTGTTCACAATTTTTAAATGAAACTGTGGAATGGCCTGTCTGGCACCAGGATAAATCACTAGTACAGTATAAATAACTGCATGTGCAAACCCCACGAAAAGGCACCCACTCATGGTTTCAATCCTGTGTCTTCTTTAATAAGAACAAAAGTTTGAGGCAGAGAACACCCTAAAGTATGCAGAACAACACCATAAACTATGCGGAACAAGGACAGTGCTGCAGATGCTCCCTAAGCTGCAGATGGTACTAAAGCAGATTTTAAGATAAAGATGAAAATTAAACCTCCTAAATTCACTCCTCCTTGTTCCTCTTCTGGGAACACACACACGCACACCCACCGCACACGCCACCAAGGAAAAAGCAATACTAAATACGTTCACAGCATAAAAGTTATTTGCAATTTTTCACTCTGGGTGACCAAATGTTAATGAAGACCTGTGCAGGGAGAAACAGTTTTAAGGTTTTACTTGTTTTCTGAACTGGACATAAGCTGACAGCCCCAATTCCAATTAATACTTCTCCACTATGCTGTTGTGATTTTTTTCAGCAGGACATCAGAATTCATAATTCTTCATACCATATGACTACCGGAACATCGGGAGTTTTGCAGACAAACACGACTGTAAATACACTCAGATATAAGCTTTCTGTAAAGCTTCCACAGAACGCAGTGTTTGCAGTGTTGCAGTGAAGTCTTTCGGAGCCCGAGGCTGTGTTTGGAAGGCAGGACGGGCAGGACAGGCAGGCCATCCCTCCCCCGAGCTCAGCCCTGGCTCACACCTGTCACCCCCGGACCACTCCCCGAATCACACCTGTCTTACCCCTGTCTCAGCTCTGGATCCCCGGTGTCTCACACCGGGATCTCCCCTAGATCAGCCTCTGGATCCCCCCTGTCTCAGCCCTAGATCACACCTGTCTCTCACTTGTCTCACCCCTGGATTCCCCTGGCTCCCCCCGGATCCCCGGCGCGGTCCAGCCCTTCCCGCGGGCCTTGTCTTCCCTGTGCCGCCACCTGCCGGCCGCGCCTGGCCCTGCAGGGCCCGCTCCCGCAGGAACCCCGGCTCCCGCAGGAACCCCGGCTCCCGCGTCCTGCCCAACCCACTGCGGACGGCCTGCACTTAGAGATCAACATGACTTTTCTTGGCCTGGAAAAACTGTGCTTCAAAATGCTGTCCATGGCCATATGGCATTTCATAGTTGTATCTTTTTTTTACATTACAATTTTTTTCCAGATCCTTGAGACTGCAAAAACGTTTTCCAGCACTAGTAAAACTTTCTGAATCTTATTCATTCTTGTCAAAGAACACTGTGTCTTGAAGTTTATATGCAACCACTTCCACATGAAGTTTTTCTGCATTTCCTGATAAAACTCAGAAGGGCAGTAGAATGTTATCCCATGACCTAATAGCAAAATAAATAAAATGCACCATAACTTAGTTCAAAGCAAGCTTATTAAGCTACACAGTATGCAACCTTTTTAAGCAAAGTAGTTTTTAATCAACATTTTACTTTAATGCCACATTCTACTTTAAGGGCTTCTCTACCCCAAAAACGTGGTGGGATGGACAGCCTGCCTGGAGTGCATCTACACCAACACACACAGCCTGGGCAACAACCAGGAGGAGCTGGAAGTCAATGTGCACCAGGGAAACTATGACAGAGCTGCCCTCATGGAGACACGGTGGGATGACTGGCACACCAGGAGGGCTGCAGTGGGTGGCTACAAACTCTTCAGGAGGTTCAGGCAAGGAAGGAAAGGCAGTGGGGTAGCCCTGTGTGATCAGGAGTTTGGATTTTCTGGAGCTTAGTCATGGCAATGACAGAGGTGAGTGTTTAAGTTTTTATCAGGGAATGCCAACAAGGCAGGTATTCTGGCAGGACTCTGCTACAGGCTGCCCAACCAGGACAAAGAGCTGGATGAAATATTCTGTTATACTATAATATTAGAATTAGAATATTCCTGGGAGAAGTCTCATGATCACTACCATTGTTCTCCTGAGGGCCTTCAACTTACCAGATGCTGGAAACTCAACACAGAGGGAAACAGTCCAGGAGGTTCCTTGAGTTTTCAATTGTCAGAGAAGCAGGAAAGAGATCAGCAGAACTGCCACCTTGGACTGCTGGAGGGCAGATTTTGGCCCGCTTAAGAGATGGGCCAACAGACTCCCCGGGTAGGCATTCCTGAAGGACAAAGGAGTCCAGGAAGGCTGGACACTATTCATGAAGGAAATCCTAAAGCAGGCTGTCCCCACGTGCCCACAGACAAGCTGGCAGTGAAGACCAGCCTGGTTAATAGGGAGCTTTGTCTGGAATTCAGTGCGCAAGAAGAAACTTTATGGCCATTGGAAGAAGGGACAGGCAGCTCAGGAGAACTGCAAGGATGTCGTGAGGTCATGCAGGGAGAAAATCAGAAGGGTCAAAGCCCACCTAGAACTTAATCTTATTCCCACAGACAACAAAACGCTATTTCTATTAATGCATTAGCAACAAAAGAAGGGCCAAGGAGAATCTTCATGCTTTAGTGTCCTGTAGTGACAAAGAACGAGGAAAATGCCTTTTCTGCCTCAGAATGGTAAGACCATTGTTCTCTGGGTACCCAGCCCCCTGAGCTGGAAGACAGGGACAGAGAGCAGAATGAAGCCCAAATAATCCAGAGGGAAATACTTGGTCAGTGACCTGCTGCCCAAGTCCATGGGGCCAGATGGGATCCACCCAAGGGTACTGAGGGAGCTGGTGGCAGTGCTCATGGAGCCACTTTCCGTCATTTCCCAGCAGTGCTGGCTCACCGGGGAGGTCCCAGGTGAAGGGAAGTTGGCCAGTGTGACACTCCTCTGTAAGAAGGGCTGGAAGGAGGATCCAGGGAACTACAGGCCTGTCACCCTCACCCCATGCTGGGAAAGATCATGGAGCAGATCCTCTTGAGTGCCATCATGCAACACGTGCAGGACAACCAGGGCATCAGCCCAGCCAGCCAGGGGTTATGACAGGCAGCTCCTGCTTGACCCACCTGATCTCCCAGGACAGAGTGACCCCCTCAGTGGATGAGGAAAGGCTGTGAATGTGTCTGCCTGGACTTTAGTAAAGCCTTTGATGCTGTTTCTCACAGCATTTCCCTCATGGCTTGGACAGGGGCACTCGCTGTTCGCTGGGTAAAAGACTGGCTGGACATCTGGGCCCAGAGAGTGGTGGGGAATGGAGCTACATCCAGCTGGGGCTGGATTACACTGACAGAGCTCTTTAAGCAGCATGTATTTATTTAGCTTTCATTTTGCTTTTTCACTGGCAGGGCTGTTCTGCAACAAGAAGACTGAAAGTTTGCAGACATTAACTTACTTTTTTCAAAGCACAGGTGCACATAAATGAACTACCATGCCTTGTGCTGCGAAAATACTCTTGCAGTTCTAAGGTGTTAAACTAGTCCCCTCACAGTCTCAGTGCTCCGGCTAAGCACATGAGAAACTGAGTTCTCTAATACTTCACAGACCACAGACAGACACCAGGGAATTAACCTGTAATTCTGTCCTTTTTTGAGTTGTGAGGCTGATAGAGATTTTGCTGACAGATGATCTTCAAATCACTGACTGACCTGAAGAAATAAATAAAGTGGAAATTAAAACCCACCAGAGAGCCCGATTAGTCCAATTTCTTTATCAGCACCAATGAATATGTTTCACTCCCATCTTACAGTTTGTGAAAACTTTGTATGCACAAAATACGTATGTTCATGTATCTGTTCATATACCTCTGGCATACTGGAATACTCCTAAGCCATTAACAAAATCTGTCTTGTAGAAGAAAGTGAGTAGGACTAATGGTATGGACAGGCAGTCAGTGCTGGAGGAGCAGAAGGAAAAAAAAAACGTGAAATAAAAACCTCAGAATTGCAGTGGAGTTGTGAGGTACGCTAACAGCAAGACATAATTTTCAAGAGCACTTTAGCAGCAACAAGATTTGAACAATATACTCTTCGAAATGCTGGTGCAGAACAGCTGGTTCTGATGCACAGGAGCCAGGATAGAGCCAAGCAAAGGATGCAAAGTTCAGACACAGCAGTTCATGAGGAGTCTAGACCCTAACACATAGCAGAATCATGAATGCATCCTCAGGTACGTGATCAGGTTTTAGGGAAAAGAATTGAAAGAGGGATCGCTCAGTGTTTCGTCGTGTTCAGTGACTGTGCACTCCAGCAAACTCATCCTGCTGCATTAGTATTTCAGTCCTTCAACAAATGCTACAGAGCAGATGCCTCTAAAGAAGTCAGGTAAGGACTCCATCAAATTCCCAGGGCTCCAGAACACACACATTAAAAGGGCTATGATAATAAAATCAAGAAAGACTTGGGAAACATTATTTTCAGTGCATTTACAGTCTCAGAAACTAGTTATTTAATACAGTACTATTTAAATTTGTTTTGACGTTTGCCTGTTTTACTTTTCAGAAATGTAATAATCTGTGGGACTAAAATAAGAAAGCATCCTTTTTTTCCCCCCCTTTTTAAATATAAATCAAACAATAGATGCAGAAGAAGCTTACACAACATGCAGCCAGCTGAGCACCAAAGCAAATCAGTAACTTGTATGATTATCAAAAGAAAAACATCATATTGACTTCATGGGTAATTAAGCTCAAGAGTCCTTGACTCTGACATAGGATTTCTTCTTAAAGCCTTAATAAAATACATAATAGTTCAATAGGGTATTTGGATCATGTAGCTTATCCTGAGAGCATTCTGAACCACCTTTCAAGAGAAACTACTCTTGTTTTGAAGGCAAACATAGAAAAATACTGAAGGTGTGGGTATATGAAACATACACACGGCAAGCATGAACAAACACAAAGGAATGAACAGGGAGACACAGCCTTTTCCATACTTCAGGCAGTAAGATTATTGTGAGCTTCTCCAGAAGCAAGAGTTTTGTAGGTGCCAACATGTGATTAACACGCACGAATCCCACTATACTTCAAAATTCCCCATGCCCAGTACTGAGACAAGCAGCTTTTTAAACTGGAGCAGAGTTTATGCAGACCATATGCAACCATAAAAATACAAACCACTTGAACCTTAATAAAATACATAGTAATGGAAATGTTGTAAAACAGATACTAAACCCATAAAATATTAACAAGCTTAATCAAAATGAACCAGGGTCAAAACCACTAAGTCCAGCCATCATTTACAGAAAGACAACAAACACCAGATGTATTCTGATTTGGGGCAAGAGGAGGAGGAAAAAACCTCCAAACCTATTTTCAGTGTCGCAGCAAGCTACGAGAGCATTTAATATTTCACTGACTTGAAAAGTTACAGGTCTGTTACTAAAACTCACTCGGTCACAACTCATAATCTATTCTGTAAAAGAGACATCTGGTATGTGTTAATAATATACAAAATGAGGGCAGTTGGCATTTCTCTCCCCTCGATCCCTTCTTTAATGCTATTTTCTGAAGAACTCTGCAAAACTCTTCTGAACAAGTAACTCCACTTTAATGCAAATCTATAAAATCCTAAATTTTTTAAGGCACAGGTCCTTATAATTTAGTTTGTCTTACATGTGCATGAGGTTATGTTTTTGTACATGAGGTAGCATCTATGTGAAAAAAGTCTGAAAATGAAGTAACATATATTTTTGTGTATATATATTTATAACACATATATATATATAAAAAACATATATAACTATGCAAATGTGACAAACCAAGAAAATGCCTCCAGTATTCCTCCCGAAAATGATCTGCCACATCTAAACATTTTACCTTAGTATTTTCCTTTTGGCAGGAATGCCATTCCCTGTTTACCAAACTTTCTGAACCACTTCAGTTCCTTCAAGGCAAACACTACATTCCTTACTATGGTTTGATATTGGTGTGATGCTGCGATCACAAATACCATGGTTTTATAAAATACAGTTTATTAACCATTATTCTACAGGGCAATTGTAGTAATCAACTCTATACTGATTTTGAAAACAGCAGAAAGATATTTTTGCAGTTATAGATTATCAAGTTTAAGATTAACTTCACTGAGCTGATTGCTGTGCTTGCACAGATCTAGGCAAGTCAGCAGACCTTCATGCACGTGTGGATCAAAACTGCTAACGCTTTGAAATCCAAGCGTTTAAAAAGCCTAAAAATTTATAAAGCAAACTTGAAAACACTGGTTGCCAATTCCTTTGTTTCTGATTTGGTTTTTTTTTATATGTCTTTGTAAGCATTTTCCTGGGTGGGGAACACTTGATTTTTTTTTTTTTCCCCCCTTCTGCAATAAAAGTGAAGATCTGTGGCTAAGTAACTGTAGCTTCAGGAGAAACACCAAGTATCATGAGACAGACATGAAAATCACAAAGAACTGGCAAGAATTTCCAAGTGCAGGACTGAAGTGTGAGACTGCCAAAGGAACTGAATTACCTAGCAGCCAAGTGGCTCATGCAGTTTTCTAAAAGCAAATAGAATTGCATTCCAGATCATCACATAAAATGAATGATGTGGGAAGGTTTTGACTACTTGGGCAGGGGGGAGAAAAAATTAAGGATTAATAGCGTGAAGCATTGCCATGGATTTTCCCGGGAGACTGTGGGATCTCACTCATTAGAAGTTTTTATGAATAGGTTAGACAGGCATCTGTTGGGAATGAAGTAAGTACAGTTTATCCTCTCTCCAGGCAAAGGAGTGGCCAACATAACATCTGGGGGGCTCTTTGAATCCTACTTTCTGTGGTGCTATACTCTGCAGATGGAGAATGGAAAAACACTTTTCAAACAGTATTCAAGTCTTGCTGCAGTGCTTTGGAAAGGAGAGCAGGGCACTGAAAGCTTGGAAGGTTCAAGCTGGATGTTCTTTACTTGATACTGCTATTCTCTAGCTCAGTGAACATTATTTCATGCATTGCTTGAGAAATCTCCAAATACAACCACTGCTGACAGATTTAAAATTTTCCTACCCTGAATTCCCTGGAAGCAACAGTCTTTTTCTTTTTTTTTTCTTTTCCTTTTTTTTTTTCTTTTCCTTTTTTTTTTTCTTTTCCCTTTTCCCTGGAAAGGAAATTCCTTTATTCTCTTTAAGGATACACAGAGGCAAGCATATATTTCAAAACAGTGTATCAACCTTGCCCTGATCTGTCCCCCAGCAGATATCACCCTGTAAATCTCCTCAAACAAATTTGTTACAGTCAGGTAATACTCCTCACAAACATCGATCTTTAATGATTGCTCTTAGAAATTACATCTTGAACTGACTGGATATACACTGTCACTTGGTATTTAAGGTATCAATCCTAATTTTATTTATATGCACACACATGTGCGTACATATGGGAAAATCCTCTCTGGGGACAAAGCGAGATTATAGCAAATGTGCCTAACATCGTAGCGAAGTGAGGGGATCCACCCAGGAGAGGCACTTCCTCACCAGAACTGATGGAGCTGTAGTCATTTACATGAGGGCTGACCCTGACCTTGATTCTGACCTATCTTTCCGGAAATTGTAACATTAAGCCTGGTTACCCCCTGTTTAGTGAGAACAAAACCCAAGCTCCTGTGCATACTCAGAAGTGGGGTGGAAGAGCTCAGGCTCATATGGCACAGAGCAGAGTGGAGAGCTGGCTGCCAGCGGTTTCTCCAGGGCCATTGCCAAACTCCAGTGGTATTTTAGAGGCCTTGAAGTAGCCAAAGCTGAACCCGCTGTGAAATACTGAATGTGAAAACAAAAGGGCCAAACTTCTCCCAGAATCCAGTCCCGGGAAGCAGCTCAGAGCCTGAGTGAATGGATGCATGGCTATACAAAGCATCCAAAGGCTCCCATCTCGCCAGGTGCAGCTGCATGGGGAACAGAGGCATGAGCCCTGCTCTCCCTTCTCCCACGGGCACAGCAGGCTGGTCCAGAGCCACATCATCCCTTGGACTGGCCACAGCCTGGCCTCACAGTCCTCAGTCAGAAATGGCCACAGCCCTTGCCACCATCGCACCCAGGGGCAGCACTGCCGGAGTCACCTCCAGACCGCACACCCGGCACTCTGGAGCAAAAGCAATAGCCAAACAAGTTACAATCTATTACCATGAGATTTCTTCTTTGAGATTTTAAATCTGATTTAAACTTGCAGTAGAGAGTGTTTATACTGCACATCTCATATGGATTCCTTTGTTCTCTTAAGTAACTACATAGTCAAGCACTAGGAGACATATCCTGAGCTGCAGAAAACTGAGGAATGGCACCACACACACCAGTGAACTACCAGCCATCGGCCTCTTCTAAACTTCACTCTGTGTTTCAACAACATTCTCTGCACACCTGAATTCAAGAACACCTTCAGGCAATCTGCAGTCATTGTTTGAAAGGGAAAAAAAGTTTTCTTTGTGTCATTTCACTGCATTGTGAATGCCGCTAAATTCTTATACTAAAGAAAGGGAAAAAACCCTCCCAGTTCACCTTCTGTACACCACTAATTAATTTCTGTATTTTTTATTATGTGTGTCCTTACTTATGTCCTACCTCATATAACTAATCTCTTTCATTCCTATATATCTTCATTTAGGAGCTTCTCTGCACTTTCAATTAATTATTATGTTTAAAATGAGAGTGTTCTTTTTCTAGGTAACTTTTCTGACAAAATATCTACTATGACAGAGTATACCACATATGACTCAAATTAAGGACAGAAAAACATTAGAGTATTTCTTAAATCCTTATGGAAAAAAAAAAGGTTCCTTTTCTCATTTCCACCTCAGCCCCAACTCTCTATTGCTGTCTTCTGTTGCAGTGTTTGGGAATAATGTTATCATTTCTCAAGTCCTATAGCACCTGCCTCCCCCCTCTCTCAAAGCTCTCCACTTGGGAACCTACTTAGAGAACTTCTAGACTGCATTTTTTTTACACACACTCTTAAACTTATTTCCCAGGCTTTGCCAACTCATCGGTTTAACAAAATGATTTGTCACCTCCTATTTCAAAGGTAGAGCCTGTCATGCAGGAACCCATCCTACTTTTCATGTTCATCATCTGCACTAAAGATGTCAAACACAAATAGTTTTCAAATCTGCAAACCTTTGGGAATTAGTTTTCTACCTGGGTGTATTAGAAGACAATAGGCAACTTGGTCATCTTTTCACACAGTATTCTTTTTTTATTAGGTATTTCATTTGGACTTTGCAAACTAAAAATCTTTGTATTTCTTTCAACTATAGAGCTGCTGCTGGAAAACTCTGAAAAACTTCACTCCTACTTTGAAGTTTAATATCAGCTTTTAAGAATCTTGAATATGATTTTTTACTGGTAATAACCAAACCACTCATGTGCAGAAGTATGTCCTAAAATGCAGATGTGGGCATGTAAATCTGTAAGGGAATGTGCACCACCCCTTTATTGCAACTTGCAACACAGCTGCTGTAATTAAAATAATTACTAATTCTTCCATAAAGTTATCATAACCTGTACTGGTTCCTTCTGTATATAAAAGACAGCCAGTGACCTAACAACCACCTTCAAATGGTTTGATTAAATGTAGAAAACTTAAATGTAGCATCATCAAAATAACTTTTTTCTTTGAGAAAAGACCCCATGACTAGGGAAGAAACAGAATTTATGTCCTATAGTTAAAACGCAACTGCTTTTCAGCTGGGCTGTCTATTAAAAATATTGTTTCCAGACACATATTAATTATGTTAGAATTAATCTGAGGCAAACACAATCTTCAAAACAGTACTTCTAGATCTATAACAGAATAACAAGAAGCATTTAGCTTCATTTCTCCTTAAAATAACCCATTAATTTCATACAGTCAATATAAAAATCCACAGTCTAAATGTACTTCCTTTATAAAGTCAATGCTCCCATATGAGCTACGGACAGGGACAAATTTACAAATCCTTCAGGACATCTTTTGACAACACTTTTACTTTTTGTTCACATAGGTGACATTACACATTTAGCTTCATTTTAAGCACTATTTCTTTCATACAGGCTTGTGAGTTGCTGGGCAAAAGAACCTTCTGGTTGTGAAGGAGAGCCAACTGAAAAGCAGATATTCCTCACAGTTTCCCCTCTGCCAAGAGTCATTAAACACACATAACCTGTGTCTCTGGACAGCGAAGCAGGAATGGGACAGAAAGCACTGGCCATAGCCAGTGTCATGGAATCAGTAAGAGCACAAGGAAATCCCAATGACTGTCCATACAACCATCACAGTACAAACCCATTTCTATCCACAGCTAGTTTAAGAGCAATGGTTAGAGTTGCAATTTTTTCCACCTCAACTCATGTAAAAATGGTGGCTTAAAACACAGTAAGAAATACTGCCCATTTAAAACATGCCATGCAACATACAGCATGCTCCTTCCATAAGCCTCCCTGAATCTTAATGCCACCACTTGCTCTATGGATTACGCTCTGAACAAGCTGAAGAGGTGCTTTGGCAGGAGCAGAGCTGTTAGTGCAGACACCAGAAAGTCAGCACAACAGGCTGCCTTAACCAGGAGCAAAAGAGATCAAGACAGGCAGGATCTGCTCGCTTCTGGCCCCTTTTATAGCGCTGCTGAGACACTTCCTGGTCTTGTCTTCCTGGGATAATTGCAAAGTAAGGAATGATTATCATTGCTGTTCTACAAATAAAAGAGTGGCTATGGGGCTGTATTTTAAAGGTACTTAGGTGCCTAAGGATGCAGATAGGCGCCTACTGGTATTTTAGCTCTTAACCTAATTAGCAGATTTAGTTGCAAATTCTAGCCTTGGGCATCAGTGTTTGATAGCTGTGCTATCTATTGAATCACCAGGAATATCATTACAGCTGTCCTTCTGAGTTTCATGTTTAGTGCTTACATGTAACTTTAGTGAAATGGGAGAAGAGAAGAATAGACCAAAACTAAGGGGAATAGACTTAAAGTGAACATGCATGAACAATTTGCACCAAAATACATAACAGGCATTGGAGTTATGCCAAGACAGGATATGAAATACCGTAATTCAGATAGTTTAGTTGCCTGGCCTTATATCTCTTAACCACATACTACTTCTGTTACATTATAGTTTCTCATTTCATTCTGAACTTCTAATTCATAATGCTCCAGCCTGCGACAAGCAAATATCTACATTCATTTCACTCTCAGTTTAGTATTTGTTATTTAAATCTTTTTATATCGTGTCTTTATCTGAAGTTAAAAATAAATAGTTAGCTGCATTAGGCTGCACACCACAAACAGTATGTTTACACAGATACGAAATTCTCTGTTAATAAATTGGGTGCTATTTAGAATTAAATGGGTTAGAAACATTTGCAAAACAGCTCCCAGTGCCAGTACTGCATGGAGAGGTTGTCAACATGGGTAGGAATTCTCAAATAGGTACGTTAAATGAACTAGAAACATTAATATTTCAAACTCCCCAAATCAAAATGAACTATTATAAGGCTAACACTTATGCTTCTATTTTTACAGGACAGTGCACATTCACAAATCGTATCAGATCTATATTTATGTCACTTCAAAAATAAAAAAAATTGATAGCAAGTGTTTCCCGCCTTGGTTTGCTTCACAGCTTCTACAGAATTGTTCAGTGTAATCAAACAAGGATCACTAGGACTAAATGATAGTTGAGCCTCCTTTGTGACAGAAGTATTAACTAACTCTAATTCTGCTACACCAGGTGCCATGACATGAAATCCACTGGCCTCAGTGTGCAGTTCTCCTTGGTGCGGCACACTTGCTAGAGCTGGCAGCATTTTCCCTTCTGCTGGGCAAGCTCAGAGCACAGGTCTCTGCACTTCAAACTCTGATCCCCGTGGAGGCAAGGAGGCACCATGCTGGATTTCATTAATCGCAGACCAGCCACTGAAATGCACAAGAAAATGCAATGCTACCTTTTAGTACTGAATAAACTAACACTGACCTTAATACTGACTGTAAGGATTTAACAATGCCTATTAATAATGAATAAGGATTTTTCAGTTCAGTTTAAATTTAGTTTAACCAGTTGCTGGTCAATCAATTTCAAGAGCCATTTAAAATAGGCAGGTGTCTGTCTTCTTTTGAACTTCACAATCACAATCTAATCAATTAAAATAACGCTGGTAAGAAAGGAAAGTAATGCTCTCACAGAGGACAGCCATTGCAAGTTTCTGTTATCAGACTCTAATACTTGGGCTTTATTTAATGGGCACGTTTGGATAAGCAATCAACATCATAGAGAGATACTAAGACTTAGCTTTTTATTTCTGTACCTTTTAAGTCTTATGGATATTTAGCTTTTCAAAACAGTTCTGTTATCCAAAAGTTAAGCTTCATGGCTATTCCATCTAAGCCCTGGTAAAAGGGATTCCCCTCTAAAACAAGACATAAAGCTACTTTTATCCTGGGGAGGTTTTCATTATTTCTCATGACAAGACCCCTTTTCTCCTTACTTTTGCAGAACTTTGCAGCCTGGTAACACTGAGCCAATGCCTCTGATTTATCCAGCTCTTCCCTCTGCAGCTTACTACTTATTCAACCTTACAAACAGATTAATTGCTACCCCCTGCAGGGCCATCTGGGCCAATTCTTGGACTGGGCCTTAGGACATGTTAAAGGATTAGCCTAATTACCAAGACCTTTCAGGTGACCTCGGAACCTGACGCTTTCACCTGGAGTTACCTATGTCCATTCTTAGAGTTCTCATCACGCACAACTCCTATCATCATCTCCTTCAAGCCACGTCTCAGCAACCCAACACCTGTCTCTTCAAGAACATCACAGAACAGGCAAGACATCCAGTCCTTTTATTTACTGGACTGCTTACGAGAGGAAAATACCACATGTAAGAGAAATCTCTAAGGTACTAGAGAAAATACCAAGGCAAATGCCCCAGTGACACTGGGGCAGGCCTCCCTCTTGCTATGAGAAGAGGGCTTATTGAAGCATGTAGTCAATGCACAGGCACTCTCTCTCCTGTGCACACATACACACACGATCTCCTTTTCCTTAAGGAAACAACTACCAGAGCCTTCTTGCCTCAAAACTGCTGCCGGCACCCAGCACTGCCATGTGACACAAATCCGCTTGCACGCCATCTATATCTGAGCTCAGAGCAAGACAAAAAGCAGCTCCATGTGTTGTATGAGCCACCTTTACATGCATTTACCTGATGATATTTTATTTCCAGCAGGTATAAAATCCAGCTGTTCGTGTTACCAGCTTGGTATGTCTCTTTTCCCATCACCTGCTAATCAGCAGGGCTCAGTTGAGTTGGCACCTCTATTTTTTGAACAGGCAACAGAGTCCTGACCAAAGTCAGACTGTACAAAGACAGTGCTCCTCCCTTTAACTGGAGTCACTCCAGAAGAGCAGGATATTCTTTGTAAGATCAAGTGAAGTGACAGAGAGAAGTCTTCCTGGCTCTAAGACAGCAGAGCACTCAAATACAGAGCATCTTGATTTACTGCTAGATTTGGTTTTGAACTGACAGTGCTGACATAGCAAAAAAAAAAAATTAAAATTCTCTTTAACAGGAGCAACCAAATGTGGCAGAGAATCATGTGTAAAGAATAAAACACAGGCCAGACTAAGTCTATGCAATCTCTCATACAGCTGTCAGATTTCTTCTTTCTGCTTCATGATTTACAACATCACGAACTGTGAAGCAGACATCACAACAACAAAGTTTGATGTTAAATGACTTTTCCAATTCCCCTTATCTCCCCTTTTACTGGAAAGGCCATGTCTGTCTGTCCCACAGCACTTCTCCCTCCCACAGGATCTCCAGAAACCAGCCTGAACATATGCTTTAAAGTAGGAGAGCAGGGGCCAGGCAGCCAGTGCCCAGATGGGCTCACAACACTCTGGTGAAACAGTTCTGCTACAGCCTCCGCAGTGCACAGGAAGGGAGGCCTTTCCTGGACTGTTGGATTTGGAGAACTTCCTCCTGTATTTGATTTTTGTCATTAAGTTTCTGTGTGCAACCACCTAAAGTTATTTCATGATTGGCCAAGGCAGAGACTTCATACAGAGTCTTAGGCAGGTGTTGAAGGGCCACAGAGACCTCGGAATAGTGCATATTAGGAGCAGGGCATGGAGGAAAATCTTTTTGCTTATGGAGTTTTTGAGAATAGCAAAGATGTCTTACACTCAGCTTTTAATTTCTGATAGGAATTAAAATGCACTGCATTTGTTGGCAGGAGCTACCAACTTACTATCAACTATAAAAACTACCTTTGCTCCTAAAATCAGCTGATGATGACAGAGGTGTCTGCTTCATTTGTTCACAATACATTGTTCATTGTTGAATATTACATTTTTCTGGGGGCTGCAGCTGGCAGTGATAAAAATGCCTCTTTGCTTTGCACCCAAGTACTGCAATTTGGGTCAGACAGACACCTCTGGGGAGAGGTGCAAGGTACAGGAATCTCTCCATTTCTGAGTTGCACAGACTGTTCAATGGATGAAAGGTTGCAGAGTGCAGGTGAAACAGGAGGGAGAATGACAAACACAGCATGCAGATAGTCCACAGCATAAAAAGAAACAGGAATATCCAGGCCCCAGGTGTGAGAGAATATCTGACTTTTCTCTGAGGACCCTACATGGTCATGTCAAAATCATAACAACCCAAAAAGCCATTGGAAGTTGCTGAACGGAGAACAGTCTGAGGCAGGAGACTTGTCTTTCACTGACACTCTAAATGAAGTGGAGATGTGTTTCCAAACCATTTATTTTTATCCAGTTTCAACCAAGGAGACCTCAGCAGTTTCATGGCTTTGTATGAAAACAACTTAGGGTTTTAGGTTGTCTCCAAACGATACTGAGTTTGGGATGCAGTTTGCATCACTGTGAGCACATTTTAAAAGAAAGATGCAGGAAGATACACTTCACAGCTCTGGCTGGCACAAGTTTTCCTTGACAACTCCTTAAAGAAAAATGGCACCAGTGCCCAGGTCTCACTGTCAGAGACATTTCTGAGACAGCAATTGATTGTTCTTGGTCTTAGACTAAACAAAATGTTCATTTAAGATAATTACAGCTAAACATGAAAAGAAGTGTAATTCTACCAGCCTGGGTTGTCCCACACAGACGGCAGCAGGGTGGGATGGGAAAAAATATTTAGTCATAGCATTCTGATCTGAGCATTGACAGCAAAGATGGGAAATGAAACACCAAATGGAGACCTGGTATTCTAATGCCACAATTCCAGAGACAGATGAGGTTGTGAACAAGCTCAATGTTGTTCTCATTTCCCATTCTGGCTCTCCAGTGGCTGAACTGAGCATTAAACCAAGCAAACAACCTTGTGAGACTGGCTCTCAGATATGGCAGCTGGTGACAGACAGCACTTGGTGAGTATAGACAGGATATTGCTACCAGATGCAGACAGGAAGGCACGCATGGCAGGCACCATCCTGAACTTTTTTTCTTTGGGGTGTGTGGCAGATTTGGAGCTGCTTGGTAGTTATTTAAGAATACCATACACTAATTTAGTCATCAGAATGTTTTTTTCTACAGCTATGGTGGTTCATTCAGTCACAGTCTGCCTGGACAAGTAGGCAGGAAGGAAGAGCTTGGCAAAATATGTGACACTTCTTCAAGATTTAAAAGTCAGTGCCCAAAAGAGGTAATTCTGGTTTCTTTTCCCGCAACCTATAAAACCAGCTCTGACCTGGACAGACAGAGCACACAAATATTGCAGGATGTTAAGAATGAAGATGAGCTCTAACAAAAAGAGCCTCATGCTCTTAAAACTGTGCTTTATTTACTAATAGTAGAAAATAATTATTAAGTAATATTATTTATGCAATTTTTTTATTATGTAATTACCTCCTTCCCCTGCTGCTGTACAAGGTATTTCACGTCAAACATGCCTTCTTCAGACACAGTACTCCATAAAGTGCAGATTCCCCAAAAGAAGAACTGTGAGTAACTAATGGCAGCCAGAAAGATCAGATAGCAGAACTGATGAAGAGAACTGAAATTCTACTTTGAGGTACAAAATAGTCACACCTTCTCCACTGAGACTAAGACTCATGCAACTGGCTTTCAGCCAGCTCTTCCCTGCAGTTAAATGTAGATAACATGTGACTACAACGTTATGCACCCTTAGCATTCCCTAAAACTACGTGTGAAACATGGGTGGTTAGGAACAGGAGAGAGCATGAAGCTTCTACTGTGGTGGCATCAACCTGGGCCCAGCACTCAAAGCAATCCTACTGAAGAAACACAGACCTTTGGTGCAGATTAGCACTGTGGTCCCTTCCCATCACTTTTCCAGAGTTCACCCTTCTCTCAGTTGGTGGGAGTGTTAATGTAAGATAAAAACTCATCAGAGCATGAAATAGTAGAGGTATGAAGGCTAATGCATGCAACGAGTTCTCTTCACTGGAGACAGCACCATTACAGGTATTCACTCTGAGGTACCAGTAACCTCATTTTGTCTTTTGAAAATTCCCACTGTGTTTCATTTCTTTGCTCACTGTGAACTTTGTACTAATGGACTCACAAGAGTCACACAGTCCACAGGATCTAGGTGCAATTTCTTCTTTTAGCGAGATTACAACAAAAATGGAAGCAGTCAGTCTCTCTCCCTATGATGAGGACTCTTCTCCTCAGACCTCATGAACCTGTAATGCTGTATGAAGCCCTACTGAACTTTTCTTCTCCTTACCTTCTTAGGCTGATCAAAATGCAGCTCTTGGAAGCTTCTTTCTAAAGCCCCAGATAAGAAACTTACTTTAACCAAACTCTCAAAAATGCTAATGGAAGTCATTCAGTTAGTGCAGAACAAAGTTAAAAAGCAGGCAAAAATGGACATAAACCATCATCAACTGGCTACAATAAGACATTTCCTCTGCAGTGATGGGAGGCACTGCTAGGAAGGTGCACCATGTCTGGAGGTAAATCACACACAAGAGTTATATCAAAGATGACAGCCAAATACAGGGGGAAAAAATGCAATTAGCTGGAACTCCCTAAGCACCAAGGACAATGCTTTCAGAATAGCACAAAATAAGTGACCTAAAAATAACAACCCTTGGCTAAAACATGTGGTCATTCAAAAGACTACACTGAAGGGTAAAGGAACCAATGCTGGTGTCACTTATCTCCTTTACGCTTAGGTTGAGGCAGGCCCCTTAGGAAGTTTTGACGTTATACGGCAAGATAGGAATAATGAACTTACCCTTTGGTTTTGCCATCTACTATTTTAATGCAGGTATAGTCTTAATGACAAGAATATGCATCCTACTATATGTGACTTCACTCCAAGTCTGCCATTTCACTATCATTAAATCTATAAATGCATGCTTCAGCAGATTCTAAGGGATCTTCTGCCATTACACGTAGTCCCTTAGATTTTTATTTTAAATCAGCTCCTGCTTTTCCTGGAGTTAGTCTGGTATAAGGCTTACTTTCTGATACGCTTTGCAGGACGACAGCTGGGAAGATGTTATCACACATGTTGCCATTTTTTACTGGTTGAGTCTCAGAGGAGTTTATGCAATACATATTCTGAGAGAGGAGTCACAGATCTCTTACTATTTAACTAGGAAAATTCTTTTCTTGTATTCACTCAGGTCTCTGTCAGGATACAGTAGTTTGGTAATTGCTGAATTATTTTCAACGTGTTTACCTAGCCTGTCAAGGTAACAGTCCATGGTAACTTTTTCACAGGTGAGATAATAAGATGTCAAAATACGAAGTCTGCAGCACCTGAGTGAACAAAGAACAAAAAGGAGGCCTTTCTCACATTCCTTCTCCTCCAACAAAGAAGCTGCAGCTTTTGCACTTCATTAACTCCCTCCACCAGCCCAAAGACCTGCCACCACTGGCTGTGCGTGAGCACATGGCTGTGGGCTTCAGCTGACTGACACAATGAACGGCTTGGAGTTCATTTGAAATGGAAAAAAATAATAGGGAGCTAATTTTGATAAGAGAATGAGTTTAAAGGTCTCCGGAGCAGGAAAAGAATGTAAGCAAAGAGACAGGAATGAGACAAGGAAATTATTATGAATGTTCTGAAAAAGAAAATACAAGGCTCCTCAGGAAGGGGAAGGTTATGCAAGAGTGAGGACAGGGGAGGAAGCAAGGGAACGCACTGGCAAAAAACACTGGAAAAGACATCTGAAAAAGCAAAGGAAAGGAAAAACAGGGTAAATTTACAGCCTTCCTTCTTAGATGAACATTCTATACCCTCTACTATTAACTTTTTAATGTTTTCTCATTGGCTGCAAAAGAATTCTTGAAGTTCTTCAAGCCCGTCACTATGACAGAATAGATAGGAGAGAAAATCCCTCAACAAGTGACAGGATCAACATCACAGCTTATAATCATATTCCATCAACAGCTTCAAAAAGGCTTTACCACATCTTTCTTTTGACTTGCTAAAAGCCAAACAAATTAAAACCCACACCTGTCCTAGAAAGGCAGAACCTACAAACAGTAGCAGCAGCCCAGTAAAGTGTATGTGGCTGAGAAAATGACCAGGGATTGAGCAAAACCAGGTCATCTTCAATTTACCAGTTCACTGGTCTCTAGGTGTCAACACTCCTGATATGTCTATTAAGCCAACAACAAGCCTTGCAATCCATTAGCTACATCTCTTCAAATTTCTTGTGCTGAAATGTGTAATTAATAATGTATGGATGTTACATTATTTGTTCTGCAGTCACAAGAGCTAATCCATTTCTGTGTTCTAGTTAGCTAGCCTGGGAATGTCTGTATATGTTGGTCATCTAATGCTAAGCAATTGAGTTATTGACATTTAGAGGCACCACGAAAGACTCTTGTAACTCAAAAAATCTGTTCCTGTAAGTACTTTAAAACAGCTGACCTCAATGCAAGCAATTGCATGAGTCCAAAAGAAAACAGAGTAAGAGAAGGCTAGCTGGAAATTTCAACCATCTTGTCATCTTCTCACAAGTCTTGATGTTACTGTAACCCTTCCAGAAACACACCATAAAAATCAGGCAAGTGCGAACAGGTGTGTGGTGTATTTTAAACCCTTGTCAATATCCTGGTTACTGAGCTGGAACCCCAAACAGCCCGAACCCTGTCACCTCGGGGGTCACAGCGCTCCCTGAGTTACTCAATTCAGTAGGAACCATTTCTACCAACTTCATTTTCCATGGGATCACTTATGCATCAAGACAACACTCATCCTGCTTTTGGAAATGGCTTTGGTCTTCTCCTGGGGTAAGAACAGCATGATATCCTTGACAATGGAGTCAGTCTGTGACCACCTGACCACTTCCAGAAACCCCTCCTACCAGCCAGTGACTGCCAGTGCAAATGCCACACCACAGCATGGATGTAACTCCAACATCAGTCATGGATGGCAGTACAGTTTGGAATACAAAAGGGATGTCTACACTTCAAGGCTGAATACATGCCACTGAGCTGGATATACAACCAATATGAATTCCATCACCACGGAAACCACGCACTCTTGAAGAGTGAAACATGTCCAAACATTTACTTGATCTTATAAGCATACATATGTAGATTTCAAGTACAAGCAAAATCTGCATTTTACATTGCTGCTATTCTTCCAGCTGGGGAAAACAACTAAGGATAAACCAGGAAAAATATGAGAATACAGAGGAAAAAATAGGAGAGAATATTGGTTTTGGATTATATGACGTAAGTACAAGCAATTCTACTAAGATTTACATCTTATTAAAACAACCAAGTGGAAGCATAACTGGGAGCCTGAACCTAAAAATTATCAATGTAGGATTCATTATGTGGATCAGCCAAAAGCTGCGCATATAAATTCTCCCTTATACTTAGGCACCTATTCCAAGCCAGCCATTCCACCTCTTTCTGTAGCCAGCCATTCCAAAGGCAACCTCATTCTGCCTATGGAGAGAGCATCTGCTTTAGGATGGCCCAGGGAGGCACCAAACTCTCAGAGGGCTAAAACCACGCAACAGGAACCTGAGGCTTGCTATTGCTATGGCAGTTCATCACTCCTCTAATTTCCCTACATGACTGCCAGGACACAGCGAAAGCCTACGGCCAGTCGGAGGCATCTGGGGTGGTCAGATTCCAAAATCTGACTTGCTGATCACCAGACCCAGCCTTTCTCAAAAAATCTTTTATTAAAAAATACAGAAAAGATATTTTTATTAATATTGCTCTTTACAGAGCTCTAGGATTATGAAGCACTGACTTTTTTTTTTTAAACAAAATGAGAGTGAAGTTTAATTTATTTATGTATGCTTTATTCTGGTTTAACATTAAAATTTTTTATCTTCTTCATCTGGTTTAAAAATGAAGAACAAAAAGGTATATGAGAGTCTGAAAAACAACCTCTGCACATATTCTAGGATGATAATCAAATTTGTTGGTTTGTTGTTCAGGCATATAATTTTAGAAAGGGATATTCATGGAAAAAAAATCAACTGGGAGAGGAACATGACTAAAAGTTCTGAGAAAAATGTAGTTTGTGAAAAAGATGTTTTATGTCTTCTTTACAAAGGAAATGAACCACAAGAAAGACACAAATTTTATATTGCATTAAATTTTATAATACACTGCATGAGAAATAGTTTTGTTAAATGAGGCATTAAAAAAAAAGAAGAAAAAAGATAATACTTCATTGCCACTCCATCAAAAGCTGATGCATAATTAGAGAAAAGGCACAACAAGACATGAATTTCATGGCAAAAGAAGAAAATAATGCAATGAAAAAGTCTGTAGGCATGTGTGTGAATGTTAGCCAATTCCTCCAGCTAGCTCAAATTTGTATCTGCTTGAATTTGCAGAGCCCTTTTTCTCTACAAATAAAACAAGTGTTTGAGGCACCTTTCTCTCCTTTTTATTTCCTGTATCCATTGAATTGAATTGTAATAGATTACTTTTAAAAAATTTAGATTCTCATCTAGCTTTCTAAGCAATTAACTCTTTTCAAAGCCGAATTATAACATTATAGCAAGAATATTCAACATATAAGCAGGCCTACACATCAGCTCTTGGATGGGCCATCGAGTCCCAGGTTAGGGACAAGCTCTGGGTGACACTGCTCCAGGACTGCCACCTCCAGCAGGGGCTGGACACACCTTTCTGGCAGAAATGGTGGTGTCACACCGCCCCTGCTCCAAGGGGACAAGAGGCTCTGAGACAGGTTTGTGGGATATGGAATATACCTGCCATCACGGTGAAATCCGGGCACAGCTTCCAGGCGTTTGCATGGCACTGACCAGTCCTCATTCAGGGCCTAAGAAACACAAGCAAACAGCAAAAACTGCCATCAGCATCCACATTTGCAATGTTTGAACACAAAGAGGCCCTCTCCCTGTCACCCTACAACCACCTGCCCCTAAGGGCTCTTTGTCACAGTCTGTTGCACGGCAGGAAAGGCAAGAGCATGCAGACCTCACCGAGGCTCGTCCAGTGGAACAGTGAGATCTCGGAACAAGAATGAAGCCTACGTGTGACCGAATCATCCTGCCAAACACTGTCTATCACCCTGGCACTGGATGTTGCCATGAATTTTTGTGTAACACTTGATAAAGAATTTCTAGCCAATATACCCATCTGTTATGGAAGGGAAAATAACCCCAACACAAATAAAACAAGCAAAATATGCTTGCAAAGCAATAATAAATTTGGGGTTCTGTAACTATGACATTTGAAGTTTTATGAATATTTAAACTAAAAATAACTTCTTGTTATGCATTATCAAGTGAGATTAAATATTTAATGAGCAGTTGTTGCACAAAATCATAAGTATCTCTAAAGATTAGAGCAAATTATACAAAGTTAAAGTTATTTTAAAATAAAGAAATGTTGAAAGTAGTTACTTGAAAAGAAAAGCAGTCCTAACTATAAAAACTCAGCACTTGAAACAGCCTGGTATGTATTATAATACGTTTTATAATTTAATCCTGACCTAGGAGATGAAAAGCTATTGCCACAAAATTTATCTGTGGTGACAAATCTTCAGATCTGAAGTCAGAGTTGTTCTCAGACAATGGAGTGGAACAAAAGGCAACCTCTGGGGCCTGGACAATCTGCTCGTGACAGCCACAGAACCAATTTGCTATAGACACCTTCCTTCCTCTGCTGCTGAACATACTGGTCACGGTTTAAACTGGGCCCCAAACTCCTGGAAATTTAAACAATATGCAACCAATATTTAAATAATATTAAATAAAAATAATGGAAGACTACTCAAATTAAATTTATGGGGTGAACACTTAAGATTGCTGTATTTGCTCAAAGTTTTTTTATTTTACTGAATTCAAGCTCTAAACCAAAATGTTTTGATTACAGAAGACACTTGAATTGGCTAAAAGCACTTAGGTCTCACCTGTGAAAAGTACTGTGAGCCCAAATAAAGACGTTACTTTATCTTCCAAGGGACGATGAACTTGTAGTCAATTTAGAGGTGAAAAGTTTATACTGAAAGAATATTTTTATATTTGGTAAAGCTATGTATCTTGTAAAATTAAATATCTAAATCAAATTCTTAAATATTGATCTTATATAAGAAGAACTTAACAGTTAATACTAAAATGATACTACATCTGAATGAAACCCTCTGTAAATATTTGTACTATTATAAGTCATAAAAAATACATGCCCTGTATTAACTTTGTACAAACTACTGAAATATTTGCAGGATAATGAGTTCTTTTCAGTGTAAACCACTAAAAAGCAGCAGACTAATTCCTCTCTTTTGGATACTATACCATACAGAACAGGAGTTGTGGAATACATTTTTACCCTCCTGAAAGTCTCTAAGAATCTCTCATTGCCACTTGCAGTCATTCTCCAGCACAAAGTTAATTAGGAAGTGCTAGCTTACATTTCACTTCTTTTTAATTAAAGAAAATAAATGTTATTTCCTAGGCAGGTCAACACAAAAGAAAATCCTAAAGTTAATAGCTATTATAGTTTAACCTGTCAGGCAAAAACACTTTGTAATGGCAAAAATCCCCTTCTGATATCCATGTGATACAAACGAAGACATCTATACATATCATGAATAAACCATGAGAATGCTGATGGAACTAGAATGGCTCCAGGGTGTCAACAGAAATCCATTCTAGGTTGCTTGTGCTACACAAGCTGTATAAATCTGAATGAAAAACCTTGAGGGAGTTGGCAGCTCATATTCAGATGCAACATCTCATGTTCCAGTGTATATGCCCACTGCCCCTTGTCCTGTCTGGGCACCACTGAGGAGAATCTGGTCCCATCCTCTTGACACCCACCCTTCAGATGCTTTTATGCATTTATAAGACCCTCTCTCATTTGTTTCTTTTCCAGGATAAAAAGGCCCAGCTCATTTCTCCTTTCTCTTATTTGCACTTTTACTAAAATATAAAGTGTAAAGGAATTGTTGAAACAAATTATAGGAAAAATCCTGACCTATGCTAAGGGTTGGTGAAAGATATTCAACACTACCTAAAACCCTTTTGCTAGAATGCTCAAAAATCTCGTGAGGGTCTGTGAGAGAAGTGCCTACAGACTGCAAACCATTTGGAAGGAAAAGCCGGGACATTTCTCAAGAATAAACTGCACAAAGGCCCCTAAAGAAAGGGAAGGAAGTCCTCTTCATGCATTTTGACTTTCCACTTCTACAATAAAGACTGTAAAAAACCACGACTGGTTCAACTTGCTGCCATAAAAACTGCACTGGGTAGCTCTGATTTTAACAGATAAAGGAAAAGTTAAATTCTACTTGTTTTCACCTGATGTAAAGAGAAGTCTTGCTCTGGCACTCAAAACAATCCATCACTATACTTCCACAAAAATGAGTTTCAAGAGTCCTCTGTAAAACCTGTCACCATTTCCTCACATTACATTTTTAGTGTGAAAAACACATAACAAAGGAAGTTACTTCAAACGTTATAGGGAAAAGTGAAAGGACAATAGAAAAGGAGAGAATCGGTATTATCGAAAGCATAGTACTGCAAGATAGTGTCTAGCTTAATAAAAGGCAATTTATGTGGCCTTTTTAATTACTGAGTTTGAGGCACTGGTATCAGATTATTATGTTAAAGCCATCTGTATATAAAAAAAGCATGTTCAACAACACAAACTGGATACACAGTTAAAACACAGAAACCTGGTTGGTCCTGCCTTTGCTTTACAGTATCTAACCATGAATGATCCCACATGAAGGAAACATTTCCCGAGCTACCCCCATACTTGCCCAAAAGCAGCCATCAAATATCCAGGGTGGCTGGGTACACATTCCCTGTTGTAGGAATACTCTGCCCACTGCCCAGTCAGACCAGTGACCTGCGTACCTGTTTCCCCTTCCTCATGTGACATATGACAGAATACAGTTATTCCTACATGCTGACTTTAAAAAACCCAAAAAACCCCCAAACCCAAGCCTCTCTAGTCTCTGTAAAGTAAAACTGTGAGCCTTCAATAGGATTCATGTTCGTGGTGTTAAAAGACAAAACAAAAAAGTACAAATTCGGCTTTGGCATTTTCTTTCATGAGACTTGGAAGAGCTCAATTTAAATGAAAACTGGTTTTATTTGCAATGGCCACAGAAAGTTTTGCTCTAAAAACTCACAGTTGTGTGCGTGCAGGAGTCTTGCCTCCTTGCCTCTCATACAGTGGATAAATTGTTCAGACTTCAGACTGCTATAGAGAAATACGGCATCTGTAATTGCTATCAAGGTCAATGAGAAAAGGGTAAGTGCTTAAGTGATGGATATATAATTTACATCACCCTGGAGCAATGTTACCATGCATTTTCAACCTGTTTGTTTAATGTTTATTCAAATGCTTCTGTAGTGAAAAATTATCACCTGAGTCTATTTGACAAAAATTTCTTCAAACACATACAAAAATACTCCAAATACATGTATTGCCTTTTTTCTAACCATCTACGGCAAGATTTAGAAGAACTGGATTTCAAATAACCAAAATCAAAGTCAAATGGCATCAGCTTCCCTTTCAAAATATGAACAATCCGAAGATGCTCCAGGTCGAAAACGACAAAAATGTAGAACCATAAATAATAACTTTATTTCCTCACAATTTGGGGGTATGTTTTTTTGTGCAATTAGTTAACTGTTGTTAACATTTATTGAATTAAGCTGAAACATCTCAATTCCAATACACAATCTGCAAAGTTCAGTCTCTGGACTACATCTGTTGCCAAAATGCTGCTAAGAGAAAGCAGATTTGTTTAGGTTAGCCAGGAATGTGTTCCCAGTGGATTTCAGTTACAAGGTCGAATAGGTAGTGAAATGATAGATATCTGTGATGAGGAATTTTGACCCAAATGTACTTTATGTACTTTAAATTGCTTTATTTATCATTCCTATTTAACACCTCCTTAAAGCCACTTGGCACAGTTCTGAGATCAAAGTGACCTTCTGCTAAAGAGCAAAATTGATGCATAGTTCATTAACCAAACCAGAAAACACTACTCTTGATGATAGGAGAAATGCACAAATACCAAATTCACCTTCTTTCTTTGTTTTCCTTCACACCTCTAATAAGAAAGCACACAGCAGTGGGACTGTGCTAAGCTTATCGCAAGTGCAGGAAAAGAAAAGGAAGTTACAGAATGTGCCCTTTCACAGCTCACAGCTTTGACCTAGGAAAGCAAATCAACCTTTTATTCTGAAGGTATTTATTTTGCCCTAAGAAATATAACATATTCTCCACACACCAAAGATGACATTACCTTCCTCAAAAAAAGATGTCTTGTCAAGCTTGCTAAGAAATCTATTTCAACTCATGTACCTGACTACCTGTTAGGAGCAAGATTGACTCCTTCTAAGTCACTGAAATACCACAGAATTACCTCTTCGGTAAGATCACATTTTATGCAGCTTTTCTGCATTTCCTAAACTCAAAATCTGGAGTCAGTCAGTGCCTTAGTTAAAAATACCTGGAAAAATAGTGCAGGTACCACGGGGCATTAGAAGGTGACATAAAAATTCTGACCAAGAGTGCTGCAATGCCAGCACATGTGGTAGAGGAAGGCAAAGGCAATCTAAATTGCAGAACAATGCTATCAAGCAGATCAAGTTGCACTCTCTATCCATGTGTACTGTAAGAGAAGTGCAAAACAAGGACCAATTCAGGAGTTACTGTTTTCTTTTTAAGAGAGTATCACAGCATCTTTGAGTAGGAAGAGACCTTTTGAGATCCCCTACATAAGCAGGGTCACCTAGGCCTTGCTACCCACAACCATGTCAAGTCTTGCCTTGACTCTCTCCACAACCTCTCTGGGCAGCCTGCTTTGGTTTTTGACTGCCTTCGCAAGAACAAACCTCTTTTTCTTGTGTTTAGATGGAATTTCATGCATTTTATTTTGTGCTTCTTCCGTGTCAGTGGGCAATACCAAGATGAAGTACACTACCAAGAAGAGCCTGGCTTCCTCATCTTCATCTCCTGAATAAACACCTCTGGTATTTATACATTTTGAGCCCCCTGAACTCCAAAGCTTCTCTAGGCTGAAGAGTCCCAATTCTCAATCTCTCTCCAGAGGAAAGATACTCCAGTGCTTGAATCATTTTCATGGCTCCTCACTGGATTCATGCCAGTATGTCCAAGCTTCTTTTGTACTTGAAACCCCGGGACAGGAGCCAGCACCCTAGATGTGGTCTCACCAGGGATCAGCCTGCTGTCCATGCTCTTCCTAACACAGATCAAGCTCCTTTGGCCTTCCTACTGCAACTGTGTGTTCCTGACTCATGATCAGCTTGGTGACCATCAGAATCGCAAGGTCCTTCTCTGCAGAGCTGCTTTTAAGCACATACTGGTGAATGGGATTGCTCCTCCCCAGCTACAGGATTTTTTACTTCCCCTCACAGAGAGACTAGAGGTTCTTCCCTGCCATTTCTCTAGCACGTCCAGGTCTGTCTGGGTGGTGGCACAAGCCCCTGGCACATCAGCCACTCCTCACAGCTTTGTATCATTTACGAACTTGATGAGGGTGTGCACTGTCCCACCATCCAGGTCATTAATTAAGATGTTAATTGGTGTTGGCCAACTAACAGATCCCTGAGGCACTGCACTAGAAACTTGTCTCCAGGTGGACTTCTGCCACTCATCACAACTGCCGGGGCCCAGCCATTCTCAATCCCCCTCACTGTCCATTTATTCTACCCCTACTTCCTTGGCTTGTTTATTAGAGGTAGTGTTGAAAGCCTTACTGAAGCCAAACTAAGCAGAATGCACTGCTCTCATCCACCAAACTAGTCATCTCATTATAGAAAGCCACCAGATTGGCTAAGCATGATTTCCTCGTCATAAAACCAGAATGAAAACGTCTAATGATCTTCCTGTCCTTTACCCATCTGGAAATTGTTTCCAGGATTAGTTGTTCCAGTATCTCACCTCCTGAGGTGAGACTGACCAGCCCACCGTTTCCCTTCTTGAAGACATCTGCATTATCACAGTCTTCAGAAACCTACCCTAAATATGAGAACCTTTCAGAGATAATCGAGAGCTGCCTTGTAATGACACCAGCCAGCTCCCACAGCACTCACAGATGCAATCCCTTGGGCCCCATGGACTTAAAGATGTCCAGCTTGTTCAAGTGTTCCCTAACCTGATCCTCCACCAAGAGTGAGTCTTTGTTGCTTCATAATTCTCCTTGGGTCTCAGGGGCCTCGGTTTCCTGAAAACTTGTCTTTTTATTAGGGGATCTTAACAAACCCAGAGCACTTCCACATTAAATCCTATTCCCAACTCCTCCCCACAAAAGACTGCACATGAACAGTAGTATTTTCTCCTGGTACTTCTCTACACGTAGTTATTTTAAGGTAGGAACTTCTATTGCAGTTCATGACAATAAGATGATGTATAGCAAAAGAAAAATCAACAGAAAATTTACAGAAGAGGAATTCCATTGACTGAACTACTAAAAAATAAAACCAAACAAAACTCATTCCAGCTTAAAACACAAGGCAGAGAAACACGTTGTTTCTCTAGAAAACTTACATTGATTTTAGATAAGCCTTAAAGTAGCCAACTATAATAATTACTTGTAACAGTGATAAAAAGAAATACTATCCTTTCACATGAGAGATTTTTGACTATTCTGTAGGACTCTTCCTGAATGTGGAATGAAGGCCACAAACAGATACAGAGTAATTTAAAAACTAAAAATTGAAATATATTAAAAATATCATTGTGATGAGTCTCATGTGAAGTCCACCAGAAAAAGCATTCTGCCAAACTGGCACAATAAAATCTGTGCCCTTGAGATCAATCCAGTTCAATCAAGTTCATTAACATAAACATAACAGTAAGTCAAGCCTGTACATAGGTTTATTTTCATGGTGCCCTTCTCCCTTCCAAATGGGCTGAAGTTGCAGTATATTTCATTGGTAGAGTCGCTGTGAAAGGGGTTCTGAAATGGAACCGCATTTCTCAAAAATGTGATTGCAAACCTATGTGAGAGATGACCTGGTTTTGAGATTTTATGTGGCACCTTTGGCCACTCACACACAGGACAAAAAGGAGAAGAAGAATACATTAGTATAGACGTGGACAATACACAAGAACAGAGTGAAGGGCTGGAACTCTATTGATACTGCAAATCAGCGCTTTTCCCAGGGCCAGCTGGCAAACATCATTTCATGTACCACTGATGGGAAGCACAAACATGCTCTACAGACGTCTGCACCTCCATTCTGTGGTTACTAATACCATTTCTAATGAAGGCTTGGAAAATACCTTCAGGGATATTGCCAGGTAAGATTCTGACAGTGCCTCTGCAAGATCATCACAACACGCCTATAAACCTTTGAGAAACCAGAAATTCTGCCATGCCAGACTTTGATTAAGGACAAACTTTGAAATCAGGAATCTTTGTTGTATATGCAAGAAGGCTGCACCAAATTATATACATGCATCTGAAGTACCAGAAGTGTTCTTTCACACATGGAAAAATATTGTCTGTTGAGGACAAAAGAAAGCATGGATCCAAAATCTGTGTGCCAGACATGCTGCAAAACTGCATAAATACATGGAGAGAGGATGGGGAAAAAAAATATAAAACTCAACCCAAAACAAAAAACCCAAACCCACACAGTGACCAGCTGCAACAAGCCAACAAATACCTCAATGAGAAGCAACAGCTGCAAATAGTCATTTCCAGGACCTACCGTAGACAGAAGCAGAGATCCCAAAAATGTAACAGGCTTAGTATGGAAGTGACAAGGAAATATGCTCTACAAAAATCAGCACACGGAATGTGATTGTTTTTCAGTGTGCAGAGAACCAAACTACTAAAATATTTTTATTCTTCTTTTGCCATAAGTCTTAAAGCTGTTCTAACAATCTCTTCCCCTTCCTTCCCCAGACTCCAACATTGTGATGCTGCAGTTAAGGAAATAAAGTTTCTTCAATGTTCTTTTCTACAAATCTCTGTACTCAAATTTTGTGACAAGTGTTTGTATCTTTTCTAAAAAATTCAGAATTATGTCATTAATCAACATAATATCTACAGAAAAAACCTAATTTTTTCCATCATAAAATAACTTATCCCACACATCTGCTTTCATTTCATATTAACTACCAGGACAAAGAATCAGATACCAGTGTTTGCTTGTTTTCTTTATTTTCATCTCATGTTTTTATGAGTCTTGAAGACTTCTAAGAAATACCCACCCAGATATATGGGGATGGTCTGAACAAACACAAATTACAAACCTAGTTACAGCAGCAATTCCTCATGACAATTTGCATAGATTCCCACTATTACTCTAGATTTCTCTTGTATCAAAACCCACCTGCAACATATGCACATCTGTTTTGTCAGCTCTCTTTGGCAGGGGAACTCGAAGTTTACAGACATCATGGAAAGATGGTATTGAAGGAAGCCAGAGAGATGTGGGCAGAACAGAATCCCCAAGCAGGGGGCAGTAACGCTGGAGAAGAAACAAAGGGAATGACAGATCTTGCCGGTGGCATTAAGCAGGAAAGCCCAAAGTAGAAAAGAGCTCAGCTAACCTTCAATTAGCTGTAAAGATGCACTTTTGCTCTGCTTGGTCTATGTGTGGTTAGGAAGAGTTGTTAACTCCCTGCAGCATGTTTGGACGTGTTAATCACTTTGGGATCAAAATAATAATCCTGGCTTTCCTATGCAGTGGTAAAATACAGCATCAATAGGCTTTTCAACTACTATTTACATGGTATGACTCATTAAGTGCTGTTTCAGTGCCATTCCTCCATACACATAAAGGGGAGAATAGTGACTCCATTCCAAACTGAAAGAGTGACAGCCATTTAAAGGGGGGAGGCCACATACAGACACCAATTTAGTGGTGCTGAACCTGCCCACTCTAGACCTGAATCTGACCCAAAATACCAAGCTAGAAGAGAACAAACATGCCCTCTGCAAATATCTCTACTAAAAACAGTGAATGTACTGAAGTATATGAAGTGAATGTATTGAATGTATTGTATAGTTCTGATAATAATACTAAGTTAGCTTCACACTTACAATGTTTTTTTTTAACTGAGGCTTAGAAATCATCACAAAATAAACACACCATATGTTTTCTTCCTCTATGTACATAAACCTCAACATCCAGTACATCTTTGATTTCATCTTTAGCCACAGACAATGGAAAAGTTCAACAAAGCAAAGTGACTTGATTGTGATTTAACCTCAAACCTCTGACAAAACCTGGACTACTGAAGTCCCCTTTATCTACCTTCTCCAAAAGCTCAGATACGGTTCCACCAAATCTTACTCAGACACTGTGAGTTACCAGAAGACACTTAAACTCATGCCAGCAAACCAAAGGAAGCGCAGCACTGTTTTATTTATCAGGTGTACCAGTGCAGCTCCAAGAGGAAGAATTCAGTGTCATCATTCAACTCGTGCTCAACGTGACTGACAGCTCCAGCTCCCCAGAGCCCTGACACTTGCTCCATTCAGGGCAAACAAGCTGAGGCTCCTACAGCTTCAGTGACTTGGGCACACAACTTAAAAGTCCACCTGCAGGCTATACAGAAGGCTCCTGTCATAGACAGCGCTGAGTTGGGATGACATCAACCATAAACATGAAACCTTCTCTCTCTGCAGCATGAGAAACAACAGACATACTAGTTATCAAAAGGGGAGAAAACTGTACTGTCTGAAGCACATTTCACATAATTTAATAACATAATAGAGAATCTTGATTTTCAGCTGCATCTAAGGCAGTGAAAATAATAACTGTTATACATGTAGTTTGATGGCAGTTAGCTCAAACACGCTTTAAAAAATGACATAGTTATTCAGTTAAAAAAACCATGGCCAATGAGATGCACAGAGCGTATAGAGAGCTTTGCTTGGAGTGCTCACATATCTATTGCAGAGAGGGCACCTGTCAGTATAATCTGACATCAGATTAGACAAGGAGTTTAAACTTATCTTAATTAAGAATTTCTTCCACCATAGAAGTCCAGCTTGTGTTTCGTGATACTGCTCTAATTCAAAAGACCATAATGGGACATTTCACTGCCTGAAGAGAGACAGCCATTCAGACACCCTCTCCTCTCCAGGAGGTTTTTATAGAGACTCACGTTCTCAGTGAGCCAGAAGTTACATGGGATCTGAAAGCCATTAGAGCTTTTCTAATTTTCCTACCTACCTCCATTAACTCGCCTTACTGCTTCAATCATGGTAAATTCAGGATGTGATACACAATTTACCAACTCTTTCAATGAGTCTTAGGAAGTTCACTTCTTTAAAAAAAAAAAAAGGCGGGGGACAGAAGAGCAAATTTTGCTTCTTTAAGTCCTTTGGTTTCCACACATATTCAGATATGGGTGGATACAAAGCCCTATGCTTTATAGCTGACTTTATAACTTCCTTACTGCAGTAGTAAGTGATTACATGCCTTCACTTTGCCTGTTATTTCCGTAATTTTCAAACAAAATCTGCCTTTGCCTACAAGCACAGAGCCTGCCTTTACATACAAGTTTCTTAAATGAGGATTTTGTTAACAGAGTCTCTCTGAAATGAGCCTTAAAGACTGCTAAGAAATACCTGCTAAGAGTCTCTCTCTCAGAAATGAGTCTCTCTTTGTACTTCTAGCAGAAGAAAAATTTGCCTTCAAGAAATGCAAAGGGAAAGGTGGCAAACTGAGTAGATCCCTAGCAAAGAGGTATTATGATTCTGTACCATTAGAGTGGGGAAAAGTAGCTTCATTTATGCAGTTGATTGAGAAGTACAGAGCAGAATTACAGTCTGATCATGAGAGAAAACAACATGCTTGATATAGTTACTGTGACTCTTCCAAGGAAGAAAGTCAGAGAGCACAAGGAACAAGAAATCAAATGGAAAGGCAAAAGAGGAAACACAGGCACCTGAAGAACGACCACGTAAAGCAAAGAGACAGAGGTATCTCAATATACACACAGAGGGAAAAGAAACTGCAAAGGATGCAGAAAGGTATTCAGTGAATTACATCAGGTGAGCAAAGGTCTTGTGCCAAATTTTCATTCAGGATGACAGATATGCCTTGATGCTGCTTGTTGCCTCATATGCAAGATTTAAAGATTTTTTTTTCTTTTAGGGAAACTGAGACAATTCTCACCTGAATTTTTTTATTTCAGAGTAACATTAAATTCAGTTGATCAACTGACTCCGCTTTTGTCAGTGTGCAACATGCCACGATTGAAATAAATGCATCTTGAAAGGACAGCTTTTCAGTATCATTAAATAACATATTAGGGGATGGGGGAAGGCAGCACTTATATTGACACGACTGCAACTGAGTAAAATGTGAAGTACATAAATCATTTGGCTGCAACTGCAGAAAGCAATTTAGCCACTGGAATTCCATGCTGATTTTCTCCTTTCTTGGAGAAGAGGGGCATGAAAACCTGCTACTGACATAGCAAACACAGAAGAGCATCTGTCAAAATACTGCTTTGTGATCTTAAACTGGCAGGGTTGCACAGAACGACTCTGCTTTTAACTAAAGAATGACAAAAAAATAAATAAATGCTTTCCTCAGTTCTTAGCAGCAAGTATTAGTATTTCTAACTTAGCAATTTCTGTGTATAAAGTGGAGCAAAGAAAATCAAATTGATGATCTAGCTGCAGTGCAGCTTCTTAGGGCCAGTATCAGCACTTTTGAGTGGTCATGTGAAAATGCATCCCCTTCTTGTCTCAGCTGAAAATGAGACACCAGTCATACAGTCACCTCGCCAAGCACAGGGCAGGACCAAGGGATGTAGGAGATAGTAAATGAGGTAATATCAGTCATTTAGTTTGAGCGCAATGCACAGAAATATTTGTGCTGGAAATACTAAACATTCATGACCAATATTAATGTAAATCACACTGTTCTTGAGTACTTTGGCCAATTTTGCAAAAGTAAAAATTAACCATTTTTTTTTAAAGTTACAAAATATGCAATGATTTCCAGCAGATTCCAGTACTGTTACTGCATAAAATAAACCCAACAACTTGTAGACTGTACCTGGTTTTAAACTTGAGTACAGCTCACACTCTGAAACAAACACAGGCAAGCTGAAAAAGTTAGCTCCCAAAACCCATATTGCATGGACTGAGTTCTTCCTGTTTTGCATGACTATTGAACATCAGGAGTTAGGACCTATTATTACTTAGGGAAATAAAATTAAATATACAACCTCAAGAAGCCATTTCATAGTAACTATTGTGTCATTTTTCCCCTAAGAAACCTCAGAGTGTAAATACTTAGAATGTGACACTGATACAGGAAGGTTCCAAGCTATTTGCAGAATGTAGGCAGAGACAAGGAACTCTGTTCTTCACAACTCCCGTGGCTCAGAAAGGTCAATTAGACACTTGCTACCAGGAAAGGCATCCTGTAAATAGAATTATGCTTTGGTAAGAGACTGCAGTCAGGTTTGTAGGTTTTGGAAGGCAAAATACTGAAAGTATATGTTGGCAATAACTAAAGATTACTAAAGATCACTAAAGATCTTAGTAATCTTTAGATCTCTAAAGATTACTAAAGATTACCAAAATTACTAAAGATCTTGTTTGCTGAACAGGAAAACTGACAGCTCTTTTCCCTTGTTTCATCTTGGGTTTCTGGGGTTTGAGTTTTGTTAACTATTGGTCTTGATTATGCTTTTATACTGTTTGTGATGATTGGTCACCTCCAATACACCATATTCTCTATTCTTTTGATTTTACGCCAAATTTCAATTAAGAAGTAAAGCAATTTAACATGACTGAAGACTTCTTAGCGATCTCAAACTCTTCAGACAAAAACTTTTGCACAAAACGCAGCCCAACTCAAATACAAGTGGAATTACTCCTTCAGTTCATCAGTGTTTTCATCATCAGAATAGTGATTTTATAGAAATATTCAGAAAACTAATATAAATGGTCACAAACATCAAAGCAAATTCTCAGTTTTTACTTAAGCAAATGTCAGCTGATTCTTCACGTCATGGTCACCTAGTTGTAATTACAAATACCTGTGGCAAAGGCCACACTGAATCCCCACTGACCAAGCTTTCTCTGCAGGGGAATACACATAATAATACATTATGTATACATCTGTGTATATGGCGATACGTGTCTGTTTATAACAAGCAATATAAAAAGGATTAAGCAGGATTTGTGATAAGGATTTATGCGTAATTTTTTCCAGTTTAGCACTTTTTAGAAACTATGACATCATTGTTAATTCCAAACCTCTTGATGTAGTTAACCTGATTTATAAGAGTATCACATTCCCACTTGGGTACAAGAGAAACAGAATACTGAACATCACCCCTAACACCCTTCCCAAATGCACCATCCACTGTTTCACTGACGATCTTAAACTGTAATAACACAAAATCCCAGCCATTAAAAACCTTCACACATGAACATATCCACTTACTGTTTCAACAAAAAGCTTCTAACTCAGAGCTGTAGCTCTCCTGAATAAATTGATTCCTTGTTTTACTCTGTCCCCACCTAGGCAATAAGAGATACTAAAACTGAATATAAGAAACATCATTATTAACAGATTGCATTAATTACCTTATTAATGATGTTAATAATTCTGCAAAACAAGGAACATTTAAGACTTTACAATGGAATCAAATGTTCATTGTGCCAATGGCAGCCAACATGTACACATTGCTGCCAGAGTAGGAACCTAAACTGAAATTCCTTCTACGCAAATAAACATTTCCTTCCCTCAATTTGTTCCTTAGTGGAACAGCTAACATAGCAAACCTGCTGTCTAACCACAATAAAAATTCCAGTGAATCCCTGCATTACTGTTCCAGTGGGTATGCAGAAGAACTGTATCAGCCAAGCTTTAAATTAAATCTGAAATGCGAAACATTATAGAAAAAAAAATCATTTTCATTTGTACAAAGCATCCAGCATTCAAAGAATATGAAATACAATGTGCCTACTCTCAGCTAAAACACAGAAAAAAATACACTTACTAAATTCACTGCCTGAATTCTCCATGTCCCCACATGGTTTCACCACTGCTGCATTCCCTTTAGAGCCAAGAGATGAAAGCAGGAATAGCTGAGTATTCAGATGGCTGCAACTGTGAAGTCTGGAATTCCAGTCACTCAGTTAGATCTGAGCAAAGCCCCATGATCTTATGCAATACTTGTTTCTTGGATTGCATCACACATTTACTTCACGTAAGATTCAGATTATTTTAAGTACAGAATTAATCTTTTCAGATGTGAGTCCGAGCCAGCAGTACAAACAAGCAGGGTGTTTGGCTGCTGCTCCACTGGGTGGTTTAAGGAATATACCTCTTCCATGGAAAGCAGGGAGTTTGTACCGGTGACACCAATAAGAAATATGATCTCTCTGTTGAAAGTGTAAGACATACCTGAAGCCATAAATCATTAGCTGTTCTGAAGGCCAAACTCAGAAACATGCTTTACTTTCTCTCAGCTTGCCATCAAACATCTATCCTCAGCAGGGACAAAACACACAGTTCTTCCAACAGGTACTTCTAAAAGATCTTTTTCCACAGGATCTGCTGCAGTGATTTAGGGCTGTCCTTAGATCCAGTAACATTTTCTCCTTCATCTTTAGATCACTAATTTTTATTTTTTTGAAATTCTTTCCAGATTGAACACCCCACAACAGCACTAACAACGACACGACCTCTGTCTCTGCAAAACAGGATTTAATCACCTCAGCAGAGGCAAGAGCAGAACAATGTAAACCCTCCTAGGGGAGGGCTGTACTGCCTCTGGGCAGATGGATGGCTGGGCCCATATCAGAGGCACCTTCTGATGTGCCAGGTGTACCTTTTTCTTCAAGGACTATGTACACTCCTTCGAAGGAAGGCTCATTCCAATTCAACTGCATCAACCCTGAAGAGGCTGCAATGACCTCCATTCCTAGTATCACTTTAATTCTTTGGGTTAAAATAGGGAGTTTGGGGAAGAGATGAGACAGTTTAATAGCAGGGTTATAACAGAATTGTTCTATTGTTGCTACTGATTGCTGTATTTTCTAATATAAAGAACTGTGAAATCAGACAGATGATGTGTGGCAGCATATAAAACAAAAATAAATTTAGTTAAATGTTTGGAGCATTCTTTATTTTCAAGAAAGCAGAATTGGCTCTCTTTTTTTCTTTTTTTTTTTACTTAATATTACCCAAGAATAATCTTAAAAAATCTGAGGTAGTATGAATTTAAGAAATTCCAATAAAATTTGTCCCCTGAACAATACAGAGTATGGAACCTGGCTGTAAGCATGTGAACTGGAATGGAACTCGGCACAAACCTATTTTAGTTTGGAGCCTTTTACCTTTGAACGATACACTCAGAAATTTAGTTTAGTGGTGTGTAGGCTATGGATGTATAAAAGCACACCACAGCTCTATTGGCACTTGAGCTGCAGACACTCCATCTCTACCTCTGTTTGCAGGTGCACTTCTCTGACCAATGCACGGTAAGGCTGCAGCATGAATGAAGAACTTCAGAGACACTGAAGAATCTCCTGGGGACACAGAACATCTGTGAGAAAGATTTCTTTGGTATCTAAAAACAGCTGAGCTCACCCATGACAAAGATAAGGCAAGTTCTTTCCTTTGTTCAGACACCTCATTTTGCAAACTTCTTTTAAAAACTTGCTGAGTGTGGACAGTCCTCTGACAATTTCATTTTTATCAGGGACGGACCAAGCTTCTCCTTCCCCCACACGATACTCCACAAATCCTTCCAATAATCCCTATGCTTCCCACTACCACCCATTATGTTTGTCTGCAGTTCTGATGCCTCAGGGCTGCACAGGGCCTGGGACAGCCTATAGAGAAGGCCTTGTGTAAAACTGCAGTATCTAACTGGGCACCTCTCTGTCAAACCTGGCAATAGTTTAGGGGTTATTAGCTGGGTCATGAAAGATAGACATGGGACAACTGAGCAATTCTCATCTCCTTAGGAAATCCAGTTAAAGCAAAAGTTTGGCATACTATTAAAGTTTTTCTCTGCAAAAACTAAGTCTGAAGTCTAATACAACAGCACAGCAATGTGTAGTCTGAGAGTGTGAGAGAGAACTACCACCTGTGGTAGTTTCTGTGGCGCATGGAAGGCAAAACATGTTAAAACTCTGGTTTTATGCATGTATGAAAGCAGTCAGGAATCACTGGCCAGAAAGGTTCTAAACATAAAAGACAAGTCTTAGACAATGGAATGGCTAAAATGAACATTACAGGTGAAAACTTTGCTAGACCAAACCTAATGTGGAAAAGTATACATTTTAGGAAAAATCATAAATACTAACCTGCATGAAGGAAATTCAGAACCACTAATTTAAAAAAAAAAAATCAGAGTTACTAGTGCCATTTTCTTTGTTTCCTGCTGTGCTCCTTGGTTGACTTGCAATCCCAGATAGGGTCTGATCCAGTAAATGTTTCCAGATGTAACGCTTGTATGTAATACTCCATCTAGAAGTAAATCTTATTCCCACTAGTTACTGTTTGTATAACCCTTCAGAGTTCAGCCTTAAAAAAAAAAAAAAGTGGGGGAAGTAAAAAAATAAGTCCATATCCATTGAAAAGTTAACAACTTCTTTATTCCCTGTAAAAGAGAAGGGAACACAGACCTAGGCCATCAATCAAGATATGCAGATCATCCATTTTAGTAAGATAAAATTCCCACTGACTTCCATGGAACATGGGACCTCACCCAGTCATTGCCACTCTCTACCCCATGCTCTCCTTCCCAGGTGGTGCCGAGTCAGGTAGGCAATCTCCTGACCCTTCCCACTGCCCTGAGAAATAGCGCGGCTTCCCCAGTGTGTCACCTACCACTCGAGACACTGTAACAGGACAGAGGCAAGCTGTTACCCAAACGCCCATGCCACAGGCAAAGGAGAGCACTCTGGCACTGCCCAACACGTGGGGCCGGCCTTCTGCTGCCTAGGACACAGCAGATCACTGTCCACACCTTCTAGCAGCCTTTGGGGCATTGACTCAGTGACTCCTGGCCTTCCTATCACTTCTGAACCTTCCTTGAAACTCAGGCCACAAACCCAGCAAGACATGGCAATGCAAAAAGCTACTTTCAGAAAACTCCTGCAATCAGGTCTATGATGCTGACAGCTCTCCTGTGTCCCACTGCATGCTGAGATACGAAATCAAATGAACCCTTTCAACACTGGCAAGAAGCATAATGGGATCTCTAAGACTTAACTTTCTGCAAAACCAGTAATAACTTCTACTTATATCCAGAAATCCACTATTTCTCAGATAATTTACCTTTCCCAAACACAAATAAATATACACACTGAAAACTGCCTATAAAAGTATGTTCAGAGATCTTGGGAGAATCTTTGTATTCTTTCCTGCTCCTTGCAACAGCATAACTGACTTTTTTTGAGCTACATCATTTTGCCTCTTTTGAAGAAAAGAAATCAAGTCTTTTCTCCTACAAATAAGTTTAAAGTTTCTTTATTCATGTAAACTTAAGAAATAAGAAAACAAAAAAGTCAAAGTATTAGAACATTCCAGACAGTTTATTAAATAAAATACAACAGCACCTCTTGGGTGCTGCAAGCATTCATGCTTCAGCCTGATGCCTTTACAGTGGCCCCGCCATGTGTTAATGATTACATATATTCATTCGCTACCAAAAATAGTTTCCTCTAGAATTATGCACAAAGAACATTTGTCCACAGTGAATTTCAAGCTTGGCTAGTCTGCTTGGGTTACAGTTACTCCTAATTTTACAGTGGCAAAAATCCAGAAGTCTACTTTGTGCTAGCAGTTTATCTTTTATGTCAGAATACGTTCTCCAGTCATTCAAAAGTTGGGAAAGTAGCAGCACCTAAAAACTGAGATCTTTACTGATGGACTTATTACAATGCACAGATTACCATAACAAAAACCCAATTAGCTTATCTGGAAAAGCATTCCTCCCTCTCCTTCACCCCCCTGCTTCTCCTCTAATTTTGGTCTCCTGGGGAAACCACAAGTAGGATCTTCTTGATCACTTTCACATGCCTTAAGGAATCAGTATAGGCTATCAAGACGGACACATTTGCAAGCTTAGTTTACAAGTTACAAAACCAGTAGAAAAGGAAACATCCACCAAAAATTATGTATATTTTTAGTATGTCCACTGTCTTACAAAATATGAGTGCTGGAGTGGCGAGGGAAAGCTGCTGCACATTTTTTCAAGTACAGACATATATTACTTAAGGTGAAAATATATTACATACATTTTAAAAGTTAGCCACATAGAAGCCTCTTGAAGATTTCTCCTGTGCTGCTTTGAAGCCATCTATTCTCCCCCTCTCCCCTCCTTTTTTTTTGGATTCAGAGAAAAATTGCTCCATTCCTGCTTGGAATCCAAAGGAGAACAGGAAGTAACGTCTGAGCTCCATAGAGATTCATTTTTATTTGCTTACAGGACGTGGCGGATTCAAAAACTGGCTTCATTTTTCAGTATCCTTAAAGGACCTGACTTTTTTTTTTTTTTCCTTTTTGGCAGGGAGCATGGTTGGAACTTCAAGTTCAGCCAAAATAGACAATAAAACAGTAAGAAGGCATAATGCCAAAAATGCAAAGGGAGCAGCGTCCAGAGCATAATTCCACCCTTTTTTCTCTCCCCCCCACCAATGATTTACAGAGGAAAACGTAAAAAACAGAAAACCTTCTTTGTCCTAGAATGAACTCATATTTTAACAGCCTACAAACATCTCAGACCCACTGGAGGCAAGCTAAAGAATGATATTGCTCATTTAAGATGACAGATTTTTTTTTTAATCCATATGTTTTATTGTTATGTTCTTTTGAATATCCTACTTTGTTCTCCTTCTTGGGAGAAAACATTTGTATGAAGTAACAACATGTGGAATCTCTCACACAACACAATATGAAATTTGGTTCAAGAGTAGCCTCTTTTTTTTCCTCCTAACTCATGATACGCATTTTTAGACATTATTCTCACTAAAAGCATGCCTGTGTTAGCCTGTAAGCCAAAAGAGTACCAATTAATTTTAAAAACTCATTTGCTGTAGCAAAACTGATTTTTTTTTTCTTTTCGGGAGGGTCTAAGCTGCAAATAATGCTATGAAAATGATGTGCAACAACCAACAAATAAGTAAAGCTTCTTTGTGAGGATATGTGCAAATATTTCCTCACGTTTTCAACAGGAAGCCAGGCAGGATGAGTCTGGGGGAAGGTCTGGAAGCTGTACAGCAAAATTGGAGGGAAAGACAAAAATAGATTTTAAAGAGGATATTGTCTTCCTTACTGCATTAATCGTTGTTTGGAATTAGAAGCTAACTATTCAGTGTTTCCTTTCCATCGTATAAAATTGAACCTATATAATTTGCAGAAAATATCCAGAAGCCACACAATGCCTTCTATTTATTAACAAGAGTCAAAGAACTACCTCTGTGGAAGCTCGTGTCCAACTTGGAAACTAAAAAATGGCAGAGTAGAGGCTACGTCCTTTAAGTAAGACGTGCAAAGTGCACCTGAAAAATATTAACTTTTTCCATCTGAAAAGAGGAAAGAAAAAATAACTATGACACATGCATCAAAAACAATTAAACAGTTAGTTGAAGACAAAAGGGTAGACTTTCTGGCAGGGTGAAAAGTATTTTTGCAAAGCATTTGTAAGGCCAAACACTAGAAATGTGTGTGACTGTAAGGAAAAAGACAGAAAAGACCATCAAATCACCAAGAATTTAAACAGATGGTTTTCTCAGGAACTGTGGTATGAGATCACTGAAACAGGTGAGGCAAAATGGCACACCAGACTGAGCTAGGGAAAATACAGCTCTTCCAGCAGGATTAGTAGGAGAATCAGCAATGGCGGGGGGTAAAAGCGAACAAACCTCAACTTCTGAGTTAAGTTTCATGACTGTGACATTTCAGGTTGCCCTAATCAGAGAAGAAAATGCAGCAGGTACAGTAAGTTTAAATACAAAACAGATGGCATCTGCACAAACTTGTGCTGATCCTGGAAACAGAAAAAGGCAAAACAAAACAAAACCCCCCAAAAACTTCACACCCCATGCAGACAATCAGGAAAATAGACCCAGAAAGGATGAAACCATTGGCTGCTACAGATTCTTTACCAAATCCCTGCAATTTTAAAATGATGAATGATAGCTTGCCTATTTGAATGCTCCAATAAGCAAGTATTTGCGTGAGAGATGCATCTTGCTCAGTGCCACGTCAAAAACCACATGACATTACTAGAGCAAAGACCACACAGCATTTTGGACTAATGTGGCGTTCTAAAAGAAAAAAAAAGTAAGGAAAAAAACCACAACGGAAGATAACAATATAGCTGCTAAAAATCTATCCACTAGGATGCCTATGTTTCTAGAGGGAAAATTAGGTTTTTGATTATGGATGGCCTGGACACAAAGCTCAACTTCATCTGAGTCATCATGTCTCTTATGAAAATTCAATTTGCAGTCTATTTTGTATCCATCCTACACAGGAAGACCAGCTTGCTGGCTGGCTGAAGGGACCTGTAGGGGTATTTATATTCTGCAGGAAAATGCACTAAGCAGCACAATTCCCAACTGCTCCAGCATCTCTGCCTGCCCCCCAGCCTGGCTGGGTGCTGTGACACCTGGACACCCCTCAGGCTCAGCGCTGCACTGGCCAACATGCACTGATTTGAGGCAATTCCCAACTGTTTTGCATCCATTTGTCTCCAACCACAAGGCTGACCCCATGTACAAGAGAGAGCACACAAGAGCAGTTTAAATTTTTAAGCACTCTCTGTGTGAAACTTTTTTTAAATTGTCAACTTACATCCCAAACTTCACTCAAAACAGAACTCCACTTCATCCCATGGTCATGACCTAATTAGGTCAGTCTGCAGTTCTAGCCTGAAATCACACACCAGAAATAACAACCATTTGTACAACAGAATTAGCGTGACTCCTCAGGACACTACAAACCCAGCGCAGCAGATGCACTGGGGCATTTTAGAGAGGAAGAATATTGCTGCAATCTGCCCCAATAAGATCAATACCTTTTGGGTCTGTACATGCAGACGGTGATTACATCACCCCTCTGGAGATGGGTGCTCAAAGTCAGGGCTGTTTGTAGGTTGGGCTTGGTGTTGATTGCAGGTGAGGTGGGGGGCAGCATTTGGTTTAGGTTTTATTTTCAGGGTCTTTTTCTTTGTTTTGCTGACTTCTTATGTACGTACAAACTCCAGTGGGAAAGACAGCACACTGGAATCGGTACACTGCTTCTGCAGAGACGTCAGGTGAAAGGGCTCATCTAAATTCCAGGAACAGCAAAGTAGAAAGGGAGCTGATTTTAGAGCTGAATCATTTTCACTCTAACAGGACTCACTCAGCATTTAGCAGAGACCCTGAGTGTGTTTATTTACTGGTACCAGGTTCTCTGTTAATGACCCAAGAAGAGAAAAAGCCCATCCCCACATGCTCTTTATTAGCCTCAGGAACACACTGTTCGAACGACAGCAGAATGGTTAAGTGGCCTAGTGGGCCAACAACCAAGAAAGAGAGCTAAGACCAGAGGAACGGGAACCAAGCCAATTGTCTAGACAGCAGGCAAAAAAACATGCCGGCTAAATTTAATCAGCTGCCTCCTTTACTTTGTAAAGTGAATGGGTAGATTATAGACAGGGTGACACATAATTTGTGATTGAAATTGCTTGTTTAATCATAATTTAAAAAGAGATGAACTTATCCCAGTTCCATATCCATCATTCTTATACGTACACATAAACTAAGAGCCATCTTCACAATAAACAGCAGCTGGTGAAAGCCTCCAGCTTCAGCAGTGGCTCTGCCCTCTCTGTATCTTTATAGATTCTATTGCTGATCCCCTCACTCGCCTTTACAAGAGAAAAAGAAGCCCTTTTTCAAGCTACCATAAGTTTTCTGCTCTTCACAGAGGGTCTTTCAAGATTCAGACTGGCAGCTTCTTTCTTGAGAAGGGGCAAAGTTGGCAAAGGACAAATAGCATGATTTATAACATCTACTGACTAGGATCCATTGCCCAGACTGTGGTACAGAACAGCTGGCAGGACAGTGAACAATAGTTCTTATTAGAGGTCTGCTTTTTAAACCCAGTAACTCTATCCAAAATTTGATCCAAAGCCCTTAGAGGAAACATGGTGAAATTCTAAAACATTAGGGGAGGTGGGGGACAGGCATGAGGAGAAATCTTCCTTTGGTGGCACAGATGTCTGTAAGTCTTAACACCAAATTTAACCTTGCTGTAAAATTTAAGGTGGAATTTGTGATTACAGACCTCATGCAGTACATCACCGGTGGGATGAAAAACAGAAAAAAAGGAACATTAGAAACATTTACAGCTAAAGCAGAAAACTATCAATCCCAAAATGGTGTTAATGTAATTTTTTAAGTTGCACGTCTCACCACCATTTCTGTCTTAAATGACTGAGAATTGAGATAAAGCAAAATGAGTTGATAAGATTATCTCTAGTCACTTTTAATCTGTAACACAGCCACTGAAAATCCCAGTGGAACTTTTAATAAACATCTGAATATTAACCAGTACTGTTGTTTAATGTTTCAGCTCCTCACATACTTTGATTCTTCTGCTTATGGCAGCAAAAATAACTCTCAAGCAATTATATACAGAATTGACAACGTTTTGCTTAAATCTACTTTAAAAAGTATTCAAATTAACTATTTAATGCTGAAATAGTCAACCTTGCAAAAGTAATAGCTCCCTTTGATTTGCTGTTTGGCTTTTTTTTTAAGAAAAGGTGGAATTACTTTATATTACTTTCTCAGGTTGAAGTGAAATAGTGTATTATGACCATTTTTAAAATCAGAGAATGGTTTCAATGAACATCCAATGTGAAGATACTGCAAAAACTTAAAAGCTTTACAGTTCTTTTAATCTAAAACAAAATCACTAAAATATATTTAGAGTAATTTAAAAATATATTTAGTTTAAAAAGAGTACTCCCATGGATGTGCTGGGCAGTGCTTTCTGAGACATTCCAGTGAGTTACAACAAGCTTATTCATTCAAACAGCAATAGCTAAAATGCAGAATTTACACAGAAAACATATTCAAAGTTCGTAATCACAAGCATTGATGCTAAAAATCCTATCTCCTGCACTTAGACTCAGAGAACATATACGCACCAGAAAAATCACACTGCAGTTCAAATAACCACTATTTCACATGATATCAGAAGTGACAGACCAAGTTATTTATAGGCTTTTGATCACGTCTGTAAAAAAACTAAACAAACTCAAAAAAATTGCGTCTGTTTTACAGATAATCATGATCAAAGAGATTATATTTAAGTGAATGGCTATGATCACAGCAGGTTCCCATAATCACCTCGCAGTATAAAATACTGAAAAATAAACACTTTCCTGCTCAACAAAGGAAAGCATGGATATAATTTATTACACCAACAAATTACCTCTTAAAAATGTCTGCTAACACATAACTACAATATGCCGATAACAACAAACACATATGTCTTCTTTCTAGATACACAGAAACACCCACACTTCAATTTTTTTAATAGGTGCAACTATTTAAAGGGGAAAAAACCTAGAGAAGAATCAGCAAGTGAACCTATATGGAATCAATAGACTACTACTGGGTTCACCTACAAAATACGACGCTGCAGATGATTTTCAGTCATTTTGCAAGCTTTCTATTATCTTCCACGTCAGGGTCACTTGGGGCTCCATGCACCTGCATAAAAGAACACCAGCACAGAAGAGAACAGCACTAGAGGCAAGAACAGGCTTTGTGTAAAAAAAGAAAAAAAAAAATCCCATATTTTCACTAGGCAAGATCCTGTTCCTCAGTGCCCTGCCAAGCTGCTGTGATTGTGTCACCTCTCAGAAACAGACAATGGTGGGTAAACCAAACCATTACAGGGCATAGATAGTTGGGGCTTTATTTCAGTCCATATTCAAAGCATATATCATCTAAAATACAGCCTAAAAGAAGACAGATTTCAGCCTTTCTTTACTGCCTTAGATATACAGAGGAACAGGCAGAAGGCACATGCTGTGAGCCCTGAAACTATGAAACAAGATGAAGATGGAAGACAAAATTCTTATGCTCATGAGAGAGCAAACACCTATGCTAGCAACTTTCTGATATCCATAAATGCATGCAATGGAACCGATGTTAAAAAATATAAGGAAGAGGATATCAAGCAATGCAAGTGACCTGGTATAGCAAACTGGCATGCATTCGATTGCAGGGTTAAAAGTTAAATGAACAGACAAATCCTGGCAAAAGGCCAGCTCCTAACAGAACACAAACCTCCTATGATTTGAGTTCTGGTTTTGATTTCAAACCCATGAACTTTAAGTGGATTTGAAATCATGCAAAACATGCTCGCCCATTGCTATTCATAACAGGAAAGACAGACAAGCAAGCTCTTGTTGGGGCAGAGATCGCCCTGTGGCTCCCCAACCTGAAGCTGGCAGAGCAGAGCCCGTGCATCCCGCATGGAGACGGCACAAAGGAGTGACCCGCAGCTGGCAGTGCCCCTCCTGGGACTGCTGAGCGGCCCAGAAGCTCTCTTTTGTCTGGGCTTTGCTGCTGTTGTTGTTGCTAAGTTTACAAGAAAAGGTTTCTATTCAAGGATGCAAAGAAGGGGGGACTGGGGAACCTCCTGTAGCATTTCAATGGCCTGGCTGTAGCTGTACCCACACACAGCAGTGATGCCACAGTGCCCACAGGCTGAAAAAACAGGAGAAAAGCTTCCAGAAATCAGTAACAATTCTTAAAGGCAACCAGGTGTAACTGGGAAAGCGGAACAGCATTCGAGGCACACTGACACTTCTTCTTCACACCCGCAGAGAAGCTGCTGGGTCTCACTTGCTTTTTCCAGTCTCAGGAATACTACACAAACTTTTTTTAGTTTATTTTAAATTATATGTAAAATTTCATTTATGTTTGGAAGTCTAAACCAGGCTTCAAAACTGAACAGTAAGCACCCCACTAGCTCTGACTCTGACACTTGTGCAACCACTGCACTGTTTTTCCCTGAGATAATCACCCTTCACCTGAAAGGGCATACCCTAATTCTGTCCTAAGAGAATGTGTTACCACCATGCTTGACTTGGAATTAACCATGAAAAGCAGATATGAGGAAGATACTGCTGCTGGAACATGCTACTGCTGCTGGAACATGCTACAGCCTTATGTTCCGTGTCATCCATAGCTGGTCTCTGGAATACTTAGGAGGCTTAGGCTGGATATCATGAAAAGGTTCTTCCCCCAGAGAGTGGTGGGGCACTGAACAGGCTCCCCAGGGAATGGGCACGGCCCCAAGGCTGCCAGAGCTCCAGGAGCGTTTGGACAACGCTCTCAGGGATGCATAGGGTGGGATTGAGGGGTGTCTGTGCAGGGTCAGGAGTTGGACTCCATGATCCTGGTGGGTCCCTCAGGATTCTATGAACACTGCACCCCTTTCTGGAATAGCTGGTGTTCCGAATGAGTAAATCAACAGTGCAGACTGGTTACTGCCATCAGCAGAGAATACCAGAACTGTTAATAACAAAGAGGAGCAAGAAACTAATTCTTCAGCTTTTTCTCCTTTCCAGCAAGTTCAGTCAGAGCAAATTCTTTGGCAAAAAAAAGTAACAAAAAGATCCAAGAAATCAAACATAAATCTGGTAATTTGCCGAGAGGGGAAGAGCAGAGGGAAGAGAACTGGCAGGCTTTATTATTAACCACACTTTGTGTTATCCAACAGATCCAAGAGTAACATACAGCAACTGGACTCTGTACAAGAAATCTATTATACTGCCTTGCTCTCAAGTTAAGTATATTGCTGATTTCAGAAAGATCAGAATACCTAACTCTGGATGCCTCAGAATAAACAAGAATAAATTTGTATTCTACTATGCTTGAGACAGACCCAGTCAAAATTTTTCCATGAAAGATCTTCCTCAGCAATGAACCAGGTTTTCAATAAAGCTGGAGTTTTTTCTCTTTTTGTGAAAAGTATCTGCTTTTGGATGCTTTCCTGAGATGCAATCCAGCTAGGAAACTGGGACCCTAGAGCAAGTAAGCTTATTTTTATAATCAAAACCTGAGGTTTTCAGTTTTTCATTTTAAAGCTGTAATTCTCTTTGGTGGGAACCCTTTTCTGGTGAGACCTCTTTTTTTGGGCATTTCCAGAGAGGGAATCGCTTTAGATTCCACAATACTGGTACATTGTAGATTTTAGAGGTGTGAACCATTCTTTTCTGCAGTTTTAGTTTTTCTTTAAGTAGAACTTGAAGGAAACTACTGATCACATGAGATCACAGTCTATCTATTCTGACCTTGATCAGAGCTAGGGATCCTTATGACCTATGGACCTGCAGCACTAATCCTTGAACTTCCTGTTCAAATAGATTATATTAAAAAGAATAAATGTTAATATGGTTTAATTGCTCCACTTTTAAAGTCAAGAAATTCTTAAATTAAGGCATTCTAGCCTGCAAAACTTCTTTGTGTAATTTTTAAAAGCCTAGTTTTCACTATTTAATCAGGGAACAAGTGCTCCTAGACAGAAATCACAGTACCAATCTATAATCAGAGCTACGTGTTTATGGAAAAAGTGATAAATCCCTGAAAAAAAACTGTCTCATAACTGAAGTCCTCCACAAACATTATTGTAGCAAAATTAGTAAAATTACTTAGAACCAAGCAAACTGCTTTCGACTTGACAAAAAAATCAGTGCCTAGGAAATCTACACCCAAAATTTTTATATTCTTTTAAACCTTTTACATAAATACAGCAAGATTCAATGCTAAGTATGAAGCAGGCCATGTTAAATTCAACAATAAACTTTTTAAAGTAATGGTTACCTATTTTTCTACATTTTTAATGAAATAAGCTGTCCTTAAATGCTAGAGTCCGGATTTAATTCCTTTCAAAGATCTTTAGATTCATATTCTCCTTTGGAGGATACTTTCAAGGCACTGATCAACAGATTCCTAAGATTAAATTAAGAACTACATTCGTCGTAAGTACTTTCTATCTGTTACATGTAATTTTTCTTTATACACATAGAGCGTAAAGATTTTTCTTTTTCCCTCTCCCTCCCCCAAACTTACGAATCAGCAAGTCTGGTCAGAGTAACAAGTACAAAACAGTGACTGAACCTGTGCAATCTGCCTGGTATTTGGATTAGAGCATAAATTCTGCTAGTTAGCTGCAGCAGTGTACACTTTTAAGATACTTTTCATATTGAGTCAATAGTTTTGTGCTATTATATATAGTCACAATGCCTTGACTGGATTTCTTTTAAGACTGCAATCTTGTTCTGTGAGACAGCACTGATTAACTTCAAAAGAACTCAAACGATCAGGTCTGCTTGGCCGTGCTACAGAAATCAGAACCTAGAGTGCCAGTGAGTGCTATCTATTCAGGGTAATATGCATTATGTATAATTAAAAATGGATAACCACACTGGCTCCATAGCCAGGAAACTTTTCCAAATGCCTTTTCTGTCTCATAAAGCCCATCTGTGGGTTTCCAAACTTGCATCTGAAAACTAACAGGGATGCACGAGCAACTCACTTCTAGCGGAAGAAAAAGAATTAAGCATTTTTTTTGACTCCATACCTACTAATGAAGGTGAATGCCATCCGGCACAGTAGAAGATTCCTTAAGGCGTCACTTCTATGTCATAAAGCATATATACAACTAGAACTGTGCAGAAATTAGAGAAATTCTGTGGAGAATTAGAAGACCAGGTAGCAACTGTATTTCAAATCACATAAAAGCAACAAATGTTCTAGCAAAACCCACAAAGACCTATTATCTTCCCTTAGGTAAAAAAACAACTTTTTCAGTCTTCTCAACCTCCAGCATTTTATGTATAGCACTAATCTTAGGGCAACAACACAAATAATTTAAATTTGAACAATAGAGAGGTCAAATGAGAAAGCGAAACATTCAGTTTTATAACTGATGGTCATTCCAACTGGAAAAATAACCATCTTATTTCCCCTCATTTATTTTAGGAGAAGTACAATACATCGCAAACGTCACTCCTGGAGAAGCAAAAAATTAGGACTGACATACAAATATTTCAAACCTATACAAATATAGGGAAAGAGCTGGATGCAGGGGAATGACCAACACACATAGCTCAGAAGGCAAAGCCATTAAATCCAGCTTACAAGAATCATGTGTCTGGAATTAAAAGTATAGCATTTCAGCATGTTTTTCACTAAAGAAAAAAAAAATCCTCTCAACTCTCCCTCACTTTTCCAGACATTGAAAAAATATACCATCGAAGATGTTGAGAAACACTACAGTGCACTGTTGGAATTGCAATGTGTGCAGTTTGTGATGAAAGCCTGTGCCATATTTATTAGAGGCCACTCAAAGTGTCTCACATTTTCCTGCCTTTGTCCTTCACTATCACAGGGAAGTGGACAAACAAGTTTACACAAAGACATTATTCTGTACAGCTACAGTGCACGTTTTGATGCAGCATTTGGTGCCCAGGACATGCTCCTGAAAGACGTTCTTGCCACCCCCAGGAACTTTGTGTATCTATTTCCTTAATTATTCTACCAACTTGTGGGTAGAGACCAGTTAAAGAAAATAGAGCTCTAACTTTCCTTACATGCCAGCAAAGTAAGTAACAGTGCTATCTGCTATTTCAGCATCTTAAAGTTGTTTTAACACTTCTGAAAGGTTACAGAATGAGACCAAAACCAGAGAAGCTGTATTTCAGTATTCACAGTATATTCCTAAGAAGCCAACACACCCTCAGCTTCCATATCCATTTCAACACTTCAACACTTCTGTGGTTCCAAAGCAGAAAAGGCGCCTGTGAATGGAGTAGCTGTACCCACTTTATCTCTCTTCATATGCTTCTCCCCAGTATCACCAGAAGGGTATAGATAACTCCATTTCTGTCCAAGCTATGCAAGCAGAGGGCAGCCTTCACTCTTGGCACAGTATTCAAATATAATGTTTTTATAACCTCCATGAGCTGTCTCATTTCTCCAAAGCGAAAAATGTTATATAAATAAGACAACTGAGAGCTGGATTACAGCAGTACTTTATCAGTATATATTGTATAGCAAACATTCATTGTCAGGTATGACATTCCTACTGAAAGGATTTTTTTTAAGTTTAATTTAAGGGTACTATAGCAAATAAGAGGAGTCAAACCACTGAAACTAGAGTCAAGTTCCACTGAGAAGGATGGGGCAAAGACTGGTGGAGCCATGACACACAATGAAAGCAACTATTTTAAACTCAATTCCAAAAAGTTTAGAAGAATTTTTCATGTCTTAATCCTGAAATGTAGGAATATCTTTTTCTAGTGTACTGTGTGGAAACCAAGCAGTATTTGCTGTTTGTATCTGCACATAGAGGGCCTGAGCTAATAATGATGCGGCACCACGTCCGCATTGAGGCTCCAGATTGCCAACATGTGCAGCCAAGGCTTGCTTGCTGAACTAGCTCCTGAAAAGTGTCAATACATTCCTATCCATGTTTAAATTCCACTTTCAGGATCATTTTGTTGTTGCACAAGAAAAGCAGTGATAAATTAACACATGACAGGATTCAGGCTTAAATACACATTAAAATACCATTCGCTATCAAAGTATTGCAAAAGAAGGACGCTGTGAGTCTTCATAATGGTAAGACTCAGCAAACCATGTCTGTCTTTTAAAACGTCTTACTGAAAACATTTAAGCTTGCCAAGACAATTTTGATTCAACCATGCTGGAGCAGCTACACAGAAGCTGTGTTTGCAGAGTACAAGTGTGGGGGCCTTCAGCAACGTTAAACCCGAACCAAACAAGAACAAAACTGACAGTGAGCTTAGTCGGTAGTCAGTAAGCATGGAACTCCAACCAGCTGTGGCCAAGAGCATTCTTGACCATACCCTATGTCACAAAGGTAAGCTCCATTGGGAGAACCTTCCTTTCCTCCACTACGGAAAATGTTTAGTGGAAACTCCGTGGATTTTAAAAGAAAGCTTTTACATTTGTCCCAATACACAAACTGGTATCCGGCTACATTCTGAACACAGGTACCGACAAGTACTGCGCAGAAAAATCAACACTTGCCTGATTTTCCCTCATTTATTAGAAGAAACTCTGTTTCATTCTTAATGTAGACACAGACACTCTCTTTAGAACCAAACAAAGGGAGGCATCTGACTAATAAAGAGACCAGCAAACCAGCAGCTGGATCTTTTGATGCATACTCCATTGTCTCAGCCTACTCCAAGCCTGTGTTCTTGTCACAGGCTGCCAGCAGGTACAGGTGGCACTGACACGAGGCAGACTGCCGCTGTGCTGTGCTCACAAACACACAGCACTAGGTGACTTCCTTTTAGTTACAAGCCAACCAATATTCAGTAGTGACAGCTTTTTCCTCCTAAGTTTCTGTGTATTATGTTAAAATACCAGCAAACGATATTAAGGAATAAAAGGAGAAACAACTATGCGAGCTGTTTGCATTTTGAAATTTAATTTAGAAGGTAGAAGTTTCCCTCTTCTCTCATCACTTTAAAGTATCTTGGACAAAAATTTAAGGTTTATTTTACTGGAAGTATTAGCAGACTAGAAGTAAGAATTGTTTACAAAAAGAATCCTCCAATCTTGCTCAGCTGTACAGATCTTCTCCCTACCCTAGCAGAAATAACTTATGCTAGCAGTAATGCACTTCATCAATCTGAGCCAAAGAAATGGACTTGTGAATCAGTTGTTTTACGAAAGACAAACTGTTATTTGGTAGAATTACAGTAACGAGCCACACTGGAGGTTCTGGTAATACTGCCATCTGATGACAAGTGACTTTTTCTAAAAAAATAAGGACACAAACCAACAAATGTTTCTCTTACCGGAACTGCACCTCTCAATGAACTAACAGGAAGATTCAAAGGGTAGGAGTCATAAACAGGTAGGAGAAAACTTAATTAAAATATTAAGCTATTAAAAAATAACAAGGAAAACAATAAAACCAAACGGCCCTGATTTACAGCTGGAAGCAGCTCATTTCCTCCAGGGGAGTCAGCAGCAGCTATAATTACCTGCTGCATGGATTTACGCTGGCTAGGGAACTACCACTCCCTTGAGCTGCTAGCAGCACTCTGCTCCTCCTGGCCAATGCTCAGTGTTTACACCCACAGCTGATCACTGCAGCTGATTTTCATGCCTTTTCCCACCCAGCACCCTGAGGAACTTGGCAACTGCCAGCAATTAAAGTAGTACAGAAGTAACTTTTTACTTAGGAAGTGCATAAAAAGAGAAGGATAAGCCCAAACAGTGCTCACATTTGCAAGAAGATTGGGAAACACTCATCTACCCTATCTATCTATCTATCCACTATATAGTAGTGGATCTACTTAATCAGCAAAGATCTGTGTTAACTCAGACAATTAGATAGGCCTGACACTAGGGCCATGCTATTTTTTAAAGTTTATTAAAAACTTTCCTATCTAGACATAACAGAGGCATACAGTAAGTCAGGGCCAGAAATCAGACAGATATTCAAACACTAGTTACAGAAGACTTAGATTTCAAACTGCTTTACTTCGTTCTACCCTGGTCTAGTGAAAACATCATGTCTCTCTCCTCCAGCCATTGCCGTTTCCAAGAAAACATCCAAATCCCAAAGGTGGTATAATACAGCCACACAGTAAGTTCATGGGGCACTCCTGAAAGATTTCCCTAAGGCACACAGGTCACAGGATTAGAAGAATCATTAAGCATCTGAAAATGAGCTCTCCATCCATACTAAAATTTGGCTTAGCTTATTGAAATGGAAAAAAGGTTCTGGCTGGCTGTGCCAGGTTTCCCATGTAGAGTGGTACATTTTCAGATGTCTGGTTATGTAATGGGGAATCCTTCCCACTGATAAATGATAATATTCCCACCTTAGCAGAATAAAAGTATATGCAGCAGTAAGCCCCTTCTGGGGGAGTGGGCAGGTTTACGTTGTCTAGTAACACTGTAGGTCCTTTTCTCATGCTATGAATTTATCAAGGTTTCACTCTATACAAAGGCAGATTCTTCTTCCTCTCTGCCCACCAGAACACTTATCATGAAGTTACATATCTTCCTTAAGACTCATATTTACTTTGTAAAAAAATTTAAATATGTATTTCTGATGCAGAATATGAAGTTAACTATACTCTCTGATTAGCCTATATTTAATTCCCCACGTGTTCTGCAAGCAATTGTCTCCCAATCCCATCCTTATCCTGCATTCTTGAAAAAAAAAAAAAAAGAATAAAAAAAAGAAGAAAAAATACATTTTTCAGGGGATCTCTTAACCATGTAGTAGGCAAAGGTATATAGCATACTCTGTGTATTTGGATTTTGTTTATTTCTACGAACAGGAAAACACAGCATCAGTCTGATGATTTCCTCTTCTTCTGTGAACTTTACATTACTTACACACTGGAAACCAGAGCATTTAAAAGTAAGCATCAGCCATATGTCTCAGTACGAAAATTCTGAAAGTCTAGTCAAAAGAATAATGACCAGGAGAGTTTATTTTTAACAACCACTAGTTATTTTCAGGTCATTTAATTTTACAACGTTACCTATTGCTTTTGGAAAATATATACAATATAGTTTGAAATATAAATTTCAAAACAGGCAGCCCTGTTCTCCAAGCTGTCATGGGAGAGGGAGGCACTGCATGGCTACAGGCCCTCAGCTACTGCAGGTCTCAGTCCCAAGCACCAGTGTCTACCTTCACTGACATGTACTTGACTTTTTAAAGAGTCATTTTGTCATAAAATCCTGCCTGGAGGCAAGGTTTCATTTAACTACCTCTCCGCAGGTAGAGAGTCAGCATTCAGACCATCCTGTGCCAGGTGTTTTGTGAAGGGAGAGCTGATGTGGGCTTTGCTGAGACAGCTGTAGCAGGGCCAGTCAACTCAAACTTAAAGGCTTTATAGACAGAAACGTGCTTATATGTGACCAAGTCAGAGACAACATACAAATTAAAATTAGCTGAACTAGCAATGTTTGACCATGAGATTCAGAAAACATGTGCAAAGCAGCCTCAGCTAACTTCTGAGTCACATTTAAGGCCTTTAAATATTTACCACTACAGCAAAACCATTTTAAAGCTGTATGTACACGGCATATACATCACTACTACTACTGTAAATATGAACAGAGGTTCACCAGCACTCTGCGAAGGAATCAAAAATCCAGAAGTTTATGAAGTTTTACGAACAAGCAAACTGTCCTTACTTCACATCCATTTCTCCATTACACATGAGTAAATAAAGACTGGTCAAACAGAGGGATAGAAACCATAAAGGCCAGTCCAGCAACAGGTGTCAAGCAGGAGCTAGGGAGAGATGTCACTATTGAGCCCCAATGAGTATTTTTTATTTTTGAACCTATTCTATGAGAAGGAAAAACAGATCAAAATCAGCCTTCAAAATGCAAGGTTAAATCCCAGTAAAAAAAAAAAAAAAAAAGGAAAAATAGAGGAATGAATGACTCAAAAAATAATCACTCCTACATTGCTGGCAGCTACTTGAGAGAGTTACAAATGTGTTCAGATTTATTAATTCAAAGAGCTGCCTGAAGAGGGAGAGATTATGAAAAAAGTGAAATATCATTGACAATTAATTCATCTCCTTGTTCCCTCTGCTCCCTGCCCCCACCAAGTGAAAGCTCAGAAAGAAGGTCCTACTTCTGATCAACTGATAAAACCGTAAGTTATTCACAAAGCACGTAACTAGTACATCCAGAAGGAAAGAATGGATACTGCCTAACAACCTTATCACTCCCTAATTTCACAGTAAAGGGTGCTGCACAAATCTATCCCATCGCCTGGCTCAGTCAGCCAGCATCCCCCACACACCATTACCGACAGCTCCTTGACACCCTCCGAGCGCCACCAGCAAAGCCTCCCCCACACACCTCCCCAGGCACCTGATAGCCCTCCCGGGAGAGCGGGCACGCAGGGACAGAGCTCCGCTGCCCAGCCCCTTGGCGCACCCCGCCCGCTGCCCCTGAGCCACGGGCTGGGCTAAACAAACCCACCTGCCGCTTCGCTTTGCCGGGGGCCTGACTGAGGGGGCATTTTTGTGTTTGGGGTTAGGAGAGGGCTCCCCGAGATCCTTCCAGCCCTGCTCCGCCAACGTCCCCCGCCTCAGGCGGCTGCAGCCGGACAGGGCGGCCCTTCCACGGCTCGGCGGCCGCCGTCACCCCCTCCCGCTCCCCGGGACCCGCCGGTCCGCCCGCGGCCCCCCCACAACACAGCGCTTCCCTCACGCCCGGCACGGACCCCGCGCGGGACCCCCTCACCGCGCCTTCTCACCCCGGCAGCGCCGGCCGTCCTGGGCAGCGCCGCAGGCTCCGCAGCGAACCGGCCCCGCCGGCCGCCCCTGCCCGGCCCGCGCACCTAGGGCGGGCGCTTGTGCCCGGGCAAGGCTGAGCCCGGCCCCTGCAGGACGGCAGCGAGCGGCGCCGGGCACCTGTGGCGGCCGCCGTGAGACGGGATCCCGCCCAAAGGGGAAAATAGCGCAGGGCAGAGCCATCCCGAGCAGCGCGTTCCGCCGGCGGAGCCCGCGGGCAGTGCGGCTCCCTCACCGCGGCCTCGGGGGAGCGAGAGGGGACGAGCAGTCACCGCAACGCAACATTCGTTCTTGGCGGTGGTTTGGTTTTTTTTTTGGTTGGGTTTTTGGTTTGTTTTTTTTTTTTTTATTTCCACTTAGAAGGACAGTTTGGGAGTTTTGTTTTGTTTGCGGTTTTTGTTTTGTTTTGTTTTTCTACACGAAGAGGCTCCGGAAACCTCTTTAATGTATTTCCTATTAAAGCAACGACAGTCATCTAAAAACCCGTGTGTTTATGCAGCGCCTTTATTCCCAGAGCAGTGTACAGTGCGCGGCCCTGACTTGGGGCACTGTGTGCTCCGGTGCCGTTCCCGGACTCCAGGTATTTCCAGGATCCAGGTGTTCGCACGTGACTCAGTGTCCCGTCCTGGGCACCGCCGCTTCGGGATGAGGGCTGGCATCCCGGCAGGGACACGCGCTCCTTACCCTGGTGGAGTGGAGCGCTTTGGTCAGGCAGCCCTGGTCCAACCTGGAAAAAAAAAAATCAAAATCAGATTTAAAGAGAAAAGACAAGAAACTACTTGATACCTCAATTATCGGTGCATCATATTAAAGGATTAGTGAAATTACTCAAAGCTCCGTAAAGATGTCGAGTGATGGTATTTTGCTGTGCATTTAAATCACCTTTTGCATCCAGTCCCAAGGAGGTGAAGTGATGCACCTTTCATCTTCAACCCAATGCATCTATCAATAGTTTCCCACTAAAACTGTAAAAACTTGAGTCAGGATCTTTGGATTTGGAATGAAACCCATATAGCAGTTGTTAAAAATAATTTTTAAAAAAAGTATTTTTCAAAATACCAATTTTGTAATCTAAGAAAAAAAATATTAAAACAGCGAATCAGGGGTTTTTTAGTGATCTTTCACATACACTAAACTTCTAAAAAAATTACCTGAAACCAGTTAGTTAAAACAAAGTGAAGGAAAAACAAACTTTAAAAGAATGTGGAGGTTACAGTTCATAAATTGGGGCCCAGTTGCAGCTTGCTGGTATGATATCCTTATAACTCTCTGCAGTATTCCAAACCATGATAGTCTGGGTGAAATCTCACTCGTGCCTCCAGTAATCAAACTTCAGTCTCTGTTTTAAGTTAGATTATGTTATTTCCTACTTAATTTATTAAATAAGTAATTAGTTCAACTTCTCGATATCTGTTTTAGAGTAATCAAATGCTAGGAGTAAAACCTTTCAGTGTACAGGGGAAATTTCATTCCCAATTCACAAGGCAAAAGTGTTCAAGTGGATTTAGGTGTCTACACATGAGCAGAACTGTATAAGCAAAGCTTTCACTTCTGACTGGGAAATACTGAAAAACCAAAAAATTTTAAAGCATAAATATAATAGAAATTTTATAGACATCATAAATAAGTTGGAAATGTTTTGTGTTAAAGATACTAGTGTTTACTTTAAGCTGATTAGATGCTCATGCATGTTACATGTATAAATAAAAAATAATAATTAGTCACCACTTCCACATCAATATGAAAACCTAAGATACTCAATTTTTACATTTTAGGACTCTCTTATCTTGCCAAAGAAGAAGCTTGAAAGCATTAGTATCAAATAAGTATGATTTCCACGGTGCCTCTTTTTAACATAGATACCAACCATGTTTGTTCTGCCATGTGCTGTAGAAATGCCTGATATTTTAAAGTCATGTTCGTCATCACTCTTAAAAGTGTCTTCTTTCATTTATTCAAAATTTGTCTCCACCTTTTTTTGCCTGTTGAAAGTAGTATGTATATAAGCCTCTGGAAGGCTTTTCATGACTGCAGAAATGGGATATTAGGCGTTCATTTGAAGAAATTAATATGGTAAACAGCAAAATTCTGCTGACACCCTTCCAATAGCGAGGTGCAATCTGTTTTAGCAAGAATTGGCTAGAGCATTCCAACTTGGCTTAGCTGAGTAATTACTTACTTATACACAACACGTAGTTGGAATTTCGTAGTAAAATATTAAGCTGTGAGCACACATTCTTGCTACTTTTTTGATACCAGTTCTACATGTTTATCCATGCATTACAGCAAATAGAAAATTACATTGTTAAAATGAAATGTCAGTTCTATTTCTCCTTTCATCACTACTTTTTAAGGTTTCTTTAGGCTTGACCTTTTCTGTGTTTATATCCCACATAAAGGATTTATTTGTGACTTTTTTTCAAATGTAAGAATAAGTTCAGTATAGCTTTAGTTGAATCATGCACATTAATGGTTTGCATTTTTATATCTCAAAGTTAGATCAACGAACAGGATGTTTTCAGCCTGTAGTAAGAAAGAAAATGCCACCTCTAGCAAAGAATTTTTTGAGTGAAGCGTAGCTTCCTAACCAATGCTGGAATGTTCAGGTTCCCACCAAAAGCTTATGTGACAGCATTGCTTAAAAAATTGTTTGAAAAAGTTCATGACACTGACAGCACCAAATCTTCCAGTCTGAAATCGTGTGGAAAAAAAATCTTAAACCAGCATACTTTTTCCTTATTTTTAACAAAGTTGCATACATGGCAGATACACTGGGAAAAAATCCCAAACTTAGAAAGCTACTGGAATCTTGATTATGGTGCCAGTTAAACTGGCAGGCTTGAAGCAAATCAATATTGTTTCAGTTGTTTCCTAAGGCTGGAAAACCAGACTGTAACTGTTGTAACCAAGCTAGATAAGCACAAGCTATTGGCACAGCCTTCATTGTACTTATAAAATAGGAGCCAAGAGCAAAATTTTTTGGAGGATCAGCTGGAAATGATGACCATAGTGGAATTTTACAAGGAGAAACATAAGAATTATGCATTGTGTCATGCCAAAACTGCATTGCCATACTTAAAGAAAGCTTGCTATTGAAAAGCAGTAATTTAGACAAGGAGAATTACATAGGTGAATGGATTAGGTTATAATAATTTTCCATTTTTTTTTCCTTCAAATTAAAACAAAAAATTCAGAACCAAACAACAGATTTAAAGCTAAAATAGATAATGGCAATGAGATCTGACACCTCATGTCATACAGGATTAGCTTCTCATCACAGACTCATAGTTTTTGTTGATTAAAAGCAAATGTGTGAAAGCAGACATCAGCACCTCCCATTGCAGTTAGCAGCTGGCAACAAAGGAACCATGTATTGCAGTTCGGGTCTATTTGCCACTTATTTGTACTTTTTCTGACACCTCGCTACACGAGAGTCTCTGACTGTAGGTGAGCAACGAAGCTGATATGCAATTCAGGACTACTTGGAATGGGACCAGTAAACAGGTTCAGAGGGAGCAGGAACTTGTTTACCTGGCTGCTCTTAGAAACACTAACTGGAAAGGTGCATACACCGAGGATTTAGACACCTGACAGCTGGCAGCAGGGAAGTCCCAAACTGGTTTTGAGTATGGGCAGCAATGTTCTTTTTCAAAGAAAAAAGAAAGTGCTGTGGACCAAGCCAAGAGAGAAAGAGGTTTTATCCTTTTAACTCCATCCTGCAGATAAAGTATTTCAACATATGTTCATTTAAAATAAAAACAGTTGCTCTCTGACCACCAACTAGAACACGGAGCTCTCTGAGCCTTAAACACCATGTTAAGAGGTCATTCTCAGTCTTGGGTTTTCCATCTCTGCTCCAGAGATCTCCTGATTCCCTACATATCTTCCAGCATTTCCAAGGAGACTAAGCAAGCAGAATGCTGCAAATTTCTGATGCAGCAATCAGGGCAAATTCTACATTTGTACTGAACGTGATGTCACCCAACACTGCAAAATGGCCCAGAAAATTCTTTGGATTTCTGCTTGTTTTTTCCGAGTTGCTGTCAATTTCTGGAGGTGTAACAGAATCCTCACGTATGATTTTTGGAAAGGATCAGTTCCTAATCCCCAAAATGATCAAGCAGAACAGAATGCAGCCTGTGTATACCATTTCTTAACTCTCCTCAGAGTTCCTGCAACTATTTGTACACTTTGATGCTCTCTTAGGGCCACTGGCAAGCTGAGCCAAGCAGGTGGATTTCTGCCCTTCTGAAGAAAACCCATGGATACCAAGGGGCTCCGGGAGGCTGTGAAGGTCTACATGACTGGGGATGACAGCTCCAGCCTGACTATCTGGACTTCTCCAGCACTGCTTTGATTCATCCTCAAAAGCCTTCATCACTTTGAAATCTAGTAATGCAAATAACAGCAAAATCTCCATCTGAGATCTTCAGAAGTTTATAATTAACCCCATTTTTTAATCCTTGGTCCAAGTCAGCAGTGTGGATGAGCCACACAGCAAAATATCCCTGTAGAGCCCACAATCTATCAAGATTCTTGGAGACAGAATCAGAACTGAAAAAGTTTTGTTTAAATACCACCTACCATTGCAAACAAGTAAATAGTAACATTAAAAAGAAGTTACCCTAAACTAGATTTCCTCAAAAATCAAAAGCATCGGTGTTCTGGGGCTGCTGCAGTCATCAACTCTTACACATCTGGCTTGACTCACAGCAGTCAGCACTAAACTAAGGATAATAGGATACACTTCAACGTTCCACGTGTTATGGGAGGGACCAGAATATTGTGACCCACTATGTGGGAGGAGTGCTGAGATTAAAAATATGCCAAAAGCATCAGATTTTCTAACTGCTGCTTTAGTAAAGATCTGCATGATTTTCATCTGTGATGACATGGAATCAAGGGGAACAAGTTTAAAACCAAGCATGAGTATGATTGAAATCATACAGACAGTCTGCGGGCTTATTTTTAATGCAAGAGGACAGTAATATAGTGACCACTGGCTGGTAGTTGCTCATCACACATGAATATTGAAATGTCTCAGTTAGTGATTTAGTATCTCACAGGTCCAACTCCAGTACAAGTTTCAGCTCTTGAGGAAATCACCAATGAACAGGAAAGTGATGAAATCACTACTTAGAGAATTGAATGCCAAAAATTTCATTTAGATTAAAAAAATAAAACGTTGCTTAAGTTTTCCATTAAAAACATACTCATATAGGTATTAAAATGGTGATTTTGCTTCTACACCATGGCTTAAAGCAGTCATCACAGGGGTTGTCAGCAGTATTTTTTATTTGCTAGAGCACATCTGTATCATGTTGTGGCAATTAATGTACTTTCAGGTTTTGAGTTGTCTCCACAAACAGGTACTGTCTAAACACAGCAATATTTATTCAATTATTTAGCATTCTTCTTAGCATTGTGGCATTTTAACGTGCCACAACAGTATTACTCACATGCAATAAGCTTTAAAAACGTGGCAGTTTTAACCTGGCAGTATTATTTTAATAGCTGAACAACAGGGAGGGGGGCATGGAAAGAAAGGGCTGACTGTACTACAATGATACGGCATCAATCAGCAATACTCACCAAATTCTACCGTCCTTGGCCTGCTGCACAGGGCTGAATCTGCTGCAAACATACTCCAGGCACCTGTGGGAGAGATCTATAATGAGAATGATGGAAAGCACCAATTTAATAGGTTTTATTTAGCACTATCATTAGAAAGCACAGGTGCTTTGACCAGGTGACTTTACCAGGTAAGCACATTGTCAAAACTTGTTTCAAGAATATATTTTCTTTAATAATACACTAGTCTATAATAACCTACAATAGTAACTCAAACTTACATTATCTAAAAAATGTAAGATCCAATATAATTCAATTAAATACAAATCTAACAATTTTTATGCAAATTACTTTACTCCATCCTGCACATTCCTTTATCTCTAGAGATCATTCTCAATTTCTGTTTCTGTAGCTTTTCTAGTGTTACACTGCATTTTGTTAATATCACCACTGGAGCTGAAGACAATATTTCAACTCTTAAGCCTACCGGAAAATTATAGTTAGATTTATACTGGCTTTAGTCACACAACTTTGCTTTCCAATGATTTTTCAAAGTACTTTCCCATAAAGACTAGAGAGTTCAGACAGGCCACCAGCATTATTTTTGGTCTATTCTGAATTTCAAACTTGTTCTTGAGTCTATTAATAACCTTTGTACAAGAATGTTCATTAGAAGGAAGGCTGTTAGTTCATCCTAGATTGCCAAACTCTTCCCATTTTAAGTCCCAGTTGCTTATAACTTTGCCAAACATTAAATGCTTGGGCTGAAATTTTCCATGCCATGTCTGTGTCTCAATCTGAGATGTGTTGGAAAATTTCAACTAAAATAAATAGAATGGTTTCCAAGAATGAGTGTTGGGGAAAAACATTCTGTTTTACTTGGGAAGGGGGGGGAGGGGGAGAAGGGAAAAAAAATCAAGAGAGATTTTCACTGCAGAGCTCACTCGTTCCAATTCACTGCCCTGAAATTGGCAGGACGGAATAATTTTGTTTAGAATTACACTTTTTTTTTCTTTCCCTGTGAAACTCAACTGAGTATGGACTACTTATAAGCCTTTGAAAAATTGCTGCCTATGTGAATTTACTGCAACATGGGATGGGAAAGAAATTCCTGATGGGCTGAGATCAGTCCCATGCAATTCTGATGTGTACAGTAGATGCCCAGGCCCAAGAGCTCCACAGACAATCCTGGCATGTGCTCCTGCAAGTCCTTGGCCCCCAGACACTCTGTCATATTGCTCTGTTATACTAAAAACCCAAAGCATGAGGTGAAACCCATTACACCAGTCAGTGCAAGAAGGAAGCAGAAGAAGCTGGAGAAAGAGATGGGAAGGAATTGCTAATAGCGTCATTAAATAACATTTTAAGGTGACCTAAGGACCAGACAAACTGCTGGGGAAGGCAATGGCCCTTTGCAATTTCATGTGGGGTTAGATTCTTCTTGCCCCAAGTCTGGAGTGCAGTTCCAGCAGCAAATAATCATTGGCAATTACATCGACACGGAGAAGATTTCCATCTCTGGCTTGGGCATTACTGGGGTAAGACTGTGAACAGAAGACATGGTATGTCTCTCCAGTACTTCAGTGACCTGCTGCTGCCGACACACTGGAGGTGATGCCGTGATGATTTTTTGCCTTTTCTTTTATTTTTGCCCTTTTATACCTTTTTATAACTTCTGTATTCTTAGTGTTTTTTAGCCTACATTCTTGGAGTTGCTTGTCAAGCTAGGAGACTAAACATTTTAGAGGTTTTGTGGTTAGGGAGCAATATGCCCCAGACCCCAAGATCCTCTCGAGAACACATTTTGTAAAATAAGATAGAACCATCCAGGGGAAGGTTCCTTGGGGAGGAGGGCTCACTCAAGCCTCTCATTGGGGAACCTTTGATAGATTTGCTAATTAGTAACACCTATAATGTTATACCCGATCTATTGTGAGTGTGCATTGCGGGGTGCATTTCGGCGCACTCCACCTGGACGTGGTGCACCTAAGGATCCTTAAAATAAATACAGAAGTAAAATCCCTTTTTCCCTTCTAACCGTGTTTGGTTCTTGATTTTAAGACCAGTAAAAGGCATCAGAGGAAGTTGATTAATTCAGGAATCAGAAGAACAAGACGTAGCCATGCAGCAGCAGCTGCAGCACCTACCGAGAAAGGGAGTCAATGAGAAGAGAAACCTGGACTAGACTGGTAGTGTGTGAGTCTGCAGGGACAAGGGAAGACTGCAATGCTCAACAACCCCCATATGGCACACATGTGGCATCTCCAACTTAGATATCCAAATGATTTCAAGAGGCAAGGCTGTCCTGCCATCAGCCTTTCAAATGTACAGGCATATTCATCTTCATAAGCCATGAGAGAAAAGATGGGCAGAATTGCCAGATTCATGATGGGCAACAAACTTTGTGTCAGGGTCAGTCATAAAGAATGAACAAAATTCCAGCTTACCTGAACTTGGTTTTTGAACTGTGTAAGTTGCAGTTGCTCCCTATTTTGGTGTTTTAGCCGGCTTTGCTCCCATATTCCACAAAGTCCTGGCACAGCCATTATGGTTTTTTAATCCCTTTTGTGCTTAGCAGCCTCTTGTGTCTTCACAGGGACAACATACAGCCAGAATCACTCCAGCGGAGTCCAGAGCATTAGTGTTCTTCTTCAAAGGCCTCTGGTGCAGATGGAAAGCCTTTGTTGTCTGTGTCATACATATCTGGCTGCCATCCACCAACCTTTGACTTGCAAGCAACAAATGAACTTCTTGCAGATCTGGTGCAGGCTGTGAGAACCACCTTCTAAATAGCAGCCATAGTCCATTTCTGTCCCTGTTCAGGGGTTGCAATAAATTCTTTGGAGTTGAAGAAGTTTGGGGTATGTTTCTACACAAGTTCATGAAAACTTACTTTTGCATGTGGAAATTCTGGAACCATTGTTGGTCAAAGTGAAAAAATCATATAAACGCCTTATGTTTCCTCCTCATGTGAGCCCTACTGATATGCCTAACCCATTTAAAGAGAAACACAACTATGACATCAGCCACTTGTTTTCTCCAGATTCAGAGCTCCCAGCACTGCTGAGGGATTGCCCATCACCAACAATTGTGGTACAAGGACAAAATGCTCTTCTGATAGATTCGCAGCTGTTTTGTTCTGCTGCAGATAGATAAAAGTGAACATCCTGCTGAGCCATTGAAGGCAGGCAGTGTGCCACATATTGGTGCTTATTCACATTCCACTTCAGATGGCACCAGGACAGCTGGGAGAGATCCCTGCAGGCTTTAGAATCACCCACAATATTCAGAAACTGAAGATGCCTGGGGTGTTGTGGTAAAAGAAAACTGTGAATGGAGAGGGGTAGTTTGTAGGCCTTGAGTTCAGGGCAAAGCCATGGAGTTTACTTGCTGTGGAGAAGTGATGGAAATTAGAGGATAAAGAACTGTATCTGCTTCCGCTGTAGAGGTCCTGTATGGTGGGGGAAAAAAAATAATGATCTTTTCCACAGCTAGACACCTAACCATGTGATGCTTCTTTTCTGACTGGAGATTCAAGATCATCATCTGAGGGATTGCAGAGCTGTCACAGCTGGAGCTGAAGTAACGGGGAACTGCAGCTTAGGCATATAAAGTGCAATAATAAAGTGATGAGCTCTTGAAGCTCAGGAACCTTGAATTCAGCCTCTGACATTTGTGAATGTTTTTAGCCACAGGTAATTCCTATGAAAGACAAGCAAGCTGACTGGTTTGGCAGAACAACCAGTTTAAGGAGGACCATGGAAGGGTGACTGTTGTAAAGGAGGGATGCCTGTTGTTACCTATGACTATCATCCATTGTTGTTACTTAGGTCAGGTATGAGAATGGGTATTTGTGTTTATATGAAACTGTTAGACTGTGTGAGTGAATGAAAGTACCTTAAGCAATTATCTTCTCAAAGTAACAGCATATACCACAAAAAACCTGAAAAACCCAACCACAAAACCCACACCAGAATAATAAACTGAAGAAAGGAGAAAAAACATTTTACTACATGTTCCATGAAATGCTGCCTCAAAAATAATAAGTTGTCCTCACTTCCTTCAAAAGTTATCCTGCATAAAAAGGAAAGAGTGCAGATTTTTTAGTTTGTGGCAGCAATAATAGCGTTTCATATATCAGAGCATCTTTGCAAACCATCCCAATTTTGCTTTGCATTGTGGATAGATACACCTATCTTTTCATCTGAAAGAACTGTCAGTGAATCGTACAGGCTACTGCACTTCTGTTATAATCAGTAGGAGTAGAATTAGAATTTTTCAATTGAACAAACACAATTCTCAGTCATGTCAATCTTGATGCTTAAAAGAAGAGTTAAGCATAAACTAGGCAACAATATTTTTAAGTGGTTTTCTTTCCTGCTCAACTACCTCAAAATGAGCAAACAATTTAATTTTATTCTTTCTTCTCCTCACATAAGTGCATGAAAGTTCTACACAATTTAAGCATTGCATAGTCTTTGTTTTGCATATGAACAATTTGAAATAAACATTTATTGTTGACTCAATAAAATACCCTGAAGTAGAGGAGAAAGGACTCAGTGCCGTTGAGCACTCTGTCCTGACTTAGATCTCTTTCATACAAAGGCTTTACTGACCTGTGTAAGAGTTAGTTTTTGCTTAACTCTATAGGAGTAATGTGTTCATAAACTAATGAATACTTTAGTAATTTAGGATACATATATGAACACAATAAAAATGAATCCTAAGTTTAAAAAATAGGGGCTCTATGGTCAGGCATTTCAATAATTCAATGCACTAGTGATTTATCAATGCAGAAGAATCCTCTCTGGTTTCATAGGCAGAACCACTTGATGAAGGTTTCTGTTCCACAAAGGAAATGCTCAATCAGTCATCATGCCTGAGCTAACTTTGAGGCTAACTTCACTTCTTGAGTGTCTCAGGTAAGATCTTGATCTCTCAAATTCATATTGCATAATTATTTACACTGATTTTGCCTGCTTAGAAATTAAGAAGGAAATTTGCAACAACTACAATGCATATAAACTTTGTCAAATGCTTAAGGAACCTTAACATGGTTAAGTCTTTTTAATGAGGGAAGAAATCTTAACTATGCTAAGACACTGTAGATGCTTAAGTCTCCTTAGGAATTTAGAGTAGCCCAGCCACGCTAAGGCACTAAGAGCTTAAAGAAACATTAATTGGTTAATAAGCCATAAATTCTTAACCAATCTTAAAAGAGTTAAGTGCTATAATCCCAAATGCTTGATTCTTTTATCCAGTCAAAACAGTTAATGAGATCAAAACTGTGAGCCTCTGAAGTTCAGTATAACTTTCCTTTGTATTGCTGGGCTGAAGTCTGCAGCCAAAGTCTGAATCCATGCTCAACCAAACCTTCATGGCCAGGGATTTCAGCCTGCTTGGAATTAATATCTCTCTGCCCTGTGGATGAATTCGTACTAAGAGTTCAGCTCTAAACACTGGTTACCTGAAATGTTATCCAAACCTCTTTTCTGATTTTTTTCCTGCAGATATTTAATACTAGCAGAAGTAATTTACTGACCCTTCCTGGTTAAATACCATTAGGCCAAAAACTCAGTAGAATGTTGTTTAAACAGGGCAGTCACTATAAACAGAAATGTCTGACTGTGGGGTCAGTAAGCCAAAGGGAATGTGAAGATTAAGGCAATGTTCCAAGAAAATTTATAAAATTAAATTAACCAGACTAATATAAAATACTATGTCACAATTATATATATATGTATGTATGTATGTATGAGAAAATAAACGTATTTATTAGAAAGCAGTGACTTCCTTGCAATTTTAGTAATTATTTCAGGATGACGGGAGCTTTTAAAACCACCTAATAAATTTGGGTAGATTGATCCTATACACTGCTGCTTTACTGGCAGCAACAGATTCCCCTCATATACATCAGCATTTCATTAAAGGTAGTGCTGTTTATATGTTCTCTGACTTCGTGTAGAAAATGAGTTTATGACCAGTAAGAGATCCTCATGAATAACTAGTAAATTTTGGACACTTCTCATGGCTCCTGGGTATAGAAGGGCTTTACACACAAAGCCCTATGTTTGTCAGACAATCTCTCAGAAGAACTGTGGCTCTATTGCCGGTAAAAGGTTAAACTGCATTTTTGCAGTTTTGAAGTGAATCAGAGGGCATTACTGAAGGGCAGTTATGCTTCTTATGAACCTCTAAACTAGGTTTGAGAAATTTTCTGTTTCTTTTTTTGTGCTATGGAGGCCCCTTAAACAGCAGCATTTCATAGCCAGGTGTGGTAGAGCCCAGTTCGAGTGTTTGGTGTGACATAATGCAGGAGAGAAAACAGACAATAAATGAAAAAAAAGCCCATCAGGTTTGGTGGCACTGAAAGAAGATGCAGTAGACAGTTTTAAGGCCTTAAAGAAAGAGGGTTAAGAAAATCATGTAACATTAACCCTGTTTAATGCAATTCTCAGCTAGAGAGTTGTGAGTACCTGAACAAGGGAATGAGAGTGTGTCCAGAGAATGGAATCTGTTCTGGGGCCACATCGAGGGTTCACGATGAAGGAGAAAGCCAAGGAGGCCAATTACCAAACACTGAACATCCTGGAATGTATGCATGTTTTTGACCTGCTGAAGTGGCTCCACATGGCCTCAGAGCTTTCTGGCATTACCAACTGTAAGTACTCAAAAATGCCAGTCAGGCTTCAAAATAGGATGACTTTAAAATAGTTATATTTGCAAAAATAAACGTCTTACATGCTTTTTTGATTACTATGTCTATGTTCAGAAACAAGTCAAAGTTTGGTTCAACTTTTTTCTCTACAACCATCTAAACTAGAAATCATAATTAAGAATACATTGTTTAAAGAGGTGGTATTTCCCTCTTCTATCACTTCAGTGGAGGGGCTGGGGCAAACGTGCAGCTTACATGTCCATGAGCTAATCTGTCTAGCTCTGCCCTGTTCCAGTCAGTTTTACTGGAACAAACTGTAATTACGCCCTTCATTTAATGTTTGCTCTTGCCTGAGTGTAACTCAGCCTAATAATGCAATTGCTGTGGATTTAACAACTGCTCCAACAAGACTGGTCTGAGGCCTGCCGGAGGCAAGGCAAGAATCATTACTACTCTTTATTATACTTACAATTCATAACTGGAATATTGCTTCTTTTCATCCAGCAACTTATAATTCCTAAAACTTTGAAGTCTAAGAAGGCATTGCAAGTTATACAATACCTACCCATTACAAGTTTCCTGGATTTTGAACAAAAACATTTAGGTATTTAAAAATTGCAAAGCAAAGCTCTGTTAAACAGGATAAATGTATTTGAAAAAAGTTGTTTTCCCAAAGGCTAACACTCTCTAAACAGCTTTGTAAAGGCACTTATTTTATTTTATCTATCTGTAGATACATTTGAAGGACCATTTATGCTTTTTAGGTATAAGAATAGACTAATTTTTTCATCCTTTATTATTGCTGTAATTAGATTAAATTTTTTCCAAAACTCAAGTTATTGAAGTTATATGTATTATAAATGTCACACACACACACACACACACACACAAACATATCTATATACATTTCAAGATTCTCTTGGCTGGCATGAGGAAAAAGGTAAAATGATTAAAAGGTGCAGGGTAGACTGGCAAAAAGATTGTCTCTGGTGAGAGATTGTCTGAGCCAGCAGCTGCGCAGCACACCCAGGCAGGTTCCTGCTCAGCCTCACTGCAGCCTGTTTGGTTTGAGTGGAGCTCAGATTCCTGTTTGCTAATCCTTTCTAGCCAATTTTGCCATGTTATGGTTTATCTGTCTACTCACTTTTCCCAGGCTAAGCTGATTCAGGTTGCTCAGGAAATTTTTTTGGTTTGGTTTGGTTTGTTTTTTTGGCGCCTCGTGGCATCAATTTTAAGTCACATTTCCTCCAACCTTTATTTGATTATTGCCACTACAGAGACTTCTGGATAGTGAACAACTGCAGGTGTTACAGTGTTTTTCCTAGAGCTTTGGGGAAAAGATTGAGGAGAAAGAGAATGTGTACTGGAATCTTTTCCCTTCCTTCCACCTCACTGTACTAAAGGAATAGCATCCCCCAGATATATCTGATACCATACTTGTGTACCGAACATTGATGGGTTTGGATATTTGTAGTTAACAAAAAAGAGTTGTGCCCTGATATTTACTCAGTGTCAAAGCCAGCTTAGTTTTTTGACGGTAGGAGCTACTCAACAGGTGCCAAGGTTGAAACTGGTGAGAGTTTGTGAATGCTATTTTGTTAAAATAAATTGGTAACTCTGTGCATTTAACAATTTGCAATTAAGCATCTGAGAGTGGCTGGTGCTAGAAACCCGCTATGCATTTATTTTCTATTTGCACTCAGCAGGTCTCATTTAGGTCATTATTGTTGCCTGTATTCAGCAACAAGAGACAAATAAAGAGCTTCTTTCTTTTCAGAAAGGTCGCTGTTTGTGTTTCTGCTTCTGATACAAAAAATTCTACTGTGAATTCTTGATCCATTTCCTTATTTTGACAGCTTTTTTACCTCCCTATGGCTATTTATAAAATAAAGGTGGGGATTTTTTTCATGGCATGGTGACTTTTCCCAGCTATTTGCTAGTTATCTGATGCCACAAGGAAAATAATTAACGGATAGTCTAGAGGTCTAATGAATTTGAATGCATACTTACATTCTAATGAAGTCCATAGGTCTTAGTGCACAGTTGAGTACTTGGCTGTGTGTAGAAGAAAACATGCAATTTATAAAAGCATGCAAGCTTAAAACTTAAACAAATTCAAATACACACTGTCAGAAGTAATCTCTGGAAAGATGTATATATTTTGCCAGGGATATTGCTTTTACTTAATAGTTGCATTTAATTCCTAATTTACCTACTTGTGACATACCTCTTTCTCTCCCCCATTCTACATATATGGAGAGAGGGAGCAGTCTGTCTACAGACAAACACATATAATGAGGTTTGCAAGACTTTTCTAGCAGCAGGCATGTTTTTTATCTTCTGTAACACCAAACAATGCTAGCCTGTTATATTTTTTCCTAGCAGACTTAGGTGAAAGAAACAAACTTCCATTTGTGCAATTTGCACAAGCAAAAGGCAAATGGAGCTAACTTTAAAATCTCGTGCTGGTGCTGAAATGAATGAGCAGTGTTGCCCCGTTCCGAGGATGCCATAACAAATAAATGATAGCACAGAGCAGTACACTGCAGTGTCTGGGGGACGGGCCCCCTTTGCTTTCTTCCCCAGCCTTTCTCTGGTGAGGATTTACATTTCTGGGCCATGATGGTGCTGAGGCTGTGCCCCATCTCTGAGCCAGTGTAGGCTCTTCACAGCACCTGGAAGACCAGCATCACCACACACAAGCCTGTGAGATGGTGTGTCACCCCAAGACAGATGGACAGCTACCCATTAGGCCCCCAACCTTTAAATTGAGGAAATGGATTAAATGGTGTCCTTATTTTTCAATACCATTAACATTTAGAAACTCTTACGCAAACCGTAATTCGGATGATTATGGACCAGAGTGGCTCATCTTGGCTCCCCAATAAGACTCATTTATTTAACACCAATATTGAAAGAATGGGAGTAAGAGAAATCTGTGCCTGGAAAGGAAAAAATTGCACTTATGAAGACTCCAGGTCTATCATATTACATCAATTTTAACCTAAGGGAGAATTTTATATCGTGAAAATCCAAAACCCAATAATAAAACCCTAGCAGCATCTCTTTGTAGCTAAATCAACAACATTTTCACTTCTAGAAGTTTAGAATCATTAAACTGCCTTTTCATAGATGTTTATGTGTATGGCCATACATTCTTCTTTATCAGCTTCCAGTATGAACACGGAGCCAGAGACAAATGGGAGTGTCACCTACAGTCAGGGCTGCAATAAACTATAAATAAATAAATAAGACCCACCAAACCAAACCCACCCCACCAAACCACCTTTTCAAAAGTGAGGTTGTCATGAATGTGACAAGTCAGACCTTTAAAGTCTTTTCAGCTGCGCCGGAGGTGTGGAAAACAATCCGTTTAGGACAATATTCCAGACAAAGACTTTGTGGTGATGCGGGGGTTAATTACAAACAACAGAGGTTCATTATCCATGCCAGAATGTTGTGTTCTCACACAAAAGGCGCTCTCACTTGTTAAATGTCTAGCCTAGACTATCAGAAATTGCATTACACTTGCTGCCCCTCCCCTTATTCCCGGACTTTCTTACTCTGGCCTCTTTTTCCCTTCCTCCCATCTCTATTGAAAGACAGTAATTAAACACTAAAGCCTCTCAGTTTCTGCAGCACTGCGGGGGAACTCCTCCCTGTAATAAGCACCAATTACTGGCTGCGACTGCAGCTGATGAAGGATTATCCTCTCACTGAGCTACGGCAAGCTCTAGAGTATAATCTTCAATTAGTTCAATTCATGGAGCACACTGGCAGGCAGGCCACTACGTTTCCCACGACTTACACAAACAGCCTTTCTTTGACACCCCCCAACTCTGCACAGATGGTCCCAGCACTGTCTGTTGCAAAGTTCAGTGCATCTGGCCCCTAAACCCACCTAATGCAGGCAGCAAAACAAAGCCTGGGACTCAAGTGCCCTACAGTACCTATTTGTTTCAGTAGCAGCAGGCTGGCCTTTTTTTTTTTTCCTTTTCTTTTTTTTCTTTTTTTTTTTTTTAATAAAGAAAGAGAAATTATTCAAGGAGTCAGAAAACAGGTGGATAAACAAAAAACAACCAACAATCTTCTGGACTGACACTATAAATCATTTCTAGTCATTTTAACTATGCTTGAATTTTTAATAACCCAGTTTTACAATAATCTAAATAATAGGGCTGTAACAGCTAAGAAACAGGGAGAGCAGAATTAAAAGTCTATGTTTAGCTCTTTTTCTTCATGCTTAGGTATTGCAGAGATCCTCAAGAAATAGATGATTTTGGTTTTTTTTACAGTGTGTCTGTTCACTACTTGGAACAAAGGCTTTTGTGAGCCCAGATTTACTTGGGGCTTTGACTTCTTGCTTCTGCATATGGATATTTTATACAGTCTATGTATCAACTTTCTTTAATTGCTGAACCTAAAAATAAATACAATGGTACTCCAAAGCAGGTAGACTTTAATTAATTGTCAGTCTGCCTTTATCTATGTTTTTGAGACTGGAAGACTTTGCTGTATGCCTGCTAAACACAATAATTAAATAGACTAAAATAGATTAGTTCCACTGACATCATCATCTTGCACACTGACTAATTCTGTTGCCGCTGCCTTTGCTTCAGAGGAGCTGCCAGGACCAGAAGGCACAATGTAACTAAAGGCACAATGCCCAGAGCACCTGCTTTTGTGGCCTGGTACGTACATCCGAGGGATGCAATTTCCACTGCTGCCTCCACATGGCTGCCTCAGCAGAAGAAAATGAGATTTTTTCCAAAATCAGGGTGGGTCCTCACCTGTAGAGAGGCTGTACAACCTTGCAGGATGGCTTACAGCAGATAATTAGCCATCTTCATTTGCTTAGGGTATATGGGCTCTTAGACGTCCTCAGATCTGGAAAAGCACTTGTATGTCAGAAAGTGTATCTGGCTGGGTTTTTTCCAACTATACTAATTGGGATTTAAAAAAAGATATTATTTTAATGCTGAAAGCTTGCCTCAGTAACATTCTTATACTGTCATTTATATAATCCTGCTGAAATACCACTAGATACACTTCAATCATGAAAAAACCCAAGTCAGACAAAACCGCCACATTTGTTTTAGCTGAGCTGTTTATTTCAGTCTGGCAAAAAAGGCCAAAAGTAAAGTGTAGGTCCAGTTTGTGAAATGCCAATATTCAAAAAAATGCTCTCTAGCTGTTCCTCCTTGTTCTACTGCACGAACTGTTGAAATTATATAGTGCTGTAGGTATTTTCAGAGAGAATTAAAAAAGAAGAAAAAAAAATCAGCCATTACCCTGAGGAACACAGAAGTTGTATTTGCAGAAATTCAGACTTTTAGACTTCAAGTGCCCAAGGCTGGTACTGTGTAAACACAACCTCCAGACTGAGGCAGAGTACTAATAAAGGGGATCTTGGAGAGAATGTCCTTCCTATTTCCTATAGACCCAGGAGTAGAAGGAATCAAAGTTGTAGATTTCTAATATTTGGGGAGTGATTGAGCACCCTGCCATTATGAAATCAAGCAAATGTAAAAGAAAAATGGTCCATAAAGTTAGCTTCCTTTTCTGCTGGGAACCCAAAGGGAAAAAAACCCCAAACCCATAGTGAACAATGGGCTGCTCTCACTTGCCATGTGGAAGGTTTTTAAGTGTGAGGCCGTAAGTGCAGGTTTATCTCCCACATCTGGTTGTTGAAATGGGCACTTAGTTTTATTACAGTCATGAGACTGTCTTCAGTGCTGCTATAAACACCCAGTTGTAGGATTTGATCAGATTCAAGTGTCATTTTTGAAAGTATATTTACCATAGGCCCCAATTTGAAAGCATGGAAGATGGGCTTAATTTATAACTTGATTGAGAGACAGGGAACTGAGCCTGAGATCACACTAACCTTACAAACCTGGCCTCTACCCAGCTGAATTCCTGCTGACCATCTGAGCAGTTTAAAGGTGAAATTGTCTGATGATGCAAAGATACATCAAAGAGAAGAGCACTCTGCATCGGAACTTCTCTGACTTTGGTCATCCACTTTTGTCTTCTCCTTCCATAATTTCTCTTACATGGAACAACTTATTTGGCTCACTCTCTAGCCAAGTAACACACAATACAAAATGGGCTTATGTTCTTTTTTGTCCACTTGGCACTTTAACCACAGAGAAGCACATAGGGGCAATTACAAATAAGAGAAAAGTTTCCCTCAAATTGGTGTGACCTCTGAACTTCGAGGAAACAGAGAACAAACTGAGGAAAATCAGTGGGAAGAATCAAGTGACAACCTAATTGTTGATCCTTGTCACTTACAGCTGGGGTAGGCAGCAGGTCATGACCATCACATGGTGCAAATCTTGCCTCTGCTGCATAGTGAAAATGTCACGGGTATTACAGCTCCGTTTTCCACTCAGGGGAAAGGAAAAAGTAAAATAGGAAGGTGAAAATTATCAGGCCTATAACAATTGGCACTGAAGCACTGAAGAGGTAAACAGACTCTGTACAGTTAACACAAAACACAAAAGGATGTACCAGAATCTCAAGCTGGAAGAGATCCATAAGGATCATCAAGTCCAACATCCTGAGAACATAACTTCTGGCCTGAAAAATTTACAGAGTTGACTATAATGGTACATGTAAAAGATGGTAACTAGAGAATATTCATATGAAAAGAAGATGACACCAGGGCTTGCTGGGGGCACTTTAGTTAACTGTTGTCAATTTTTGTCTAACCAGAATAAAAGGAGCAGTGCAAATGTGAGTAATTGTGTTAGTGCCTTCGCTGAGGTATTGTATCTTGGATTCATTTTCCTCAGTGATCTAGTTTAGTTTAAATTTCTACTTTGGGCTCTAGACCCTATCAAGTGCCGTATTCAGATAGAAGGATAGCAGGAACTTTGCTTCACCTCATAAATCACCCCACAGATCTTTTTATACTTATAGATACATTTATTTACATGTATTTAATGTATCTATTGATAGTCTATGGCTGCTGCCTGTGAACTGCCACGAGCAGCATTGGGAATGAGCCACAGGAACTGGAGGTCTGTGTGCCATCGCAGGGCTACAGTCTCGTTGGGATCACAGACACATGGTGGGATAGCTCAAACAGGAGTGGCAATGGCTGGATACAGGCTCTGTGGGAAGGATGGGCTGGGAAGATGAGGAGGGGGAGCTGCTCAGTACGTGAGAGAGCAGCAGGAATGTGAGGAGCTGTGCCTGGGACGGACAGGGAGCCAGTGGGAGCTTTGGGGTCAAGATTATAGGGCAGACGAGCACAGGAGATGTGGTGGTGGGTGTTTGCTGGGGTCTGCCTGGTCAAGGAAAGCCATTTTCAGACTGCTTCATGTCCACATACCCTGTGAGAGGTTCGAACCTCCCCTGCACGGGCTGAAAGGCGACACAGCAGGACACAAGAGCAGCGCTGCTGGAACTGATCCTTTCAACAAGGAGGATCATGTCAGGAAAGAGAAGGCTTGGGGCAGCGAACAGTGAAGTGTTTGTTTGTTTAGAGCACAAACCAGCAAAGAACAGCAAGTTTCAGCGTTCTGATCACCTACTTAAGGTTAGGTGCATGCTTAAAAGCTTTCCTGGATCAGAGCCATTATTGGCCACTAATATGTACACTGGGAAAAAATCATGCCAAATAGGTTATAATGCATCTAGAGAGCAAATTGAGTCTTGAACACTGCACATGCATTATTGTGCTCTGACCTGATGAAGCACACGCAATTATAGTGTTTGCTTTAAATAATGTGCCATATTTCATGTAAATGCCATAAACAGGAGGCAAGCTGGGCAAAGAATTGTGTCATACCTTTTAATTGAGAACAGGAGGGTTTAAGATTAAAAATCTCCTTGGATAACACCAGTCATGCCCCTTTATAAATTGCTGAGTTTGTTAAAGGACAGCTTTCTGCTAGGAAATATAAATAAAGCCTGATGTGTTATTACTGAAAATATTTGTAAGACATTAACAAAGTTTGCAACCAGCATTATTAACTGCACAATAACAGGGGCTTTATTCATCAGGATGCGCATGTAATTTATTCCATGTAAAATTCGTTATCACAAATATCAAACATGCTGTGGATAATAAATGACCAAGCAGAAATAAAACAAAAAGAGCTTTGTTTCAAGACACAAAAGCAAATTGACCCTTTTGATTTATTTGTTTTTCTAAAGAAAGGAAATGCTCATTTAGCAGATTAAAAATGAAATAGGGAAGTTGAACAACAAAAATTTTGATGAAGACAGTACTTGTTAGAATTGTATGGAAAGATAACAAGTGATTATAACAGAAAATGTGAACAGTCCAATATAACACAAGTATGATCAAAGCTGTGAAAAAAGCAATTAAGCTGTTTTGACACTTGACTGATGTGTTGAATGTGTGTGTGGATTTGAGGCATTTAAACTACGTTCATGAACAATTGTGTTTACAGGGCACCTACTAGCATAGTTTTCTTTCATCTTGCCATGTAAAGCAAAAAGGAAAATATTTCAAGAAACAGTGTCGCTGGATAAATCAGATTTATTTGCTACACTTTATTAGACTATGGGCACTTTATATTCCTATAGCAATAACACCTTTAAGTTACTGAATAATTGGAAGATTTATTGTAAACACAGGGTGGAAAAGTAGTTCCAGGGCTTATACAATTTCCTTTTGGAGAAATGTCTTTGTGTAAATAACTGAGTTGCTCAATATGCAAGCCTATCAAGGTAACTGGAAGCTTTGTTCTTTCGAGGCTACAGGGAAAAAATAGAAATAGGGTTTTTTTGGTATCTAAATCCAAGACAAAAACTGCATCCTGAAGGCTTTTTACAGTCCAATATAATTAAATAAATTTTAATGAGGCTAGCATTAGACTGAAAATTGTCAGACAGTAGTTTGAGATGTCATCTTGAAAAGAAGAACTGTAAGGTGGCAGAGGACAGTTGTTCCTAATTGTTACCACATTTTTGATGCAAGAGCCTAACTGCAGGAGTCAAAGCCAGTTTTTCCATTGATTTCAGTGAATTGAGGGTTTCATGCCTATCATTTGTACTCTCAAATGCTCAAGTCTTTTTTTTTTTTTTTTGAGTTACTATGTGAGGTGCTTGACAGGAAATATAAGCAGATTGTAGCAAATAAGAGCTAGACATGACTTTTTCAATGTTTTTACAAATGTAAGGCAGGTCTTCAGCTGTAGACATTTCATGGGAAACTCTGAACAAAACACCGTCTTCTCTCCATGGCAAAGGCAGCTCTGCATTGGCTGAGCCCCGTTACACCGAGCACAGAACAGAAATACCTCTGTCACCCAACTAACAGGTGATCAGAGGTGCCACTACAGAGCTCAGCTTTGGATACAAGACTCCTAAATACACTGTCCTGGAGAGCTAGTGCTTTGAAACACAGGAAGGTGACGAAAGTTCCAAAGAAAAACCCCACCAAACCATCAGCAAATACAATCTAGTGGCTCCTATTCTTGTTTGCTTGTTGTTTCTGAAGGAGTGAAATAGCGATGGGAAAATAAGATTTCCTTTGTGCAAAGCAAATGGGAAAAGTCTGGGAAAAGGCTGGTATCCTGCCTTTTCACCTACAGCAGTGCAGACTGCCTTCTGCTCTCACTGCTCCTTCACACTCAGGAGTGGTGGCAAAGGGCCAAAAGAGACAAGTATGACTCAGGTTGGTTTGCCCTGATGCCAAAGAGGGACTGCAAAATGGAGCAGTATGGAAATGGGCAACCTTGTTCCTAGGCGCTCTGGTTTTGAGTGAGGGCTTAAGGACAGTGAACTAAGACATGGCAAGATGAGCATGTGTAGTACATCCAACTTAGCTAAAGCACGTGCTGTCAAACCTAAATCAAAACCTGCATGGTTCCTCTTAGAGGCTACATCACCACAGCTGAAGTCTCAGATCTTCAGAGTGACAACCAGAGCACACTGAGACAAAAGAAGAGAGACAGGTAGGAAAAAGCTAGCCACAAGGCACCACTGATGCACAAGAACTGCTATTCCATGCAGCCATACAACTCAAATACCTCACTGGAAACAGAGAGCTGTAGATACAAGTGCAGGCTTGACAGTTTGGAAGGAAACCAAAGGCTGAAGTACCCTTGGATAGAGCTGTCAGGGCTCTCCCAGCTCGTGAAGCCTAAAACATCCCAGGGCCTGTTCTGCTGCTATTTGTGCCACTTGGAGCTTTGCTTTGGGTGTCGCGTGAGCCACCACAGCACTCTCAGCTGCACAGAGAGGGGCAAGTCTCACACTATTTCTCAGTGAGGCGGGGAGGATGGTGCCTCCCAGAGGTGTCCCTTTTCAGGTGAACCAGTTACAGCCATTCTTGGTTTGAAAACTCCTGCCCTGTGTAAAACGTTCCACAGTGTGCAACAGAGAGCACTGCAAAGAGGGGCTTTACAAGACAAACCCCAGGTATTTCTGTGACACATCAACTCACACAGCTGGCTGCCATAACTTGGGTGAATATAACTCTCCTGCACTTCAGCCGTGCGGGGCAGAGGGTTGGGTATCGCTGTTTGCCCTCCCCCTCCCTGGCTAGTCTCAATCAGCAGCTGCCCCGTTCACTTCTCTCATGCTCTTCTCCCCTCAATCACGCATCTCCTGACAGCTCCCCTTCACATTTTCCTCTCCTCAGTTTCCTCCCCTTCCCGCTTTCCTTTTGTGCCTCGTCATGCTCTCCAGCCTGCTTCTTCCTCTTCACATCCTCCAGCACGTACGTGAGTCTCCATCCCTCCCCTCCAGAAGGGCTTCCAAATTTCTCATAGCATCCTGGCTAACTTCTCAAAACACTACTTCTACTTACTGCTCCTGCCAGTACCCTCATCATCTCATACCCACACCACCCTGCCTGGCCCCCCCTCAGGAGTAGCACACTACCTCATTTCTCAAGAGCAAGCAGCTCACCTGCATCCTTTTACAAACAACACTTGCCAATCCTAGACATTAAGCAATCCTCATAGTAGCTTGAAATACAGAGGTTTTCCAGAAAACAAACAAAAAGCCATTGTAGAACCTTTTTTTTTTCTGGGTTTTCTTGAGCCTCAGCTTGAATTTTTCAAACTCTCTCCAAAACAAGCATTAGAATGCTTTTGTTTGTTAATTAAAAATGTAATTAATTTTTTTCATACAGTGTCAATTGGCATTGCCAATACTAATATGAAAAATAACTAAAAATATTATAACTCAGAAATAGAAATTGCTTTTTTTATTCTGTTGGGATAGAACCTGAGTTCTGCCAATGGAATAAGTACAAATGCTGACAACCACAATACCGTCACCTGTCTTTGACTTCTTGCACCATACTTTAAAATGGGGTTAAACAGTGCCCCAGAGTTTAGAGGAACAATTCTGTGAGTATGACAGCCACCATTTTCATTATAAGAAAGGGTAGTGAGCACTTTGAATTATGCTGCTTCAAAAGACCAAAGTCCCAAGTCAGTCTCAAGCATTTATTAGTGGCAAGAATTGAAGGGAGCAGCTTTGGTGGGGGTACTTAGTACTTTTGGTCTTCTTTATTGCCTCATTACTGATAGAATTATTCTGGTACAAATCATAGGCAACCAAAAGTTATCCTACTGGGATACAGACAAATAATTCCTCCAAAGCATGGTTACACTGCTTCCACATCCATTGCAAAGCAAATAGAACACCTTAAGCTGAAACATTTGAAACACAAACTACTAAGAATTTAACTAAGCCTCTATACCTTGATTTATCATTTTTTATGTCAGATGATTTGAGACCTTTGAAACTTGTAGTGGTCACAGTGGAGAATTCTCAACACAGGGATCAAACCTATCATGTTTCACTGGCAAATAATGGCAACATGCTGAGAAATATGTAATTGCATTTACTATGTGATAATCCCTTTAGACGCTCTGTCTAGGGTGATATCCCTTTTAATAAAGTTGTGGCAAGGGAAGAAGTCTATTCTATGGATAAGAAGCCGACAGGAAAAGGATGAAATCTCACCCTCATGTCTTTATTATGCAGCTCCTGAAGGACTAATCAGACCTGGGGCTGAAGGGATTGTGTTGGGGTATCAGTCATGGGCCACTGCTCACCTGGGTCCTGGTTCCATTCTCTTTAATATCAGCAGTAAAACTTCCCTATGTGCCACTGAGAGCAGATCCAGGCCTAAGTTTACAGAAATTAACGAAAAGAGGTGTTAGATATCACTGGTGTCTTCTCATGTGTTGGGCTTGGAAGAAGTTTAAAAGCAAACCAGTTGAGGTTCAGACTGAAAAGTTTCACTGCAGCAACAGGATGGATCTCTCTGTTCTTGCCAGAAGCATGCAGAGACAGAAACACAGAGCTGCACGACAGCAGTGATACAAAGTATTGTCACTACAGAATTAGGTTGTATTAATAATTGGGTCATTCCAGCCCTTTCTGCAGCAGATGAAAATAGGAGGGAAACACCAGCACTGTAGGTATTTCAGTTATCCCAGCACACGAGTGTTTGCCATGGAATCACTGGAACTTCAGAGCAGGCTTTGGTAAACAGTGCAAGTGTAACAGAAAGGCAATTGCAGGAAGACTTAATTTAATGTTAACAGTGTGACACAGCAGCACGTTTGGGAGGGGAGAAATCAAAGCTGCGTTCAGTGGCATCACAGAAAGGGAGTGAAATACACAGTGCTATCACTACAGAGAGTATAGGGACAAGTATTTTGGATTCAAACTAGGGGTTCTTAAGGTAGAAGTGAGGAGGACAGAGTCATCTGGTTTTTTTAATTGACCACAGGTTGACTGATTTGCTGATACGATGCAGCTTTGGAAAGATATATTGAAATTCATTAATGTTTCCCTGAAAGAGAATTATGAAATTTATTGCAAGGGTACTCATGAGACTTTGTGCATGAGAATATCTGTGTGCTGTTCTGGTCATAGAAAGATGAAAAACAGAAAACATGTTACCAGAGGAATAGAAAGACTGGAAAACAGCTTGACTTACTTAGCTTAGGATTAAATAAGACTCAATGAAGAGTCCAAAGTACTACAATTGCCCAAAATCAATAATAGGGAAGGAGAAGGATTATTAAAGTGAAAAACAATGTCAACCCAGTACAAAGTGATGTAAAATAGGAATTAAAGTAGACTCAAAGTCAGAAAGATTCTGGATCAGCCAACTTCTTGAGACACAAAGAGAAAAATGTTTCTGCTTTTGAGGTGGTGAGTTGAGCTTGTAACAGATTGGCCTTAGGCTTGGAGAACTTTGCTAGTCATATGTTTCTAAAAAGGGTAAATTTAAAGAGATCAGAGTTAATGAGTAATAAAAAATTGCCTGGAAAGCAGAATTTTAAGAAAGCTACATGATTGCACTGAGACAATGTAATGCACTTGTCCTGGGCTTTGGCATGTCTTTATTTTATAATTTCCTAACCATAAAACTCTGAAGTTTGGTTACAAAGTTGAGCATACAATTGAGTTTGTATAGTTTTGATGAAAGACAGCAATAAACTAACCAAAAGAATATGAAAAACACATGGGTGATGGTTTATCTGATGGACTGAATGCATAAGGTAAATTCAGACAACGAAACATATTTTTACTGGAGTTTAATAATGTTGTTTTGGAGTAGGACTGAAATTTTGTAGTTTTAGTTTCATAACACTGCCCAGCTGGAATTTCCATTTCCAGTTATTATAATACGAAGCTTTACAGTGGTATTTTAACTGTTCATTTTAGATGGTTTTCACACGGAGAAGTTTACTTGAATACCAGATATACTGTAAACATACTGAACATCTGGTAATTAAGTATAGTGCACAGTAATCTCCATAAAGCCCATATCTGTGGTGAAATCTTTTTAATAAATAGTTGATAATGGAATGAAGCTATTAAAAGAATTACAGCACACATGGTGAAGTACAGCCATTATTAATCCCATGGCATGAATAAAAGCTTTTAACTGTCCATTTTACCAAGAATCTTTAAGATGGGCTGTCCTGAAATGAGTGTCAGCATAGAAATAACCCATTTGCAATAGAAAAAAAGAGAGACTCCATAATTCCAGTAAACCATTTTCATAACTATTCAACTGCCCAGTGAGTTTTGTACTCTTCTCAAACTGTTCATACCCCACTTCATGACAGCACAACCCCCAGTCTTCCCTAAGGCAGCCGGGACAGCAGTGGGAATGCAGGGTCACTTCCATGTTACCCTCCTTTCAGGAAATACTTCACCGTGGGGCAGTTCGGGTGCATCACTGTGGGCATCTGCAGAGAAGTTTTCTTGAGCAGGGTGAGAACACATCTGAACTAATGGGAGCAATTACCTCTCCTGGTTTAAGGTTTCTTCTTAAGATGACTCTGGTGTTGTGTTGATAAGGATTCATCTATTCATTTTGAACAAACTGGAGATTCCAATCTTTAAGCTGAATTCACTGACACTTCACAATTTCCAAAAGCAAGTCATGACATCACCATCCCTTGAGATGCATTACCTGATTGCCACTTACATTTTATTTCAAGAAACACCCATCAGAACAAAACAGTTTTGTTTGTTCATCCCCTTCTACCAAAGTCTGCTTAAAAAAAAAATCCTGGCTTCTTTTTAATAACAATATTTTTTCCCTTGCATTTGATCAGCAATTCTTATTCCTAAATCAAGGCTAAGTTCAGCATCCACCTTGAGCTACCAGGTTTGAAAAGTGGCATGTCTTCAGATTCATAGGAGCAGTCCGTTTATACTACTGGGTATTTTCCAACCTCAGCTTTTCCAATGACTATTTAAGGCCTTCTGTACTTTTCCCAGAAGTGCTGGTACATTGTTTAAATCGCTGGTATGACTCATTAGCTTATTCTGTATTTTAGCCAGTTAAGTTCCTCCACCTTACACTCCTCTATATCCATTTATTTATTTTTTTTCCAAGAAAACAATGTCAAGACACCTTGTGCAGTTGGTTGACAGTTGTCAAGCCAAATGTGAATCCACACTCTGGACAGGAGACTGAATAAAACCAGTGGCAGCAATATTCTGTTAATGGTGTTTATCAGGACACCCCCTGGCAGCTGCTCACCTCTGATACATGTGATATCAAACAGGTGACTTAATTCCTACTGTCAGGATCTCTACCTGCCCCCTCTTTGCAAGGGGTCCATAATCCAGTTTGACAGTGTATTACATGCTCCACACTTTGCATGTGCACAGAAGTGTTGCCCTGAGTTTGCAGTTCTTCGATGTTTTCATTTTCTGTAACAGTTTCTCACGCACTTTCTGTAAACATAGCCATGTTTTGTTAACCGTACTTTATTGTTTTTCATTCCATTCTCCTAGGCAGAGATGTTCGATGGATTTTTCCTTTGACCAGTGTGATTGAGGGGTGGTAATTTCTCCCTCCAATCCACGGTGGTTTTTAAGAACATATATAATAAAGCTCAGGGTCTCTGACCCCGGCTCTCTTTCTTGCTTCTCTCCTGACAAAGTGTCTGCGTGGTTCTTTCGTGTCCAAGTGCGACACAAAAGCACGAGTACAGCCCTATTTCCAAGGAGCCTCAGAGCTCCTTTCAGCAGCCTGAGCCTATTTGCAATGCTGGCACCTCCCAGGGAAGGGAGACAATATAGGCGCAGCTTTTTATAGCAAATAAACCATCGGAATCAAAGGATAGGCACATATTTCAAATATACTAAATAATGACAACTTTTGATAAACTCAGCAGGTATTGACCAAATCTGATGAAAAACAACACGGGAGCCCAATTTTATGTATCTACGTTCACAAGAACTGCTCTTAGCTTTGAACCTCCTTGGGCCTTCTGCCTCCTTCAAGAGAACCTCCCTGTCTTTCATGTGGTGATATATCCAGCTGCACAAACACAGCACAAGTTGCCACAAACCTGGAATTGTTTGACGAGCAATTTATACAGGGAGAATGACAGGAAAGGTATTTCATGAAGACTTCAAACTCCAGTCAGTTCAGTCTGTCCTTGCCTCTGCTTGAGCAGACATGTCTGGCAAACCATCTTGGAAGCTCACGGAAGGTAGAGCAGGTGTTAAGCTCTTAAAATGAACAAGAATTTTAGTAGCTGCATGAGGATAGTGCAGCATAAAGTGTTATTTCACCACAAATTCCAGAGCTGTAATGGGCTTTTTGGCACAAAAAGTCACAGAGGTTCTGTTCAGAGTGGATTTTACTATTTGGCGTGCTCCTTCTTCTCCTTTAACTTTTAGGGGCTTCTCTCCAACAATAAGAAAAAAAAGAAAAGGAACCAAACTTGAAAGAAAAACTAAATACAGTATTATTAGAATATGAATGTATTCAGGGAGTAATCCCAAAATATTATGAACTTCTGGTGCCAACTTCTATCTTTGTAGATTTCTAAAACTCAGTCATTACTCTTCTGAATAGAAGAAATATTTTTTCCCTTTTTATTTTAGAGTATTTTGATGAGAAGAGCTTTCATAAAAATGTGCATATTCAAAGGACTCGGATTCAGAAGGTCTCTTACTAGAAAAATGGACGCTCATTTTCTGAAAAATCTGAAAAAAACATCTAAATCTCTGTAGCCATTAACACCAATTTAAGTTTCAAGTGCCATTTAAAAAAAATAGAAAAAACTACTGCAAAGCAAACCAGGATTTGGAGAGTTGTCAGAATCACTGAGTATATCTGAAATATATATTCTTCTGAGTCCATGAAAATCTGAATCTTACCCATAAAAAAGCCTTCCTATTCTCTTATGTGGGCTGCACATGCAGGACTAGAAATCTAGGAGGCAGGAAGGGAGAATTTTTGTTAAATCTTTGTTATCTATTAAAACACTTCCCAGTTTTGCTGTTTGGGTCTTTAGTCCGTGGTTCACATAAATATATTGGATTGTCATATTAACTATGTTTGGAACTATGGGAACAGACATATGGTTGCAGAGCACAGGTTGAATCCTGATTTGTAAACTTACTACTTCATACTGTATTGATTGGAAACCTTCCTCCTGGAAGCAGTGGAAAAAAATTAGAGTGTGACAAGTCTGACATAATAATATCATACAAATTCCCACAGCTTCTGGCCAAATGTCAAGAGTGAATTATTCACTGATACAGTCCTTGAGGATCTTCACTAGAAAAGCTCAGAAGTAGCTAGAGAAAAAAAATGCATTACAAATTCCTTGTGAACAGACTTTCTTTGAAAAATAAAGACTGTTTTCCATTTCTGTTCTTGCCAGCAAGATCTACCAGAAAGACACAGAGATATGGATTTGTGCACACTCTGGGGATGCTTGGATCTCTCTCCCTACTCCAGGATAGAGCTCTGTTGGGAACCACCAAGACTCAGCTCTGGTGGAACTTGTACTTCCTCAAACAGAAGTAAACAGCTCAAGAACAAGTTACAATTTTGGCTTTCTACACAAGGAATCTCTGCTGGTGCCTGAACGCTGGTGACCAGGACAGACCTAGTAAAGGAGAATTCACAGGAATTTTCCAGGTGGTAGCTATGGGAGATCAAGGCTCAGTCTACCTTTCTACCCACTGCCCTCAGATCAGGACCTGACAATAAAGCAATTCTGGCTTTGGGCTCCTTTTGTTAGATAAAAAGGTTCCACAGCCTACATGACATAATGAATTTTTCTGCTATGAATGCTTTGCCAGCTCAGGTTTGTTCCTGAAATGTTGACATATCAACTCAGCCTTGGCTGCCAGATCAGTTACCTGCTCACGGCACTCCTGATGCTACACGGGGTCTGGTACCTGCTGCCCCGCAGCCAGCACTGAGCTGTCTCAACAGCAAGAGGTGGCACAGCCTCCAGACTCTGCTGCCTGCCTAATTCCATGGAAAAGGGATAAGATGCTCACATCTGACTCAGATTCCCTTTCCACTCTGGCCCACTGTCAGGCCAAGCTGATGAACCCAGAGTGACATGGGATACGGGTCATTGAGGGACCCTTACAGTCAGATCACCCCAAACTGTTCATCCTGGAGCTCAGAAACTCCCAGCTGAACCAGAACACACCCAGCAAGCCTTTTTATTCCATGATAATTTGCAGTTTGATGGCATGCTACCAAATGAACTTTTGAGTAAAATAGCCAAGACTGCCTTTAGCTTTCCTCACCATGCACGGTAAAGTTGCCACCTGACATGCCCAGTGCTGCACTTTGGGGTAGGAAGGGGACAGGGAGGAGGAAAGTATTAAGAAAGTAATTTGCTTTGGTCCATACTAATTGTGTGTGTCTGTGACTGAGGAGTTTAGATATGTTTGCCATCTAATACCACTTAAACAGGAAATCCTATGGAGTTACACTAATGCTAAACCAATCCAACTGCAGGTGCTGCCTACAGAAGCTGAAGAGGTGAGTCTTCCCGGCATTATTCCTCTACTTCAGAAGTAACATCCATGTTCTGGCTGCTGCACCATTCCCTGAGTTAAGTCTACACACTGAACTGCTAGCCTGGATCTGAAAAAGAAAAAAACCCCACTCATTATTTACAGCATTCTTCCAACATGACTCTTCCATTCTGCAAGGATTCTTGAAGGCAACTTATTGTACAATTAAAGTTTGCTGTGAAATGGAGACCTATGTTTCCTTCTCTACTACCAGCTCTGTTATTACTTGTATCGACCTTCAAGTTGACCTGGGCCTCCCGAGTTCTGAAAGAATTTAACTTCTCTATGGATGATGTCAATAAACAAAATCCACCACCTGAGCATTAAGACGTATCTTGAAGGGACCTAAAGGTTGCTGCCTTCCTACAGCAACCACATCTCCCTCCAGTTGTTAGAGACAGAAAAGTGAGTGAGCTACAAGCACAGAGAGCTTGAGCAGTTAAGTGGGCACCACCTTGCAGGAGGCTTTTCAGGTGAAATACACTGCTGTAATAAGGTGCTTCACAACTTCCTCACAGAGGCAGCTGTCATACATTATACTTCAGTATGGCACTTTTCATATATCAAAGCTTCAGCAAAGCTGCAGAATGAACGTGGGTACAGAATTGTCAATAGCTACTTACTAGCTGTGAGCTAAGGGGAACAGGAATGAGAAAAAAAACCGGCACTAGGCAAACAGCCCTGAATGAAGGCTACTTCAAATACCTCTCCTAAAGAGGAGGGCATGGAGTTTATTTTATAAGAAATTCAGTGGCACTATGTCCAAGTCAATTTTTTCTGAAGAGATTAAGACAGCAAGCCAGATTTCCATTTACTGTGAGCAGTTGCTTGGATGACTTCTAATCACGTTTTGAACCAATCCAGGCTCTAATCTGGGAGGGATTTTCCTTTCTAGGAGTGGTGAGACTGCAGAATTCTACCACAGCCCCAAATCACACTACACAAGTTTGGTAAAGTCCATCAGAACCAACAGGCTAAAAAAGGTCTGCAATTACTACAATGAAGAACAGCAAAATACATTTGCTAAGTTTTCCCTTCACCAGTAGTAACAGAGTAATAACAAAGTAAAAAGAAACTGTTCCCTTGCAGTCAAGCCCCTGGTAGTAGCCAAAGTAGCATTTCACAACTGATTTTATCTTGCTCCTCTGTCACCAAATGCATGAACACAGTGAAACTTGAGTTATCACTGCCTTTAACCTGCCAGGAGAGGCACAGAAATCCCTAACTGCAATAACTCCACAGGCTGACCACAATCACTGTCCATTGCTAAGTATTAATTACGATGCCCTGGCAGCCTCCCTGGCTCAGATCATTATGGAACTTGTCACTTGCACTTCCTTTATGTCAAGAGCTTCCAGGCATTGCAGGAATAGCCAACATTTTTTCTAAAAGTTGACTTTTTGGTATTTTGCATATCTGGCTTCAGAATTCCATTAGTTTGTCATTGTTTCACCTGTGAAACAGCCTCTCCATCACATCCCCTTATACCCCCTGAGCTGCTGCTGTTCAGACTTAATGCAACCGCATCAATAGAGACAACCTAAAAGAACTTGGTACCAAAACATGTATCTGTGATCCCTTATAGGTGCCTTCACACAGCCACAACCACCTTCCTGCAGCTCATCCTTGAGCCAGGGACAGTCCCGATGGGGCAAGACACTGCACAGGGCACTCCTGACAAGAAGTCGTAAGTTACACCTGGATTTAAGGGATCTGACAGGGCAAGAGAACCCAGCCTCAAGCTGTGCCAGGCGAGGTTCAGTTGGACATCAGGAAGAATTTCTTCACTGAAAGGGTGGTCAGGCACTGGAAGAGGCTGCCCAGGGAGGTGGTGGAGTCCCCATCCCTGGAGGTGTCCAAGCACTCAGTGTTCTGGTCTGATTGACAAGGTGGGAACCAGTCACACTCTGGCCTCGATGACCTTGGAGGTCTTTTCTAACCTAAATGATTTTGTGATTCTATGTCTGGTCATTCTCTCTTCATCCATTGCAGAGATCAAGGGAGTAATTGCTGGTGGCCCTCTCACCCAACTGTAATTAGGAAATCAGTTGATGATAATTAAACTCAGTCATTTTCCCCTCTGTCTCAAGCATCTGTGACAGCAAGTAATTGACTGAGCACTCTGCAGCTCCAGTGTCACAGGGTTTGTCCAGGGAAAGGCAAATCAGATCTCTTCGCCCCCAACCCCATTTACTTGGCTAGAACTGAAGTTGTGCATGGTCCTTACAGGCTTTAGGCTGCCACACCATCACTCACAGTGCACATGACCTGCTCAGCACTCTGACAGCACTGCTGTGCCCCAAGAGCACGGTGCTCTGTGTCCCGGTTTGACTCTACATGTCCTGGGCAGCCATCCTGCTAATACTTCAAAGTGACTTTTGACAAGGCTGCACTTAAGCAGGACACACAGCTCAGCAATATGAGCTGACAGGTGGTGCATTGTTGGGTGATTGCCACGTGCCTCAAGTGGCAGCAAGAGGCCAAAGCACAAGTGACTTCAGCCACCCAGAAAGAATGGTAATCCCCCTGCCATGCACGGCTTGGGTCTGCATCCTGATGGGAACATCAGGGAAGTAAATCAGCCATCTGCACTTAAGGGGTATTATAGGAACAAATACTATTGTTAAATAGTTCATTCAGAAACAGTCCATAAATCAGAGAAGATGCTGAATGATGTCCTTTTTTTCTCTTGTGCCTCTCCACAAACTGTGATTGTCTATTGACACAATTAACAAGAAACACTCTTCTCTCTTCCCTGCAAGAAACAAAACGGTGTCACATGTTTCATTCCACCCCCAAAAAAACAAACACAGAACACCTCCACACTGTCCTGATGTCCTTAGAAACATGAGTCATGGAAACCCAGGTGTCAGTCTCAGCTTCCAGCCACAGCAGGACTCCCAGGAGAACAAGGCACCTGCTGAGGGTGACCCCAGCACGGGCCACTCCTGGGTACTGCCCCAGACCCACCCACAGTCTCAGGCTAGGAAAGGTGATGAGCTGGCCACAGCTTCAGAGAGCACCATCAGCAACTGCATGAAACAAGCCTAGAAACAAGACTACCTATAACAACTTTTCCAGCCAGGAAAAATGACCAGAGACAGGCCTGGGCACAGAGGTACCCGAAGCACAGAAAGGTCACTCAGGAAACTGGGGCAGCAGGAGACAGAGCAAAAACACAGCACAGCAGGTTTTCAGCATGAGAGAAACAAAGCCCTCAAGCTGAGCCTAAATATAGCTCCTGGAGCGGTAGGTGGAGTTTGCACAGGAGAGGCCCCCGGTGTGCCTGTTCAGGGCATTCAGTGCCCTTTGGTTCCTGACATGGCTGAGGCAGCTGCTCTGACACGGCAGGACGAGTGGAGGTGGAGGCAATAACCTTGTGTGCCTCATGGTTATTCATTTGTGAAGGAGAGCCAGGTCCCAAACCTCTACTTGGCCCTCTTAAAAGTGAAAGAAGGTATGAAAACAGTCCTAAAAAGGCTTCTAAATTAGCTGGAGTAACTCAAAGTTGGGTTTGCTTCAAAAAAGATGCAAATAATAGGTGCTTTAGAGCAGTATTACAGGCAGCTTCCCACCCATCCAAAGACAGCTATCCCTCTTCCGTGCTTCAGAAAGCACTCCAGGATTTGGGCTTGGGATTCTTTCCATGGTGTGATCAGAAAGTATCTGTAAGGTGTTGTAAGTGCTGAAGTCTTCAGATAAACAGTAAAAATAGCATACACTCTGAGGAGTTATTACTAAAAGCGTTGATGCCTCATTTCTAGATGTAGTAGACTGTGTCTGAGAGTTACCACATTACTCATAGAAGTATGTGAAACCGTGGTTAGCTGAGGAGGGTTAGGAGACCCCTCCTAAAAGGGCCCCTATGGAATAGGGTGATACAGGACAACCCACTAAAACAGCCCCCTACACACTACCACAGTCCATCAAAAGATTCCCCTGCTGCATGCACTTTTGGAAACAGCTGCAACAATTTCCTTACTGTGAATGAATTTAGATTCTTGATTCTGTTCTGTGCTAAGATTTCTTCAATTCCAAGTTGAGCTAGGCTGGGTGTCCTGTCTCTGTAAAGGCCAGCTCAAAGCTGCTGCCCCTCATTGTCTGCCTCACACGTAGGTATGGGAACTGAGCACTCAAAAGCCTTGTTCATACATAATCATCTTGTATCCAGCCAAACCCCCCACCCTGACACCCCAGAGGAAACAAGAGCAGTATCATCGTGGCTGCTTAGTCAGGCAAACCAGCGTGTTGCAAACAGCTGACAGATGCTGCTGGAAACTCAATTAATTACCCGCCAGGAAGGTTGTCCTGCTGAAGAGATGGTGTTAACACTGTTTAAAGTGTGGCCTCAGTGACCCCCCTACTACAGAATACCTGTGTCCTGGGACCAGAGTCCAGCCCGTGTCTGTGTGGGCACCCTGCCATCTGAGCAGATGGGTACGGACGGATGCGGGCAGCCAGGAGCCCTCCGCATGTGTGTGTGTTCAGTGCAGACATTAATAATGGGAATTGTCCAAATGTCCCTTCACCCCAAGTGCCTAAATCAAGCTTTGTGTGTGAGTGCATTTAGGGAATCCACATCAACGAAATCAGACCAACAAAGAGGGACTATGATGATCACAGATATAAAACCCGACTTCTCTGTCTCTTTCATCCCTACCAGTACACCTTTGGCAATGAGAAATAGCAAAAAAAAAAGCTTCTCCAGGAAGTAGGACTGGTTTATTTTCAATTGCTAATCTTGGCTGTGTTTGCAATGAGGCAGGTGCTGGTCAATGCCAGTGTTCAGGAAAGAGTGAAGGGTTTGCCATTCCCACATAATCCAGGAAAACAGGGGTTTTGGGGAATGCAAAGGGTGCTCTTGATGTCCTGAGCCCTCAAAGGGCACCGTTGTAAACTCTGAAACGCATTTTTCTCTTCCAAGAAGAAATGGAAAATCACTCATTGCTGTGAGTCGCTGAAGTTCTCCAGGACTTTCCCTTGCAGTCCTGCTAATGGTCTCAATTAGATTTCTGATCATTCAAATCATGTTTTAAGTTCATCTCCCAACAGGGAAGTTAAAGAAATAGCTTTGATAGTGATACAAGAGATGTGATCCAGAGAGGTGTGGAGAAGGCAGTAAGGCCTGTTAGCAGATAGGGGCTGGACGGGGCTATGTTGCTGTTCTCCACCGTGAGACTTCTTGGTGGGATCGTGCAGTGGCTGGGCCTCCAATGAAGCACAAGGCTGTTCCTCCAGTGTGCTCCTGCAAACATATTCCTAGAGGTTCTTCCTCCCCCTTATTCGGGACCACGTGCAACCTTGAATCTATACTTTGGCTAAGCAAACACACACACAGAAAATTAGCTTCCACCTGCATTGGGCCCTGTGGAATTTTCCAGGAAACCTGGCCAGAGTTCTGTGTTTCTAATAAAACCAAAACAGTTTTGAAATCCAGCTTCAAGCTTCATTGCAAATATTTCTCACAGCCCTCTGTAGCAGGAATAATTACTGTCCTTATTTATCGGGTAGATTATACAAATCCCCTAGTAAGTAAATTGTAGGATTAAGGTTAATGTGCTAGATTAAGCTGACAGATTTATTTACTTCCTCCGAGAAGGAAAGACGAAAGGATGATGACCTATCATGTGTATTAATTCAACATTTAGCCCTGCCACAGCGCCAGTGATTATCTCTGCAAGTGCCAAGTCTCAGTGTAGCAGATTTGAGTTGCCATACTGCGTGCACAGGGTTCCGTTGTCTCCAGGATTTCATCTGTCCATCTCCTGGTTTCTCAGATGGTAATGTGCTGTACTTTTGCCATGCCTTCCCTTTGGAGTTTCAGAGGGCCCACAAGGAACTACACATGCATTCACCCCACAGAAAGCATTACTTATCCTCATGTTACAAGTATTCATGCTGTTGCACAGATTAATGTCAATTTTTTTTCTGTCACTTGTCTGAATGAAGTGGACAATTCATGCATGATTCAGTTACTGGGGTTTTTGGGAGTCTCTTGGAGTGATCTTACCTGTTGTAAAAAGCCACATTCCAGGCTATGGAAATGTCCCAGACTGTGCACACTTCAGAGCAAGGTGGCCAGCTGGGTTTCGTGCTACTTTCTGATACTGACACTGGTATTGTGGTCAAGTTATCTGAGGGCTGATGCTGCAGTTGAGGACAGGAATGAAAAGACAAACATGGACCTTCCCTTCTGTTAGGTCTATCCCATCAGTGCATGTAGCCTGAGTAGGGGCCAGGTTGCTTTGCTGTTCAAGCTAATATGTTTCTTGTCTGCTTTCCTACATCTCTCTCTCCATCAGTAAGACAGGTCCCATCCAACAGCACTGCCTGTGCCCGTGATTCATCCTGAGTAGCACATGCTGCCCAGAGCTGCCCCAGCAGATCATTTCCTGCAAATTAATGTAAGATATTTTATGGGATTGCAGAGGTGGAGACTTGCTGCAGCCTGTTGTGTGTCCCTCCCTGCACCACCTAACTGGCCAGTGAACAGAGGAGAAGCAACTTTCCTACAATCATAAACAAGGGATGGGGCAGAAGCAGGACTCTGGTCTTCAGAAAACTAACTTCCATTGCCTAGATTCCCTCTTAGTGTTGTGAGCTCAACAGTGAGATGTGGTAATGAACCAAAATACGCAACATTGACACAGACATATCTTTATTCACTGCAACACCAGTGTCATGCCTTCTCCACTATGGCAACCCTCCCAGAGGAACTTGGAAAAGCTATCTAGGTGCAAATGCCACTTATGTTTGCACAGCAGACTGGCAGCAGGGCTGGGATTTACCTCAAACCCAGTGACATTGCCATCTGTCTGTTCCCCCTTCAAATAAAATTTTGTCCCCATGTGCTGGCCCCAACAGGTTTCTATATTTATCTGTCCTTATTTTAGGAGGTCTGCAGAATAAACGTATAGATTATAGATGTGGTGCTTCTCATCTTAGCTAAGGTTTCCAATAGGGATAGTTGTTCTGGGACAGAATCCCAGCCGAGAGTCATTTGCTGCTCGCCTGCCAAGGGGACTACGAGCATTGCCAATGCTCTGCTTGACTTAGCTTGAACAGTTCACAGCCTCTGAGGAAGGGGAGGAAAATTCCACCATGAAATAGCTGATTTAAAGTGCTGTATCCCACAGTGACAGGAGAGCGTTTGCTAATGCTAATGCGCTTTTCAGAGAGAGACTTTTAGTTGGACTTTCAGAACGTGTTCCTGTTTGAGAGAGGGCCAGGATTAAACCCCTTTATCAGTTCAAAACTTCAGTGAGTCTTTGAGAGAAAACCTATTCTAGGTTTTCCTATTTCACAGTTGACACCAGTTTTGCAAAATGTGACTCATTACAAGGAGGAAGAAGAGGAGGAGGAAGAGATTCTAGGGACATATCCACCTCCTCTTCTCTATGTCCTGTCCCTCAGTCAGCAGTGGGATTTTGCTTGTGTCAGAAACAGATAGACAAGAGGAATATAGGAAGTGAGCCTGCAAAATGGAAAATTTATTCAGAAATTTACTTTTAGGGAAAAATTTGCACTGTAAAATATGTAGTATATGTTCAAAACTCCCTTCCACTTACTCACGATTTTGGCAGATAATATGATATATAGAGGTGCATCAGAATAAAAAAAAAAAGCAAAAGAGGAAAAAAAAAAAGCAAAAGCAAAGCAAAGAACTAGAATGATGGTATCTCTCAGAGAACCTGATACAGACCATTTTCAAAGGCCAGTATAAACTTCTTTCCATCAAAAGATGGTAAAAAGGAAAATAATTCCATCCAGAGAGATGGAGTCTACAGAATTGTCTTAGTTTGCAAGGGTTAAATAGTCACAGCATTTTGATGTGTTTACATCTGATAACACCCAATAGAGATAAACATATTTAGCGCTTGAAACGTTAACACTGGACATACTAAACATATGAAAGGAGATTCATTAGAAAGAACTTTACTATTATTAGCCCCAGCTGCAAATATCTATCAGGAAGGAATGGCTGTGTGTGAGTCAATTGCCTTCAGAATGGTGGACCTTACTAGAAACCCTTTCTCAGTGGATGTCTTTCCACTGATTTCAGCAGCCTTTGGGTCAAGCCTTCTTTTACTAGAAAGATATTTAATTTAATACTGAGAGGAAGGACTGAAAACCAGACACCCACATTTCCTCTGACTCCTCATCTGGCAAGGCTACTCTGTGTAATCAGCAATATTTAGAACATCACAACCAGTGTAAACTGAACATCAGCTGCAGGGAAATGTCTGTGGTGAAAGCTCAAACTAAGTGCGTCAGGTGGAGAACAGGGGCTTATTCCAGCACCTACTAAAACCAGAGGAAAAATTTGTGTGTACTTTTAAGTAGCACTGGTAATAGCTGTTCCTTCTCCGTTACAGGCAGCAGAGATTTTGCTTCTGACTTCAGTGAGGGAAGAGCTAAAGCTGTGTGCCTTGGAGTAATTATACAGGAGGTATTCTAAAAGGACACAAGGATCAGGTGCCTACATGAGTTGTACCTGGTTTTGAAAGGGCAACTCTGTGTGGAGGAGGATTTATTATTACAGGGGTTTTGATATGGAAATCCCAAGTGTACGCCTAATTTAGCAGTCTAGTTTTCCTATGATTAAGTTAGATTAATGTCAATGAGGATAAATCTATTTCTTCCTACTGAAAACCTAGTAGATACAAGAAACAAGATGTGTGATGGAAACAGTGTGGAAGAGCCACAAAAGATATACTGAATTATGATACTTTTCCCCTCTTTTTAACTAACTAGATGGGCCCAGTCAGCTATCACTGTCAGCTTATATTGCATCCTTCCATAGTATGACTTAAGTAAGTAGTTTTAAATTTTCCAGTACAGGAAAAGGGGAAAAGCAGGAAAATCAAATGATGGATCAGGTCCAAGTTGCCTATCAATTTGTACACAAGCACCTGGCTGCACCAAAACCAGAGAATCATGGTAGCAAGAGTCATGTGCAACCTTGTCACAGGTGAATTTTACAGGAGAGCAAATCCATGATCAAAGTTGCAGAATTAATCTCACTCAACCCTGACACCTCCAGGGCCCTGGCACAGCTGGGTCACACCACATCTCTTCAGGAAACTGTGGGGTCAGAAGCTGGGAAAAGGAGGCAAATTGTCCATATTGAATGGAAAACCCAAAAAAGAATGGCCTGTACAAAACAGTGTTTAAGTAAGTAGGAAAGGAAAGACAGCCAGATTGCTTATGAAATGGATGGTATTTTAACTTTAGGCTCATCTTTCATATTTAGCCCAGGCTGTTGGTGATTAAAACTTGTTGCCAGGGTTTATCTTTTACATTTGGGCAACTTCTTAATAACTATATAGCCACTCCAGAGGAGCATTGCCACCTTTCATTGGTACTACAGTCTCAAAATGGGAATAGTGGCAACTATTTTCAGAAGACACCAGGCTGATTAGAATACACTGAGTAGTCCAGAAGCTCCCACTAAGTCCATAAATAATGACTCGTGCCAGGTAAGGGGAAGAATTTGGCCCTTGCTGTTGTTGATAAACAGGCTGAGTAACTCACACTTCTGGTCTGTCATTCACAACAGGTTCAGATGGTGAATCTGGAGGGGAGGATGAAAAGGCTGCCTTTCATTGCCTGCCAGTAACACAAACGGACACATCTAATTGGCCTATTATCACTCTACAGCGCTTTCTAGGTCTGGTGTCACATCTTATGACAGTTTTTGGCTGATGCTTCATGTTCTTGTAAAATGTCAAGCTACATTAGATCATTAATCTTGTGTAATATAGTATCAGACAATGCCACTGAATGAATACAGAGTAGAAGTACTTTCAGTTGCTCTTTTTCCCAGGGAACTCCACCTGGCTCTTTGCTTTCTAAAAAATACACTATGTTGAGACATTGTAAGGTAGAAAGGAGAGTAGGAACAACAATTATGCAAAAAGGTTCAGAAACATCAATGACTTGTGAAAATACATACTTAAGGATTTGCAGCCCACCCAGGAAATTCTGCATGTTGAATCACCACACTACTCAGGACATGTATTTTAATTGCTGGGTGAAAGTCATAGGTGTAAACCAAACTGCTGAAAGAGCAGCTGCAGTAGTGTTACCACAATGATATGAAAGCCACAAATCCTGTTGTTGAAATAGGTTATTCATCAACTGCTTCTATGATAATCTCTGTCTATGAAGTTAACTAGGCTTTGGGGGGAAAAAAAGAGCATCGGATGTTCTTTTTTACCTTCTCAGCATTAACTCACTGACATAAAATGAGATATCTATTATACTTGTGGTTTTTCCATTTTACATCTGCCCGTATTTCCTATCAATTCATAGCCATTCTTTATGGATGATGCTGTAAAACAGCTGTCACCTCACTGATACTGCCACGGCCTGAGCATGCAGTCATCTTTCCGGGATGGTAGCTCAGTGAATCACAGAGGATCAACCCTGTTCCACAGAGAAAAATTCAGGTTGGAAGGGACCTGAGTCCAGCCTCCTGCTCAATGTGGGGACAGCTGTGTGGTCATACCAGCTTACTCAGGGCTTCACCCAGCTGGGTCTTGAAAGCTTCTGAGCATGGAGGCTGCACAGCCTCTCAGTCCAGCCTCATCCATTGCCTTCTGGTAAAGAAGTGGGGGTTTATCTCTCCAGAGAGGCCACCAGCAGTGAAGCAGTGGCTGAGGCCTTTAAGTGAGACCACGGCCTTGGCATGTTTAAGAACCAAGGGGCCGTGGAAATTTGTTCCTTCATACAGATGGGTAAATTCAGTGCCTGAATTGTTAGCGTGCCCTGGGACAGGACTGACTGTGCCATGACCCCATTCACTGGCACTGCTTGGCCTGGGCCAACTAAAACTCTTCCAAATATATCCTGGCCACAATCTGGAAGCTCAAACACCTGACAATTTGCATGCAAACACCCTGGTTTAGGGACCTGGAGTTTACTAATGTAGATGTTGGCTGTTCCAGGCCACCTGGGCCCTGAGCCCAGGAGGCTCCCAAGCACTTTTCATCAGCTGATATATACTGAGCCACTGAAAGTTTTTTTCCCAATTCAGCTGGTTCACATGTGACTTTGTCCTGATCAATGTGTGCCTTCTCCACCTGTGAAGATTTAAAAACTATGAATTAGTTGCACGATATAACACTTTTTTTTGAGGGCTCGTGCTAATCTAACCAAACCACTTCTCCTGTGTGCGTTTATGAAGGTGAAAGCTACTCTGTAGATGATTTTCCAAGGAAGCTTGTACAACAGCTGGTGTGACACAGTTTTGTCACAAGCATGGATAAGCACCATCATTTCTTCCCTTATCTGAACAGTATCATTAAACTGATGACACCCAGGTCCATTCAGAGAGTTAGATTCCTCCCTCATGTATGAACATGATGTTCTCACAGTGCTAGAAAGTGTGAAAAAATGCGATGAAAGAACTGGCTGCTAAGATAGAGAAAAATGACTTCCTCCAGCCAGACTTTTCAGAGGCACAGGAGACACCCGTCTCCCATTAAGGATCAATGCTGTTTAGCCAACCATCCCCACGCAGTGCCCTGCAAGCTCTGCAAAGGGGAATTCTGCATCCCTGTGAAGATAAAGCTCCATGAGGATGTGTCAATTTCAGGGCTCAGCAGGTTGCCCACCTCATGTTTGCAGACTTACTGGTTCCTGCAGCTGACCAGGACACAGTCATACACCCAAATGTCATCATCACGATGAAGACATCCCAAATGTCTTCATCAGGTTAGTGCTCCTCCCCATGAGGTAGCAGAGCAGGGAACAGCCTGGAGCTGAAACCTACCTTAAGGAATAATTGAAGCATAATCCAAGCTGGTGAGAGAAAGCCACAGTGAGATCAGAGTTTTTGTATTGCGTTAGTTTTGTTGATATCTAAACAATTCCACAGATGTGCTCAACCATGAAACATACAAACATGCAGGAGGAAAGACATATTTTGTCAGTAAACTTTATGTAAATGTAGCACAAATATGAACACATCAGTAATGGGATAAAGGTTAAATGAAACCATGGTCAGCTTTTGGTGGATAAAACAGCCAGTTTACTGTAATACAAGACTTTTGTATTAAATGAGTAGTTTCTAATTATGCCAATGATTTTTCTTTTTTTTTGACAGGACTGGTGAAATCTTCTCTGTATAATGACACGAGGAAGAGGAGAAAATTCCTAGCTTTCAGTCATAACTTGGTGTGCCATCAGGAGCTGTGCAGTGAAACTGTGGGATGCAGAGATCCTCCCACCCCCCTTGCCCAGGGGAGGAGCACCATGGGCAGCAGCAGAACCCAGCTACACCCACAGAGACACTGCATCCTGCAGGAACAGGCCAATTGGTCCTGCTTGGTTTCCTTCTCGCTTATTCCCCCTCTCTGTGAGCTCACCCTACCAAAGCAATCAAGGTCACAATAAAAAAGCCATCATGGCACTTCAGTCCTGGGTAGATATGCCACAGGCCTACAAATTGGCCTAGGCTGTTATCAGACAAACACAGATCTCCTAAGTACATAACACTTCCTTCTGTCTGCCTTCAAGGACTCCCCCAAATCTCTGCCTGCCTTGCCAGCTTACAGTGACAACTTACTGATTACATTAATGAAACAAACATGAGAGGGCTCCATCAGTTCAGGATCAGCTAGGGAACAGGGGAAGAGCAACTGCCTACAAAGAGATTTTCTTTTTCTTTTTTTTTCTGCAACAGATCAGTCAGGTTTGCATTATGGGGCCTGTTTCCATGGCAGAAAGCTCAGACTGGGAAATGTCTGTCTTCCAGGTTTTTAATCAGTCTCCTTGTGATCCCAGACAGGGATCCCTGTGTGCCAGGACAGATGTTTTTGCAACCTTCATGATGGACAAAATCACATGTGTTGAGGGAGGACCGAGACTTCTCTTCAGTTCAGCCTTGTCAGAAAAGTTTCTAGGGCTGAACAAGATACTGGTTTTATACTAAGATAAATGGTTTTGTACAAAGACAGCAGCAATTTCATCTCTTCTCAGTAAACTAAGCACTCCTTGGGGCCTATGACTCTCAAGTTGCAGCTCTCCCTCAGAGGGAGACTGTAGGATGAAGCACAGGGGGAAGATTGATCAACTGGACACGATTAAAAAAGACAGTCTCTTTGCATTAACAACGGTGCAGCTTTTGAGTCAGTGCTGCAAAAGCCCAGAAGAGAAGCAGGACACCAAATACCTCATTAATGTGGCCAAAACGAAGTTTCAGCTTTGTTAACTGTAGATATTCCTACATCCTTAATTTAACAGCTAGTTATAAACAGAATTTCCAGTCACACAAATCCCAGAAAGGTGTCATCTGCCCTGAATTTTATTTGTATCTGCTGTACATATTTTTTGCTGGAGTTTCAAAAGATTCATACTTTTGGCTACACAAAGCCTACTGACTTCACTTTCCACTGGCTAAACAGAAGACAAGAAAAACAAGGCCAGGAAAGAGCACCTAATTCTATTCTTCAAGTTTTGTCATGACACCATTTAAAATAACCTTTACATTTGTGTATATGTATACCCATTTGTTTACTTGCAAATGTGTATAGAAAAACATGAGACAGAAGTGTCTTTGTCCTTCCATCAACTACAAAGGGAGTTTAGATGGTGAGATCATCTGTCAACATCTCTCCCATAAATGTTTAAATATGAACAGACGAGAGTGTCATTGATTATCTGGTTCCTTTATTCTGTAGATTGGAGAGTAGATGAATAGTGGTTTACCAGGAGCAGCAGGAACCCAGCAGTGAGCTCTCAGTCGCACCCAGTCAGCGCAGAGCTGGAAAACTCTCCTCATGCTTACTCAGCAAGGAGCAGGGAAGACAGAGGCTGGTTTTGCTGGACACAGTGTCCTTCCCTTTCGATCCTGAACTGTATATTCTTTGTGCGCATTGAGTCCTCTGAATTTTTAACTCTGTTATATAAATGACAACTAATTAAAACAAGAGGAGCCCAAAAAAAGAGCATGATCTAAAACTCGTAGAGGTCAGTATGCAGATCTCAGTGTCTTCAGAGGGCTCTGGAGCAGGGTGCTATGGTTTGAATTCTGTTTGAAGTGGGAACATAAATGTGAAGTGTTTTACCAAAAAAAAAAAAAAGCTTCCTATTCCAGTGTAAAAAAACTTCCAACATGTGCCAGCTCAGGAAGTTCAGCTCTTTATGGGGCAAAAGAGCAACTTCTATCCCTGAGATAAAACTGAACAGAAACTTCTCATGGAAGACTTTCCAACTATTTATTAAAAGCATACAAAACTGATATAATATTATTTGGCTCCAAATAATTGTTTCACCAGACTTCCACACTTGTTTGTTCTGGTTTGTTTTCCAGCACTGGGCTTTTCCTTGCTCTTTTCTTACAGTGGTACTTTTGGGAGGCCAATTTCCTTCCTGCTATAGGACTACATAGCTGCCCTCTGGAACATCAGATCTCACAAATGACATTTTAATCTCCACAGGAGAATGATACCAGCCTTCATGGAGTTTACATTCTTTGGAAACATCAAGAGTGATGCTGGACAAGACTACGGAGGAAACTGAGACTAGGGATGAGGTTTGTATCTACCCGTATGAGGTCAGTATTCACTGCTTACAGGGGATTTCTCGGGATTAGGACTACAAGTAGGTTGGCAGAATATCTGTACTGTCTTGGAGTTTTATGGTGGCATTATCCCCCTATAAACCTACAGACCAGCATGTGCAAGTCAGAGTATTCAGGCTGCTTCTATGAAGGCTTCAACTTAAAACGTGTTCATTCTCAGTTTGCCCATCTGGAACAAAATGTCTGAGAACAAAGAAATTGGGAATTTAACCTGTAGAGATATTTTAGGTACAGAACCCCTAACTATGAAACAATCCACTTTTCCTTTTATAATATATGCTTTCACATACCCTCCACCTTCTTGAACTCCATCTATGTAACAGATTTTACCACATCAGAAAATACTTTTTAAATGCTGATTTTAAAAAAGCAATTTCATCTAATACAGTTGTTCTGGCCACCACAGAAAGAGCAATTTTTCTGTTAGTACTTCCACTGCATTCCCCCCTCCGCCCCCAAAACCCACAGTGGGATCAATGCATGCTTAAATGTGGTGTAGCTTATAAAGCACAGACACAGAACAAGCAACGGCAAAGAAAAAAAGGGAGCAAGGAACTGTTCGAGGAGAGGGAAATCATAAAATCATTGGCTTTGCAGCTGAGAGACGCAGCAACAGGTTTTGCTGCAGCAACCCAAAGCTCCCAGGAGACCTGGAGTACCTGAAGGTCTGTGTGGAATGATGCTGATTACTGGTAATTTTTGTGTTCCTGAAAAGGATACAGCACAGGAACTGTGCATTGCTACCGAGCTGATCGAGGTATCGTTACTTCATATAAACATGCTAAAGAAGAATTTAATTTTCTGGAAGGAAAAATAATATTTGAAACTTCAAGATTATTTTTTTTAAAGTGTTGGGATCTTTTTATGCTGTCTTTTTTCAGATGTTAGATTTCATATTTCCAGCTTCTCTCTACCATCAAGAATGGTTAAGTGATAAAAGCTGCAATTCTGCTTTCAGAACAAGGCTTCTTTCACTGGATATGCAGAAAACCATCAAGTGTAACAGCATAAGGACCAAAACACTGAATATTTTTGGTGGCTTTTTTCAAGTGTTCATTGTAGGGTTCTTAATTTTTATTGTATTTTGTTTCAGCCAGCCTCTACAAAGTTCCCGAAATGCATGTCATTGTTTCTTCCTCTCTACATTTTTAACCAGAGAGCTGATCTTCTCTCTTTGGGTGTTACTGAGGAGGGGCAGGTGCCTCTAGGAAACAGCTGACTTGCAGAGAGTTATATGGGAATTGTATAATTACGTACAAGTGAGGGGAAGAAAGCACACAAATCTGCTTCTCTGCGGTCATAGTTTTGTCAAAAGTCAGCTAAGGGAACAATTTCAAATTGCCATCTGTCTTTGTCACTACCTCTGCCTCAGAAGCGGATCAAAGACTGCCTGCCGAGGAGAAAACACAGCAAAAGGGTTAACCCTACTAATATGATTACTAATAATAAATAATTCATTGCTACCATAATGCAAACTGAAAGAGGCTAAAACCAGAGCAGCACATGGCAATCCCACTGCTTGAAGTCTGGCCTGTTCAGGAAGTCATGAGGGCTAAAACCCAGAGCAGAAGGCTGAGCTATCATGTGCCAATGGACCCCAGCCACCAAAGCTACTGCTGAGCATCTTCATTAGCCCATTCCCAAAAGGTGAGATAATTCTACCTGCTCAGAATAAACAATCTTTTGCTGTGCATGAGGTCACACACTCATTGGCAGAAGCTTGCAATAAATCTTGGGTAGTTAACTAAATGACAATTGCTATGTATAAAGGGTTTTTAAAAATAAAATCCACATTTAGAAAAGTAAATAAAATAGGAGGTACTTAAAGTTAAGCATCCTTTAAGAAGGAAATAATCACGGCTTCAGTCTTCCTGCCCATAGAATGGGGGTAACATTACATAGCCATTTGCTAAATTACTACAGGATGTTAAGATGGGAGTCTCTACATTAGGGCACGATAGTGCTATTTTCAATCTCTTTCCACACAATAGTAAATGCAATGCTTCCAAAAACCTGCCCCATCTACACTGCTGCAAAGTCAGGTCTGTTCTAAAAAAAAATAAAGGAGAGTGAGTGATCAAGCACATATTACAGCTGCACCACTGGGTCAGTAAGTGAGAAGTTAAAATAAGAAGTTCATTCAATAAAATATTGATTCTGGAAACAGATTACAGGAAATCATACCATACCACTAACTTAATTTATGAGTATTTATATTGCAGGAATTACACCAATATATCAAACACAATGCCTTCAACCTTAGTTCAAAAGAGAATTTTATCTCTAAGCTTTAACAACAGGGCTGAAAATAATTCAGATTATATGGGCAGCATTTTAGCAGCCCATTTTCATCTTCTTTAAAAGCAACATTCTAATGCATGATGGTTAAGGATCAAGTTGGGATTATGAGGAGAATGTTAAACATATACCAAGTAATACATCTGTTTTGAATAAAAGATGTTGTATAGAGTTCCAGTTCATTTTTTTTTCAACTCTTTGCTGTACGTGTTGTAGCTGCTAAGTGAAACCATGCATCAGATAAATACATCACTTCAGCAACAGATTGCTAATCAATTGTCTGACATGTTCTGAAATAAGTGGCTTAAAAATACTTGAGGGCAAAGGCTTTTCTAGTTTGGAAAACTGTTTCATGTTCTGCTGTGGTTCATTCTTCCATCTCTGAGCTTCTAGGATGTGCTATTGTCTCCAGGCTGGTGCTAGACCATTCCCTTCATGGTAGGAAAGCAGCAGGCCTTACACATGTTCCCTGCCCATTTCCAAACACCAGTGTGAGGGAAAGGCGTATTTGCTGGCCTGTCAGTCTCTGGCCAACAAACAGGTTGCTCCCAAGTAAAGAATCACTAAAATACTCTGTTTGATTGCTGTATCGTATGACTTGGATATTGTTTTGAAGCAACTGATTTTTCAGAAGGTTAATTTAGAAGTTCTGATACATGGATTGTTTTATTTTTTTTTCTTCAATTGGAATAGGAAACTGCAAGCTTGCTGTAGCATCCAGTTTGTCAAAATTACTGTGTTTGACTCACTAACACTTTCATTTCAATCATGTCAGAACTTCACACTTATAGATTTTAAATAGCCACCTTATCAAAGCTGTTTGATAACAATAATTAGCATGACTAGTTCCTAATATTCAACCAAAAATACTTCTAATATTTCAATACAAGGGAAAATGGGTGCATGTAAACTCCACATGTGCTAGGCTGCAGCTCCAGTTCCTCCAGAATTCTGGAAGCAGTCCTCCCCTTTTCCCATTCTTGATATCCTCCCTATCTGCAGCCTCACCTTCTTCTCTTCAAAGGAGCTCTTTTTCAGCTTCCTCGTGGGGCAGAGAAGGAGAGCATTTAGGTTTTTATTTCCTGATGAGGAAAAAATAACAGTAGAAACAGCTACCACACAAAGCCCAAGTGTTTAAGATCAGTGCTCTGGTACTTGTCTCATCCAGCCTCCAAACACCTTTACTCAGGAACCAGAGATATTTTCCAAGTATTGAGTAACTGAAACTCTATCTGATGCCCTCTACTTCTCATACTGCAGAAAGAAGTGAACATCACTCCCTCTTCAGCTTCTTCACTCCATTAACTCCTATTGTGTCATTGTCCAGTGACATTTTTTCCATGCTGAAGTGCTTTGGACAATTAATTTTGATCAAAGACCATCACAGTCACATTTCTCTGTCTGCTACTGCTGTGACCCATCCAAGCTTTCTCACATTCATCTGAGGAAGAAAGAGTAATCAAACAAGTCCACATACGCTAAAGAGTCCTGAAGCTGCTGGTCCCCATGAACTCAACCATTCCTACATCAACAGGTATCAGCAACAGAAAGCTTAGTAAAAACACAATCATCACCTGTCACTCAGACTGATCCTGGGCTGACCTTCGAATATTTCCTCACTGCTGTAATTCTCTGTGGTTTGCTGATGACCTAAGGCAGATGCATGTGATGACAGAAGAAACACTTTGAACCTGATATAGTGCTGGGTTATGGTTTTGTGCAGTCCTCTTGCCATGACTGTGAAGCAGGCAGAGAGTTCTTACTTACCATAGTATCTGCTAAGAACCAGAGGCATTTACAGTCCCACTAGGATCTGGCTGAAGACCCAACTCCTTTCTACTACACAGAGCAATCCTCCTGGGACAGATTCTTTAGCATTTAGCTGCCAGTGCAAGGGCAATAAATGCTTGGTGTTTCTGAGGCAGAGAAAATCTAGTCACATCAGCAGATGTTCCTGCAGCCAGTGGAAACTGGCACTCATAGGAAATGTATCTTCCAGGGGAAAAAGATAGATTTATGGAGTGGGAAGTTTTCAAAGGGGCTCCCACAGTCCAAAGGGACACCTACTAGCAGACCTGGCAATGACTCTCAGTATCTTTGTCTCCCCTTTGTTTTCACACCAGGGCTGTGTCTGCAGGTACAGTCTCTGTGAGCATTACAGAGCCACAACAGCAGAGCTCTGCAGCAAGGGTGCAATGTTTGCCAGCTGAAGGAGATTTATGCTGTCGTAGTTACACCAGGCTCTAAACCCAACAGGTTAATCTGGCAGCAGCCTTTTCCTGGCAGCACAGCTGTGTCCACACCAGGAACTTTGCTGGCTGAGCTCCACCGGGCAGGTGGGATTTATTTTATTTTCAGGTCCAGGCTAACATCAGTGTGTGAGCAGAAGTTTCTAATGTAGGCCTATAAGAAACATCTCTGATCTAAAAAGCTCCATTACCTCTGCACGTAGCAATGAGCTGTCTCATCCCTCAACTCCAACTACAAAAAACTTAATTTGCATCCTCCAAAAAAGGAGGTGGGAAAACTGAGGATGCTGACAGATCACAGGAATGTCAGAAATGCTTATGAGTTTTCCTGTGACAGAAGCATTTGATTTCTGCACTAACAAGGCAATTGGTGAATATTCTTACTACTGCTGGTATGTGAGAGACATGGGATCGTGATACACATTACAGCAGAATCAACTTCAGCTTTGGAAAACAAAGTAGGACCACGGCCATGCAAAGTTGTTGGTTTTTTTTAATAGGGGTCTGGTTAATTTGTTTAATTACTGGGCTTACAGATGTCCTACTTTCAATTCCAGTACAGGGACAGGAAGGTTACACAAAATTAATATGGATTTAGAAAGGAATCAAGACATGGAGCATTTTTGTCAGATTAGCTGTTTACTTGTTGATATTGTGTATCTTTTTGCTACAGAACCTCATTAGCCTTGCTAAACAAAAAACCCTATTTGTATGAAGCTCTGTGGAGCAATAATGTAAGCTGGAGATCTTACACGGTATGAAATGTTGTCACCAAATGCATCCTCCACTATCCTTAAGCACCTTCTAGCCTTTTACAGGTATTTTTTTTTTCACTTGATTTAAAAACAAAGCAATCGTTACTGAGAGAAATTCTGTCCCTTATGTGACAGATACCTTGAATCAAGATCAGTCAGACATCCTCAGTCTTGTGTCAAATATAAAAAACCCCAATACAATATTGACAATATGCCAATGCAGTATTAACACTGGGCATTTTGTAAATGTGGAGAATGAAAAAGATCTTGAAACATAAAATGAGACTCTTTGTATTCAGGTGGTGTAATAGATATCTTTGATTACTAAATATGTGCATTGACCTAATTCATATTTTAAATGAAATACAATGAAATGTACAGGATATGTAGAGCATAAAGTCACACGGCTGTAAAAAGCCTATCTGTTGCATTTCCTGACTTAAAAAAAATCCCCAACACTTGAAAACTTGATTCCTTCATAAAATCTGCAATATGGTACATTAATAATAACTCAGTGTTATGTAAAGCTAAAATCTGCTGCCAAACATGAAGGTTGCCAAGTTAACATTGACTTGCAGATAACCTTTATGACGATGGAGAGCTTTTCCTGGATAAGAACTTATTCACTGAAAATGCAGTTTTCACAAATCAAAGCAGCCCTTAACTCATGTAAAATCTGGCAAACACATCTGAACATTTTTTTTCAGTGATGAAAATCCTTTGGCTTTATTAATCAAGCAGATGAAGAGCATTCAAGAGCATGACCCCACAGGGCAAAGGTTAAGGCCTAAGTTAGGATATCTATTTTGCAGTTTCTGTTCCAAATTCACTTAAGAGAAGATTTTGTCTTTTAGTTCTCCCTCACTGGGCTGCTAGTAAAAGCAGAGGGGAAAGGAAGAATGATGAAAATTACCATCTGCTCCTATTTATCCGAATGTATCTGTGTATTTTTACTTTTATTAAAAGTGGCCAGAAATCTTTTGCATAAGACAGTTATGTTAATGTGCCATCTTTAAAATGTTTGAGTTTGGTTCTACCTGAACCAATATGCAAAACCTTATCCTGGCTGCCAAAGGAAAAACACCATTTATTCACCTGTTTTTACAAATCAGTACCTTTAGTAATGCATTTTCCAGGACTCTCTTCCTTTAGAAAAACCTGTCCTGTGGAACCCTGCCACATCCACAGAAATAGAAAGGGATCAAATACAGGCAGGATGTAAAAATCTCACTGCTGTGCAGGGACAGGAAGCAGAAACCATATTAACAATCAATAACTAAGAGAATTATCACAGGGCCTGGCTTTTACCAAAAAGAACAGGCTGCAGGTGCTGTAGCCAACATATTCATTGCATAGAAACACAGATTTTTATCACTTAGAATGCTTCACTTCCATGTGTAATACCAAAAAACCACAGTCAGCATCTGAACTGCCTGCACAAGGTGATCGAACAGACCCTGACCAGTCACTTTTGCTACAATCAGCCTCCCTCAGTGCTCCTTCCTCAACTGCATTTAGCATTAATCCCACCTAACCCAGATTAGAGGGAGCTGAAACCCAGATTGGATACCACTCCCACTTAAAATATAAACCAAAGAAAATTATATATTTCAGAGGCTTATAGAACACTCCAAGTTCATTTAACTAAATGCTCATTAAGAAATCACAGCAAATAACAAAGAAGGGACCTAGCTGGAAACCTATTTTTCCAGAGTTATAGATACCTTATTAATTTCACTATTTTCTTTTCTTTCATGAGTTTCCTGTTTCCTGTTTCTTTTAAGAAAAAAGCTGTGTTTAAGATGTCAAAAAATCTTCTTAAGAACCAGCAATACTCTCTCTAGGGGTTGTTTTAGGCAATTATAGTTTTACGGTTTCCTCTTCCCATTGGATAAGGATCTTGGATAGTGTCAGATATTTGGTATGTGGACACAATCTTGGCCCCTGGATATGAAGTTGTCATAGCTACTCTGGATGGTTTCTAAACATGACCAAATCCTCCACAGGATCCTTCCCAAGTTTCATGGTATGCAAAGGGCTTCTCTTTAAAAACCAATAGTTTGCAAGACTGTGTGCATAATACAGTTTTTCAGGTAGAGTTTGGCATTTTCTTTTGAAAAGAAACATTTTTTAAAATTTTAAAATAGGGAGAGGGTGAGAAAGAGAGACTATAGACCAGCTAAGAGAAAGCTCATCATCTAAAAACACAGGAAAATGCTCCAATTCTTTCATGCAAACTATACAATAAATTCTGGTTTGGTCACAGCAGAGTAGAACTGGAATAAATTTATCAACATTGGAGAAGCTGAGCTGGAATTATACTAGAACAGCTGAGAGTAAAGCTAGGCCTTTAGTTTTCATATTGTGTTCAGCTCTCTTATAATTTAAGAAGAATCATAAATCAGCAGCTCATCATCTCTGGAAATATACAGAAAACAAAGTAATTTTCTTCTGGGCCTAAAGACATAAGAATGGTTTAATTACCTTTAGCTTCAAAGCAATAATCTTGAAGTATGGTCATACTTCAGAATATGGTCTTATAATCCTTTTAACATGGGAAAGGCAACATTTTCCAAACCGTATTTCACCCTAGATACTCAGATTAGTCTCTGTTCTTTTCCAGCATCAATGCAAGAGGCAAGAGCAGAATAAGTAACTAACAGGGATTGTTGGTTCCAAAGGTAACTACAGGGTACGTTCATAGCAGAGAAGACAAAAAGGGAAATTTAGTAAATGGAAAGTGGTTTAGAACAAGCTCTTCAGTGAGAACTACTGCCACAAAATACTGCTATTGAAATTATTTAAAAAAAAAAAAAGAAAAGAAGAAAGAAAACCAACTCATCTTAGTAAGTTAGGTCTGCTTTGAGTAGGAGGTTGGACCAGATGACCTCCAAAGTCCCTTGCAATCTAAATCATTGCATGATTCTAAACAAACTGGACTTTTCTTGTAAACATATTTGTTCAAGAAACTAAAAGAGATTTAAAAATCAAGATTGATTGGATAGGTACTTACTATTATAGCAAAAGTTACAAATAGTCAGTTACAAGTAGCAAAAATATTACTTCCTCAGAAATACAAAAAATAATGACCCTATCATTTGAGCATTCAAGTAAAGTCTGGTCAGAGAAAAATATAATGTATAACACTTTTATCATTTTGCCTAAGCTTTCCCACTGATGGAACACAACCTTTTGGTCATGTATATCACTGCTTCTCTCTCAACCACAGTCCTCTTGTTGGATACCAAAAGACCCAAGGAAATGATGTTGTTGAATACGGAATTTTATGAATGTCTTAACGGAAAATGTTTCGCTGTATAACTTCTAGGAAATTTAGCCTTAATATGGAATCACTCATGAACTGGGCTCTTAATTTTTATTACCTTGTTGGTTAAGTTAATTACATTATGATTGCTAGCAATTTTTCATCAAAACAGGAGGCTGTTTTACCATATCTTTTATGTTTTCCTTCACTAGAGTTCACTGGAAAGTATTACAATGTAGACAGAGGACCATTGTTAAATGGTGGTATTTGTGCTTGTAAATTTAATCCAAAATAAATTTGCCATAAACTAACAATAAAATGGAATATAAGACTGACATTAAAGAAGTGGATTTTGCCACAGTGAACTAGTGAAAAGAGGAATCTTAGACGTATATTAGGTGAAAAACAGGTAATATGTAAAGTTTATTGTATTGAGTCTTCTATTGCATGTGTGTTACTTGACAGTGCTTTGGGGTTCCAGCTGTGAACACAAACATGGTCAGATGAGGAACTAAACAAAAGCAGCAACTAAAAAGGCACAGAGACTCTGCTGATGCCAGTGTGTGTGTACAGACCCAGCTTCGCTACCCGAAAATCCCACTGACGTCTCTACTTCCATCCCACTCAGTCTGACCACAGAGAGAATCCCTTGTTATTTCAAGGAAGATATTAGAGTCAAAATGAACCATGTTGCACTAATTTGAAGAATAACTACAACAATTCTTCCTAGTGCAGTTAGAATATGCCAAACTAGCTCTGTTGGCTCAAATGTCGGCACTTTTATGCTTGCATTCATGTGCAGAGCTGTAACCCTAGGAGGTATTCTGGCATTCCCCATGTCCATCGCTGTGTTTTCCCAGTGTTATGATGTGAAGCTGGTTTTAGATCTGCTTGCAAGTCTCGGAATCAGCAGCACAAGAGACCGAACTGCTTTCATTGATTAAAGGCAGATACCAGTAAACACTTTCAGGACAGAATTACAGAGCATTTTCATTCCTCTGCTGCTATTGACTTAAAGGAGTTTGAGTTTCTGCTGATAGTTATCCTCTAACAGCTGGGACCCCTTTTGACCCAAACACATGGAACTGATCTATGTGGTACCACTATGGTCCTCAGAGATACCTGGTTAAGATGTTCTTCAAGATCAGGCCCAAAGCATGAGGAAAGGTTACTCAGCTGTTAGGAAATGTACAAGTATCACTGTAGAACTATTTTCTGTTTTCTCTACTTTTATCATGACTTTGCTAGCAGTATTTCTATTTTTATCCCCCTCTGAAAAGGCCACAGTTTAAAACCTCTCCCCCAAAGATATATTTCCTTCCAATGGGTTTATAGCTTGACATTTTTTTGGTTTTTATTCCCCTTGCAGTACATCTTTAAACCTTTAAATATTTTTAGGCTTTGTGCATCTTACAAGGAGCCACAGGTACTTCCTGAGACAAGGAAGGTGCAGAGACAACAAAAGTCTCCCTTCTCACCCCGATGTAAATACACCCTCACCCTTCTTTTTTTTCCCCTTTGTTAATCATCCTTTCCTTCAAAATATGGATTTAAAAGATCAGGCTGTCTTTCTTCAGACGAAGGCATCTTATCATCAGTAATTGTAAGCCTGGGCCACTGCACAAGATGCTATAAAGACACCAGCTATAAAGACAATTCCTCCCCTGAAAAGCTTCCTGTAAGACACCACAGTTGGACACAACACACCCAGAAAAATAAAAAAAACCCGGAGACTTGTAGTGGTATTTGGCAAAAAATCAGGTAAATTTTCACTTGGACAATACCCCTCTGTTAGGAGATCACTGGTAAGACCTGTATGACTGCATGAACGCTGCTCAGTTGTACTTACCCACCCAAGCTAACACTGGGGGAAAACAACTAATCCATGGAAGTTGCATTCCTGAGTGAGAAGACATGGTGCTGGGCAGGACATCACAGCAGCTCAGGATTCAGATTTGAACCCTGGAGCCCCTGTAGATCTGGAGAAGGCATCCTCCCCAATCTTCCCAAAGTGTAGTATTTTGAGGGCTTTTTCTGCAACTGTTCTCTCACTTAATCCTTTCTAAAGCCACTGCCAAGGAGGGAAGAAGTTCCAAAGATGAGAACTTAACAGTTCTCCAAGGTCCCACAGGTGCGGACTTGGTACATCTGGAGAAGAAGATTGTTTCCTCCTTCTGTGTCCCTCTTCCCTCTTCCTACCCCTGCCTTGCCACGTAGTCCCTCCATACTCTTGGAAAATTTAGATTTGAGCTTAGCTGTAACCAAACTCTCCACTCCAGTAAGGCTCAGCTAAAAGACCTGATGAGGAAATGCTGCTGCTGAGAAACATCTGGGCTTTGTTTTATGCAACCAAAGAGTTAAAATTATTGTCAGAAATACCATAATGTATAAAATCTGCAAACACCCAACTGTAGTGTCAGACTTCCAAGTTGTACAAATGCATTTGTCTCTCCTATTTGTAAAAGTTATTTGAACAGAAATAGCACATTGTAACAGCCTAACAAGAAGCAGTCTTTCTGACGATGTTTGAGACTTCTTTGCTCCACTGTATGGAAATATTTAAGACTTAAAAGATTTATATTACAAAATAGCATTTTAAATGGCTCAGTCCTGTTCCCAGTAAAGTCAAAGAGAGGGTTACCGTCAGCTTCAATAAAAGTGGCATAAGGGCCACTTGCATTTTAACATTATTTTTTTTTTCTGTTTTATTCCAAGAGTCAAGAAGTCCCTCCAAAGGCCCCCTACTCCTTTAAAAAAAAAAAAAAATTTCAAGCAAGTTATTAAGCATCCATCACTGTCACGGCCAGACATGAACGTCCATCAAGACCTCTGAATGTCAGAGTTCCACCACACACAGTATTTTGGGCACAGAGAAACACCGTTTAGTTCCAAGTTTAGGATTGGAAGGCTTTTGTTGCCTTTTAAAATACTTTTTCACAATATCCAGCACACCGTCCCATTTGCTCTGAGACAAAGATTCTCACCTTACACACACACTTCAAAGATAAAACTCAACATGAACTAGTAATACAATCTGATACTTTAAAGAGATTAGAGTTTGAGTAAAGTCAGCAGCCTTTGATTCATTTTCTTTTTTATGATTGACAGATGCTAAATTAAATTATATAAATGAACAAAGTGTCCCATAAAATTTTTAAATCCATATTTTAATTTAAACAGTACAAGGACAAATCTTCAACTGAGTTTTCCCACCAGCTTCCAGAATTAAAATGTTTTTCTTGGTTAGTTTTTATGTTTTATGCTCAGATTTTTTAATAATTATTTGGATCATGCATTTTGCACTTATGTTGATCCTTAGATATGAATAGCAAAATCATATCTAGCTTCTTGATAAAAGTTTACAGGAAACATGGAAATGACATATCCTAATATTTCATTTATTCTTTCTTCTTCTGTTTCTTATTATTTATCTCCCTTTTTAGTAATTTATTTAGAATTATAAGCTCTGTTGGAGACCTTATACTGTGCATATGTGGGCTGGGACACCTTTCACTAGTCCAGGTTGCTCCAAGTCCTGTCCCACAAGGCTTTGAACACTTCTAGGGATGGGGCAGCCACAGCTTCTCCGGGCAACCTGTGCCAGGGCCTCACCACAATTTCCCCTCTGGTGCCACGCTTTGGTGTTCTGCTTGAAGAGCCCTAAGTGACCCTTTAAGCTTAAACACAGCCAGACAAGTTGCATAGTTTCATACCAGACGTTTATGAAGGACAACACGGTAATGTCACACAAATGTGATCCAGTGACTTAATTAGAACCAAGTTAGCAGAGTCAGAGTGAAGCTGTACATCTCCTGAGAGTCCTGGGGGACTGCTGCAGGAGGGTGAAGGCCGGGAAGAGCTGGGAAAGAGTAGTACAAGGACGGGAAAAAACCTCACAAACCCAAACCAAAACAAACCAACATGCATTTTATCGGGGGGGAAAAAGTTAGAATCCAGTTGTATATTTTAAAAGGGAAAGGTTATAAAAACATTCAGGGAGAGCGCCTAAAGAGTTAATTTCCAGCAGCACTTGAGGCTGCAAAGCCTGGGAAGGCTCCTGGCGCCCTCTGGTGTGAGGCGGGAGCAGGAGTGGAAATTTCCTCTGGAAAACAGCTTTGTCCTAAAGTTCAGGCAGATAAAATGACTCAAGCGTCCCGATGGGAAGAGCGGTAATTTGACTTCCCAAGCGAAGCCTTGCTTGAGGTGCAGCTTAGTTTGGGGGTGGATGGGGAGGGAAGGGGGAAGGTTGCTTTATATTTTTATTATTATTATTATTATTTTTACTTGTTCTTCTTTTTCCTCCGGAGTCTCAAGCTGGGCCGGCTGCATTATGAAGAAAGGGGCCCTGAAAGCCGGTAAATTAAAACCTCGCAGGATCCTCGGAATAATGGTTGCAGCAGGACAAACATCCTTAAAAAACAACAACCCCCCCCACCTCCCCCCCCCCCAACTATGCGCGCCTGTTTCCCTCCCGTCTGGAGTTTCCAAGGGAGGGATAGCCTAAACGAGCACGAAGGAGAAATATCTTCTTCACTTAAATACTAAAAGGCAAAAGCCTTCGAAAAAAGAGAAAAACAGGAAAACAAACAAGCAAACAAACAACAAAACAGAAAAGGCATTCTTGACTTCAAGCACCTCTCCCTTAAAATTGAAGGATGCTCCCTAACCCAAATTGACACCCTTATTTTAATTGCCAGGAGAGTGAGGAGCGCTCTCTGCTAGCAGGCTACGAATTCACATTTTTTAACATCTTTTTTTCCCCCATTTTTACAATCATTAACAGCAATAATAGCTACTTGTGAGGAACAAATGCACAAAAGCCCACCTCTAAATGCAAAGGGGCCGACAGAGCAAACGTCAGAGTTATTCCTTTAGGTACCTGTTGAGGAAATATACTCTGGTTTTAACCCCTAAAATTAAAAGGGGGCGAGGGGGGGCCGCGGTGTTTATGCTGATTGGAGACAAATACACAAAACTTTCCAGCTCATCTTTACCAGCTGTTTTTCCTTCATTCCTAATATCTTCCAGCAAATGCATCTTCCAACCCCTCCCAGGAGACCTGATTTTTGGCAGGAACCGCTTTTTGGCGGGGGATGGTCCCGCAGTCCGGCCGCAGTGGGGGGCCTCGGCTGCAGGTCTGCCCCCGCGGGGGTGTCCAGGTGGGAGATGGTAACGGGGATTTCAGCTGGCCTTGGACTGCAGCTCTTCCTTTCGGCACCCTTTCCACGTGGGCAGGAGGCGCTGGGCTTCTCCCTCAGCTAAGAACAAATTTACCTTAAAAACAAAACATACATTTGTTCGTTTGTTTTTGTGTGTTTATTTGGTGTGGGTTTTTTTCTTTTAAAAAAGAGGCTTTTTATACAAATGCTTTCACCTCCTGATCTGTCAACGCTTGACGAAGTTTGGGGAAATAAGCGGCAAGTCCCTGACGGCCGCTCTGCATTTGCATACCAACCAAAACACACTTCCTTGGGGTAAAAAATGCTAAACTAAATACAATTTATTTAGTAAAAGCCAGCAGATTTCTGTTGTCAAGATGCAGGCGAGGCTCCGCACCTACCTTGGTTTGTAGGCATACGCGCGGTGCTCTTCCACCCCAAGCTCCCCATCGAAGTGCTTTGAAAGAGAAAAGATATTCGTATTTTTTTTTAATTAAGGGACCCATTTTACAGGCAGCGATAAGTCAAAGCAAACTGTAGCCGAATTCTTGTAGGAAGGGTCATGCGCGGGCGGATTAATCCTATTAATAGGACACAGGAAGAGCCGGGAGAGCAAACGCCTGCCCTGAACACAGCGTGGTATGTTATTTGAGGTAATAGATTGAGAGCAGACACAAAATCAGTACTTTGTAGACGTTCAAACACGTCGTTATTTCGTGTTAAATAACATTTTAGAAGACGCTCCCCCGGTTTTTCTGCTGGAAGGATGCGGGATTATTTGGAAGCATTTAAAATGGAGAGGAAAAAAACTCAGACGACAGCTCCCTGTGGGAAGCTAATCAGCAATACAGATAGCAAACGTCCTACTATTACGGGCTGCTTTGCCGCAATTGGTTTTAAATAATAAACATATAAATACAGGAAATAATTCTGAGACCACATCGGAGTTTACCTGGAATTGACGGTAAAGTAACAGAGCACTCCCGAAAATGTCAGTACCTTTCAGGGCAGCCTGTTGATGCTGAAGGACTGATAGCTGGCGGCAAAAAAAAAAAAAAAAAAAAAAAAAAAAAAAAAAAGGACAGGACACCCCCCGAGCCCCAGTGTCGCCGCACTTAGGAGGAAACACACAATACGTCTCTAAAAATCTCGCTCGCTTAATTGTTACTTTTGTAGTTAAAATATTGGCTGACACCGCAGATATTAAACATCCCAGTAACGCGATTACAGACATACGGAACATTTAAAACACGACCCTACCAGTTTAAGAACTAAGCATTTTAGGTAAAAAGACTGTGATAGCTATTCATTTTCCCTAATTAGGAATTAACGGGTTTTTTAAAGAATTCTTTTTACAACAGAGACTTCACAAAACAAGATTTCAGTATTTTTGCTTGTATTGACCTTCCTCTTCGCAAGCAGTAAAAAATGTAGAGTTCAGGAGGTGCAGGGGTTTTGGTTGGTTGTATGTTATTTTACTACTTTATTTTATGTCGAGCTTTTATTGTTGTTTATTTGGGTTTTTTTCAGTACTTTGTATCCATGTTTAGTACATTAGTCCATTAATAAGAATTTCCAGAAAAAAAAAAAAAAGACAAAACAAAACTATGGAGGAGACGAGTAGGGCCTTACTGTACTTTTTTAACTAACTGAAAGACAAAATTTCTATCGACTTCGGTTGGAAGTGAACGAGGCCCTACGAGAATCACTACAGGAGCCAGGTGTATTTTCCTTTCTCTCCTCAGTATTGAGAGACGAGCGGGACGATGCCGCACACCGGCCTCGGCGGCTGCACCATCCCGGGGCAGGGCTGCTCCGGCCCAAGCGGCACGGAGCCGCTCCCAAAACTCTCCGGAATCCCTCCCCACCGTCCGGGGTCCCTTCCTTTGCAGAGGGAAGGCACACGAGTGGCAGGCGGCAGCTGCCCTGCTCGAGCGGGACCGACGGACCGGCGCGGCAGCGGGAGCCAGAACCAAGTCAGGGGCTCTGCAAATATTCCCTTCCAAAGCGCAGCGAAAAGGGATTACACTGAATTATCAAGTACCCCGCAATAGTCTGCTTCCATTCACGTTTCAAATAAATTACTTTTCTAATAATCCATTAACTGCTTTAACGACCAGTGTTACTTATTCACCAGTGCTCCGTGAAAGTTATTTATTTGAAAATTCTTTGCGATTTCCAGTTGCTCTCCACATAACATGCACTATTCGAAGAAAGCAAGAGGGCTTTCAAACAGGAAAACGCAGAGTTAGTCCCTCATTTCGCAAGACGAGCACGCCACTGCGGCTCCTAGTTTTATTTTTAATACAAAGAAAATTGTTTTCCCCCTTGCTAAGCACTCACTATTCCCGTGGATCTCCCTGGAAGGCGCTGGGTGCTGAAGCCTCAGGAGAAAACGGGCCACCTTCCGAGAAAGGCCTAACTACGGACTTAAACAGCCTCACTTGAAGAGCCCACATTATCAAGCAATAAACCCTACGACTTCGTTTCAATCCCAAATTCACTGTACCACGCTCAAAGGATGATGTAAACAATGTGAACAGTACAGAAACAGTGTGCGAAACTTACAGCCGAAACGGGAATAAAAAAAAAAAAAAGGCTCTCATAACCGACAAATGCTTTTAGGAGATGTGACAGCCGCACTCTGGAGCAGGACCTGCAGACTCGTGCGTTCCCTGAGGAAGCACAGCCAGCGCGCTCCGACCGCCGTCCCACGGGCACCGCAGCGTTACACGGGCTGTAAATCCCGCTGCCCCGGCACCCACCCGCGGGGGATGCTCGGCACAAGCGCCGCCAGCTGAGAACCAAAACCGCCGGGAGGGAGAGCCGAGGGTGCCCCCGACTCCCACCAGTTATTTTTATCCGCGTCCGGCCTTTCCAACTCATCAGATACTCGCTGCGAGGCGGAGCAATAGGAAAGCACCCTCAGAACTCAGCCGGGCTCGCAGGGACACACAGAGCCCACCACCGGGAGCAAGGAGCCCGCGGCACCAACAGGGACCCAGGCAGGGCTGCGGCATCGGGCAGCCCTGATCGTTAAATTAGCAACAAAAAGAGTTAATTACCTAAACCCAAAATATTGTGGAGATCTCAGTAAAGCAAAGAAAGAAAATTAAAAACCAACAAAAATACACCCCCAAATACCAGCCTAGGACAGGCGGGCAGGAGCACAGCACGGCTGGCTCACGGAGGCTGAGCTCGGATTACCCTCCGCGATGCTCCCAGCACGGAGGGAAGGAACCTTTTTTTTTTTGTTTGTTTGATTTGATTTTGGTTTTTTTTTTTTTCAGTTTAGTTAGTTAGTTTGTTTTCCCCCCTGCAATGTCTCTTCTCTTTTCTGCACGAAGCAGCAACCCCGTCCCTGTGCACTAGGCCTTGCAGAATCTCTCAAAACAGTTTAATAAAGGATAAACCCGGGATTGAGATATTCTGATTGACATTTAGTTTTTATACATATAAAATATAATGTATAAAGTACATGTTACATATTTATACGCACATATATAAATATATATCTAACCTCCCCCCCGGCCTTTTTCAATATATCGGGAAAAAATCAGATTCGAGATAATGCAAAGTCAGTAACACGAGCAGCTTTTCTCTGGCTCTGTCTGACAGGCTTTGTCTTTATGTCTGCGTCAGACAGTGCTCAGTCTAAACCAACCGGATTAACCAGGACGATCCCCGGGTGATCCTGAGCAGCGTGACAAACCGCAGTGATAAAATATGACCGTGCCACTCTCGGCAAACACCTCGGGATTGTTTTACAGTGGTACATCCCCGGTTATCCCCCTGCTCGTGACTGCCGGCCGCGGGGCTGGCTGCAGGAATTAAAATCCACCAGCGCACCCGGGGAAAGTTTTAAATCCCAGGATTCACTTTCCTCTTCACGAACAGTAAAAAAAAAATCAGGTGTAGCGATAAGCTCTCATGTAAAAATCGTGACATGGGGGCAAGGCATTTTTTAAAGTTATTTTTAAATAATAATATTTTTAAATAAAAACGTAGTGTTCAGGAGTAGCGATAAACTCATGTAAAAATCGTGACACGGGTGCAATGCAAATATTTTTATACAATCGGTATGGGTTTCTCAAAAGGATTAGTATGATTTCAGCAACCCTGTCTTTGAAATACACTTCGGGGGCCGGGAATGTTACGCGCTCGGTTTCTCGGGAGGGAAAGGACAGACACGGACGCTGTGGATGTTACCATTTTGGTGAACTTTTGTTAGACCCAAGGAGAAGAGCCCCGGGGAGGGGGGGAGCAGGCGGTCCCTGCACACAGCACCACACAGACAGCCTCGCCATTTTACACAGCCACCGCTCCTGCGCGTTAAACGGGACAGCGGAGGACGGGGTGGGATTAGATCCAGGAGGGGCACAAGCATTAATCGGGGGGCTGCGGAGGAGCCGAGGAACCCCCAGAAGGGCATGCGAGCAGACAGAGCCCTGCGCCCGCCGCGCCCCTTCAGCACTGCTTCCAGAGAGCCCAAGATTTAAAAAAATTGGTGACAAGGGAGGCGAGCCGCGACCTCTTCCAGTTTGTGTTTCCAGGCACGGCCGTCCAACCGAACACGCCTGTGTGCCCCGGCGGAGGGGGGCCGGAATGAAGACGTCTGTGGGCCGCCGGGTCCTGCCGCCCACGGCGGAGAGGGCTCTGCGCCTCGCCAACGGGGATCCCGCTGTCCGGCACCCGTCCCGCGGCCTCCCAGCCGTGCCAGCCTGCTCGGCCCGCAGGGAAGGGCGGGCTCTGGGCGGCGGCCGCGGTGGCTGAGGACGGCTGCCTGCGGGGAGAGCCCAGAGAAAATGGAGGTCAGGCGGGATCGCAGCGCTGAGCGCCTGCATGGCGGCAGCGGGGCGGCCGAGGGGCGGTCCGAGCTTCCTGCTAAGGCGGGAGCGAGCGAGCTTCCCCCCGCCCGTCTGGGCTTAACCGGGACTGGGCAGCCACACGCCGCCCGAGCCTCCCCGGGCTCCGGACGCGGCGTGGCCCCTCAAGGCGGCCGCGGGGCCGTTCCAGAACGTTCCCCGCGCGCGGGCTCTGCCAGCTCGGCATGGCGGGCGGAGGGCGCCCCCTGCTGCCGCCGTGCGGCCGTCACGGCCCTCCGGGGCGCCGGGACAGTTAAACACGTAAAATTTAGTGATTCTGTGGGGAAAACGTCGTCTTTCAACGCTGGCTTGGCATCCTGCAGTATATACGCCTCCCCCCCAGCACCTGCTGAGCGTATGATTTATGTCAGGATTTTGTAAAATTTTTAATTTAGCAGTGTAAATCAAAAGTGCCGAGTTGCCAAGTAAAATGAATGTTGAGTTAAACTCAGTTGACCAGCGCAATACAGCTTCTTTCCATTTTTTTTTCCCTTTAAAATTATGTGCCCGTTTTATCACCCCTTTATGGTGGTTTATGGTTCCTTTAAATGGCCCTGAATATCAGATCGCAAATACCAAAAATGTAAATCCGGCTTGTCTAATCTGGAGTTTAAAATATTCTTGTGATGTCACAAAGTGATGGCTTATAAAATATTTTCATTTAATTAGGAAGCGCTAAGAGGATTTCTGCAAGGAAAAAAAATAAAGGCGAGGAAGCTCAGTTTGAATTATTTATGTGCTGTGAACTATCATGATTGCTGCTGCAGCTTTTCAAGTACAAAAATGCAGGATTTGCTCGCTTTTCATTTTTAGAACCGAATTCTTTAATTATTCAGGCATGCAAATTACTGTGAAGAGGGATTAATTATGCAGGTAATCAAGGTTTTATTCTAAGTTTACTTTTAAAAAGCAAAGATTGGCTGATAGTATGTACAGTGTTGCTGGGCTTGTGCGCTGAAATACTCCTTTAAGGTATGATAAGAGTTTGGGATTTCATGGGAGTAAAAGGGGTCGGGATGAATCTGTGCCTTGCATAAGCCAGGGAACACAATGCATGACATAAATCTTGCTGTCCTGCGAGAGAGAAGGATCTCCTTCCTCAGGACCAAGTGCTCATCATCCTCTTTCTTCTTACAGAATCATAGAATATTCCAAGTTGAAAGGGACCCACAGGGATCATCAAGCCCAACCCCTGACCCTGCACAGAACACCCCAACAATCCCATGCTATGCCTGAGAGTGTTGCCCAAACACTCCTGGAGCTGTGGCAGCCGTGCCCATTCCCTGGGGAGCCTGTTCAGTGCCCCAGCACCCTCTGGGGGAAGAACCTTTTCCTGATATCCAGCCTAACCCTCCCCTGACACAGCTCCAGCCATTCCCTTGGGTCCTCTCCATGGTCCCAGAGAGCAGAGATTGGAGCTGTCCCTCCATTGCCTCTTGGGAGGAAGCTGCAGACGCCGGTGAGGTCTGGCCTTGTGACCGATAGGTAAAGCTCTGTAAAGGGAAGGCCTGGCAAAATCATGGTCCGGCCTGTTACTTAGCCTGAGTAGAAACGGACTGTGGGAGAGTGACTCAGCTAGAATAGAGGAAGTGAGGCACGCTGTGTGAATGCCTCGTGCCTGCATCGTGGTGTGTGGTAGTTAGTTCAATTTGGTTTGTTGTGCCTTAAAACTGTGTAAACTAACAACTGACTAATGGCATAAAAAGGCCGGCTTTTTTGTAAATAAAGTTCCCCCTTTGCACCTGCCTGGGGACTCCTCGCTGCTCCATATCGCTACATGACCTCAGTCTCCTCCAGCTAAAAAAACAAGGATTCTTCCCCTCAGTGGTGTGTACAAAAAGACATTCTGCAGAGTGTGCCATGAAGTGGGGTGGTCAGAGGAAGTTTCAGGTCAGAAAGAAGTGCAAATAAGACAAAAGGGGAAGACCCTTAATTCCACCATTTTGTCAAGCTCACTGGCCTCTGTCAGGGGTGGGATCTGGTGCCCTTGGGGGTCTGTCTCCTCCACGAAGATGCTGCATCCATTACACAGCATCATGGCGCTTTACTTCACCGGTGCTCAGGCTCTATCTTGGCATTGGCTATCTTGGTTTCGCTGCCAAAGCTCACAAATCTAACAGTGGCAGACCTTAAGATGGCGAAGCTCAACTTCTGCACATAAACACTGCTCTGCATCATTTAATAAATGATGCTGTCAAAAGTACTACAAAAGTACACCATCAGTAAGCACTGGTTACATTTCTAAATGTTTTTGCAGCTGTAATCACGCTTAGATGCTTCAATTAGCAATCCCTTATTTAAAGCTGACAGGTATACTCATATAGTTTCCAGATATACAAGTGACATTGTATCTTCAGTATGAGTGATTTCAGTGGGATTATAATTTGTTATGAAAGACCTTCTCCCAGCCCTTCAGACTTATATATTTTATTGCGAAGCTGAGCGTAAGTCCCTGAAGATAGTGAGGCTTAGGGCAGGGAGCGGTGGGAGGGGGCCAGTGCCTTCTTCAAGGGTCTCTTACAAGCTGTCAATCACTTCAGTGCTCCTGGCTTTAAGGCATGTCTAGTTAGAAAGCCAAGATTTGTGGATTGGCCTGCTTTGGATGCTGCTTAATTACAAGTCCCTTTGATCAGTTATGGAAATAAAGCCTACACAAGGTTTTTTGGTGTTGGAGAAAGAGGGGTGTTATATGCCTCTTTCAAAAGAGCTGGATCTGTAGAAGTAAGGAGTAATGTTATCTTACTCATTGCCCAAGGAGAAGAAAATTAGGGTTTTTTTATATGTCAGAGGAACATTTTAAAATGTTAGGACAAGAGTTAAAGGTCTGTGGAATGGGGCAGCCTGAGTCCTTTGGAGGCCTCATGACTCGTTTCATCTTCCTCCCTCCCCAGAACTCCCATTCCATTGCAATTGTTTGAGGCACCTTCTGGGCAGCAGGGAGGAGCCCACATCATTAAAAAGGCTAATTTATTTCAGACTGACAAAAATGTGCTACAGCGTCCACCTCATGCACACACAGCAACTAACAAAACCTTTTTGCTTCTCCCTGCCAAAGCAGTTTCCTCAATCATCCTTCAACAGCCACTCCTTAAAGCAGGAGAAAAAAACCTCAAACACTAATCCCCACCTCTACTCTGCTGGCAGATAGCTTAAAGGAAAAATGGACCTCTTACTTTCACTGAAGTTTTACTTTTTTGACTCAGTGATGAGAGTGGTGGTTAAGCAGCATTTGCAGTGTAGTGGCTCTGATAATGTCAGAAGGAAAAGACAGGGTGGGGGATGCCGGTACAGCAGGGGAAAAGTCTGCATGCTTGATAACCAGTTACATTCAGTTAGATGAATATCACAATGCAATTAATTACGTGGAAAATGGTACAGAAGATATTTATAGCAAATATAGATTTACTCCTTACAAATAGTGAATAGCCTTCTCAAAGAGTAGGAATAGTAATGCTCATACTAAGCAATGTTGGCATTAGCGTTGGCATAGTGGGGTTTAGCCAGCTTGAAGGAAGACGTCCTGTTATGAACAAAACATACAAGTTCAAGCTCTTTCATTGTTCTGAAGATAAGTTCTGCAGCCTAAGAAAAAACTGCTTAGAAAAGGAACATGATTTTAAAAAATCATGGCTATAGAACGCACATACTTGCATGTTCTGGTGACATGTGCTTAAGGAAGAAAAAGGTAGGCAGAGAGAAAGAGACAAACTCACAAAACAAATCTCATTCACCCCCTTATTTTGCCCACATGATGAAATGTGAACATGGGGGAAAAGCCCATGCACACAAAGGACACAACCATTGGTGCTTAGTAATGGGATTATGACACTCGATTTACTTGCCTGTAACAGTAAGGTGTCACGTAATGTCCCACTTTCAGGGCAGTTTACAGATGGTTTACAGAACACTCACCGTCAGGACATGCCAGCCATGGGGTTGAATGCCTCACTGTACTGACATTGGTGTAGCCATCATGGTGCAAACCCTCTGTGGGTATTGTAGTGTTGGTGGGACTGCTGGAGAAACTTCCTGCCTAGGGACAGGAGTGGGTTGGGGGATCAGACGTCTCCTCCTTGCCCGTAGTTCAGTTTCTCAAAACATTGTTTCTTCTGCCCCAGGGATGGAAGCCACTTCCAGCTTTGGGTGGAGGGAAGAAGAAAGGGCAAGGTGCTGATCCTCAATTGTATAGAGTGAACAGCAACAGATGGAAAAGTAGGAGACAAATTAATTTTCCCTTCCCTTTCTGGGTACCTCTCTGGATTTAATTATCCAGGGATTTTATAGCTGTCAACTGATGGATGCGCAGTCTAGCAGTTCCTGCTGGCTAATCCACTTTGGGGCTATATTAGATTGGTTGAAAATGACTGGATTAGAATAATATTCTGCTGTAACATAAAACAATAATGGGGAAAATGAGGAAGTTTATGGAAAAAGTATTATTGGTGTCAATAGAAGAAACGGAGTGTCAATTTCTAAGAGGTAGATCTGAGTTTCAGTAACATTAGTGCAGCACCAGAGAGAGCTGGGCTTGTTCATATGAGACTGAGAATTACATTAAAAAAAAAAAACAACCTGACAGAAAAATGAGAAAAATAAATAGGATATATGGTCTCGTGGTTTGGTAGGAAACCAAAGACAGGATATTAAATTATGTTTGTGTGGTCAGCAGTATCTTGTAAACCCAGATGCAGGACATAAAGAGTGGTAAAACAATAACAGTTGGAAGAAGAGAAATGGAAAGTCATAGATCTGTCAAAAGAAATACAAGTGAGCTTCTTTAAATGAGTCCTTGAGGACTGAAGATATGTCTTAAGCCATGAAAATTCTTACTGCGTGTGAAGTTTTTATTTAATGATTCATGCTCAAATAACCCACCACCAAAACCCAGAATGGTGCATAAACCTGAGTGTGTTTTGACACTGTGTGTCCATTTCCTTGCTCTTACCTGTGAATAAAGGTTTGCTCTTAAAGCGCTGATTTGGAATTGAGTAAAACAAGAGATTCTCTGTTAAGGTCTAAGGAAGCTTGTTTTTATATATATGGTTTTTTAATATTTTGTGCTTAGTGCAACAAACACACAGTGGGTCTTTTGGCAGAAGTGTGAAAATTGTTTCTGCACCAACACTGTGCTTTTATCATCCTGAATTGTTTCCTTCAAGATATTCTGACATGCCAGTATCACCATTATCTTGTCTGAATTGAGTATGATGCATTTTCTCTAAGTAATTGGGAAAGAAAAGTTTTTTTCATGCAAACTGTTTGCAAACTGAGAAATAGAATAGAATGTAATTAGAGTAGAATAGAATAGAATAGAATAGAATAGAATAGAATAGAATAGAATAGAATATTTTCAGTTGGAAAGGAGCCACAACAATCATCTGGTCTAACTACCTGACCACTTCAGGGCTGGCCGAAAGTTAAAACATGTTATCACTGTCCAAATGCCTCTTAAGCTCTGACAGGTATAGGGCATTGGGATTGTGTCATAGGGCCAGTGTCTTTGGAAATGTCTATGCTTTTAGGAACGATTGGTAAATCATTATTTTAGTATCTTAAGGGGGTAGAAGTAACCGCAAAAATCAGAGTCTTTGTACTTCCAAAAAGTTCCCTGAACAAACCAAGAGCGATTCAGGGAGTATCAGGAGATCTCATAAAATACATGTGGTGTCTTTAACAAGGTAAGGCTGATCTGACTTGTTTCTCCCCCTGGGAGAAAGTGGTAATTTTCCCCTGTTTCGTCCATATTAGTAATTAAACAGATAACTTATGGAAGACCTCTTAGGTGAGAATATCAACAGCTTAATTGCCTGCAATGAGCAACAACTGAAGCAGTCACTGGCATTCACAGATGCTTTCTGTAGCAGTGCCTTCATTACAAATTGTGCAAAAGTGACCAATACTCTGCCCTTTATGTAGAAAAGTGTTAACAATCTTCTCAGTAATAACATCAAAACATCTGTGTTGCTTTTTGCAAGCCACGAATGCAAAGGCCTAGGTCACAGGTTTGGCGTTTCCCATTTGTCAAAACTAGCTCACACATCCAAAGACCATGGAATATTTATATCCTTTTGGCTTTATTATCACTTCTCTCTTATCAGCCAAATCTATTGCCGCCTGCTTAGCTTTCCCCCCACTACTGATATGCCTGCTGTCTTTTCTAGCGCTGATTCTGGGTAGTTAGTAAAGCCTGTAGAGAAGGAACTGGCAGGAAAGTCCCCATCTCCTTGCTGAGGCAAGAGACACCGTGATGGAAGTGACTCACAGTCATTCAGTAGGGCAGTGATTCAGTGCAGACTAGCACTAGGCTTGTCAAATTCAGTGTCCTCGGGTTTCCTGAAGTCATGACAGACCACAGGAATAATGACGAGCTGAAGTAATCTGTGACAAAGAATTAAAAGGCAGAAGGCACCCACTTGCCAGTTGTTTGATTTCTATGGTTGTAGTATTTTACTGCATTATCAGCAGTATGGTTTGACAGGCTAACAATGTAACGCACTTAAAATGACTGAGCTGGAGCTGAAATGAATTGGCCTGTCAGCATCTTCAAGGAAGACCATCAGAAAAGCCAGTCTGAAGGAGAAGTGATGTTCTGATTTCAAAAAGGGAGCTCTAGCAATGGAAATTGTGAAAGAAACAGCATCTTGTGGATTCTAGAAATACTACATTTTCTGTCAGATTGCACTCTTGAACCCAGCTTTCATTTTTATTTTCAATATAGTTGTTGATTTACAGCAAATTCTTAGAGAAACCAAGGAAATGCTGTATATCCTGTGTATTTTTAATACAGTGATTCATTTTATCAGTGCTTGATTTTGTTTGGTTCCAGAATCTTTCTTTCCTTCACTACTATTCCAATTAACTCCTATTTCCTCCAGTCCTCTCTTCTATCTGCTGAACTCTTTCGCACACCATTTTTCTCTTATATCACTGTTCTTCAGTTTCTGCCTTCCATTTTCTGTTCTCTTGAAGACTTTTTTTTTGCTCAATATGTAAGTAGAAGTAACAGCCACCCTTAAAGCCCTCTAAATATTTGTTGTTCTAAATTGGATTCTTGCAAAACATATACTTAGGCTACCTATAGAAATCAGATTGCTCTGTGTTATGACACCAAGAAAAGTAAGATTTATTAACAGGGCAAGCTTTACAAGAGCTGACACAGTGCAGTTCTAAAAAAGACAGACAAGCTTTGATTTTCACATTACAAAGGAAAAGTACCCATACAGCAATATGGCAATCAGAAAGAAACTTCCAGGAGATTGCTTTTCTTTCTTCTTAATTGCCAGAAGTAAGGGACACCTACAGCTGTCAGCCAAAAGAGGGGTTTTCCTGCCTACGTTTATGCCTCATGATTGTGGAAGATACTGTCTGTGGGCCATTGCCTTTAGAATCAACCCAGGTTATGACTTTCTAAAAGAAGAAAAAATGTAGTGAAAAGATATGATAAAAAGACATTTAGCCCAGAGACAGTGTTTAATCAAGGCAATAAATAGGTTCTCACTTTATGGCTCACAGAGGCTCAGTAGACAATTCATAACAATCAACTGGAGTTTGAAAGGTCCCAGATAGCAAAGGGCAAAAGACTGTATTAGCTCTGGCATGCACACAAACAAGTCCGGAACGATTCCATGAACAAAGCTTTTGATCACTTTAGAGGGAATAATTTACTCAGTATAAAATAATTTATTCAGTATAAAATTCCCCCGCATCCAGAGACCCCATGGACACAACGTGAAGGGGTGAGGAGCATCCCCAAGAGCAATACTGGATGTTGGAGCTATGCTCTGGATTTGGAAGGATGTTGGGGACTAATCATTTACACTCAGTAATCAGAAATTCTGTGTTGAATTATGTGAAGGTCACAAAGCTAGGCTCCAATTTGCTAACCTTCATAGGAACTTGTAGAAAAAAGTCATTGTCTACACCCAAAGAAGAATGAGAGAATTTAATTAATACCCTGGGGTGAAATATGTTCATCCTGCAGGAACTGTTTGTATTTTCTCAAAGATTCTTCAATTCTTCACTTTTCTGAAAGCACAGGTAGGGGTAGGCAGGTACAAGCACAGTGGCACCTGTTCTTAGTTCTGCCCTTCTTTTGAAAAAGCAGAAAGATAAATTTATTCTAGAAACCACAGAGAACGGAAGACTTGCTACAGCGAGGCCGTGGCTGAAGTCCCCAAATAACTGGTTTGTGCTCCGTGTTTGACTTGTTTTGCTCTTAGGGGTGGTAGGTACCGCAGGAGCCAGCACCTGCCAGCCCAGTGTCTTACAGGATTGGTTTGGTGTGCTTCCTTAGGTGACTGTCTGCATGCTGGCAGCTTTCAGGGAGATACTGGGTGGGGGGAAAGGCAGATGCTATGGTGGCCACACAATGATTTCAGATAAACATAGATGGTGGAATGGTTTTCATTGGAAGGGACCTTTAAAGGTAACCTAGCCAAAGGTCCAGAGCAGGAGTGCAGGTCTCATGCCAGAAGGGCTTAATGGGGAATCTCCTGCCCTTTTGGGCCCTTGCTCAGGAGGCCTGTGCTTGGTTTGGAAAGAATTTGTTAATGTTTTTTATAATGCATGTAAGGCATGTTAGGGCTGCATCCAAATAATCTGCGGGGAGCCTTCTGCTCCAAAGGAGGTGATGAAAGAGTAGGGGCCGTCAACATCACTTAAGATTTAAACCCTGGTCTCTACAGATATCTTGTACTGAGAGTTTAAGCAGATGCTGGAGCCGAGCAAAGAGTTAAATGTGTAAAGTGAAGTATGCACTTTTAAACATCTCATAAATTGCTTGTAACTGCACAAAATACCGCAGGGTGCGTGTGAGCACCCCCACGTGAAGCTGAATTGCAGCCAGAAAAAATATCCTGCAGCTTTTGCTGATAATCCTGATGAAAGAGAGGCTTATTGTAATAGAAAGAAAATGTAGGAAAGATTTGTAGATAAGTGACCATTCTAAGTCAGTGACCTGGGGGACGACATGCTGCAAACAACATTATTTGGTGTATTGTTGAAAGCTGTATAGGGAACAGTGGCAAACCTTTTTAGATAATTTCCAAAGTCTGGCCATTACATATATATATATGTTAATATATCTGATTCTGCTTTGTCATAGAACTGCAGCATGACAACAATAGCTAGGTTAGTCAAACCCTGATACACACAGGCGATGATTAAAATATCCATGTAAAAGAGACAAATGTTCTGGAAAACAGATGAAGGATGAATGAAGAGTAAACTTCATTGGACACATCCTTATGAAACTACTCACTAGAGGTCATCTTCACCTGAAAACCTTTTTAATGGGGCATTTAGTTTAGATATAAGACACTAGAAATATTTCTAACTCCTAAGAAGTAGTCTAATGAATGGACATTTATTTCAGCACTGACTTTACTGTAGCTGTAAATAAACTGCAGACCCTCCTAGGTAAGAGCAGTAGATGGTTTTTAATGATGGCTGGTGGAAAAGACAGCAAGCTAAACAAACCAATGTTCTCATGTTTAGGTTGGCAACATTAATATCATCAATTCTGTGCTTTCAAAAATAATGTCTGGACTCTCCCTCCCCCCACTTCCATTATTAGTTACTTTAAAAATCAGGATAATTTTAGATATTGCAATTCTAGATATGCCTGTTTTTCTTAGAAGGCCATAGTTTCTGTGAGCAGGGAAAAAAAATCACATTTAGGAGTTTTTCTTGGCATCTCACATGTATGGAACAAAATAATCCAGAGGTTCTCGTTTGTCATTTAAAATCATCAAGCAGTGGAAGGCATGTGATTAGCTTTTGAAATCTAGAAATAATGTACTGTCAAATGTATATAAATACAGATCATCAAAGTAGTTTTTAAAAACAACATGCACAAAATTGAGAGATGATATTTTTATTCCAAACAGGAGGGTTCATATTCACACAGATTTATCTCAAAATAGTAAGCAGTATACAATAAAACAAATTAATAATTTCAATATGAATAAAGCCTGTAAAGTCCTGTATTTTTATGAAGAGATGGTTATCAAGGCTGTTAATGAGTTATTCTTAGGAGAAAAATGAATGTTTAAAGGCTCAATTGCAAGATACCGAATATGACCTAAACATAGGTCTGCTATTATGGAGTTTCTTACTGGTTGCTGAAATGAGTTGAGTATTTTCTTAATGTGAGAGGGAAAAAAAGATACTATTTGCCTTTCAGGATGTTTCACTGGCAGGAGACTGCACCAGGTAGCAAGACAGAGATAGGCACTTTGACTGTAGACCTGAGATTTCTGGGAAGTGTAGTTTAGAAATCAGAAAGAAAAAAAAACCAGAAAAGCAGGTTTGGGGTTTTTTTTTTCTTTTATAAATGGTTATTTGCAATTAGTGAAATGACAAGGTTTTTGGTTTTGCAATTAATGAAGCTACAAGATTTTTGTATTTGCAGTTAGTGAAAATGCAAGATTTTTGTGTGGTTACATGCAGTGATGCTGTTCTGGTCTGGGGGCAATCCCAGAGGCATGTATTTCATCTGATGACAGAAATGCATTTAAGCATTTGTCTGAGAGATTATGAGTAATACCTTTGAAAGCAGTAAGATGAATTGCTAAAGGAGATTCACATGACTAAGCTGTATCACCGGTGATATATTGACAAATGAAAAAAGAGGTAAGCTCATCCATGTTGTGGTCAAGCCAGTGGAGGGTGAGTTATCTCCACACTGCTCAAATTAGAAACAAGTAAATTTTCTCTCAGTATCTGGCAATGAAGCCAGAACATGGATGGATGGAGGTAGGGTAAGTGGAAACCTCATGTTACCTTAGAGCTCCAAATATTGATGTCTGGCTCAGTTGGAAGAGAGAGCCATCATCACATTTTATTTGTCAATTAATACTCTTTCTCCCCTATATTTCTCTTGCTTATTCTTACTTAGGCACCCTGTCTTCTTACAATGAAAAGTACATCTCTGGAGGGTTACCTGAAGAAGGAATCCAAAGGACCCTGCGACTCTAGACTCACAATCTTGCTTCATACAATAGGGATAAAGCCAATATCTAGTAAGGGGACAGCTGCAGTGGTGAAAAACCTACAATAGGACCTGGTAGACTTTTCTCTTTGGCAATTAAAGGGTAGGAAGGTTTCTGTCATAATTCTGCTAAGAAGCAATCTTCCCTTGATAGAAGCATTGATAGAAGAGTCCTATGCTCCCTATCTGCAAGCTCATTCCCAAATTTGGCACTGTGGCCACTTTTGCCCTGGAGAGAAACACTCTGTGGGTCTCACTGTGTCTGAACCAAGGGGAATGTGTTGCTTACTTCAATGAGATTTCAGGGTTTCTCCCTGTGATACAAACTGTAATTCTAGTTGCGTTTGAAATCTACAGTGATGCAATTTCACTGGGACAGAACATCAGGCCAAACACACAGAAGAGGTAGAGCTTTAGTCTTCTCAAGCTCATTATCAATGCTTATTGGTTGCAACTCAGAAGCTAAAAAGCATTTTGCACCAGATGGAGTAAGGTAACAGTAGAGAAGATCAGTTTGGAAGAAAAGACTGCTTAATAGTGTGCAGCTTCCCTTGTAGTATTTTCAAAAATTGTAGTGCTCAATAGGCAGGCAAAACAAAATCAGTACATCTCATAAAACTATTCAGTCCCTTAGCTTTTGAAAGATGATTTTAAAGGTTAAGTGTAATCTAAACCCAATATGGTATCTTTTGTAGTCATCTTTCAAAACCATAGATAACTAAAAAGATGTTTGCCTACCTAGACATGTCTGAGAATATAATTAGAAAATAGGAACGAGCATGTAAATCACAGCAAAAATTACTTCTGAGTCCTTATTTTTCCTTTGCTGCATCATATGTAGTTGTAGGGCCTAGAGACTTGCTGATTACAGATTAAATTACTAGTCTAAATTTATTTTATCTTGATTCCAGTAGAAATCTTGCTAAACTCAGTATTTAGTTTGCATTCATTTGGTAGTAGGCTTCTTTAGTAGGGCTACCTTAGACAAGTCATGGACTTGGGTTCAATGATGATGTCTCACTGTATTATCTGAAGCATGGAATAAAAGTTGTTCACGGAACTTTGAAATATAAAGTCTCAAACCTTAAGTCTCTGAATTGCTGTACTGATTAGAAATGTGCAAATGCTCCTTTCAGTAGACATTTGTGTCATGAGGACCGGGGAGAATGCTTGTTTCTGCAAGATAGAATGAAAGGGCTTGCTTCCTGAAATACAGCCTAGAGACAATTGCTCTGGGTGTTCCTCTAAACTCCTGGATGCAAACTCCGTCTCCTTTAATCAAGCTGGATGCTTTCTGAAACACTTTCAGAAGAAGTTGGGAAGCATTTCACCATGCTTTATGAAGGTGAAAGGAACTTTTACAGCACAGTGGTTGAAAGCAGAGTCACAGAATCATAGGCCTTGTGTCTGAAAGGAACCTGGATGTTTGTAGCCTGTGGTAGGATCCTGTACTACTAAATTTCTGTAGATGATTACTTAATCTGATCTTAAATCTTGGCAATATTTGCCATTAAACTAATTTTGTCTAATTGCTGCTCAAGTCCATTTATCACGAGTACAACAATTCCTCACCTTGCTGTCTTTGCAGCGTGTTTTTGCACATTTGAAGACTGTTACACTCTCCCTGCTCAGTTCATGTTTCTGTAAAATAAAGCAATCCAACCTTTCCTCATGGATCATGTATTTCATTGTTGTAGTGGATCATCTTCCTGTTGTTCAGCTCTGAGTCATCTCTAGCTGGTCTATGTATGTACTTATTGAAGTTCACTGCCCAGAAGATGATTTCATACATGAGTCTGGACTTCCTACTGCTGCAGAGTAACAGAACATGCTATGTTCATTCCCATACAACACGCCTCTTTATTCATAGTATTTCTCTTTTTTTGCGACCATATGTTACTGCTGAATCACATTCCTTTTTAACACCCCAACCTTCTGCAGAGAATTTTTCAAAGTAACACGGTTAATGAAGTAAGAAGTCAGTTCATGAAGAACGGAAAAAAGAATGTGAAATTATATTAAGTGCAGTGCAACAAAGCCAATAAAGCTACAGTTAGTTGTCAAGGGAGGAGTTTGTGAGAAAATCTGTTAATTCCATTTCGTGCTGGTATCCCAGACCTGTGTACCCTACCTCTGCTTGAACAGTGCCTCTCAGCTTGGATGAAACAAGTAAACAGAAATTTTCAAACCATCATTTACCTGTAAGTATGAAACACATGAAGCAACTGAGCATGGACAGCTTTGTTACTTATTAATCTAATTAGGTGTCTCCTAAACTGGCGGAGGCTTAACAGGCTTGGGAATCATAGGAAGACGGATAGCTTGAGAAAGTGGAACATATTCCAGGCAATGAGATGTAAAAGAGAGGAAAGAAAAAGAGGGAAGAGAAACGGGGAAGGAACTGAGACAAAAGCCAGTGGTAATCAAAGATGTGACCAGATGCTGGTTTGCGTAATACCAAGTGAGAGAAGAACTAAGAGAGCAGTGGACAGGTCAGTTACTGTGTAGGACCAAATTCAAATCTTGACTTTGGTGCAGGTTTTGTTGCCATTAATTGATGCTGTGCTGGACACCATGCCAGATGCACATGCCTAAAGCGTAATCTCTTATCAGATGAGTTTGGTACCCTTCTGCTGAATCACAGCTCAAAGACCAGATGACTGAGAACACATCTCAGCATCAGAAGCTCACTGAAGGACATCCTGAGTCTGAAAAAACTCTGACATCAGAGAGTGGGTTTGGTAGTCTCTCAGAAAGGAGGGACATCTTAGACCTAGGAAGCAGATGGGTAAATGAAATAGGGTGATTTAAGGAAAGACTTCATGTGTGAAGGCCTGGTAACAAATGTACAAAATATTAAACAGTAGTAGTAAGCGCATATACTTAACATGTACATTTGTTAAGAACATGCGTAAATTGTGTGTAAGATCTTACCTATCTTTGTGTGCTTCTCTTTTTTTGTTTTGTTTTTCTTCTGTTCGTTCTTTTCCTCTCTTTCTTTTTTAACCCCATATGCTCTGGGTGTATCCCCTAAGGAATGTTTTTGTGCGATTGTTTTATTAGTGATATATGGGGCCTTCATCTACAACTGCATGGAGCAACAGTGCCAGAGAGTGGCTGGCTGGGATAAATGCAGCTGGATTTGCCTTGTAGTTAAGCCTTTGGGACTTATAACAAACACACACAGAATCATAGAATATCCTGGGCTGGAAGGGAACCACAAGGATCATCGAAGTCCAGCTCCTGGTCCAGTGGTTGATCTGAGCAGTACAGAAAGAAAAGAAAGGCATGTAAAGTGGCCTATCACAGGGTAATTTTCTCTGTTGTTGTGTGCGTTCCCCAGGAATTTCACAGGATTTATTCTGATTTTGAACACTATGCTTGGAAAGATGCTTGGGAAGATGATGTGAGCTGTGACCAACAGTTCCTTTCCCCTTTGGTCTTGCTTGCTCATACTTCCATTTACAGAGCTGTGCAGGCTGCAAGCTGTTCTCACACTGTGGGGATTGCTCCTCCTGCTTGGGCAAAGTGCCCTGTTCATGAAATCCTATAAGCCCCAGGTCAGACAAACAGCACTGTGTCCCGTGTGGCACAGCGTAGAATAAATGGGACCCCATGCCTGGGCCAGTGAATCTCATTCCCATCATCTTCATTTTTTAAAGAGATGCACACCTAAGTTACCCTTGAGTACCTGCACCCGGTAGTTACCTCCTGCTGACCAAGCTTTCAGATTCACAGCCTGACCAGTGACTTCTGAAGGTCACCTGGATTCTCCTCCCTAGGTGAAGGAAAAGGCTCTCCAGTTGGAGTGGGGGTAAATGCATTTGTGGTGGATTGGAAAAGCTGAAGCTCAATAGGGCTTTGAAATATTTCACCGCAGAAGCCACTTCATCAAAAGGCTGTGGGGAGGTGTGGGAGGGGTGTGGGACCCAGCAGAAGTGTGAGTAGGTGACCTTTCCTTTGGCAGGTTTTGGAGGTGTGAATGTTGAGCTTTGTCAGCAGAAAGTCAGTGGCTGAGGAAGTGAATGACTGAATTTTCAATTGACTATATCCCCTGCTGTACCACTTGTTTTGGATCAGTAATAAATAAAAATTGTGCACTAGGAGAGCATTCAGCAAATGGTTTAAACGCACGTTTACCAATGCTTTTGTATTTAGGAATATTACCTTGGGTCCAAAAAGTCTTTTAGCGTTACTAAGGTGGTATTTGTTTAAAGTAATTCAATGGGCTTTATATATTTTGCACATAAAGTAATTAGGTGAATCTCTGAATACTAATATGAGAATTAACCATTTTAATATTCTACGGGGTTTTTTTCTTAAATCACAGAATTATTAAGCTTCATTAAATCTTCTTATCCTCAGCCTAAGTTTTCAGGAATAGTCAAACTGATATTTGAAGGGAAGAAAATCTATCATTTTCCCCTAGTCCAGGATCTTCAAATTAATTAGCTGAAGATAACAGTGGAGTAAGGGTCAAAAATACAGAACATTTTTGCCCTCTAAACGATGCTACAATCTAGCCTAGTTTCTGTTGTTGAAACTTCTTGGGTTTGCGTGAAGAATACTCACTAGTTCACAGAAGCAAGTGGGATGTGCTAGCCTGATGGTGAGCGTGTAGTCACTGAGGAGACGGAGACAATATGAGTTGCATTCCCACTTCCATGGGGTTTGTGAGAAAACAGGCAAACAGGTACGAGGGGTCTGTACAGGAGACCAGTAACAACAGATGGTTGTGATGCTGAGCCCCTCACTCCTCCTAATCTCCCTGGCCGGTGAATGCACACGACCTCACGCGGGGGAGGCAGCCTGCCCCTCCACGCCGGTTCCGTCCCAGGCCCGGGTTTCTGCGCGGGTGCGGGGGCAAAGGACAGGGAGGTAGCGCAGGGGCAGCTCCCAGGTGCTGCGCTCCTGTAGCCAGCGGCGGCGGAGGGGGGCGGTCTGCACGTCCCGTCGGCGCCGGGGCTCCTGAGCGCATCCCAGCCCGGCAGGACGGGGCCGCTCCGCACCCTCCGCTCCCCGAGCCCCGCAGCACCCCGGGCCCGGGCCCGCCGCCGCAGGGTGGCGCTGTGACCCCGCGGGACAGGCCGGAGCCGCGCCAGCTCCGCCAATTGCGGACCGAGCGCCGGGACACATCCCGGGGCACATCCCGGGGCACGTCCCCGGGGCACATCCCCGGGGCACATCCCGGGGCACATCCCGGGGCACATCCCCGGGGCACATCCCCGGGGCACATCCCGGGGCACATCTCCGGGGCACATCCCAGGGGCACATCCCCGGGGCACATCCCGGGGCACATCCCAGGGGCACATCCTCGGGGCACATCCCCGGGGCACATCCCAGGGGCACATCCTCGGGGCTGCTCTGCGGACAGAGCTCCGGGGCACATCCCCGGGCACATCCTCGGGGCACGTCCCCGGGGCACATCCCCGGGGCAGCCCTGCGGACAGACGTGGGCACATCCCCAGAGCACATCCCCGGGGCAGCTCTGCGGACAGACCGGGGCACATCCCCGGGGCACATCCCCCGGGCAGCTCTCCGGGACACATCCCCGGGCACATCCCCGCGGCACCCGCTCGCTGCCGCCGTTCGGGCCCGCCGCCGCCCTCGGCATCGCCCAGCCCTGCCGCCCGCCTCGTGCCGCCCCGGCCGCAGGGCAGATCTTCGCGTACCCCGCTCCTCCCGCCGCCGCGTGCCCGCGACTCTCGTGAGGGACACACGACACTTCGTCTCCAAAAAGTTTCAAAAACCGGAAAAAAGATTCACAGGTGGCGGGTGGTGGTGGGGCTGCATGGTGTGAATGACCTTTTGGTCGAAGAGTTTGGGAGGCAGCTGTGGGTGAAGTTACGAGACTGTTGGAGACATGGTTCTGCAAAAGGGAAACATAGAATCACAAAAAGTCACGGAATATTCTGAGTTGGAAGGGACTCACAAGGATCCTCCAACTCCAACTCAGGGACCTGCACAGGACAGCCCCAAGAATTACACCATGTGCCTGGGATTCCTGTGATTCTGTGAAACACGGCCTCATCTTACCAAAAATTGCTTAAAAATAGCGGGGATGAAGAACAAAAAAACCCTTATGTTGGGTCAGAAAAAAAAAAGAATAAATTACATTTAAATACAAGGAAATGAGTGCGAAGGGAAGACTCGGCAATTTTAAAGGACAAATTGTCTGTAGTTGAGTATTGATGACAGTGTAGCCGAGTGGACTGGAGGAGAGCTGGCTGCCTCCGAGAGCCGGAGCGCTGATTATTAAAGAATAAAACTGAGGAATGCGGGGGGAAAAGAGCCAAACCGATCCGCAGGCAGAGGAATCGGAGCTGGCGGTGGAGTGGGAAGTCTCGGCCGCCTTCGTCTGTACTGGGGGACTCGTTCTGAGCCCCCCTTCCCCAGCACGGCCCTTCTCTGTCCCGCTTCCATTCCCCTTCCCCTCACAGGGACTGGCTTGGGGTCTCTGCATGATGCCTGGAGAGGACTCTCTCTCGTGGGCTGGCTGGGTGATGGCAAGGTGCGGACAGCCTTTACTGTGGGAGTCTAAACATGACCTGCGATTTCACACTGCACCTCTTCAACCACGGCAGCCTGGCTGGCCTTTAAAAAATCCTTTGTTTTCTCCGTCAGGATAGATACTTTACGATGAAGTTGTGTGTTCAGCCTCTTTTGCTTGCTTGTCACTGCCTGCTTTCCTTTCAGCCTTTCCTGGTGTGTTTAGCCGATTCTCTTTGAGAGATGCCTAGAGCCATCTGTGCTGACTGTTGCTACACGTATATGAATGTATGTGTAGGAGAGGGCAGAGGTGCACGAGTTTTTCCGTATCTGTGTAACTCCCTACAGCCCACAGACTTGTATCGGAGTGCTATTTAAGCGTGCATATGCATGCAGATCTGTGCCTCCGGACAGGCACACATTGTGTAGTAGACTGGAACAGATAATTCCACAGAATGCAGGAATAAACTGAGCAGCTCGGAAAGCAGTGAGGAAGAAAAGTAGAAAAAAACAGAGTGAAAGAAATGAAAGGAGAAAAACCAGAAAGAAAAGGAAACCTTGCTTCACTGTTAGTGTCTGAGCACAAAGTGGGGTTTTGTCTCACCGATTAATCTCTCTAGGAGCAGCAAACTGAATATCCTAAACTGGTGTTAGAAGCCAAGTGTATCCGTTTCTCAAAGGAGGAAGCATGTTTTCTTACTGCGGAAAATGCTATCAAATTTGGTGGCAGGCATTTGTGTCCAGCGGGGTCAAATGGCCAAAGAAGTAGTCTGGACACACGTTGCCTTTTAGGATACGGAGCTGCCAGCAAGTGGGGATTAACGCCTGCCTCTGTTTGTTTAGAAAGGAGAAAAAAAAAAGGAAAAGAAAAGAAAAAAAAGAGAGAAAAGTTTAACAGTTTCTTTTGCATAGTCTGTACATTGCAAATCCAGCCGCGTTACCATACTAGAGGAAATGAAAAAATGCTTCGGTTTGAGAGGACGAGTCCTTTATTTCCCTTATTGGATACGTTTCATGTGTTTTCCCCAACACTCCGGCTTAAGGACATGCCTTTCGAAACACAAACACACGCACAACTCGCACACGCACACACAGATAAGGTATGACACATGCGGGGTGGAGGGAAGAGCGGGAGAGAGAGAGAGAGAGAGAAGAGAGAGAGAGAGAGAGAGAGATCCTCCTACCTGGAGCCATAGATTGCAAGATACGTAGTGTTACCTGGGGAAGTCAGAACAAGTAAAAACAGATTGAACTTCAGGGCTCTATGAGGCAGTTGATCAAGATCAGTGCTTGCTCATTCTCTCCCTCAGACTGTCTGTCTTGGGGTTTTGTTTTACTCTTTTGAGCAGCCCTTTCCATTTTTTCTTCCTCTTTAGCTTTAATATCGGAGCCGGTTTCGGTCACCATGGCTCTGAGAAGAGCTGCCTATCTGCGCGGAGTTGACTTTTTACAGCTCGGCCGGCTTTGCTCCTGGGTAGCTTCAGCAATGCTCTTGACTGGGATTTAATCGACAAGATCAGTTCGGCTTTTTGTGCAATTTTTATGGCTCAGTCCATTTCCTAGATCATGCACAGAAACTTTCGGAAGTGGATTTTCTACGTGTTTCTATGCTTTGGAGTCATCTATGTCAAATTAGGGTAAGTCCTTGTGCACGACAAATCTCCTTGGCTTTTGGGTCACGTTAGTGCGGAATTGGGAGCAAAATACTGCAAAGGAGGAAAAAAAAAAAAAAGGAAAAGAAAAGATGTGATTATTTCTCTCTCCGCCCCCCGGTGTCCGAGCGCCGGCAGCCCCCCGAAGCACGGCCGTGGGTCTCCCCGGTCCCGGGCCATGCCCGGCGGCGGGCGCTCCGCCCGCCCCGAGCTTGCAGGGAGCCGGTCGCGGGTGATGACGGATCCTTTTATTTTGTACTGCTTAAGCGAACTTAAATATTATCTCTGGCTTACAGTACCCTCAAAGGGGAAAAAAAAAAGAAAAGGCAGCCTGACAGAGTTAACTCAGGCGCTGCTGCTGGGACAATAGAGCAGAGCTGAGGTATTAGGGGAAAGGGGCGGGAGGAGGGGAATCCCTGCTCTGAACCTGCGCTCAGGGATTTGGTTTATGCAGGCCTAGACACAATTTGCGTTTCTATCCATCACACGGACGTGTTGAAATTAACTTGACAACTGGTCCGGCTACCTCTGCTCTGGTGCTCCCGGGAAGCCAAGCGGGCTCAGGCGAAGGGACCGGCCCGGGGCCCTGGAGGGTGCGGCGGGGGCTCCCGGGGAGCCCGCTGTTTGCTCCTCGGTGTTTGATCACCGCAATCGAGAGCACGCGGTTATTTTAGTTGCCAAGTTTCGCCCTCTTTCCCTCTGCCTCTCCCCCCAGTGCCTGTATGCCCTTATTAATATTGCTCGTCGCAGTAGGCTGACTTGAGTTGAATTTCCACATTCCTGAGCCCCAGCCGAGTCCTTACCTGTCGAACTACAAACTCTTTAAAGATCCTGTCTTTGCATAGCTGCGGGATTTTTATTTTTTTTTTATGATCAAGAATGCATAAGGTGAGTTGCAATCCAAAAACGCTCGCTTCCCACCTTGAAATCAATACGTGGAAGAGGACGGGGAAGCCAAAGGGCAGCTCCCAAAGGCAGGAGAAGGGGCACAGTTCCCCGGAGCGACAGGCAGGCTGGAGCCCGACCGGAGCAGCGGAGCGGGAGGGCAACGGGGAGCGAGGAGCGGCCTGGCCCTGCCCGCGGGGACCCGCCGCCGCGGGCGCTGCTCCGCGCACGATGCGCGCCGGGAACAGCCCCGTCCCCGGTGTCAGGAGCCCGGGCAGCGGCGGGAGAAGGGGGCCGGCAAGGAGAGGGAGGGAATCTGCAAGAGGAAGCACGCCAGAGCCGAGGATTAATGTTAAACAGCGGGGGGAAGGAATTAAGCTGGGCTCCTCGGGGACGAGAAAGGGAGCGGTAGGCTCTGTATACCCCACCGGGAGCTCCGGCAGCTGCGGGCAGCAAGGGCAGAGCTGTCCCATTTACAGAGCGCCGGCGAGACCCGCGAGCTGCCTCCCGGCAGTGTTCCCAGCGGGTTGCTCGGCGGACACCAGCCGGATCGCATCCCTTTGGGTTTGCTTATTTAGGTATTTTTGGCACGGCTCCTGGCCCGCCCCTGCTGCCGCAGGTGCCGCCGCGGTGGCCGGCGGAGCACGGAGCAGGCGACCCGCGGAGGATGCGCGGATGCGGAAGGGGCACGGGAGACGCCCTCCGCGCTGCCCCCTGCCCCGGTGGGGAGCCCGCGTCCGCCCCTGCCCCGGCTGAGGCACATGCCCGGGGGTAGATCCAAATCCTGACTGCTGGAGACAGGAGGTCTTTTCAGTGCTCCAGCCTTTGCGGGGCCAAGTACCTGCACCGCCCTTTGTCGTAGCCGTGGTCGACAGCGATGGGCTCTCTCGTCCTCCAGGCTCGGATTGCTGGGAGTTTAGATGTGTAGTGAATTTGTTGAGGCTGTGTATCCATAAATGAAGCGTTGACAGGGTACCCAATCTACTTCAATAGTGTGAGGACTTTGTATAGCACACTCCTCACACAGAGGCAGGCGAGCTCAAAGAAAACGCTTTGCAAAATAAGGGCAATGATACAGCTGTTGCTTTCGCTGCGGCGGAAGGGAACAGAGGATTGGGCACGTGTTGCAGTCTGGAAGGCAGATCTCTTTTCGAAATTGATTTTGGGTATTTTAGAAGGGGATGCAGAGCAAAAATCACAAGAATGCTGTCGGACTGAGCCTGGAAGTGAAACTGAGCGGACATCAGGAACAGTAAAAGCCTTTGCGGAAACTATCAGATCCATCACCGTGCCTGTAAGGCGATGAGGATACTTCACTTTCTCTGAACAATAGGAGAGAAATTTGCTCTGAGATCCAGGGCTACTTCTAGGCTAGGCATGTGGGATGCAATTATTTCCTCTTTCATCAGCCACTGGAACTACCATTTTGTTGAAACCATATCCTTTGGGTGTAATGATGCCTTTTCTGGTGAGCTCTTTGCTTTGAAAAGGGGGGAGTGAAGGCAGATAAAACGCAGTCTGTCTTCCAGGGCATTCGGCTGATTTTCAGCGGGGAGGAGAGAGCCGTCGTGTCAGCCACTGCAAGGAGGGGAGGCTTGGCAGGTTGGTTTTTTTTTCCTTGCTGCTGAGCCCGTCTTCGTGTCTCAATAAAACGTGCTAAAAGCTCCACTTTCGGTGGCAAACATGACACCGAGGAGAGAGAAAATAACTCAATACGGAAACTGTTGGACGGGCCGGGGTGTTGCATGGGGTGACATGGCAGGGTCCCATAAAAAAGCCACTATCTCCTCCAGGTAGGAGGAGAGAGCAAGGTCCCACTCAGGTAGTCCTCCCTCTCAGGGATCTTCCGTTGTTTCCGTTTCTATTTCCGGTCCCCCAGTTTGCTGGAGAAAGAGGCGTGAGGTGAAGCATCCCTTAATATTTCTGTCGATGACGTTTCCAGGCACTGACGCGTAAAGCATCTGCAGCCCCGCTAACTCCATTTAACCCCCCGCGAAAACAGGTCGCACCAAATATTGACCTCAGGCAGGACTGAAACAGAAATATTTCCTGCCAAGATCACAGAGCATTCGGATACCGTTTAATTAATAAATACGTCAGAAATTAAAAATCGCAGCAGTACCACAGATGCAAATCACAGCGGAAGCTCTGGGGATCAGTGATGTGCCTTTCGGAAAGATGGAGTGGAGGACAATACCCGGCTCAGAGATCTGGAGGCAAACCCCACCCTTTTCCTCTTTATTCTGGAGGAAAAGAAGGGTGACAGCCGGGCAGCTCCAAAGGGAGCGGGGAAGACCCCCTGTCCCCGCGGGAGAAGGTCACGGTGAGGTTAGAGGAATGCGGGCGGCGGGAGCTGGCGCTGCACAAGGGAGCAACGAAAGGTGTCTGCACCCCTTTGGGGGGCGGCGGGGACGCTTCTTCCCTGCCCATCCGAGCTGAGGGCGCACAGGGCTACGGACGTCGGGGACCCCGGCCCATTCTGGGAGGGCCGGAGCACGCCGCGCCTTCTCGGAACTCCCAGGGACACTGCGGCGGGGAACGGGACAGCCGGCCCCACTCGCCTCTCCTGCGTCGAAGTTCGCCTTGGCTTTGCGGCGTTTTCAGTAAAGGCCAACGAAATCCCGCTGCCCTCGCCGTCCCCGGGGCTGTCCGGCCGCGGAGAGCCCGCCCGGGTCGGGCCTGTCCCCCCGGCCCTCGGCAGGCAGCGGCCGGAGCTCAGCCTCGGCGGCGGGCAGCACGTGGAGCTCTGGGAGCTCCGGCGAGGCCCCGAGAGGAGACCCGAGCGATTTATGCCCGGAGCGCCGGAAGGTGCGGCCGCGGCCCGGGGCTGCCTGGCGCCGTCCCGCCGGCGGGACCGTACGCTCCCCGGCCCGTCCACAGGCACCTGCCGTTGTGCTGCCGCCACCGCCCTCCCTGCCCTCCCATCGGCCAGACACCGCTCATTCTGGGACTCATTGTTGCCTTCTTTCCCCCGGCACTGATCCTGGAGCTCGGTGAGATCCAAGAAACGCGCGGTTCCGCCCAGAAAGGACCCGGTGTGTTGCCCGCCTGGCGCACCTTCCCGGCTTCCGACGTGCCCTTCTGCCGGACTGTCCCCAGGCTTAGGGTAAAAAAGGAACCGCGGCTGGGAATAGATAGATAACAGAGGAAAAAAAAAAAAGCAAATAGTTTATTAGTGCCTGCCCGCCTGTAGTGTCGGCAACTATTTCAGTGTCATTCTGCCCCCATTTTGTCCAAAATACACCTGTTTGTGGAAAAAAAGTGACAGATGCTGAAGTGCCCATATTAGACGTTACCGACAGTACCTCTCTTCCGGTGTGACGTTTTGTTGAAGGGAATGTTTTCGTGTTCAATCAGCAAAATGAATGTGGTTCTCGCTACCCCGGCTGACATACGTATAGAAACCATTTGGATGGAATTTACAAGGTTGTTCTCATCATCATCATCATAATCGCCATAATCCTCCTCCTCATCATCATTCATCACCAGTAATTTTTCGGCATAATAACCGGCCCCTGGTTTTAGAATCAAAACTAACTCCCCGATGAGAAACTGCACGGTTTGGTTTCTTCATACGACTTTTCTTCCCCTACACAACACATCTGTGGATAAAGTCAGTTTCGACCTGAAAATTGGAAATTGGCAAACCGTCTTCGTTTCAGCTGGCGTGGGTCAAACTTTGCCAGCACAAGTCCGAAGTTTGCCAGTGCCAACATTTACTTTGCATTTTCACAGTTCACTCTCCCTCTCCTTTCCCCCCCCGGGCACATCTTTAAAAGCAGAGGCACATTTAAAATACCTATCCGAAGCGGAACAAATGCTGGAAATAAAACATTTAAGGTGGCTACTCGTTCTCCTGGTTTCACGTTTAGCAGAGTTGCCCCAACCCCATGTCTAGCACGGGAAAGGGCACTGCAGGAGATATACATCTCTAACTCTTTCGCTATACATACACTTGCACGCACACTTACAGAAGTATAAATACGACCATTTTAGAATCCTAAATAATTATAAATAAGACGGTTCTGAGATGTAATAATTGTTGAAAAGCTTAAGCTTCCGTCTCTTGTTAATCGAGATCAGCGTTTCTCGAAAGGCTGTTGACTGCCCCAACGCCTGTGCTGACCTTGCAGATGAAAGTGGTTAAAGCAACCAAACCCCGAGAAGATATTTATCGCATATTGAGTGGCATACAACGTTTTTGCACCAGTTCTGCAATTCCCATTCCATCTGAGGGAATATTTCGTTGTGTCGCGGAGGCAGCTGCACCCGTGTTCTGGGACTGGTTAACTGGAGGAGGTGTTACCAGGGTGTTCGGTAGAGCTCTTAGCCAAGACATCTTCAGTCATTAGGCAATTAACCTGAGACAAACATTTACAGACCGAGGACACTTCGGAGCCTGGTTCTTGCTCATTTGAGCTGCATTTGGGTTTGATCGTCTTCGGTGGCCGTTTGTCTTTCGGGATTCGTTTTCAACCTCCAGTCCCGGTGTCTGCAGCGCACGTCTTTGCACCATCGCTCTCAGCACTTCCGAAATGAAGGACAGACACCCAACAATGCAGGGGAAGAGCGACTGTCTCCTGCACGACTGGGGCTGCTCGGGGCGAAGGGCTCCCGCCCGCCGGAGCGGGAAGGGTCGAGCATCTCTTGGCCGCGGGGCGCGGCGGTGCCAAGGGGCAGGAGTCGCTCGGCTCGGGGGGAAGGCGGGGAAGAGGCAACTAACCTGCCGGGAAACGTCTCTTCGGACCTGTATCTTCTCGGAAACGAGAGAAGGAGAGGAAAGAGCGGAGACGAAAGCTCTTCCTGCGGGAGTGGCGAGAGGTGTGGGGAGTCGGGAGCCGCCGGCAGCCGCCCCCCACTCGCTCCCTACAGCGGCTGTTCCACACTAGTCCTTTCCTTCCTTGATCTCACGCGAAACCTAGTCTCGCCAGGAAGCTGAGAGTGTGCATATCTTTATTTCTCACTCAGTCAAGCTATGACTACATATACGTCCCTTTTTTCTTGACGTTGCTCCTGAAATAGAAGCTTAATTTTTAACATCGGGGGGACAACAACAGCCAAACCCCCGCCGAGGCTGGAGGGAAGGCGGAACCCTTCGGTGGAACCGGGACAGCCGGCCACGATAAAGCAATTAACCGAGAGCGGAGTTGGGAGCTGCCAGCTCGTTCAGGCTCTCTCCCAGGACGAGCTAAGGGTGCCACGGCAGACGCAGGGAGCTCGCAGCCCACCGAGCGGTGGGGGCAAGTTAAAAATGCCCCATGCAGCGCGAAAGGAGCGCTTGCCGGGCGAGGCGTACGGAGAGGGCTCAGCCAGGGAGCACGGATTCATTGCAGCCCGGGCTAGATCAGTGTCTTTCCATTGTCATCCTCCCCTTAAAAAAAAAAAGGAAAAAAAAAAAAGGAGAGAAAAAAAGTAGGCGGATTGCAGTGACTGACTGCCCAATGGCAGCCCCGGGTCTCAGGAGAGTTACAGAGAGAGAGAGAGAGGGAGAGAGAGAGGCACTTTCTGCCATCCAAATCCCTTAAACCATCCTCATTCCAACACAAGAACCCACTGTAACAACTTCCAACCACTGAGACATGACAGGCAGGAGCCCAGAGGCAGCAGCAGCAGCGAGAGCAGCAGCAGCAGCAGCAGCACACACTCTGCACAGGGAGCAGCATTAGCACCAGGGGAATACTACACACAACAATACAAACAAACAAACAAACAAACAGACAAAGCCCCCCCAAGCCCAAGGGACTGGATTCCAACTCAGAATCAAGCCACAGCTGACACCAAAAAGGGTGGGGAATTACGACCAGGGGGGGCCAGAAAGGAATAACCAAGGAAGCGAACTCAAGAGTGTAAACGGGATTCAGCCATGATCCTTTTTTCATCTCGCAGTGTGTTACTCTCAGTGTATTACCCTCAGATTTTCCTCATCCTTACCAGTGGGAGTTACCTGTAAGTGATCCAGATTTTTTTTTTTCAAATACTGTTTGCAATGCCCCCGCTAGCAGCTACCTAGGGGCAATGCGCAGAGCGAGCAGAGGGAGCCGGGAGAAGCCAGCACGGGCGGCAGCTCCGTGCGGTGCGTGGTGGTGAGGATGGTGGTGGTGGTGGCGGCGGAGGAGGAGGAGGAGGAGATGCTGTGCTGGCGGCGGTGCTGGCGCTGCTGGTCGGACCCCGCCGGGGGAAGGGACGCACCGCCAGGTAACTCCCGGGGCTGCCCCGCCGGCGAGGCCGGGGTCCGGCGTGCCCGCAGCGGGGGCGGCGCACCTGGGAGGGCGGCGGGGCAACGGGACGCGGAGCGGCCGGCGTCTCCCCTGGGGACTCCGACCCCGACTCCTCCTCCTGCCAAACCGGAGATGGGCATCGCTTCGCGCCCGTCGGGGGAAGGCTGTTTGTGTGCGGAGATCCCGGGGAGCGCGGGGCTGCCGCAGCCGGCGGCGAGCGCCCAGCCCGGGCCGCCCGCGGAGAGCCCCCGCCGCCGAGGCGCTCGTCGGCCGGCTGCTTTCGCTCCGGAGGGATCTCCAGTCCCGCAGTTAGAGCTGGCTCCAGGACCTTTTCCTTGTGAGGAAGGGGGTGGAGGTAGGGGTGGGGGAAATGAGAGTCGGTGGGTGGGACTGCGAGGAATTTCGGTCTCTTTTTTTAATATCTATATCTGTATCTATCGTTGCGGTGGGTAAGACGCGGCTCGGCTAGTCCGTGCGGGCTGCGGAGAGAGTGTCCGCCGTCGTTCTCCTGCAGGTCCCCCGGCAGGTCTCTGTGCCCGCCGGCCGCCGCGTTAGGGTGGCGGGGCTGGTGGGCCGGGGTCCCCGCGCCGGCCGGAGGGGAGCCGGGCCCGTCCGGGGCTGCAGCCGGAGTCCGGAGGGGCTGCCGGGGAGCTGTCAAGGGCTTCTGCTCTCCTGCACTCCGGAGGAGACCTGACCGCGCCGCGGGGCAGCCGTGCGGAGAGGAGGGCGCTGGGGGCGGCAGGTACCCGGCGGAGGGAGCCGGTTTGAAATCGGGGAGCCTTCTTCCTCCCCTGAGCAGCCCCCCAGCCCCGGGGGTACGGCAAGAGTCTCCGTGCCGGAACGCGGGGATCGGGCTCGGGGGAGCTCTGGGGCGGTTCGGAGCCTGCCCAGGCTGCCGGGGCTGCGGCAGAGGGGTTCACCTCTGCCGGTGATGGGGAACCCCGCCTCGGCATCCCCGGCCCCGCATTTATCTCGGCTGCCAGGGCCGGGTGGATTTCCCTACTCTACCACCCCTATGCCGACCTCAGATTTTTGTGCCCCGACGGATGCAAATTTGAGGTCCTATCCCTGAACTGTATGTGGATTAAAATATATGTGGGGTTTTTTCTCTGTATGCGTGCACAGGAACACACGCACATGAACAAGCACGTGTGAGTGTGTTCCTCTGTGTGTGTGCGTCCGTCTGTTTTCTGTGGGCTATGGAAAAAACATATCCCACCGCTATGGGAGAAAAGTAGGAATAAACACACCCATAAAAAGAAACTAAAAGCCTATTTCTGCATTCTTAATTCTTAATGAAATGCACATGTCTTGGCCACCGATTTTTAAAAGCGCTTAGATTTATGGAAGCATGTTAGATTAATTCAGCCAGAGCTGCCTGTTTCTGTTCACAGGAGGGATATGTCTACTGCGTAGGTGACCGATAGCTTGTAAAAAAGCTTGCCGTGCTATCTTTGGTTGGTTGGTTTGGTTTTTTTTTTAGACAGGAGGAAGGAGTCGTAATAAATAAATAAATATACCCTTTTAATATAAGCGTAGCCATATTTTTCTCAAAACCGTAGGAAATTACTATCCTACAAAGTTTTCCTTCTATAAATAGTTCAAATCTTAAAACAAAAGTTTTCAACCGCACACCAGATGCTGGGATGCTGGCGGTTTCCCTTGCTGTGTGACATAATTATAAGGTCCGAAAGCAAAAGCTATAGAAGTATAATAATAATACTAAGGCGACTGCTGAGGAGAAATACAAGGGAAGCAATGCCTGCTTTATTTAAAGCCAACTGCTTGGGGATCTTTTGAGCGCTGCCCCGCGACAATGAGAAGTTGTGGTGGATAAATAATGCTCTCTCGCCTTTCCCTGGGCCGTCCCCAGTTCATCCCCTCCGCTGCAGGTCACTCGGAGCTGGACCCGCGGAGCCGCAGCCGATGTGGCTATTGCAGCCCAGCAGAGCAGAAGCGAAAGGGATCAGGAGGTGAAACCCAACAAAGCGGAGCCCCAAAGGGACGCGCACCTCCCTCCATCCATCACTCCGGAGGGACGGAGCAGGCTGCTTTCCCGGGGAGAAAGCAGCGCGCGGGGCCGCCGGGGACAGGGTGCCCGGGACCCGACCCCCCCGCTTCCCCTCCACGCCACCCCGGGCCCCAGCCCCCGGCCACACTTGTTCCGTCTCCGCTGTGTCCCCCCCATCCCTCCCACAGAGCGGGAGCAGCGGCGGGAGAGCCGGGCGGGCTGCGGTGCTTCGCCTCACTCCCCGTAGGAAGTGAAAAGAAAGAGGAGTTATTTCAGTGCTCAATGGAGAGTAGCCTACTGAACTTGTGGTGTTTGTCTGGTGTGTAAATATACTTCTCTGGCTTACTAATGGTAGCTTTTGAAGATTAAAGCATAGTAGAGCCTGTTGGAGCATTATCTGCCGGTGTCTGTTTCTGCTACCTTCGCTCTCCGCTCTCCGGAGGGGAGGATGCTTCCCAAGCTGCTATTTAGTGAGCTCTCAGGGACTGTCAATGGTTATGTTAATTTTCCCCGAGATCTCCATCATCTTTTGGCTGTGGGAAAGACTCATCGGCTTCTGCATTGCTGCTCCTTCAGGGATAGAGGGGGCGAGTTTCAGCGGGCGAGCAAACGGAGTCCGGGATGTCCGTGCTCAGTCACTCTTGGTGTGGGGAATGCAGGCCGGGGGCGATGGGATGCTGCCCTGTTATTCTGCGAGAAAACCTGTCAAGGAGAAATCCCGTCTTGATGAAATGGGGTTTTCAGAATGGAAAAGGCAATAGTGAAATGAAATGAAAAGGGCACCACACCTCAGTGTTTTGTGTGCAATAGCTGGGAAGAAAGTTAAATTATAGTCTACTACTTCCAAAATTAAAGAACCAGCTCCTTTATAAAATTGATTTCTATGTTGTAAGTGTGCTATCTGATAAAGTCATCTTCTTCAGTGTGCTTGCCTGGTAACCTTTGACCTGCTGAGGCACTGTGAACATTTTTACAACCAGAAGAAATGTGTCTGACTCTCTGAAAAAGAAAACTGACTGTGGCTCCAATAGCTGATGTGTTTTAATGCTGGACATATTTTGGTAATCCAATTCAATATTTAAAGTATAAAGCTGCCATTAAATAATATTGGTGTATATAAATGTCTAAATGCCAGGATTATGTAGAACACTGGCACTGTTTCTTGCAGTGCATGTGGGAGTGTGCGTGTGTCTGTACACATACACGTTTTTAGCTGCTTCTAAAGAAGATGGTGCACGTCCATTTTCCATTGGTGCACCCCTTTCACTGTTCATCTTCTTTAGGGCTGGATGCATTCACCAGCAACTTGAGAGTTGGTTCTTAAGAAGCTTATTTCGGGGATTATCTGCTGGCACATAGACACAGTTAATTCGGTCATTTGCTATGAAGTGATTTGGAATAATTCATAAGAGAGAGTGTGTGTATGTAGTAATAGCAGCACAAATCTCCAAAGCAGATACATTTTCTAACACTGTAACACAGCAAATCATTTATATTGGCGAGTAGATGTCACTGCTTGGTTAGGAAATGTAGAGGAAGAAAAATCCTCTGCATGTTTTGCATTTGTTCTCCTGGTTCTTCCACATCCTTACAACTCCGTATCCTTAACAACAGGGCTTCTCCACATTTGTGGGAAGCAGATTAGAAGGAATGCAGGTTGTTCATATGCCTACAGGAAAGTGGTCGTGCCTGATCCCTAAAGATTAGGACTGCTGGAGAGAGTTCCTGGAGTTTGCCTCTTAATCTGTCAGTGCTGGAGGGAGCTGCACAGGCAGAGAACAACCCAGCTGCTCTGTGAGACAGAGCCTTCAAGGGGACAGCGGGCACAGCTTCACCTGCAATGCCAACCAGCGTGACTGATGCTCCCACATTAGCTGGTGCAGTCAGGGTTACACAGGCCTGGCCCATTCTTCTCATCCTGGCTAGACCTGGGCAGGATCAACCTCCGTGATTAAACTGACTATTACGGGAATGGGATTGTCTCTGGCTCAGTCATTGAGCTGCAGTGTAAATCCATCATTTCCCTGCTTTTGCACCTCGTTCATTTTCTAACTGAGACTTTAGGGCAAGCTTGCTCTCTCAGCCTCTAGTTATGCAGTGTACAATGCCCAAGGAGAGTGCTGTTGAGATCCTTAAATTCTCCTTTTCTGTGGTACTGTAATAATGATCCTCTCTAAGAGGATTTGGAATAGGACTTCCTTCCACTTTACCATCCCTCAGAGATGTGTTCACTTATAGACAGAACAGGTGAATCTTCAAAGGGTATCAAGTATTTTCAGGCTCATCTAAAGCTAATGCTTTTCTCAGCAGAAAAAATAAAGGATATTTTTATGCTGAACTGCCATAAGCTTGGCTTACTTGCCTAAGACAGGACATTTCTATGTATTGAAGCAGCTACACAAAGACAGGAGAATGATTGTGATATGATTTCTTGGTAGCTCTAGAAGGTAAGGTCCAGCATTTCACTGTGAGACCCAGAATAAAATTCCCTGTCTAAAACCAGAGAGCTCTGGTAAATCTGTGACTGGCCCCTCCTCTCCCTGCCAAGGTCTAGCTCAAGCGCTCGAGTCCTGAATATCCTTGAATCCAAATGCATTTGGATGAAGGCAACTCTCTCAATCCTTTGCAACAATCAGGTTCCAGAAGTTAGATGTTTAGCACACCTTGAAATTGAAAAAAAAAATTACTTTAGAAATTATAAGGAAAGGTGGCAGCACCTAGAATGTGTAGGATGACAGCATGGAATTAGTACATATGTTGTGTTACTAACATAATATAAAAAGTGGGTACAAAGCAATATGAAATATTCGGATGAATAGGTAAGGTTGAATAGAGATATGTTTGCATATTAAAAGCCCAACAAGGCTAGACCTCAGAAGAGAGGTTAAAGAGCTAAACAAAATGACCTGCAATTATACAGTTAGACTGACAAACACATTTTTTGCAATGGGAAAAACATACCATGTGTACCTGGCAATATAGCATGCTGAGGGTAGAATGGTGTCATGGGCTTTCTCAGTGCACGGGACTGTGTAACTGGGGCTGAAATGCAGAGAGCCTCCTAACCCCAAAATACAGTTTAACCCTCTAGTCCTCCCAAGTCACCCCAAGCAACAAAAACCTGGGACCAGCTGTAGGTCAAAGGAGTTCTACAGACGTGCTGACACCATGCATTACAGAGCTGGTTAATGTTGCAAGCCCAATTTCTTCAGCCCACAACATTTGCATGTTGTTTTACCCTCGGTGGACTCTCACCAGTGCCTTTCATGGCTGCTGGCAAAGCACATCTACCTGTTAATTACCTGACAGATAGCTTTTTGCAACTCCAGGTTCACCTGTCTGCTTGGTTCTTCTCATTATTTTTGCTCTTTCCCCCTTGATGCTCCACTGCCCTTCTGTATAGCATCTCCCCTGCCTACCCAAGGTCTGTAACTTGTGTAGTGTTACAGTAAAACTCTACATGGAAGGGTTCTATGAGAACCAGACAGGCCTCTCTCTGTGAGAACCATGACTGAAAAGCAAAATCTCCATGACTTTTTTGTTCTGGAATTGTGCCATGCACATGTGAATACCCTGTCAAAGAGCTGAAGAAACTTGTCATCAAAAGCTTCAGGTTTACATGCCCAGAATTACGTAGGAGGATAAGAAAGTCCAGGAGTGTAGGCACAGGAGTACTCTGGAAGAAAAGCCAAGAAAGGCATGTTTCTGGAGAATGTCTTTCAGTCTTTCAAGGGTTATTAGAACCCTCTCCTCTTTTACTGTTCCTTCAATCCTCCCCCAAATGTAGAAGGATATCTTTTCTCTCCATTGTGGAGAGCTGCACAGGACTTGCTGTTTACTTCTTGCCAAGTCAATTCCTATGTATTTGCATTTGCTATAACACATGCCTAAGGAACATTGCATATACTGCACTAGCAAAAATGGAAAGAAATTTTAGATACAGAGACTTAAATATTTGCTCAGTAGGTTTTCCTGTCCGTATGCATTTCTATGACTTCTCCCTTCCGTTACTGCCAAAATGTTTTTAGGACAAACCTTTAGATAACATGTTGAGTTGTTTTTTCTATGCTTTCCTCTTGGGCTTTCTTTCCAAAAGTCAGTTTTCTGGAAGGAGCTGAAAGTTCCCTGCCTTGTTCAGTTCTAATGGAGTATGGGCAGGTTTTCTGAAGTTAAGATAGTTAAGGCCAAATAGTTGCTCTTAATATAAAAACATCTTTCTTCCACTAGGATCTGACAGCAAGACAATTATCACCTACTAATTATTTTACAGCAAATCATACCTTCTCTAGAAGACCTCAAGACAGAGTAAATCAGAGAGTTATTATATCTTGTTTTCCTGGAAATAATTTTAATAGTGCATACAGTTTGTACCCGTATCGCTGTTATGGTTTTGAACATTTATTTTTGTTTCAGTCTATTCTTGTGGATCAGATTTCCCTTAAAAAAGGGTAAACTTCACGTTTATGCAAAAATCCCACTTGATCATCGTGGTGACAGTCTTTGTTTCAGCTCTTTGTCCAAGGTCAGATTTCACCCTGAGTTCCTAATAAGAAGAAAACAGACATCCAGTGGTATAGCAAGTGTGCAAGTGGGGGCAGAAGTGAGGGTCAGGTGTTTGATAGGTGGCAGAAGAATTTCCCCCATGTAGCAGCACCAAGTTCACTGGTCCCTGCGTGTTCCAAATGTTTTATTTGAAGTACAGCCACAGTGTTACTAGGCAGTGGCACCGCTTTCAAAGCTGATGGGACTCTGTGGACTTTACTGGCAGATTTGTGATGCAAAAGTAATGCTGGCGAGTTGCATCTCTACCAGCACATACTTGGAATGCACAACAAAGGCATTAAAAATAATTTCATTCTGGATGGCCATCACTGTGTAGCATTTTGGCAGGCTCTTATATCTTGTCTTTTAAGCACTAAGGGCCTAAGGCTTCTCTCCTCTGGGGCCATATCCACAGCTCAGCAAGCTAATAAAGCGGGAGTGACTCTGCTGCAGTCAATGGAGTGACTCCAGTGCAATCAAGAAGAGTACCAAATAGAAAGTCAGCACCAGCCTTGTTCTTACAGTATCCTTTTGAATGCAGCCTTGACACAGGCTGCCATTTTATGCAATTTATAGAGAATCTGGCCATAGTTCACAAGAACATACAGTGAAGACAATATTGATAGGCCATGCCAGACAAACCCCAAAATCAGTTCCATGGGCCACTGAAAGAATCATGGCCTTTGGAATCAGCAAGACCAGACATAAGTCCAAAACCTTATTTAATTTTTTGAGGGGAAAAGCACACCAAAAATCTTGCAGCATTTGCTGTTGCATGTGAGGTATAGCAGAGCATCCCAGGCTTCAAATCTGGAAGTAAGCATAAGCCAGAAAGATATAAACCACTATCTGCATGCAACAGGGCCTGGGAAATGTTTTGAGTTGTATCTAATTTAAAACCTTAAAGTGCTGCAGTACTGGGACTGGATATCATATCCACCTTCCTAGTCTGGCTGAAGTGAGACATAATTATCAAATGTGACTACTATTTAATAATAGTTTCTTTCATTCAAGGATTGTAAGTGAATTAATCCTACCAGTATTCCAGTGAATTGGGCGAGGATCATTTCTCTCACTGCTGGGGTGGAATGCAGCAGCTGCTGTGCAGCACCCAGCAGAGCTGTATGGACATGCAGGACCAGCACCAGTCCTGACATTCCTGGCAGCAAGGCAGGAAAGCATCTGAAAAAGCCCAAGCACATCTCTAATTGATCTGGACCCTGGCCAGGGCCAGTCTCTCTAAAGATTGCACTTTCCTGTGGTGGGTTTCACTCTGTGGTGAAGATAGGAATGGTCCGAGACTGGGCCAGTGTCTGAGATGCTGAATAGCAGTATCGTGACTTCTGCCTGCCTCAGTTTCCCACAGCTTTAATAGGGCAATAACAGCACTGGCAAGGCTTGAAGGTAGGGGAGGGGCAGGAGAGCAAGAGCTGCCACAGCACTTTGGAAAGAGAAAACGCAGTGTAAGTGCTGCGTCATTACTTTCAGTGACTCTTTCTGACCACAAGCAGCAAAGACTGCGCGATCGCGTCTCATCTGAAACACGGCGTCGCCATCGCCCTCTTCACCACCATGGCAAGCATGGCCTCGGTGAGAGGTCAGGGGAAAGGGCTGCTCACCAAAGTCATGAGCGTCATTTCTGACAGCACCTTCTCCTTCCCTGGGAGCCAGACAGCCACTGTGGGCAGCGTGAAACAAGACTTGGCCTCAGAGAGCTGCTGGCCTTGGAGTATGAGGTGGCCGCTGGCGTGCTGGGCAGCAGGCAGGACATGGTTAAGGGAGTGCTGAGGGGAATGGCCACATCTCTCATGACTCCTTTGGCTGCTCGCCAGGGGGCCATGTGACTCCTTGGTCAAAAGAGTCCTCTCAACCATGAGACACTTTTTTTCCCCCTCTGGTTGTACCTTTTCTTTTCTGAAGTTAAAAGAAAACAAAACGTACCCACAAAACTTTCCACATTAAAGTTATATTGTAGTCTGATGACTCAGGGTGAGAAATTCAAGGGGAATGAAGAGGAAGGGAAACATTCCTGAATCAGATCTGTTGTGCTGAGCCTTAAAGAAGAGGATGATTTTGCTGGATGGAGAACAGCTCTGCTGCAGCACAGTGAGCAAGAAGCAAAGGATGGGACTTAAATCCCTTCCCTGCTGCTGTGGACTACTGCTAAATCTCTCAGGGTAGCTTCGAACCCAGTGGACTTTGACGCTATCGAGAGGGCTGAGAGTGGAAGCGCAAATAAATATGGCCTCATCTGATTCACAGTAAATTACATTTTCTCCACTCCCATGGCCTAAAGGGTACATCAACTAGCTTTAAAGTTTTTGGTTAGCTTTTTTTTATTGGCACTGCCCACAATAATTAGATTGGCACATCCCTAGTACACTCCCTGGAGTCTTTTATTCCTCTGCCTACTCTTTCTCTGGGGAGCTTTGCTCAGGGTAGGTGCTTCTGAGGGGAGGGATGGGGTCAGGTTATTGGGGTCGGGTTATTGTTGTTAATGTCACTCTGGTTATGTTGTTAAAGATGTATCAAAGAGGAAGTTCTTGCACTATGACCTAAAGGTCATCAGACACTGGATTAGGCTAATCTCTAAAAATTTGTTCCCCAGACAGATCCTTTCGACCGAGAGGAACTTACCTCTAGGCATGGAGCTTTGTCATGTGTTTTATGATCTTCATTGTTCCAGAGAAGCTCCACAGCCCTGGCAGAGTCAGAGGTTTGTTCTGTCTTCTCTTGCTGGGCCATGATCCACTAATTGTTGTGTTGAAGTTAGGCTTCACACCTTGAACTATGGATGAAAGAGAGCAGGGAAGATGAGAAGGACTTGCATGCAGTGGCGACGTGCGCAGCACAGCCTCACCCGGACACATGCTGTCAACTTTGAAGTCAGTATGCTGTTTTCATGGTCACAGCACTTTGGAAGTCATACAGTCTGCATCTCACTGTGCCTTTGTCCTCTCTTTGGAGCAAAAGGGCAAAACATTTTGAAAATTGCTAGCCAAGAAGTTTTCCAGGCTTGTTAGTCTCTTTGGGACTCTTGTAGGCTGCACTGAGTGGTTGGAAAAGCTGTGGATGGAGAGTGCAATTTCAGGGATGTCCATGAACCAGCAGCACAGAATGCAAGCTGTGCCAAGAGTGTGGAGGTGCAGGACAGGATTTAGAAACAACAGCTTGCTCCTTCCTTTGTAATCCCCAAATGCAGACATGCTTCTGAGCAGAGCCAAGGTATCCTCTTGGTGTAAATACTCACTTTTAAGGAATGCACTTAAAACAAGCATGTGTGCCTGGCCCCGTGTGCTCCTCTCCTCTCCCCACCCCAGCTACACAGTGTGCCAAAGCCAGTTCCTCAGCAACAAGACTTGGCAGGTGGCACCTGATGACATAATTGTGCCCCTGGGCCATTAGGAGTCATGAGGCGCAGCCAGGTGCTCCTGATCTGTCCATGGGTGTGATTTTCTGTCGTAACCACACCCTCAAGTGTTGTCTTACTGCAATTAGGAAATTTGTTCAGTTTGGGTCAAGTACTTCTGTTAGGGTGCTCTTCACACCTAACGTGTTGGCATGGGAGAAATGTGTGCACGTACAGGGCTGAGGGGTGTTCCTTCAAATAACAGGGAAGAAATCCTACTTCTCACCACTTTGATCTCCGCTTATTTCCAAATCCAGACCTTCCATTCAGGAAGACCCACTAACCTGAGCATTGATTCAGGTGCAAATAATGAAATGGCTCCTTTGGACAAGATGCTCCGTTTTGTGTGTAACAGATGAGGAACCTTTTAAGAGTTTGCCACTTTTGCTTCCTGGGATTTCCCTTTTGCAAGAAGGTCTTTTAAATCTTAAACATATGAGGGCCATGCTGCAGGAGAGATCAAATGACAGTTCCTTTTTGTAGTTTGAAAATGCCTTGCTGTCCTGGGCTTGTTTGCCTTGCTATCTCGGTGTGGGAGCTGGGGGTTGAATCAGTCACACTTTCTTATTAAAGGCTTGGTGTAGCAAAGTCCAACAGACACTGACGTGTTCTGGCTATCATGGAGGTGAATAGGAAAGGGGGGCCTCCAGTGAATTGTGGAGTTTGTTCTCTGTGTCTTTCCTTGGGCAGAGCTGTCATTGCCTGCCATGTTTGCTGCAGTGCTGTAGGAGATAAGAAATGAGGCAGTCAAGAAGTGCTGCTGAGTCTTGCTGCAACTTTGGGGAAGCCTTTCCTGACCGTGTGCAGGAAAGTTCTTCCAGCATTGCCTGCTTGACCTGCAAGCAGGGGAGGGTGGCTCTGTGTCTTGGAAGCACATGCAAGACTCGTGCTATTTTCCCTACTCACAGCCAGCTAGGTACTGCCTAAAGTTGAAGTTTAAACTTTGGTTCCACCCAAACATTGCCTGAATAACTTCAGGATTTAGTATTCACAGTATTTTGTTAGGAGAGTGCTGTTTTTTGGAAAGAGAGACTGGTGCATTTTACCTCTCCAAAACTGAAAACTAACTTTCAGCACTAGCCAAAGTCCCGCTTTTCTTTGTATTGCCCAGACAGAATTCTTTGAGGTGTATCAGATATTTTCTTACATGATAGTTGCCATTGTATACCTAATTAGAAATCAGCTTTAGCTTTCTGACAGTAGCTGGCACAGATTATGTACACTCTAAGACATCTTGTGAGATAATTCAAGTGTTGACTGAAAACATAGCACAGCAAAAGGAATGTTTCTCAAAGCAGAGCCACTTTACAGGTTGGTTGTGTGCGTTTTGTTAAATGCAGCCCAGGCATAACTACCCTGACTCGGATGAATTCCCCAGAAATTAATCTGGTGCCGTATTTTTTGAGAAAAAAAATCCTGAAATTCTTTCAGTTTCTGGCTCCTTTTTAAATTAAACAGATGTATATGAATATACTGCTTGTGAAGGGTGCCTGAATCACAGCCCTGGAAAATGAATTCCTCTTCTTACCCACAAAACCAGCACAGCACAAGCAGAGGGTGTGTGAGCTTCCCCACTCCACCCCATCCTCATGTCTCATCCATGACCTAGAGGGGCAACCTCTAGCTAGGCATAAGCGGGTGGCTCAGTCTCTGTACTTATTTAATCCTTGGCCAACCTGCCAAGGCTGCCAAAGAGGGTGCCAATTGTGGTGGTGGTTTCTATGATGTGGATAGTCATCCACTGGGAACTGGATTAAGACCATCAACTCATTTCAAATACTCTAGGCCACAAAGCTTCTGCCAACCAGTAACCATTTTTTGGTCACTACCGACTTGGGTCATGTTTGGATCAGTGATGAAAGGCTCCATATCCCAATACCAAGCCCCTGAGCCATACAGTTTCCCGGAATAGTTTTTTTAAAAGAGGAAAACATTATTCTTTGTCTTAGATTCTACTTTGATCTGCTGATTTTTAATGTGCATATTGGCACTTTAAGATACGTAATTTTCATTACTTGATTGTAGAGGGCCCAGATGATGGGAAGGATTTTGGAAGATGGCAGGTGGCAGACCCATGTGGTGTGATCCGAAATAAGCTCTCAGAGATCGTGGTTACACACTATGGAACCCCAGCTTACATTATATTTTAACCTAAAATTGATTTTGCACCTTCAAATTTATCTCACAATCCCTCAGGAGAAAAACTGCCATTAAAATTGAAGATCAGATTCTCCGTTGCTCTTGTTCTTTCAGAGATACCTAGTTGTGTGTCAGATCTGGTAGCATTTCCAGCAGCTGTTTATATTGCCAGTGGCCCCTGTTGGACCCACCACAAATCTCTGTGCATGCCCATTAGCACCCTGAGTTGTTGGGAGGCGATTTATTTCTCAGATACTGCAGAACTGCAGGAGGCAGAGACTAAATATTTTCGCTCAAATTGCATGGCCCAGCAGGGCAGGAACCGGAGTGGAGTTCCAGCTTGACCCCCAAACCATAAGTCCTTCTCTTCAGCACACCTGATAGTGGAGTTAGGGGCAGCTGCAATAGTTTTGTTGGTAATAAATAGTATTGCTTCCTGGGCCTGTAGCTCTTGCCCAGAAGAGAGCCAGCCCAGAGAACACCGAAGGTGAGCAGCACATTTTCAGCATGCCGAATGAAAGATTCTGGGCTTTCTCAGGTAATATATAACCAGGCAGTGTTGCCACCAGCTCTTCCTTGAGCTGAAGCAATTCCTGAAGGGTAACTGGTTTTGTTTTTCTGGGGGTAATTTACATCGAAGCTAGCGTGAGGGCACCACTTCAATTGCTTTAGTTCCTTGGAACAGTGAGTCACCTGTCTCTTCCCTATTACACAAGGAAGTGATGTGTGCTGGGATAACAAAGGAGTGACTGTTAAGATGATAGAGAATTCTGAGCAAATCCATTACAGCTATGGATATCCTGAAGCAACGAATAGAGGAAAAAATGATGGTATTTATTGATGGTACTGCAAGGCTGTGGTAGAACCTGCTTTCTCGCACACAGGTGAAGTGTCAGAGGCATCTTACCAGTGGTTTATTAGTCTTGGACTGTGAAACATGTATTTTGGATTTCCTTTTATTTTGTTAAAAAGAAAAGGAGAAGATTTTATTTTATGTATCCTTGTGCTGTGAAAAGTTATCCCTGTCAAGAGAAATAGAGGAAGATAAAGAGCAGGGAAGAAATTGTGCTTAAAAGATTATATGTAGCCATATAGATATGCATAGAAATAATAATTCTTTAATTTTTTTTAAACTAAGTGTGTCTCTTCTCTCCTTCTCTGCTTATTTAGAGCCTCTTATATGTAGTTTCTCTTTCCAGAGTAGAAGCTTCCCTTTCAGTAACAGCTGAGGCTTAAGTTCATGGAGAGCTGGAAGCATACAGGCTTTGGAGAGCTCATAGTTACATCATGTATTTAAACATACCATGTCACACACGTAGAAAACACAGGATATACACAGTGCCCAGCACCCTTGTTTGTTCCCTGAGTACAAAGGGATTCCAAGACATGCTTAACTCTTTCCTGAAGCAAGCTCTAAATTTGGGTGGCATGTCTCAAGTTTACATTTTCCCTTCCAAACCCATTAAAAGTGAGCTGAAAATGTACCTTGTCAGAAAAATATCAGTTTGGGACACCTGAGTTCATGTAAGTAAATCAGATTTTTCCTTTCAGCCTGTTGGCTGTGTGTGAAGACCAAGCTTACCATCCTAGGAGTTTTGAGATGGGAGGTGATGAGGAGTGATGGTGGCATGGGAGAGACAGCCAGGGAAGGGCCTGCATGTTCCCCAGGGAGAAGGGAATGGAGAGAAGGGAGGGGTGGAAAAGCCCATAACGAAGGAGACTAACAACTGAAAGGAAGAAAGTAAGAAGTCCGTGAAGTCTGGAAAAAATGAATCTGGAGGATGAAACAGGCTTTAGGATGGCTGCCAGAGAGGGAGCCAGTTCTTGGGAGGTTCAGCATTTAGCCCAATCATTGCTCAACCTGTCCTGTTGGTCCAAGCCATGACTCCATCAGCTGGTCCGAAATTTAATCACCTCACAGCAGCTTTTTTGCCACTCAGCATGAGGATCACAGCTTGGAGAGGAGCGTATCCTGGAACCAGAAGGCAAGTGGGGCGTTAGGAAGTGTGATCAGGAGGTGTGAGCAGAGTGGCTCAGCAAACCAAGCTCAGCCCAGAGACACCCACTGTGCGGCTGTGGCTTGTTTTTCCCCAGACAGGATGTGACTGACCATTCTGGCCAGGGAGAGAGACAACAAAGGACAGAGCGCAGGTCATAGCTGGCTAGTTTCAGCTAGCAGAGCTTGATCCCCTTTTTGAGAGGAGAAGTACAGGAGAGGGAATGTAAAAGAGATAAGAGACAAAGCACAGTTTACATCAGGAAGAGAATTTGGTATTGGAAGATTTTCTGCATGGCTGCTCCACATAAATTGTGCTCAGCTCTATGGTTGCAGGATTTTGGTGTCTCTGATGTGGCTCTTGAATTGTCCTAAGGACAATTTTGCGATTTAGCATCCGAGAAATATGAGGCCTTACATGGGTGCACTTTCAACCTTAGAGATTCAGAAATGCTCTAATACTGATGGTCAAAAGGGATGTGGAATAAAGGCTGGCTTTCCAGGATTAATTTGTGGATATGGGGTGAAAATACTGTTTGATCTGAGAGTCCACAACCCCAGTGTGTACTGGGAATACACAGTATTGCAAATCTTTGGTGTGACACTGGTGTGTGAGGCTGAACTCAGAGTCACTGCTGAGGGGATGCTCAGCTTTGCCTTCCTCTAGAGCATGAATTCATTTCAAAAGCCACGCTTTCAGGGAGTATAGCATTGTTTGTGTGCAGCCAAACCATAGGGGATTTTTTTCCTAAATTAAATTCAGCTCTTTCCTTGCCATCTTTAGAACTATTTTCAATATTTCAGCTGACTGGGATCCAGTTTTTAAAATATATATAGGAGTCTTTGCTTGGCACAGAATAGAAACCTTGGCTTTTATAGCATCCATGCACTATAAGGGTCTAGTTTATTACTTTGTAAAGTGTTTTTTGTGATATATCTTTCATGATATAAAACTAAGTCCAGAAAAATTCATATTTTACATCTCTCTTCTCTGCTGTTTTCTTCATGGACACAAATTTATATAAAAGATTTATAAGGTATGGAAAGACTCCAGAGAAGGTCTGACTGGTTATGAGTGGTTTTGGGCTTTTAGGTTTTTAGCTTTTCTTAGAGTTCTCCTTTCAAAGTTGCACGCCATTTTAGTTGAAATTGGTGCCTCATCCACACATATATGATTTCGGTGTGTGTCCAAGCCTGGTTCTCAGAGTTTCAGCAGTTTTCACCAATGACGCATATATGTAGACCTGAGACCAGGCAAATGTTAACATAAGCTGGCTGTTGTATCTCATCCTTCTCTGTAACTCAAATTAAACTCCTTGAGATGAATATTGGTATCTGAAGTAAGATATCTTATCAAGGCTTATCTCAATGTAGCTATTCCATTGCAGTCTTGTCATATAATCTCAGAGCTATATTTTCTTTTTCTCCCTCTCCTCTCATCCCTCTATTATTGTTTCTAAAATAAAATGATTGAGGAAGGAGATAACTGACAGAGAAACACATGAAACTCAAAGGGGGCTCAGAAACCACCTATAATTCCCATCAGTGTATTCTACTATTTGGAATAAACCTCAAGTCACCCACTTTCCCTGAAACTTGAACCGCAAAATTCACTTCCCGGGGACCAAGAAGCACCTGGCAAATACCTGGAGAGAGACTTGCCTCCCATGTTCAGCAACACATGCAGGCACACACGTGCAGTTGCCCAGGCAGAAGAGTAAATGCTCGCTGCAGTGCTTCCAAGTTGAGAACACATATTTGGGCAAGCATAGGTTATTATAACTCTGGACAGCAAACCACAAAGGCATTCAAAGAATCACCACCACAACATTTTACAGAATATTATTACAACTGTCACTAGGAGTTCTGTCAGAAATCTGGAAATTGCAAAGGACAAAAATTTAACTACTGAGGAGCAGGGAATTCTCAAAAATTGTCTGGCAGTATGCTGGCACATTTGACCTGACAGAAAAGTGCTGGACTTTGCTGCTAACGATCCTGGAGAGTAAAGAGGGAAAGTAGCGTCAGAAGGATCTTCGTGTACCCCTGAATGATACTCATGTGCCCTTCTTCCTTCAAGATCCTAATGATTTCTCATTAGTGTTTTCATGTCTGCTTGCTCTCCTCCTCTATAGTGCACCACCTCTGAAGCTGGACTAGCTCCAAGGACTAACTTGAATACTGCTCAAAATGTCACATCTCATTAGAACTGAGACTTTGGAAGCAAGTTTGAGTTTTAAGAGAGAGAAAGTAAATGGAGCTGTTCTCATATAACCTTTACCTACACCAGCAAAATATGTCACAGTAAGATTGCATTTAAATTGTATCTGGTTGGGCATGACCTCTTGTGCTGTTAAAAGCCTTATTTTGTGCACTTATGTATTCTGATAAGATGCATTTTGTGTTGCTCCAAATTTTAATTTTACAATTTGAATCCTTTCCACTTGTTTCCTTGTTGCAAGAGGCTGTCAGAAGAGAAGTAGGGATTTGGACACAAGGATCTGAAAGCCAGCACCTTTGAAACTTGGGAAGCTTCTGTAGGAAGGGGATTTGGTAGTTTGAGTGCTTGGGATATCTTTTAGACAGGAGGTGGAGCAGGGCTGTCATGCAAAGGTGCAGAGCTTGAATTCCTTTAAGTCCCACATCGGCAATGGCTCTGAGGAGTCTTCTCCATGCTGCATCCTTTTTAGATGCTACTTCAACCCAAAGTGATCCATGAGCACATTGCCTAAAAGCTTCTGGTTGCATTACTAGGAGTGAAATGATTAAGCACTCTAATCACCATTTCTGCCAGATTTCAGGAAAAGCAGATTTGTGGCATGCACTGGGCAGCTTGTGTTTCTCTTGGATTTAAGGTTTCAGACTCCTTGCAGACTGAGGGGAGCAGTGAGGTTGCAGTAGCTGGTGTATTGAAGGGCTAATGAACTCATTACGGAAGCTCTCGTGATAAGAATGGGGCTGCGGCTCCAGCAGTGAGTGAGGACGTGAAGTTGGCCCCAGTTCCTGTCTGTGGGAGAGCCTGCCAGTGTGTGTGCAGGGTGCTGCTGGGGGTGTGTAAGCTGCTGGCAGCAAAGCCTTCTTGCCTCTGTCATCATGGATTCCAGGGATGGCTTTTTCGGAGCCCCACACGTGGCACGAGGAGACCCTGTGGGTGCTCCCGTGTGCTGGGATGGGATTGCCGCACCCAGAGTGATGCTGTACCTGCCTTCTGTGCTCTCCCGTGATGCCCTGTACAGAATAAAGGTTTATCTTGGAAATACCTGAGAGAGTTATGAAACGTTATCTTTACTGCTGGTCATGCCCACCTCCCTCCAAAGCCAGGAGTCTCTAATACTGATAGTTCAGGGTCTTCTCTGGAACACAGTACTGGCACTGTGGAGGTGTGAACGTGCCCAGTTGTGCAAAATCCCTTCAGCCGGCACTGCTCTGATGACTTGGCATTTGGTAAAGATCTGGAAATCAAAGTTCAACTTCAGTTTGACAGGTCAAGAGGATATGGGCTCAAGCTGTGCCAGGGGAAGTTAAGGCTGGAAATCAGGAAGAATTTCTTCATGGAAGGCGTTGTAGACATTGGCTGCCTAGGGAGGTGGTGGAGTCCCCACCCCTGGAGGTGTCCAAGGAACACCTTGGTTGATAAGGTGGGGACCGGGCACAGGCTGGACTTGATGATCTGGGAGATCTTTTACAACCTTAATGGTTCTGTGATCATGTCCTCTCACTTTGGTCCCAGAGCTGGATGGGATATTTTGTTGTCTAGTGTAGTTATTTGCAACCAGGAGAAAACATGATTGTATTTTTGTAAGCATAGAAAGCCTCTTAAGCTGTAGACCACAGGGTGAATGAGAATGTGTCGGACCAGGGGTGCTTTTCAGGCGACCTGAGGCCATAAACTATGTAAAATTGTGGATTGCCGTAGAGTCATATGATCCTATAAGGCCTAGAAATGGACACAAGACAATTCCTAGCTCCTCAGGGGTGCAGCACGCTCTTTTCCAGCCAAAATGACTTACGAGACATTACGCATGAAGCCTGTCGGTCATCCAAGTGTCCATCCATGTGTCTGACGCAGGAAATACCGATTCTGGGGGGAAATATGGTTATGTATGTGCTGGTGGTTTTACAATTGCTGCTTAGGTTTGGGGCTTCAGAAGTGTCTCCAAGGAGCCAGGGTTAATGGGTACGAGAGGTGCAGGATGAGTACCGTAGGGGGATTTCCACAGCTTAGCAGTTGATATCACCACAATGTAAGTGATATCAGTGTCTTGCTGAACAAAGCAATCTGTTGTACTGGGGTCCTGTCTAGGGTCAGTTCTGGTGTTTTGTGGCCAAATTTCACCAAAACGCTTAAGTCTGGGAGTATCCCACTGGCTCTGGCTTGAACTCAGTGGGAGCATATGTGTGTTTAAAACTTTGTACATGCACTTTAGAGCGTGTCAACAGCCCATGCCTGGTGTGCTCCACGGGGCCAGCACTGAGAGGCTGGGTGCCACCAGCAGCCACCAGTGACGCGCGTGCTTCAGTCACAGCCTGCTCCCCCGGGTGGGTGGTTGCTTCACCAGACTGTTTTCAGTTACATTTTTATTCCTGACCAGGGATGTTTTGTTTGTCCCTTTCCTCTCAGACCTTTGCTTGGACAGTTTTTGTTGCTCTTTTTAAGAGCCGCCTTTAGCACAAGAGCTCAGACCTCTAGGGAATCTGCCTGGAATCAGCAAAATCAAAAGCGGCAGATCTGCATACGGAACGTGCTGAATGTGTAATGTCACGTACTGTCCAAAGGAGATATGAGCTGTTCAGGAAATCGGACTGCTTCTGTGCTGGAAATATAGCTTTCAGCTCTTTGGAAAATTTGGCTGCTGGGCAGATTTCCTTTTAATTATCTGTCTCTGAAGCCATTCCTAGCACTGCTAAAAGCTTAGTGAAGGTAGTCACCTTTTCTGAAGGCCTGAAGAACACTCATTCCCTTGCATGTGTGTGCTATTGCCAGTACACCGAGCCAAAGATGTACACATTCCCTGGCTATGCCTATAGACTGGATCCCATGCCACTGCCTCTTCACAGAGCTGCCCCCAGGGCTGCCTCACCACCCCATATATAGACAAAGATGTGGTGTGACCCTTTATTCCTGGTCTTCTCCAACTCTGCTCTAGGGGTGGTCACCCCAGCGTTGTCCTTTCCCATTCATTGCCATTCTAACATTTGCTATTTATTTATTTTAAGCTGGACTCTACAGCTGCCCAAACAAAGTATCTTCTAGCAGAGTCAATCATCAGCACCCTTGGGGTTCATCATCCGCCACCCATCCCCTGGTCTAGCAGGGAAGGAAAGGGGAAAACATGCACAAGCAAGGTCCTGCACAAGACAGGAACACTAAGGCAACAATCATGAGCACGGATACTAATCCTGGCTTCCTAATATACTCATTGCCAGTGAGAACAGTAATTTCTTTGAAGTCCCCAGAGACTTGTAGACTTAAATGGACTTTGGCTCAGGTTGCCTTTGTTCGATACAATAATTTGCTTTAACGATGTGAGTCAAATTACTCCAGTTCCCTTCCAGTTTGACACACAGCTGATTGAAGGGGAGGGTGTGGAGGTTGCAGTAGGAGGGAGGAAGAGGGAATAGTCTCCTTTGAAAGCAGATAAATGTTACCCCTTCTAATTGCATAAAAACGAAAAGCTAAGCCATAAACTGGAGTGCAAGTCTGAGATTACTTGACACCCTGTTATTCAAATGCAGAATGCTGGATGGAGCAGATAGAGAGGAGCTTAAGTGCTGGATAAGGCACTTATCTTCACTTGTGAAACCCCTATGTGTATGAGATGTCATTCCCAGCCTAGCAGAGGAAGATTAATGCACCCCATCAGCACTAAAAGGCATGGACACGAGACAGTAACACCAGACACACACGGCCCCTGATCTGTGGAGAACTGACACGTCAATCTGGCTATAGCCCAGGCCCCATTATCATGAAACATTTGAAACTCACCTGTCTGTCATGTACTGTTGAACATGTAAAGTGATCATTTTGCTATGAGAACTGACTTCCCAGTCCAATTAACCCAGTGGAAAGACTCCTGCTGTTTTCAATGAGCTTTGGATCAAGCCCGGGAGTGGCTGATAACACACACCGCACGTTCTTGCGTGGCCCAGAAGGACGGCAGATATTGCTGCTAATGTTTGGCAGCTCCTGTTAAAGCCAAAGCACACCAGAGTGGCTCCTCAGAGATGACTTGCTATGGAGTGACAGAAAATTGGCCTCGGTGTTAAAATCCAGAGTTGTTTTCAAAGTCAACTGGAATACATATTTGTGTGTCGGATTTTTCCTTTGAAAAATTCAATATGCGGAAACCACAATTGCGCCATGATAAGAGGTAAACAGAGAGAAGAACAAAAGGAGCTGTGAAAGGCGGTGGCGTGTTGCAATCTATTTGAATGTTTATCTGCAGCAACACGCAGAGCTGGATTCATACAGCCAAAGTTAGGCAATGAGAGGTTCTCAAAGTTAGGAGTCTGGCCTCCCTGAGTGCCTCCTGTAGTTAATGGAGAGACAGGCAGGTCCATGGGGTAATTCAGTCCGCCTCTGCTCTGAATCATCCTGGGAGGTGTCTGGCTCTTTCCTTGATGGTAAAGGGAACCTGGTGCACCTGGTTGCCTCCTTCAGGTGCATCTGGCAGCACTGTGAACGGACAGAAAACAGGACCCAGTGAAGAAGTCTACCAAAACTCAGGATGTTCTATGATTCTGTGAAAAATCAGTTTTTAATTCCCATTAAAATTAATTAGACCTAGCCTGGTTGCCTGAATGCTGAGCTGCAAGAGAATTAGAAGGGAGCAAACAGGTTGCTAAAGAGGCAGAGGACCAAACTCTGCTCTGTGCCTGTGACCCACTGCATGCAAGGAACCCAAGCAGTGTTGGGGGAAATACAGCAATGGCAGTCTTTGTGCTGCATGGATTTTTGGGTTGCTAAATTGGAGCTGTAAGAGCCCCTCATAAATTGAAATAGTTCTGAGGTGCTGCACCAGTGGCATCCTTCTTTAGGCTGCTAGACTGAGGAGGGTGATGACGTTGGTAGATGACTACAGTTCTTTGCAAGTGGGATAGTCTATCATCCTGAGCTGGAAGGAACACACAAGGATCATTGAGTCCAGCTCCTGGCCTTGCAGACACACCCCTCAACCCCACCCTGTGCATCCCTGAGAGCATTGTCCAAATGCTCCTGGAGCTCTGGCAGCCTTGGGACCATGGCCATTCCCTGGGGAGCCTGTCCAGTGTCCAACCACCCTCTGGGGGAAGAACATTTTCCTGATGTCCAACCTAACCCTCCCTTGACACAGCTTCCACTTATACCAACCCACTGCTCTTCCTGAGGCAAAACAGCTCCTCCAGCTTTGTTTTGGGTTATCAATGTACAAGTGAGAAGGAAGCAGAGCAAAGGTGTTTTCTCAAACAGGTTAGGGGTTCAGCAGCACCTTGGCAGTGGGAATATAATCTCTAGAGCTGCCAACGTGTGCTTGGGACTTCCAGGCAGTGAGGGTGAGTCACAGGGAGGGACAGAGAGAGAGAAAGAGAAGGGAGCTCAGATCTGGGAAGGTAGGGAGTGTGGGTGGAAGGCAATTACTGTGAAAGAGCAAAGGGTTGCTGTGTGAGTCAATCAAACCCTATAGATACTAATAGTTATCATAAATACCAGAGAGGTTTTAGCAACCACAATTTTCAGAAAGTAATAAAGGAAAACTGTTTCTTGTGGTTAGAAGGACCAGAGAAGACGACGGGAGTGGAGGAAGAGGAGGTATCAGGACTGTGAATGCAAGGAAAGGGGTATTGTGGAGTATGACATAATGGAATATGGATTAGCAGCAATTATGTGGCATGGGCAACAAGATTGGATGATTAGCTTTTCCAGAAAGATGCTGTGCTGTTTTTCCCAGTAATCTCTTATTAAATGGGTGCTAGAATGCATGAACAATACAAGAAAACCCCTTCTTATTCTAGTGGCTTTTCTTTCCATAACTCAATAAATTTTGCCCATAAAGCATTGCAGGACACTATTTATTTTTTTTTCCCTAGTGCTGCTTTATTTCAGTGTTATGTGTCTTGCTTGCTTTGGTTTTTAGGTGGCACTGAATGTGAGGCTTGCAGTCTGCAGAAACGTTTTTAACTCTCCAAGTTTCTTTTTGGGAGTTCTGTCAATGCAGAGATCACTGTTTACTGCTTTTACTTGCAACATTATCCCTTCCAAGGGCCTGCACTGTGGGTTGCAATAGCCTGTCAGTGATTCATTTATCTTCTTTCTTTAGAAAATGCATTGAAAGGTGAATAAGCATTATAACAATCTTTTTACTCAGCTTTTAGATTTTAAAAACAAAACAGACGTGAAATAAAAAAGATTGAAGTTCATCTTTGAAGCTAAGGCAGAAAAACAACATCTAGGACAATGCAAAGTTTTCTCTAACCCTTTTAAAATGTTATAAAGCCTAAATGTTGGACATTCCCAAAATTCAGAAGTGGGTTTTTTCCCCATTTTCTGAAGGACAGAATGCATTGAATTTAAAATGTAATTGTCAGTAATGGACCTAAGCCATTTCAACCGATTCTATTTACAGGTGAAGTGTACCACTACTCAGAATGGATATAAGGGTGGGAAAGTGGGCCACAGATGTAGGTGAAGGCTGCGCATACAAACCAGGGCAGGGAGAGAGAATTTTTATCTGAAATTATAGGAGGGATTGTTATACATTTGATATGGTGTCAAGACTTCTCTTGTTCTGTGACAGGAAATTTCTGCCTCAATAATTTCAGATGAGACAGTTCAGAAGATGCTTAGAAAAGAGGCTACAGAAAGCGATGCTGCCCTGACCTTCATGTTTCTGTCATAATGTGCTTTTGAACATAGAGTTGCAGTTGGTATCCAAGTTGTGTCCAGATTTGGTATTTGAAAGCTCTCATTTGGATTAAAATTTCAGTCTAGTAGTTATTTCTTTTTTTCTGACAACTGCCAATGGATCCTGAATGTGGTTCCCACCTAAGTGTGTATTAGTGTCTGATCTCTAATTCAGTCACATGTTCCTACAGTATTTCTGCCTCGGGGCATTTACTTCAAGTGGCTTTGGGTTGTAGGCTTTCCTCAGGGGCTGTGTCTGAGCAAGGGCTGTGGAGGGGGAGCAGAAGGCTCCTCTGAGTCAAGTATTTGAGTGTTGCTATACCAAAGTTTTTTGGTTTTTAAGTGAGTAGTAGCTATTCCCTGTACTTGGTTGCTTGATTCAGGTTCCCAGAATGTGACTTGCTGAAACAGGGAGTGATCCCAGCTGCAGAAGAAGTTACAAGGATCAGACAAAAAAAATTGTTTTGAAGGCTGAAGTCCTAAGAGTTGTCAAACTCAACTCCTTGGACCAGTCAATACTTCATAGCTAAATCTTGCTGAATTTCTAAGGTGGGAGGAATAATGTCTCCTCTCCTCAAAGGGGTATTCTGGGATGATTTTTCTGTGATTCTCTCACACATTGTATTGATCATCACTATACAAAAGGCAAGGTCAAGCTCAGAATCTTTCAATAAAATGGAGTTTGAAATGTTTATAAAGCCTGGGTGTGCACAGTGAACAAGGACGAAGCAAGACAACGCAATTCCTCATCAAGGGGTGCATCCACCCTGTGCACCAAGTGGACGAGAGGGTCCTGTGGAAAAAAAAGTTGTGTTGCTGTAGAACTGCAGGCTGCATTCCTGTGCATGCACAGGAGACAGGTGAATTCAAGTTTCCCTGTCAGTCCTTGTCTTGGCATTTTCTGACTTGCAAGTGCTTGACCTGATGACCTGAAAATGTTACTGTAGAGTTGCTTTCTATCACTTAATATTATGTATGCTTAGAGAGGTTTGAATGGAAAGACTGGCAGAATGAACTAGGACATAAAACCCTGATGTAAGCTGTCTTTTTTTTTCATTTTAGGGAACAGTTCTTTTCATACTTAATTTTCTGAGGCTTCATCTATGATGTATCGTAATATATTGGCTCACTCACTTTTAAATTACCAAGTTAATTGAAGCCTGTTAAATCCTAGAGTTTAACAGTTTGGCATTTTAGAGGCATTGCTCAAATTCATCCATCATATTGCTTTAATGACATTGGTATTTGGCTTATTGCACCCCTTTCATTTTGGAAGGCTAATCCCTCTAGTCCTACTCACAGTGAAGAGATACATCGACTTGGCCTGCTACACTGGACTCCTTTGTGTCAACAACTCAGTAAACAAAGAGACGTATCTGGATGCCTTTGCAGGGAACAAAAAATAAAAGAACTACTTTGTGTATTGCCAAAGAAGCAGAAGCATTCACAGGGCAAATGAAAACTTTGCTACATGGGTGATGGAAAACCGCTAAGTGATAATTTCGGTGTTTGCTAAAGGTTGCACCCTGCTTACAAACTCTTGATTAAATCCATCCTAGCTCCTAAACACTTGATCTAATTAAAGCAAGGTGTATTTTTAGATAAAGACGTTAGAACACTCTGTAATATCTACAGCTGATCGCACTCTGCAAGAGCAGGGAAGGAAGGGGAATGGCTGGGTGTGTACGAGCATAGGTACGTGTGTACGTGTGTGCCAGTATCTGAAACAAGGTGGAGTTGAGTCTTAGTTGAAAGAAGAAAATCAATCTTAGCAATTTCTGGGTTTGCTTTGGATTATTTTTAAGAAAAAACCCTTGTAAAAGGTACAGCCTGCAAAGCAGCTTGGCTGTGTTTCCCAGGGTAAGTGAAGAAAGGTGGTGAGTAGTAGAAGCAGGATATTGTGGCGCGTATCTGGATAGAAGAGTGGTTGACCAAAGTCCATCGAACAGAGATCTCCCAGCTTCACAATGAGCAGCCCAAATTCCGTCTAGAGCAGTATTAGTTGGGGGACACCACCACACCAGAGCTGCTGGGTGGCTGAGGAGAAAATAGATGTTGTGGCTTCAGCAGCGGCTCCTCCATGGGTGCCACCAGGCCACTTCTGTAACCAGCAGTAATTAACACCCCTATTTCCAGTGTTAGCTCCGTGGCCATCAGGCAGGCCTGGAAAGGTCTTTCCCTCTGAGAGGCCCCTGGGTTGTGGCTAAACTTGTAAAGTGAGCACTGTAGTATCCTTTGAGCACACAAAGAGAGTGGGCAGCTGGGAAGAACCTAAGAAAGGGAAAGAGATGGGGTAAACCTGCTCTCTCGCTATTCAACTAACCTGGGGAAAAGCAGTGACATCGGTTAGCCAAGAAAGAGAAAGCATCTACATCTTAGGATGCCACTGTCAGAGTCATAGGGCAGAACCAAATTTCGTACTGCAGATGTTTCAGTATTCTTTTTGGCTGTCATTTGCTCTTCTGTGACAAATGTATGTGTCTGAATCAATGACTAGAAAACAGAAAAATTCATATTTTTATGTTTCAATTGGAATCACTAGAGCAAACTGCTATGGGGAGTGATGGGCTATTCATCTTGGAAAGTGCTCATAAAAAATCAAAATCCATTCCAGCATGTGTTTAAAGCTGGGTTTCTCAGATGAATGATTTGTGACCTTTTCAGGGGTCAAAAGAGGATTTGGGTGATACTACAAAGTGTTCCATGGCATTGTGCAGCCCCTTGGTTCCTGAGAGAGACGCAGTGCAGATATGGGTGTCCTGTAGTTGCACCAGTCAAGGAAGAGCACCACAGCTTCAGTGTGTTGTAGGAGCTCAGCTCCTTCAGAACCATGGAATGTGCAGCAGGCAAGGACAGTGGAGCAGAGAAGAGGTGTGTTATTGCCAAGTGGGGAGTCAGAACTTACAAATTCACAAAACTTGGGCTGGATTTATATTTGGTGCGTCTATGTTAAGAATTTGAGATTTAATACATTCAGGATGTCCTCCTCATCCTTAGTGGGAGATAGTTGATCCACAAACTAGCATTAGCATCCTAGGCATGTAACTAACATGTTAGTTAGTGTGTGTCTGTTTAACATGGCTGAATTTGAAAATTGTCCTTAAGATTGTCCTCCTGAGCAACCTGAAGGAGATACTTAACATTTGCTGTGCCTACACTCATGTACCTTCTCTGGAGCTGGAAAGCACTGACACGTGTTTGGCAGGAGTGAGGAGGATGGTTTGTTTTAGAATTACTACTTTGGCAACAACATCAGCTCAGCTAGGAAAAATCTATGGGCAGCTGGAGAGGCAAGACCAGATTCCAGCCCAACATCTTTCTTCTGTGCAAATGAATAACAGCAGCTACAGCAAAAATGATCATTTAAAAGAGTTTGAAAAGGATAATTTGGGTGGTGGAGGGAAGCACTAGAACTGATGGTACTCTAATTTTTTAATGCCTCTCCTTTTTGCTGTCAGCCTGTTTGTTACTGGTGGTACCTATGTGAGAGTCAGTCGATATGTACCTTCTAATTAATTTTTCAAATAAATTAGTGCCTAGCACTCAGTCCGTAGCATGGAAGAGATTGCAAGTACGGGCAAGTCACTGTCCTGGCTTATACTCTGTCTAGGAAGGTAAGAGATAAATGCAAAGAAGCAGGAAAGCACCACAAAGCAAGGAGGTGGCTCACTCAAACCTACACAGCAGATCAGAGCCAAGAGTAGGACCAGATCTTGTTACTTTGATGCAGTATTGGAGCTGCTGGAGAAGTGGCTCTCCTCATCTGTGGATCTTCTGGAAGAATAGGTAAACAGGGAGAGCAAGTTTAGGCTGCTCTTCAGGACCAGAAGACTCTCAATATCCTGCACCTACTGGATGCATCCTTCCCACAACCTGCCTTAGCTTGTAAACATGGGAAGTGAGCTGATGTTCTAGGTGTGAATAGAGCAGTGCGAGACCTGAGTCAGGTTGCCTGATTTTCTATGAGTCTGTGTCTCCAGAGGACAATCTCAGATTTTCATTTCAAATCCTAACCTGTGGGATGAACTGGCCTATCATTCCTGTGATTTCACATTATAGTCCTAAGGTCTTTCATTTAGAAAGACAACAGGAGTGTAAATGTTGTGAAATACTGCCCTCAGTGTGTGCCGTGGAGACTTCCCATGCCATTTGGAAGCTGTAAGCCTCTGAAATGTGGGAGATACTGGTGCAGACAACTAAAACCAGCAAAACTGAATCTCATGTCCAGCATGTGCTTGGGTTTGATCCTGTCTAAAGATGTACATCTGCGGGAAACTAACTAATGGTTTTCTACAAGCTTCTCTGTGGGTTTTCAATCCCTTCCTTTTACATTGTGCTGTAATGGTTGGAATTGTCTCCAAAAAGGAATGGATGATTTTTCAAGTTTCAGTAATCACAAAGGAGCTGAGCAAGAGTTTGGTTGACAAAGATATTGCATGTGGAAGATGTCACTAAGTTAAAATGGTAGGGAGCCAATTAAGATACTTTTCACCAGCTTTTTCATTAAAATTCATTAAAACCTTTGCGAACTAGATGATGTTTTGGATTAATTGCCACATTCAAATTCAAACCAAACAGCTTTTTGCATAGTTCTGTGCTTCAGTATTCACATCTTAGAGTACCACTTCTTATCTATTGCTATTGCTTGGAATTTTCAATCTCTGATTTTTTAAGACTCTAAGCTTTTCTTTATTTCACACAGCATAGGTTTGAAGATTATTTCATTTGCCTATACAGTCTCTCACCATGCTCAAAGGAAGGTTCAGAACGTTTTGGATCCCACCATCAGCTGATGCCAATTAAGAAGAAATGATAGAAACTAACACACTGTAGCCAGGATAAGAGTAGAGTTCCTGCAGCAGCCCTTAATTCCTTGATAAAGTTGCTGTACAGAAATTGCAGGAGTCCGGCTTTGATTCCTGGCTTCAGTAACTCACAAGATCTTCTCAGGGAACTATTTCTTCGTGTTTTCCTTTTAGTCAGTGTCAGGTTACAATTTGGCTGCTTTCTACACAGCTTTCCTTATAACTTTACCCAGGCCAGGACAGCTGTAAGCTTGCAAGTCAACAGCTTGCAATCAAACCCAAGGATCTCAGCCACTAGGAAGACAGTCTGTCAATAAGAAAAAAATAAAAGCTACCCACCAGTTTGCCATGCATGCTTCAGTGTCAGGGATATTTAATTCCACCCCCTCTAGCTTGGAGTAACAGCAGTTAGAAAATATTAGCTTACTTCTGTGTGAGTTCACTGAATTTAGTGAAGCATGGGGACTGTGGGTGGAATTTTGGTATTTTGTGCAGAATTTTAAACCCATGAAGACGCAAAGAATTGGTGGCCGCTGAGATAAGTTATTATAGGCAAATATAATACAGCTTCTTATTTTCACATTTTTGATTCAGATCATGATGAAACTGGTAGTTTGGAATGATGTGAGTTTGGCCAGCCTTGGGTTAATTTCCAGAACCCAGAACACCACAGCTGTTATCTGTCATTGCCTCATTGATGGTCTCTGCATAGAATTCAAGGACTTACTGGTTGTAGAACAGGAACTATCTCTTCATCCTCAGAGAAGATTTTTCCAGGTCAGCAGTGAATACAGCAGTCGTTGCATGCGGGCAGGGAAATAAGGGAGGTAGAACATCAGTTTCTAGAAACTTACCAGAAGGAATGTGCCAGAATTTTTTTTCTCTCCTTTCATTCTTGCGTAAAAAAAATTACACCAACTGTATCTTATAAAAGCTGAACAAGAAGCTTTTTATAACTGGGAAAAAAGCCATCAGGCAAACACTGAATTATCACTTTTTTTTTTTTTTTTGGCTATGTAGAGTTTTATTTTTCTCTGCAAGCCCTGTATTTGTCACTCTGAGTCATCTGAGGTCAAGCAGCTCAATTCTCTCTGCCATAGTGCCCATCTTTTCTGGGATCAGTCTTGGCATGCTGGCACAGGGCAGCTGTTGGCATTCCCAGGCCCAGCTTGGCTTGGATGCCCTTGGCAGTGCAGTCAGTGGTGCCTGGCATGGACCAGCAGCTTCTTCAGGCCACACCACGCCGCCTTCCCCCTTCTTGTGCAGAGCTTCTCCTGGTGCTGTCACAGCTGGGACCACATCATGGACAAAGTGACACTGACAGTGGATAGCAGAAGGTCCACTCTATGAGATCTCTTTCTCCCAGTATTTCCAGTTTTCTCTGGTCTGTCCTATTTTGTTCCTGGAATTTATTCCTATTTCAGCCTTGCTGCAGACTTCAGTCAGTAAAAGTGACTTTAGTTGGCTGCAGTATGTTAGGACCTTACACCACAAGCTATTTGATCTCTCTTTTGGGTTTACATTTTCCTTCTGAGTGACTGATTTTTTGGCATGGGAAACACTTTTATTCATTATGAACTTTTCTCTGTGTTAGAGTTTCGTGCGGTGATGTTGTTTGGACATACACGATGATACACTGCTGAACATTTGGCAGAACTGAGAATAATCCCTTCACCTAGAAACTGGCTGTCAGTGTTTGTCTTTCACTGAAATAGCACAATGGTGGTTTTGTGCTAAATAACCAAACTGGATAGGGAACTTATCATGACAGTTATGATTCAAAAATAGTCCATGGTATAAAAATCATTATAAGGTCAAGTTTCCCGTTTTAAGTCTCTAAATCTGTGAATCACATTTTGCTTTATTAGTAAAACAAGGAGAATCATCTCCTCTGTGCAGTGTGGATTAATTCATTACCATTTCTAGAAAGCCCTGAGCAAGCCTATTTCATAAGTCTGGCTCTTTTGCCACCCAAAATTCTTCTGTGGTAGGTTATGGGCAAAATCTATCCTGGCATCACTTCACTTCTCCATTCGGGGAGCACCCTAAGAAACACATAAAATTTTACACCTTTTCTTTTTGAGTTAAACCCACATTCACCTATACTTTGTATGCATTTCATACAGCTAAGTCATGAATATACAATATTTATGTCCCCAAATGAGTCCCAAAACAGTTGCAGGCCTCTGTTGGTGTGCTCAGTTTTACATTCATGGGATTGTCCTCTTGGGCCATAGAGTTAAATAGCATGTCTAAACTCCTAGGTTGAATCATTTGAATCTGAACTGTAAAATATCAGCCCTTTAGCAAGAAACAGTCAAATTTACTTAAGTAATCAGCAGGTTTCTTGCCCCCAGAATAAAAAAGCTCGGACAATTTTTATACAGAAAAAATGCAGAAAAACTGTTTAAACAGAACAGAAGAATACAACATATAGTTAATACTTACAGGGATTCTACACAGGCAAGTTTAATTATCTGATTTTCCATCAGTTCTTTGATTCTAAAAAATGCCAGAGGATTTTTAATACCACAAGAGATCAAGCCCTCGGTTTCATCTGTGGGAGGCAAAATCAAACTGTAGGACATGCGTCATCATCTATCACCATCTATTTTCATTGTGAATTAGGCATTTGTTATCTCCAGAGGAACTGGATTTTGGGTTAGCATGAAATCGCATTGTTTTGTTCTACAACAAAGACGCTGATTCTTGTTAGCTTTGGGGAGTTGGTTTGTGATGTTTGGATTGTATTATCAGGATCATGCACCATATGGGTTAGTTATCAGATCCTTCATGAAGTTATAGTTTTCCCAACACCAAACAAAAAACCCCAAAGGGGTGATTTTCTTACTCTCGTCTTTCTGTAAGACAGAAGGAATGCTGTAGATTTTTTTTCCTTTCTGGTGACAGAAAGTTTTGAAGCATAACAAACAAGATGCTTAGGAGAGTTCTAAAGCATACTTTAGGACATGGCATTAAGGTATTATTTAGAATTTTTTTTTCCTGAAAGCATTCAAAACATTCTCTTCATTAAAGTAACTGAACAAATACATATGTTGTTCCCTTAGTGTAATTAGTTTTTCCCTTAAAATAAAGATTTTTAGCATTCTGTAAGTATTTTTTAGAACATACCAGAAGACAGAATAAAAGCAATTGGCTTGGAAAACACTGGCCAGCACAGGAGGAGCCTTGGGAAGATGGATTTTGAACAGCATGAACTGTGATTTTTTTCCCTGTCTGTGGGGTGGGCTTCCCCACACAGAAAGGCAGTTTGTGTCTCATGGTCAAATTTTCAAAATAAGCAAGAATTCTGTTGACCCTCCAAATGGGTGGCCAACTCATCACAAAGAATTGTCTGTCAACTGAGTAGATTTGTGAGAGGGGTGAGTGGTCCTACTTAGGGACTGAACCCATGACCTCCTAATCCTATCTCATGTGTAGTGCCTGCCAGACTGCTCAATGGTCATTAGACCTGGGTGAACAATTTGGACAAAAAAAAAATGGAGCCATTCTGGGGATTAAAGATCCAAAGAAACCAAAACCCAGCCCTCAAAGTTACTTTGGGCTTTCAGCTTCCACTCAGTTTTACTTCGTCGTAATGTCTTTCCCATGCTGCATGTTTGTTTTGCCATGGCAGTAAACTTTCATCCTGGATCATGTAGGCTATGCTAGGAAAACTTAAGGATATGGCACAAATGCTTTGTGTGTGAGGTAGAGAAACTGGAGTTTAAAGATTCATGTTAATGGCATAACGCAATGGTAATCCAATAAAATCAGGCACTTTGATTTTTACTAGGGGTGAAATGCTCAGAAGTTGGATTAAAAATGTAAACACTGGCTCAATTCTAGAAGTGTTACTGGAAAGAAACTTTTATATCATCCATACTCTATAGAAAATCCATGAATTACAGAAAATTCAGAAGCATTGAATGATTTGAACTGTAAATCTTAACTCCTAGGGTCCCTTGAACGTACAGACTGGCCTAGAAATTAAACAAAGGGTGACAGTATTTCAGCCTGCAACTGAAAGACACTTTTTCACCAATGCATGTAGTTCCTTACACGAAAAAACTTCTCTGGCTTTGTTTGGAGACACAAGAGAATGACTTAGTAAGGCTGGAAGTGTTGCCACCTCATCCCCTTGGTTCACAGATCTCCAGATGGAGCAATTCTCATTCTCCCGTGCAGTCGCTCCAATTCTCAGAAGTGCAATGAAACCAAAACACGTCAAGCCCACTTTGGTTACAGTTTATTGGGAAAATTGATTCCTATGCTGCAATTCCACTCAATACTCCACCAAAACTTGGCATAGATTTATTCAGTCAGTGTATCAGTGCGAGGCAGTATATGCAGTATTTTTAAGACTCTTAAAATAGGTGCTTTTAAAACACAATCTTTTTGTATTTTCAGTGCTTAGTGAAAATACTTTTACTTGCCCCATCTCAGACACTGAAACATCTAATGTAAATAATAAGCACATTCTAAGCAAATTGTTTTTCTACACTTTTTACCATACTTCCCCTCCATCTGCCCCATGTTCTCAAAGTCAGATGCTGCAAATCAAAGGGGTGCTCATAACTGGACACTAATTGCTGAACTGCTACTGTTCCACTAATGAGGGGGTGAGACACAAGGAGTCAAAATTCTTTTGGTCCCGTTTGACGCAGCTGCAATCCAGTCCATGCAGGAACTGAAGAAGTCAGAAGCAATGGTAATTCACTGTAGAATGAGGACTAAAGAGCCACTTTAGGTCTCAACTCTATTTCACTAAGTGGAGCTAAAGGCATGGGGTGGCAAAAGAAGTTATTTTATTATTGTATCCCAGAGGAGGAGACGGGAGTGTAATTCCAGTCATGATGTTTAGTTTATCTTCTTGTGCAGAAAAGCTTGGACCAGTGGGAGGGAACATTGACAAGGGGGACAGAAATGATCAGAGGTCTCATGCATGAGAGGAAACTTTCAGTGAGGGCTGTTTTGCTCTGCAGAAGATTTATAAACAACCTAAATGACAGTGCAAGGCCTGTGAGGACGAAATATTCTGTTCCCATTGGGTATCAGAGAAGAAGTCCTCAGCTTTAATTGCAGAAGTTTCATAGAATCATAGAATAGAAATATTGGAATGTTCTGAGTTGGAAGGGAACCACAGAGATCATCAAGTACAACTCCTGGCCCTGCACTGGAGAACCTCAAGAACCTCACCCTGTTCCTGAGTGTTGTTCCAATGCCCTTTGAGTTCCATCCGCCTTGAAGCCATGACCATTCCCTGGGGAGCCTGTTCAGGGCCCAACCATCCTTTTAGGGAAAATTTAGGTAGGATGGTTTATAAATGGCACAAAGTACCTGTCGGGAGCGGGAAAGGTGTAGCTGATCCTGCCCAGGGAAGGTGGATGGACTACTATCTCCTCAAAGTCACTTACTGCCCTGTGTGCTCCCTTTGTGAATCCTGTGCCTTCCCATCACCGCTCAGACAGATGTGCTCCCCACATTGCTTTCTCACCAAGCTCTCTCGGGGGAATGCAGCTCATTCAGTCCTCAGCATTCATGGTCTCGTACTCTCCCAAAAGGAGCCTTTCCACGTGAGCACACAGGGGCCAGTTCTGCACACACAGCTGCCAGTCTGACATGCCTTGGCATGTGCTTTCAAATCCCTTGGTGCAGGAGTTCTGCTGTAGTGCCTAAAGACAGGCGTGCTCTTGGCCTAACACCATGTACAAAGGCATATCACATCGTCGGGGTAACCACTGGGGGAACTGAGGGGACAGGTTGCGGATTTCACATCTGAGAGAATGTCCGTGGCTGCCCTTGCCTATGACCACAACCCTTTTAAAACAAACTCGCCTTCTGAGTATGCCACAGTGCTTAAAATATATTTAAGTCATTGAGTTTCAGGAAACTGATAATTTCTCATCTTCCTGATAGTCTGTGATGCTGTTGTTAGCTTAAGTTTTTCTTCTATGGAACAGATAAATGCAATTCAGACAGAAAGGTTCTCTATCAATTTCTGTTTCACCTAAGGGTAAAAAGTTAAAAGGATCAGTGGCAAAAGAATGGTAGCATCAGGGAGAAAAATGAGAGTAAATATTTTTTAGCAGTGAAAGAAGATTTCTGTAAGAGTGTGGAGCTGACTGAAGATGAAGACCAGACTGCAGCTCAGATGTAGCTGTTAAGCCAGGCTTAACCCGCTCTGGGTGCTCACTGACTGACACTGTGTGTGCCACCAGCTGCCTATAGCCCCTATAGATTGCATATGACTCACTTTGGTGGAGCTGTTTTAGTGCTACCTCTGCAGGCTCAGCTGTGAATCCCAAACAATCCTTTTCACTTACCTCTTTAAATCTCTTCACACTTTGGATTGCATGGCCATAAAGGGATTTTTTCAAATTATTAGATTCAGAAAGAGAACTGAAGGAAAAAGAAATTGAAGATGCCCATAGTCAGCAGTATCTTCAGTTTGAAGGCGAGAAGCAGCTAAATTGGGGTCAATGTCCCACATAACAAAAAGGCAGGTAAATGCCTGCATGTGTATGATTGACAGTGTGTGTTAGATCTTTTGAGAGAGGATTTTAGAAGGAGAAGTATTCCATCCAGCTGCTTTCACAGGCTTATAGCGATTTGCAAAACACCAAGGACACACCCAGCACGGGCCACTGGGATAATAACACAGATGCACGATTTTTATGGCTGCATACCAAATTTAGAAACTCCCTCTAGAAAAACAACTCAAAATGACTTTTGCTAATCCTTCTGAACACCTGGAATAGACTCAACAAGCCAGGGAACTAGAAAAGTTACTGTGTGGTTTACCAGGCCTCTTACATCACTCAGAATTAAAATTTTGAAATAAGTAGCTGAAAGAAACCTTAGAAATTCATGGATGGCCCTGTTTGGTGTCACATTATTTTGTGCCAGTGTTGACAGTTCAGATTATAAAACAGAGAGTTTTTGTTCACCGAAAGCCCACATGCTGCATACAATAATGTTTTAAATGCTTGGAAATCTGCATAGGAAATAATCTTTTATATTCCGCAGTTTCTGAGGGGTTCACCATTTTTTTTTCCACACTTGAGGCTTTCTTAGACTGCAGCTATTTTATAGTAATATGCAACTTTTAGGTACAGATTTGGAGGTCTGATCAGACTAGTGATCAAACCCTATTTCCTTGTCTAACCAACATGTATAATTTCAAGTAGACAAACTGTCTCATAACTTCAATAGGTTAATCCATGTAAGGAGCTAACCATAAATTATCTATCTGATGGATCAGAATTTCTCTTTGTGTGACCACCAATAGCCAGTGGGAGTTTTGCTGGGTGCAGGGAATGCAGGCCTGCTCCATGGAAGTGCCAAGCAGTTTTGCTTACAGCTGGTGTGGTGGTACAAGAAAGGCTGCAAATAATTTTCTCATCGGGGAACAGACTCAGAAAAGGAGAGACAAAATTAGTTAACACACTAAGAGACTATTAAAAAAATTATTTCCAAGAGCTGTTTGCTATTTGCTTGAAAATATGTTGCATTTTTTTCTTTTCAGTAACTATTAATAAAAAGTATACAAAACCTACCAAGTGCAGCATTTCTGCACTCTGCATTTCTTAGGCAACTACCTTAGTGTGACACCTCTACCTTCTTAATTTATGTTGGGATCTGGTGTTTAGCATTAAGTCTTTGTACAGGCACACATTCTGGTGCATTGACTTGGGCTGACTTGCAGCTAAACAGCAAATGTTCCATGGAAGCAAATAGAACTACGTGACCAGGAAAACACAAAGGGTGTCAGCCATGCATCTAACACCTTGAAATCTGTGATAGATCTCTTGTATTTAATAAGGTGGTCCTAAAAGCATTTTCCTTCCTAAATCAAGGCTTTGCAAGAGCTTAGCTGAGCAATGCAGGCTGAAGGGGACTTTCAAGGCACTTCCGTTTGAAGTTGCAGCCGGCCCAGGGAGCTCATTTAAAGCTGCCTGTCCAGCCCTAGCACAGCCTCCTGGCTGCCAAACCTGTCCTCGGAGCAGAGCATGTATCCAGGCAATCAGCCTGTGCCAATCTGAGCAACCTGCTCTAGTGGAAAGTGAGGGACTGGCCCAGGTTACCCAGAGAAGCTGTTGCTGCCCCATCCCTGGAAGTGCCTGGTGCCGGGTTGGATGGGGCTTGGAGCAACCTGGTCTAGTGGGAGGTGTCCCTGCCCACGGCAGGGGGTGGGACTGGATGGGCTTTAAGATCCCTTCCAACCCAAACCATACCATGATTCTGAGGAGCAGAGAAGCAGCTGTTTCCTTTTGAGGTGATGTGGAAGGTGCATCCTCCCTCCTGTCCTTGGTACTGGAGATGGAGAGTGCATTCAACCTATGTCTCAGACAGAGGTACTTCTGCACCACCACCCAGCCTCATGCAGACACACCACCCACATCTGGTGGGATATTGCAGTTCTCCTGTGGAGGAATAAACTCTGAAATGAAATATAAAAAAATTTTAAAAACCCCACAGTTTTCCCCATTCTTACCTGTTCATGCCATGGTTTCTGCTTCTGCGACTTGGTGTTTCTTTTACAGTTTTTCCCACATCTTGAGAACAATGCAAGTGTGTTCACTATGAATGAGTGTCCCCCAACTACTGTAGTTTGAGGGAAAGGTGAGAGTGGGTAATTCAGGAGGAAAAACACAAGGGCTCAAGGCTTCACAACCAAACTGGGACCATGTCAAGGCGCCTGGTCCCGCGTGGGTGGTGCCAAGGATGTACCCAGTCCTCACACTCACTTCCTCGCCTGCTGCACACCTGAGCAGGAGGAGCTGCCCTTCTGACAATCTGTCATCCCAAAGCTTCAACAGTGTAGAGAAACATCAAGAGAACTCATTCTGCTCCTCCTCTCCCCTGACAACAGTCTTGCCTGAGGCATTTAGAGCAGATGAGAACAACAAATGCTGCTGCTGGTTTGAGCAATGCTCCCATTCCAGATGTAGGAGCCAGTAAGTAAACCTGACAGCACCAAGCTTATGGGTTTTTGGTTTTAATTTTGTTTGTGGATGTTACTTAATTCCATATCCTGATTTTTTATGGCCTTAGGAAAGATTTACCACCATGAAAACAGTGGTAAGGGCAGGAATAAAAGAAATAAATCATGGCTCATAATAGTGGGGTATTTAGTGGATAAAAATTCAGTGTCACTGACAAAGAGAATTAAATTCTTTTCTCCTCTGCTGCTAATTCAAGACCAGTAAGACTTGTTTTGTGGTCATATATCCATGCACAAATAGCAGCCTTCAGTGGTCATTTAGTCTGAAGCGCACATTGTGGGAGGGGTCAGTGTGGCCTCTCCACCTTAACAACAGAAGAACGTCTGAGACAACTTTGTCTGGCTTTTCAGGTGTACCTCAGAGCTGCATACAGCCTTTGATCCTCATGATTAACAGACACTGCAATGGAGTCTTAAAATTTTAACGCAAAAGACTAAATTTTCCGGCATAATGGCTCACCAGTAGACTTTCAGAATTTATTCTCATTGGTTGCTCAGACTAACAAAAATGAGTTCCTACCTGAACCACGATAGCAGTAAAGCCAGTTGGCTTCATTTTGAGAAGGAAGAGTCTTCCTTTACTGTAGATCCACTATTAAATGCTTTCCTCTTTCAATTTTTGTATCATATCCATGGAAGCCCCATGCATGCAAAGCCAAAAATTTAAGGATCTATCATAAATGTTTAATGAAAAATATCACAAAGCATATATTTTAAGATAGAGTCCAGTAACAGTCCACCTTAAAGATTTTAAAGCCACAATGCATACCTCATTTTAGAATGAGCTAACCCATGGATAGCTGCTTCTGTGCAGAGCATCTGTGGTAGGACTGTGACAGGCTTTCATCAGATCTCACAAATTAAGCAGGGTAAGGTCTTGATGAATCTGGGACTTTTCCTGAAGACTTCCTCTTTCTCTTTTCCTCTTAAACTGCTCCCCAAAGAGAACAGACTGCTAAACTTTGGTCACAGCCAAAATATGCACTTCGCTTAAGTTTAATTAAGGCTTGGAATTGATAAAGCTTGGAAAATGCCCATATCTATACATATGCGCCGTATGTGATTGGAGAAAGCTTATTTGTTCTTATTTACTATATGAAAAACATGACAAAACCATGGACTTTATGTATAGAAGTGTGAAAGTTTTATTTTCCTATGATACTGAACCGTTTTCTGCATAGACACAGAAAATCTGTGTGTTATATCTTGCAGCCAGTTTGGTATTTCAAAGTTGCATTCCATGCCAGGAGATCTGCAGTATCCCACCCCAGTTACTCTGCAAGGGAGCTCTGCATTCCACTGTGGTGGGTTGCTGCTCAGCAAACAGCTCTGTGCCTCCCTGTCAGATATCAGTGTGGCTCTTTCTAGTGCTAAGGGGAACCAGAAATGGGGTGGAAGGCAAATTATAGCGCTAGACAACACCAACTGTGAGTACGTAACAGGCATCTTAGCATTCAGGAATGGACTTTGTTGTGACTGAGGGTGGAAGCTGCTTGGTACTTTGCAAGGTAAGGCGTGTGCATGTTTGCAGAACTGAACTGGTAGGTCCTGCTAACGGTGTTTATAGAGACAAAATAAAAAAACTGTGTGAAACAAAATTGTTTCAGTTTGATTTCTAAATCTGATAAAGTTCTGTTTGTAAAAGGAATCAAACAATTTAATATCAACACCATTTTTCATTAAGCCTATTCAGATAAGTTCAATTACACCATGTATGTCACCACCTTCATCACAGACAAGACCAAAGCAGGCATATTCCAGCCTTCCATGAATTGCCCAGGAGAATGCCAGAACCGCTGCCTTCCTGCAGCTTTCCAACACTGGCCTATCAGTTTTCTCTGGTTTAGCAAACCAAACAATTCTTGAAACACAAATTCCTTTGGAATCATTATTTGCCACACTTCAGATATTCTAACACCTGATTTTATTTTTATTAATTTTTATATCCACAGGATGTGTTTTCCACTATATAACAAGATGCTCCTAGAATAAAGTGATTTGAGACAAGAAAGAAAATCTTTGTTATACAGTAGTTTGCCATGAAAATTCCAGAGGAGTGAATATCCAATGAAAATGGAAACGTAAATTTGCTACTGTGACCTTTACAATAGGACACATGAGGCATGTGAGGCACTTCTGTTCTCCATGAGCCTTTCTTTGGTGTAAAAAAGTTGAATACAGGTAAACTACAGATGTAACAGTCTTCAAGATATCGTGCTGTTACATATCAAGTGTTGCCTCACTGACAGATTAATAAAAATTATTGCAGTGGGCCAGTCATACAGCAAATAAGATATGTGTCAAAATCAGATTTCTCATGCTCAGTGAACAGTAGGAATTCACAGGAGGCTGGTGCTGGTGCCGATCCGTGAGCACAGCTCCCAGGCAATGTCTCCCCTCCTTCTCCTGAAGCCTAATGATTCACTGCTGGCTTCATGGCAGCCATCCCAGCGGGCAGGTAGGGGAGGGTGTGATCCAAGGCTTTGCTGGTGTTCCCCCATCACTATGGCATACAGGGATGGGGGCCATGCCCCCACGCCTCTCTCAAGCAGGCATTTAGCCCGAGGCATGTTCTGCCCTTGAGTGAGTCATCCCCTCAACTCACCTATCCTGCCACTTTCATTCCTGACCTTGCCAGCAAGCACACTACATAGGACATCAGGCACTTTTTGGGGTGAGCTCCTCAAAGAAATCTCTTCCTTTCATTTGGTGGGAATGAACACGTTGCTGTGTGCAGCCCCCAGGTCCGGAGCCCCAGCAGAGGGGAGAGCACCACAGGGCTGTACCACGCAGCCTGACTGGATTTCCGCTTCAATAACATATGTGCCGAACAACGATTTCCCAAAGCCAGGGTGGAAAACAAAACTGAAAGCCTAAACATATGCAGATGGCATTCAGAACCCAGGACACTCCTGCCAATTTCTGCAACTGATACACACTCAAAATATTTACTTAGGAATTCTTAATTAAGTCAACCATTCGGTAGTGGAGTACGGTTTCAGATGTGTCGCAGTGTCACCACAAAATACCTCGGTGGTTCCTGCTAACAAAGAACCCACTATGTGGATTTTTTGTCAGAGATGGTGGGGCAAGTTTTCGGTACACTGTGCCAAAAAGCTGCACAGCTCCCCTGCTGATAATGGGATTCATGTGGCTAAATCCCTTCATTCCTTGCTGAAAACAAGCCCCCTGCCCAACAGCAGTTTCAGGTGAATATCGAGAAGCAGAGCTGGGGTGGGGTCTCAGTGACCCTACAGTTGCCTGTCCAAGGGCTTGCAGTAAGGCTGGCTCAGTGGGAAGTGTGCACTGTGCTGTTGTGCAGCCAGGAATGCAAATAAGGGAGGGTGCTGGAGGAGGAGAAGTTCCTGAAGCCAGTCCTGGGCTCCAATAAAATGTAATTTGCCCAGGGAGCATGGATTGGCAGAGAATTTTTAAAGCAATTAAAAATTTTTTTTTAGTTAAAAGGTTAAAATCAACCCAATTAAGTGTTTCATCTGTATACAATGTGTTGTTGGTTTAATCTCTTATTTTACATCTTTTGTCATGTATTTGTCCGCATGGTATATTAGGCTCCTTGGAGAAATATCAGTACACATCTGTGCCTGTGCAGGAGCTTGGGGACAACTCCAAAGATTGCTTAGTTACTGCTCTTCATCTATAAGTATACAGTTCCATTGCATAATTTTATCAAAGTTCAGATTCTTTTAACAAGAATAAAATTTAGATTTTTTTTTCTCATGTGCTTGTACAGCTGTCCATTATAAGGATTTACTTCATGTATTTTCCACTTGTACGAAGACTCTGTAAACTGCAGTTCACATGATGACCTTCCTATATGTAAAATTAATCAGACGTTGCAAGAACCGGATAACATCTGAAATCAAAGAAATGACTTGTGCTCAAGTTAAGTGAATGTTTGCATTTGCAAATATAAAATGGAGACTCAAGCAAGCCAACCAGGAATGAAGAGTACATTTCTCTTCCAGCAAGCAGTTCTTAAAACTCAAGAGGCCTTAGTATTTAATTTCTGAAACATTTCAAACACCTTTACTTTTATGACTTACTTGGAATATCTAATAGTTTTTGTTTCACTTTGTGAAAAGGGAAGCTGGAGTTGCTTAGGTCCTACACAGGAGATACAACTGTAACAGGAAATACATTTGGAGGGAGAATTTTCCCTTTTTGTGACAGGATTCATCTGTCTTTGCATAAGTAAGCAAGCATTATTTCAGAAAGTAAGCTGAAACTCGTCTCCCACTGCCATGACTTTCTGCTTGCTGTGACACAGTCCTAGATATTTTTTCAAAGGATAAAAAAACCTGGTATTTCAGAATTCTTATGCAGAAACCAAGCCTTCCAAAACCTTGTTCATCAGGTTTAATTTGATGGAAGTTTGAACTGCAAGGTCCTATCCAAGCCCAGATCCGTGGGGTTTTTTTGGTTTGTTTTTGTTTGTTTGTTTGTTTGTTGTTGTTGGGTTGTTTGGTTTTTTCTGTGGTTTTTTTGGTCGTCGTTTTTTTGCCTTTTCTTTTTTTAAATTTGAGTATAACTCTGTTTATAGCTATTGCTCAATTTCAGTGCTGTTGTTTCCCTTGGATTAATGGCATAGGCATGAAGAAACGTGAAGGCTCTCCAAGTGCCAGACACTAATGCCTTAGGATTCTGAGGACACTCATTCCCTAGGAAAGGTGCCATTATTCCACTACCTCTGTTTATCTGGATAAGCCATGTGGATGATATTTAATTGGATAGCCCATGTGGATGACCCAGCAGAACTCTCTGAGGCGTGTGGAGACTGTCGTGGTGCAGGATGGTTACAATTACTGTAAACTGCAGCAGAAATCTTAACAAAATGCCACACTCAGGAGTTTCTGGTGATAAGAATCAAGGAAATTTGCACCACAAAGAAAGATTAGATGAAAGAAGACGCCAAAATGTGGCATGGAGGATCTGCCTTTTGACAGCTATAAAGTGAAACAATCTCCATCTCATAAAAAAATAATATAGATTTCAACCTGCCAAGGGGCAGAGCACAACCCTCCCGAATGTGTGACTGATGCACAAACTGAGGGATGCCACAAGAAATAGAGGAGAGGAAGCTTGAAATGCTGTTGGGTGCATTTCTTTAATAAAAACAAAGCTTTCCAAAACCTCAGTTTCATGATTCAGCATTTCTTTTGGCACTGTAACAGTTTAAAAGTAGGCTAAATAAGTCTGAGGGAATATGCTGGTAAGTTCAGGCCAGAGAGGGGGAAGTTTCTGGAAGTAATAATAGAAAAACTAAGACCCCTTCCACCCCCAATAATTGCAGTTTAAGTGTTTTAATACACGTTACAAGCACACAATAATTACAACACCCTCACAATACCTTCTGAGGCAGATATGATCATGCTTATTTTCTGGACGAATGAACTGACCCACTGTCAGTTTGACCAAGGCCTGCTCCAAAAAACAATGGGAAACCAAAGAATATACTCTTTAACCTAATCATGAGACAGCACTAATGTGTATGAAGGAAGCAACTTAACTGAAAATTATATGTTTAGATGCTGCGGCCAATTCTTGCTTTCCTTTTTTTTGAAAGTCGTAAGGTTTTGCTGCTCAGCTTGAGAATAGCTAGTGGAAACTCTGGAAGCCCACCAGTTTTTAAAAAATGATGTCAGGAAATTATTGCATGTTTTTTATCAGTTTTTAATTTTTTAAAAAGTATTTATATAACATACAAACAATTTTTAGATGCAATTCTTGCTAGTAAGTTGGTGGCATAGCCTCAGTAACTTGATGACTGTCAGGCAGCTATGAGACCAGAACTGTATGTCTTTTGCAAGTGCCAAGCATCGAATGGAATTTTGAATGCCTTGTGCATGTCTCTTTCTTAGGAGTCAAGCCCAGGTTTCCTCAGGATTAGGTTTTCCTGGAAGGGTCAGTGTCTGAAGCAGCAGTGGAAATGGGTTACCAGGTGGGAAGGTCTTGCGGGACGCTTGGGCACCTGGTCTGTCCCAGGGAACTGGGCAAAGCCAGGTGGACGGGACGGGATAAGAATGGGACATAGCATTTTACCATCATCAACGAGTGCATGTTTCTGAGTTTGACACATCATCTATTAAGGAAAAATGCTTTCCTTCGTGTTTTATTGCAATATTTTCAGAATGTCCATCCTACTTTGTGTGGAAAGTGGATGAAGTCAGAGAGAGAAAACCTCCATGACCTTCCAAAGAAAATAACACTTCTACTTTTCAATATTAAAAAGTGTCCGATTTAAAAAAAAAGTATTGATACTTTCCGCTGTGATTTTCGTTAGCTTTTGAAGCCATAACATAAAGGTCATAAGCCATGGTAAAGAAAATCTTATCCCTATATCAAACTCACAATACTTTTTTAAGATTATCACATCTCTTGGAAAGTTCTAAAGATTTAAAATCTAAAGATTTAAAGACATCACTATTTCAATTTTTTTTCTTTTTTTTTTTTTTAATGGAGAAACACTTTTTGTCAGAAACAAAACCTTAGCTCAAAACCTGCATGAATCTCAGGGGCTCTCTGGTTCCAGTTGATGCTCCAGCTTCATTGCTCCGCACCCAGAGGAAGACAAATTCAAGCTGCAGGTCTGAGCACTCCTGCTCCAACACTGAGAGTGGTCAGACTGCCTTTGTTCTTACTTTTGTTTAATAGGCAGAACAACAGGGCATGCACGATCTGTGTGATACCTTATCTCTATATCCATAGCCCCCCCTTCCCCCCACCATAAATAAAACCCCCCAAGTGGTGAATTTCTCATGGATTGTTAACTTTGGAAAAGATGCACAAATACCTATTAAAGGCAGAGTGGATCATCATGGAATTTCCATTCCACATGAATAGCAGTATTTCATTTTGGCCAGGGAAGAGTGCTCCTTTTCACCCTCCTTGCTCTGACTTTACTGTGGCTTATTGAAATGGCAAAATTAAACACTCTGATTTCATTGAAATGCAGCATTTATGTAATTTTGCAGTGATGAAGTTGATAAATTCTTATGTAATTCTTTAATTTTGTTTAGCCAGCATTTCCCCAAGGGAGCATTTCCAGTGGTAAATTTTTAATACTAAGATGAAAGGCTTAGGCTGGTGTTCAAGATGGAAAGTAGAGTCATGGGGCAGGGTCTGCTTGTCCAGAGCCAGCTGAAGCATCTCCACATGGGCCCGGTGGCTGCTCAGTAGCTGTGACCAGAGGCGTCACTGAACGTGTCCCCATGTCGTCCTATTTTTTTTCCAAAATACTACCATTTAAAGTGTAGCCTGTAAAGATGTTGAAAAATGAGCCTGTGAAGATGTTGAAAAGTGAGCTGAAAAATGAAAAATAAATGCGCTCAAGTGAAAACATATGGCAGGTGCAAGTTATATGCAAACTTCATAATGAATTCTGAAAATATACTCGAAGAATGAGAACTGCAAATACTTCCAGTCTGGATGGCACATATTAAGGATCACTCCTATGTGCTCCATGACGTTTGCCAGATCTCAGAGCACAGTTATGCTGGTGAACTTCATTAATCATTCAATACCCTGAGCATAATAATGGGCAAGAGTGTTGGTAGTGTCAAGTCATTTTCTAAATTGTGCTTAACAGTTTCAAATGAGGGGTGGATGAACTGGCTGCAGTAACTAAAACACTAAGCTTGAACCTGCATTCAAAGTAGACATGAGTTTCAGAGATTTGTGGATGATCACTTGCCACTATTTTTTGCTTTTAAATAAGTCTTGCTTTCCACATCTCACAAGCTGATGTCTCTGTGTAGGACTGGAAACAAAAGTGCCAAAATTCCATTTCTTTGTTTTTTCTGGCACAAATCAGACCAGAAATTACTGCAAGATTTCCAGGCTCCTATACCAGACCAGAGACATTGTGCCAAGCTGGCATAATTACAGGAACTCAACCTCCAACCCTTCCCGTTTTGCACAGCACCTTGCCAGCCACACAGCAGCACCTGGTCACCTCAATTTGGTTATAACGTGTCTTTCTGCTTTTTTCTTCAGAGCTTTGTCATCCGTGGTGGCTTTAGGAGCTAACATAATCTGCAACAAAATCCCAGGCCTGGCCCCTCGGCAGCGAGCGATCTGCCAGAGCCGCCCTGATGCCATCATTGTGATCGGGGAAGGGGCACAAATGGGAATCAATGAGTGCCAGTACCAGTTTCGGTACGGGAGGTGGAACTGCTCTGCACTGGGAGAGAAAACAGTCTTTGGACAAGAGCTTCGAGTAGGTAAGGGTGTCTCTAATACGGTGCTGTAGGGATCTGTCTGAGATGGTTTTCTTTTACCTTTCTTGCTATGGTCCTGCAAAGGTTTACAACCCTCAGAGTTCAACTGTGATGCTCCCAGAACAAGTGTGTTTCCACTCACTGAAAAGTAACTGACAAGACACACGAAATCTCCAGCGATCTGTAGATGAAGTCACTCGTATCTGTGCAACTTCAGACCCAGCAATGGCCTCAGAGCCTGCACAGCCATCCAAGGTCACAGCCCATGAAAACAGTATTTCCAACTGATGTCTTGTTACAGGTTGTCATGATAACTGTGGTGAATATTATGGCAAATCAAAAATGAACTAAAAGCAGCTCAGAAAAATCCCTCTGCAGACTTCCCAGAAGCATAAATAATGGGATAGTCCCAAATAATTGATGGAAGTACTGTGCATACGACACTGGCCTTCCTATATGCAGCAGTGATACATTTTAGTGTTGCTATCATACTGCAAAGAAAATACTGCAAGTGATTTGAGGCAGGAAACCTATTCAAAGAAAATAACACATGGCCTTGGCCTGACAAGCATTTAGCTGGCAGAAGTTAAATCAACACCTTTCCATTTACCCTATGTCTGATACTATTTCACAGGGGAGATTATGTAAATTTTTTTCCAGCACTGAGGTCACTATTTTCCTCATCACCCAGCTGGGTATCCTTAGCTTATTCCTGACCTTTTCTCTCTCCCCCAAGGGCTGCCCACTCTCACATACTGTCTGCTGCTCTGGGCTGGGATAACATGTTGTACTGTGTGGCTCTCTCAAGAGCACTCAAAGTGATACCACCCACCTTCTCAGCTGGGTTGTAGCCTATTCTTCTTGAGTCTCATTTTTCTCTGCATGATACCTCTTGAATTCAATGGTTCAGGTGAGTCTTGTGCCTCCAACACAGCTGAGTGTGGTTAGACATAAGATCTCATTAAAACTGTATGAAAAAAAGGCATAACATTTAATTTCATCTGTGCAAAGAGGAGTCACTCACATGGTGCTTTGGTTGTTAGTGGTGGTCAAAGCTTTAGGGTTTTTTTCTAACACCCTTGTGAAATGAATGCCAAAAACTGACATATGTTCGAGTCAACAAGGGAACTGAATATTTTTTGAAAGAATATCCAAATCTGATAGTCTGGCTGAGGTCTGGGCGCTTTAAGGACACAGTGGTTCATCTGTATAGAGTAAAATAAATCCATTGGCATTGGGCAATTGATTTATATTTGCAGAGTGTCTGTCATATTCTGTGAGCATTATATTACGTTCTCAAGGCATCATATTCAGGAATTAACCTAACTTTTGACTTCTACCTTCAAATTTAAATGAATCAGAAAAAATTCTAGTCACTTGTCTTGACTGTTAGAAGCATGGTCTGGTCCTCCTTGGTTGGTATTATGTTTGTTTGCTTTTGGTTGAGAACCAGAATTATGTTGCTGCCAGAAAATATACATCTGCCAAGCATGCTGTACTTCTTCATGCTCTGTTTTTGTCTGCCAAAGTTCGTGGGCATGCTCTGACCTTAGATAAGTAAGTTGTCTTACTTTCTGTGAGATCCCTTATGGCCTGAGAAGGGCCACTCTGGAGGGTTGTACCAGAGTTGGTGTCATTACTAAGCTTTCCAGTGAAAAGGATTTCACCACTTCTGCTCTCCTCTCCAAGCTGAAAATCTTGTGGTGCTTTACCAGCTCCACCACTGTGCTCGTGGGTAACAATCCTCTTCACCAGAGAGACTCCTTTCCTCCTCCAAAACTTTGCAGGTTAGTGCAGTTCAAATGCCTAAAAGAGGACAAGTTGTAGTTGTGCTTTCATTCTCAATGTTTCTACTCAAAGTAAGTGCTACAATGAACAGAAATTATTTGTCATTATGATGGACCAGCTATCAGGTTGGTCAGACTATACAAAATCGGAAAAAAACAGGGTTTTCTTGAGCGACTGTTCAAGCCATATTTGCCAAAATGTTTACCAGATTCTTGACCTCTCCACTGAACCTGAGTGGTTTCTTGCAAGTCTGAAATGACTGATGTGGAATTTGGTGGGTTCTTTTATGGGTTAACCCGAGCACAGATGAAACTTGGCTGTTGCAGCCAAGTTCTGCTTTGACATTTGTTGGGTGTGAAACCACAGAGACTCCAACAGATGGAGAAGATTTACATGACCCCTTCCAGCCAAGCCAGACGAGTTCCATGCAGGTCTATAAAGGATCCCATAATCCACATGTCTTTATTTTTTTTTATTAGTGGAGTCGCACCCAGAGATGATGAGGTCAGTACCTAGGAAAAGGATAGGGTTTAGGAAGTAGTGTTATTACACGAGCAAGGGGGGAAAAGGTAAAAAATGGACAAAGATTTAAAAACCCCACTACTTAAAAGTACAAGATACTTTAAGGCACAAATATTCACATGTGTAACAAAACACACCCGTGTCTGACACAGAACACTAAACCAGCCATTTGGTTCTGCCTGAACATACTGAAGAAAGGATTAAAACTAAAAAAAGACAGGCATGAAGTTTTTCACTTCACCCCAAAGGAAAGCTCCGTCCCAGAATCCCTTGGGGAGATGAACACTGAAGGTGAGTTATTCAGGTTTCAGGGTGGGGAGGGAAAGCAAGCAGTGATAACGTGATATTAATTGCTCTCTTGCTGCTTGGGAAAGAGAGGACCTGCTCTTTAACCACTGGCCAAGACTCTACCACTACAGAAGTGAAGATTTATGGTTATTCTAACTTGTATTTTGATGCAACACTCCCCCTTCAAGATTCAAAGCAAACACTCAGACTCACCCAACGTGAGGTTTCTCCAACAGATGTGCATCTGTTGCTACCATCACCTCTCAGGTGCCTTTATGTTCTAACTATGCATGTCTTCCACCCACCACCAAGCCAGAAGACATGACACAGGGACACACACAGGGACACATGTCCCCCCTTGTGTTTTCTGGGGATCCTACTGTGCCAGGAGAAGTCTTCAAGTTTTTTAGCTAAGCTCTAAGATGGATCAGTGAGGAGTTATTTACTCAGAGGTACTTCAGTGAATGAGGGCTGCATCACCAATACAGTACATGGAATCTGTACTAAAAACAATGGAAATAGTCCAGAGGATGGAATAACAACCGTAGAAATGATGGGGTATTTGTATTGGTGTGAAAGATTTATAGCAGCCAGAGATAAAAAGTGACAGAGAAATCTAAATTAGTAGCGTGAACAAAGGCTGTAGCATGGGATGAATTAGCCAAGCATTGTGTATAGCTTATTTTGGTATATTTATAGCTGGGAACTCTTCCATAGTCATGCCATCCCCAAAGAAAGTCAGTCCTGCACTTACTTTACTCATGCTGTCCTTGTACACACATTTGTCACCTTCCTGCACTCATCCCTAGTTTTCATGCCAGCTTCTCACATAATCTTCTGTACTCTCCACTCATTCTTCTTGCTTTAAGCCTCTTAAACAAATGGATTCAAAAATTAAAAACTAAAAATTTTAAAATGAATTAAAAATAATTTTATGTCAAATGTTATTATTGGTAATCACTGTTGAAAGATAATTGCCCTTCTAACATTTTGAAAGCAAGGACCCTGATCTGGATGAGTAAAGCCTCTGGTCCTATCAGGTTATTGATGCAAAAGAGCTCCAGCTCCACTAGGGACTGGTCTCTATTCCCCCAAATGATAGGCAGAGCAATTTGTCACTTACACGCCTCTAAAAGCTACAGATCATTAATAGCATAGAAAGCAAAGAACTCCACCCCAAAAATGTAAGCAGTGCAGGCTCTGTAGTATGAAGTCTGAATCAATAACAGAAATGAGACCTACTGTTGTTCTTTGACAGTGGATTATTCTGGCTAATTATTTGTGCATTGACCCTTTCCACTGGAATCCTTCAAACTGAAGTGCTTATGAACAGGCAGCTCTTACCAGTGCTAAATCCAGGGTGAAATGGAGGTGTTTTGGTGTTTTGAAAAATGTATCTGTCAAGATATCCAAAGTGATCTGTACCTGTCTCCTTTCTCAGACCCATGAAGTAGAAAATGATCACGATTTAGCAATATTTGGCAGTGTCACTGGTGCAGTGATTTGGAAAATCATTAAACTGGACACCTGACAGGGAAATATTAACAAGTAGGCCAAACCCGAGGGAATTCCGAAGTTGGGCTTTTTTTTTTTTAAATGTCTTACGTTTTGTTTTGTTTTGTTTTACCTTAGTTTTCTTGTGTGTTAAAAGGATGCATCTGAAGGGAAGTTACAGCTCTGCTTGCCAAGGGAGGTTTAGGAGAACATTTTAAGAAGTTTCCTGTCTCTTCCCATTCACTCAACTTTTGATCCACTCTCCAGGCAGAAAGGGGGAGGGATAGGAGAATAAACCCTGGAGTTTTAGAGACAAACAAAATCTGTGCATGGATTTTATTAACCCCCAGGTGAAGAAAACTTATGGCAAACACAATCAGATCATAAACTTGAATGTCACAGTTCTCTACAAGCATGCACTTGTACACATGCACACATAAACCGGGGAGAGGATGGATAATTCCAAATGAAAGACTGGGAAAGGCAGGGGCATAACTTCTGAAGGAGAGATACTCATAAACAACAGTGATTCTTGCTCTATTTGTACTGGAAACAGGTAACACTGTAAGCCCACTCTCGATCCCATGTTTTAGCAGCAGGCCTGAATTGGAACACGGGAATTGGTCATGAAAGATATCTAAGTCATGGCGTCACAGAGAAACGGTTGGCATCTTATCACACATGCTGAGGGGGTGTCAGCCAGTAAATTATTCTTGGTTCAGGCCATATATAGGCTTAATTAAATTTGGATTCCACATATGAATCCAGTCATTTTTATTCTGGGCTATGATGATGGTTTAACCGAGATGCCAAATGTTCATAAAAACTTCCTACCAAAAATGGGAGGAGTAGAGAGGCTCATTATTCTCCAAAAATGGGTATTTGGGTCCAAGCAGATGGATTAATCTAGCACAGTAGTTTCTAGGGTGGTATGAGTTGGCCAACTTGGAAAGCTTGGCTTTCAGTGTGAGCAGAAAACTTCCAACACATGAAGACAGGCGGCATTCTTAGGAATGCTTTACAACCATAGTTGTGCTTTAATGCTATCAGCAAGTCAATAAAGGGAACCATAAATGAATCCAGACAGTTTGCTCAAGTAAGTGTATTTCTAGCTCACTTCTTGCCTTTATTTTCTCCTGCCATTTCTTTCTCGGCTACTCTATGTTCTCATTTTCAATTTTTTAAAATAAATTTATGTTGTTTGCTATATGTTTGTTAAGGCTTAATAATATTCATATATCAGGTTGACTGTGTGTTTATTATTCTAACATCTGTGTATTTATTATGGGAAAATCTATCTTTATGAACTTGCACTATATCCAGTAAAAACAATACGGGGGAAAAAAAGGAATTGTACAGCTGGAAACAATTTGGAGGGGGAAAATGAGTTGGAATTAGATTATTTTAAATATGATACAGAGCAGGGTACACACTTCACCAACGGAAAGGCAGTAATTATCTTTGTCATAGCAGTAGGTGCTATGATTGGTTTAGGCATTTGTCAGCTACGGGGAACCTCAACTGCACAGTGGCTTTTGGACCTACTGTGGAAAAATTTGGGGTTTTTTGTTGTATAGCATGGGCCCAGACAACAATGTCCTTTGAGCATTCAAGCAACTGAGCAGAAATAAATTTGTTTTCAGTAATTTGAACTGGATTTCTCTGTTGGTGCTAGGATATAGTAAAAAACCTTCCAGTGTGAGGGGTGGCTTCTCAGGGCATGGCATCAGCTTTCAGCTCCTAGTACAGTGTGCTGTCTGGGATTCCAGGAGAGAGGTGCACAGGATGCATTCAATTGGCTGCAGTCTGTACTAAGGATGTGTGCAGTTCCAGAAGATGATGTAGAACGAATACAAACTATATCTTTATTGCTCATGTAGCCAACTTGGAGTGACTGCTGATGTCCACTTCCCAAGATGCCATGTGGAGTCATTGCATTTGCACGTTTGATTTAGTTAAACTACAAATACTGTGGCAAATTTAATGATCTGTGGCTTAAGGAAGCATAAGCTCTTAAGAGAAGCACAGTGGTGCATAACAAGATGTACATTTCTGGGTTATTTGGAGAGGGAGAGTTTTCTCATTATTAGCCTGAATGAAATAAACAAAAAACAAGACACCCATGATGAACCACCACCCCTAGCAGCTAGGTAACTGGCTGGCAGGTAGAGGCAGCCAGTAAAGTGGTAAAACCCCCAAAATCTGTGGACTTCCTCTGCATGTTCATTTTGCAGGAAAGATTTACCACCCTGAAAACAGTCATTGCAAAGCCTTCTCTTAAACTGTCTCAACCAGCACCTTTATTTTCACAACTGGCATGTTGTTGCTGCAAGGAGAAACTAAAACGTCTTTAACCTTGAGAATGTCCAATCTATTTGTTCTCACTTGCTAGCTACATATTACTGCAGAAGGATTTTGGTATGTCGGTGGCTATCCCACAAGTTGCCGTACAGAGGTAGAAAGCCCATGCTGGAGCAAAGCTGAGCTGTTCCACCTAAAGCCCTGCCTGCTGCTCTGAGTAGTGAGAAAAGTCCTTGTCAAAGGCAGGCTGCCTTAGCAGAACAGTTTCCTCAGTGCACCTCATCTCAGCCGAAAGCGAAACACTGAGGCAAAGGTGTGATAATGCAGTAGTTACAAGGCAAAGTGTGTGAGAGGGCATTTCAGTTTGCATTATCATCTTTGGGGGAAATCGAGGAGTTGATTCAAACAGTTCATACTTTCTTACTGTAGAAGGGTGGGTAAGCTTTTTACTACCACAAGTAACAAAGTAAGACAGTAACCCAAACCAGAATAAGAAAATAAACCCTCCCCGTTGGTGGTAGCTGAGGTTGTGAAGGAGCAGTAAAAAAGTTATGAAACCACTAAGGTGCTAGGAATTCGTATTTTTTTAGCTGAGGAGACAGGCTATTGTGGGAGTGGTAGGTTCAGACTCTTAATGTCTGTCACTTGGATGTTTTTAGAAAAAGAAAAGTATCTTTTTATTCTAAGAAAGTACTGTTGTTTTAAAGAAGCATCCTATTTTGACAGGATGGAGGATTCCCAGCTTGGTGAATCAATTCAACCATTTGTGGGTGATAATTTCTCTGTGCTTTAAAAATTTCTTAGATGCCAGAACCTCAAAATGATTCAATGAGGCCTTAGTAATGTCTTCAAAACATATTGTCAATCACAGAGGAAAAGACAAACATAAATGGACAGTACCATTCGTAAGTTATGAGTTGACAGAAATAGATTTTGTTTGACTTAACTAGAAAAAATGTCAGTTTGCTACATTTATTTTATAATCTTTATTTCTTTGTGTCCCTATAAAAGAAATAAATGCATATATAGTCTGCAGCATATAATAATTTCCAGCCATGAAGAGACAGATTTTCATATATCTCAATTTATCTTCTCCACTTCCTAGTCTTTTTGTAAGGTTTTACTGTTTAGTTCAAGTATAGCTCAATTGTGTTTTCTCTTCCCTCAAGGGTCATGAGTGTGAAGAACAGTATAAATTCTCTTAAATGAAAACATTCTTGTTGCCATTTAAATACTTACCTATTTGGCAGCAGACTTTCTTTAAAAGGCAGATATCCTTATTCCAAACACAGCACTAATATGGTAATACAATTACTTGGTGAACTGTGTGTGGCTTGCAGCTGGATGAGGAATGGTGGTTATTGATCTGAATGAAATCTGGATTTTCCATTTTAAGGAAAGGGCTTCTGTTTCATTCCATTCCATATAAATGTGAAGATTTTCTTGGAACAGGTGCTTTTCTGTAGACATTTTCAAATTTAAATACACTGACATACCAGACTGCGAGCAACTCCATTTTTGTTGTCAGAGCACTTAATTTTAAATTTTTTCCATACATTGATGAAAATTAATGCCAAGAACTGTAACTGGGGAGACTCAAGTCTCTGGACCTCCTCAGCTCTGCTCTCACACGCTTCCATGGGTACATTGGGACATAAGGTTCCATAACGCTGCACAGCTTGGTACGAAGCATCAGATAGCACGACACACTGCTGTCCTGTGACCTTAAACCTCAGATCTTCTGAAAAACCAATGCACTGACATGGGGACGGGTTGTAATACATCATTTTCATGGTTCAAAACGAAAACTTTTTTTATTGTATGGAATCGCTCCATTTAAATGTCAGTATGGAAAAGAAACATTTAGGGAGGGGTGGAGGGGAGGGGTGGGTACTCACAGGTTTTGGCATTTGATCATCCTACTGTATGCTTAGGTGTAGTGGAAAGGGGACAGGTGCATGTGATGGGGCCTTGGGTCTGTGACAATCATTTCCTGCCCTGCACTGGCCAGAACAAAAGTCCTCCTTTTCTCTTTTAGCTTGGTCTGTAGCTATTCTGGGTAACACTTTCCGTATTACTTTTCTGGTTCCCCTTGGGATGAGTCAGTCAGAGGTCCTGTGGAAAAGATAGTATGCAAATTCTAGGCTATGATTTAGTTGAATACTGTACCAGAGTTTGGACACAGGGCTAACTTCGCATAGCAGCTTTAAGCTTGGCTTTTCCTTACTTCCAAGTACTTCCAAGGAACATTAATGTCCATTCAGTGTCATTTTTTTTGTATCACTTTTTAATAAAATTGCTGAGTACAAAGGTTCCATAGCATGCTGACTCATTAGTTACTTCAGCATCCCAGTCCTATTGGTCAATGACTTATAACGTAATGCATGCCTAAACCAGGAAGGCAAATGACATTAAAAGTCAAATAAAGTGGTGCTGGGCTTAATCCAAAAGGGCAAGGGCCAAATTCCTGTCCTATTGCTGTCAGTAGAAATTTTGCCACTGGTTTCACCAGAGCCACTAAAAAGTCTTCTGGCTTTTGGTTATGAGCACAAGTTGAAAGTGAAGCTGAATTTCATAGAGGGACTCAGCTAAAACCCAATTAGTTAAACAGCAATCAACCATACGACGTTTGACTTTTTAAGTATGGAGCAACTTTGCAAACAGGCAGGTGCTGCCAAACCTTGCCACTGCAGGGGAAGTTCTTTATGGAGGGTGACAGGGAGTGCAGGACAGCACCTGCTGGTATGTGATCCTGTAATAACTTGGGGTTCTAATGACTTTGGAGATTCCCTGAGCTTTACTACTGCGGTTAAGTGTGTTGTCAAAATCTCTTCCCTAGAATTACAGATGATAGGTTTGGTCATCTAGTCCAACCTCTACATCAAGCAGGCCAGGCTAAACATAACATTAGACTTCAGAGTTACATATGTAGCAGCATCCCTCCCTTTCCTCCTCTGTTCTTAGGGATAGGTTCTGTTTGGTAAACCATCTGTTTCTAAACTGAAAAGCTTGAAGTGCAGAGAGAGGCATGTACAAACATTACAGAAAAACACAGCATTTGTTATCTGCACATTTTGGTTTGCAAACAAATATTTTAGCATTCAGGATTAGATCACTGATCCATGCAGTTTGCCATCGTGCCTCCAGTCACGAGCAATTTCTTTTCCTAACGAAGTGGCTGGTGTATTGCAAAACATTACATCTGACAAATACCTCATTTTCTAATTGACAAAATTTCCTTCGTGCGTATCATGTCTGACCTTTCAGCATTGGATTAAATTGTGCATGACTGTAGTTTATTTCTTACTGATGTTCATACTGTGAAGTACAATATTATTGTTACTGATAGAAGAGGCAAATTAAAAAAAAGAAATAAAGCAAGCAAGAAAGAGGACTGTATAATCTATTATTTGGAGGCTGGAGAAAGTGAATCTAGCATTGTAGTTCTAAGGTAGTCATTCCCTCAGGATTCAAACTGGCCACTGACTCCAGCCATGCTTTTTTTACCCAACACATGCTTAACTTTAAACCCTCCATTGTAAGTGCTATTAAAGAGGCTTTGAAAGTGTTTCATTTTAAAGGCAGAACCAAGTGGTTTGCAGAATATAGAAGTCATAGTGAAAGACAGCATGCAAGATCAAGCTGGTGATGGGTCCTTCTGCCCATCCCAGATCCACTTGGAGTGGACCTAGCAGACAGGCTACTTTTAGCCACAAGCGTAATGTGTTGCTATCTGTAATGCTCTCTCAACAACTACAGTTCTGGGACTGTGTGAGAAAGATGATTCCTAAGACTTTACTGGTGTCAGTTAAATGGGCTTGAATTACTGAGGTGTCCTTTTGGTTTGCTCTCACCCCAGAAAGATCACTGATGCACTGAGAGAAGGCACTGCTATCTCTAGATAGAAGCTCAACAGACACGCACTGAACTGCTGTAGACCTTACAGCTCTATCCAGGTTGCTAAAATGAAAAAAGTTTACTCATGGATCATGACTTATTTTTACCTGTTCACTCATTTCTTCACCAAAATGTGGAAACTCATTTTGTGTCTGATTCAGCCTCCAGCCGTCCTGTTCAGAAGAGATCTCCATTTTAAGTCCCATCAGACATGGTCAGTGCAACCTTTCAGTTTCTGAAGGGAATGGCACAAGAGATAGCAGCGGTTTCTCTCTGCTGCTGAGTTAAAGGGTTTCAGACAACAAGGGCAGAAAAACCAGGAGCCCCTTCCTCACTTCTTTCCTTTGGCCCAGTTTCACATCACACAGCTCCAGGCATTTGCATGAGATGTCTGAGATAGGAACCTAGTCAGGCTGTATTCCTTGTATGGTCAAAGAACAGGGAGAAATGCTTCCAGAGGGTGATTTGGATCTTAATTTGACTGCATGACAGTCCCTGTTGCCTATCCTGGGAGTTTAGACTCCCTTAATACCTAATTTCTCTTTGTGCTTGAAATTTTTCTGTCTCTATGTATGTTTCTCAGGCGAGCATGTGGTCCTTTCATAAAGTCATACCTGCTTGCCCCACACAGCAGACATGGAAACTTGATCCTAATTTAAAGTCCTACCTATGCTTAGTACTCAATCACCAGTAGTACCTGCAAAAGTTGTCTTAGCTGAGGACTTTCAGACAGATAGTGGCAAAACCCAAAAATAAATGCTGCAACCACAGGCGTAGCTCCACCGCTGCTCTTTGGAAATTTAAGAAGTGGGAGTCCAAAATTACCACCAGATGGTGCACCTATTTAGCAAGTGACAGAGACATGTTCCACAAAAAATGGAAGCCACAGCCTCCAGCAACCCACCAAGTAGCTTCCCCAGCTGTTTATTCTCAGTTTGATATAAATTGAATGTGTTTGAAACATGGACCTGCTGGTCATACTATCCTGTTACATTTAATATAGAGTATGTTTTCAATCTTTGTGATGGAAGCCTTTCAACTGTCTGGCTAGGGATGTGAGGAAGTGGGAAAGAGTGTAGCAGACCTATAAATGCATGTGAAGGGAGAGGAAAGAAAAAGGGATGGGCCAGAAGCAGGAAAAATTGGTAATGGTGAAGGGCAATGACAGCATCCAAAACCAGAAGTGACCAGCACAGAGCACCTGTGCATTGCTGTTTCTGTAAGCTGAGGCAGTTCTGTCTATCAATAGTGGGTACCTGTCAGTGCATTTCTGAAGGGTAATCTTGATGTCTAAGTCAATAGTTTGGAACTTGCTAATGCCAGTATCCCAGGCAGAAACAGACAGGGTATTTCAATAAGTGCACAGCAAAGGTGGTGAACTTTCCTAAACAGTCAGGTGGGTTTTATTCTCTGACTGCTTCTCATTCCTAAGCATTTGGGTCCTCCATACTCAGAGAAGGATTAGTGCAAGCCAACAAGCATATATTTTCTGCCACATTTGTCACAATCACAGAAGACCATGTGATTCTTTCAACTAGATTTTCTGGACATCAATACATTATCATGTGTAGCACACGAGCAGGTATCTATGCCCATTCTACTCTACTTCTTGCTTTAAAGAAAATTCTAAAGTAATAACTAGGTTCCTGTCAATCCTATTTCACGAACATCACAAAACTTACGCAGAAGAAAATACTGTGTCTCATTCCTTTGCTTATGTGGGTCTTTTACTGCTTTCTGTTGTTTTGGTGTGTTTAAAATGATGCCATAAATAGAATTTAGTATATTGCTAAGAATGATTAATTAGAAAGATTGTTCTTTTAGTTACAACTTCACTAGTGAAAATGAAGTGAAAATTTCCTGAGTGAAAACATTTGAATATTCTTTAACTTGAGAAGTATTCATGCAGAATGGATAAAAAAATTTTTTGTTCTCTAAGTCTAAGCTGAGAGGAAGGCACCATTTTGAGAAGCTCAATACCATTCCCTTCCCATTTTTTTTCACATACCTTGTATCTCCCAGTTCAATGTAAGAACAAACATTTTATGGTAAAAGTGTAGACCAGGAGATAATGGACTTGTTCTCTGCTCCCAGCTGTGCCTCTTCTTGTGACCCTGGGCAACTCACTTCATATCTTGCTCTCTGGAAAGTAAAAATGACTAATTTCAGTGAAGAATTGAGTTTATTGGGGACTAACCTCCACTTAAACATTTGGGATGTATCCTCAAACAAAACTGGTTGCTGTTAACATCTTCTTATACAAAGAGGAAAGAAAAGGACAGAAATGTCATGGAGGAATTTGGTCTTCTAAAAAGTGAGTCCAGGCCTGAAAAAAAGCCACAGTGAAAAATCTCAGTAGAAGAGGCCTGGTAGGATTATTAGCTTAGTTTGCAGAAGAAGGAAGTTCAGAAACCTTAGGTAATTGTCCACTCAAATTTCATGAAAAGAAAACACTGAACTGATGTTCAGTACTTACATGTAACATAAAAGGGAGAGAATAAAGCCCACAGGGAGAGTAAATTCTGGTTACTTATCGTATGTGTGCTATGATTCTTTGAGTAAATCTTTCTGTCTTGAGTTCCCTCTTTTTCTAGCTACTGGTGCACTGTGACATCCTGACACCAGAGATGGGGCATTGACACTTTTTCCCTCTTTCCCTTTCTTTCTCCTTGCTGTCTCCCATTTTCTTTCACTTCAGCAGTTCAGTAATGCTGAAACCAAGTTCCCTTCCCTTTTGTTTGCTTTTCCCTTGTCCACTGATCAACCATGTTGATTATTACAGACACTGTAGTATTAACTATAGTATAAACAGAAACTCTGAGCAGGAGATTTAGCTGGGTTTTCCTGGCCCTCTTATGCAACCGAGGGCTCTGCAGCACCCCCTTCTTGTTTGTTTTCTGGGATTAGTGGCAATATTCCACATACTGCTGACATAATGAGGCATAAGCTTCACTCAGAGAAAGCAAGACACTGTTTTTTGAGAGACCCTGGAGTACTGTGCTAGTAGGGACGGGCATGGGAAGTCTGAAAGGTGGCAGCCTACCCCCAGAGCTGAGTGGCAGGAAGATTGCTGATGGGGTTTTGCACGTCATGAAAGCATTTCCATGAATACTGTCTTCTTCTTGAAGCTGGATTCAAAGTGTCTGCATGGAACATCTCATACAGCAGCATGTGCATGCTGTCAGTTTGTGTCAACCAGAGGAACATGACATCATGTGATAGACAAAAACACTACTTGGTACCATATAGCCTGATCCAAAACTTTTCACGTGAAACGTTTGTTTTGTTTTGGTTTTAAGACATTTGCCTTTCTAACTGGTCTGTTTTAATTAGAGCTCAACCTGAACCACAAACGATAGATTTGAACTTTCCCAGAGTTCAGCCGTGTTCAGATCTGGCTTTTGGTTTGGCCCATCACAAAGGCAAGGGTCAGCTCCAAAGTTCAGATCTGGAAATAAGCTGCTGCAAAGTAGGGGGCTAGAAAGATCATTTAGTGAGACCCACATCTTGGTTTAATGGGGGATTTGCAGTAGAAACACTTGCTAGTGGTTTTTAGAATCAGTTTTACAAAAGCAGCTTCTGGAAGACTGGTATTAATACCAATCTATCTATTGAAATACTCATGTACAGCAGAAAGGGTCTTGTTCCTCCTTTCCTGGTCATAAAGCCTAGATCCTGGTCTGAAGCTGGAGTACCTTAAAAACCTAGAAATTTTTCTTCTTGTCTTTGTTTAAAACTCATCATTCATTTCTAGAGTATAGTGTTTAAAAACAATTTTCTGTGGGCTAGAAAATTGATCTTTTTATTCTTACAACATTTAGTTTTTTCAGCAGGTAACCTGCAGGGTTGTTATGGTACCTGCCATTTGTCAATCTCTTGCAGGTGTGGATCAGCATTTTAGGGAGAGCTCGCTCAGTACATGGCAAGACACAAGCTTAACACAACATAAATAATAAACAGCAACCACTTATCTACTAGATCAAATAACCTGACCCAGTGGGGTTAGCTGGACAGGCTCACATTAAACATTGATTCAGTATCTGTCATAAGTCCTGAGAAGATTCAGATAACCCTTCCTTGTTTATGTGAATCTTGTCACTTCCCAACTCTTGTCAGGACCAGAAACTCCAGAGCTGAAAAAAAAAGACTTTGCTCTTGTGATGCTTCCAAACTCATTTTGCAAACCAGAGAGGTTTGGATGAGAATCTAAACTTAGTGTATTTATCCAAACCTCTCTGAGCTCTTTAGTCTTTTAAATCTCTTTCATATGTGTGATTTGTGCTGTGTCTTGCTCCCTGGGGTTACAAACGTGACTACCAGGCAAGGACCCTTTAAACACCAAGAAGGGTGGACATCATCACTTGACCCTGTCTCTCCTCCCAGCAAGATGTACAGGCAAGTCAGACGTATCAGAAAGGTGAATGCAGCCACACAAGCAGTGTGAAAGAGCATTTGGAAAATATTTATGCAAATTCAAAAGCAAGTCTTAACCCAGCCCTTCCACCAGAACTTTCTCATTTGCTCTCCACAGCCTCTGAGCTCTGAGAGAGGGCTGCGGTGACTTGCAGGGTTTACTGCCCAACCCTTTGCCCTGAGCCCAGGAGATGCGACCTCTGAGCAGAGTTAGCAGAGCACAGGCACAGGCCGGGGGTCTGCCAGCCCAGCCCCTCTGCTGCAGCCACCAGGGAAGGGCTGGGTGGGGTGGGCTAAAGCCAGCGAGGCACATCTGCTGCCATGGGAGATATCCAGGGAGTGGGAACATCCTGAACAGCCACATAACACTCACTATCGTCTCCCCTGCCAAACTCTGCCTTGCCAAGAATGCACCAAACACATGAAAGCCCCCACACCTACAGGGTGGGTCAGCTGTGACAGTGCAAGTGACTTGCTTGTGGAATTTGACATACTGAGTTGGTCCTCTAAGGTATCCTGCCAGGCACTGGAAACCACGCCAGGAATTTATGTGAGCCACAGATTTGTAGGACATCCTTAATACAGAATTATCCTCCAGGAGACAATCCAACAGCAATTCCCAGCAAATGCAGCAAGAACCTCTCTGCTATGTTCCTGTGCAGAATTTTTACAGAAGACAACATTCTGGTATATTATTTGACGCAAATTATTTTTCCTTTTTTTGGTCAAACATAAGTCTTTTGTCTATGTCTATGCACTTTTTAAGAAGAAGGCCACCTTGAAGGGCAGAGTCACCAGACAAGAAAGCATAACAATCTCTGGTTAACAATTCTCTGTGCCTGGAAAGTGCTGTCCTAGGCACACAGGAGCTGTTTCTCCATGACCAGCAGCCTGAAATGCTTTTCAGAGCTCCCAGTCTGGCTGTCACTATTTCTCAGTTCGGGCAGTATGTCCTCCATATTCACTGCTCTTACCACGAAATGTTGTGTAGAACAAGGTCATTAATTCATAGTTATTTGACATAATGCTCGTCTCGTGTTACTGTTGCAGTGAGAAATAAAATGTCAGTGGTGATTCCATTTCATGATATTTGTCTGGATTTAGATTGGAAATCTGAAAGATAGTTTAAATAAATAGATATATATATTTATTAGACCCTTCCTAGATCACCTAGATGCCTAGTGTATGTGATTCAGTTTAATAAGATACTGCTGCTCTTCATAAATCTTGCTTTAGAAATGTCATGACTAAGTAGAATTAGTACTTTATGTAAACTCATGCTAATTCTGTACTTGATAGAACCAAGTTAAATGATACTGAAAAAAAACCCCTAGAAAAAAAACACTAGAAGAAGTTATATTATGTTCAGTAGAATGTCTTTTTTCTAATCAGTGGAACCAACAAAGTCATCTCCTGGCTTTTCATGTAAAGAAATCTTTTTTCCCCAGTCAGAATATTTTAAGGGTGGGCTCTGCTTTTCTAAAACCACCATGTCCCCCCAGCAATTACACTTAGATGATTGCTGCCAGCACAGTTGGAAAGACTCACTGTGCAGGGAAATCTGGCTTAACTCTGATGGGATAAGTTTAGACTCTCCCTTTCTTTGCATTTTCTACTGCCAGTTTCGGGGCTTCCCCATGCAGCTTGATACCTTCTGGGAGTCTGGCTTTTTTGGTTTCTAATTCTCTCAGTGCCTGGTGAGGCTGGATTTTTGTGTCAGCCACATGGAAAATGCTATGTGGAAGAACGTCTAAAAGACAGGCTTTTAGAGCCAACACCCTGTTGCAGATTTAGCTCTAGGTGATTAGCTCTTGCCCTATAGATGTAATTAATTTTGTATCCCATACACGTCAGGACCTAGTTTGAAAGCATTATCTCCTACCTGCTAAATGTCCCGGGCTACGCTTGCTTTGTATGTTTCCAAAAGGAGGTTTCTAGATTTGTATGTTTCTATGTCTCTATCTATCTATCTATCTATCTATCTATCTCAAACATTTGTGTGAGTACAAAAAGTGAGTACAAAAAAAAATACAGTACAAAAAAAGTACATAAAAAGTGAGTACAAAAAAAAAGTCTATGCTGACAAACGGAAGATCAGAAGATCCAGCTTGAGGCTGCACATATCTCACTAGTAGTCAAGAATTGTTATAAATTCCAAATGGGGATGCGAAATCACTTGGTATATCTCTGAAACAGAAGCAGACAGAACCTCAGCAATCCTTCTGAGAAGACACATTAGTTACTTTTTAGTCAGTTATTTTTTCCAAATTAAAAGTAAAGGAAGGATGTGGATCTATGCTAAGCATGTATGGCATGTGCGGATGTGTGTGGGTGTGATGTAAGGAGCGGACTCCAACAGCCATGTCCTTCTCTGGCAGGCACCGGGATGCTCAGCATTGCCGGGTCAGATCTCTCTATGCTTCTGGCAGTAGATGTCCAGTTCAATACTGTATTGAACAGTCGAAGAGCAGAGCAGAGGATTTCCAGTCCCAGGACTGCTGCTCCACTCTGGAAGGGCTCCTGTCCCACCATGAAGCTTCATGGATATTCTCTCTGGCTTGAATTTGTATTTCAGTTGTTGCTTGAGAAGACTGCAACTGAGTTACTCTGTTAGCTCCTCACAAAACGAATCCAACAAGAGGACAGCTTGTTCTCTTGCATGTCCTTCTGTCCTCTGGATAAATATCTTAACCTCTCCCCTGTGGAAGAGAGATAAAAATATCTCTCTTTTCTTGCTGAAAGATGTGTCAGCTTCAGCTGAAAGATGTGTCTCCTCGGGGCAAGGACTGCCTCTTGCAGAAACAGATTTGTGTCTAACACCAATTTCATCCAGGTAACACTCAGATATTTGTAATTCAATAATTCTGGCAAAGTGGCACTGGCCCATTCATAGGCTCGGCACAGGACACTCAGGTAATATTAATGATTTAACAAAACCACTTTAGGAAGCAAGGTCAGAAATTTCATCTGCAGAATACACAGAAACCCACCCACAGACACTCTGGCATGCCCAGGTACGGGAGCTTGGTGCTTACAAGTACCCATAGTTCAGTGGACGCTTTAGAAGGTGTCATTATTTAACATGTTTCTACAGCAAAGGACAGGTATGCACAGTGATTTACAAAAGAATACAGACTTGACCTCCGCCCTTGGGGATTTGCTATCTGGGTTAGAAATGGCAGAAGATAATAGACAAAAAGATGACTTCATGCAAATGGCAGTGCAGATTTATTTTTATAGAGGTGCTCTTCAACACAGCAAAATTATGTTAGGCCACTGAGATGATTAAAATCAGTTAATTAAAATACTGACCCAGCAAAAAGTCCACTGAGAAGGTCTAATTCTGCATGGTAGTGGATTTTTAATATTCATGAGTATTATAGAAGGAATGACTCAGTTTTTGTGAAATGGGGTCCAGAGCAAAGCCAAATACAGACACAAAATCACAGAATAACTTGGATTGGTAGGATCTTACCTACAGTACTTCCATTCTGAGCTGATTCACTCATGGAAGGCTCAAGCCTATAAAATCTATGCACATGAAAATCTCAGTGGTATGGTAGCCACCTGCTCTGCTCTTGTATCTCATCAAATAGAGCATGAAATTAACTTGAAAGAAACATACTTTAAAAACGTGATTGGTAGTACTGTCTTCTGTTTTCTTGTCAGGTTCAGAGTGGAGATTTCTTTTCTGCTTGGTTTTTTTTGCTTTTGTTTTGTATTATGTGGCAGGCATATTTTCTACTTCTCAAATCAGAGTGGACAGTGTTTCCCTCGCTGAGCACCACACAGGTACCTCAGAAACCTTTAACAGGCCATATTATAGTGCAAGAATACTATCAAGAGCAAACCTAAAAAAAAGATAAAAATATGTGCCCACATAGTTATAGAATCCCTTCCATTTTTTCTTAAATATTGGACTTATTTTTCTCTGTGAATTGCCCTTTAAAAGAGAGACTGTAATGCACTGTCAAATCCTACATAAGAACTGCTGTTAACAGGTTGAGGCAGCTGAGTTATTAGATTAGAATAGAATAGAATAGAATAGAATAGAATAGGTAACATATCTGGTTCCTTACAGACCCATTTAATTTAAGGATATTGGTATACTTTGGAACCCAGTTTCTCTGGGATGCCTTCAGATTTCCATGCTTTCTGGCAAGGGGTGCAAAGAACTTTTTAAAACTCCAGTACACTGCAAGATGTCTCCAGCTGAGCTTTCACATACTATGACATATCAAACCTCTTGTCATCATTGAAAAGAAAAGGCACCAAACATTCAGCAGGGAATTATTGAGTGCCACAGTGGTACGTCAGCAGGTCCAGAAGAGAACACAAGCAGGAGATGATCTCTCTGCTCCAGCTCTTGCTTCCCACATGCTACTTTGATAGTATTAGCAGCAGCATTGTGAAAACACAGCCGGCTGTGACACACACAGGCTCTTCTCAAAGGCACAGTGCATCTGGGAACTACCCCCTCGTGCTCCTCAAGCCATGCTCTCGTGCACTCTTTAAATGTGTGCTCAGCACCATGTTCTGATTTAACTTTGACAAAAACAAGCAGTGGTGCTTTGGGACCAAAACTCAATTTCCCCATTTTCTGTAAGGATGGGATACAGTTTGCTTCTTAGGGCTGAGTTGGTAAGAAATATTTGTTATGGCAAATATAGTGTTACAGCAGAGAGCCCAAAAATTTCATATTTCTCTGGGCACTGCTAAACATCCTTTCAAAGATTACAGCAAACTCACTAACCTCACAGAAACTGTCCCAGAAAACTTCACCAAGGGACATGTTGCCAAAAGACAGTCCAAAACACAACAGAATTATGCTCACTGGAACAGAAATGCTGACTATTGTTTAAGGTTGCCAGGATTTAACGGAATAAATTTATGGGGTAAATTAAGTAAAAAATCCCTGTAAATCCTTGGAAGACTCATTACAGAAATCACTGTGGAAAGTACTACCAAGCCTTTAGAAAATAACCATGACGTTCAAAACATGTTTGAAAAAATGTGAAAAGCAGAGGCAGAGTAAGTATCTCTTTTTAATACACATGCTTCCAAAAGTATATAAACAGTGACAGCAAGAAGCTACAATAAGGCTAGTGTGAAATAATTCTGGCTCATGTACAGCCCATTCTAAAAGAAGATTTGACAAACCCACATGAGCACCAGAAAACAATCCAGTTGACAGAGCAATTCTAAACTGACGGCCAAGATCCTGGCACCTCCAACCATAAAAACTTAGTGGCAGCCTGGAGATGAAAAATGCTGAATAAGAGAAGAATCTGTAAATAAACCATTATGTCATATCACTACACATGCTCAGCTTTGAGATCTGCAATATTCTCTGTCCTGGCCACGTGAAACTGAAAATAGACACCACAGCCTAGGAAGAAGCTGCTGTAATCACGTGCAACCCCTGCTCTAGCTCTAGTTCAACTAAACAGACCTATGTGGATGAAACAAAATTAAACTAGACTGTGGTAGAAAATCAGGCGTTTAAGGAGGAAAAGTGAAATGAATAAATACTGTAAAGAGAACATTACTGAACATGACCATCAGCAGGCTCCATCAGACTTGACCAGAAAGTCCTGCCAGTAACAGATATTCAACCAGTACCAAGTTCATTGTTCAGGAATACTTCTGAGCATAGGTGCTACAAAGCAACCTCACAACCATGGATGGCTATATCTTTTTTTTTTTTTTGACAGAAGGCTACACAGAAATCAATGAGTTAGTAGTACTTTGTCAGTGAGTAGGAGATGTAGAATAAAAGCTGATCCACTACTCAGTGGAGTGGACCCCTGAGGAGAGTGCATAACAAGGATAATATCAAGAAGGCCAAGTACTTCTTGCCTCAGATTTCACTAAACAGGTGAAAGGTGAGCAGATGGTTATACACTAATACCACCAACACAGGAATACCCTCTGAGCATTAGAGAGCAGTATTTGTCAGTGTTGACTGCTTTCCAGTTAGCTGTCCCTCATCTCAGAACATTTAATGGAGCCAGTGTACAGCTGGTAGTCCTGACAGCCGCTAGTGCTGAAAACTTGCGGAGAACTTTAATTGAGAAGAATTGAAAAGACAAATGTATTGCCTTTGTCTAAAAAAAAAAAAAAGAAAAGAAAGGAATTGTAGGACCAATCAGCTTAACTTCAGTAAATGAAAAAATATGGGAACAAACCCCCGTTTGTAACCTCATAACTAAGAACAAGGAGATAAGTAAGAGTCAACCAGGATCTGTCAAGAACAAATCACGTTAAACCAATTTCCTTCTTTGGCCACCCAGGGCCTCAGAGGCAGAGCAGAAGCAGTTTGTACCATGTATCTTGGACTTAAAGGGAGCTTTTGACACTGCTTTATATGACATTCTCATAAGAAAAATAAGAACACGCCACATGGGTACAGACCATCTGGAAATCGTACTTGCAGGGTAGTTATCAAAATGGAAGGGTGTGCTGGCTAGGTTTCTTATGATCTATGCTGGGTCTGGTACCAGCCAGCATTATACTCTTGACTTGACCAAGAGAATGAGCACATTGCATTTGTGAATTATGTAATGTTGGGAAGGACTACAAGGAAGCTGGAGGAAGTCGAGGTCAAAATTGAACATGATCACGCAGAAGTGATCCAGAAAGGAAGAAAAAAGAGTTAAAGCAAAGAAAGAGGAGGCAAATGAGAAAGGCAAATACAAATATCTATACGTGGGAATGATCATCTGCACAAATACAAGATGGGAAACATCTGGTGTGAGAGCAGCTGCACAGAAGACAGCTGCAAATTGAGCAAGAGTCAAAAGTGTCCTGCTGCTGTGAAAACACCATGCTGGCAGGAATAAACAGGACTACAGCGTACAAGGCATACGAAGGGCTCCTTCTGCTCAAGCTCCAAGGAGGCAAGACCTCATCTGGAGCACTCTGTCACATCTCTGCAAGACCAACCAGCCGGTTGGGAGAGCAGGGGCAAGAAGCAGAGCTCTTGGGGGTGCTGGACAAGGACTGATGATGGAACACATCTGGGAAGGGGTGGAAGTCTTTACATATTTCAAGGCTGCTGCTGGAAGGAGGGAATAACTGGCTCTTGGCAGCTCTAGAGAAAGAAGCAGTGGGCTTGCACTCAGAAACACAATGTCAGGTTAATATTAATGAAATACATATCAGTAGGGGTCCTGAGGTACTGGACTAGACCCTGGAACCTCCTCTACTGAAGATCCTTAAGAACAGGAAGAATAAAAGCTGTTGTGAGGAACATCTGTCTTATTAGCCTATGTCAGGACTGACGGAGTAGAGACCGTCCTGTGTCTCCTGCTCTTCTGCCTTACTTTTTCTGCCTGTACAAAGTGGTTTCAGTGGCCTTTAGTTCTGACATGTAGCACTGGGTACAGAAAGTTAGAGGGACAGAGAAATTAAATTAATCCCTGCTTTTATAAACCAATAAGCTCAAAGTTAATTACACTGAAAATGCAAATAAAGGATCTGCTCCAGACAGTGAGAAAACTCCTTCTGACTTGTATTGCCCTTGGATCAAACCCAAAAAGAAGAGCCTGCACTATTTTCCTTGAGAATTGTTAATATGTGTGTTGAATAAAATACAAAATTACAAAGGAAATAAACTTGTCTGTAAAAGTCTTCATCTAAAACTACTTAGGGTGCTGTTGTCTCAGTTTTAGTTTATACATCTAGATGTATCTGTTGTCTTTTGCCATAAAAAATGACTCAATCTGTCATCAGCTTACAAGACTTGTTGAAAAGGGTAGATTTGTCAAAAAAATTTTAATTCTGCTGTGGTTCATTTCTTTTTCCCATTGGCCTATGTTGTATTGTGTCATATAATCAATCTGGTGTCTCGTGTAAGTGCATGAAGAATTTGTTTTGGTTAACGACAGTGTGTAGTACTTTTTTCTGTCATTGCTGATGCAAGATCTAGGAAATTACTGGCCAAACACTGTATGTTCTGCAGTTTAATATTTCAAGTTAAATTACAGTTCTAATAGCTGACATGCAGTGGCAGCCTTATTCGTGTAGCTGCTGACATGAGTCATTTCAGGATGACGTGCGCAATAGCAGAACTCTCATCTAGTTACCCAGACAAATAGATGTCTTGCAAATAGCTGTGGAACGGTTAAGTCTTTTTAACCCTGTGCTCACAGCTGAAAAATCGAATATGTGTTTAGCCTATGTGATTCGCAGCTGATTGTGGCTCCAGGCTGAAAATACTCTGCTGAATCTGTGCATGTTCGAGCCTGGTAAACTACAGCGATTTTGGAACTTGTAAGAATTTCCACATCAAACCATACTAAGTTTAGTGCTCAGTTAGAAGTCTAAAACTTAGTCAGAAATGACATCTAAATGAGGGGTAAAATATAGGCTACTCCATGACTCCAGCAACAGATAAAGGCTCCTCTCTGCCTATCTGCCAGAAGACACACACTTAAGGAATCAGTGGTTCAATATCTGTCTGTCTGAGCAGCAGCCGCCTGCACTGCCGGCTATTAGAGCACTTTTAAAGTACAGCCCTCTGTTAGAATGCAAATGAACTCAAGAAAATGGCAGTAACTCAGATTGGCAAACCACACTCTCCTCTGATGGCCTGGCAGATTGCTAGAAGTGGCTTTGAGCACCTTCACCAAAGAAAAAAGGCTTAATCTTAATTAATACTGGCAGTCATCTCCTTTTGGAGTTATTAGATCAGACAGTTATCAGATCAGATGGTTATTAGATCATGTTACTCATGAAAACATCCCTTCTATGTTTTGGGAATAAAGTCAGAACTGTCGTCTTTGACACCAAGGCAGGCATTTCTGACAGAGAAATGGATGAATCCAAGAGTTGCAATAAAAACCAAAGCAGCGTGTTTTTCACCAAAATAAAAATCTTGACAGAATTATTCTGGTCTATGTGACAGAAAACTTTGGAAGTCAGACAAGAATTTTTCTTCTGAGACAGAGAAACTGAGCATATACGGTGCCAAATAACTATATAATCAGGATATTCGCTGGAAAAAGAAAAATCTAGCCCCAAAGTTGGGTCAAATCCCAAATCTGCTGCTACTTATGTCTTCATTTCATGAACATTTCTGGAAAGACATGTCTCCTTTTTGTTGCAGACCAAGAATATTTTTGAAATCTCAGAAAATTCCATAAAATGAGATTATTGTTCTCCATTAAGGTATCACAGCAATCATTACTTAAATATTTTTAGCTGCCTAACAAAGACTTGCTTAGAACTGATTCCAAGTGATGACATGCTAATGGAAAGCTTTGTGTACAGCAGACTTATTTGAGCACAGAGGTTCCCCTCCCTCCCCCATCAGCAGTTTCTGATAGACTCCACTGATCCTGGGACTTTAGCAAACTGTTCAGGAACACAAGTGAAGTTTTAGAACATCCTCTAGTTAAAAAAATACTAACCCCCAAAAACCTTATTTCTTAGCAGGACAACTTAGCTTGCTAAAGGAACCTGGCTTTCAAGCCAGGTCTAATTTCTGAGACCTTCTTATTTTAGAGCTGCATCGAAACAGGAGAGTAATCTCTTCAGAGAGTCACTGTGGTCTCCATTTGATATTATCCCATGACTTGAGATAATTCCATCCCTGCTATAACTCTCAAATGGGTAAAGGAAAAATACTTTCCTTTATTGCTGATGGTAGTCAGGGGTATAACGGGAATGAGAGAGAGAGAAAGGAAGATAAAGACAGGATATTCTTTCATTTTATGAAACTGATCAAGGGAAGCAATGTGTGAAAATTTACAGAGAGGTCACAGACACAGTGGCCATAATAAAATGTCTTACCACATACTCTGGAGACATGGGGAATATATTGAGCTTAAACACAAAATATGAGCAACTGTTCCTAGTTAATCTCTGAGCAAATCTACTGAACTGTAGGTCACAGCTGCTATGTTCCCTTACAGGAATAAGTTGCTTCTTGTTAATAAACCTTTCTACATGTACTTCAAATGTGACTGAACGAAAAATTTCGCTGGGTCTGATTTTACATTGTCGTTTACCCTCATCCTGAAGAAAAGCAAACTGTATCTATATACATAGCTTCTATTACATCTCATACTCCCAATATTTCAATTTATAGATTAGAAATAGATTTTTTTTAAAAGAAGAAGAAAGAAATCCTGCAAGTCAACAGAAGACATTTTAAAACAAGAGTCCCAGATTTGACTTCAGCTGGCAAGTGAAGAGGAGAGGAGTGAATATCAACATATGAAGATCACACTAGGAACTAGAACAGTGGTTCCATAACTGTTTTGGATTGCTATCAACCCTCAGAATTTCTTATGGACCACCAGGCATCATTATCATCAAAGTTTTAATTGAAAACACTATTTAAAATAGTGTTTAATATGGCTCTGTGGATTAGCTGTGAACCCTTTACCGTGGCCTCCTGGACCACCAGTGTTCTGCGGAGCACGGTTTGGGAAGCACTGAACCAGACTGCACACATCGTACACCCCCACAAAACACTGCTGTGTCTGCAAGCAGAGGCAGTCCTGCAACTGCACCATGTGCTCAAATAATGCACATTCAACCTTCTTGGTAGCTGAAGAACACAGAACCCTTTTGTTTTCCCCTTACCCAAAGTTTCTTTTTTATTGCTTTAGAGAAACAAGCAAATGGTGCCAAACCTCAATTTCTGATTGTTTCTTGTAGGATCTTCCTCATATCTGGCAATGATGTATTCTTTCAGGAAGCTATCTATGAAATAAGAAATATGAATCCCCCCATACTGTGGAGTTATCATTCCAGAATAGTTATGAGATCTATGAATCCAAAAATTTAAAAATTAGAACTAGCTTCTAAGTTGGTTTTTTTTTCCTCCTCTGGAAAATTCGTTCCTTTTTTTTCCTTCCCAAATCCACTAATGATGCTAGAGCTCTGTGTGTGGTCATTAAAGCGTTTCAGCAACTTTCTACAAATTCTTCGCAGTTATTCTTTGGCTGCAGCACTACAGGATTGTCTGTTTATTACCAGAGGAACACAGAGGAAAGCACTGAGAAGGGAACTTGTGGGGAAGTGTTATAACACAAACAGCAAAACACCTAGGGCCACAATTCAGCCCTATGTGAAGTCAGTGACAGAGTGTGGTCTCACATGAGAGCAGGGATGGGCTGTAGCTTCCCTTCCCATTGCTCTGCCTCGCTATCTCCTTGCACCTCACAGGCACCTCAGCCCACCAGTATGGAAGGGGGCCTTGTTTACCTCTCCTCATATACTCTTTATCAACAGCTATTACATGGAATTGGCAATGAGGAACCTTTGCAAGTAGCACCATCACAGAAAAAAAAAAAAGAACTCCTTTTCTAAAACAACTTTTTTTTTAAACAAATCTGTGCTTCCATGACAGTATCTCACCTGTTTTGGAGAGAAAATAGTGCTGTCACAGAACTTCTATGCCCCTTGTATTCTCAATAGCCATGGTAATGCAGAGCTTTGATTCAGAGTAGGAGTAGAAAAGGGTCACTTCAGCAAAACTAATGCGCAGGAGAAGTCTGCAAGGGAAAGGGGTAACCTCTACCTTGAAAGAAAATGAAACCTACCCAGTTCTTGTCTCCGTAGGTCTCTCTTGCAGTACTTTACACTCAGCATCACTAATGGGTGCTGCTGGAGCATTTACAAAGTTAGATTAATAATCAGCCCCCTTTGTGTTCTGTTTTCTTTTTGTTGTTTCTGTCTGAACACTTTTCGTTATCCATGCAGTGCCAATGCTTAGAGGTAGCTATTAACTCACTTTTTATTCATCTGAAACAGATAAAGTTCAGCTTGCAAACCTGACTAGACAGTGTGAAAACAAATCTTGTGGCCTCACCTCACCACTGTCCAGATTCATTGCCAAGTTCCCCTCTGATGAAGGGGTTTACGTGGGACTATCACGTGGCTGCATACCTGGGGTAACAAGCCCAAGTTGAGCCAACCATTTTAAATATGTGTGGAATTCTGTAAGAATGAGAAATCCACACTGAGCAGTAATGCCCTCCTCACATTGCTGCCTGACCCCCTTGCTGTAGATAATGTGTGTCCTTTCTTTAGTGAGTACGTGCTGCCTTTCTGCCAACCCATCAGCTTTTGGCTTCTCTCCACAGGAAGCAGGGAAGCTGCGTTCACCTATGCCATTACTGCTGCCGGGGTTGCACACGCTGTCACGGCCGCCTGCAGCCAGGGCAACCTCAGCAATTGTGGCTGTGACCGAGAGAAACAGGGCTACTACAACCAGGAGGAGGGCTGGAAGTGGGGAGGCTGCTCTGCGGATATCAGATACGGCATTGAGTTCTCCCGGAGGTTTGTTGATGCCCGAGAAATCAAAAAGAATGCACGGAGGCTGATGAACTTGCACAACAATGAGGCTGGAAGAAAGGTATTCCAGAAAGGACAAGGGATGGGGATGTGTGTGCTGGAGGATGGGGGGAGGCTGGCTTGGTGGCAGGAGGCATTCCCTGAGAACTTACCCTCTCTCTGGTGTTATCCCGCACCCACATCAAGTCACCAGATGGCATCTATTGTTCACTTTTTTTTGCTGTTTGTTTTTATTCAGAGCTAGCCATGTATTATAGGTACTCCCATAAAAATTTCTGCTTCCTAAGACTTCTTTCCAGCCCCCCTGATAACAGGGAGGACCTTGCTGGATCTGTTTGGCATAATGATACATCACTGCTTTTCATCCAATTTGCAAAAAACCTAGCAAGGGATGTCAGGGCTTGTGATGGGACAGAACTGAGTTGTCTGCATTGCTCAACCTCCACAGCACTTCCAGATATTTATTCCAGCGAAACCCAAACCACTTATTTGACTCTAGCTCTAATGAAATACACGCAGTAGTACACAATGCACTCCTTAGCAAACGCACAACTGTCTCTTTGGAGCTACACAGCTACAAACGGCTGCATAAGAAGAAACAATTTCATGTCTAGAACCATGACTGAATTGCTTGTCATGGAAACAATAAACATCATGGAGCTATGCTGATTTATGTTCACTAACAATCCTCATGGCTCTCAAAGTTTGCGCTTTAAAAAGTGTAACAAATCTTTCTGCATCATATATACCTACCTAAGGAGAGACTATACCCTTCAAATTGTTTTCCCCCAGGAAAAACCCTCCACTCCAATGTTGCACAAAAATCCAATATATCAATATAGCAATCCAATAAAATCCTTCTCCTCTAGTCCCTGAAGTAAGACTGAATTTTCCTCCTCTAAAACCATGTGTTCTTTCAGTCCTGCACTGAGCACTGGGCAGAGAGAGTAGAACTGGTGGTGAGAGAAACAGTGCAATTATCTTACTGCCTGGATCTTGCTTATTAACACAGTTGCATTGGCCGTGCACTGAAACGGAAGGTTCTGTATGGGCAGTAGTTCACTGGGATGGAAATACTACATAAATTCAATGTGGTGAGAAAGGCATAATCTCAAGCGTAGAGACAGGATTGGTACTTCAGTGATAGTTCACACTGAGGTCTCCAGATGTGCAAGAGAAAGCTGACTGAAGGGCCAAACAGAAAAGCAGCCTTGAGGGGCACAGTCTTTTTTTCCTAAAATATTGCAGCCATGGGCATAAAAGAACCTCGTTCAGCAGTTGACCATCACATTGGAAGACCAGCTCCGGGTCTGACCACTTCACTTAGGCTGGGAATTTCAGCTCAGCGTCATGAATTGTGTTTGGAGGCAAAAGAAGATGGAAGCCAACTCTTAAACTTGCCAGGGAGAGTTTATTACTGCTAGATGATCATCCCTGCTTAAACTGGCATCCTCTGTGGTGTGTGCTGTGCCACCCCCATGGAGATTCTGATGCATGTCCTGCTTGGAACATGTCACAGTCTAGATGCGAAAGAGGGACAAAAGAGCAAAAGCAGAGGCTGAGATGGAGAACAGTGAAGTCCCAAGAACAGAAAGAGCTCATTATGTGAACCGGGCACTGATCATGGGTCCCCCAATTCTAAACACAGCCCAGTAACCACTAGACCACATTGCTGATTCTTATTAAGCACATTATATTTTACTTTTCATCAGAATTTCATAAGCAGAGGGACATAAGCAAACTAAAGAAGTGCATGTTTTTACAGATATTTCTGGTAGCAGCATTCATGCAAATAAATTCCGTTTAACAATCCTAAAATTTTCTTTTTTGCAGATGTTCTTGCAAAAACCAAATCATAATAATTTCGTATTTTAAGAAAGGAATAAAAAGGCTTGCAATACTGACAATGTATTTTTTCCCATTTCTAAAAATATAAATAGTATTTTGGAATTTATTAATTTTTTTGTTGCTGGCATTTTTCAGTAGTTATTTATACCCATAGCTATTCATTAATTCATTGTATTGCTTTCAAAAGCTAAGAATGAAAGGATTTGGTGTAGTTTTTTGTTTTTAAGAATAATCCATCAAATCTGGAGGAATGTGCTAATATAAAAGATGGTTTTGAGAGTCATGTTTAGAAATAATGTCGGTGTTATGATATATATTCCCATAAAATGAATATTCAGATTTGTACAGTATATAATATTTAGTGATTGTGGTTCTTCTGAGATAATTTGCTATTTGTATAAATTAGACATTCTGAATTCAAGACTGACTGAAACTTAAAGTTAGAACAAAACTCTGGAACATAGGATATGCTTTCTGTGTTTCTGGGTTGGACCCCTACAAAAGCCGTTACAGGGTTTTCTGCAATTTCAGTGTGAAATCACAATTTCCTTCTGAGAATCCAGGCAAACTTGTAATCTGACCTACATTCACCTGAAATCTGGCAGTTTTGGGGGTCCTTCGTAAAGCTGGATTGGACTGTGAGCCTGACACAAAATCTGAAACCAGGAGATTTTGCTTATGCGTGAATGAATGTAATTCTTACATACCACATGGTCCTTATTCACACTTAAGTCAGAAATCACAGAATCACAGAATGGGTAAGGTTGGAAGGGTCCAAACCCCTCTGCTCAAGCAGGATCCCCTAGACCATGTTACTCAGGATTGTGTCCAGATTGGTCTTGAGTATGTCAAGAGAAGGAGACTCCACACCCTCTCTGGACAATCTGTTCAGGGCTCAGGCACTGCCCAGGGAAGAAGTTCTGCCTCATGTCCAGGTGGAACTTCCTGGGATCAGTCCCTGCCCGTTCCTCTGGTGCCATTGCTGGGCCCCCGGAGCAGAGCCTGGGCCCTGCTCGGAGCCCTCCCTGCACACAGGGACACACAGGGATGAGGGCCCCTCTCAGCTGGGGCTCCTCTCGAGGCTGGACAGCCCCAGCTGCCGCAGCTCCCTCCCTCCTCGTAGGACACTGAACTCCATGATCTTGTGGTCACTACAGCTGTGGCTGCCCCCAACCTTCCCATCCCCAACAAGGCCTTCCTTGTTTGTTAGAGTAAGGTCCAGCAGCACACCTTCCCTCACTGGCTCCTCCATTTGCCTGGATACAACACTGAACCTCCATCTTTCTCCTTTTCCCTTCCAAAACTCTCACAACACAACCGGGAAATGCTTGTACTGCTCTGAGAAAGTCTCTCAGTATCATCCTGCTGATCAGTATGTGGCTTGTCTGAAAATTTGGAAACACTTTGGAGCCAAGCTGCCGGTTCATGACTGCTATTATAAAAAACCAAAGTAAGGATATTTTACCTGTGTTATGAATAGGAATGAAAGGTAAGAAGGAAAATACAGGCAACTCAGTTTATTTTTTAATTACTTCATTGCTTCAGAAGTTCTCACATAGTATTTTCAACCTTAGAGTGGTAATGGACAGTAAAGACAGTAAAGGAAGTATATGCTTTTGTAGCTTCCTACAGAGATTTCACAGCACTCTGACCATTTAAAAAACCCCACATTCACATGCGTAATGCTAAGGCCTGCAGTTCTTTTTCAGTCATACCAAATTGGCTTTTTGAGTTAGCTAAGAACAATTTTTAGCCAACAAATATGCTACCTTCATTTTAGTCTTCTTTTTGAATCCCAGAGCCTTCTAAGACAGAACCATGAGGAAAAAAGGACACGAAGAGCTCCCAACCCCAACTACAGTTATTCCTAACTTGCTCTGAAGTCAGTGGTAGGCCCTTGATGACCTCACATGACATCTACCAGGTAGCCAGAAGTTCATTGCTAGGATCATTAGTCAAGACTCTGGCCACCAGTTCTCCCCCCTGAGCAATTATTTGAATGTTCTCTTATAACACCACAAGGACTTTCCCATGTGCTCTCAGAAATCTTGCCCATTCTCAATCTCTCCCAGCACTTGTCCCACACGTGCCTGGGCATCAGAGGGGTTTGTAAGTACAGCAGTATGGCTCTAATATTTTGCCCTTGTAGGGATGCTCTCAAAAGTTGGCCTGCTCGCATTTCACTGTTTTTAAAAGCTGAGCACAGAGGAATTTTTCTTTGTGGAAAAAGCAGCATGCTGTAAAAAATAATTGCACAAGCTTTGCAAACAGATGAGGGGAAAAGCAGTCTTGGGGGGTCTTTTACTGGAGTCTAGGGTTGAGATGTTCAGTACTACCCTCTGATAAATTACCTCCTTGGAAAAAAATGTCATTTAGTCTTTTCAGGGAATTTCTGATGACTGTGGAATGAATGAATCCCCTAATTGCCCTGCACTGCATCCCCTAATGGCTCTGCATTGCATTTCTAAGAATTGTTTCAGCTAATAGCAGGTTTGCAAAGTTTCTGATAAATTTGCAATAAATAACATCAGAGACAAAATCATAATCTTGCCATCGATGTCATGTGGAATAAATAAATGCTCAGAGATTTCTGGTGACACAAGATGCTCCTGATGGAAGATTTATGCTTGGTAGCAAAGCAGCACCGCAGGGTGTGAAAGAGCAGAGGAACAAACTTCTCTGTCAGTTTCTTAACGTCCACTATGATTCGGGATGGAAAGTACAAGTGTGGTAAATGAAAACAAGCCCCCAAAGGATGACTAGTATAAGTCTAACACAAGTGTTACTGAAAGAATGTCTTGTTGCAAATCTGAAAGATTACAGAGAGATCTGTGGGCAAAACTTTGACAGAGTAATGAAAAATTAAATACAAACAAACCAAGTCAGCTTTGATGCTGTTTTATGAGACAGCCTTCTACCATGTATTTTTAGAAATAAGTATCTTTATTCTGGGATAAATGAATTTAGAGTAACATCTGGGAACACATATCATTAATCTTAACTTTTTGTTGAAAGCTTCAAAACAATGACCATCTCTCACGGGGAATCTCATTTATAAAAATGGAGGTTTCTGTTTGTTTTTATGGGGTGAGTTAAAAGAACAAACTGACAAATTGGTAGCAGATTGCAGCTTTTACCAAAAAGTGGAAATGTTTCTAACAGTTTATCAATCAATTAGGCTCTTACAATAGACAGTGGCTGTGGTTACGTGGAGAACAAACTGGCCCTTCCAGAAACACACCCATCACACTCACTGCCAGCAGCTCCGCCTGATACCATCCCAATATTTACTCCTTTGTAGCGGCAATGGGTTTCTCCTGTTGTTTTTTTGGAATGCCTGGAGGATGACAACAGCTTATCCTACATATGAAACAGTGAGAGTGTGGGGAAAAAACAAATAATTCAGGCTCTCTTCAGAAAAGATTTTTCAATTGCTTGGGACAACATTTCCATCTAAGCCATGGCTTTTTCTCATAGTTTCTGGTGCAACAGGCCTGTGGTACTAGGAAGGGGTTTTTTTGCTCACTTGCTTTGGCTGTAGAATAGCTAATGAGGTGATTTGTTTATTACCATTCATTATATATATATACACATATAAAGCTATAATAATAATATAATATAATACAAAATAATACAACACAATATAATACAATACAATATGATATGATATTATATTTTCATACACAGGCATAAATATACGCAGTGTGTGTGCATGTAATTATGGATATTTATACATATTTATGTATATTGTCTGTGCATATATTATGTAAGACAGTGTAAGCTCCCTTCACCTCACATGAAGCATTATAATTAATCAGCTCGCTCCTGCAAGATGCACAGCACCTGATATGCTGCGGACTGCCCACACTGTCACCTGACAGGACGTAGAGATAAGAAGCAATGCCCAGAAAAAGACTCTGAATGAAATGTTCTGGAGTCATAGTGGAGGCTGAACCCCAGTTTCAAATGTGAAAGCCAACTAATTCTATGCTCTTATAAGCCTAAAATATTCTTTAAAATGTGACTTTGTTTCCTAAGTCATTTCAGCGATGCAAAGAATGTGACTTTCCAGGTTTTACAGCCTCGAGTCCATCATTTGCTGAAAGTTTCTTTCTCTAAAAGCGACAAATTATTTCAGTACACATCCCTTGTGAGACCACTCATGAAAGAAAAACTTTTGATAGTTGTGCTTTATGCTACACTTCCCATCTTCCCACTTAAAGTGATTTGCAGACATAAATCCAATTTCAAAAATTTTGGTGTTACAGCTTGGGTGGGTTAGATGGATAACTAAAGGCTTATCCATATGTCCTGAATATGCAAGCTTTGGCTCAAAATTTTGTGAGGATAGATCTCCTGCTTCCAGTTGGGCTGGATTTGTTAGCCTATTTTTTTCTTCTAGAAACACACCCTTAACACAGACTGCCAGCAGCTACATCTGGTACTACCCTAATTTTGAACATTTTGATTTAAAATTAGAGGGGGGGAATAGCCAAATATTTTAGGACTTGCTAAATGGTTTTATTCAAGAAATGTGTGTGCCCCTGCATACCATGTAATGCATGCAAAACATGTACCAAACATCAGTGAAATATCACTGCACGACCTCAAACCTGACACATCTGTTCTGCCTGACAGAAAAAAACTACCAGTGAAATATTTTTAACTATTTCAGATGATGTTTAAAATTTTACCTGTAAGGCTTACAACAAATTCCATAGAAAAGAGAGTGGAACACTGCAAGCACACTTGCTTTGGGGATGATTGGGAGGATGTTTCTGAAGAAAATTGCTTTTTGCAACATTCCACTGTAAAAATAATATTCAGAAAGTTTTAACCAATTGCAGCAGTTTATTGCTCAAACAGCTATTTTCTCTTCTCCTAGAAAGTAGAGAAGAAACACAGATGGATTAGGCTATTGTTCATCCTCATAACAGGAGAGACATCCAGCTAATGGGTAGCAGGTCCCAAAATAGTGGGTTAATTTTTCTGGTAGCTAAGAGGAGAACTTGTGTAAAGAGTGCAGTGGGCCTTCCTCAGCTTTTTCAACTCATTAAGTGGGGTCACTATGGAAGAGGATGCCTTACCTAGGGAGGCAAGTGGAGGGCAGGAGGAGGTGAACTGATACTTGTCAGCACCTCCGATGGTCCTCAGCCCTGCTAAGCTCTGGCCAGTGCCAGGGAAAAACTGCCTCATGCTGTGTCTGGATACTGACCTGCTGCAGAGCCGAGGCTCCCTGCTCCCATTAAACTAAACAATAAGAAAAACAGGGATGTGACAAGAGGAATAAACACAGTAACTCAGTTCCCTCATCCCACATCCCACAGAATATAAATACTGTTGTGATGCTGGATGGAACAGCTTCACAGAGGAGCAGAAAGAAAACCATGCAGCTGAAGTACCCTTATTCCTCTCCTGCTGGCTCCATGCTCCCTCTTCACAGGGCTGGGCGCAACCCAAGGAGACATGGCATGAACTGCTCAATTTTGGGCTCTGTGATCTGCTATTAACAAAGAATAATTTCAGGACATTTGTATTAGAGGAGTAGCATTACACCCTACTAATCTTAGTTACACCCCTGCCTATCCAAGATAAAAAACCAAACCCAAACAAACTCATCTTGTATTCCCAGATGGGTCCAGGAGATCAGCATTTTGTCAGCAGTGGTGGGCCCCAGGCTGCTCTGGGACTTGGGTTAGCCAGTGCCCACACATCATCAGCAAGCCATCAGCTCTCGTGGCTGCAGCTGCATGAGCATCAAAGAAGTGGTGACATCTTGTGACCAGAATCCTTCTCTCTTGGTAGCTGTTACCCAAAAAAAAAGTTGATCAATTGTATATTTGATGAGGCAAAACTCTTAAAGTCTTTTATTTCTTTTTGATACTTCAGTCAAAAAGTTATATGGATTTTGTTACATTCAACATTTGGTCCAACAATGTGCATTTCCATTAAGGAAAACACAAACCAGCAGGGCTAAGCCAAAACACACACACACACACACAAAATGTAACTATTGTTTTTACATTGTTTTATCCAAATAGGATTTTTACAATGCACAGAAACTGTATCTGATGTTATGCAGTTGGGTCTAGATATGGAACTTGAAAAAATGAATTTCTTTTCATGCATAAAATTTTGTTTTATTTTGGTCTTTGCAAGTCTGCTTCTACTTCACTGGCAGCAGACAGCCCTCAAATTGCATTTTAAATGTATGATTTATATAGGTATAAAAAGATGTGGGATTAAGAAAGCTTTAATGTTGTATTTCACAATTCATTTAACAAAGTAGCAGTAGTTAGAAAATTTTACTTGGCAAGATCATTCTGGGGTGGGAGTGGGCCTGTATGTGGAAAAGGGACCTGAGGAATGTTCCTATGATTAATCTGAGGCAGCACAGCCCAACGACGGGAATTTGCTCTGGGAGGTAGATCTTGCTGTAAACCATTCAAGATTAGATACGAGGCACTGACATATGACAAATGAAACTGCTGAAAGAGTGGCTCATATGAGCTAATGATTTTCAATCTTTAATTAAGCACCTAGCTTGGCATCGTGTCTTAGATTTGAGTAAATAAGTACCTTTAAGGTTCAGGGTCAGAGCTTTGATGGGAATTTGCTGAGGAAAGCTGAGCTGGAGGGACATTTAGGAAGCAAAATGTTAGTTGCTCTTCATTCAGAGCATTGAGCAAACAAGGACAGATCTGGCCACCTTTGCCAGGTCCCATGGAACCTCCCTGGCAAGTGGGAAGCTGCTCAAGATACCACTCAGAGAGAAATTCCTCTGGGAGGGCCAGAGCATGCTGGCTTGTCAGCAAGGAGGGGCACTCTGCAGCATCTGGGTGGAAAGAGGGGGGAAAAATGTTGCTTAGAATCTGCTTAGTTTGGGCCTTGTATTCCCTGACCTCCAAGTTTTTGGGCACAATTTTATACCCACAGCTGACTGTGGGCACACAAATTATAGCATTCAGGAATTTAACTACCTGATGATTGGGCCTCTGCTCAGTGTTGTAACCCCAAGCATTCCACATTCATGAGAGAAGCCTCCAAAAAAATTAAAAAAACCTGCAAGATTGGCTTCAGGAGCATGAATTAATACTTTTTGAAACTTCTGCTTTTTTGAGCCTGCATGGCTTGCATTTGCAAGTCCTCCCACCATCACAAACAGTGGGAACCTTTGAAAAAACACAGCAGCGAACTCAGGTTTCTGCTCACCAAAATGAATCACAAAACTGGACCTTCAGAAAGATAACGGCAAAAAAGAAAACCAAGACTTAGGATAAAGTTGCTGGAGATTGTACTATAGAGGCTGCCAAGCAGTGTCTATAAATTATATATATACATACAAAATGTATGTAATAATGTATATAAACATCAGCAACTCATCCAAATACACATAGGCAAACAATTATTATACAGACAGACGGGAATCCATATATAAATATACATTTCCAAAGATGTCACCCAAGACACCGAAATGGGTGATGTCCGTCTTTCAGGAACAATGACACTTTCTAGTACATCAGGGAAGCACATCAGAGGCTCCTTGGGACAGTGCCCACAGTGTTGAGCCCACAGAAGAATAAGGACCCTCATGAACTTCACCTCCTCCCACTCTCTTAGCAAGTTACTGACTTGGCCTTTTCAACCAAAACGCAGACACCAGAAACACATATAGAGCATGACAAAATATGTACACTTCATCAAGATTTACTGCTCAGGGAGGAGCGTGGCTCCCATCGGCAATGCTTTCCTGGAAATCCTTAGATCTTAGTGCTCTTCAGTGGAGGTGTAAACGTTGCCTTCCTTTGTCGTGGATTTTGCTGCAGTTCTTATAGCTGCAACTGCATGTTGAGAAAGCTGTAGGAACAGGTTCATTTCAACAAAACCAAACACTTTTTAGCAATATCAAGCACAGCTTCTAAGCACATTTTTACATACCTACAAACACATCTAAATACCAGTAGATTATTTGAACCCAGACTTGTGGAACAGGATTGAAATCTTATTTGGGGGTCTTTGGAGAAAGATCTTCTCCATAGGCCTGAACTGGTTACAGAGGAGATCCTGGAGACCCCTAAAAGACCCCAGAGTACGTACATAGTACATCCATCTCCTCACCGCCACTGAAATGCTGCTGCTGCAGCAGAAGGTGCCAAGTTTTCTCTTCTACCAGTACAGGAGACAGGAAGGTGATACAGTGCATTCCAGTGTCCACAAAAAACCCAGCTCGTCACAGCCTTGCTGATTTTCTTTTACAGCAGTTGCAGCTGTAGGAATTTCTTCCCCAACTCAGTAAACCTCGCTGGAAAACACCTTTTCTTCCTCTGATAGGTTAACTTGACCTTGACCTGGGTAAAGCCTGTGGTTCCAGAAGGTCTGAGGTATAAGCAGACCAAGGTCAGACCTCAGCAGGGGCTGCAGCTCCTCCTGAGGGGCAGTGGAGGGGCAGCTCTGATCTCTGCTCTCTGGGACCAGGGACAGGACCTGAGGGAACGGCTGGAGCTGGGTCAGGGAAGGTGTAGGTTGGTTATCAGGGAAACGTTCTTCCCCCAGAGGGTGGTGGGGCACTGAACAGGCTCCCCAGGGAATGGGCACGGCCCCAAGGCTGCCAGAGCTCCAGGAGCGTTTGGACAATGCTCTCAGGGATGCACAGGGTGGGATTTTGGAGTTGTCCTGAGCTGGACTCAATGGGTCCCTTCCAACTCAGGATATTTTATGATTCTTGCATAGGTTGCTCAGCTATCTTATACTTGCTACCGTATGTTGGCAAGGGAGAATCAAATCCAAATATTCTCTTTAATATTGAAACCCCAGAAATTTGGGGAAAAACAAACCATACAATTAAAGTGAAACTCAAACAACTCAGGAGGGTGCCCTCTATTTGCAGGGATAACCAGATCTGTATAGCTTTTATTTTAAGGCCAGTTTCTGAAGCAGTAAGCATTTTTTACTCCCTCCTACTTCATTATGCCATTGTACTCAGATTTCGGCCCTTTTATCCTTTGCCCATTTCAGTCATGTTCTGGGATCTGCAGTGAAACCACTACAGGAGATGGTCTGCAGCATCAGTAATGCTTTCAGACAAGCTTGGTAGCTCATATTTCTTTGTTAGCATCCCATTGCAAAGGGGAAAGATCAGTTTGCTTTGTTCTTAGGCCTTGATTTTCATAAGCTAATGATGCCTGTGGGTGTAATTATGGTCAGGCTTAAGTGGTAGCGCAAGGGCAGAAAAACAGAGGCGCTTCCATGGAGCTGGCTTCCCTCTGCTGCACACACGGAGCGGGAGGGCATCGCTCGCCTTCCTCCCAGGCACAACCTGGCCCAGGGAAGGAGGGATGTGCCGGTCGTGGCATGGCTTGGCAGCAGCAGAAACGGCACAATGACAGCGGAGCATGAGCCCGAGCACCCACCAGTTCGTGTCCCTTCTGACTCTGAATTAAACCCCTCTGGCTGAACCTCCTATACAACAGCAACACATTTCTCTTTGGCTCACAGTTGAGCAGGACCCTTCAGCGGATTTTTTTCCCTCTAATGCTGTGTTATCATTGACCTGGTGGAAAAAAATGTATTTGTGGCTGATTATTCACTTAATAGTCGGACTAAACACTGCAATGAGTGCTGCTTTTAAAGGGGATGGGACATTCTGTGGGTGGAATAGTCCATAAGTTTACCACTGGTGGTATACGTATAGGTATACAGGCAAAATCTTTAATTATACAGTGAATATAGGATCATAAAATGGTTTGGGTTGAAAGTGACCTTAGAGACCATCTAGTTCCACCTCCCTGCATGTAGGCTTATTCAGTCACACAGTATATACTGTTCTTCTTAAATTTTTTCAAAACATTTTCATTTTGAAAATAGAAAAAAAAATGGGTTTGGGGTTTTTTAAGTGGCATAAGACTCAGAATACTTAATTGCTTTAGGTAATGACAAAAGAATGCTCAAGTCCCCTGTGGCTCTAAAGAAATGTCTTCTAAAATGTTAGTAAATATTCTCCAATATTTGGAAACAGAATGGAAATTTTTTCCCCAAAAATGACAAAACACTATATTTCCAACCAGGTGCCACTTGAAACAAAATGTGTTATGAGCATTCTGCTGGGAGGTGAGAAGATTTACAAGCATGCATTTGAAAAGTTTCAACCAGCAGTAGTGAATATTCGTATGAACTAAACAGACCCAGGTTTAGGCAGGCTTGCAATACTGTTTTCCTGCAGTAACAATACACAAATGTCTGTACACATAGGTTCTCGAAGAGAGAATGAAGTTGGAGTGCAAGTGTCATGGAGTTTCAGGTTCCTGTACAACTAAGACCTGCTGGACCACGCTTCCTAAATTCAGAGAGATTGGATATATTTTGAAAGAGAAATACAACACTGCAGTGCAAGTGGAGGTGGTACGAGCCAGTAGACTGAGACAGCCAACCTTCCTGAAGATCAAGCAGATTAAGAGCTACCAGAAACCCATGGAAACGGATTTAGTGTATATCGAAAAGTCACCCAACTACTGTGAGGAAGATGCTTCCACAGGGAGCGTCGGCACCCAAGGACGACTCTGCAACCGCACCTCTCCCAATGCGGACGGGTGTGACATGATGTGCTGCGGAAGAGGGTACAACACACACCAGTACACCAAGGTGTGGCAATGCAACTGCAAATTCCACTGGTGCTGCTTTGTGAAGTGCAACACGTGCAGTGAGCGGACAGAGGTGTTCACCTGCAAATAACGGCATCATGTGCAAACCAACAGAACAAACCACCGTGAGCGAGGAAAGTGGAGTACAACAAACGACAGCATCATTTTGCACATCTAATCCTCTTGGGGAAAAGAACCCCAGCCAACACCACAACAACCACTCCCTCCCCACTACTACTTATATTTCTAAGGATGGTGCATTTTGGCTGGCTGGCTGTTGTAACTGCTTTGGAAACAAGAGCAACAGGACTAAGGTGACGTTGACAACCACACGGAACTTTCTCTCTGTCTCTCTCTATTTTTTTTTTTAAACTACAATCTGAGTGTTGTAGAGTTCTCTTAGTGTTTTAAATTATACATATCAGAGAAGCTGATTGCATTGCAGCTCCCATGACATTTAAAAGAAAAAGACACTTTCTCCTATTTTACAGCAACAAAACTGTCTAGCCCTGTGCAAACAAAGACTTTTTTTAAGGAAATGAAATCTTCACTGACTAGAACACAGCATTCTCACTGCAAAAACCAAAATTTCTAAGAAAGCAGGTAGAGAGAAAACAACTGGTAGGGAGCAAAATCTATGGCAGAAATACTCCACTATCAGTTTGGAAAAAAAACCCAACAGACATTCACAAAATTACAACAGCTGCCAGTGACACTGGAACTCTTTGAATGAACATTAAAAATAATTATTTATGTTTTTAATAGTATCAAAAAATTCTAAGCACTAACGGGTAGCTATGTCTTAATTCTGTACTAAATGTAAACTTATTGGAACTCTGACTTTATGATTTTTGTATTTGGTTCTCCCTAAGTTCTTCAATGCTACTGATCTGTTGTCACTCCACTATTAGAGTTCAATTACTGTAGGCCTTAAGCAATTGTCAGAACTGAGCGAAAATACCACATGAACCTTTGGTTACCAATGCTTGATACTGACTTTTCCTGCTTGCCTCCTGAATAAGAATAACTTTTTTTAGACTCAGGCCTGAGGTGTGGAGCACCTGCTCACAGCTCCTCACAGGGAGTTTTCGGATACAAAAATGTGCTTCAACAAATATCAAAGGTTTTGCTTTGCCATTGAATGCACTGGCAGGATTTTCCAGGCATTGTGTTTTCCCTTTAATGGTTGAAAGTTAATATTTCCAAGAATTTTAAATAACTTATGCTCAGTATGCACTCAGAAGTCAATAAAAGTCTGGCAGCTGAGCTCTAGGTTGCTGCACTCTCTGAGCTGTCATGGCTTCACGAGCATAAGAAAGCTAAAATCTGGGTTAGTCTGTGTCACCTTTATTTTAAGATTGGCAATAACATACCCCCTGGTAAGCACATGAATGTTAAAAGAAAGAAGCTCACTTCTTAATAGCACTCAATCCTAATTCCCACACCTTTTCCTTATGAGAGATTTTTAAAACAGCCTCAGATATTTTACTGCTGTAAAATCTAGTGTTTTAACCCCAAGAGCCCAGGTATGCCCACTTATAACACAGCCCATTTACCCATGTAATTATTTGCTTGTCCCAAGGGTCCCTGCCTGATTTTCTGAAAACTTGGATTAAAAATGTCCTTACATCTGCATATCTGCATTTTTAGCTTTTGTTTCATTTCATAACTTATACTGAGGGGCTGCAGAGCCAAGAGTCCTCTCCGCCTGACACAGAAGCATTTGTCCATCCACATGGTGCTCTTGGGGCAAGGGGCTGGTGGACCTAGAGCTGCACCAGCTCCTGTGCTGGATACGTGAATGAGCCGGAATTACCTCTGTAATTTGTGGACCCGTATTATCAAAGGTAATTAAAGATTCGGGGACCTTCATTTGAACACTTGTGAGGACCTGCCTTTCTGACCCCAAGCACTCACCCTCTGAAAAGCAGACCCCTTTGATAACTCCCCCACAGAGCAATGCAAAGTTGCTTATTTTTTTCAATGTTGCTGTTGATTTCTAAATACCAGCCTTGGCATGAATGAGTGCAACTTCACAGAAGTCAACAGGGGCCCCCAAAATACTAGATTCACTCCATGTGATTTAAAGGCCCTTGGATTCATGGGTATTGTTGTTGAATAATAGTGAAAATACTGTACTTTCACTACATTCTTGACAGGAAGCAAATAAAGCTCCCAAACACAGTAATGCACAGTCTTATGGTACTAGATACTGTAAATATATTAGAATAGTATTTGTTAAGTACAATTGAGGAATCCAATTAAGTTATATTATTGTATATCGTTTAAATGTCTATAGAGTATTTTAAATTATTGCGAACTACACTGCATTAAAAAAAAGAAAAAAAGGAAAAAAGGTTATATATTATAACACCAACCACTCTGAAAAGTGGACCAAAGTGACACTTTCTCTCTTCCACACCCCAATTTGAACTAGCTCTGTCTGCTATTGTAAGACCGCTGTAACAGTCCCATGACTGGGTTAGCAGTCTAGAATGTAATGTTTCAGAGCATCCTACAAAAGCTTTGCTCATGTGGAAGTGCAGCATTCAAAAAGGTGCTGTATGGCACAAAGCAGGGGCTGGCAGTGGGAATGCTTGGACTTTGACATATGTCCCAAGAAAAAGTAGTTTTGGTCAGAAAACACCATTACCAGTAATATACCGAAACACCTCCCAAAATGGTGACTTTTAACAAAGGTGTCTGTGAATAGAAGTGGGTTACACACAACTTTTATTTTTAAAAATGTAGTTTGATGTCAAAGACCTGTGACAATAGAGGTTGGAACATGACCAGCAACATGTGGTTTAACCATACTTTAGTCATGACAAAACTCAAAATACTTTATGTTATTAAAGAACTTAAGAGCAAAGATCAATTTGTTTACTATGTTAATGTTTTATCGCAAGCAGAAAACAAAAGATGAAATGTGTTTCCATTAAAACTTAATTTTTTCCCCTTCTAGTTCCTTTTCCTTTTATTTGTTCTTTGTTTAGGAAAAAAAAAACGCAACAAGGTCTTATGAAAAGGCCATTTGTGTACAGGCTTCTCCACATGAGAAATGATGGGCAAATTCAAAGCCCTAAGCAGTTTTTGTGTTTTGGGAAAAATAGTAATGAACATGACTGTGTGTAGTATCAGACTTGAGCCATCTACCTACACCAGTGCTACAGAGAAACCGGCGGCACCAACACTGCTGCTACCAGAAACTTCAGCTGGCTACAATGAAAAGATAAATTTTTTGGTGGAAGAAAATAAATGTTTTGTGATAGAAATTTGGCATCCAACTCAAAAATGGTGCTTGACCATGAACCTCACATAACAGGTTAGCAAACAGAGAGGAATAAGAGCCATAGAAGAGAGGGCTGAAGGCCCTGACTTAGGCACTTGTACATGCTCCAGCTTATTCAAGCCAGCTATGGACACATCTGAAAATCCTGCCTGAATCTGAACCTGAAGGATTTTACAGCACTTACCTTGGTTAGAATAGTTACAACTTCTTTGATACTGAGAATAGTGCCTTGTGACACAAAATCTAAAGAAAATGTATAACTTTTGCTGTATTTACCCTCAGGGAAGATATCCAAATATAGATAGAGCTATAGTGAAATTCTACATGAACTGAGTCCAAAATAACTTCATTAAAATGAACTAAGTTGGCCTGGGTTTACAGCAGCATAAGTATGCACAGCATTTTACTCACAGATGCCAAAGAAAACACTGCACCTTCTTTCTAATTACATCATGGGAAACTTGTTAATAGAGCTGCAGGAAGTTTTTATAGCACACGGTAATATTACATTTGTTTCTACGATGACAACTGGAAACTAGATGAAACTCATCAAAGGCTTTGCAAATCTTTTAACAAATCTAAAGCATGTTGTAAACAGGTCACCTAAAGTTTTAAACATATTTCCATGGGTTTCTTTCTCAGTTGAAGGTTAAAACCCCAAAGTGATACCGAAGGTAACAAATCAAGACCTTCCCTTACAGCAGCTTTCCCATGCAAATAACTCAGTGTGGCTTTCACTACTGAAGGCACAAATGGCATTCAGCAGAAAACGCTTTCTATAAAGCTAATTTGCATTCATATCAATTTTCATAACTGGACAGAATGACTGCACATTTCCTTTCCAGCCCTTCAGAGCTTTTGTTGCAATGACAGTTCCCACAGCGGAGGCGATACAGTAAATGGTACAGTAAAGACCCAACATTCTTCTCTCTGAGTGATGGCCACAACAAGATGTGGGATATACACAAAAAAAAACCTATGCCTAAGGAAAAAACCCATCAAAGTTGGAAAGGCAGGGGAAGTTGTAAGCAATTTCAGTTTGTGTTAGTGATATTGTAAGAAACCTCCTGTGTGCTAAACAAACCGCACTGTAGGCTGCACTTCACCCACAAACTCATTTCCCCTCAAATCCAAAGTCCCTGCCTGCATCTCTGTGCATTCAGACTTGAACAAACCTACCTAAAGGTTGGCAAGCATTTTCTTTTTCATGTTTTATTTGCTATTAGGAAATGGTAGAGGATCATTTTCTGGCAGGGAACACATATTTGCAAATTCAAAACTTGCGTCTAATTTTTTAAATGAAGATTTAGGGCATTTTCCCCCTGCACATTCCTGCAGTACAGATCTGTTTGCTTTAAAAGATTTGTTCAGTGAAGAATGGCAGTTCACATAATACATGGTCATTGTTTGCAACGTGTTCCATAGAGCATGAAGACAGAGGGTATAGTACTACTGTAAACTCAAAATCTTTAGTCGTGCTCTTTTTACTAAAAGCAATATACTGTTTATTAGCTGTTTGGAGACCCTAGTGCGAGTCTGTTTTGATCATCCTTTTCAGAAGTCAGTGCAATGAAAGACCAAAAAATTGAAATATTAAAGTTTGCTTTGTTTCCAGGTCCTCTTGATGCAAACAGATCCTCAGATTAATAAAAAACCAGCTTAATGAGACTTAAACTTGCATAGGTAATAAAAACAGTTAAGATGTTTGTTTCATAGGCAATCCCAAACAACTGGCAACCACACCAGAGACTGGAAATGTTTGCATCGAAAGCCAGCTGTATGATTAGCCTCTGCCTTCATTTGCCCAGCAATTGAGGGAAAACCCTGCATTTTAGATCCCATACAACTAAAAGGAATTCCCAAGGAGATTACAAGATTTTGATCTTATTGTTTAATTCCTGTGGCTGAGAATGAAAAGGAGCATTCCCTCAATCTTTGGGTAAAGGGAAACCCAAAGGCATTTTGAAGGCTATTCACACCACTCAACTTAAAAGACTAAAAGATGGGTTAAGGGAACTGACAGCCTCTCTGGAGCCCCTCTACAATAGGGAGAGCAGTCTTGCTTGGGGGGGGGGCCTTAGTTCAGCTCTGACAGACCTTCTCCCTCTCAATCTGCTGAAATTAAGTACCAAGATTTGTATCATGTGAATGAACTTCCATTTCCCCTCTACCATTTGCCTCAGTTGCTCTTGGGCACCAATTCTATTTTCCTTAGGTTTTTTTAAGTGCAATCTTTATTATTTTATATGTTGTGGAATAGATACGCCACTTCGTCAGTGAAATTTGCTTTGCTTTTGCTTTTTACTGCCACCCGCTCCTCTCTTCCATCCAACCTCCAGCTCTTGATTTAATGCATGGACTATTTCCCTGCAGAAAGTATTTCAAAGAGAATTGTTAAAGCCAGACTATTATTCAGTGATTTGATTGAAGTAGTTTCCTACAAAGCGTCTTATTTATGATTTTGAATTCCTCTAAACATATAAGCTGTCCAGAGAACTCTTATTCAAGGGGTGAACATTTAATAATGTTATGATGCTGGTTGTGGACAATCCTAATGGATGTCCATTGCAATCTTCTCCTGGTTCTTTCACCAGAGTGGATCTAGGCAGTACTGAAAGGCTCTCACAGCAACTGCATCCCAATTACCTGCAAAGATTGCACCCTGCCATTGCACCCAGCCGAGTTCAGCTTCCAGGTTAGGCTTGCTCAAAAGGCAGTGAAATTTAACAATCATGTCTTTTCAGTAGTGCTAGACACAACACAGAATTTTCCGTAGCGCTAAATATCACCTCAGCACTTTGATGAGGTAAGTATTGCATTCTTTTAAGACACAGAAATATACACATAACAGGAGGCTTAGGCTGGTTATCAGGGAAAGGTTCTTCCCCCAGAGGGTGCTGGGGCACTGAACAGGCTCCCCAGGGAATGGCCACGGCCCCAAGGCTGCCAGAGCTCCAGGAGCGTTTGGACAACGCTCTCAGGGATGCACAGGGTGGGATTGAGGCATGTGTGTGCAGGGCCAGGAGCTGGACTTGATGATCCTGGTGGGTTCCCCCTAGCTCAGGATATTCTACGATTGATACTTGAAGGAATTAACATACCCAGAGAGAGGGGAAAATAGGTAGTCTTCAAATTGCATCTTATATCCCAAATAAAAAGCCTAAAATGCACGCACATTATCCATGTACTTCCACGTACACATACAGATACATGTAAATACATAAAAATGCATATGTGTGTGCATATCTGAAAAATACTCACTGCAGATATTCAGAACAATTTCTATAAGCTCCTTCCTCAATTTTCCCTTTTCAAGGGGAGTGGATTTTGGTGCCTCCTACTGAAAATAAGGATACAAATTTTCTACATTGTCTTCCAAATGTCTGTATCATCAGCACCCAGTAACTTCTGATAAGACCTCCTTTTTTATTTGTAGGTATTTCTTTTTACTAGTAGGTCTCAATGGCAAGCAGAAGGGGAATTGGATTTAGATGATGTTTACGAGCCTTTTCTAATAAAACTGTTCTGTGATTCTATGATTTTGCAGTTGCTAAAAAGGGATATGTGTGAAACCTCTCCCTCCACCTATTCAGGAACAGAAGGCAGCCTAATTTAGTTCTAAATCCCCTGCCAAAGGCCCCAGCGGGCTGAACTCAGGTGTCCTGGACTTCAGTGCTGTTACCAGCCCTACCTGCCATGGTTCCTGAAGCGCACAGGAGCGACAGTCGTGATGAATATACGTTTATTGGCAAGCACCTCACAACCCTTCCTCCTTATCTCTCTCTTTAAAAGATAAGCTACTTAATATTTGCCCCTGGCTGATATCAACAAATGTGTCATGATATGCACTTGATCTGCACCCGTGTTAACCTTTTGAGCAGATGCAGGCACTTTCAGTCAGAAAACCATCACTGGTATGCTCTGTTAGTACATTTACAGTAATGAGTCAGAAAAATGCTTTCTGTTTTTAAAAGGCCAGAAGCAATGCAGCAGGACAGGTTTGTCCACCCACTGCATTTTGTTCCAGCAATTCTGGCACAGAGCTGCATCTGGGATCAAATAGTCTTAGGAAGCCAACATGCCAAGCCTGAAGAGTAGGCTAATGTAAATATATAATGGCGTGGGAAAAAGTCTTTTGTTTGTTAACATTAGGTGATACGGAATATCTGTTGCTCAGGACGAGGAACCAGAGAGTTGTTGGATTGTGTTCAACAGTGCCCAGTTGTCTTTTTTCTGGTGTCTAAGTTGCTTTCCTCCCTGCCCGTATGCGCACATGCAGAGGGACCTGGGACAGATTTACTGAGTCAATCCATTAATAAACTTTACTTTTCATGAAAGAAATAAAAAAAGAAGGAGTTAGGGGGAATCTAATCAAGAAGCACCTGGAGATGGGTCGCAGCAGCATGGTAAGAAAATACGTGCTTTGGAAATTTCAGCTGACTACCTAATCCAAACCACTCCTGGAGGAAGGGGAAGGAATGAGGAAGTCAGTTTGCGGTTACCAGCTCCTCTGGCTGTGATACCCAGTACATAATTATTAGAGGGCTACAGTTCAGCCAGCTTTTGACAAATGAACTACTGAGAGTTTTCTCTGCATGTTTTCTATTCAAGTGTGTTTAGTCATAAATACTTGGTTCTAATGGCATTTTCTTAGTCAAACAGAGCCACTCCTAAGCATTAATGTTCCTGGAATATGCCTCTGTTCTTTTATTCTGGTTGAAGGTCTTTTTACAGAAGTTGGATATCCTGGATTTTTTCACCCACACTAATTTTGGCTAATTGCACCCCTAGCACTCTACATCTCCAAACCTTTTGCAACAGTTCACATATTCTGTGCTGAAACATTTCCATGAAATAGAAATAACCCCTGAGACACTCAATAAAGTTATAAATTTAATTTTAGAAAAGGAAAAAAATGTAGCAAAAGGACACAGACATCAGGTCAGAACACCAAATTTCCTTGTTCCCAAGCACCTTATTCAAATTCAGCTTCTCTAATCCTCAGGATCATAAACCAGAAACTCCTGAGTTCGTAATGCTCCCATTAACTTATCCAGAGGTATCCCCATTTTAGAGGTACCTGTAAATATCAACTTTCAGTCCCAAAGACCTGGAAGAGGAAGCAATGAACCATTAACAATCCCTGGTGATGCCACTGTATGCTTTGGCTGTATTTGCAAACTTAGTATTAAAACGAAAATGTACATGTGGAAAATGTTAATTTTTAAGCTGTGCATATTTTTCAAATCATATTACTTTTTAAAGTGAGAACTATCACTCTTTTTGATTCTAGAAGCAGATAATAAAGAGGTCCTACACCCCTTTGGGGATGTTTTCCTGAAGTGGAAGTTAAGATTTAGTGAATTTAATGTCCTCTACTAGTATTTGAACCATTTTTGTAGTTTTTGATTCTGCATTAGGAAGTCATAAAACACATTTAGTGAAAGTACCAGCACTGTCAATTTTGTTTTAGGCAATTCCTGAAACTCTCTCCTCATGCCTAACTACCCACCAGCAAAGAGAATAAACAGAAATAAAATTTTTCAAAACCTAGCTAAATTAATGCTTTCCCTAGGACCTGCATTTGCTTCCCTCTAAAAAGAGTACCCTCAGTTTTCTGTTTAAAGCCTTTTGCATTCAAGAGCTGCCTCTTTTCCCTAGGTGGGTTCACTTGAGCTTCTTTCTCCACTTCAGCTTTTTAGTTGGCTACACTCCCTCACAACCTGATACCTGTTCAAATGTCTCTACTCAAGCTGAGACAGATCCAAAAGGCACTTGCAGAGGGTGTTTGCCACGATCCTGAAAGCGTTTCTGCTGGCACTTCAAAGCAGTGAAGTGTTTGCCTGCTCCCATCGTCTCCAGCTGAAAGAGGAGGGGGCTGAGCTGCCCCTTCCACTATGGATGACTGCAAGGTAAGACACATCAGCTTAAGGAGCAATAAATCAAATCAGGCTCTGCTCAAGCTCCTGACCTGAAACCTGACCAAGGTGATGGTTTTCACCAAATTTGGCTCTGAGTCTACACCCAGCAAAGCCAGACTAGAGGATCCTAGAGGGAGTTTTCTAACTCTGGTGTACCTCTCAAACTATGCAAAAAAAAAGGCTTTGGTGAAAAAAGACAGGTTAATCAAGACCAAAATAGAGTTGTGATGCATATCTCAAATTCAATATAAAAACAGAAGACAAGGGAGTGAACATTTTTTAAGGCAGGCTTCCTCAGCATCCTAATTTTTGCATTATTTTAATAACATATTTTAATATATTTAATCTAAAAGCTTGAAAGAAAGGAGGAACAAGATACAGAAAGGTTTCACAAATATCAAACTGAAATTGGTTGGCTGGTCCAAACCAGACCCTATCTTAAATCAAGGGAACTATAAATTTTTGTGCTTCCTTGGAAAGAGAACACTTTTCAGGATTCTTCTGCGTGTGCGTGTTTGTGTATTCATGATGGGGAAATCATCCTACTCCTAGTTAAGGGGCATGTTATATTCTTGAACATTTCTGTTCCAATGCAGCTGATAATCTTTCTTTCCTCCTACTTTTGTAAAAATCCTGACTAGGTGACAGTGTGGGGTTTCATATTTCAGTTCCAAAAGAAGATAGTTCTGTATTTTTCCCCTCTCTAATCCTTCTCAGATACATTCTGTTATTGTTATTCTTCCAAATTCAGACATCCAAATAAAAAAAAAAACTGGAGTATACCACCGTCTTCATCTTAGAGAAATATATGAAGCCAAAAGGTGTTAAGAGTACTTTTTAAAGATATTAAGATATAGAGAAAAAAAACCCCAAAACAACACAGAAAACAACATTTAAATAGCAAAAACCTACCATTAAAACAAAGCCAGGATACCATATTCTGCCACAGTTTTAAAATAAATACAACTGATTAAATAGGAGCTTACTGGCCTGACCTGAGATCTCATTTGTGAAAAATTTCCCCATGACTGGGTAGTTTCCCCTTCCCTGAGTTCAGCAAACCCTGGTAAAACTCAGTCCTGAGGTCAGGTGTAGCAGAGGACATGTCAGAGAGATCAAATCAAACACGGGGATCAAGGAGAACACGGTAGGTGCAGCAAGGCACAGACTGAGCAGGGTTTTTTAACCTCACCACAGCTATTTGTGAAACACAGGAATACTCATACCAACAGCCATACCACAGGCAATCTATGGCCGGAACGAGTTCCAGTCATTTCCAGTACTTCCAAATGGAAAATGCCTGGCTTCTCTGCACTTCTTGAGTAGTGACTACTTCTGCATCCTCTGGGGGAGAAGAGGGCAGAAGGCTACAGAACACTACTTTGAGAGCTACAGGCAAACTGCTGGAAAACTTGATGTGGTTGTTTCTGCTTCTCATGGCACCAGCTCAGGAGAACACTTGGAGGCTGGTGATGGAGAAGTTATTTAAGAGAGGGAGAGACAAGATGCAGTCAGGGCCCAAGCAGAGGCTCCCAAGTGCCACTGCAGCCCTGTCACAGCGCTAACACCCCTTTACTGAATCCCATATTATTTAGCCTTATTATTTGGCTCGTATTTGTTTCCTTGGTGCTTTCCTAAAAGCCAAGCATTTTTCTTTTCAAGACCAGCAACCAAACAGTGCAAAATAAACATGCTGCCTGTTGCTGCACAGCTTCAGCACAGGTTGAGGAGTCACTCCGAGTGTGGATGAGGCAAACAACCAACTCTCACCCAGAGGATAAAGCAAATATTCCATTCATGTCATTTTGGCTGTGGCTTGTGTCAGGAAATCAAAGGTACAGGGGACCCCATCTGCTCAGGGGAATGGGCTAGGATTGCTGCCCTTGGGAGGCTGTCCTGCCACCAGCAAGGAGCCATGGTGTGGAACCAGGAACCAGAGAGGTGTAAGCTCAGCCTTCAGCCCACCTCAGTGCCTTGTCTGCAGCTCACACGGAGGAGAATGAGTTTGCACACTCAGGGCATGAATAAAGGCGAAATTTTCTGAACTATTTTAATGTAAATACAGGGGAGTCCACAGCTAACCAGCATGGCAGTTCAACTGGGACGACTGCCAAGGAACAAATTTAATGCAATGTATTTCATTTACTCCTTAACAATGGGTAAATGGCACTCTCTTACTGTTTCAGAGGTGTACCCGCCGCTGTCTACGTGTCTGCCCACAGGTGTTGTGCCCTATGAACACTCACAGTCTGTTAACACAAATCTGTTTGCTCATGTTTGCGTCCCCCTTCCAGCCTGGCTGCTAAAGCCTATCAAAGCTCCCAGGCCCAACAAGCACAACCCCTGCTCGCAGAGTGTGCAGGCAGCAATTAGAGCTCACCGAGGAAGGTGCAGCGCTTCAGCCGCGCTGGCCCGTGGCCAAGGAGCTGCATGAGGGAGCTCCGCTTCCCCGGCCTTGCAGGAGGAGGGAGGAGGAATGCCCTTCGTGCCTCCCAAAGTGCTGATAGTGACAGAGCTCCATCGTTTCAGAGCTGTGCCTTCGTCCCTGTGCTTCCAGCTGCCAGTGGACATTCCTATGTCACTTATTAAAATTTACCTTCACTGCAACCATTCTTGCAACCCCATTAAATACTTGTAGTAGCCCCATTTTTCCCCCAACCGCTATTTGTGACTAGCAAATAAACTGCTGTTGCAGTGAATTTATTACGCTATTAAAAAAAATACCAGCAGCTCTTTGTTGGTTTTGTGAAAAAATCGTGGAAATTCACGGCCAAATCTAAAACAGAGAAAATATTTTGCTGTTACATAATAAAAGGTGGAAGAAAAATAAAAAAGCAATTTTAAAATATCAAACTAAGATATTTTATCACATTGCAAGCTTAAAAATAAGCATGTACAGGAACATTTTGCTGAATTGTAGCCTAAATGTTTTTTACCTTCTGGTACAAAACCCCCAGTACAGTAATGATGATGGGCAGCAAAACGATCTGCTAATTCTCTAAGTTTTTCTTTCCAGAATTTTTTCTCCATTATTGAGTGTATACACTATGATAAGGAAATAGATTCAGCTCATGCAGGTTTTCCTTTGGACATAAACATGGGAAAAATTAATAACCACATGGTTCAGTGCAGCGCTCACAAAACTTTCAGCTTTCTATTTGCTCTTCTATTGCTGTGAAACAACTAGAAATGCATCCCATAAATTAGCATACAAATAGTGTCTATAATTCAGTGTAAACGGCATTGTTTATAAACATCAAACATTATTTATAGCGCTCACACACGTTACCATGGAAACAAAGTAATTGCTATACCATTAGGACACAATTTCTCTGTGCAGTGAGCAAGAACGGCAATTTATCTGCATCTGGGTGGTTTCACATTGCTGCTTGTGGTCACAGATCTCTCCTCCAAAGCATCTTTTGGATGTGGAACTAGTTTTGATTACTGAGGAAAAGATTAGATCAATCTAAGAGTGAGATGACTTGAAACAGAAGTGCACATGTGAAAACACTGCAATTATTGCCCAGGAGTGATGTGAACTATTCAGTGATGGGAATTCAAAGGCAAACTGAGGAATTTCAAGCCCAGTCAAAGGTCACTGTAGGCCAATGTTTCCCATCTCACCATTGCCAATGGTCAGTGGTTGCTGCCATCTGTTTGCTGCTTGGCAGCCTCGATGAAGTAGCAGTATTGATTGCAGATCCAAAAGGTAAAAAATTAGCGAGAAGAGACATCCTTGTTTATAATCCTTCTAGTAAGGTCAAGGGGTGAATGGACCAGAGAAATGTTTTTCCTCTTTAAAGAGAATGGAGTATATGCAGTGTCAATATTTAAAGGTAAACAACTTTATCAACTATAGGGGCAGAGTTTGTAAAGGACAGATATGTCTGCATAAAGAGAGAGACATCAACAGGGATTTCTGTTAATATCAGTAAGAATAGAAGGCATTAAGGCCACTACTTTCCTTCTTGCACTTGAAATGGAGGCTGTGATACAAAGAAACCTGTTCTTGGACCTAAGAGTGTTAATGGCAAGATTATCACACCTTGGCAATAACAGCTTCCAACTTGGTCTTTTCTGCCCAACAAGAGCCCTTTAAGAGAGTTAAGAGAAAACAAGTGGTAATTCATCACGGCATCATATCAGACTGCATCAAACCATGGCTTGAACTGATCATGTATGTTTTAACATAAGAAAATATAATAAAATTCTCAGCTGAAATTATCATTCCCTTTAACCAAAATCTGTAAGCAGGGGCAGACAGGATCCTTGTACTTTTGATGAAAGGTTCACCCTGAGGCTAATTTTGCAATATCACTGCAGGCACAACTCCTAGAGATGGTAAGTCAGAGTCACAAGGTTACTCCAGAAGGATTGCATGTAGAAAGTCCCATTGCTGCATGAATTGAGCTTGTGCCCCAGCTAGATTTCCTATGAAGTGTCCCACATTTTGTCTCATCAAAAAGTGCTCCTAAATAGAGAATTGGAAGATTCCTTTGTGTAATCTGTGCTAATAACAATAAAACCGGAATGGCTTCTGTATTTCTGACAGAGGGTCTCTAAGGGTGAAAAAAACTCTTCTCCCTCCTTGCAGATCTAAAAGCTGCAAATTACTTCAGGAGGCTTTAGGATAGAAAAACGGCTGGAGTAAACACAGGGTATAATTATCATCATCTGTCTTCTCTGTGAATCCATACATTTTATATTCCATTTAAAACAGAAAAAAACCCCTCAACGGGATGTCTTCCAGTGAACCAATTTAGCTAATGAGAGTGAATATCAATGACTGCTGGCTAATCAGAATGGTATTAGCATAAATTTTACTTAATGAGGACATATTTGCCTGGTGCCAGGAGCAAACTGCTACTGAGCTAGATTGTAAAATGCAATGGATGGGTAAACCTCATCTGGAAAAAAATCCCAGCAGATCAAGTAAACAGAACTGTATATGAGGTTCCTGCTAAACTAGATTTTTTTTTGCAACCCAAGATTTTAAACTCACTTGAGGCTTTTCAAACTTCTCCATTATAATAGAATGCTATCAAGTCTTTAACTGTGATGAATTAAATACCCTAGGGAACAGCTTGACAAGAGATTCCATTGAACTCTTTTAACCTCATGTGGGTAGGTAGATCACTGAGGGAGCTTGCTTTTTTAATTTAAGGCATGCAATACATGCATTCTGCTGCACAACAAAAATATATTTTCCCTTTGTGCATTGTGTAAGGCACTTTTCTGAAAAATCCTTAACACTCCTCTCAGCTTCAAAAGCAGCAATGGTACATTGCCCTCTGTCTGCCTGTGAGCGATCTTGGGTGGAAAACTCCCTTGGGCCACTATTGTCTTGAAGGAGTTAAGTCCCAGCAGCATCCCGGAGCTGTTCAGCACACTGCATTTCTTCCTCTTTATACAGAATCCCTATTAGACAGTCTGAGGAGGCTCCATGAACAATACGAAAGATTTTTGTCTACAGTAACATAAAGGGGTTAGAGTTCAATACTCTCACAAAATATTTAATCTTGTGAAATGCTATTTGTAGTGTCATTCTTGTATATACCTGCTTTGAAATTCCTAACCTTAGATTCTTCTATGTAAAGGAATATAGGGCACAAGTGTTCTTACCTTTGATATACTATAGGATCTAACAATATTTAACTGGTGAAGTCATTTTTGTTTCCAAACCTGTGTCTCAAATATGCTTGGGAACGTGGAAACTCACAATGCCCTTATTCATGACATCAAAATCAGTTCCATGGTAACACATTGTGATGACAAAATACACAGATTGCAAGGTCACAAGTCACACTTAAGAACAGGCAGGGGAGAAATTGTTAGTTTAATGAATAACATTAGCCAGTTCCAATAGGAATAAAAATAAAGAAAAAAATAAAGTGCCTAAAGTAAACACCCTTAAACGCACTTCAAAACCATTTCATCTTAAGTAGTTCTTCAAAGGCAGAAGGCTTCCACAGCTTTCACCCCTGCAGCAAAGAGAAGCCAATGTTAAGAAGAAAAGAGGTGCTGTACATTAATGATGGCCCTATCAGTGCTTTTACATGCACAGAGAGAATCAGCAACTGCAGGAAAGAAATGTTGGAAGAAAACGAGTCATGTTAACTCCAGGTTAAATCTCTGAAAGCAACTAATGATTCTTGTGCTCAGCAAGGACTGGGTTTTTGCACCCAGTGAGAAGCCAATTCTGCATGTCCTTGGTCTACAGACAGGTATTTGGAATATTTCTGTCACAGAACTTGGCAGTGACAACTGCAGCACAAATCCTTCTGCTGAATTTGAAGTGATTCTTTCATTGCTTGTTTACTGAACACTGCATCACAAGAAAGCAATCCAGGTTTATATGGTTTTAATGTCCAAAGGCCACCTCTGATATTTAAACATTTTTGCTGCAAGGACCCCACTATCTGTAGATACGAGAAATTTCTGCATCCAGCTCATCGCCTGAGTAGATAAAGGCTGCAAAGGAGAGGAAGGAAAAACACAAAAGAGGAAACGACCAGCCCAGTATCCGAACAAATGCCAGGCACCTCTAAGACTTTGACACTGCCATTAGATTTGCTTGTGATTTCCTGGGCAATGACAGGAAAAATTCGGAGTTCTTCAAGCAAATGAACGAGGAAAATCTGTGGTTAAGAGAATGTTCTTGCATGTGGCATGTCTTAGTCATTAGGTGGTTGGTCCATGAAGTCACTGCACAAAAAGTAACAAGAACACATTTGAATGGTTTTTCCCTCCTGACTCTTACATCTAAACCTTCTTTGAAATCACAACTCAAATATGTCACATACAATCTATTCGACATGACTGTGTCATAAAATTGGCACTGTATGTTCTATGCTTGCCACAGTCTGAAAGGTCAACAGAGAGGATAGATTTCCTTTAGCCTCTTGTTTAAATAGCATCTTATTTTTATTAGAAAAGATGGTTTTGCTTTTTTTACCATATCATGGCAGACAGCCCTATCCCAATACATCCTTACATAAACAGCCACTGAAGAGCCAAAAAACAAATTGCAACTTAAACTCTGTAAGGAGAACCACCTCAGATTAGTCTTCTTTCCATATATCAGAGCAAAGGATTTGAAAGGTGGAAGCATTTCAAAATAGATCAGAGAGCAGCTTTGATTTTATTTAAATGATGTAAAATCACTGGATTATTCAAAAACAATGAAGCATGCTTTGGTAAGGCATTAACATTTTTAACATATTCTTGTACTCTGGCAGTGAAGGGAATGGTAAAATTCCCCCTCTATTAGATAAAACGGCTTGACAGTCGCATACATACTTAACCAGAGGTGGGGGGTTCTTCTTAATTTGGTGTCTATCATGTGATGCTTCATAAGCAAAGAATAGCAGGCCATGCCGCTTTATTCAATCGGGTTATGCTTTTACTCATTCTTCCTGCATGTGAAAAGCATAACAGAGAACTAGCAGAGCAGAAGTAAGATGTGTTTTGTTAGTTGTCTGAAGCCCTGGGGCCCGGAACCGGATAAGTCCTGATATTATACCCTGGATTGAGCAGAATAAATCCATTTTGTTTCCTCCAAACATTTAGCCATTAAAAAAATATGAGATAGAAAAACAGACTTTGCTGTCTGCATGCCTTCTTGTAAAGCTTGTATTGTGGAAATGTCAGAATCATTAGGTCACTGGCATATATTTTGCAAGCTAATGCTTCTACTTTAATTCTCACTGGGGACTGCATGTCTGCTTTTCAAATAAAACCCAGACTGAAGAAGGTGAAGAGAGCTTAAAATGATGCTGGTAACGCTCTATGATGGCTGATAACACGTCAGGATACGAATAATTAGGAAATATCAGCCAAGGCTGATACAACTACAGCTATTAAAATATCAAGCCCCACAAAAGTAATTGGTAAGTGTTAAAATTGCCTCCTAAATATTTGTGGCTCCTTTTAAATGCACACAGAGGCACATGGCTGAATAAAGTTTTAAAACAAATGCAGCACAAGAAATAAATTTAATACGTGAAATTATGCACATAACAGAAGCACAGTGGGTTATACTTCAGAGGAGACAAGTGGATGAATTTGCTCCTGAATCACTCAAGACAGATGCAGAACAAGTGGTCACAGAAACACAAGCCCCATTCCGAAAAGAGCTGTTTGTCTCTCAAAACACACATTACTGATAAAATCTGGCATGAGTTGAAGAAAGAGGTTAATAACAGTAGACATAATAACACAAGTAGAAACACTCTCGACTCACAACTGGATAAAAAAGTCTTGTACTTGCAGCAGTTACTCTTCTGCCTGAGTGCTCACTGCCCAGCCCAGCTTTTCAGCCCTATGCAGACACACACTCACACATTATTCTGTGACTGAGCACCAGAGCACCTCTGCTCGGGGGAAAGGACAGATTCCCTCACTTGAAGTCCTTCTATCAGAAGCAGACCCAGCTCCCCTGCACACTCCTGCAGCCCTGCCAAAGGCTCATGGCAGGGAGCAGGACAGGTTTGGCACCTCCAGGCTTTCCACCTTGAGCTCGGGGCTCTACTGAACTCAAAACAGCTGCTCAAAACCCAGCCAAATACACTGGGTGCTACCTCGATTTTATAGCATGGCCGGTTTAAACTGTTCGAAACCACAAGTTTAGTGAGATTTTGATACCAGTTTATAAATCAGCCCAGATTTACCTGAAAGAAGAATTCAAAATCAGTAGACAAGTTAGTGGACTTGAATAAAACTTCAGACAAAAACAGTTTTTATTCTGAATTTCCAAACAAATCCTCGAACTAAACAAATCTCACGTAGTTTCTGTTTTCATTGTGGACATCTTGCACAGCCCCAACTAGTTGCAGATTTCTGTGTCCATTTTTATGTTTCTGATCCATATTTCGTGGTTGCATGCTCCATAACAATCCTCCAGGATATATCCCGACCAACTTTCACAGGAACTTCATGTACTGTGACATACTGGCTTAGAGCTACACTGCTCCAAAACACAGGAAAATCAGCTGTGAACACTGGAAAATGCTATTTCACCTGGCCTTTTTCAAGGTAATTGTTTAACTTACAAGTATTTTAATAACCCAAAACTTTACTGTAAACTTCTTTACAGTAAAACCAGAGTGGAAATGCAAGACCCAAAGAGATTGTGAGCGTATGCATAACTCCATAGCCATCAGAACAGATATATATTGTAAAACCTGAACCCTGCTCTGAGTTTTACTGATCCCCTTCTTCAACCTGCTCTCCTTTGTATTTATTTTACTTAAAATCAGCCTGACTCTAACAACCTACGCAAAACCCATCTGTGTCATTCCTCTGAAACTAGATGGCATCTGCATTATCCTATACACATAAAAGATGAGTTTACAGGCTCTCAGCTTCTACCTGAAGCCTCCCCCTTTCTCCAATGCAGACGTGAGTGTGATGAACAGTAAATAACTTGTTAGAAATGCTAAATTGAGTTTTACTCAATTCTTTTTGTAATTCATTCTTGTCCTTCAACTAAGCATATTGGGAAAAGATGAATTCCCAAAAGCTTGAATACTGGAATAAAATAATTTTCAGAATGTATGCCTGAAAAAACATTAAAAATGTAATCTATGCACTGTAAATAATCCTGTTAAAGCAGCAGTGTCTCACAAAGAGCAGAATGTCATCTCAAACATTAGTACCTTCAGTGAATGCTTGTAGACTTTTCAGAGAGGAAGAGCGTTCACAGAAAAATCTGGAGAAATCTGAATTAACAGTTTCTTTGAAAAATTGTGGAAGGCAAGTTAGTTTGAAAACATTTTAAAAAAAATGAATACATATTTTCAGAAATGGTTTTGGATATAAATTTGCTTTTTATTATTAGCTCAGTGGAACATTTATTTAATCTTAGCTGTTACACAAAAAGAGTTTGCCAAGTATAGGCCTCAGGTATTTTCCTTTCCAGATCAAGCACAAGAGCAACTGGAACATGATTAAAAAGAAGCCCACGTTATTGCTCCTGCGAGCATGATGGCAATGTTTTTTGTGGCTCAGGGCAAAAGAGGACACACGCTGCAAGAGAACTGGCCATCCAAATGGCATGGAGCATTTAATTTCATCCTGTCCTTAGATGTTTACTGACTTTGTGGTGAGCCCTCTCTGCCTCGGTTTCTCACTAATCCCCTCTTTTCACAGCTTGCTTTTTTTAGAAAAGACTATCTATGGCTTATAAGTAGCAATGCAAGACTCTCACTGGAGTGGTGACTGAGCATTATCTGGTCCCATAAATTTGGAGGGAACATCTAAAACCCAAGGAGATGATAAAGGGATAAGTGCAGGGCTCATGTCAATCACAGCATTGCTCCACTACATCTGTTACATAACTGAAAGAGGTTCAACCAATATTTTCCTCTTCATGAACACAGTGACTGGGGAGAAGGCAAAAGTGGCTATTATTACATAGTACTGGGTCAGAAGAACTAGATTTATTGAGGAGAAGAGCAAACTAGTTGCCATTCTAAATTACAGAAATCACAGTGCTGCAGTTTTGGGAAAAATCAAGTCATGGGGATAAAAATTTCCTGGAGAGATGAAAAGATGGAAAGACTTCTGAGGTATTTAGCACAATTTTTTGACTGTGACTGATTAAAGCTGTAATCAGATTTTGATTTAGCTCTGTGGATCACAGAACCAAAACTTTAGCCATAGCCTTAGCCAAATACCAGGACAAAAAGTGAGAGAGTGTGCATGCCAATATTACGAGAAATAAAAGCGAAGAAAATGTTGTGGGACTCTGTTCACATATAAGTACCAGTTTTTATAGGCTAGACTTGGGTGCATAAATTATTCTCACACCCAGAGAGTGTGTACAGGATACAAGTCAGCTGAAGTTACCAAAATCATTTTGAAAAGAAAACCTATTTATAGGGAAAGAATTGATAAAATCTTTCTTTGATGACACTAGAGTGAAATCAAACCATAACATGTGGATATGAACTCCATGTGAAAGTATAACAAAATCTAGAAGAAATAACATTTATAATTGTTTTCTTATAAAACATTTTCAGGAAAAGGAGTACTTACTCAAGGGGTGAAAATGCCAGATATTAGGTTGTTAAGAATGTGAATACAGTAGGAAGACAGAAGCCATTAAAAGCTCAAAAATATAATTTCAGATGTTTTTAATGGCATAGAAAAGCTATCAACAGAACACAAAATAAAGTTAACAGAATTCAAATTCTGTTATACGTGTGCCAATACATACTTAGAAGCATACTCAGATGAAAACTTAAGGAAGAAATCAGACTTTTTGCTCTGAATCCAGAAAAGAGTACTGATGCAATTTAGAATGGGTCCTTTGTCTACCAGCTCCAGAAGAGGAAGGGGAAACCTTCTACCCACACCTTGAGCTTAAAAGAAAGCCAGGAGAGGGACTTTTTATAAGAGCATGGAGTGACAGGACATGGGGAGATGGCTTCGCATTGACAGAAAGTAGATTTAGGTTGGATATTAGAAAGAAATTCTTCCCTCTGAGGGTGGTGAGGCCTTGGCAGAGGTTGCCCAGAGAAGCTGTGGCTGCCCCTGGATCCCTGGAAGTGTCCAAGGCCAGGCTGAATAGGGCTTGGAGCAACCTGGGATAGTGGGAGGTGTTCCTGTCCATGACAGGGGGTGGGATGAGAAGAGCTTTAATGTCCCTTTCAACACAAACCATTCTGTGATTTTATGTTCTACCTACCTCCTAAGGGGGCAAGCCAATGCCTGTGCAGAACTCCACATATCTACCAGGAAGAGTGTTTCTTAATAAATGCATTTACCCCCTCTTCCTCTCATCTCACCCTAAGTAGTTCAATGGGGTGGTAGAAAATTTCTTTAGAAAGAAAATTATAGTCCGTGAAATTTTAGCTCACTCCCTCTAAACACAGTGCTTCACTGTAACTTTTAGGCTATGCTCTGCACCCATATTGTTTCCTGAAAGGATATCCAAACGTGGGAATACACGGAACTTTACCGATGGTATTTCGCTGTGAGTATAAACAATCGAACGGTATCACGGACGGGGAGCTGGTGGTGCAAGCTTGGAACATAACAGACAGCAATGTAAAGGTAGGAGTGAATAATTAACTTCTATAGGAAAACCAGGTCTGATAGGGGCCCTTCTAGGCCTTGGGGGGGTTGAGATAGCTATCAATTATTTCTTTACTTACAGAGAAGAAAAGTACACATGAATGATAAATTTGGCTGGAAAAAGAGTTCTATCCGACTTGACTGCCATAATTGCTGATCTAAAAAACTTTAATCTGCAAAAAATGTGTACAAAACACAGTAGTCACAATAATTAGCCTAAGAACAGCTTATGAAGAAGACACCCTTCCTTTGCTTTTCTGATGGTAATTGCTATACAGAATCATCACCTGAACCCGCTATGTGAGGTCTCGCAACAACATTTTTGCAGCGATGGAGATCCTCAGAGACCGTAGGTAATGCTGCAGGAAACCTAACAGAAGGTGAATGCCAGCAAACATGTTCAGGAAAATTAAAAGCTTCCAGTGCTTATGCATGCACAACCCCCCGGCTCCTTGTTTGCCAAAGCAGGCTGTAAACTGCTTATGCCAGTGGTGGAGAAAAGAGTCTCACAAACAGAAAAAGTTATTTCAATTGCAGCTGGATGATTTACAGCCAGAATATAAACCTGGAAAAAAATCTGTCCGAGTTTTCAGTAAAAGAGAGGTAGTCAAACACCAGAGTCTGATGTTATTCGTGTAAATAGGTTCAAGAAAGTTTTCTCAGTCTCAGACAGGATGCAATCAGTCACTGCAAGAGACAGTAATGCAAAAATGCATTGACTTTGCAAAAGGTAATGCCAGTGATTAAGGCTGGCTGACCTTCTGAGTGTAAACCTACTCCTTTTAACAACTTTGAAGGAGAAATTTATGTGGCAGACAGCACTTTGCTCAGAGGTTCTAGATCATTGGCGTGTAAAATTGTAATGCAGCAAACACAAAAGTGAGTACATGCAAGGTCTGTGGACACCAGGAGTGGAGAAGACTGGTTTAAAAACAAATATTTGATTCAAAATCAATGCAGATTCAGGGGACAATAAAGCCCTAACAATACAATAGCAAATGTCAAAACCAGGGATATTCAGAAACTAGAGGGGTGGGGGAGAAACTGTAATTTTAAACAAGGCAAGACCTATAGACCACATTTGATGTATATAGGTGTACGTACATAGATGAGTAACTATTCATGTTTTGGTTGGCAGGACAAGCAGATGGAGACTCAAGATGTGCCAGAGGAAGTTTAGGTTGAACATCCGGAAGATTTTCTTCACCGAAAGGGATGTTAATCATTGGATGGGGCTGCCCATGGAGGTGGTGGAGTCCCCATCTCTGGAGGTGTCCAAGGAATGCCTGGATGTGGCACTCAGTGCTCTGGTCTGGGTGGCTGCGTGGGGATTAGTCACAGGTTGGACTCAATGATCTTGGTCTTTTCCAACCTTAATAATTCTGTGATTATATGGTTATTCCTAATTTCCAGGAATATGATCATTTAGATACTCAACCATGAAATTTGTGACCACACATACAAAATCTCTGTTTGCGTAGAAATTACTTGCCTTGGAGAACCAAAGATGGTATTAATGCACTTTTTAGAATTTGTGCACATATATTGAAACAAACTGATACAGAAGACCTGCTGTGACAGTATTTCACATGACTTAAAATCTTTTTATGCACAGAATAGCACATTGAAGGTATTTGACAGCAAATGCAGTTATGAAAATCACTGTGTCCTGTAAAACAAGTTCATTCATTTCTCTGAGATTACTAAGAAAGTCCACACAAATAGCACCCACCTTAAAAGCTGCACAAAAGAAAGAGGGAAAACAAACATCCTGAGGCTCCAAGATCTAAATCAGAGCAGACCAGAAACGGAGAGGGGATTAGCCAACATCAGTCTGAGAACTGAACAAAACATTGTGGAGAGCTACAACCAAAGGAGCACCAGCTCAGAGCCCAGTGGACAGCTCTGAAGAATTTGCTGCATCATCACGTGAGTTTTGTCCATGCCTTCACGGAGAAATGAAAGCCCTCAGTGAGGTCCAAGACCTTATTTTAGTTTACACCTACCAATGTAAGCAGCCTGACTTTGCTCAGGGAGCCACCTCCTTTTCTCCCAAACTCTTCCTTTGAGCAGTTGTCAGCTTACTTTGAAAATGCCAAGTGATTGTTTTGGTCACCAGCTAAAGACACGAGATGAGCCTCACAGAACTCAGAGTTCAGGTAGACAACTATAATGATGGTAGATGGGAAAAGGGAAGCAACAGAAGCTGAATTTCAAGAGACAGGCAGAGGGAAAGGAAACCTTCTAATTCCTTCAGTATGTTAATAAAAATTTCCATTTCCATCTCCTCCAGCACCTTTTTCAAGGCAGTTTAAAGAAACAGGTCATCTTCTGGGCTCACTGAGTTTTGCAAAAGAGAGGGCAAGAGACAGGCAATATTTATAGTGAATATATTAATTTGCTTCAGAGGAAATTGCCCCAAGACTACAGGGTACAGCCATCCTGCAACGTCTGCTCTTGCTCAACTGTATTACTCACCCAGAGTTGATCAATACTAGCAGTTCAAGATCCCTGAAGTAACTTTCTAGATTTGCAAGATTCATTATAACCATTTTGTCTCAATCCCTCCCTAGACTTCCCCCCTATTTTGTGTATTTAGACCTCAATGAAGGAAAATAATTTATAAATGTACTTAACGTTAAAGAGGTGATTAATGCCTAAAGACATCAATAGCAGGTAAGCACATAATTACTTACGTCTAAAAGAAGATGAGATTTGTACACTTTAAGTGCATTCCTAAAAAGATTTCTTAAGGGAGATTTTTTCATCTTGTTCTGCTCGCCTGTAAGGTGCCTAGCACAAAGATTTATGTTAAAAAAAAAAAAAAAAAGGCAGAGAGGTTTCCTTGCAAAGATGTTTAAAAGAGAAACAAGATTTTGATTTGCTGGGAACATAGTATATTTTAACACATATTGATTTCTTCAAACATTTGCAGAATCTGTATGAGGGGATTTTCAAGCCAGTGTAATTTATCTTTTGATTTTTCAAGAATAATGCCTATGCCTGTACTTTTGATTCAGCCACAGTAAATAGGAATGTTTCCTTCCCTTTTTTGCAAGGCCTGTTTGATGCTGTTTCTTGATCTTGAATTAGTTGTTGACTCATATCAAAGGCAAATCTAGTCCTTTTACACTATGAATCATCGCTGCCCTCGGTTAAGGGGTAAGAAGAGATGAGAAGGGAAACAGTATTTCTGGACAATACTGATGATTGAGGGCTGGTGTGACTCATGCTTAGGAGGTCTGCTGCATTTTCAAGTCATCAGCTGAGGAGATGAAGAAGCAACTTCAAACAGGGTTTTCAAAGGGAGAAGAAAACAGGAACTGGGATAAGGTACAGAGTAATGCACACAGCCACATCCTGAAGCCCTCACTGATGCAATATTCCCAACGATATTACCTTTATGGTTTCCAAGCACTAAGCTTAGAGTTCATGGTTTAAGACTGGCCCTCAGTTAGCTGGGAGTTCCAAAGAGCCCAAAGTCCGGTCAGGAGAGTTTTAAAGTAATTATTTCTTGGTCAGATTTTGTAACAAATGGGAATCCAGAGAGCTGTATGTAATTTTCCTCAAAAAACCCAGTTTCCTTCTCATATAAACAGCATTGTTATGAAAACTGTTGGCATATCCATGGTTAGAAGGAAGAGGATATGGACGGTGACAGTTCCATTTGCTGAAAATTAAGTGGGGAGGACAACTCTCAAAGAAGTATCAAATAAATCATTCTGGTATCCCATCTAATTTCACTCTACATGGGAACTTAATATGGAATTAGAAAAACATCTGCCCATGCAGCAAAGCATCTCTTTGCTGATGAGAAAGAGATAGAAATAAAACATTACAAAATCAGTAGTCAGAAGTGTACCCACTTTGCTATTTACCACTGACAGATAACATTTTTTCACAAACAGAGGTGAAGAACACATTTTCTTCAGTTCTAAAAATTGTAAGAGATTTTTGACTATTCCCTTTTAGACTGTCTGCGGGAGGGAGGTGTTCGGTTTTGTAGTCAAAGATTGTTCCACGCATTACTTTCGTACCTACCACATACATCACTGCACATGAGCCCCTTTTGTACTCAGGTACACCAGGTTTAATTGCAGAACCAGTCCTGCTCTCTTTGGAGGACAAGGAATCTACATGTCTTTTGTGCATGAGTCTTAATCCCATAATAATTTTCTAATTCCTTTCATATTCTTGTCACTGGTGCTTAAGAAAAAAACTTGGCAAAAGGGCTTTAAGAAAAAGTCAAGGTATTGCTCAAAAGTTTGAAAAGAGCAAGCAAGGAAGAAGAGATTTACCTATTTTAGAGCAGCAAAAAACAAATGCTTTTACTTTAAAGAGTTCAGATGACTTAGCTCAGATTAATTTTGGATTGAAGAACAAACACAATTAGGATTACTTGGCAATCACACTGGGATACTCAGCCAGCGATCCTGCACGGAGATATCCTACTGCTATCACTTTTACCCAAAGGAGGGCATTGTACTGGATGCCAAAGATCCAACCTGCGCTTGCTATCAGCAGGCAGCCGTCCATCAGCCCTCCTCCTCCTCCAAAATCCCTGGGCACTTTGTCCCCCTCCTCCTCACCAGGCTTGCCAGCTGCTGGAGCTGCGCTGGCTGCTGGCTTCGCCCTCCAACCCCATCCCCTCCTCTAGACGGTACCACCCAACTGCACCAAACCACACGTTCTGATATGACAGATTAAACACCAAGAATGAGGAAATCAAACAACACACAAAATTTGCCTGGCAAGTTCCCTGGACAAATATTTCCAATTAACTCTGTGATGAGGGCTAGGTTCAGGGAAGCGGGCTCTGAAACCAGAAACGTCACAGTTGGCCAGGTGGGTTTCATGTGGCTGTGCTGTGCTAACACAGAAACAGTTTCTGTAAAATATACCACAGATAGGTTCTAATTTGAAAATATTTGCATGAATAACAATGTATTTCATGTGCATTCAGCCAGCTGTATCCTCGGTTAAAAGGGTAAAGCCTCTGAGAAATGTTTGAGAGAATATGTGCACGGAAGGGACTATGCATTTGTAGTGTCTCTTCTTGTCTGTATAAAATGAAAAAAGGAAATCAGGTTGCCTAGGTTTTCCATTTTAACGTAACTTTCTAGTTACCATCTGATGTCAAGCTGCTAATTACACACAGGTGGTGTAACAGTCAAGTGGTGAAAGTTTGAGGCTTGTGGCACAGAATACTTACAGTTTTGCAGAGATTGTAACGTTTTCCACTGAGCAATTTGATACCAGATTTACAAAACAAAGCCATAAAGTTATGACCCCAAATTCCCACTTGCAAAGACACAGCCCAGTGCGTAACAGCTCCCACTATCCAGTAGTATCTCCTGTGCACCTCAGATCAACCTCTGATGGAACTGCTGCATACTTGTCAACCATTTAGGTAAACTCATATGTTTGGTTTTCTGCTTTAAATTAGATAAACTTATGTCTTGAGTTTTCTTGCTTTAAATTCCTCTCTTTAAAACATTGATTCAAATATCTTAACTTGTACATGAAAATGCTGGAGGAAAAAACTCCCTGTCAATTTTTAATGTTTTAAAAAAAAAGTTTTTTCATATTTTACGTAGCAGCATTTTCTGTTTCCTCAACCAAAATGAGATTTAAAAACATAAATCTGTGCTAGGCCTCAGTCTCACCCATAGCTTCTGCACGTTCCCTTACATTATAGCTGGGCACAGATCTATCAAGGGCACCTAACGGGCCTCTGCTGCCGCTTCCTTGCACTGGGGGTGGCTGCAGCAGCGTTGCTTTGCCTGGCCGGATCAGGGCATCGCTGGTACCTGGATGTGTGGAATCTGCAAGCCCTGAAGGAGCAGCTGCTGCCCTTCCCACGTGTAATGGACTCCTCCACAACTTGGGGGCTTGCTAAAGGCTCCTGGTTCCTCCACACTCATTGTTTGCGACCCCGGCCTGCAGACACAACGTCCTGAATGTTAAACTGCTGCACCCAGCCCTGTATACACCTGTTTATTCAGGCCACCATATGTAACCAATTAACAGAAAAGAACATTTACTATCAACATCCCCTGGTCAGATCATTCCAGCCCAGATTTTAGATCCGTTCACAGGGAGCTCCAGTTTGGTCCTGCATTTATTTGCTTTGAGGTGCCATCACCATGATCTGTGACCAGGATCCCACCATATTAGTCCAAAGGCACGTGCACAGGAACAGCAGCAAGAAGCAGCAGCGCTTCAGAGAGCTGGCAGCCTGAGCAAGGAGGAGAGGTGGGAGGACAAACAGACCACAAAGACACTGAACAACACTCCAAAAGGCTGAAGAAGTTTAGGAGCAGAAGTCTGACTTACTTTCAACAGGGCTAAGGGGGAGGGAACAAACCCAGGTCCCTAATTTCTCTCATACAAGGACCAGAAAGTCAAAAATTTAAGAAACAACTTTGAATTCTGGTTTGGGTTTTCTTTTTATGTAATATTTTATTTTCCTTATAGTGTTTTTTGTTCCAGCATGATGCCAGCGATAGCAAAACATATGCTGCAAGAGACGGCTGTCCAGGTAAGTAATGAAGTGGTAAAACAAGAGTTCCCAATGCCTCGGACACCTGCCCTGTCAAGGTGTGGCCTGGCTTTAAGGTGCTGAAGCACAAATCTGTGCGGGGACCAATCAGTCCCAGCCTTCCTCAGTCAGAGGGTTAGGCACAGTCCAACAAAACTATCGGGACTTTTCAAGACTTTCTCTAGACAGCCCCAAAAGACCAGGCAGAGGAAACGTTTCTGCTGTGTTTGGAAAAGTGACCAGAGGAGCTGCCAAGCCCCAACTGCTGCCCAGGCACACCACACATCTGCACCTGCACAGCCCCATGTGGCCACCCCATGACAGAGGGGACCCCACCACACCTCTGCACGTGCGGAAGCTGAATCTGTGAAGCTCTCTTTGCTTTGCCTCGTGACACAAAGAGACCTGGGGAATTTCGAGGGCAAGGACGTGTGTCAGTGGTTTTAGGAAAAGGAAGCAGATGACAGAGGTACAAACGTGGAGATTGCCCTGAGCAGACAAGCTTTTAGAAAATGGAGTGAGGCAATGTGGACCTCCTCTGGTGACCGTGGTATGCATCTTCACCTGGAAATCAGGGCTGCACACACTCCCCAAAAAACACAGCCTTGCAGTAAAGAATATTCCCAGTTTGCACCACCAGCTGCTCCTCCCCACAAGAAGTTCAAATAGTCATGTTATCCACTCCACTAAGCTCCACAGAAACACTCAGGTGACTAATGCTCTTCTGTAAATGATCCTGTTAAACAAATTTGCAACTGGCAATTTTAATTCACCTGTTTTTAAGTCTGGCACAGCCTGTTAGTCCTGCTCCCTCTTGCTCACGCAGCTGCTAATTATGTGATGGCAATATTCAGTGGAAAATGTACTTTTCTTTTGGATAATGGCAGGTATCTTCCCTTGAAAAATCCAATCCTGCAGTTTGATTTTGCTTCAAGCATGCCAGCTCTCGGGAACAGAGTCTGGGGGACAACTCCTGAACTTTGCTGTGGGAAAGGCAGGTCGCTTTTGCTGAGAGCTGTTCGGAGCCTAGGGAAAGTGAGTGTGAAACAGCACACAAAGAAAAGGGAAAATAATTCAAAATAAGGGAGCCTTCAAAAATCCTTTCTTTGGCTAACAGTGGCAGTAAATGTCTCACTTGAAATACTGCAAGGAAATTCGGCTTGCCTGCATGGGAGAGCTACGGCAGACCGGGAAACTTAACACAGTAATTAACAGTGAGATTATAGCTCCGACGACCTAAAGCATAGCACAGCACTAGGAACTCTCTAATATTTTGTATTTTTCTATAAGAACAAGGGTAGAGTTTAAAATAATGCAGGGGGCTTGGGTGAAAGTTAATCATTCAACAGCAGCTCCTAGCAAGGATCCCCTGAATCACTTTTGGAATGGTGTTGGACTCTTTGTGGGCACTCAGGTCTACAAAAGTAGATCATGTTTTGCAAAATTGGTGCCTGATATGCCAGCTAAAACAATCTGGCCTTATTGCTTATGCGAAGAGTGGTCTGAAGTAGATACAATAGAAGTACAAGGGAAGGGATACAGGACTTGCCTGATCATTCAACCGTAAGGGTGTGCTGAAAGATTTCTTTCTGAGCCTCCTCCAGCACAGCCCCACAGAGAAAGCTACCGCCCGGGCCCACAGAAGTCTGATTACTGTGCACACCGTGCACTAGCTCGGTGGTGAAGTCATTCAGTAGTCTGATTAAAATAACATCTTCTAATTCCCTTTTTGTTGTAATTTACAGTCTCTCTCCTTTGGCTGAACCTGCCAGCCATCCTGGAGGAGAACAAAGAGAATGTGCTAAAGTTGCCAATTCTGGGGCCTGGTGTGAGAGAAAGCTTTTGTTTCCAGAGGTTGTATTTACTCTGGAGACAGTTAATCAAAGCTCCGCAGAGCATTGTAATTCTTCTGTTCCTTTGGTACGGGTATGAACTCTCGGTGTCTGATCCCTGCGACTGTCTTTCAAATCCCCTCAGTAAGCTCACTCCAATGTAACTTACACTAGGCCTGGTTAAGAAAGATCCAAGCTTTTTCAAAATGGCTTTAGATAACTAAATTACATCACTCGTGTTGTTGTATTTCATATTAGCACCATGGACACCAGCTAACACAGCTGAAATGAGTATCAGGTATATTTCAGCAGGAGGACATGGAACACACACAGCCCAAAAGGGGACCTGGATGGAGGCAGTTCCATTGAGGAAGTGAACATTTGGGACAATACAGCAAATTCATCAAATGACTAATGTAAAATTGAAGGACAATCCATACAGAGACATATGAAACAGGTGCTAAAAGTGTCTCACATCTTCTTATCGTCTTAATTTGTTATTAACCCTCCTCTAGTACTCCACATTGCCTTCAACCATAAAAACTGCATATACAGAATAAATGTGTGATAAGTCATTTGTCTTTCATTTAAAAATCAGACAGAAAACTCTCTCTAAAGTCCTCTGGTGACAGCTTTACACACTTTTTTTTCAGGTACAGCCGAACAAAATAACAATTCCAATTCAGGCTCTTGATTTGATCTCACACCATGTCTAGACTCTTATGACAAAAGACTAAGGCAGAGCAAAACTAAACTGGAGCAACTGGTGCTACTGAGAATCTGACAGGTCTCATTTGCTTTGTTATCTCAGTAAGCTTTGTTATAAAGCACAACTTTCTCTTTTCAGCATAGAATTATATTGGGAAGATGCTTTCTTGATAAAATAAATTCTGTGCTACTCAACATGCAAATATTATAAGCCTCATTTCAAATACAGATACTTAAATAAACAGATTCATAAAGCCAGTAAAGGTTTTTTAGCATGGACACGTATGCCAGTTATCCTAGATAAACATCAGCTATGAAGATCACTCACTTATTTTTAAACTGCTGTTTATTTTTTAAATGGTTCCATTACACAAATGGAAACAAAGCACACCAGAAACAGAGTGCTCTGAGACAAGTCCCCTGAGCACTGCCTGAGTGCATAAATCCAGCCCAGAATATGCCCTATGGGCAGTGAACTCCAAATAATTTCAGCCTATCTCCTTGGAGAGAATGCTGATGTATCTAGGACCAGTTCTGGGTGGTCTCCAGTTGCATTGGAGAGACTGTTTTAATACAAACAATTTAACATTGTAAAGTATTTTGGACTCTGGGGAACAATGATAGCTAGAAAACTGTGGTATTTAACACAGTTCCTTCACCATCTCTACGAGATGAACCACACCAACACCTGCCTATGTCACCTTCAGTTTGTTTGGACTGCACTTCAGCCAATTCATTCCAGTGTCAGCCAGATGCTGAAGCTTGGAATGTTGCCCCAACCCACCAAGTTTGGTGGACAAGGCATTAGACTGGGACACAGAGCTATGGATTTGTCCTGGGTTCACTCACTCCTGGCCCTGGTTCACTTTGCCTCTGCTCCAATTTTAGCTTTGGTGATCTCACAGCACAGTTTTGTAGGAATATCTGCAACTGTGGGGGCAGGCTGGGGCTTCTTGCTGTGTGCTACAGCACCAAACCCCAACAGCAGCAGCAAAGCACCAAACAGACTGTGCCATGAACTATCACCCAGAGGGTGCCCTCACACCAAAGCACAGGAACAGCTCAGAAACCAACTCCCACCTCTCCTACAGGAAAATCATCAGGGTAGTGCAGCTACATTTCACATTCCCCAGGTTGTGGTCTGCTGAGAATTGCTTCATCATATGGCATTTGCTCCTTGACTTTTGAGCAGTGGAAACCATATATACAATGTCTTTCCTGCTTTCCCAGTATCACATTTCTATTAAAATCATTGCAACAGATACTACAGAAGCACAGTCTGTGCTCAGAAACAGCAGGAAAGGTGATCTGTGATACAAGCTTTGTGTGAAAATGTAGTCCAGCACACGAATGAAATCAAGTCTCTGAAAGGCAGGAGAGGAGAGCAATACAACCCCAGCCCACAAACAAGGGCATTCAGATGCATTAACAAAAGATTAGGGCCAGTCACATAAAGATACTTGAACACAAAGCCCTTTTGTGGCATCAGAAGACGATTGTTATCTAATAAGTCCAGCTCAATATCCACCTGGAGCACTCTCAATTTGCTTCTGTGCTTCCTCACTTTTGCTTTCTAGCAAGAGGTCCACATCAAACCTGAGAAAAGCTTTTTCCAATGAACCCCCCAAATTCTTATCCCATGCACTTTCTTCACACTGTGCCAGCACACACAATGCCAATAAAGTCACAGAAGCAATTCTACAAACAGCTACATGGAGGCTCCTTTCCTTTGCAAAGTGTTGCTCTTCGAAGTGGCAGCATTTTGACTCTGTCAGAAGCTAAGGTTGTGGCACTGAAAATCTATGGTGAAATCTGTCCCCTACTGAATGGCAAAACTCTCAGCAACTTCAGCAAGGCCAGGAACAGATTTCATGTCCTGTATCTATAGCAACTCAGAGGCATAAATTGCATGCATGGGACCTTAAAAGTCAGAAAGCAATGGGTGGTAATCATAACAAAGTTGTTTTTCCCAGGATTCTTAGAAAACAGAAGACAAATAAATAAAAATCCAGAATATTTTAACATTTCATTTCCCCAATCCTTCTTCATGAATAGCTACAAGTCCTCAGACTTTCCCACTGCCAATGGTCAATGATATCATTCACAGTGATTTTTCTACAACCTTCATTTGCTGGCCTTTCTTAGAGTTGTTACAGTTTCCTGTGGGCTTTGGTTTGACTTGTGTTTTTCTTGGCCATAAGTTGACCTGAAAATATGAGGCTATTTCAGGCAAAAGTATCAAAAAATAAAGTATGCTTTTTCAAACCCAATGGCCACACCCCTGTGCCTCCTGCCATTCTGTCCAGTTAGCATTTTTAAAGCATGTTATTTATTTATTTATTTATTTAATTTAAATTTATTTTTTATTTATTTGTGCATTCAATTGAAATTGCAGGATTACTGAAGGCAACCAGAATATAATTACAGAGGCTGTAATTTGGCAGTAGAACTCACGGTGTTTCAAAAAGAATTTCAGGTCCATGGGGCCAGATGGGATCCACCCAAGGGTACTGAGGGAGCTGGTGGCAATGCTCATGGAGCCACTTTCCGTCATTTCCCAGCAGTGCTGGCTCACCGGGGAGGTCCCAGGTGAAGGGAAGTTGGCCAGTGTGACACTCCTCTGTAAGAAGGGCTGGAAGGAGGATCCAGGGAACTACAGGCCTGTCACCCTCACCCCGTGCTGGGAAAGATCATGGAGCAGATCCTCTTGAGTGCCATCATGCAACACGTGCAGGACAACCAGGGCATCAGCCCAGCCAGCCAGGGGTTATGACAGGCAGCTCCTGCTTGACCCACCTGATCTCCTAGGACAGAGTGACCCCCTCAGTGGATGAGGGAGGGCTGTGGATGTGTCTGCCTGGACTTTAGTAAAGCCTTTGATGCTGTTTCTCACAGCATTTTCCTCATGGCTTGGACAGGGGCACTCGCTGTTCGCTGGGTAAAAGACTGGCTGGACATCTGGGCCCAGAGAGTGGTGGGGAATGGAGCTACATCCAGCTGGGGCCAGGCACCAATGGTGCTCCCAAGGCTCAGAACGGGGGGCAGTTTTTTAACATCTTCATCAATGACCTGGACAAGGGGATCTTGGACACCCTCAGACACTCTGCAGATGACACCAAATAGGGTGGGAGTGTTGGGTGCTCTGCAGAGACAGGCTGGAAGGAGGTTGTAGCAAGGTGAGGGGTTGGTAACAAGGGACAGGACAAGAGGAAATGGCCTCAAGTAGTGCCAAGGAACATTTTTGTTGGATATCAGGAAAAATTGCTTCACTGAAAGGATTACCAAGCACTGGAACAAGGAAGTGGTGGAATCACTGTCCCTGTAAAAGTGTAGATGGGGCACTTACAGGCATAGTCTATTGGTGGAGTTGGCAGTGCTGGGTCAATGGTTGGACTCGATGATTTTAGAGGTCTTTTCCAACCTAAATGATCCTATGATTTTATAAGTTCTCACAAAAAGACACAGAAGCTATGCCATGACCACTCCCCTTGTTTCTCCCATCATCCAAAACAGGCTCCTTTTGCCACAGGATGCCACTTCATGCCCCAGCAAGGTATGGGTTTGGGTTGGAAAAGCAGCCCTGCCCCTGATGACCACCAGCACCAGCCTGGGTGTTCCTTTGGGATTTTGTTTCCCATAGCTTTCCCCACAAGCAGGCTCTGATGAGATGGCAGGATTAGGTGATACCACAATACATACTAAAACTTGCACTTCCAGCCTCCCCTTCCCTTTTCAGGAACTTTCCAAAGCTTGTCATAATACAAATTGACATAGTATTTTAACAGATTGCCTATATCTATGTGGACAACCAAACATATAATTGAAGGAATATTCTAATATTCAATTAGTCATATTTTTCAACTGGTATGAGCCTAACACTGTAATCATGACATTACAGGACACTTGCATAGTTTGATGTGGTCTTTTTGTAATAATATACAAGGCAATGGCATCATTCTGTCCAACTGAAAATCTACATGGTGGCACTGAATCTAAGTTTTTCCAGTTGCCAAAATGAATCCCACTGTTCAACAAGAAGAGATGAAAAAGCCCTCAAGTGAATTGTATTCCTAATTTATTGAAAGCTGCGCATAAAAGGAAATAACCTCTCACCCAGAACTCTGTAGCTTTATCCAGTCTTCCTTGCATGTAAAGGTGCAGTCATGAAACAACTGTAAATTATTCCGGATTTCTCCTTACTGAAGACATGCACATACTGAAGTACCGACCAGCCTAACTGCTGCAAGACAACTTTGAAATAAATGAAATAAAGTGATTGAAAAAAATGGGAGCCAATTTTACCAGTGGGATGAGGCAAGTTCAGACTGTGATATACTCTGAATTTTGTCAGGCTTCTGACAGATTTGCAGGGGAAATCACTTATGCTGTGATCCAGCAAAGCAGATGAGCATGAAAACAACCCTCTGAAACAACAGAGCTCATTCAAGCCATCATTACCTAGGGTAAAGGTGGAAATCTTGGAGGGTATCCACCACCTGGGATACATGTAGTTCCTGTAGAATTTTAATTCAATATAACTTTGGAAAACATCCAGTTTGTGGTTGTAACAGTCTATCTAAGCTTGTTCTATGATCAGAAAACTTGTGAAAGAGCTATTTGGACAAGGCCAGTGAGACAAAGTCCTCCCCTCAGAGCCAAATAAGCAATTCAGTGGGTACTTGGCAGCCTCTCAGTCCCACAGCCAGTCAGCAGAGATGCACAGCCAAATACCCCTAAACTGCTCTGCACCTGAGTTGGTAACTTGTCTTGTCAGTGCTCACCTTCCAAAACGAGCTTTGTCTGAAGACATCAGGAGACTGGGGACACACCACTTCCTTCACGCTTTTGTTGCAACACAAAATTACTCTTCATTTAATCATTTCCTTCAACTGCTCTAGTGAGTCATTATAAAATCAGTGATACTCACCCACATAAATGCAAGCTCATAGGACTTCAAACAAAAATATGCAAAGCTTTTTATCTCTGCTTTTCATCTGCAGCTGACTTCTCTGCAGCCTTGCTATGGCTGCTTTGATCTCACTTTGGCCAGCTTCCATGCCATCTTTCACTTCTTTTGGGAAAGACTGCACTGAGTCATTGTCAGTATGGTTTTATGCCAAGCTCCTTCTGTTCAGAGATGAAATTCCCAAAGTGGTGCCTAATTCTCCTTTCCTAAACTCTTATTTGAGCACTTTGTTAACTGGTTTTGGTTTTCAAAGATTTGGAGCATAAGGCGTCTTCTCACAGGAGGTATCAGGTGCAGGCCCAGCTTTATGGAAAACATAGATCTTGTTTTCAGGTTCCTAAATAGCAAATTAGAATTACGGGTTTTCATTTGTGGGCTCAAAGATCTCGACAGGAATGCCTACCCACTGGATAATAATTCCACGTCATTTGGCAGCAATTGCTCAAGTTGCCATGAGCAGTTTAGATCTCCACCAGTCACATAATTTGCTCATTGGGAAGCAAGTAGCTGGGTAAAACCAGATGGCGCAGGATCAAGATGCGAAGAAGTGTCCACATGGCACAAAGCTGGGTCTAATAAATACAGTTACAAGACCTCTAAATGATACCAGAAGTAGGTGAGTGCCACATCACAGTTCCATAATTTCATCCAATTGCTCAGTATTTCTGGACTGCAGCATATTGCTTTAGAGTGGGATTCCAAACTTTCATTCATCTAATATATGTATGTTCCACGATAATAAGATCTATTTTAAAATATTTACCATTAACTCTGTGAACCACTAACTTTTAGGGTTATCCTGGATTATTAACCTGGCTGTATAGCAAAAGTCATTGCTTTTCTATATTGACAGGTCTCCAGCTTCTAAACCCAATGGCATTCCACGGGTTTAATGATATCAACACCTGAAGTGGCTAAATCATCTGGAACATTATTGAGGTACAATTTGCTCTATGGATATTTAGGGAAAAGCTTCAGCCCAAGGGAAAATAAACATGGCTCAGTACCCATAGAGTAGCAGCAGGCAAAAGCTTTGCCATGGAAATGCTCCTACTGGACTATATTAATTTAGGAGTCAATTTCCTGGGCTAACTTTGCTGTCTTGATGACTATACCTTGATAAGGACTTCTGTGATTACAGAATAAATTTGTAATGAAGCCAAGATTGGAGACCACATATTTCAGTGCCCTCCTTTCTGATCTATCCTTCTTCAAAACTACCCCTGCACAGTGCCACTTCTGGTCATGCAAAACTCCAGCTTCAGGACTATTCAGCCAGCAAGCCGAACCTTTACAAGGATGGCAACTGAGATGCTCCCAACTCTCTCAGCTGCTAACTGGACCCCAAATAGCGGCTTGGCCTCCCCATGGTCCTACTGGGCAGCATCAACCAGGAAAAGGAGCATTCCTTTGAAGTCCAGAAACCGCTCTGTGCCTGGTCCACTCCTCCCCCAGGGAGCTACACTGCACAGGGACTGGATGATTTGATGACATCACCTGAGATTGGCTGCACCTTGACCATCAAGAGGCCGCCAGGAGAGTGGGGATGAGAACAGGACAGCAAAGTTCCCACGAAACAAACTGGGCTCCTCTCCATCAGGGTCTGTAACACTGGTGGGTGTGCAAGACACCCTTGCAGCCAAAGCCTAAAATAATGCCAACAGCCTCAAATCTTGTGCTTTTTTTGTGCTACTGTTGTCACTCAGACTTGAACTGGGTCGGATGGACTAGAGATAACAACCTGACAACTTTCCCCATGAAAAGTGGAAACTTTGTAAACATCCCCAAAAATTTACCCTTAGGGGTAACCTTGTCATCATCTATGATGGAGGCTATAAGTTTTTAGGAAGCTGCATTAGACTGATTAGATTTCCTTCACATCCCTACCTTTCTTCTTGTTAATCTAAGGTAGCTACAGCCAATGCACAAAAAAATCTGGAGGAAATGTTAATCTTGATCACTGACTGCCAACAAAAACCTGTAGGCTGACTGGTATAAGTTTAGGACATTTCCCATATGTCTACTCAAATTAATGACAAAAAATCTTCTACAAGCATATTCACTGTAGTCTTTTGGTGGGAGCTGTGATTTCAAACCATATTGCATTTAATCTCAAAAGTATTACTTAATATTTACATCATAGAAAAGAAGAAAACTCTTTACTTTTAAAGAGCCACTGCTCTCTTCTGTCCTAGCTGTAGGTGAGAGGTTTGCTATCATCTCTGTGATTTGGGATAACACCTTCTCCTGAGGGAACTGGAGTAATATGACTTTATGCCTAAGAATTGTCCTTCAAAGCTGCATCTTCTGCTCCTGAGTCCGAAAACAACTATGCTGTTACACATTGCAGCCGGAGGGACAAGGTCTCCATGCCTTTGGTTCCCCGCAGCCATGCCCTGTGTGAATCTAGGATAAGATCATGTTACTTCAATTACTGGAAAGCTTCACAGAAGTCAGGAAAAAAATAGCCAGTGTTAAGTGAAAACAATCTTGAATCACTGTTACACTGCAGCATCAAGATAGATTGTAATGACCAAAAGTGCAGCTGTACTGAATGTCAGCTGTATTGGAAACCTGTGCTGAGTCTGCTTTGTAGATTTTTCTTCCTTCCCCCCCTCCTTTGGTCTTCTTCACCCCCACCTTATTTTCATCATGTCCCTTTAATAGTGTTCTCAAAGATCCCCATGTGAGTTTGGTTCCTTTGGAACGGAGCCCTGCACATAAAATTATCTAAAGCAATCTTTCTTTTATTCTAATACTGACATTCATAATCCTCTAAGGACTTAGAAGAAATAGAAGGAATAATATCAATTATGGGAAAAAGGCTTTCATAAACTGAAAAGGCGTTTTGATCTATCAAAAAAAAATCAGTCATTTGTGTTACATTTCCCAGGCTAATCCCCCGTATAATTCAAATGAGATGGTTTAGCATACAGAAAATAATAGAAATCTTTTTTATGGGACAAACCCACAAGGTTTTGTTTATTTAAGATAATTGCAGCTGTGGGATAAAGAACTTCCACTGTACCACATGATCTTCATTCAGATATTACCAGAAATTGCTTCTTCTCTTCATTCCTTTTAGAAGAGAAAGGTGATTACAAAGAAAAGAAGTCCAGCAAATCTTAGTTGTAGACTATTACAGCTCTTTAGAAGACACAGGATCACCTACACTCCCTTCAAGGGTACAGGAAGGAACAAAAGGAGATGCCTTGAACAAGCAAGAGGAGAACACCCTCCTCCTCCTTCTCCTCAGACAAGTGTATTAACAGCCCTGGGTGAGCTGCCCTCTGAGAACAGGCCTGTCTTGTGCTGATAGCTGCTGCTCCAACTCCCAGCTATCCAGCTACACCATCCCACCTGGGAAGATGCTCTTTGTGTGGTAGGTATGATATATCTTTTCATACCATATATATCATATATCTTAAACATAAACCTTGGCTCTAGACTGCCTCTTGAAAACACAAGTATTTTAGGAATAAATCTAAAATCATGCTTCTTCTCCCCACTTCTACCTATGCTTTCACTCCAGCACATATCAACAAAAACTACTGTACTTGCAATTTCACTTATGGGTTAATATTTGGGAGGATTTAGCTTAACTCTGCATTTTTCCAATTTCTACATTCTTCCATGTTCACTGAAAGAATCTGTCAAACAAATAAACAAAATATTTAAGTCTTTTTCCACTTCCCTGAAGAACAAACTAGGAGAGGTCATAAGGTCTGGTAGCCATATGCTTTTTCAAGCTAGGACAGCTTGAAGAATCATGAATCTAGATTATACTTTTATGCCAAGGTATTCTCATTCAAAGTGAAGAGCAGAGCCTTAATCCATCCTCTGGGCATCTGCAGTTAGAGTACGAACTGGGACTAGAATTCACATTTCTCTGCTTCTCGCCCTTTCTGCCCTTCTATATCAAAGCACAACAGTCTTAGAGTTGTGCATTTGCTGTCAGACCAATTACATTCCCAAAGCTCATGGACCCTCCAAGCCTGCCTCCCTTCTCCACCTGATAGACCCCTCAAGCCCTACTTGGAAAACTCACATGCAGTTTTACGAAGGCTGAAAAGCGGTGGCGAAACCCCAAAAAAGTTGCCCCAAGCTATTTTTTTCCTTTGACTGCTGGACCAAACTTGTCCAGCTTTTCTACTCTGTCCTTCTGTAATTCCCAAAAGAACATCCTGTTCTTCAGCCATATCTACTTCCAGCTGAAAGAGTTTCCAAGGCAGATACAAAATTGAAAAGTGTGGGAGCAAGGATAACAGGAGCTTTCCCAAAGTTCACGATTAACTATCAACAGAACAAACAGCAGCTGAGGTGAAGGTAGGAGTGATGCATTCACTTTTCATTAACACATTTCAAACCAGTTCATATTTTGTGAGGGTTTTATTACTGTAACTCTTTAATCACATAGAAATACCGTCTCTTATTTTAGCATACTCCAATAAATTATTATAAAGCGCTTTCCTATATTCAGGTGAACACTGACTGCATAGCCGACAGTCAAACAAGCAAAATTAATTGGCATTAACCTGTTTCTATGGAGTTGCATTGACACACCTCACAGTATTTGATGCTGATACATTTTACAGCCAGTAGGAAATCAGACCTTTACCTTTCAGAGGAAAATGTATTGCCGAACCAGATAGCTGCAAAGAATAGCTAGAAAGTGTAACCAGTGTTTATGTCCAAGGTTCAACTCTCCCAGTTTCATACCTTGCATTTCACATTTTTGATCCAATCATCTTACTGTTGGTAGACTCATGAGTGCTGAACACTGAAGATTCCACAAAGGATTCACAAAGCTACTTGACTGTGGAATTTCTTCCCCACCTTTCGTCCACTTCATTGATATGGAGTAACCAGAAAACTCACTTTTGTGAGGCTATGTACCCCACGCAACACAGTATGAGCCACAGATATAGTCAGACTTTGCTTTTTTCTTTAAGTTTAGCAAATGCAACACACAAGAAGCAGAGGGCCTTAAAAGTGCACTGCTCCACTATTAGTTTAACCTGTGAACACTCTGCAGCCGACGAGTTTCCAACCACTTACACCAAAAACTATCAAACCTTTAGACAATTTAAAATGCTGAAGATTTCTGTAAGATTCAGAAGTTCGACAGCATAGGGAACATAAGCAAGAGGAATTGTCCCCATCAAAGGCAAACAGATGTTGCTATAACCTTTAAAAAAAACCCCTGCTCTTGGAAGTGCTACAGTAAATATGTAAATATGCTTTGAAATTGAATATCCTTCCTGAAGTGGAAGCCCTGGAGTACAAGAGCTCTTTGAGAGCATGTTTTGGTTTCGTGGGATCATACGTATGCAACACTGAGCTGTGCCCAACAAGGCCAGGAGTCATTGCTGCCATACCCTCTGGCAAGAAGGTTGCAGGGAGGAGACCTGTCCCAGGGAAAGGAACAGGTAATGAATGTGTGTGCACTCTGATGGCATCCAGATGCCTCTGACCAGGCACCAAGAATATATTACCCCAACACACTGCAGGTAGATGGTTTCTGCCTCGATATAAAACAATCTGAAGCATTTTCTACATCTCTTCCAATCTCTTTCATGTGGAGTTCCCTCACCTCACACACCTTTTCTTGTCTGTTTCCAGCAATAAAATCTCTTAGAGCTGGCAGAAATTGCATTGCCATAAATTACATCTGCACTATTAGAAATTAGATGCGCTTTCTTTGTTTACTCTGAAAGAGAAATGAAATCTTTATGCTTTTTACACAGAATCACAGACTGGGTAAGGTTGGAAGGGATCTCATCTGGCCCCACCTCCCTGCTCCAGCAGGGCCATCCCAGAGCACACAGCACAGGACTGTGTCCAGATGGGTCTGGAATATCTCCAGTGAGGAGACTCCACACCCTCTCTGGACAATCTGTTCAGGGCTCAGGCACTGCCCAGGGAAGAAGTTCTGCCTCATGTCCAGGTGGAACTTCCTGGGATCAGCCCCTGCCCGTTCCTCTGGTGCCATTGCTGGGCCCCCCGGAGCAGAGCCTGGGCCCTGCTCGGAGCCCTCCCTGCAGACAGGGACACCCAGGGCTGAGGGCCCCTCTCAGCTGGGGCTCCTCTCAAGGCTGAACAGCCCCAGCTCCCTCAGCCTTTCCTCATCAGGGAGATGCTCCAGGCCCTTCCTGATCTCTGCAGCCTCTGCTGGCCCCGCTCCAGGAGCTCCAGGTTCCTCCTGTCCTGATGATCCCAGACCTGGCCACAGCTCTCCAGATGTGCCTCACAGGGCTGAGCAAAGGGGCAGGGTCACTCCCTGACCTGCTGGCACTGCTCTTCCTGATGCACTCCACGATTCCATTGGCACTCTTGTCCTCCAGGGCTCTGCTGGCTCATGGACAGCTTGTCCACCAGGGGCTTTAGGTCCTTCTCAAACATTTTCCCTCCTCAGAGGTTTTCCCTCAAAGGGTTCTGGCTCCAGCCCACCCATACGCTGAAGATTGAGAAGTAGGAACAGCCTTTGGTCTTTGTGCTGCTATGGTGAGTTATGTCCCAGGTGAGATGCAGGAAAGGACATTTCTGGGCCAGGAGAAAAGCAGAACAAACCCAGATGTTTCACAGTCGTGGGGGATTCAGGAAGAGCAGAAACACAAGCACCACGTGGAAGAGACCACATGGTGCTGGGACCAGAGAAAGCTCTCCAAGGGGAAGGCACAGGATGATGATAAGCTGTTTTCTGTCAGTCCAGTGCACTGAACTTAAAAACTCTTCAAGGGGTATATCTTGCCCTCGCAAGCAGCCAGTCTGAACAGTGGGTAGCTCATGATCAGCTCGAATGTCTGAAATCAAATCATGTTACAAAGCATTTCATCTTCTGTTCAATTCATCTCATAAATTTGAGGCAGAGGATTCATAAATTACCCATTGCTTGTGAAGTATCTTCCACAAATATTCCCTTGGACCAACTCCAGGGGAAGAGCGCTCTCTTTTTCAATTCTGTCTGTAGCTCCTTCAGAAACCTATAAATGGCATCTGGAGGGAGTTCATATGCAGAAAACTCTAAAACCCCTTTGCTTTACGGGTGTAACCCCAAAATTTCAAAGGGCTTCTCAGAGGGGTTGCCAAACCTTTCTCTGCTCCCAGACAGGGATCAGGCAGTAACACAGCAGTGCCCACAGCTGTGGGACCAGCAGTGAGGGCTGGGCTGAGATGTCACCCTTGAGCAGTACGGGGAGGCTCCTGGCAAGACTCCCAGGGCTCCTTCTCTGGTCTGTCCCACATTGGGGCTGGGCTGCAGCTCTGGCAGGCAAGCCCTGAGGAGGAGCCAGGGGAAGGAGCTGCAGTAAAAGCTCAAGGAAGAAAAAGCAACTGTTTGGTTTTGCTTTGGGACAGAACACAAGCAAGATAGGAAACAACTGATTTACCTAATCATGTTTCTAATTATCACAATGGAAAGACAGGGTACATTGACAGTGCTGAATAATCCATTGCAGACCAAAATCGCCCAAACTGCAGCCTCATATTTTATTTTTGCCTTTTCTGCACTCATAGAAGGGCTGAAAGTTGATAATGGGGGAGGGTCCTCATCTGCACTGTACTGACTTGCAAAGGCAGTCATCCAAAACTAATATTCTGGGCTGAGTTCCTGGAGAGGGATGTTGGGGTTTTGTGGTGGGGAAAGGCTGGCAACCTTGACTCTGATCTGTAAAATTCTCCCTTTACCCCTTACACATTTATTAGCTTGTTTTCACACCTTGCCCTCTTTGAAGGATTATATGCAGTAACATGATGCAGTCTGGAGCTTCAGTTTTCAAAGGTGCATTTAAGCTTGAAGCAAACCCTGGCACCCCAAAAAATCCCCCCATTGAAGGTCAGATCTACATTAATTGGCTTCCTAAATTTTCCCTGCCTTTCTGTTTTTCGTAAGAACTGTGCAACTTACGTGTGTTCTAACACATCCTTCTTAACTCAATAAAAACGCCATATCTAAAGCTTTAACTGCCATATGTCCTATACAGGCATACGAAGCATATTTCTTTTTAATTCATATTTTATTGGAAGCCTTACAAAGCACACAGAACAGATGCCAGTACATCAAATTCATCATGCCGAGCCTTGATTATACAGACCCCGAAGCCCCAACACTGCCATACAATCCTTCCTTTCAGGAAATAAAAGCCAAAGACCAGTTTTCCCGCAGGACCACTTGTGGGTAGAAGCTGAAGCCCTTATTACCGGAGGTTCCTTGGATACGATTTAAAGTTTGAAAGTTCCTCATATAGCTGTTCACTCATCATAACGTGCCTCTCAAAGCCTAGGCATGCTGCACCAAGGAGGAACGCCCGTCCAAAACCAGGGAAGCACTTGGCCAAATATCTACTTTGAGCTCAGTAGCAGCAGCCTTCTCTTCTTCTTTGAGCAGGAGTGCAGCAGATAAGGAGGGATACAGGAGAGTGCAACATCACAAAAAACCCCACCAGGAGCTGCTACTATGTGTGAGGAAATGCCATGTTAGCCACAACAAAACAGGGCTGTCACCTGAACCAAATCTACTTTGCAAAGAGGAGATTAAAAAGTTCCCTGAGAGCGTGATACGCTATGCCATGACCAAATACCAATTAAAAATAAATGAATAGAGCAGATTCTCACTGGCCTGCCATTTCCTCCTATAGTTTGTGGTGTAAATCAAAGCATGATATACTACAAAATTTTAGATATATTTACATGTGTTTGGGCTGACCATGTTTACTCACTCAAGGTTTCCACTCCACCACTTGTTAATGCATTTGGCATGGTCTCATGTAAATACATCTAGGATTTCAAAGGAAGGTCATTCTCTATTTCCCCCTCTATACAGAGGGAACATGCCAGAACTATGCTGAGGATATGGAATGAGATCACTCAAGATCAGAGTCACTGTGGGTGGGTAATAATGAGGTTACCCCTATGGTGTATGTCGACGTATTCCAAACCCTCATTATAGTTATGATATATTCACAGGAACACAACAAAGCCATTTTTGAAACTGTTCCTTGATTTTAAGATTACTTGCTGCTTTATGGAAGTCACTCCTGCAGTAATTTTCTGCTGGTGCAATGCTAAATGGCAGCAAATAGGAGAAAAAAGGCAGCAGAGGTGGTGAATGAGGAATATTCACAACAGAGGAATACAGAAAAGGGAATGCAAGGAAAGGATGGTGGAGGAGAATGAGAGAAAACCAGGGCACCAGCATGCATTTGAGGGTGTAACTTCAGAACAATTCTAAGCCCTTCTTTGTAAACCACTACTAGGAGTCAGATGTGTGTGTGGATCCCAACACCCATATGCCAGGCCAGGGGAGCCTCTCTGCACTCAGAGCCAGATTCACTGCACTCAGAATCAGGCCCAGTCAAGTCCTATGCTTCTCTTTTGTTATTTAGAGCTTTTCAGCCAAAGCAAAGCTTCTTCAAACTCAGGAAAGCAATGGAAGTTGCAAAAATTTCAGGAGTTTTTGGTCAAAAAGGTTTCAGTGCTACATAAGAAAGGAGATGCCACTATCAAATATAAAACCCCTGCAGCAATTTCTTTCCTGTGTATGTCCAGGCAATTGCCCTGGTCCTTGCTCAGGCAATGCCCTGCAATGCACAAACATCAGTTCTGATCCCGTGTGACGCGGATTTTTTTCGTATTTATTCTGTGCTGTTGGGGAAATAAAGTCTATGTTGGTTTTTAGCTTTATTTTTTAGACTTTATGGTAAAGAGTTTTGAATTTATTTTTCTTAGAATAGAATTTTATTTCTTTAAAATACATCTGGCTAGTTGGCATAAAATGAAACTATAGCTGGCTCAGTCCCTAGAGTTTAAAGGAATATTTCTGGTCACAGGGGATTTAGCTCAAAATTTATTTCAGGATTATGCACTTGAGGATTAAGGCAAAATAAAATCCATACAACACTTACTATTTTATATTTAAAATTTAGAACTGCTTTGAAAAACCCAGCCAGATTTTTTTTAAACTTGTAAAAGATTACTGTTAATCTTTCAAGTTTTAATGCTGAAGTTATCTCTGCAGAAACTGTACATATCTGTGAAACACCTGTTTGCATAAAATGACAGGATTTGTTGAAGTCATACTTCAAATGGGTTTTTTCTGTTCTTTATTTCTTTTCAAGAATGCACCACATTGACAATCCTAAATCTTCTTCTGCACTTAGGATGGGATTTCTGAAAGCACTTTTTCTCACCTCTAACTCTAACCTACCTCAATCCCAATAGTGGCTTAAATGGGAGCAGGATTATGTCATCTGAGAAGACTTTTGAAAATCCAAAACTGATCCCTATTATTACTTCATTTAGACCATGATAACTCATTTTTGCAGAGTACTGAACTAACACACTTAAGAATACAGTTTTCCACGGCTCAAGAGGAATCTAAGATGGAACTTTGACATCTGGATTTATAAAAGCCTGGAAATACTGGGCTTTCACCCAGTTCTGGGTGTGAGGGACCAGCTGCAGGACTGATGCCCAGTGCTGTGGAGCTCACAAAGCAGGTTTTGAGCAGGTGTAAAAAGATGAAGCTCTTCTGAGACATAATTTTCATGAAACTATGGCAACTGAGCTCCTTATGTCAGGCTTAAAACAACCTCTCTGTCATTTACTGAGTGGTTTATGGTACTCAGGGGCAGTTGGTACCCTTAGGTGAGATGCTGCCTGCAGAGCCGCCTCCAGCCCTGGGGTCGCAGCACAGAAAGGACATGGAGCTGTTGGGGAGAGTTCAGAGGAGGCACGAAGATGACCAGAGGGATGGAGCAGCTCTGCTGTGAGGACAGGCTGAGGGAATTTGCATTTTTTAGCCTGGAGAAGAGAAGCTGAAGGGTGACCTCATTGTGGCCTTCCAGTGCCTGAAGGGAACCTGCAACAAAGATGGAGAGAGACCATTTACGAGGGCCTGGAATGACAAGTCAAGGGGAATGGCTTCACACTGACAGAGAGTAGGCTTAGATTGGTGGTTAGGAAGAAATTCTTCCCTGTGAGGGTGGTGAGGCCCTGGCAAGAGTTGCCCAGAGAAGCTGTGGCTGCCCCATCCCTGGAAGTGTTCAAGGACAGGTTGGACGGTGCTTGGAGCAACCTGGGAGAGTGGAAGGTGTCCCTGCCCATGACAGGGGGTGGGATGGGATGAGCTTTAAGGTCTCTTCCAAGCCAAACCATTCTGTGTTTCCATGATTTTGACATCCTGACGGTCCTCAGAAGGAACTCCTATAGAGGTCAGCACAAAGCCTGTCCCTGACTTCAGTGATTCACAGAACGCATGGTGTCCACATGATGACAAACCTCAATGCTGCCCCGACGCATCCTCTCCATCCTGGTTTCTCCCATGTGTGTGTCCAGCTCTCCAGCCAACCCTAAAACTCCTGGCCACACAGTGCCCAATAGCAGCACCTGTGTGCACTTCAACCAGCCCGAGCTAACACTGCAACAGAAAGAGGGTACAGTCAGAACATCTCTTCTCTCACCAAGCTAAACAGCAGTGGGTCAATATAAAAGAGCAGTAGCAGATCACTACAGGTTTATGAGCTGATTTCTAAAAAGCAAAAGCACAAATGTAAAAATGAACTTGTTTCCTGCTTTCCAGTGTAACACCACTTTCCCTACATCCCATTCAAATATTATCTTGCCCTTTCAGCCAGCTCCCACTCGAGCTGACCACAGCAAAATAACAGCTCTTGTAACCTTCTTTGCCATATGTCAATTCAGCTGAATTAAATTTTTTTATGAAACTATCCAGCTCAGATGAGGGGCACTTTTAATAGTTCTTGGGAAGAAGAACAAACAGCAATGCTGAGAAGGACACAGCACTTCCAGAAACCAGTAAAAATAGGAGAAGCTCAGAGAAGCTCATTGCACCAATGAGCAGTGTGAGACTTGACAAACCCGTGTTAAATGGAGGAACCACAGTAGCACACTCAGCTCATTGCTTCCTTTCAGAACAGGCATTCTATAAATTATTTTTTTTCTCATCTTTAACTAAAGTTTGATTGAAACTCAACCCTGCCCATTCACTCACCCCGGCTTCACAGCCCAGTAGTTGTGTTTGAGAAGCACAAGTGGTTTTGTGCAGGGTTTGTGGATATATCCGCCACGGGAGGAGGAACTATTTTTAGACATATCCTGATGCATCACTGTGTTTATGTAGAAAATTTAAAAACAGTTGGTTAGAGAAAATTTGACTTCTCTGTTAGCACATGAGTGAGAGCTGACTCACATTTTTATTATCTGAGTGGGTCTCATCTACTGGAACCACTGTTTCCAGTAGTTGTATCTTGTACTTCTCACATCATTAGTTCCTCCTCTGCATGTCTCTCCCACACATATTTAAACTTTCGAGTATCAAGAATAAGGGAAGTGGAAACACCCTATTCATTTCAGGAGACAAAATAAACCACTCTTTTGGGGTTAGAATCAGAACAACAATTTCAGGACATAGTTATTAGTCAATTAGCATCTCCCAAGTGCTTTGTGCAAAGGTTTTCTGGAAGACCAAAATGAAGCCCCAGTAAGTAAAGGCTGCCATGATTTTAACAGAGAAGTCTTTGCTAAGCTATGCCAAATAAAGTAAATGATGAGTGATCTTTAAGAGATAGGTTTTTTTCAGTGTGATATTTTCACATGAAGATTAATACACTTGAGAATTTTGTTGCATCAGACAAGTAATTACAGAATCATACCCCTGGAAGCCATCTGAAGACAGTTTATAATGCACACGCCTATCCTAGGACCAGCCCTAAATTTTTCAGTTCTCCAAAACCTTTATCTAGCCACTCTCATGTTCAGTGATAGAAATGACACCAATTTCCTAGGCAGTCTGGTCCCAGTGATTCAGATTCTTACTATTAGTTTCTTTTTCTAATGTCTATTTAAACCCAGTCCTTCTTCTAGACCCCACTGGCATAAGAATCAGAGCTTTCTTTCCCTCATTGCGACTTACTACTATGGAAAACAAAATTTCAAGTAAGAGGAAACATGATTTTTCTGAAAAACAAACACAGTGCTTGAGATTGCAAAACATGAGGCCTTTTTAATGTTTTTTTCTTTGTTTTAATGTTTTCATGCATGTCTTTTCTCACTGGTTTTAGTCAAAATCATTATGAAAAAAAGTGCTGTTTTTGTTGGTGTCTCAGAAATGTAGTCCCAATCTGGTCATGCAATAAATCAGAAAAGGCAGACTACTCTCATGGGACTGAAATGCTGGTTTCTGGACCAGAATGGTTTCAGAAAAGCTAAACATTTAGATTTTTATCTGAACCAAGCTATGTGAGGCTCTCCCATCACTTGTTAGTAGTCTGGTTTTTCACCTCCAGAGACTTCAGTTTAAGTCCTGGTTTAGGTCACAGTGAGAATGAGTTTGGTGGTTTGCATCCTAGTGGACTTCTGTCAACAGTGAAAAACCACCACACAATCCTGCACAACTGGAAAGTTCTGCTTAAAGGAAAGCCTGGACTGGAATATCAGAGGTCATTACAAGTCAGGACAGAAGGGTAATGCCACAGCTGCACGGAGAATTGGGAACAGCACCTGACAAAAAGAAGTCCAGGGACAAGCACTATACATTAGCTGCTGGCTTAAATTGGGATGTATTTACTGTTTTTCCAAACTTAATGAGTTTGTCAAACTCATTTTGAAACAATAACTTCACCTATTATTCAAAAAATCTGATGAGAACCTCATACTGAGCAATGGTGACAAGGAAAGCAATCTCAGACACTGCACTTTAAATTAAATGGTTTGGAATATGGTTTACCATCATCCCCACAGAAAACAGCTGTTAGAGAATTGATTTGTTGTACAAAAAAATTTCTGTATGAAGGTACATTAAAAAGTTTGATACTGTTGACCTCAAGGGAAATACAAAAAATAAAGGAAATCATAGAAAATGATGAGTTGCAGATCAGACTATGGATTTTACATTTACGTACTAAAAAAATAAGCCTAACGTAAAATAAAAAAAATGCAAATAATGTCTTTCTCACCTTTCACTCCAGTTGCCCTTTCCTCCTTCAGTCACATATACAGAGAAAAAAAAAGTCCTTCTCAGCTGCTCTGCAAACCCACAGACACCAAAAGAAGTAGAAGCACTCTTGTTTATAGGCAGATGCCAAGCACAGGCTTCTCAGTTCAGGTGTTCCAAAGCTGTAGATGCCAAGTGAAAGAGCTCACTGTCCTGTAACCCAAAGGACTAAGAGGATTTCCCACCAACCTTTTTTGAAAGTTCACAAGTGCTTTTGGACTAGAGATGAAAAGATTTTTTCCCCCCATAGGAGTATCTGAGGAAAAACCAAATGGAAATGAACAGAGTTTTGTGCTGTGAGCGTGGATGTCACTTCAGGTACCGGCAAAAGGCTGGGAATTCAATCACCCGTGCTGGACTTTGCACCTTTTATTAAATAAAACCAGAACAATTGTGGGGTTTTTTTGTTTGTTTGTTTGTTTGTTTGTTTTGCTACCACAGTTGCACTAGAAGCTTGTACCCCCCATGGTAGGGGGGTTGGAACTATATTATCTTTAAGGTCTAACCATTCTATGATTCTGTGATTTAGAGGACAAAAGAAATAAGTAAAAAATGAGTTTTCCTGAGTTTTTGGTGGGTCTAAAGTGAGACTGGAGTGATGTGAAAAGTCACATGCATCTCAGCAGAATATCAGCCATGAACAGGGAAGCTAGAGTGACCCACATAATCTTAAAAAATGGGCTCGCAGTCCAATCTTCCAATAAAATTTATGAAAAACATGGAAACAACCCCCATGAGAACTATGGCATTGGTTTTATCATTCACTTGCAAATATAAATTTTAAATATCTATTTTTCTGATGCTTTATCTATAGGTTATTTTCTGAAGAATTCAAGTTCAAAATACATTCCACCTTGATAACAGCTTTCTCATACAGTGAAATCTACTGCATAATACAGTAACCCTAATAAACATGTTCTTACAATAGTTTTCATCTACTTTTTAGATTTCACATTATTGATAATCACAGCCCATAGCAGAATGTCAGCTCTGGAACTGAATCAAAATCCAATTCTCCAGTCCCTTATGAAGGGAACAATAGATATTCAACTATGTATCAGCTGAGGAGAGGTAGAAGAGTTTGTATTCTCAGCAACAAGATTGATGGATTTATGGGAACAGTGAAATAAAAATTAATGTAATTGTAACAAGAGTTAAAAACCATACATGCTTCTAGTTTAAAATGGAAACACAAGAAAGCAAACTTTGGTAAACAAGTGAAATGTCCATAAAACAAAAGGCTCTTGAAAGCTGCTTCACAGCAAGAGTGAAGGTTCTACACAGTTCAAGTTCCGTGTTTGCTAATGTCCACCTCAGAAACATCAGGGACCAGCTTGATGCATTTGAAGCCACTGATCACAATCCCATTAACTGCTGTATCAGCTGTGTGCACAATTTAAGAGCCTGAACCTAACCAGGCCTCAAGCCTTCAAGGAGAGGATTGACCCCACTAGTGAGCTCTTGCATCATAACCCCATTTAAAGCATTTTTTTTGACTGAAAAGTAACAGAAGCCTCGATTCTTTTGAAGCATTCAATTCCTCACAGTGACTTTTTCTGCAAGAATATAAATTACCAGATGGGATTTCTGCACTGAATTCCACTTCAGACAATAGCAGCTTGATGAAGACCTACACGCACTTTTGTGTTGAAATGGTATTGCCAATGTCTTGCTGTGCTGCTATTTTCAGCTTGGCAATAGATACATTTCAGGAACTGTAAAATGTTCTTGAGTATGTTCAGGACCTGCAACAATCTGTAGCATGTAGTAATTGAATCAGCATGGTAAACTTCTGTTTGGAGCCCATTAAAGTCAAACTTACTAGAACTACCTGCTTCCAAATACAGTACAAATGTAGATCGAATGCAATGATCAGATAATAAGATCAAAAACACAGAGGAAGTGCTTTCTTCCAAAACACATAATTAAATTGTAGACCTCACTGATACAGGAAGCTTTGGAATTGAGATAAAAAAACCCATCATATAAATACAATGACAATGCATCTGTCAGTAGCTATAAAAAACAGGAGTGGAGACTGAACCTCTGGCTGGGAGAAGCACCAAGAGAAGTATTTAAAGCAAAATACAAAATTTCAAGGGGATTCCTGTGCAGAGACATGTTCTTTTTCCTCCTGTCCTGTTCAGGAGCAAGTCCACAATCAGAAAGGCAGCACACAGTGGTATGGAAAAAGTTGCATAAAATTGCAGCCTCCCTCTTTCCTTAGTCATTATGGAAATGCTAAGCTTTTTGCCTCCAGGCCGTAGCTGTCACCTGAGGAGGGGTCATTGCAAGTGATAAGCTTTGTCTTCAAGCCAGGAAGGGTTATGGCAAAGATTACAATTAGCCCCATCTTTACTGGCTGCACACATTAGAAGAATTGTCTTTAAAAAACAAAAAGATGTGGGAACTAATTGGCTTTTCCTTCCCCTTGCTTATCAGTCACACCTGCAGCTGGAATCAGTAGGAACAAATGGGATTGCCACTACCTGGGGCTTCCCCAGTAGCCAGCACAGGTAAGTCATACACTGTAGTCACTATTTCCTGGCTGCAGGGCAACTGTTTATTGCACATGTTATTTACACAACAGAATTCTGCAAAGGCAAGAGAAGTCTGGGTCTGCATGTGAATTCACTCAGATAAATACACCATCCTACTTCTTTAAAGCAACTTTTCTACTAAATTGACTCTCTGGGCCATTCCATAGAGCCACAGATCCATGCAAGTTGGAAAAGACCTCCAAGGTCATTAAGTCCAGCCTGTGACTGATCCCCACATTGCCACCCAGACCAGAGCACTGAGTGCCACATCCAGTTGTTCCTTGGACAGCTCCAGGGATGGGAACTTCACCACCTCCCTGGGCCATCCCTGCCATTGGCTGACCACCCTTTTGGTGAAGAAATTCCTCCTGATGTCCAACCTGAACCTTCCCTGGCACAGCTTGGGGCTGTTTCCTTCTGTCCCTTGTTCCCTGAGATGAGCCTGACACCCACCAGCTGCACCCTCCTGTCAGGGAGCTGCGGAGAGCCAGAAGGTCCTCCCTGAGCCTCCTTTTCTTCAGGCTGAGCCCCACCAGCTCCCCCAGCTACTCCACACAGGACTGACTCTCTAGACCCTTTACCATACTCCTAATGTGATATCATAGCTCTTTCAGAGTCGATGAGAGAAATCTATAAAATGTAACTCCACATATACTATTTCACTGCAGGCTGGATGCTGAAGTGTCAGATTGGACAAACAATTAAGATTTTGTAGGCTTTACTCCCAATGATAAGAATGGCTGAATGAGCTGGATGGGGAAGAACTGGAGCATTATGACACTTGTGTTTGTCTTTCTGCAATCACAGGGGAGAATTTAGATGAAACCATTCTGCTGTCTGTGGCTTTAATGAAGACCACTTGCCTTGCCTAATCAAAAAACCAAAAAGTATATAGTTGAGATCCAAAAATATCGTGGTTTAATGACGCACACAGGCAGAAGTCTGTAAGTGGGTAAACTTCCTTGCTGCACAGCCTCAGTGCACCTGTGCAACAGCAGGGTTTAATCAGTCGAGGACTGTATTTTAGGAGCCATTGCCGGATTTTAGGCTGGAAGCGGAATAGTGCCCCACCCAGCCATGTTCCAGTCCACAAACTGATTTTAATATTTCAGCAAGGGTAGAACAATTGTATTCTGTGGGTTAAAGAAATCCAGGGATGATCTATGTGTTGTTGGGTGTTTAAAGAGAAGAAAAGAAAGAAAAAAAAGAGGGCAGTTCAGCCAACAAGAAAACAACCTAATCATCTGGTCTGGTGCAGCAAACAGAACACCTAGACTTACTGATAAACATGATTGATACTTGTGCCACATTCATTACAGAACAGTATAGACAAACTGGGTTCTGATTAATACCAGCTAAGTCTATAATTTTCACAGTTTCATTAGAAATAAGATCTGCACTTCTTCCATATCTTTCAACAGTTACATGTATTAATAGTCTGCACCTACAAACATACAGACATAGACACAAAGATCAAATACTCTGTCCAAGGGCCAAGCACAAATAACTATCAGCAAACGACAGAAGGGTAAATAAACAAGGCTCTAAAGCCTACAGGCTTTCCCAGCAGCAATTTAGGAGACCTATCTTTGGACACTTCTTTCCTCCTCCCCCTCCAATCGTGGGTAAAATCTTGATACCACTGACCTAAGTGGAGCCAGGTTTTTAACCGTTAGCCTTGCCATACACACCCATCTGTTAAACAGATGGTATGAGATCAGGGTATGATCTCATACCTTCTCAGGCACAATATCAAACCCCAAAGCATCTAGAGAAAAGGATCTGCATGTGACAAGACCACCTCGGCACCACTGTTTCACCAGGAAGACAAGAGGAGCTCTCTTTTCCAAACTTGCAGAAGTCAGGTTTTTCAAAAAGGACCATAAAAATGTTGGTTGGCCTGCTCTGTAAGATCTGACACTGCAGGACACTGTTCCTAAGGTTTGACACACTCCTTGATGTATCCTGCCCCTTCTCCCTTCTATTTTTGAAGCCACTCTTCTAGCATTGAATATTGCTGGACTGAAAAGTGAAACACATAATAAAATTAACCAAAATTATTACTGAAAAAATAAACCCTCCTTAACACTGTGATTAAACTGTCAGTTTATGGCCATCTGGAAAAGTTATTCCACCAACAGTCCATCCAGTCTACTGATGCTTCCTACGCATGCAGAAGCTAATGTAGCATCTCAGTGCTACTTGGCACTGTTCTATAAATCACAAACTCATTTAGGCTGGAGAAGACCTCTAAAAACATCAAGTCCAGTTGTTAACCTAACACTGCCAAGGCCACCACTAAAACCATGACCCCAAGTGCCATATCCATGACTTTTAAATATGTCCAGGGATAATGACTTCACCATTCTCTGGGCAGCCTGTTCCAATGCTTGACAACCCTTTCTATGAAGAAATTTTCCTTAATGGTCAACTGAACCTCCCCTGGCACAGCTTGAGGCCACTTCCCCATGTCCTGTCTCTTGTTATTTGGGAGAACAGACCAATCCCAATCTGGCTGCACCCTCCTGTCAGGGAGTTGTAGAGAGTGAGAAGGTTCCCCCTGAGCCTCCTTTTCTCCAGGCCCAGCCCCCCCAGCTCCCTCAGGCACTCCTGGTACTCCAGCCCCTTCCCCAGCTCCCTTTCCTTCTCTGGACATGCTCCAGCCCCTCAATGTCTTTCTTGCAGTGAGGGGCCCAGAACTGCCCATGGGATTTGCAGTGCCTCAGCAGTGCCAGCACAGGGACACTTCCCCTTTCTATCAGCTACAGACCAACACCCTCTCGTCTATGGCCCATCTCATACAAAGTGAAGCTGCTCCTCTCAAGGGACTGATGAAAACTTATTCCACAAGCGATGACATTCCATTGGTTAGACATCCATCAAGGGCTGGGACCCTGGATTGCGTTCCTTGTTTTGGGGCCTAATTACGTGTGACCTCAAGTGCCATCGTAACCACAGAAATTAAGAATCCTCCTGAGTCCAGTGACCAGGACCAAGCTCTGGGAGAAGCTCTGCTTTAGACCAAAAAGGTCACTCAAGGCTGAATGAAGTGGGAACATTTGCTTTTCATTTTAATGAGTGAGAGGGAGGGCAACTAGCTGCAGTTGACCTGAAGCAAATGTTTTTTCTATAAGTTTTGCTGAACTGGAAAATCAACTTTTCACAAAGCCCCTAATCAACACAGGCTTTCATCTTGAATACAGGTGGATAAACCCCCCATTGCATATTGCATTTTTTTCCTTAGAAATACTATTATTTTCTTCCTCTGTTCCATTTTTCCTGGGAATTAGCTTCACTTACACTAACCTGAAAGTTTGAGCTTAGACACTTAGAGGTGCAAGATGAGATCCCTAATCCGCTAGTGCAGTGACTCTATGGAAATTAGAAAACCTTCTCATTTTAAAGATTTATCAATGAGTTTCAGTTAATCAAGCACAAAAGAAGGATCTCAGCCTGCATATAATTTAACGCTAGAAGGAAAAGCAACTTACCAGACACATGCTTTAAAAAATAAAAAGTAAGCAAAACCCCAACCCTTTGCCCAAAAAACCGGCAGACATCTGAGTTGTTGAGGCTGCGGGGTGAGGAGACGACGCTGAATTCCCGTGGTGTGAGAATATGTGTACACCAATTACATCTTGAGACATACAACTCATGGTATTATTTGGAGGACGAAAGTTTCACCACAATAGAACGTGAGAGGGTCTTTCTGTCAGTGACAAGCCCTTTCACATGTCTTTTCCCTGAAAAGAAAGGAATGCCAGCACACCAAGTCACTTATGCATCTCCTGTCACCATATTTTTCTTTCCCATGCTCATCTCGGCCAGCTGTGACATTGTCCCAGCTCATCTTTATTTGAACAGCTTGATGGTATTCTGGAGCAGCAAGGTGGCCCTGCCAGGCAACTCCCATCCTCGTCCATGGCTCTTGCTGGTCTTGGCCATATTTCATCACACAGATTTACAGGGACAGACAGACAGCTGCCCGACTTACAGACAGATAGCTGGTGGATGGTAGAGCTCTGAAAGTAAACGCAGACTCTAAACTTCATTTGTTTGTGGTTTAGTTCTTCTCAAGGGCTTCAAAGTAAAAATTAGCATGTTTTCTCACAAGATTTCCTTAACAACAAGCTCTGCAGAAATTCCTTTTGCACAAATTCCCAAGATGTTGCAGTTTCAGCATAGCTTTATGTAAATCTCATTTTTAAATGGCAGCTCTGATTCTTCTACTCACCTTTGCTTTCATGAAGCAACAAGAGATTTTGACAATTGACATTGGGGTGCTCACCACGTCAGCTGTGACTCCTATATTACCACGCTATTTTTTTTGCTCAAATATTTATCTTAACAATACCCCTGAATGGATAAGAAGCGTTTCGAATTTCCCATTTGTAAAACAGGGATTAGGGAACCATCTCCAACAAACCCACAATAAAAGGCGAAGTCTGAACATAAGCATCTAAGGTCCTCGAGGCAAAATTTGGACTCAAAATCTGAGCACATTTTTCTCAAACACACTGTCTAGACAAAACATTTTTCAGTAAAAAATCCCAATAAATAAGTAATGTAAGTATAAGTAATAATTATTAAGTAATATTTAAGTTTTCCCACTATACTTGCACAAGACTGAAACCTTCTCATCAGAAAAGAGAAGTTTTATTCTTATCTCACGGAAAAGTCTGCTTGGGAATTACATACTAGGAGGAGTCTTTAGGTCTAAAATTGTTTAAGGAATCTGAGCATACCAAAAACATGCTTCCTATACTGGGTTCAATCCCAAACTCAACTGACTTTGTTTTCAGCATCTAAAGAAAATGCATTCAAATTTGTTCAGTTTTATCTGAACAGGAGTCATTGGACCTACTTGGGTTGAGTAACTGTGATGGGGCAAGAACTGCATTGACCTGAGGAAAAAAAAGCTGCCAGTCTCAGAACACAAGGCTGCATTGCCCAGAAGATACAGGCACTGTAGGGATGGAACCATAAATGATGGATTCTCTGGCCACAGGCAGGTGTAATAGCACATGCTACTGACCCAAAGCTCCCGTCATCAGGATGCTCATTCCCAAGACAGGAGCCAGAACTCCTGTAGAAAATTACTCCCGGATTATTTGCATCTACTCAGACAATTGCATTCAGTATGTAAAAATCTTGATTGGCACTAAGAAAAGCAGATCACTTTGGCCAAGACCTCCTTCTTGCCAGAAGTGACAGCTCAGTGTCTCTCAGCTCCAAGCCTTGCTCTCAGCTCTGCAGCTCAGTGACAACTCTCTCGGTGTCTCTCAGCTCCAAGCCTTGCTCTCAGCTCTGCAGCCCCTCGTTGTGCCGTAGGTTCAGTTGTGACCGAGGTAAGTTGTGTTGGCAACCACCGGCCCGTATCATTGTAATTCCTGTGCAGCTGCTCAGAACTCTGGGCCTCTCCACAGCACCGAGCCTTCAACCAAAACAAATTGTTTGTTTCTTTCTGACCACAAGAAGAAGTCTGGTTTCATCGTTTTCTTTGGCTACGTTGCCTGACTAAAAACATGCTATAATGCTAGGAACTCCATGCAGCCCCCTCTGGAGCTAAAGCCATACAGTTGCAGTTTACAGTTCTGACTGACAAAGCAAAATAATTCAAAACTGCTTTCGTGGCCATGGCACTCACCAAGCAAGCCTTCTTTGTACCCCTCACTCATGCACTGAACTCCCCCACAAGCATGAAAGTGAAGATACTCGATGAAGGGTTTTGAAGGACGGCATGAGAAAGGGTTGCCAGGGACCTGTAGTACACAACATAGGAATACTTGAGCTAGCATGGGAATGGAATGCCACCCAGCTGGCACAGCATGTGGCTCATCAGGTGTCAGTTCAGCCTGTCCACAGCACCCAAGCCTCCCGGGCTCCTCCTAGGCTGCACTGCAGTTCAGGTTTTCCCAGGGTGAAGTGATCTGCTTCACTCCTCTGACAGCAGCTTGGGAACAGAAAGAGAAATTATAACATTTGGAAACATTATTTTCCAAGTTCATGCTCCTCCTGGTTGCTGGAAGAGCTACCCTGAATCCTCCTTGCTCTTCATACTCTGCTCACTAATGCTGTTGCCTTTGCCTCCACAGTCCCCAGCTCCCTGGCACATCCCCTGCTGTAAAACACAGCCACCAGCCGAAACTTGTGATAAGCCTCAGTGTGGGTCCAATCTCGCAGTTAATAGAGACAGACAAAACTATACTGAACCGGGACAAATCTGTAAATTTAACTCCCCATCTTTTGTATCATCTAACAGTATGTCAGAAGACCATAACACTGCCTAAAAGAGTGTAAGACAATGTGGTTTCCTGAGACTGGGAGGGACTGGAGCCAGTGACCCAGGAGGTCCCATCCCTTCCCATGCTCTTCTTTTCTTTCCATGCTCCCTTCTTGCTGCTACACATCTAAATTTAGGCTGTAAACTAATTTTAACTGTAAGGGGCATGGGGTTGACTCTTTTAAGTGTCTGACACACTGTAAGAGCGGGGTAACTAAAACACAAATGCTTATGTAAATCCATCTTTGATTTTGTAATCAATTTAGTTCACTAATTTGTTTCAGGGATTGGCTGAAGTAATGTGCCAGAATTTTTACAGCCTCTCTGCCATAAAACTGACAAGCGTAGGTTTTCTGGTTTTGTTTTTACTTCCTTTCAAGTGTAATAACTTCCCTTTTCATAAAATGCCAACATATTCTTTTAAATCTGTCAGGCTGCCATCAACCTGGTCATGATCCAGTGCCAGGCCATAGCCAGACAAGATGAGTTACAAGGTAATCTTTCCTCTGCCAAACAATACAAAGATACTGGCACCTTTTCTCACGGCTGCAAATCAGCTCAAAGGGCCACAGAAATCAGAAACCCAAGAATTACTTCTTCCTCTTTTTGGGGTTTGCCTTGCAAGGAAAGTGCTGTTCTGCAAGGAATTGAATGTTTTCACTAATAGCACGCTGGCTTCTTCCCTTTCTCCAAGCCTTTTCCTCCACAGAAGTCCTGGATATAATTTTAATGAAATTGAGGACGCCCTCCCCCTCTCCAAGTTATACACTGGATTCCTGAAGACTGGTTTCAAGGAAACGCTACTCCCGAGATGAAATGCAAAGCAGCTGCACAGCTTTGGCAGGGGAGACTGCACAAATGCCACCAAAAAGTGAATCACTGCCTCAGCCTAACTGGAAGTGTATCAATATTCCTACTCAAGGAAGGTCATGCGGCAGTGGAGACCATCTTTCACATCATGTAGAAAAAATAGTACAAAAGGCCACAGAACCAGAGGATGAACCCCATTTTTTCATTTGGCTGACATGGAAAATGAGGCTTTTCAAAGCTTCTCAGATGGTAAATTAATACATCAGCATGGTCAGAGTTTTAAGAGAGTGGTAGTTTTAAAGCAGTGGTAGTTTCACGTGACTTCAAGACTGCACCTACATTCTTTGCTGCTATAATCCCTCCAAACTTGCTTTTAAAGGATTTGAGATGTATGTGGATGGTACCAAACTTTCACCTCCTTCCTCCATCTCTCACTTGGGTATTCAAAGGAGGGCATGCCAGCCTCTTAATTTAACAGCTCTGGAAGGACATCAAGAATTGTGATAAAAACAAATGTCTCCATGCAGGACTTGCTGGGATAAATGCAGAACCATCAGGTTTGCACATGCAGAGACCAGGTAGGGATTGTAAGAAGATCCAGTTAGTGCTTCTGGGAGAATATTCTTCTTTTTTTTAAACATTTTTAATTTTATGACCATAAAGTATACAGTCAACCTAGAGACATTAGTGCATCAATCCTTCCTCATACCGATCTGTTGCGCAACACAGTACTTACGTTTTGCCAAACTGAGAAAAGTTCACCTGGACATTGACTGGAGTCAAGCTGGTTTTCATTTTGCCTACATGGCACCACTGGGAACAGAAATTCCAGGAGCCAAACCCTGCCTTCAACTCAATGTGGACAACTCCCTGTTTCCAATAAGGCAGAACAACGCTAAGTTAAAGGCAGGATTTGCATCCACAGTAGCAAAATAGTTAAAAATGCCAAGACATATTCGAAAACTGAGACAGCCACACACTCTGGCAATGCCTGCAGCAAAAAAAGTATAAATATTAATTTCTTTCACAACAGCAAGCATATAGGGTATTATCAGGTATTTGCTGATAATGGTGTGTTATGGAGCGATAATGGTATGGAGGAAAGGTGAAATTTTTTCAGAATGACTTCTCAGAGTAGAAATGTCCTCTACAAAGCATGGAATTAACTAATATATTAATGATATTCATTGCCATAATTACTTGGTATTAGAACAAATATCCACATACGGTACTTGCAAAAAAGCCCATAAAAGTACAGTATCCATCATACCCATCCTTTTTGAAAACTGGGACTATCATTGGAATTTAGTCAGCTTTGGGCTCTACACAAACAATTTAGCAACACACAATAGCCATTTATCAGAGAATTCCAGCAAGGTACTATCTTTGGGAAACGTGAATAAGAATTTCCAGAAGTAGGTTACAGGTCCCCAGACTGGTAAGGGCACATAACTGCAGTATTCACAATTCCAGTGTTTGCACCTTTTAATCCAACACAACGTACCATTGGAAAGGTAACGTTTGCAGTCAGGTTAGAAATCCCAACCCCCCATGCATGCAATATTAGAGAGATGGTACCTGAATATCAAACACACCGAATTTTAAGGTATGAAGTTTGAGACAGGCACACAGAAGACGATAGGAAAACTTTCACAATACTTCAGCTCAATTGCTCTGGAAGCATGAAAAGAATGATTAAAGAAAATAAAAAAGAAAGGTGACACAGCTCACTGAAAGCATGAAGTGATTTAGGAGTTTGTCTAGTTCTGCTTAGGAAGCCAAATGAACCACTCACCAAAGGAAAATGATATCCAGTAAGGAAAGGAAATCAGATGAATACACAATTTACACACTGTCTAGATAAGAGATATTTACCTTCAGATAACTTTAAATTCAACTACTGAAATCAAGTATTTCCGGTCTCCAAAACTCTTGTGACTTATACCAACACCTTTATAGCTCTAATCCATGTAGTTGGAGATGAAAAAAAAAGAAAAAGAAAATTAAACAGAGCTTGAGGTACCTACACTCCAACTCAATCTGTTACTGCATACACAGCAAGATAAGGTACAGTCAATAAGGAAGTCCTCAGGCAATCTTCTGCCTATAGAACACTCCAAACAAAGTAGTCCTCTTTTTCTTGCTCAGTATATTTCATTTGAAATGTTTAACTAGAAAATGAGGTTAGATTAAAAACAGACTTCCAGGGAGAGCTGCACTTCAGCTGCACGCCAAAGCTCAGTGCAAAATACTAGACATGCAAGCCATGATGATGGAGAAACCAAGTTTCCACTCTTAAATTTATATAGCATAATTAGCAAAAAATCTACTCATAAAAATATTTTAAATATATTTTGGTGGTTAAGCAGCACTTTCCTGTCTGATGACATAATCATATTCTTTACATCAAATCCAACTTCACCCAAGAGCTGCTTTTGACTTAAGTCCAGTAGTATAAAAGCATATTAAAACTGATGTGAAGTGGAATTTTACATGTTTTTCAAGACATCTTGAAAAAAAGTGGTAAAGGTTGTCTTGGTGCTATTGGAACCCAGTTTCTTTGCTAATACATGAAAAGCCTTTCAAGGTTTCACTGAAGAGAACCATTTAGGTTGGAAAAAACCCTTACGATCCTTGAGTCCAATCACTTCTCCCAGTCCTTCTCCTTCCTCCTGTTTCCTGGAAAGCAACAACACACCAGCATAATATTTGGCAGTGGATCATGTAAATCAAATGAAAATGTACCCGCTGGATCTCAGTGGGTCAGGAATCAGCACCAGAATCAATCTCCTCTCAGTCTCCACAACATGGCCTATCATAATGCCACGGAACTCAGGAGAACAAGCCCCCAACAACCCCATTTTGCACATCGTGCAACAGCCTTGAGGTTTTTGGACAAAGGCATGTGGACAGGTGTAAGACAAAGGGGAGAGCCTGCAGGTGTGTCCCACCAATGAGCTCAACGTCCCTTCTAGATGAAAACTCACGTAAAGGGAGCATTGGTTTGATGCCAAAGCTCTAATAACATACCAAGTCAATAACTAAGCTAAAAGACTAACCTCCTAAAAGACCAACCTAACACCTCTCTTAAGGAAAGAACTCACTCTTAGGAAAAACCATGTGTTGTTGGCTGTCTAGACAGTGAGCATTATTATAGGCAAGGATCTAGGTGCTGTATGCATCTAGAAAGTAAATTTGGCTCTTGCCTCAGAGAACTTCCAAATAAAGAGGTCAAGAGAGAAGATGCAGATTCAGGCAGACAGTCAAAAGACAAAAGGGATGCAGGGACAAAGAACAGCCTTGTAAAAGTACCTGCAACAAGCTGTAAATAAAACTGTATCTGCAGGCATTCTTGAGGTGCAGGTTCAAGGAAGATTTTGAAGGAAAACATAATGTGATTTTGTATAACTATAGAAGAATCCTCTAATATATAAACAGCAGCTTAACAACAGAAGGGAGGCTTGACATACTCAGCATATGGCAGTGCATCATTTTTAAATGAAAAATAATAAAATAGCTCATGAAATGTCACCAACATACCTTGAGCACAGGGTGATATTTTTAAATTATCTATATCTGTTTTGACATTTCAGTATTTACTATTTACCTACTCTTTTACATTAACATTGAACCAATCTGACTTTATTTTAGCAGGCAGCACTTTATTAACACTCTAAAACGTCAAGTTTCCTCAAAAATGCCTTCAACATGCAATTTGGATGACAGCCAGGTGTGAAAAGCCACCTCTAACTGAAAAGTACTAAGAAATGGAATGAACTTTGGCATGGAGTTCAGTTATTATAAAAATACAGCAAACATGAAAAATAGACGGTGTGCCACAGGGAAAAGTCTTACACAGGTTGATTGCCTAATCCACATTTCTTTTGTGGACTCCTAATCATAAAATACTTGTGAGTAAAGCAGTGTCAGTGCTGCAAGTTACATTCACACAAACTTTGTATACAAACTTTAACTGTATTTAACATGGTTGCCTTAAACAAGAAACAGTCCCATGGTAATCTCCTAGTCTACCTCAATCCCCCTACCCCAGCCATCCCACGGCTAGCAGGGGACCACTTTTCGCAACACAGACAGGAGTGGGAAAAGACTAAGTACACTTTGAAACATTTAGCTAGTAACTTCTTAAGAAGTAGTTTACCTTGAATGTGCATCAGGATACCCTGAATGTTACCCTCAATGCTGGACCAGCATGGCTGAGCTCACATCAGCTCCAAGGGGAGCTGCAAACCTTCACAACCATGTTTTGCCCTGGATTGTTTGTGTTGGAGAAGATGAAACAGGAAAGACTTATAAATATGATTGCCTGGCAAAAGATGCTGAGAATATGGAAACTATAAGCGAGATTGAAATGAAAGCAAGATTTGAGATACCAAGCCTTAGTTATTGAACACCTGGAAAACAATGGTATGGCCAGCTGAAGGTAATCCCCTTTTGATTGAACAATACCCTCTGCTTGCAGACAGGTCCAAGGGTCAAAGCAGACCCTGCTAATTTGGCAGAAGGGGTCCAAAGAGTCATTTTAGAGTTTAAAATGTAACGCAGGATGGTAATGTAATGATTCTTATAGGCTGTATGTAAATGCTATAGGATTTGTGGCTTGTACTAGATTGGTTAATGAAAATTAGAATATTCAGCACAGAAGACGATTTATTGTATTGTAAATGAGAACCACTGACTTCCACTTCTACTGCTCCTTCTACTACTGCCTCTCTTGCTTCTCTTGCTTCTCTTGCTTTCTGGCCTGCTTCGAGCTGCGGCTGGCAGCTCCAAGCAAGGCCCCTGCGTCCACGCCCTTCACAATAAACCACATGCTCTAAGACCTGACTTCAGAGATCTCTCGTCACTATCCGCCCACACAGGAGATCTTACAGTTTGCTTCAAAGAGAAACTAAAAAAAAAAAAGAAAATAGAAAAAGAAAAACAGGGCACAGCATTAACACTGTCCTTTCCCCTCCTGTGGCTGAGCAGGACCGAAGATTGGCTTCTTTGCAGAAATCCTCTAGAGGAGAAAAAATGAAATTTTGCTCTTCACAGGGGTTTAAAACATGGCCATATTTTAGGAATTGTACCAACAGGAGAGGGAAAGTGTTCTCATAACTAAGTGCCTTCCTGGCATTCTTTCCCAGCGTTCATGGGACAGAAAAAACCCAAAGAAAAATAACTATCCTGCCTCACCTGGTCATTATTAATTACAGAGTTAATCAAACTAGAAAGGCCACACAACCCAATTTAATTAGAAATTCAGAAAGAAATCACTCTTTTTTTTTTTTTTTTTACTGTTGCTCTTCCATTGCTTTTTAGGCAGGGGAAGAGTAATCAGAAATTGTCATTTTTCTGACTGCATGGACAGGCAAAAGCCAGAACTGACTTATTTAACATGGGAGGAAGAAAGGTGAGATTTCTGGTGAATGGCAGGAAAAAACTAAACCCCTGTCATACTAACTAGAAAGAAACCCGCTATCTACTGAAACTCTACTGAGCAGCGTATTACCCCACTTACACAAAGCTTGAATTACAGGATATTTGTTGTAACAAACAGAAAAATCCCAGGGAACCCAAGCCAGGGGTCAGGCTGGGCAGCCAGGCAGGGCAGAACGTCCCAGCTCTCTCCCCAAGCTGACAACCTTTCCCTGGTGCAAAGACCAGCCTTGCCAAGGAAACACATGCGATTTGCCAGGCCAGTCTCCTTTTTTCCCCTTGGCCACAAGGCTAAGAGGAAGGCACTTGTCCTGCTGCTCGTCCCATAGGAAGCTTCAGACAGGGGAAAGGGCAGGCCTGTTGATGGGAAAAAATTCTGTAATACACATAAAGAGTCAGTGGATAGTGGCAGAGGGACATGAGGAATGTCCTTGCTCCTTTGCTGTCCTTCACCTGCAAGACAAGGAAACTACAACAATGTTGTTACCATTGTGCAAGGTGAAAAATCCTTTCTTACCATCCTGAGTCTCTAAATGATCATCTGGAGAAAGCTTCCCAATGATCAGTCCTCAGGTCCTTACATGAAGCAGCTGGGGAACCTATTACCTCATGCACACACAGGACAGTTCAGGGCTCCTCAGGACAGGAAAGACCTGGAGCTCCTGGAGCAGGTCCAGTGGAAGGTAACAGAGGTGATGAGGGGACTGGAGCATCTCCCTTATGAGGAAAGGCTGAGGGAGCTGGGGCTGTTCAGCCTCGAGAGGAGCCCCAGCTGAGAGGGGCCCTCAGCCCTGGGTGTCCCTGTGTGCAGGGAGGGCTCCGAGCAGGGCCCAGGCTCTGCTCCGGGGGGCCCAGCAATGGCACCAGAGGAACGGGCAGGGACTGATCCCAGGAAGTTCCACCTGGACAGGAGGCAGAACTTCTTCCCTGGGCAGTGCCTGAGCCCTGAACAGATTGTCCAGAGAGGGTGTGGAGTCTCCTCACTGGAGACATTCCAGACCCATCTGGACACAATCCTGTGCCGTGTGCTCTGGGATGGCCCTGCTGGAGCAGGGAGGTGGGACCAGATGAGCCACTGTGGTCCCTTCCAGCCTTACTCAGTCTGTGACTTTGTGACAGGTCTAATGTGGCAAGAAGCAGGATTGTCCCAAGGAGTGCAGGGCATGCACTCACTCCTTGGAATCCAGCCTCTCACCTGTCATATTTCATGGCTACTTGATGAGAAAGTAAGGCCACAAATTCCCTCGTAAACCAGAAACAAAGCTCACAGCACCAGGAGTATTACAGCAGGGCAATAGTGGAAGGAAAGGGGAACACGCTTGGTGATTCCTTAACATAAGATCCCAGCTTAGGAAAGTACTGCAGGTCAGGCAAAACAACTGGCTAACACAATATCCTGCCTCTACTGGTATCCAATAGCAGATGCCTGGGTAGATGTGTATGAGAAACACAGAAAGAATAAAACAATTCTCCTTGAGATGTTCCTTCTCAGCTTCTAGCAAACCCAAGTATTATGGGGAGATAGAGAAAAAGAAGATCATATTCCTGCTGATGTCTCCATGGACCTATGCAAATCACCATCCTTGGGTGCCTCTTTTGCCTTATCCCTTCCCCCACCTTTCTCCTGCTCTTTACACTGGAGCACACCTGAGCAAAGGGCTGCCTTGCAGTCCTTATGAATGACATTCAGGGTCATCTCAACAAGGTTTGCAGAAGAAATTGTAGGAAAACCCCCATCCTCATGTTCTGCTTCTGCATGCAAAACCAAAGGGATGATAGATAAAAGCCCTCAATATGTAGTCCCGCCTCACTTTTTCTGCTGCCAGAAAAACAAAGGAACTGAAAACAAATTCTTTTTGTTCCTTTCCATACAACATCAATAGCATAGAACAAATTCAGAAAGTAAGCAGGAATACAGTAGATGCCACATAAGAGCTACTGCTGCTGCCTTCGCAAGGACTGGGGATGACCCATTGGACACCTAAGATAGCACAGAAGATGGAAAGGCCAGGCACTGCTTTCCACAAAGAAACTGCATAAGCTATAATTAAACTAATCTTACAAATGAATTGAAAATTCTTTTGAAGGCCTAGTTAGTCTTAGGAAGCAATGGCATATATAAGCCACAACCTTAGTGTAAACTACTTGCTTTCCAATGTATTTGGGTACCATTATCAAAAGTGGATGCATACAGCTGAATGATAGAACAACTATAATTGAGGGGAAAATTTGGCCTGGTCTCAAAAATCAAGCTAGAATTATAGTTACATCCATATTAAGTAGAAAAAAACACCCAACCATTAGTTTCCTAGCTTAAATCTCTTGCTGAAAACACACTTTAAAATCTGATACTAAACAGTCCAGCCATAGTCCTGATACAAAATACAGTACAACAGATGACACACTAGGAAAAATAAAACAAAATTAACATACCAGTGTTTGTGGCTGGACCACTGTACCATTACTGGCATTTTGCTTATGTAGTGATTCCATTGGTGTTTTGCATTACATGGCAAAACCATAGGTTCCCCTTCTAAGAAAAGAATTGCTTAATGTGCCAAATGGTACATCTGGAGAGAAGTACTGCCAGCCTGCAACGATAACAACAAAAATACATTAATCCACTGCTTGCTGGCTAGATTTCTAAATGATGATGCTCCTCACAATATTCCTATTAGGAATCATATTTTGGTAATGTATTACCTAAAGCTTTCAGGCTGGAAAGCATGTTCAATCCACTATTCTATGGTTTTTTATTTTTCTGGCAAATCTGACAGCTGCAGGGGAGATTACTGTGGGTTTGGTGAGATATCATGTATTATTAGTGCTTTACTTTAGCTTTTTAATCAAATTTTTCTGTGATCTTTCACTGTCAGAGACACTATCAGGCACAAAAATTGTTTGATCTTCAAATGAGTAACTTAAAATGAAGCCTTCTGCCTGATAGTGTGGATGAAGTGTCATGTGGTATTTAAGGTTCAGCACAAGTATAAGGGAAAACAGGTAGAAAGGACCTACTAGGTCACACATGATCCATTATAGTACGTATTTCCAAAGCCTATTACACTACCTCCATATAAAGTCTAGCAGGCCCTTACAAGCACTGACTTTGCTACTTCTTTGGGAGGCTCCTGCACAAATCAAGCTTCTCCAGGCAACGGGATTCCTGCAGGAGAGGCCTCAGTGCCCCTTGTCTAACTTGTTGCAGGGCTCTGCGTGGCTGGAAGTCTACAGCTGTGCAACTCTACATGAAAACCTGCAGCAGACCTCAGCTGAAGCCTTAAATTATGCCTCCTTTTTAACAGTGTTTTCTTCCTGACAATTTCACTGAAAGAAAGAAAAGACATCCCAAGCATTGTAGACTCCAAAGACTCGAGTTTACACAGAATGACACAAACCATAGCCAGTTCTGCTGATTTAACCCCAGTAACACAAAATACAACCTCTGCCAGCAGAAGGAATACAGCAGATGTTGTTGAAGATGCTAGTGCAGTAAGGAACATGACTAATTCAGGGTAGGTTCAAGACATCACCAGCCCCATCTGGCCCAGCAGACAAGGCAGGGATATGGAGATGGCTCAGAGCAAGGCTCTGCTTTGTGACAGCTGTGCCAAACCATCCATGAGCACAACCAGGCAGAGGTGCAGCTGTGACAGAAGCTGGAGGAGCTCTCTGGTTTTGAGGTTTGTAACAGTCACTGCATTACAAAAGGCCATCCAAAGAATATGGGTGATTTTTTTTCCACTAAAGGTGAAAGGTTTTCCAACTGAATACCTCCCTGATTCAGAGGCTCCAGGCACACTTTTGGGAGCTTCTGGAAAGTGGCCTACCTTATAGATCTTGGAGCAAAAGTTGCTCAAAACATCGTTCTGGAGTTGTTCACAACCAGTCTGAAACAGCCTGTGGATCATTTTAAATACTCAGTATAAAAAAAAGAAGGTGATTCCTTTTTCTAATGAATATTTCATCCCCTCAAAAACTCCAGAGGGCAAATTAAGATAGCTGAGACAAGATACTTAACAGGGCAGGAGAAATGTTTCAGGGATGACACACCAGTGCATGTGACAATGCAGACACAACACAGGTGAAATATTTGAAATTCTGTAAAAACCCACGGGTCACTATTACACTCTGCTTAGGGCTGGAGGGGTAAGAAAAGATGTGACTCTCAGGGTTTCATCCCTTAGAAGCTGCCTTTATGCTGTAAAATTCCTTGTCAGCTAGAACAAAGACTGCAGGGTGAGACTGGGGGAACTGCTGGTTTTGAACAGCACATGGATGGCCCCACGCTGCCATCCAAATCCCTGCCAGTTTGGGTGTATGGGACAGTGCTGTAGATGTCTACTGGGGAAGTACACTACTCCAGACTTCAACTGGGTAATTACCACCTCCCATAGTATCAACGAATACTGAAAAATACAATTAAGCCCAAACTGAGCTTCTCAAAAGTCTCCATTCATCCTCTCCCCCATATGGACAAATTGCCAATTGCTTCCGTGTTCCATCATGTGAAGAATGTAAATTGTTTTGACATTTACCAGTGCTTCCTAAAACTGAAAGCACCTTCTCATAAACTGACCACACACTTTCAAAGACAGACTTGAAGGCTGCAAAGGAGTCAAGTTTAGCAAACAAACTCACCTGTCCTCCAAATATATTAACATTTTTCATCTCACACAGCAGTTCCTTTATTTTCCCAAAGATTAGAATTTTTCCACTCCAGTACGTATTTTTCAGGATTGCTCTTTAATTCCTTCCTGAATAAACATGTTTGCAAATTGATCTTATCTAAGTTGTTTCCTTCTCTGACACAGAATATTAATGGAAGTTTGAACAATGAATTCAGAGCAGCATGCCTGTCACCAAGGGGATGAGGAGTGCCCATAGTTAGACACAAGCTATGGAACTTTCCAAACAGCTTTGGAAGGCTGATCTCTACAGTCTTATATTATTTGTTTACTTTCAACGCCCAGACTTGTGCTTCATTGTATTGAACAATCAGCCCTGAAGTCTTCCTATTGGCATTCAACATGTGTCTCTTATTTTCGTGTCAGACATCAAATCTACAAGTCTAGCTCGCACAGCACACATAATGAATTTTTGCCTAACTTTCATGCAGTGAAAATATTGTTTTTCCTGAAAAACAATGTTATAGCAAAAGTACAAAGTTCCCATTGAAAATGGTGTGGCATGGTTTTATCCTACGATAACACAACAGTTCTTCAATATTTAACTTTTATAATAACAGCTGAATTAGATACATGCTTCCAGAGACACAAACTCTTCTGAGCCTGGCTGCTTCACAGATGGTGGATGCAGAGATTAAGTGACTGCCTGAAAGCAACACAGGAAGTCTGTGGCAAAGTCAAAAACTGATCCAAGAACTCCCAGTTCCTCTCCATTGTGTGCACCACAGGGCTATTTTGCCTTCTGACTAGTGCTATTATTTTGTACCTGTATACAGTGTTTGCCCTCACCTGGCTTTGTTAAAATTGCTCTCAACACCATTAGAAAACACCAGCTTTCACCTCCAACAACCCCCATGTTCGGCCTCACAAGTCCTAACCCCCCTTAAAGCCAGAGGAAGGTCCAGGAACATCTCCCAGCACAGTTCCCAGACACATAGCACCGGCATCCCATCTCTCTCCCATCCTACAAACACAACCCCACAGACCCCTCACCTCCTCACAGCCTCCTGAACAATCTGCCTCATCATCTATTTGCCAAACCTGCAAATCTGGCAGCATGGTGTGCAAAGTCTCACCCATCCATTAGTTTCTAGAAGGAAGCTGTGGCTCAGGAACCCCTTTCCTATCCAGTCTGGGAGGCCCATGCTCACCTGGTGCCCAGCAGCTCCAGCTGTAGGAACCAGCTGCCGCTGCTCTTGGAGGGACCTTTGCAAGTATATTTTTGCAGAACTTCAGTTCCAGCGAAGATAACCCCAAAGCCTTCACCTTTTATTTGGGATAACTGAGAACAAGGAAACTGAAAGACTGTATGGGAGGGATTCAGAAAAATACAAGCGGCTGTTAACCACTCACGTTACTGCGTGTTAGTGGGAAATAAACACCAGACGTGTGCCCTCAAAAACCTCCCAGATGTGATTTGTCCAGAACTGCAATACAATCAGAAATACAATCCAGGAATTGCACACCAGGGTGTCTTGGCACTGATCACCACAAAACAGCCACTGCACCTCATGGTCACACAGGACTGCCTCAAGCATGGTCTTCCTAAGTGAAGAGAAATCATGGTGTGCCAGAAGCCATCAAATCCAGCTTCCATAAATCTGCTAAAAATAATAAAGGAAAAAATAAAACATGAAAAATATTTGCAAGGAGCAGTAAATGAATATGGAAGTCTACAGTACATCTAAAATCTAAAATTAATCACTATTTTAAAAACAGTGATTATTTCCCTTTCTAAAACTCCTTAGTTTTCACAAACACACATACCTGTGTTTATTGTTGTATAAACCAGGTCATCCAGATTTGTTCCTATTAGCCAGATTCCATAACTTACAGTAGATGAAAAACAAAAAGCTGGATCCTGTCAAAGGATGCCAGAAAACTCATGATTAAAAAAGACTTCAAGGATGAAGTTTCCCGAGTAACCACGGAAAAGCCACATATTGATCACTTGAGCTCAGAGTTCTCCCTTTCCCAAGGGAAAGGACATAAAAACATGCATCTGTTTATATCAGTTTGAGAGGAAGTGGTAGAAAGAATGACTGTAACAGTGCCCTGTCCAACATTATTTTCTGGCTCTCTCAGCATCTGCTGATGTTTGAAGTGCATCTGCACTAAGTGTACCTTTGCTAAACTTCTCAAAATATATAAAATCTCAACTATTTCAGAACAACAAAATCAAAATTAGGTGATAATGGATATGTAAAACCAATGCCACCTTCTCTCTCTCTCTCTCAGTCCACCTGCGGGAGCCAGCAAAGCCTGTGTAAATTTGTGTTTGAACCCCATCAACACCAGTGCAAACATGTTACTCAGAAATCTCAGAATAACAGAATTTACTTCATTAATTTCTGACCCCTGTCTCCAGTTGGAATAGTTCCCACAGAAAACTCCAGAAGCTGTGGAATGGTAGTGGCAGTAGAGAAGGGAAAGAAGATTACCATCAAAGAGACTTACCCTAAAGTGATCACTTGCCAATATTAGCATATGAATATTATTTTTAATATAGACACAGAAATGCCAAGGAAATATTCCTTTCAAACTATTAAGTTATCCCAAGGGTGATGGCTTTGAAAAAGTAGAATACCTTATACTATTCATGAATTTAATCGCACAACATGGAAAACAGCACCGCGCTTTTCCCAACGGGCATTAAGTGGAGACAAATAGGCCTTGCATGGAGACTCACAGTATTCATTTGATGGTAATCCTTGGAAGACCCGCCGTCATTGACATGTTATCCTCCTGTTCCACAGCACACTGGACAACTCAATGACAATTTCTTTCTCTGGAAACCTGCTGCCACTTCAGGGTGTGCTGGGCAGCCTCCAGCACGTAACAGGCTCCAGAAGATGCTCCCAAACTCCCAGTGCCTCGTAGGCTTCGGCAACGATCAAAACGAGGAGAGACTAGATGCTGAGCATTTTCTGTGAGGGCTCTGCATCTTAGCAACTCAAAAACTGGATGTGTAATCCCATTCATTTACCTCACCAATAAGACAGGATATTTTTTCTTTTAGGTTTTTCATGGAGTGGTAGGGTATAGCAGGATGTCAGTGAGTGAAATAGAAGGCATCTGCTTGGCATTCAGTGCCTGATGGTTTCTAATGCCATGGGTTGGAAAAATTTAATCTAGAATTTGCCTTAAAATAAAGAGGGGGAAAACCAGCAAATAAATAAAAAGAGATATGTGGCTGTGGTGCAGGAACCATTCGGACCCAGCATTTGGAGAACCATCAGTGGATTTGGCATCCAAGGAGAAGCAGCACTACTCTTGCCTCCATACCAGCTTTCATCAAATCCTCCCCCCCATATCCATCACAAACTTCACAGTAACAAGTTGTCCTTGGTATGACCCATGTTTCCAGCTAGTAAAGTCCTTCTCTCTTCCCCCCATTCCCTCAGAAGGCATCAGTTTTCTATTTTAAAAATATCAAGTCACCCTATCTCAGCTGCATTATAAACAAAGACAAACAAAACAACCCAAAACAGTTTTGTGTGTGTGGAACAAGAAAAAAAACACTTCAAACCCAAAGAAGTTTCCAATAAGTCACTCATTGAAATTCAGGAAGAAAAAACCCCAAAGGGTAAAAATACCCCCACGTATCCAAGTTCTCTGAGGCCATTTCTTTCCCTCATCTGTGTTCCATCATCTTCTTCCTTATCCAAAAAAGTTGTGGTGTCCGTGGGAGTATGAAAAAACATTGGTGTGACCACGGAAAGGAACTCTCTGTCTGGCAGCAGAAAGCCATGCGTTATCCCGTCTCCAGGAACTCAGCCTTCCTTCGATGGTCATAAATATTCTCTGATGACAAAGCAGAGGGTAGTCATTCAACCAGACTGAATAATACTGTACAACCCTGAAAAGCACACTGCCATCTGTGCTCTGTCCCCAGCCACAACAAAGATCCACGGGAAACAACCTGACTGGCCTCATGTGTAGGACACCCTGCGCTGCCACATCCACCTTCAGGGTGATTCAGACAGGAGTGTTGGACTTCTCTCTTTCCGAGGCCCCAACACACCCAGCGCCCATAAAATTTATCTGAGGACAGTGTCATCCAGAGCAGCCCTTGGCAAAGGACTTGGGGGTGCTGGTGGGTGAGAGCTGGGCATGACCCGGCTGTGTGTGCTGGGACCCCAACTCCCCCGTGTGCTGGGCTGAGAGCGATCAGCCTCAGCCACACATCACTGAATGACATACAAAGGCTGAAGAAAGCACCAATGCACAGGCTATCTCATTAATGATTATGCTGTTAAAGAGTACACAAAAAGCTATGTCACCTTTTTAGTTACATCCTGCCCTTGGGAGTTTTCAAAGCTTCACAAAACATTTAGACACAAGTTTTTAAAAGGGAGGGAAAAAAAAGAGAAAGACTCATTACACCATTAACTTTACACTACACCGTGTAATCAAAGATCTCCTAATTTTCAGAAGAGCATTACTTAACATCTTGTTGCATAAATATTCTGCTTGTGCAAGCAGATCTGGGAATGATCAGTACTGTATGTCATAGTCTTGCCAAAGTTATTGATGAGAAAATTATCTTCATGACCAACCTTCCCCTAGCCAGAAGAAAAAAAATAAGATCCAAATGTAAGTCACTCTCTTCTGCTGGCCTCCCTTTTTGCTCCCCAAACCCCAAATCTATCTTTACAGCAAATAAACAAATAATCACTTTATGCTTACCCGTATGCCTTCTCCTTTTATGGTAGCATCATAAATTAAATTTAATCTTGCCCTTCAAGGTAGAAACAAGTAATAAAACTAACCTGTTTATTAGTCAGTGTAGTTTGAGAATTATACTCGCATTTCTGCCTTTGAGAACGTGAGGGATTGTTGACACAATGGAGGCCAAGCATGCATTTATGGTGCATGATATCACCATGGGGCTCACAGAGGCAGTTTACTTATTCTACAGATGACTGCCACAAGAGAATGTAATTGCTCAATAATGTGTCAATGTACCCATGGGAAGCATTTAAGTCATCTGAGACCTGTATTGGGAACTTGCCAGGGACCCTAGCACTACCTCTAATTTGCACGAAATGGAGGAACTGTGGCCATCTTCCGCAGTAAGGATAAACAGAACAAGGGAAAAAGCCAGGACGAGTCAAAAAGGCACTCCTTTCTCAGAAAACCGAACACAACTGGAAGGGGAAAAACTGCTCCCCAGATTCAGGAAATAAAAACTGTAAGACTAACAAACTTCCAAGCAGGCAAGTCAACAGCAGTGTGGTACACTCCAGCACATGAGATGATCTGCATCGGGGAGAAAATACCTCACCAAGAATTAAAGCCCCAGAAATAGATGTAACACCTGACTGAAAAGCTATTTACGGACAGTGAAATCCTCGTACCATCTGCACCATGGCTTTATTTTTTTAGTCATAAATCAAGTTAAAGTGAAACATACAAGTGATTGAATACTAGTGTGAGGTAAATAACAATAAAAGCTTGCTGAACACTGCAAATCAAGTAGCACCATGTAGGATCAGCTTAATAAATCAGAGTCTTTTCCATACTTCTCAAGAATTAAAGGGTCCATAGGATGAGATCCAACTTTGTGGATGCCTACTTTTAAGCACATAACTACTTCCATTGATTTTGAGAACACTACCCAAATGCTTTAGTTCAGGTACATGAAAATACCTGGGTGAGCGAAAGCCTTGGTAAGGAAGTCATCACTGGAAGCTTTGGGAAGCTTTTCAAGCCAATGGAAATTGTAACTCTCTCCAATAAGACCCACGATAATGTAAAGAGGCCCTGCAGCTAAAGTGACAATGACCAGAGGCCCCAGTGGCTCAAGCAAAACAGGAATTTATAGCCTTTCCCAGCATCCTATTGGAGAATCTTCCATGGATTTTCCAAACGGTTTACAGGATGTTTTCTGTTCATCTTTCCTCAAGACACAGCTCAGAAGAACCTGTCCCCTCTTAGCACAAATGGGTTCAATCCCCAACCCCACAATGAGTCAAAGGATCTGACTGAAGAACATCCATTGTGCCATGCCATGATGCTCAGCTCAGGGCCCATATGTGACCTACTCCATGAAAAAAAAGTAAAAATCCCAGTTCTGCAAATTTCAGGTTAGTCTTTCAATCTAGTTTTCTCCCCCAGCCCTCCCTCTACTTCTCCCTCCCACCCTGATCTGACTTTTCCCATTTCCAATGAGATTTAGAAGTCTGCCCGATGGCAGGTGGGTGGAGGCACTCCAGATACTATGTTTGTTGGTAGCCCAGCAGTTATTTGTGGTTGACTTTTTTGGTTGCCCACAGGAATTTCCAGGGTGGTGTAAACAGACAGATGTGGGTTCTTTTCTGCTATATAGATCACACCATAGAGAGATATCAAAGGAAAAAACCAAGCCCATGAATAATGCACTAGTGGGAGCATTTGAAGCTCTGAACTTTAAAGACTGGCCTCTGAATTTATTGGTTTAATTGTTGGGTATGGACACTTAGGCTGCCAGATAGCTTTTGAAATCAAAACATCACTGAAAGGCTTCCCGAATATTTAGAAGTTTATACAAAGTGTAAGTGGGCTCAAGTACTGGCAAACTCCAGGCTGGTCCCGCCCTGACAGCACTGCCCTAATCTTACATGCTAAAATTGTTCTTTCCTTCTTTCCCTCAGCAGCACAGTGGTTTGATTTTTATGTCAGTGAGGCATCTCAGCAACTATTCCACGGCTCATTGCTGCTGTAACACTGGGAAGCTGAAGGGGAGGATTTCAAGGGTATGGTTTAGTAAAGCTCCACTGATTTCAGGCTAACTCACACTAGACAGGAAATTCTGCCCCTTGTTCTCTTTTTTTTGTTTGTTTCTACTGTTACCATTATGCAAATGCAACTTTTGCAGTGTGATTTCTATGTGCCTTGGGCTCACACAAGAGACACATCGTGGCATTTTTAGCCTTGAGATGAACAACTAGCCCATGATTAAAAACACACATTAAGTCAACGGTGCAACTTGCTAATTGTTCTTATTCTGGAGTTGCCAGCTAAGGCTTTTCTCATCATTTATTTTTCCAGGACGACTTGTATATGTTTCTGTCAGTCTATTTTGGAGCATGGCAGGTTACAGAGGCACATTGATTCATGGCTGGACATGGATTATTTTAAGTAGAAAGAAAAAAGGAATCTTGGTTTTAACAGCCTTGCACTGTCATCTTGCGGTTGGAGTGCTCAGTTCCTCACCCTTATTTGGAAATGCCTTGAACAAGAATTCAATTTGAGCAGGAAGAAACGGTGATAGCCTCACTCCCAGGGCTTTGGTTTGTTTGGAGGCCTCCTTCCTGACATTCTTGAGACAGCAAGACAGAGCAACCTCGCCAACTGTTTCCACTTCAGTTTTTTCCATGTCCTTCCTTTATGAAAGGAAAGCATCACCTCCTCCATAAAACCATCATTATTTAGAAGACTTCACCTCCACCAGACTTACAGCACTCCCACTATGAACACATGCTCCAAGACAAGTTTTCAGGGCACTGTTATGCACAGTCCTCCTTCCTGCCTGAGCTTTAAAGAGGGAACACTCTGCCACCGTCAGCTCCCGGTGAGGGACATGTCTGTTCACAGCTGAGGCAAATCACTTCCAACATCTTCTTGGCTTTACCCACTGATCTCAACTTGCAAATAGCAATCATTTTTGCCCCTTTTCTAGACTGCTCAAGATACCAAGCATGGGATTATCCCTGTAGACCCTTTCAAGAGTTAATTTCCTGAGCTTGTCCAAAAGACAAGAGAAAGTCCTGAGCCAGGCTTCCCTTCATTTCCAGCAGTGCTGTTCCCAGCCAGAAAGCTGCTCTCCCACCTGCTTCCTTATATCCTCCTGCTGGATAAAAAGAAACCATATTCTGCAAAGATAGCCCAAATCCATCCCCTCCCAGTGATGCCTGGCCAAATCTTCTATCCGTGAGTGACCAGAAATTAGGAAATCAACCTAACTAGTTACTTGGATGTGCACAGTAGGATGTTACCCCAACCTAAACCACACATTCCAAAAGTTGCATCCCTGTCCTCCTCAACAGGCAATACTTAGATCTCCTATTATACAAAATCCTCCTTACCGTTTTACCAATACCAGGAATCAAAAGCTTAAAAATCTACATTGTTTCTACTTGTGCTATTCACTTCAGTCATTTGTCTCAGAGGAAAAAAAATCCTCATAACATCACTCTTGTTACATTCAGTTTCAGCATCCCTATTTGGGCTGCAATACCTTGAGGAAATGTTTATTTTTACAGAAACCACAGTTAACACTAAGAGTTAGGGGCAAAAAAATAAAAAAATGGATTTCTAAGGGACTTAGTTTAGTACTTGGGGAAAACCCACTGTATTTTGATGAGAATTGTGTTACTGTCGTTCCCTTGAATGAAATTTAGAGTGCGAAAAGTGAATTCCCCATTTTCAGAAAGAACTGTCTTACAGCTTAAAATGTTGTAAACCATATTTACTTCAACTTTTCTTTTACATGTGAGAACTGTCATGATCTTGCAAACGGATTGCCACAGATAAGATTTGCGCATCAACCCAAAATCTGACTGCCAGCACAGGGATCCTCTGTGGGCTTTGGAATCTATTAAAGCACCATTCAGAGTCTCTGTGAGGGTTATACTCTAAAACTCCCAAAATACAAGGTATTTATGCAAGATGTTTTTCAGCTATAAGGGATTTTAAAGGGTTAGAATTATCTATTTTATTCTCACACTTTCAAAATTACTACTATTTAGTTTAGCTTCAGGAAAAAAACTTCTTCAGAGATAAAATGTAAAACCACCTCAGAAAGAGGATTACAGAATAATGGGGTGGTATGGAAACTTTGGGAGCTGAGAGTTACCACCAGTGTGACTACTGTTATCAAACAAATGGACTGAAATCACAGACTCATAGAACCATTCACGTTGGAAAAGACCTCCAAGGTCATTGAGTCCAACCCACGTTGCCACCCAGACCAGAGCACTGAGTGCCATGTCCAATTGTGCCTTGGACACCTCCAGGGATGGGGACTTCACCACCTCCCCGGGCAGTCCCTGCCAATGCCTGACCACCCTTTTGGTGAAGAAATTCCTCCTGATGTCCAACCTGACCCTCCCCTGCACAGCTTGGGGCCATTTCCTTTTGTCCTGTCCCTCATTCCTGGGAGCAGAGCCTGACCACCACCCCCCCACTCCCCACCCCCCTCCGTCTGCACCCTCCTGTCAGGGAGCTGAGCAGAGCCAGAAGGTCCCCCCTGAACCTCTTTTTCTCCAGGCTGAGCCTCCCCAGCTGTTCCTGGTTCTCCAGGCCCTTTCCCCGGTTCTGTTCCTTTCTCTAGACTCACGAATGTGAAGAATCTTATTTTTGGCATGCTTAGCAGAGACGTCAGGAGACAAATCCGACTGACAGAGGGTGTGTGGGAAAGTCCAATCGCCATGCATAGAAATGCCCTTGAACCCAGGGACTGACAACCCGCAGGGGGCAAAGCAAAACCAAACCCACACGGGGACCCGGCTCAGCACTTGGGAGCAGGACAAGCTGCCATCTCCCCAGAGTGCAGGAATGCACATCCCAAAATGCCGACAGCACCAAACCCTGCTGCTGCTGCTGCTGCTGCTGCTGCTGCTGCTGCAGGGCTCCGAGAGCAGCAGGGACCACCTCTGACAGCAGGAGCAGCACATGCTAATTCCGTCCTTCCTCTCGCTGCCGGCACTGCCAGCCCGGCTGATAATTGGCACCAACTGCGGCCGTGGTTGCTGTGATGTGGCAGCCGTTTGCCAAGAGCTGGACTGAGACCACCAACTCACTTCAGACAGGCCACTAAACACCCATCTGAGGGTAACCGCGAGGTCGCTCTCAACTTGGGTTCAATTCAAACTGGGGACTTCGAAGTGAAAAGGCTCCGCATTCAATTACCAGTCCCCTGAGTCATCCCATCCACCCTCTATAGTTATTTCAAAGTGCTCTGGTAAGCAATATCTGAGAACATTACATGTGTTCAAAATGCTAAAAATACACGTCTTAGAAGGCAGGGAAAAGACCAGATCACTCAAAAGTACATTTTCCTTTCTCTTTAAAAAGAAAATAAAAGAAAAAAAAAAAGAAAAAAAATCATTTACTTTCAAGTTGCTTTTTCTTTTTTTTTTCCATTTTTTTCCACACCCTGCTTTGCCATTCCAATTAATTTCTTGCAAATATCTTTAGAATACAAAAGAGAGACTGTTCTTGGAAAAAAAAAATGTTCCTTTTACCTTTGTATTTTCTAAATAGCTAAATCAGTACTAGAAAGAAGGTGAAAGTACTTGGGGGGGAGGGGGTGTGAGAAGGGTAGCAGGAACAAAACAAAATGCTAAAAGATGGATTAAAAAGGCTCCACACTGAAAACGACAAGTCCCAGGGATTCCACCCAGGGTTTCTCAAACGTGCGGATTTGTTTTCAGAGCGACGCTGCCCTCTGGTACCCCAGGATATGGTATTTTCAATGCAGCTCCAGAGGGTCACCAATCTATTTGTGTCACCTATCCTGGGATCTGACAACTCTCCCCAGGGGCTCAGTTAAACAAGCCTTCAGTTTTGAAACAAAGTGGATTTTAATTGAGAAGCACCTGTGGCGAGAGTCTACCGGCATTATGAAAAAGCAAATTTATCACAGTGAATCATAGAAGCAGGAGGTGGGGGAGCCAGCAGGGAGGGGGAGTCCACACGTACGTCATACCTGCAACACAGAACCAGTCCTTTCATAAAAAACCCTTGGAAAAATGTGTAGGATCTGACTGCACCCCACAAAGAGTGTTTTTCCCAACAAGCTGTTCCCAGGGTGCTGAAAAGCCATCATTCATAAAAAATTATTGAGGGGGAAGGAGGTAGCAAAAGGGAGTTCAGGAGGCCAGGGATACCAGTGGGAGCTGCAGAATGAGACCCTCTGTAAAGCACGCACCTGTTTGTGGCCACCATAAAAGCTTAACTAGAAAGCCTAAAGTTCCAAAATGGGGGGTGGGAGAAAGGGGGAAAGAGGGAAAACATAATGAAAGCTTGTCCTAATATCAAAATACACTTTAACCCATGGAGTGCAGACTCACAACAGATGGCTGCAATTTAGAATAAAGCCCGGGCAACGAGAAAAACACAGAACTGAGGAGGAAACTCTTCCAGACACATCTTGGTATCATCAAACAGACATGGGCTTGTGGCAACAACTGGTATTGCACCACTTTATAAAATATGTGGCTAAAAAACCTACTTCTTAAACAAAATTTAATGTTGGCCTAGAGAGCAGTTGGAGGTGCCAACGTCTGTCTAAATGTACTAATAAACAACTCTACTAAGAAAGAGTTTACAAGGCAAGGAGAAGAGAGTGAAGCCAACACTTGGATGACACACAAACGTTTACAGTGACACAGGATGTGCTGTAGTTTTAATGACACTATTAGCAAGATCCCTTGGTGATTTGTTGCAGTGTTATGTACTCACTTTACCCTTGGTGAGGGGCAGAAATGACGTGCTCAAGCCTGTCAGCCCAGTTAAAAGACTTGACATTAAGGAGGAGGCTCCTCATAGGTATCAGTCAATAAGGATGCTTTTTACTCTCAGGAAATAGCTGGGCATTTTCATCCATTATTTCCTTATCAACGTTTTCCCATTTATTGCACATGTAACACTCCCTTTTTTCCCCCCTTGTTTATGTAAATCAGCCTCACTTCTAATCAAAAGTAGGCACAGCCTGTGATGTGCATAAGACAAGAAATGCATGGTGCAGAATAAAGAAGGTAAGGAACAGAAATAGCACCCACTCTACATCCCATGTCTGGGAAAATGTGGTTTTGTAAATGGTTCATCAACAATTTCAGAATTTGCTTTTTTTCTCTTTTAAAATCACTGCTGAAGTAATAACCTACTTCTCCCCTGCCACAGTGCCTTGATTAGCAAGGCTTGCTTCAACTTTTTTTGTTAAGACACTGACATCTTGGACTTGGATGAAGAGAGACTACAAAAACATGGTGTGACATGACAAGGGGGAATGGCTTCAGACTGAAAGAGAGTAGGCCTAGATTAGATATTAGGAGGAAATTCGTCCCTGTGAGGGTGGTGAGGACCTGGCACAGGTTGCCCAGAGAAGCTGTGGCTGCCCCATCCTTGGAAGTGTCCAAGGCCAAGCTGGACAGAGCCTGGAGCAGCCTGGTCTAGTGGAAGGTGTCCCTGCCCATGGCACGGGGGTGGAATGAGATGAGTTTTAATGTCCCTTCCAATCCAAACCAGTCTGTGATTCTACAACTGTTTAGATCTCTTCTTCCAGGGATTATATTTTTTACTCAGCCTATCTTACATATTCTTCCAGCATGCTCTTCCCTTCCTGCACTTTAATTCTTACATTTAACAGCTGAATAGTTCTGTAGCAAATGTAGATAACTTCCCCCACAGTTGATACAGAGGTAATCTGAAGAAGCAAACTGATTTCTCTCCCCCAACTCCCCCCCTCAAAAAAGCCCAAGTACACTATTTCCATGATCTGTTCTGTGAGAAAAGTGTCAATGCAGAACATGCAAATGCTCAGTGCTAAACTGATTCCTAGTCAAAGTTGTTTAACTACAATTAAGCAATATACATAAGATTTATCATGAAAGCCAAATGCTTTTATAAGCAATCATTGAACAGCTCACTGTGCTGGCACTGCTGAGGCACTGTGAATCTGGGAGTCTGTTCTGGGCCCCTCACTGCAAGAAAGACATTGAGGGGCTGGAGCATGTCCAGAGAAGGAAAGAGTTGGGGAAGGGGCTGGAGCAGCAGGAGTGCCTGAGGGAGCTGGAGGGGCTCAGCCTGGAGAAAAGGAGGCTCAGGGGGAACCTTCTCACTCTCTACAACTCCCTGACAGGAGGGTGCAGCCAGATTGGGACTGGTCTGTTCTCCCAAATAACAAGAGACAGGACGTGGGGAAATGGCCTCAGGCTGCACCAGGGGAGGTTTAGGGTGGCTGTTTAGGAAAACTCCTCCTGGAAAGGGCCATCTAGCCCTGGCACAGGCTGCACAGGGCAGTGGTGGAATCCCCATCTGTTCTGATCCACTTAAGGTGAGGAGAGGTGAGTTTTCCCCCAATCTAAAATTGCAGAAAGGAATTAGGTTCTCAGCATACCGGAAAATAAGATTAAAACCCAAATGAGCTTAAATGTTGGAATCCAAAGCAATCATTCAGCTTAATTTTTTTTCATAAAGAAGGAAAGAAAGAGCAAAGCAGCAAGAACAATTATGAGAAGCACAGGAAAGGGTTTACCACCTCTATAGGTCCAGCGCTGGCTCACAGAGTGCAGTGGGGAAGATCAGCCCCAGTGAAGTCCCTCCAAGAGCTGCCAGTGAGGCAGCAGCAGAGCAGAGCAGCACGACCAGCAGGGTGGGGCACAAGCAGCCTCATAGGAGCAGCCAGGACAGCAAAGAACAGCACAGACAGCAAAGACTCTGATACTTTGTAGATTTTGCAGCCCCTGCGGCAGGTTGGGCACTTGCTTATAGAGCGGCAATGTCACATCTACTTCAGAGCAACAGCCTGTCTGTGCAGAACTCTGTCTTTGCTCCCTTAAAGTTCATTGGCTGCTCACTGCTATCCACGCAAAGTTCCCTTGATGTATCAAAAAGCTTATTGCTTGCTTTTCTCATATATCAAACTTTCATTGCTTGTTCCCCTGATGTATCAAGAGTTTATTACATGCTCTTTCAATGGCCTTACAACAGGGTGCTTCATTTTCTAAAACAAAGCAGTTTCTAAAAATTTTGTTAGAGGCAGTTCAAAACTAACTTTCAAACCTTAATATCCAGAGAGGCAACGGAGAAACATTCCTTACTTTTTTCTTGTTCCCTACACCACCCCGAGGGGGATTTAACAACCATGTGGATACGGCACTTGCAGACGGGTTAGTGGTGGCCTTGGCAGTGTTGGGTGAATGGTGGGACTCAATGGTCTTAAGAGATCTTTTCCAATCCAAACCATTCTAGGATTATAATAACTTCCAGTAAATACAATTTCAAAACCAAAACTGGCCAGCATAACAGCTGAAAATCTCCTCTCCACCCAGATTGAGGACTTGGTATGGATTACCTAATTTATCTTCAATATGTTTTCCTTATTACTGTGCTATGAATACTACATAAACATGTATTTCTGAAAACGAGTTCTGCAGAAGAGTGATCATCACCACCATTTGTTCTGCTTATGTCTTAGAGTTAACACTACACTAACACATGTAGAGGTACCTCTCAATGACTAATGCACTACCATTTCAGAGCTTCATTGAGAGTTTTTCCCTTAGGCAACACAGCTTTTCTGCTTACTTTGATCACATTGTCAAAACCCCAGGAGAAGAAAATGTTTTAAGAACAACCCCACAAAAAAACCACGTTACAGACTGGACTGTTTGTCTTATAACAAATATTGACTATGAACGTACGTTAAAGCATGAACATTTTCAGAACTCTCAAATTATTACAGAACTAAAGGCACTGCGTAACCATTCTGCAAGTGGACAAACAGGTTGAAATACTTCCTGAATGACAAAATGAAAAAATCAAACACAAATCCCTTTTGTACAATTATGTTTCTACATTAATACTTACTTGAACTCAAAAATGAAAGGAAACTTTAAAGTTTAGCATAAATGTGTTATGGAAGCCATCTTAAATTTAAACAAGACCAAGTGCAACTTAGAGTGTGTCTTGCTCAAGAACTTCTGTGACATCTCCACGTCATCCCCAGAGCGACATCAGCTGCATTTTTGAACGGACATGAGATGCCATGCAGCAAAGAACAGGAGGTTAATTTTAAATGCTTTGGGCTTTCTTTGGTCTTTACCTCCAGCTGTGTTTTCCTTTCCCATGAAAATCCATGCAAAACTAGAATTCTCTGATTTGTATGAATATTTTCTCTTTACTATTTAAATACTTAAGCTATTTAGGTATTCTCTGAGATATATACTACTTTTAGAGTAAACTGTAAGGTTGCAGAAAATGCTGAGCAAAATTGCAAAGTATCCTTGATTCCAACACAGACTTGATAATATTGGAGCTCTTTTCCAATCTTAATGATGTCATGATTCTGTAAGGTAATTGAAAGCAATACAGTGCCAATTCTGTACAAATGAAATTTGGGGTGAAAGTAAACAACTTTTTAATCTTAGTCTGGAGAGGGGAGGCTCTTCCTAAAAAGATACTTTTTGGACAGCAAACTTCTGCGAATGTCCAGACAGCAGGAGGGAAGATGCAAAATAACGGTACTTTCTCATTTGACTGACAACATGTTTTCTATCTCCCAGGAGTTTTCTCTGGGACCTGAACTACTCCCTCTCTCACCCCACGATCCACTTTTATTTGTTTCTGCTGTCTCCAGTCTAGGCAGTTCCTAATTCCATGTTAGATGGACACCACCAGGCAGGTCTGACAGAAGGGCAGAAAGTCTCTCAGTTCTTGCCTTCTTTTGCCAGCATCATCCTGGTGAGGGGAAATAGCTGTGGGAAACATCCTGTACAGACATTGGATCCATGATTGGAACATCAATTCAGTAAATTTAGTAGCTCAGTCCCCATGTCTCTACTTCCAGTGTATAAAATAAAGTTTTTCAGAGCTTACAATGCGGCCAAGTTCAGGCTGGATTATGCTGGAAGAAAATTCACCACCCTCATTTATATCAGGAATAGCTAAAGCTTCAAAAAAAGTTATTTTAGGGATACTAAAGACCTATACAAAAATCAATGTCAGTTTCTCATCCTCATACATTTCTGGATGTTATCAGAAACCACTGGAAGAGAAAGTTCCCTTAAAGAAAGCAATTAAGCCTAAAGCAGCATGAAACCCCCCCCACTAGAATGGTTATGCCTTGGCCAAGCTGCAAGAGCCTGGAACTGGCTCTCGGCATGGAAAGGCTTGTTGGCGGGGCGGGGGCAGCTCGTCAGGACCCTGGACAGCACCGCAGGGAGCCGGCGGAGCACACTGCGCAAGGGGGACAGGATTTTAAGAAGGAAGTGGAAAGTCCAGGGAGTCACAGAATCACAGAATGGTTTGAGTTGGAAGAGACCTTAAAGATCACCCAGTTCCAAGTCCCCCCTGCCACAGGCAGGGACACCTTCCACTATCCCGGGTTGCTCCAAGCCCCATCCAACCTGGCCTTGGACACTTCCAGGGATCCAGGGGCAGCCACAGCTTCTCTGGGCAACCTGTGCCAGGGCCTCACCACCCTCACAGGGAAGAATTTCTTCCTAAAACGCATTCTTCTGCATTGCTTCATAAATCCCCCCCATTTAATACAAAGAAGTCTACACTAAGAAGACAGGGATTTCTAAGTCAATACAACCCTACAGCACTGCTCAGGCTTGGTACAAAAACTGAGGGTAATTTTGGGTAGAGCCTCACATTCTCAGTACTTTCTCATTTGCAAATGAAGTGGATTTTTTTTTGAGTCTCGCTACACAAACCCTCGCACCAACCTCAAAATATAAAATTGACTGTTAAATAAAGGTTGTGACAATGGCATAAACTGCCTGGGGTTTTTTTTGTTTGGTTGGTTGTTTTGGGGGGTTTTTTTGTTGTATTTAAAAACATATTTTACAAGCACTTTAGGCAAAAATAACTTAAATTATTAGAAGCATATTCAGAGCTTTGCAAACATTTCAGGTTATTTCTCACAATTTGCCATAAAGCTCTTCCAGAATCTCTCCACTTACAATGAAAAACCAGCTCCCTATTCTCTTTTAATAACAAATGGACCTTAAAAAAAAGGAAAAAAAAGATCTGATCACTATTGTTTGAAAGCACTCGAAAGCAATAAGATGGTCACAAGACTTGATCTGCCTGTTCTGCCCCTTTACAAACTCACTAAAGCTTGCTTTTTATGACTGATTGCTGTGCTGTATTAATCCCCAAGCATATAAAACGAGTCTATTGGAGACTGGGACTCCACTGGGGGAGGACAGGGAGGCTGTTGTCTTCCGAGAATTAATCCATCCTGGAAAATCAAAAGCCAGCCACTCACAATACAGTAATCAGCATGTTCTCCACTATGAAAGCCCTACGTTTCCCTTTTAGAAAACACAACTATTACTCCATTATGTATGGAAACACACAAAACTCTTTTTATTTTTTTGTGTTTGTTATTATTTGACTTGTATTTATGGGTACGTGCATATTCCATTGATGGGTATACAACCATCAAGTTAAAAAAACCCCACCCTGTCTATTCCCCATTGCTTAAAAAGAAAAAGGGACTCCCACTGCTTTTTCCACAACCAAAGTTCTCTCTGGATTTGCTTTGTGAACAGGATTTTAACTCTTTATTACCCTAAATAAAAGGAAATTCTTTGCATTTTTTTCCTTACACAGAAAGCACAGAAAGTTCATTTTCTGTTCAGAATATTTTTTTTCTCACTTTGTTAAATTATCTAACATGAGTTTCCTAAGTAGTGGCACTAAAATAAAAATGTTTGAATTTTTCTAATTACCAAATTAAGAACAACTTCACTTTATTTCAGACAGTGTTATATTTGACGATCCTTTGTCAGCAAAAGTTTAATCCTTTCCTTTTAAAGTTGAATGGTGCAGCCTTCCAAATAACCCCTTTTTTTTCTTTTTTGTAAGAGTAGAATTCTTTCTTTTTTTCCATTTAGGTGCTAGAAGTATGAATCTTCCATTGTGTTACGGAGATAAAGATAAAAAACCCCTACAAACCCAGCTGTAAATCTTATGTGGCAGTAATGAAAACGCTAAATGAATTCTGGCCTAAACACAGTAATTAAGGCTTAAGGAAATCATTGAGAAACCATGTGTTCAAGAACCACAATCACATTTCCATTCAGCCAGCAAAAGGCACCTACCTGTATATGACAGCACTTCGACATCATTTTTAATAACCAACAAAATCTTCCTGTCAAGTTATTTTTTAAAAAGCAAACAAAGCAATTTGCTTATCTTCACATTTACTCTTTCCTATAGCAAAGAACACTTTTCTCCCCTATTTATTCAAGTAAAAAGTCACTAAAAGCAACAAGAGTTTGTGTCTTTGTTCCTATCATCCCTTTTTAGACACCATTTACTTAATAAACAGCTGAAAACAGCAGTTTTTTATCCTTGCCTTTAAAACCAACAGGTGTCTAAAATCCCACCGGGTCAATTCCATAGTCCCACCAGGTTGGCATGGCAGACATCAAGATCTTTCTGTTAATTTGAAACGACCTTAGCAGCCCAGCTCTACTCACCATCAGTTTTAAGCAGTACTGTGTGTTTCTCAGAGTTCAAAGCAATGTGTACTTTTTTCCATTTTTAAATCAAAAGCTCAACTGAAGGAGCAAAACCTCATGCACATGGATGAAGGTCTGTTACACGTAATGTGGAGTTAAGGATATAAACTTGCCTTTCTATTTAAGAATAGGATTAAATGTCAACAAGAACATGAACACGTTAATTTTTCTGAGATCTCGGAGTTAGACATGGCTGAAGATAATCCGATGACAATAACCACACACAAGTGCCAGCAATATTAAGCTGTAATTCCTGTTTTGCTTGTGCAGGGAGGATTACATTTTTTGGCTTCCAGGGCAAAGCTATGGCACACAAAGAGTTAACTGTGCCCTCCTCCCCCTGCCCCCCAGCTTCACCCCCCTTCTCCCCCATCTCATTCATGCCACATTCCACAGTGGCAGGGTCCAACAACAATATAGGAGGGTACCCAAAATGAAGAGGCAGGGCCTTCCATTATTCTGCCTCTCTCGAATTAATTAACTGGAAATGAGTTTTGTCAATGTTTTGGAAAGGCAGAGGGGTGAAAAGAAACTGCTAGAATTAATCACAGTGAGAAACTACCTCTTCAGCAGTCTGCCAAAGTTCAGAAAACCCATGAGAAGTGCAAAATAAAAGGAAAGTGGGCTGACTTACCCTCCAAAGGAACAAATAAAATTCAAACAAACACCCAAGTCTCCAAAACAGAGACATGCCCCAGTGCAAAGGAATGCAGCATCTGTTGCCACAACAGCTTCAGCTTTGGTTTTAATATACTTGTCAGGAAGACTGAAAGGTATCAAAGGTAGAAAAGACAGTTTACTAATAATTCAAATAGACAAAAGGCACGTCGTGTTTAATTCACTAAATATTTAAGTACATCCAACATTCCCTTGATCCTTATATAAATAGAGATATTTAGGTCCCATGATTGAAAATGAGTAACTTTGCTTGTTTAGCCCTGACTCAGCACAGATCTTTTATATGGAGAAGGCAGCCTGCAAAGGAGCTCTTTCTTTGTAGAGTTTTTTAATGATAGTTATCTCCAGGTTCAGCAAAGGAAATTATAACAAGTCGATACTGCACGTATGACATTCTTCTACTGATGAAAAAAGAAGTAATGAAATTCCAACCAACTGACACGAAGGACCTTTTTTCACAAGCTGATTTACCCAGGTATACAGAAAACACATAGGTGTCCTTTTGTTTACAGCAAAGGAAGGCAGAAGCATCATCCAGCAGTTTTTCTGAAACGAACACAACATTTCCAACAGACGGGCACTAGAACTGAAAAAATTGATTGCTGAGCAAGGGAAAATATTTTGTAAGAGAAATACCCTTTCATTGATTTGACTATTGCTAATATTTTTGCTCAGGAGGGCTTTTTCCTGACTGACCGCAGAATCAACTTGTCATCTCGTTGCTGTATCTCCAAGCCCATCCTCTCAAGGGCAGAGCTGCCTGCCAGCCCCTTCTGCTCCATCTGCGCAATCAGCGCCTGGTTCTGCTCGTTCTGTTCAGTGAGATTCCGGATGGCATAAACTGCCCACTGGCTCACAACTGTTAGGCAGAGTTAAGGATCATTTATTTATTTAAAGATGAAGCATTGTTTATTTTGATTTATTACTGCATTCACCTCCCCCAGCCCTCCCCCAACCCCTTAAACCCAGAAAACTAGTAGAAATCAAGGGTTTGAAAAAGTAAGACATTTACAAGTGCTGACACGGAACCTGCAAATACTCGTATATGAAGCAATTTAATTTTAAAAGAGGTATGTCCTTAAACTTCAGGCAAATTTACTCAGGTTTATATTGAGTTAAAAAAACCCCAAGCAAACAAAAAACTCCAACCAAATGAACTGCAGGAATTAAAAAGACATACTGTTTTAAACCAAAATTACAGTCAATTGAAATGCCCCAATGATCTTCCCAGTGAGTTTAAATAAAAAAGTAAGTCAGTTGTTTATGATCTGTACACTTCAACACTACACTTCCAAGCACTGGCAAACAAAATAAGCTGTACATCATGTACAGGAAAGATGACTATTATTTTCACTGCAAAAGTTGAAGAGATTTAGAAAAAGACAACTTATCCAGGTTAACATCTGAAAATAGCACAAATAATGTTAGAGACACTTAAAATTCTTTGACTTCTAATATAACCTGAACTCAGTCCTTCATGCCTGGGTGCTTCTACACACTTGCCAGGAGACCAGACACTACGATCACTGGCAGGGAGCTCCCGCTGATGTTTAAACGGGCACAAGCTGCAACTCATTCACCTTCCAAGGTGGTCCCTTGAGGCCAGGATTGAGGCACATGTCAGGGCTGTAGACAAAGGATTTAAATTCCCAGGATTATCAGCCAGGCATCTTCCAAGCGAACTACAGTGTTCATTTTATGAAGTGTCAGAGATGTTGGTCCCAATTCTGCAGCTGAAAAGTTGTTATGATATAATCTTTCGCAAGTTACCCATACGGGAGCCAAGCCTTTCTGAATCACATGAGTGGTTTGCCTGCAGGGCACCAATTATTTACTACATGTAGCTTCACATCCAGTGGAAGAATATGCATAATTTACTCATCTCCTTGACGTCTTTTGGGTTGGGGAGCATCTAAGCACAGAGATAAAAGTTCTTGTGGGCATTTGCCAGGGGGTGACAGGAGGGGAAAACTCAGCTGGGGAAAACGGGAACTTCAGACAAAACAACAGAAGAGAGGAACTGGACTTGAACCATCTTACAGACCCTCAACAGAGAGAGAAGGGTTTAGATGAAGAGTAGCTTGGACACAAATGGAAGGGAACAGCCCTGCATTGGCATGTGTCAGTGAAACAGCCTTTTAGTAGCAGTTTATATTTATTTTCACATTCGAGAAGTCCAGAATTAAAAATAAAAAATAACAAAGCACTAACTACTATGGAGCTATTTTTTTCCTGATAGACCTCTTTAGACTGTGTCAGGAAGCATGCTGCACACCTTCTTCATTCAAAAAAACTCCAGTGTGAGGTAATGACAGAGGAGACATATTAAGACCAAAACGAATTATGCATCACATCAAAGCCTTAACAGGTGAACACAACAGAGAATATCAATATATTCTCTTCTGTCAGTGCATCACTACTAGAATTAAGTGAAAAGACAAGTACCAAGCTATATTTAAATTACATAAACTTGGTATTTGCACTGAAGATTACATTTGAGTATATAAAACAACAGTAAGATGCCAAAGAAGTAACATCATAGATGTGCACACTCTCAGTCATTAGCACCAATGGTGAGAATAGATTTCAGAGCAGCAAGCATGCAAGTTGATGAATGCAGATGAACCAAGGCTGACACGCAGCAGGTCTTTTCCAGGTCTGATTTAGGGCACGTCACGAGCGCCAAGAAGTAACATGAAGTTCTGCCAGTGGAGAGAAACATGCTACCACCCTCCCTGGCTTGGCTCACAGGATGAGGAGCAGATTTTTCTTGTTGTGTTCCTAAAATACGGCTTCTGCATAAAATACAGCACTTACATCAATGCACATTTACTACAATATTAACAGCAATTTTCAGAGTGACACTTCTCAATCTCACAAAGTGCCACACAGACAAAAAAACTACTCTCAAAACTTTTGTGGGTATTAGCCTTGGAAATGATCCTGCTACTATCGTCTTTATGTCCTTCAACACAAACCCACTGCTAAACCCCATAGAAAATGCTCTTTTCCTATTACCAGATCCATTCATGCTTACATAATATCTAAGACATCTCCATTATCTTATGAACTCTATCACCATTACGGCATTTATCATTACTGACTACTGTAGCTGAAGCTGCAAAATGGTTTCAATAACATTTTCACTCCTTCAGAAACCCCTTTCTGTGTGTAGGTTTTCCATTGTGACCACAACCATGAATATTCATGATCCCCTTGTTCGCATGCTGGGGGAGGATGAGGCCTTTGGACAGCTCGGAGCAGACCCTGGCAGACTTGAGTGTCTGTGGAGATTAAAGCCAGTCCCCAGCTAATACTCACATTACCCTCTTGTTCCTCTCCAAAGACAGAGACACAGAGAGAAAATTAAACATATTCGAGAATCTCTAATCCTACCTACACTTAAAGCACTTTATTGTATGCACAGCTTTAGAAAGAGAGCTTCTGAAGTTGCCATAGTTACTACAAACACGAGCGTGAGCCTGTTTGTTGTGAAGCTGCACCAAAGAGAAGCAACACAGCAACCACAGTAGATTTGATTGCACAGACTTGTCTAGATTTTTCCAAATGGGCGTATTACACTCTCAGGTAAGTTAATATTATAGACAAGTGAAGATTATGATATTCTGTCACAGGGAAGAGGGCATACAAAAGGAAGAAAACAATTCATTTTATTTTGCAGAAGCCTCATCACTAGACTACCTGTGTTTAGGGACTGAAAACAAACATTTCTGTGCATTTATAGCAACGCTTTTTCAAAATCTTCCAGTACTGTGTACTATGGGATTCCTATGCTATTTTGACATGTACAAATAACAAAACTGAATCAACTTGCCCTGTCTTCCATACTTAAGTAACATCTTCATTCCAGAATTTAAAATTTAAAATCATCCTCTGGGTCATAACTTCAATTGTCAGTGAGAGGGGGACACCAAGAGAAAGGAAGAAAGGTGGAGAAAACTATCCCTTCAGGATGAAAAATGTTACGATCTGGAAGCCATGAAAATCGGTGCCACTAAATCCTGCGTAAGTTTTGCCACTGACTGCAAAGGGAACTTTTCACAATTCTCCCAGTTCTTTTCACTTGGATTCTGCTACAAGAGGTTGCTGGAGTCAATGCAAGAGCACAGTGACTGGTTTGTAAGTTTAATGGGGTGTGAAAATACAACAGTGTCCTGCCAGGAACCGCTAACCAATACTGCTGGAGAAGAGGACACACAGACCATTTCTCAGGGAGAGCATTCCACCTCCTCATTCTTAGTCCAATTGGAACTAAACATTATTGACAAGCCCACTGCGGCCACGAGGACCTCAATGAATTGTTCTGTAAAGCAATTTGGACTCTATGGATGACAGAGAACAGAAAAAATTATTAATGAAGTTGGAAGCTGATGAGGTAGACAAAAGGCAATGCACAAATAATCTTGGAAGTCTATTGTATGTTGCTTGAAAAAGGCAAGTTTTAGAAGTTAATTATTATTAACTAATACAGGATACTGAAGGGATAACAAGGAGAATGAAATAAGTACATCTGTTTTCCTAAGTCCCCTTCATAGTTATTAATACTGAAGGATCTCTAAATATAACATTCTTGGTGGTGAGTTTGATTTATTACATAGTGTAGGGACTTTTTTTTTTAAATTAGTATGTTTCCTGCACTACAGTCAGTTTTCCATAACTAAATTATTACTTAGGAACTTTCTTCCTTACAAGTAATTAGGTCTTATGTGAAAAAGAGGGTATTCTTTGCCCAATCCAATTACCTCATTTAAATCAAAAATTTTTTTATTTAAATAGCAACTACATTTTAATCAACTACAAGAAGAGATACAAAACCTTATTAAGAAAGCCAGCACTCACAGGTTGGAACCCTCGTCAAATGAGCTGTTTATGTAATCTATTGCTTAAAGCCACCCAACTTTTCTAAGAGCTATTCTGGAACAGGTCTGTAGGACTAAAAAACAGAGGTAATGAAAACACAATTTTTGTATTGTACAATAATTATATTTCTTTCCAGCCTTCAAGAAGTAATCCAATTATCATTAAAACTTCTGTAGACCGGAATGAAATACTGATGCATCACTTAGAGTCACTTCCACTTGCAGACCTGACTGGACCACACTGAAAAGATATAAACCCTTTTTCTTTCCAGTCTTTCAGTCCTTTCAAGCACTTTTGTTTCACAGCACCTTGAAGATAATTCCTCCCACCACTAAAAGGGGTCTCTAGACCACTATCACAGCTGTTCATCACAGTTCGGAGCCGTGATGGAGCACACGTAGCAAGACAGTCAGGATTTTGGCCCCTCACCATCAGCCAAACTGCTTACAAAGCTCTACAAGTTTCTTTCTGTCTGAGGTTTTAGTAGTTACAATTAAGTTCTACAAGCTGTATGAGATCAGAGCAATTCCTTACAACTCCTCTACATTTTTATGTGACTTCTACCTGTGATTAAGACATTACCAAAAAAGTAATAACAGAAAATGTAAGGAATTAAAGGTTTTATGTTAATTTATTTACCTATTTTCAAGAAGCTAATTTATATTTTTAGAATTAATGGTTTGGACTATATTTATACTTGGCATTGAATTACCAGCATCAGAAAACATCAGGAATTCATCCTATACAATTTTAAAATATTTTGCCTAGCAGGTAGGAAAAAAAAGTCTAGAATACTCCAGTTGCCTGTATTTTCATTTATTGCACAGCTGTTCTTATCACCTGTGATTGCAGTCACCACATTCTGGGTTTAAAAGCTAGAAATGGGCAGTACGTCCCTTCTTCCCTCCCCTGCTTGACTTTGCTCTTGCAGAGCTCACACAGCACAACCCATCTAGTCTAGAAGCCTCCAAAATACAGAGACACCACTGGATGCTGGCAGAGGCATTTATGCCTGAAGACACTTTTTAGGGATAAGATTTGCAACACTGGGGAAGTGAAAGCAGATGTTTCTGCTACAGGCAACTCTCACCTGGTCCAAGGGATCGGTCAGAGGGTTGGACCCGCCAGTACCAAACAAGGCTCCGTCTCCACCACAGCGTGGCAGCAAAGCTTCGCTGGACAGCACGTGCAGCATGAGGAGCTTGCAGCCAGCCCTTCCCACTCCTCACCTGCAGCCCTCCCCAAAGGAAGCTGCTTCCACAAAATATTCCGGTGAAGACAGAAAGCCTATCCCCAAAACCCTGAACTGGGGTTTGCAGCTCAAATTCCGCCCTGCACAACATGGCTTTGACAGAGATTTGAAACTACATCATCTCAGAACAGACAAATGGACAAAACCATTTGGTTTAAAGTCACCGCAACAGTTTCAATACTAGGGCAACGTTCTCTGTTAATTCACAGCCTACAGAAAACAGGAAACATCCGTAGCACAAAGTAACTCTACATTAAATACTTTTTCCAGTTCCGAAGCCCTCACTAATCTCCCACGCCCGTAGTGTTCCTCTTGCAGACAAACACCATCTTTCTGGCTACTTTCATTTACCTCACCCTCTGAGCAGTCTACCCACGATCTGCAATGATGAATCCGTTTCTTCACGTGCGCCTTGTGTGACACAGGCTTCCTTAGAATGGGACTTACACCTTCTGTATAACCAGCACACAGGCACAGCAAACCTCATGTATGACTTTCAGTGACAATTCATCCATTTAAGTATCTATGGCCAACAAATATACTTTGAAGACCAGAATGGACTATTAAACCACTTTTACTCAACACTTCTGCACAAACACAGATGACCAAAGGTCAGCTCCTCCTGAAATCCATCCTGTCAATTATGTTTCATGCACAAGATGCTTTCATGCCTTTTCTCTGAAAGAGAGAAGTGCTGAACTGGAAGATTTCACTGTGTCCCTAAATAAACTGTCCTACTGGTAAATACCTCACTCATTACAGCCTGTGATTTATTTCTGGCTTAGATTTGTTTAGAATTGTTTCCAAACACAGCTTTTCAGCATAGATTAAAAAAAAAAAAATCCCAGATCATAACCAGCATTTGGCAAAGCATTTTTTGCATGAACTAAGGAAAGAAACCAAGAGAGAGATTCCAAGGTTTGCACAATTTTTGTGTCTCTTCCCTCAATTTGTTTTTCAGCACCCATTTTGACAGACAGGCACCAGAACTAGGTAACAAAATCAGCCAAAATTTGCTATCTGGCCGATTACAGGTACAGCACAGTTTCCTGGCCCTTTGGCTGTGAGTAGTTCAGAAAAAGTGAAAAACAACAGCTCACAATATCCAGTTGCTGTATATCTAATACATAATTATGAACATGTATGTATATGTAGTATCTACTATGCTCCCACTGATGCCTTAGGTTTTAACTTTTATATTTTTTAAACTCTGTACTGCTTAGTGTGCAACTTTGAAGCTTCTTGTAGCCTGTTACTTTCTGCTCTCTCCTGCTCGTTAGACACAACAAAGCCTCTCCAGGCTGCTCTTCAAGGACACCTGGACCATCCTGAGCCCAAGGGGTGTAAACCAAGGAGTCTCTGAAAGGGGAGGTAGCTAAGGGGAATTACATCATTTAACTGGGGTTTTAATTGGAGAATTGACCCTGATATGCAAATGAACCAAACTTATAAAAGTGTGGAAAACTTGTGACCTGTTGTCCATCTTGGGGTCCATCTTGGCAATAGCCTCTGGCTCCCCAGGGTGTACCTTGAAGGCCCTTCAAATAAATACCTACTTTTGTTCCTTTACTCTGTCTAGTCTCTGTGTCTAGGAGGCCTGATAAGGCATCACCACAAGTAGAATCCAAGCCTTCCAGCCTTTCACATTTTCACACCTTTTCAGTACTGTCCAATGCTGACAGCCAGGGCAGATCACAAAGCTCATTCGAGTTCCAAGGCTTGCCTGTTTTTAACTACATCCTCACATCCTCACAGCAGCTAAATGGCACTCTATGTTCATTAAATGGGAGTTAGTACTTCAGAAATCAGTAATTTACTGGGACATTTCTTACCTAGAGTCATATGGGCATTTTTCTCCCTAGATCACTGGTATTTCTGGGTTAACAGCTCTGAGCAGTATTATGCACCCAGATTGCTATTAGCCTTTAATGCCTGCCAACTAAACATTTAATCTATATTCTATGTGCTGCCTTTTGTGTTCTTTGGGACTTAAAACACAGTGCCAGAACATCTTAGCATACTATGAACTTAAACCTAAAATTTGGGTCTAGCACTCCAGAGCTACAAAAGCCATAGGACATGTTTAGCTCTGTCAGGCTATTTTTATTATAATGTCTCCTATGCCAAAGCTTACAGAACTTTCAAAAAAAATTAAGCCATAACCTCCAGTTTGTTTTCCTTTTCCCTATGCTCAGACTTGTAATACCAGCTTAAAACCAAGAACATGACACATTTGTTTTTTGCTGTTAGGCTGCCAATTTTTTTGTAAATTACGACTTACATTTTTAATAGAAACCTGTAATTTATGAGTAAATACAAATCATCTGGTTTTAAAACAGAAAGAATCACACTCTTGATCGATCTCAAGCTAGTACTTCACAGTTAGAATATTCAGTTCTTTCAGTCCCTTCTTTTACAATAATTCCACTTTAAAAGTTCGTGACAACTAAATCTGTTAGCTATCTGTAAGAGGTACCAGAGTCAGCAGGCTGGTATGTTAAAATTAAAAAGCTTCAACTGTTGTTACCTTACTGTTAAAAAATTCTCTTCCCAAGTACAAAAAAAAAAAAGCAAAATTCCATTAAGTTGAAACTCATGTATCAAATTACTATTCAAACCTACCACAAACATTGAGATGTGAAGCAATGAAGCACAGGGGGATGGTAACTGTGTTCACAAACTGATTATTCATCAGGCAGACTGTAGTCCTTTTAAATTTCCTGGGACATGGAAAGAAAAAGGCTCCACCTTTACACAGACATATACTCGTGCATTCATAAGCATGCATAGAGAAATAAACAGCTTTTCTAAAAAGCTTTAAAATGGCAATTATAGAAGTCAAAACTTCCAGAAATTTGTCACTACACTTAAAAACCCAATCTAATTCATGCCTGAGATGTGGTCAAGCTAATTGTAATTCACCACTCTAAGGCAGATGATGAGTTGAGCTGACACAATTTGGACTGAAGTTCTTTCTCTGTTTAGAAATGTGAGCAGTTCATCCATTTATATAGATCCAACAAGGATTTGCATGTCACCTTATCTATCAGCACAGTACATGTGTATTTTATTGATTTAGGGTCTCTGAGTAACTTGTATGGCACAACTTCCCCCCTGCTGCTTATGGTCATTTCAAATGTCACTTTATGACAAATAATCAAAACAATGAAGGTAAATGAAACCCCAGTTCCATGGTCACAGACACCAAATGATGCCCAGTGTGCATCCAAAAATAACAACCATTAAATAAAAGGGTGTTTTGAAAGATGTAACTAAATTATAACCAACTATTTGTTTAGCAAAATAGCCATTAGCCACAATTCTGTCTACTATTTCAGGGAATGGCTGCATTTCCTTGAGGAAATCTCCACGCTCCAGAAGAAAGGAACAAATCCACAAGGCCAGTGGAAAGGACTGCAAATATATTCCGAGTGAGGAAGGAAAGGTTAGGTTTTGAAAACCATTTGCAAATCGAAAGAACAAAGTTTAACCAAAGATCTGAGGAAGTGAGGGCAAAAAATTTAAGGCTCAGGAAGGAGCTACACAGGAGGACACATTTGCCAGCTGAAGATAAAATTGTTTTAATTACAGTGATCAAAAATGGGGCAACAGAAAAATGTCAGACTAAAGATATTATTCAAAGCATTGGTCAGATGACATCCAAATATTCTTTGGAGGCATGCACAAAAAAACCCGTCAAGACGACAGACTGAAATATGATAAGGTGGTTGTAGAAGGCATTCCATTCTCAACAATATTTCTGAACCACTCCTAGCTTTACTTAAAAAAACCAAAAATCTTTGGCTCTCAAATTTCTAGTGCTCCGTCTCAGCCCAGAGGGGAATTTTTCAAAAGTAAGTCTACAGAGAAATCAAGGAAGCTGTTTGAGCTATAAAAGCAGTGAAATATTATATATATAGATATATATAGACATATATACTTTTTTTTTTTAAGAGGGTGCTCCTGATAACTAAAGATCAGCTTTCTTTCAAGAATTCAAGCCTGTCATGGATTTAAATCCACCAAGAGGATTAGAGAAGAGGACAAATATGACAATATTTGGTTTAGAAATAGAGTTATTAACTTTAATTCCTCATTTTTACATGCATGAGTTGGTGCCTACAGAGATTACTTCTCAGAAGGGATTAGAAATATTAGAATGTAACATTTGAAAGAGCCTTCTTGCATTCTGTATAGCTCTGTTACATTTCCTCCACCTTTAAGAGAGACCCTGTACATCACATATTTCTTAATGGTGATAGCTGGGTAGAAATAAGATACTGAAGAATAGATTCATATTCACATCTCTGCAAATTTGCATTAGTATTTTATAAACGCTCAAGGAAATTACTAACACCACCACCACCCCCTCCCAAACTCTAAATTTCAATATTTTTAAACTATTTTAGGTATTTTCAGTATTTTAATCATCCTGCAGGTGCTCTAAAAAAAAGAATTTTAGGAATGATACAATCTGCAACCTGAAATATACCATTAGAAACTGTAATTTTGTTAAATGATAAAACACAAAGTGTGATCTGTGGTCATTTCTGGAAGACAAAAAAAGGTTGAGCGCTTTAATTTCTCAGAGTATCTATTTCTGTACTGCACACTGCATTCTTTCTGTGATCTCAAGTATTTCTCATATAAGGAGACTGTTGCATTTGACAGGAGAAGAGTTTTCCTGGGGAACAGTGTGGAAGACTTAGTAGATGTAGAACACCTCACAAGAAAACTTTGTATTTTTTTTCATCCTAAAATAAACATTTCCTGCCCATAAACACTTGAGAAGTGCAGTCTTTGTGTCAGAATTTAGACCTACCAAATATGCTTAATGTGGTACGTTTTTTCCTTGGTTCTCCACCTTTAACTGAGTTTGCAGCATCCAGAAAACATAAACAATGAGTTAACACATGGAAGTTGTGTTATCCGAACTCTTCGGATATGCAGCCAGTGTTAAGTGAGATTTAAAGCAAGATCAGGTTATGTGAGCGCCTCCTGTGCCCGTTCCAACAGGGAGCAGCATTCGGCTCCTCCCCCTTTGGAGCTTTATAGTAGTCCCACTCAGAACACTTTAGGCAATATACTGAAAAATCTACTTGGAGTGGAATCGAGATCTCTTCGGTCCATTAACACTGATGCACGAAAAGACTGGCTAACTTGGCAACGCTTCTTTCAAGAGTGTAAAAAACACCCTTGATAGATAGTGACAGCAGTAGGCACTGGTAGGCAGGTGACCTTCCCAACTACAACCAGAAGTGGTGTTTGGAAATAGCTGTTTGGCTGAAGCCTCTAGGGAATCACTTCAGAAACTAGCCTACTAAAGCCCCACCCTGACACAACATTGAGGGATTCCCTTCCAAAGCCATACAGGCCCCTGGTCTCCCTTAGCTGCTAACAAAATACAGGTACAAACAATTCACAGCAACTTGCAGAACAGGGCAGGATTTCGTCTGCTGAATCAGGTGAAAGAAATAAGCCCCTCTCAGACTGTTCTTGCTCAATGAAAAACCACACTTGTACCTGTTCCAGCTTCTCGTCTGACCAGTTCTTCTCTGTACCTTACAATTACATTCAGACAGAGTTCAGGTTTGTGCATATGTCACAAAGCAGGAATCCTCCAATCTCTCCACTCTCTCTAAACACAGTTCTCAGCATGTAGGAATTGGTCTGAACTGGAGCGTGGCAATACAGCGACTTCTCGCTTTCCTAGTTCCATCTATGGTGGAATCATAGAATAGAATAACAGACTGGTTTGGGTTGGAAGGGACCTTAAAGCTCATCTAGTCCCAAACTAGTTGCAACTCTAGTTCCAAACTCATCTAGTGCCATGGGCAGGGACACCTTCCACCAGACCAAGCCTCGTACAACCTGGCCTTGAACACTTCCAGGGATGGGGCAGCCACAGCTTCTCTGGGCAACCTGTGCCAGTGAGAACAGGTAGAGTTGGCTTCCACTTAGCTGTTACTTTATTTTGTCTTTGGCTCTAATGAATGAAGGGTTCAGACCAACCGATTTATGTTCTTAACCTGTGCTGACAAGTCCCATTCTTCCACTGTTGACCTCAACCACTATGTGTTAAAAGTCACAGTGACACATTCAGTACTGCTTGATAGAAAGTAAGATGCTTGCAGTGCTCTGTGTCATCCCTGGATGACACAGAGCGACCAGCAATAATGCAAAATTGAGGCTCTCTACCAAAGAATACACACTCCCCCTTAGCCCAGGTAGCCTTCAAACTTACTTGTGCAGCAAAGCACGTGTCAGCGTGGAAAGAAAAAGGGTAATTCCACAGAATCACAGCATGGCCTGGGTTGGGAGGGCCAAGTTCTGTCCAAGTGGGCAGAACTTGACTGGGCATGAGGAGATCATTACAGTTCTCATCAGTAGTGTGGGTCCTTTACAGTGACCATATAATAATGTGATTTTGTGTATGTTTATGAAAATACAGAATCAAATAGGTCACACCAAACTACTTAATGCACTGTCAGTGCCTGAAATGAGTTTTCCAAAAAAAAAAGGCAACCGTTGCTGAAGTGACATTGTGCTGTATTTTCTTGGCAACACACACGGGATAGCCACATGTACATGAAAATGCTCAGCTCTGTGATGGCTCACTCACTCTATTCTTGCTTTCTACTGGCTCCCACTCAGTGGTGAGGCTGTTTTACAGCATGTGGCCTGTTTTAGGTTGCACTCTGTAACTTAGATAAAAATGTCTGTCAGCTCCCCCAAAAGTCCTTACTGGCATCTTGCAAAAACAAACTGCCATTGTTGTAGACCATAGCAACTTGATTTCCTCCAGCTTTAGCCAGTTTCATGAACCACAATTATACTTGCTGCTGCCATGAAGTCAAAAGTATTTTCAATCTACCTCTCAGATGACTGAACATAATAGAAGCAGCTTTGGATGGAGTATCTGAAAATTAACTTACTCTTTCTACATTTTCATCCATTATTCAAACTAAAGGATCTGTGTATGGATATTCATATCAACCACAGTTTTCCTTTCACAAATGCTGAAAATTCTTACTCCTAAAATATAGCTTGCTAGGTGTTTACTCACATATATATGCATATATGCACACATATATATAAACATGTATCCTCACAGCAGGATATATTTTCTTCATGTTCGACTGGTTTCTTGGCTAACAGAAAAGTGTGTTAATTAACAGTTTAATATAAAATAGATACTTAGATAAGGTCATTCTGATTAAATCCAGACACTGACAAAATCAATTTCTTGAGACACCTTCTATAAGAATCTCAAAAGGGTAAGATTGGCAAGCAGCCTGAAAAAACAGGAATATTCCATCTTCAAAACTGCAGTTCACTTCTGACTTTCAAGTTTTACCACTAACAGCTATTATATTGCAGTACTCTGGATAATGTTTTTTCCCCCAAAATAGTAATAAATATTTCTATGGACACCCACTGAAAAGCAAAAAAAGACACGTGTGTGTGCTACTCATGAGCACAAATGTCGGGAAGCAGCGAAAAACCAAACAGTTTCATTAACGTAAACTGAAAAGTCTTCAATAATAAACAGGTCCGTTTATTTAAAGCCTCTCATAAGCACCTTTTTTGAGTGATTAGGGTCAAAAGTATTTTGATCAGAATGGGCTGACCTCCCTCCTCATGTTTACCTTAAGGAAATGGAATCTGTGAAAGGGCAGAAATGAAGCTGGAAGGAGCAGGAAGAGCTTAGGATGAGGTAAAAGGCAAGAACAAAAGGAAGGGCTCTTGTCTGATGACAGAGCCAGTCAGAGATGAGGAAGATGATGACTCGAGACAGCAAAATAGAAGATATTTGAATTTAGCACACCTTTTCAACACAAGTAACCTGAAAAGCAGGATTTGGAGTAAATTTTTACTGGTATTACCCAGATAGGCATCTCCAACCCACTCTGCTGTCCTTCAGCAGGTTGAATACATTTGTTTTTAAGCACAGGTTACAAAGGTACAGCACAATGTTCCCACTTTTCAGAAGCAGAACAAGAAACTCAATTTTCAAAACCAAAAGATTAGCTCTTACAGGAATCTCTCCTTAATCTAAAGGCAAATAATTCTGCTTGCATTTTGAAACATCCTGTTTTCCTTTGAAACAGAAGGACAGTTATGATTAAGACACAGCCAATCCATGGAAGATTTAATGCGTATAGAAAAAGTGATATTAAACCTTCTTTGAAGTTTAACTCTTAATGAACTGCATCTCCTCAGAATCACTCCGTTTACCTTCTGTCCTGTGCTGAAAGCCTAATAGCCACAAGTGGAAAATCCGGCATCCTTCAGCATCTCTCTGTTGAATTTACATGCAAAGTTGTAGTAACTGGAAAATTAAAATACCGATTCAAATAATTAGAGAGGTACAGTAACTTTGTTTTTAACTGTCCATAACAATTTTCATGCCTGTAACCAACGAGAGTGGTGGTTTGCTTTTACTCATGAAATATCCTGAAGGAAAAAAACCTGTTTGCTAGTATAAATGTAGAAGTTACAAGTCTGAGATGCAATTAGACAAGATAATAGTTCTCCCAAACTGGGGACTGAAAGATGAATTTAAACAATTAATTAAAGCAATGCAAACATGTCAGTTGAATTTCGTAAGCTACAAACTCCCGCGTAGTTCTATGCACATTACAGAACTGTTCAGGATCTCAAAGGATGCAATTTTAAGGTAATGACAGGTTTACAAAGGAATTTATTTTAGGATAAGAGAAGACCCATCTCCTCTTTCAGTATGCTTCCATATGCTACAAATAAAAAGATTTATCAAAGCATTTTTCCTCTCAAAGGTAATAAAGAGCTCCTTTAACATCTAACATGGCAGTCCAGCTTCTCCTGATAAATTGCATACTTCAGGGAAATTATTTTTTTTCCATCCAGAAAAAAATCCTATCACTTTTACAACAAAAGTTACTTTTTGTGGTGAGAAATTTTGTATGTGTAATTTGGAGGCAGAACTTTTCTAGTAAAATGGAGAAAACACAATGACATCTTAACTGTAGAGCTCGGGTGACTCCAAAACAAAATGTGCATCTACCAAGACTTACTAAAAAATCTAAGAAGGATTTGAAAGGATTCTGGGTGAAACTTTTTCTGGTCAGTTTTGTCCAAGGAGAAATCCAAGTAACACAGCCTGAAACCACAAAAACAGGCACTAGGAATAAGAATGTAAAGTGAACTTTCTGGACATGACTTCCTGAAGGAGCCGTGTCTGAAGAGCTATGCTGAGCTTTTTCTTGCAGCTTTCCACCCCACCTTGGCAAACTGCAGATGAGCCACTGTGGTCCCTTCCAGCCTTATCCATTCAGTGATTCTGGGATTTGTGCCAGGAAGGACTGGGGCGCACAGAGGGAGCAAAGAAACAGTCAAATCTCTTCAGAGAAACATTATGCAATAGATTCAGGCCCCTACATGCTACTAAGGACCTGCTTTGTGGTGTCCAGAAGTAGCAGAATATGCTGCAAAGCAGATGAAACTAAACTGCAAATGTCTCTTCTGCTTCCCTGTGTACAACCTGCTGGGAAGGCAGCAGATGAGGAATGTTAGAGGCAGGAGAGAAGCAGGGGAGTATTAACTTCATGTAGCACAAGAGCACCTGGAATAGCAAGGGGTCAAAACAATAAACAGAGCAATAGCCAGGAGCTGCACTCCAGAAGCTGATGCAGCAAACTTTGTCACAGCAGGCAAATCCCCCTTGTGCCCATGTGCTACTCACTTTTCCATATCCCCCAATACTGTATGCTATGGATCACTGGTGAAAACTCACATTAAAAGGTGTTATTATGGCTTTAAAAACCAAGTAAACAAAGTTTTATCCTCTAGTAAGAAGTTTATGGTACAGTCGTAAAATGTCAGCCTGTACCAAAAGGTGCAAGAAGTTCTACTTTGCTCAAAACACAGTAAAGACTCTCATGGTATTTTATTTTCACTTCATTCAAGATCATAAATTACAATTCCACCCTTTGAGAGTCTCAAACTTTATCCTCTTTTACTACAGCTAAAATGAAGGATTAATCCTAGAAGTGGTTGCACAGCTGTGCTTTTCAGCAAAGGTGAGTCACTTGGGACCAAAACTCCTTACTAGGTTTTGTCCGGGCTGCTTTTCCACTTAGGGAAAGGTAACTTTCCCTGGCCATCCCATCACATCCAGCAGTGCCCGTTACCAGATCTGGACCATGGAAATAGAATTCTGCCACTCAGGGCACTGTCAACAGGCACTGTCAGGTCTCAAACTTACAGGAACACTGAGGATGTAAAACTCGCGGATATAAAGCATCAAACTGAATAACTCAGAGGATACTTACCACCTCTTGCTCCTCCACCCAGCTTGTTAACATTGTACTATCATCTACACTATTTCATCATTTTAAGATGTATTTATATGTAGATGATGTTCTGCAGGACACAACTGAGAGAATATGAAACATTTTCACTAGTCCTTTTGTTTGTTTGTTGATACTTGTTAAAAAGAGTGTGTTTTTTCTTATATAATCATTTGAAAACCTGTTTCATGTGTTCAGTATAAAAAACCTGCCATGACTCTCTACAGGAAAGCTATTTGATTTTCAGATGCACTTATCAGAAACTTAGAAAGAGCTAACGATTAGATGACAGAAAATCACAGCTCAGTCACTGAACACACTTGTATTACTTGAAGAGATGGATAACTCTGCTTAACAACTGCTTATCTACAATATCAGATTATTACCCTCTAACAGCAAACTATTTTTGAAAGTTTCTGCTCTTAAATTCCAGAAAAAGAAATTAATATGAAGCACAATGCTTCATTTAAGATCTATTTAAAAATCTCCCCAACATTTCAGTAATTTCCATCACTGATTCTCTCAATTACACATATTTTCATAACAGCTTGCTGGCCTTGTCTCTGCTTAGAACAAGCTCCCCAGTCTGATTTTATAAGCACAGAGAATCGATGGGGTACTTATTTCAGTTTCCTGAACAGATTTCAGTGGAAGCAAAAGCTCTAAAATCTGATACAAGGACCAGAGTCTGAATTCAGATTTCTGTCACAGCTCTTTGGATAGGCACTTGCAAACCAGCAATATTTATTATTTTAGGAAATAGAATATAACCACAGTTAACTTACTTAGAATCCAGTTCATGGAAGCCTATTTCTGCCCTCACTCACTTCTGAACCATTTAAATATAACCTGGAAGCTCATGAGGCCAGTTACATTTAGATACCCAGTGAAAGCAATGCTGGCATAAATCTGTGAAACCCCCACACCTTTTCTCATGAGTCATATTCAATAAACAGAATTCTTTTGTAAAGGATACAAGGATTGTTGTCATCAATGCTGCAATTGTCCAGAATCAAGGAAATGCCATCCAAGTCATACACCTAAATAAAAGCAAAAGTTCAATTTAACAGATGTCTCAACAATACTAACAATGTTTCATGAAAGAAATACATAAAAACGTAACAGGGATGTTTGTTTCACCAAAAATATTAAACATGCTAACATGAATTGCAGAGTATACCTGGTACTCATGTTTTCAGCATGAGTATCACAAAACAGTAACACAAGCAGGCACTAATTTCACATCCTCCCTTCATTTAGCAAGTGTTTGACTGAGGTATTTTCTGCTTCTCACACTGAGCCAGATAAGCTACGCTCACTGACAGCTCATGCTTGCTTCCAGAAGGAAGAACCAAGAAAAACTGTGGAGCAAAAAACAAGAAGTTGAAAAATACACCTACACACACACACAAGTTTGTATGAGGCCACATCTCCTGTACCTTCGGTAGCAATGTGTTACTTGTATGTGCCCAGCACAAATTCTTTATATCAAGTAAGAGCCATTGATGTTTTTCCTTTGAGAAAGTGTTCCTTGTGTTACTAGCAAACGAGCAGAGATGAGATCTGGCGACTTTAGTTCCTTGTGCATACATACACATGGGAGTTCACAAATTGCACTACTACATGTGTGTGTGTGTGAGAGATAACAACATATAATCCTAACAGACTCATACACATACCAAGTACTCGGGACAAGCTGATCTTAACAATAAACACGGAGCATGATTATCTTATGGAAAGTGTGTTCCATAAGAGATTTATGTAGACTCCTAAGGTACACTGTAACTTCACACATGCATATTTACAGCTTTACATGTCCCTTCCAACCTCAACCATTCTGTGATAGCCAAGCTATACTTTTCCATATCTTAAGTTCTTTAATTTCTTAAAATTTAATTTCAAACCAAGAACTGCAAGTCAAAGGAAGTTAACCTAATGCCAGTTTAGGCCGTGGCTTGATGATGGAGTTCTATCTTCCATCTTTTTTGCCCCAAACAAGATGCATTTTCAATGTACCAAGTAAAACAAAAAATCCCAAAGTTTACACTGCAGGATCATCAGCTTTCTGAAACACAAGTTTTGTGATAAGAGAGGCAAGTTGAGTAGGAGATTTAGATGTGAAAACCCAAACAGCCTATGGATCAATAAAACTGAACTCAACAGACAGAGATGAGCACATGCCTCTTGCAAGTTCCTTTTCAGATAATCTTATTGCAGAGTCTCAAGATATAACATGAGAAAGCAGCGGTGACAGACACACAGACAGGCAATGCTTACATGTATGAGATGCAAAGAGCACTTCTAGGTCTTAAACCCCACCTTCCACATCTGTGCTAACATGCCTAACTTTACCTACGTGAAGTACAGTTAATAACACAAGTTTTAAAATACCCATTCTTTCCACAAAACGTTTGTGTTTTCTCCAAAGGCCATGCACCATGTATAGTATCATACTTCAAAGCCTGAACAAGCAGTGACCTTTAGGTAACACAGCACTTGCACATGCTTGGGAAATGCTGGTCCTTTGATGTTCAGGCTGTAGCCAAACTCTGATGTGCCTACAATGCTACCTCTTATTTCCCACCAGTGAAACGCTGAACAGTAGAAATTAATTGGGATTAATTTCTGCTGTCAACAGAAACAAACCATGCAATAATCTGCTCCAGTTCGATTCAAATGAGATGTCTGGTTAACAAAATAAGCATTTTGGGAAAGTTCAAGTTTAATTAAGATCCACTGACGCTTCGAAGAGTTACTGCGAGAATACGATGAGATTCCTTCAAAGTTATGTGGGAACAGCAGCAACAAACCACAGCTTTAGTGATACCTTCATGAAAAATCAAGTTGCTAACTACCACTGCCTTGCACCTCCCCCCTTGGAGTTTCTGGAACATCGTACAATTGAACTGCACATACAATTTGCATGAGTTAGGCACAGCTTTTGTCACCACAATGCCAGCTTTAGAATGTCACCTGTGACTTACCACACAGGGAAACGGAGCAAGAAGAAAAACCTTACAATGTACCTACCCAAGACAAATCTATATACTCCAAGCGACTCGTGCGATGAAGAGGTCGAATCCTGAGCGACCACTATCAGAAAAGTTCCAGTCCATGCCAGCTGTTCCTGAACCACCAATGGTCCACTGAAAAAGCATTTTATGGCAACCTACAATTCGTGCTCTGTAATGTGAGCCAGTTCAGCAACTGCTCTGCACATAGCAGAGCCACCTCTGCAACAAGAGTGCCACAGGCAGTCAGAAGGAAGAACCACTGTCCCACCCAGTGTCCTACTTGCATTGCTGAGAGTCTCTCAAATCCTGTTGCTCTCATCTCCCTGTAACCTCCCAAACCAGCACATTTTGCAAACATTGAGAAATCATCCTACATCTCAACCTCTTACACAGATCCATTGGAACTACACCACCTAACAGAAAGTGCTTTGGGAACTTTTCCAACTCATTATTGGTCTCAGAGTTTTTGCTTTGAAGAGAACTGTCTGTGAAATGCCCAGTGTACAGGAACGGAGTGGAGCTTTTGCAGCGATCTTCTGCAGGGCTTGGGGAAGGAGTCAGTATTGCACAAAACCCAAATCTTATTTTAAATATGGTGTGAAAGTACCTTGTGAAGAGAACATTTGTGGCTGGTCTGAAACTGGCTGTAATCCATCCAGATTTTGGAAGAAATTATAGGCAGAAACTAAAGAATAGGACAGTTGTGGTGTCTGTCTGGTGAACAGAACTGCTCACATTTGCCTGTATTACAAAAGATCACTAAATCTATTCTCCATTTACATTACTGACAACATAGTTAGCCAAAACCAGGGAACTGCACCGGACTGTAACAAAGCTACAAGGTTATTTTATTATCAAGAACAGTGCTGTCTGGAATAATACTGTATTCTGAACTACACTGAAACAGAAAATGAAGCTGCAAGGTTACTTAAGACAATTTTAGAATTTAAACAATCCAGCTCTGTGCTAATGATCTCTAGTGCTTCAGTCATGTCAGTAATGAATATCTTGCCCTAATGTTATGATGTCAGTTTCTGAAATAGTTTTCTAAAAAAGCAGATACATAGAATATCCAGTATTCCAAGGCAGGTATCCATCCCTGCTAGTTAAATGCTTGCCTTCTCAACACAGCTTTATATTGCTGTCCCATTTGTTTACTGCACTTGCTTTTGAAACATAATGAAGATGTGAATCATGCCAGTGAGAGAAATTTAAACATATTACACTGAAGAGAAAATGCCTTTCCCAGTGACAGTGACTGCCAGTTTTTTCTTTCTCTGTACCTGAAATTTAAAAATCTATCTTAATTATTTAAACCAGGCTCTAAAAAGAAGCTCATGTAAGCAAAGGCGCTATACAAATATAAAAGAAAGTTTATGGGAAGAACTAGCCCAGACTGTAACTGCGTAGTGCTTCCATGGCCAAGTCTTTAATTCAGATGATCTGGGACATGTCAGCCCTGAGGAAAAAGCTGTATTTTTTCTCCTCATAACCAATGAAAAAATACGAACAGAAGTTGACATCTGTTATCTTACAGAAATCACATTTATGGACCAGTATATAAACAAGGTCAGTAGCATAATGAAGGATATGTGCCTGAACAGAACTGCTCCCGACAATCTCCCAGTACTTTCTTATGAAGTACACAGAAGTAATTACCATTGCCATAATCATTCACAGCAGAGCCCAGGAAAAGTATAAATTAATTGAGACTACTTATTGAATCTTTCCCTCTAGCAGCAATGGAGCCAAGCTCAGGGGTAAGAATGCAAATTCTCTGAGCATGACAGTGCTTGTTGCTGAATCTGCCTGCATCTAGTAAAATGCAACTACAATCCCCAGGTCCAGCAACTGTACAGACAAAAATAGAAAAAATAAAAAATACTCCAGCAAAAATAATCTCTTCAAAGAATCATTAACATTTTGGGCAATAGAAACATCACCTAATCAACTAAGACTACCATTGTAGTCTCACATTTTATATTACATCAGAATAACTTTTCTTCCAGAACAGAATTCCAGGCCATCCATAAAATACCCTGATTTTGAAAATCATTGACATTGACAGAAAAATAGATTATCACTGAACGCTCCTCTTGAAGATTTCTTCATTGGTGTTCTACACTAGTGATCACACACTCTTCCAAACAAAAATGGGCACTACAGCCTTGTGACTCTGTTACTTTGCTCTGTGACTCAGGCCAGCTTTGGTACTTACTTAATTTCTCCTGAACAGCTGGCACACCTGCCTTGCAGCTTCCTTTTCTCAACATTTCAACTGCTCCGACACACAGTCCAGCTGAAATCCTTGAAAACTGCTGGCTGCTTTCAACTTAGAAGTAAGTGGGAACGGAAAAGGAGGAAAACCAATCCAAAATCATACCCTGTTTTGACGAATGCAACACCCTCACAGAGGCCACATATGTCATCGCTCTCACACACCACAACTATACTCTGAAACTGCTTCCACTCCCAACACCCAGAACTACAACTCTTACTTGGAAATTTCTGAATTCAGCAAGCAAAAATAAACGCCAATCGGGTGTTCCATGCTCTAATAATGACTTTTGCTGCATCTAGCATTACTTTACATTCTCACTTAATTTCACTTTGAAACAAGGATTTTCTAAAAAATTTAAAAATCAATGTCAGACATATAATTCCATCTGCAGCAAATGCTAAAATGACGAAAATAATGTAAGTGAAAAGTTTAGGGTGATTTAAAAACATGCAATGATTTAAGCCAGTGATTTCTATGTTTCATGGTTAAATCTGCAGCTAAATTCAGCACACTGAATCACAGCACTTCAGAGTGCACTGATAGACTCCAGACTAAAAGCAAAGTGGTGGCAGTTTCCTGTCATTCCTCAGAGTTTCCTATTGCAATTGTGAAGTGACTTCAGCACTGCTAAATTTTTTTAAGGAGCTGTAAAGAGTAAGTTATTGAGTATATCACCCCAAACTTCACAGCCAATGCGGGGGGTGAGGAAAGAAGAAAAGGAGAAAGTTGGTAGGTTAGAAGATTGGAAATCACACAGAGATATTTATTAAAGGCATTTATGATTCTCTGCTTCCACATTCCCTTGTACACAGAGCTTCCAAGATTTTACTGATGGGTCAAAGAACAAACCATTAATTTTCTAGTACATGTGTTAAGGATGTGCACTCTGTTACACGTTAAGTACAAAACTATCCTTGATGATAATTAAATTTTTCACTAGGTTAAAGCATAGTAAAACAAAGTGTTTCTGGAAAGGACTGTAAAATGCCTTTCTAGAACTCTACAGAAATGGTAAATGGGAAACTGCAGGACCCAGCTGGCTACTACAGTGAGCAGACAGTTTAATGGTGTTTGCTGCTTGTGTTGTAAATCAGACTAGTCAAGGAAGCCCTCAGAAGCCTGAGCCAGCCATAAACCCCCACTGCTGAATACTGCAGTACATAATATGTCACACTGAGCAATGCCAACCTCACGCTCTATTTTATATGAAATGTGATGTTTTCCGAGAAACATGTAAATAATGGAAGTACGGTCCTTTTGAAAGGAAAAAAAAGCCCAACAAAAAACCACCACCCCAGATCTCACAATTACAGTAACTGTTTTCTTTCAGGACTAAAACATGTTGTCTCACTTTACTGGAGAGACTACTGCGGATGGTTTCAAAGGAGGCCAATGCAAGTGCAAATCGATTCTCGAGCTGGAAGAAGCTTTAGACATACACTATTCTGCTGAGATCAATTCATGTCTTTTTCCCAGTATTTTATGATACCTTCAAGTCACAAAGTATTCTTCAGCCAAAACAGAACTGATGGCATGTCCTCTCAAATACAAAAGCAAAGCAACTACACTTTCTTTCATTTTTCAAAAGCAATTCATTGGCTTTTTTATATTATAAACCCATACAAAACATCAATCCTGGTGTAAATACTTCCTGTAAAGCCCTTTCACATCTTCCTCCATATCATTTTATAAGCAAATTCAGCACAATTTTTATTTGTTCAATGCATGAATAAATCCCAACAACTTCACTGGGACATTTAGGAATGGTAGGATAAAGTTGAAGTATTCAGCTTAACTCCCTAATGAGGAACAGGTCCTCTTTTAAATATGATTCAACAGTAAGCCCCTTTCATTCCTCCTTCCCAAGCTCTGCACACTCAGCTATCAGTTCCTGCCCATATTACCTGAGGAGTGACTCCAACTTACCACGTTAACCTCATAGGCAGCAATAACAGACCTACTGAGGGTGCTGGGATTTCTTACACTTCCTTTTGGTATTGTGCTTTTGTAGAAAGCATCTATTGCAAAGTAAAACAAATTGTAAACTGTCAAAAATAGGAAATTACTGTGAATTAAGTGACTATAAAATGAACAGAGTAAATTTTTGGTTCAGTTTTGCATTGTTTACAAGTCAGATCCAGAAGCTGATCCTTGTGGCTCCCTTCCAACTCAGGATTATTCTACAATTCAGATGGAATTATTTCTGCATAATTGAAATAATGTCACAAACTACTTCAGCAGCAATTTAACTGGGACAACAGTTACACATTTTATGAATAAAATGCCCTCATGATTAAGAACTTTGACTGACAAAGATACACTCCTGATATCAGAGTATCTCAGACAGACTAAATTATTTCTCATATGCTGAAAGCAAACAAAGCAAACAGAAGACTTTCAGTGATGTATTTAAAAGATTTGGTAGTATTAAAACAAAGGAAGCTGTGGCACAAGAGAAATACTTTTCAATAGAAAAAGTGTTTAAGTACACTGAGAAGCTTTATTCAAGTTAACATTCATTAATACGATGCATCTGTTCTCACTTGATGGTAGCCCGGGAAAAAACGGTGACTATTTCCACAAATGTCACTTTCCACATTTGATTTCTTCGTTCAAAATAAAATTTTACTTGATTTCTCATCAGCTGTGTGTTCTATAAACTCTTTCTGTAATGAGAAGTAGAGATATACTAACAAAGGTGTTCTGGATTGCCAGCCTGTTACGGAGTGGCTAGCAGCACTGTATGGAAATATAAAACCTGTTGAATATCACTGTATGTGGGGATGACAAAGAAGCCTTCTCTGCTTTTTAAAGAGAAAAATATTAACCTAAGGTTTGTAAACTGGTATAGTTGAATTCAAGTGTTATTCTTTAACAAGGCCAGGTTGGACAGGGCTTGGAGAAATCTGGTCAAGTGGAAGATGTCCCTGCCCATGGCAGGGGGTGAGATGAAAGAAACTTTAAGGTCCCTTCCAACCCAAACCGTTCTGGGATTCTATGACTCTGATCAGCTTAACTAAAGAAGTGGGGGAAATCTCTGTGCACATGTATTTATTCAAACATTTCATGTTTCTCACGCTGCAGAGCAGAAAGGGGTTTACTTTGGTTTGGGGTCTTTTTCACATCTTTTATACATTCAGGATTAATTCTTCAATGATTCCAGGATTTTGTCAGTAATGGTGTTTCATTTTTAACTGCAAAAGAAATCTGAATGATGATCTTTTTATGATGGCTTATCATTTTTGACATTTGCAACCCCTTTTGCTGATGTAACTGCAGTTAAAAGTAACTGATAGAGAGTTTTCCCACTGACAATTTTTACAAAGTGTGATTCTGGTAGCATGAAGTTTTCGTAACTTTTCCATTATAGTTTTGGTAAGTCTCAAACTGCCAAACCACAAAAGAATTCAGAAAACAAATGATACTCTAGGTTACAATAGTGTAACAGTTTAGTACTTGCCCCCTTTCAGCAGTTATCTACACCCACAGCAGTAAGTAAGAGCAGAATAAATCCTTGCACCTTACACTGCACTCCCATGACCACTGCAGACATCAGTTATCAAATGACATGGTCCATTTGCACCATAACCCAGCTCAGATCCACAGAATCACTAACATTGAAAAAGACCTCCAAGACCACCAAGTCCAATCTGTGACCAATCCCCATCCTGTCACCCAGACCCAGAGCACTGAGTGCCACATCACTGAACACCTCCAGGGGTGATGACTCCACCATCTCCCTGGGCAGCCCCTTCCAATGCCTGCCCAGCCTTTCCAGGAAGAAATTATTCCTGATGTCCAACCTGAACCTCCCCTTGAGGCCATTTCCTCTCATCCTGTCCCTTGTTCCCTGGGAGCAGAGCGGGACCCCTACCTGGCTGCACCCTCCTGTCAGGGAGTTGTGCAGAGCCAGAAGGTCCCCCCTGAGCCTCCTTTTCTCCAGGCTGAGCCCCTCCCATATCCCTCAGCTGCTCCTCATAGGACTTACAGAATGCCCAACTGCATTCTAAAATGCCACTGCTGTTTCAGAATGCCTGCTCCCCCAGACAAGCACATAAATGCAGTACTTAACAAACCTCTCGTGTGGGTTGGGAGCTGTTTGTATTTCAGAAACTATTTTCAAGGAAAACAAACTACTGAAAATGTTAGGAACCAGAGAATGTCATGAGGTTAATATAGGAGCTGGGCACATTGCAGCTTCAAAATCATGTGTGGTGATCCAAGAGGTGAGTAAGTGAACTAGCAATGAGCTGCCAAAGGTCTACCCACATAGAACGTTTTGAGGCGCAGGCCTCCATGGCCCAAGCCAACGGGACCCAAGGTCTAATCCCTCTCAGTGTGATCAAAATAAATACAAGAACCATTATAGAAGATGTAGAACGTAGGGTGGAAGGAACAACAAGATTAATCAACCTCATCTAAAGTGAACAATACACTAGTGAATTCTGAAGGCTGCAATAAACTTGGGTCGATACAGCTCGTTTCAGCAGAGGTTCTGAGGGCATGAGCAGACACAGAGCTGGGATGTTAGGATTTGGCACTGCCTTGTGGGTGCTGCTCCTTGCTGCATTTTTCATATGGTCCCTGGGGCTGCTGGCTCCTGACAACCTCCACTCCTCTGGGCAACAGTCAGAACTGCTGAGTACACAGTGCAGGCCATGGGCTCTTCCCAAGGAAAGGAAAGGCAGTTCTGTGATTTGACTTTGGTGGGGGAAGATTGAGGGGAGGAAGAGAAGGAGAATGCTGGGATGTGTATGCGAGCCATGCCAAACTCTGCAACTTGTCCTCAAGGCTAGAAATGGTCCCTCACACATTTACTTGCTGTACCCACCAGGGACTGGCCCAGCCCTCAAGTGACACAGACAGTGTTTCTTTGCTGACAATCCAGACTTATAGAAAGTTGAGCAATTATTCTCTGCATTTACCTGAAATTCTAAGAATACCCATTTCCTTTTAATGATTCACCAAGCCTAACCTTTGCACAGGATCAGATTCTATTATTAAGATAAATTCAGCCACCTTGCTGAGATTAAGATCAACTATACATTTAGAAAACAAGACTCCTGATGTTGTGATTTATATGTCTATAAAAGCCATATATATGGTATGTATGATATACAATAACTCAGGAATGCATGCTCTAGCACTAAATTTCATGCTGAAAGCTTGCTAATGCCTCAGGCGACTGAGCGAGATAATACATGAAGCTGTACACAAGGAGATTGCATAGTAGTGTCTTAATTTACCTCTAAATTACAACTACCAGAGGGTTTTCTGAGTATTTGTGTCTCTAAATGTCTTGTAGTCTGGTAAAAACAAATGCAGGTACTATGAAAGTAAGATTCCCCATATCTAGCTGAACTCTTATACCCATGACAAACAAAATTAAAGGTTTTTAGATTTGCAAAGGTGTTGTTCAAATTGTTTTAAAAACCCCATAATAAATGTATCCTTTCATAGGGTTAATTTACCTGAAAATATTATTGTGCAAAACAAGGCATATGTATATATATATACTCAAGCACTAAGCCAATTCTTTATACAATTTTGAATGTTCTGTTTTGCTTTATTTATATTATTATTTCTTTTCTTGCAACAGATCACTAATTTGATTACAGCCTATAAAGTCAAGACTGCAGGTTCTAACGGAAAAATAGAAAGAGTTCTTGTTTCAAGACCGCTTCATTACTCTACATTAAGTATATATACACCGTGTTACTAAGAATTACTTAAAGGAAACCTACCCAAGCACAGCCAACTGTTCCTAGCAAGTCCATTAACAAGAAAAAAAACCTCATATGAACAGAGCTTGAGGGTACATTTCCATAGATGAAATCTGTACCATAATTAATGCAATCATAAAAATTAGAAACAGTAAAAAAATTTTTTGAATTCTGTAAGTCACTATTTTTCACTATTTTTTAAAAAGAAAATTTCTATAGGAGTTTAATAATAAACACATTTGAAGTTGATTTTCAAAGGAGCAGGTCAACACTTTTATAGAAATGCCTTCAGGAACAGGTTGACAGTAATGGTGGGTCAGAAAGTGAGAGGAGAAAAAGCTTTGAATCGGAACTTCAATCAGCTGCCACCAGGTTGATCTACTGTAGGGGAACTACAAGCATTTTTTCTTTTTCTCAGCAGCTACAAATTCTAAAAGCACTTTAAAAACGTGCATTGAATGGTGAGGTGCTCATGAATCTGTACAATTCAAGAGCTGGAACTAAGAGGTGACAGTCCCAACCACCAAATACTCCATTTAGATTGTAGGTTCCAGAAGAACTGGCAGTCATAAGTGTCCTCTCAAATTGCCTCTGCTTCTTATGCCTGAAGCTGTGGAGAACAGGCAGAGCTGAGACAACTGAACAGATCTGGCTGGAAAATACTGAGGGAATGACATTCAAGTAGCAGGGAACAAAAGTTAGATGCAAATTAAAGGGAACTTACCAATCTATGACTAATTACACTGAACTGTTTGCATTTTTGTTTGCAGGCAAAACACTGCTTTTTTTATAATTATTATTTTTAGCTACAATACTGAATAATTGCCCGAAATAAAGCCCTTCAATATTTCCAAATAAAGCCCTTCAATATTTCCAAAGCCAAATGCACAATCATACATTTGCTGGACTCACAGATGAAGAGATTTTTAGAGAAGTTTGAAACTCTCCTATGGAAAATTTCAATCCCTGAATAGCTCCATGGGTAGCATCCCTCATTTTCTAAAAAGACAGGAAAAAATTGATTTGAAGGTAAATGTTATCATTTCCCCTTATTAAAATTCAACATTTGTTGCCAGCTTCAATATGAATTCACTGAGCTCCATAATTGTGCTTTAGAACAGTAATTGCTAGACCAAAATCTAAATCCTTCTTATTTTCTCGTAGGTAAGATTAGTATCAAACCAAAGCTGACTGTAATGCTAAAACATGCACAAAAACAGAGAGGAGAAATACTTATATTCAATACTTATTCTAGTTTACGAAGAACACAAAAAATTCTATCTTTACAAAACTAAGCTAATCCTCATCATTGAATCATAAAATGGTTTGGGTTGGAAGGGACTTGAAAGCTCATCTCATGCCACTCCCTGCCATGAATGCAGATCACGTTGCTCCAAGCCCTGTCCAACCTGGCCAGTTTCAATATTTCACTTCAAATATCAGTCAGATGGTAATAATGTAAAAATATTAAAGCAACCTGAAATATTGCACATATAACCTCAAAAATTACTAGACTAAATGAAGCACACTGGCTATTTTTACTTCAGAGGCAGTAAACGATCTAAATTTTTTGTTATACTTAAAAGCAACAAAATTATACTTTTTAAGTTAGACAAGCAGAATGCATAATGAAACTGAAACCAGAATACTGCACCAGCCTTGGTTATACCCATTCATGCTGCACACAGATCCCCCGGGCTGGATGTGCTGTTCCACAGGAAACCGTCATCAGGGGATTGTCATTCCCAGGGTTCGTATTGTTACCTAAATCACATCCTGGGGTACACACACCATTCGAGACTTGTACATTCTTCTACTTGTACTCTTCAAAGTACTGCTGGCTTGCAAAGGAAGACTTTTCAACCTCTGTAAATTCATACAATGTATGTTCATACAACTGTCACATTTTCCAGTATCAGTGTTGTTTTCCTTCCTTCCTGTTCACATCAGTAAGATTGTGCCAGGACTCATTTTTAACAAAGTTCATTAAGAGATGCCAAAAGACATCATCTTGCCAGTAATGAAAAAATGATCCAACAAGATACGTAGAAAATATTTATGGTATTTTTTTTTTTAAATTCAACAGTGCAACTTTTCTCCCAGGAATGGAACAAGAGTTACGATTCTTAATCAAAAGAGTAATTAGGCTCATATTTGAGACTTTCTTTCACAGTATATTTGTGTAATACAATTTGAACACTGCTTCTGGGAAAATTATCAAAGGGAAGTAAATCAAAGATGTAGAATACAATTAGTTTTAACCAAAAGTAATACCAATGTTCTCAATTTTATCCAGAGAAGCCCTCCTGTAGTAGTACATTGAGGCACCTGGTAAGTTCATGTGTGTGTGTATGTTTTTATATACATATGTATGTACACTGAATCACAGATTGGTTTGGGGTGGCAGGGACCTTTAAAGATCATCTTGTCCACACCCCCGACACCTTCCACTATCCCAGGTCGCTCCAAGCCCCATTCAACCTGGCCTGGAACACTTCCAGGGATTCAGAGGCAGCCACAGCTGCTCTGGGCAAGCTGTGCCAGGGTCTCATCACCCCTCACAGGGAAAAATTTCTTCCCAATATCCCATCTAACCCTGCCCTCTGTCAGTGTGAAGCCATTCCCCCTTGTCCTGTCACTCCATGCCCTGGTAAATAGTCTCTCTCTATTTTTCTTGTCAGCTCCCCTCAGGTACTGGAAGGCCGTGCTATAGCTGGGGTCTCACCAGAGCAGAGTAGACGGGAAGAACCAACTCTCTTAACCTGCTGGCTACACTTCTCTTTCAAGTATATATTATATATTTGTATTCATGTATATATTTTCATATCTACACAGATGCACATATCTATATATATAAATTATACACACATGCCTATATATACATATATATGAAATCATACAGCAAGTAAACCCCAAAATATCTAACTTCTATTAATTATCAATTTCTCTATTCTTCAGTTACGGGAAATACTCCATTTCATAAATGAGAACAGTAAGACAAGAACACAATTTTGACAGAAAGGCAAGTGCAAATAAAATCAGACAGAGCTTTCTTCTGTCCCTCCTCAGATCACTACTTTTCCACCTCAGAGGACATTTGTGATAAACAACCAGAATGACTCTGCATTAATTATTTATACTGAAATTTAATCCTGCTTTATCTTGCGAAGAATGACTTTGGTCAAAACCATTCCTCATCTGTGTATCACCACTGCCAAGAGTTCCTATACCCATTTCACCCATTTGGAACTAGCACACTGTAGCAGGTTGACCTTGGCTCGGTGCCAGGTGCCCACTAAGTTGCTCTATCACTCCCTTTCCCAATGGGGCAGGGGAGAGAATAAGATGGAGAACAACCAGCAAGGTGAGATAAGGCAGTGTTACTACAGTGAAAGAAACAAAAAAGCACAATTCTGTGCATGCATAAGCTAAGGAAAAAAAAGTCAGTCTCTACTTCCCATTAGTAGTGATGTTCAGACACTTCCCGGGAAGCAGGGCTTCAGCATGTGGAATAGTTTCTCCGGGAGGCAAACGCTGAGGAATCATGAATGCCCCCCCTTCCTCCTCTCTCCCTTAGCTTTATATATCTGAGCTGAAGCCATATGGTATGGAATATCCCTTTGGTTGATTTGGGTCAGCTGGCCTGGTTGTGTCCCCTCCCAGGATCTTGCCCACTCCCATCCCTTTGATGGGGGAAGGAATGTCAGAGGGACAGCGCTGCTCGGCAGTAGCCAAAACACTGCTGTGTTATCAACACCCATCCAGCTACTAATGCAAAGCACAGCACGGTGAGGGCTGTGAACTTTACCTCAGTCAGACCCAATACACACACAGACATTTGTTTTCACTCAATCCTCAGTCAGTGGTGACAAAGGGCATTTTGGAATTCCAGACTGTGAGGGTGTATCTGAACATTTAGGGAATCAGTCTTGTAGATAGGGATTGTTTGGGCATACAATGTATTATCACTTTCTTTTTCCAAGCAAAGTCCATGGGAGCCTCTATCAGTCCTGAAAGGTGGATAAACAGATGTGCCAAGCTGCTGTCTGCTCCCTTAGTCTCCCTCAGGCTAAGCCTGTGGGGACCTGAATACACAGTGATTATCACTAAGTGCCTCCTCTTGCCCCCATTGAGTGACACCCTTATGAGCAAGAAGGAAAATCACACTGGTGGCACAGGTTTCTCTTTCATTAGAGAAGAGTTTAGTGACAGCATATGTGATGGAAGCAATCGGTCTTGTGGTGTTATCCACTGGAAATGCTTCAGGGCAAGATGGAAGGAATCTTACTAGCAGCCTTTAATTAACTAAATCTTAATACATACAATCAAGCCATCATCTTGGCTTTTGCAAATCTAGCTCATTCTGCATTTCACAAACAGCAGAGGATTAATTCAATACCTTCTTGGTGCTCTGACTTTCAGCATAGAGATGACTTGACATACTTTGATCTTGCTCCCACTGCTACAATATCTAAATACAGGCCATACTCCATTCAAGAAACTTAAACCCAATTGTTTTTCCAGTGTCTTTATGAGATCTTTGGTCAATGTCCCTTTGAAATCCTTCCAGTGAACCACTTCTGCCATAACAATCTGAACAAGTCTGATTGACTGCAATTATGAGGCGAACTTGGAGACTCACAGCTTTAAACATTTAAATGCTCATGAATGAGGCAATTCTTTGTCACTTCTTGATGGAAATACCAAGCTTTTTTGGTTAAAGAATAGAAGGTTTTCAAACAGCACAGTTAACGTGAATCAGCACACTAAAGATATCGATAGACTGTAAAAGGAATATTAAGTCTGTTCTCTCTCACAACACAGGCAGAAGATCCTGAATATTTATTAAGTCCTTAAACAATGCAAGAACAGAAGATATTTTTCTAAAATCTCCTTAAAGACTGCAAGTTCTTCTCTTATCACCTGTTCTACCACTCCTTACATAAAAAGCTAAGTAGGTTTCTTCCAATCATTGGCTGAGGATAGCAGACAGATTAAATTAGTTTATAAAAGCATGCAAAAGTGATCACCACTTATTTTTATATTATTGCAATCCTCTTATAACATCGGGGCTCTTTGAAGAGCCCACATTTCAAGGAGAAAAGATAATTGAATGGAGTTCTGCAAATAAGAGCTGAATGGGCAGAACCTTTGCCTACAAAGACTTGTGCAACCTCATCCTCCGCCTCTTTAAAAATGAGACCAGTCCTTTGGTTCCTTTGGGCACAGGCATGACCAAATTTGGCTCAAGCATTGCCATGCTGAAGAGCAAGAAGCAGAATCCTGCAGGGCTACAATTTAGAACAAACAGCATCACCCAATGGCAGAAATTCAAATCTGCAGATGACTGTCACTACACTTTCTGGCTCCTCCCAAAGCCATGAAGGAAAACAGGATAAATGGAAAAAAAAACCCTAATAAAATCAAATGCTTGGTCTCTGTCTGAAGACTAGGTGCTCTGATATGGCCTCACATCCTTCAACAGGAGTTTTAGAAAACCATTAACGGCTGGAGCTGTGTCAGAGGAGGTTTAGGTTGGATATTAGGAAAATATTTTTCCCTGAGAGGGTGGTGGGGCACTGAACAGGCTCCCCGGGGCAGCAGTCACAGCCCCAAGGCTGCCAGAGCTCCAGGAGTCTTTGGACAACACTCTCAGGCACAGGGTGGGGTTGCTGGGGTGTCCTGTGCAGGGTCAGGAGTTGGACTGGATGATACTTGTGGGTCCCTTCTACCTCAGGAGATTCTATTCTATGATTCTAATTTTCAGGGGTGGTAAGAGAATTCAGACTGGTTCAGAGGCACACAGGCAGAGAGAACAGAAGGTTGACAGCTGCTTTTTGACAAGGCAAAGCCAGGCTGAAGCCTGCACGACATCACACCTCTACTGAACCTGATAACGGCTGTCACAGGGGAGGGAGTCAATAACTGAACACATGGAACTGTGGTGAAACTGAAACATTGTGATCGTCTGTCTAGCTCAGTGCTTCTCTGATTTTGGTGGGAAAGTTAGTATCAGGATTCAGTGGCATGTGCTCAGCATCCAGCTTGCTGATCACTGGGAAGGGCTCTCCACTACCCCCTTGCACAAGCCTTCACACAAAGTCTCCTTGGTGTTCTCCTCACCCTGAATGCAGCACAGTGTGCCACTAAAACCAAGTTACTGCAGTAAATTCACCACAAAATGTAGTCTTTCATACGTCATGCTTCATTATTTCCTCCATGAAACTATTTTATTCCAAAATGTGAACTGAGCAACATCAGAAGCAGTGATGGCCAAATCTCAAGAGTTAAAAGAAAATAATCTTTTTGTTTGTTTGTTTCTGCTGGTTCCTATAAACTTCAGGATTATCATAAAAATACGAGCTGAGAAACTTTAATATCTCACAGTGACCAAAACTTAGTCACTTCTCAGGAAACAGATGAAAAGATGAATGATTCCTGTGCCTCTCAGGGTAATTAAAATAGCAAACACAACCTCTTTTAAGTGGAAAGAGGAGAAAGTTGTATATCCAAAAAGGGTTACATTCAACACTCACAGCATTATAACATCAGCCCATCGTGAAGTCTGGTGCAGCTTAAAAAAAACCCCAAAACCCAACAAACAAAACACCCTGAAGAGATTGTATGCAGGATGGCAATTCAGAGATGGGGAAACTCAGTTCATGTTGAGGTTAGAACAATGAAAAACAACATAGAAAACTGATGACACTTCTGGTTGTAGTACTGGAAAATATGTCACTTGTATCTGACACCAGCAGAAGTGGGAAGAATTTGGATTAACAGCTCAGATCTGAGCCAGAGAAAGAACATTCAGAAAGATAGATACTCTTCCACATACGGGGATCTTGCTTCCAGCAATCTATACCACTGGCAAACCCCAGGAACCACAGATAACCCCCGTCCTGCAATACAGGGTACATTAGATCTTCTGAACCTCTTTTAAAAAAATATTACCTTAACTACATCAGAAGGTGTTATTTTAGTAAGTTTTTCTAACACTGTGTACTCCAAACAAATTCAGTTCTTCACCACCTAGTAAACTTGCAAGAAATGTTTTTAGTTGATATGGAGATCTTCACTTAACTGAGTATGATACAGGGAACAACAAAAAATCTCTGAACATCTCAAAATATTTCTCAAGCTACTAGAATTTTAATAACCCATGCCTTACAGAATCATTTAAAACCAAGCTGAAGAAAGGAAAGAGCAACAGCACAAAACCCTTTTGTGAATACCAAGCTTAATTCATGTTTGAAGTACTTACCACAAGTATGGTAACTACTGCTCAGCCCACTGGATCAGGAAAGGAGTTAGAGAAACCTCTTGAGAACTCTTCCATATAAAAGTCAATTACCTTATTTTTAAATTTTTGTCTGGGAAAATGAGTATTTTACACCTTCAACAGGCACATTAAATAGCAATGCTACAGATGCAGTTTCAACACTTAGGTAAGTGCTGAAAAGGGTCTGGAAATGGCTGTTTGAAACTGGTGTGCCAAGCTTTCCTTTAAAAAGGGCTGGAGTCCTGTACTGTACCACTATGATGATAAGGTTCAACACCAAAGAGGGTTCAAAAAAACCCACCAACATTCAGAGTCAAAAGGAAGCCAAGAAGCCTACAAGTTGGTACTGTTTGGAAATGCATACAGAGCCAGCTTGTTTTAATTTGGAATCAGCTAGAATGACACCTAGTCATCTTACTCTTTTCTATCTTCCCCCTCCACTATAAATCAAAGCAATTAATTTAATTTCTAGAGCAATCCAATATCTTAATGTAAAACACTACCAACTTCACGACAATAACCACTCCCCCAGAATCTGTAACACCAAAATGCCCAAGTTCTGTTCTTCCTTTTGGCAAATGTATGTTGCAATGAAATATTCTTTACAGACATATTCACGCTGTTAGAAGTCAACAGAGATTACATTTATGTTTATTCAAGGTTTGGTCAAAGTTTCATCCTGTGATTTATGAGAACACATTAACATACAGATTGATCCTTATGCCCCTTTACCTGTTTGATATTAATTATGGCAACCCTCTGCATGAAGCAGGCCAATAATAGACTAAAGAGAAGTAAGTCATCCTTCTCCTAATCACTGAGGATATCCAGACAGCTGATATGTGAAGCTGTGTCTACGTAGTGTGACATACAAATAGCAAATGGAAGCTGTTTAGACAAAACAAAAAAATAGTTTATGCACTATTAAAATTAAGGGGAAACTTTGTCCTTACCTAAGTGCATCTCAGTTCCTTGCAAGAGAAAACTTTCCGTACTTTGCACGATCAAGGTTGCAAGTGAAATTGGCCAAACCAAACCAGTCACAATGGATCAGCTGGATCAGCTGCCAACAACTGGAGGGGCAGAAGGGGGAATAGGAGCAGGGCAAGAGGGAACATTAACTTGTTGCTGCTAAAGGGGCAGCAAAACAGAATAAAGTTTTGTATTATTCCCTAAGGACAAATGAGTCACATTGTAACAAAAATAATCCATCGCTTTACACACAATACTGCACTATGCATTCATCTCTGACCTCAAGGCAAAAACCTCACACACACGACCCTTTATTACTCATATTGTCCTGCCCCTTAGAGAGTGCCTGATTCTCTTTTGTTTACCAGTCTCTATGCTTTGATGGAAATCTTAGCACTTCATTAAGGATTCATGATTGCAACAGAGCTGAAGACTAACATAAAAACAACATGGGACCAGGACTTGAGACAGCTCCCTTATATGTCCCAACAGATACTCTGAAACACTCCTGAGCCACAGACACTTTGCTACTTGGTGTATTTCTGTATTAGTTAGATAGAGCCCCCATCTCCACAGCAAAACCCCAGCTTTTAAAAGGACTTCTGTCAGAAGGTCCATTTACAGCTTTCCTGCTGACTTTCACAAGTGCTATACTCAGACAAAACTTACCAGTTACAGAGCTCAGTCCTGCAACACCCTGAATGTTTTGTCCTTATCTAGCAAACCATTAAAACATACAGAGAGCTACATGAGAACAGCCCCACCCAACCAGTGGAACCATGCAGAACTCTGCACAGGTGTGCAGGAGCTCCACTTCAGAGCATCCAGGTCCAAAAGGCTCCCTCTTCTGTTCAACTGTAAACCAAGAATCCTTCTTCCATTTCAGGCTTCTGTTTAACATTAGGAAAATATAATAATCACAGTGATGCAGGTTTCTAATTAAGAAATCCAAGAGGTTTACTTCTGCCCACACCGCCTCTCAACAGCATATGCAGTTAAATGGGGGATGATCTTCATTGCAAGTAATTTCAAATACTCCTATGCCAGGATGAATGTAATTATTTTTTAAAAGTTACATTAATCCTGAAGAAGAAGAACAGATAAGCTCCTGGAGTTTTTCTAAAAACCTTAGGAGAGAAAGAGCCATTTGCTAAATAATTTAGTGTAGTGAAAGGTCAAGGGGAATGGCTTCAAACCAAAAGAGGGTAAGTTTAGATTAGGTATTGTGAAGACATTCTTCCCTGTGAGGGTGGGGAGGCCCTGGCACAGGTTGCCCAGAGAAGCTGTGGCTGCCCCATCCCTGGAAGTGTTCCAGGCCAGGTTGAACAGGGCTTGGAGCAACCTGGGATAGTGAAAGGTGTCCCTGACCATGGCAGGGGTGAAACAAAATGGTCTTTGAGGTCCCTTCCACCCCAAACCAATCTGTGATTCTGCAAAAACAAAGCATGTGTCTTTAATTTAAGTTTTTCTATTTTATAATCACCACAGCAAGACGATTAAGTTGAGGAGCTGGGTGGTCACAGTTTGATCTGTGGATTTTATCACCTTTTGCTAACTAAGTGGATTCATTGCACACCTTGCCCCCGTGAAAAAAAGGAATGGAAAACTGAATTCCAAACAATCTTGTTCATATTTTCAGGCAGAACAGTCTTCAAATTAGGAAGCCACTCTCATATAAAATAATTTGGCTTAGATATAAATACATATAGATATAGATATAGCTATCTATAAAATCTAAGTTAAACACAATAAACAGTATCCAGATGTTTTACTTGTTACTTTTATTAAGATTAATTTTAACAGTAGAAGCTTTTCTCTTTTCCTTTTTCTCCCAGGAGACTTCCTTTTCTCATCTCTGCATTGATAAAACCCAGTATTACAGCATTAGAGAAAGCACTGCTGCCACCTCAAATAAACACAGGCACATGAAAAAAATTATCCCTCATAAATTGTTCATCTCTTTAGAGTGACTCTACCTAGGTAAGAAGGTGCCAGTACCAAAGGCAACTACATATTTAATTTTTCCCCCTATATGAACAACAGAACAGCTTTACCAAAGAAACACAGATTCCAAGACTGGGACGTTGGGTTCATCGGCATCTATAGTACCTAAAATGTCCTTGGCAGCTTTAGGGACGGGAAATAGGGTCGTGCAGAGCAGCGCTAGGTGTCACAATAAGGCAGAGATCAGTCATCTCCCCTCCCATGTATATGATTCTTTTAAAGGAACACAGAAACAAGAGTGCAAATTAACTGCTATGACCTATTTTGCATTCGTTTCATTTCTACAGTAAAGAATTCTATCCTCTATAATTCATTCATTAGGTTTCTTTTGTAAGTTTTACTCTTTATTAAACAGTTCTACGATACTAAAGCAGCAGAATGAACTGAATGAATCCATCATTCCATAGCTCTGAGAGTGGAAAATAAGTATCTAAAGCCTCCTCCCAAGAAACCAGTATCAATACTATCTATTGTAAATAGATATGACATTTGTCTATGATAAAAGTGAGGTGTTAAGAAGGCAAGTCTAACAAGGTGACATGAATGTGGAGGAATTTTCACTTTTTCCTTCTGCTGGCTTCATTCATCACCTACCGGCCAAAACCTCCACTCCTTGCTCAGCCTGAAAACCCACCTCTTTCCTTCCAGTGCATTTAATAAAAACATACAATGCATCTTTGTGAAGGAGACATAACAGAACACAAGCCAGAGGACTGTCCCACATGGATGATGGTAACTCTTGACAGCTGTTCCTCCTACACAGAAGGAAAAAAGAATGGAACTGCACATCTGTCACCTTGGCAGGTCCAACATGGAGTGAGCTCACCCCTTGGCAACCGAAGTACAGCACTTTTATTTGTTCTCTCCTCTTCAAGAGTGAATGCAACTCAGGACATGAAGGGACCCAACGCTGGTCAGTCCAAAGGGAATGTTTTATCTTAAAAATACCAACCCATCCAGCCTTGCAAAACACACGAGTGGGCAGCAAGACTGGCAAGACTCATGCTAGTAACTGCTTACGGGTCTGCCCACTCCCTTGAATCTTAAGAACCTATCACAACAGTGGAAGAAAAGATGCAAAGAATGCATTCCTAATGCTAACAGAGTACAAGCTAAAGAATGCATTCTAAAAGCAAAGACTGATTTTAAACAGAAAGTGAAGAAGCAATAAAGCGCTAGTAGGATATCTCTCTGTTCCAAAGCATTACAAGATTTTTCCCCATTGCCAACAAACCAGTGCACTAATCCCCTGCAATTATTGCTCTTACAGCAGGTGGAGACCATGAACAGAGATGGAAAAGCAGCCTTTGCAGAGCGATTATCATCCCTCTCCAGACAGCCTGTGGCTTTAGCTCTGTTACCAAGACCCCGTGCGGTCAACCTGCCCCCCTGAACTTGGAGACACGCACTGCAGGAGGCACAGGCTGGCTCAGGACCCCCATCCAAGAGGACAAGTAGCCTGGGTGTCGCTCGACTCAGGAAAGAGCTCCTGGAGGCAGTCATCCAACTCTGTTCCATGCTGAGATTGGCCAAAGTCACCATTCAAGCCCCAGGTCTTTGGGGACTGCTTTTGTTTCCAGAACAAGTCAGGCAAGCCAACATCAAGCACTAAAGTTATATTACAGATTCATAGAGTAAAAGCACAGAATTACCTGGATTGGAATAGACCTTAGAGATGATGATGATGATGTTCCAAGCCCCCCTACCATGGGCAGGGACATCTTCCACTATACCAGGTTGCTCCAAGCCCTGTCCAGTCTGGCCTCGGCCATTTCCAAGGATGGAGCATTCACAACTTCTCTGGGCAACATGTGCCAGGGCCTCACTACCCTCACAGCCAAGAATTTCTTCCTAATTTCTCATCTAAACCTACTCGCTGTCAGTTTGAAGCCATACCCCCTTGACCTGTCCCTGTCACTACGGTTCCTGATAAAGAGTTCCTCCCTGACTTCCCTGTAGCCTCCTTGAGATGCTGGAAGGCTGCTATGAGGTCTCCACACAACCTTCTCTTCTCCAATTATATATTCTTCCCTATATATTTAGCCCCTATTACAAAAATAGGGGCTATATTTTTCTATTATTTATTATTAGCAGTGTGTTATTACTCCATTTACCAATGCATTAGCATTGTTAATGGGGAAAGAGCTCTACTGGGACTGGAAATTATGGAAAAATATTAGAGCAAAGAAGTATGAAAACCTCTGTTCATTCAAGAGCCTGAATTCTAGGAGTGCTGTTGGAGAGCCTTTGGTAAGGCTGTTTCCAGGCTTTTCCTGCTGAGCACCCCTCTCCTGCAAGGCACCCATCCAGGCTGTCCCAAGAGAAAGCCGCTTCCCCAGCCCATGCCTACAGTTCCCATTGTAAGTCACACGAGAGCAACAGCCACTGGCAAAGCCCAAGGTCTCTCACACACACTGGTCACTTGGCTTGCTACATAAACCCCACAGTCTACCCTTTTCACATCGCTTTTGATAAAATACAGACAGCAAACTCGGTGTAAACCCAATAATGGATATAAAAATCAGACCTATACTGTGAGATACAAGTCTGAAGAGAGGTGGGAACCCAGTTCTAGCTCTGAGCCATGCACCACTTTGAACAACTAAATCTTATCTCAAAACTCTTCTTATCTGTGCAATGATAGCAGCTGCTAGTCCCATCCTCACAAGAATGCTTTTCTGTATGAAAACTGCCTTATGAATAGCAAGTGCATGTACTTGGACCAATTTAAATACATGAAATAAACTGGAGGTGCAAACAGGATATGACATAATTTGCATTTCTGAAGTTTCAATGGCACTTAAATAATGTTCCATGGTATCACACACAAGAAACTAAGTAATTTTCAAGACAGCATAAGGCAGTAATATTTTTGGGCAGTTTATAGCAAGTTAATACCCAACTTCCATTGAAAACATTAAGCCTGCATGCTTAATTGCTCCAGGGGCCTTTGAAAATCCCAGCAAGAAAGACAATAAGCTGTAAATCAACCCTTTCAAAATGAAAGCAATCCCCTCCCCTCCACTATCATTAGGTATTCCACAAAAATTTATTTCCCTTGCACAAACACGTATTACATCATAATGGGTCAGAGACACAGCTAAGCAAGAATGATTAATAGTATTCGTAATATTTTTGAGACATATTACAAACTTTGATTACATACTCTTAATATGAATAGGGAAGTAGAAGATCATTCCCATCTTACTAAAATCTGTCAGACACTTTTGGAAGTGTTTTTCTTGCTGAAACTAAGTTAGTCTAACAAATCCTGGAGGAAAGACACATCTTTTATCATGCAAAGAAAAAAAGTTTAATATTTAAAGCTTGCTGCTGTTTCCTCTTTTTCCCCACTGTGGGACCAAAACTGATTTTCTATATAAGAATTATAAGACAAAAGGTTTCAAGTGATTTGATAAAGGCAGACCTGCATTTTTAAAGTTGTATGAAAAAGGGAGAAAAAGCATTAGAGACTAATTCAAAGATTTAAAATTAAGTTCATGCAACAATTCACATCCATTTCCCTTCAAAGTGAAATTGAAATTTAGTTTGAGACTTTTCTTTTTCAAAGAAAGTGCAAAAGTGAAAACCACAAAGGAATTAGGCACTGGCTTGCATTCTACAGGGCTGAAACAAAAGGTAGGGGAAACATGACGTTGTTATTAGAAAGTCAGCATAATTGTGATAGTAATTAAAAGACTAAAAAAAAATTGCTTCCTTTACACAATCAATTTTACAATTTACAAATCAATTTCTAGACCAACAGTATATTCCATCAGTTACCTTACAGTCAAGCATCTGTTTACACATCAGAGATCTGCCAGAAAAATGTATAAGCTCACCTTGTCTTGGTTTTCCTTATTCTTGTAACACAGATTTCCAATCAAACGAATGAGATGAGATTTGAAACCCACGGCTGGATGTGAAATTTCTTCCTGCTCTGTCACAGCATGTGTGGCAGTGAAAATATTTACAGCCTGTTTCCCAGCAAGGTGAGTTAATCTCAGGGTATCTAAAGAAAACATTTCAATATATTACCGTGAGAAAATCAGTCTCACTTGGCACAGAACTTTACTATTAATTGTTGAGTTCAAAGCTAAGCAACATGATTTCAGATATTCAGCATCATGTCAAAGAACTTTGAAAGTTTACTTCATTGTGTGATTTGTGCTAATATAACCAACCATAAAAGACCAGCTCAATGTCAGAAGGCATTTTTGCGTCCTTTTTACACCCTTACATAGTTCAGACATGAAAGCTGAAGGCTTCTGCTATTGATCTCCACCTAAAGAGTCAAAACTTGTAGGCTGTTGAGAATTCTGGCACCATAAATATATTACTAAAACCAAGATTTTTAGAAAACTTCCTGTAGCTTGAATTTGTCACAGCAATACCTACTAACCACAGAATCACTTTTTCCTGTCTTCTTCGGCCTGTTCCTGGCACTGTAGCATGACAAGAAATTTCAAGTACACAGAATTACAGAACAGTTTGGGTTAGAAAGGACTTTAAAGATCATCTGGTCTTGACCCCTCTGCCACAGGCAGGACACCTTTCACTATCCCAGGTTGCTTCAAGCCCTGTCCAACCTGATCTTGAACACTTCCAGGCATGGGGCAGCCACAGCTTCTCTGGGCAACCTGTGCCAGGGCCTCACTACCCTCACAATCTAACCCTACTCTCTAGCAGTTTGAAGCCATTCCCCTTGTCCTGTCACAATAGGCCCTTGTCAATGGTCTCTCTCCATCTGTCCTGTAGGCTCCCTTCAGGTACTGGAAGGCCACAACTTGGTCTCCCTGAAGCTTCTCTCCTCCCGGCTCAACAAGCCCAATTGTCTCAGCCTTTCCTCACAGCAGAGCTGCTCCATCTCTGATCAACTTTAAGTTTCCTGAACACACACACACAATCACAAAATAAATCCTGTTTTTAGTCATCTTACTGTAGGCCATAAATCTAAGAACCCGTCACCAAAAATAGAGGTTTGGTTGCTTTTTAAGTTATTCTTTTGTTGTTGCTGGAGGTATTTTCTTTATTTGGTTTTCTTATTTGCTTGTTTGGGCTTTTTTACAGGAAGGATCCTCCAAACATCTCAAAAGAGTCACCACTAACAGCTGTTTCAGCCTTTTTGTTTTTTAATTTTTACCTATTTGTCTTAAAAATACATAAACTTTTACAATTTTTTCACAAAATGGTGGCGTACCTCAGTTTCAAAGTGCTAAGATTTAAAAAAGCACAGGTCATGGTATGTATCCCCCTCCTTCCTCCCTGAGCATCTCTGGAACATCTTGGCATAATTTTCTTTGTGTACAGTCCTTCCCTTGCTGTTTCTTAGCTTCTTTAAAGCTGACCTTTAAAAGTCACTGAATCTGGTTAATAACATTCAAACTGCACTTAAATTTCAGAAATTTGGGAAACAGAAGGGAACAGGCATGGAGGGAAAGTCCTTTTTCTACTTCTTGAAGAAATTATTCCACGCATTCAGCCAATGGAAGAACATAGGAAGCAGCTGTCCCTTGCACCACTCTTTCCGTAAGAAAAGAGCATTGCTGGTACTTGAATTGAGGCTCTGTTGGGCAACACAGGCCAACAGAGAAAGTGGAGAAGCAGAAAATTTCCAGGAACAAATCAAATATTTGAAAATGCAGATTAACTCCATCTCCTATTTATTTATCTTATTCAAAGGTCAGAATCATAATTACCACCAGTTGTGAAAAACATGTTTTCATTCACACAGAGCACCAACAGTTAAGCCTTGTGGTTGTCCACTCACCTACAGCTGTTTCAAGCAAACCAGGGAATGCCTGCAGATGTTCCAGCTGGCCATTGTTTGACGTCACTTCACAAAGAACATCAAGAAGACGAATTGTCACCAGTGCTTCCTGGAATGAAAACTGCATTTCTGAAAATGGCTTATGAAGGATATCAAAAAAAATATTAACCCAGAAATGTAAACAGGGTACAGGAACTCTCAGCTCCTCAGGTTTTGTGCAGGTCTTCCAAACTGCCAAGAATAAATTTATATAAAATTAGGGCAACTTTCTAAAATAACAATAACGTATTAGATTGCAACAATTTCTTTTCTACAGTTAGTGTTATATCTGCCTGAAAAATCATGAGGAAACCAAAACAGAGCCATAAGGGATAAAATTTTAACAAAAACACAGTAGCTTCCAAAAGCAGAAATACAGAAAATTACTAGCTGAGAAAATTATTTCTGTATAAATGTTTTCTTTGAGTTTATTCAGTCGGAGTGTTCCACTTTAAAGACACAAACACCGCCTGCAAGACACCAATTTGTTATCCGCAGGAATTCTGTAAAGTTCTGTGGTCAAACGAACTCTGGCTGTGAGAATTTACATTATTCTTGGGTAAACAGGACTGCGATCAGAGATGCAGCATTTTGGTTAGGTAAAAGGCACACAGTTTCATTTGCATACTATTTATTCAGCCAAAGAACTATTTTTTTCTCATGGAATATGTTGGTCCTGCTTATAATGACAATCCAGCACTTACAGAAAATACCTTAAGAGCACACGACAGAATTTGGAACACCACATATTGCTCAAGAGCCAGGCTGTGACTGCAAGATGATCCTACTCAAGGTGTGGTACATAAACTGCAAGTAGCCATGAAAAGGCTCAGATCTTGGTCACAGTAACTATTCCTGCCCTGTCTGGTTCAGGGAAAAAAAAAGGTTTACTTACCAACAGTATAATATTTTGGATCCATATAATCAACACAACGTAATTCAAATCATCAACCATAGTGTTCAGTAATTAAGTAGTACAATTATATTCATTTGTTGCTCCTTGAAAACACCAAATTGCTACGGGGTCCAGGTACTAAAGCTGTATTTTCATTTTTTGACCCATACAGGTGTAGGAAAGTGCAAGTCTTGCCCTGAATTATTCAATAAGCTGCTTTCATCAGCACACAGGCAGACTCTAAATACATGGGCCATTATCCTGTTATAAAGTAAGAATACCCCAACTGTATTTCAGAGACAGTAACCAGCTTTTTACAATTTTTAAGAGGAACAGATTATTTAAAAACCATAAAAGAACTCCCAAATTCTCATGTGTATTTGAAACTTGCTAAGTTCAAAAAATTGTTCCTTCCCTGCTGCTAACTTTCCAAATTGGGGTTTTTTTTCCCTCTACCTGTACAAAAGAAAGGCAGTAAAGGAAAATACTTCCTTTTGAAGTTCAAAATCCAAACCAGTTTGAACTCTGACAGACAACTTGATATGGATATAATCTGAAAAGTAAATAAGGAAATAACTGAAGACTTTTAAAATAAACATATTTTGGGTGAGACACAGAAAAGATGTTTCTTATAAAAAGATGAACTAAGTCCAGGGAAAGGTTTTATTTTGCAAGTATGGTTGAAAGTTAGTAGAAGCAAAGTGATGCTCAAGTCAGGCTTTGAATGGAAAAGCTATTTTAAACATTGGTTTAAGCACTGTAAAAGCATATGATTAGCTTCTCATGCATTTACGATGCAAGCTACAAGACCTGATGTTCCTTAAAGAAACAAAGCAGTATCTATGTATAACAAATTAAACAGTGGATGGGACACCCAGACAACATCCTGGGAGTCAGGCCAGTCCAAGGACTGTTCCCAAAAGTTTTCAAATGTGGCCTCAGAGTTCTGGAGTCTAAGGCAGCTTACTACTACAGACATGGCCTGAGCAAGGCACTCGGCTTGTGGGCCACAGAAAAGGCCAGGCAAAGCCGAGCTGAGTATCACAGATGTTGCCTAAAACATTTTTAATGGCAGACTCCACGTGCACAACTGCATTTTTTGCAGTTAAGTACAACTGCTACACAAAACCTAAAATATTTATACAACTGCAGAGAAATTGGTGCAATTCTTTATAATTACTTGTAAGAAAAGAAATAGTTTTATGAATTTAGGCTGGCATCTCTTTTTTCCCATGGCAAGCATGTGTTATGAACAAATGTATACACAGACATGCATGTAAACATATCGCCCTCCATTTATTCACCTATTACGACTTAAATTTTCTGTTCATTCAATGAGCCCCATTTTCCCACCAAACAGTGATACTCAACTTATCATACATCTTGTTTATGTGCGAGAAGAATATGAAGTCAGTGTCAAGCAGGGCAAGTTATGCAGTAATACTCAGAATACTGCTGTCCCAGCACCTTCTGGCTGGACAGAGATCTCCTTCTGGTGGGTGCAAACAAATGGGGTTTTTTTCCATGAACTGAAACCACAGAAAGTGGTTTGGAAAGTAAGCACAAAGGATAAAAAAACAAAAAAGGAGGTCAGGGGAAAAAAAGTAAAGATGGAATTGTTTCAATGTATATCCTCTCACTGCCAAGTTAGTACCTTTTCCAGAAGTAGTCAATTAAGTTATCTGACATAACTTAGACTAAACAGTTGGGGCAGTGGGGGGAAGCTGTGTTTCTTGGACAGATAAGAAGAGATTGTGTGCTTGTTGGTTTGTGTTTTGGTTTTTTTAACACATCCAACTACCACCTCCCCATAAAGTGATTTATGGTATTTTTTCATAACACCGCTCAACATACTTTCAAAATTCTTGTGCCTATTTAAACAAAAAAACCCCAAGTAAGTACCACACTTTTTAACGTTATCAGATAAAAGCATTTAAGATAATTTTTTTTACTTTAATAATAAATTATTTATGATGCTTCTTCTTTAGGGTTTCTAGAAATGAAACTATTGTACATTAATTTTGTATTAACAATAAAATTATTCTGATTACATGCATATTACTGCTTCCCACCTATGAACAGAATAAATATTTTTTTTTTGATTTATATTTGAATCATAGGATCATCATAGAATCACAAAACATCCTGAGTTGAAAGGTAGCCACAACAATGTGGCTCTCATCACATCCAACTCACCAAGTCCAACTCTTACGTGAACGGCCCATATGGGGATCAAACCCCCAACCTTGGTGTTATCAGCACCATGCTCTGACCAACTGAGCTCATCTCAGGGTCATGGTCTGAGTTGGAAGGGACCTTAAAGCCCATCCAGGCCCACCCTCTGCCTTGGCCAGGGACACCTCCCACTATCCCAGGTTGCTCCATGCCCTGTCCAGTCTGGCCTTGGACACTTCCAGGGATCCAGGGGCAGCCACAGCTTCTCTGGGCAACCTGTGCCAGGGCCTCACCACCTCATAGGGAAGAATTTCTTCCTAACATATAATCTATCTTTACTCTCTGACAGTGTGAAGCCACCTTGTCCTGTCACTACATGCCCTTTTAAATTTGAATAAATTACAGTTCACAATTCAAATAAATTATAGAAGTAATCCTTAGTAAGATAATAAAATATCCAAATACGTGACAAGTTTAACATTTTTAAAATTTTGAAATATTTAACAATGGGGCAGACTTATTTCAAAGTACCATATCCTTTGCCATCCTCAAATTAAAAACAAAAGCTGGCTGCTGTCCTACAGACTCTACTGTGTTCTCTGCCACTGCTTTCCCAACACAAACTGGAAAAGATACTGTTATGTATACCCACTTGGGCAACAGTGGCAATGAGGATTCATCACTTCAAATTCTAGTACTTAAATGGTTATCAGTCATACCTCATCTTCTGCATCTGCTGCAGCAGTTAACTTGAGCACAGCTCCACAGTTCTCTTGGAAACAGACTGCAAGGAACTCAGCATGTCTCACAAACACATTCACTTCTTCACTGGTAACTGAGCTCTTGTCACTTACTTTCACCATCATCAGCTCTAACAAAGTAACTCTAGAGACAGAAAACAACTTGTTAGTCAGATTCACTGAGCCACATAGAATTATCAGTAGAATAAGCAGTAGTTACAAATTATAAAAACAATTATCATGCTAGTAACAGAGGATTTTTAAAAATTAACAAGCCTCATGAATACTGGCAATCAGTTTCTGTTGGCTGGTTTTTTTCTGTACAGAATTAATTTAATTCGTCATTCAGTTAATACAATCTGGCCAGACAGTCAATATTTTTCTCAAGTCTATTTCAATTTATAATTTCTTACGTCCTAACAAAACATTACTGAGATTGCATATTCCCTATGTCTAAAATTTCCAGCAAATCAGCTCTTAAAAGCTGTTGTTAAGCATAGTGAAATAAGCACAGACTATTTGACAGCTTCTGTTTGAAAAATACAGGTTTACACAGCCCCAGCCTTGCTCGCAGCCCTTCACTAACTCTCTCCCACAACTCCACAACCCCAAACCAATTCTGAGCACAAAGAGGGAAAATAAAAATTGATGTGCACACTCTGCTCTTTACAGTCATTTTATAATTGTTACTAGATGGACTAAGGAAATCCAAGTTAATCACTTGTGTACTCAGTCAAGAGATACTGGATGTATTAAGCTGGCAAGTAAGTAGATCCATAATGAAGCTGCTGTATGAAATCTACTTGGGTTGGGTTTTTAACAGCTTTAATGTAATTTTATTTCCAATGTCCTTTCATGTTGTCAGGGCAAACTGGAAGTATTTTGTGGAAGTAGGACTTGGACATGGCAGAGGCCCTCCTACAGCTCCCTGCTCCAGTCCAGTGCACAGGGACTGGTGAAGTCTCACTGTCATTCTCTCAACTTGAAAGGACACTGTTTATTGAATGAACTCAAAAGCTGGCTCAGGCTTTTCTTTCACTGAAATATTTGAATTTCAGATGGAAGGACTGAAATTTAAACATGTGGAATAGTTCAAATGCTTTTTCTTTTAAATTTACCAAGCAGCTTGTCAGAAGAGGACGAGAAATGTCTTTTTCTGTGGAAAAAGCTCGGTCACTGCTTTTTTAACCTCCAAGAACCCACCTCTATGAATCACAAAACAGCTACTTAGTCCTCGCTAAACTCAATTCTCACTGTCATTAATACAGCTGCATTAAACTATTATCCGAAGGAGGACAAAAAGCTTTTTCAACATGGCAGCACAGAAGTGCTGCCGGCACATTTGGCAAAGGGCGGACTCCGGACAGGAGGCTGGAGCAGCCTCTCTCAGGCTCTGCTCGTGTTGTTTGTCCTGCAGGTTACAGCTGGGTGCACCCTGCCCATCTCCAAACGAGCAGAGTCCAGCTCCTCAACACCCCGCACTGACCAAAGGCTTTCCCATTTGGCATCCCACATAAAACCTAAGCCCACAGATCGGTCATTCACCCCTAACACAGAGCTAGACTTGACATGTCAGTTTTCACCAAGTTTAGAGCCTTTCAAGCATATGCTCAGCTAAGAACACATGCTGGTCACAGACTTGATGAACACAGAATTATTCCAATAGTGCAATGGTTTGACCCTGGCCAGATGCCAGGCACCCACCAAAGACACTCTCTCAGGTCCCTCCCCTCCCCCCATTAGCTGGAGAGGGGAGAGAAAACTTCATGAAGGGTTCATGGGTTTAGATAAAGGCCACGAGAGATCACTCATCAAATACTGTCATGGGCAAAACAGGCTTGAAATTAGAGATATAACTTAAATTTATTACTAACAAAATCAGAGCAGGCTAATGAGAAGTAAAATAAAACCTTAAAAACACCTTCCTCCCACTCCTCCATCCTTCCCAGCTTTATCTCCTATCCCAGCAGCACAAGGAGACAGGGAATGGGGGTTATGGTCAGTTCATCATCCACTGTTTCTCCTGCTACTCAGGGAAAGGAGTCGTCCCCTGCTGCACCATGGGGTCCCTCCCACTGGAGACAGTTCTCCATGAACTTCTCCAATGTGAGTCCATCTCACGAGCAACAGATCCCTGCAAACCACTGTAATATGAGTTCATCCTGTGGATGAAAGTCCCCCTCAAACTGCTGCAGCGTGGGTCACCCTACCATGGGGTACAGTCTTTCAGGGACAGGCTGCTCCAGCATGGGCCCCTCTCTCCCCAGGCCTCCCATGGGGTCACAGCCTCCTCTCAGGCATCCCCCTGCTCTGGCACGGGTCTCCTCTATGGGCTGCAGGTGGATCTCTGCATCCCCCATGGATCTCCATGGGCTGCAGGGGCACAGCTGCCTCACCATGGTCTGCACCATGGGCTGCAGAGGAATCCCAGCTCCAGTGCCTGGAACATCTCTTCCTCCTTCACTGACCTTGGTGTCTGCAGAGTTGTTCCTCTCACATATTCTCACCCCACTCTTCTCTGGCCACAATTACAACTGCACAATGACCTTTAGTTTTTCTTTCTTCTTAAATATGTTATCACAGAGGTGTTACCACCATTTCTAATTGGCCCAGCCTTGAGCAGTGGCACATCTGTCTTTGGAGCTGTCAGGGACTGGCTCTGCTGGATATGGAGGAAGCTTCCAGCAGCTTCTCACAGAAGCCATCCCTGTAACACCCCCGCTACCAAAGCCTGGCCATGCAAACCTAAAACAAATACTATCTTCTGCTTGACAGGATTCTTGTCAGTGCTTCTTGCACCAAAAATCCAAATAATAAATGTTTATAACTGACAAGCAATCCTTTTGTAAACAAACTGGACAGTCACCACACTCCCATAAATCCTATTAAATAGATTAAATGGTTGCCAATAGGGAAATGTTTTTGCACTACTCTTCTCCTTACAATATGAATGGATGCCTTTTTCAACAACTGTAGTCCTTCCAGAGAAACAGGAGTGACATTAAAACATCACCTGAATGTAATTTCTTTTGAAGTTTTCTGGTCTCTTTAGGCATTCAAATCAAATTGTTTTCCTGAGTTTTCTTCCAGGCACAGTCATTCAGGACATGCCTATCTTTCCCTGAATTTCAAGCAAGTCTTGCCATTCAGCTAATAGTTTCCTGAGAGTGATGTGCTTTGTTCTGGTGCAAGTTCCCTTACATTCCTTTCTTCTATTGTTTCTCTCAGTTTTCTTCCAAAATTCACCCTAATTTTTCCAAGTTAGTTCTCCCAGACAATGCAATTTGCCCATTTCTTTTAAATGATCTCACAACTGTTCAGCCATTCAAATGGCAGCGTTTCTTCCTACTTGTTTGCGCTGCAGCTAAATACAACAAAAATGACAACTGCTAGTACCAGTTGAATTTTTGTAACGCTCAGTTCAATATCTCAAATCTAATTCTGTGTATTATATTTACAATTATACTTCTGTTTGGAAATAATCACGCCATGTCATCTTTTTTTTCTTTAGGCACCATTGAGGAAGACCTTTTGTGAATCTCTTGCAGTTTTTTCATCCCCAGCCAAATTTAAACCAGTTCTTCCTGAAGCTGACTAAATTGGCATAACCTTAGAACAACCACTATAAGGTATTTTCAGTCATCAGTAAAAGAAACTTCTGTCTCCTACAGCCTGCAAATAAACCACAAAACTCAAGTGCAATCTAAATCTGCTCATTATTACACAATAAAATGCTGCCTCACTAAGCCTAAAACTAGTAGTGTAAAATTCTATTGATTTTCTTAGCATTGAAGAGTGTTTGCATCAAGTGCTTTGTTTATAACCTCTTAGCAAGTGCCAGACACTTGGGACATTCTTCCTCTGTGACTCAGGCGTCTGCTTCCTGAAACACTTCTCTGACAGCAATGGTTCCGTGAGACAAATTAGGCCCTTCCTCAAAACTTTGACTTCTTTCATCTTCAAACGATACTTGCAAGAATCATATTAAATGAAAACTGGTAAATTTGTGAGCAACTGTAGTTCAGTGCTACCTTCAGTTACTCTGTGTCTGTGAGCATTGCCAGGAACAAAACCATCCCAAGCACTGACACTGGCAGTCCTGTAGCTGAGCATGAGCACGAAGTGGTGCTGCTTACAAGACTTGAGTGCCCACTTCCTGGCAGGCAATTCCATGAATGGCTGCATCCTTCACTGAGGACACTCCACCTGACAACACTAAAATCAAACCTAGAGATGCAAGTACTTGAGCATCTTAAAAATACGTGAAGCTCTTCAGCTGCACTTTTTCATGCTGTTAATTAAAGCAAAACCCCTTCTTAGAAGGGACAACAACAGATGTGCTCACTTTTGAAGACTTTATAATGTTATTAAGACAATCAAGGCATGAACTTTCAGTGTCCGTGTTCAAGGCTAACTTGGATGAACGCAAACAAGGCTTTTTCTAATTACTTCTGCCAAATATCTGCACATACGTGCAGGGAAATCTCAAATCTGGCAAAGAATTCAAGAACCTACACTCTTTTAGCTCAATGGTCATATCCTTCTGCAATAATCCCTTCAAGAGAACCAGGAGGCATTGTCACAACACTATGCACTTCTCCAGGCCAGAATACCACTAAAAATCGGACCATATTAACACAGGATTTATTTCAGGCTATTTGTGCACTCAGACATGCAACACATTATATTTGTTTGGAAATGAAAGAGAAAGTTGTCCAGAAGTCAGGAATTTCATTTTAATTGAAAATTCAAATTCCTGATCAACTTGTACAAGAACTGCTTCAAGGCAGGCACCATGGCCACTGTAACACAAATGCACTGGATTTCAACTACAGGAAATGCTTTGAATAATGCAAATACTGTGAATAGTGTGAATAACTGCGGTTACAGAGCCACGTACGCTCTGGGCATCCCAGGCAACTGCCAGCTTTGGGAGTCACCACTAACGGGCATATTTGCAAACCTCCTCAGCACAGCTCATTTCATTTCAGCAAAAACAGTTAAACTACCTGTATTTAACGTGCATGATAGAGAATACTGTAACTGAGGGCTACCAAATATTCATGAGCTCCAGCTGCCTTCCCCAGGCACCTCAACACCACATTTGTCTATTCTTCATTTATAGGACTTGGTCAGCCTCACTGGACACCCAACACAGCAATGCTTGCAGTGAAGACTCCTCATCTCATTTTGAAACAATGAATTCCCTGTGTTTCGGGGTTTATGGCTACCTTTTTCTCCAGTTCATGACAGTCAAAATGCTTTTATCTGAATTGGATTTGTCTCTCCATGTATCTCACAAGAATGCATTCTTAAATACACTAACACTACCTCGGAAGACGCCAAGGCAGGGTTTTCTTCCATAGCTCAGATGGAAAAAGATTATTTCTACAGCACTTCCATATGTTTGTCAGTAAATTCAGCAGTGTCAAATTCGTAACACACTGTACTGTGATTATGTCTTTGAAAAACTTAATGGAGTTTACTTGACCGGCAGAGCTCTTGGGATTGATAATAAACTCAGCAGATATGCTCTAACTAGTGATCCCACCTGTAATCATCTACGTCATGCCTACACCAAAAGCCTTCGAGGTGAGGAATCACCATCTATAGCATGCTGAGACCTTTCTAGAAACTGATTACACCTACTGCTTTAAGTACAACTGAACATCCTAACCCAGCCCTGGCTATCCTCAAAGGCATTATGAAAATGTGCAAACTGCTATTCATGATATTCCCCAAAAGAATTCAGTCTAGCTCATTCACTTAAAACAGTTATGCAGCACCTACCTCCTGGTACATTAAGCACACAGCTCAAATTTGTTCCCATTTGGTCATCCTGAATTATGGAGGAAAACAGTATTTCCCTCCTTACCATTCCCATCCCATCCCTATATAATAATGATATTTTACTTATGGTTCAAACCTATTGCATATTCTTTCTTTGCCTGACATCCCTTTAGTTTTCTTATAATCGCCTATCAGGGTCTGATCCCTCGCCTGTGGTAACACTGGAAACAACACAAAACACAGAAAAAAATGCATTAAGGCACTGTTTTGTTTAGTGCTTTGCCTTTCACCTGCAAAAACTGGAGAAGAACTTGCAGCTTCCCTGGGTGGATGTGGAACAAAGTAGGCATGTTAAACACATAAATGAGACCATGAAATCTTCAAGCAGTTGGAGGAGCTGTAGAATTCTAGCAGCGTTTCCCCAGATTTGGTTGTCTTAACAAAATATCTTTTTTAATCTTCCTCAATTCTCTATTAAAGCAATGAGCATTTTTCCATCATGGCATTGACCATTTCCCATCAATTCAGTACACATTTATTCAAACACTTGAAGGAAAACTATCAATACTTCTTCAAGGTGAAGGTTTGTTGAAGCTTTTCAATAGTGGAAATATTAAAGATTAAGTAATCACGGGCATCTGCTCATCTATGTTTTGTAGGTTCTGCTAACCAGTATGAGACACACTTCCATCTTTCGTAAAGGCTTCCTCTTAATTTCTTGACATAACGGAAGTTTGAAGAGCTGAGGACATTTCTAATTGAGCTGTAAAACTCTGCAGGGTGTGGTGCTCTTATGAAATCAAGACCCAGGCATGAAATCCTGTCCTTTTTTTGTGTGAAGTATTTCTTTACTGAGTAATGGCGCCAACCTGGATTCTGCAACCCTACATAAATCACTGCCAGTTGTGGCTAAGCTGTAATGTTAACCAACCAATTTAAAACCATTACTGACATAGAAACATGTATTTAGAGATTTTGTGCCAACTATGAAACCACACGGTTTTTCAATCATGTGAACAGGATACTCTATATGGAATGCTAAATACTAAAAGCCGCACTGGTTTTGGGGTTACCTTTCTTGATTGCTCAGTTTGGCATAGAGGGCTTTTACCAGCTCTGGACATTTCAGCAAATGTTCTGTAAAAATCAGGAACCTAAAGGAAAAGAAGAAGAAAGTCTTACTGGTGCTGTAAAAGCAGTATCCACATTTACTCCAAATGGTGCTGGTTAGTTTTACTTGTAGATGAACGTATGTTGTGGTTTTGGTCCTACTTGCTAATAGATACAAATTGTCACAAAACAATTGCACGTTGTCCTGCATTTTTTTCCTAACATAGCGATGACCATTACTCATCAATTCAGCACGCTTTTACTCACATGTCTGAAGGAAAGCCGGCTGGAGTATCAGGCCAGTTAGATACATCACAATTCAAACAATAAAACACTCATCCAATGGTTTATGCATCTAAGCAAAAAGCCAAAATTTAAGATTGAAAATTATAATTCTATTCATCACAACACCATTAGTAAGCCCAAACAGTCAAAAAAGTACCCAAATAATATATTGATTTTTATTTAAAAAAGGCAATCTAACAAAGCATCAAAGCAAATGGGAACTTCCTTGTCAGATGCAAGGCAGCAAAGTACTTTTCTCAGCTTCAAAAACTTACCCTCCTTGTGTAATAGAGACCTAAGCTGAGAACCAGTTCTAAGTCCTTGCTTTACAAGGTAAAAATCTACAGGTAGATATAGAATCATAGAGTCTCATATGCTGGAAGGGACCCACAAAGATCATCCAGTTCAACTCCTGGCCCTGCACAAGATACCCCCAACTTGAACACAAGGATCTTGCCAGTCGAAATACAGTGAATTATATTCTGTAATAAATCATCAAGCTTTGTTCTTCCTTTCACCACCTTCCCTTTCTCACACCATATTCGGGGTTTCTGTCTGGAATACAGAAAGATCAGCAAATGACCAGAAGTTGACAAACTGGCCACTGGTTCCCTCTTTCTCTTCACCAAAGTGTTGCGAGGTATCTATGATACCAACCTTCCTCAAAGAAGAGCCTCTTTCAAAAAACAATCTATCCAAAACTGGCAACGGCTCATTCTTTCTTCTTAATACTTCTCTGGAAAATATGGTTAGCCTGGTCTTGTGCTAATGCCAGTATCTACACCGTTTGCTTTCCCAAGCACCATCCACAGCAGTCCATAGCGGTGACAGTCATTTAATTTCAACTCAAAGTCATACTCCCAGCATTATGGGAAAAAAACAAAGTAGGTAAAAGTATTTAGCTCTTGAAATCACATCCCTAGGAGCACTAGCAGTGATATTTATGCTGCACAGGTACACACAAACTAAATGATGCATTTTTAAAGTAGCGTATCTAGGCTACAATAATTACAAGTCAAGTCTCAGAGTATCCTCTGAGCTGATGAAGCTACAGAGGAAGAGCAGCTAAAATAATATTAAAACCAAGCAATTTCAATATTCCCTCCACCTCCTCCCTAGTTTTCCCTTCGCTGACAGCCCTTATTTTGCATAGCCATAATCTATTACATAGCTAATAAGAAGATCACAATGAAGCCTTCCAGCTGCAACGAAGTATTTTTTGGACAAGTACTCAATGCCAATTGGGCAAACAGGAGAATAAGACGTCCAAAAGATTTATAGCTATTATATTTCTAATGGTAACTGTGGACTTAGCCAGCATCTGGTTCAGTTACTGAAAACTCGACATTTTTAAGAGGGGGAGGAAGAAAAACTATTTTCTGCTGCACTTCTTTTTACTGATATTTGTATACTCATTCACAAAAAAAATCTGCAGAGGTGTAAGGAACCATCAACTTAAAACTGGCATGCTGAGGAGTGTAGAATGGATCCAAGAGTTTTTCAACACAGATTTCAAAAAACACAAAGACTCGCCCGAAGTCAGCAGCATGAATGTATCCAACTGAGCTGCGCAGACTCAGCCATAACACCCAAGTCGAGCCATCAGCAGAGCAGTCAAGGGCAAATCTTCCACAGTTCCTGAACTAACAACTCACAGCCATCCACAGTAAAACCTTCAGATTTGTCACAATCAGCTTCATTTTTCATGGATTTAAGTAGAACCACAGACCTTTGTGTGGAGCTGCAGAAGAAAATAGCACAGATCAGTGCTGTTCAGAACACAGAACTTGGCCTAAGAATGTACAAATTTCAGCTGACAATGCAGTGGGGTAAAAAAGTGCATTTGAGGAGACAGCCTGAAGCCTGATTTTTCCATTTTGCAATGTGGGCTATGAATTTAAAGCTTAATTTTCACGTTTAAGACTACCTTGAGGAAACCTTCTTGACTATTTGCCTTGTAATTTAAAAGTGATCAATAATTATCACAGAAGAAGATCTGCAGCTACTAGGTTCACGTTCCTGATCACTGCTGCAAAGCGGAAGGCCTGTAGTTCAGCTGTTACTTGGGTCTGCTCCTGTATTTCCTCACATACATTTTGCACATTCTGTGGACTACACCTCTACTGCTTGAGGAGCTTGGAGCATTTTAGACTAAAATTTCTGATTCTTACCTTCTGGTTTCATGATGTGATGCAACACCTCAGAAAAAAAAAAAAAAGCTGTGGCTGCCCCATCCCTGGAAGTGTCCAAGGCCGGGCTGGATGGGGCTAGGAGCAACCTGGTCTAGTGGAAGGTGTCCCTGCCCATGGCAGGGGGTGGAAGGATATGGGCTTTAAGGTCCTTTCCAACCCAAACCAGTCTGTGATTCTATAAAGTATCTGCTTCTGTATTTAAGTGTATCTTTTACCTTATCCACTTTCTGCACTACTGTATCATGCAGAACAGAGTGGAAGCATCATCACCAAGAGATAAGAGAAGAACAAGCAGTGGAGTAAAGCACTTCCAACTCCTTCACCATGCCCAGAAATTTTGGAGGTAGCTAAGCAAGGATGCAGCAAATTCAATTTACTATCTTTAGTCCTCTCAGCTCCCCTGTTTTTCATTTGTGGCACGGAAAAAGAAGAGGAAAAGTAAGACCATCCACAACTCTGAAATAAAAAAAGATATTCAGTTTTGGGTTACTGACTGAACATGGCATTTCAAATGCACACAAAAGGCTTTGGTAGGAGACTTAAACTCTCTCTGGGGGCCAACAGCAGAACCACTGGAATAAACTGAAGACCACTGTAATTTAGTGAAGGAAATGGTGAAAATTAAAGCTGTTATGCAAGCGTAACACAGTGACAAATGAACAGTGTTAAATATGCCAATTTTCTCAACTCTTTTTGTTTGGCTAAAATCCTAAAAAAACAAGCGCTTCCATAGCAGATAAATACAGGAGGAGATGTTCAAAGACTTTATAACAGCACAAGTCCTGTATTGTACCAAAGTGAAGTTCAGAAGCAGCCAAGACAAAGTGGTGTGAGATACATTTGCACTCAGTATATTACGAATGGCCACTAAGCTTGTTCCAATCAAAGCTGGGTGTAAGCAATCAACTTTATCATCAAATGTCATGCTCCATATTAAGTTGATTTCATCCCATTAGCAAATTTAGGGAACAGTTTCCTCAGTCTCAGAAAAAGAGGAAGACAACCCCACAGATGTTTCCCAAGCACGAAGAACAAGACATGGCAATTCTCTACTTGATCAGCAACCTTATTTTTCAATCTCAAAACCAAAAGCATTTTTCATCACCCTACAATAATGCCACTCTATCCAAAACATTTAGTAAGAACTAAATAGCTATCTTTTTACTGTAATTTAACAAACAAATGTAATAAATCATCCACATTTTGAAGAAAAGTAAAGAAGAAAATTCAGCTACTTTCAACCAACTTTCAAACTCTTATCACCAGCCTTTTTATATGCTATATGCCTCATGAGGAATTATTTGGAACCAGAACAAATTTTAGAAGCAGAAGTAAATTTCATCCTTGCACAAGAATAGAAGAACCCTACCAAAACCATTTAAATAAACAATTACAAGTATAAAGCTATTTAAGAACAAATGGAACATGTGCTGTCATAAAACTTCTAGAAATGAGATAATTCACCCCACTCCCACACCAGCACTTCTCGCTCAGAAGGAGAATAAAGAAACACATTTTCATATTTAAGGCTTGGTCCTAAGTATCAAACATCACAATACTCCTCTCCTGTGCTGAACCAAGCACAACAGTGAACATCCTTCCATCTTCCAAAGGCATTCCCATAATGAAAGCATCCTCCCTACTGGCCCCCACCACGTAAACTCTGAGGTCTAGAAGACTAAATTCGGATTATGTGCAGTAATTCTCTGATTCAGAAGATACTCCCACTCAATCTGACAGCTACATCTGAAAGGCACTAAAGACAGATTAAATCTAACTTATATGTAAAATTGAAATAATTTTTTCTGGAGAGCTACCAAGAAAAAAATGGAAGATGATTAGCAACGGCTAACAGCACTTCCTGCTCCCTCCTCTCCATAATATACACAAGAAGAAAGAGGTGACAAGATAATTAAATATATGAGGCTGGGCTTTGAAAGACTGAGGAAATCTGTGCCAATTCACTGCTACTGCAAATAGAAAGTAGAAGCTACTCAGATCTCTAAAATTAAGGAAACTTTTCCAAGTGTCGGTACTATTTAAAACCACAGCTGATCTTGGAACCTGCAACACAACTCCAACTTTCCTGGAATTAAAAAAAGAGTTACTTTCTGGAGAGAAGAAGGGGGGTGGAGGACATCCTAAACTGTGGGACAGAAAAAACACAGTTGCCAGCCCAAGGCAAAAAAAGGTTTCGTCACCACACATACCCCCCAGTTAAGCAAAAAGAGCAGTACTGAAGAGTTCTATCCTTGCCTTTAAATCTGTGCCCACAGGTGAGACTCCTTGCTACAGGAGCACCAGTTTCTGTGTACACATCTTTCCACAAGCCAGGACAAAATAACCAAAGGCAAAATAAAGAGGAGGGGTAGCCCCACATCCTAATCTTTATAGCCATCATTGACCTGTGGTTTCAAAAAGAGAAAGCGGATGTTCAGCAAAACGTACTTCAATGCCAAACAGCTGACCACACTCCTAATACCATTTTTCTGAAAGCCAAAAGGCACATTATGTCTCTTATTTTAAAATGGAGGATTTTTGTTCTTTGCTCTTCAGGAACCAGAAATACAACCTGTTTTTCCTGCCCGTATTAGCTGAACTGCCCCATGCACACACTTGGAAAAACTGATGACACAAGCTATACTCTCATCTCTAATGGAGCCACCAAAGTATTTCTAAAATAAACAGCTTTTAGAACACACATTGACCTTGGTTAGGATAAATTATAATGTAATTGTTTGTACTACTTTTTCCTAATTATTTTACAAAACACATATTTTTCCAGGTTCAATATTCTAAAATAGATCTCATGTGGCATTCTCTGTTGGTTTCTCTTCTAAATACTGTACCTTCTACACTGTGTGACATACTTTGCTACTGATTAATACAAAGCCAGGAGGAAGTGGATGTGGATGTATGTGGAAAAACAGAGATACAACTTTTGAAAGGTTCCACAATTTTCCAGAGCCAAAGGCTCTCTGCTTGTGTTAAGGAAAAGCTATTACTGAAAAAAATAAAACAGAGTGTTTCTTTGGAACTGCATGGTAGTTCGTAACAGAGGGCTCTTCAGGCCTTGGTAGCAATCACACAGAAACAAAGTAGAAAATACATTTCAGTTATTGAACAGTTATACTCAGTTATATTCCAGCTTTGTTCCCTAAAGGATGGATATGCCTAATTTCCTGACAGCATCCTTTGGTAGGAAGTGGCTGCTGAAACCAAGCATCACCAGAACAAGAATCAGCTTATGGAACAAGTTTGCTTATGTGTTTAAGATATTTAAACATTAACACATTTAAAGTGTTGGAGCAAGTCCAGAAGAGGCCACAAAGTTGATAAGGGGACGGGAGCACTTCCCTTATGGAGATAGAATGACAGTGTTGGGGCTGTTCAGCCTGGAGAAGAGAAGGCTGTGTGGAGACCTCACAGCACTTTCCAGTATCTGAAAGGGTTACAGGGAAGCTGGAGAGGGACTTTTCATCAGGAACTGTAGTGATAAGACAAGGGGGAATGGATACAAACTGACAGAGAGTAGGCTTAGATTAGATACAGGGAAGAAATTCCTCCTCGTGAGGGTGGTGAGGCTGGTGAGGCTGGTGAGGCCCTGGCACAGGGTGTCCAGAGAAGCTGTGGTTGCCCCATCCCTGGAAGTGTTCAAGGTCAGGCTGGACAGAGCTTGGAGCAACCTGGGATAGTGGAAGGTGTCCCTGCTCACGGCAGTGATACTGAAATTGGCCGGATGGAAACTTTCTAACACACTTTGAGCATTAGAAAGCAGGCTTTCTTTATGGCAGCACTGAGCACCCGGGGGGATCCTTCCTCCAACTGAGTGCCCCGAGCATCGGGTGAACAGAATTTTTATCACACACACTGATTACATATTCATGCGTGACATCCTTGACTTTATTTGACACAGTCGCACCCCTTATTGGAAGTCCTTATATGGTTCTTTGGGGTCTGTCTTCAACATCCAGTGTCCTTTTCAGGTGGCTGCTCCTCGACCCCTACTTTTGAGTAAGCACAATATCATTGCTTTGCATAACTTCTATTTGTCAGCCTTGCAGGGCTGAGATGGCATCCTGCTTGCGTTTTCCATGACTTCTGTTTCATCTGCTTCTCCAAGGCTACATTGTTCCCTTTATTTGTTAAGGGTAAAATGTTGCTCTGTTCTGCTATCCTTATCAAGTGAGTAAAATGCTGTTCTGTTCTACTGTCCTTATCATCAGGGAGTTGGAACTGGATGAGCTTTAAGGCCCCTTCCAACCCAAACCATCCTACGATTCTTTATGTTCAACTCAATACATCAACAGTTCAGAATTAAATTTGTGTATCATTAGAGATACTTCGGAAAGATGGAAGATACACAGAAAATAAACTACTGTCACACAAGGGCTTGAAAACCATGACCATCTCTTTGAACAGAAACATGAGATGGAAGAGAGCGATGGAGGAAGCAGACCCAAAAGATGCAGAAAAACCAGTAACAGTTTAGGAGAGAGATCTGCTGCTGTTTAGGAACAGATCAAAAAGAACTAATTAGCACTAAAAGAAAAGGGAAATAAAAGATCACAAGAAGGTGGAAACAACTGAACTGAACTGAGAGGTTTAAAGACTTTCTATGAGCAAAGAAGCATTTTAGAGGGAATGCTAACCCACAACCATGATCATGAGCAGAGCAAACTAGAAGAAACCTGTCCCTGAAGGGGGAGGCCCACATTAAAGAGCAAAATTTCAGGACTAAAGGTAGGACACGAATGGTCCCTGATGCACCAGGCCAGAGTAGCACATTTTCCACCACAGTTAGGTGGTGTTAATTCCTGAGCTAAAAGCTCAGGCAGTAGCTCACTCTGCAAAGAACAGCATGTTTTCTAGAAGTCAACTGCACAGCAAAGAACTGTCAAGGAGATAGGATCAGTTAATTAGGGTATGCCAGAAATCAGATCCAAGAAAGGAAGGAAGCTTGTTTCTGCAGAGTTAGTGTCTTTACAAAGACTTACTCTTTGAAGTACATTTTGTAACATCATACACCTTTCAACTTCGCAAAGCAGCAAGCTCTGGGCACTCTCCACAAGACCAGCTACAAAGGGCTACCAGCCAGTCAGACAAATATTTTTAAGAACCTCAGCTGGAGATACACAGCATCTGCCTCCTCACATCATTGCTCTTGAAAGTCAGACCAGCAGCAGCAACCTCAGATTCACTCCCCGTATTCAAGATTACAGGACTGCTAGCCTGAAACAAGTTCAGGAGCTGTACTGAATATAAGTTTAGAGGCAATGTAAAAATACATTGTCTAATATATGTTAATTAGTATTATTTTAATATGCCATTCAGCATCTAACATTAAAAATGGCAAAGACAGCAATATGTAAATAATCCTGGAGCTGTTGAGAAGATCAGGTTTCTAAAAGAGACAGAGAAGGATGCATCAGTTCTTAAATCATTAGAATATTTATTAAATGTGTGTATTACTTTCTCCAGCTTCACAGATTTCAGAGACAGAAGCATTTCTGAGGCTGACAAGTAACCACAAGCTTAATGAAATGAGCCTTCAGACCATCTGATCCAGAGAAACTTGATCACAGAACTGAACACAAAATTTGACCAAGGTGTTCCTTATAAAATTGACTTCCTCCTTTATTAAATATTTCTTAGCTCAAAGCATGCCACAAAAATACTTAATAAAATGCGTATTACTCACGAAACACACTTAAATGTGCAGCCCAGCACTGTTACCTCTCTTTCAAGTTCTAAGGCAACTCTTTGTTATGTTGTCAATCTAAAAACACATTTTAAAACTGCATCAGTGCTTAGTCTCAAAATTCCACTATGCTGATCTGCAAAACAGCTCTTCTCTGTTTTAGTAACTGCTTAGGAAGTGAATGACTTGGCTTTCCATCACTGATCAGAATCAGAAGTTGCTGAACTGAGATTTTATTTCCCATGACCCACCCCTCTCAGGAAGCAGAGCCAACACCTCACATATTCCCTCTTTCCTGACTCAAAATCTTAAGTCTTCTACCCAATGTCTTGTGACTTGAGAAGTAGGCAAAAATGACAGGAAAATTCCAGAAAGCTACATCCTGCCTTTAAAGACCCTTCCTCTGCTCTCTCTAACTGGGAGAGGAGTTTATGGCGTACAGAAGAAGAACTGCAAAAGTTCTGCTACCAACTGCTGACTCTAAAAAAGAAGCTCTGAGGAACTGCTCAGAACAATCTCAGATTTCCTTGAATAGAAACTGTCTACAGAACTGCTGTGAAGAGGCAAAAGACTTGCCACTTCACACTTGGAAGTGGCACCTGGAAAGAAGTTCCTCCTGAAATTTTCCTAAGGACTTTTCCAACTTGAAGATGGAAAACCGGACTCTAAACATGAATATAGGATTATTAACAGAGAAAGAACCGTCAACTCACCAAAATAAAGACTTCAGAAGTGCGCTTGCATTCCAGTGTTGGGTGAGGAATAGAGAACTCAACATGTGCTAACTGAATGGAGTAGTGAGGACTCCATGGGAGAGACCACATTTCAGCCAATGGCCTTAAATCCAAATACTTATTCTGGATGTCCTCTCTCTGTCCTAACAATTCATGGCAGCAACTGCAAAAATAGTTTGAGCACCATAGTTGTTTACTTGTGGAATGCAATGGATACTGTCTTAGAGGAACACTAATTTAATAAATTTCAGTGCACAATAAAAGGGGATAAAATAATGAATAGAAGTTTTGCCTATGAGCAAAACTTACTTAGTTATTCAAAGAAAAGAGTTCCAATACCTAAAAGCAGCAATTGACAGCAAGAAAGACCAGCCAAGGGGAAGAATAAACACAAGCGTGGCAGCCACTTCTTATTTGTCATAACACAAAATCAGATGCTCCAGCTCAGAGACAAGAAGGCAGGCAGGAATTAAGCAGCACTTTTAACTTTAAGGTAAGAACATCTTAATTTCAGTCACTTGTGAGTCAGCAGTGAGCATAACCTCCAAGAATAATCTGTATTTCAGTCCACTCATATAATACCATAAAATGGTTGCTGAGGACTTTTGCCAGCTGTGGCACAAGAGACCCATACCTTTCCAACAGGACATTAGTTCTCTGCAAATGCCACAGCTATGTAAATTCTTTTCAGCAATCCTACTGGGATGTACTTCAGTGAGACATGAAGTACAGCTGCAAATTTTCAGTGTTAGAGTTTGCCCCTTCTTCCTTTCAAGACTACCCTGAAAAGAGACCATTTCCACCCACATCAAACATCCATGGTGGAGGTAAGACATTTTCATCATAACATCAAAAGAATCCACTTCACTCTAGAGAGATCAGGGAAATGGATCCCTCAGCATTTATTTTGATGCTGCATTTACTACGCATTTACCTTCAAAACATAAATTTACCACTACGACTTTGGTATCTCAGTCAAAACAAATTTCAATATATCTTCAAAACATAAAAAAAATTAAAGATGATCAGGACAATTATCTGAAAAGCAACATTTTAACACGTGTTATTGACAGACAGCAAAACTAAAGACTCGGTTTGTCACTTTTGAAACAGAAGTCTCTTTGCCTGACCCTAAACTTACAGCTTGTTTTTTTGAAAACTACTTATGTCCTAAGCAAATTGCCCTTGTCATTAAAAAAGCCCAGCCACAAATAAATTTCAGGTCATTTTTTTTCACTACAAAAGCAAACTATAAAGTGACACTTACTTTTCATTCAATCATCTGAAGTCTGTGTTAAGACTTTCCAAATAGCTTCAAAAACCCCAACAGTTCTTCCTAATTAAATTTTTAATTTAAACATGACCTTAAAAAGAATACTACAAAAACACAGAAACATTTTTTCCCCTTGGAATAGATGGTTTAACAATTAGCTGAATTTGCACCCTTGTTATGCAGGGCAGCACATTCATCAAAGGCATAACTGACAATAATACTTAGAAGAATAGCCATTAGTAAAAAATATAAAAGCTCAGAGGGATAAAATCACTGATTAGGTGCTCTTAAAGTATGAAATGAAGATTCACAAACAAAGTCTTTCCTGTTTTGGTATAAAAATGACTGCATGTTGCAGTAGAAAATGGATGTGTTAAAAAAACAAGAAAGGGAAAACCTCAGGTTTTATGTAGCACTCACAAGCATTAGACATAGAAGTCTTCCTAGCACGACCTGTCTGTAAGACTATTCTGTGCTAACTTTAAAAAATCTCCACAAACCAGCACACAAGTATAAATTAGTTTGCATTCTAGAACCCTGTTTCATTAAAAAAAGAAAAGCAGACCATGATTTGAAAATTCTTATGTTCTCAACAAAAAAAGCAGTCTTATTTTATCAACAATCAAAAGAGTCATTGAAACGATCATGAAAATTATACTAAACTACTAATTTCTAATTAGATCTTCATTTACTACTTTGCAGTGTCGCAAGTTTAGACATTTTAATACAGTGATTTACACCAGAAAAACACCTAATTAAGAGGTGAGGAAAAAGAAAATTTAAAGATACATACGACCACTCAGACTCCAACTGCTCTTTGTAGACTCTCAGGACATGAAGAGTCACAGTCAAGTTCCCAGGATCCAGCAGTTCTCTCACTCGCTCTGAATTCAGGCAGGTGAACAGGACCATGCAGCAATAGGTGACGATTTTCTCATCGCTGTATGTCAGGCATGTCCTTCAAGAGAAAATAAGGAGTTAAGGGCAAGTTAAAACTGGCCCTGGAGAAACAGGCTAATGACACTGAGCTCGCTGAGTTGTGCTTTGCTGTCTTTCAGAGAACCATGAGTTTCTCATTGTCTAAGATGGATAAAAGTCACCTGCACAGAAAAATATCCAACTCACAACTGCAGGTCAAACTTCACAGGAAGTTTACAAAATTAATGCTAAATTGGAACTGCTTGTCTTATCATAAGGTCTTCCTACATCAGGTGCTGACAAGTGGGCTCCAAAAACCCACTGAGAATGATTATCAAATTGAATCAAAGTGCCTTTGTTACCAGCTCACTATGAAAAATCTGGCCGAACACATCAACAATATTGTTATGTGTCTGCACAAAATAGTTTACGTAATATTTCCTTACACGTATGTCATCAAACCCCCAGGAAGATATTCTGGTGAGGTTAGGAGGGGGACAGAAGGATTAAAAGAGATGAAGATTAAGAAACTTTTGTAGACTACATCTGCTCCACAAATACTGACAGATCTAGACAGCAGCAACATGAGAAAAGAAAATGCTGTGTTCTTGGAAATGAGTGTAACTACTTGAAAACATGTCTGAAATAAAGCTTATGTTCGAAGCTCATCATACAAAATAGTTTTCTTCCAGTTTCTGTTAAATTAAATCTATTTACTGTTAGTTTAGAACAAGCAGGTTTTTAAAGGTTCTGACTCCTGTGGTTGACTAACAAAAAACATGTACAGGATATGGTCTCAACCAGCCCATTCTCCCCAAAGTTATTTTTCAGAGCTTCATGGTGCTAGCAAAGGCACAACTATCATGTACAAAAGATTTGAATACAACCACAGAAATGACACTAGAAAAAAACCCTGCATCCATGCTTACAAGAAGAGATCTGGGAAAGCACACTTCCAAATGCTATTTTGGGAATCTCCATTTCCTGTTGCAATGTTTCCAAGAAACTGGAGACTACAACGAAGAGCTGAAAGAAATTCAGAAAATATATTAACAAGAATTCAAAGCAACACTAACAAATTTCACAAAAACTACATACTTCAATATTCCAGATACACACTGCAGAATCCATCTCCAGGAAGCTTTAGGTGCAATATTTCACTGCTACTGTACATAAATATTTGCATTTTCTCTTCTAATGCAAATAATTTTACGAAGTCTTTTAGAATTACACCCAAGACTTGTCTGAGTATTACACACTGGCTACTAGTGATTACAAGAACTAATTGACAGGTCCTTGCTCCTCACATTATATTCTGGTTAGCTGGACAAATCATTATAGAATATTATGATGTGCACAATACCTTCTACTTTCTATCCCATAAAAATGAAAGCCAGCTCTCCAAATAGCTCTGCCTCCATTTTTGACACTGAATTTAGTATGGCCGATTTCTGCTCTTACTCCAAAGGATTTATTTCAGCCTCCTCTCAACACAGATTTAAAATACGAGAAGATGATATTTCACCACACAAGTTACTATCCTAGAGCAGCCAAAAGGTGTAAATTCATAAAAAACAACAGCATGAACCCAAAGACTTCACAAAATTAAAACAGTTTTTTGTCCTTATCAACAGCTCTCAATAGCCTGGCCCTTATTAATAAGTTGGCAAAGAAACTTGAAATCAAATGTTAAAATTCAGTGCAACAGATAGTACAAACAACAGCCTAATACACATGGAGGCAGCTGGTATTGCCAGGTTCTGCAAATCTAAAATTAGGTCTCTTGGAAAGGTGCTGTGCTGCTGTGCCAGCTGGCAGCCAGATTTCCTACACAGGTCTGGACCTATGTCCTCTTGGGAACAAGAAGAAAGCAAGTCTAAAAGGTGGTCACTTGGGCTTAGGGAAAAGTAATCTTTTTTTGCCATATATATATATATATATATATATATGTATATATATTTAAGCCCCAAATATGCATGTATTCTCCATAATGCATCTTGAATCATATTCTCCTCTAGTTCTTAAGATCTCTGTTCTCTCCCCCTGCATATCTGCACTGATTTATTATTTTCTGCTCATCACTGTGCTTCCGCTTCTCCCACCCATCTGGTTCCCATCCTGCTGACTCAGGAGTTTCTGAAGGACAGCAAGCATGGGCACGCCCAGCAGACATTTTATGGAAATACTTCCCTGCTAGAAAAAAATAACAAGGCAGTAAATACTAGGAACAGGTATTGTTTCCCTTGGTGAATTCCTTACCTACACAGCAGTAAGAAAGGTCTCCCAAAGAGACAAAAGGTTGGTTGACTATATTCCAATCTTTCCCTGAAATTTGCTTGACCTTGTTCAGCTATCAATTACATCTTGGTTGTTAAAGATTAGCCTGTCCAAAAAGTTCTACTGACCAAGGAAAAAAGTTCAAGATCTTGTAAAGTTACCATTCTTACTGTAACAAAGAGGAAATGCCATGGACACGTTTACAGTACAGTAATAAATAGCTACGAATTCTCCATTAATCACACACTAGACTCTCAATATTTTTGAGAGCAAGCAACGCTGCCCTTGTCCAATAGTGATGCCCTGAACAAGCAAGGAAGATACAGGAAAAGGTGACAATTCTGTGGATGCACCCATGGAAAAAAAACCAGTTTCATCACTAAGTGCTTGTTCTTAACCAGTAAGAGTTAACATTTTTTTTTAATTAGAGGACACAAATCAATATATGGGCAAGTGGATAATCTGTAAGACAAAAGCTATTCCATCTATTCCCAACTAAGCAGAGAAAGAGGATGTCTTGATAATGCAACATGTTGCCATACAAGTAATCTCACAGGATGAGTCTCAGCAATTCATTTCTGTTCATAGAATCACATCTTCTGAACACCCGAGGCAGCTGAGCAAAGCCCAGGGTCCAGGTCACACACCATGTCCAGCAGTCACCGATAGAAAGGCACAGATGAAGAGGCACAAACGGTGTGAAAAGTCATCGCACCACACCTAGAGTAGCTCATCACAGCACGTTCTCTGAACGACAGCACAGCAGCACCTGTATGGTTGTGTTTAAAAAACCCAAACATCTCCCCCAGAACTCCACAGGTTGGAACACACAAATGTCTCATGCAGTGCTTCTCTCCAAATACGACTCCAGGTAAAATGTACTAGCCTAGCACCAAGCTACCAAGGGACAGTGAATTTTGATACAAGCACTGCAAATCTACACTATGGTATTCGTGCTTTAAAAAAGAAACTCCCCAAAAATCCAACTAGAGCCGTTAATTCACAGCGAGGTATGCGTGTGTTAAAAAATGCAAACACTACAATAAAAGGGAAGTACTGCATTTCAAACTATGGAAGTCTTCACTTAGCAGTCAATTTCCATGTTTTTCTTTTTTGTTTTACCTCTATTGGACTTGAATGATGCCACATTTGATTGAAGTATGCTTGGAAATCTGTACAATACAGATACTGCTCATAAAGTCCAACCATCAACCCAGTACCATCATGTTTACCACTAAACCATGTTCTCAAGTACCACATCCACACCTTTTGTGAACACTTCCAGGGATGGTGACTCCACTGCATCCCTGGGCAGCCCATTCCAATGCTTGCCCACCCTTTCCATGAAGACATCTTCCCTGATATCTAATCTGAACTTCCCCTGGCACAATTTGAGGCAATTTCTGTCCATGGCCTTTCCATGTCCTTACAGCAAAAGCAAGAAAATGTAGAAGCTGATGAAGACAGACTTCCATTTTGCCACCCAATCAATAAGCCATGTGCTTTCTGAAAAGGGGGAGGGGAAAAGGAAAACAAAAAAGAGGGGAAAATAAAAGACAAGACAGTTTCACTTGTCCCCTGAAAATGTACAGACCTTTACAAAGCTAAAAACAATTGTCTTAAACAATTCTGTAGCTATCAGCATGGCTAAATTCTACTTTAAAAAAAGGTTACTCTGTGTGCAGCTAAGAGGACTATTTTTAACCTGATGGTCAACCACCATGAAATTGCCTGTACTAAGATGTAACTTCTGATACACAGATTAACCCTGGAGCTGAAAAGATTTCCCCTCACCAAGATTTCAATAGTTCCTGAAAAAGCTGGTGTTCTTTAGCAAATACACAGAATACATGTTGCTTTCACAACCAGTCTGCAACGTCTTAAGGAGACTTTTCTAGGTTCTACAAAAATAACTTCTTTATACAACAGGGCAAAGGGTACAAGCAGAAACACCAACTCTTTAACTAATGAATTCTGGTACCTAAATGTTTGTCTACATGTAAACTGAACATTTCGTCGCTCAAGGCCACCCATGACAAAGGTGAGGCAGCTGATACTTGATGGCCCTGGATGAGGATGCTTTAAATGCACTCCAACAGTTCAGCACCTTCAAGATCACAGCTCCCTTTGTTCCTTTCAGTGCTTTATTTTCACAGATCAACTGAGCCAGGCTATAGTGCATGCTTTTTCATTTAATTATTATATTGACATTATCTCATTTAACAATTACATTATATGGTCTAAAGGACCACTGTGGCTCATCTGGTCCCACCTCCCTGCTCCAGCAGGGCCATTCCAGAGCACACGGCACAGGATTGTGTCCAGATGGGTCCGGAATATCTCCAGTGAGGAGACTCCACACCCTCTCTGGACAATCTGTTCAGGGCTCAGGCACTGCCCAGGGAAGAAGTTCTGCCTCCTGTCCAGGTGGAACTTCCTGGGCATCAGTTCCTGCCCGTTCCTCTGGTGCCATTGCTGGGCCCCCCGGAGCAGAGCCTGGGCCCTGCTCAGAGCCCTCCCTGCACACAGGGACACACAGGGCTGAGGGCCCCTCTTGTGGAGAGAGAAGGTAGAATTGGGTTGTGGGCTGTGGGACGCGCCTGCAGAGGCACATGGCGGCATAAGCACATGGCGGCACAAAGGAGCACATGGCGGCATAAGCACATGGCAGCACAAAGGAGCACGTGGCAGCACAAAGAGGCTTGTCTCCACCAGACCCTGGAGGGAGGAGGAGTCACAGGGCAGACCCCTATGGAGAGGAGCCTGCCAGGAGCTGAAGGACGGGTGAACTGTGCATGATCACCCCATAGAAGGACATTTAGAAAGTGTGTTGCTGACGTGGCAACAAGGGATAGGTCATGTAGTGAGAATTGCCATGTAAGGAAATACTGTGTCTTGGAAAAGTGTATAAAACCAGCTCATTCCTTTGAATAAACTATTCAGATTCCCTGCTGGTCTGGGTCCATGACTCAATCACTACACCCTCTCAGCTGTCTCCTCTTGAGGCTGGACAGACCCAGCTCCCTCAGTCTTTCCTTGTAAGAGATGCTCCAGTCCCCACAAAGATGTCATTTCACACAGTGCCATTTGCAGAATCAGATTGTGTATTAGATGAAAATTAAAATCCCTGAAGTTCTGAGGACAAAGACTTTAAGCCTTAGGATTTAAAATTCAATACCTTGTTTCCTTGTGTTCCGCACAGTTAGAACAGGAGCCCACAAACGTGCTCAGCAATCTCTGAAAAACCATGACAGCAACTGTAGAGGCTTCAAACAGTCCTAAGAGATTTCCATTCTTTTTATTTGGGTCAGACAACACAGTGACAGCTGCGAGTGCAAGCCTCTGCCTTTATTGGAGTTATAAAACAAATAGAGATATAAAATAGATCCAACCAAAGCACATACAAAGCTGTACAACATCTCTTGTCAGACTGCAAACATAAGGCTTACAAACTTGCATCTCTCTTAATGGTCTAACCAGTAATATGCAGGAAAAACAGAGCTGGAGTGCCCCCTCTGCACTGGGCCAGACACAAAGCCTAACAAGTCCTGGGACCACATCCCAGGCTCCCAAGAGCCTGCACACTTTTAGAGTCGCCTGCGAGCTTTGCAAATCTAAACTGTGGGCTGTGAGCTGTTAGGCAGAGCAGCTCTGGCTGTTTGTAAACAATGGCAGAATGCTTTGCGATAGACTGCCAGTCCTGGAAAAATAAAACCTCCAACTCAGCATAAGGTGTAGACCTCTATTAGTATAAAAAGTGAGTTTCCACCACTACCATCCGGTCATTGACTTGTTTCCTTGTGGCTGCAAGTTAAAGCAACTTCCAGTCATAAAGAGTTATTTGCCTCTTCACCACCATGAATCATACCACAAATACTGATGAAAATGTATTTTCCTTGGAAAACAGTCTGTCTAGACTACTGAAATTGAATGTACAATACATATATGGGCTCTGTCATTTAATGTTATTAAAATAGTACTTAGTATTTTATTGCTGTAAATAAAATTAATGTCTAGCTACCTATTATATTTCCACCTTGGTCTTACTGCACTTGCTGCAGTGCAGACTAGTAACCCATTTTTATCATCTGTGGAATATCAAGAATGTTGTGTTTAGTAAGTTTCTGCTCCCCCTCCCCTCCATCTCCTCCACCTCAGAAACAAAGTCGCGCTCTTAATTTTTTTTTCTTTCCCTTCAGAAGTGCCAACTCTAATTTTAACAGAACATTACGTGCACTGATCGGACAACCCTTGTGTTCTTGGAAGAGAAATGTCTAGGCAAAATACCAACACTTTGTTCTGACTTAAAAGGAGAATTTGACTTAAAGGCAAGTAAAATTCTTGCCACGCTATTAAAAATGTGGAGTTACAAAAAAATTAGAATGGAGCTGGAAGAAACCATCAGACCACACACCAAATTAGCCTCTGATGCAAATTAAGTTCCAATGAGGTCTCATAATGGGAGATTCAAAAAAAACTTACTTGTGCATTTACTAGTAAAAGTCAGTTAGACAGACCGCTGACGAGATCAGGCTCAAGCCGACTCTGATTCGTACAGTGCTAATAAGGCTTATCAAATACAGTACTAGAACCATTTTCTTTATCTCCTGTTATTTTAATTACATCATTTAATTTTTACAAAGTAAACATAAGTGTGCTCATTTCTTTAACAAATTATCTATTAAAATCTAAAGGCATATGAAACGGGACTCCTGTTACATCCCCACAAGTAGCAAAAACACATGCCTGAGATTACTCTCCTATGTGAAGTAAAACATTTTTAAGTGCTTTCAGACCTGAGAACTGCCTTTATTAGCTTCCTGCACACACTAGGATGTAAAATCTTGTTCTTGACTCAGCCCAAAAGCTGAGCCTAAATCTAATGCAATGTCTCTTTAAAGATCCTGCTGCAGTGAAATCAGCAACTTTGAAGTACTGGGGAGTCTCAAACTGGGCTTCAACCATGCCAGGAAACCAAGAAAAATAAGGAGGACTGGCCACCCACTATTCATTATTACTGGTGTCTGACTGCAAGACACACTCCTCCTACATGATACCTTGTACAGGTCTGAAAAAAAAAAAGAAAATTATTAACACGTAAAGTACTAACCAAGACTATGAACAAATTTCTCCAATTACTTTTGATAGCATACAGTGTATGCTGTTTCATTTAACCCAAAATTTCCACTGAAGTGCTTATATTTTCCCTCAAAAAAGCTGAATCATCTTTTTCTGTAAGTCTGTGGAAAGAGTACCAGACTTCCCCGCACTTCCTTGTACCATTTATATTCTGTATCTGGCTAATAAATGAACCACAGTCCTTTTGGAATACAGAACTACAAGCAAACTTACACTTTACTTGCATATCCACATTAATGTACAGCAACAATTTTATCATCAACCTTTTTTAGGGCATTACCATTTTACCATTTAGTTTTATACCTGTAAAGGCAGCTTACCTCTTCTCATTGCCATGTTATGGTTCCTTTTGAACCACACGTGGTATATGCCCAGAGGATGGAAGAAAGGGGAAGAACTTGATGTCTCTCACAAACTTACTTGATGTCTCTACAAATCATGTAACTTGGCAATATTTGCTAAAATTCTCAACAAAAGCAAAGGAGAGACACATTTCTCTCCAAGCCCAAAGCTGCTAGCAAAAAAAGATGCTGCAGAATATGGGAAATAAAAGTCTCGTAGCTTTGTGTCTGGAAAGCCATGGTTAGACAACTCCCGCTTTTCCACCAGAGTCGAGTCTGGAAGCTGTGCCACGGCAATGACAATCAAACGGTTGAGAGCATGACATGATGAACTCCTACATAATTATAACCACTTGGATTTTTATCCCAATAGGCAACAGATGCCTCCCATTGTTCCCTCTGCCCAGATCTTCCTCTAGCTTCTTTCCATCCCCCTTCCATCTTCACTTTCCCTGGAGGAAAAAGTATAGCCCCTTTGGGCCTCTGTGGGAGGCTCTTTAGAAGGGATTTTTCCTCTCAGCACATGTGAAAAAAGTTAAGCTTCTTCTCCCTGCATTAAATTTATGATGCTCTGGCTTTAGGAAGCTCTCTGCAATCAAAAGGTTTGTTTGCCCCATTCTTTGCACCTTTATCTTGAGATCCTAATATCCCTGCTGCAAAAAACATGGTGACCATCTTAAACCTAGGGACGTTTCTGCAAGGTTTGATTCACATATATTTGTGTAGAACGGAAACCTGCCTCATTATGAATCTTGCTGACATTATTTGCTGGGGTAGGGTAGGGGACACTAAACAGCAAGGAAGGAAGGAAAGGACTTACAGAACACTGTATTTAGAGATCCACAGAAATATAGGCATTACTGTTCATTTCAAGCCTCAACCAAAGTAACCAGAAACCATTCTAATTAAATAGACATCAGCAAACTCCTATTTCCTTTGTGCTCCAAGTGGATATCAGTCCACATTATAAAACCACTATGCATGTGGCATACATCAGCAACATCTTGGCAGGCTATGCTAGAAAGCCTCCAAATTGCAGGAGCAGGACAAAAACAAACCAGCTCTACACACTGTCTAAAAGCTGTACCAGCAACAAGACCAGGGGAGCCCACAGGGCAGCCCACTGACCTACTAATTGTTCTGACGTAGGGATATTTCCTCAGGTTTACTCTCTCTCCTAGAAGGAGCAAAATTATTTAAACTGACACTGAGACAGTCACTGCCTCTGCCTCCCAGTACAGCAATCAAAACATCTTTCCATGAGTACCATGAGAAGGACAGTTTTGATCATCAGTACAACAAGTACCAAACTGCTGGAAAGCACCAGCTTTTTAATCACTCTTTCAAAGTCTGCTTCCAATGCCATCAATGCCATCAGTACCTGACAGGCGAACCTCATTTGGCAGGATCTGGTCTGTAGTTCAAATTGTACCTCCACGACTTGCTGCAATAAAACACTTTTACACTCACATATGCACAGGCCATAAAATAATTCAGCACAGCTTAAACAGAGAGAGACTATTTACAAGGGCCTGGCCTGACAGGACGAGGGGGAATGGCTTTCCCACTGCCAGAATGCAGGGTTAGATGGGATATTAGGGAGAAATTCTTCCCTGTGAAGGTGGTGAGGCCCTGGCACAGGTTTCCCAGAGAAGCTGTGGCTGCCTCAGCCCTGGAAGTGTCCAAGGCCAGGTTGGATGGAGCTTGGAGCAACCTGGTGTAGTGGAACCACGGCAGGGGGCTGGAACAAGATGATCTTTAATGTCCCTTCCAACTCAGGCCATTCTGTGATTCTAAATCAGACCTTTACTGCAGAAGCAATAAGACTCAAGGAGAGAATCAAGCCCACAGCAGGAAAAAAAACCATTACCACGAATCACTGCATTCAAACACTAGGACATTTAGACCAGAGTTAGGAAAAGGTTTTAAAATGAGAGGAGAGTCTTCCATGGGACTAGTAAGGGATAAAGACAGCAAACTGGAGCTTACTATATGTGGACACAAGAGCCTACAACTACAGTTGCCTGTAATACTGAAGATCCAAGCCCTGCTGGAAGTTGAAAGCCCCACTCCCTCTTCCAGTTGGTTTTTTTTTGCCATTAAGATAAGAAAGTGTTGCATTTAAGTAGAGTCCCTGGTCCTGCAATGGATCCTACAATGCCCTTCTTCAGTGGATCTAAACTCTCTCAAACCCCACTCCATGTGTTATAAAATGACAAAAGAAATCAAGGCATGGATCGAGTTCCCGTATTAATACCAGAAGTCACGGCCAACACTACACAGACATGTCAGGTTGAAAACACTGGTAACACTGGTGTTTAGTCAAAATCTCAGTTCCAGCTGTTTCACACAAATATACACAAATAGCCCATACCTGCAGGGCACAGGGAGCTGTGCCTGTATGCACTGCACAAGATCCAAAGTGTGGGACTCCCAGTGAATGCGGAGCTAACCACTGCAGGCAGGGCCAGCACTACACGCACAAGAGCTAAAGAGAATTCTGTATTTGCTAACTCAGGACAACTCATCAGTCTGAGTGCTCTTGGCCCAGATTTGGCTCTTTTCCTTCTGTAGACAGCTGGAAGCAGGGTAAAGGTTGGCTCCCTATTTTGGAGTTTCTGCAAAAAGGCCAAAGCACAAAGCTTTGGACCCCGAACCAAGACCCACACAAATCAGAGTCTTTCCATAGACTTCAATGAATTTTGGACCAAACTACAAGAATCAAGAGAACGTTCTTGCCCACAGCAGGCTGCATCAGGTTGACAGCCTTTGGGAACGTGAAGTTGCAAAGCTGGAACCCTTGCTGTAAGTGTCCTGAAGACAGTTCATTACAAATCTGTGGCAATATTCACCAAAACACAGCAGAGAGAGAACAGTTGTACAGTTAAAACTGCAGTGTAGGGCAGGACTGGAGAATCTGTGCATCTGGTAACTTCCCACTGCCCAGCAGCAAGTTCTGCCTGTACCTTTAACCAGCCAAGGGACAACTGCCTGTTGCTAGAAAACCTCACAATTTGCTTCTTACTATAGATGTTCCTGAGAGATGCTCACACTGACTTTTAAGAGGAACTCAGACTCATTAAAAAAAAAAAAAGAAAAAAAAAAGGAGCTAAACACAAAGGAAGAAAAACAACAAAAAAACCAAAAACAACCAAAAAAAACCCCAAATGGTACAAAAGGACAAAACCAATTACTTAAAACTTTCCTGTTTGGTAAAGTAGTAAAATGCTCTCAGCTATAGTAATTAGGGGATAGCAAAACTCAAAAAAACAGAGGATTTTCTTAAGCTATGGAAACATGAAACCAAAATCCCAATACAAGTGCAACTAGCAGTTTACTCCTACCAGATAGTGTATCAACTGATTGTTAGGGCACACACTCTGCAAATGCTAGAGACCATGAAAATCCCAATATTATTTTTACAGATTGGAAAAACACAAAGGCCAAAAACAACACCAATAACTCAAATAAAAAACTCAAGCTTATGTTTACATAAAAGTTTGATGAGTATAATATATTCGTCACACTCCCACAATTATTCCCCAAAAATACTATAAATATTATTTTGACAATGTAATTATAGTTCTTACTTTAACAGTGGCAGCAAAGTATTGGCATCAATCCCCCATACAAAAATCCTAACAGACAAAGCAAAGATCACACATGGAAACTGGCAACTCTTAAGGTCAGGGCTGTCCTTTATTCCTATGTCTAAAAAAAGTCTGTTTAAGTTAGCAGCTGGTTTATTTAAGCTGTAATACATATGTAGTTTTAATTATGCTAGCTGTAAGCAAAAGGAAACCTCAAATACAAAAATAAATGGGAGTGCAGATTTTTAAATTCCCTTTCCTTCCAAGCAACTGAGGCATGTTCCTTTCATGCTGCTTTTTGGGAATTAACCCCATGGACTGTAGGTCCACTCTCTCTGTGGGAACTGCATTCTTCCTCTTCCTCTCCCTCAAAAGAAAAGCTAATGTGAACCTAAATTGAGAAATCTTACCTATTAACAGTTCATGATGACTGTATGACAGGTAAAATGATTCAAGCTTTATAACCACTCACTCATTCCACGTAGATCAGCAAGTAACATGACTCGTACAAAAAAATCTGCAGCACAATAATTTACTGTATTTGGTCACAAAAACCTCCAAGATCCCCAGCAAAACAGTATGCCTTCCCCTTCACAGATAAATATATGGGGCACTGATGTGGAAAGAGAGGAAAGATTAACCTTCCTTCCTTAATCCTGTTGGTTTAAATTTAGTAGCCATTGTGTATGAGAGTCTCCAGGACACAACAGAAATTACACCTTCTCCAAATCCATATAAACAAGCCTTAGAAGACACTTGTTCAGACAGTTACAGACCTCTGCTTATAGACAATAAAACTTGGCAATGGTTTCCCAAATGCACTGGGTGAGCTCTGCTGTGATGTCTGTCTAGCAAAAAGTTACTAAATGTGTTCCATCACACTTCCCAAGCATGCTTTAAAATATTTATTTTTTATATAGAAAACACTAGCAGTAATTTGGAAATGAAACTATTCAGTGCAACATGATTAAAGAACTACAAAAAGAAGTGAAAGCAAAATGCAATTTTTTAAAATAATAAAACAGAAGAATAAAAAATACTGGACAAGAGATAAAAGGGAAGCACAGAAGATGAGCGTGATTCCTTCAGTCGATATTGGCATTCATTAAAGAACATTTAGGTTCCAAACTGACCACTCTGTTTCTCCTTCCCATTGATTTAAAATACTTTGCTGAATGACCAGGCATTTCAAATAATTTCAAGAATAGGTGAAAAGTAGTCAGACTGCAATGCCAGTACATAAGCCTCTAATGCTCAGATTTTCAAACTAACTAAGCCTTAAATGCCCAGATTTTTCTGCTCACTGGTTCTGCAAAGGTACCGCTCCAGTGCATTCCAAAAAGTCCAAGTATTTACTCCTAGCTCATTTTCCCACTGCCAAAATAGTCTTTTTAAGGGGACCGTTGCCTTCTAGGGGAAGAAAATAAATAAAAAGACAAATAAATATTGACAAGAAACAGTAAACAGTTAAGGTCACACAGCTGCCCATTTAAGAAGGAATACAGGAAAAGCAACTCAGTGTGCTTTGGCAGGTTTGAAAGCGTCATCTTCCCCTGCTCTTCTGTACCTTCAAAATTAACCAGTCTTGATTTTCCACTGTAATTCCAAACTGCCAATCTTTGAGAGCAGAAATGGAAAAGGTCAGAGCAAAGAAACATCTCCTGGGTTTTTCATGGAGCGAGGATGGAACTGAAAGTTTTGTTTCCCCTACACCCTCTTGAAAAAGTAGAAATCACTACACTAGCATTTACCCATTTTGCAAAAGTCAGGAAGACTTTTGCAAACGTAACAATTTAACCCTGTTTTACTCATGCTATTCTTCAGAAAAACAAAAACATTTTATTATATATATCCTTTTCTGTAAACCTTCGAAAACTACTTTTAATTAACAACTTTTTAGAAGGGAGACAGTACCCAAGGTAACTGCTGGAAATTTATTTCCTCTTACCACTTATTTTCAGGGATCTCTCCTAACAAAATGTCAACGTGATTTGCTAGTACTACATGAGCTCCTACAGCTTATATGCAGTAGCTTTTGAAACCCAGCATGTCTTCACCTTCAAAAGCTTACAAAGAAATCAAGTATCCTTCTTTGCTCAGCTGTGTGACGTTCTGCAGACCTCAGGGGAGCTTTTGTCTCCTTACTTAATCAAAGATGAAATGCTTCCATCCCATTTGGCTTTTGCAAGAAACAATCTCTGGAAGCTATAGATAGGCCTAGGTCCCTTACATCTCATTTTTGAAGCATGTGCACACCTCTATTTTTAAAATTTATTTTTAGTGTCTGTGAAGGAGCGATATTTTTATTTATACAGCATTCTGAATTCAAAGGTTACTCATTGCTATGTCTTCTGCAGAGTGCTTCTCTTCCACACTGATGGATTAAAACACATTTCACAAGGCACTCTGTTCCCAGACCATGAGCAACTCATAAAGCACCAATGGGTCAAGAGCAACTGGGTTTTCATTAACTAAAAGAAAAATATGCATGAGAACTGATCAGGTCCAAAACAGCTGGAGTAGTTCAACAACACTGACTGAGGTTGAACCCAAGGTACTATTAATGATCCTGGTGGACAGAAGAAAAAAAAAGTAGCAGAAAAGGAGAGAGAAAAAAAGGAGGATAAAGGAAAAAAAGTAGGAGAGAGGAGAAAAAGGAGAAAAACAGGACAGAGAAAAAAGCAGGAGAGAGGAAAGAAAGAAGACAATAAAAAGAGGACAGAGGAAAAAAGGGAGAGAAAAAAGAAGAGACAAAAATGAAGAGAAACAGGGAGAGGGAAAAGGAAGACACAAAAAATGGAGAGAGGGAAGAGGAGAGGGAAACAGAGAAAAGAAGGGGGGGAGAAAAAAAGCTCAAAGCAAGGAACATTTTTTATGGCTCCCTTGTAAGAACATGGCATTTGTAGTACTTGAAAAATGTTTAAAATAAGATATCACACGTTTTCCCACACATCCTCCCTCACGAAAGGAAGCATGAACAGGTGTTAGACATATGATATTCATGTTGCTGAACATCCTACCAGAAAATGCTCAAGTTACTATAATAAGCACAGTATTAAAAAATTCACATAGAGTCATCTTTCATCACTGCTTTTAAAGGAATGCTGTAAGTTCTGAAGAGAATATCTGTAGCTGTTTAACTACACCAGAACATTTTGCAGAAAACTGGAAGCAAGGTCAAATTCCTGTTCAAGGATTCAAGCTTATCATCCACTACAATTTATCCAAAGGTTCTGGACTTTGTACAATTTTGAGCAGAGAACACCCCAAACCCTGCTTTAACAGGCAGCACACCTGGACATGGATTTTGGCTGAGATCCCCAGCAGTGCCTGTGACACGAACACAGGCTCTTAACATTCTGTACCAAAAAATTCGATACCAGCAATAGCGTGGCAGTAGGACCAGGGCAGAGACCATCCCCTGTGCCGGCACACTGCTGAGGCACCTCCAATCCTGTGTCCAGTTCCGGGCCTTTACCAAATAAAAGACACTGAGGGGCTGGAGCATGTCCAGGGAAGGGAAGGGAGCTGGGGAAGGGTCTGGAGCACAAGTTTGATGAGAAGCAGCTGAGGAAGCTGGGAGGGCTCAGCCTGGAGAAAAGGAGGCTCAGGAGGGACCTTCTGGCTCTGCACAACTCCCTGACAGGAGGGTACAGCCAGGGGAGCATTGGGCTCTGCTCCCAGGGAACAAGGGACAGGACAAGACAAAATGTTCTCAAGCTGTGCCAGGGGAGGGTCAGGTTGGGCACCAGAAGGAACTTCTTCATGGAAAATGTGGTCAGACAATGGCAGGGATGGCCCAGGGAGGTGGTGAAGTTCATATCCCTGGAGGTGTCCAAGGAATGACTGGACGTGGCACTCAGTGCTCTGGTCTGGGTGACAACGTGGGGATCAGTCACAGGCTGGACTTGATGGTCTTGGAGGTCTTTTCCAACCCCAATCATTCTGTGATTCTCATATTAACACATTTGTATGCTGCTTTCCCTGGTTGGTTAAAACCCCTAAAACCTACGGGGGCCCGGCCTTAGCCCAGTACAGCAGTAACAATGCCTGTGCCTGTTGGTCTAAAGCAAGGTCAGTATCACCAGCAGTCTGGACCTGAGGAATACTGGCAGGATGCTTGGAGCAGCTCTCAGGAAAGCACTGCAGCTGAGACCCCAGTTCTGCTCAGAGAGGACAATCACCTCATTCAGAGAACTTGCACAACCAGTTGTCTCATGCAGGGCAGCTATGAGGCATTCAATGCCTTTTCACCTCAGAGGACAGAAATGTATTTTGGCAGATAAATCATTCTTAAGCAATTATGCTGGAATTCAAGGAGCATTCTTCAGCATCAGCAGTATTTCGAAGTGGTGAAAGGTTTGAGAAAATCTGTTTACAAACAAAAACATTAAAGCTTCTTCTGTCCAGGCTGGGGTGGGAATCAATGAAAGGATCAGATGGGACACTGCCTATAGAACTTGTGAGCTTGCTGCAAAACAGGCATGTCCCTGCTTGCAATTTATCAAGGAAACACAAAGCTATCCTTTGGGGTTTTTCCAGATTTTGGAGAGGGATCCTAAATCCAGCTCTCACATTCTGGAATCTAAAGATCCATCATCTTGACAAACCTCAACACACCTTCCCAAAAGTCTGCTGAATTCCACTGGAAAGCTTAAGATTTGCCATAGGAAAAAGGAAAAAAAAAAACCAAAACAAAAAACCACAACCAAACCAAGACACATGCTGTGAAGTGAAGCAGATTTTCTACTTGGGCTTCTGACAAGGATATTTCCTATGTCTACTGCAATCCCAAACATACTGAACTACTTCTGAGCTCTTAAGAGATCTGGGTCTGCTTTAAGTTCAGTTAAAGTTCATCTGGCAGCTTCATCAGCTGCTCCTCTGGCAAGTGTTCTTGGTCTTTGTACCCACAGCAGAAAAAAAAAGGTTGTTATGATGAGACTTATCTAATCAAAAAAATGACTAAAACAACAGGGATGTGGAGAGGGTACTTCAGAAATTCAATTAAATCCATATTCTGCAGGGAATTCCTTTTTTCCTTCAGACTTAAAAAAATGAGTATCTTATTAGCTATTTGTTGGAAGACTGTGGTCTCAAATCAGTTAATGAAGAAACATAAAAGACCTTCTTGCATGTAGCATTTCTGCATGAGCAGGTACTGTTTCTGCATCTTCAATCCCCATTCAAATTAATTCTGAACTGGGCAGAAGGGGCAGCATTTATCATCTTGTCTGTCTTTCCACCAGGAATATCCAAGCTCTGTAATCAAAAGCATTAACTACCTCCTTTCACAATCATCTGCTTCCTAGACTTTCAGCATGTATAGCTTTAAGAACACTGGGGCAAAGTCCAGTCTTTAGATACTGTCCAAGAAGTGTAACACACGAATTTTCCTCTCCTTGACTGAGAAATTCCATCCCTTGCAGAAAGGAAGAGGGAGGACTGCTGGAGCAGTAAGAACAGGGAGCACATTTACAAGGAGGTGTGAATTATCTGTCACAGATGAGCCTTACTGCTGCCCAGAAGCAGAGCTACAAGTCGTTAAACCCGTGTTTAGCATCACTGCGCATCTGTCACTAGTTCGCAGAGACCGAGGAATAAAGCGACATGGACGGTTTAGCACGAGAAGAAACTGACCCTTTATTAATTTACAAACTCCCTTATATACCTTAGCACGCTGGACACCGACATAAGGTTATTGGTTCACTGACCAACCACCCCCCGGAGGGATTGGCTGAACCCGACAACACTTACTTCAGATATTTTCTCTTCGGTATCATAACAACACCATAGTTTACAAAATCTCCCAACTGTTGTCCCATAGCGTCCGTGAGAAAGCAAGGCTTTCACACAGACACTGTCAGAAAACTGAGAAATCTCTCTGCAGCCAGGCTTTTAGCATTCACAGTGCATCAGCCCTGGAAAGTGCCCAGCAGGAAAGGACCGGGTGCTGCTGCCATACTGTGGCTGAACATGTGCTCAGGTGTACCCAGGTGGGCAAGAAGGCCAATGGCACCTGGCCTGTCCCAGCCACAGTATGGCAGCAGGACCAGGGCAGAGACCGTCCCCCATACTGGCACTGCTGAGGCACCTTGAGTCCTTGGGGCAGTTTTGGGCCTGTCACTTCGGGGAGGACACTGAAGGCATATCCAGAGAAGGCAACGGAGCTGTGGAAGAGTCTGGAGCACCAGGAACAGCTGAGGGAGCTGCGGGGGCTCAGCCAGGAGAAAAGGAGGGTCAGGGGGGACCTTCTGACTCCCCACTACTCCGATGGGAGGGTGCAGCTGAGGGGGGGGTCAGGCTCCGCTCCCAGGGAACAAGGGACAGGACAAGACAAAATGTTCTCAAGCTGTGCCAGGGGAGGTTCAGGCTGGACATTAGGAGGAATTTCTCCACCAAAAGGGAGGTCAGGCAATGGCATCCCTGGGATGGCCCAGGGAGGTGGTGAACTTCCTGTCTCTGGAGGTGTCCAAGGAATGACTGGACGTGGCACTCAGTGCTCTAGTCTGGGTGACAAGGTGGGGATCAGTCACAGGCTGGACTTGATGGTCCTGGAGGTCTTTCCCAATCTCAGTGACTCTGTGATCCTATGAACCCCCAACAGCAGTCATCCAGCTGTTGGCTTCTTCATGCAACTCCTCAGAGCAGGTTCCCTTCTCCAAGCAGTACAAAATACATATTGCTCAAGACAGGTTAGCTGTAAGAAAGATTAGTCTTAGGAATGTCTTAGATTACCACAGATGTACTCTGTAAGACATTATGGGAAATGAAACTAGGCTATGGAATTCAACTCAAAGTAATACGGGAAGTACGAAGGGAAGAAGAGTGGGGACAAACAGCTAACTGTAGCAATACCATAACAGAAAGGACTAAAAATGTTGGTGTTTTTTAATGCAAGTATTAAAAAGAAAGGAGACTATTATTACAGGGACAGCTGGCTTGTAGGTGGGATTGGACAATCTCTGAATGCCCTATGTATCAATTAACTATTTTTCAACCTACCTGAAGCTTCAAAGAGCTATTTCAGGACAGACATTCTAACTCTCCTTCAAGGATTCTGGTCCATTGTCTTAGTGGCATATCACGTACTCAAAACAACAGCTTTTTCCACAGCTGGCTGGGACAAGTATTACAAGCATACAGGAATTTATCTCATTTTTAAAGCATTAACAAAAAGTAAGATATATGGTGAAAACATGCAGTAGAGTTGTTTCAGCAAATATACTGAATTGAGCCCAATTAACCATGTATATAACCCCTGGGCAACTGTTTTGAAGTATTACTCCTAGCAGAGATGATGCAAAGGAGTCCGAATTTACTTGTATAAATATTAGCAACAGTTTTTAGTCATACCACTTCGCACAACACCACCTTTTTCGTTGCTTTGATCATGCCCTCTTCCTTAACCATCACACTGGTCACAGCAGTGGCCAAAGAATATATACTTTTATTTCATTTCTGGTTTTATCCATTTGAAATTGTACTATACTGAACTTTCTTACAAAAATCACCAGACCACTCACTTACTAGGCTTAACAGCTACCAATAGGTAAGAGTGCAAACATGCCGCAGATCAGGTTAAATGAATTTTTCAGTCTGCAGAAAGAACTTTCAATCTCATCTTTGTAAATATGATAATGTTGGAACTTCAAGTTTATTTAGCTTACAATGATTTGCTTTGGGAATTTTTCATAGGAACATGATCTGAAACATTTAGTTCTGTTCATTCTGCACTACAGCATTATCTCCTCCTCCTTGTGCTTTGTTGCTATGGAAGCAACATTAAGGTATTTTAAAAAGCTTAAGAATATACACAGGCACCAAGAGGGATCATCCAATCCAAACAGCCATTTGAGGGAGGAAATGATATATATCCAAATGAACAACTTGAAATACTCCACTTAACACCTAATTATCTGCAAGAACAAAATACACATGCTACTCTAGCCCTGTGATCTGATTTCCTATATGAAACATGAGGAGAATCATGAAACAGAATTACAGTTAATAAACGCAGTGCCATTTACTAATTTCATGGGTCTCTTTTTGTTTCAACAGTGCTATCCAAGTCCAATTTAGCAATTTGCTTTGGTACAACCAATAATCCACAGTCAAATTTTACTGTTAACTTCTGAGATAAACCTTGCAGAAGGAACTGGTGCTCTAGGCACTACATTAATTTCCACTTAGAACAAAGTTCATCAGATCACTCAGCAAGGAATTAGCAACACTCACTTGTCTACAATTTTTTTGTTGTTGTACTAACGCAGGTGGAATACATAAGCCACGCTCATTGCAGAGATTCCCCAAGGAGATCAATGCTACTTACAGCATCAAATGAAGCACCTATCCTGGGCGAATACAGCAAATCTTAGTTATAACTCAGATGTATTTACTGAATGGCTATGTAGAGTAACAGTCACAAACCAACTTCTACTGAAATCCTGAAAACTGTCTTGTCAATGCCATCCTTACGTTCAACGTTGATAAACAGAGATTTTACACCATCCTCTGGCTAGGAAAAAGTGCCTGAAGCAGATTAATCAAATTACTGGGTTTTACCCCCTTTGCTTTTTGCTCAATAGCATTCCCTCTCCTTCTTCAAACCCCTGAGCAGAGAACAGCACACACATCTGACAGCCCAGCAAGGATGGGCCAGCAGCCATGAAGCCAAAGCGGAGACCTCAGGCCATGCCTGTATCCAACAACGGGCACATCCTGCATCCTGCTCCCTCTGCTGCAGGCGCGGGGCAGCACCTCTGGCAGGTGGCACACTTACACCACAATTCCTGATGCTTTGAGTGGGCTGAAGGTGGCAAGACCACTTCCCCAGTACAGCTTTTTGAGCCCACTGCTGTCCAAGGCCCCAGCAGGGACAGTGACAGGCTGGACAGAAGCAACATTTTGGCTCTCATCACTTTTCCTTTTCTCTTGCTGGTCTGCAAAGCAGTTCACAACTGTGGTGCAGGACACTCTTGCCCTCCATGACCTTTCCCAGTCCTTCCTGTAACATGGCTTGAAAGTCATCCCTGTGTGCCATCAGTTCCTCCTCTTTACGGCCACTGAGCAAGCCCTCTTTCTGCCACCCACAAAGCTTATACTTTGGCTCCTCCCACAATGAAGGGCTGTGCTGGCATCACCAACCCTTCCCCGGTAGCAGGATTCCAGCAACAGGTCCAGGAGTGAACCTGGCTTAAGCACAATACCCTCACGTGCCTGCAGGGCTTCATTTTTGAGCCAAACATAGCAGCAAAAGGAAACCAGTCTCCTGGACTTCATTGCTCCCTCATAGCTTCACAAAGGTGTTTGAGGGTAAGTTACTGTATGACAGCTGTTTCACCTGCTTCCACAAAATGACAGAAAAGCAGCAGCAGAAACCCAGTAAAAAACCTCATCTGAGGAACAGGAGTGAAAAGAAATAAAAGCAGCACAAGAAAACAAACATTCTTTACTGTCTGCAGCCACAGACAGTCACAACTGGAAGTCCACTGTGTAAAACTCCACATGCACACACCAGGAAACACAGATTGTGAGGAGAATTACTGAAAATGCCTCAATATCCAGTGAAATGAGTAGCAATAACTACCACTAGGGAGGAAGGGTAACAGTCACATTTTCTCTTCACTGCATAGAAAGAAAAACTCATCCGTTAAGGAAACGTGAACACTACTCAAATCAGAACTTAATTCTTGGCAGATACCATCCCAGTTGGCCAGCAACCATGGTACACAAATGAAAATTAAAAATAATTTTTAAAAAGTCACAGCCAAAATTTCCTTCCTGGAATCAGATAAATTATTTTAAGTATCATCAAAATAAAAAAGAGGTTCATTTTATTATGTTCGCAGATCAAATAAAAAGACAGTAAAAAAGCAGAATGTATTTTGAATGGAGGTACTACAGGAACTTTTCCTTTCATAAAACCAAATATCCTGCTTCATTTTAAAGAGTTTCCATGTATCTTTCCTTTAGCAATCTACAAGGAACAATTCAGTGAAAATACAGCTGAACTAGACTTGAGGCTGAGACCTTTTTCAAGCAGTCTAAGAGAGGGCCAATTCTTAACTGCAATTCAAGAAACAATTAAGTTTATTTCTAAAACAAATGCATCAGTAAAGTGACATCATATCACCTGTGTAAAAAAATATAGTGCAGGCTATACATTTAACAAAATCCCGAGCCTTACCAGTCAGTAACAATTCTTCTTTGATTTGTATTCCATGAAGCAACTTTATCAAACGGACAGATGTAGAGATGAGACCCAAGTTCCTATCATTAAATTGGGAAAAAAACCACAATAATTCACTTGATATGAAATACACTCAAAAAAATTTAAAAGGCTTTTCGAAGTTAACAGGAAATCTTTAGCATCTTCAGGACCTCTGAAACAAAAATCAGTTTCTCCTATGTTACTGCCTGCCTATCAGTGGCCACATTACTACCATCAGAAGCAAATCAAAGGGGTTTATTGCATCATCCTGCATTTTACCAATTTTGGGCACAGAACATTCAGAGCTAAGTACCCTTTCCTCCCTTTTGCTATTCTTCCTATAAAACATTAAACAATAGCAAGTTATTCCTGTAATTTAAACAGCTGTATTTGTGTAAAAACTTTGCTTTGTCTGGAGGTCAAGCATCCAGAACAAGAGTCATGTATTTTACTTCATAATAAACCTGGAGTAGTTTCAATGCCAACAAAGCAATTAGTGACAGCCACCAAAACACAACAGGGCCAGCTCAAAGGGAAACATACACAGCTCTCAGAGAGAAGCAGAGAAGGCCAAGTAATCATTATCCTTTCTCCAGTGAGGAGGAATCATAGGTAGACTCTCAGAATGATTTGCATTGCAATTTCTGTGGCATTAACAGAATTCTGCCCCAGCACAGAAACTAAGACTTGGTCTCATGTCGAAATTACATTTAGTTCAATAAATCAAATTTGACAAGTCCCAAGAAGCCAGTTTTTAAGACTGTAGGCCCCACTAATTCTTTGCTATAACCACTTTGTGACAAGTCTTCGGGGTGGTTTTTTTTTGGTTGGTTGGTTTGGGGTTCTTGTGGGGCATCTGGGCAAGGAGAGTGTTTGTTGCTATTTTGTTTGGTTTTTTAAAAACATCAACCAAACTATCAGATTTTCACTAACTAAGCTAGGTTGTATCACAAGTATCCCTTCAATGTTGCAACAGACACAAGCAAACAATAGAGAGGCTAAATAAATTAAGAAGCCAGATTGATTTAATATCCTTTAAGCTCAACTTGCCTATATATATGCATTGGGATTAATATGCACACTTCTACATGCTGTGCTTTGCCAGGAAAGCCAGACAGATCTAAATAAACGTTAAAAGACATGCTAATCCTGTAACCGATTACTAAGACTATTTACTTATTCATCATGTTATAAAAAAATTAAAGAAAGAGAAAAAAAGGATAGTTATACAGTCAGGCTTCCAACAGGCTTATTTCATTTGCGAAATCAACTCATATTATGGACCCAAACACCTTGTTCTATTACTGAGCAGAACCCCAAACTGACCTACAAATAGGTCAGCTACTTTTGTTCTCTGCATATTTGAATTCAAGTGATTGCATCAAGCAGGAAATGCCAGTTAATAAATCTACTAACACAGCAGTGTAAAATAAGAATCTCTTTTTTAAAACCACACAAACATCAGAAGGTGGTATTTTGGTATGGGCTAAAAGAGATCATAACTGTACCTCATAACATGTTGATTCTTGGCACACTCAATGCAGGCATTCCTCAGACATCTGAAGCACTCTGCTATGAGCAGCAGGCAGGTGTCTAGATCTGCCAGTCCACAGGAGTCCTTACGGGTCTGCTCGATGGCACTTGAGGTGCTTGTCAGGATTTCCAGGACATCCCGAAATACACTTTCTTTTGCTGTTTCTCTGAAACACATAAATTTGTGGTGAAGAAAAAATAAAAAGGCACCACTACCAAAAAGCCTAAGACATTGACAATTCTTATTGTAAACCCAAAGATGTTTCTGCAGCAATCTTTAACTATTCAGAGTATTTAACTACTCATAGTCTTCCAAGTAGGAAGAACAAAATACATCACACAATCCTCACGGCCTTTTCGGGAAAGTGGCTGCAGGAGAGTTATGTTGCCTTAATATTGCTCGTGACTTTTCAACAGCTCTCCAGAATTTTAATGAAAAGGAAAAAAACAGTTCTCCCTAATGCACCTAGCTGGCTGGTTTATACATGACACTGCATGCTGCTTTAAGAGGAATTGTTTTAGTAAATGAACACGGTTTAGATGTCCAGCATTAGATGTTTCAGAAGAATCAGAATCTCCAGCCTGCTGCAGATTTCCTCAGAGGGACAAAGGTCATGGAGAAAGCTGGTGGCTGCACGAGCACCATTCTGAAGCGTGTGAATCAAAGTCAAGGGAAAAAAACCAACTCTGTCCCACCTCTACAGACAACTACCCAACACAGAAGGTACCAGGCCACTTCCTGGAGCACCCAGACCAAGGAAAACAGCACTACCAAACCGTAAGCATATGCAGAAATCCAAATGACTGGATGACAGCTGGTGCTGCTGCTCCAGGAAGATTCACCAGCCTCCCCAGGACTGACACACACATCTACAGATGATCTGTCACACAGAGATAAACAACATTTCCAAACTACAGCTATCGGTCTACTATCTGCCCTGATTTTATGTCCACAAAAGAGATGAGGGCAACATATGACAAATGTTGCTAACTCAGTTCTGATACCACATGCTGGTGGAGAGAAGCCACACCAGAGAGTGTTTATGGCATTGCTACAGGGAAGTTCAATAAATTTGCTCATTCAGTACTTCTGACCAGGGTCAGGAAAAGGAAATCCAGATGCAGCCTCCTTGAACCTTAAATAGACTTGTCATGTACTCAAGATCAAACAGAATAAGTGAGATGAGAGGAAGTGTAAAGTAGCATTAAAAAAAATGTTCACACAGAACTCTTCCTAAAGGAGAATTAAAAATCTCTTCATCAAACACTACTAGGTGATAGTATTACCTGCATTCTGCTGCTCACTCAAATGCCCACACATTCGCACATAGAAATTCTACCTTCTCTTTCATAAGTGATCATGTCCATAAATCAAACCACAGAATCACAGAGGTTGGAAAAGACCCTTAAGATCATCAAGTTCAAGATTAATCAAACACTGCCAATCCACCGTGTCCCTAAGCACACCCTTAGAGATGTCTGGAGACATTACTTCCCACCTCTGCTCCTGCCGTTCCTAGACTAAACAAAACTCTCGTAGTCTTTACTCATAGTTTACATTTTCTAAGTCCCTTATCAGATTTGTTGCTCCAATAGTGACAGTTTTATGCTAGGCTACATCTTACTGACAGTATAGTGCCTCCAATATCAACATCTATTAGGGCGTGGAGGAGACTTACAAAGAAGGGAGAGTGCTGTAAGAACTACAACAATGTACACTAACATCACTATATTACTACATCAGGTTTCAGATCTCCAGGAAGTATGTATTTTATTCTGCAACCTCACAGTTGATCAAGACCAATATATTTACACATTCTCCATCTACACTTAAACATTAAAAAACCCACCACTGCATCACTGAGAGCTATGGGGAAGAAGCTACATTTTACAGTGGTGCAATACTGAAGGGAAAACACCAAAGAGGCACAAAAAACAAAGACCAAAAGCAGAGCTGGCCCTCAGTCATAAAATAAAGAAAACAGTGGAGCTTACATAACCAGAAAGAAAGTTTGGAATTTGGTTTTGGTTTCAAGACTGAAGAAAACATATTCATGGAACTTGAACCTTCAACTTACAAGAAGCAGCGCAGCTCCTGCCACTTCACGATGTGCCAAAAGAACGCTCAGTGGCTGACGTACCGCAGTCCCCACGGGAAATGCACCACAGACAAGTTTTTCTAAATGTCAGAAGAGCTACGGTCTGGTAAGGTACCCCCAGCCAGGGAGTGCTTTCTACATTGAGTAGAACCATCAGCTGTTCTGAGTTCTTAAAAGCTGATGTTACTCTAAAATAGGACCACTGAGCCCACTGTAGTTTCCTTCATATCAGCCTATGCCTTCTGTCAGATTATCCGATGAAACCAGTCATTTCCTGACCCAACTGCAAAATACAGAACCCAGCGGTCAGTGCAAGACATACTACTGTACAACACACCCTTATTTAAATTGGTAAAAGAGAAATTAAAGAAGCCAGAACTTTTGTGCACATTTTTGTGACTTCACGGGTAAAAGGACACCTTACAGTTATTCTTGTGCTGGAAAAGCTCCACTCTCCTGGCACAGCTATGCAGCAGAACAGAACTTTTAGTCAGATACTGGATCAGAAGCATGCTGAGTTGCTGTGACAATTTTTCTTTTAAAGTTACATTGAAAGTAAGAAAAAAACAGGAGCGCAGACATTACCAGTAAAATACAAAGATGAAAACCTTGTGTGTTCTAATGGAGCAAGTGTGGGGTACATAAGGAAGTGTCTGTCCTCACTGTACATGTGGAAGGAGATGTGGATTTTTTCACATCACTCAGGAGACATCGAACTCCAAATCTGTCTCAAAGACCATGAAAGAAAATCCAGACTGCTCAAGCCAGATCATTCCAGGCAGAAATCGAATCTCAAAGCCTAAGTGAGCAAGCAGAAGATATTCCAAATGAACAAGGACTGGCTTAAATGTTGTTTGATAAAGCAGGATTCTGTTCCAAGAAAACTTACACGTGACTCTTGTACCTAAGCATTCCAATAGCACTGCAATTCGAGTGTGTACTACAAAGGAATTTTAATGAAAACTGTCCTTCTGAATAAAAAATCCTCAAATTAGCAAGAAAGGCAGAAAATATTTAGCTGATGTTAAGAAACCAGCCAAGACTGACTTCAGATAACTGTTCCACAGCAATGCTTACAAAGAGTTTTTAAAAAATAAACTTTATCCAACAGTACAACAAAGATTCACATACAGACAAAAGTAGCAGCTACAAATATTTAAAATGTATTTTTGAAATGGAAAATATTTTCCTTCCATAATCTTTTCCCTAATTTTTAATTTACAAAACTACCAAAGAGCCTGCTAAGTGGATTTTAGATTAAAAGAATACCTTGCATTGTAAACAGGCCTTGAAATCCATCCAGAACTGCTTTGTGGATATTCCACAAACCTCTGTTTCATGTGTCTGGTTGCCTAACACAGCAGCTCCACAATTTGCTATTGCTACCTGTCCTTCATTTCCCCATCAAGTTCTGCAAAAATACAAAAGGAAGCAGAGGCAAAGGGTACAGCAGCCCAGCTCTTAGACAAGTAAGACATGCACAATTTCTTGTTAAGTCAAAACAAAGAGTCAGAATTCCTGTACCCATGCCAAAAGGAAGATTACTGTCACTCCTGGTAAGACCTGTTTGATTGTTAGAAACTCTACAAGATACCACTCTAGCAAACACGGAGTTAAAAACAGTAATGAAACCCTGTTCAAAAGACCAGAGCTCCAAAAAATCATGAAACTGGTCAGGAACTATGCAAACAATCCACAAATTTACAATTCTGTATTTCCACTCTAAGTTTTAGGTACTTGCACAACTCCATTCCTGTAAGCAGAGTCCCTAAAAAGCCTTTAAAGTACTTATCCTCACAACATTCCCAGGAACAGAAAAAAGCCATTTTCTTCTTTTTGTAGCTTAGTAAAGGAAGCATAAAGAAATCAACTAAAAGCACTGGAAGCCTCGAGTTAAATCACACATGCAAGTCTCCCAAATTCCGCATCATGGTCTCATAGTAGGGGCATTGTTGCTTCACTTTATTTCTTTCTAAGTTACAGAACACCAGAACTCACATTTTTAATGTATTTTGTTTCCACAAACACTGAACAGTCCTGTAACAACAAAAGAATTGTCACTAAATATCACAACTTCAAACTCAAAACATCCATTGGGTTGTGTTTTTGTGATTCAACAGCACCAACAACAGGATTTGCCAGAGCTGGCAAATTTTATGCCAGGGTTGCTCCTAGACCCATTCTGCCACATCCTATGGGATGTAAGGTAATGCTACAGCTTTGTCCTTCTGGAAGGGCAACTACAGTGTCTCTCTTTCTGCCCATCTGTACCCACAAAACTTGGCTGTTTTGGGGAATATCTACTCTTTCAAACACAGTGGCAGAAGTTTCAGGGAGCAAGGCAGAGAAAGCATCAGCCTGTAAGCCCAGAATTTGTACAGGTGCTCCCTTCTTTCCAGAGAAACGGAGATGAACACCAGAAGAAGGTCTCCTGGGTCTCCTGCACCCACAGAGAACACAAAAAAATATTTGTAAGTACATCTTCCCCCCTCACCTCCCTACTTTTAAACGCAGATTTGAAAAACAAAACTGCACTGTGAATTTAAACAATCAAAACAAAACACCAGCAGAATTTTACACCAAGCTTAAGTCTGATTTCTTCATTCTCAGGTGTCAAGACCTTCAAACAACTACTGTTAGGAGTGAGCACAAGCTTCCCACGGAGCTGTGCCTCCTCCCTCCTTCCAGGAAGAGCAAAACCCATTCCTCTAACCCCAGTCTCCCAGCTGAACCTCTGCAAGCCCAGCCTCTGCCAAAGCCAACAGTGCTGTGTGGTATTGCAGAGGTCTCCCTGATCTTACAGGCACTGCAATGCTCCATACCAACCCCCTGTTTCTCCAGTAGCCCCATTCTGTCTTTACTCATCTTAAACCTACTGAGGGGCATCCAGCCTTTCCTCCCAGTGAAGCCAGTGCAGCCCATCGTGCCACACAGTGCATGTCCCCTCTGTCCCCAAGGCCCACAGCCACCATCCTCATCGCAAAGCTTCAGCCTCTCATGGGAATGAGACTGTCACCCAGCAGGGCCTCGCACAGGCACATCTTACCCACTTCTCCACATCCTGCAGGGCTCCCATGGCTTTTTGTCCCCAGGCAGCTACCCTCACACCTACATCCCACCTAATATGCCTGCCCAAAAAGCACCACAAGCCCCAGAAGTGGCCCATGGGAATCCCATGAGGTTCAACAAGACCAAGTGCTGGTGCTGCACCTGGGTCAGGACAACTCCTGGGATCAATCCAGGCTGGGGATGAGCAGATGGAGCAGCCCTGGGAGAAGAACCTGGGGGTGCTGGTGGTGAGAGCTGGACATGCCCTGGCCGTGTGTGCTGGGACCCAGAACCCCCCTGTGCTGGGCTGAGCCCCCAGTGTGGGCAGCAGGGGAGGGGGGTTCTGCCCCTCTGCCCTGCTTGGGAGAGACTCCCCTGCCCCGCAGAGCTGCCTCCAGCCTGGGGGGCCCAGCACAGGAAGGACACAGAGCTATTGGAGAGAATTCAGAGGCATCAAGTTGATCAGATGGATGGAGCAGCTCTGCCACAGAGAAAGGCTGAGAGACTTGGGATTGCTCTGCCTGGAGAATTAGGCTGACCTAACTGTTGCCTTCCAGTACCTGAAGGGAGCCTACAAGGAAGATGGAGATTACCTACACGGGCCTGAAGTGACAGAACAAGGGGGAATGGCTTCAACCTGATAGAGTAGGTTTAGATTGGATGTCAGGAAGAAATGTTTCCCTGTGAGGGTGGTGAGGCCCTGGCACAGGTTGCCCAGAGAAGTTGTGGCTGCCCCATCCCTGGAAGTGTCCAAGGCCAGGCTGGACAGAGCTTGGAGCAGCCTGGTCTAGTGGAAGGTAGCATTGCCCACAGCAAGGGTGGGATGGGATGAGCTTTAGTGTCCCTGCAACCCAAGCCATTCTGTATCTCTAGGATATTTTATGCCACCCACGACTAAGAGACGAACACCTTTCCTCCGTGCTACAGGCACAGGGACTGAGCACGCTGCAGCTCCTCATGGACCCCGTGGAGCAGGACAGTAGAACGGACAGATCACACCCCCCCACACACGCACAGCCCCCGGAGAAGGCTGGGGGTGCAGAAGCTCCCCAGCAGAGACTTCATCCACGCCCCTCTGGGGATACTGAGAGCCCCCTTCCCAGCCCGCAGCCGACTCCACGAGGGGCAGGACCGCGCTGGGAGCCGATGCAAGCCCTGCCCAACATCCGCCAGCCCCGCCGCTCCCTCCTCCCCACTACCTCGGCTGCGCCTCCCGAAACAGACCCGACAGCGCCCGCACGCTCTCCAGGCGGGCGGCGGGCAGCGCTTCCGCTCCCAGCGCCGCCATCGCCCGCCCCGGCCCCGCTCCCGCTCCGCCCTCGCCGCCGCCGCGCGGAAATGGCGGCGGTGCCGCCCCGCCGGCCGGGAGGGGCTGCGCAGGGCCGGCGGCAAAATGGCCGCTCCGGCTGACAGACCTGTTGCCTTTCCCTGGCTTTTCCCTTGCCGGTCCCTTGCCTTTCCCTTCCCCCCGCTGCCCGCCCCCCCGTTTCCCCTTAGGAAGCTCACTGCGGCGCCGGCTGCCCTCACGCAGCTGCTGCTGTCCGCCCCACACCTCGCCCCGTATGCTCTTGGAGATGCCCGCCTCTAAACAAAACAAGTATTAAAAAAATATAAAAATACATAAATTGCGGGAATAATTATTTCATGTTTAATAAATATGAAGATCTCCCAGCCTGTGGCAGGGGTGCGAAACTAGACGATTGCTAAGGTCCCTCCCTGTCCAAGCCCTTCTGTGATACAGTGAATACTAATTCACTTCAGGTTTTAAAATATTTTTTTAATTAAATGCTGCATTTTTAATATTTAATATTTATTTTCTGAAAATATCCTTCAGCATTTTCTAAACATGTGTGAAAAGTTAAATTGTATGTGTGTGGGTGGGAAATTAGCTTCCAATGGTTAAAAAGACTAATTGTGGCCAAACACTATAGAAAGCTTTACTAGACAATCATCATCAAATCACAGACTGGTTTGGGTTGGAAGGGACATTAAAGCCCCTCCAGTCCCACCCCCTGCCGTGGTCAGGGACACCTTCCACTATCCCGGGTTGCTCCAAGCCCCGTCCAACCTGGCCTTGGACACTTCCAGGGATGGGGCAGCCACAGCTTCTCTGGGCAACCTGTGCCAGGGCCTCACCACCCTCACAGGGCAAGACACGCTTAGAGTTCAACCATCCAGCCAATTCTTATATAGATTATAAAATTTGGTATTTTTTTCCAGATTACTCACAGATGTTATATCTTAAGCTCATTTGATCTGCCTAATTCCATGTACAACAGGCAGATCCCTTAAAGATGCAGCTTTTCCCCCAGAGAGCTTACAGTCTAACGGACTTTTATTTTTGTTAGCACAGTTTTAGGGAACTACAAGAAGGGAAACAATCCACCTAGAGTCAACTACATCTGAAAATAAAATTATGAAGAACTTATTTTTAAGAATTGTCTATCAAATTAAGAGGTAGACCATACTCTTGAGGCAACAGTGTTTGAAGCTGGAAACAGAGAAGGATGTGTCTCAGCTAAGACTCTGCAAGACAATTGCCCCACTGCAGCAAATGCTGGCTCTGCAGGAGGCAAAGCAGGTCAAAGACATGGAATCCCTCCTATCTCAAATGTTGTGAAAGGCCCACTTGTTCTAATCACAATACGTATACTGACTATGCCCCTTTTTTATTGGGGGCAACTTCCATCAAAAGAAAAAATTTGGGCTCTGGAAAAAGTTACTGTACAGTAAAGAAGCAAATCCTGCAGCACAAATATTTAATATATTTCTGGCATAAATACTAGTTTCCTGACTCTTATTTTGGGCTTGCCTTATATTAAGTATGACTTAGGCCACACAGCTTTGAAGCTGTAGACCAAAAGCTTTTATTTTTGTTCTATTATTTAACAGGATCTAGTGAAACTGATTTATGTGCTTGGAAAAATGCTTTTGATTAGCCTCTGTTGCTAAATCTGTGGAGCACACCCTGCCGCCATGCCCTCAGTTTCCTGCTTACACTGGGCAAGTTACAGTGCCTTGCCAAGGAATTCTGAACACCTATATTAAGATGAGGAAGAGCAGATCTGAGAGGAGGTAGCAGCATCTTTTTAAACACCAAAGATGAAACAGAATCCATATGAAATGGATACTGGCAGACTGTCTCAAACCCAAGAATAACTATTGCAATCCGAAGCCAACTACAGAGTTTATTTGGCTTCAGGTGAGATGTTACATGTGTCTGAAGGCCATAAAAGAGCAGTTACATTTGATGTTGAGATTTATGTGTCACTCATTTGTTATGTAATATCATAAATACATTTAATTCTTCATAAGAAAGAAATCCCTCCATCTGGGAAAAAAGCCCGCAAGGCCTCAGAGGAGATGTTCAAAGCCCGTGCATTTTGTCCTGGAAACAAATAATATTTTCCAAGAAGCAGACACAGATGAAATGCTGTCGGCTGCACAGTTGTCAGGCTCTGAGTCACTGCAGGGACTCTTGCCTCATTTGTTAGATACAGTCTAATTTCTAGAGGCAATGAGGAATTTAGTGACTGTCATCTGCCCTTCACAAAGGTTTTATGCCACATTTGTATGGAGTGTTTTTGCTGGGTTCAGCATTATTCTCATCATGTTAGCCAACTGCATAAGCATATGGAAAGACACTGTCCTTGCCCTGTTCAGCTGGATCAAAGAGATGCTACTTAGGATATCTGGTACCCAAAATCTAGTTCCCTGGTAGCCTGGGGAATTTCATGGTACATGAATTTCACATCATTCATGTTCCAGTTGATTTATAATATGTAGAATTTAAAGTCAGGGTTTTGTCTGGTACAGAAGGAAATGCAGCTGAATTGTAAGAAGGATGGTGCTGAATTCAAGGAGGTTTTGTGTACATTAACCTGCATCATCCTGCAGTTTTTCCCATGCTATGAGGCGCCAAGGAGAGGCCTCCTTCTGTTTCGAAATTTATTCTCATGGATAGAGAATCTCCCTGTTATAGAGTTAACACAAATTTGGATAAAACAAAACCTTTAAAAAGTCACTGATTCTTCTTCTTCTTGAGTGTCGGGTGGTGCCCCATCCCTGGAGGTGTTCAAGATCAGGTTGGACAGGGCTTGGAGCAACCTGTTCTAGAGGAAGGTGCTCGTGCCCAAGGCAGGGGAGGGGAATGAGATGCTCTTTAAGGTCCCTTCCAAACCCAAACCACTCCATGATTCTATAACTGACGGTAATACATAGTTTAACACTGCTGCAGGGGAAAAAATTGGTTGCCACAGTTAAATTTCTGTAGGAAAGGACAGAGATGCTCAAGGCCCTACACAAAGCAGGGAAGGACATCTCTCTCCACAAGGCAGGCTGCCCTTGACACCAGTCATAACACTGAAGGAAAAATGGTGGATCTGGGGAATGTGGCAGTAAGCAATGAGCTTGTCGATATGCTTGTAGATGCAGACACAACATATCTGAAATAAGTTCTAAGAATCTTGTTTAAGGTTTTGTGGTAAAGAAGGATTCTTGAGGAGGACTGTGAGGGTGAGAGCATGCAGTTATTAATTTCCTCTTGTGACTTTTCTACTATCCAGTGTTACTTTAAGTCCTAGAATCCCGTGTGAAAATGCTCCCACAAGCAGTGCTGGATTTGACAGTTGTGCCATATAATGTAGATTTCCCATACAAATACAATCAGATCTCATCTGTCATGTGAAAATCTTGGCTTTTCCTGGTTTCCATTGCCACGACAGCTTTTCTGGACTTCAGCAGCCTAGACAACTGAGCATCCAAAAAGCTGCTATTAAGCTAGTGCACATAAATCACCTCTGTGCTCTATGCTGAGTTCACCAGGCTTTTGTGCTTCTGTGGAGTCACTCTGTGGCACAGGACAAGGAGTTCAAGCAGACTCATTGCTTTTGCACAGTGTGGAGTCACTCTCCACATGCACATTAAACCTGCTGGGATTGCTCTATATTTGCAGAGCTCCACATGGGAAACTCACCTTTTGGGGACTGGTTAACATCTGTGAGCAAAGTCTTCCAAAATCCTGTGTACAGTCCTTAAAATGCTGTCTGCCATCTGTTGCTTGGGAAATGTAATTAATCTGCTAAGCCTGGCGTCCAGCCTGGCTCCTTCAGATGTCTTACAAGGATGCTCTTGGAGAGATGGGAATACTCTCTGAAATCGTATCTCATTCCCAGAAAATAGAAATAAATATCCCTACTAAGGAGCAGAAATAACTGAAAAGCTCCCTACCACCTGGTCACTCTCAGAGAGTAAAGAGGCACGTGCTTGAATATTTTTGAGGAACTCACCAGTTATATAGTCTTCCTGAACAGATGTGTCAAGCCAATGAATGGAGGAGCAAAGGGAAATGCCCACAGGGAATCCTACATTACTTGGCAGTGCTCCCATTTATCAGCATTGGTGTACCTTGTCAATGCTGAGAAATTTGCTGCAGGGAAAAAACAATGTCTAAAAGAATGAAGAACAAGAAAAACCCATATAGTGACTCAGACTATCTCCTATTTTGGGTTACTGCTGGTGCTTGAAATTGGAGAATTGTAGCTGTGATCCTGAACATTCTTCATACTAAGAAATAGGGATTAAACTCCTCCAGGTCTGTCAAAATCCTGACATCTAGTGGAGGTAAAATAGTGGGCAGCAGAACTCAGTCTAAAACCATCCGACTGTGGAGTTTGTATTATTCACTGCTGGTGTACAGTCTATTTAATTTGTTGGTGCCATCTGTGAAATATGAGTTAGTCTACTCATCTTTATTGTACACTAAAATCACAGGATGCATGTCCCTTCCAAATCAGGATAATTTAAGATTCTAAACTGCAATAACCTAAGCCTTTAGAAGGTTTTCCATATGTACAAAGCAGATAAGCTTTGTAAGGTGAGAGCAACAGGCCTGGGATTGGTATCTTCATGTTAGGAGACAAATACCTACGAAGTTTGCTTTTGCAGAATTTATGAAAGCCAATCTAATGTCATCTTAAGAAATAATATTTGAGAAGATGCTGTTGGTAACTAGAAGTTGCTACATACATTATCTATTTGTCTCTAAGGAGAAAATATATCCAGTTATATAGAGAGAGTTTTTAGACTGACAGAACTGAGAAATAAAGGGTTAAACTTCCGTTCTCCAGAATCTTTTTCTTTAGATCTTTGTCAATTTTTGCAATTATAAGAAAAGCTTCAATACTTACAAGAAAGTTATTGAAAATTGTGGGCATTCATTTTCATGTCATATGATGAAGCTTGTGAAATTCTAGTTTAAAATCTCAGAACTTATTTTCTTAAAATTTTCCTGTGCCAGCTGAATATTCATTGAAAGAAACATGCAACCTAAACTTTAAAAAAGAGAACAAATATTGCTATTAAAATAACATCATCAGAAGATTTCAGAAGGTTCATGGATATAAGGACATTTTATTGCCTTTTAATTTCAAAACCTTAATCCATTGAAGAAATATCTGATGAAACCTCCCTGGCATACCTGTGGGTGTGAAAAAAAGAAAATTATGTTTCTTTTAAACCAGTATGTAAAGGCTGTCCAAAACCATTTGTCTAATTATGTATGTGAAGAGAAGCTTTGATCCATTCCTTTTTTATATGTTTTTTCCCACAAGATCATGTCAGTAGACTAAAGTGATAGATTATTAATTTTTTTAAACTAACATCTTTCTTAAGCAGGCACAAATATAAGTTAAGTTTGATAATTTCCTTCTGCATCTGCTGATTATAAGATTTGGCCTCTGCAGAAGCCATTATTTGTACATGTATGACAGGCTTCTAAATTCAAAAATCAGGCACTCTTTAATTACTGGGAGTAATATTACTTCAGAGCTATAAATTTCCCAGCTCACATGGAGATAAAAGCAGATTTTGAAGGAAGCATTTGTCCATCTGTTCACCTGTGCGATGTACTCCTTAAGTCCAGAACTCATCCAAATAAAATCAGCCCCCTGTGTCTGCATCTGTCTGCCACACGTGTCCACTTGCTAGATCTAGGCTACATGGGCTTTGTTAGCCTCCCCTCCCATACTTTACCAGTCTCTGAGTGTGCTTCATACCTCGGTAACACAGCATGCAGTTATTAAGTAATATAAATTAATAATTAAAATATTAACTATTAATTCCACGCAAACACAGACACGTTCAAGACACTGTCAGGGATGGGTGACTCTGCTTTTTGATCTGAGTGAGTGCTGATATTCACAGAATACAAATACTGGTTTCACCAGAGGAGCAAACAAGGAGAAAACCTTGCGATGAGTCAGAGGTGGAGCCTCAGTTGGCAGGAATTGGGTCTGGGATCTGACTTCTCTCTTCCCTTTTCTCCTTGCCCATCCTTTTTGTGACTCTGCAACTGCACAAAACTCTGAGTCTTCCATTAGCTTTGGAAAAACATCTCTGATTCTTTTGTCTCAGTTTAAGAGTGGTCTGGTTTAAAGGCAGAACTAAAGGGAATAAAGCACAATACGGTATTTGTGTCTGCTAGACTTTACTTTTGTCTCTACCCGTGCTTGCCCCGCACTGATGAAACAGCCATCCTTGGCTCATCCCGCCCCCAGGCTGTATCACAACCACCAGGCACCAGGAGTCACCTGCTCAGCACCCGGTGCTGGGAACATGCAGGGTGCGATACTTCTCGTGTAATTAGTGCAACCCTGTGCACCACAGCCTCTGCTCCTCTGCTTCTGTTTTATGCCAGCGTCATCAAAAGCCAGAGACACATCATAGACAAAATCTGTTGCTTTCACAGCTAGAAACTTCATCCATCTACATCTGACATAACTTCCCAAATTAATATACTCTTACCTCCTAAAATGTTATCTACACCTGTGCATGCCTGACTTCTAAATGTGCACTGTAGTTTCCCAGCACTGTCCATTCGTGGACAGATGAGGAGTCACTTGAAAAGTCAAAAGCAGGTAACAGTCGGTTTTTCCTGCACAAGACAAAGGTTTTTAAGATCATCGTGTTAGATGAAGAGTCTGAGTACAGTGTGCACCTTCATTCCTGAAGCAAGGAGTGTCTCTGCTGAGGAATCTGTTATAAATCACATTTTTAGTGAGACTGGCAAAGCCGCATAACACTGGCCTCAGGGAATCTGTCTAATTTGTCAGCTAAAATTCAGTCTCCTGCTAGAAAACTAGTCCATTCATGCTTTGTGAAGGCTAATTGCCCATGGAAGGAATCTGCTCAAGGAACTGTCAGCAGTGATGTGGTGTGGCACCTTCATCTGGCTGGAGCTTCCCAGGGAAGGTCAGCAGAGCTCCCCTTCCTCTTGTGCTGACCTTTAACCATGCAGCTGCTCTCCCCCAGAAAGTTATGTTTGGTCAGACCATTAGCAGAGTTGCAGGAGCCAGAGGAGTTCTTACTCACCCATGTCCTTCTTCAGCCCTGCAACAGAAGCTACTTGAACTCACCACCACTTGCAAAAGGACACAAATAACATCCAGCAAATAGAAGCTTCGAGAAATAATCTTTGGAAGAAACACTACTTCAATTCTTGAGAACTTGTTTGTTATAATCATTCAAGTACACTGTGAACTGTAAAACTCCAGCACTTAATAAATTGCCACAGATTTAACACTTCCTGTTTCAGAGAAGAACTGAGTTTCTTTACTGGACTAATGAAAGTACTTACAACGATTTTCTAACTGCAAGTCAGAGTTTAATTCCCTTCCATAATGTTAGGCATGCAGTATGTTTTTTCTCTTCTAGGTTATTATTCTCTGTTGTTTGTCCCGAACATCAATAAGCAAAGTAACTCTATTTGTTCCAGCTTAGTGGCATTGTTAAATGACCACGTTTTATTCCTACTAATTATGTCGCCCAAACTTTGAGTATGTCCCTAGAATGTCCCTAGAATAGCAATGAGGATGGGAAGAAATGTTGGGAAGAATGGTTGGATCTTGGGGGAAAAAAGCAATCATTCGCTGTTAGTAGCAACTGTTAACAAGTAGAGGTTCAGTACTTGCCAAGGCTGGTTTAGGATCCTGTAGGAGATCTCTTCAACTGACTATTTAACTTACTTTTGCAGTTATTTATCATGCAGCTATGAACAGATCTCCTGGACTGAATTAATTGTATTAAACAAGGAAAATAGGTATGAGTAAGAAGATAATGGCTTGGAAAACAGTTAAATCCAGCCCCAACCTATCTATAGCCACTCTTTTCATCTATTATAGAAAGACTTAGTTCAAAAATAGTTACCAAAAAATGTTCCTTATAGTTAAAAAGTATATTGCAGATTGACTACGTAAGCTTGAATTCAGCAGGGGGCTGAATGCAAGTTTGCAAGAAACAGTAGTCTTGAGATGATTACCAACCTTAAAATAATGCTCATGTTTAAATTTCTTGATGTAGCAAGGCCCCTTTGTTCTGTTTGACTCCATCAAATTTGTGTGGTTTTTCTATTAGATGGCATCAATGACTAGTCTCTTTTCAGAGTGCTTTGTAGAATAGGGGGCATAATTGTCTGAAAAGAGGCCTATTAAGTGTTTGCTTTTAAATCAAAGAACACTTTTGAAATATTAAATAAAGAAGGACTACAATATATAAATCACTCCAACCCGTCTCAAAAATACTGATGCACATTAATGATTTACTTTGGGCTCATACATCTATTTGCTTTTGTATTCAAAATGTTGTTACCCTGGTAACCCCAACATCTCACAGAATTTAACTTATTCTCCATCTAAAGTACACTCTCTTAAGGAAATTCATACAGGTTCTCATGAGAGCACTTTTCCCTTTTTTCCCCTTTGTTTGTAAAGGAAGAAATAGTGACTGGTTTTGTCATGAATGGGTCATTTTTGTCTTTTCTTCCTCCCCTCTCCCATCCCAATAATGACAGCTAAGATTTAAACACAACAGTACACTCAGCCTGCATTCACTGTTTAACAAAGATCCCAGTCTAAACAAGTTGGGTTGCTTTACTCCAGCATCGATACATGTTAATATGCTGGAAAGAGCCTTTCTAAGGAATTCCTCTCCTTATTTCAGAGGATATCTTCATTCTCAACAGGCTGTCCTCTCATATATTCCTTTAAACAAGAGCAATGTAGCTCTGTTCTGGCACACTGGTATTTCACTGGGGTGTCATTAACTGGGGTATATTTCAGCGCTTGGTGCAATGGCAAACATCAGGAAGAGGTTGCCAACACATCTCATGGCCCTACTTCCACCCCATGGTATTCCCTGCCAGGCAGGCAAGGATGGGGGGAACAGCAGTGAATATCCTGTAGGAGACTGTACTTTCAGAAGCCAAAGATGACTTAAATAGTCTGCCTTGAAGTGGTCTGGCCTCCTCCTCCAGTGAGGATTGCTGATGATCTGGCTCAGGGAGTTGAGCCAGGTGCACATGATGGCTGCAGACTGATGTTGGAGCTGACAGCTCTCAGAAAGCAGCAGTCCTGCTTTGCCCTGGGGGCCACTTCCCATCCTTGCTCCATTGTTTGAGGTCTAGCAGTCAGTGACCCAGTAGAAGAACAAGCTGATTGAGAGGGCTGATCCAGCAGGAAGGCTAGAAGCTGACTCCAGGACTCTCTGCCTTCCTTCCTCCTGCCTGCTCTTGGTTGCTGGTGTCCCATGCCTCATGCTGTGCTGCTGTGAGTGTTTCTGTGGCCACACGCCCCGTGGGTTGGTGACTGGATTTAACTGTTCCATTTTTGCATTATCATATTCTTGCTATTATTTTTATTAGTTCCTGATGCCAATCCACCATGGGGCAGTTCAACACTTACCTTGACACAAGGCAGGAGATGGGGGCCTGCAGGAACAAAGGACAGGAAGTGTGAGAGGACAGGATGTGATAACTGGCACTGCCACCTTCCCACAGAGTGTGGTGGGGCAGGTGATTTTGGGAAGGCAAGTCAGAGCTGGAAAGGAAGATAAACTTTGCAGTTTGTGCTGGGCAGATGGCACAGCACCTGTAGGGCTGTGATAGCTCACAACTAGAACATACCCAAACTAGACCCCAAGGAAGCCACAGGCAGCTCATGAACAAAGAAATGACATCCACATCATTTTTGTCCCCTCCTGGCACAGGGCAGCACAGGGCTGTCCTCACCTATCTGGGCATAGGGCAGAAAGATGCCAGTCATGGATAGCTCTAGAGAATTACATCCAAGAGACAACATTCCCAGGAAGGGGTGGATGGACCAAACCCTACAGAGCCCATCCTCCGAGCAGGTACAGCACAGCCACAGCCACACACTCACTCTGCTAAGGCCAGAAACAGCAAGAAGATTTGTTGAGCCCCATGGTCTACATGACAAATCGGTGTTTGTTCCAGATGTTGATTTTTTTAATTAAGAAGATTTATTCAGACCAATGCAGAAGAAACAAAAGGAGTAAACACAAGCTTAAAGTTTCAGAAGAGTTTCAAACTCGTTATTCAACATTATTTGCTTGCTGTGTAATCTCTTCCTCATCATTCATTGACCCCTGGCAAACAAAGAGTTGAGCTGACAGCAACTTTTCTTCCTCAAGCCCAAATTCTTAAAAATACCTTCTATTTAAAGATGTATTTCACCCCCTTCAGACACTCTGTCCAATAATCTCTCTTAAAACCACCATCCTACTTGTCTTTTGCATTTAAGAAAATTGCAAAGAGGACTTCACAGTAAACCAGGTTGGGAGATTATTTTCTCTTAACGAGTAAAGGGGAAAAAAATTCCAAAAGAAGTGAAGCCAGTCTGCTTATAGAAAGACAAAATCTCTTTTGTTGATTTTTTGCCTTTGATTTATAAAAACATCTTGTTAATCCCTGCAGGGTTTCTGAGAGAAAAGCTGTCCCTACACAGAGATAGAAGTTAGATATATATGAAGCAGAAAAGATTGACTGATTTAATGATTAAACAAAAAGAGGAGGCATAAATGACTGATGAATCTATCAGGGAAACATATTAACTGGAGTTTCCTGATTTGTCTACATTTGCATTCTTAATAATTTACTTAGAGGAGATGCTAAGGTGACAGTCTCTTAAACAGAAAGAGGTTTTATCCATTTCAATCACAGAAACCCCCCATCAGACTACATCCAGTTTGTTAGAGTTAATAAATCTGACTCAGTTCTGATGAAAGCCGTCCAAATTTTTGATGATGTCACCTTTGCACATTTTTTAATTTAGATCAAATAAAGTGCTTTTCAAATTTTTTTACAAAAACAGTAACAATGTTTTTTCTTTCTTGGGTAGATTATTCTCTGAAATTGTCCCAGTTTTGAAGTGAGGATAAAAAATGTTTATGGGCATTTTAATTTGAAGGAGGAAAAGAAAAGTTCATTAAAAGATTTGCAGCATTTGGATAAAACAGGAGTAAATAGAGTATCCTAATCTGGATAGGAATGACAACACACAACTACTTTTATAATCGCAATGTAAGTACAGAATACTGCAAATACTAAGTGCCAGCATTACAGTCCCAAGGAATATTGTAAAAAAAATACACACCAAATTTGCTGATTTAGCAATAGAAATAATACAATTAATTACTCAAAGGAGTCTAATGAGCTCAAGTGACGGTATTTTTTCCAGTCACACTGCAAATCAAGATACTTTGTAGGAGTTACCTCCAGGAGATGAACAACATACTGCTGAGCACAGGTGGAAAGTAGGTGGCTTTGAAAACAAAAGGGCATCGAGAAGCTGCCATTGACTTCAAACAAGGACAAGCATCTCCATGACCCCTGTGCACAGTAGCCGTTCCCCACCTCTCAGTCCTATTGCTTCCTGCAGCACCAAGCGTCTCTGCCAGTGCACAGGGACTGAGCCTGGCACAGTTTGCTCTATAGTGGTCCTTGAAAAGCCCTTACACTCCGCAGATATGATTCACATATACCCACACAAATTTCACCTCTTACTTCAGTCTTCATTGACTGGAAAATAATGTCTGGGTTTGCCCCTAGAATGAGCACAGCCCAAATACCACCAGGGCAGTAGCCCAGGAGCTTTTCCCATAGAAAGGGGCAGAAATAGCCTGCTCAACTGGTACTCAGTTTCCAGCACTGATGTCCCTCAGCAAAGGTAGAACCATAAGATGGTGCCTGTTGAAATGGGATCGGTTCATGGCTCTGTTGGCACAGGACCAGTCTGTCTCAGGGAAGTTACCAAACAAGGAGTTGTTGTTTGTACTGGACGTTGGAGTAGAGGTGAGAAAGCCACGATTCCTTGTGAAAGACACCCAAGAACAGGAGAGTCTGTTTAGGGGAGTTTGGCTGGTACCAGCTTGGGTGAGATCTGAACTGATGACCATTGTGTGAAAAAGTCCCACAATTCATTTCCTGCTCCACACGCCAAACCGCTCTTTTGTGCATTTCAGATTAACCTTACTACAGAACATGTCTTTGTATAACGCCATGGAGTTTTGCTCATCGCAGCACGTAAGTTACTGCTGGCTGGGGCTAGGAGCAGGGCTACTCCAGGAGCACACCAGAGACAAAATTCAGATACAGAGTTATAACTTTCTCCTTGGAGACGTCTCTCCACTGGGAACATGCTCAATTACTGACCACATTAGGGGCATATTATCTTCTCTTCCATTAAAGTTTAGCTGCATTGCCTTGCAAATTATTGGAAAAGAAAGCCAAAGTGCCATCCATGTATGACCACTTCTATCTTCCTCCCCTTGCACCCCTGCAAAAGCCGCCTCACAAAACTTGCTTGTGCAGGTAGAACAGTTCCCAGCCCTTGGAAGGGGCCTCGTGTGCATGTCAAGAGAGGTGAGAGGAAGCTGTGGCCTCAGGTTGCAAAGGAGAAGCCTGAAGGGTGTTTTTCTCCTTGCCTTACTGGTTTGGAAGCAGAGGGAGAGGGGAAGAAGGTTTTTCCTGGTTCTAGCGCATGTTTCCCTAGCTCAGCCTAGCTGAAGTACACATGCTTGTGGTTCATCCTCACAAATGCCATGTCAGGCCCTGGGCCAATACAAACATCAAGTCTGTCTTCAATATATGCAGGGAAAAAAATACAGTTCCAGCTCACTCCAGATTAGAGTGTGTTTGCAGAGAAAGGGAGGAAGTGAGGAGGGCTCTGATAGTTGTAGCTGAGTAATGCTTATCTCTGCCCTTAATAGGTCCTGTTGTGGAGAGCACAGCTATTTCCCTTGTTGTGCTTTCAAGCTGAGTATAATACAAATAAAAAGGTATTCAAACATACCAGGAAAAGATCTCAAAGGAACATATCTTAATTCAGTAGGGTAAGAGGTTTGGTAGGACTGCCAGCATGCCTGGTGAGCTGAGGGAGATACAGATGCCTTAGGCCACATGCCAGTGTGAAATCTCCAGTGTTCATTCCTGACAAAGACATGGGAGCAAGAAACATGAGAGGTTTTGATTTTGTCTTTAAAATGTTCCCATGTTGTAAAAGTCTGCAAAACCTCCTCCATTCTCAGGTGTTGGTAAAAATGTTCAAACCCAACTTTAAAATAGACTGAAGCCTTGCAATCTTTTTAGTTTTCTTGTGCCTGGAGAGCCAGTGCTATTTCTGCATGAAGCAGAAACATCATGAAAAAAATAAAAGTTGACCAAAACAAGAACTTCGCAAGAAAGGTAGCAACTGTAATGGATCCTGTTTGATTGCCGCTGAAGACTTGATGGAGGAAAAAAAAAGAGAAAAGTTAACTTAATTTGCAGGTGGTCAGTCACTAAAAATGAAATTGAAAACAAGAGAGATCATATAAATTAATAAATTATTCATGGCAATTAGTTTGCCAAGCATCAATCCATGCAATTTTTATAAAGAATAAAGATCCTAGCCCAGTTTCCTGGCTTGGTAACTACATTGTCCCTAATTAAATTTCCCCTTCAGTTCAGCATTATGTATGTGTCTTCCTCTCTGAAAACTGTCTGACAAACCTAAAACCTGCCACTCGCCTTTCAATGCTGGGTAGTAGCTTTGGGTTTTACTACAGGACTCATTATTCCTCTACCCAAAAAGGCTTCATATTTCTTAGCCTGAGAGTACTAAATGAAAGGAGCTCAAGCCACAGCATCGCTAAATCTAGTATTTCTAAGGTTTTCATGCAATTAAATATCTTACTGCCCTTGAGTGAAAAGTTTTAGCCATGTCAAACTCCACCCAAATCATCCCAGGTAAGACACTGACTTTGCCCAGCCTTCAAAAGCTGCTGCAGAGGTTTTCATCATTAGTTGAATTTCAGCCAGGCTGCCCTCTGCAGCTATGAACATTGCATCCTAATGCTTCCTGATGCTGGGCTGGGGATTATCCGCATGGCTCAACCTCAGGTTTTGGAGAAAGCTACAAACATTTCCAAAGCGGCTTAAGGCTGTTCCTGCAGCTCCACCTTTTGGGAACTAGGGATCAACCAGGCTGCTTGAGATGGTGATTTCTTTACAAAAAAAACAATGTAACCTTGTTGTATTTGTGGCTGACATCAAAAAATAAATATAAAATATTTCTAAAATATAAATATTTATAAAATAAATCTAAAATATAAAGAATGAAGCACCTCAGAGGTTTTAAAGATGCACTGATTCCTCACAGAAAGCTCTATAATGTGTTAGGCTGGAGATATTTTTATTCTGAATAGTTTCTGAAGCCTGCTCAATATCAACAAAAAACCTGATTTATCCACGTACTTGTAACAAGAATGGTTCCTTTCATCCTTTCTGCTTAAGATTCACTTGGATTCTTTGTGCTGGACTGAGAGGTGCTCAAAGTACACCATGACAAATATGACAGTATCTGGTCCACATCAAATTCAATACTATTCTTGTATGTTTGAGATGGATTTGGTTTCTAATCCTCCACTTGCAGCTTCAGAATACACTGCAGCCCAAAGACTTCATGTCATGAGGTGTCAAGTACCCTCAGCACTGTTAGGTAATTTCTGTGCTCCCATGAGAGGTCAAATTATCCTGTCCCTTTTTGAGATAGCCCAGCACACAGAATGAGGAGATGCTATCCTGTGTTCGTGGGCTGAAGACATTTGGAACATGCAGAAAGCATCCTGGATGCCATAAACTTCAAAAGACTTGGATCTGGACTACAGCACAAGTCTACCTCTGCTGGAAAAAGGAGGGATATGTTGGTGACTGACAAAGGGACTGATGTAGAGTCCATTGAAAGTTATGTTACGTATGGCTCGCACTGGGACTTGAACCAAGTCTGTGGTGAGTTTTAAGATGAAAAGACATTGTGGCAGCCAACAGTGACCTTTAAGAGAAAAGAGTCCCCCCGTGAAAAAATGGCCTCACTTGTTGGTTCTAGGAACCGGGGGGATGAGTGAAAAAACTAGCAACTCACAGATCAACAACATAAACCCCTTTTTACCTCTTTTCACTCTTCCACCATGGATTAAGTTGCTTTGATGAATATCAGACATGTATTTGCCTTTCATCACTTTTCACATTCTAAACCTTGCCCTAGACTTAGCCTCCCTGTTTCAGACTACTGAATATTATACGTGCACAGGAGCAATTTGGTGTATATAATGATAGGCATGATTGTTAAATTGGTTTCCAGTGTCTTTGAGGCTGCATCCCTGCAGAATTGCAATTAAACACTTGACAAACCACAAGGCTATGCTAATCCCACTTCAAAAATCTCTGATGGCAAGGACGGCAGCCTGCCTTCCTTCTCCACTGAAAGATGCGGAGACCTAGCATTACTCAGGCTCTTAAAAATACTCTTTTTCGCCTTTGGTTTGGTGGCTCGTGTTTCAGCTGTAACATTCTGCCCGAGTTGGCTATGGCTGTGTAACAAGCTCCTCTTTGTTCAGCCCTGCTACCTCATTTCTTTCTATTAGCCTTTAATCCCTGTCAGGGTTTCACCTTTGCAGCGATGAGGTCACAGCTCATGTTGATTGGGAAAGGAAATCCTGATGATTGTTGCTGACAGAAAGCTGATAATGCTGGTTTGGGCAGCAATAAATTCTCAGTCTCTAAATGAAGACTAATCTCTGAGCCAGAAATCACCTCTTTCAGTAGTTTTTTTGGGCCTCATTCACAAATATTTTCCCATGCTCAAGCTGCCTGACCTTTGGAGCATTCAATGCACCTATGTTATTGTGCAGAACTGTTTTCCAAGGATCAAAATAAGCAGCCATCTATCAGTGAGAGGCAGGTGAAGTTATGAAACAAATCAAAATTTTTATCCTCATTGGGAATGCAGCACTTGGAGCTGTCTGTAGCCTCTGCAACCCTAAGTGCGAAATTGCTCTCTGCTGCTGAGCCATTCCATCCTGTTAGCATTTTCATTTCTTCAAATGACTGGTGTTGTTAGGACCACTTATTTTTATTTTTTCAGGACAAAAGCACAACATGCAGAGAGATAAAAAAATGAAAAAGGGGTGAGCAGGAGTGGTTTATGTTGTTAAGTTCATATTGCTGACTCGAAGAGTGATTCAATTAAGACAGTTTTTAAATAACCCTGAGCAATGCAGATGCTTCTTTTACAACATCATAAACCCTTTCTTTGGTATGGTTCACTACCTTAAACCAAGGGTAGCCATTGAACTGGCCCTTCTCTGCTGCAGTAACCATCACATGCAAACTCCTTGCACCTCCTGCAAGGACACAGCTCCTTGCCAGCAGGGAGCAGGAGGGAAGTTCACCAATGGTTGGACAAGAAGAACTCTCCTGGAAATCCAAAATTTCAAATAATTGACAATACTGCCAAAACCTTATCTTCTGCACATTATATTGTCTTTTTCTTTCTGTTCCTCCTGCTGTACCTCAAAACACATTCCATCAACACACTGCAATCTAATCTCCTCCTAGTGTCTTATCTACCTACCAGAGCCTCAGTGCCCCCAAATGCAGCTGCTTTGTGCACTTGCTCACTCCTGGACAGCCATATCCAGGCTCGATGCTCCAAGATATGAGAAGCTGGTGGCTGAAGGCTTTGGCTCCTTCCCTGCCAGCCCAGCCTGGCTATTGTTTTTGTCTCTCAGCAAGCTGTATTCACCCCTTTGATCAAAATAACCCTGGACTCTGGTCTGAATGCAGATTTGAACTTTACAAATTGGGCTTTCTCAACTAACAAAGTGGGCATTTTACTCCCTTTCCTCCCTGCAGTAACAAAACTCCCTGCTGCAACACACAGCTGGTAGCATTTTAGTCAGGCAATCCCTATGTAATCCATTATAATTTTTTTCTTCCTTCCACAGTGTGTTGGTCTTCCCAATGGCAACAATCCACTATGGTCAAAATTCTTTCTAAATACAGGCTCCAGCAAGGCTCCTGAAGGGAGCAATTCAGGTACCTGAACACAGATGTGCAGTAGGTAATTTGGGCTAGCCACGATACCCACACCAGGCTGGCAGAGGTGATGTAGGAGCTGTGGAAGATACACACCTTTCCGGAGGGGCAGCCAGAGCCCAGGCAGGCTGTAAAAGAGCTTTGACAAGATGTCAGCCAGTTTCAGATGCCTGAGCCTGTCCAGGCAGCCCTGTGCCATCAGAGGGACAGTGCTTCTGTGCTCATCAGAAGAATAGTTAAGTTTGGGCCACACATTATCAAGGTTCAAAAATTAATCATTACATGATGTATAGAAACCATCACTTCAGTGTTTGTACTGGTATTCCCATCTTTGCAAGGACAAATCTCAGTATGTTTGTATGCTAATCCTTATGCCTACAGGTAACTACTTTATGTATCTTATACATGTCTGCATCTGTCTGCACGTATCAGATTTTCCAATCCCTCTGTCAACTAAATCTAATGGCCTGTGGGTTAAACTCTTTGGAGGAGAAAGGGAAACTTTGTTCCTTGAATTGTTTTGACTTCAGGATTCTCTCCTATCTTGGTTTAGCAAAAACTCTAGCATTAGCTAGACTTTGTATACAAGAAATTTTTCATTAGAGGAATTTAACTGGACTAAGATTCCTAAACCTGCCTCACTTCTGCAGTCAAGCCCCACTTTCTTCACACATCCACATCCCACTGTCAGGGACAGCTCAGGAGCTCAAGGACAGCACCAATCGCCTGTGAGGCAGACCAGTGCTCTGTCTCAGGGCATGGAGTGTGAGCAGATACCTGGAAAATGCTTAAGTAAACTGAGCCCAGGGCCCAGGGAAGGGCTGTCCTTGGAACGCAGAGGGTGAGGAGCCAGTACACACAAAGGAGAGACCCAGTGTCTCCTTGGGCTGGGAGAGCAGCACCACAGCAAGGGTAAAACCAAGGAAAGCTGCTGCAATACGGAGAGCAGAGCTGCTGCTCTGCTCGAGCTGGTTTCCATTACGTGCCTGGGATGAGGTGAAATTCCTTAAATGCAAGAACATTATCTCTGCAAAGGATTGGGGTGGATGGTCTGGCTCTTGTTTCTGCCCTTGATTTGTCAGCCCTGAGATGCTGGTAAGACAAAATACTGCATAAATGCACGATGAAATACACTGCAGTGTAAAAATCAGACTCAGTGGGACCACAGCATCATTCCTCCCACAGTCCCAGGGCTCTGCTCCAGATTGATTCCTCTGGTTTGTGCTGGCTCCTTCGAGCATTTGGCCATGTTCTGCCATACTGTGCAGCTCCATCTCACCAGAGCAGAAAACAGGTACATCCTGGAAGGGAGATGTGTGTGGAGATATGCTAATTGCTGATGGATGAATTCCCAGGGGATGGCACTTACTTCTCCCAGACCAGATCAAGCTTCCTTCCATGCATTGCAAACAGCTTTTGGTGTGCATCCCTTTACCAGCAGCTTCTAACAACAAACACAGTATCCTGCTTTTCTTACAGATCTTCTGCTAAAAAGAATATGTATTATGGTTTTAAAGTCAGTTTGTTTTGTTGACTTTTTAAAGATTTTTATTTTATATAGCAACATTAAAAAAAGCTAAAGAAAAAGTAATCGTTAAGATTGCTGAAACACGTCTAACCCATCCAAACTGGCATCCTGACTCTTACCACAAGTTAAAAAAAAAAAAAAAAGGCAGCTGAAGGCACGGAAAACCCTTTAAGGAAGAAAAATCAGGATGTTATGTACAGGTCTACTATTGTGCAATGCCATTTTAATCCAGTTACACAAGTGGAACCAAGTAAAGTCACACAGCTTCTCCAGCTCTGCTCCGAATTCATTACTTCCATTTCAAAATGTAGTGTCAAAGTAAGCACAGCCACAGCTCTATGCTGCTCAGCTGGGTAGGATACCTTTAATCTCTCAAGCAGTATAGCTGAAGGCAGACTCTTGCAGCAGAACAGCCTGAATGCTGCATTTACATGGCCACCTGTGGAACAGAATCACCTTGAGTTTGGGAGATTTTGTATAAATAAATGCTTTCTTGGAACACAAACAGTTAATTTCATCAGCATTATAATGCCATTGGCTGCAGACACTTTTCCTTCAAGCTCCATTTTCCATTCTAAAATTTATCATCTTTTTATCACCTTTTTGTTCAAAGTTTGTATGACAACTAGGACAAGGTCCCCTTCAGAATATTTCATTTATTCTAGAGGTGACATATAATTAGTCTAGTCTAGTGCCTGAGAAGCAAAGGGCCTGGCACACCTGACAAACTGGGTTCCCCGGGAACTGAGAGGCTGCAGAGATGCCTAACCATGAATCCTTCATGACCCAAGGCAGGAGGTGGGAATTTTGAAGGTCAGGTTGACACTTCAGGGCATGCTGTTTGGCAGAGAATTAAACACTTGATAATGAAAACTTAAAATTGTTCAATACCAAAGAGCCTTGGTGAGATCTGATGGTTTCACCTAAAACAAATGTGCACCTAAATTCTACCTGCTTAAAAAGAAGCTGCTGAAGCCTAAGGTATCCCTCTCGTTCAAGCATTTTCAGACTGCTGGTTTTCAAGACTGTCAGTTCTTGTACTATTATGGATTTTCTTGGAGATGGAAGAAGTTGCCTGCATGGCAGAAAGACCATTCCACATGGTAACTAGGGAGCGCTTGCTCAGTATGCCAGGAACAAAAAATAACAAAAACAGATAAATCCATGCATGCTTTAATATCGAAACAGTGCCAATTTAGACTTTTCCTTAGCTACAGGTAGCACACCATCTGCTCCTCCATGGCAGGAGGCGTGTTTACCCTTCCCCCTCTTCTGGCACCCATCAGCTCAGGTCAACACTCACTCTGATTTGCCACAACTTTCTGTTTGAGAACATCAGCCTTGTTTAGGCTAAGCAAAAAAACTGTCTTGAGATACAGAAAATTTCTGTCCAAACACTTAAGTTTTTGCCAAAATCCAAGTGTTGAAATGAGCATCATGTTGAGTATATGAGGTCATATTGAGTAGAAGCTGCACACAGTTCATCCTGTAAAGCAGAGAAGACAAGCTTGGAGTTTGCCTTTTGCTATCAATTACCACATTTTCCTCTTTTGCAGCCCAGGGGGCTTTTGAACTGTGCAGCAATTTCCATCCTTACAAACATACCTCTGATTAAAAAAAACACAAAACAAAACAAAACAAAACAAAACAAAACAAAACAAAACAGTGTTCTTTTAGGTAATTTAGGAAATGGTCTCACTTGGTCTCCATTTTCTGCAGAAATTAACTACTCTAAATGGATGGGGCAGGTTTTTAAGAAATTTACCCAGGCTGTACAATCTAGAAGGCTCACAACGTGACATGATTGTTTTTTAAGTTTTGTTATAACTTCTTAATCCCTAGGATGCAACAGATAGTGCTACCTGCTTCACTTCTATAAATGGGACTTCCTAGTCATCACCCTCAGCAAGTTTTACGGCTTGGGACAGACAAATCCCAGAAGAAAAAAGTGCCAGATCTCCCCAGTCTATGGAGAAGGGGTGAAACTGTATTTCCTGGGATGCCACCCAGGTTCAAGTCACCAGTTGATAAGAAGTCCCCATTTTGAATTGCACAAAGAACATGACTGTGTTTGGACTGTGCTAAGCAGGTCTCACATAAATGAACCTCTCAATTCCCTCTGAGGCATCAGGAGTAACGGGATGACCCGCTTGGGCATTTCAGTTTGCACCATTACTGCACTCCTGAAGTTCATCTCCCGGGTTGTCTCCAGCTACTGTACCTTGGGTTATACTGCAAAGAGTAACAGCTGGATTCAACCTGGGTGAAACTAAAGCAAGATGCATTTAAAGAGGGCACCTATTGTGCTTCAGCCTCATGAATGTTCAGCACTATTGATCAGACTAGACCTTTTTTAGGGAAAACCCCTCAGCCTGGAGAGCTTGTGTGTTTGTGGGAAGTGAACATCAACACCTTGTCTTCAACTTCTTCAGTCCCCAGATGTGATCCTTTTATGCTTTACTGCTTGCTAGTGTAGACAGAGCCTACATATCTTGCTCAAGGGCATAGGGAGCATCAAGCGCAGTGTGATGATAAAGCTCAGCCCTCCTGTGCTGCTTCTTGAGGCACGTAACAATTACATGTACAGCTATAGCCTACTGCAGCCAAGCATCTGGGGCTACTCATGGCCTTATATCAGGATGCACGTCGGACCTGCCACAAGCTGCAGTCAGACAAGACACCAGCCATCAGATGGGCCCATCCCTCTCATCGTTGTTTCCCACAGAAAAGTGCTTCTGTTTCCATCGATGAGCTTCACAGTGACCCGGGACAATTCCACCCACTGGCTTCTGATAACACTTAGCCGTGGATGCTGATACCACATGGCTAATAATAGGTCAGCAGGACAAATCCTGTGAGACTAGGAATAATACAGCTTGGTGCTGACAGGATTAAGTGGCAGTATCACTTTTCAAGTGAGATTTATTGACTGCAGGCTCAAGGCAGAGAGGATGCAGCTCATCCATCAGTAACTTTCTTCCACTGTTAACAAGTGACTATTTGCTCTGCTGTGTAGGTTGGTTGTATTTATTTGAATCATATTGCCTTGGACTCTTATAAAATACTGGCATTTCTATTCCTCAGTCCCAGCTGAAGGGTCAATACCATGCTCAATTTGCTGCAAGTTTTACATACATAATCCATTGTTTAAATTTAAGGATGGGCAGTGGGAAAACACAACGTTACTTTCTAGCAAGTTCCGTATATTTTATTTTCATGTTCTAGTCAGGGAAGAATGGCATTAAAAAAAAAAGCCTTTCTGTAAATACCTTAGCACATACTTTCTTATTTGTTATATAGCCAAATTTTGAGGAGATTAAGGGGTAGATAATAAAAAGCATTGACATACCTAAATACCACAGATAGCTAATCTGTCTTGACTCTTATGACAATGTCACTAGGCATCTGCAGATCTTCAGGAATCTGGCCATGTGGAAAACAGCTTTGGATCCATAGAACCTGTCAAATATTTCTTGGGTCCCCCTCTCTCAAGAGTTTAATTTTTGGTAAATAAAAAATATGGTTGATATGTTATAGAGGATCTAATGCATTTAGCATTGTAGAAGAATCAAAAAGAAAACAGAGGGTGGGGAGAGAGCTAGCAAAAGATGTTCAGTCATTAATGAAATTCTCTGGTCAAAACTAATGGCAATGCTCCATGGACCTCAGGAAAGCAAATTCAGACCATGAACTACAACTCAAAGAGAATAAAAGAACTTGTGTGGACAAGACACATGTGCAGTGTAACTTCAGAGACAGATGCTACTCAGTTATTTCAGTGTGGTGCATTTCTGAGGCAGACCCAAAGCTGCACTTACCCAAATGCTCCTTATTTGTGCATGAATTCAGTTTCATGAACAATTACCAGCTACAGAATAGAGCAGTTTACATCAATCCAGTGGCTTACATGATATTCCAAAGAAATGCCAAAGAACCTGGCTGGTGCCAAACAACTGTAGAGGGCAGGGAGGAAAACATGAATAGCATTAGAATTGCAAAGGAGATGAAATAAGCAGAACATAGCTGCAGATAAACAGGCTGCTTTTACAAACACCTTCAAAAAATCTGATGTAAACTCACATAGTGCAAGTAAGTACATTCTTGGATTTCCTTTAATCTCACATATCTGAAACTTACAGCCTTGAGTGAGGTTCCTGTGGTTTGAAGGTGATTTGCTGAACTTATCTGTATCTGATAGCCCCCAACACAGCACTGTAAATTAGTCATGGCTAATTTGGTTATAGCTATGTTTTATCTGGTTTTTGTTGTTGTTATAACATTTTCTCTCTCCCACTCATAGGGAGAAAACTACTTCTCCCACCCCAAAAGTAGTTGTCATTTTAAAGCCTTCTGACAGTTCAAGGAAAGAAGGACCTAGGGACCAAGAGCTGCAGGTGGGAGCACTGCAGGGTACTGAGCCCTTGGACTGGCTCTGCAGGATCAAACCAACCCTTTGGGATCCTCCCAGCTCAGGATATTCCACAGAAAGAGCCAGTGGGAGCCACCCCGTGAGTACCCTCCCGCAACATGGGGGCAGAGCTGTGCTCTCTGCTGAAGATATTTTCCCTTTTGACCTCCCCAGTAACTACTGCCACCTTGCAGTGGTCCCAGACAGCCTTTCCACTGTTTCTGTCAAGTTTCTGGGTTATGAATTTAAAACACTTCCAAAACCTCTCTTAACATTTTTATACAGCTAAAGATACATATTAAAGACAAACCATTTAATAACATGTCCATGTTCTCTTGAATTGTCTGCCACGCAAGGGTTTAGCACAACTGGCTTTTATTTACAAAATATCAGAATGTGGGTTTTTCAGATAACCATCTACATAATCTCCATAGACAGAAGGAATGTATAAAACATGAAAAGGTAAAATACTTGCCCAAGGTCTCTTTGAAATACTGTGTGCCTGATAAATCATGAACTCTTCATTAGCTTCAATGGACACCAGTTTAGGCTTTTAATGTTATTATCAGGAGATGAAGCGAAAGTCAAAATGTCCTGACCCCAGTGCAGTTGGAGAGAGTAACTGGATGATTCTGCTTTAGATCATTTTGGATCTCCCCAGCCCCTTGGCTGGCCCCAGAGAAACCACCCAGCCCTGCCTCAGCAGCCGAGCAGGTGGGAAGGCAGGCCAGGTACACTGAGCCCAGTGTGGAGCCCGTGCTGTGTGAGAGCAGAGGCACGAGGAGCCCTTCCAGGGCATTCCTCCCCTCCGTGGGTTCCCACAGCTGCACTCAGGCTGCTGGACATCCCTGGCTCCGAACAGCACATGGCCATCAGTCCAGCACCACGGCCTCTCCATTTCACCAGGTCATACCCAACCACCATGGACAAGAGGATGGACCAGGTGGGTCCCAGTCCCTCTTGCCAAACCTCTGCCTCCGTGTTTCAGAGGAGATGGGAGTCCAGGGAATGGAGAGCTGAGCTTTGCTGCAGAGTGTTGGGGTTTTTAGGAGTTGTCCCGTTTTCTTTTTCCCTTAAAGAATTTTTCCCATATATGTTGCCAGGGCAACTAATTACTGGGTGCTTAAGAAAAACAAAAGAGCTGGCCACAGAGGGAGGGGTCCAAGGGACTACTCTCTTTCACCTGGGGGGTGGGTACACCTCGGGCTGGCTGGTGTTCTCGGCGTTCAGACAGACAGCTGCCATTGTGGTGGAAGGATTTCGTCAGCACTGCAGGCTTCTGCTTTTTCGGCTGCCTTCGTTCTACCTGAGAAACCCGGATTCCCAAGCCCACCTTTCCCTGCCCTGCTGGGAGCTGGGCTGCAGCCGCCCTGCCTCCGCTGCCGCTTGGACCCTTCGCTACACTATAACCCTACACACCCTTTGCCAGCTGAGACCTCCTGGAGCTCCCACTGCAGCCTCGGAGTTTGCTACATCTCGTCTGCCACCCGGGATCTGTGCTGGTCCCTGCTGTTCCAGCCTGCTGTTCCCGAGGGTCCGGCCGGACACCAGGATCGGCTGCCCAGGGGGTTTGTGAAGCCTTTGTTCCATCCTTCCCAGGATCCCAAGCTGCCATCACCGTGTGCTCCCCGAGCTCGCTCCGGAGCGCCCCCTGCAGCCGCGGGGGAACCATCGCACCCGCCCTGCTCACCGGGAGCCGCCAGCGCCCCTGCCGGCTGTGACCGGAACTGCACCCAAGGGGAAAGCGCCTGCGGCCGAGAGAGGCTGGCACTGGGTCTCTGGTTCTGTTTGCTGTTACTGCCATAGCTATTGTTGTTTGTTTGCCTTGTTATACATATATATATAGAACTGTTATTCCTATTCCTCATATCTTTGCCTGAAAGCCCCTTAATTTCAAAATTATAATAATTGGGAGGGAAGGGGGTTGCATTTTCCATTTCAGGGGAGGCTCCTGCCTTCCTTGACAGACACCTGTCTTTCAAACCAAGACACAGAGACACCAGAGAGGCCCTGCTGGCCAAACTCCTCATGGAACTGCTGTTCTCCCACTGCTCTCCCAACAGAAAGGCTCCTGCACAGGCAGCCTCTATTCCAAGCATCAAATACAACACCACTGCTGAAGAGGGGTTTCCCAGATCCCACCTCAGCTCACTCCGTGTGCCTGTTCAGCGTCCTTGTGCCCCTGCCCAGGTAAGTCCCTCTCCGTGGAACTCCGGTTTAGCAGCTTTCTAACCCCCTCCCAGTAAGCAGTAAGCAGTTCATCTGCAGATCTGGGAAGTCTTGTGGGTTTAGGGGGGAAAAAAAGCAGCTCATTTTGTCAGTGCCCTTCAATGAGAGCAATCTTGTAGCCACCCACACCTATCAGATAACTGCGCTTGGCCAGTCGTCAAAACCAAAGCCAAGCCTCAGCCACCGGTGATTTCAGTGTAACCTTTGCCTGGGAGGAGCTCGGGGAAGCCCACATGTTCTCAGATTGCATTTCCAGACTCCCTTTCCAGCTTGCTAACACAGATGCTTTCTTGCCTTTTTCTGCCCATCTCACCCCTGTGACCACCTTCTCTGGTCTCTATCTGACACAGAAGCAGCAGCTCCACAACACAGTAGCTTATGGGGGCAGAACATCTAATTTCTCTTTGACTGACACAGGCATCTGCAGCTGAAATACTCTTTCCATGTTCCTAGCTGTTCCCCATCTGAGAAACTTAAGGAGAGGGAAGTGGAATAAGGGGTCAGGTGTAAATCTTACTCAGGGGAGAGGTAAAAAAGAACTGTAATCATAAACATTTGAGAGCTCAGTAGCCAAAGGTGCATGAGTTGGAAAGAACCAAGTTGCTCGTATGAGTTGAAGAAACATCACTAAAATCAATCAATGCATGTAATTCAAGACTAAATGAAACTCACTGTTGCTAAAGAAAGCAAAGTTTACCATGACTTGTTAACTGATGGGGTCTGATAAAAAAAAGTATGAGATTTAGTGGCTGCAAATGAAATCCTAATCTGTAAGATGTAAAGTGCATTATAAGTTGAAGGCTAGACAGTCTATTTTTCTTCATGTTTTTGGCAGTTGTTTTACAAACTACCTCATCCTCTTGATACCACAGAAAATCTGGTGCTTCCTGGTAGAGCTGGACAAATGGTCACCAGCTCAATAGGTACAAACGTACACAATTTTTCCACTTTGGGAGAGAAAAACCCCAATTTTTTTCTAATTTCTAGCTTCTAGACAGCTGGCCACAGTTCAAGGACCATTTAGTACTTTCTGGCTGGCCTTAGTTAAACACATATTTGTAATTTTCAAAACCTAAACTGTAGTTACAGAGTTATGATGGTATCCATTACAGTAGTGCTTTTTTATCGTTATTACAATTTCTGCTCAAAAAGTTGGCAGTATTAGGACAATTCAGCAGTGTGTAATTTAACTTACCTCACATCCAGAGTCAAGGGTGGTTGTTCTGATCAGGTCCAAGGTCACTCATGGCCTGGGTTCAGATAAAGTTGGTTTTGGCTTTGCCTGAGTGGAGAAACCCGAAATCTTTTATCAGCTCTCCCCCGCATCACTGTATGATCTGCACCAGATCTCACTCATGTGAGAACCATCAGCTAGTGACAAAACAAAAAAGCTTATCCCCATCTTGGGGATCAACCTGCAAATGTTGCTTTGTGAACATGGCCAGGCCAAGATACCCATCACCTATGGTGTGATACACCACAGCTGCTTTCCTTTGATCCTTATTGGTTTTTACCTTTTTTTCTTTTATATATTCTCTGTATTCTTTACACATATATTTGGAGCTCTGTAGCTTATTATTGCATTCATAGCTAGTTTTCCCATGCTCTTTCCCTAGGAAGGAAGACAAAACAAATTCCAGAGCTCCAAGCACCAGGGGGTACAAGGCCCTTATCCTGTCTTGGTTCTTTCTGGAAACCAAGGCCGAAAACAGCTCTTCAAGACACTTTTTCGTAAACAAAGCACAACTAGTACCAAGGGGAGTGGGGGCTCCAGAGAAGGGGCTTGACCTGGGGGGAATCACATCACTGCTTGTCCTCCTAATTGGTACTTTCTACCAATTATGCTAATTTCCTATAAGCTATAAAAATGTATTCACCCCTGTGGGGGTGGACTTTTGTGGACATTCTTCCGTAACTGCCCCTGGAGGTCCAATAAAGATCCAATTTTATATTACCTCCTATACTAAAACTGTCTCGAGTTTCATTTCCAGGTTGAAAAAGGCATCATCTTCCATTTGATTTATTGGTTTTTAATTTAAATGGGGTGACTCCACTTCCATCCAAGCAATCCCAAAGCCAGACTTAAGCTAGGTGTGATCCTGAGGTAACTGTGCTTTGCCCTCATGGGGTCTCAAACACCATTTAAGAATCATAGAATCCCAGAATGTCTTGGGTTGGAAGGGACCTCAAAGCTCATCCAGTCCCACCCCCTGCCATGGGCAGGGACACCTTCCACTATCTCAGGTTGCTCCAAGCCCCATCCAACCTCTCCTGGAACACTTCCAGGGATGAGGCAGCCACAGCTTCTCTGGGCAACCTGTGCCAGGGCCTCACCACCCTCACGTGGAAGAATTTTTTTCTAATATCTAATCTAAACCTGCTTTCTGTCTATGTTAAGCCATTCCCCTTGTCCTGTCACTCCAGGCCCTTGTAAATAGTCTCTCTCCATCCTTCTTGCAGGCTCCTTTCAGGCGTTGGAAAGGGCAATTAGGTCACCCCAAAGCTTCTCTGCTCCAAACTGAACAATCCCAATTCTCTCAGCCTTTCCTCACAGAAGATGTGCTCCAAGAATGAAGTTTAAAAGAAGGTGGCCAGAAACTGTCCCATGGAAGCGTCCATCCTGGCATGATCTCGTTGTGATTCAGACTATCATGGTAAAACATTTGGGTATGAAAGCAAACAGGCCTTTGTCTGTCTGCAGTCACTCCAGGATGTCTCTCTCTGCAGCTGTTCAAGATCTGTCTCCTGGGTCTGGTGATCATGTTTAACTTCAAATGCTCAGTTACTAGTAAACACTCATTGATTGGAAAAAAAAGAAAAATATGAGAGTGAATATATGGAGAGGGAGAGGAGAAATAAATAAAGGAAAGGAAGAGGGAAAAACCCCAGTGAAATAGGATAAGGTGAAAGCAAAAAAAAAGGGGGCTCATTACAGAAGAGATAGCACATTCTTAGCCACAGCAGGAATAAAACATCTTTCATCAGACCAATGTTTTGGAGACTCAGTGGGTGTACTTTATGTCTCTGTCTTGGAGCAGCAATTTTCAGGCAGCCTCACACCTCCTGTGCTCACCGCAGGCAGCAGGAACAAAGGCACTTGGAGAGCAGAAGTGATGTGGGAAGGGCTCTGGCATTCCTTGCTGTGTCAGAGCAGAGAGCCCTGCTCTGGAGAGACCAGAGGGGAGCTGGAGGAAAAGGCATCCTCCCCACCCTCTGCAGGGAGCTTGGGAGCCCTGGCTGGGAGGACAGAAGCTGAGGGCACAGAGGCAGGTGGGGCACGGTCTGCCTGTAGGCAGGTTGGAAACCTCAGCCAAACTCGGGACCCTGCAACATAAATCATGTTCTGGTCCCTCTCCCTTTCCCTAGGGAAAACAGCATTCCTTAACCCATGGCTAGGCACGTGCTGGCCAACCTGGAGGGGCTCTGGCTGTTACATCAAAACCCTGCTCACTCCAGCCTTGGCCAAGAGAGAACAATCAACTGCTGTTTTTGAGGGTGACTGACTGCAAGCCGTTGGAATGAGTATCCCTGGGATACCTAAGCTGATATCTTTTGAAGAGCCAGCAAAAATGCCAGTTTAGGGAAGAGAAGGATTGTTTTTGTTGTCGTTACTTTCAGAGAGAATGCCTTTTCTACAAATCAAAATAAATATGTTTGATTAGTTACCATAGAATCATAGAATGCCCTGAGCTGGAAAGGACCCACAGAGATCCTAGAAGTCCAGCTCCTGGCCCTGCATACAGGACACCCCCTGAGCCTGAGAGCATTCAAACACTCCTTGAGCTCTGGATGTTGAATGTACTTAAAATCAAAAGGGAATAGGCAGCCAATGGACCCAAACTCAAACCTTGCTATAGAAAACAGATGAGAAGAGACAATCTCAAGACAGTAGATCTGGCCACAGTAGAAAGAAATTGCAGAATGCTGTTATTTGCAGATTCTTTTTTTCTTAAAAAAAAAAAAAATTATATTACAGAGTACACAAATTTATTTTGGTTCTACTGAATTCCAACAGCCTTGTCTCATGTGGCTGCTTGGAATCCCCTCAGATTCATTTTGAAGCCCCCCAAAAGAAGTTACTCTGCTGTCCTTATTATTGTTTGCTTATTTTGAGATCACTGTGCAAAAAGTAGATAAGAGTGCAGATTTTCCACTGTGTTAGTATTTTCCCTGCTGTTCTTACGAGTGGTATTGTCACGATTCACAAGCAAAACAAAAGGTTAAATGAACCACATCAACCATGGCCAACCATGGCTCTGTATGTGACATAGCCAATGGCAAAGGGAACTGATGCCTTGTTTAACCTCTGTGAAGGCCCACCTAGCTGGGAAAGCCCATCCAAGGTGGTGAGAGCATCCCGGTGGTGGGTTCCTTGTCCAGCTGCATTAGTGACCTCACTGGCGTCAAGAGCGAGACTTGGGAGATGAGTTGTCAAGCTCAGATGGGTAAGAAAAAGGCAATGTGGGCATGGCATGAACGTCTCCATCCCTGCCCAGCCAGTTAATACAAACATAAATACAATTTTCCTACACAACGTGGCTTAACACCACCACAGAATACAGAAAAGTCATGTGTCAGCATCCCTGTAAAATTTATTTCTGGACTACTAAATCCAAACTGCTGAAACACTGCTAGAGGGTTGCTGGAGGCTGCTAGAGGCTCGCAGAAACATCCCTCAGAGCCCACACTTGTCTTCTGCCACAGCTGGCACCTGCTATTTTCTGCATCAATAGCATCCTCCCAAACAGACCTAGACCACAAACACTCATTTAAAAAGTAAAGGTAGCAGGATCACACCGACCTTAAAGTCCATCCAGTTCCAACCCCCTGCCATGGTCAGGGACACCTTCCACTAGACCAGGTTGCTCCGAGCCCCGTCCAGCCTGGCCTTGGACACTTCCATGGATGGGGCGGCCACAGCTTCTCAGGGCAGCCTGTTCCATGCCAAGTGCCAATAATGACCAAGGAGGTCTGGTATGAGTGGGGAATATGTATATGATGAATTTGCTTACAAAAGCTGTATCATACAGTTTTCCTGGGAATCAGAAACCATGGCATACTTCGGAGTATTTCCCATCTGACCTTCTTTATTTCCTCATATCTTAACAAACATAACAAACTGAAACATGGAGTTATTTCTTTCCTGTTCTGCAATAAAAAAGATACATTATTTTTATGCCCAGAAAATACATTAAACATTCATTTATTTGTGAGATTTTCCTTATATTATTACATATGCCTTGGTTTGGTGCATAGGAAATGTACAGTTTAACATGCTAATTTTATTACCAATTTTAAAATGGCATGGAGCTCTACAACAGACAGGAGATAAGGTCTGAGTTTTCCATGGATTGCTGAGTACTGGTGAGATTGGAATTTAGGCAATATGCTGTGTTCCTGTAACAGATTAATTTCAATGAGAAGTACTTCTTTAATTGGAATCAAACAATCTTACAATCAAATAATAAGTACCAAAAAAGGAGCATTTTTTAAATATGTGTAATAGCTTGTTAGTCTCTAAGTATTTCTAATTCCTTTTGCACTTCCTCTGGTAGCTGCAGCTGAATGTCACTTCTTAAATATCTAGGCTGAACTTTTCAGGCATTAATAGCAATTCTGGGGGCCTATTCAGAGGGCCCAAAACTAACTATTTATCACTCTCTGACAATCCTCCTCAAGGTAGTTAATTTGAGGTGAAATTATTAATCCTTATCCAACTTCTTCCACCCAAAGACACCATATACTCATCCCAATGAAATCTGACATCTGTTTCGTTCCACAGCCTGTCACTCAGGTTATCTGGCCAAGGAGCAAGAGTTGAGATCTGTCCAAACATTTAGAAAAGTTTTAAATTTCACCAGGCAGCTGAGCAGTTTTACACACTATGTATTTATACAAACAACTACATCAGGCTCACCTAATTTGCTCCACCCTATGTCTAATCAATGTAATAGCTTGTTATTTGTCTTAAACTATAAACCAAATATTTAAAAATAAAACAAAAAAGAACACTATTGGGTTTTAAAAACAAGTATATGACATAATAGCTTGTGGTAATGTTTCAGGCTGGAGCACTTGCTTGTGGGTGTCCCTCAGAACCAGTACTCAGACACAAAGATGTGGACGTTGACGATGTTGCGGTGAGACACCACCCCACCCATGACGTAGTTCATCTCCAGTTTCAGGATGGCATGGAAAGGTCCAATTATGGGCCTCACCTGGCGAACTACACCTGTTGGGACAGAAATAGGTTGCTGAGATTAGCAGGAGGGTCTAGCTAAGTCTGGGGGAGCTACACCACCCTTGGTGTTCAGTATAGCCCAGGGAAAGGTATTTTATCTATTGGCTCTATAAATAGCTTGCAAGAAAGCTTGCAAAAGAAGGATAAAATACAACTTTTGAATCAAAATACCTCGAAGATCTATAATGAACACTAAGATGTTGCAAATGGCAAAACCCTCTTATATATTCTGAAATCAGTAATATTTTTTTACCTTTTAATTGGAGACATAAATTCAATAAGCACACTGTGACACTACTTTTACATAGGGCAGAAGGAGATTTCCCTGGGTAACCCAGAATACACATTGCTCATGAGCACACCTGGGAATGCCATGCAATTCCTGGTATTGAGTTGAAAACCCCATTTCATTTGGAACAGTAGAAACTATCTGTAATGCATCGGTAAAATCAACCCTTCCCCTGTGAACATCAGATGACACCCATCTGTAAACTATTAGTGTGCTGAGTCATGGATGGACAACCCCACTGGACACAACAAGAATAAAGTTTAATGAGGAAAGGGAGCTATCTCTGCATCTGCTCCTATGTCATCCTCATGTGGATGGTGGCCATTCCTTCACCAGCATTGGGATTTGATAAGGAAGGAAGCAGTAAGGGAGAAGTAAGCTGTGTCTTCCAGGGCTCCAGTCCTGTGACTGGTTTGCCATGGAGGAGCCCCAGTGCCAGGATGGAGACAGCCGCAGTCCTCAGAGGGTGGCAGGGCAGGGCTTGTCCCACGCACCAGCCAGGCAGCAGGGCAGGCCAGGGGCAGCCAGGTTCAGCCAGAGACCCAGATCACAGCCTGGCTCATGGACGATGCTGGGCCAAAGTCAAACTGAGGAGGCAACGTGTGGGGCAGGGCCCAGAACAAGCGGACCCTCGGCTGTTATGCAGCCCTCTTCCAGCACTGCTCAGGCAGAGATTGAAGCGGACATTGGGCTCCTGGGCTCTGGGCAGGGTGCAGAAGAGGACCTTGAGGAGCCACATCTGGGTCACGAGGAGTTATCTGTGCCTTGATGCAACGTGGCCACACAGAACAGTGATGAAGCTTCAGACCTACAAAGCAAAGTCAACACAAGCTTTGCCATTGACCCCCAAGGCTCCAGGTCAGGTCCTAAACATATTGTCACTTCTTGTTTATTTTCTAGGCCTGGTGTTACAGAGTAGGCAGCTACCAAAGTGCTCTCATCTGAAAAGGATGTCCCCAAATGTCAAAATCACGTGAAGCCAAGGTCAGCCAGCAGGCACGGGGAGTCTGCTGGGGACCCCCCTCCACGGACACCTCCTTCTGACAACAGACTGCTCTGACAGGGTGTTTGATTCAGAAGGAAATGCACGGTTTAAGGAAGGATGATTTAAGATGTATTCCTCCTGCGTGCTGGGGATTATGTTTCACAAGCAGGCAGCACACCAGTGCCATCATGGAGTCCCAGCTGAGCTCCTACAACCGTTCCCTACGAACACACTGGCCTGAGATCTGATGGGAGACACAAACGTTTGCTTATGCAGGCTGTCAACACCTTTTCCTAAGGCAGTGATGACATTACAGTTCTGTCCTGTTCAAACACTAACTAATATCTTCAGCATGCAGTGAAATTGCAAACTTCTCACCACACTCACTTTGCCTGCCATATTTGATGAATACACTTTTTAAGCATCCTGCCCCCTACAATTTATATGCATATATATATATACACACTTATATTTTATTTTCTTTAGTTTTCTTGGCTACTCTCCTATATCTTATAAAAATGACTGGGCTTGGCAGATGATGTATTGAAACAGAAAAGCCTTGCTAAAATTGCCCTCCCTTTAGGGTAGCATTTAAAGCATTTTGCTAACAACACATCACATTGTTGCAGGCACTGCTCTAACTGAGAACCACGGAAATGCACAGCATTGAAATCACTCAGTGCTGGCAAGCTTTAACCAACCCTGTGAGCAGCCCCTGCAGCCATCACCAAGCCTTAGAGAGCGAAGGCTGCTGGTTTCATTTAGCAATCCTGTTACAGGATTCTACACTTTCTGCGCTACTCCACTAGAGTCTACTCTACTCTAGAGGTGGGATTGCAAATTGTGTTTTCTCTGCTGTGCTATGCCACAGTATGGCAAACATTCACACATCACTGATGCAGCATTCAAAGCCATTAGTAACGTTTTCATTCCTGTTGAGATGCATCCTGCTAACAGGCAGGAAAAAAGGTGCGACAGGCAAACACTACGGTCCATATGGCAGTGCCTTTTCACACTGTTCTCTTGCTGCAGTTTTAAAATCCAGCCTATAAAATGGCTTGAGAAGTGAATGCCATGCTTGCTGACAGTTATATTGAAGCAAGAAATTGAGGAAATGTAGAAAGAAACAATACTCTGACAATAGTTACTTGTACAGTTTGTTGTGCCAGTGTTCTAGATGGTCCTGAAGTGACCACCACTGCAGGAACTATTTCACTTCTCTCCCATTAAATGAATGAGGATGATACAGGATGATACAGGCCGGTGGCTTTGTGCTACAGCATATGTGTAAGGATGCATTCGTTCGGAATGGGTAGAATGAAAAATGAAGAGTCAGGAGAAACCCTTGAAATGTTGTACTGGACAAAAGCATATGAGAGGTTCGCTGCTCTTGGCAGATTCATTCCTTGAGAGCTTTGCATTTTTGTTTTGTGACAAGCACTAAAATGGAAAACCTGAGTATTTTTCTCCACAAACTCAAGGACAAATGCAGGTGGAAACCATGCAAGATGCTTCCTTTGTCTGATTCTCTGCTGTCTTGTACCTTTCACGTCACCTGTGAGGGAGGCATAGCTCTGCCAAACCCAAACAAGGCCAGCAGTTTGGGCTGACTCACACAAACAAAAGACTAAAGAAAAATTTTGAGATCCAGGCCTGGTCCATGTACTTCACATATGTGGCTCAACGAATCAGTCAGTGTCTCAAAAGCATTTAGCCCAGGATACATTTGAAGAAGCCACATGTTATAATTCTGGATGTTTTTAAGTGACATGGATTTGTGAGACACTGCAACATTTGCATAAACATGCTGTTTCACTATCCCTTTTAGCAAACTAGTGGGTCCAGATTTGTGGTCTGGCAGCTGTCAGATGAACACTAAGTATAAAAACATCCCTTATAGTAACAGGAAGGTTACGATTTTTAAATGCACTGAGAAGTCAGGAAATGTAAAAATTAAGCAGCTGGTTTTTGATCTCTTTTTTACCCATCTAAATCCAAAGTAGCTGGATGGAGCCACTCAGATTTGCCATGGGGATAATTGCAGCCTGGGACTCGGTCCCAGACCACTGTAGCAGTGCCCACTGTTCTGAGTCACTGTCTGCAGGATGTCAGGAGCACCAGTGGGGCTGCTCAGGAAATGACTTGAAAACAGAGGGCTCTCACATACCACCATTTGGTCCTCTCAGGGACCAAAGCTACAGGCTCTACTTTTGGCAAAGAAGGTGAGTTCATTTAAGCAAGTTCACCCCAATTCTTTTCCAACAATATTAGACTTCAGCTAGGTTAGCACAGAAGAAGACGAAGAAGAAGAAGAAGAAGACGAAGAAGAAGAAGAAGAAGACGAAGAAGAAGAAGAAGAAGAAGAAGAAGAAGGAGAAGAAGAAGACAACGACAACAACGGGGTGAATCCTTGATTATAGATTCCCCCTGCTGCCAAATCCAGTGTGACAGGCAACGTCAAGCATCTGTGTTGTCTTCCTTGCAGGCACATCTACCAGTGCTGGTACCCTCCAGCCTGATGAGCTGCTGATGCTGTTCATTCTCTTTGGTCCGTAATCTGTGACCTGAACACAGACTGAACTTGCAGAAAATGCCATGTGTCACGGGCCAGGCAGAATGCCTTCCATGAGCTCACCTGTGCTTGGATTTGCTGTTTTGTTAACTAAGCACAGATGTCATTACACATCCCAAATCTGTTTGGGTATCTTCATGATTTGCTGACCTCCTTCTAGACAACAATAAGATTTCTTTCTCTTGCACACTTTGCCCTTACTGTAAACAAGATCTATGGCAATCCTTTCCACCTGCTGATCTGTGAAAGCAAACAGCCTCAGAGTGAGAGGCAGCAAGTTTTTGGATGTCACAGTAATGGTCTGACCATGGCCCAACTCCTAAAGCTCTATAATTAAAACACTGAGCTACTCTCCTGTCCTGTTTCTTCTTCCATGTTTTGTATTTTGATTTTTTCTAAGGTAAAGCATGTCACCATGTGTAGTGAGGACAATAACCTAAATAATATATAATACATATTTTTAAGTGATAGCAATGACAACAGGCAATAATCTGAGTAACTGTCACTGACTTACCGAAGTTTTGCTTATCAGAGAAGATGGGATAAATAAGGCAGCAAGGATAATATTGTTAATAATCCTAAGCCTTTCAGCAGCATTTCTAGTATTTTAATCAGAGAGAATCATAGAATTGTTTAGATTGGAAAAAGTCTCTAAGATCAAGTCCAACCAATCTAGCACTGCCAAGGCCATCACTAACCCATGTCCCCAAGTGCCACATCCACACATTGGTTTAATCCCTCGAGGGCTGGTGCCTCAACCACTTCCCTGAGCAGCCTGTTCCAATGCTTGACAACCCTTTTAGTGAAGGAATTTTCCATAACATCCAGTCTAAACCTCCTCTGGCACAACTTGAGGCTGTTTGCCCTTCTCCTGTCTCTTGTTCCCTGGGAACGGAGCCTGACCCCCCCGGCTGCACCCTCGTGTCAGGGCGTTGTAGAGAGTGAGAAGCTTCCCCCTGAACCTCCTTTTCTCCAGGCTCAGTTCCCCCAGCTGCCTCAGCTGCTCCTCATAAGACATGTTCTCTAGATGCCACAGGTATTCCTTGGCTTGTCTATACCTCTTTAAGGTATCGTTACCTTTCTCTGCTTTGAAATATGTGAGACCCTCAGGCAATTCACCTCTGTGTTTGGTTTCTGCTTGTACTTCTGCATTAGGCAGCTGATTTGCTAAGAAGCTCCATTTTCAGCTGAGGAGAAGAGCTGCTGTTTTGTTGCCACATTAACCCATTCTGGGTGACAAATCCCTGCATTGTCATGCACTCATGTCTTGCCTCCAGACTCCTAATTCTGACTTCTATGCTAAGCTCCTTAAAATACTTCTCTTTAAAAAAAAATCTTCCTTTCTCTTTTTTCACTGCTAGCCACAAAATCTGCTGCACTTACACTCCCAGGGGATCTGAGTCGTGGTGTTCCTCACACCACATTTGCATTTCCTCTAGAGGAAGTTCCTCTAAGAGGGATCACCATGGTGTGCAAAAAGCAAAGCAGAACCAAGCAGTTTATTTCTACACTGCCATAAGAAAAGACTGGTTTGGGTTGGTAGAGAGGTTGCAATATGTTACATTTTATGGTTCAGAGGTGAAGCTCATAGGATTTTCCACAGGGATTGATTCTTCAGTCTAGTCAAATACTTAAATCTGTATCATCATTAGGAGCACAGAACAGACATAAATTATACCCATTCCTGAAAAAGAGAGCTAAATTTTTAAGGACCACCCAAAAAATCAAGCAGAGAAATGTTAGTGGAGCAGGCAAGGAATCCGAGGCTGACAGTGAGGGCTGTATCTGGTGACTGCTGGAAGAGGGGATGTGCTGCAGTAAACTCGCCTTGCCTGCATATACAGGCATATGTATTTGTGTATACATAAACAATCCCAACTACTGCCAAATCAAAAGTTATTCTTCCAAATAACCTGTGGGCTACGCTCAGGGAAATACAATAAACACAGTTATCAAAATTGGGATCAATTCCCTCAACCACATTTCAAGCTTTGTGTTAAGTAACAAGCACGAGAGCTCCTGTTCCTCTTGCCCTCTTCCCATCGCTTCCCCCATGGAGTTACAGCTATAGTGTTTTTTCTGGTCACCATGTACCAAAGGACAGTAAAAAACCACCTTTTTCTTTCCCTCTGTGCTCACAGCAAGCACACAATGTCCCTTCTGTGACTCTTCTCGGGAGGCAAGTTCACAGAGAGATGTGTGGTTGGTTACTGTCGGGTGAATCCAGCAGTATTACCCTGTTTTCACTAGTGCAACACTTCACCCTTGACATTATAGGCAAGTACTAATTTAGCAACTTTTTCTGAGAACAAACAATCAATTTAGGATAATTTGCTATTTTTTTTATCATTGTTTAGTTGTATGATCTGTAGTCAGCTGAAAACTGATCATGAACTAAATAAATGTGGGATGTATGGTAAGGAGTTACTGAGGAAGCATGGAGAGATGAAAATAAGAAAATTCACTTTTCTGAATCATTAATCTATTGTCAACTTATTAATCAGGTCCTAAATAGAACAAAACACACATTTTTATTAATTCTAAGATCTATTTTTGTTGCATAATGTATTTAAACCCTGTTGGTATGCACTAGCCAAACTCTCACTCAAGACCAGGATCCACACCAGGATCCAATTATCAATTAAGACCACCTCAACCTAAAGTACTCATTAACCTCCTACAAACAGCTGTGGCTGCAGGGCGGGCATAAGCCCTATAAATCAAGCCCTGGGAGGAGCTAAAGGTGGAGGTTTTTGGTTGCTGTGTGCTGCTGGAGCTCTGTGCTGAGAAATTATAATCCAAGGATCAGAAGACTGTGAGCTCTGGCACAAGTGGTGACCCCAACGTGATGCCAACATGCAGCGTGAGAACCGCCGTGGCAAACACCCAGAGGGGTCTTCTCACATCTATACCCAGGTGAGAACTGCCGCAGTGGGACTTTAGTCGTTCATACCCAGAGAGGTGTGGACTGCAGGCCACAGCGGGGGGAAGTCGCAAGACAGCTTCTCTTGGAGCTCGGGAGGCTGAGAAAAGGCTCCCAGGAAAAGAGCTCCTGACCATCACCAGAAGAGGTGAAGACCATGGCGGGGGGAGTTGCAAGACAGCTCCCTTTGAGGCCCTGGTCAAAAACACCCAGAGGGGTCTTCCCAGATCTAAACCCGGGTGTGAACTGCCGCAATGGGACTTTAGTGGTTCATACCCAGAGAGGTGTGGGCTGCAGGCCACAGCGGGGGGAAGTCGTGAGACGGCTTCCCTTGGAGCTCGGGAGCCCAGGAAAAGGCTCCCAGAAAAAGAGCTCCCGACTATCACCAGAAAGAGCTCCTGACTATCACCAGAAGAGGTGAAGACCAGGGGCTGGAGGGAAAAGAGTCTGTCAACAAAGAACAGGCCATATTTAAAGCCCTCCAGCATATCCTCTCAAAATCTTTAAAAAAGAATTAAATAAAAAACACCCGCAGAGGTAAGCAACCGGGGACTGAGAAAAACTAACTTAAAGGTCTTGAAAAGAAATGGAGTCAGAAAAAATATTAATTTGTTATATATTAAAAAAGATTTAAAAATATATTAAATATAGTTTGGCTAGTGCAAAACAAAAAGGGGGAATTGTTGTGTAATGTATTTAAACCCTGTTGGTATGCATTAGCCAAACTCTCACTCAAGACCAGGATCCAAACCAGGATCCAATTATTAATTAAGACCACCTCAACCTAAAGTACTCATTAAGTTCCTACAAACAGCTGTGGCTGCAGGGTGGGCACAAGCCTTATAAATCAAGCCCTGGGAGGAGCCAAAGGTGGAGGTGGTTGTTCCTGGTTGCTGTGTGTTGCTGGAGCTCTGTGCTGAGAAATTATAATCCAAGACTCAGAAGACTGTGAGCTCCGGCACGTATTTTAAATTAAACACTCTGTAAAAACTATGTAAAATAATAAGAATAGGATATATATTTGAAATACTGAAGGCAGTCAAACGAGTGCCATGGTTTTGTGGTGAACATAGTGGTGGTGCTGGGTTGATGGCTGGACTTGATGAGCTTAAAGGTCTTTTCCAGCTTTAATGATTCAGTGATGCTACGAGGTCTCATCATTTGCTTTTCCTTCAAAATAAGCGCATGCTGCTATTCAGGCTATTTTGGGGTTTGCTGTGGCCATGCACTATTAAAATTAACTTCCATGAATCAGAAACTAATATTGGTAGCAATATATGAATGTCTAGTCCTCATTAGATAAATAAAATCCCATGTGAGATCAAGCATATCTGGTTTTCCCCCTAAATTTCCAAACCCTTGGGCTATGACAGGCCCGATGGTAAGTGAAAGCTTAAGTCCATCATGAAATAGAATCACAGAACCATAGAAATTATTGGGTTGGAAGGGATCTTAAAGCCCATTCATTCCCCCCCCCCCCCCCCCCCCGACATGGGCAGGGACACCTTTCACTATCCCAGGTTGCTCCAAGCACTGTCCAACCTGGCCTTGGACGCTTCCAGGGATGGGGCAGCCACAGCTTCTCTGGGCAACCTGTGCCAGGGCCTTGCCACCCTCACAGGGAAGAATATCTTCTGTATATCCAGCCTGAATTTCCCTTCTTTCACTTTTAAACCATTGTGAACCCATTGAAAAATTCTCCCTTTGAAAAGAAGCAGAGGAAGGATTGTCAAGAAAATGTGCTATTACATGGTGAGAGAGAGTGCTGTCTGCTTTCAGATGGAACTTTTGGGATGAGCTGCTAGTGACACCTGCATGAGACAGATTTCAATGACACAAAAAAACCTCACCTTATAATTTTTCCTCCAGCTATTTCCCTTGTGCTTTAAATGGATACTTGGCACATGAAATGATCAATTGGGAAAAATTCAAGCATAAGAAAATGTGATGAGAGCTGTGGAGCTGCAACCTAAACAGAGCTGAAACTCAAGTATATATTAAATATATACTTTATATTAAATTCCAAATAATCTCAGCCTATGTTCTGAAGTCCTGCATTTGGCTGTTCCCAGGTCTCTGTTTCCCCACAAAAAACACTGGTCCTTTTTACAAGCTTGTCAGAAATGAATAGTCCTAACTACCACAACACAGCAGTAACTGCCCCTCTCTAAGTAATGGATCTTTGGATCACAAAGGTGGTTGTTCCCCCTGGAGCCTACAGCCATTGTGTGGCTGTTAAAGACAAGGAGCCCAAAACTCTGGCACACTGGTGGTAATGTGCAGTGAACAACTTTTTGAAGGGGAAAAGCTTGTTTATGAGATTCTCTTAAGCAATACAAGACCAGTCTCCTCATGTTAATGCAAGATCCTGGACTATAACTTCCAGTTTTCTTTTCTCCTGAAGGCTTTTTGCTTTATATTGCAGGCCAAGATTTACAAAGCTAAGAGTAAACACCTCAGCTGTATCAGTGTTACTTAGGAGCATTGTCATAGTTTCAGAAGAGATGTTCAGGCAATTAAGAAATTTTGGACTAGGGAAATGATCAAGACAGAGACTATTATAAAAGGTAAATTGATAGCATCATTCCAGAAATGAGCAGGAGGAAAATGAACCCAGACATGAATTAATGCTTCTTTGGATCAAATCATAAGACAAGGAGCTGCAGGTTAAGCTTGAACACCAAGCTCTCTCAGTCTACAACATGTAAATGCATATCTATAGTGTGAAGCTAAAACTACATAGCCAATTTTTGGCTCTTCAGACTTTAACTCAAAAGAAGTCACCGTAAGATTTGTAATTTCTTATTCAGTATTCATTACAAATATACAAAGTCCATCGGTAGGGTTGGAAAATAATTCACATCCTGGTCACAAACAGAAAATACATATTTTAGGCTATTTTAGCAATTTTTTGTTCTGTAAAAAGTTTTGCATTGAAGTTTAATTAAATTCCTTTCCTAAAGGCTTCTACTTATTACACAAAAGGTTGTGCCAGAGTAATGATTTGCTGCAGTGCATAAATTGCTCTGCCAACACAGTTACTCGAGTACCTACTGACCAGGGAAGTGCTATGCCAGGGAAGTGAATCAACCCCTAATTGCTTAATGTGTCCTACTGTGGCGAATGCAATGCTCAAACATTGCACGTCAGGGACTGTCCTGCATTGTCCCTTCCAATGCACCTGGAAGAGTGAGAGCTGCCTTTGCTGGGCCTCCCGAGGCTCCTGTCAGCCCATTACTCCAGCCTGTCAAGGTCCCTCTGCCTGGCAGCACAACTCTGTTGCATCACCGCTGTCCAGGTGCCCTCTGGCCCATTGGCCAGGCCCTTGATGAAGACAGTGGCCCCAAAATCGACCCCTCAAATGGATTATTGGTGACTGGCAGAGAGCTGGTCTGCTGATCCCAACCCTACGAGCCTGGAGTTCAGCCTTTTTCCAATCTATCTCACTGTCCATTTATCCAGCCTACATTTCCTTGAGTTGCCTGTGAGGGTGTTAAGGGAGATGGTGTTGAAAGCCTTACTAAAGTCAAGATAAGCAACATCCACTCTTCTCATTAATCCAGCCATCTTTTTGTAGAAGGATGTCAGGTAGGTCAGGCATGATTTCCCTTTCATAAATCCTTGCTGACTGCTTCCAGGGACCTCTTTGTCCTTATGATGTTTGAAAATGGTTTCCAGGTGGATTTGCTCCATCACCTTCCCAGGGACTCAGGTGAGGCTAACCAGCCTGTACTTCCCTAGATCCTTTCTGGCCTTCCTGAAGATTGCAGTGGCATTTGCCTTTTTCCATGGGAACTTTTATTCACCACAATCTTTTAAAGATGCTGAGAGTGCCCTTACAATGACCTTGGCCATTTCCCCCAGCACTTGTCCCTCAGTATCCCACCAGCACCCATGGACTTGGTTATGCCCAGTTTGTTCAAATGTTCCTGAACCTGAACCTCCTCCACTGAGGGTGAGTATTTCCTGCTCCACATCTTCCTCTTGCTCTGAGAGCCCCAGGACTCCTGAAGGCCAGTCTTATCAGTAGAGAATGAGGCAAAGAAGGCATTGAATACTTCATCTTTCGCCATGTCTTTTGTCACCAGTTCTCCTGCCACCATAGGCAGCCTCACAGGCATTATTTTCCCCCAACTCCTCTCCAGTTCATGACTGTGCCTAAAGGAACAATCTAGCTGTCAAACTACAGGCATTTCCCTGACCACCAGATATCTGTCTGCTGACTTCAGAAAGTTAATGTATACTTGAGATTCTTCCATCTCTCAAAAGCTGAATAGTCTTTTTCTTCTTTGTGTGTGTGTGTGTGTGAAAAAGCTACCTGTATTTCTCTCAATTATTTGTCACAATAACAATGTGGCTCCTGCTATGTGGTATTCTATAGTTTGTGATACAATCTATTTTATTAGTAAGTGGCTTCTCTTTGTAAAATGAAATATTTCTTGGTAATCATCACTTCAGGCATCAAATCATATACAGAAAAATAGCTCTGAAGATATCATTAATCCTTAAGATGCCACACCTGACAAACGTAACTATAGTGAAAGGATTCAGAAAACTCATTAATCAAAATACAAGTACCAAAATAGATTTCCTCTTGCTTTGAAGTATATTGCCCTCATAACATTGTGAATTAGACCTTCATCAAGTTTGATGGTGAACACTTCACAAAACAAAAGTTTTGGAGAATCAAGTTAGAGTTGGATGTTAACAAGGTTTCCATGCTGATGGAAAACTGCTTCACAGGAATGTAGCTGGCTATACATATCTTTGCTGAAGTATCTGGGGAAAGATTTTCAAAAACATACTTTTCAAACATGAATGTCCCAGATCTTTATTTAGGAAAAAGGCCTATTTTTCAACTGTTGAGCAACCAAGTGCTTATAAAATACTTCAGAAGTAAGTTTGGACACATAAAATTCACTTTTATAAGCTATATGACACTCACGGTAATTTCACTGTTGGTTTAAGCTAATCAAAAATAGTGGTCCTGTTATATCGTCCACCCCTTGCCTTGGATTAACACCTGAAAGAACCAAAACCACAGCTTGCCACACAAGCACCCATGCGACCACAGGGTGGAGTGTGTGCTCAGAGGTGGACAGGAGAAGGGGATTTCCCTTTTGAGCACCAACGAAGCTCCTAAGACTGAACACAACCTCCGTGTTCCTCCTATTGGGGACAGAAAGGCAGCAGTGTACTGTCACAGTGAGTACTGCACTAGTGGCACGAACAGGGCTCCTAATGACCCAGGCCAGCTGGGGCAGTGCTGACTGCAGTGGCACATTACCCTGGGATATAAAAACAATATATATGTGTGTGTGTGTGTGTCCCTGGAGCAGTTCAACAACCATTATCCAACAGTGCAGCTCAAGGCAGTACTGGCTGCTTCTCTGAGAAGTGTCAAAGAGGATCAGGAGCATGTCAAGACACCCCTCTGAAAAACAGTGTAACCAGGTGAGCCATGCCTGGGACCACAACCAGCACCTCTGGCTCAGATCTCTCCCATACACAGAAGAGCTGTGGCCACCGGAATCATTTATAGGCCCTGTAAAGGCAAAGTTGTCTTTTAAAGACTGCTTAAACAATTGTCTAAAACTCTTCAGGTACTCACAGCCTTTGAAGTTTCCACCCAGGGTACGAGTGTTAGTTTAAGCTTAGTTAAAACTGAATCTGCTTCTCTTTTCCCTTTTGCTTCCACTCCAAAGAAAAAAAATGAAATTACAGTACAGGAATTACATTTCAGCATGAAAAAAGGATCTTTCTGCATTATTGGACAGATCAGAAATTAGGATTCAATTTATTATATATTCAACAGCTCCATGAAGTTTAATTTCATTAACACTTGGGTTTCTCTAGAAAACTTTGATTGCTGAAATGCATCAAATAAAGAGTCCATAAAGAGGTGTCATCCTATTAATACATTTTTGGGCCAGAAACAAATGGTGAATATTTTCAAAGCTATTATCTGTCATGTTGGATCATACGGAGTCTTGGTATTATAAAAGAATTAAAAACAATTTTTGATTTTACTGAGGTTTGGCTAGTTTACAAATACTGTGATCTTTATTAAGGATACTAAATAACTTCAGAGAGATGTGCTCTTGTCTTGGTTTGGCAAACTTGAAGTGCTTTTAGATGTCTGGTTTGCCTTCCAGCCAAACTTTGCAATGGGTTTCAATGTTGACAATGCTGTGAAATCACCCATGCCTAAAATGCAATAACTGTACTTGAAGTAACCTCATTAAAAAATAGTTTCCATCATATATGTTTTCATCTTTCCTGTTCCACCTTTAGGAATGTGAGGTGCTTTATGTATTAGAAGACCCTTACATATTACAAAAACAGGTGGAAAAACTTCAGGGATGAATGTCCAAAATGTTCAAAATCACATATATCAGCCTCCTGGTACTTTATTCCCAAGATGTTATTTACAGGGGCGTTCATGTGCATCGTCACAGACATGCAATGCCTCCATTCAGTGAGAGTGGCTGTGTTTACCCCGCCTGTCTCACAGTCGCATTATTCCCATTCAGCCGCACTTGGATCCACGACACCTGGGCAATTAATTATTGAAACCCTTGTGATAAAAGCATTTCTTGGCAAAGAGCCACAATTATGGCACACAGCAGGATATGGCTCTGTGGTTTGATTTACCATGGAAGAAAAAGTACCTAATCCTGAGGCTTTGACACGGGAGCCCCCATAGAGTGCTCAGTCATCACCTAGAGGCAACAGCTCTGCTGTTCCTGTTTGCAGAACTCTGAAAAGGGAGGCTTCCTGAACTTTAATGTGTGTCAGTTCCTGACCAGTTCTCAAGGGCTGAAATAAGGGGTCACTTCACCACATTTGGCCCCTTTATAATCAAAAGTTAAGATAGGGCTGTTCTTAAGTGAGCCAGGCATCTGCATATCATACTGAGAAAGATTTACGATATGCCTTGGGTCTTATCTTCCTTTTCCATTTTTATAGGGTGTGTAGGTGCTGCTGCAGGAATAAGATGGTTGCTATCAACACACAGACTTGGATACAGCAGCAGAAGCAGCTGAATCACAGAATCATTAAGACTGGAAAAGATTTTCAAGATCATTGAGTCCAGCCTTTGACCAAACACCGCTGTGTCAACTAAACCAGAGCACTGTCACGTCCAGTCATTAATCAATTGCACAGATATTTCATACTTGAAGATCATCATAAAAGCAGGTCTTTGACTACTTTGAACTGAGGCAGAGCACCTCAGAAAGATGGATTCACACAGACATCTCTCTGAGGAATTGCTATAGTATGTTTCTTGGTGTACTGGATTTCAAATCTGGCTTTATTTGCTCATTTATGCAATATCTCAGCCCACTTTTTAACATGAATACCAGAAAATGCATGCTATGCAATCTGAACCAGGGACTTTGGTGCCCTTTGCTGTCCCTAACTCAGTCCATTTCTTTCTCAAGGTGTCAGGTTTTATACTTCACATCATAGTTCACAAAACTTCATCAGAGCCGCAGTATAATTTATCTGCCTGCTGGGCCTTATGGAAACTGTAATCAAAGGTGGTCTGTATGAATGGTTTTGTAATACCCTGTACCACCCAAGAGGTGACATGAACATAGATCAAGGAGAAGAGTTGAATTAACCAGATACTTGCGACGTGCTAGAGTGAAATTTGGCACTAGGAACATTGTTCCACTCAAGATCGAGAATCATTCTCACCAGAAAAGCACCTTCAGCATTTCTCAGATATGAAATGAAAATTTGCCTCCTGCTCAAGGTGCTCCTTTGCCCCTATAAGAGCTCTCCAGCCTCAAATTTTTCTGGAGGGGAGGGAGGGTGTTGAGCGATTTGACTACTGAGCAGTGCAGTCAGCAGCATCCTGAAAGGGCAGGTTTAGGCAGTAAATCTAGGATCCCGTTTACCAAATGGCTTCTGGGCACCTTCATCTCAAATGCACAGCTACTAATTTCAACAGGGCAACCTGGCATAGAGAAAAACTCACAAAATGTTCTTTTCTGAGAAGGTCCTCTTGTGAGAGAGGCAAGCCTAGGGATGAAACCAGAACAAAGATACTGAAAGAGACTGTGTCTTTTTTCAATGTACAGCTGCAAAAGCCTGTTGAAAAACCTACTGAATTATGTCCTGCTCCATGAGCTTGCTGGTAATGACTGGCCAGCATTAATTTTGTATGGCCAGACACCATTGTTGTTTCATGCTAATGACATTATAATCACAACAAAATGTTCCTGTTGCTGCTTACTATCTAGTAAGAGTATCCACATGGGGAGATAACAAGTGTTCTCTCTCCTTGCCCCTGCGCACAGCAGAGTTCACCTGGATGCCCTGGCTCTGCCTACACCTCCCCTGCCTCACAGAAACCCAGATGTAGGTGAACTGTTGGTTTCAGCAGCCGTTGTGCCAGGAAGCCCACATCAGTCTGGGAATCTTACTTTGCTGAACACCAAAACATATGCACAGCAAGAGCCAGCCAGTCTCTGGCCTGAAGATGAAGAGTCTGGAGCAACAAAGGAGAGAGAAGCTGAGGGAAATGTGAAGGTACGTGCCTGGCAATGGAGAGTGGGTCCAGGGACAAAGTTCAGAACCAAATCTTTTGCAGACCAATGACTGAATTTAATGTCAGACCATACAAATATTTGTATGGAGGACTGTAAAAAGACTTTGCCACACTGCGAGTGGCCACACTACTTATGAGATACAGAACTACTACCCCTGTGCTAAGGACAGGTGTCACGAAAGTCAAACAAACCTCCAGTCTCCTTCTTCTGCCCCCAACTAATATGGGATCTCACAAGCACACTTGCTCATGGTACCTGGTTTTGTTTATCTTCTTGATCATTTTTGACAAGTCTCTCCTCAGACTCTGGAACACACTAAACAATCATGATACCACAGTAGAATTAGACTAGTGATAAATCCAGCATAGTGCTATCAGTAGTTGAGACACTTTCTGTAATGGTTCGAAGGTAACATCATGAACTGTCACCCACATAAAAGAGGTTGGAAATTCAGGACAGAGACAGCAGTGTAAGCCTTGCAAATAACAATGGAGAGCAGTAGTACATATCAGTGTAGGTACAAGTGCATTCAAGCGCCAGCACAACCCCCCACAGAAACTCTATAGTGACTTTTTATAGCTATATTGCCTATAAAATATGTTTTCCAGAAGAATACCACCGTTCTGCTTTATAGGCAAGAATACAGGCTTAGGTTGTTACCAAATGCAATATGGAAGATTTCAGCCTATCGAAACTACTTTTAGCTGTATTATGAAATTTTAAAACCTTCCTGAAGCTTACCAGACTACAAGGTGGGATTACTGTTTTAAAAAATGAATGCATAGCTGAAGGGGAAAGTGTTTTATAGCAACTGATAATACCTTAGGCACTGATAGGACATTTTTGCACAGGTTGAAAATGCATTCTTCATTTTTCACTGACAGCTGGTTAAAGGAGGAATGCAGTGAACAGTCTATAAAAGCTTTTTCAAAAAAACCAAACCTGGATAGGTCTGCCCTTCTGTTTTTCTCCTACCCATGCTAGTAAGTGATGTGAGGTTGTTAACAGTATCATTTGGACTCATTGCCACCTTGGCCTGTACCCACACCAGGAAACAAGAAGTCTACAGCACTTCCTGATCCAGGAAAGAATGGGGATTTGCATCTCTTTTTAACACAACAGCGTAAAAATATCAGAAGCAACTTTTTATACAATTCTTTTTCATCAGATTGCGTGAAGTCTACACACTGCCTCTTCAGGAGTCTGGATTTCATTCCTCCTCTTCCACTGGAAGATACTTTCTGTAGGTCAGCAGAGCTACTTTTGGAGTTTGTTCTTGGCTCTTTTGGCTCCCCCATGTCTGGTAGTGCTGATCACTGATTCCTGTTTGATATGTTTTCTTTCCTTGATTTTGCAATACTGTCCTTGCCTCTTTCTTCTCCTGTCTTTGGGCCTGCTTCTTCTACATATCCTTTGGGAGACTGTGTTCTTTCTTTTTGTAACGTTCCCTAGGGCAGCGCTTTCCTTTGCTTCTATTTTCTTCTTTTATCCCCCTCACAACCTGCTCCTTCACACTCATCTCCTCCAATGACCTCAGCTGCAATCTCCCCATCAACAAATCACAAACCAGCCTGATCAGCCATTCTCCATCCAATCTCACACATAACTCAGCTTCCCTAACATCTCCCTGAAGTCTCAGTGTCAGCTTAAAGGAATAACGGCTGAAACTGGTAACCTGAATCTTTTTAGCCCAAAATTCTCTCTCAGTGTTGAAGCCCCCACTTTACTTCTGTAACTTCACCTCTAACAGCTCCTCCCACCCTTTAAACCTTTCCTGAAAGAACTATACCTTTTCACTTTTTTTCCCCCTGTTGCACTTTCGAGAGCATCTTGTTCTTTTGCACTCACACAAGCACAGGTGAGATGTAGATCCTTCTTAAGGCATCATCTGTCTCCTTGTTTGTGACAACCTAGCAAAAACTGTGTTACTAATGAGGGTCTTCTGGCAGGTGCATCTTCATCTTCAGGAAAGTCTGTCCTTTCTCCCCCTCTTTTCCCAGTGCTCCCTCCTTTCTTTGAATGCCTTCTTTGGCTTCCTCTAGTCTGATACTGAGTCAAGGTTTATTACACTGAGGTCTTTCAGTAATTCTAGTAATTCTTTTCCTGCTTTTTTCCATACATTCTTATGCATTTTGTCATGCTCTGAACTAGTCTGTGTCTTTTCTTTAACAGAAAAAAAAAAACCCAACCAACAGAAAGCTTACTGTAGAAATTTTCGATCTTTCCTCTTGTAGAGAAAATTACTCTTTAAAAAAAAAGATTTCTGGTGATCTAATTTGCATTAGCAGACAAAATAGCTTTGATATTCTGGTCATTCCTCGTGAAATAGTGCAACAGAATGAAACATGCTTCTTGTTCCTTTTACCAATGCATTTATGATTTATTATCAAAATAAATGTATTCTTTCCTATATAGGCAGCAAAAAGACATTAAAAAGTATGTAGAAAAAAAAAGATTAAAAAATATGCTACATGGATCCCAGAGGCATATGTGGTCATCCAGCATGATGGTCCAGGTGTGCTCTCCCAGAAGCGCATAAATTGCTTTTTGCAACAAGTTGGAACATTGTAATTGCAGAAAGATTCCTGAAAACCCTTTTGTTACTGGCCTAGTTGGGCATTTGCTCTGCTAGAGTTGCGATGTTCCCCACAGTTCTGATGTCCCTGTACCTTAGTGGGATAACCACTAAAGCTTTCTGACACTGTCTATGCCCTTCATGGTTTTCCTCCCTTACACAAACCCGTCCCTTTCTTTACAAGAGGGACTCACTTTGTGAACTCTCATGGACTAGGATCCCACCTTACTTGTCTTGAAAACTTCCCAGCACTTTTTAAGGAAACACGTAACATTCTGATTATTAATAATAATAAAAGTTATATGATGATGAGAGCAGCAGAACTGCTGCCGGCAGAATTATTTGCAATCCTAATATCACACATACAATGTGCTGTCCTGAATCTCTGCCCCTCCAGGTAATATCAGCTGGGAGGTTGTTTTGATTTTCCTTTTCCAATTCTGCTGCAGGCAGTTTTCTTTGCAGCTTCCATCCATTAATCTCAAAGTACTTTTACATAGAGGAATTAATTAAGAGTCTTACACACAAGAATTAATTAAGACAGTAGTAGGCATGTTTTATCATCTCCATGTTGCACAGGGGGAATTGAGGTGAAGAAAGAGCTGCCCAATTCTTTCACAGAGCTGGGAATACACTTGGGTGTATATCATATCTTCTCAATTCAGCGTATAAGACCATCCTTTCTCTCTTTACAAAGTGAGGCAAATAACCCAGTTTACCAAGTAAAATACCACTGACACACAGTCCTGTTCTTCAAAATGGAAACACTTCCCTCAGGCAAATACCTTGGCCAGTCAAATTTGCAAACACATTCTTCTTTCTTATTTCAGACAGAAAGAAGCACATGGCACAAACAGCAAACTACTGTAACTCCTGTGGGATCTGATAACATTTCTACTCTGCTAAAGAATTGCCCCAATACCTGGAATCTGTAATCTTATCATCCTGTTTTAACAGACTCTCCCTTTTTCTCAGCATTCACATGTATACTTCTGTTTGATCAAGAAAGAAATAGAAACCTAATGACTTAGGATTTTTATCTACAGTCCATAAAACCTTTGCAGAGCTGCCACTGTACTATCCTGCTTCTGAAATGCACCAGTGCCACCTTCAGACCACGTGAAATAGGGCTTTTTTACAACCCTCCATATGAAAGCTGCAGTGATTTTTCTTTTCCTCCAGACAAGTCCTGCTGAAGCGCATGTATGAACCTGAGCAGAATCTGCACATTCACATACCAAAGCACAAATATTCACTGGGAACAGTGGTCCTTTATTTTCATAAATAAACATTAATAAAGAGCAATGAAATACTGCTTTTTAATACCTGGCATAAGAATCCCAGTGTATTCCCCTGCCACCGCCCGAGCAGCTCCCATCGGGCAGAGCAGCACATCAGCTAAGACCTGCTCCTGCCCTCCACCTTAACATTATTTGCCAACTGCTCCTGGTTACATTTGGTCCCTCATCATTTCAAAACTAAGCCATTTGCATTTTTAGTTAGAGCCAGTTCTGAAAAAAAGTTAAAATACTTCTCAAATTAAAGAATAGGCCTCTGGTATTTTGAATAAAAAATTACCTGTGATATTAATTCAAATTACACATTTTGGACTGAAGAATATGAGGTCAACACTGTCTTGAAAATCAAGGTAGGAATTAATTACTTGAGTTAATTTCTTTGACCTTGTCCTACAGCATAGTTGAGAGAAGAAAGTAGGCAGAAAACACTACTCACCCACTGTCATACCATCCATGTAACGCTTGATGATATCAAAGGAGTCTCTTAAATTTCCTTCTGTAATGTCAAATATGATATCTGCCTGGTTGGCCGGATATGTAGGTGTGATAGCACGAAGAAAAATAATCTCTGCAAGTAAAGAGTATCACAGAATGGACTGATGAGTATTTGAAAACATCACTGAAGAATCCAACAGAATTTGATCCAAAATGTCTTGTCCTCAAAGTTGGTGGAGGACATCCCCGTCCTTTACCACTCCCAGTTTGTCCTTTAAAATGGAAAGGCAGAAGATCTAAGGGAAGCGAGGATTTGGATAGATTTATTTTCTCCTCCTATTTCCACCATCCAAGGGCCCTGAAGCCAAAACACTCTTACTTTGAAAATCCAAAAAGACTGCTCTTAAAAAGCCAATCAGATTTCCAGCATGTACCCAAAGAGGACAACATCAAGGATCCACAGGCTGGGCTAAGGAAGGGACCAAACAGATAAACCTCTCCACTCTGATTCCCCTAGGCAGTTACACAAAGTATTGCCATTACAAATTAAAGAGTAAAGGTTTAAAAATAAAAGTGAGATTATTTTCAAGTCCCTTGTGAGGGATGGAGGTATTATTACTCTCATTATTATCCTCTCTACAGATGATGAAACTAGGCTTGGAGCTGTAAGAATTCACCTGAGGCCATGCACTGAATTACAGTTTACGTCTTCTGGGCTTCAGTAGTAATCTCAGATCACTAGGTCTCATCTCTTTTTAATAAAACACGAGGATGGACTAATGAGGTTTGGGAAGCATCCTGGGCCAAATCCTTAGCTCTGCTGCCAGTACACCTGGTGAAGCTGAAGGGGCGTGTATGGGAGCAGAAGTGGCCATGGGGCATTCCTCCATTCCTGGTGAAGCAGGGCCAGCCAAGGCCTGAAACAGGCCTGACAGAACCTACAGGAGCTCTACATCAGTGGTTAAATTGTTCCTGTCCGGGCAAGGACTGGGATGTCTCTTTCCCCACTCCAGCCTGGTGCAGAGGGGAAGAATCAGCTTTGGCTTTCATTTAGGACAACTTTCTGCAACAGCAAGGCTGAGACTCTGGGTACATCAGAAATAGGGATTTAGGGCCTTTAGAAACCCCTCCAAAATAACCTTTCTTACCTCTGTGCCCTTCTCTCTGTGTCTGTGCCACTCAGTAAGGTGCTGAGAGCAGCAGGGCTGCAGGCAATCATCCCACTGATGGATGCATTGCCAGAAAATTCATACAAATGGCAAGGAGCAAAAACTGGCTCTTGATCTCAAAGTTTTTAGTTTTTATGTGAACTGAGAAAGTGAGTGTGATCCTTATGAAATTCTAGGACTTAAAAACTCTCAGGTACTGCAGAGGACAGCCACTCGCTTGGGTGCTTTTTGAAATTCTTGTCTTAAAAGCTTTCTGCCCCGTCCTTGGAATTTCCCTTCCTTTAATCTATAGCAAACAACACATTGTTCATAGGTCAAAAACCAGCCAGTCACAGATCATATACTCAATATAATTTATTCTGTGATTAATGTCTCCATGTAAGGTTTTTATTCTTGGAACAAGTCACCTGTCAGTAGCAAACAACTGGTCATAGACAGATGAGAGAAATATATTGAGTACCTTGTTTCTACAGCAAAACCTACAAACAAGGGACGAAAAAATGTCATGGGGCATACGGCTATTGTGGGAGTAAATGTGGTACATGGGAATTCAGAGTCAGTATTTCCTTAGACTGGGAAGCAGTATGAGTTAGAGCTCAGAATTACTTTCTTTCCTCCATAAAATTAAAACTCCTAGATATCCAAGTTTTTAATTAAATGGATAGTACACTATAATTTGGAGCTGTGCAAACATTTACTGCACCGGTAGCGAGTCTGGCTTTAGGCAAGGATTTCCGGTGGAGGTTTTGTATGTTGTAGTCTATTAAATGGAACAAGGAACAAACCACTTACCTTCAGGTCTTGTAAATTCTCTGAACGTGGGCAGTGAAATGACAGTGTGGGAAATTGTGTGGACTGGATCCAGCAGACAGCTGACATCATTTGGTCGACAAGACTTAATGCAACGGATGGTATCTGTCTTTTCTAGTCTGACACTAAGAGAAACCAAAAAGAGATTCATATGTAGACTGAATATTAAATACTTTGTGTTTTGCAATCTAGGGAGCTAGAAACTGTAGTTGATGTAAGCGTTGATTCTTCATCTCACAAACTTAGACAAATGCAGATCATCAGAACTTTGAGACCCCTGAAGAACTTGGTTTGGCTCAGAATTGCAGTCAAAACCCCCTCAAACCCAGTTCTTCAAGCCAAGCATGTGAAAGCAAGGAGAACTGTAGTGCCCAAGATGCCGTGTAATGTCCCTTTCCAAGGACAAACAGGACCAAACAATGAGACCCACACCCTCAGCTGGCCTGGTCTCAGCAATTTCAGTGGAGCCACATTTACCTGCACAAGCCTTTTTTACTCAGTCATATAAAGCAGACAGAATTATTTCCATTTTAGAAATCTGGCATAAATATGTAAAGGACCAACTTTCATGATTTTCAGTGTAGCAAGGGCCAGAAGAGCCTTTTTAAAGTCTTTTTTTCATACCCTCCCTTTCCATCTGAGAAAACTGAGAAAACAGAGAGGAATGGAAACTACGGGAGGAAAAAAGTTAACCACATTATTTAAAACCTCAAAGGTTGAATTCTGAGTTTGGGGAAATGGTAAGGGTCATTTCATATTCCATCTCAACCAGCTGCTCATTCGGCCTTGAAAGTCTATTAAAAGTTAAATGACTTCTCACCCTTGTCCACTAGAGTGAATTTAAAGTCACTTACAGTTCAAGAACTTCACACAATGCGCACTCTGTGTTCATGAGAGATGAAAGGGCTGTGTAGGACTTAAAATATGACTAAGCCCCACAAATGATCTCAACTTTGACCTTCCCATTTCTACATATTTCTAAGTGGAAAAAGAAAATACTGCAGTGTCAGAGGGGGGGAATTAAAAGATTAAAAGTGAGAAAAATTTACTGAGTTAAAGGGAAACAAAAAAAAAGAAGATTTAGTTTGTTAGATACCTCTAAGAACAAACTGTTCTTGCTCTTTTCAAAATGTGTTATTCCAGTCCACACCTACAAACTTTTTTCAGATGTTTGTGGCTCTATTAATAATCAATATATCAGTAACATCTTATTACATGCTCCCCACCTCTGCTCATCAAAGAAAATTAAGCCAAACATGCTGATACAGTATGAAGCTAAAATAAGGAGAAAACACGAATCAACATCAAGGAACACAAGCTTCAACAGATGTGAACTGGCACAGTCCACGGGGAGGCAACAGAGCTGAGTTAATAAACACCAGCTGAGCCTGGTATTCACAGCCTGTACTTGATGCTTTGAGACTGGCCAGGAGATACAGGCCAGAAGAGGCCTTTTACTTCCCACCATTATCTGTGTACAAAATCTTGTAATTTCCTAGACACCTCACTTATGAACAGTCGCTTGCATAACTTATTTTGGGACACTATTACTGATGAAGTACTGCTAGAATACATAGAACATCCTACATTTCCGTAGCTGTATTTAGATAACAGAATTTGTATGCAAAAAACATTGTGGTGGGAGTGTCTCAGGCATTAAGTAGTGGTCTGCTTTTGCTTCTTCCTGAGAATAAGAGGGAGCTTTACTCTAAACTTCAGCTGGAACAAAAGGCAAATACAAATGTTTCTGAAATTCTTAGCCAATAAAGCCATAATTTTGTGAAAGATGAAGTCCTAAGTAAGACTTGCGTTCATGATTCTCACCTGTGGAATAAAGCCTTCTGACATGACTGTGGTACAGATCAGAGGATCTCAATGGTAACAAGTGATTTGTGTTAGTTCTCATCAAAACTGAGTTTCTAGATCCATCCAGTTCATAACCACATGTGTGAAAGATAAATGTCTGTGCCAACTCTATTTCTTTGCACCTTTTGTCTCTCCTCTTACAAATCCCACTAACTTTTTTTTTTTTGCATGCTCTGTCCACACTGCTAAACTGGAATTTGTTTTTTCATTATACTCACTCTCTGATCTCCTTTCTTTTAATAACCCTGCTAATTGCCTCATGCCAGCATATCCAAAGTGCAGTCGATAACACTTTGTTCTCTCATTGCATCGTCTTTTGGACATCTCCAAACTGGAGTAACTTCTTTGACAACTAACATCTATTTCAAATCTTGATACTTACTATAAATTATATGCTCTGTTCTCATACTACTTTATAATCTTGTCCTTACACATCATCTTTGCATTTCATCTTCTGATTAGCTGATGTTTTCTTTTTTGCTTATGTTCTCCTACAATGGGGACTGTGACTGACAAAAGTTTCTTCCATAGTGCTGAGAATTTTTTTATTTGAACCTTTCCTTCAAGTTTTCTGCCTCTAGCACAAATTACAGCTTTGGAGCTGGTCTTTCCTCTAGGCATTTTCATTTAAAGAGAAGAAAGTAAAGAAACAGCTCTGTTGCTCTGATTATTTCCTGAGTGTAATTTTTTCTTCCTTCTAGGGTCCTGGTATGATTCCTTTTCATATTCTCTGTTAGATTCAGTCAGTAAGTTCTTTGGACTGGGAACTGTGATTTCATTTTCATTTGGAAAATATAAATAGCACTATGTAATTACATATGTGCTCCTGAAAGTCCCAGTGACACAGTATTCAAGCATCTAACACAGGGAAATGTGAGCTCTGTGCTCTTGAATTCCTTTCTAAATACAATTAATGAGGTAGCATTTACAACACTGAGGGCCAAGTTCTCAAACCCCCTTCTTTTCCTGCCAAAAAAATACATATTAATGTTTGCAAAAATGAAGTTTACTTTTGAATATTTATCCTACTTCATTATGGCCTCATAATGAACTGGTAGCCAGAGGGCATTTACATATGAGCATCTTCTGGGGCAGTAATAAACCCCATCAGCTCAAGTAGCACGGGCTTGTGTTCTCAGTATTTAAACCTGGGACTCTATCCCCACTGGCAACTTCTGGCAGCTTTTGTAAGGACGTGTCAACAGGCTTATTAAACACTGGCATTCCTTATGAGACTTGAACTCCTTCAGCCAGCTGGGATAAACTTTGCCTTGGGGAACTCTGGCAGAGTGCTGCGATCATGCCCCACTCCAGGCACTGGCTGATGATGAGTCTGAGAGCCTGCAGCTTCCAGCTAATGGAGTAATTCCTTGTGCTCAGGTGATTAAGGCTTGTGATCCTGGTTTAGAAGGCTCCCAGTTTCTACCCTTGTACCCTGACTGTGCTGTCAGCACTTACATTGTGAGGTATTTTTTCTATAGGTGCATTCACATGGATTATTCCCTGTTCTTCTACAGAATGACTGTTCTGCCTGTGTAATAAGCAGCAGAGATAACTGAGCCCAGGGTGGTCTAGAACATTAATTATTGGATTGTACCTCTGGGACTGAGCTTCTAATATTTATCAACATTATTACTGTGTGTAATAAATAAATCCTCTTCCAGCTCAGAAAAAAAAATTCCAAAGAAATTCCAGTTTTATTGTCTACGTTGTTCTTGACTGCCTAGAATTAAACAAAGAAAGGCAAAGTAAAGGAAGAAAGATTTGAATATTGGAATTCTGACCAACTTTTCAGGGCACCTATGGTTTGGTTTGATGATGGTTGGTGAAGTCTTTACTGTTCAAAATTTATCAGCTTTAATATGAAAGCTGGAGAGACAAAAGTGTTATGAGACAAATCAAATATCTTTTTCAAATGTTCGTGTAGATGGTAACATTTTAAGATATAGCCTGTGAAACAGAAAGGAGCTCTCTGCTATTAGCTGAATGCTGTTATGAAGTTGATTGCTGTTCTGCTGTCATTAGTTTTTCCATTCAGCAAAAATTCCACAGAAAGAAAGATGAAATATCTCTCAAATAAATGTTCTTTAGAGGAGATTAGCTTTTGTACAATCCTTAGAAGTTAGAACTGGGATCTGCCCCTGGTGGAAATCAGCATTAGCTCACAGGATACAACAGAGCAACAATAAATAGGACAGCTTGAGAATCTGGCTGCACAGTTTTATACTGACACGTGCTGGGGCATCTCAGGGGTCCTGAGGGTCCAAGTTATGCCCTTTTAACAGATTTTCAGAAAATGTACACTATTTGCCCCATAAGTGATGAAATCTTCTAGAGATGTCTCAATTGAGACAGCTCAAAATATGTACCTATTTCCTTTGGAAAATTTAGATCTAAACATATGTAACTGTGTATGATCAGATGACTTCCCTACGGTGTGAAGTAAATTTATAGCTTTCAGTCCTCAGTATGTTCAGCTAATGAACTCTTAGACACCAACTTCTGCTTTGTATAATGATGCAGAGTACACAGAAGAATCCCCATGAATTAAGATGTTCAGTTACAGGAGAAAGTGGAAAACTGTAATGATGATGGCAAATAAAATGCAAGTGCAGCATGCAACAGATGAACTAAAACTTTATTAAAATTGGGGGAAAAAAGCTACCCTTAGAAAGAAAGAGTAGCCAATGATGACTGTAAATTAGGGATCAAAGCTGTGCAGAGACAAAGATAAAAAGTTTGGCAATAGATGTGTTGACAGTTCCATGGCGGGAAAGTTGCATTTGAATTGTCAGAAGAAGATCTCTGGGCTCTGTGATTTGACGCTGCATGACCACAAGGCCACTGTGGTTGTTCACTTTTTTTGTGGTGAAAAACCCCTCCTGGTTCCCACTGATGATGGACAGCTGAATTTTATCCCCAGGGACAGCTTTGGAAGGACCCATGCGGAAAATGTCGGTGGGCACTTGAATGTTGGTAGGAAAAGAGAGGTGATAGTAGGTTATTCTCAGAGGCAGGCTCTGGCACTCCTTATTTTCATTACAAGGCAAGCGCTCACAGCGACTGCAAGAAAAGTGAGAACACAAGACAAGAGGAAGATTAGTGCACATTTAGCAAGTGGGAGGGGAGAGCAAGGGCAGTGGGGGTGGGAAAAGATAGGCTGACTTGCATCCTGTATCCATTCTTCAGCCTGGCACCTCACTCATATTGCAAAGGGACAAGTATTCAATAAGGATGAACTTGCCTGCAGCTGGAGCTTTGGGAGAAGCGTTGCCATTGTCAGAAGTGTTGCCCTTGCTCTGCACGCACAGATGGATCAAGTCTGGCACCTCAGCAGGGGTGAGAGTTTATTTGCATTTACGTCAGCCAAGCTCTCCTAGGGAAAACACTGGCACTTTTTTCCCCTCCAAGTTTTATTCTTTTACTGGTTGGACATATGTTCAGTAAAGGAGGAGATTCTAAGTGGTATGGGAGTTGTCTGTGTCCTACTTGGGATGTCTGGCTGTATTTTAAGACTGGGTAAAGTATTCTGAAAACCATGAATGTCCAAGGAGTTGGTTTCTGAAGACAGACCTTTTCCTGCTGATATGGCGCAGTATTCCTCTGTACTATCAGGAGAACCAACCTGAGTCAATCTAACACCCATCTAGGCACCCTGAAAACAAGATCCAATGGCCTGATGCCTCCAGCATGTGTCCTACACATTCAGTCCCCTCTTACATAGTCCTAAGTCATGGGAATGATTCTGGTGAGAGAGGAATTTGCCCTCTGCTCTTTCATTCCCTTAGCACTGTGTCACAGTGAAAAATCCAGAGCACTAGCAAGAGATCATCCATACAGGCTGGCAGGGAATAACAAACCTCTACATTAGCAGTCACAATCTTCATGCGTTTTGTTCCTGAGAGAAGTGATCTTTGCCCAGAAAAATAAGGTAGACAGCTATGGACATCCAAGTCACTGCTGTTAAAGAGTGTTACAGTTTACCAGCACATTAATGAAGATCTGACATGTCATGGTACCTGGTGGGTTTGAGAAGTGTGTAAAGGATTGCATACTGGGTAAGTTCATATGCATTTCAGATTAAAGATATGCCCAAGTCACCCCATAGGTATCCAAACATCCTTTCAGGCAGGTGTGTGGAAGTAAAGGTAGACAATGATGATTTCAGCTGGACAATAACTTCGCAAAATTTCGTCATGATCAGGTTGAGCATTTAGCTCCAAACTTGCCTCGTGCAAAACTAAAAATCAATTAAATTATGTGCAAGAGTGTCTCCACTCCAAGCAGTATTTTGTCCACAGGCTGAAGTTTCGGAGCCTGAACAATTTGTTTCTTTACCAAGAAATGCTCCAGCACAAAAGCATGATTTGCTCCTTACCACCTCAAGTAAATCTGAATGTCCATTTCATTATTTTATTTTGACATGAGTTTGAGCTCCTGTCAGGAGTATCTGCTACCAACAGAACTGTGGTTCATAAGCAAGCCCCACTTTGTTGCCAATGCATGGTGATCTGAATTCCAGCAACTTCTCATTATATGCAAAATCAACGCTTTCAAAAAGACTAATTAAAAGTACCCTCAGTTCTTCAATTAATGTGTTTTCTTTTAATACTACTTGCAAACAAAAGTAGTTCTTTGAAGCAATTCTTTGAAGATTTAAATGCGTTCTTAATTTTATTCATGTGTTTAAAGATCACGTGCAAGTCCTCACAGGATGGACGACTAATTAGGTGTGGATACTCTTGAAGTGTTTCCAGGTATGGAGAGTTCTGCATTCTTTTCTGAAACGTCATTAATAACTCCACTAAGGAGAATGACTTGGTGTTGTTGAAATCATGAGGCTACTTGGTTTTGCTTAAATTGTGGAGCAAGTTGAGACAGTTAATTCCTTAGTTGGAAATGTTTTCTTCAAGTACAACTTCTTAGAAGCATGTACGTGCTTATGAGCACTTACACTCATAAAGATGCTCTCCCTTATTGTTTTATAAAAGTAAAATACATTTTAAAATTATGGCCAGAATTTTTTAAGAGAAGAAAAAACAAAGCTTCCAGCTTTCGAAGACTTGAAAAAGGATGTTCTGCTGATTCAGAAAGTTATTTGTGAAGATAGATGTGCCTGCGGCTAGGAGCTAAAATAATTCAAAATTCATCATCTTTTATTGCATGCTTTGCTGGTATACACTGCACACTGCACTGTAGGTTCAGTTAATGGGCAGTAATTGTTCCATCAAATAACCACAAAGGAGAGATAGTAAATATTATTGCTTTCAAGAACCAGAGTTCATTCTGGGGTCACACACTGCAAAGGCAAGAAGCAAAGAGCATTTCAACCCCAGCGTACTCTCTAGACATTCAGTGGGCAGCAGGAAATCACATGGTGGGGGAATGCAGCAAGCTGCTGTTGAGGGAGCAGCCCAAGCCCTGGGTGCTGCCCAGCTCCGTGGCTCCGTGGGACAGGTGAGCTGCCTGTAGAGCTCCTGTGTCCTGCCACCACGCTGCAAGCCATGGGACAGAGCCGAGGGGCCCAGCAGGAGAGGGGAGTGCTGAGGAGGCAGAAAGTGCTACCAGAGAAAACCAGCCCAAAGCCCAGGGGCAGTTGTATACGTCTTTGCAACCTCTGAAATCAGGTGCATGGGCTACAAAAGTGTATACTGCTGCTAAATGCTTATTCCTGAATTTAAACACAGTTATTTTAGCTCACTTACTACTCTGTTCTTTTATGTTTATTTATGTGGCTGAAATATTGGTTTCAAAGAATTACTCCCAGTTTGAATTTCATGTGCCAAACACTGATAAAAGAAAACTACCAAAACTAGAGGGATTCCGTTTGTACATAATAAACACAACATTTTGTAACAGAAAAACAAGGAGAAAAATATTTTGGGCCTTCCCTCACGTTAATTTCTGAGTCAGGTTTTCACCTCTTTGTGCTTAAAGGACTTGAGTGATGTACAATTCCTCATGTACTGAAGGAAAATGAACTTTTTATTAGCAAGATTTATGGCTTCGTGATTTACTTCCTACAGGGAAACCAACTCAACATGCTGAACAACTAACCAAGTTTTATTAGTGAACTATACACTCACTATACATTCTATGCTGTAGATTTCCAGAGCTGTAACAATCTTCCAGGCCTCCTAGAATATATTCCACTGCAAAGGCTTGCTCATGCTGTCATTGGCGTGCACTTCTTTTCAGCAGGTTGCACCACACCATGAGGTCCAAGTGAGCCATTGCCACATCATGGATCTCAACCCTGATGCTAATGATCAGCTGTGCAGGGAAGGTGGTTTTTGTCTTAAACAGACCAGAACTGAAAGGGAATGAAACCAACTGATGGTTGGTCTTCATGGACAATTCTTAACCAGAGGAGGATCTGGAGCCCCGCTTCAGGCAGGAAAACAGGATACAGAAGAGTAATAGAGAGGATGGACAAGCACACTGTATGCTCCTCCTGTCTGGAGATGGAAAGTCTCTAGGACATTTCAAGCTGTAGAGGAGACAGAACTATCTTCTCTTTGCCCTCAGCACTGAGCCTTTATGTCCTATCCTTGTCTCCTTCATCTGTCTTTCCTAATCTAGTTTCTTCTTCCTATTCCCTTTCCTAGCCTATGACCCTTACTGCTCACTCAAATATTCAGCATCAGGACTGTCTACTCAGCCAGTGCCAATCCTCCTCTTCTTGCTCCATTCCCTCCTGACTGACACTTAGTTCTCTCAGTTTCTGCCTCACAGCCCTAGACCTGAAGCACAGATCCTTTCCCTCAGGATCTTTGTGCAGCCATCCCAAATTATTCCTTCCTCTGATGGTCCTCATCCAAATCTGGAATAGAATCATAGGATTGTTAAGGATGGAAAATACCTCCAAGACCATTGAGTCCAACCTGTGACCAAGCCCCACCTTGTCACCCAGACCAGAGCACTGAGTGCCACATCCAAGCGTTCCTTGGACACCTCCAGGAGTGGAGACTCCATCATCTCCCTGGGCAGCCCCTTCCAATGCTTGACCACCATTTTCAGTGAAGAAATTTTCCTCATATCCTCTTGTCTTGTCACTAGTTCCCTGGAATCAATCACCCTTGACCATAAGGTCCTGACCCCTGTGATTGTTTTCCCCTTTCTCTCTAGTTTTACCCCATTTTACCTGCTACCCCTGAAGCATCTCCCAGACTCATTCTCCTCACCTTGACACACCTTCAGATCCTTCCCTCCCTACATTCAGCCTCCTTATCTCAAAGTATGCATTTTCTTCTTACCAAGGTGGCTCCTCTCTCACCCATGCTAGAAACAGCTCACTTATCCGTGGAGTTGGGGTTGTCCAGGCAGGCGGTACCTGGCCCAGGACAGACAGACTGGGCTCCTCTCCTGTGGCTTTATGTGGGAGCAGGCTCAGACAGTCTGTGGAGTTGGACCTGCATGTCTCAGACTGCTATGAAGAGCAATAAGAAGCTCAGGACCGCTAAATCAGAAGTGAACTCTGTTGCTGGAAGAAAAAGACCTCTCTACTGATAGGAAGAATTAACTTGCAGTGAGGCAGGTAGCCAAACACAAAGACAGATTGCTATTGGGGCTATGAAATCCTTATCATTCAAGGACTTGAAGCAAAAGTTAAAGAACTCTCAGAAATACTCCAGGTACATCTGAGCCTAGTTTGGCATACAGGAGTGGATTAAGTTTACCCATCAAGGTCTTCATTTCCTAATGTTTATGAAAAAAAGGCTGAATGCAATTTTGCAAAGTTTGAAATTTCAAAAGTTTCAGAGGATTTTGGTAAGGATGACAAAAAAGTGCAAAAGCAATTTCCTAACAAATTTCAGATTTCTGCTCCATAACATGACAGCAAACTGTTAAAATAAATTTTAAAAAAAAGCACCAAAATGTCTTTAAGACACACAAACCAGCGTGTTCCTCTCTACACTTGTTCTTGGAAATGGGTGAACTGCTTTAGCTGAAATTTGCCAAAACTTGAGCCTGAGTCAGACACCTGGCATGTAAAATTTCAGCCATTGGTGACAATTTGGCAAAATTTTAAGGAGTTAAAAACACGTCCTAATAATGATAAGCACCAGGCAACCTTAATAATATGTAGACATGTCTAGAAAACACAAATAGTTCCCCATTTGGCTCAACGCAGCACACATGTCTGACATGTTGCTACAAATGCTTCTTTATCTTTTCTACTATTTTTCTTGGCTTAAATATTACAAATGTTAGACTTCAATGCCATATAAAGAGAAGTTAATTGTTATGCAATTTGAAAACAAAAACTGTTTGGCAAGGCAGTGCAGCAAGTTAAGTTCTATTACGAGGAACAGTAGATCTTATCTACCCTGGGAAACATACCAAGCCTATAGACTGATCAATGAAAAACAAAAAGCAGAATTTAAGTAAGAGAGATAAGGCCTTCAATAAAATTGTTACCATTAAGATCAGGCCAGGCATTTTGCTATCTTTGGGGAAGATAACACAGACTGTTTCCTCCTGGAGCTTAGAATATCTAAACAGCATCCTGAGGTTTCAGCCCATAGCCTGGGATGATACTGCAATTACTTCACCTGATGTTAATCACCACTGCAACAGCCACCATGCAAAAAACCTCTGGTTTAAAGATATTGGGTAAAGAAGCTTCTGGATCACAGAGTGCCGTTGCCTGTACATAAGGATTTTAAGGAAAAATAAGAATAAAGAAACTTGGATTTACGGGACTGAGGCCTATTAAATTATAGCTATTCCAAAGAAAATAATGGGGAACAGGGTAAAAAAATTTCCTGAGGTGCCAACTTGATGGGAATGGAAAAATACATTGTCTTTCTTATGATGTGCCAAGTTGGTGAAACTGGAATGTGTTTTGAATAAAAAGGAGAGAAAAAATGTATCTGTACAAGATGTGATGTTATAAGAAGCCAACTACTTTGATTTTAGAGCCTGGGTGAAAAAGCAATTTAATGTCCTTATCACGCAGAATGTAACAAAGATACGCTGGCTATCAGCCCTGCTGGGGAATATACGCATAACTAAATCAGTCAAGGAGATATAAAGTAGTTTGGATGTAAAAAGGGTGCTAAAGAGCTGTCTTATGAAACTGCTCCCCAGTGAGCGCCAGGTAATCCCACCCAAAAACCCTGATTCTGGCACACTGGTATAACATTCGTATCCTGGCTAAGTATGAGAGCGCCTCCGGAACCCACTGGACTTTGTCAATGATAACAATGAACTCACATTCTCTTTGCTTTATGCAAACATGTTTTCAACAATACATTTAGTAACTATCTGTAGCTGTTGAGAGGGGAAAACCTAATAAATACAATGAGATAATAACTCAAGGAATTAAAATAATTAGCATTTCACTGAGCAGCTGCAGGATTTGTGTCTGACTCATAGCCTAATTATAGCCCAAGCACAACAGACGGATCTCGCCCCATGAGTAGGTCTGAATTAGGCTGAGAAAGCCATTACAAAGCCCAAAAACCCAGACATAGAAAAACAATTCAGACATTCTACTGCTTTCCCAAAAGATCCCATACAGCTCAAATAGCCATTAAAGTCAAATACAGATAAGAGAGAAGATGAAATGGAGTGTGTGTACGATATGTATTTTATAAATTGAACTCTGCAACGCAGGAATATCCATAAGAGTAGAAATCTGCTAATTCTGCCTAGTGGCCCATTGCACATTACACTTTTTTTAAAATTAGGATACAAATGAACCCACAGTATTACAAATAAAGATAACATCTGCATCATAAGGCACTGCTTGGTCATTGATGTGACAAATATAATTTAAAATTTAATTCTTTTTGCCCTTCCCAGAACACAAGTGTATTTTATAAATAGCTGGGTTTACACCACGAACTTCCTGTCCAGCATTCAGATCAAATACATCTGCTGTGCCACTTATATGGCATTTCAAAGACTAAGACTTAAATACAAACTAACTAATCCCCACAAAACCCCTGAGATGGAGATCAGCATTGCCTTCATCCTACAGAGGAGGCACAGAGCACTCAGTTGTGTCTAACAGATGGTGGCCGTACCAACACTGACTGGGAAAAGCAATAGTGGGCTGATACCAAATGTGGTTTGTCAGCTTTCCTCCCTGGCTGGTGGAACACACACTTACCTGAGTACGGGGCACAAAGGGGGACCATGAAGCAGCCTTTGGAAGAATTGCTGGAGTACAGGGTGGCCAGAAAGCCACAGGGCAGGAGGCAAAGCATCACCTTCATTAGCCATCAACTCAGCTACACAACTGAGAGTTTGCAGCAACTTGTCCACTCTGCTGGCACCATTTGATGGGTATAAAAGAGCTGCCAGTTGCCCCTCCTCCCAGAGCTGTCTCCTGTTTTCTACACCAGAATGTACACTGTCTCTGAGCTAGGTTAGTGACTCAATTATGAGCTGCAGCTAACATAATACCCTTGCTAGGACTCCCAGGTTTCCTAATACAGGTGAAAATTGGGTACGAATTGAAAGAGGGGAGATTTACATAAGATATTAGGAAAAAATTTTTTACTGTGAGGGTGGTGAGACCCTGGAACAGGTTGTCCGGGGAGGTGGATGCCCCAACCTGGCAGTGCTCAAGGCCAGGTTGGATATGGCCTTGAGCAAACTGGTCTAGTGGGACGGTTCATTCTAACCCGTTAATATTCTATGATTCAATTATATGGTACTAAAAATATGACATTCTTGCAATGCTTTGCAACAGCACAGTCACCTGTGAATTCAGAGAGGGAACTAAAAAGAACCCTTTGGCTGAAGTGTGAAAGTAAGGAAAGACTATGTGTGATTATGAAATAAAAGCCAAGGATTTCAAAGCTGAATGTAGCCCTCCTATTAGGCTGCCTGCAAGGGAGCCAGACAGAGAGTATCTGCTCATGGCTCTGGGGATCGTTATGGTGCAAGCCACTGACACATGGCACTTTTTAAGGGAGCATCTCTTTCTTAGAAAGAGAAGCATGAGAAAGAAACCAGACCTGTGTGTGAAAAACATAGGGTAGGCCTGCCAACAGAATACATGTGTGCTAGAAACTGCTCTGTGTTCAGTCAGCAGTGGCATGACATTAAGGAGATGCTGTCACCAAAAAACTGCCTGACCTTGAAAAAGAAGGTACTTACGTGTCTCCTGACTTGCGGTAATTCTCTGGACACTCCAAAGACAGGCAGCGAAAGCCACCCTGGATGTTAAAGCAGGTCTCGTTGAAAGAGCAGTTGTGGCTTTCTGCAACGCACTCATCGATATCTGCCAGATGGAAACAAGGGAGTGGATTAAACATACGCTTTTCCTCTACTTGCAGGTGCCAGACAATGACAGTATCCTATTAGATACTACAGAACATGGGCTGCAATTAAACATCACTACAGGATTGCAAGGGCAGGGCAGAAGAACAAAAAAGAAGAACACTAACCCAACCAACCGGCAAGAAGAAAAGGAAGAGCAGCAGTGCCACTAAGTGGACAAGACCTCAATATTTGCTGACATGTTTACAGTAGGATATTTCCTTTTAATGGCTAAACTAACTCATAGCATTTCACCATTGGAATCTTCATCGTAAGGATTTTTTATATTTAATAATGTTTTAAAAAGTATTCTCTACTGTATTACTTTATAATGGAAATTTCCTGTATATTTATTATAAAAGACTGGTTTCTTCAGATGTCTAGCTGAGGTCTACTGCTTTACCTATAATGTCGTAAGAAAGGCATTTTTTAAATACAAAAACTGCTAGAACTTGTCAGAAGTCCAGAAACCAGTGAAGTCTCCCTGCAGGGATTGAACTCACCTTGGCAATTGCGTGCATTGGGTGCCAGCCTGTACCCAGTGGAGGGACAAGTACATTGAAAGCTCCCAGGAATATTAATACATCGAAAGGAACAGATATGTCCTCCAGTAGGCAAAGCACATTCATCAATATCTGCAAGAAAAAAACACCACTAATTTACTATGTGTTCATGACATTCAACAAAGTGCACATGTACAGTGCTCCTGCTATGAGCTTCAAGCACAATTTGATTATTCTAATTTCTGAGCAATGAAGAAGATTATCAGATAGATGTAGCTCTAGCCAATAACATTTAAATAGCAAAGATTTTCAGGAATAAACAGAACTCTGAAGAAAATTAAAAGATACATGAGAGCCCAAGAGACAAAGCAATGGACAAGAGCAAGCACTTTACAGTGACAGGTATTGTCGTGCTTTATAAAAGGAAGGGAGATGAATAGTTTTAACCTTGTTTTTACAAAAAGGAAATCAAAATTAGGTGTTCTGCCCAAGGCCTCACTGTCTATTAAATCCTGGAGACCTAAGTCCAAATTCGGGATCTTGTCCACGAGGTCACACCCACATCCTCCTTGTATTTGAGAACACATTAGTTCAGAACCAGCCACAAAAAGAGGATACATAAAATACTACCTAGTAATATCATATATTACATATGTAACATATAAATATGCTCCTATTTCCACTTGCTGAAGACTAGAAATCCTAGTAGTTCCTCAGTAAAAAAACAAATTTCTGTCAAGTAACGATGGTATGCCAAGCTACAATTCAGTGCAACCAGCAAAACTGACACCACACATGCAGAGAGATACTTCCAGAAAAGGACATGGGTGGGAGACCTTCATTAAATAGAGTTTCACAAGAAAATACCGAAGAGATTCAAATGTTAAAATGAAAAAATTACATGGAATTGCTCCTGTTTGTTGCAGTGACAATAAGAAATGCCCACCCCCCCTCTCTCTGCAGCACTACAGAGCTCACCTTCACACGAAATGCCATCGATGTCACTGAGCTGGAATCCACGGCGGCAATAGCACTGGTAGGAGCCATACACATTGGCACATTCTTGACTACAGGGGTTGCTCTCACACTCATTCAAATCTGAAATGCAAAGTTATACACCTGAACCCCAAATTTCTTGTTACATTCATCACTCCTAATACTGGCATATGACAAAACTTTGGAAGGTAATTTTTTTCATTAAAAAAGGGTGGCACACATGTCACTGAGTAACCTGGAAACAGGGGGCTCTGAATGTGTTACTCTTAACAGGGTCTGGCAGTATAGGTTAATTTGCACTGTGCTAGAATTTCCTACTGTAATTCAAAGTGTGAGACTAGGAGGGAATTTTTAGGCCACCACTTACATTTTTGTGCCTGGATATCAGCAAAGCTGGTTTTGAAGGTTTTGAATCTGATTGAGTTGAATGACCCTTCAAAGTGCAGCAAATGTACACCCATACACCTCTGCATCACAGAATCACAGAACCACTCAGGTTGGAAAATACCTCCAAGACCATTGAGTCCAACCTGTGACCAAGCCCCGCATTGTGACCCGGACCAGAGCACTGAGTGCCACATCCAGGCATTCCTTGGACTCCTCCAGGGATGGGGACTCCACCACCTCCATGGGCAGCCCCTGCCAAGGCCTGACTGCCCTTTCAGTGAAGAAATTTTTCCTGATGTCCAACCTGAACCTTCCCTGGCACAGCTTGAGGCTGTGTCCTCTTGTCCTGTCAAATGACCCAGTCTAAGGGCAATATATTCAAGCTGTGGGCTATAGTGGCCTCGACTAAGCACAGCAGCATTCATATAATCAAAGAGACTGCACTGATTTCTCATGCCATTCCGGTGCAGTCTTGCAACCTAAAGTAAAAAACAGCTAAAAGAGCAATGCGCTGTTTCTCACATTCCGTAACCAAAGCACTGACAGCCGTACCTTCACATGATCTACCATCAGCTGAAAGTTTGAATCCCATGGTACAAGTGCAGTAGTAGGAACCAGGAGTATTCTCACACTTGTGAGCACAGAGGCGGCCTGGGTAGCGTCTGCATTCATTGATATCTGCAATGACGAACACAGAGAGGTCTGTGGATTGGCTGGCTCACTGTGGTACCAGTCTGGACAAGAATGTGGTTATAAAAGTTTGATTGTTATTTTCCAGATTTAAGTTTCACACTAGAGAAAGAAGAAGTCCTCAAAATGCTTACTTAGAAGCACCCCAGGGTACAGTTGGATTAGATCTACACAGAACAAAGTTGCTTTGATCTTCCAAAGGAATCTTTTGCTGTAGGTGCTTATAAAAATATCACAGAAAACAATTACACTCCCACAACCTTACCTTTTAACAGGATAGCAGATAACACTTTGACAATACTAATACAGCTTCCTTTGAAGTATCAGCAGTTCTTTAATATGATTTTAGATTCATCCAAATAATACAGCAGTCAATTTTACATTCTGATGACAGAGGGCATGCAGAGAGCAGTAACATTCTTTACACGGGATCATATTTTAAGTGCCATGGCTGCACATATTTAGGTGGACAGGTGCAACTTACCAATACATGTCCTACTGATGACATCAAAAGTGTAGCCAGCTTTGCACTCACAGCGGTAATTGCCTGGGGCATTGATACAAGTGTGTCCTTCTCCACAGGGCTGGTTAGGGGATGAGCACTCATCCACATCTAAAATAAAAAGTGATCTTAAGTTCACTTCTGACTATGCAAGTTGAGAGAAGAGCAACATGTTAACATATTTCTTTGTCCCCTGGTGGTTATAAACTGTTTTGAGACAGAAAACAAGATGTTATCATGCTCTTGGCTTTTACAAGATCAGAGTCACAAATCCAAACTATTTATACCAAAGCAGGTTAGCTCTAAGATGTCCTTAATGTTGATGGACTTGGGAGGAAAGTGATGAAGTAATCAGGCAATCTTTGGAGGAATTCAGGCACAAAACTGTTTTATTATGCATACTCATTATTTGTGGATCAGATCTTCATCTAGTGTAAGATGTCAAAGATCCAGAGTCATCAGTAGTGCTTTGATAAGTCACTTACAGAGATTGAAAACACATACAAAAATGCCCCTCTTTGCAAAAGCACCTCAGTTAAAAGCCAGCCAAAGGCATCTATGTCTTTCAGTGTTACTTGAATGGCTTCTGTGGGGCATTAAGTTGACCTTGTATTATCTCTCCGTACTAAGGAGATTTGGGACCACAGCATTGTTCCATTGACACAGTCACAGCCAATGCCATTTGTGGGGGCTGATAATCATTACTCCTCTTCTCAAAATACAGGGTTTCATGCAGAGGATGGATGCTTGTCATTCTTCACTTGCTGGGACTGCCATTAGGGAAAGAACAGGATCAAGAATTGACTGTGGGAATGAGAAAAACTTGGGCAAAGTGCAAGGAACTGATAAACGTTAATTATGTATGTGAGTTATTTTCTTAAAATTGCTTTTTCTTCCCAACTGTCACTCACCCACGCATCTTGTTCCATCTTCATTGAGATGGTAACCTCGGCCACAGCTGGGTGAGATTCGCTGGCAGGTAAAGGAGCCGTCAGTGTTAATACAGATCTGTCCAGCTGGGCACGGCATGTTGGTACTCAGGCACTCGTTGATATCTACAAGAGCACAAGTCAGTGTAACTGTTTCCAGTCTCAAGAGGTTTAAGGTAAGATGCTCTCATTATGTAACCCTTCAGAGAAAAGTTCTGCCTGTGGGAGAGTACAGCTGTTCATGACATTTAGCTTCTCTGATACAATGCCTCCAGAGTGAAGACTGGGGAGGTATAAAAGCCATAGATCCCACTGAAAAGCAGTGGAAATTTGGTATAGAATTTGTATTTGTTTCAAAGCCTTTAAAAGTCTCCCCTAAACATACAAAGAACTAATCAACAATTCAGTTCACCAGCTCAACCAGCTCTGCTTCAGTCTGTGGGTTCTGATCTAGGTCTTAGCTTCTATATGACGATCAGAGTCACAAATCCAACAACAAAATCCCCGCAACTCCACATAGGGAAGCATTTGATTGCCAGTGTGTAAAGTTAGGCTGTGAAATTGTTTTGGTAAATATTTTGAGCAAATGCATTTTATGGGCCATAACTATTGCTGCTGCAAATTGATGTGGCTTTACTGATGTCCATGACGGAAAGTTAACCACGAGCTGCCATGGACCTGGCGCTACCTATGGCAGACATGCCTCTTCAAAGGGCTTGCTGTGTGCAGGCACTGGCCCCCCTCATTTTAAAGGCTGCAATTTGGTTTTCAGTCTGTTTCCAGTGTCAGATTTCAGCACTACAGGGTGTGATATGGTCAGGAGAAAAAGGGGCTGATAATGAGTGCAACTTGGCAGCTGCTGCTGTTCGGCCAGTTCCACGAGTCCAAGACTTCCTATACCAATGGGGGAATTAAAAGTTCAGTTGAGACTTGAAAATAATACTCAAGGGAATAACTGATAGATTTGTGGGTCACATTAGACAAATCCATATAGAGTCTGCTGGAAACCAGTAATTCTAATGTATTTATATGAAGGTTATAATTCTGGTTTGGGGGAAACAAAGCATTGGCCTGACAAGATTGTCATCAGTCTTTAAAGTAAAACTCTTCTCCACGGTCTGTTATAACTGCCCCATCTTTCTCATACACAGTAAGATTCTTGATGGGCTGTAACATGGGACAGGTCTGGAAAGACCTACATGCCTGTAAAACCAAGCAGACTAATATCAAAGAGTGTTGTAGAGGATGCCATCATTACACCTTTCTACACAAAGCTTTGGCTAAAACCTCTTGGATAGAGTTAGATAAAATTTATCATTATTATTTTACAAATTTTGTTTCAGATAAAACACCCAAAGACTTAAGCAGCTAAGCACCTTAGGTAACCCAGTCTCATTAAAAACGGCTATCGAGTATTTAAGTCTTTTATTTAAATGGCTTTCCTCTGTCACTCTTACCTGTGGGACCAAGGAAAGAGCAATCCATACACAGAAGAAGAACAGCTTGAGCAGCTCAGAACCCACCCAGTGAAACTACCACTTATCTCCTAGGCAACACTTGAGTATTCCCCAAGATAAGAACACGCCTTACCAATGCAGTTGCCTAGTGCATCTTGTATAAACCCACTCATGCACTGTAGCTTGGGTCGGCAACGGAAAGATCCTGGAGTATTCTGACAGATAAAATCGGGGGGGCAGTTATGAGTACCAGTCTCACATTCGTCAATATCTGGTACATCACAAAAAAAGATTGTTAGCAGGAATTCAACAACTTTTTTCATTACATTTAAAACATAAGACATAGGTAAAATCATCGTTAATGCTCAGCATACCTTCCTGGAATTCTGTGATCCAGGATCAATCTGACTTACTACCTCAAAAAAGATCTCAGTAAAACCAGGTAGGTTAAGATTTTTCTACTATTTCATTATTAATATTATATATAGGGGTGTGTCGGTGTGTATTACGCTTTACAAGTTTAATTCTCACAACTAAATGATTCAAAACCACTACAGAGTATCTAAAGCATCACATTCAGCACTGCTCAGCCTTGATTCAGCAGTATGCTTAGCTTTGAAGTCAGGAAGATTTAATTATCCAAGTGCAATTTTAATTTTAACTTTAGATCCAATGCAGATATTGTTCATTTCTTTCATAAGTGAATTGGCCTTGATTCCATCCGTAAAGGCTTGCAGTATCCCTGAATTATCATGTTTTAAAATGCACATAAATATGTCTTCTGATTACTTTAATATTCTACTCCATTTCAGAATAGACAATAAATATTTGTGAATAAATTATTGTTCAGGTAAAGCAGATAAAGGAGACAACAGCAAATGAGGATTCACTCACGAATGTAGTCCTGTCCACATAAAAGCAACTAAAATTTAATGTTTGCCGCCTGGCAATGGGATGAAATCTCGTAAAGTTATCAAAATACAGAAACTTTTTAGCAATAGAATACCTCAGCTTTCTCATTCATGCAGTTGATACAACAGTAGCCCTAGAGCTTTGTGGCACTTAAAAAATGACTGTGGAGACCATTTGAAGCTTAGGTTGGGTTAATACTGAACTAGGTTCAGCAGGGTTCTGCATGTAGCACAACTCAGTCATGTTACTTGGCATTTAAAAACCATACATGAAGATTATTAATTTCCTATTTTTATCACTATTAACATAATATTAATAATTAACATTATTAACATATCTTACCCAGGTAAGAACTTTCTAAAATTAGTGGCATGCATAATTTACTATCTGTACTCCTTTTTTTCCAACAGAGAAAGATGTTAATACTTGCCAGTAAGCTATTTGTTGGCCTAAATCTGATGTCATTCAAACCAGCAGAAGTGTTACTTCAAAGGGATCACAGTTACACCACAATATTTTCAAAAACATTGCCTGATGTTCTGCAAGTTTTGCATTGGAGGTCATTAATCAGCCTATTTATTCAATCTATTTATTATTCATCACTGATCAGTTCCTACAGTAAAACCTTACCTAGAATTTTGGTTAATTTACTCAGTGGAATGAAATTAGTTTATTTATAAACCATTCCAAGCTTGGGGGGAACAGACATTCTCATAGTGAAAACCAATTCCACATCAACAGGAGTTTGCTGCTAATTTATATCTCTGTAAAGGCAGCATGTCATGAAGTTATGGATGCACATAACAGCATTCTTTAAGCTAGATGCAACTTGAAGTAAGTAATTTTTTTAGTAAGAAAGACTGTTGCCTTTGTGTTCAAACACAGCTAGTCAAGAACAGTGCTTTACCCCCTTTACATTTTTAAATCCCTAGGAATGCTGTGATTAAGAAATCAATTCCTTTGTAACAAATTAAACCTCCTAAGGATAAAAGCTTACTTTCTTTTTCTAAAGATACATCTACCTTCACATTTTCAAACAGAATCACCTGGTGGCTCCACTTGCCACACTTTGTTTCACACTCCAGAATGTGCAAACTTGATTAATTCAGGTGCATCTAAACCATTAGATATGCTCCAAGAGTAGGACTTAGGCACTCCACTCACTAATGAGCAATCAATTCCTCAGAACAGACTGGAGCTAGCCAGAAATAATCTCCAGGAAACAGTGTCTAGTGTGAGTGCTGGGCCTTCATAATCACCTGTTTTAGTCCCCAAACCTGTTGCCCTGAATTTGCAGCTCTTCGATGTTTTCATTTTCTGTAACAGTTTCTCACGTACTTTCTGTAAACATAGCCATGTTTTGTTAACCATCCTTTATTGTTTTTCATTCCATTCTCCTAGGCGGAGACATTTGATGGATTTTTCCTTTGACCAGTGTGATTGAGGGGTGGTAATTTCTCCCTCCAATCCATGGTGGTTTTTAAAAACATATATAATAAAGCTCGGGGTCTCTGACCCCCTCTTTTTTTCTGCTTCTCTCCTGACAAGGTGTCTGCGTGGTTCTTTCGTGTCCAAGTGCGACACAAACCAGCTTCTAAAATGCAACAAAAACTGCCAGTGTAAAATAGAGTTATCTCTCCTGGAAGCCTTTGCAGCAGCCCCCAGCTGTCTGAACTGGTTATCTGCAAGGTCACAGGTGGAAGAACTGCTGTCTCTGAAGTGCACGTCTCTCAGTTACACGTGTATTTGCCAAAAGCAAAAGAGCACGACATAATGATGTGCTCAGTTTTGAACTTAAGCCTGGAAGATTCTAGTTTCTCTGCATAGGACATACCTTTGCAACGACTGTCATCTGTTAGTTCATAACCAGTTCCGCAGCTCGTGTCCCGCTGACAGCGGAAGGATCCTAATGTATTGACACAGGTTTGTCCAATCCCACAGTTGTGTGTCCCAGTGATACATTCATTAATATCTACAATATGCAAAATTATTTAAAAAGAAATAAGAGAGAGTAAATAAGAAGCATGAAGTCCCTGGGAAAAGAGGAGGTCAAAGGCTAGCTGTGGGCACACCTCCAACCAGGTATTCCTCTGAACATCAGAATACAAAGGAGTGGATTTGGCCTCACACTCACACCCCGCTACACAGCTGTTTCCAGGGAGTGAGCCAGCAAAGACATTTGGACCCTGTTGGTACCAGGACATGCAGATTCCCTGTACTTTAGAGGAGGAAGGTTAACTGAGTGAGAGCAAAGAGTCAACATCATCTGACAGAGTCTAGCAGCAAATGATGTCTCTGGACATATCTAAGGTTGTTACAGCTAGGATGTGTAGACATGGTCTGCTGGTGGATTGGCAGTGTTTGGTTTATGTTGGACTTGATGATCTTAAGGGTCTTTTCCAACGTCAGTGATTTCATGGTTGGATTAGAGTGACTGTATGAATGAGGCAAACTTTCAGAAATCCTCGCCTTGCTCTGCACCTCACCAACATATGGTTGAGGGATTCTCTGAGCCAAGCTGCGACTTTCTACTTTACAGCTACTGATAGACATTTCCTTTGTATATTTTTTTCATTTTATATTTGAATGCATAAGAAAATCTGACATCCATGTGTATTAAACGTAAAAGCTCTTCCTTTTTGTATGTTCAACTAGGTTAATCTGACCAGTCATCAATATTTATTTTATATTCTGAAGTTTGTATCTGAACTACTTAGACTCCATTTTCAGTCACTGACAGAAAAAGGCACTATTCATCAGGAACTCTTGTCATCCTTGAACACCTATGCAGGATGGGCAAGGTGGACTGTGCCATAGGGCTCCTATCCCTCAGCAACAAGGAGCCTGGGCTCACTAGCTAACCAAATGTCACATTGCACATGCCTGAAGCCAAATGTGACCTCTATCCCAGCGCGTTTCATTTGATGTCACAGAACAGAATATCCTGAGTTGGAAGGCACCCACAGGGATCATGGAGTCCAGCTCCTGACCCTGCAGAGACACACCTCAATCCCACCCTGTGCCTGAGAGCATTGTCCAAATGCTCCTGGAGCTCTGGCAGCCTTGGGGCTGTGACCATTCCCTGGGGAGCCTGTTCAGTGCCCCAGCACCCTCCGGGGGAAGAACCAGTTCTTCTGGGAGAAACTAACAATCCTTCCTTGACAATTCCCATGCCACTCATGGAATCCAGAACATTCATCCTTTCTGCCAGTTGTGTCCTTAACAAGCTAAAGATCCCTACTCTATTTATTTCATCTGCCTTATCAATTACAATCTACTATTACAAGAGAGAATAGGTATTTTATTTTGGTTTTATTCACAACAACAAATTCGAACTCTGCCTCTTCTCCGTTCTAAATTCTCCACCTTTTCCACTGACCCTTTCTTAACTTCATCTTCCCACAATTCTCATTTCAACACTCCATTCAACTCAACTTTTTATGACTTCACCTCTTTCCCCAGCTGACATAAGCATATTCTGATCTCTTCTCTCTGGGTATTTTTGTATCTATTCTTGCTCTTTTAAAAAAAGAATGTTGATAATCAAGACAATGGCTTTATTTCTTTTACCTTCACAGGTGATACCATCTGGTTGAAGCTGATAACCAACAAAGCAGGAGCAGACATAACTGGATCCTGTGTCTCTGCACTGCTGAGAGCAGGGACCACCACCTAATGGATATGTTAAAAAGTCTCATGTAATTAAGAGGGTCTTCATAGGAACTGAAACATACCATTAATTTACAGGATACTTGATTTATTTAGAAAAGAAGTTAATACACATATACAGAAGAAAGAAAGGGGTAAGCACTGAAAGCTCTAAAAATAATACAAGAAGGGTTGTTCTGATAAACAGAAAGAGAATACTACAAAGAATTTACACAAAATTTGGCTCATCATTAAGAAAACTTTTTCTGATCTTGTTAAAATAGAAATTAATATTAAAAATATTTCATATTCTAAAAATAGAGAAAAAGTTATATACTCCCAACAACAAATATTTTTTTAAGGCTGCAGATATTCTTAGTACAAACAGAACCCATCTCTGTTTTTAGAATGGCTGGATAGGCATTAAACAAAAGGTCTGAGACAGGCACAATCCATGTGAGCAATTGCAGCTATAATACCTTATAAATACTTTATACAATAATTTTTTAAGTACAACAATTTCTGATGAGGACAGGGGCATTAATGCACCACTGAAAATTAGGTGAAACCATAGTCTTGTGGTTGAGATCAACAGCCTCTGCTCTCTGAATCTCTGCTTATACTGTGAGCTCCATCCGAGCAGTAAAACCTGTAGTGGAGGTGTTAGAAGAACAGAATTAATTTCCCCATGTAAAATGAAGATGCTCCAAAACAAATTGCTGGAAGTTCCACTGCCTAGGAAATTTAAGTTTCCCCTGGTGAAGTTCAGAAAATGACAAGTACTTTTGGCATGCCAAGTTTATCAGAAAATATACTGTAGACAGAACCACTAATTTGCAGTTAGCAATACCAATCCATCTCCTGCAGGCAGCCGATTAACTGAGAAATGCAACAACTGATTACATGAAGAAATAATGCTAGGAAAATATGTAACACATGTTTGTATGTCATCTCTTGCAATTAGCAACTGGAGACAAGGAGGAGAGGCACTGTTGACTCTGGTTCACTAATGACCTGGTAGATATTCCCATTCTCTCCAGAGCATAACAGCTGTAGAACACGGAGAACAGTAAATAATTTTTCAACTGGAATATAAGCCTCTTAAATTGATTATATCCTAAATACATTTCTGAGTTCCGAAATGCTGGCAGAAAACAATGAATCACTGCTGGTTTAGGTTTATAGATATGTAAATCACATGTGACAAGCAATAAATCAGAATACTTAGCAGAGCGATATTCCAAATACACATTTCCAAGGAGGGAGAGCAGCATGACTAATCAGGACAATAGCCACTTTTGTCTTCCTTTTTTTCAGGTGATGAATCTCAAACAGAAACAAGTTTAATTTCATATTCAAACACCCTGATCACCCCAAGAAAAGAATAAAAGATGCACATATTTAATATAGGATCATCATATTCTGAAGAATCCAAAGTACTCCACAGGTTCAAGGATGACACGTCTGAGGTATTACCCACTAGAAGTTAAGTAGAAGTTAAATGTATTGTCTCAGCTTCAGCTGGATAAGATGGACTGCACTGTGAGAGACAATGCCTCCCTTGCATTTAGGAACTATTTAGGCATCACATAATGGCCCATTACTCCTTGGAAAGGCTCTTCCTCGTGGTTTTTTTTACCCATAACTATCCTACGAAAAAGGCTTTGGTTAATCTCTAGATCTAATTTGGCTTCACTTTATTGAAAGCAACCACAAAAGAGCTGGCTAGCAGGACTAGTCACCTGACTTACCTCTGCAGCCATCATGCAGATAAGGATCTTCTTGGTCTAGTTCCTCCTTTGAAATTTCAACTAAAAAGAGGAGAGATAGGCATTAGAGAAGAAAGCACTTTTCTTCTCAAGGTAAAACACTGTGTGCTTGGGATGGAACTCACACCAGGGTTTTGGACAAACCAGAACAAAATTAAAAAGCATTATTTACATATTTTACAGCTATTTCTTGCTTAAATTTGACATTCAAATACTCATGGCCATGGGGCATTTTCCATCTGACTGATTCAATATGAAAGTCACACTGTGATCATAGACTACATATGGACTGAGATTTTCAAATGCAGGTTCTTGATGTCAGACTTTTAACCAGAGCTTAACCTCATTTTCATAAGGCATGTTGTTGAGGCATGCTTGGCTTCCACTGACTTTATAGTAGCTTGGGGTACTCAGAGATTTAATGAAAATCAGATTAACCTCAGTAATTTATTTAGATTTTGTTTCAAAAAGAACTCCACACCTAAGTTTTTGGGCACATACTTATGGCATTCTTTCAAATATATGCATTGGAGAGGTTTGATCTGTGATACTCCTCCCACATGCATGTATCCCAAGAGTCTGTTCTCACCACACAAGGACATAAAAGGGCCAAACACATCTTGAACCCACTGCTTCCCCAAAGAACCAGCTAATGGACTTTCTCCAATTCTGCCACTTTGAACACAGGGGCAAAGGTAGGTTGGTAGTGTGCAAAAACACAATCCCAAAATACTCTGCTTATTGACTAGGAAACTTAGACTCGTTTCAGTGAATGTCCATGAGCCCATTCCACCAGCAGTCACTTACAAGCAAGTGATGCACAGTGGATGTGAAAGCAATGTTTTGTGCAATGGCACGAGGCTGGGTTGGGTCACTGAATCCTCAAGCCATAGGGGCACATTTCAGTTACGCAGAGCTGATGAAATCAGTTTGCCCAAGTCTGGCTGGATTTTGTACAGGCCTCTGGGGACATAGCACCAGAGATCACAAAATCAATTACGTTGGAAAACACCTCCAAGACCATCAAGTCCAACCTGTGGACAACACTTTATATGACTCGGAGAGCCAGCTTGCCTTACCCCTGCAGCAGAATGCCCTGCATGCACTGCTATGGCACAACAAACACAAGGTGCTAATCCAAAAATCTGCCTTGCAAAATGGAGCCTCATCTCCCCTTCACGACTAACAAAGTGTCTATTTGTGTTGTTTGCTCTGTCTTTCTACAGGCATTTTTTATTGTCAACAGGGTTATTTGACGTATGTTCAAACAGCTGCTTGTTTCTCAGTTGAATGATGAGAACATTGTCCTGCCCTGCCCGTGGACACAGCCCCAACTTTACAATGCATAGTGGCTCTGATGTGTGCCACAATAACCATATCAATGATTGCTGTGTGTGTCACTTGCCCGCAAGGGCAAGCAGGGAAATACTCTAGGCCATGCTCGCAGTTCTCATAGGTGACATATTTCTCATGTCATGCAGGTACATTGAGTATGCAAATTTCTGTTATTAGCAGAGATGTTTGAGTACAAGGAATATACTAGCCCAGTCACCTCAGCCAGTGCTAATGGACAGGGGCAACTCCCCTGCTGAGACAGCAGCACACATAGAGAAACTGCCTGAAAGGGCATTTCCAGATGTTACCTGATAAGGGGGACACTGAGACAAGCCAGGCTTGAAAGACCTGGAACAAGTCTGATAACATGCTGGCTCAAGCAGACCAGTGCGAGCTTTTGTGATGGGGCTTGCGTTTAAATGATTGATTAGGATGATGTCTCCCAAAACCTGTGGCTTGTGATCTGCCAGCCAGATTGCATGTTTTCAGTGCTTGGAGGCCCGTGAGAGGGGCAACACCACACAGTATGACTTGTCTGCAGTTCAGGTCTGTCTGCTAAGTGAAAAAGAAAAAAAAAAAACCAAACAAAAGAAGGTCTATAATGGTCAGTCTGTACACATTCATCCTCTTCAGCTCTGTGGGCTAGGTATGGAAAAGGGTGTCAGGAGCTGCTGCCATCCAAGTACCCCTCTTTTTTGGTAATATCAAAAGAGACAGGTTCCACACTTCCTGGAGATCTTTAGTCGTCCCAGACAGTCCAGGCATTTCAAACACCCCTGGTTTGTGGGCATTTGCCTCTCACACAATGGCAACGTTTGAATTCTGCTGAGCTGGCAAAGGCCCTCTAGCTTTTTAACACAATTCAAAGACCTGGTTGTTGATTTTCATTTTAATTAAGCATTTATCATTGGGCAAAATGCCATTAAATTTAATAGCTTATCTTCAGCTTCCAAGATAAGATCATTAGTTGCCAAAATAAGCTCTCTCACATTTAAGTTCTGACACCAGAAACTAAGTGACCTTTTTCTGCCTCTTAATTTCAACAACAGCCTTTCAGCTATCACTAGCCAAAAAAATGAGCTCCAAAACAGGCATCATTAAATTACTCAGACGAGATGTCAAATTAGAGGAATTCCAACAGAAATAATTTAAAGTGCAAACACTTCTTGTACCCGGTATCATTTTGTGCTTCACTCTTTCAAAGTCTGCAATAAAATACCTGGCTCTTTTTTAGGAGCATAATCGCTGATGGACAGATCAATGCCTTCTTGCCCTTTCCCACAGCAAGTTCTGAAGACAATTCCACACTGATATCCTATCTTCGGGTTGGGTTCACAACTCTGTCCTTGAACTTGGGCAGCCTTTCCCAGCAAACAACAGTAACAACATGTCTGTTAAAAAGAAAATGAAAATATTAACAAAGTCAAAGCAATGTGAGCTTTTTCAGTGGTGTCAGTAGTCATCTCATCTTGGCACTGATGGAAAATTTTCTGCAAACTCTTTAAGAACTGCTGGTATACTTGGGCTCGAATTTCTTAATCTGCTGTGGAGTTCAGTGAGCTCTGCATCTGGCCAAGCACAGAACCTGGGTCCAGTTCTCAGAAACACTGTCTATGTGTGAAGGTGTGTGCAAGCTGATGTGGAAGACCACAACACTCCCTACATGCATATGGAATTTCATTACTCCCTGCCTGCACAGCCTGGATTCAAACACCAGCCAAAAGTGGGAATTCTTCACACCCCTGCTTCCCATTTGTGTCCAGTTTAATTAAAATGGGATACAATCAATGAAGTGCAGGACTCAGCCTGACTGGAGCTGCTTATTCAACTTCCTCCCTGAATAAACAAACAACTCATCCAATGTTTGTGTTAATAGGTCATAAAGAGGAGCTATTTTGCTCTGAAAAACATAGTCAAACATTATTTAAAAGCATCACTGTCCTGACGTGGCTTCCAGGAGTAACACATGATCCACCTCTTTGAGACATGCTGAACTGCAGACCTGGAATACACCACAAGCAAGCACAGGACAAGTTAATCCCATGGAGGCTTCCTTTATTTTAAATTGAGAGGATGCTACTGATTTATTCAGTTTTCTTCCTTGCTGTCAGAATGCAGCAAAAGTGCTTGGTTGTCTGGAACTGGTCTGCCAATTGCTACTGTCACATGAAAACAGATTTAAGCTTTTTTATTAGTTTTGTTAGTCTTCCAGACTCTGTTTTGCTTGAAAAAAATAGCCTGCACCATTAAACAGAATAGATGGAATATAAAATAACTAAACTTTCAACTACATTTCTATAGTTTGGTGCTTTAAGCACCACACCTGCTGAAAAGAAGGTAACTATGAAATGTTTTTCCTTATTTTGAGATGTCTATCCCTGACTATATTCTAAGTTTTCCCTTGTAATGAATTACATTTTTCTCTCCCTGTACTGAACTAAAAGGCACTTTTAAAATTTAGAGCAGCATGAGGGTAAGATAATAACAGCATCCTGAAGTATGTAAGTATTCCATTTTGTATGATGTCATTAAATACACAACAGAAGCTTTTCTGTGCTGCAGATGGCTGTAGGGCTGGAACTCCTCTCTCCTAACCTCATCTCCTGGGATGTTGTTTCCATGCCGTCCCAAACCTCTAGGATACATCTTTTCCCTCATTTACTCTTGTTTGGTGAGATGGTTCCTACTACCCACTTTTTTACTAGTTTCCCCAGCTACTTCCATCCAGTGGCAGATGCTCCAGCTTCGTCCTATTATGTCTGGGGTAATTCCATCTTTTCTGGCTTTTTTGGATGACTTTAGAAATAAACCCTTGATGATTACAACATTTCTCAATATTTACTCTAACATATCAAGCAATTCCCTGAGGAATGCTTCTCAAAGTTCTTAAACCTGATGATAATTTTGTTAATTTTCAATTTTCACAATCATAAATTAGAAGACAAAAATGGAAAGTGAGCTGAAGATTCATTACTTGACTTAAACCTGCATATTTTGGATAACCAATCTTATTTAAGTTGTTGAATAGGCTGAAGTTTTGACAAATTTTGACCTTATATAATTCTGGTATCCTCACTGGCTTCTGCTGGAAGACTCAGTGTACTTCTTTATCTTGTCACACGATGTTCAAATTGGGAGTTACAGAGTTTCTCTTCTTTTTTTTTTAAAGAGAGATCATTAATCTTGCCCTTTTTGAAGTGTTGAATAGCCTTATGTTCCTTATTTCTTTCAGGTTGAGCCACCACTTGAAAAACCTCTGTCTCCAGCTGATTTGGAACTTCAAGAACAGAGCTTGCTAAATCTTGCAATGTCTGTAAGACACTGTATCTTCAATTAACATAATTGTGTGCCCTGAATCATTTGTTCCAACCTATATTTATTCTAACTGTGCATGATGCATCTCTATTTAACATCTTGATACTGAGAATAATTCATGTTTGTATACTACAGCCAAAATGATCCAGAGATGGAAACTGTCAAGTGTTTTCTTAACTGGTGTGTTGGCTTTGCACAGCCTGGTTTTTGGTAGCGGGGGGGCCAGTTTTTGGTAGAGGTGGCTTCTGTGAGAAGCTGCTGGAAGCTTCCACCATGTCCAGCAGAGCCAATCCCTGATGGCTCTGAAGATGGACGTGCTGCTGGCCAAGGCTGGGCCAATTAGAGATGGTGGTAACACCTCTGTGTGCACGTATTTAAGAAGAAATCAAAACAAAGATAGTGGGGCAGTTTTAATTCCAGCCAGAGAAGAGGAGGAGGTGAGAACCTGTGAGGGAAACAACATGGAGACACCAAGGTCAGTGCAGAAGGAGGGGGAGGAGGTGCTCCAGGTGCCGGAGCCGAGATGCCTCTGCAGGCCGTGGTGATGACCATGGTGAAGCAGCTGTGCCCCTGCAGCCCATGGGGATCCACCCCATCCACAGCCCGTGGGGGAGGTGCCCACACCAGAGCGGGTGGATGCCTGGAGGAGGCTGTGATCCAGAGGGAGACCCCGTGGAGAGAGGAGGCCCTGCTCCCAGGCTGGAGCAGCCTGTCCTTGGAGGACTGCACCCTGTGCAAGAGTGACCCACGGTGCAGCACTTGTGGGAGGACTGTGTGCCCGTGGGAGGGACTCACGTTACAGCAGTTGTGGGGGGACTGCTGCTCGTGAGATTGGAACCACTCTGGAGAAGTTCACGGAGAACTGTCTCCCGTGGGAAGGGACCCCACAGTCTCACAGGGGAAGGACTCCTCTCCCTGAGCAGCAGAAGAAAACCTCGGGTGACAAACTGACCAAAACCCCCATGCCCTGTCTCCCTGTGCTGTTGGTGGGAAGGAGGGAGGGGTTGAAGGAAGAAAAGGTGTTTTAAGGGCTTATTTTACTTTTCATTATCCTCCTCTGATTTTGTTAGCAATAAATTCACTTTGTACTTCTAACTTGAGCCTGTTTTGCCCTTGGAGTGTTTTTTCCCAGTCCTTATCTCAACTCATGAACCCTTCATTAATTTTTTTTCTCCTCTGCCCAGCTGTGGCAGGGGAGGGTGAGTGAGAGGCTGTCGTGGGTGCCTGGCATTTGGCCAGCATCAAACCATGACAACTGGTGCTTATCATGGCTGAATTTTCCTACTGACCCTCACAGCTTCTACACTGGCAGTCCCAAAAGCCAGCATTTCATGACTGACTCATGACAGAAGATGGAGAAGCTGATGAAGAGCACGCTCAGGACTCTGTAGACCTGGACACAGCTCCACGTATTTCACCTGTGCACTTGGAAAGTCACCTTTTCTTTCAGCTCTCCCACTGCAGAAAGGGAACAGCGTAGCAGTGATAAGGAAACTTTTAACTCACGTTCATGGCACACTCTGGAATTCCAAGACACAAAGCAGCATGGAATTACCACTAGCACTATCCTGGTATAATTAATCACAATGTTTCCTTTTTCACACCAATTTTCAGGGCTGTTGGCCTGTTCTGAAAGCCTTTGATCCTTTAGTCAGGAGTGCAGTCTAACCTTCATATTCCTTCAGTTCTTGAGGTGTTTGCAGCTATTTTCCAAAGGCTTCCTGGAAGCAAGTTGTGATGACTATTTACTTATTTGCTAGAACCATCACTGCCTTCATGGATGGTACAACCTAACAATCAAATTGTTATTATACACTTTCACTGCCTGTAAGCCTCTGCTTCTTAAGTCACCCTAATAATAATATCAAACTTTTTTCCCCCTGGTATTAGCAAAAACCCATGCAGCTTCAAAGCCATGCCTTGCTCCTCATGTGTGGATAGACAGTGGACAGCTGTGTTCTACCTGAAGACCCATGATCCCTAGACTGCCTTCTCACAGAAAGGAATAAAGGAGTAAAGTTACATGTGAGAAATTTGAAGATTTATTTTTGGTGTGATTAGGAATCACCTGAAATTCCTTAGATGAATAAGGTCTCTCAATTATGTAAAGCTTAGAGTGGTTTGACAATAGCTCTTATTATTTATGTTTGGATTCAAGTCGCCAGTTTTGGTGTGAATCCTGTACTAACACTGCTTTTGGTATCTGTCCACAAGAGGGCTCCCCCTTGCTGAAATCCATTAGATGCTAACCAAAAACTCACTAATAACTCCAAGGAATTTTCCAGAACTTTTAAAGAGCTAAATGAAAATTAAAAATATGTTCAACAGTCCAAAGCAATAAAATTTATGTGCTCACCTACTACACACAACCAAAGTATTCATGACAAAACTTTTGAGATAAGGACATATCTCAACCTTCTAAAAGTACCTATAACAAATTTTGGGGAAAATGTCAAAGCACCTTAAAGGTGGTCAAATTTCTGGAAGCTGCACTGCTTTCTGCAGGGCTGCTGTGGTACAAACTTCCAGAAAATAATTTCTACATGTCCTGTACCAGCATCACGTCTGGAAATTGATTGCTTTATTTTGATGAAGGTTTTATAGATTAACAATTCATTTTGCATCCTTTTTTTTCCCCAAGGCTAGAAAAACTACGTTTCCAAACAACCAGAGGAGAAAATTCTGCCCATCATTTCCTACACCTATTGCCTTTATGTGTAAAAGCTGAGGCAAATGTTTTCAAAATATGGTCTTTTTATCTTCTTTCCAATCCTGAGTTTTGGATTCAGAGGAAAGATCAGCTGCCTCATTTGCTGCAAACTGCTGCAATTAATCCTACTAACTGAATTACTAAAGCATTCTTTCTACTTCCTTGAAGGAGACAAAGAAGATCCGAAAGATTTTCTACATGACCTAAGCTAAAAAAAATGGACTGACTTAGGAAAAATGAGATTCAAATTTGTTTACCACAGCAAGGCACAACTTCCAGTCATTGTACATCTCAAGGTGATCAGATTCAAAATGTAGTCAACAGAAAAAATTATGAATTTTTCACTGATATTAGATCATAAGTCACTTAATGTCCATCATGGATCAGAGATTACCTTCAAAGATACTCCCACCTCAGCAAAGTTGTTAAGTGTAGGATATTCCTGTTAGGGAATGGAAGGGCAGAATGTGACTCACAAAGATTAATTAACTCGGACTATGTTTATACCAGTAAATTAAACAGGGACAGAATGAGGGCTCAGGGCATTACCCCACAATCACCTGTAATGTTTAAATATCAGCAAGCTCTATTGGCAACTAACACTCCACCAGACAAGGCTGAAGAGTATTCTGAGGGCAGCACAGCCCTTCTGCACTGTGTGTTGCAGGGGAAGGACAGCAGCTTTGTGATAGCTGTGCTGAGCTGTTTCTTCTCAGGGCCAGAGATCAAGGACCAGTCCACTTTGTTTAATAATAAAGCTGTCACTATCAAAATCTGCCATCTTTAAAGAAGTCTGGCCAGTTACAAAAACGTCATTAAGTCTTCCTCCTCATGCTGACAAGCCTACATAGAGAAACATCAGGCAACTGGTGGGTAAGTGGGTTTCCCTGAACAGCTGAATTCTGGTTTAGAGTTGTCCCATGGCATGCGGTTAAAATAGTACTGCTACTAAAATCCTGTCTTTGGTAACAAACACTTGGATTTGCAGAGTCCTCACCATCAGTCCTTGTTCATCCACTCAGAGCCCTTCAAAGGATTGACACAGAGGGTGAAATATTATTTTGTGCCACATTCAGATTGAGGGGGACATGCTTCCCAGCAGTAAAGGCTGCACACAGAAATTCCAGTGCCAAGAGGAGGGCATTCCCTGGACATCATCAACAAGTGGTGCATGGCCCCTCTGGGAGACACAGTCCACCAGGGACAAGATAATACCACACATGCAGACAGACTCAGGAGAACCCAACAAAATCAGCCTCATCAGCACGTGTTACCTTCCTCCTATTCCCAGTGAGAACATGGATTACTTCCCAGCCCTGGAATCAGTGACGTTCCACTGACAGGAGCAGATCTAGCCAGCATTTTGAAGAACATGAAATTTGTCAGTCAGACGTTGTCTGCCATTTTCTGTATAGTAGACTTTTATTTTAACTGAATGAACCATTCAGCATCTTGGAGCAGTGGGAAGAACTAAAATCACGCTCATCTGTGCTGATCACCATGGAAAGAAATCCATAACAGGAACAGAGCTGCTCATGACTGGGTCATGGTCAAAGGTCATGATCTTACTGGTGGAACCTTCTTCCAAAAATACTCTGAAGCAAGGTATGACTACGGTCCCTTTCAGGCAGTGAGAGACAAAGACAGTAATAAAGGTGGAGGGCAGGGCACAGATTAACTGCAGATGCTGATGACAGGCATCTTTATTCTGATATCAAATGCTGGTATCACAGGCTTACAGATCTCTCCATCAGTTGTAAATCAAAGTCATGTTAACTTAGAACACTTACACAAGCTGGAATTATAAGCACCTTTAGAGGATTAATTTCAGTCCTACCCCTTTGGACCACCAATATTGAAAACCAATGAGTCTGACCTTAGGCCATGATGCTTTAATGAAAGCTGAAGTCTGAAATGTGTCTGAGTTTCTCACCCATCTCTCACCACAGGACTGACATCTTCTTTTCATGCAAAAGTAGTTTCCTGGCCAGTTACTCATTCAAAATTTTCTACCCTTTTGCATTCTCCCCTCTGCCTCTGCTAAAATGCAATGACAGTCTGCTTTACTCAACAGAGCTCCATTTCTCAAAGAGAAGGACAAAGTGAACAACCTCAACAGAGACATGAGGTGCAGGCAGGAAAAAACTGTTCACGTGCAGCAAACCAAGTCTAATGACCTTCAAGGTCAACCCTAAATAACCTCAATTCCACTTCTTAAAGACAAACAGGAGTAGCTCTGATGTCTCACCTTGAAGTATTCGGCTTCACAGGTGGAATTTTTGGCGATATGTGAGTCACACTTGTCCCGCACGTTGGCAAATTCAACCCCATCGGAACAGGACTGCTTCTCCAGCTGGCTGCGGCAGCACTGCACCTGGGTCATGCTGCCAACAGCATGGAAGAAAGGGGAGAACAATGTCACATACGGGTCAAGAACAGATGGTGCAGGTTTTGACAATCAGTACTTGTGCTAGTTATGTGGAAAGGGGTTTCTGTGGGAACACAACATAAAGATATTCTCTGGAAGTAGGCAGAATGTCTGTGTGACGTGTTTAATACAGTTTCATTGCTGATCTACTTTGCAGTCTGTCCTAACAACTTTTTAAAGCAAATGGGTAACTTCAACCACACCTGCTTCAGGGCTCAAGGTCTTCAGGGCTGCATTCTGGCATGTTTTGTGACAGCTGGTGGCTGAGGGAAGGGAGAAATCAGGCCCTGGATCTTGCAAGAGCCCGCAATCCCAGTCTACCCTCGCACCTGCTGCCCCAAATCAACAGGTATGGCATGTGGAAGGAAGATCAGAGCATTGTTCTGTTGGACACCTGGAGATAATAGAGAGAAATGAAGATACCAAGGGAAGTCACAGTGAGAAACTGCAGAGTGTACTGCAAGCAAGGGGAAAAGAAAGACAGCGGAAAGAAGACTATTACAGGGCAGAGAGATGCGAAGAGGAGACAGGAAAAAATTGTGCAGGAAACTTAGTTTTGTTACCACTGCTCATTAAATCATTCTATTTTATCTCAGTGAAAAAATTGGAAACTTGTTCCTGCAGGGAAAAAAAATCTGTATGAGGAGGCTTTAAACTCCTCCAGTCCGGTTGCTACTGTCACCTGAATACAAAGCCCAGTGAAGATCTCTCTCCTCTCTCCACTCTGCTTTTATGGGTAACTCTGCTTTGCTGGGTAGTTTTGTGGGTAAAGCTCTTCCACCACTACCTTCTGTAATAGACACTGGGAAACAGAGAAAAAATACCCTGTACTCCTAAAAATCCTTTATTCCACTGTTGTAAATTTTGGTAATATCAAGAAGACATGTGGGTTAGCGGAACTACTGAACTTCAGGCTTCTCCTACCATCACCTGAAATAAGTGGCTTACCATGCCTCCCCTCTAGAGGAGCTTTCCTGCTCTCCAGGACCATAGGATGACCTTTCAGCTCCCAGGCAGTATGAGGGACTCCCTCAGCTCCAAGGCTAGGCAACTAAAAGCAGGGGACATGTGGGTACTGGGCTGAGATTATGCATCTCTGTGCATGTGGGTGATTCTAATTACTATTTATTAGATTGTACATGGGTCACTTCCAACTCAAACCACTCTAGAATTCTACAGTTCCATGATTAGTAATGGTCTGACTGTGCAGTTCTCACTTGGACAAAAACAGCTATGCGCTTTCAATGCATAGGAACAAAAACCAGGATAATTCATGAACAAATTATTCAAAAATGGACTCTAAAGTCACAGCAAGAAGTTAAGCCCAGGACAGTAACTTTATTTGGCAGGATATTTGAAGTTTTCAATATCTGATTTAGTTTCAGTTTGGAAGAATATGTAGCTTTTTTGTTGCTGAAATTCCCTCTGAAGCAGAATTTCCATTCCCTGCCCAGCTCTGGGGTGGTCTGACTTTCAGGGCTTTGGAAGCCTCTAAAACCTGAACTCCAAGCCCAAGAGTGTGGGAGCTGAGACTTTCCAGCCTCTTTAGCCCTCCAGATTCTCTTGAGGAGCTAGATATGTTAGCCACAGACAAGCAAACAAATAAACAAACAACAGCAGTCTTTCAGTAGATCTGTTTGATTCCTGGTGTGGCTTTCTTTTTTCAAACGCAAGCCAACTCTTTGAAGTCTCTGACAAACAGGCAATTTCAACCAAAACAAGAAAGTTTCTTAAAATGTTTCCCACAGCTGTATTCATAAGTCATGTGGTCCACCCCAACTGTAATAAGGAATTAAACATCAATTGAATACTAGATTAAAATACCATTTGTTCATCTGAGAACAACGACAATAAAATCACACTTCATTGCCCAAATCCTACAGCCAAGTTGCACTGGTAGCAAATATTGTTTGAGACTCTAAACACTAGTGTGGCAGTAACAGAGGCAGCAGTCCTTGAAAGATGGCAGAGAGAAATGCCAGAAATACCTGCACAGTGCTGGTCTTCCTTTTCCCTCTGCACACCAGCCCTGGTGCTGCCGTTTGCCAGAGCCCACCACATCCAGCTCGGCAGGCTCTAGGGAGTTTGAGATGAGCAGTGTCTCTCCCTTTCCTTCCTAAGTCACAAGTGTCTCCCTGGCTTACAGCTACTACATGCTCTCTTTCCACTCCCCAGCAAGGCAAAGGAGCCGTCTCTCCTGGCTAGGAGGACATCTAGATTTGTCTCTTGGTGTAAAACCCTCCAGGTGTTCCTGTGTACCATTAACAGTCTATGGACGTTACAATATCGGTCTCTAAAAACAGAAAAAGTAGAGTAGTACCTTTCTATGAGTTTGGGGTTTTTAAAATTAGGAGTAATACTTAAAAAAGCCAAAGGCTGCTTTTTCTTTATCTGCCTTATTCTGACTTTCAGTTAAAAGAGTGCAATAGAATTTTGCTGAAAATAAACAATATGGCAGATATTGTATAACACTAAATACTGAATCTTTAGGAGCACGAGACCTCATAACTGATATTCATTCAGGATATTTCAGGTAAAATCATGCATCTCTGAAGGATGAGTTTTATTCGTGGCTCACTAGTGAACAAAAATCACCAAGACATTTCAAAAATCCTTATTTGTTGTTTCAGATGTTGATCTAAAAGTTACCTCACTACTAGATAATTTGATTATAAATCAAGTTAAGAAATCATGTTTTATATTCTCACTTTTACCTTCTGTTAAATTTAACCAATGTGGCTGATTTTCATGGAGTTAATTTCCAAATTAAAATCTACACACCCACGTATATCCACAATCTTTTCACATTTATTATTCTCCTGTCTAGAGGATGCACTCCTAAACCAGTACAGATTTCATAATCACCTATTTTTTCACTTCTTTTCATAAAAGCATTAAAATTTAACTGTGTTCTGAAAACAATGTCTTTCTTGTCAATCTACTTTTATTACCCTCTGTCTCTCTCATTCTACTTCCTTCAAACTATGTCAGTGCTATTCATGTGTACAGTGGAAGGTCTTGGACAAAATATCAAAATTAAGAAGAATGATTTTGCAAAAACAAGCTGAGTCTTCCAGCCTTACATTCTTCGGTCTGAATTCTTGCAACACTAATAAATAATGTTATTCCTGATGTAATTCCAGAAAGGCTGCACATTATTAAAGGCATGCAAATACCATATGGAGATAGTCTGTTTCTGGCATGGGAATTAAGTTCACTTGCTAAGAGCTCTGTGCAGGGGAAACTCTTCACTTTGAAAGGAAGAAGAGTTATTGGACAGGTCGAGTTCCAAAATTAAATGGCAGCTCTTTCCAGCTGCTGTGAGCTTAACCACACCACAAGAAAATGAATGAATGGGAAAAGACCCACTGTGATGACAGCCAGAGATATTACTCATTAAAATACCACGCTTGTATTTACTGAGTCACAACGACACAGAGATAAACACTGACATTGTACAGAGAGATAATGCAATGAGATAAACTCAGTGTGGGGCAAGAAACCACAGTAAGAGATTGCAGACAGTGGGCCCAGAACCTTGTTTCAGCTTAAACACAATGAAATAAGAGCAACCAGATGGATCTTTGGAACTTGTGAACTTCACACAGGGTCTGGCTCACCTTGTGTAGGACAAAAAAGTAAGCATGTCTGTAGTTTGAACCACACAACACTCAGCAAGTGACACACACAACTAGCAAGTCCCTCAGGAACCACAAGGGACTGTGGGAGAAGAATACTACAAATATGCTGGAACGCAGAACTGTCACCTTTGTTTCTGGGATGCACAGCAGATACGAGAATGACAGGGCTGGGAACCAATTCTTTCTTTACTATGGAAGACATTTTCCCTGTGAGAGTGGTGAGATAGCGGCACAGGTTGCCCAGAGAAGCTGTGGATGCTCCGTCCCTGGAAGTATTCAAAGCCAGGCTGGATGGGGCTTGGAGCAACCTGGGATAGTGGAAGGTGTCCCTGCCCACGGCAGGGGGTGGAACTGGATGATCTCTAAGGTCCTTTCTAACCCAACCCATTCCATGATTCTGTGATTACTATGGATGTATTTTAAATGGCCGGGAAACGGCCAGGGGGATGCAATTCTAACTCAATAAGGCAGCTGGCTCCTCACACAAACAAGAGACTCTAGCAGTGGGCTTCCTTTAAGGGAGGGACTGAATGTGAGACATCACTAAGTTATTACTATTCTAAACAGATGATCCAAAACCAGCATGTAAATTCTTGTAAAGCATATTGGAGAAAGTACTCACATCCAATCTCTTCTGTGTTGCACAGTCTTTGCACAGTAACTGCAAAAAATCTTTTATTCCAGAAACTTTATCAAACCTGCTCACTTCAGAATGTATTTTTCCCTTAACATTCACCTGCTAACCTCGTAAACTGAAGCTGAAATATGCAGGGCAAACAACTCCCCCTGGCCTCAAGGGATATGGCTTTCTACCCCTCCACTTTTCTAGAGCACTCAAGTCAGATGGTCAACACTGCACTGCGCTAGATGGCCAGGGGACCCCAGCTGGGGTTTAAACAACCACAGGAACGCTGACATGTGGCCCCAGCAGCTCCCACTGCATGCAGGAGTCTAAGTAGGAACCAAGTTCTTTTGAAAATCTGTGACCAATAAGGCATCCTGTTTCTCAATCCTCTATTCTAACGTGCCTAGACCTCAGCAAGGGCAATGAACCCGGGTCTGTTCCCATCTTTGTGCAGCAGGAATAAATGTAGAACATCAGTGTCATTACCCTCATGTGCCTGCAAAAAGAATCATGCTCCCTCAGTGCTCATTCTGGCTCCAGTTACACCAGCAATTAGGAGTAGAACTTGTGTCTGAAATAGCATCCTAAAGCAATTTTTCTGTACCTCTCACAGATATGCCAGTTTGCAATCGTGACTGGAGTAAAATAATATTGATGTTAAAAAAAGTGCTCCAAGGTGCCATTTTTACTTAGTCATTTTTAGAGTAAAGCCAAGCTTCAAGGTGAGCATGCAGTCATGAATAAATGTAACTGAACTGAGTTTATCAACTTAGAGTTTTGTCAAGGAGCGCTCATACCTCTCATAGAATATATGCCTTTTATTTTACTATTACAATTTTCTTAACTACATCTCAGTTATGCACAAAAGCTAGATAAATCATTACTGAGCTTTTTTCCCAGTTCCTATGAAGTCCTAGTGAGTCTCTAAAATGACAATCTTTGGAAGAATAAATTATTTACAGCAGAATCTCAACTCACATTAATCAAATCACGATTAAATCATCAAGATACTCACTCCCAGATTGTTCAAGAAACTTGGTTTCCTGTTTTTCCTGCCTCTGTTTTGTCTGTAATTCTTATGACTCTTCAAGTATTTCCTAAATTGGCATTTATTTCCTATCTGTCAATTCTTCTGCATAAGAGACTGCTTTCAATGCCAGTATAAATGCAAAAGTCAGAAAAGACAGATAGACTTCCCTGGAAGACACATTCTTTCTGTAATAAAGATCAATCCAACGCTTCTATAACTACCAAGGTTAAATCACTTTGCAATCCATTTGAGTACAGGGGAGCAAAGTAAAGTGTTCTAAACACAAAGTTCTCTGTGAAGCTGCCTCTCAAACTACCAGTTGTTAGAGCCACTAATTAAATGTAACAAGTGCATGTAACAGCAAAAATGACGCAAACTATCATTGACATAAAAAATACAAATGCCACAATAACGGAAGAGATGCAGTAGAATCAAAATCTTAATTAAACGTTTGCCTTCATTATTTCATTTGGTAGATTACCAAACAGAAATATCCTATCAATTCTCAGTAGAATTAAGAAATCTGTTTATTAACTGAAGGATTCTATTTTCTACAGTCAAATACATTTAATAGAATTATAGAAACACAGAATGGTTTGGGTTGGAGGGGACCTTAAGGCTCATCTCATCCACCCATCCTGCCATGGGCAGGGACACCTTCCACTGGACCAGGCTGCTCAGAGCCCCATCCAACCTGGCCTGGAACACTTCCAGGGATGGGGCAGCCACAGCTTCTCTGGGCAACCTGTGCAAGGGCCTCACCACCCTCACAGGGAAGAATTTCTTCCTAACTTAAACCTACTCTCTTTTAGTGTGAAGCCCTTGTAAATAGTCTCTCTCCATCTTTCTTGGAGGGTCCTTTCCTAAGCTGGACTGACTAGGAATCTCCTTGAATAGCTCTGTGGGAGAACCTAAAGCTTAAGTCAACTAAGGACTGCAGGACAATTACCTGTGTAGCACCACAAAAGGCTGCCTCACATACATACACACATATGTACTTATTCAAACCATAGATTAGTCATGTGCAGGGTCTGCTGTGTTTCTTTATAAACATCTGCCCAGAAACGTGGCCAGGCTCACAAGCGGCTTGGTGACATTAGTGCAGCCACACTGAGATGTCCTGACTGCAGGCAGAGCCCAAGCCCCGTGAGTAGAGCACAGTGGGAAAACCTCTGAGTGAGAGACAGTACGTGCCACATGGGTTAGGGCTGGCTGAACCTACACTAGACTGACAGCAAAAATTAAAAGGACTTGATGGACGAAAAGTAGGTACTCAGGAGGTACTCCCCAAGGCCACATATGGAGTTGAAAAGCTGGGATATAAAAGTTGGGTGCTTCATCTTGTAAGTTAGCTTTAATACCTGCCATTCCTATGGTTTCACATTAAAGTATAAACTGTGTTTTAATATATAATATGTAATCATGTACCTGCATTCTCTAGACTCGGATATTAATGGCAGAGAAGCACATATTCTGTTTTTATTTGCCCATTCAACACCCTTGTCACAGCATTCTTCCACTGACAGATCTGCAGAAATGAGGAAAGAGAGAAAAATACAATGCATTTAATACAACCTTAATATATGGTATTGCATCTGCCAGTTAAAAAACCCCAAACACAAGCGAGTCAGTTTTCCCCTCCCTGACTTACACACAGAAAAGGGCACCCATACAAAAAGCAGCCATGGCCAAACAAAGCACCTGTCAGCACCTTGCAATAAAGCCCAGTGCTGGAGGTTTTCCTTCCTCGGTGAAGCAAACTGCATTTTCCCCTAACCTTCCACACAGACACAGCCTAGGGACTGATACACCTACAGAAACCGGTTCAGATAGTCCTACCAAATAAAAGGGTCTTTGGGATTGCACTCCTTTATTATCAAAAGCAGCAGCAGTAGCAGTAAGCAACCTTTTAAAATCCTGAAGAATACAGGATAAATCAAATACCTGATATGAAAGACAGATGAATCTCATTACAAGTAAATCTGCAGAACTATTTTTTTCCTGAGGTTATTATCCAGTTAATCTGTTTTCAATCTTTTACTCAGAAGTATGTCTGTAAATGCAAAAGTACTGTAGAGAGGAACAAAAAGGTATATGGTATTTTGATTGCTTAACATATGAAAGAAAAATTAATCCTGTTACCAATTTATACCAATGCTGAAACTAAGAGGAAAACCACACTGAAGACAATTATTTGTGTAGAGTATATTTTTACAAGCTTCTAATTTAATAAAACTGAATACTGTTAACGAACTGACAAGCACTACAGGTTTGCTTCATATTCCAAGTGCAAGAGTTCACTGCACAGCAGGTGTATCAGAACTTGGAATAAAACATGAGTCACACTTTTTTATTAATTATAGTCTGAACACTGAACAGCTCCTTGTGTAACAAATACACAAACTGTATAAAAACCCTATCTGGTTATCCAGAGGGACAGCTTTCTACTGATTTCTCTCCATTTCCTAAGTTTTTTGACTGACGGCCCTGACAGGTTTTACACATGAGTGCTGAGGGAGCTGGATGATGACATCGCCAGGCTACATACAAGGATCTTGGAGCTCATGGTGAGAGAGAGGAGTTCCTGAAGGATGGAAGAAAACAAGTGTCTCCCTTACTTGAAGAAGGACAAGAGAGAAGATCTGGGAAACTACAAGCTGGTGAACCTCTTATAGAATCACAGAATCATTCAGGTTGGAAAAGACCTCTGAGATCATCAAGTCCAGCCTATGAGTGATCCCCACCTTGTCACCCAGACCAGAGCACTGAGTGCCATGTCCAGGCGTTCCTTGGAAACCTCCAGGGATGGGGACTCCACCACTTCCCTGGGCAGCTCCTTCTAATGCCTGACCAACTTTTCAATGAAGAAATACTCCCTGATGCCCAACCTGAACCTGAACAACCCCTGGAACAACTTGAAGCCGTTCGCCCTTGTCTTGTCACTTGTTCCTTGGGAGCAGAGCCCAAACCCCACCTGGCTGCAGCCTCCTGTCAGGGAGCTGTAGAAAGCAAGAAGGTTCCCCTTGAGCCTCCTTTTCTCCAGGCTGAGCCCTCTCAGCTCCCTCAGCTGCTCCAGACCCTTCCCCAGCTCCGTTCCCTTCTCTGGACATGCTCCAACCCCTCAATGTCTTTCTTGCAGTGAGGGGCCCCGAACCGGACATAGCACTTGAGGTGTGCTCCCGCCAGTGCCAAGTACAGGGGGAAAATCACTGCCCTGGCCCTATTGGTCAAACTATTTTTGGTACAGGTCAGGATGCCATTGGCTTTTTGCCCATCTGGCACACTCTCCTCATTCTCTGGGAAGGTGATGGAGCAAATCCTTCTGGAAACACTGTCCAAACACATGAAGGACAAGAATGTGCCTGGCAGAAGTCAGCCTGGATTTATGAAGGGTATATCATGCATTAAGTATGATGATTAAGCATATGGTTAGCTAGTAACCTCACAGCCTTTGACAAGGAGGTGGCTAGCTCAGCAGATGAGGGAGTGGATGTTGTTTCCCATGACATCTGGCTTTCAACACCATCTCCTATAACATTGTCACAGACAAGCTGGCAATGGACACTTTAGGTAAGTGGACAGTGAGGTGGATGTGGGGAAGCAGTGCACCCTCCACCAGCTCACGGATCATACAAGTCTGGCAGGAGTGGCTGATGCACCAGAGAGTCATGTTGCCATCCAGAGGAACCTCAACAGGCTGGAGAAATGGGCCAACAGGAACCTCAGGAAGATCTGCAAAGGGAAATGCAAAGTCCTGTTTCTGGGGAGAAATAAGGCCTATGCAGCAGTGCACACTGAGGACCTGCCAGCTGTAAAGCAGCTCTGCAAAGAAGGACCTTGGTGTCCTGGTGGACTCCAAGCTAACTGTAAGCCAGCAATGCACTTTCACAGCAACAGAGGCCCACACCATCTTAGTCTGCATTAGACAGAGCACTGGCAGCACATAGAGGGATGTGATCCTTCCCCTCTGCAGAGCACTGATGAAACCACATCTGGAGTGCTGTGTCCAGTCCTGGGCTTCCCAGTTCAGGAAGGACATGGACTCGCTGTACTGAGTCCAGTGCAGGACCTCCAAGACAATCTATGCACTGGAATGTCTTTCATATGAGGAGAGACAAGAAGAGCTGAGACTATTCAGTCCAGAGAACAGAAGGCTTAGGGGGGGATCTGATTGGTGTTTATAAATACCTGAGTGGACGGGATGAAGAAGGAGCCAGACTCCTCTCCATAGTGTTCACTGGCAGGACAAGAAACAATTGACACAAATTATACCATATGAAGTTCCATCTGAATGCTAGAAAACTCTTTTACTCTTTTACTGTGAGAGTGCCTAAACTCTGGAGGATTTCAAGAAGTCCCTTCCAAACTAAATGATCCTGTGACTAATTACTTAATGAAAAATAAATAATATTCTTCCGTCTGTTTGTTGCTGCACTGCACAGAGGAAGGCAAGTCTCACGTACTTGTTTTTTATGGAGAAGTTGAAGTACAGAAGGATGAAATGGCTTGCCCAAATTACACATCAAGCTGGTGGCAGAACAGAGAGCACACATGATTGTCTCATCCTTAGTTTTTGTCCAAGCACATCTGAAATGAACACATTTCAACAGGCAGCCACATTATATTCAAGACTACATCTTCACAAACTACTTCCTGCAGAGTTTTGCCAGGACAAGCACCTGTCCCCTCTGGCTACACCAGTTACAAAGCCATCATTCTCAGGTGCTCCTGGTGTAGGCCCATTACAGCCACCTTCCATCTTTCTACATATCCACCTCCTAACTTGTTGCAGTTATTAAAATAAGCTGAAATATTTAAACTGTTCATGATCACCCTTACTTTGACACACATCAGAGAGAGTTTGTATCTGCTCAGCTGGCAGATATTCACATGTGGGGAAGGCAAAAGCAGCTGAAAGCAAGTAGAGAAGGTAATTCCCTCCAGTGATTAAGCTGTTTAGTTTTTGTTTGTTTGGGTTTTTTTGCAGGGAACAACCTATATTCCAACTAGTGATTATAATTCAAAAATGAAAGAGTTAAGTGAGATTTTAGGATGCATCCGTCATTTTGAGGTAGGTACTCTTAAGGCAGTTATCAATTCTACAGTGCAAAGCTCTGGAGCATTGCGCAGAATTCTGGCTTTCCCTGCTCAGGAGAGATTACATCAAAATGAAAAATGCGTAAAGAAAGATTAGGAAGATGGTATGGGGAATCAAAGACCTGCTAAATGAGGAGAAACTAGGAGAGACAGACCATTTTAAGCATAGATAAGTAAAACCCATGAAAGGACATGGTTCCTGTGAACAAATATTGCAGTATTACTGTATTAGTAGAGTAAAAAATAATCAAAATTATGGGATCAAGCAAACCAAACAAGTTTTAGTAAGAAAATCATTATGCTTATAAACAGAATTACAATTTAAGTGTTAGTTTATAACAGTGCTCTGTACTCTATGACCCAGGTCATTCTTCTAGTCTTACTTACATACCCAAAATAATGGTCAAAATTCTGTCATTACTAAGTCAAGGCAATATTTCTCTTGAATCCTTCAGTGTGTCCAGAATTCATGCCAATGTCTGAAAGCTAAGTGCAATTTATAATGCTTCAGATTAAACCAGTCTAGTAAATAACTACCTGCCTGAAATCCATGCATTTGTGTCTAAGCTCTTCTTTGGGAATAGGGACCCTGTCTGGGGCCCTCCAGCAGACAAGCATCATATGCATCAAATTTCTTACAAAGGATTACAAATAACCTTATTTTTAGTGCTGCTGTCTGCAATCAATCTTAAGTGTGTTGAAAAATGATACACATTTAACTGAAATGCAGAACTGGCTGCAGGTTTTTGCAGGGCTTTGTACAAATGAGTCTTTAGCCAAGTTCCTCCCCAGAAAGACAATCCCTGGCTCTGGACACCAGCTCTTCCCTCCAAGCCCTGGCAACACACCTCTACTCCAACCAAATAACCCAAGAATTCAAAGCAGGCCAAGCTAAGCAAACTTGTCTGTAGGAGTGCATCCAGACAAAGAAGGATCATGGAGAGTTTGTTGAAGGAGAACTGTGGTCCAGGCTCATTGTTTTGGTGACATCACAATTCATATCCTCCAAAGATCCTGCCAAACATCTCCTGAGAATAGAGGGAAGTGAAAAACAAGCAGTAAAAAAAAGCACTCCACCCTCAAGGCCATTCTTCTAAAATGTAACAATTAAACAGTGAAAAACATTTTCTCTTGGCTTTGCAGTTTGGCTTAAAAATGGTAATTCATAGGCAAATCTCTACTCTTTCAAAATCTCAAAGTGTGTGTCTCACATATTGGGTGTCAACTTCTGATGGCACTAGAAGTGATTCTATTTGGGCACTAAGAGCTGCTAATGAGTGTTTAGGAACAGGACAGACTTACCATCTCCCAGCTGTAGTTTTGTTGCAGATTCAACCGTACACACATACACATTCACGTGGCTCCCACTTGGAAAGCTTTGAGCAGGAAGTTCATACTGAGGCCATTTGTGCCTTCTAACACCCTCTTCAGGGGACCAACAGCACAGAGGGGCTGTGGCCTCTCTGCAGCCTCTCCTAACTATGAGTTGGTACTGCAGGTTAGGCAAAGAATCAGGCAGTGGGAAGGAGAAGGTAGAAACTACTCTGATTATGACATCTCAAGGAATCTCACTGAAAAGAATGGGGTTTTTTGTTGACTGTAACCACATGTTTCTTACTTCAGCTGGTGGGCTCCTGGCACACCTCAGAGCTGCAGTGCCAACGGTGATCAAGTAGGAACAACAGTACCGGTGCTCCTTCAACAATTTTGCCAAGTGCATAATGTTTCATGCAAATCAGCCAGAGAAATCGCAGGCATCCGAAAGACAAAGCCCTTACGGGAAAGGCTGACGACATCATCTGTGTTCAGATTAAATGTGCCCTTTTGTTTGGAGGGAAAAACCCTACAGTAAAGCTGTAACATGCAAGAATACACTGTCAGGTCCATTTTGTAAAATTGAGAAACACTTTTTCAGCTTTCTGGTATCACAAGACAGAAAAATATGAGGATAAACCAGAGCTCTGTTAATAGGGGAGCGTGTTGACTTCCTTTTCATCAGATACAGTAATTTTGTGTGCTACCTGATTAGTTCAGAAAATCCAAGTTTATTTTGGATAAAATCCAATGCAGCTTTATCACTACTTTGCTCCTGTACAAAAGTATGTGCAGCAGGGCATCCAAAAGAACCTGAGCTCTTTAAGTATGGTAACAGCGAGGATGCCTGTCCTAATGGATACCTGGTGTATGTTGGATTCTGAGAGAGATTTCAGGAGTCTTGGGAAGGAGACAGATGGAACTAAGCTCTCTAATTTAACAAAAGATGTCATGAAGAAAACCTATCAGATAAGACATGATTAAGGTCAAAAATATTCAAACATTATGTGCACATGATGCATTCATGTGCTAGTTCTGAATTATGCTTACACAGACATGATGTGTACAAGCAGAAGGTCGTTTCAAAAAAAAGGAAGTTTGCTAATCTTAACAGGATTGCCATAATTTGTGGGAGTTCAAAGCAAGAAATGAGGTTAATATCTGCATAACCTTAGACTTCTATGATGTAATAATTGATTATTCAGCAGCTGCAGTGAATATTTTATGCAAAAGAAAGATAAGCTTAAGAATGTTACCCAAAAGTGTGATTCCTGGAATGAGAACCCCTGAATTGTTTCTAGGAATTGTGCAAATGATAAGCAGAAGTAAAAAGAACTGGATAAATTTCATAGCAGTAGCATTCCAGCTAGATCGAAAAGGGAGACTTTTTAGGTAACAATCTTCAATAGCAGCTATTCTGCACGGTTGCCTCTAATGGAAAGCTCTACATAGAATCCAGGATTGGATAGCTGTTCATTAGTCAGTGCTGGTCCATGGAACAGTTATCAACCTGATGGTGATACCAAACCAAAGTGACACCTGAGCCTAGGTGGGCTCACCAAGCCAGGGCCATTTAAGATTGCCCATTCTTCAAGGCAGTCAGTGATGTGACCCTCAAACTCCACAATTTCCCAGCCCACATAACCAGCTGTAGTTGGGTACAGATTTGGAAGTGAGTCCAGGTCAAGGGGTCAAAACCACACCTTCTTATTAAGATATTTATAATCCTTGAAGCACGTGAATTGATTATGTTTGTAAAATGTGGTGCAGATCTTGCCCTTCACTCAATTTACTCTATAAAAGGCTCAGCACTATGGAATGTGAGAAAACAAAACATGATCACCACTTCTCAGCATATGAGGATATAGGCAACAGATGGGCTCTGTGAGAGTTCAGCACTAATCCAACATGTTTCAGTAACAGTATGTCATGCAGAATTTTTGGAACTCGTGATTACAACAGACACACACTGGTTTAGGTTTCCAGTAAGAAAACCACTTTCAACATTTACTGTGGACCTTTTTGATAAAACCTTTCTTGTCCTGTCCAGAAACCTCTCTCACTAGTGATGCTCATCCATCTAACTGCCAGCTGGAAAAAACTCCAACTACTTACAGAATCTGATCCTCAGAATGACAGACTGGCCAGCCATAATACTCAGAGTCACATTCTTTGTCTCCCAATCTCCCTTTATATCTGTATTCTCACAAAACCACAGCAACTGCATATCCCTTTGGCCAAGACTCCCCTTTGCTCAACATTCAGGACAAACAAAGTGTGCTTGGCCTGATCTGCTACATCAAATTAATTCCTCCTGAACAATGACACCTGGCTATCATCAGGTGGACAAAGTCAGCTGCTTTTGTAGCAAGGACAGCAGTTAAGTGCTGGCAGCTGGGATTTGTATGTAGTCTTGATTTTTTGGCTCTTCTTACAAGAAACTGTGGAAATGCTGTCTCTGGCAATGCAAACACGCTCTGGCTGGCCCCTTAAGGTATTGAATAGACCCGGAGACATGCTCAGAAAAGAGGGAAGCCAGCGGACTTCAAAGGTCCAACTGGTAACAGATTAACATGACAAATACAGCTTTGCTGCATCTTCATCTTGTGTGTAAACCTAGGGATTAGGCACACAGAGTAGGGGAAAGGGTGAAGGACACCTGAAACCATGAAAGCGAAAGATGTACAACAGAAAATCTGGCCCCATGATTCCCTGAAACAAATAGTTTGAACTGGAAGTAGAGGAGCAATGCAGTAGAGCATTACCATTCTTCATCTGAGACAATGCAAGTATGTGATGGATCTCTTCAGAATGGAGTTGGAATGAAGATGCCCCTCTTCCATTTTGTATGAAAAGAAAGAAGCAGAGTGAATAGGAGGTTTTCTTTTTCTGCAGAGAAATGCTGGTTCACCTCAAGACTGTTCATCAAATACACCAATACGCTGATGGGGTACAATGGACACACACAGCTGAGCTGTGGCACTAGTCATCTTTGGACAGTAAGATATTCTTAGATGTTCCACTCAGTTGTTCTTACAGGTTCCCTTAAAGACTACAACAGCCTGAACTTCATAATAAAAGCATAAAACTTGGAGACAGGACACCCCCTCTCCTACCACCCACAGCAGCACGGGCCAGGAGGAATTCTCCAATGCATATGTTGTAGGATGCAAGGCTGTGCTCCCCACCAGCTGTCCCTTTCCTGTCCTGTTCTAGTCCCTCAAAGAGGATCTATGACTATGGGCTTCTCTCCTCCAAGTGTGAGGGGTTGTACTGGAGCTTTATGGACTGGTAGACAATCACTCACAATTCATATGCAGCTAAAAAATACGACATCCTCTCTAAACATGTTTAAAGGGTTTGAAGCTTTACTTTCAGATGTATTCTCAGCTGAGGGTGATTATTTCAGGACAGCTGAAATCACTGAAGAAAGCCAGTTAGCACAGCAACTGAAGCAGCAGCACCCTAAAGGAAATGCCTGGTATGTTAGTGTTTTGTGGTTGGTTTGAAAACAGCCAACCTTTTACTGGAAATTTTTTAGGTCTGGAGAACACTCATTTATAGGGAATGTGACTCTGGTAGCACCAGCAGTGGCCATCACACAACTAGGGGGATTTTTCAGATACAGCCAAACCTCATTTTATGAGATATCTGTGTGCAGCTTATAAAACGAGTTCTTAAAATCTTCCATGGCAATAGCTGGTGATAAGGACAGGCCTGACAGAGACAATGCATGCTGCAACATCCATTATGTCCTTAGTGGGGAAAGCACATGCTTTACTGCAGGGTTTTTATTATGTCTCAGGTCTAAAAAAAAAAATCCTTCTAAAAGTAGGCAAATGGCTACTAAAAATTAGAAAAGACAACTCCATCTATTGCAGGAATACGGCATCTTAGAGAGATGTATGTATCTATATCTGTATCTCAAAATGTTGGAAAAGACAGGGATGTAGAAGCCCTTGGGAGGTTATCTTGTCTTACTCGCTACTTTCAGGGAGACCTGATAAAATTCAGTCAGTTGTGGGCAGAGTTCTACGTAGTTGTTCAAAATCAGTATCAAGTGAGGCTGATGCCCAAACTTGTCTAGGCAATATGCTCTTGTGCTCAAAGATCTCCTACATTCAGCAACAACACAAATTTTTTGATAATATATTACCTGTTCACTCCAAAAGCCTGTTTCAATTCATTCTTTTGTTACTACCTCTTATACACCCAACCTTCTGTGTACCTGAAGACTGCTGCTCCGAGGGTGCCTTTTCTGGGAACAAATTAACTCCAATTTTTTCATCTTTTTGGATAGGTTATTTTTTGGGCTTCCATGAGGAGGCTGAAGTTCAAAAGACATAAGACTAGAAGAATAAAGATTGTTCTGAAAATTTCTAGAAGACACAAAAGTATTGAAAAAAACTCGGAGTCCACTGAATCAGCATTGTGTAAACAGCTTAGGAAATATAGTATCTGTCCCAGACTTTACATACTCAAAAGAACATGAAAAAAGATGGTGCATTCACAGCTCTGATGGACACAGGTGGCCTAAAGAACCCAGACTCACCAAGATGATGTGGAAGGACAAACAAAAGAAACCTCATAATTTGAAGAACTGCAACTGCTCTTCCTGACAAACGTATGTTAAACTTTGTCCTTCACTCTTACCCCTGTGAGAAAATCATGCAAGTAATGAAATAACTTCACAGGATGTTGATAGAAACAGTGCCACATCAGGCTTTCTCATTTAAGAACAAATTTTAATCTTCTATCAATTTCTCATTTCTAATAATGAAAAACTGTGTGATTAGAAAGTTTTATTTAAGGTATTAAAATTAACCTATTGCTAGTCCTGTTCATTTGTATAAAGGCCATGACCCAAAATGTACTGCAGTAAATGACTGTCTTTAGGTAGACCTTAAAGAGCTTTGGATTGAGTCCAAGTATATGTATATATCCAAAATAAAGCTACTTAAATAAGAAGGATATGAGAATGTGACAGAGCAGAACATCTCAGAATATCAAACATACATGCTCAAGCATTTCTATTGCCATAAAATGATTTCTATTTCTATTGCTATTCCTGTAAAATGATTACAGGAAAAATATTTTCACACTGGGATTTCTGTATTTCCATCTGACTAGAAAATTAACAAGAATAACTATGCGTTTATATACTGCTAAAGTAAAATGTATCTACTTTGTAGGGAGCATGTTTATTGCTGAATATAAAAAAGACAATGATGAAAGCTATTATATTCTAGTATTGCCATATTTAAAGAATAGTCAGGAAACACTAAGCAGATGGGATAAAATTTATAGCACGATGGGTCAAGGTTCAAGCATGGAAAGAACCACAGACTTTTCAGAGCAGGAACAAAATACAGATCCTACATTTGCATATAATTCTATAACAATGCTTTAGGGAAAGTTTCATTTTAGAGAAAACAGTACTAGAACTTTTACATGAGACTTTCCTCATTTTTGAAATTATCTATAGTAAACCACAAATCATTATCTAGCTCTCCCATATTCTCTGACTAAGCATTGATATTAAAAGTACTCAGTACCTGAAATTTAGTCAGTGACAAGAGCAAAGCTGGAAGATGGCAGTATTTCCAGTGGACGTGCTGCGAGCAGCATTTGCACATTATATCTTCCAAAGCTTCATAAATCCTTGGAAACACCCTAAAAAGCTGGAGTATACCATACAAAGTATTTCTACATCCGTACACTTCAGCATTGATAAAAAACCATCTTTTCTGGTATTGTTTTCTTTCTTATTAAGATTAAAGTCTCAATCCAGATTTTGACTAGACTCAAAAATGAACCCTTTATTGGGGAACATACTGCACCCTTGTGCAGCATTGCTCATTTGTGGTGCTACCATAACCTAGAAAACAATGTACTTCCTATACCTGTGTACTCAGTACCCAAAAGTACATCAGCTTTCTTTGAATGAAAATGTAACAGTAATTTGATTAACTGAAAAGAGTATGAATGAAAATCCCTGAGAATCTGAAACTGATTTTCTTCTTAAGATACAGCAGCACATACTTCAAATCCAAAAGGCAATTTCTCAAAACTTTTAAGTCTGAAGTAGGTCATAATAGGTACGAATCAGAGACAAAGTACTCCTGAGTGCTGGCAGAAAACAGAAATGTTGCTTGTTTTAAAAAGTGAAGGGAAGAAACTTCATGAACTGCCTTAGCCAAAGATTTGTTGGTATATTAAGCAGAGTACAAGCATGGGAGATGCTTAAGACATGTTGCATCCTGTTGATCAAAGAGACTTCCAACACTACTTGTTCTGGACTGTCCTGTGTCTTACCAGAGGACAAGAATCCTTGCCAAGTCTGATGAACGTGCAGGTGACTGTCACAATTTTCCCCTCACTGTCCACTCTGTCACTGTAAATCTCCCAGTATATCACATTAGTAGCTCCTTGACTACTCCTTCTCCACTTACTTGACATTATTCTGAGCATTTCTAAGTTAATTTTTATTCACAAAATATTATGGCCAGTAATTCTAGCCATTTTTATAGAATACTTCACTGATCTGTACTGGCTTTTTCTCTCCTTTTTAGGCTTTTTGCTTGTTGTGGCCTCTTCCTGTATTTTCTCTCTTGCTCCTGACAACTCCTTCATGAACTTCTTTGCAGACAATTTTTCTATTCTTTCTTACCCTGCAATCTTCTCAACCTTCTGCTTCCACTTCTACATCTTATCTTGGAGAAATGCTATCCAGCCTCCCAATTTCATTGTGTGATGACTTAACCATTAAAATCTCACCCCCGGCCTATCTCCTTCCATCGAATCTACACAAAAACATGTGTGCCGGACATTTCCAGAATGCTTACAAAAGCTTTTGCCAAATTTGGCTAAAAGTACCTGCTTACTTTGTTATTTCTTACCTTTACTCGTTTTCTTTGCTCCCTGTAACTGTCAACCATCACTTTCTGCTACATTTTCACAAAAGCTTTTGTTCATTTATCTCTTTCCTACTAACCCACTCTATGTTACCATTAAAATTCTTGCCTGTGCCCTGAAGTTGTTTTGTTTGGATTTCAGGTCTCTCTTTCTTGACCTTCTCTATTTAACCCCCTTTTATTCTCTACAGATATTTTACTACGTCAAGTAAACCCAGATTCTTTGCTTACTGAATTCATTTTACCACCTACTTCTTTAGAAGTATCCATAACTCACAAAACCAAACTCAAACTCTTTCATGGTCCCAGTTAACTATTTCAGTCAAGTCCCAGAGGGCTAAAGCCCATCTTTCATTTCAGAAAACAGTAACAGAAGTATTGTAGAACAAGTTGGTCTTAACACAACTATTTATTGAAAACACATGTAAAGTTGATATGAAACTTGCAGAATGGGCTAAAGTAGAATGATAAATAAATAACTTTTGAAAATGCATTGACCTACTCTCAGATAATGCCTGAAACCTAACAGAACAATATAAATATACTGCAGTAACTTGATAAGCTGGTTTATGGGGGTTTCTCTTGGATTTCACTAACACGTCTGCTTTCAATTACTCAGATGAAAAACAAAGAGCTTTAACATCTTGCTCTTCTCCTGATTGCAATAAAATGTCATTTCTGAAAACGGCCTCTTAAAATGAAACTCAACTAAAAACTAATTTAGAGGTAGCACTCATGTTTTAGAACTGGTAGTATGTGATTTTTTGGGGTAGATTTTATCTATGATAGCATTCAAGAAAGCACAGATTCAGCTTTTTATGTGTCCTACCTCCACCCATATACTTCTTATAAATACACTGTTATAAAAGCACATGTAAAAATCATAATCTTAAAATAAAACTCATTCCACAAAGTCAGTGGAACATTTTTTTTATTACAACTGTAAGCTTTCCCTGAATAGACATGTTTCCAGATGTTTAGTGAGTTAGAACTGTGTCTGTAGTACCAAGACGTGCCAAAGAGAGAGCTACAGGATGAACTATTAATACACTGACTGGCCATGGTGATGTAATTCATCTTCTTTGGTTTATGGTAGTTGATATGTGTTAAATAATGCAATGTTTACAGTAAAACAAAGTTGCATAATGAAATGTTTTAAGGTTTTAAGATCCTTACTCTTGCAAAGAATGACGTACAGACCTATATTTACGTGCACTGGGCAGCTCCCCTGAAGGCAGTCCCTTCAGTTTCTGTAGAATGAAGACTTTAAGAGCTACTGATGATTTGATGATTCATTAGTAAGGAAAAGCAATTAAGAAAACTGATGGTAACAAGTTTAGAAGAAAACTGTATTTCATCAATATGCTGTCCTAGTAACTTGGCAATTGTATCACTAAAGCACATGACCGCTCCTCTTTTCTCCAAGGCCCCTTATTCCAGACCTGCAGGGGAGCACAGGCTCTGCCCCAAAGACGTCAACAACATGACCTTACCACGTAATTACTTCATTTACCTCTAAAACACAGATTATTATTCAATATTCAATAATTATTTCACCCAAACAAAGTCTACTCTTTCAATGCTGATCTGCTAAGCAAGGATCCTCACCTGCTTTCAGACATATAAATTTAATTTTATCCAGTGTACTGTTAAGTTGTAAGAAATAGAAATCCTCAGTCAAATTAGAGTATGGATTCTAATTTGGGAATAAAAAGCTGATATACATTTTATGGCAAATTTTTGTATTAAAAAAAACTTCAAAAAACTGAACTTATAGATCCAATGACTTACCAGTTTTCTAAAAAGTTATCCAGTAACTAAGGTTCAATGTACAGAGGTTACAAAGTGAAATTTTTCATGTTCTACAATAATGTTGAATCCTTAAAATTACCCTGTCTGCACACTGAGACACATCAAAGCCACAGTTTCGCTGATGTATTCTGTTGTCTAAGGGGAAGTAGGAGCTATTTTGATTCTGGAGGTAAATGCTGCTCTTCTGACCATCTTACTCTGTCTTTTTTTAAAAGGAGTGCTACAATCTCTTTATCAAAAGCAGGTATTTTGACAGATATCTGTGACAAGTGCTCTTCTACTTGAAAATCTAAGACCCAAGACACCATGATGGTTACAAATTATTTACTTCACTGGCTTTTGTCTGCCTAGGCCAGAGACCATGTGTTTCCAAGTACTTGCCCGGAGTGTAATGAAACCTCAATGGACCCCTTGGGGTTACTCTAATGGAAAAGTCACTTACCTGTTAGCTGTGATAAATTCATTATCACCATAGGACAAATACTTTCTTTGTCATCTCCTACAAATTAAGATTTGCATTAGATTGCTACAACCAATTAAATCAAGTCCATATCCTCTCTTCAGACAGTACTAAGAGCTCAGGAAAAAAGCGTGCAATACGTAAAAAGAGTCGTGGTCCGGATCCAGACCCCTGCTTTCAAAAGCAACCACATCACACGGTATCATTCATAAATGTTCCACATTTGGTCTCCAAAAAGCCCGCATCCTTTGCTTCGCTATTCCTCCCGCTTCTCTGGGGTTCCAGCTAACTGCTGGTCCAGTTTCCCATGTTTTTCGGGCGTAGTTGTGTCTCCGGCAGATCAGAGCTGACACCTCTGCTGCCCGCCGCTTTCGGACCCATCACTTCGCGCTGCCACCGCCGGGCACCTCTCGCTGGGGGCGGGGGGCACCGTGCGGCGGCCGCCGCGACATGTCGCGATTCCTGTGACACCCACCGAGCTGCGCTGGATCCCGGGCGGGGCTGTCGGCCGGGAGAACAGACTCACCCTTTCCCCGCGGCACAGCCCGTCCCGGCGGAGCCTCGTACCGAGCCTGCCCGGGGCTAGCGGGACCGGCGGGGGCAGCGGCGGGGCCGGTGCACGCCACGCCTTTCTGCTCACTTGGACGTGGCAGCGGCGCTTTAAAGCCTGCCCGGAAGGTCCAGGGACACGGGGAAGAAGGGGGCCCCGAGGGGGGCCCCGCGGCCCCATCCCCCGGCCGCCCGGGGACACCGTGGGGAGCCCCGCAGCCCCATCCCCAGGAGCCCGCATCCCGGAGCGCGTCTCGCCGGGGCAGAGCCCGGAGGCTCGGGTCGGTGGGAGCCGCTCCCGCACTTACCTTGTCCCCGGAGCGGAGGCAGCAGCGCCAGGAGCAGGAGCAGCCGCAGCGGCCGGGCCCCGCCGAGGTTGTCCATCGGCCGGGAGCGCTCGCTCCGAGCGGGTCTTGCCTCTCCGGCGGCGTCCAGTGGGCTCCCCCTTTTCGCTTGCTGCTGCTGCTGTTATCCCAGCCGCCTGAGACCGGTTGGAAAAGAGCTTGCAGGAACCCCCACTCGGTGGGCTTTACAAAGATTTAATTCACTGCCTGCCCGGTTAATTATACAGCCTGCAAGTGCTCGGCAGAACAGAGCCGTCACCGCAGCTCGGAGGCACGAGCCCTGTTGCTTCTGATACCCCGCCGCCCCCACACGCCTTAAAAGTGACTCCCTTGAGCTCGGAAAACTTTGCAGATCCTCAGCGTGAACCTCGGGCCGGCGTGACTGATTCTGTGAAGAAGTGCAGCGACTTCTCTCGGTGCCAAGTAAGAGAAGCCACAAACAAAGGCAAGGCAAAGGAAAACAAAACAAAAGAAACCACCTACCAGAGGTTTAACCTCTAAAGGGGAGATATTCAACCCCCCTTCTAGGTCTTTCCGTGGATTTTACCCCAATACAGCTTTTGTCAATAAAACAAGATTTTTGAAAGGAGAGAGATTCTAGAATCTTTCAATGAAATTCAGTGGGGAAAATAAAAATCTCTTCTTCCCTCCCCCTCCTCTTAAGAAGTCAGGATAAGAATTTCAACTCAAATGAGGCAGCTCTTCTCTCTCTCTCTCTCCCCCTCTCCCCTCCCTTTTTTTTTTTTTAACCTCCTAATCTTATTTAAACAGGAACACAAACACTGATAGTGGTCAAAAGACCCAGTTGGCAATGCTGTTGCTGAGATCTTTAAGATAATGGGAGGGATAATATTTGCAGGCAAATGGGGATGGAAACACACAGAGAGTTCAACACCCCTGTATACTTTGACCTCGATTTTACTCAAACAAAGAGTTGGAAGTCAGTGTGTGTTTACTTGGAGGTTGTGCCACGTGGACTCTGATTGGGCTATTCTTCTTGTAAATACTCAACAATGCAACTTTTGAGTATCTCTCCTCAGAATGTCCAATTGGAAAAAGTATTTAAGGCAGTAAGAGTTGAATGTGTGTTTTCTTCCGCACCAGGTTACTTGTACTTCTCTAACACAAGAACTTAAATACAGCCATAAGGCCAAGAGTCCAACTATCTCATTAGGCTGTCTTCAGCCACAATTGTAAAGTAGTGGAAGAGCATGAATAAGAAAAACACACGTGATAATTTTCCCGACTACTCTCCCAGCCTTCAGTTGCTTTGAGTTTGGAGCATTTCCTCGGTGAAATGTGGTCTATGTGTACTTAGTAGCCCTCAGTGAATTTCTATTCCAGGTATTTATCATGTCTCCCCATGAGTTCTTGTAAAACTTTATCATCCAAAATACCCTTTGGCAGGCGGTTTCATGGATTTACCAGTCACTGTGTGAAGGGCCATTTCCTTTTGTTCCTTTTGAACTTGGTTCCAGCTCCCGTCTGGGCTGCCTCCCACATCTACAGCAGAAAGGGTTATCCAAGAACTGATCTCCATCCTCACTCAAAATGCCCACATCATCTTCCTTTGACTGCTGGTTTGTTTTTTGTTTGTTTGTTTGTTTGTTTGGGGGTTTTGGGGTTGTTGGGGTTTTTTTTATTATTTGTTGGTTGGTTGGTTTTCTCTATTTTATTGGGAAGGGGCAGCTGGAAAAGGAGAAAAAGGATGGATGGCTGATTTTATTTGGGGGGGATTTTAATTGGAGGATTTTCTACATAAGCATGTCTAGTTCTCTCTCTTTTTTTAATGCCCTAACTCAGTTTGAAACGATTTTACATCAGTTACAGTGGGACCTTGCCAGTGTTTCATTCCAACCTCCAAGCTACCATTTTTCATGTATCAGACAGCTGTGGGAGACACCTAACAAAGATTACACCTTGTCTAAAATTCGTACCAGCTTAACTGAACCAGAGGAATCCCTTCGATAGAAACTCTGGGTTCAGTTCAATATTGCCTTATTTCTCTCTACATTAAAACCTCCCCAAATTGATTAAAGGTGGATAGAAAGAACTTCACCCAGCGTGCCTAAAACAGTGTAAAGTCATACATTATAGCCTGTCCACACATGGAGTTACTCTGATTAACACCATGTGTGGACATTTTTACTCCAGAGTAAGAATTCCTTGTTCCCGTTTAGTTTGCCACCACAAACTATACCAGAAATGAGGCAAATTTAAATAAAAGTTTAAGAAGCATTTCTAGAAAACATCATGGCTACGGTCATCTGCAGATCTGACAATAGGTTTTTCCTTGGTTTAGGGTGGGGGTTTTTTTGCTTAATACACAGTTCCAGGATAAATTGGCGCTCTCACCTACAGTCAGATTGAGAGGCCTCGAGTACATGTGATTCCAATTACTGACCCCAAGCTTTGTAGTGAGCTGAGCCATGCACTTCAGGCTCAATCCAGAGGTCCTGGGAGTCAACGGAAAGCAAGGGTTTATGAGACGGAACATTTTGCATAACCAAATTTTTTTCTTCTATCTGTTTGTAAAGGCTCTGTAATCTTTTGTGTAGCTCTAAAACAAACAAATTCTTTAATGAGGATTTTGTTTCTACTTCATAAGAATAGAAATAATTTGCAGAAGCTCAGATTAATGAGTAGTGACAGCTAATCATTAATAAAATCATTGCGCAAGTCATTTCCAAGGGTCCTGTTGAGAGTAGATACACTCAAGTAGACTGACAAAGAATTTAGACTTACTCTATCAAATCCAGCCATCTATGGCAGCAAGTTCACAGCTCCCATTTGGCTACTCAGGAATTCTTGAGATGGCCTGATTAAGTCTAAATAAGGGTATCAACCTCTGTCTAATGAACAAAGCTGACCCGGGGTCCCAGCTGTTGTGCCTTCCAGCTCATCTCTTTTACTGCAGCTCTCAAAGCCTGATTTTTTTACCACTCCACCTATCTCTCCCAGAATTTGAGCAAAAGAGAGGCAAATGAAATTGCACTATCTTCCCTGTTTTCAGGAAGAATGTTGCAAGGAAGTTAATAGATTCCCCTAGAAATTAAATCTAACTGTAGATTTCTAACTGTAAAGGGAAACTCCTTGGGCTCCGTGGCAAAAAATGAAGCTACATGTTGGCTCTTGTTATGAAAATGTGCCGCATTAAAGATGCATAAAAAGGCCTCATTTCCTTCTTAATACGAAGAATACATCACTGATTGGTACAGACACACAAAGATTAAGAGGATTCATGCGGATCTTGCAGTCTCTCACTGTAAATAAAAGACCCCAAACCCTACAGTAGGTAAATCCATGGCTAGTGGAGTACAAATGACCACTTAGCTTAGTTCCAAACACTAGTATGAGCATGGTTCAACTGACATTTGGCTTCTTTCCTGGAGAAAACACTACCTGAATATTTTCTGAACTAGAATAAAACCTATGTACAAAAGACATGTGGCAACAACTTGACTCATAATCATTTTAATATTGGAAGTTTTAGAATTTTTTTGTTTCAGTATCTTAATATTGGAAATGGATTTTGAAGGCTTATGGGAACCTTTCTGACTGTGTTGCCTTTTGGACAGTAATGGTAGGTTGCTTATTAAACTAGAACACATCTTTTACAAAGAAAACTTAGCAGAGTTTTCAGAGATGGATGCACAGTAATCCTTGATTATTTTTTGAAACTGCTACTGCCATTACAGATAACAATTGCTTGCTTATTTTGAGTCTAAAGCAACGTAGTTTAGCTTTTAATAGCTCTCTGGGCTTGTATTCATGTTGAAGTTGCTGACACTTTGTGCATCACCATTGATCACGAAAGCCCCTTAGGGTAATGTCACTTGGGGACACTTCATATGCACTTTCCATATCCTTGCCAGGGATTAATTTGGAATAAATCAGGATGCAGGCACCTCCCCATCCTCAAATCCCAAATTGCAGACCATCCATACCAAATGGCTCCCAGCCTAGGTAAACAAAAGGAAGTGGGATAACTGTGAGCCTCCTCTGTTGCCCTATGAGTCCAAAACTGCTCCTCAAAGAAGGCCCACCCAGACACCACCATCAGGCTTGTTACAGCATCTTGCAGCTAAAGTCAGGGCTAGAATTCCTTCCAGAACAATTACTATGTCATTCATAACAATCCTGAACTTAGACTGTTCTTTACATAAATCGTATTACATATAAATAGAAATACATGCATAAGTCATATTATATATATATATGCATATGTATAACTACATGGATGCCAGTAGTCCAAGCCACTATGCCATATGCATATACAAGAAATACAGATGCTTGTATCCAAACAAGGGAATCTGCCTGGGCTCTATGTTTCAGATACCTAAAGACTGTCAGAAGAGGCTTGGCTTATCTTAAAGAGCTTTTCTTGTCAAAGACAAAACCTCTTTTCCCTCTTTGCATGGATCAATTAAATATTCCAGACTGGGACTCATAACCCTGAGTCCTTTTCAACAGTGTTGCTTCTAAGCATGTTGAAGTTTTGCCCATTTTGGAGTTTGTATCCATTTTTTACATATTGCCTACATTTTCTTTTCTTTCCTCTCTGATTTAGGGGAATAGATATAGCTATCTTGGACACTCAGAACCCACACTGGTTGTCCATTAATATGTATGGGGGCTGCTTCTAAGACAAGGGGGAATTTATTTGGGCATAAAAGAATGCTTTGATGATGCATGTAATTTCCCTTGTGGCATTATTTGTAGAATTCAGGAATAACTCAATCTGACATTCATGGGGCATTTCCTGCCTCTCCTTTTAGATATGCATCCTCCCAGTTTCTCAGACCTCTCACTTCCCATAAATTTCCTTTCCCGTTCTAAACTTTCTCATGTCCCCACACACTGAACTAGTCTGATGTGTGGATCTGCAAGGTATTTTCCAGGACCTGAGCCCTAGGAAGGCTGGGATACTTTGGATAAGTTGGAGAACAGTGTGAGTCATGCACACGCAGGTAGGAGGGGACAATGGCATCTGCCTTAGACTCTCCTTGGAGCCTCCACAAATCCAACAACAGCAGGGATCAGTCACTATTTTAGCTGCAGTCTAAATAAAATCTCATTTTAAAGGGTGGGGAAAAACAATCAATAAAGTAAATGGCTATTCTGATAAAGGCCATTTCCCCTCCTGATAACCCTGGTAAATCTGAACTCCATCCCTTGTCAAACAAAAGTTATATCCAAGTATGTGACCCAATGATCTTTGGGCACCAGAAAATATACAAGTGCATATAAGACATTTCAGGCCTGAATAAATAAAATCCCAGAGTCAGTTGTACCTACCAGCTTCAAACCAGGAGTAGTTTTCTATGCTTCCTCATGATCACTGAAGACCTGCATCATTCGGTGCTGTTTCTTCATCGTTTTATGAATTTTCTGTATTATTTACAAGTCTTTTTGTGTAAATCTAATAAACAAGAACACATCCTACCCGTCTGCAAACAGTCCCAGCCTGCCAGAAAACTTTTATCTTACCAGTAGAAACTGCGATTTAAACACAGTATAATGTAAGCAGGCAGTCAATGGAAAGAGTATGAACACTGATAAAACTCTACAACAAATTCATGTATACTCTTTTCTTCCTTCTCCCCCAGTTTCACAGACAGCCTGTTTCATTTCCTCAGTCTCAGTTTCCTTATCAGAGGTTCTCAGACTTTATTTACTCATGTATCACATCTTTTAGTCTTCACAGCCTTGGGCTTAATATCTTCGTCCCAGGAACCCGAGATCATTCTCAGAGGCCTGATTCTACAAACACGTGTTTGTAATACTATTTACAGGGCATGTGCCTTGCATTTACAAAATGCTGACACAATTCTGAGCAGTGGCTATGAGAGGGTACCTTAATAAACATGATTTTAAAAGTTATTGTAGTGCAGCAAACTGTTTAGAATAAAAATATTATAAACGTACCATATTTTCTGGCACAATTCCACAGAAACTGGTTGATATCTGGTACACGTGAAATTCGTAGACGCTGGGTTTTAGTTGGAAGGGTGAATGGATCAGAATATCTATGTAACATTGCAAAAGGCAAAATAAATAGACTAGCTCCATTAAATGAACTTCATGTTCCATGCGGCATGTACCCTGTGGTTCTCAGGACAGCCAGTTTCATTTGTATATACTTCATCATTAGCCACAGCCTATGTGGATGAGGAGGCTGGCTCAGAGTCTTTGCAGAGCTATAATATACTCTAACTTTCGGGTAACACTGAGCTTTTCTGTCTGTCAGGGACTACTCTGTCATTCCTTTCTTAGCTCCTGGGTGAGCTCTGGAAGCAGAGGAAGCAACAAAGTTTAGGTTCCAGCTAAAAGAACTTGAACCAACTAACCCGTTCTTTTCCAGACTACCCCTTCCTCACACTCTTATTTCTTTCGACTTTGACCTCACAACCTTTCTTTCATATAGTCATAGAGTTTAGGACTGGGTCAATGAGATATTGCTGCAAGAGGGAAGAACAGCCCCCAGGTGAACGTATGAAAACAGGATGTGGCTTACAGACAGACAGCAGCAACTTGCACCAAAAGGAGGTAGAAAAAACATCCAGGCTGCTCACAAAAATGACCCGCACACCCTGAAAGTCCTAACTATTTAGGAATTAATTATCCAAGAGAAATGTGGCCTGCTGAACAGCAAGTTTGAGCAGACTTTAACAACCATTCTCTTTCTAGCTCATTCTCTCTGGCTTCTGAGATACCTTTTGGCCAAATACTGGACCTCTTGGTGCCACATGTTGTCTATAGGGATAACCTGATGTGTAAAATGTTTTGAGCTCCATGAAATTAAACAAGGTGCATAACAGTTAGTTGTTAGAAACTAGCAACTTTAAGCCATTAGCTTCTCATTATTGTGGTATGAAGTAATTTTGTCCAATTTTAACTTCTATTTCCCCTGTTTCAAAGCAGCATCCTATATAGTCTATATTACAGAAACATTAGTGTTCAGAATAGCTCTCATATTTTCTCCAAACTTAGAAATGTACAGACAGGCACATTTCCAGTGGAATAGCAGATATAGACATTTGCTGGATAGTTATTCCATAATTTGTACTCTGCTTCTGAAATGTTCCACAAACATACAGGCTGTCATTATGAAGATCTAACTTGTGTATGTCAGTAATAGTTGCATTGCAAGTCAGAAAACAGGATTCTTTCAAATAGGTGTATTTGGGAGCTATATAAATTGTGTCTTAACTCTCCTGCAGCAGATAGGTCATATGAAAAGCATTTGCAGAATCATTTACATGAATCCAGAAAAAGAAGTGTCTTTATTCATCTCAGTTTATGCAATATACTGTATTTAATAGCTCTGCTAAAAACAAGTGAAAGCTTGGCTCTACAGAAATCATTGGCAAAATTCCCACTGACTTCAGTGGGGCCAATACTGCTGTTAACTCTTCCCTACAAGGAAAATCCAGACTGCCTAGGAAGCTGGCCTGCCTCTGCTAAGCCCTCAATCCAGACTGCTTACAAGCTGAACTGACCTTGTACAATTACAAAAGCTGTTATTCTTGAGAATTTGCCAAATCCTCAAGACAAAACTAACATAATAAATTATCCCCGAACTTTTACCCTGGAGTAAAACAAACCTTCTCCTTTTATAAATGAAAACACCTATGTTGACTTCCATATTCCAGCACTGACTGTTTTACAGAAATTTAAAAATTTATTATTATTTCCAGAAAGAAACTCATGTTTATTAAGTGAACACTGTGGAACATTCTGCCTCCAAGTTTGACATTTCATTATAAATGCACTAAAATATATAAAATTTGTTGAAATATTAGTATATTGTTTTGTATCTTCTGAAACTCTCAGAATTAAGGATGATGAGGAAAGGCTAAGTGAATTGGGATTGTTCAGCCTGGAAAAGAGAAAGCCCTTGGGTGACCTAATTGCCCTCTCCAGTACCTGAAGGGAGCCTAGAAGAAAGATGGAGAGAGACTATTTACAAGGGCCTGGAGTGACAGGACAAGGGGGAATGGTCTCAAACTGACAGAGAGGAGGTTTAGATTGGATATTAGGTAGAAATTCTGTGCTGTGAGGCTGGTGAGGCCCTGGTACACAGTCCCCAGAGAAGCTGTGGATGCCCCATTCCTGAAAGTGTTCAAGACCAGGTTGGACAGCTCTTGGAGCAACCTGGGATAGTGGAAGGGATCTCTACCATGGCAGGGGGTGAAATGGGATGGGATCTAAGTGCCCTTCCAACACAGACCATTCTATGATTTAAATATATGTCTATTCCAGACCATTTACTACACCAAACCATAACAGTTTCCTTGTTCCCATTGAAATACAAAGATGACTTTGTGACTAGGAAAAAACCACAAGAAACTGAATTTAATGTGGAACAGAAAACTCAGCAATATTGTGATAGTGCAACAAAACCCCTAAAAATCCAACTGTGGAGAGGTGTCTATATAAGTTATACTGAGGATGGTCCATAGAATCCTCTGCTAAACACATGGAATGCAGATCCATGTTAGTGGTCATTGACTAACTCTCTGTGTCCCCTTGCAAAGTCTTTCTAGCTGCTTTTCTTTTGAACTCGAAACTTTCCCAGTAGATGTTCAAGTACTGTTGTTCTGATCATAGCTGGAAGAAATTGGACTGTTTGCTCTGAAGCAGCAAAGCTAAGAATAGCTTTAACTTTGCAAGAGACTGCCACTGAAGAAACTGGTAGTATTTCTGTTGGAGTGCTGTAGGACTGGTTCCCATGGGATGGTATGTGGCCTGATTTCAATACAGCCAAACACTTCATCATTATTTAACAGGCTTATTAACTTCACTGGGATTACTTACACACCTTAATTTATATATGCCCTTAAATTCTTTATTGAACTGGGTTATATAAAGTGTCCTAAAAAAAAGTTCACTCATGTTTTTCATTTTCCACAGCATATGTTGAAAACTGTAGTCTTTCACTATGATTTCTCAAGCTAGCATTTGCCAGACTCCATCACGGGTCAAAAGAATCTCTTTCACACCCATGCTGTTCATGCATCCATCTGTATTTTTTGACAGCTCACAGAATCTGAGATCCTTTTCACTTCACTGCCTGTCACAGTGAGCTGTTTCCTTTCTTAGAAAAGCCAGCCGTACTAGAAATGTCTGTAAATTCTCTTCTGGTTTGCTGTTCTGGTTCCAGTAAAAAAATTCATGCTGGAGTTTTCACTACCAGATTTCTCTTCAACTCAGTATTGGGGAAGAGGACCCAAACAGTAATGTCAGCATTACTTTCACATGTCAATCTTACGTAGATTTTCAAAAGAAAAAGAAAAAAGAAAACTTCTCCCTTATATTCTGAGTTTATTTATTCTGTGAAGGAGGCAATGACTGTTCTTTTCAAAGGGCTAGCAATCTTGGCATTCAATTTTTCTTCAGAACCTACTTTCACAGAGAACACACACAAGAGTGTGTTTGTATCTCAGGCAAATGTATCCCATATTCGTTTTCTTCATGAGTGAAGACACGGGAGTAGGGACTTTCAGGCGATTACAAACACACTGCCACATCCCCATGACTGTTGTTCATTGTGTTTTAGCTGAATGTCATCTCTTCCAGGCATGGTTCTACATAGTGGAATCACTCCTTTATTTGATTACATGGACATTAGCTGGTCACTCCTAGAGGATCTAGCACTGTGGAGTGACATTTTTAAAACCAGACCCCTAGATACTGCCTTCACATAAACAGCATATAATAGTAGTAATGGTCTATGAAATATCAATAGAAGTCTAAAGAATTCCTTTCATCTGTTCTCTCTTCCTACATTCCCTGGCTCCTTTTCATACAATATAATTAATATTTACCTTAGACACCAGTTAAAGTACTCGAGCTTTAAGCTGTCAGTTGCTAATAGCTTCTCATCAGATTGACGGCTTTTGAGATGGAAGATTAACTAGAGATCTTTCCTGCTAGGACAAGTTTGTTCTTAAGAGCACTGCCACGATAGAAATGAGACTTAACTGCTTATGGGACTTCAAAAAGTCCTCACTATTTTACCAGCAGGATGGCAAGGTCAGAAAGTACTTATCAGAAAGATTTTATTAGCCTTTATAACGCTTTCAGCATTATATTATTTTCAAGCTTATTGTAAATATTCACAGCATTTTCTAATGCCTTCCTACAGTGTTATGTCCTACATCACTCTTCCATCCAGACATACGATGAGAGAGGAATGTCAAAATACCTCTTTCTACATTTTTTTTAACTGCTAAGTCATAGGGAAAACTTCTGTCCGGTCTATGAACAGTCATCTATGAAGCTTCCATTTAAGTCATGGCCAAAGAACAACAGTTTGTACTTTTCTTCCACCTCAGGCTGATGTTTCATTATTTCATACTTGCTATTCTTTGGGGGTTTTGCCCTTTCTTCCCCTTTGCACTCATTTTGGTGATTGCTTTGGCTGCCATGGAACCACTGTATTCCATGATTACTGTCTGCTTTTGTGACACACTGATTAATAAAGTCCCTTTAAGGTCCTTTGTTCTATTTGAAGTTTTATTTACAATCTTTATTATTAACTGTCATGGTTTGACACTGGCCAAATGTCAGGCACCCACGACAACCACTCACTCACCCTCCCCTGCCACAGCTGGGCAGAGGAGAAAAAAAAAAAAAATACTAAACAAAGGGTTCATGAGTTGAGATAAGGACCGGGAGGAAAACACTCCAAGGGCAAAACAGGCTCAACTTCGAGGTACAAAGTGAGTTTATTACTAACAAAATCAGAGGAGGATAATGAAAAGTGAAATAAGCCCTTAAAACACCTTTTCTTCCTTCAACCCCTCCCTCCTTCCCACCAACAGCACAGGGAGACAGGGCATGGGGGTTTTGGTCAGTTTGTCACCCGAGGTTTTCTTCTGCTGCTCAGGGAGAGGAGTCCTTCCCCTGTGAGACTGTGGGGTCCCTTCCCACGGGAGACAGTTCTCCGTGAACTTCTCCAGAGTGGTTCCAATCTCACGAGCAGCAGTCCCCCCACAACTGCTGTAACGTGAGTCCCTCCCACGGACACACAGTCCTCCCACAAGTGCTGCACCGTGGGTCACTCTTCCACAGGGTGCAGTCCTCCAAGGACAGGCTGCTCCAGCCTGGGAGCAGGGCCGCCCATCTCCACGGGGTCTCCCTCTGGATCACAGCCTCCTCCAGGCATCCACCCGCTCTGGTGTGGGCACCTCCCCCACGGGCTGTGGATGGGGTGGATCCCCATGGGCTGCAGGGGCACAGCTGCTTCACCATGGTCATCACCACGGCCTGCAGAGGCATCTCGGCTCCGGCACCTGGAGCACCTCCTCCCCCTCCTTCTGCACTGACCTTGGTGTCTCCATGTTGTTTCCCTCACAGGTTCTCACCTCCTCCTCTTCTCTGGCTGGAATTAAAACTGCCCCACTATCTTTGTTTTGATTTCTTCTTAAATACATGCACACAGAGGCGTTACCACCATCTCTAATTGGCCCAGCTTTGGCCAGCAGCATGTCCATCTTCAGAGCCATCAGGGATTGGCTCTGCCAGACATGGTGGAAGCTTCCAGCAGCTCCTCACAGAAGCCACCTCTGTGGCCCCCTACTACCACAAACCAGGCTGTGCAAAACATTAACAGACAGATGAGCAACAAACCCGTCAGCCTGCAGCAATTTTAAGTTCTGTATTATGAGCACTTGAGAACCAGAATGCACACACAATGATTCCTCTCTATCTCTGTCTGCCTCATGGGACACTCTTCAAAATTTGTACTTTTTCAAAATTTATTTAAAATGCAAGAAAATGCTCAGGCAATGTGGGTTTGTCTGGCTCCCATTTTAATGTGTTTATACTAATTTTGGCTTTGGCATTCCCATGTACCACCCAGGCTGTATTTTATTTGGAGGCATTTTCACAGTGCTCCTCTCTACTTGAGAGGACTCAGCGAAGGAATAGATGTTCTGTACTTTGCAACATGGAACTGGAACTGTCACTACAGCATGTATAATTACATTTAGATATTGAATTGTCTAGGCAGTCTTATTCATCTCAAGAACAGGGTGTTTTCTGGGACAAACACAACCACCTTCTCTTTTGACCCTAATGCCTATGAAAAGCACCCATAATTACTAGTGAAACACCACAAAAGTGCCAAGTTTGAGCATGTGTTTCTTTGCTTTTTTGTTTATCTATGTATCTATGCATACAATGTTATGCTGGCCTGGTTCTTGGATCAACATATGTCAAATTTCAGCTGAAAAGCACAGAAAGTTAATGTTCAGTGTCTCTCAAAACAAAGAATTCTTGTTTAAAAGACCTTCTGTACACCTCAGCAAGTTACATGGTTTTGCCTTCCGACTCCTACACTCCAACCATAATTTCAGGGAAAGACTGAGCAGATACAGAGTATAAAAACTCATCCATGGCATGAAGAAAAACAAAAGTGGTAGTATAACTAAAAATGCAATGGAAGCACAGATATCTATATGTCAAGATTCTCAATCTCATGGCTCATTTAAATCCTCATGGCTCCACTCTTTTCATCAAAATTGTGCCAATTCGCAGCAGAAGAGGATTGCCAACTCTTGGAAAAAAAAGGAGGTGCAGTATCCTACGTATTTCTATATGTGAGGCAGGAAGTTTATTAGTGTGTCTTCAAAGATATTCTCGTTCATCTCTTTGTTAAAAAAAAAAAAAAGAAAAAGAAAAGCCTTTTAAAGTTTGAAACTTAAGACTTGGAATAACACCAATCACTGTAAAGTCAGACCTCTAACACATCATGGTATACTGCACTACACTGAGATGTGATACTTAAAAATATTTGACACTGCTTGTAAAATCATATAGGACTTGAATTTAAACATAACATTTCTGTTATAACATTTCCCATCTCCTTTTTTTATGCTTTTTTTTTTTCAGAGTAAAAACTTCTTAGAGCCTCTGCTTCAAATACAAGAAAATCTGGTCCCACATGTCACTAATTGGGAACAGGTTAGCAGAGAGATTTACACAGAGATGCCTGAACTTACAATTCATCATGTGGGATCTGACAACAGCCTCTTTCACTGGGCTGTTTCATTTCAGTTGTATGTTAATAAGCTTTAACCAGTACCACGCAAAGCACAGAGGATACATTTAAGCAGGAAAATTACATTAATATAGGTCTTTGTAAATGCTCTTAGTGTTTGTAATATACCAAGTACCACGTAAATATCTTCCTTCTAGCCAGGGATTCAGCATAAGCACAGATTATGAATTGAAAAGTGAAAAGAGAAGTACATTAATCAGTGTCTTCTGTTTCTTAACATCTGACATTTAAAAACTAAATTTAAGGAGTTAAATGTCTTTCAGCAGGTCACTAGTTAAAGAACATTTTAAAATTAATTTTCTCTAATAAACACAGTATTTGGAGAGGGAAGGAGGAGTAAAGGGAATTGTGGTTAGTTATGATGTAGATTTGCTTTTGCTGCTGGAATCAGCAGGAATGTTGCCATTAATTTCAAGAGCAGAAGGACTGAGCTAACTACGTAACAGTTGCTCTACGTGAATCAACAGAATTACTTCCTGCCCACAGGGTTGAAACACTGCTAAAACACAAATACTTAATTTGAAATCTAGTCTTTAAAAAATAAACTGATCAAATTACAAATAATCGAGACAGTTCTGCATGTTTACATGCAAGCTTAGACCAGAGACCACTGAAGTCAACTAACAATTCTCAACACATTTCAACTGGTTGAAACTGCCAGACAGCGCTCACTATTGGCCAATTATTTAACTAAGATATTAACACCTGTGCTCCATTAGAAATATTTACTTCAAATTTATAAGGCTTTTTTCCTACAATACAATGAAATTATGTAATTGCACATACAAATTCTGGCATGCTCCCAATGACAGTATTTTGTGAGCCTTATTATCCATTTTCCTGTGTTCCATGTTAGTCATTAGCCCTGGTGCTAATTGTGAGTAAGACAGAAAAACACTGGGGGTTTTCTTTCCTTTTCTTTGCATTGTCTCAAATGACTATATAAGAACTTGGGTCCATTGAAATCTACTGCAATATTCTCATTACTTCATAGGAAATAGGATCCAATCCAAGTTATGCGAAACATCTTCTGTTGTGGAGATTACTTTAGATATACTCTGCCCTTCAAATAAAATGAAAACTAGAAGGCAGTTAATATGTACACATATACTACCTAACCATATAATTATTATTTTAACATGTCATTTATTAATGTGTAAGTTCTTTTTACTCTTAATTTCATGGTCTTGTGAATATTAAGATCCATGTTTGAATCATGCAGTTGAAATACAGTGGTTCTGAAAAGAAAGGTTTTAAATAGTGAGATCCCAGTTTTGCTTTCAAGATCACTTTTTGTCACTAGATCCATAATGACAAAAGTGACTCATTATAATTATTCTGACAGGTAACGCCAGGGACTCCGGCTCCCTTTCCTGTTACAGAGGTCTTCGGCATACTGCGATGTGTTGTGGGAGCCAGGCGGCCACTGGGCTTTATGGAAGGTATATCCCTTTGGAAGCATAAGTTCTGGAGAAGGGGAGACTTAAAATTAACTTTCACCAAAAAACTGAGTTTTTCACTTGAAAGAAAATCAATGTAAATCTTTCGCTTAGTGCAACCAGAAGCTGCACCTGAATTCTAACATGGAGTCATCTTTGTCTTGTTTTAAAACTAGTCTGTAATTTTTCTGTTCATTTAATCCCTGGTCTCTGTATTGGATTCATATAAAGTCTCCAAACAAAAGAGCTCAGAAGGCTTAACAACGTATGTGAAATGGAGAAAAGCAAACTGCCATCTTCTTGTAACAATTGCACAGAACATGAAAGTAAGACACTAAGTTTTTACCAGGCTGTCTTAGAGGATATTTCAGGGTCTCAAAGGAAGTGCCCCAAGCACCCTTTCAAGCTCAGAATGTCTCCTCTTCAACGTTTAGGGAGGAGTGCTATGTCTGGCTTTGCGGCATCCAGAGTGCTCAAAGCATTATTGGTAGTTATGGTTAGTTATGAGTTGTACATTAAATACATTATGGAAATTAATGCTGAGATTACTTTAAGAATGAAAATCATCATCACATTCTTACTATTCTCCCAATCTTCCCAAAGTACAAAGCAAAGAAGAAACAGATCAAAACATCTCAAAAGAAATGGTTTTGTTTGTACCTATTGTGTCTCCTTCTAAACAGCCAGTTGTGCTTCCCAGTGAGGAAGAGGGAAAATGAATCTGCTATGCTAATTCAGAAATATAATTCTCAGACTACATTCAGTTCATATCAAAAGACATCCACACAGGCATAGGTCTCCAATCTGTCCTGTGGGGCAAAGAAAACAAGGCAATGCAATTTCTTCTCTAGACTAAAATTTTCATTGCTCCTAAACCAGCCCTTTACTGCCCCTTTAGAGTCTAAACTTCGAACAGATTTGCCTAGCCCTTCTGATATATTCAGGGCAAGTTTTAAACAGTACAAGAAAGGTAATATAGTGGAGCCTCTTTGGCAATTTGCCTGAATCCAAACACATATCATCTGTTGGCAAGACAGAAATGGTTTGGTTATGTCAAAAGTGGCATATGTTACTTTAGGAAACAAATGTCTTCTGCAGCAAAGATTTAAACACAAGTGCAGGTCCAAAGCATCTGTACAGTGCTCTTAAGAAGAAAACTTGTATGAATGAATGAATGAATGAATGAATGAAAGCCCAATACACAGGAAGTGATGCAATCTGCCTGAGGATTCAATTAATATGCTAGAATACAAAAAAATTCTAAATGCCATCCTGCAAACTGGCTACTACCATTGTTTATTATAGCTAAAGGATGAGAAAAATTAAAATAACAAAATTATGATCTGTGCTGCTGGTAATTTAGACTTGAGTCTTAGATGCACTGATGCTGGGAGCAAAATTCTTTGTGAGTTTTCCCTCCTTCACTCCAATCTTCAAAAATACTCTTATTCCAACTTAAAAGTTTTGAATTCTTGTATTTACTAGATAGGCAGACCAAGAAATAGGCTGTCGCATATGTGATGTTATTTCATCACACATTAGTCTGACATTAAGAACTAAAGTGCTTTGCTAACTTTACAGAAGATTATTATTGTTATTATTTGGGGTCAATATATAGTGCAAACAACAAATAACATAAGCAAAAGACTTAGTGTAGTAAGAAAATTTCCAGTTTTGTCAGAAATGGTGTACTGGATTGCTAGATATAGTATGTACTTGTACATATATATAAATACATTAATTTCATAATCAGTCAGCAGGAATCTTTAGGTGAATTCAGAGTTCTAGGGCGCCAGCTATAAGCCACACTTAATTGTGAATCAAGCAGGTATGTTAATGATGGACAGCATGCTATCATTTGGATAGACAGGGAATTTTCACTGAATAGACAGTGAAGAGTGATTCCCCTATTTATCCCTTCATTAGTAGTTTTATGCTAATATAACAATACTATTTTCAAAATCCTAAACTTGCATAAATCTCATGAAGTCGAACAAAAAAGAGGATTAATTGCTGTTAATAGAACTAAGCTGAAGTTAATAATGTAAAATATATTTTTCTTAAATCCCTGGAATCCATTAAAGGAAACTGCATTGTGGCTGTGGTGGACTGAATGTTAATCTAACACATATGCTTTGGGAATGCGCATTCATACATAAATTCTCAGATGAAATATTTGAAAGCATTGTTATAGTCTTGTACAGCAATATTCTTCTAGATCTTAAACTGGGTAGTTTTAAGAAATATATACCTTAAGGAACCACATAATTTTTTGTTGAGTCTTAGCTGAAAAAAACCCCAAGCACCAGCTGGTTCTTCAGAAATAACCCTTCTAAAGGGTTTCCCATTCTGGAATGTTATAGCAGCCTCCATGAGTCAGCAAATGAAGAAAGCACTATTCTGGTTGATTGAACAATATAATACACTCATGGAACAGACATGTTTCCTGGAAAATCACAATTTACATCAACTGGTTTTGAACTCCTTGGGTTTTTCTCAATCTAGGCTTTTAAAAAAGAAACATGAGTTTCTACTCATGCTATATTGAAAATATGTATGACAGATTAATAACCTTAAAAAATAAAAGAAGACATAAATCCCTAATTAAAGTGCCAAAGTCAATGTAATTTTTACTGTGATCAGTACTCTCTGATATTGTCTGTATAGTTTTTAATGCCCCAGTTTTCAAGGACAACAAATACAATGAAATGTCTAAACCAGACTGCAATTTGGTCAGATTTGGAAGCCATTAAGTCCCTTTAAGTAATTTTGGAAGTCATTAAGTCCCTTAGTATTTTATGAAAATATCAGCTCTAAATTATTGCTTGGATGTCTAAATAGCCCGATAATACAGTGCACCACATGCCCCAAACAGGTGATTCTGGTATTAAACTGGGTGATTTTGGTCTTTATTGTTTTTTAAAAAGAAACACTTTATTTGCACTTCTTAGGAACAGGAATTCAAGCCAGGGGGCCATTTAGACTGGTATCTTTTTTCTAGCAGGAGCCATAAGTGGATGCTCAGTGAAGAGCAACAGAGAAAAACCAGACTTTTCCTCCAGAAGTCCCTCAGTTTCCAATTATATGCAGGTCACACAATTTCCTAAGCTTAATGGGGTTTTTTTTCTGTTTATTAATCATTAGTGGATTCCTCTTCTAAGTGTTTGTCCACTTCCCCCTAAAATCCACATAAATACGAGCATCTGCAATGCCTCCTGGTGAGCAGTTCCATGGGGCTACAACTCTTTGGTTAAAGAACTGCCATGTTGTGTTTGTTCTGAAGTCAGCTTAGCCAGCTTCATTTGATGGTCCTCAGTTTTTCTATGAAAAGAGAGTAAACAGCTGACCTGTATCAACTATCCCTGTGAAAGCTAGGATTCTGTGGATCTCTTATCAGCCCTCTAAATCACCCTTTTCCAAGTTAAAAATGGCTATCCTAGTAATCCATCCTTTCTAGAGAAACTCCATACCTTTGTCACCTTTTTTGCCTTCTCTGAATATTTTCAAGTTTTAATAAATTCCTTTTTGAGATCAAGGGATCAGAACTTGCACAAAAACCCACGATTGAACTATAAAGGTACGTGGTGGCATAATGGTGTTCTCTGTTTAGTTTTCAGTCCTGAAAATGCCAGTTGATCTGGTTTTATGACTGTCACTGAGCAATGAATCAATGTTTTAGGAAGCTTAAGATCATAACCTCAGAATCTTGCTCTTGAGTGGGAGCAGCTGGTTCAGTTTTACATGACTCCAGAGTTGTTTTCACCATGTGTATGACTTCACATTTATTTACTCTGAATTTCAGCTGCCATTTTATTGCCTGGTCATTTAGTTCTATAAGCACTTCTTTACCATCTTCTCATCTTCTCCCTATTCTGAATAACTTAGTATCTTCCAAACTTTTAATCTCAGTGTTCACATCTGTTTCTAGGTTATTTATAAGCACGTTGTAGAGAGTAGATCTTAGAACAGACCACTGCTGAAATTTGCAAATGACCGTTCATTGTAAAAACGACTTTTTTAGACTTATCGTCCTTAGTCAATATTTTAGGTGACTGTTTAGCTAAGCAAGGACCTTCCTTTTTGGTCTGTGCTGATTAATTTTCTTAAAAGTTCTCAGTGACAGACCTCTTCGAATGCACTGCATATCTACACAGACTATGGCCTGAAATAACAACATGGTCCACAACTGCACTGATCCTCTGAAAGATCACCCAGAGGTCCATAAGGCAGAAGTCTCCTGATTCTCTTACGTAGATCATATTGAGTTAGGTTCCACATTTTAATTTTTATTATGAATTTATAACTGAATTCTGCATGGAACAGACCACTGCATATTTTAAACAGGAACAAATTAGTATTTCCAAACCCAAACAGGTACTGTTTTACAAATGTGGGCAATATGGCAAAGAAAGAAAGAAAGGCAGTTGCTCAGGGAGGTTGTGGCTGCCCCATCCCTGGAAGTGTTCAAAGCCAGGTTGGATAAAGCCTTGAGCAATCTGGTCTAGTAGGAGGTGTCCCTGCACATGGTAGGGGGGATTGGGACTAGATGATCTTTCAGGTGCATTCCAACCCCTTAACATTCTACAATTCCATGATTCTATGAAGCTGCATTGATTTGACTTGATGATGTCAGAGACCTTTTCTAACCTTAATGATTCTATTTACATCAGTGGTAAACTGGATTGCTTGGCTTTTACTTTCACTGGAATGTACCATTCTATAAGACAAAACCACAGGTTTTACCAAAAATGTAAAGTGAAATGATTCATTCTTTTTCTTTAATTCATAAAAGAAAAAGGACTAATTAATTCATTAGGAAGACCTAGAAACCTGGAAAACTAAAGTTGTCTAGGAAGAAAACTCATATCATTATTTGAACCCTTTCTAGCCATATGAAAAAAGTACCTGCGAAAACCTGCAAGGAAAAACACAGCATTTAACTGTGAGTATTTTCCTTCCCTATGAAAGAATTTGATTTAAAAATAACCGCCTTCATTACAGTTACCTTTTTAAAGTGATACCCACAGCCAGCATTCCATAGCCAGCAACACTATCCTGTATCCTCTCCATACAACACGGGCTCATAGTCACCTGAAAGCACAACCTAAACAGATACTCTTTTTCTACTATCTAAAGGACAACAAGTCTACTAGGTCCACCCATCCATGAAAGCTCCCTATGATGCAAAATCAAAGATGAGTAAAAAAATATTGTCTGGATAATGATATTCCCAATGTATTGGATATATTTCTAACAATTATTTATATTGAGTCACTGTGTTTATAAAGGTATCTATCTCTTTCTGAATTCAACATGAATTAGCACCTAAATATATTTAAAACTCCACCATGTAGGACAAAATGGGAAACAGAATTCCTTTTAGAGGCCAAAAGCATACATGGGCCAAAATACTCCTAATTAAAATTCAGGACAGAAAACTGCAGTGAGAGGCAAACAAACAAATGGAGGACAGGCTAACAGAAAGATGGCAGTATTTACAGAAATAAGTTGTCTTGTTTGTAATAACAGCTGAGCTGCTTACTCCATTAGTATCTTCAGTTTTTCATTATTTTATCAGTATCAACCCTAAGTCATTCATCAGAGGAACTGTAAAGTAAATTCAAGGGGTGTGAAAGGACAAACAGTGCTGGTAGAGAAGATACAGATCATCCTCCTATGTGTGGGCAGCAGTTTTATATGTATAGAAGATTTGATTTCAATTTCTCCTCTTTTAATGAAGAGTAGTTTAGTGCAGATTTTTTGCAAAAGGGAACTGATGCAAAACACAAGGAATAAAGAACGTGAATTTATGAAGCTGTGCTGTTCATGTCTGTTGGTGACAGCCAGGCTTTGGCCAGCACTGAAGTTGGAAACCATATGGTAAGTGTCACAAACACTTGGAAAATACTGCTCTGAAAACTACTCAAGACAGCGAGGAGCATGTTCCAATTAAAGCATCCATACTGTAAGTCCAGTTGGCAAGGACGCAAGGCAGGATGAAAAGCAACAGGATGAAAATCAGAATATTTTAGGGGCAGTTGCTGGAGCTTTGTCAATAAAAGCTGTGCACATGAGTGAAGAACATTTTGGCCTTTAGTAGTTACAGTAATAATACAACTGAACACCACGGCATAGAAAAAAAATGTGTTTGTTTTTTACTTGTTTTTTTAACTTAAATTTTCCTGTAATCATTTGAGACTGCAGTGAGTTAAAGATTTGATTTGTTTTCAGGGTATCTCAAACAAAAAACAACTTTAGCAAAAAATATTTTTTGTCTAAAATATTAGCAAAACCCAACATCCATTCAACATCATTCAAATAAATCAAATAGCCATGTCAGTGTCTGTTTTCCACCTAACCGACTGTACAGCAAGTAGATATTCAGTTCCCCGTAACATTTTATACCCAGATGTAAGAACTGAGCATGGAAAGGCAATCCTTTTTTTTAACATCCCTGTGATCACAAAGCCTAAGCCTCAATTCTGCACCATTTATGCTTCTACTAAACTGCTGCATTAGGAACACTTATCTGTCTCTGATAATGGAGGCTTATCTCCCTCCAGTGCACGTTTGAAATTCAATTCACCTAGCTCTTCAGTGCACCGTACAATGCGGGATGAAAGAATTTTTCAAGAGACAAGAGTCTTCTTAAGAAGAAACTTCTGTAAGTGAAGAATCCCATTAGAAATCCCTCCTTTCTGTACCCAAACACTGTAACTCCAAGTACCTCACCATCAGGTAACTGACTGTACTCTGCACAATAGAAAACCTGACCTGCCTTAGCAATGAATAGCAAATGCTTCCCACGGTGATGCTCCCGCGTTTAGTTCCATCCCAGGGAGCCAGTGCCGGGGTATGTGTTCACTGCTCTGTTCAGCACACTGTCACATTCACAGACCAGTTTTTACCTCAGCACGCCGCAATTACCCATTCCTGCTCCATGTTACTCCAACTGCATTACTGCAACTTCTTTTTACATTTAACTCTGCTGAGCGATTTCTAGTTGAACTGGTATAATCTTTGTAGATCAAAAGTCTTCTTCTAGGGCAAACATTAAAGGCTAAAAAGAACAAAGAAACAGAGGCAAAAAGGAAGCTAGATTGTCTAAAATACTTTTTAAAACTAAATTAAATTCCTCCTTTTTTCTCCAGTACTTTCACACATGTCTCTCTCTTGTATGTTATTTTCACAGACTGGGCCAAATTCAATACACACATCGAATGGCCTTATCTGATCTCAGGTCACTACTTAATCAGATGACAGAGAATTATTACATGACAGGGAGCCGGTGAGAGAAAGAATACACAAATTTCTCAACCTTGAGCAAAACTAAGACTCTGAGATACAAATACATATGAAGCAAGGATCATTGCTTGTTATTTTGCAGTTGTTAAAAAAAAATATTAGTGCTAAATTAGTAAATGGCATAGCGAACCCCAAAATGATCATACACAGTTGCCTCAGATTCTCAGAAAGAGAAGATTCAGATTTGTATGAGGAAGATTGCATTATAAATGATAAAAAGATTTTGTATCATGCTCCAGGAAAGTTTATTATTTCCTAATCACTGGGAAGAGTCTGTGGACTGGAACATGACATGGGCAAATAGACATTTTTGTGTAAGAGGCCTATTATAACAACTGAAAATAAGCAACTAGATCTTGGAGTCTGTCACTGAATACAAAAAAACACAAGTTGAAAAGATGGAAGAAAATGGATTTTTTTTGTTCTCACAGTTTTAAACAGCAACTTGTGCAGAATATATACATCTTCATGGCTCCCTCAAATTGTAAGTGGTACAGCTCCAAACTCTCAAGAAGGTGGGAATCCACAACGTTATAGATTTGCTCTTCATATTCTAAAATAATTTGGAATATTCTACCTCAGCTGGAGGACAGCAGTGTCTCACAGCAGCAGAGGACAAAAAAACCCACCCTCCCTGTCTCCCAAACACTGGTACCTTTCCTTCTCTGTCTCATAGGACTGCTTCAATTGCAGCCTGTTGGTACTCTGTATGCATCTTAGAGTGCTTGTCTTGGTTACAGTGTAAGGTAGGTATTCTACAACCACCTACATCACCTTCTGATGAGCTGTTAATGGTCGGTCATTTGCAACAGCTGCCGCACACTCAGCCTAAAGGGGGGCCACCTCTGCTACTAGGCCATCAAGAACTTCCCAGAATGACTCACAGAATTACATCATCCTATTGTGAAATGCCCTGCCGTGGGGGAGGTACCGAACATTCCCACCTGTATATAATCTGGGGCTTGGGCCATCACAGTACCACCACTAGGTGCCCAGAGGACAAGAGCTTTTGACAACCACCACTGGACATCCAGAGAAGAACCAGACCTTTTCTACAAGAACACCGCTTGGACAGAACTACATCGATCACTCCAATCGGACTGCTGCCATCACCCTGACCAACAGGGTGCCTGGTTGTATTCTGACTTTTTTGGTTTAAGCCAGTGTTTCTGTACTGTTACCTTTATTGTATTTTTTCCTATTAAATTGTAGTTCTGACTTGGAATCTCTTGCAACGTATTTGTATAGAGTTAATTCTTCCCACTGGTTTGCCTTCAAACCAGCACAGTGCTTTTTTCTATTTAAAAGACAGAAAGATATTGGTTCTTCTCCCCTGCAACTACCAAGAATGTGTGATTTTTGAGAATTCCTTTGGAAAACCTATGCTTTGTATATATGCATTTATATATGGTGGACTCATTATGAAGGAAGAATGATTGATTAATTCTGTCCAGAATAACACTACTGAGTAAATTTTAACAACGTTACAAGACTTTTGGAACCCTAAAGTCTTCCCAGAAGGGATTAAAACTTCCTGGTTTTACATAGAAGAATTTTACTCCATCAGAGGTTTTGTTCTCAGTGGTCAGCATTACTTTTGTTACGGTATTAAATTAACATTTCTTTCATTTTACTTCATTTTTTTCCTTCTCCTCCTTTTTGTTATTTTGTTTTTCCTTTCTCATTTCTCTGTCCAAGACCTTTTGAGACTAATTTAATAACATGGAAGAACAAACGAAAGCAAGGACAAACCAACCTATGGCAACCAACAACCTATTTTGCTTGTATATTACTTCAGAAATGGCTTATAAGGTCTTACTTGCCCTGCTAAATCACACAGTTATCCAAATGGCCCTGAGGTTGCGCTTTAGAACTGTCTGGTACATAGCTGACATCCAGATGTTCCTTCTCTGTTCCTCTGAACATTGCAGTGTTATTGAGATAAAAGACACGTAAATACACAGAGGAACACTTTGAGTGAACAAAAATTTTATTCCCTTCATTTTTTTCCAGAGGCAAGAAATGAAATCACAGAATTACAGAATGGTTATATTTGGAAGCAACCTCTGGAAATCATCTGGAGACTCCCAAATCAAAACAGAGCTACGTAGAGCTGGTCACTCTAAGGACTGTATCCAGATGAATTTTGAATATCTCTGAGAATCAAGACTCAGCTGCTCTGGGCAATCTGTTAGAGTGCTCTATCATCCTCCTGGGAATAACTTCCACATACAAAAGGACAGCCCCACGCAAAAATGGCACCGTACACTGTCCTATAATGAAATATAAATGTTTAGAAAAAGCCCCAGAAAAGCTAAAGCTGGAAATTCACTCTGGCAGTCAAGTAAATCTTCACAAGAATACACTGCTCATTTTACTTCATGTCTGTTTGTGTATTCTTACCTACTCTTACGGATAATACTCTCAACTAAAAGTTTCAGTCTCTGTTTATTTTCTGTGACATAAATATGAAGATAACTCTACATATTCACACTCAATACCATCATATCCTTTGATTAAATCATAAGCATGTGTGAAAAAACAGAGGCTACCAAAAGCAGTAAGATCCCAGTGCTGAATTCAGTACTTTTGGATGTGGACATAAACCACTTTGAATTAAAACTCACAATGACTCTTCAATGTAAATCTCCTTCAAGATTCCAGAAACAAAAAATACATCAGTAAATTTGTATACTGACGCAGCATAATGACAATTATATGTATTACACATATATTTTCTGTAGACATTCAAAAAAATACAGCTAATACTGATAAAGACAACTATACTTGCCATAGAAAGTAAGAATGAAAAAAAACTTCTATGATATTTAGTTCGTGCACAGATTACTCAGGGCCTGAGGCTTCAGCACAGCCCTAATTCAGGTCACAGGATGACAGTGCTTTTAGGCAGATGAACAGAATGTGATTACTCTATGCATCTAGGACCTCACATTTTAGCATATTAAAACTATTAACATGGCTCCATTCTAAAGATAAACAACAGTTTCTAGACACAACAACATCTTTTGTTTGCGTAAATTCTTTTTACTGAATCTGAGTAGCATTTGAAAACCATACATTCTTTGTTTAATGTTCCTTGCCAAGAATGAGAACACCATTTGGACTACAAGCTCAGTGACATCATTGCTGAAGAATGAAATGATTTTCCTGGCTACTTAAAAAACCTGGATACTATATAACATTTTTAGAAGGTGATCTCCATTGTCTGTTCCTAGGATATACATGTCTAGTAATTGACATTTCCCAGTGGATACAACTCTTTTGTTTTCAGAGAGGTCAAACAGAGCATGCAGAAGATAGGGCTCATAATTCCTTTTTTCTCTATGCACTACAGAGAAAGGAAAGCAAAACATTGAAAAATTGCTCTTCTCAGGAAAATATAAGCACATGAACAACCTATTGGGTCAGACCAGTTGTCCATCTATTATAACACCCTGCCTTTGATAGTAACGTGTGCATTAGAGGGAAGTAAGAGAAAGGCATAATAGACACCTTCCAAAGAACCTGCCCATAGCTGAACTTCTACCCCTGAGCTATGAGCTTCTGAGCCAGTAGAGCACTGAGGTACACTTCATCTTTGAGTACAAACAGTTCCATTGCCTTGAATGAAATCATGCATGTTCTTGACCTGCTTTAGTGATTTATCACACAGTGGTCCTTAATAATTTGCTTAAGCCCTGAACATGACTGTTTACATCATAATTTTCACAACATGCCCAAAGTGGTTTAATAGATTCTCAATAAGCATATAAGGAAATTGTTGGATTTTATTAAACTCTCTCAAAGATTCTGTTTCCTTACTTTATGTGTTGCTTTCAAACATTTCCTTCTACAATGGTATGCATACTGACTTCCATTTTCATTGCCTTCTCTTCCCTTATCAGAGACTCAATAAGATGGCCCATTCACTGTGTTCTCAGTTGTAGTATTTGTGCAAAGCTCGAGTGGCTGGAGACACCTGAGCTAACCCAAACCAGACCTAATTTGGATTACAACTGCACAAATGCAACTGCTCTCCTCTAGAGGCTGGCTGCATTTCAAGGGCAGTTAGTGTTATCATGTGGCACACAAAGCAGTTAAACAAAAGTCACTTAAAACCTGAGGATGCCCATGAGAACTACAGAACTAGTCAGTACACATAATATGAGACCTGTAATGGCATAATGTATGTGGGTATTTGTTGAGATATTCAGGCCTACCAGTCGCCCAGTAGAACTTGATGTCCATTTTACGTATCAATTTATCTTATATATTTTTATATCTCTGTCTAGTGACATAAAATCTTTGGTATATTTATTGTTCTTTGTTCTAGTTGGTTCTTCTGCTTTATCTGTCTTTATAATTTAATGCCATTATTTGACTTTATCATTTGACCGTAGTGCTGTGAAATAGTTGCCTCAAATTTGAAGTGAGCATAGAAAGTAGATCTAATCTATGTATTTGTTTATACTATTTGCTATCGAATTATTCTCATTTTGCAGACTAGAAATTAAACTGGAGAAAGCTTAAAACTCTCATGGTCAGACACAACATGTGGCAGACCAAGGACATGCAATTGAGGTCTCCAGCGTTCTGAACTATTGCACAAACTGATTCTTTCTGAGATTCAAACTTTTTTTCCTTTCTCATCTCCAAAATGCCCCCTTTCCTATTTCAGAATTTTTTGGCAGAGGACAATCATAGCAAAGCATAAGGTATTGGATCATGTTACCACATTATGTCATTGCTTAATCAGTTTGGGGTTTGAGGCTGTGACAAATTGGCTATAAACTTTCCCCCATCAGTCTGTACTTGTCTTAGCTCTTTTTCTTCAGTAGCTACAATTTCTATTTAATAGGTGTCATTATTATTTTAAGCAGCCATTGCCTTCCACTAGGTTTAAGGTATTATTCTGCTTACTGGCTTTATCAGCGAAGTGTTCTATGTGCTGCTATTATAAAAAAGCTCTTCCTATTGTGTCTTGTATTTTCAGGTAGCTGGGCTAGGGAAAGTTTGATATTTATGCTTCGTCCATAGATCCCTGTGACTTGCTTTTTTTCCTATGGAAATAGGACTTGCACAGTGACAGAACCTGTATTTCCTGACTTGCATTCCTGCTTTCTCTTCACACATTGAATCTCTTGCCAGTTTCAACCCAAATAAAAGAAGGTAAAGTTTTCAAATAGAAATTTCTATTAATTTCACAAGTTGAGTTTGCAGAAGGTAGAAAGAACAAAGGTGATTGACCTGTTTAGGGAAAGGATGCAGCAGGTCAATACTTCTGTTCCATGTGGCTTTGGGCTTGCCAGGCAGCACAGCTGCAGGTCTGAACAAAGCACAGTTTGTGGTCAGGTGACACAAGAGGGAGACTGAGAATTTTACTGCAAAATGGCATCATTGAGGATAAGTTAAAATACCATTACATCATTTATGAATTAAGGCTTTTCTATAAATGCATCATAACAACAGAATACAGTAAGTCTCGTGTGCTAGAGACCTACTGTACAAAGTGATTTTCTTTAGAAGAGATGCTGGCATTACTCAAGTACTTTCTCTTGACATTTACCTTCACAAGAACATTGACAATCCAATATTTAATCCTACAGCAGCTAGTTAAAAACTACAAAATTTTCCAGTAAACGGAAACATGAATTAATACACACAGCAGAACTGAACAAACATTCAAATTTATAGTAAGGCAGGTCTGTAGGCCCTGGGACAAGGACTGTTATACAGGTATCTTTAAGAGTTCATCTTATTAATAAATAATACTAGAATAAATAGAAGTAATTTTCTGTGCTGACCAAACTTGATATACTCGTTTATTGTTCATTAACTTTTTCTTACAAGTTGATCTTTTGTACTGAAATATGACAATAAAACAGTTTTCTAGCACTTAGGAAGGCCCTGAAGGAGGAGGCTGAGGCCTTTCTTTTTCCCCAAGCCTTTGGTATGTTGAGCTATAATTAGTAACTTCGGGGCACATGGGATTTACCTGACAGAAAAGCAAAATGTACTTTCTTTAGCACAAGTCACATTTCCTGAAGAGAAGAACATGTACTATTGCTTTAAAATCTTTTCAGCCTTACTTATGTCTAACAGAAGGCTTTTTTTCTGCTCCACCCTAATGCATTTCCTCATAAATGGAATTATGTCACAGTTCTGTGGCTTATTTATACACAGGTCAAATTGAAAACTGATGCTGTGTATTCCAGACTTGATACAGCGAGGGCTTTTATCTTCAGCGAGGATGCAAAATCATTTTCTTCTTCGATGCATACAATTAACAACTTGAGTTTTACAAGGGAGGAAAGAAAATCCCAAGCCAGGAGAACATTGCTGTGAGATCCTCCCTTTTTCTATAATATACCCTTTGTGTGCTTTGCTTTTTTCAACATAGAATGTAACTGGAAATACATACCCATCTGGTAGCCTGAGATTCTTCCACCTCTACGCAATCTACACCTTGATTATAATCATGCAGGAAGAAACTCAAACTCTTCTGTTACATGTTTCAAAAAGGTATCCAGACCGTAAGAGGACAAAGTCTCCCAAGTGCCCTTGTGCGATAACGAAGCCTGTGCAGAATGTGCAATTTCTTGTCAAACTGGCAGGTATAAACAACTAAATCAGAAATGTGCAAGGAAAAGATTGTAACACGTATGTGGTAAACCATGGCCTCCTTGCAGGATACTAATGCATCAACACACCTTGTAAACTACAGAATAAGAAGGGCAGACTCACTTCAGAGCGGAAGAGGCTTTACAGAAACTGTCACCTTCCATTTTCCTGAGCTCCGTACATGCCGCTTCCCATGTTTTAGCAGAGTGGTGACATAGCTGTACACACCTGAACTTTCAAATCATGGCTGCAGCCGACAGTGTCCATAATCCTGACCAGAACCTCAGTGACCTCTGCTCTATTTTGTTCATAAACTACCTGTTAAGAGGCTCAAAAGTGCAAAAACTAGAAGCATCAAATATTACTTTCATAATTTACTCAGATTTTTATACAGCCATGCTTTGGTGTTTCTGACTTCTCATCCATAATTTACTTAATTATTTTTCTACTTTTTTTGTTTTTCCATTCTGTTTCTTGGTTAGATATCTGAAAACTCAGATGATTCAGTTAACCAGCATGAAATCTATTTTCCCTTGGCTAAGACAAAACTTGCCACTAACCTTTGTATCAGTGAAATTCTATCCCATCACCGTACAGAAATACTATAATTCTATTCCCTCTGGGATGCTAACAACAGCTTACCAAACCAAAAACCAACAGGGAGAGATAAGGGATGAAATTTTGGTTCCACTCAGGGGTTGTGTTTACACAGGTTGTGTACCTTTTAAGCATACAAAGGTACACACCCTGCCAGAGCTCACTTGTTTGTGCCATACATGACCTATGCTCTCACTTCTGGAAGAACTGTTACACATCCTACTAAGGTCTCAAAAATAGAAAAGCGAAGAGCCTTTAGACCATGCTTTAATGCAGTTCATCAAAGCAATAAGCTATTTCCCAGCTCTACACCAGCTGGATAACACTTGGCTAGCCTTGGCAGAACCTCTCATTCTTCAGTCCTTTAAGCTTCCAGGGAAAACCATTTTCTTTGTAGAAATAAGCTTATGATCTCCGTTGGAATGAACTCTGGTGCTGGCCATCCTTCCAAAAAACCACTATTTTATCTTTCTTTTTTTTTAAGGCAGCAGGAGCTGAACAGATGGCTTTGAAAATTGCACTTTCATTTCTGTGTATGTACACACATCTATACTTACACATTACATGCTCACATGTATTGTGGGAGGCTAAAAACATCGATCCACTGTAATTTCAGTTATCCTGAGTCTAGGCTTGGTACTTGGATCTCTTAGCTGGACTTAGGTAACTACAGATACAAGCAGACCTGCATCTCCCAAGAATTCACAACTCAAAATTGTCATTGCTCCATACTCGCTGTTTTTCCAGCAGAAGCATGAACCCAGAGAATGACTTGTGGATCCTTCTGCATGTGAAAAGACAAATAGTATTTTCCGGTTAGAAGGTTTGCTGGAGACTGACTACTTTACCCATTTTGCTACTCAGCAAACTCCAATTATTATATGTCCTTTTAACTGAGTTTTCTCATATACCACACTATTAAACTGTTGAGCAGTTGGACTGTTTTTTCATCTATCTTTTCACTAAATTCTCCACTCATCCTGATTTCAGAGCAGTGTCATTGGTTTCAAGCATTTTAACCAATTTTCCAGACATTCGTGTTTAAACATCTCATCATTTAATTGCCAGGGACAGCATTAAAGCAGAAACTAGTATTTTAATATTACCAATGAAACTTTTTTTTTTAAGTAGTAACATCTTTATGTACCGGCTGTTTCTTTTTGTCAATTTTTCCTGTATATGGTCCATTTTTCAATCCTCACTTCCTTCCTAGCATTTTCAAACAAGAAACCTGAATTAACTCTTAAATTTTATTGATGGAGAAAGTTCACTGAAAATTTAATAAAGCTCAAAGGTAAATAATTTTCATTTTTATATGCTTTATCAAACACTTACAGTATTTACAGTACTCTGTTTTTTAGTGTATTTCAACCACAGCTGCAACAGCAAATATTCTGTTAGAAAAGCCATAGCACACACTGGAGCACTCTTTTGTTCAAGTTGGTATGACAGTGATGCATCTGGATCCTCAGTATTTCCACTCCCTTGTATTATTGCAAAATGGCATAGTTAGATTAGAACATGTATTATTAAAAATATATATATTACCCTTATCCCTATTTTTTAAGGACCTCAGCGTGAATATTTTTTGCTGTGTGAACAGCAATTGTGCAATTTCTCCTATGACATCTAGAGGCTGCTGCTTATTTTCTGTGGTTTTTTCTATGGGCAAGACTTTTGTGGTTTCTTCTGTGAAGAAGCAGGATTGCTAATGAGAAGCCACGGGAACTAGATTTCTCAGGGTGAGAGTTCACTACAGTTCTGCTAAGCAGCACCACATTTCTGGGTTAGAGCATCAATAGCAAGAAACATTTTAATGGTAATGTCCTCATTTCATAACTCTTGTAATAAATCTAGAAAAGGACAGTAAATTTGGAAAAGTATTTAAACCAACAGACAGTATGCTGAAGTCCTAAAACAGTATTTAAAGATTCATGCAAAAATGGGCACAGACATATATATATGTATATACATAGACATATCTGTGGCAACAAAAGAGTAATGATAATCAATTTAATAAAGTTAACTAAAACCAGTAAGCTAAGACAAACTTTTTAAAAAATCATATTTAGATAAAACTCTGCCTTCAGAAAGCAGTATCTCTCCTGATTAAATGATCACCTGAAGTATTCCTCATACTCCCATTGCATCATCAGCCTTTAATCGAGTAGAATGTCTACTAGATATCCAATTTTCCCTGGTTCCACATGCTGGCATCTGAAAAGCATTTAACTTCTTTAATAATTGCAACAAGGTATGACAGAAATGGTACATAAAATTCACTGGAACAGACTTAACATGAATTTTCTCCCTAATTCATACAGAATATTTCTGTGCTTTGAGAATTTGAAGTACAGTTGTTTGGTATTACAGGGCTGGGAACACACAGTATCGTCAGGAAATAAATGTGGAGGAGTATGTGAAGCAAATAAAAAAAAATAATTATAGTAGGAAAACCAGGACTGACCTGGCTTCCTTCATTATGTGCTTTTATTTGTTTTTTAGCATTACTATATTAACATTAGATAAGTTGAAAACACCAATAACATTTCAGTAATAGCTGCAAAAAAACCTTAACTTTGCCCTTGCAGGAGAAACCCCAGGAAATTAGTGAAATGTAGTTTATTCATTCAGAAACTGATTTTTTCCCCATTCAGAAACTTTTTTTTTTCTAATTTTGAAATCAATATGCCCATTTGTCCATGCATAGTTTGCCTTGTTCATTTGCAAATTACATTTAGGATTATGTAACATATCTGCCTGCATTGCCAAGTTTTGAGGTTAATATCCTCTGAATTGCATTTGATACAAAACAGTATCTTCAGTTTAAAATGAGGAACTAAAAACTGGTTCTGAGAAAATGTTCTAAAAAAGAATTGATGTGAAAAGATAAATATCAGGATCCTCACAGAGATATGAAACAGAATAGAAAAAGAGAATTAGCACTTTTTCTCATTCTTTAATCAGATTTCAGTATTTGTAATGGCTAGTTCCAACCTGACTCTCCACTACTTGCTTATGCAACTTGCCAAAATAACAGCAGCAATTTATGAAATCCTTCAAATCCATTAGTTATAACAACTTTACACATAAACATTTTAACTCTTTCAGCAGATATTTCTATTTGCATAGAAGTTAATGACTACAAATGGAATGTCATCTACCCAACCAAACATAAAATTCAGTAATATAATAGGTTTAATTCTGATTATTCCAATTCAGAGACTTATTTTACACAAATGAAGAGATGAAAAAAGTAGTGAAGGGTCAAATCTGACCCAGAATAACACCAAGAATTATTTTATAAGGTCTGATCACTCCTTTTTGATTTATGATGTTCTATTGGTTTATTTGTTTTATTTTTTAACTGAAAATTTTCTTTATTTCTCAGCATGTTTGGTTAAGTTGAAAATACACTTAAAACATCTTGTACCATGCAAACAACACAACTTTAGTAGAAGTACTAAATTTTACTTCAAAGCTCTCTTTCTTTAGCTATTTAAGTTTAAAGTGAAGTTTAATTGCAGTGATTTCTGGGGTTTTAACAGAAAAGAGCTGAACTTTGCCTATTCACTTCTGATTCTATGCTCACTAACATCTGCAAGACTCTTACTAGGCCTTTCTGAGTTTTAGAAGTGAGAGAAAGAGATGGCATTAGATTATCACAACTCAGAAACTCAGTCATCTCTTCTTGAAAAATACCAAAGTAAACAGCAGACTTACTACTCTTTAAACTTTCAATTAATTGATAAAACTGAAGAATTCACACTTTTTTCACAAGAAAATAAACTGCCTGCTGGCATGAGGATAAGAGGGAACTGGTTTTTCCTTTCATTCATTTGTCTCTCTCACCTATAAAGCAAAGTAAAACCTGAGGAAATATTTTTAACGTGATTTTGTAAATACATTGGCCAGAAAATGTGAAAATTCCTAGTTAAGGAAAAAACCACTAAAAAAAAAAGTAAGCAAAATTAAATTTTATCCAAACCTTAGAGGAAAAATCTTCTCCAAGAATCGGTAGGTAGCAGAGTAAACCTTTTCAAGGATGCCGTCACCTCCTCCAAAGGTCCATGCTAGAAGCAAAGGGGAAACCAAACTCTGGCAATTTGGATGTAAAACTTAACAACATAGACCAAAAATAAAGTTTAAAGATCTCTAAAGTAAAGGTATAAAATTTATATTCCTTTCTGAATACCTCATAAGCAGGTGATCTTAAAAAGAAGCCTGTAGGAGACAAAATTTCTTAAAGCAGCAGAAAAAAATAAGGTCATTTCAAACAGTTTAAGGATTTTTTGTGTATTCACAGTGGTGGAGAGTAGGGATGTTTCCAAACCAGAACACTGTATTATGTGGAACTTACTGGTAGTGTTTCAAGCCGTTGTGTTGATTACAGACATTCCAGGACAGCATAACAAAATGGACAGTAACAGATTGCACAGAATGAAAATTCCCTTTGAAACTTCCCTTTGGAGGGAAATTGCTAAGTCCCACAAGCCCTGGGTAAAATGCTATTCAACATCCTGAAAAAAAAAGAAGTAAATGTTGTGATCAGATAGTTTCCTGATCATATTAACCTACCTGTGTAGCAAAAGGATGATGGGGAGATAAAGTGGTAGGTGAAGTTTGATACAGGAAAACTCAAAAGTGACACATACCAAGAACTGCCCCCCAACCCTAATTTTAAGTATATATTTTTGGGGACCTGAACTAGTTGATACTGAGCTGAAGAAAAAAATGTCTTTGAGCTACACTATAGAGTTCTATGAAAATGCCTCTCTGTGCTAAACAATGGCCAAAACCCCCAATGTTAGGATTCTATAGAAATACACATATATCTGCATCATGGAAAATACGGAATAAACCAGAAAATATCATTATTATACAATCTTCTGACCTCCTCATCTCAGAAAGGTTATATACTCAAAATTTTAAAAGTACAGAAGTTAATAAAAAGGACTGAGGAACCTATGTGATAACTTTTACTGAGGAGTAACTGAATAAATTTAGGATTCTTCAGCCTACAAAAAGGGAAGATTAAATGGTGATGTGGCAGCGGTCTAAAACAACTTTAAAAAACATGAGGAACAGCTATTCACCTTTTTAAAACATTTTCATAAAAAGATTAACAGAAGCAAGTGAAGCTCAAAGATGTCAAGTTCAAAAAACAAACAAACAGAAGGTGAGTCTGCTGAAATACATCTTGGATGGTACATTTACCTGGGTTCAAAAAGCAAAGTTTTTATCACGGTTAATGATTGCAGTAGCAACCACCTATTATAGCTCTGGAAGTCCCTGAGACAGTTTCCTGGAAAGGAGTATTCCCCTGGAGAAGATGATGGCTTAGCTGGATATTTATTCTGACAAATTTATTAGTCCCTCTTTAGGGACAGGAATGGAAGAAGGCCAACCATACCCAGAATTTCAAACTCATTTGCTCACACCAATTACTACTGTTTCCAAGACGTAACTATGCACTTTGCATTACATCACTATCAATGAGAGACACAAAAAAAATACATCTCATTTTCATATATAATTAGCTAGTTCATGTTTCAATGAACAAAAAAGATTTATCCCAATCCAATTTCTACAAGCATATCAAAAAATGCTGACTGTCATGAAAATTTTTTACACTAATTAAGAATTTCCTTGGGTCAGACCTTTGCTCCAGAGTTAAGACAGAGAAGTATTATAAATATTAGAGTAGAAAATCCCAAGAGAAAGTGGAATACTGGACTCAGGACAATCACTGTAACTTCTTTTTCAAACTTTAAATACCTACTCTTTTCCCAAATTGTTGATCCAAAGAAGTGTGGAAAACTGTGTGAATATAAACCACAAATTTAAAGATGATAGGTACTGATCATAATTTTCCTCTGTGAAATCAGGTCCTAGCACATGCATCTCACCCAACTTACTTCAGTGAAGCTCCATGAAGACCATTCAATCTAATTAATTGTGCTTATTTGTAAGGACCATTATAAGAACTGATGAATGTTAGAAACTTCTTATGCCACACTCACAGTTTTAAAAAAGTCTTTCTTAAGAAATGGAAAATATATGTATGTTTTTCCAGAAAGAGATGGTTGCTATCCCTCTACTCCCAGCAGCTGTGATTTGTACTCATTCCAGTTAGCTGATCATATAATCACATAGAAGATACTGTCTTTTTCACTGCTGTATTTAATAGAAATATCTACAAATATCACAAAAAATAGATTACCTCAGTAATGGAAACCAACATTTTCAAACAGCAACTACAATCAGCTAAGGCTCTTTTTAATTTATCTTCTCCACTTATTTCAAAACTCAGCAGTAAAAGTTAAGAGAATGATGCTTCAAAAGGTGAAGCTATCACTCACAGCTTGTTTGTTTCGAAGCCATACAGGCTTGAGGAGTTCCTGCACTTCAACTCTTTATTAGCACCTGCTCAGGTGATAATACCTACTGAAAACATTGCTTGTTTCAGTGCAAGGCAAAAGTTAGTATAAAATATCAATAACAATGAATCAGACCTTTTCCCCTTAACATTAAGCATGTTATCTACAACTTGATTGTGCTTCTTTTTTAACACCCAAAATAAATTTCAGTTTTTATATTTTGAAGCAACAGGTAGAATGGAACGTGGTGGTTCTTGCAAATATGATTGATGATGCTGAAAGTTTTCTAGGAAATTCAGTGATGCCTGATCCTACACAATTATTGAACTGTCAGTATTACTTGAATTTCCATCTAAAGGCTTATTCGGAGTACAGCTGAGAAACCTATCCTTCTCTGACATCACATAAAATGTTTCCAAGCAAACAAATACGTAATACAAAAAGGCTTTAAAAACATAGTCCTTCCTGAAGGAAACTCAAACATCATCTGATGAGGTCCAGCATCATTTCGTTAAACTGCAGAGCTGTTGTCAAGTCTGCAAGCATCTAGTCACACAAGTTGGACAAATGAAGACAACTTCATGAACTTTTCAGCACTTGTTTTATTCATTTTTTTCTGTCAGGTAATTAAATTCTAGTCAAAAAAGAAAAAGTCAGTCTGATATATTCAACACAGATCAAACCCAACTTTAGTGACATGAGAACTACGATAGATGGCATATTAATCCACCCATCTCATTTGATGGCCTGTCTATTCTAAGACATATACCTGCACTCCTGAGATTGTCAATGTAAAACAGTATTAGGTAATACTCCAAAGACATCCAGCCATATGTGAATCTCAGTCTGACAAATAAATGGATCTCCCATTGGAATCTCTTTAATATCATTCCTTCTTACTTCTTTGTAGACCAGCTCATTATTAACAGTGTGTGATCCCCTCCCAACTTCATTTTCCAACTTTCCTTCAGTATTTCAGCCACACTGCTTTTCTACTTAGCTTCTATCTCTACTGCAATTAATTCCAATTGTATCGATGTACTACAATTGGGACATATTTTTTTCCTCAGGATAATCATGTTGAAAGGCACTTCTTTAAGCATTTTAATGTTCTCCTTGATTTTCTTTCACCTCTCTTATCTAAAGGCATGACATGATGGGTCTTTTCCAAACTCCTCTTTAATCGGCGTTTTGAATCAGGCAGCAACACTGGATCAGCGTGATCCCACAGGGCACTACTTCAGCTGAGCAAACAGACCTGTTTGAACAGTCCCCTTTCAAGAAACACTTCCTTCAAACATCTGAAAATCCTCCTAATAATATCTCAAGAATCATGCATTCTTCATTATTTTCAGAGATGAGAATAACTCATGAAAGTTTACCTCAGCCCTTGGTTTTTTTTAAGCATCTTTCCTCCTTTGCTTGGTGGAGGCATCTTCAACCTGTTTCACCACAAAGTTCATTCAACATTACCATTATTGCTGAGACAAAGAACAATCAGTGGACTCCAAGCCAACATTATCACGATGTTTTTACCTCAGATTTATGTCCCATATGCTGGCAAGTTATTGAGATCTATTCTCATAAATGGGGTCTCTATTTTTATTAAAGGTTCACAATATTAGAGGTCTTGGATTCCTAACTGAATCTCTCATCTGACTCTCATTTTTTCTCCTCTTTCAGATCTTCTGCCTCCTACAGTTAGTCTTCTTTTTGCAGTCTGTTCCACATCAGCTCTTTCCTGTCTGGATTTCCACCATCCATTTCCCTTATGTAGTTAGTTTACTACATTTCTTCTCCCTGTTTTCTTCCTCGGTGTTGTGCTCGCCCATGTTTCAAATGTCAGTGACTGGCTCTTTCATTGCTAAGTCAACACTGTCACCATGAAGGCAAGAAGTACACAGTTTCCCTGAATTACCCTGCACAAGCTGAGATTTTTCTCCTTGACTTTGTTTGGTGCACACCTGCTTTTTCACCCCTCTTCTGTCACAGCTGTGAACTGTCCCCACTCTCCTTCAGAAGCACACTACCTGAAACCTCCTTCATTATTTCCAAAGAGTGATGGTGTATGTAGGAATACCTTCCCCCCTGCTTTCCCACACTAACTCTAACACACATTCTGTTTCAGTGCCATGCCTCAGTGCACTAATCACCTTGATGACTGTTGAACTCTTATCTCCTTATTCCGACTGTTCACAAAATAAAACGTTTCTGACCAACTTGACCACTTCTTCCTCTTTGCTTGCCTTTGTGTCTGGCTGGTTTTTTCGCTTTAAGAAAATCCAAAACAAAAAACCCAAAACCTAACCACAAACAAACCAACCCCAAATTTTCTGACTAGGTCATCTTTCTTCCCTCCTAGAGAAGTGCATCACTTGCGGTCTATGGTAGGCAGCACTCCCCTCTGGCCAAGTTGCATAAAGCAGCATTGTAGCTTAAATTCAGATTTCTTTCCAGAAATTGATTCCTAAAGGCATGAATAATGTAAATATTACAGCTAAGCCTGAGACATGAGAGTCAAACAACCTACTACTGAATCTACTAGTTCTTTCAGAACACCAATCATGTTTAAAAATTATGACAATGTTTTCCTTTTCTTAGAACAGATCTGGCCTGGCAGACTGTCCTTTAGTTTGAGTGCAGTGTTTGAACAGAGCAGGGAACAGATAAAAATAATAAAACACGGGATTGCTCAATTGAAAATTTTAATATGTCTACATACTTCTGTATAGTTCAGGTTGATTTATCCAGATCATCACCGGGTGGTTGTATTAAACTGTGCATAAAACTCGTCTGTTGGAATATTTGAATACTCTTCTTCTTTAAGATAAATGTTCCTAGAATTAAATAAAAATTTTTAAAAAGCCATTAGTAAATGTTTTCTTGCTATTATACAGAAGTAGCCTGAGAAACCTAAAGATGTAATGCATTAACACCCACAAATGCTCATAAATTATTAGAAGTGGAATTTAATATAACTGGAACTTGTTCTGCAAAATATATGCCACATCTCAATATAGCAAACTTAGGTTTTTTCTTCCTGAAATATCCCTCCAAAAATCTCACAGTAAAAAAACCTGAATTACACCATTCCAAACTTTTGTTTTCATAACAAGAAGGCAGAATGTATTGGAAATTCATTTGCAAAAGTTATGTATGAATCTGAGACTGGCTCAGTTGGTCAGAGCATGGTGCTAATAATGCCAGGGTCACGGGTTCAAGCCCCATACGGGCCATTCACTTAAGAGTCGGACTTGATGACCCTTCTAGGTCCCTTCCAACTCTGACTATTCTGTGATTCTGTATTCATGCCCCAAAAAAAAAAAAAAAAAAAAAGAAAAAAAAGGAACTGGAAAAAAAGAACACCAAATCATTACGTTTGTTTTTCTTTTCCTGCACATATTATCTTCCTCCTTTCCCACAAGAGCAGACACAAGAGCTGCCCACCAAGACACATCCAGTGGTTAGTTAAAGAATCATCTAGTTCTGTCATACATGATGGAAATGCTGTTTGTGTTGCTAGCTTAACCCTGAGCTATCAGAAACTGGCAGTTCTACTGGTAGTTCATCCTTTTTTGTTTCAGAAAACTAAGACAAATTAAAGAAACGTACTGTTTTTCACCTGATAATATTATTTTCTGCATAGCTAATTATATATATTCTATATTTTGCCATCTATATAAACAGTCTGTTGTCAGTGGAACGCTTTGAAGAATTCCAGATCCTAATTCATTTATGTCAGTCAGTAACACTCAACAACCTACGCTTTGAAGATTGATTAAATAATACTGAAAAACACACTTCAGACAAATTGTTGACTTTTTTAAAAGCATGAACTTGTAAAAAGTGTATTTAAAAAGTTTCAAACAGAACAAGTGAAAAAAGCTCTTTGAAAGCCAAGCTATTTTGTTAATAATGGTAAAGAGTTGTTTTTATTTGAAGAACGCTCTTTTGGTACTTACTTTGCTTTCTGCTCCTGAGAGAGCTCTGCATTCACGAAATCTAAATCTTGGCGCTGTACCCGATTCTGCCGCTGCTGCTGCCGCTCCCGAAACAACTGGACTCTCGCAGTCTGTAGACGTTGCCTGTCCCATTCAGCATCTCTTTGGCGTTCCTGCTCTCTTACTCGCTACAGGAGTGAAAAGAATGCTTCATTTTCTCTTTCAAAGATGAAACTGTATATATAAAGTCTCATGGGTAAGTTCATCCAAGCAAACTTGCTTGCCTTTATGGAACACTAGGGGTAGCATTTCAAATGGGGAGAAGGGAGCAAGGACTTCTAAACCAGTCAGAAGCAAGATACAGACGATGAAAGAGCTATTCTTTTCTCTCTGTAAAAACCCAGAGCAGCAAGACAGATTTTTTTTTTTTTAAATTCTTGTTAGCAAGAGTTGAAAGTTCTTGAGGAAGAAGTGCATAGAGTTAAGAAGTGCATAGATATCAGTATGGCTTATAATATGGCTAACTCGGTATAATAGCTGAGCCACGAACACCACATGAATAGACTGAAACTGGTTTTTTCCTCTGCCTCACTTCCTGTCTGACACCTCATTGAACTGAATCAAAAAATCAGGCCTGCAAAAAACTTACTTTTCTTGGTTGTACTCATTTTCAGTCAACTTAATGACTTGAATGGGTTCACTTCAGAATAATAGGAGAGGCAGGAAAATGACAATTCTACCTCCAGCTTTAGTAACAGTCCCAGGTAAGACATAGTATAGTCCACAGTATTGTAAGGACTAAAAGATAAAATCAAACACTATTCCTTAGCTGTCATAAATGTAGCCTCTGCACTGAGGGAGGCAAGTTACTTCCTACTTCACAATATCTAGGCCTGGACACTCTTGACTTCATAGGAGACTAGATGTCTTCATTTTGACTGCCTGCTTCTGTACATCTCTAGAGCAGTAACTATTACCATTGTAATTCTATTCTACAGCACGGCTCATAGCTGTGTGGGACGGTAGAAATGAAACCCCATCACATTTTCACGTTCATGAACTTCTAGGCCTAAGAAATACGCATGAGCAAGGTCACTGGACCTGCTCTATTTGCCTTGCTTGGCAATGAGCATGAGAGTACTGCTTTAGCCTGCCCTGCTTTCACCTTCAGCTCCCAGATGTTCTTCCCCTATGGAGCAGCCCACTCCTTGCAGGCAGCTTGTGCACTCTCAGGTCCTGAACTGCACCATGAAGCCTGGGTCTTGGGCTGGACAGGACTTTGCTGCTCAGCTGGACCATCGTGGACCATGCCCTAAGACCCCCTTGGCCCTGGGCTCCTCAGCAAACTTCCTCCCAGTCCAGCTCCAGGGCTCCAGCCTACCCCATGACATCTCCCAGGTGCTTCAGAGGCAGTGTTCAGTTAGACTGATTAAAGTTTGGATAAAATGCAGATCAATGGAAAACACAGTCTCATAATGGCATGTCCAGGGCAAACAATGGTATTTTTCTTCTACAAACATTGTCTACAGTATTATTACAACCAAGAAAACAGAAAATGCATGAAAATGCATGTGAGCTTAATTACCAGTTTCTCCAGAGCTTGTTCCTTTTGAAATTGACGAATTGCCATCAACCGCTCCTGATTCATTCCCTTCCATCGATCCACAAGCACATGATGTTTACCCAAGGGACTGATTGCTTGGTCAGGGTTTTCAGAAAGTAAGTCTCCTCGAAGGAGGAAGGTAATTTCTTCCATGTCATCTTTTATTTTTTGAGCCTTTTCCAATTCATTTTTATGATCTAGTTCAGCAACCTAAATTCAGCGGAAAGAGAGAAGTGATGTTTTTTTCCAAGAGAAAATATGAACTAAGGAGTGAAAAAATGTTAAAACATCATTACAGATCTCTTTCCAACCTGCATACAGTTGTCAAAAGCATCACATACAAATACTGTGATCATTGTCTTATTGGCCAAGATCAAAAGTCTAATTATCAAAGAGTTCTTGAATGTTGTCATATCACATATAGCAAGTAAACTGGGGAAAAATAACTTCGTTTTATAAGAAAATGCAGAATTAAATAAAAAATAATTCCACATTTATCCCCAAGTAAATAACCAGCAGATACTTGGCGGACAAACACAATATGGAAAAAATTTACAATAAAAATTTACAATCCTGAATCACTAGCCTTGATTTATATATTACATATTGAATCTAGATGAAGAGCGTGGGTAAGCCCTCAAAACAGACAGACAGGAGATGTCCAATTAATGTCTTTAGATGCAGCCTTGATTCTGTTTGCTGATACAAAATGCAAAGTTGAATCATATTATGTGGATGTATCTGCAATACTGGAAATCACAGTATGCATTTTCTATGGAAATCACTGTTCCTAATGTTCACTACAAGGTGCAGTCTCCTATTCAAAGGAAATTTTCCTTTTACAATACTCCAGAAACAAAATACAGTGATTTTACTGCAACATAATTACCTTCCAAAGAAAAATTAGACTAAGTAAACTAATTTAAAGTAGAATGATAATGCTATGCATCATTCATTTCTAATACTGTCTCATTCTTCTGTAATGCATAAACTAAACTATCTGGAACAATGCCTGGTTCCAGCTTCCATCTGGACAGAGGACAAAAAACCTCCTGCTTGCTAGGGCACACAGAGCACAGGCTGCCAGACCTGTCTCTCTTTACACATCTATCTTGACTGCAACAGATCAGTGGGTAATTCTGTCTCCACTTTGACCAAGACATGCTGTTAAAAAAAACCACTGCCTTGAGAATATCCACTTATGTAGAACAGCTCGGTACTTTTCTTGCTGACCAGTAGTTCACTGGTTGGCACATACATATTGGCAAAGTAGATGATGACAAATGAAAACTGAAGGGTTTTCCATTAAGAAAGTCAGAGCAGGTAAAGTCTTCTGTGCCATATAAAGTAAAGTTGAACATGACTAGGCAGAGTAACTAGAAGATATAAACAGCTGAGAATGACATGACTACAGACACATGTGAGAACTTGTTCCTCTGCACGTGTTAAGGAAAAGAATTCTAACTGAGCAAGCAGGGTGATCTATGCCACCAGAGGAGACTGCTAAACTGAGATTATCTCTACATTTGTAGTTATAGACTTAGAGTTTGGATAACAGTGGTTGTCCCAAACATCAGGCCAGGAGACTGTTGGAGAGTGACTTCTGTTTGCTCCAAGTAAACATGCTAAACTACCTGTCAGTGATGGGGCAGAAGACACAACTAATACTAAGTACCATATCCTAGATTAATAAATTCCTTGGTGGAAAACAGCCTTGTGGTTTCCATTAAAATAACAGAAGTATTTGACATGCAAAGAAAGTAATAAAAGATAAATTAATTTTTTTTTAAATTATACATTTGCTAAGCCACAATTCAATTTAGACAATGCCGAAAACCTCGTATTTAGAGATGTCTATGTCCTAGGTTACAATGTAAGATGTAACCAAAAGCATGTATTCTATTATCATCTTCACAAGCTGTTAAAGCAGGTGGGACAGTGTTCCTTATCTCCTACCATGACTCCTCCTTGGTAACTCCCTCCAGGGGCTATCTCTGTTTAATGGGCAATCAAGGACCCACCACATGACTCACAGAATTACATCATCCCATTGTGAGATGCTCTGCCCAGGGGGAGGAGCCAAGCATTCCCACCTGGATATAATCCAGGGTTTGGAACAGTACAAGCAGCCCTACCTACTAGATTCCTGGAGAATAAGAGCTATCACTGAACCTTCAAATGAAGATCACACCCTGTTCTACAGGATCACCACTTCAACAGGACTACTTCATCTGGACTGCTACCACCACCCTGACTAACAGGGTGTCAGGCTGTATCCTGATTCTGTCAGTGTTCTTGTACTATTGTATTTATTTTAATTTTCCTATTAAATTATAATTCTGACTTGTGATCTCCCACTGGTTTGTTTTCAAACTAGTACAGTCTACCACCCAACAGGAACATCAACTATAAAGCAAAAAAAGAAATGCCTACTTTTAGACAAATGGAAAACCTCAAGCAAATCAAATTTCACATGACAAACATCAACTTCAGATCTAGGAATCATCGTCATCATAACATGGAATAACACAGTAGGAATTAAAGGCCACTTTTCCATCTCTGATGTTAGTGAGTATGACTTTTACCAGAAGGTAAAAGAAATTTTTTAATTCAAAATGTATTTCCCTGAATTGTTTTTTTTTTCCCCTCAAGAAGACTCAATAAGAACTTGAAAGGAACTATGACATTACAACTTTTAAGATCCAAACCCCCAAAGATATTCAATCATCCAATATTTTTGGAACACTGAAACAGAACATCTGAGTATATACTTTTATCTTATTAATACTATGAATCAAGCAGTTATTTGTAGTTTGGAAAAAGCTCCAGAGTAAATCACATTTAACAGAAAATAATTTTGAATGGATCTCACATAATTGCTGGCCTTGAAGCTTAAAATGTGTAATTGTTATTTAGATCACTTTCTTAATGTCACTCCACTGTTTTCTAGCAACAGATCAAAACAAGGCACCTCGACATTGTAACTCAGACTTCTCATTAAGAGGGAGAGCATAAAATTTCCAAGCTGCCTGTGAATCTTACTGGAGGAAACTCCCAGCCCTATGCATAGCCATGCATGTCACACTACTATGCCGTGATTAATGACAAGAAAGATTTTAAACGCTGAAAACAAATCAGATTTATCCTGTTCAGTCAAAGTCCTGCTGCCTTCACTATTTCTGATCCAGGCCAGGTGCCATTGGCCTCTTGCCTACATTGGCACAGCTGGCTCATATTCAGCCACTGTCACCAGCAACCCAGGGCCTTTCCTGCCAGGCACTCCCCAGTCACTGTCCCCATCTTGGAGCTGTAGGGGGTTATTGTGACCCAAGTGCAAAATCTGGAACTTGGCCTTTTTGAAACTCAGACCACTGGCCCGGGCCCATCAATCCAGCCTGTCCAGATCCCTCTGCAGAGCCTTCCTACCCTCCAGAAGACTTGATGCTATCTACAAAGTGACTGAAGGTGCCCAAGATCCCCTTGTCCAGGTCATTGATGAAGATGTTAAAAAACTGACCCCAGTTCTGAGCCTGGGGAACACCATTGGTGCCTGGCCCCAGCTGGATGTAGCTCCATTCCCCACCACTCTCTGGGCCCAGATGTCCAGCCAGTCTTTTACCCAGCAAACAGCGAGTGCCCCTGTCCAAGCCATGAGGAAAATGCTGTGAGAAACAGCATCAAAGGCTTTACTAAAGTCCAGGCAGACACATTCACAGCCTTTCCTCATCCACTGAGGGGGTCACTCTGTCCTAGGAGATCAGGTGGGTCAAGCAGGAGCTGCCTGTCATAAACCCTGGCTGGCTGGGCTGATGCCCTGGTTGTCCTGCACGTGTTGCATGATGGCACTCAAGAGGATCTGCTCCATGATCTTTCCCAGCACGGGGTGAGGGTGACAGGCCTGTAGTTCCCTGGATCCTCCTTCCAGCCCTTCTTACAGAGGAGTGTCACACTGGCCAACTTCCCTTCACCTGGGACCTCCCTGGTGAGCCAGCACTGCTGGGAAATGACGGAAAGTGGCTCCATAAGCATTGCCACCAGCTCCCTCAGTACCCTTGGGTGGATCCCATCTGGCCCCATGGACGTTTGTGGGTCTAAGTTGCACAGAAGTTCACTGACCATTCCCTCCTGGATTATGGGAGCTTCATTCTGGTCCCTGTCCCTGCCTTCCAGCTCAGGGGGCTGAAGACTGAAGCAGAGAAGATATTAAGTACCTCAGTCTTTTCCTTATGCTCTGTCACTTTGTTTCCCCCCAAACAAAGGATAAGAGATTCTCCTTGCCCTCCTTTTGCTGCTGATGTATTTGTAGAAACATTTTTCATTGTCTTTGACAGCAGTAGCTGGATTAAGCTCCAGCTGGGCTTTGGCCCTTCTAATTTTCTCCCTGCATGACCTCACACCATTCTTGCAGTCCTCCTGAGCTGCCTGTCCCTTCTTCCAAAGGTGATAAACTCTCTTTTTCTCCCTGAGTTAAAGCCATCTATCTGTTCAGCCAGGCTGGTCTTCACCACTGGCTTGGCTTTCAGCACATGGCGATGGCCTGCTCTTGTACTTTCAAGATTTTGATTCTCAATTAACTTGGGCTGTCTATAAACAAAATTATATGACAAATACCCCTCGAAAGGCTCAAGCAACATTTAAGGACTTGCATGCTTATACAACTAAACCAAAAAGTACCATACTTAATGTAGGCAATTCTAATGTGGTTTATTTTGATGTGACTAAATACATTTAAAGCTAAGTCACAACCAATATAGTTTAATAAAGCTAATAGCATCCATGTAGCCCTTTGAGCTGTATGTAGAAGCTGAAGAGAAAAAAACCCTCTGCAGTAAGATGAAGAACTAGAGCATGACAGATAATGGTACTAAGACAGGTTCCAAAGCAAGGTCAGTAAACAACCAAGAGACATTGTACACAAATACCCATGAAGTAGCCAAAGTGCCAAAACCAGTGGTTGTGGGGAATTAATGTAAACAATAAGGACAAAAAGCTACTGTTAGCAATGTTTCCACACAAGTGCAAAGAAAGACAGACAGACACGGTAAGAGTATGGGAGGACTGATATAAACCAGAAAGAATCACAGGAGGCTTTTGCTGTACGCCAGTTTACCGGGTCAAAGCCCCTGAGTGACTGGAGAGCTATTTCTGCCCACTGGTCCAGCAAGCTGAGAACCAGGAGGGACAATTTTGGCAGAGGGTAACTAGACAGAGGACATCTAGATCCTTGAATCCTTTGTTCACTTGGCAAAGTGAATAAAATCTATCTTGTTCCAAGCTGAAACAACCTTGGAAGTTAGCTGCTAAGAAACCCCTGTGAAAACATTACTACTCATTCTGATTTTGTCCATCTTATTTTCCTTCCCTGACTCCACGTTTTCTAAAAAACAAACCAACCAACTTAATTTACCTGGATTCTATTGAAATCTTTGGTAGCTGTACAAACAACACGCCTGCTTTCCTCTTCTTTTCTTTGTTCCTCCATAATCTTTCGGTCAAGTTCAATCCTAAACTTGTCATAAAGATCATCTAAATTAGATTCAAATAAAATATAGTCAATATTCATGGACATGATGTGCAATATGAGTTAAGGAGGGGAAGAAGCAGGGGGGAGCTACAGATTAAGTAGGCTGAATAACTGTTTCCAAATCCTACCATCAAAGCTTCCTATCTTGGGATTTCAGGTGACCCATGAATCAGTTTAATATGTAACCTATCTTGTCTAAACAGTTAGTGTTAAAATGAAAGAAGTATGTGAAGTACCGCAGAAAAGAATGTTTCATGACAAGCTGGGAAAGAAAAATCAGTATTATTTTTTCTGCTCTAGAACAGTACAAATTGGACAGTTTGGTCTGATGAAGTAAGCATACCAACTGGAGGCATAAATCAGAAATGAAAACTGGGTGATATTACAACCATCACATGTTATTAAATAGAGATTTCCTAAGAGAAATAGTGGATACATTAGAGCTTATAAAGTAAAAACTGCTCTAGTATTTTTAAAAGTTAAATATACAATAGGGTATACCATATTTTCATCAGACACATCACAACTTCAGAAAAAGAAGATTAAAACTACATAATCTTTTTTGTTACCTGCCAATTTTTGCTCAGCTAATGCATTTTTCCAGTCTTTCTGTTGCTGAAGAGACCACTCCCTTAACTGCTCCTTTTGAAACTTCATTCTCTGATCATAGTTTAAGTCTTCACCCATAAACTTCTGCATGCCAGATATAGTACACCGAGGATCACTGTCTGAAACTCGAGCAGGTCTGTCTTTCTTTAGGGCTTGTGGATCATTCAGGTCAAATTCACGTCTTGTTTCCGGCTTCTGAAAATTCTTGTGAAATTCAGTGAGAGCCCTATTCAGGTCTCTGACTTCATTTTTCTGTCGTTCTTCTAGCAGACACATGAGCTTGTCATTTTTCTTCATGTCATGAGCTAGACAAAAATGAACACAATGAAACCTCAACTCTTAGAGGTGCACAAGTCATTGGAGTGCACACATAAGATGAAAATAAAATTTTCAAGATGTATAAACAGAATATAAGTCTTCAAACTGTTATACCTTAGGAGAGTATTTGATCTCTAACTACCAGCCCAGCAAACACTCTAATGTTAGTAATATTTACTTATGAAATATTTTCAGCTTTTTAGGTATAAATTATTTTATTAATGTTACAATGAAATATATGCACGTGAAAAAAATACAATAATAAGTACTAGAACGATGAGGTTTTGTTTGGTGAAAACCTGCAGGAACACAAGAAATGTACTGTAAACCAGTTGTTCCCATTTACTCTTAGTTTACAGCTACAGCTGAAATACATTGTTGCTTGTAAGGAAGCAAACCAAAACTGGGCTCCAACTGAAAGGAATATAGGTAGCTCTTCCACATTTCCAATGATTTTTCTAACCATAGCACTAAAATCATTGGCTGGCATTAAGTTTTGAACAGCTTAATAGCTCCTGCCCATTTAATTGAAACTAAATCACTTACAGCATTTTTAAGAAAAACAAAGAACAAAACTCCCACACAACTAGCCATTTTAGTTATTTAAATATAATTTGCTAGAAAAGATCATTTCCTCTTTTGCCAGGGTCCACATGGCTGCTGCTAGTTTCCCAAGAGTCAGATGCTAACAGATGCATTTTCCAGCCAGGAAGATCACAAGCAGCTGTAGTAGAAGCACAGCATGGAAGTTGGCAGCTCCATTTTAGCTCCTCTTGAGGAACACAGAGAGATCAGGCTGTGGGACCTTTTCACCTGATAGCACAGGAAAGCACGCCAAGCACAGAACACCACAAAGGGTCTGAGGTCAGAGCACAGCATGAAATATTTGTGTGGCTGTGCTCCGACTCAGCAATGGCTCCTCTTATCGCCTCACCGTACATGACTCATGCTTCCAGCAATAATAATCTAGAGAGGATTCCACAGAATCTATATATTCTATGAAAGAATGACCAGACAGAACATGAGCTCACTCTACAAGAAAGCAACCAAAACAGATTAGCCACTACTATACTGAAAAGGACAGTGGTAAATAATTAATTCTTTTTTAAATCCTCCTGCATATTCAGGTTTTTAAACGATGCTATTTGTCAACAGCTTTTAAAAGAAAACACTGAACATTCTGGCCTATGAGGCAATGTATCCCAGTTTAATCATGTCAATATAAATCTTAAGATAGCAAGGAAAATACATACTGTGCCAATGTAGGTGTATGAACATAAATAGGACATAAATTGGATGACAGAATTTACAGAATATATGAAAGGATAAAAGAAAGCAGGAAACAGATTAAAACATTCAATTATTCACAGAAGTATCACAGTATCTATGAATATACCAAATCTTTCATGTTGTGCTTTTTCAGCTGCTTCTTGAAGTTTCCTCTCCTTGACCTGCGCATCCAATGCATCTTTATCAATCTATTGAAATGAAAAAAAAAGCAGCTCTTTAGGAGATACTGTGTTTGAACATTTAAAACAGGGATTGTCAAGCTACATTGACTCACAGTTGTACAAGATAGATATAAGCCCACTCACAACAGACTATATACACATTACTAACGTAGGTAAAACAAAATCCAGAAACAGAAATATTCTTGTTTGTTTGCTTTGCCTAATAATGATAGGTATGCTCTTGCACCTGATCAGATGAAAACACTACATTTATATGACACCTAGAGCTGTAAATATTTTCAGCTGCATTACACAGAGTGTTTTCCCCATTACAGCTGGCAATTTTATTTTATTGTTCTACTTTTATTTATAAAGCAGGTAAGTATTCTCACAGTTGAGATGACAGAAAGTTGTAAGAGTTCATATTTGAAAAAAATACAGAAGGTTCACTAGAAGAATGGAACGGAAATGTTTCCAGTCTTATCAGAGAGATTCACATGGTTGCCAAAATGCGCTACAGGGTACGTGATCTGTGATGAGCTGACAGATATGGTACAGAACATCCACATCCATGGGAATGGGACCTGAGCAAAGGATAATATAGGCCACATCATCAAATGGGACCAGACACCTCCATTTTAGGCAAAAGAATGTGGCCTCACATTTGTTGGCAGATGGTGGCAAATTAACAGGCAGAAACGTGGATTTTGCTTCTTTTTTTTTTTTTTACTGTCAAGTCACTTAATGTCTTTAAAAAATTTGTGAAAAATACAATGACAAATCTTCAAGAACCTGGTAAACAATTTTGATAGTCTTTGTCTAAAAACTATTCAGATGAAGACAGAAACAAATCATGGCTGAAAATACGCATGGTTAGTACTGTAAAGGACAACTGACAATAGCAATCAGGCAAAGAGGTAAGTCTGTAAGCAAGGGTGAAACCATCAAGAATTCTATCCTCCAAAAACAATGGTGTTGTGGACACTAAATATCAGCTCTTTCAGAGGCCTCATTGGGGAAGCCAAGCTGTCAATATAACCACAGGAAATACTGTTAAGAGAAATTCAATACACGCTCTTAGTATTCTGGCAATAATAGAGGTAGGTCAGTATATCGGCTTGTATTACACTATTGGTTCTCTCCTCTTCAAAATGCTTTCACTGGACACAAAAACATCCCTGAAACAGACATTCCCAGTCATATAAAACTACAGGTTTCACTTTTAAATGTTTAAATAAGAAATCTACAAACAGTTTGAAGCAGCTAATTTCTAAACTGGGTCTATTTATGTATAAAGTTCACATGTAAATTAAAAGCAATTGTTCATTTGGATTACTCATCTGAACTCTTCAGAAAAATCAGTGATTTACTGAGGATAAATTCGTCAATCTGCACGTGAAGAGGGCAGTATCTTACGTTTCCATTACTCAGATGACAAAACAGATACAGAAGTCAATGTAATAATAAAATAATAAAACTAATAATAAAACTAATAATCAAGGAAAAAAAATACAAAATCTGGGTTCCCATTCTGCTTTCCAGTATATTACCTCCATGTTTTTAAACTATTCAAACCCTGCTTTAGGATTTCTGGTTTCTAAGTCAAATATTGTCTTGATTTTTTAGTTTTCTCAGAGACTGCCACTCAGGTAAACTGGTCAGAGAACAGAAACAAAGAATTTAAAAACCACACAGAAATACTGACACAGAATATCTCTGTATGGATTTCATGGCTCTTTATGGTTCAGACCTGGCCTAACTTCAAAGCGTAAGAACGGTCCCTTCTGTCAGCATCATTGTTCAGGTACATTGAAAGATGTTAAATCAAAATATACTGTTAATCAAAACTCCCCTGATGATGTCTCCTTCATTTTAGATGTTTGTCTAATGTAAACAGATCTATCAAAACCTGGCCTGAGTCAGTTCTACAAAACAAATCAGTTCTACAAAAGTATTTGGGTAAAACCTTTGGATGGTGTACTCCAGTATGGCTCAATAAAACACACCAGTATATGTTAGTTGTCAGCTATTTCATTAACTGAGAATTTATGGTTTACACTTCATTTTTAAGGCTCTAGAAAAGCCAGTTTATAGAGAAAGTATGTGTTTCTGATGAAGAAATTTCAAGCATCTTAACCCATCCCACAACTGCTAAAAAATATTATTAGCTCCTTCCACTTAAGTATATTGTTGGTTACTGTGTATGTCAGGATGCTGTACCAGGTAGACACATCTGTCATGTTTGTTAAGTGGGAACTGCTAATTGCTCTGCAGCTACAATGACTCTTGCATAAGAGTGACAAGAATAAATTCAAGGCCCTGTCAGAGATAAGGTGAAGATATTTTTCCACTGACTTAAGATATGTTTCTGTACTTCAGAAAAGAGGATCCAATTGACATCTGTTGCAATTCTACCAGTTCAACGAAATCACCTCACAGCACTCTTCCCTCCATGCATGCTCACAGAATCTTAATGTAGGCCTCTGGACATATCACAGGGAGATTCAATATACTACTGCATCCAAAGTCAAATAGGTATAGAGCACATCATTCCCTCACGTTCAGGATGCAAATTGCATAGTGAACTGGAGAAAATCCACCAGCCTAAAGGGTGTTCACATTTACACATCCACGTCAAGAAAAATCAGACACAACAAGTAATTACATATACATAAACAAGGATGGATCTGTCCTATTTTGTCTGATGCAAAATACTAACTGCAGGACCCTTACAGCAGTAAATCTCTCACAGCATCAATTCTAGTGAGATCCAAGCAGACAAGGGCAGTATCAGAGCAGAGAGGTAAAAAACAATTACTTGTTTCAGCCACATTGCATGAGCTGACTCTAGAAGCACTTGGCTTCCCTCAAAGTAAAGCAAACCACATTAACTCCTATTAACACATTAACTCCACGTTAACAGAAATGCAACACAGGGCTTGATCTCTCTGTGCTGTTCAGGGGCAATGACACCTTGCCCTTGAACCCAGAGCAGCGGGGCACAAGTACATACAAGAAGCAATGGCCATAAAGTAAAACACAAGAAGCTTTGCCTCAACAGGAGGAAGAACCTCTTTCCATTGAGGGTGCCAGAGCACTGAACAGCTGCCCAGGGAGGTCACGGAGTCGTCCCCCCTTAAGATATTCCAAACCCACTTGGACATGTTCCTGTGTCACCTGCTCTGGGTGACCCTACCTTGCCGGGGTGTTGGAGTGCATGATCTTCAGAGGTCCCTTCCAACCCTACATATTCTGTGATTTCTTTCACCAGTGACTTTAAATGCGACTCTAAAAGTTGCATCTGGGCCCTCCCTCCCTGCTTGCTCCCCCTCACACACGCCTGACGAGGGGTCACTGGGGTACCGCTCCTGGCCCGCCCAGACCGGCTCAGTCGCCCCTTCCCTCCCTGCCCCGCCCTGGGGGTCGCCTCCGCGTTAAGCCGTTCTCCTCAGAACTCCTGGGACCGGCGGGAGGACACGGCGCCTTCCCTCCCTTCCTGCTCACCCTCACCCCTATAGTGCGGAGCCGTGCGTTGAAGATGCGGCCCCGCCGCAGCAGCTCCCGCCGCCGCCGGCGCTCCAGGGCGGCGGCCTCCTCCAGGTCCCGCTGCGGCCCCAGCCTGCTCATGGCGCCGGGAGGGAACAGCGGGACGGCGGGGCTGGAGTGAGAGCGATGACCGGGAGCGGCGGCGTCCAGCCGAGAAACAACGCGGCCCGTCGCGACGGGAACGGGAGCCGGGGTGACCAGGCGGGACACAAGGCGGCCCGTAGCAATGGGAACGGGAGCGGCGCCGCCCGCCCGGCACCGCGGGGCGGGGCCGCTGCACGAGGCGCGCGGGCTGTGAGGGCGAGGCGGGGCCGCCCGGCCCTTGGAGGCGATAAAATTGTGGGGTAGTCGCGTTGGTTGGGGGTGGTTCTCTGCCGGTAGACCCCCTGGTGAAATATTCTCGTCGATTGTTTGAGCGGGTTGAGGGGGGGAGCTCAGGAGCTCCTGCCCCCGGCTCCCCGTCGGGATGGGTTACCTGAAGCTGCTGGTGGTGAAGGACTTCAAGTCGTGGAGGGGGCAGCAGGTTATCGGCCCCTTCATGAGGTTCAACTGCATCATCGGGCCCAATGGATCAGGTAGTGTGGGTGGGTGCGTGGGTAGGGGGCAGCTGCTCCATGAGCTGTCAGCATTGAGGGCTCAGTTAGGTGGGATTTAGCCTCATGGACCTGCTGAAAATCTCCTCATGTGCACCTGAGGGGGCGGCAGCACAAATGAAGCGTTGAAGGCGCCTGCTCTGTAATTCTTAGCTGAAAGTGTAGGTTCTTCCAGCATGGAAGGGCAGGAGCAGGCTGGGGGGAGAGGGCGTTGATGGAATTTTAATTTCGAGGTGACTTGGTGCTTACCAGTTTAAGCAGAAAGCCTGGTTTGCAAACAGCACACCTTGTCTTGGCCACCCCAACTTACATAAAGATGGTTTTATTTTAATACTCTGGGCTGTACCAGTGGAAATCTGTTTCTTGATGGGAGTCTGTGGGTTTTACCACGCTTCCTCCGGGAAGGGGAGAGCGGCTGTGCAAGATGGCGGCTGTCACGAAGTCGGGCTCAGACGACCGGCGCGTTTGTAGGTGCAGCGCCACGTTGTGATCCCAAGGTGCTGGAACGTCTTAAAATTTGATCTCTGCTTCAGAAAGCTCCATTCAACAGAGAGGATTTTATCTTGTGTGTGTCAAAGTGGTAGGAGGTGAGAGCTGTCTTAACAGAGCAACGAGGATGGGTTTAACATTTCACTTTCGTTTCCCCAGTCTGTTAATGATTTACTTTGTAATTCAGATTTTTAGAACTTGTAGTTTCCTCACTTACCTGATTGAAGTAAGATCTATGAATGTAAGTTGAATATATTTAGCATTGTTATCATGTTCTTTATCATCCTATCCCCACTGTTCTGTATTGTAAAGTCTCAGAATGATGAGACTTTTTCCAGGTGCTCTTTCAATTAAATCTGAGTACATTTTATAGATGAATCCAGGGGCAAAAAAAGGTGTATTATGTAATCCCTGAATTAAACGTGTGGCTATTATGTCATCAATTATTTCATAACTGAGTATTTTTATTTCTCTGTTTTCCTCATGGTGTTCTTCCTTTTCTGGTACCTTTGAGAATAAGTCAAAATATTGTCGAAGTAGCAAGGTTGAAGGCTGAAAATAATTATGCTATCCGCAGAAATGCTCAAGACTAAAGGGATAAAACAAAAAGAGGATTCTATTAGGAGGATTTTTGTCGAAGGACTATGACCAGAGAGCTTTGTTGCTGTGGTGATTTGATCTGGGATAGTGCTTGTATTCTTCAGGAGATGGGAGTTGCAGTGGAAAAGGTGGGGATGGAGTGCTCATGCAATAAACCTCCCTCACTTCACTCCAGAAAGCACACTGCCAAGGAAGGAGTGTGGTGTGGCACACTGTCCCCTAGAGAAGCCTGTGTAAAAACAAAAGACTTCTTCTATAAGGCTGAACAAGTATATCAGTTTTGTCATAATTTTTATTATAGACAGGCTTATTTTCTGCTGCCAGTGTGTTACATCTTAAAAATGTGTCTATTATGTGCAACAGCTTTTCCTCAATAAAATCACAAAATCATAGAATGATTTGGGTGGGAACGGACCTCAAATCTCATCATGTTCCAACCCCCATGCCATGGGCAGGGACACCTTCCACTATCCCAGGTTCCTCCAAGCCCCATCCAACCTGTCCTTGAACACTTCCAGGGACAGGGCATCCACAGCTTCTTTGAGCAACCTGTGCCCCTATCTCACCACCTTCACAGGGAAGAATTTCTTCCTAAAAGAATAAAAAATACATAATTAGAAATAGAATTTATAAAGAATTCACGATTCTGCAGATTCTTTAACTAATTCTTAATAAGATGCTTCTATGTATGTTATGTCAAAAAATTCTTAATTTTTTTTTTACTTTTCAAGGAAAATCTAACATAATGGATGCTGTTAGCTTTGTTATGTGTGAAAAGACATCAAATTTGCGAGTTAAAAGCGTTCGAGAACTTATTCATGGAGCACATGTTGGAAAACCTGTTTCTTGTACAGCTAGCGTGAAGATAGTATATTGTGAGGAAGATGGGGAAGAAAAAACATTTTCAAGAGTTATCCGTGGTAGGTAGTAGATTCTGCTGCGTGTACTGTCTATTTTCTGATCTATAAAGAAATGGAGACCAAAAATACCCAAATTGGAACTTCAGATGCTCAATATTATTTCATAGTTGGGCAGATTAGTATAGTCCTTCATTTTAGTAGTGATATAAATGAAAAAAACCGCCCGTATTTGGGTTAATTAGTTAAATTAAACAAGTTATTATATGTTCTTTGCTCGATGTCTGTCTCTAGATATTCCCTTGGGCTCTGTAGATGATGTAGGCTCTAGGAAATGGAGTCTGACACCTTGCTGCAGGCATGAGCACCATAAGCATGTCTGTTCCTTTAGAAAGTACTAAAACTAGAAACTAGAGTTTTCAAACAGAAAAAATAAATTACTGAAAGGAATAAATGAGTAATTGAAATCTATTGTCTTCTTTGAGAAAATTGCTCAGTTAAATTATTCCACTAGTTTATAGTTTAATTCTTTTCCAGTGGATTTTTTGATGTAGCTGTTTTCAGCGGTATTTTTTTTTCCTTTCCTCCTTTAGGTAGCTGTTCTGAATTTCTTTTCAATGACAAGTCTGTCAGCCGATCTGTGTACGTATCTGAGCTTGAGAAAATAGGCATTCTTGTCAAGGCCAGGAATTGCCTTATTTTTCAGGTGAGCATTCAAGGTACTTTGAAAAGAAAACAAAAGGTTCTTAGGTTATTTCATAGAATACACAGTTAAGTATTATCTAGAAATGAGGGCACCCTTAGCTAACTACAAGGCAACATATTTTTTCCTGACCTGGGCCAAGAACTACAAGACTACTAAATACACTTAATGGGGTTTGTATGTACATGCATACAGTAGTAAGAAAGAACTAATCTGGAAGAAGTGGAGTGCTTATGTTACTCACAATATATTAAAAAATATGGGTCTGTATAAATGTTTAGTGTATTCAGTTGTAGGAGCGCTAGGAAAAAGTAATTTCATCTTAAAACACTCCTGTTAGCAAAGATACATGAAAATGTAAAGGATTTTTTTGTTAAGACTGAGGGGTTGAAAATTCTATTCAGCAATTAGTTTCCAAGAATTTAATGACATAGGCCTTAAGCTTTTGCTGAATAATGCATTTCACAAAGTCATCTTCCTTGGAGTTGCTGACGAAAATTCCTAAGGAAGAATGGATTTTTCCCTTTTGCAGAAACATTTATAGAAACCTGAGTGGCTAGGGGATACTCATTTTGGCACTAAATTTTTCCTTGGGTTGGAATCCAGATGTGTTTCCACCAACTGTGTTCACCATAAATATATACAGAGGTCAATCTGTACTATACGCTCTTAAATTCATAAGACATCAGAATGATCTACAGTGCTGCATAATTTATTTATTTTCAATTTTGGTGTAGGGAACAGTAGAATCAATTGCAATGAAGAAGCCGAAGGAGAGAACTCAACTTTTTGAACAAATTAGTAATTCATGGGAATATGCTGAAGAATATGAACAAAAAAAGAAGAAAATGCATCAAGCAGAACAGGATGCACAGTTTAATTATAACAAGAAAAAAAGCGTGGCGGCAGAACGCAAACAAGCAAAGATAGAAAAAGAGGAGGTAACTTCAAGTTACTCCATTTTTTCATGCTAAGATGCCAGATTTTGCATCTCTTGTGAACTTCAATAGTGTTTGAAAAAGTACAACAAACTTACAAAACAAACCCACAAAGTTCTGTTGGTTTTAGTCTAGTATTTTTTTTCAGTGTGGCATAGTATATAATAACTTAATACCGTTTTAAAAGGTAGATGAATACACGTAATCTAAATAAAAGAAAGCATAGGTTTGCCAGTATAATTAATTAAAGTATTGACTTAAATATTTGAGTTTTATGATTAGTGAACATTAGTGAAATTACAGCTACTTGTATGTCATCTTACATCACTTTGGCCTTGAAATTAGACTGCTAATGATGGGAAATAGTTTTTATAAACTATAAATTAAATTTTAAATTGGTAGGCAGAGCATTACCAGATGCTAATCAAGGAACTGGATGAAGAAAGGATACAGCTGCAGCTTTTTCAGCTTTATCACAATGAAAAAAAAATTGACTTTCTGAAAAACAATTTGGATGAAAAGAATATGGAGGCTCGTATCAAGAAAGAGACTCTTTCTACAGCAGAAGATGCATTTAAAGAAAAGAAGAAATTGTTTGGGATACTAAACAGGGACCAACAGCATATGGAAAAAGAAATGAAGTAGGTTTTCTAATCAGATTCTGTGATAGTTGAATTAAAGTATTATCTGCACTGGGAGTTGCTTGGCAGGTGTGCATTTCCTGGTAAAAATTTGGGTGATAACCCAGTGCTATGGAAGTCAGCTCCTAGCAGTTCACTGAAGTAAAATCTAGAAATGGTTTTCACCTCCTCTACTATGCCTAGATACTTACTTTGTTGTAGAAATACTTGTCTGCTGTCAAATTTTAGGAGGTTATGTTTCACTTCTTAAGTTACTATTTTCAGTGGAAATACAAAAATGTCCTCTGTGGGCATACCCACAGTGTAAGCCCCAACCGTACAGTTTAAAACTGTTTGCATATGCGGTTGGCAGGGGGGAGGGGGTGTCTTTTCTATCTTCCCTCTCTCCCCTTGCCCTGTGGTGTTGTTGTTTTGGCTGTGTTTTGTGGTGGTTGGTTGGTTGGGCTTGGTTGTTTTGGGTTTGTTTTCGGTTTTGTTTTTTAGGACTCTGGAAGCATCACTGATTCAGCAGAGACCCCTGTATATAAAAGCAAAGGAGAACACATCCTACCAAATCAAGAAAGTAGAAATGTCTAAAAAATCTCTAAGGGACAAGGAGAAATCCTGTGATAAGGAAAAGCAGAGCATAAAAGAACTAGAGATAGAACTGAATGATGTTGAGAAGGCATGGAGAGCATTTGAGGAGAAAGCTGAAGAAGAGAGACTGCAGAGAGCAGCAGCTATTGAGCTGGGAGAAAGTCAGGTGAACCAGGAGGCCCAAAAGTACTGTTTACTAGAGAAGTTCAAAAATACTCCTGTTTACAGGGAAACTGTTTTTTCACCAATGACCTGTGATTCTTAGTGATCTTTTTGCCCTTGAGCTCCAACAAAACCAAAATTCAAAGTTTTATTTGGACACACGGTACGTTGTGGGAGGGTAGGACAGAAAACGTTTGTCAGGGTCTCAGGGTGAGTGATTTTTGAGAACTGGCTTTTAATCGGAGATATCAATTAGGGAAAAACCAATGAAGACAAAAAAGTAAACCGGTCCTGGTAGTATACATACCATCTGCCGTGGGTCTCAGTCTGAAACTGGGGTAGCTCATTTGTGAAGGAAAGGGCTACATCCCTTGACAGCAAATTCACTTCGGAAGAAGCTGCCTTTGCAACTATATGGCCACAAATGCTTGTAAAACTACACTGTCTCCTCCTTAAAATAGTTTCTGATCAATTAATGGAGAACCTGCAGGATTATTACCTTAGTTTGTGAATCTTCCTGCTCTGCACTTTAGAGCTATTTGGTCGGTTAGTCATCACTTAGCAGAATTGTTTAAAATATTTATGTTTCACTTACTATGTGAAATTTTTTAATAACATAAGAATGCTGAAAATATAAATCCCAAAACCTGCACTAATTTTGGGCTATGCAAAAACTGAGTGATAACCTTCAGATTGAATGGGAAGTACTATAAACTTCCCTGAACAGTAAGAGTAATAAAAAAAGACTGTAGGCAAGAACTGTTAGGTGTAAGCTTTGGATTGAATCTTACTCTAAAAAAATACAGCTCATTATAATGCAATCAGTAGCTAGAAGAGTATTCTGGAGAATTGGGTAGTTTTCATAATTTTTATTATGATAAAGTAGGTAAAGTTACTTAAGGCTGTAACAATGAGTCTTCTCACTTTCCAGGGAGTGAATCTTTTTTTAATTTCTTTTTGTCCAGTTAGAGCGGTACAAAGAGCTAAAGGACATGGCGAGAAAGAAAGTAGCTACACTAGTCCAGCAGCTAGAAAAACTTCGTTGGGAGGATAAAGGAGATCAAGAAAGGCTGAAACTTAATCGGAGGAAGAAAAATGAAATTGAGGTATTTGTATCAAACTAGAATTAGGTTTTTAGGAGAAAAATGTCTCTCTGCCGTTTCCTCTGGTGTAACTGTCTATATAAGCATGTTCAATGCTTTGATGTAATCAAATCCTCAGCAGAGGAAGTATATTGCAAGTGCTAGCTCAGTTTCCATGTTGCAGCAGGTTTAGCAAAATGGTCTCTAAATTTGTTCAGAAATTGTTAGTGTGGGCCCACACTGAGGATTTGGGTTTGAAAGCTTTGGCTCTGATATTTTACAATTACTCAGAACATTGGCTTAACTGTCATCAGTTTCTGGTTTTGTAAGTGTAGTCTTTCTGGGATGTCCTGCTGCTATTGTATGTGTGTATGACACTCACACCCTGCAGAGGTATATTTTGATCACAGCTACCTTTTTCTGAGATGGTTTTAAGGTCAGTTGTGTGTAAGAATGTGTTGTAGTTGGAAAAATCTCAGTGTCCACTCTTTCCTTGCACTTTGGAGGCAGCTGTTTTGTGTGAATACAGTTGCAGTCATTTTGATTCGGATATCTTTTATCATTGCAGATCCAGACATGTAACAATAAAATATGCACATTTTTCACTCTGGCTTGGTTACCATGCCTGATGCTTGCTTCTGATAGACGTAAAAAGGGCAGAAGCTCAGCTGATGATCCGTGTTTTGCTGGAAACCTTGTCCTGTTAGGTGTTTTGGGTTTTCTGTTTGGGTTTGTTTTTTTTTTTCAAACTCTGCTAACTTGCATTTTTGTCACCTACTAAGAAGTTAGAGAGGCAACATGCATTTCTTCAGCATTTAGTTACAGAGTCAAGGTTGAGGGAAACTCTTGTTCAGAAAGCTTAAAAATGCATCATATGAGACTTTACGAGTGATAGAGTTCCAAACACCTCATTCTTGTACATATAAACTTGCTCGTATGGAAAAGTCTATATTTTACACCATATTTATGAGGATATAAAGTTATCCTTACCATAATAGCTAAGCTGATATTGTACATTCATTGTTTCTTCATAAAATACTATTTCTTTTTGGAATACTAGTTACCTGGAAAATGTAGTTAGTATCTAGAAGTGAAGTAAATTCCATTGCCTGTGCTTCTTAAACTGAGCAAGTCCCATTGTGTTGCTGAGAAAGGAATAAGGAATACTTAAGAGTGCATGAAATACGAATATGCAAACATTGAAGTGGGTTCATGAAGAGCTTAACTTTCCATCCCTAGAACTATTTAAAAGGTCACAAGGATTTCAGGAGTTAAATTAAAGCTTAATAAACTATGTAGGTAGCAGTATTTTTTTTCTTTTTCACTTGCTTCAGTTAATGTGTTTTTATTAAATTTGTGTAATTGAAAATTCTTGTTTTACCATTGGCGGGGTTTTTTTACTACAATGTTTTGTGTCAGTTTGGAAGGTGTGTCAACTTCTTTGGAAAAAGCTGTTGATGCCGGGCCAAGAATAGCACCTTTTCTGTTTTAAGACCTATAATTTCCTGGCTCTTTATTTAAAGTTTTTTTTATTTGTTGGTGTCATGATTCTCTCTGCTGAAGAGCCTTTCCCTAAACCGTAGCTGAACATGGAAAATCCAGTAATGGCCTTGGTAAAATAATTTCCCTATATTATTTGTTCAGGTGCAGCTTGGCACCTACTATAGCAAAAGAGATGCTGTTACTTCACTGTGAAATACCAATAAAGAAAAAAAGATCTATCTCAGTACTTGTTCTGAATGTAGAACTGTGTATCTTGTTATAAAACTGTCATTTTGCTCTAGATTATTTTCAACACATTCTATTTGTGACTGCATAGGAAACCATAAAACAGACTGTGAAACAGGTGGAAGAGCATGAAAAACGCATAGAGAAGTTGGAAGAATATGCTAAAATATGCACGTACGTGTAAAAAATTAAAAGCTAACTGGATTTCTTGTGTATTAATCATTTTCAAAACATAGGTTTCTAATTCTGTCTAATTATTTTCTTTGAAATTTTAGTAAGAACTAGAATTCTTACTAATTACTACTAATTTTACTTAATATTTCATTTACTTTAGCTGTCAAGTAGGAAGTATGATGACTAATCCATATTTTGTTTGAATTGGTTCTATAATTCTAATTTCTCTCAAGTTATTTCACTATGGGTATGGGGCTATTAATGGACAAATTCTGAGCAAGAAAACAGGACAGTTTTGTAACTGTGCTGCTCTAGAAAGCATTAATATTTACGTTGTTTATTAGCACAGCTCAGTTCTTGCCTCCTGGATCTTGGCTTCTGCCTGATATTTACTCCTTGTGAAGTAAGGTGACCGCAAAATGACCTTAATTTATACTGAAAGTGTATATAAATGAAATTGTGAATTGCTTTTTATTTTTACTTCTGTTCAAAGTGGATCATTAACAGAAAAAAAACAGCAGGAGGAAGTGCTGGCTAAGGAAATTGAGAATGCAACAATACGAATGGCTGAAGTGAACGAAGAGTTGAACAAAATAGTTGGTGAACTGCAGAATGCCAAAATTGATTACCATGAAGGAAGACGTGAGCAGATGAGAGCAGAGATCCTGGAAAGTCTCAAAAGGCTATATCCAGATTCTGTGGTAATGGAATGGCCTCCTTTAAATGCTTTATTTTAGCGTTATGACATAAAAGTTCTGCATTAGACTGAGTAAGCAGCTGGAGTAAATTGGACAGTCTGGCATATCCTTTTAAATTTTGTGCTTGCTTGAGTGTACTTGATGAAATAGTATTACTGGAAGAATTGTAGCATGTACTGTCATTATTTTTCACAGGTTCCAAAAATAAAGGGGTTACTGCTAGCATCAAATAGTAATTTTGATCTCTTGTGTGATTTAGTGGTGTTTAATTAATTCATTTTTTCCTTATTTGGTTTTGTTTTCTTCTGTCCTCAAACATATTTTTGACTTCATTATTTTGAACAAATAAATGGGAAGGTTAGCCGTGAGACCATTTATTCCGAACGGATACTGCTTCTGAAAGACAATTTTTATGTTATCAAATGGTCTGTCTTTGCTTATAAGTTAGCATATTTTACATATTTTCCTAAAATTACTCTTCAGTAATGCCGTTAAGGGTTTTGTGTATTGATCCTGAATTGTCAGCAGACGTTAACTGGTTTATGAAGCATCTTTACATCTTTTTGGTGACATTGGAAAGATATACTCCAACACTGAAAGCCATTTCAAATAGGAGTTTTTAAATAAATATAATCAATTAAATAGTTGGCCTCTGAGTATGACTCAGAGTAGTCAGTCCTTTTTGATACACATAGTCATTTGAGATGTGCAAGCTGGCAATCTTTTTTTTTTTAAATGTTTTTAATGTTTACTCAACTTTCCAATGTTGCCATAAGAACATAAAAAGTAAAATGTTTTCAGTTGTTCTTTGCTTCTTGGTCTTTTGCAAAAACCTCTTCAGAGTATGGCAAGCTTCTGATCCTGTTGTTTTGTCCAGAGAGTAAGAAATTTGCTTTTCAGCTGCTCTTCAGAATTTTTTCATCCAAGTTAGCAAGATGGTGCAAAAAAACTTGCTCACTCTTTGTTTTATATCTCTGTTTGAAAATAACTGGATCAGATGGTGATGCCTTACTACCTTAGGGAAGGCTGGTGTTGAGGAATCTTCTGTCATTTTCCTGTAGGAACTACAAATTTAAGAGTGCTTAGAGATGGGATGGCTTCTAACAAAAATGAGAAGTCAAATTTGTTACATAAACTATCCTGTTACAGGAAGGCTTAGTGCTGCCTGCTTTCAGTTACCCTTGTTCCTGCAGTAGTTCTCCCAACACCACAATACTCAGGCAGCAGAGTTGTTACTGAACTGCTCCTTAATGCTCAGGTGTACTAATTCCAGATGAGTGAACGCAACCTAAATCACAGTTTTAGGATGAAATGGTCAAGACACATTTTGTCTTCTGGTCTGCTGGCAGAACTGAAGGAAATCTTTGTGTCGGTCTTCTGGATTTCGTGGGCAGAAATGGCAGACTGCTTGTAAATGTTCAGTTCCTACATCCATCTTACAGCTTCTGTTCTGTTGAAACGTGCTTATAATGGTGGGTGTACACTGCAGGTACTCAAGTAGCTGTGCCATAATATGATTCTGCTGTACAAGTGACGCGTGCATTTACACAGATTTGGCCCATCAATAAAGGGAATTTTGCAGCTGATTATAGTTTTTACAACTTAGTTGTCAAAATTATATTCTTACATTAGTAGTTTTAATTGTCAACTTTGCTGTTATTACAGATTCAGTTGGACACAATATTTGTTTTCATAGAAATCTGACATTGCATTTAGACTTAAATGCATGTGTCTGAAAACTAGATCATCGTAGGCCTTGAATTTCCAGTAGTTTAAGTAGTTCAGCTGAGACAATACTGTGAATGACCTGTCACTCACAGCTCTTACCAGCAGTCTTTTCATTTGCTTCAATTTGATAAGAAAACTGTATATATGCAAGAAGAGATGCGTAGCTACATGTCAAGAAGCAGGAAAATTGTTTTTGCATGAATTCACAGATAATAATGTTCAGAATGTGCATCGGTAGAATTTGATCATTCAGAAGAAGTTCAGCTTTGCCTATAATTACAGAAAAGAATTAAAAATCTTTAGGGAGCATGTAGAACGGAGAGCTATAATTAATTTTCTCTCTGGAGGTGTTATCTCAACACGTAGCAAAGGCTTGATTATTTGGACTATGCAGTACAAGAAAATTAGTTTTTATTCTTTTCATGCTTTTTCATTTTTGGGTTGAAACTGGAATGGTACCTCTTGCTGCCATTTTGCAGGTAACAGGTCTATTTATTTAAGATGTTAATGTCACTTTAAGATCTTACTGTTAGATACTTTTTTACTCTCCAAAAAACATGCTTAGTTATCTTTGTCACTGTCTTGCTTCTAGAAGTGTATGAAAGAGATTCTCAGTAAAACATTGAGATATGTAACTAACCTTAGAGAAAAAATTACATCCCTTCCAATTCTGAAGGTATACTTTGCAAGTTGGGTTGATGACTGCTATGATTTCTGTTTTTTCTGATGTACTGTTGTTGTGAGCGAGTGCGGCTGGTACATAGGTAATACTGAAGCAGTAAGAGGAAAATATATCTTGTATGCAGAAATATTTTTGTTATCTAAAATATTAATATTTCTCTGTATTTTAATCTTCAGTTTGGAAGATTGCTTGACCTGTGTCATCCTATTCATAAAAAATACCAGCTTGCTGTTACCAAGGTATTCAGCAAATACATGACTGCTATTGTTGTTGCCACTGAAAAAACAGCAAGAGATTGCATTCGGTTCCTAAAACAAGAACGAGCTGAACCTGAAACTTTTCTTGCTTTGGATTACCTTGATGTAAGTATGTTTTTCTTTCTCCTGTCATCAGCAAGCTAGTACACTTGTAAGTCTGGGTACTGGTTCATTTAAGTTTAACTAAAATAGGCTTAAGTGTTAAGGCACAGGACTTGGGAAGTGAGTTTCATGTGGCTCCTGTTGGCCCACTTTGCCAGCCAGCTGAGATCCCTATGGAGGCAGCATGACCACCTGGCATATCAGCAATTCCTTCCAGTTTTGTGTGGTCAGCAAATTGCTGAGGGTACGTTGTTCCCCATCATCCAGATAATTAATTAATGAAGACGTTAAACAGGATCGATTCCAGTATTGACATGGCTATCTACTGGCCTCCCATGGCACTTTGTGCTACCAGTCACCACCCTGTGGGCTTGCAGACAGTTTTCAGTTCATCTCACTGTTCATCCAGACCCTATTTCATCAGCTTCTCAATGATGATCTTAGGGGAGACAGTATTAAAAGCCTCTCTGAAGTCTAGGTAGGTAATATTCACTGTTCCCCCCTGCTCTGCCAGGCCAGTAATTTCTATTCTGTCAGGCTGTTGTTGGTCATGCATGACTGACTTGATGAATCCAATGCTGATTACTTCTCTGAAGTTTTGTGTTCATATGCCTGGAACTGGTTTCTAGGATAAGTTGCTCTATCACCTTTTGCAGGATCAACATGAGGTTGACTGTCCTGTATTTCCTTGGGTTCTCCTCCTCGCTCCTTTTTGAACAGAGGAGTGACACTTGTTTTCCCCTAATCCTTAGGCACCTCTTTCAGTTGCCACGATCATTCAAAGGTACATAGAAAGTGGCCTTGTAATGACATGAGCTTCTCCTTCAGCTCTGCTGGTTGCATCACACCAGGGACTGCACATTTACTTGCATCCAGTTTTCTTAAGTTTGTCTGACCTGATCCACTTTTAGCAAGAATGTATGTTTCTTGTTCCAGACTCCCCCCTGGGCTCTGGAACCCGGGATTTCCAGAGGCTAGTCTTGCAAGCAAAGACTGAGGTGAAAAAGGAATTCAGTACCTCAATCTATTCTATGTGCTGTGTCACCAAGGTCCCTGCCTCATTCAGTAGCAAGCTCACATCTTCCTTAGTCTTACTTTTGCCTCTGTTTATTTACAGTGCCGAAAGTGTATTTACTGACACCATTTCTTCGACATCCCTTGTCAGATTTGGTTTCAGCTGGGCTTTGACTTTTTTAGCCACATACCTGCATGCTTGGACAGTGCTTCTGGATTCCTGTGAGACTACCTGTTCCTGCTTCCACCTTTTGTTTGTTTCCTTTTTGCGTTTGAGTTTTGCCAGGAGCTCCTTGTTTATCTTCCTGGCATTTTTGCCTGACTTCTTGCTCATTGGTGTGTTAACACTCTTAGGAGTAGAGGAGCTGATCCTTGAACACTGAACAGGATTCTTGGGCCTGGCTTCGTTGTGGGGCCTTGTTCCATGAAGAGGCTGAAGTCCAGAGCTGTGAGCTTGCCTTTTGCCCTGCTGTCTACCCTCAGGATGCTGAACTCTTGTGTCATGCTTACTGCAGACAGAGCTGCTTTTGACTTTCCCATCCCTTACAAGCCTCTCCGTTTTAAGTATGAGGTGTAGCACACCTCATGTTCACACCTTCCGGCATCTCTGTCACTTGGGCGAGGAATTGGTCGTCAGTGCTTCTCAGGAATGACATGGATTGTGTATGCCCTTTTCTGTTGTCCTTGTAGCAGATATCCTGGAGGCTCAAGGCCTCTATGTGGACCAGGGCCTGGGAATGTGATGCTCCTTTGACCTGTCTGTAGAAAGCCTCATCCGTTTGTCCTTCCTGCTACAGGCAGTCTGTAGCAGACACCCATTGCAATGCCACCTCTACCAGGCCCCCCTGTCCTTACCTATGAACTCCTCATCTTCTTTCCCCAGGCAAACCTCCATGCATTCCAGCTGTTCTCTCACATAAAGAGCAACTTCACCTCCTCATCCCCACCCCACCTGTCCTTCCCAAAAAGCCTATATCCCTCCATGGCACTGCTCCAGCTACAGGAACTATCCAACCATGTTTCCTTGACCCCAGAAATCACAGAATCACAGGCTGGTTTGGTTTAGAATGGATCTTAAAGCTCATCCAGTTCCACCCCTTGCCATGGGCAGGGACGCCTTTCACTAGACCAGGTTGCCCCTACCCCCTGGCCTTGAACACTTGCAGGGATGGAGCAGCCACAGCTTTTCTGGGCAAGGTGGTAGCCTTGCAAATGCACACAGGTCTTGAACTCTCTTGTTTATTCCCCATGCATTAGTGTCCTTTGATTTCATACACAGGTTATACAATAGTATCTTAATGCCATCATAAATAGTAATGCAGTGGGTTACACAGATTGAAGGACAATGGCGTACCAAGAACATAAACCCCAGATCTGTTTGTAGTCTTGCAGTGATTGAGCTCCCTGGTGCATTGGTCTGTACATCCTGTCCCCAGACTACTCAGATTGGGAAATGCTTTGCTCTAACAACATGGATTCTAAACACTGCTTGTTTGCTTTACAGGTTAAACCAATTAACGAGAAGCTAAGGGAGGTAAAAGGAGCTAAAATGATGGTGGATGTTGTACAAACGCCATTTGCTCCACTGAAAAGAGTCATTCAGTTTGTGAGTGGGAATGCCTTGATCTGCGAAACAGTTAAGGAAGCAAAACATATTGCATTTGATGGACCAGTGAGGTTGAAAGTAAGAAGCCGAAGTTTGTTGCGTACATTTTTCATTGCGGTTATGTGTTTGATGCCATTAAATAATTCTTGTGTAAACATGCTGGAGTATTGCAGATAAACACAGAGTTGGTACTATGCTGTCTAATCCCACAGAAACAAATCGCTAGAAACTTCACATGGTTATGTTTTCCTCTGATAGTAAGTTGAAGCGGTTTCCTGGGAAAAGGAGGGGGCAAATGAAAAGATAGTTCGTGTCCAAATATGGTTCTTGGTATGGTCCTTGTGATGAGGAGTAGGAGGGAGGGATAATCTTGCTTCTGAAACGGTCTGATTTAAAAATACAGACTTTTATCTTGCAAGATTTTCTTTGAAGAAATGCTTTCAAAATTCTTTAAAATATCTGCCGGAATCTCTTGGTTGTAGATACAGGTTATGTCAAGTACTGGAAGCTTCTCTGTCACTTCCTGCAGTTCTTTCTTCGTATTCCTGTCTCTATTGCTGCAGACAATATTTTATGCACTAAATAAACCTTCTAAAATTTTGATTAAGACAGCTTTAAGTTGAAGGTGAGTGTGAAGTCATGTTTAGTTGAAATAAAGTCACAAAAACATCCATGTTCTTTACTAAAATTTACTTTCACTGTACAAACAAGCTGCTTGCCTTAGCCCCTTTACCATGTTGCTTGGTCTGTTCTACCAAGCTTAAAAGGTGTCTGTTCTGCACCTTTTAAGTACAAGTGTATACGCAAGTGGCTATATGCAAGGAAATGATACAATTTCATTTTATTTTCTGATCAGTTGTAATAATACCAAAATGTGATTAGTGCTAAGAAACAACAGACTCTTTCTTTGCTTCAAATATCTCATGTTGGCAGGTTTGGAAGAGAAAAGAAAAATTTGAGTCCAACTCAAATGTGGTTGTTACTTGTTTGACTACCCTATCTTGGGCACTAGTGCATGGGTTATTTTGGCTGGGTTTTTTTCAGATTTATTTGGATTTAACTTATTTTCTTCCAGACAGTGGCTCTTGATGGAACTTTATTTTTGAAATCTGGAGTGATTTCTGGAGGATCAAGTGATTTAAGACTAAAAGCTAGATGTTGGGATGAGAAAGAAATTAGTAAAATGAAAGAAAGAAGAGATAGCTTGATTAATGAGTTAAAGGTAGGTCTCCTAAAAGCACTTAACTGATTTCTGGAGGATCAAGTGATTTAAGACTAAAAGCTAGATGCTGGGATGAGAAAGAAATTAGTAAAATGAAAGAAAGAAGGGGTAGCTTGATTAATGAGTTAAAGGTAGGTCTCCTAAAAGCACTTAACTGATTTCTGGAGGATCAAATGATTTAAGACTAAAAGCTAGATGCTGGGATGAGAAAGAAATTAGTAAAATGAAAGAAAGAAGGGGTAGCTTGATTAATGAGTTAAAGGTAGGTCTCCTAAAAGCACTTAACTGTAGAAGTCATGCTGTATCTAACTTATTTCAGCTCTGGGAAGGTAATCTCCTAAAAATGTAATTTTCAAAGCTTTTGACAGGACATAATAGCTGTTCATCCTCTTCTAGTTAATAATGAACTCTGCATCTCTGTTCTTAGCTGTGATTCTCAGCTCACAGGTGGAAATACAGGACAAGACTGTTGGTCCAAGCTCCCTCCAGGAAAAAATTGTTGTTCAGAGTACCTGAAGACTTGTAGTGAAAATGACAATATGATCTGTTGACATGGGAATGTTTGCATGAACCAAAACCTGCCAGTGTAAAACAATTTGTCATACCTTTAGTGTTGGCTTTTTTTAAGAAGGATGGATTTGTAATGTAATCTGCCAGCGGATGCTTTCTTGGGGGAAATAAATCCGTTACAATATTAATATTGAATATGACCTGTGCTATCAGCATTTACCTTGAATGAGGCCTGTGTCAGTGAGGCTAGCTTTAAAAACTGAAAAACAAGTAATTTTCAAATAGTACACCTTTTGTTTAAAATGCTTTTTCTCCCACCATAACACTTTCCCAGGACTTAATGAAGATCAGACGGAAGGAGGCTGACTTGAAGCAATTGCGTGCTCAGTGCCAAGGAACTCAGACACGACTTAAATATTCACTGAGTGAATTAGACATTATTAAAAAGAAACATCTTGCTAATCTCTTCATGGTATAATATTAAGCCTTTATAATTTCCATGTTTAATAATTGTATTGTTTTAAACTGCAGTTATTGATCAAGTAATGCTACTTCCTTACATAGTTTTTAAAATTCAGTTAAAGTTTTACATGTAGCAGTTACAACTTGAGGAATTGATAAAATATAAAAAACAAGATTGCAGAGTACTTCACATGAGGCTTTTTGTATTGTAGTTTTAAAACTTGAATTTCTGGTAAGCTTGGTTTATCATTTAGTAACCTTCAGAAGTCTGTAAGTCAAAGTGCACTTTATGTGGTACTTAGTTTTCTGCTCATTTAAACTGTAATTGTTACATGCAGATTGGCAATAATAGTGGTTAAGTGGCATTTGAGAAGAAAATATTTGATGTTTTTAATCAGAAAAAAAACAGTTAACCTGGAACAGAGCTGTCTCTTAATTTCTAGAAAGTTGATCCTCCTATTAAGAAAAATTACCATCTTTTTCCTTTCTTTCTGTCTAGGAAAAATCAAAACTGGAAAGTGAACTGGTAAATATTGAGGCTCAGTATGATATGCTGAATGAAGGAGTAGTACAAAGAAAAGAAAAAATAAAAGAATTTCAGAAAAAAATTAACGAGGTAATGCGTTCTGTCAGAGCTTTGAGATGTCATGCTGTTAGGCTACAGAAACTTAGGTTTTGCTGACATTTAGACCTGGACAACTTTTAACTTTGTAAAGTGCTTTGTCAACAGGGCATGTACATTATTCCAGCAATCTCTCCACATCTTCTACCTTTCTTGCCAAGGTAGCTGTGAACAGAGAATGTTAGTGTATGTGTGTCATAACGTTGCAAATCAGTTTCCTTAGAGTCAAAGTTCTGTGACTGTCAAGTGCTAAACACAAATCCAACCAACCAAATCCATCTACGTCTCAAACAGATGAAGCTTTGCTTAGTATATTTAGTTTTCTAGAGCTGAAAACAGTCCTCAGTACTGTGAGAGGACTTTGTTCTGAGCGCTACAGGTGACATGTCTGGGGGATGGCCTGTCTACTAGGAAAGTAGATGAAAAACAGCATAGTGTGAAGGTTCCTTTCTCTTGGGAAGTAGCCAGTATTTGTGCTTCATACTGTCTGTGCTCTGATTACCCTGGGAAAGTGGCCGAGGTGTGCGTGATAATTGTCAGCAAATTCCTATTTCACTGTTTAGGGAGGTTTGTTTGTTTCTGTAGAGGTTTTCTTTGTGTGGTTTTGTTGTTTGGTTTTTTTCTTTGGTGGGTGGGAAGGAGATTCTTTTGGGTTTTTTGCATGTTGTGGTTTTTGGGGTTTGTTTTGGTGTTTTGTTGGGTTTTGATTTTTTTAAAATTTTTTTTTCAGACTGTTGTATACCTGTATTCAAGTCCAATTCATGGAAGATGGAGCTAGCCTGTGATATAACTGAGTGTTCTTCATTCACCCTCTCTTTTGAGCTGTAGGTGATGGAGAACTTGGAGATCTTGTTCTACCCCACCTGTCCAAATTCATTACCTGTTACAGTACTAAACAGCTTTTGTCTTTAGAATCTGCTCCTGTCTGCTTCTTATCAGCAACAGGAAAAGTTCTCTATGATATGTGATCTACCACCTAGGTTTCTCAGCTGGTTTTTGTGTAGACACTTCTGCCATCTCATCCCTCAGTTTCCCTGTCATTTGCTGATCTTCCCGTGCTCCTCAGAACAGTTCGTACAGACAGTAGGCAGATGGAGGAGCAGGCTTGTCATGAAGAGTCTGAAGGCATTCAGTGAAGGGAATGTTAGTAAAGCCTAATGTGATGCCAGGAGGGGTTTCCTATGGTGTTCTGCTAGAGTGGGCAGTAACTTACCTCTTGGGGAAATAGGCATCTCATCTCTGCCTGTGTCTTGAAGCTGCCTTTGTTCCTACTCCTGCCAAACAAAGAAATCTGGTATAAGCTGTGGAAAAGTGGTACTGCAGCTTCATCTGGAAAATTCACAGCCCAGGACTTAGATGCTGGTGTAAATGTATATTGTTGGAGAAGGAGAGATTCCTCACCACTGTCTGCAGTAACTCAGGCTGTATCATACATATGTAATTTAGTTCCTGGCTTCTGACCCATTCCCATCAGTCAGTCTGGAATTAATCCATGACTGGAATTCTACATGTAAGAACAAGCCAAAATTGCTGCCTGTTCTCTGTCTTGCTTGGGGTGCAGCCATGAGGGAGTGCAGGTGTCTGTCATCTGCGAACACTGAGACTGTCGTTGATGATTAAGCTTGTAAGAATTCCAGATACAGGGAAGTTTTCTTTTGCTTATTCTGAAAAAATAAAAAAAACAGAGGCTATAATTTGGAACAAATCATCGGTTTCCAAAGAGTAGTGTAACTTGGAGAGTGTTACTTGATGTAGTATTTGATACTTGGCTAAAAAAGCCTGAATACTAAAACAATATCAACAATACCAGGTTTTGACCTGTAGAGTTCTCTTAAAATTTTGTTCAGTCCATTGGGTTTCCTTTTAAATAGGCTGTTGCTGTTTCTTCCTTCAGTCCAGCCATATACATTCTACCTAGTATTTGCCTGCTTAAATTTTTCTTAAAAATTTTAGAATTGTTTTTGGCTGATGCTTTTGTTAGTATCTACTGTATCATTAGGAAATTAGATATTACATAGCAGAGTTTTTGCTATGACTTTTCTATAAATGGAGCACAGTAGTTAATATTTGTGGATCTTTTGAAAGGATTCAGATAAAGAACTGAACTACAGCTCCAAGAAATCTGGTGTATCTAATTAGTGTCCTGTCCAGCTTTCTCTTCTTCAGCTGTCTGGGAGCAACAGGCAAAACCGGGGAAGCTGGTTACCCTGTGATGACTTTTGTCTTCGGAATGACCAGGTGCTGTCAAGAAGATCTTAGATTGGAGTTACACTTGGTAGATCACAGGCACATATGCCGTGTGTGTGGCATTTGGACTGAAAATGTTATTTGAAAATTTCAAGTACAAATTACTTCTCAGTAGTTGTTAGCTGTTTTCTTGAAGTATCTTAAAAATCCAGTCTGTAGGATGAAGTGATTAATATTTTACGTCTGTGAGTTGCAAAATAGTATAATCATTTTTTGTTCCATTTCTCTGTTTTCAAAGGTTGAAGATGATGTTTTCCGGGAATTCTGTGAAGAAATTGGTATAGAAAATATTCGTGTGTATGAGCAAGAACATGTGAGGCAACAAGAGGAGATCGATAAGAGAAGGTGATATATGGCACTAAAATGTAAACCAGGGGCTGGTTTTAGATTGGGCACACTGGGCCTTGAGAAACTCCCTCACAGGAAATAACACAAAGTCCTAGGAGGATGCAGAAGGTTCTCTATTACTGTAAGGATTAGGTAGGCCACTGCTAGGGATTAGTTAGACAAGGATTAGTTAGATCACTGCTGTGGTTTGGGTTTGTATGCCAGGGACAGCTTGCAACAAATTTGAAAGCACTTGGTAGCACTATTGTAAAAAAAGAAAAGTTTTCTAAAACCCACATTGAAAAATGACACTATCCCAGACTGAGAATAGCATGAAGGGTCACTCGTGTTTGAAAAATCTTAAGGAAAACTGGGTATAAGATGCAGGTGTTTCATATAGGAACATACTCTTAAGGAAAACAAGCTCTTGAGTTTTTCACATATGACCTCACCTACTGTTTCTCTCATGTGTCACTGCACCACAGATTTCTATCTTCGAAGGAAAATGATAAAATGAACTGATGGTTGAAGTTCAAGTGTCACTTTCCATATGATATGGCTCTATTGTATTTTTTTAACTAATATCACTGTATCTTTGTGATTTACCATATATCCACAGGATGTGGTGTAGTAGAATCAATGTATGCAGATTTTTGTGTTCACATAGAAGATACAGTAATGGTATCTAAATAGAGTCCAATCACAGTTACTAGCCTGCTTTGTAAGAACTGGTTTTAAATCCTGTACTTTGACTAGACTGGAGTTTGAAAATCAGAGGACACGACTGAACGTTCAGCTGGAGTATAATCGTGATCATCTACAAAAGTCAATAAACTCAGTCAGCAAGTTGAGAGAGACAGTTCATAAAGATGAAGCTGAGATTATCAAGCTACAGAAGGTAAGTGTAAAATCAATGTCTGTCTCTGTAATTCAATGCGTTCTTTCCTCTCAGTTCCAATTTTGAATAAATGTAGTTGATGCTGTGGATTAATTTTTCAAGAGGCTAATTCAGTTTTGACTTTGTAATTGCTTAGAAAATGCAGATGCATATTGCATTTTACCCTTGGAATAAACTGCTGTATTTGGATGCTTATTTATTATTAAAAATAAGCTTACTAAAAATTAAGTTTTGGATTTAAAACTTAAACACTGTCTGTACAGTATTATTGTATATTTTGTTCAGTTAATGTGTTCAGTGGATATGAAAAGGCAACATACAGCTACAGATAAAACCAGCAGCATGTGGCTCAGATTCAGCAGAAGATTTTATGAGTAAGAGCAAACAACTCTGGTGTTTTACATCTTTAAGCTACTTCACAGCCACTAATACGTTTAAAATAATGCTATGAAACCAATTTAGATTTTTAGTTGAAGTAATATGTATGGATTCCTCCTTCACAGTGTTTATCCTGTATTGTGCTGATGGTGCTTGTTTAAGAAACTATGCTTGTTCACAGAAAAGGGTAGGAGAAAAGATGTGCTTTGAACAAAAAACAAAAAGTGAAATGTATAAAACTGCCACAAAGTGGGGGAAACCCCCCCTACCCAGTGCCTTTCAGATCTTGTGCTGTAACACATTTGAATGTAAAGGTTTAAAGTGTAACTCCTCCTTTCTCTATAGTAGATGTTCCCAATCTAGATTCTTGGCGGGAGGTTAAAAATTTAAATATTTCTATGCAGGATGAGGAAAAGCTTCTAAAAAAAGTGAATGAACTTTTGGAGGAGCAGCAACACCTTAAGGATAGATTAAGTGCTCATAAATCTGAGCTTACAAAAAGCCAAAATGAAGTTGAAGAGTTCAGAAAGACGATGTTAACTCTTAATAGGTAATTCCTACTTGTACTCCTGGGAAGATGATTAACGGGATAATATGTAGAAGGGATTTAGTGATCACCTGTTTGGATTTCTCTTGTTTTGTTTTCTTGTGAAAGATTTATTAGAGACATAGTGATTTGCATCTACAGTGTGCCTAACAGTGTTTCTAATTGAGTGTGTGAAGGAGAGTATTTCAAGAGAGCCATTCCATGAACCATATAGAATTATTTTATTACCTACCTAGTCTTGGGTCTCACTGTGATCTCTGACCACAGATCTCTGATCTCTTGTGGTGAGTATGTAGTAGCTTACATCTTGACTGGGGGCATGTGAAGTTCCCTGGTAGTTTCACAATTTAGTTTGAGTTGTACAGTGGGCCCAATTAATGGGAACATTTTTATTTTCCGATTTCATTGTTATTTTTCTAGACTTTTCATGTGTTGGATACCTTAAACTAATACTAACTTTAGGTCATTATTTTGTCCTACTGTTGTATTAAATCAACTCCTTGGCGGACAGTTTATACTTCAGTTCTGTGGTGCTTGCTTATTATTGATGTGGCTAATGTCCCTTAATCAGGAGTCATCTCTGTGTTTAAAAACCCCATCACGCTGGCACAGTATGGCTAGGTAAACTTGTGGAATTGTCTGTAAACTTATGAACTGTATGCCTACTTATTTATGTTGTATGTAATTTTAAGAATATGTTATGTTTCTGCTGATGGTAACTTGATGCTGTCAGAGGAATTGGTTGCAAAGAATCCAGGTGTTTCAAGGAGAGTAATGATAAAAGATACATGTTTACATGTTAAAGGATCAGATCTCCATACATGTTCACTAGAGTTCAAAGGTAGGCTGTAATTAGGAAAGATGGGTATTTGAACATGCTTTTAAGTGAACTTGGCAGTGTACTGAGACTGAGGCTCCCTCTGGAGTAATTCAGGAGAATGGAGGGGATGGCAGAAGTACAGTACCATTTTCATTTATATTTGATGGGGATTATTGCAGGGGAAGAGCACTCTTAGTGCTTGGAATCTGTTTTCCATGCTGTATTTATCTTGCTATTTTTCTGTGGATGTTATTAGCAATGATGTTTCCACTCTTGAGTTGTTTTGTGCCCTTTGTGCATGTAGAGAAGCCACAAAGTTGCAGAGGGAAGCTACTGCTCTAGAAACCTCTCTGGAAGAGTTGAGATTAAGGCGACATAATCTGCTGCTTGAATGCAAGGTGCAGGACTTGAAAATCAAGTTACTGTTTGGATCACTGGATGACATCAGTGAAGTAGAGGTACTTAAAGTGTTTACAGAAGATAGATATCATGCAGGAGCACTTACTCATTAATTTGAAGATCCTTTTTCTCTCTTTACAGGACTGTTTTTCTTACATAGTAATATTCAAACAAATTCGCTCTATTCATGTGATCAGGTCTCTTTCATTCAAAAGAAGTATTTCTTTTTATTTTTGTAGACAGAAATATTGTTTGCAAGTATTTTTGCTTGTGCCTGAAACATACTCCTGTGAAATATATAAAATCTCCTGGTACAAGAAAATTGATATGAAGATACATAAGAGGATACACAGGGGTCAGTTCAGAAATGTAAATAAATACGGCATGTGCAAGGGTTGAGATCACATTTGGTCAATCATCCATAATATAAATGCTGTATATAAAATCATGCTTTTGTGTTCAGTAGATGTAGATATTCACAGAAATCAGGGATAGGCTGAAATAGAAACATTCCTGCAGTCTGATGATTGCCCCTCATTATTTGTCTTCATCTTCCCTCCTTTTCCAGCATATATTTGTGAGGAGAAATAAACTTTCTGCACCGTTACAAAAGAAATGAGCTGTGGGTTTTGAAGAACTTATTACATGTGTTTGAATTTGGAAGGAGTCTTGTTGAACCCATTCCTTAGAAAAGTATTTTTGCTGGAGCATAGGTGTGAACTGGGCAGCAGACAAAATGCAGGTGGTGAGGTGGGGTGGGCAGTCTGTGAAGGGAAAGAACAAGAACTGCTAATGATCAGAGGATGTAGGAACTCAGCTCTCACTGTTCCTGAATAAGGAAGAGAGGAAACCAAGGAGGTGAGCAGAAGGAATAATGATGTGGATTCTTAATTGATCTCGCTGAGAAGATCAGCAAGATTTGGTTCTGAAAAAGAATCTTGGTGGGAAAGGGGTCTAATAATGAGAGGGTAGCACATTGTCTCGGTTTGAAAGACAGGTGTCTGTCAAGGAAGGCAGGAGCCTCCCCTGAAATGGAAAATGCAACCCCCTTCTCTCTGAATTATTATAATTTTGAAATTAAGGGGCTTTCAGGCAACGATACGAGGAGTAGGAATAACAGTTCTTTACTTATATGGCAAGGCAAACAAACAACAACTCTGTCAGTAACAGCAAACAGAACCACAAACCCAGTGCCAGCCCCTCTCGGCTATCAGGCACCCCTCCCCCCCTTCGGTGCAGTTCCAGTCACAGCTGGCAGGGGCGGCTCGGGGTCCCGGGAAAGGATGGACGAAAAGCTTCAACAAACCCTCTGGGCGGCTGATCCCGGTGTCCGGCCGGACCCTCGGGAGCAGCAGACTGGAGCAGCAGAGACGAGCACAGATCCCGGGTGGCAGACGAGATGTAGCAAACTCCAGAGCTGCAGTGGAAGCGCCGGGAGGTCTCAGCTGGCGAGGGTGTGCGGGCTACAGTGTAGTGAAGGGGTCCAAGCGGCAGCAGGAGCAAAGCGGCTGCGGCCGGACTCCCAGCAGGGCAGGGAAAGGTGGGCTTGGGAATCCAGGTTTCTCAGGTAGGAGGAAAACAGCTGAAAAGCAGGAACCTCCAGCTCTGACCGACTCCTCAACACTGAGGGCACCAGCCAGCCCCGCCGCCCCCATCCCCCAGGTGAAAAGTAGATAGTTGGACCCCCTGCCCTCTGTGGCCAGCTCTTTTGTTCTTCTTAAGCACCCAGGAATTTGTCCCCCTGGCAACGTATATGGGAAAAATTCTTTAAGAGAAAAAGAGAAACAGGAGAACTCCTAAAACCCCCAACACACGTTTCATTTGAGGGAAAGTGACTGAAATTCAGGGAGTAGAAGATTCTCTGCTTATGCCATATAGAACTGAAGCTCCTTTTTTCTTTTGAGGCTGACTGAGTGGAAGAAATGCCTCAGTTTACACAGTTCAGCCTTCCCTTGGAAGGGGTTGAGGAATCAGGGAGTGTAAATCTTTCCAGTCAGGAGATTTACAGGTTGTACTGTGTTGTAAATATGTTATAAGCATATTGCTGCTTTCAACATAGCTTCAAGCTGGGTTTAGCAGATGTTTTCATGTTCATGTAACAGGTGTGGGTGTTAATTGGGCTCATGAGATCTTAACTGTTCAGTCCATTTGGGCCAGAGGAAGAGCCATGGATTAAGTTTACCTCGTACCATGTTACCACTGTCTCTTAATTTTAAAACCTTTTCATGAATTGGTTTTACAGTTTCAAAGTTAACTGTTGTATTTCTGAACTGGAATGTCCTTCATCTTATAGCTAGGAACTGAAATAGAAGGCACCCAGATTCTATCAGGGATCTATGAAAGGGAAGAGAGAATTCAGATAGACTACAGTGCCCTAGAAGTCGACCTAAAGGTAATCTTGTCTGAAATTATTAGAGATGGAGTGTTTGATTTTTATTCTTGTGAAAAATATTCTATTTGTTGTTTATTTATTCTTCACCCTGGTCTTTAAAGTGACACGTGGTAAAAACACTGCTAAGCTGAAGTGCATGCATATACATGCTCTGGTTTTGCACTCAAGACATAGCATTGATACGTCGGATTTCTAGATAGGTCAGTTTCTCATGTAACTGGCTTTAACTTATAGTTTACTTGAACCACAAAAATGGAATTGAGAGACTTAATATAACCTTGATTTTTTTTTTTTTCCTTCCTCCTTTACTTTCTGCCTTGAAGTTCCAACTTTGCATGTTAAGGCTCAAAACTCCAGAACCCAAGGATGGCTGTGAGGGGTTGTTTACCTTCTGTTTGTGGCATTTGCAGAGACTGAGGCTTCCCATCCTTCCCTGTCTAACAGCCCATTAGGTCACATTTTCTCAGCAGGTTTTGTAAATTTTCTTTCCTTTTTAATCTTGAGGAAGATAGTTAAATGTCAAAGGCTAAGCACAAAGCAAAGGATGAATCTCTCATCACTAGAACTTATCTCAAAGAATTCACTGAGAACCTCCTCTTTAAAAATCAAGGAGTGAAGCACTAATCCTGCTCCTGTGTTGTATTTTAAGAAAGGAACCAAGGGAAAGGAATTGGTTCCCTGTTTTTAAAGGTCTTGGAGAAGAATAGTGAGGGCTTGGTAGATTCATTGCAAGAACTAAGACCTGAGTGGCATTTTCAGTTGCGTTTCCAGTTAAAGCTATTAATGAGTGGGGTAATTGTTTCAGGAACCATGAGTGCTTGGTGTATGTATTGAAATGTCTTGGCCTAAAAGCAAATTAGATTGCTCTATTTTTTTTTCTTTAGGAACTAGAATCTGATAAAGATATAGAGGATCATGTGAAGCAAATGCAGCAGGAAATCAAATCTAAAGAGGTCACATTAATGAAGACAGCTGCTCCAAACCTGAGAGCGGGAGAGAAATTACAGACAGCTCGAGACAAGTTCCAAGAATCAGTAGATGGTAACACTGAGTCTTTCATGTCAGTCACTTTTGAGATTTCACCCTAATTGAAATTCTTCTTCTTGGGGTTGGTCTTCCTGGCTTTGCTCCTTTCAGATATTAAAGTATTTTTTTGTGCTCAAGTGTTTCTCCTCATTTATCTTTTTAATTATATGTAAACAATTCATTAACATACACTTGAGTGTATGTTAATGAGCAGTAGTTTGTTGAAATACAGTTTGAATGATTGGGAAGATATTTGTTTCCCACATGACATCATAAAGTATTTTTACTTGCTTTCTGAGAATTACTGACTTTAGTGTTAAAATTGCTAAAATTTTTCTTACATAACTGAAGGAACTGTGTATGTTGTCCAAAACTCAGACATGAGCATTTGTGCAAAATGATGAGTATCCTCGGAGAGTTTTGCAGACATTAGCAATGTAAGAAACCTAAGGGGTTCTGGAGCTGTACCAGGTCAGTGCTGGTGCTGCTTAGGGCTGCCTGGCTCCCAGAAGGAATTAGGAGAATTTTATTCCTTGCTCCAGACAAATGTGGCACAGAGCAGATTGGATACATCACAACCTTGCTGGTTTGTGGGTCCTCTATTTGAAATCTGGAAGGCAGTTCACAGTATATTGGTATGTTCCTTTTTCTGCAATAAGTATTTTCCTTTTTGCTGCTCATAGTACTCAGTATATATTTGTTCTGTCTATTTGCTCAAAGACTTCTTAAGGAGTAATTCCTGTGATTTTGGGGTTTTCTCCATAGCTTTTGAGACCAGCAGAAAGGAGGCCAGAAAATGCAAGCAGGAATTTGAAGAGGTGAAAAAAAGGAGATACGAGCTGTTTAGCCGGTGCTTTGAGCATGCCTCCATAGCCATTGACAGGATCTACAAGCAGCTTTGCAGGAACACTAGTGCTCAGGTGTGTCGTGTTCAGGGGCTTTGCCTTAAAGGCCTTAGTGGATGCTTTGTTACCTAGAATAAAGTAGCACTTTTGGTTTCCAAAGACAGTCTCTGTCCTAAAGACGAAAATTACAGAAATAGACTACAGAAGTTTAGGGTCAGGGAAGGAATAGGTAATAAGCCAAAGTATGCTTGACATTAGACAGAGAGAGGTAATCTGCAAACAAAATTGGGAGCTACTCAGCTTGGCTTACTTTTCCTCTTTGCTTTTAGCAAACTTGTAAGTTATCAGAACAAAAGTGTGAAATGTAATTGAGTACTTCATTTAAAAATAACATTGGTTTACACATCAAGTGATACGAATCTTAATCATTAGTACAGACAACTAAAAATTATAAATCAGTGCTAGTGTTTTGTACAAGGTCTTGAAGCACCTTCTACCCCACTTAAATATTTAGAAAACACAGACATAATATGTTTGTAACTTTTAAGAAACATGTAGAAAAATTGTCCCACAATTACTTTTGTTACTGTTCCTGTATTAATACCAAAAGTCAAGGGGGAACTCCCAGATGCTTTGGTTACGTCAAATTCCATAGACTGTGGAATGTTTAAGGGATTGAACTCTTGTTTGTCTTAAGATTTTGTGTTTTCCCTCAGCATGTTGTGTGTTTGTTGGGTTTTCTTCCATTATGCCTGTGATCTCAGAGGAGACATTTGAAATGAGGGTTAAGTAAGGAAATTTCTCTGTTGTCTGTCTCCACTTGTGCGGAAGGGAAGAGTCTGTATTATTTTATTGTCTCTTCTGTTAATGAGAAAAATAAACCATGTAGCAAAGATCTTACCCATCGTACTTTTAGTGGTTTGGAAAAATGGCAGTTCCTTTAAAATAATGTTTTTAAATTTTGGCCCTGGGAACCAGGATACAAAGTACAGAAGAAGACTTTAGTACAAGCAGTCTTTGTCCAGCTCAAAGCTAGGTTCTGTAAAGCTAACCTTTTGCCAGAAGAAGGCAATTTTGCATATATATTGTCTTCCAGGCTAAAAAAGAAGAAATCTGCTTTTGAAGTGTAACATTTTAATAATTAAAAAAATCAAAGCAGTTACATAAAAGGTGATAAAATCAAGTTTGTTCAGTAGTTGAAAGTTTGTAAATAATAAATATGTGGCGCCATTTCTTTCCTGATTTTGTTACTGAGTGTCTTGGTTCCTGGTTTGTTAACAAACCCATATTCTCTGGGATTTGGATATTGCTACTCTCAGAATGGATGAACAGGTTCCCTAAAAGTGAAGCAAACCCACTGGTTTCCTCACTAGCTCAGGCAGTATTTAAACCTAAAAACTACCCATCTAAATAATTTTATAAATGTCACTATTAACAATTAAATGTATTTGTTTCCAGGCATTCCTTACTCCTGAAAATCCTGAGGAGCCCTATCTGGAAGGCATTGGCTTTAACTGTGTGGCTCCGGGCAAGCGCTTTATGCCAATGGACAGTTTGTCAGGAGGGGAAAAAACAGTGGCAGCCCTGGCTCTTGTGTTTGCCGTACACAGGTAAAAGAACTGTTCTGGGATTATCCAGGGAAAGAAAGGAAGAATTATGGTATTCTCCAGGTATCTGGCCAAGCAGGCAATAGAAAGAGACAGTGTTACGCTTACACCGATGTTAAAAAAATTCTGCTGATGGAGTATGCAAGCATTGCTGAAGTCCTTATTCTTTATCTGTCATGACATTATATATTCAATGTAGAATTTTATGTTATTTAAACTATTAACTGTTAATTTAAGTTATTGTCTATTTAATATTAAATGTTAAATGATACCTAATGATTTAATTACAATAAATAATAATATTGCAAAATATTCTAAACTTTTTTTTATGGAGTAAGCAAGTAATTAGAATGTTCATTAACATTTTGGTATCTCAATGCAAAATACTGTCTTGTCTTCTGCAGTTTTCGTCCAGCTCCTTTTTTTATTTTGGATGAGATAGATGCTGCACTGGACAACACAAACATTGATAAAGTAAGTTGGTCTTTTACCAGCAATATCTGGTACCTTTTGTAGAAGAGTGGCTACTTCCATTGCAGGGTGTTGGGATACAGAGGTTGATTAGCCTGACTGAACCTGTTTTAAATTAGATTGGATTTAGGGCTGAAGTAATGGGTCTTTGAGATACGAGACATAGGCAAAGTTTAAATTCCTTAATCCAAGTGTGTTTGATTGGCCTCTAAACTGTGAAGGTGAGCGGAGGTGGTGAGGAGTGTGAAGGTGTGCAGGTGTGTTGTGTAACCCCATGCGGCACAGTCTGACCTGGAGGGCACCTAGGAATTGTGCTGCTTGGAATTTGTAAGGCCTTGGAGTTCCCTTGGCTCTGAGACATAGCAAGGAGTGCGTCTGCATGTGGCAACCAAGTCATTCTGTCACTGGAGTGTTTAATATAAGTGGCCTAGTAACTATTTTTGCATTAGCACCAATTAAGCTGTCACTCCTGTCATTTTAGTCACATGACTTTTCTTGATTAAAACACCTTCCTGCCCTCTCAATTACTTTTTCCCTTTTTGCCAATAACTGTTCAATGTAACACGAACTGAGGCTGGAGCACAAACAGCAGAGATTGCAGCTGTGGATGGCAGCCCCTGGGAGGGGGAGGCTCGGAATAGGGGGATTGTTTGTAGGGAGAAATCCTAAAGGTTTTCCACATAAGCCTGGATTTTCTTCTGTGGAAGCTTTTTTTTTCCAGAGCAGTATTTCTACTGGCATTACTGCTAATATCAGTCTTGGTAGAGCCTAACAAACAAAAGCAGTTGTTTGAACACCAAACGTTTTGGTTTTTCCCCTGATGGTGTTAACTGTGATGTGCCAAGTACCCCAGAGTTTGCTTGGAGGGTACCTCTGGAATAGACAGCTGGGAAGCTCTACCACTTGTGCCTGCCAGATAGAATTCAGTTCCTTCTTGGAGATTACTGACTCACTGTGAGAGGTTCCTGAACCTGAATTCCCTAAATATTCCTTGGGATGCAAGTCCACAAGGTTACCCAGGCCCTGAGGTTGTTTTAACTTGATGAAGTGTGTTTCAGCAAAATCAGATGGGATGTAGTGGGGCTATAACGAAAATCCCTAAGGAAGCTTTAGGGTTTGGCTCTCCGTGACATGATTGAAAACAAGATTACACATCCCACAGCACCTCTGTGATGTGAGCTTCTGTCAGATACTGCTCTACTTACAAGTCTCACTCGGGACCACTCTAAGATGATGTATTCTGGTTAAATATGAGTATTCTGTTTCCTGTATGTTGTTCTTTCTGGGCTCAGATGTCTCAAGGCTGATGACTCAGAGCAGTGCAGGCTGACTCCAGGCTTTCCTTTGCTGTTACACCATTTACTGCTGAACTTCACATTTCTGCCTTTCACGGAAGCTGTGGTGTGTCAGGTGATGAGCACTGCCCATCTCTGCAGCTGTCTGGGGTGGCTGTCTGGTGTGTCTCCTGGCTCTGTCTGGAGCTGGGCAGGGACCCAGATCATGCCCTTACCTGGTTGTTACCAGGATGACTTTATTAATCCGAGTAAGTTCCTGCTGCCGTTAGACATGCCCCAATCCCATACACACTGCATGAAGGTGAGGATTTCTGGGATGTTGACAGCTTTCCATATAGGGTACCTATGATGCATTAACAGAGCTGCTGATGATTAACAGCGTGCACAAGACACTTTGCTGCACTTTGCCTCTCTGAGGAGGCTCATTCTGCCTGGTAGAAGAGAGGTCCCCTCTACACCTAAGGATGTGCTGAGCTCCATTCTTGTCAAAACACTGGAAACAAAGAGGTGATTTCGCCTCTATGCACATGGATTTCTCGATTTAAACATAGTTAAAATTAAATACTGAAAGTGAGCAAAACTGATGTGTGAAAGATTGTTGGAGGTACTCACTGGTATCCATTTTTTATCCTGAGAAATTAATCCATTTCCTTCCATTCTTTCAGATTGATGATGTATTAAAGCAGATCCCTCAATAATTGGAACTATACTCTGAAATTATCGTGAAGTCTGTAACTTACTAAAGACAGTTCTTCCCATAACTTACTAAAAACAGTTCTTTCATTAAAAAATAATTCCCTTGTCATGTAGATAGAACGGTGCAGGCAGAGGGCTCATTAAAAATGTACTGGTTTTCCTTTATGCAGCATTTAATTTATATTGGGGGACATTGCAATACTCACCAGTTCATAACTTAAATTTATACCTTTATGTTGCATTATCATTGAGAAACTTGCTGCTGTCTGCAGTGAACTAATTTAAGATTATTATACAGCCAGTAGCAAACTTTTCACACTTTTTTTTAAAACTTATTTAGGAATTTCCACCTTCCTTTCTATTTATGTTAAGTAAAATAGCTGTTCATTGGCACTGGTGTCTTTTTATAGCTTTATTCATTGGACTGAACCATTATTTTATTAAATGTTTTCAAAAAGCAGCACATCTGAGGGGTTGTCTTAAAACCATGCAAAATATGTGGCTTTTAAAACTGGTTTATTTCTCATTTTATCAATCTTATTTCATGAGGGAATTCTACAGCTAGCACAGTTCAGTTCTTCCCTCACCATTCCGTAATCACAGCACTGTTCCGGGTTTTCAGAACTAACTGAAATACTTGGTTTTTTCCAAAGGTCTCGAGTTTCATTAGAGAACAGGCACATGAACAGTTCCAAATGATAGTTATTTCCCTGAAGGAAGAGTTTTATTGCAAGGCAGATGCATTGATTGGAGTGTGTCCTGAGGTAACAATTAATTATGGTTAAATAATGCACAGGGGGTTGTTGAGGTGCTGGGTCACACCTGAAATGTTGCTCCAATGAGTCACACACACAGTTGGTGATTGGGTGTGTCCTGCTGCGCAGGTACCAGCTCTGGGGAACATCCTTTGGGGAACTCAAGCTCATGCTTGTATCTCATAGTTATGAAATGCTTCTTTCAAGTACCAGAAATGTGTTACATGGTGTGATCCTCCCTCTTCTCAGCACGATGATATTATGTTTAGCCAAGTCCTGACCCTGGATCTTACTGAGTACCCAGAGGCGGAAGAGCAGGACACAGCAGAGAAGCCGAGCCGCAGTTCTGGTTTTGAATAGCATGTGGATGGTGTCAGAGCCAGGTGACAACAGGAACCGGGTTCACAGCCGACTGTTACAAACCTGAGTTTGAATGTGGCTCTTAAACGTTGACAGGGAAATGTTCACTTTTCAAATGAAGCAGTTTTGCAAAATATTAAGGGAATCAACTGTTACTCCTTGATGCAGTTTTGTTAAGGAGTGAGAGGCCAAGGCTGTTCCTGAGGTGTGCACACTGGTACCCAAAGCTTTCTTTCCAAATGTTTTGACTGTAAGAAGATGGGCTGCAGGTTCATTTCTGTAAGTACAGTATCCCAAAGAACAAGCCTCTTGCTTTTCTTAGGAAGAGTCCATAGTGCCAGCACGCTGTTCAGGTGCTCACTGGCTCCAGTCAGGACCTTTTGTGTTGTAGCTGCATTTGCCTTCAGATAGGATTATTTCCTCTTTTCTAAAACAGTATGGTACTGGAATGTGCTCGTTATCTTGGGTGACTTCTGTGACAACCAGAAAGACTTCGGTCTTCCACTACAACCTTACGCAAGTATTAGTTAACTGTACAAATAAACTTGTGATGCAGCTCTAGACCTGTGATGTAATCTTGAAAAATTTCACCTCTGAGGTATTTCAGCTCGCACAGAAGCAGAAAGAATGAGTCAGATGCTGTAGAGCCACCAGCCTTATAAAAATACATTGGTTTGTTACTACGCAGCTGTCCCAATACACTCAAGTTATTTTGCTGGCCGTTTTTCATCTAAGCAGCACAGTTAATGAAGTTGGGTATAGAAGACTGAAAGCTGGAATCACTTTATCTGGCTTATGTTCCACCTCTGTGTGTGCTGAAGAGTTCCCCTTGGTTTGTAGTTGTTCATAATAATTATATCTTGTGTTCACAGAGCAGGTTCCTTTTGTCTCGTGGGTTGCCTACACATACCTGCCTTGTGCTGTGAGCCCTGGGCTTGTGCTGGGCCTGTGGGGATCCTGCCTCAGGGAGGAAGAATGTCTGAGCAGGAGTGTAAGGTGTTACGCGGGAATACAGATGTTCATCAAATACTTGTGTTACTGCTACACGTTATTGAATAAAATGATTTACTCTGAGGCATGAGTCAGCATCAGTGCCTTAATTCAGAATCCGGTGACAGACGTGTGTGTCAGGAGATAAAATAACCCCTCACTCTTCTGCTTTTGAGAATACAATAGATGGGCCTCGAGATGGGAGGCTGCTGGACAAGCCTGCAGTTGAGCAGTTGGGAAGAATCACCAGTGCTGGTTGTAAGCTGATCCTTACCAAAGGGAGCGATTGTATTTCCTATTGTGGACCCGAGTTCAAGCACATGATAAGGAGTTGCATGAATTTAGGGTTTAAATAGTGGTAGTAATCAGGGTCATAAATACCTCAGTGCAAATAATGGATTTTGCTGTAGCTTGAAGCAACAGGTGAAGTGTTCTGAGCTGATAATCAGGATCCATAGGAGCCTGACTAGTCACTTTCCAAATCAGCCAAGTCATGCTGACTGCAAAAGCATGTGTTACAAGGTAGTTGTTGGGGTGCACTATGTGCTGGAAGAGAGAGAGGCCCTGAGGGCCGGAGAGAGAGCCTCTTTCTTGGACCAGAGGTGACCCTGGGAGTGCATCCAGGTCACCGGGGATGGGCTGAGAGAGGATTGTGGGTTTGTGGACAGTGTTGGACCTATGGGAAGTGACAATTGTAGTTTGTGACCTTATAGGGTATTGTTTACCTGTTACCATAATAGGCAGTGTGTGTGCACTATCCCAGCTGATTGGGGGACACTGAGGTGAACATCTTTCCTGTTTATATGATGTGATATCCTGTTTGTGTGCTGGTATTTAGGGAATCTTCACTGCGCAATAAAGGCTTTGCACTTCTCCATCTTGTGTGCGAAGCCCATGCCCTTGTGTGATTACTGCAGGTAGTCTCACAGATAACGCTCTATGTGATGCTGAAAGATAATTTTCAGAAGTGATCTTGGTGTAAATAGACTCCCTCAGAGGACTGGGGTGGCTGTGGGCTGCCTGAAGTCCTGCAGGAAGACAGCAGCATCCTAACAGTATACCTGACTGAAGTTTTTTGTCCCAGGGAACTGCAGGAGTTGGTTGTGTGACAAGGGAGTAAAAACCTGCCAAACCACAGTTCAGAGAGAAAAGTCACCTGCCAGACGCACCCCTTGCCTTCCCTGTAAAACCCCAATACAATGTGACCTGCTCTCAGAAGGCATAACAGAAATCCTTAGGAAACAGCCACAGGGAAACCTGACAGGAGCAATCCTTCAGCCCTGCCAGGTACACCTGTGCTGGCATCAGCACAAGGAACAGCCCTGGACATGCTCTCCTGCAGCCACTGAGGTGAGAGCCAGCTGACTGGAAAACTACACATGATTACAAGTGCTGGCAGCTGCAGTGGGAATTCTGTCTTGCTGTCAAGATGATACAGGTGGGGGAAGTACTACACACTGCTGGGCCTTACCTTCACCCTTGGAGCAGTTCAACCAAAGGCAAACTTACACACTAGGAATTATCTGCAGATGGATCCTTTTGATACTGACTGGGTTTCATTCCACTGCAGGACTCTGTTACCTGTGGTCCAAGCACGGTCTGTGATGTAACAATATTTAAAACATTTCCATAGGAATCCACTGCAGAGAGGTCAGGGAGCACCTGCCCTGCAGTCTGTCCCTGCAGTGTTCCAGCCCTCCCTCCCCAGGTGCTCTTGTGCCTTACCAAACAAAGGAAAGCAAATCCTCATGCCAAAAGTGGAAAGCAGGTGGGTCATCATGCTGTGGGTTCCATAAATGTGGAACATCACTGCTCCTCGGGACTTGGGGAATCAGAGACTGAAGCCTGCACAACCCCTGAAGAATCCAGCAACCCACCTGCAGTTCAGCCAATGGGAGAACTGAAACCCCTTTGTTTCAAAGGCAGATGTGCCAAGAAGCACTTTTGACAGATTCAAGCGTTGTGTGGCTTCACCTGGGGAAGAGTTTGGTCCAAGTTGCTTCACATAGAGGCAAAGAGAAGTTGCATCTGCTTCTATCTGACCCTGCAGGTCCTGCCTGAGTGGTCAGGCAGTGCCAAGGGAGTGACTCATTTGACTCTCAAGCTTCACACAAATGACACATTTACAGCTTTAGGAAAGAAAAAGCTAGCATGTACAATTTTATTCCACTTAAAACCATGGAAAGACCAGCTCAAAACTTTCCATGCAGCAGATGTAAAACACCTACTGTTAAAAAGCTTCTGGGGTGGGCCTTGGGTCTTTGGGATTTTTTCATTCAAGAGTGGGTATATCATCATCTGACTGCTTGATCCTCTTAGGAGAATCGGTGCCACTTTCTCCTAACTTCCTTTTAGCACAGTCCACACACGAAGTTCCTGGGGTGGGAGAGGGGAAAGAAAACAAATTAATATTGCTACATCCATGTGCTTGGTGTACTTTTTATTACAAGTACCAGCTATCAAGATAAACACAATCCCGATCCCCTGAGGTTCTTGTATTTGGATTCTGAAGAGGTTCTTGTATTTGGATTCTGAATTACATATAACATTAACCCTGCTAACAAGTCTGGGCTCAAGCTCTCCCCCAAAACTGCTGTCTACTACTGACACAAGCAACAGGGACTCAGCTCAGGATCCTGCTGCCTTTTGCCAACAATAATTTAACACCTGTGGAGCTCACACGTGAGTCTGGATCCCTTATTCAGAGGCCCCAGCTTGAGCTGGAGGGTTGTAATAGACTGCTCCAGTGGTCCCAGCCTGAACCATTCCTGAAGTCTGCAACTAAACTCCTTGGTGTAAGCTGCTGTTGGAAGTACATAAACAGCATAACTGGAAAGGGACAGAAATAAATGGAACAGAAATTCCTTCAAAACCATAACATTCACTTAAAACTCCCGATTTTGTGGGGTATTACACACAGTAATCCTCTTGGGTTTTTTACTTGGTCTGTATTCCAAACTACAGGTGCTAAAACTACCTAAGGATGGTGCTAACAAGTTAGTAAAGGAGGGACTGTTAAGAGGGATGTTAGGAGGGGCTGGAATAAATTGTCCTCAAGTTTTTGGTTTCTCTTCCGCCTACTTGTACTTTATTGAAAATGGGATTTATGAACTCAGTTGAGAGACAGGTAAGTGTAAAATCCTACTGAAATTACAAAACTAATGTCTGACTTTACACCTGCACACAAGTGTCTTGGACCTTGTGTGCTTTTTGATTGGGAAAGAGCAGGGGTTTCACCTCCCGCACTGCCAAAGGCGCTTACATGCAGTACCAAATGATACTTTCTATGTAATTTTGATGTTGGCTGCAGCAGCCCAGATCTCTCAGGAGTGGAATCTTTCTGTTTCAGAGGGAAGTTTTGCTGTATTTTTTTCCATCAACTGGAATGTATTATTGTGTGACTTATTCACAGAAATACCACAACGCCACCTGAACAGCTCAGCTGAAAAATCACCTTCAGTACCACACACTTGAGAGTCACTCTTCCTGACCTCCTTCAGGAAGGCTTTTGGAACAGAAACCTGTGTTTGGAAATCTAAGCCAAAAATCTCGTTGTTAGTATTACCTCAGAGTACTCTGGTGAATATTAGTAACTTTTTATATACATTTTCTGGAGCTTTTACGTGTTATCATTTGTCATTTGATAGACCCGAGAAGGCCATCAGTTACCTGAAAGCCATCAGTTACCTGCTGATAGGCAGAAATAAAACCAGAGAGTAAAAAGAGAGCATTCAGCAAACTTTCAGAGCTAAATCAGAGCTCTGCACAGTAATTATTTAATTACTTTGGAAATAAGAGGGGTATTTTTCTTGTGTTGGTAGGATTATGGAACTTCCTGTGAAAATAAAAACATTACTTACCCAACGGCGTTGTGCTGTCCACCCGATCAGCGTCTAGATAAGTGTAAGAGACATCAGCGACACACATGAGCATCCAGGAAGTTTTTATACTTTTTATGCACCATCCCAAAACAGCAAGGTTGTATTTAGAATCCCAGAATGGTCTGGGTTGGAAAGGATGTTAAAGCCCATCCAGTTCCACCCCCTGCCATGGGCTGGGACACCTTCCACTATCCCAGGTTGCTCCAAGACCCATCCAGCCTGGCCTTGGACACTTCCAGGGATGGGGCAACCACAGCTTCCCTAGGCAACCTGTGCCAGGGCCTCACCACCCTGATGATTAAAAAATGTCCTCTTCATATCTAATCTACATCTATGCCCTTTCAGTTTAAAGCCATTCCCCCTCATCCTATCCCTACATGCCCTTGTCCAAAAGTCCCTCTCCAGCTCTCTGGGAGCCCCTTTAGGCACTGGAAGGCTGCTGTAAGATCTCCCCAGAGCCTTCTCTTCTCCAGGCTGAACACGCCCAGCTCTCACAGCCTGTCTCCAAAGCACAGGTACTCCAGCCCCTGATCATCTTTGTTGCCCACCTCTGGATCCACTTCCAGAAGCTCCACGTCCTTCTGATGCTGGGGACCCCCAGGCTGGAGGCAGCTCTGCAGGTGGGGTCTCACCTGAGCAGGGCAGAGGAGCAGAACCTCCCCTCCCCTGCTGCCCGCGCTGGGGGCTCAGCCCAGCACAGGGGGTTCCAGGGATGGGGCCTGTCCAGGTCTCACCACCAGCACCCTCAAGTCCTCCCCAGGGCTGCTCCATCTGCTCATCCCCAGCCTGGATTTGTGCTTGGGATTGCCCTGACCCAGCTGCAGGACCTTGACCTTGCTGAACTTGGTGATTGCACAGCCCTACCTCTCCAGCCTATCCAGGTCCCTCTGGATGTGACCCCTTCCCTACAACCACAGCCCTCAGCTTGCTGTCATCTGCTGAGGACACACTCGAGCTCACTGTCCACATCCCCATCAAAGCCGTTACAAGGTCCTGGTCCTAACAGACTCCTGGAGGACACAGCTTGTCATCAGTTTCCATCCACACATAAAACCACTGACCACAGCCCTGAGTGTAACCATCCAGCCGATTTTTTACCCACATCCCCCAAGTCTTCCTTTTTTCCCTTTTTTAAAAATGGGGGTTATGTTTCTTCTTTTCCAGTTGATGCCATGATGATTTTTTGCCTTTTCTTTTATATCCCTTTTATATACCTTTTTACAGCTTTTGTATTCTTAGTGTTTTTTAGCCTACATTGTTAGACTTTTTTGTCAAGCTAGGAGACTAAACATCTTAGAAGCCTCGTAGTTAAGGATCAGAAAGCCCCAGACACCAAGATCCTCTCTAGAACACATTTTGTAAACTAAGATAGAACCATCCAGGGGAAGGTTCCTCGGGGAGGAGGGCTCACTCGAGCCTCTCATTGGGGAAACTTTGATAGATTTGCTAATTAGAAACACCTATAATGTTATACCCCATCTATTGTGAGTGTGCATTGCGGGGTGCATTTCGGCGCACTCCACCTGGACGTGGTGCACCTAAGGATCCTTAAAATAAATACAGAAGTAAAATCCCTTTTTCCCTTCTAACCGTGTTTGATTCTTGATTTTAAGACCAGGAAAAGGCATCACAGTCAGTGGGAACTTTCCCAGTTGACACAATTTTTCAAATAATATGGCTTAGCAACTTCATCATGGTTTAGCAGATTGAGAATTCTACTAGGACATGACTGGTGCAGCCCAGGCTACTTCCAACCCTGACCTCAGGTCCAGCTGAGCCTCTCCTCTGCTTGGGCTCTCCATCGCCTCTCCTACGAAGTGGTCCTCAAGGCATTCCAGGATTCCTGGACTGCTTGCAGTTTGCTGTGTTCCTTTTCCAGTGAGTGTCCAGGGGCCTGTAGCCCCTAGTCTGCATCAGGGCCTGCATTTCTCATTTCTTTCATATAACCCTTTTAACAAACTCCTCCTGCTACATTTTAGAAGAGAGTTTGTAAACAGGCACAAAAAAACCAAACCCTGACCCCTGATGTACAGAGCGGTTCTGCACACCTGAAAATGGTTCTGTTTGGGATCTCGACTTGTAAATGAGATCACAAGATTTTCAAGTCTGAGTAAGGTCCCTCTTCTTGCAAGTCTGATGCAAACAAACTGCAGACAAACTTCTTGAAATCTCAATGGTGTGATAAATATTTTTTTCTAGCCTTCATGGAAAGAATAACATAATGCAGTCTAGCTGGAATATCATCAGGTCACAAAAACCACGATAATAATTCAGGCATGCACTTTTCAGGGAAAAGGTTCCAGCTATGCACCACCTGGGGATAATTTTAGACAAATCAGTTTCACTGAAATGATAAATAAAAGAGCTGTCGAACAGCAATTCTTCCCAAGGTCATTTAGTTATTGTTCTCTAGATAAACCAAAATGGAACTGTCCTTGTTTGGAAAACATTAAAGAAATCTCTTTCCTTAGACATAGTTGTTTCTCTTCATTCTCTTCCCAACCCTAACTGTACTAAGCCAAACACTTACTGGATGCACTGATTTAATTTCCTATTCTATGCTCAGTCAGATATTGTGGCTCAACCAGCTTATCCCACCAGTTAATCCCTTCAATTCTCTTAGTCTTTTTTCCTGACAAGTCAGATTTCTGATAATGTAATACTCAATAAGCTGAAGTAGTTCACATCATAAATATATGTTAAGTAAACATCTTTACCAAATACTAACAAATAGGCAAATTCAGAATTCAAGATTAAATTTGCAAGAATCCACAGACCTCCAAAATCCACAGATTCCAAAAAAACCATCTAGTTACAGTTTGGCCACATGTTCCAACTCTGCACGTTCCTCACAAGCAACAAAGCTGCACACAAGGCCAGTGCCTCAGATCAGCTGCAGTGTTCAGGCAGGGCAAACTGCCCAGGACCTGCTCCAGACTGTGCTGTTGAAGAGGCCACATTACCTGGGCTTCTCTGCTTGCAGATTTGAGCAGTCAGATCCTGGACATACTCTGGGAATTGTTGGAAGCAGTCCCCATAGGACACCACTTTTATTCCATGCAGCAGCATATCTGCCTGGAGCTTAAAAAAGTGGTCTTCATTTTCTTTAAGCACCAACATGTAATGTTCTAGATCCACTTTGTTCTTTACTGTGTAAAGAAAAAGAGCTTGGAATATCTGGTCACGCAGAGTCTCTCCACAACCCAAAAACAAAAAAGACTTGGTTCGGTACAAGTTCTGAAGAACTTCCTGTGAAGGAATAAAAACACAGAAGAGCCACATTTACTTCAGCAGACAAAAGGTCACAACTTTTAAAATACATCAGCCAGAGAAGGACCAGCAGAGCAGAACCTCACTAGTGAACTGACAAAAGCAAATGTTTTAGGATCAGGCCAAACTGACATTTTATAACCATTGCTCCTACACAAAAAAAGAAAAAAAAAGGAAAAAAAAAAGGGCAAAATTATCATACAAATATGGGAGTTGGAACAAGATGATCTTTAAGGTCCCTTCCAACCCAAGCCATTCCATGGAATTTAAATAGACATGTAAGTGTTGCCAGTAAGAGAATTTAAATCAAAATAATTAGGATGACAGAATATTGGGTTCCCGTTAGGTCAATCTCTACATAAGGAAAATGAATATTCTTGACCAAATGTTTGACTTCCTATGACAGCTAAGATGACATTAAATCCAGGATCCAGAGCTGGTAACAGTTTAAAACCCTAAGAAACCTAGCAATCATATGATGATGAATCCTTGTCCTGGTGTCCAGTATTTTAAGGCTCCTGTTCTTTCCAAAGATAAATACAAACTGTGACATCCAGCTGAGGGGTTTGATTGTGATTTACACAGCTACAGTACCCAAGGGCACAGACTGCCCTTGCAACAGAGCCACCTTTCTGAAAAATTCTGAGTAATTCCTCTGGGCCCCAGGTATTTCATTTATATGGGCCCACAGAGCCTTTGGTATCTTGTCTGCAGTGATTACAAGAAAACTATTTGGCAAAACATAGTCAAAATTTTAAAGATCACACAAACCATGACTTCAGGATCTTGAGTGACATCTTTATATCCCGAGGGATCAAGCACCATTCCACAGGGATCTGTATATAAGCCGTGAATATGAAGAACTCCGTATTTTACATGGCCCCTTGCCCACTGAAGAACCTGAAGCACATCATGCAAGATACATCCTTTTGTTATAATATGCCACACTCACCAGGAATCTGCAACACTATACAGCTGAACTGACTTATAAACCACTTAAAGCAGAAACAACTCCTTTTGCACCTTCCTACAGCAAGAGATTGTAATTACTAATTACATAGCTCACTTTAAATTGTAACAAAGAGGTGATGGCTGATACTGCAGCTGTCTCTGGCTTTTTGGGTTAAACAGCCAGTCAACCAAGAAGCAAGTTCCAGCAGCACTGACAGAAAAGCTATGAACAGCAAATTAACTATCAGCCAGGTGAAATTCTATTTGGGATTTTAACAATGAATTTACGTAAGTTAAATAATTTTTTGTGGGTTTTTTCCAGTAAATGGCAGGGAGCTGGTTAACAAACATGTCACTGAAATTCTCCTTGGTAACTGTAACCAGATTATTCATAATAAAGAGATATGTAAAAGAAATGTCTGGGCATCTGCTGTAGCTTATAGACATGCTTTACCAATTAACATCTTTTAGTCTTGACTCCTTAAACAGGAAAACATCTTTCAGTGCGGCTTATGTGCTGACTTGTCATATATTAAGTCTAATAATTTTACTGCTCTCATCGTACCTTATCCTTATCTTTAAGGTCTAAAGATTCCATAGGTTTACCCTGTTGCTGACCAAATATTTCAAGCAGATTATCATAGTTTGTAGTCAGAACCATTGTGCCTCTCTCCATGAGCCTCAGGATGGATTGCAGAACCACAGGGTTCTGAATGTGTTGTTCTAAATTATCAAACACCTCCATTAAGCAATCCTGGAAGAAGTTGGGCTTCGTGTCCCCGGTACGCTGAGGAAAGAGGAGAGGAACACTCCATCAGGCCCATGTGCTCCGTTACAACTGCCTCCCACAGGAACCCACACCATCTGGCTACTGAATGCCAAAACATTTCTCTAAAAGAGGGCTTGAACAGTACCACTCAAAACAAATCTCAATTTGTTCCAGTGCTCTTGCCTCTACTTAGTGTAGCTCCAAACAATTATCTTGGTTTCTCAAGAGAGCTTGTAATACAGATACAGTAAAGCAACACTAAAGTTAGCTTACCCTGGATTCAGACATATCAGTATTTTATCAGTATTCAGCTATTCAGTATATTCTGGATATCCCTGGGATATACTGTTGCAGGGGGGGGGGAGGTGTTCTGGTTTTTCTTTCCTCATTTAGAAAATTTTATTAATGATTACATCTGCTGCAAACACATGCAGATAGACTTATTGTCACACTGGGCCTGGAGAGAGGCTCACCCCAGCCTACACTTAGCACTCTGTCTGTCACCCAGATTATTTCAGCTGGAAGGAAGACTTGGCAAAGGTCCTAACACAGTTTGAAAACCTCTGGAAACTCAGATGGATGGCTGAGACTGGGCATGCATGGGCTGCCCTCAGGGAAGTGTGAGCTGCACCAGTGATTCACAGTGTGTGACCCAAGGTCATCAGTAGGCTCAAGGCCTACCTGTACTTTCAGGGTCTCTCCAGTTATAGCCACAGATCTAGAAATTCCTCTTTCACTTCTCAGAAACATTACAGCAAATATTTAATAGTCAGGACTCTCATTTGCATTCATTCTGATGAATGCTAACTTATACTGAAACTCAGGGATTTTTTAGCCTCTCCAAAATGTACAATGTGCTGTATGATTACCCACAAAATTTCCATTTTTACCAGAAAAAATTCAACTTTTGGAAGTAGTTTTTCCTTAGAACAAAAGTACATAGTACTTTTAGAAATTAACACAGGTTATAAACATACTCACTGGTGACATCTTCCTGATGAGATCATGTGCAACTACAAGCAGGTCTCTCTCTTTGATTACTTTCTTTCGGAATTCAGCAACGTCCCCCGGGTGCAGCACCTCCAGCTGCTCAGCTGCTCCGAGGACAGCCTCAATGCAGCTTCTCCAGGAGCAGAGTGCCGGGATTCCTGGGGCTACTGCAGCACTCACCCCCGTCCCAATTACCAGGAGAAGGTCCCGAGGCTGCTTTCTTACAAGACTTTTTAAGAATTTTCTTGAACACAAAAAACAAAAGTGCTCATTGTTCACGGCGCATTTCCTGGCTTGCCTGAAGAGCTCAGGGACTGACTCCAGAAGTTTACCTGAGCCATCAAAGCTTCTGCAAAACACAACCAACCAGCAGGAACAGAGTTCTCCGTTCCTACACAACAGGATGAGATGGGCAGCCACAGAAGCCCATGGCCTCCCCCAAACCAACGATGGCCTTGAAGCCTTTTTGCCATTTCAGACAAGTAAATGTGCATGGTTAATGCTAGCCAAAAAAAGGCAACAACTTCAGATCACTAATATCTCTGAGATCCAAATTGACAATTGCCAATTTCCAGGCCACTGGGCCAGCCAAACGCCATTTCCAATGAAATTCTGAAAAAAGTAGGCAAAAGATTGTCCAATGACTGAATTAATACGTGTGATAGAAAAGAAGTAGAACTATTTCAAAGGGAGAAGTCACAATATTCCAAGAAAATTAATTTTTGGGTTTTTTGGGGGAAAAGTGGAATATTTTATTCTCATTTATGGTCACTGTAGGATATGTGAACATAGCAGTCATGCTGGTTCAGATCAAGGGTTCATCCAACACACTATTTAGACATTACTGCCCACAGATCCCCCTCAGAAGTGCGTTGGTGTTACAGCCATAGTCTCTGCACAAACCAGCACAGGGAACTGTGAGGAAAATCTGTCTTTCCTGATTACTCAGCAAAGAAGTGAAAATGCATATAAACCATACAGCAAAATCACTTCTGTGCAAACAAGGATTTCAAAAGTACAGAACCTCAGAACTCCCCTGACTTTCCAAACTACCTTTACAGATTTTCAGTTCCTGGTAACATGGTCATAAGGATGATGAACACCTCTTATTTCACAATCATCTGAAACTATCTAGGTCAAACTATGGTGTTCAACTAGAAATGGCCTCAGGCAAAGAAATAAACATGTGGATATGGTTGCTAGCTAGTGCCTACAAATAAAATGTGCTTGATGACCCCATGCCTTCCTGCTACATTTAGCCCAAATTGTTTCCTCTCATTATTTACTCCTCATAAACAACTTAAGTGAGCATGAAGTACTTGGTCAGTGAAGAAACTAGCTTCTGGGATAATTTCAAGTTTTCAGGTATGATGTTGTTCTTGCATTTGATATTCAGTAGTTTATTCCCACTGTGGATTCACATTTTCATTAAGAGAAAGTTTTTTATCAACTCTGGAACACAAGTTACCTGAATTTCTGCTCACTTCTAACTGTGGCTTCTTCTGGTGAATCCATCTCTGAGCCCTGAATAAAACAGAAAGCAAAATAATTCTTAATGCTTCTACCTTAGAAAAAGCCAAAATCAAAATCAGATGTATTACTGTTGATTTTTTCTCTTTATTCCTACCAACTATTTTAATATCAAGACTCCATGTGTCACATTCCAATGAAGCAAGGCACTGATGGAAACAAACCTGCCAAAGGACGAGTGTGCAAACCCAGCACAGCTCCAGTTAAGCTTCCAAAAGCCACAGGACTGAGATAAGAGAGATGTAGCTACTCATGCAGCTAAAAAATACTTGTGTCTAAATTCAAGATAAAATTTATCACACCCACTAAAACCTTAACTCATTTCAAGTCAATTAATGAGTTTCTTGATTTTATTTTTTTCATAATAATCAGTTGATTCAATCCAGTTTGTGGAAACCAGACTTCCACGTGACATCCTGCTCATGAGAAGCCCTCTGAGAGCCACCTGGCTACATGACCAGGCTGCAGGGTATGCCAGATTTTATTTAAAATACTTGCTGAGAAAAAAATAACTTATTTCTGTATCATCTACTACGTCCTATGTCTGAAGTACAAGAAAGACTGCATCTTGGCAGGAGAACTGGCTATGGGACCATTACTTAGAAACCCCCAAGTTTCATTACATGGGTTTGGTTTTTTATGAGGACGTATTTTTCATTTGGCTTTGAGACACAGTTTTTGGTGGTGGGGATGGCAAACTGCAGTCCCTAATCCCTCAAATAAACATTGTGCCAGAGCCTAGGGCTCCTAAGGTAGTTGCCAGCTCTTGCATTCATGTGCTGGAAGCAAGAGGCTCCAAGTTCTGAGATCATTTGACTAACAAAAAAAACAACAAAAAAACCCAAACCCAACCAAACAAAAAAAAACCACCAAAAAAAAAACACACTAAAGAAAAAAAAAAAACAAACCACCCAAAAAAACCCCCAACAAACAAAACTAAACCAAACCAAAATTTAAAAACCCACAAAAAAAACCCAGCCAACCAACTGCAACCCAAAAAAGCCAAAACAAACCTCCCCTGTAAAAAAAAACCTCAAAAAACCCCCAAAAACCCAACAACAAAAAAAGAAAAAGAAAACAAACAAATAATCCCTCCCCCCCGAAAAAAAAGAAAACCGGTAACAACAACAACCAAAAAAAACACAAAAAAAACCCTCAAACCCCAGCCCACCCTCCCCCACCCCGAAAAACCCCAACCCACCCCATGGTGGAGCAGCATCAGTACTGCTGAGCAAAACACACAGATGTCTTCAGCAAATGCACCCAGAGTGTCTTTTCAGTGGAAAAATCTTTTCTTGTTGTAATATTTATTTTCTCTGTACTCCCTTCCCCGACCAACAGTATCCTATGGAGGTGCCCCACTGTCATCATCAGCACATCCAAAAATCAGGACAATAATCTGTCTAGGGAAAACCACTTTAAAATCACGCAGAATCATCAAGGCTAGCAGAAACCTCCCAGATCATCAAGGCCGTCACCATAATCACCCTAAACCATGCCCCCAGATACCACAAGATTCCTTCACACACGGGAACGTTATGAGTGCACAATGCAAAAACAACACAGGCAGGAAGGGCAACTTTCTTTTGTGGAAAAGATCGTTTTTATTTTTAACCCCATCCAAGAAAGCTTTATTAATTACAGCTGCCCAAATTTAATAAAAGCATCTCACCAGGGGCTGCTGTCAATACCAACATTTCAGACCTCGCTGTTTCCTTTTAGCTCCTAAAGTTGCTTCCTGGAAGGAGCAGCCGTGCAAGGAAGTGGGAGCAATGCTCCCCCAGTCCTCACAGCGAAATGGCTGCGATAAGCGATGGAGGTCAGATCTCCCATCGCTTCGAGTACCGGGAACTGCTCCGGAACCTCCTCCGGGACTGACCACGGGTGCGGGCAGCTGCTTTCGGACAGGGCTTCCTCACGGCAGGCTGGAAGCAGGAGCCACTGCGATCCAGGGATGCCTGACAGCCGGGACGGGAGCTGGGTCCTTACTCCGAACACAGCGAGGGGACATCGGAACAACTTCTAACCTCACATTTTTCCTGCTCAACACACCCAGTTTTTATCAGTGAAATAAGAGCTCCATTCACCGACTGAAAATCCAGGTCACTGGGCTGACTCGACGAAGCGCGTGTTTCCAGACACTTTTACATCTGAAAACAGCCTAAACCGCTCAAGCCGCAGGCAGCCGCGGGAAAAGGAATGCCCGGTCCCGAGCCCGCCGATTCCCTCTGAGAAACACCCGCCGGGAGCAGGAGCTGGGCTGATAGCCGCTCCCGCCGCTCCCGGCTGCCTGCCTGCTTCCGGGAGCCGAGCCCTCCCCGCCGCCCGGGAAACAGCCGCCCCGACACCGAGGTTCCGGGCACATCCGAAATGTAGATTTCAATCAAAATCTGCTCCCGAACCGCGGCCGTTCCGCTCAAACCCCGCTGCTGGGTGGGCGGCGGGGAGATGAACAGGTCTGTCCCCTGGGCCCCGGTCCGAGAACGGGCATGGGACCGGCCGCGGCTCCCTAAACGCACTGAAAACCCCTGAGGGGCAAGAATACCCACCTGCGGGTCTGTGTGAAATACAGCAGTCAGGTCTTAATTACAGGAGAAAGCGACCTGGTTAACCCGCATATTAAGGAGTTAGTGCCCTGAAAACGTACAGGTGACAGAGGTGTTAGAGACGAAAGACATCGCGGTGAGGAGAACGCAAAACAAAAAGGAAGGAACAACCAGCAGGAAGAGACGGCAGCGTTACCTCGGACGGCTCTACCGACGGCAAGGCGGGGGCGGCCGAGGCATCCTTAGGAGCGATTCTGCGAGGCCGTGAGAGCGGGTGGCCCGGGTCCCGCGGGCACGGCCACCTGCCCGCAGAGCAGGGCAGCCCGGCAGCGCACACAGCCGGCTCCGTCAGCGAGTCACCGCCCGAGCCGACACCCACAGCGCCTCCTCCCCTCACAGCCCTTCGCGCGCTCTTTTTTTTTTTTTTTTTTTTTTAAGCGTTTAATGTCTTAAAGCCAGAGCGTAAAAACTTCCAGGTCCTTCCGCATGGTTTATTGTGGTGTTTGGTTAACATTTAGCTCAGTCGCAGCGTTTTTTCCAGCAGCGGTCCCACCTCCCTTTGGAGCGCTGTGCTTTAATCCTGGCAGTCGGATGGGTAAAGGCTGTAATGGTGCCAAAGGAGGCTGTTACAGACCTGTACCCCCAAATTCCAGTTGCAAAAGTGTGTTGCAAATGCATAAGCCTCTGGTTTTAGTTCCATAAGTGGAGTTTTCAAAACTATATGCAGAAGAAATTCCCTGCTGTGAGGGTGGTGAGGCCCTGGCACAGGGTGCCCAGAGAAGCTGTGGCTGCCCCATCCCTGGAAGTGTCCAAGGCCAGGCTGGACGGGGCTTGGAGCAACCTGGGATAGAGGAAGGTGTCCCTGACCACGGCAGGGGGTGGAACTGGATGGGCTTAAAAGTCCCTTCAAATCCAAACCAGTCTGTGATTCTATGATTCTACTCATGATACCATTTTACAGACTTTTGAAGACCGGAAGTACTTCTTGACATAAGCTTCCCCCTTTCCTTTGTTTCTCTAGTCAGCCACTTGTGTTGTTTTTGGGTACAGTCAGGACTCACACGTTTTGCATGTCCATGTGATAGATTTGACCATTCTGTTATGTTCATGAAATGCCAGAGTTGTATTGATCTTCTGGTATAGTTTTAGGAAGAATTTTGGTAAGGATAGCCAGTTTTGAAGATGACATATAAGCACAGTATTTACTCCATATCCAGTGTTTTGGCAAGAACAGTTGTGCTGACCACTGTGAAATCACTGACTTTCACTCTGTGAAAGAACACTGTGTCCTTTTGAACTGTCTGTGTAATATTCCCTAGACACCACTTCTCACTTTGTTATTATTCTTATATTACTATATTGCAGTCTCTACAAAGGCTTAACAAATATTTGGAAAATCATATTCCTAGGACAAGGAAGATGGAGGGTAGGATCAGTGAGAACAGGGAAGGAGAAGGAAGAATGCAAGTAGTCTCACCTGAAAACTGACATGTGATTGAGTTGGAGAGGCTCTGCAGTGTTTCCAGCTCTTTGCCTTTCACCCTTCACCGCTGCCAGTCAAGCAGCAAGGAATTTTAACACGCTGATATTGAGGGTTCTGTAAACCTGAAGGTCAAAGACACTGTGTTTTAAAAGAACCAGGTGATTTTCTTCTCCCTAAACCCAGCAACTATGTATGAAATCCAGTTTGGAATGCTATTTGTCACTGTGTTGTACTAACGCTGGAATGTATTACTAAAGAATTTGTTGGGTATCTCAGGATATTTTTTCAGCTGTAGATAGGAGTTACAAAGACTTGCTAAATATTTGCCTGAGCTTGAGGCTCAACGTCTGGCCCATCCTGTAGATTTACAATGCCTAATATTCTTTTTTTCACATTCATTTAAAAAGAGATGTGAGAGGAAATTTTTGTGAAGAAAGGCCTTTGAAATAATTTCCATTTTTCAGTCTGAATCGATTAATCTGGTGTTATTACCTTTTCCTGTAAGCCTTGCTCCTTTAATATCCTTAAACTGCACTATTACTTTAAAACCTCAAGAGTAGTCACAACAACAGTACATTTAATAAGCTCTGGATTCCCCTGCAAGGAGCTGAGAAAGTTACTAAGGACAAAGAATACCAAGACTTTCCAATCAAACACAGTACAAAAGTAACTACATAAAGTACAAACAAAAGGAGGCTTAGATACTTTTTCAAATGTACAATAAGAAGTAACAATGTATTATTATCCATTATATTTCCATGTTATTATTTTAAAATTTGAACAATTAAATATGACAGTGACAAGCCAACACCATTATGAGAAAACTGGCAGAAAGTTCAGGAGCAAAGTCACAGTGGAAAAAGAATTTTTAAGTGAGTTGAAACCTGTGAACTTCGAAAAATGAAGGAGTTTCTTTCAAGAAGCGACAAAGAAAGGCAATTGAGGATGTCCAAGAGGTAAAACACACACTTAAAAGAAATAACTACACCAGTTCAACACTCGATTCAACCTCACATTTATCTCTCATAGTAAATCTGTTTGTCCAAGTGTACTAAACAACACCTTAAGTCAGTTGCTTATTTGGGGGTTTGTTGCCAGCTTTGGAAATAACACTTGAAAGGATGTCGTCTGGCTAAGAAATGCAGCTAGTTGGTTTTGGCTGCAAGAGGCAATGCATCTGATTATTCAGCTGTGGTTCTATGAACTGAGATGTAATGTTGATTTACTTTTGACATCTTGCTCTTTGAGAAGTTACGATAAAGTAAATCCAAGCCTACATTATGCCAGAACCTGCTGGTTTGAAAGAAACCAAGCAAAGCTCGTAATGAAAGCTTATTGAGCTTGCTGAAAAGTATCTTTAAGACACCAATTAACTTGTGTCTTATTTTTTTCCATAACAGGAAGCCAATCTGCCCCTGATGATTGAGATGAAATTCCTTGCACAATGGAACTGCCAGTTCTTCTCCGTTAGGGGATTACTCTTTGCTAACTTGGAGATGACTGGATCTTACTAGTTTGTCATCTTGGTAAACAGAATAGTTTATAAAATACTGTGAAGAAGAAAGCTACTTTCAGAAATTCAAAATACGTTTTCAAAAGCCAGCGTCAGTTCACTTAGAGTTTACCCAGGACTGAATGTAAAGATTAATTTTCAAAAATAACATTTTACTTGCAGCACTGTCTGTGTGTATGCCCTGCAGAGTGACATGATCTGTAATATAATTCTGGATGTAACTGCAGGTATATTTTTAAAGCTGCCAAGTATTAAGCGCATCTGCACCAACAAGGTCTCTCTACAGTCAATTCTTACCTAACAGAGTGTAATTACCATCAAGTTCTGCGTTACTTTGCACCTGCCTCTCTCACACCTGCCTTCTATTAGCAACACGGAAAGTGTGATCATTTCAGTACAGTCACGTGTGAAAAAAGTACGTGTTAAAAGGGTGAATGAGAGGGGAAACGAGCTCTCTTAACTGCCCTCTTTCTGACCTTGACTTTAGTTTCAACTTGTTTATAAAAAAGTCTGAATACATGAGTTTGCTTTGAAAAACCAAGGAGTGTAACTAAATGGGATGTCCTTTGATTAAAGAGTTTGTATTGTGCATTCTTCTGACCAAAAAAACCCCCCAACAAAACAACAAAGAAGCTCTGTCACAAGGTCCTTAGCTGTTCTGAACAGCAGCAATGTGTGCAGCAGTGGGAAAGGGATGAAAACCACTGCGGAGAGGCAGAACTGTAATGGAAAAAGGGAGCAAAACAAAACCAAAGAGAAGACAGTCAAAAAAAAAATAGAGAGAAGGCAAAAGGAAATAAAACATTCTGAAGCCTGGAAGGAATGGATTTAAACCAAGCATACTACTGTAATGAAAGGGGAGAGAGAAAGCCAGACAGGAAGTTGCAAATACTCAAATTCTGCTTGAAAAGGTTGCTACTGTTAAAGAACTTAACTAGGTCAGGGAAATGAACCTTGGGAATATTATCCTATGAACTTGTTGATGAGATGGCAAAAAACTCTTTTCTGTTTGTCAAAAATCAGAAATTTAAAATGTTGGCCAAAATAATTTCATAGATTAAATCTGTATAAATGAGAGACAAAAGTAGAGGTGATATTCTGCTCTGTTAGAACAGAGGCAGCTGTGGTATTAAATAATAAGATGGGTTTTTTTGTACTTGGTGGGTTTTTGTGGTGCAATGGCTACTTCTACCCAGGCATGTATTTAACAAGCTTAAAGCACAACTACAGATCAGCAAACTGAGGGTTTACACAGACGGGAACCAGCACATGAGTGCAAAATGCAGTGCAGAGACAGAGGTCAAGGTCTTGGAATTCTCTGAAACTGCAGCACAGGGAAGCCCTGAGGACAGGAACCTGTGACCCTACACAGCGACGGTCAGTCGGTCTGGCTGTCTGACTCAGTGTTCTGATGGTCGCTGTGCAACTGCAGAATAAAGCTATTGAATGCCCAAGTCTCATCAGTTTTCCAGTAAACAAACCTTTGCTTTGACATGGTTGCTAACGTGATCTCTCCTGTAGCTTAAATAGTCGTGCAAACGCCTGATCTGGGGTGTAGCTGTCTTTGTAATTCCTGTGAAGTCAGCACCCAGCCTACAAGGAAAGCTGTGAGTGTAGCACTGGAGCCCAGGGATGTAAGCCAAAAGAAATTTTACTTCAGAAGCAAAGTTCTCTGTATCCAGCCAGCTGCTGTGCCCTATGCCCCCTAGCATGCCTAAAGAGAAATGAAGCATTGTACCACATTTACATCGTGCTTGCTTGGATTAACATCACCAACAGCTGAGAACCAGATTATGTATAGTACATTATTTTTGGTGTGAGACCTCAGTTACAATCTCTTTTAATGCATGTTGTAATAAAGTGGTTTGCTATAACATATGCTGTCATTCCATTAGATATTACAGATTCCTGCCCAGAGATAATTGGACACCAGCCTTCTGTTTCACATTTAAAAATCTGGGCCTTCATACAGAACTACCTAGATCCTGTATCACTGAAAGAAGAATTCGGACAAAATTATCACAGCAATGTCTTCAGACCTCAGCTTTAACTACTTGAACACTGTGTAACACCCATAAAAGCTCAAAAAGTTATAATATGAAGGTCTTGCATTCTACAAAAGAAAGAAACAATCTGTAAGGGTATTTTTGAGTTTTAATCTTTTTCTAGAATAGGGGACAGTAAGAAATTTCTGCAAGAAATTTTTAGTCTGTTATTTTGTTAACTGTCTCCAAGTCTTTTTAACTAGATAAAGCATAAAAGGCTCTGCAATCTTCAGTTTTACTGGATTTATTGAGCAAGTTCTTAACTCCAGTATTGACTCATATTGCAATATGGCTCTCTCCAGAATTCCCCATTCCTGATAAAAAACAATGAAAGTAGGATTAGATTTATTCTACTAATGCAATCTTTATTATAGAAAATGCTGGGGAGTTTGTGGGTAGCTTTTTAAAAGTCAGCTTTCTAATACATGGCTGCCTCCTCCTGCTACACCCCTTACAGTGACTCATAGCAGCAGAGATGAGACCAAGTAAAAAAACAAACCAATGTAGCTATGCACTGTGTTCCAGGTGAAAATTTTCCTTTGGAGGAAACTCAGATACCTTTAGGTAGCTTCACCTAGGTGTTAGTCCTGATTTTTGTGGAAAGATAGGATAGTAAACAGGTTTGAATAACAGGAATTTCTCAAGGTGACAATCTCTTTGTGGCTAATTGTTCCTTTTCACTCAGTTTCTCCTCACCTGTTAGCTGGAACTAATACAAGCACTGCACACCACAGGATGCCAGAGTCAGAAGAATTCCTGTGCAGGTTTAGAAAGAATCCCTTGGGTTTACAAGTCCAGTTCTATATTTTAGCTGTATTGTTAAACAACAAGGAGCTGAGTTTAACAGAGCAGTCACGATCTGATTTAAATGCTTCTGAATGAGAGCATTTATGTAAATATATTCAAGATTAATATAAAAAAGGTAATTTATTATACGTTACTGTAAGCCAATGAGAATAAATGGTTTAACGAGAGGCTGAAGAACATAGACTGTCTTGGAGAAATCTACTGCAAGGTTTCTATGTTAATGTAAGCAAATTTAAATAAATCCATTGCAAAAGGTTTAAAAGAACACTACAGTGATGTTCCAGCTCAAATACTAAGAAGACAGGAAATATAAAAGTCAACATTTATCTGTTCATCCCTGATTTGCTTCACCATGGATTTGCACTATGATATGACTTTATAGGAACACTTATTTCTTTCCCCCCTCCTACTGCTTTGTCTTTTAGTACACAGGATGGATGGTGCTTGCTTCAAAAAAATTTCTCATTATTGTCAAATGTACAACTTTTGTTCTTAATATAGTGAATATTCTCTAAACCATTGCTGGAGATGAAGCTACTGATTTATTTGCAATGAAATATATTAAGCCATTTATCTTGAACTTCCTGTGAGATAAGAGGAAATTATTCATGTAGAAATTAAAGTAAAATAATATTTCTTTATTTGGTTGCCTATTTACTAGAGTCTGTTTTGTACTACTGCTTTGCGTGTTATAGTACCCTAGATACTCAAGGTACTTTTCACTGACTACAGCAGTAGCTGTCTTAATTGTTTGTCCAAATCAAAGCTGGATCCTCAGACTCTGAATCCAGATAACAAAGAGCAAAGTACTGCCGATCACAAAAAAAATTCTGTGCAGGCGTTTTTGTCCAGAGTAGCACCAGAACTCCACAATAAGTGAAGAGACCAAATCTACCTCCCACGGAGGAATGGGTGGCCTGAACTTCAAGACTGTGGGGTTTTTTTTTCATTCCTTATTGGATGCAGTGTTATCTGGCACACAGATTGGATTGATCAGCAGAGACAGAAGCATGCAGGAGAAATAAATTGTGACTGTGTAACTCAAGACAGTACCATAACACCTATAACATGCTAAATGAATATTGCAGAAATATCTGTAATATGGATTTCCACTCTTAACTAACTTGACTTTGCAGCCATAGCATTCTTTTAACACTGCTGCAAGTGTAAGGTAAGGTTTGTGCAAGACAAACAGAAGAAATTCCATTCTGTGTTTTTAGGGCAGGAGACTTCAGAGGCAATTCAAGGACCTTTGTCACTGAAGTGAAGAAAGGAACTGATAATATGAGAAAAGTTAACTTGCTCTAAATACACAGATGCTTGTGATTGTGTGGGGGTGTACACACACACACCCCTCTAATACTTGGGCCTGCTGTAGGGTCTCAGAGGCTTCTGATAAGCCTTGACTGAATGGTCTGAGGAGTGAAGAGTCCTGTGAGTGAACCCGTCCAGCCATGAGGCACTCCCTGACCACAGCAGGAGCTCTTGCATGGTAGAGATAGGAACAATCAGCTGTTCCAAGAAAGGTGGGAAACAAAGGATAAGCAATTATCCTTTGTAGCCTTGGTAAACCATTCACCTGACTCAAGTGGAGTGGCACCGTTGTTCCTGCACTTTGGGAATAAAAGCCCAGTAATTACCAATTATTGGGTTATGGCCAGGATGGAAACTTACTGGTGACCAAAGTCAACAGTCTTGGGACCCTATAAACAACGATCCTGAGTGAGACCCTGAGCTCTCCTGGATGGCAATGGCTGTGCCAGCACCTCCCTCTGAGTGGGACCCGCCTTGGAGCTCCAAACCCTACAACTACACCTGGAACAGCTTTAGCCTTTCCCAAGATCTTGCCTGTCAGTATCCATTTTATCACAGAACACATGGTGACTAATATAAAAAACTTTCCAGTCAAAGTCCTTTCCAATCAGCAGTTTCAAATCAGATGCTGTCACTAGATTACCTGCGCCAGCATAGGAATAGATCTAGCAGTTCACATATGAATTTTCTTACTGGCCAATGAATTTAACCTCAGAGCTCAGCACTGCTGGGGCACCATACAGCACCAACTGCAGGGTGCTAGACGGAAGCCAGACACTTCATAGCTACACCTGTAATGGAGCATTTCATTTGGGAGCAGGTAATTCACAAAGGAGCCTTACACACTCAGTGCTACTTCCTACTGTGTTTTAAGAGCAGAAATCAACTTTTAAGAAGTAAGAATTATACCTGTAATGTTGTATCTGATGCAAGAGGTGGGTTACAGACATCTAGAAAGTTTGTGTTATACAAGCAAGTCCCATCATTCCCCACTCTGAAGAGGTATTGTTTCAGGTTATCAGAAATTTTGCTGACATCTGCATCCACAAGTCTGGGAGGCAATGCACAAATTACGTATGTGGAACAAAGCAGCCTTGTAAAGTCCAAGCTGCCCCCAACTTGGCTTGCTGGAAGGTGCTCTCAAGCACTTTGCTGCTGCTGTCTGTCACCATGGACCTTATCGCACTTGCTGCAGGAGAGATATTTTTAATAAGGCTGTTAAAACAAGTTTAGCCCTTTCCATTCACCCTGTATTTAATTGACATCTTGGGCTTTTACCCCAAAACAATCCCAAGACAAACCAAAAATCAGCTACCAATTTGGCTGTGTAGTGATCCTACACCTTCCTGTAAATTTGTTGGTCAAGCGCTTTACACTTATCCCTCAGAAACTGTAAAGGATCTCAATGTAGCTCAGAGCAACAGTTTTTTAGCAGCTATCTTCCCCATATTCCTCTTTTCCAAAGAGAATCTGGATGGAGTAGGAAGGAGGGAACACAAAGGCTCCTCCCCCCGCCTCCCCCCCATCTATTGCTCCAATAAACAACCGGCAAGTTCTGCCATTTCAGATTTAATCCTGTAGCCAAGGCAGAGTTCCTGTAGTCACTATTCATCTCTTGGCACAGCAGCCCTTTGGCCTCTGGTCACACAGCACCTGGACCTCCCAGGATCACAGTGTGTAGGGGCTGCAGGAACGCATGTGGGATCTCCATTTCTGGCCAGCTAGGAGCACCAGTGCTTCCAGTGGAATCTGAAAGCCCTCACAGCTTCTAGCAAAGCATGACTGCATCCAGGAGACTTTGGAAGCTTAGATGCAACTCTCAGACTTCCCCTGCTGCAAAGCCAAGGCACAAGTCCCAAGCTCTGTAACTGGGGCTAAATTTTTTTTTATAGCCTCCTTCAGCTGTTCAGTGCTGTCAGCAGTGAGGGAATGGCAGTTTTTCCAAAGCTGTGGTACATTGGGAACAATTTCTGTTTGAAAGCATTCTGCTGTGCTCCTGGAGGAGAGTTCCTGCAACTGGTTGGTTGTGAGATATTTTTAGCTCTGATCCAATGCAAAATCAGATCTGTTTTAAAAGGGAGAAGTTTCTGGCACAGCTTAGAAATATAACTTGAGGGTCAGTGCTCAGGTTAGTGGAGTTCTGACACCCCCGTCTTTAACGGGAGCCAATGGCATGTAAACAGATACTACCCAAGACAAGCTCTTTCTTTAGGCTTGCTTCCCCAAATTATAATACTTCTTACAGCTAGGTCTTCCTGCTCTCCCACTCTCCAGTAACTCTTAGCCTGGCTCTGGTAAATAAGCAATAGCTGATGCCTCAGCAGGGGCATTTTATGGAAGGTTTTTGGGGTGGTGTTGATCTTTTTTTTTTAACTTGACTAGGCAAGTCAACTCTGATAGCAACATTAACAAGGATAGAGCCAAAAGTTACAGTACTTTTCCAGAAATTCCTCATACCCTCAGCTTTTTAGTATGCTGATGCATATTCTTACCAATAGAGCTGAATATAAGCTGTTAAGAAAATTAAGTTTTCTTAATTTTTTTCCTTCCCCCTGCTCCAGGAGGCATCTAAGGGTGAGCCAATGTGCTTCCCTGCAGACCAAACAAGGGACAGAGACCAGAGACAAATCCAAACAAAATTCCTTCAAGTCTGCCAAGTAACAAGTTTGCATCTGCTTGCCTTAAAAAGCAGCAGAAGATACATCTCTGTAAGCATTCCATTTGGTATAGATTCACTCATTTGTGTAGGAAGTTTTACCACAGAATTTGCAGAAGGTGAGGTGGTTGACGCAATTTCTAATACAAACCATATTTGCAGCTGTAACTACTTATCAGTAAACTTTTATATGTAATTCTAATGCAGTTGCAGCCCGGCTCAGACATGTAAAGATGTGCCCTTCAGGCGCAGGATGTATCCCAGAATACCCCGCATTCACAACTGTCTGTGTTAGTTGTATGGGATGGTCTCTGTGGTTGTAGCTTCCAACCAGCCAGGGCCTACTCTTTCCACTTGGTACAAAGTGGCAACAACCAGCAGTGAAAGTTTTAAGACTGGCCAGCAGACAGAACCATTTCATCGCTGCCCCCTCAAGGTCTCTTCTCTGTGCCTCCCCGAAAAGGAGGCTGCATACAACATTCAGGGGAGAAGGTGTGAAATAAGAAAGGCCTTAATTTCTGTCAGCTCACAGAGTAGCTCTAGGTGGCATTCGAACAGTGCCAGAACAGCAGGGAACAGGGAAGGCAGCTCTTCCTCACTTGCCAGTGATGTCACTGCCAAGAGTTATGAAACTCATTTTATCAATGAAGCCATGGGGCAGGCGTCTGTGACCACAGGTCTAGCATGACTTGCCTTAGTCTGAAAAAATAAATAAATCAATTAGTCCTTGCAAGGGCTGGCTACTCTAACTATGAAGCAAACAGCAGAAGCTACCCAATGTCTCTCAGCAGGTTTACTTAGGGGAATTCAGGCTTTTACACATTTAGACAAAGACAAGGTATCAGAATGTGGAGCACTTGGTTTCATGAGCAAGATTTGGGCAAACATTGATAGCTGATAGTGCTGCTCCACACCTACCAGAGTCAGCAAGCACAGTGTATCAGTATTCAACACCACTAAAGTATTTGTAGTATATTTTATAATAACACCCTAAAGAAAACCAAGACCAGAGGCTCAGTTCTATGTAGCTTACAGTTACAGATTTTTCTCTTTTTTCCCATTCAAACCCACTCCCATGAATTTGTGAAGGCTTTCATGCAAAGGTCAAATCACGTAGTTTCCTCCCAGAGAGGCACAATGCAAGACATTCACCTGATTCCTTCACTGCATACAAGTAGATGATAAGATTTATTTGGATGCAGTGAGTTGTCAAACATACAAAAAGGTTTTTCTAGAGCAACTGTAGTAAGAGTGGGACTGTTAGTAGCAAGCTGAGGGGCTGCAGTTTGAGGCTTCAGGCTTTGATCTAAAAATGAAAGTTACCAAAAAAACCGTATTTAAAAGAAAAAAACCCCAAAACCTCAACAACTTTCTCCTCTTCCCCCTGAAAGCTCTGACTCAAAAGGGAGGATCAGGCTGTTCCAACAAAAAACATTAAAGCATAAAAAGGGGATGCAAATTGCAGCTGAGCAGGGGAAAAAATACCAATTTTAAGAACCAGCAGCATAAGGCCCACAATCACAACAAAATTTTTGATTTAAAGGCTGAATTTTTTTTTTAGATTCACAGCCATCAAACAAATTCAGAATTTATTGCTTAGACAAAACTCTACATGACCACCTTGGAGTCTTGCCTAGATGAAGAGTGTGGCAAACTGCTCCATGGGCTATAGTCATGCAAACTAGTACTGATTGATTTTCCAGCAGCTGAGGGTATGTCAATAGAGCTGCTCCTCACAGAAGGTAAATCACCTTTCAGAGTGAAAGTTTTAGCCATTATTTTTTATGTGAATATTTTTCTAAGCCATCATGTTTTAGTTGAGTGCCAGACCATCTTGTGCTCTGACTGAATTCACCAGCCATAGCAAAGAGGGACAACATCACCTGTAAGATTTTAAAATTGTTGAGTTTGCTTCATGTTCAGAAGAATCGCAAAGAAAGGCGGAAAATTAACATGGCAATAAACTCTCTCAGCACAATCTGTGCTGGCAGATGTGTCCTAAATTAGGACCAGATCTCATCTGTACTTACGTTTGTGTAAATCCACATAAACTCCACAGAAGTCAAGGGAGCTTGTCTGAATTTAAAGGACATGAACAAATATAACCTCAGTATAATTACAGCGTTCCTGAAGAAAGTGCAAGAGAAGAGATCAATGTAAATTCCTGTATCTTCATTTAAGCAACAAGGACAATTTTCTTGCTCTGTGTTGCTTGTAGGCAATTCTGTGGTAATTTATAGAAGCCTCTAGAGTCAGTTTGGACTGATTGCTCCATGAGAACAAAACTTGCCTGTAGCCTTGGCTTTGCAGGCCTATGTGAAGCCCATAAGGATTTGAGAAGGATGGGGCTTGAAGTCACAAAAGGCTGGGAAATGTGTGAAACTTTCCAGGATCTAAAGTCCAAACCTTCTTTACATTCTTGTCTGGAGACATAACGAACACAACTGTCCATACCCTGCTGTAGTCCATCTCTCCAGTCCACTGCACAGGCTAAAACGTACAGTCCTTGCAAGCCCAGCTCCATGCTGGTTGTGCATATTAAACACCTTAAAGTATTTAGTAGAGAGATTAAAATGCATGGTGATGACATCTGCCAGTCAAGAGATAATCTAATCCAAAGGGCGAGAAAGATGAGTAAAGCAAAGAATCCATCTTAAAGTATTTGGAAGATCCTCACTATTTTTTTGCATAGCTATGGTCTAATTCACTTAACTGCAAGTTCTTGTAATAAAATTCCTCTTAACGTTTGCAACAGTTAATCAACTACAAGTTCTTTTAATAACATTCACACAGGGTGCCTCATTTTTTAAAATACAGCAGTTTCTAAAGTTTTTGTTAGGGGCAGTTCAAAACTTTAACTTTCAAACCTCAGTCTCTGAAGAGGCAATGGAGAAACATTCCTTGCATTTTGCTCATTCACTTACAAGCTATTATTAGCTTGTGAGTTCCTGCAGATATCCTGATGAGTGTAGGCCTTGAGGAATGCACTGAAAGAGGAGTAATGCCTTTGTGATTTAATTTTCTAAACAGCATCCATGAATATGGAAGTGAAAGCAGAGATATTTTTAAAAAGTGCATAAAACAGTCAATCAAGGTTTGGGAGAGTGGTGGAAAGCAGGGGCAGTTAAAAGTGGCTAAGGACAGAGTTGCAGCATTACAAAATATTGTGAAAGTGGCCAAGGTGTTATGTCAAACAGTGGAAAAGTTTTCTCTTCTGTCCAGTCAGCATTCTTCAGGCATGGTCCCCTGATGGGAACTACAGCCGCCTCTGCTGCTCAGTCTCCTGTACCAACTGTTCTGAAGAGGTTAATGGCAAGGGAAGCAGCTCTCGTGCTGCTGTTGGGGTAAGAACATTTGACCATTTGAGAGTGGCACTGAACACGTTTATTCAAAGAGGTTATCAGTCAGCTACTATAGACTTCAGAAGGGCTTGTCCTGGTGACTGGTATTAGTTATATAGTGTCACAAGGCAGTGTCTGGAAATCTGTGCAATGGAGCTTTTCATTTGGTGGTGTATGGAATATACCATATCAATTGGTATATGGAATATACCAATTCCATATTCTTAATGGAATAACTCTCAGTCACTATGGCACTGTATATCATAAGGCTGCAGGAATTATTTTCAGGGTCTTTTTTCCTTCTTTCCTAATGAAGTCCCTTTTTGTGTACTCATTATGACTGTGCAGAAGAGCTCTGCAAACCACTCTGTTCCAAAGGGACTGGTGTGATGGAAATAACCTCCATCCTCCATTCCCTCAGCACAGGAACACTTGTGTGCTGAGTGTGGAAGTCCCAGCAGTGCATGGGTTGGAGCATCATGACTCACTGAGCCATTGATCTCCGTACATTAGAGATCTTTCATGTGTCCATATGGAAATAGAAAGGCTCAGAAAAATGAGAACTTCAAACTTTATCATCTGGTTGCAATTAATTTTGTGCAAACCTGAAAGGTCAAGCAGTGAAAACATCAGGATGGGGAAAAATAACTTTCTGCTTAAGAAATCGGGGCCCCATCATTGCGTATTATAAATTGGCCTGGCTCCATTGAGGTACATTTCTTACAGACACAAGAACTGGTGCTTCTTGCATTCCACTCAGAAATCACGTATTAGACCTTATCACTGTAGTAAGCTCCAAACAACTGCAGAACATCTGAAGCTGAGAGAAGCCAGAGGTTAAAATGAAAGGCTCTTTGTTACACAGAAATTACTGTTTTCTTTGCTGAGGAAATGCCTACAGTTACCTGCTTGAACTTTAATCTCATACTGTTAATAACCACTAAGTAATTCTTTTTATGAAAGCCCTGGGCTTACATGATATTCTAGATGTCTCTAATAAAAGCAAAGACCATTTGCTGCTGCCTCAGAACTGCTCCTTGTGAAGGATCATTTGTGCCAGGCAAGTCAACAGAGATTGGAATCACATTTCTTCACTTAGAAAATGGTAGTATTTTCCTACTTCAGTGAATCCAGTGTTGGTTGAAGGGCTTGTTCTAAGTATCGGCTACAATTAGGTGTCATTCTGCTGCAGAAGAGGAAGAATTATCTTTGGTAATTCAGAGAGGCTGGATATTTGTGTGTTTTAGCTATGACCAAAGTAATATTTTTTGATGAAGAACTAAGCAAAGATGACAGGGGATGGAGTTAATCATCTTGGCCTGTTAATCTTCTTGTCCTGGTTACATTCCCTAGCCTGCAGTTTCTGTTAACCGGGTTTGTGCACAGGTGACTTGACTGTGCTGGCCTGATGTGGGTCAGTGCAATGACCCTTTCCCTGGCTGATGTGAGGAATCAAGCCTCCCTAAGTGGTGACTGCAATCCCTTACCTTTGACCTCAGGTTGCTCTTTGTATATTTGTGTAATGGAGCCCTTTAAATTTATTTTTACTAGGTAGATAAAATACAGCTTTCTGGCTTTGCAAGCAAGAGGAAATTTTTATGACACAAAACTTTATTAATATTCAAGGACTGGGATGGATATCTGTAATAGTGGGAGAGTAGGATCTTTCCTCACAAAGATTTTTGTAGGGTTTAGAATACCTTTCTGAATCTACAGTCCTGAAATATCGCTTCATAAAGGCAGTTTAATATTTTTGAGACTCAGATGAACTTTGGTGCAATAGCTGCAGTTTTATATGAATGTGAAATACAACACAATGGGGCTACCGTACTAAGCAGTGTGACAAATTCTACTGCAGTCAGACTGGAGTAAAAGTTTTTTTTACAAAATTATTAATTAGGTCCATAATGTTGTAATTACAAGTGGAAAAAGCTTTCTGTAAGGACTTCCTTTACTCACTGCATTGTAACACACTATATAATTCATTGTTTCCAGAAGAACAAAAAGTATATTCTGGCTTTGACTTCAATATTTATGTTGCAGCCAATATGCTTTATGCTGAAGTCTGATAGATGCTGTTTGAGGTTAACAACCAGATACAAACCCTACACCAGAACCACCCCCTGAAAAAAAAGCATGTGAATCAGATACTGTTGAGTCTAGATCCTTATTCTTCAGCCAGTATCACAGAAATGCCCCGTTCATTTGACTTCCAAGAAGTGTGAAAGGAATCATGAAAAAATTCTGATATGCAAGTCCATGGTACCCATATCTACGGTGCAGACTCTGCAGGAAGATGGAGTCATCTGTATGAGTGGATACTGAATGCCCACCTGCTGCTAGTCAACATTTATGTTCTAAGCAACATCCCTATTTCTGGTTACTTAAGTTCATTTTGTGTGTGTTTGGCAATGTAATCCTGTTTAGAATTTGCATATAGGTTCCTACCAATAGCGTTTAAATGGCTCCGTTTCCTCTCTGTTGCTCTTCAGTATTCAAAGGACTATGTGTAGTGACTTCTTGTTCAACTCTGATTTGAACATAAGCCATGGGAACATGTCAGCAGGAATGCTGCCAGCCCTGCATTGAGTTACCTCTGTATGTCAGTGAGCAGCATTGAGAGATTGATTCTTAGAGTTTTTTCTCATGGTCTGATAACAAGATAGACAGCAATTTCTCATGCGCAAGTGCAGTTGGAATGTGCCTAGAACAAGAGATTTGGGGAAGAAAAGGCATCCCAGGGTACTAAATTAATGCGATTCACCATTGCTCTGGAAAAGGGAGAGAAAGGCTTGGCCCAGCTGTGTTTGTATGGTTTGGAGTTTAACATAACATTTATACTGCTTCAGTTTACAATAGACTCAGATGCCTCAGTGTTTTTCTACGGCTTCTCTGAGATCATGTGCATGGTGGATATCTTGGCAGTAAACAGTTTTGGTCAATGATTCAAGGCAGAAGAAAAGTCAACCTGATGCTGTAGAAGGCATTTGCAAAAAAAGATTTTTTTTTCCTTACATTTAGAAAACATTGTTTCACTTCAGAAACAATATAAGAAATGAAGGACAGTGTTTCTTCTAACTCGTATGCTCCTGGTGTTCTACGCTTTCAGCTAATATAAGTGGAAAATATAAATTAATAAGTATTAATAATAATAAACAGGCAGTACTCAGTGTAAACAGCTGCTGGAAGAGGGATGCAGCACAGAAAACAATACTAGAATTTCAGCTAGGCTGGTGTAAGTTTCTTTGCAGTCAAACAGGTTTAAACCTAGGGTTTAAACCTTTACCTGAAAAGGTAAACCCAAATGTATTTGTCATAAAAAGATTCTATCAAAACAGTAAGCATTGCTGTGGCCTCTGTCTAAACAGGGTATCTGGTGCGATGACTTGACTGGAGTGTTGCAATAGTAAAGAAAGTCCATGTCTCAGCTCTCATGGTTCCTAGTCCAGCATCTGAAGGACTGAGCTGATTCCATCGTAAGCTTATTTCAAGGAACTTCATTTTTAGACATTTTTACTTACAATGGTAGGCAGAAACTTGTCTTTTGTTACATAAAGCTATTTAAACCTTCTCTTTCTCCTCTCAATGCACTTGTAGTGGGACTCATTGAGAGGCATTTTGTTGAAATCTGTTTTCTAAACAGCTTCCATTCCAGTCTTATCCTTGTCTCCAGCCCACCCACCACTGCAGTGCGCTTGGCTCAGCTCTCAGTTGTTAATTTCTGCCTTAAGAAAGAGTTTTGTGATTAGGACCTTGGATGAGGATCCAAAAGATTATGCATAGTTAGTGGCATCCTCTGAAAAAACCTATGTAATCTGTTTTTCAGCTGCCCACTTTTAAAAGAGGAATACGAATTAATGTATAATGTAGGTAAAGCTCTCCACTTTTAGTGTTGTCTGGTCAAACTGTACATGTTTTGGGAAAGATTATTAAGTGCATTCAGGTATTGGTTGTTTTAGCCTTTAAAAGAAGAATTGTGTAATACAATTCACTGGTCAGTTTTGGGCTGAGGTAGAATACAACCCTTAAACTCACTTGCAGTTTCCAAGCATTCACGCACAGAACCTTTGTAAAGAAAACCCTCATAGTGTGCCATATGTACGAACTGTTGGAATAATTTAAATGCATTTGGCTTCCAAGAGTGAATTTCATATGAACACAGACTAAACAGATATTCCTGCTGAGACCCAGCTGTGCTTTTTTATGTACACATAGCATTTTGGTGCATGATGGAGATTAATTCTTGAGAGGTTTGGTTTCGGTATCACTGCGTACCAAGAGATGAGACTCTGAAACTCAAGGTTTAGGTTGTGTATCTCTGGATATGCATATCCTCCCAGACCCTCTGTGCTGCTTTTGGTGCTAAACCAGAAACAGCTGACTTCAGCACCTCAATTGCTCTGCTGGTTTTGGGATTAATAGCAAACAATCATACATAGTGCCTGCTAAAGCTTATCCCTAGAGCATAAGTCCTGAAAACGAGAGTGAAAAGGTACTAAACAGACTGCACTTCCTCGTATCCCTTTCCACCATTAGGAAGCAGAGAGTGGGGAATGCTGTGGGAATGTGACCCGTGCCTGTCAGTGGTGAATAAAACCAGAGCTGCTCTAGGAAGCATTTTGAACTTAGCAGTTGCTGAGATGGTAAAGGAGAAAGGGCTTCTGTGCAACAAAAAAATGGAGGAAGTCATAATGACAATCCAAACAGAAGTACTGAGTTACGGAAAATATTCCAGCTTGCAGTAAAGCAAGTTGCAAGTGCATTCATAGCTAAGGACAGGAGTCTGGAATTACATAATCTTTTAGCTTGAAACCACAATCAGTAATAGAATAGATATGAAAACCTTAAAACTCATTGGAAATTTTATTCTCTCTGCAGTATTCCCAAATGATGTATGTCATCCAGAAATATTGCCTGCTTCTTTTGTCCATGCCCATAGCAGGGGATTGGAACTAGATGATCTCTAAGGTCCCTTCTAAACCAAACCATTGTGTGATTCTGGGACTCCTAGGTACCTCATGGCCATGCTCTTTGCTCTCTCTCTCTGCCTGTGCTCACCCCTCACTCAGCACTCATTCACCAGAATCACAGAATCACAGAATTAACAAGATTGGAAAAGACCTTTGAGATCAAGCCTAACCTATGACCTAACACCACCTTGTCAACCAGACCATGGCACTGAGTGCCACATCCAGTCTTTTCCTAGACACCTCCAGGGATAGTGACTCCACCACCTCCCTGGACAGCCCATTTCAATGCCCAATCACCCTTTCTGTGAAGAACTTCTTCCTAACACCCAGCCTAAACCTCCCCTCACGCAGCTTAAGACTCTGTCCTCTTGTCCTGTCGCTGTTTGCCTGGGAGAAGAGTCCGACCCCCACTTGGCTACAGCGTCCTTTCAGGGAGTTGTAGAGAGTGATAAGGTCTGTCCTGAGCCTCCTCTTCTCCAGGCTGAGCCCCCACAGCTCCCTCAGCCGCTCCTCATAGGGCTTGTGTTCCAAGCCTATGGATGCTGAAAAAGCTTCAGCAGAGAATTTCTTCAGCTCTCTGCAGCATTTTGTGGGAGTTTTGTCTTTCCCATGCAAGTAATTCAAAACAATGTTACAGTTTTGTAAACTTCCTGCACCTGCAGGTTGTTTTGCAGAATTGTTATGGTTCTAACTAGAAAAACATTCAGAGATGGGTGTCTTAGAACTTGACCAATCCCCTTAAGGGGTGGATGGCAAAAAACAATTACCTTATGCCATTTAATACACTTTTGCGAACTAACATATAAAAGCCTTCGGAAAGATTATTAAATCGCTTCCATTTATCCCTGAGCCTGGACTTTGTGTCGTTTCTCTACTCGTTCGCGGTGAGAACAGCAACACAAGCCCTTCACCAGCCTTGTTGCCCTTCTCTGGACACGTTCGAGCATCTCAACGCCCTTCCTAAACTGAGGGGCCCAGAACTGGACACAGCACTCGAGGTGCGGCCTCACCACTGCCAAGTATGGGGGAAGAATGACTTTCCTGGTCCTGCTGGCCACGCTATTCCTGATACAGGCCAGGATGCCATTGGCCTTCTTGGCCACCTGGGCACACTGCTGGCTCACGTTCAGTCGGCTTTCAAGCAGTCCCCTTCTGCCTGGCTGCTGTCCAGCCACTCTGTCCCCAGCCTGTAGCACTCCGGGGGTTGTTGTGGCAAAGTGCAGGACTCCGCACTTGGACTTGATAAACCTCCTATTAGTGGATTTGGCCCATCTATCCAGCCTGTCCAGGTCCCTCTGCAGATCCCTCTTACCCTCCAGGAGATTGACACTGGCTCCCAACTCAGTGTCATCTGCAAATTTGCTAATGGTGGTCTCAATCCCCTCATCCAGACCATCAATAAAGATGTTAAACAGGACTGGCCCCAGCACTGATCCCTGGGGGACGCCACTGGTGGCTGGCTGCCAACTGGATGTGGTACCATTCACCACCACTCTCTGGGCCCGGCCATCCAGCCAGTTCTTAACCCAGTGAAAAGTGCACCTGTCCAAGCCGTGGGCTGCCAGCTTTTCCGGGAGTGTGCCGTGGGAGACAGTGTCAAAGTCTCTGTTGAAGTCCAGGTAGACAACATCCACAGCCTTCCCTGCATCCACAGGCAGGTCACCTGGTCATAAAAGGAGATCAGGATGAGCAGGCAGGACCTGCCCCTCCTAAATCCATGCTGGCTGGGTCTGATCCCTCAGCCATCCTGTAGGTGCTGTGTGACTGCACTCAAGATGACCTGTCCCATAATCTTGCCATGCACTGAACTCAGGCTCACAGGCCCATAGTTTCCTGGGTCCTCCTTTTGGCCCTTTTTATGGATGGACATCACACTGGCCAGCTTTCAGTCATCTGGCACCTCCCCAGTGAGCCAGGACTGATGGTAAATGATGAAGAGTGACTCGGCAAGCTCTTCCACCATCTCCCCCATCACCCTAGAGTGTCCATCTTTCCCAGACCCCTTTGTTTTTAAGGGGTATCTCCCAAGGTTCTCTCTGAATTAGTCTCTTGAATAGGCCAAAGTCTGCCCCCCGGAAGTCCAGTGTGAAAATTTTGTTGATGCCCCTCCTTATGGTCACTCTACCCCAGACAGTCTCCAACCACATGTGCCAGCAGCCCTTCTCTGTTTGTAAACAGCAGGTCCAGCAGAGCCCCACGCCTGGTAGGCTTGCTCACCAGCTGTGACAAGAAGTTGTCCTCCGTACACTCCAAGAACCTCCTGGACTGCCTACCAAAAGCATGTATTCTATTATCATCTTCACAAGCTGTTAAAGCAGGTGGGGCAGTGTTCCTTATCTCCTACCATAACTCGTCCTTGATAACTCCCTCCAGGGACTATCTCTGTTTAATGGGCAATCAAGGACCCACCACATGACTCACAGAATTACATCATCCCATTGTGAGATGCTCTGCCCAGGGGGAGGAGCCAAGCATTCCCACCTGGATAAAATCTGGGACAGCATGAGCAGCCCTTACCTATGGGACTTCCAGAGGACAAGGGGTACACCACTGGACCTTCAGGTGAGGACCAGACCCTTTTCTACAGGATCACTGCTTCAACAGGACCACTTCATCTGTACTGCTACCACCACCCTGACTAGGACCTAGGATACACTCTGACAACCTGTGTGTGACAACTCTGTCAGTGTTCTTGTACTACTGCATTTATTTTAATTTTCCTATTAAATTATAATTCTGACTTGTGATCTCCCACTGGTTTGTTTTTAAACTAGTACAGTTGACCAGTGTGTGGGAGGACTGAACAAGAAGAAGGAAGCTGGCACAGAAATTGAACACCCTTCTCTCCTATACTTTATCAGTTGTGCTGACAGCTCAGTGAGGGTAACACACCAGAATATATCTTTCTGCCTCAGATGAGTGGCTCGCATGCTGCTGAAGCCCCAGAGGGGTTCCAAAATGCTCACAAGCTATTTGTATGAGAGGTGACAACTTGCCTCTGTAGAAGACAGTAACTTCAGCAGAGTAGGAAACTCAAGAGGAATGAAGAGCTCACAGACACTATCTTGCACTGGTACGGTTTTAAGATGTTGCAGGTACCTGGGCCAAGGTCTGTGGTGGCTACATCATGACATCAGAAGTCAGCCACATGCCAAGTTTGGCACTGGGGCCTGAAGTTCTGCAGCACTTCACTGAAAAGGTGGCACTCTTTCCTGGTTTAAATATGCATGACTGGGACAGCTGGAGAGGATGCAAGACAGGTGAGAGCTGATACTCGGAGCAGATTGCTTTTTGAGGGCTGTGAGGACTGAGGGCTGTCAGGTCTGTGAGGACAATGAGGGTTGTGGAGTGCGTGAGAGCTATGGCATCTCTGAGGGCTATGGGATCTGTGAGTGCTGTGTGGGCTATATGGGTGCAGGGGACTATGGGGTCTGGGAGGGCTGTGAGGACTGTGGAGGCTGTGATGATCCCAGAGCCCCTCACAGCCTGCCTTCAACAGCAGATTCCAGAGGGACTGAGAGGAACCAATCTGATTTTGATTTATTCCTCAACACATGTTATACTTGAGGTGAAAAATTACTCCAGGGGCTGTACACGTGCTGGGAACCCTGTCCCTGGGGAGACTTCGCCTGGCAGTCAATCAGGGCAGAGAAAACTTCCATGATCGGGCTGCGAGCGACACCACCCCCTTCCCCCCCACTGGCCGGTGGGACAGATGCCTGGATGCCCGGGGAAAGATGCCCGGGAAATCAGGCTGTGGGAGGAGCTTTAGCTCGTAGAAGCAGTTAACTGCGACACAACATGAGCTGTTTTGCTTTGGGTTTCTTGGAGGGATCAGGGGCTCGCTCGGAGGGTCAGCTTGGCTCTCCTCCCCCCCCACCTTTTACTCTCTGTGGTCTTGTTTCCCTGTCTGTACCTGTTCTGCCCTCCTTTGCCGCTTCTCTGAGGCACTTTGTCGCCACGACGACCTGGTGCTCCGCGGTTTCCCCGACGGAGCAGATGCTGCCTGCCCCCAGCTGTGGGCATCGCCACCGCCGTGTTGCCGCGTGCCCAGCCAGCCTGCCGCAGTGCCAGCCCGCAGCCACCAGCGCCGAAGCACTAGCCCACAGCCAGCCTGCAGCTGTCATTCGCTGGCGCCGGAGACGCGCGGCCGCGGCTGCGTGCAGGCCAGGCCCGGCCGCTCACAAGAGCCGCGCTCGCAGAGCCGGCCCGCAGCGCTGCGCCCCGGCCCTGGGGGCCTGCAGCTGCCCCGGGAGTGCGCCCGTGGCCCCGGCAGTCGGCTCTCCGCCGATGGAAGGGACACGCGGCCTGCGGCTGTCGGGAAATCGCCCCCGGCCCGCCATGGGAGCCACACAGGCTCACCGTGGCTCGTAGCATGCACACTCCATCTGCTGAGCTGACGCCGACAGAGCGTCTGGGATTCTTGCGGTAACGCTGTCCCTGTCTTCTTTCTCCATCTCTCTTTTTCACTCTGTTCTGTTTTCTATCCCCCTTCGGTAAGAACACTTACCCTTCTTTATCAATAAACAGTTCTCAGATACAATATTGCCGTGTTTGAGCTTCATTTTCGTCCGAGAAATCTATCAAAAAGAATCGTCCCCGACTCCCCCTTTTACAGCGGGGCAGGACAGGGACTTCCGCCCCTCCCCTCTCCTTGCCCAGCAGGAGCAAGAGGAGTTGCAGCACACGGAGGCTGTGGGCACCCCACACCCCACTGCTTTTTCTAGCCTCACGTGCTTTCACAGCAGAGGAATTTGCCCTGACTCCAGGCATCATGTCAGGGCACAGCACAGGCCAGCAGCTCCCTCAGGCCAGAAGCCAAGGAGGTGCCACAGCCAGGCAGGGGCCACCTCACAGCCCCAGGCACGAGAGGCAGGGGTGAGTACGGGGAAAGCACAGGGTTGAGATGATGAAGCAGGTCCACCAACAAGAAAAGAAAACAATCCACAGGTCAGGATCTGGTCCTGTAATGGCAACCAGAGTCAGACAGGCTCCAGTGATCACGAGGCAGTTCCACAGTTATACATCAGGCACATGTTCAAGCCAGAAACTCAACTCACAGGTCCGACTCAACAGGGTCCATTACTAGACAAGGGCCTGGAACATGTTCAGCTTCAAAAAAATGTCTGGAGGGTAAGAACTTAGGTATCTTTGAGGCACACCAAAGACATTCTATGTTGCAGGATCATAGAATCCCCTGAGTTGGAAGGGACTCACACAACTCCTGGCCCTGCACAGGACAGCCCAAGGCTCCCACCATGGCAGGTGCATTCCAGTGCTGTTGGGTAGGCAGTGTCAGGAAAAATGTAATAGTTCTGTCATTTCATTTACACATAACAATTTCTTGTGCAGCAGCATCTAAGTCCTGCTGAAGCAGTGTAAGTGAAAGTAGCAGAAAACTGTCATTTATGACAGGGAATGTACACTGCTGATAAAATTGCAGGTGACACTAAACCTGGAAAAATATGTATAATGATAGAGTAAGGCAAGTAGAGCAACACACAAGCTAATCTTGAGGGGAGTAAAATGCATAGTCAGCTGTAAATATTGCCCATCTAAACAAGGGAGGCAAACCTTGTCTGAGGGCAGGAAAACTGGGATCTCAAGTTCAGTCCTTGGAGAAGGACTGAACTGACCCCAAGGAGAAAACTGCCATTGGAATATTGAGATAAAAATAACTCGCATCATGCTTGCGAGTGGAAATTGGAAGATATTTTTACTAAAATATTTCCAAAATATGATGATTACTGGAGGTAATGTTGGCATAAAATTCCATAAATTTATTATGACAAAGATTTGAATTTGTCCAAAAGTACTGCATGAAGAGAGAACTTGGTTACAGTGTGTGAGAGCCTCAGCAGGAAGAAAAGGCCAGGTACTCTAATCTCTTACTTTCATTTATGAGAAAGGCAGGAAGAAGCAAGGAAGGAAAATGAAGTCTGGTAAAAGCAAAGACAGAAAAAAGCCTTGTCCATGAAAATCTGAGAGTAACTCTTAAAATATATACATAAACTTTAAGGAGTCATTGGTGGATTTAAATCATTATTGGTTAACTGAAAAGTAAAAACTAGAAGTTACATGGATAATGCACAAGTGGTTCAAAAACCATGTTCCATGACATGTAGGCACAAGACCCAATCATTTAATCCTTCCTTTTGGATTGGAATTACACCTTGTATGGCAGCAGGAGCAGGGCAGTGAGCATCCCCTGTGCCAGGGACTGCTGAGGCACCTCCAGTCCTGCGGTCAGTTCTGGGCCCCTTACTTAAAGAGAGACATTGAGGGGCTGGAACATGTCCAGGGAAGGGAACAGAGCTGGGGAAGGGTCTGGAGGACCAGGAGCAGATGAGGGAGCTGAGAGGGGCTCACCCTGGAGAAAAGGAGGCTCAGGGGGACCGTCTCACTCTCTACAATTGCCTGAAAGGAGGGTTCAGTTAGGTGGGGGTTGGGCTCTGCTCCCAGGGAGCAGGGGATAAGACAAGAGGCAACAGCCTCAGGTTGCACATGGGGAGATTCAGTGGGACATTAGGAAAAATTTCTTCACTTAACCAGTCATTGAACATTGGAATGGGCTGCCCAGGGAAGCTGTGTAGCCACCATTCCTGCAAGTGTTCAAAAAATGTAGATGTGGTACTTAGGGACATGGTTTAGTAGTGAACATGGCATTGTTTGTAAACAATTTGCCGGCCTTGGCAGCTATCATCTGGGAACAATCCTCAAATGTACAGAATTATGGAGGTCAAATCCCAATTTCAGCCCCAGGCACCTGGAGGAGAAGGCCAGTTCTTTTCCACAGGAAGGAAAGCCTGACACCTCAGTGTCTCGAGAGCAGATGAGAGGCAGCCCATGGCGGGACAGAGCCAGTCAGAGCTGTCTGTCCTGGCAGCTTTTGTCTGGGAGCAATCTCTGGATGTATTGAAGTTTGGAGGTGGAATGCAAATTTCAGTCATGGGCTCCTGGACAAGAACAACAGTTCTTTACCATAGGAAGGAAAGTGTGTAGCCCCAATGTTTCAGGTGCAGCTGAGAGTTGGCTAAGGGGAGGTCAAGGCCATCCAGACCTGACTGTCCTGGCAGCTAATGTGCAGGAGCAATCCTTGGACGTGCTGACTTTTGAAGGAGGAACTGAAAATTCAGCCATTGGTTCCTGAAAGAGAATGACCGTTCTTGCTGGTAGGAATGGAAGCACGCAGTCCCACTCTTTCAGGTAGAAAATGAGAGGCAGCATAGGGGAGGTCAAGGCAAGCCAGACTCATCTGTCCTGGCACCTTTCATCTAGAAGCAATCCTTGGACATACGGAATTTTGGAAGTGGAATCTGAATTTCAGCCATGGGCTTTTGGACTACAATGAGAGTTCTTTTCCATATGAAGGAAAGCACACAGCACCAGTGTTTCAGGTGCAGATGACAGATGACTCAGGACAGGTAAAGTCCAGAAATACCTGTCTCATCTCTTAGAGTAGTCTTTGGATGGATTGATTGCAACAGCTTTCTCACCTGGCAGTTTTATGAGTTATATTTTTGTCAGATGCTTTCAGTTTTGGATCTGGACTCTTTGATTATGATAGAACTTACTAGCACATATAATTGGGAAGGAGTTCGAATGTGGTGCAAATAGGAGTTTGCACATAGAACAGGAAGGTCAGCAAAACCTTTCTGTCTTGACACCTTTTTTGGGGACAGTGACAGTCTCCACCTTTGGAGCCACATTTAGGGGGTTTTGGTGTGTGCACAGCACTAGCTAGTGGAGCTGTTGAGTGGCAACAATGGGAACGTCCACTTGATGGCGATGTGTACTTGACAAAGACGTAAGTCACCATGGTTATCTCCAAACCATCAAAGGTGAAGATCCTAAGTCCGTTTCTCTCAACCAGAATATGCCAGAATAGAAAGATTTCAATGACTTTCCCTTCCATCTGAAAACATGTATTTGCAGTTAGTTTTTCTTGCAGCCTGTCAACTGCACACACGAGTGTGGTGCACTGCACTTTCAGGCTTAGCTGTATGTAGCATCACGCAGTTTCAGTCTCTGCAGAGTCTGAAATGTCCATCTACTTCTTGCTGAGGAAAATGCATCGGTATAGAATCAGCCCAGCAAATTGCTTCTGTCAAAACATGCCAATGCTATGCACTTTCCTTCTCAGCTACTTGTACCATCATATTCTGTGACTCTTGCAGTCTGAATCTAAACCAAAAAGTTTCCATCTGCATCTCACGTAGGTAAATATGCCAGTGTATTGGGTTTGCATGGCCAAGCTTTGGTAGCGGGGGTGTTACAGGGATGGCTTCTGTGAGAAGCTGCCGGAAGCTTCCTCCATGTCCGGCAGAGCCAGTCCCTGACAGCTCCAAAGACAGATGTGCCACTGCTCAAGGCTGGGCCAATTAGAAATGGTGGTAACACCTCTGTGATAACATATTTAAGAAGAAAGAAAAACTAAAGGTCATTGTGCAGTTGTAATTGTGGCCAGAGAAGAGTGGGGTGAGATTATGTGAGAGGAACAACTCTGCAGACACCAAGGTCAGTGAAGGAGGAAGAGAAGATGTTCCAGGCACTGGAGCTGGGATTCCTCTGCAGCCCATGGTGCAGACCATGGTGAGGCAGCTGTGCCCCTGCAGCCCATGGAGATCCATGGGGGATGCAGAGATCCACCTGCAGCCCGTAGAGGAGACCCGTGCCAGAGCAGGGGGATGCCTGAGAGGAGGCTGTGACCCCATGGGAGGCCTGGGGAGAGAGGGGCCCATGCTGGAGCAGCCTGTCCCTGAAAGACTGTACCCCATGGTAGGGTGACCCACGCTGCAGCAGTTTGAGGGGGACTTTCATCCACAGGATGAACTCATATTACAGTGGTTTGCAGGGATCTGTTGCTCGCGAGATGGACTCACGTTGGAGAAGTTCATGGAGAACTGTCTCCAGTGGGAGGGACCCCACGGTGCAGCAGGGGACGACTCCTTTCCCTGAGTAGTGAGAGAAACAGTGGGTGATGAACTGACCATAACCCCCATTCCCTGTCTCCTTGTGCTGCTGGGGTAGGAGGAAAAGCTGGGAAGGATGGAGGAGTGGGAGGAAGGTGTTTTTAAGGTTTTATTTTACTTCTCATTATTCTGCTCTGATTTTCTTAGTAATAAATTCAAGTTATGTCTCTAATTTTGAGCCTGTTTTGCCTGTGAGGGTATTTGATGAGCGTTCTCTCCTGGTCCTTATCTCAACTCATGAACCCTTCATTGTATTTTCTCTTCCCGGTCCAGCTGTGGAAGGGAGTGAGAGAGAAGCTTTGGTGGGTGCCTGGCATCTGGTCAGGGTCAACCCACTATAGAGAACAAAATGTTTTCTCAGACCTTGCCCCTTACATTTGGAGACCTGTATTTGATCCACGATCAAATGGCAGTTTTCTTCCCTTTACAACCTGTAACCTTCACACACCATAGTGCTTTCTGCACAGCTTTCTCAGCTATGTACCAACACTTTCAGTCTTGCAGAGTCTGACACACTTCTCTCACAGAAAAATGTGCCAGCACACACAGTTGCTCAGTTTCTCCTTAGCTTTGCAGCCTTTCATGAACACACCACACACTGGGGCTATGTACCTTCTTTCTCAGCTGTTTGTACCATCACATTTTTTCACTGTCAGATCCCAGTTTCAAACCATAAAACATCCAGCAGGTGCTCCCATTAAAAAAGAGGTACTACAACAAAAAACCTGCTTTGGCCTTCCCCTGCTGTGATAAACGGCACCAAACACACCACTGCTTTACACTTTTCTTCTCAGCTACTCGTACAATCACACTCTTGCAGTCTGAATCTAAGCTGTGAAGTTTACAGCTAGAAGTCACAGATAAAAGTGCCAGGACAGACAGGTCACTCAGACCTTGCCCCTTAGGTCAAGAACCTTTTATTCACATCACAATAAAGTGACAGTCACTTTCTCTTTGCAGCTAGTGGAATTGCACTTACACTATGTTGCTCTGCACTTTCCTACTCATCCATGTGCACCATCAGCACTTTCAGTTAAGCAGAGACCAACATGTTCATGTAACTCTGAACAAAAAATTGTGTCATGGTAGAAGCAATAGCAGGATAATTCTTTCTCAAGGCAGCAATCCTGGGGCTATGCACCTTCCCCCTCAGCTGTAGGTACTGTCTCGTTTTTTCACTCTCACAGAGCCCAGTTGCAAACCTTAAAACATTCAGCTGCTGCTCCCATAGGAATGGTCTAAGAACAAAATCCCAGAGCTGGCCTGCACGTTCCCCTCACAGCCTATAAACTACCCCAAACAAACTGCTGTTTTGCATTTTTCTTCTCAGCAATCACATCACATTCAATCGTGCAGAGTTTAAAGCTAAACTGAATTGTTTCCTATTAGACCTCTATTAGGAAAATGTGCCAGCACAGAAAGCTTTCGCTGATCTTACCCCTTACAATAGAGAACTTGTCCATTTGAACTGCATTCAGGGGACAGTCATGCTCCTCTTGCAGCCTGAACTGTGCACAGCCCATGATGTTCTGCACATTCATTGTCACCTCTAAGTACCATCTCACACTTTCAGTCTGGCAGAGTTTAAAGTGTCAGTGTCTCACAGACAATGTGCCAGGACAAAAGCCCTTACTGGATTACCCCTTCTCATGGCAGTCTTTCAGCCGCACATTTGGGGCTAGGTATGTTCCTTTTCAGCTACATATACCGTCACATTTCTTCACTTTCACAGAGCCCAGTTTCAAACCTTAAAGCCTCCAGCAGCTGCTGCCATACAACAGGGCCAAGAACAGAAGCTCACTGATGGCATTCACCTTCCCCTTTGTAGTGTGTATTCTGCACTCACCCCAATGTGCTCTTCACTTTTTCCTCAGCTTTGTGTACCATAATACAGTTTCACAGAGTCCAAAGTGTTCAGCTACGTGTTGCTCAGAGAAATGTGTCAGGACAGAAGCAGTTGCTGGATTTTTCCTTCTATCTCCAAGCCTTTCAACAAGCCACCACAAGCTGAACCTGTTCAAGTCTGAAAGTGCATTGAAGTGCAGGCCATCACGGTGTATGTGCAGTTTACAGGTTGTAGGGGGAAAGTGAATGGCATGTGATTGTGGTGCAAAAGAAGTTTTCAAAATGTCAGGAGGAAGAAGGTCAGTGTGAGCTGTAGCTGGATACTCTTCAATTTAGATTCAGACATCAGGAATGTCAGAATGTGATATTACGTAGAGCTGAGAAGGAAAGACCGTAGCACCAGTGTGTTTGCTGTGGTTTTATCATGGGGTAACCCAAAATGTTGCTGTGTTCCATAAGTATCTGAGCCCAAAAATTGTTCCTGTCTGTTTATGACCTCGCAGCCAGGAAGCTCGGGGGAGGCGGAGTGCTATCGCGGGCACTTTTTAAATCGGTGCTCTCAGGCAGTTCGGCCCTTTTTTCTACGTGGTGTTGGCTTCGCTGGCTGCTTGGTCTTTGCTTAAGCAGAGGCTTTTTTCCCTTTTTGGGTTCTCTTTTAATTTTTTTTTTTTGTTTTGTTTCAGTGAGACTGCAGTTAGCAGTTTTGAGCTGTCTTAGGGCGAATTTTACAGAGCGAATTGCCTGCCTGTTGGCGCAGGCGGCCCCGCTCCAGAGAGCCAGCTCAGGTCGATTGGCCCCCTGCTCCAGGGGAGAAGACTGCGGAAGCAGAGGTTCTCCTTTCCTGGCGCCTTTCACTGAAGGCAGGAGCTCTGCTTCGAAGGTGGTTGTTTGGGTTTGCAACTGTAGCCACACATAATGACCGAATTTTGCACTTAGAAACTGTTTCAAAGTGAACTCTGCAAACTCTGCCGACAGCCAGAGAAAAAGCGAGAGAATTCCTGGGGCCAGGCCCCCTGTGCCAGGGCCCCAGGCCGGCCCTTTCCCCCACCCCACAGCCGGGCTGCGGAGCCCGCGAACGGCGGGAGGAAGCGGCCGCAGCAGCGCAGACCCCACACAGGCCGGCGAGTTTCCATCTGCCTCTGGAACTGCTCTGTGGGCTCCTGCCTTCCTGGTAGGCGTTGCCACCACCTTGCCTCTTTGTTCCCGTGGGGTTCGTGAGATTTGGCAATTTTATGCCTACCAGTTATTTACTGTTATTTTTTACCTGATGCTGTCGAGCTTGTTAGTAAACTGTTATTTTTTCATTTGTGTCTGCTCGTATTTCATTCCTTATTGGTGGAAAAGGTTTGGTGGAAATCAAGGGGAGGTTACCGATTTCAGAGTGCCCGCCTCTTTAAAATGGCTCAAACCAAGACAGGTTTCTATGCTTCATGTAGAACGTTAAGGTAGGAACTGGGCTTTTGTTCTAGGACCTTTTGTATGGGATCAGCTCCTGAATGCATAAATGTTTGAAACTTGGATTTGTGAGATCAAAAACCATAACGTTTCATGTAGCTTTGAAAGGAAGGTGCATAGCCTCAGCCTGTTGCGTAGTTGAAAGGCTTCGAGGAGAAGGGCTAAGCCAGCAACTGTTTTTGTCCTGGCATTTTTTTTTTTTGCAAAAGTATATCGGGCTCTTCGGGCATTGAGAGGCTGACAGTACGTGGTGGTACTTAAGTCTGAGAAGGAGTGTGCAGAGCACCATAGTGTGACTGCAATTTACATGCTGAAAAGACAGGAGGACTGTCACATGATTGTGGTACAAATACAAGTTTCCAAATACAGGAGGCAAGGTAAGAGGAAGATTTTTGTCCTGGGGCACATACCCCCAGTGATTCAGGTGCAGATGAGACACAGCCGAGGGGGAGACAAGGCCAGCAATCCTCCTCTGTCCTGGCCACTTTTATCTGGGAGCAATCCTTGGATGTATTGAATTTTGGAGGTGGAATGCAAATTTAGGCTATTGGCTCCTGGACCAGAATGAGAGCTCTTTTCCATAGGAAGGAAAGCATGTAGACCCAGTGTTACAACTGCAGATGAGAGGCAGCCCAGGGGAAGCCAAGACCATCCAGACCCATTTGTCCTGGCATGTTTTGTCAGGGAGCAGTTATTGGATATATTAAATTTTAGAGGTCCAATCTGAACATCAGCCATTGGCTTTTGGATATAAAAAACAGTGCTTTTCCATAGGAAGGAAAGTACATAGCCCCAGTGTTTCTGGTGCAGATGTGAGGTGGCCCGCAGGAGGTCAAGGCCAGCCAGACTTGTTTGTCCTGGATGCTTTTGTCTGGGAGCAACCTTGGATGTATTGAATTTTGGAGGTAGATTGTAAATTTCCTCCATGGGCTGCTGGAAAAGAGTGACAGTTCTTTTCCATAGGAAGGAAAGCACATAGCCCCAGTGTTTCAGGTGCAGATGTCTCCACAGGGAGGAAAGCCTTCCACCCCAGTGTCTTGGGGGCTGCGGGGAGGCAGCCCCTGGGAGGCCAAGGCCAGCCAGAGCTGTCAGTCCTGGCAGCTTTTGTCTGAGAGCAATCCTCAGATATCTGCAATTTTAGGAGGCAGAATCCCACTTTTGAGCAGGGGTTCCTGGCTGCAAAGGACGGCTCTCTTCCACAGGAAGGAAAGCCCAGCACCTCAGTGTCTCAAGGGCAGCTGAGAGGCTGCCCCCTAAGAGGCCAAGGCCAGCCAGAGCCGTCAGTCCCGGCAGCTTTTGCCTGGGAGCAATGGAAAATGGGGATTCTCCATGAATCGATACCCCTAACAGCATGGAAAAGGCAGGTTTTCTTTAACCGATATCCTTAAAATTGCAGGTGAGGGGGAATCCTCCCCAGTTTAAATACAGTCAATAATGGAAAAGTAGTTTTTTTCCTTAATTTAACCTCCTTTTCTCCTTGTAACTCCCCTTTTTGTGAGAGCACTGGGGAGGAACTGGAGGCACTTGATAGAGAATGGGGGTACTGGGGAGGGACTGGGGGCACTGGGGAGGGATTGACAAGAAGAAATGGAAAGGGGAAAGGAGAAAAATCTCCCCTGTGACCCCACACACTGCCCCACCTGCTCTGGTGCTGCCCTTTGTTCATCCCTCAGTACAATTTTTGAGCAATGCTCCATGCCAGGTGCATCCAGATTCTCCCCCACCCCCTGCAAGATGCTCTAACCATTGTTCTTTGAGAGACCACCAGAGTTTCCCCCTTGGCCCCTCTCCTCCAGCAGCCCCATGCACAGGTGTGCCCACTGGCAAGCAGCCCCCAGCAGAGCCCACCCTCTCCTGATCCTCACTGGTCACACAGAACTGAGATGGAGTGGAATTTAGTCCTGGATTCCTAACAAACTGTTTTAGCAGTTTAATGAGATAGTCTGTAAATTCATAGCCATACAAATAAATTTAATTAAAAGTGAGATTGTGTCTATGAGATTTAAAAATTACCAATATTCTTTTTGTAGAACTGAAACAACTATTTGTCAGTTTTAGTTATTAGTGCAACATTTTAATGAGATTTGATATAAGATTTTTTCATGTTGCAGATTTACACATTTGGGGCATGATTTCCTTATTACCTTTGTATGATTCATTGAGCAGTTAATACCTTATAGGCTTGAGATAGCATAATAAGAGAAGTGTAAGGACCTGTGAGGGATTACTGACAAAAAAAAACTTGTATGACTTTACAAAAGTATTAATCTAGAGAAGCAATGAAAGAGATTGAGATAGCTTGAATGATAAAGAACATTATAACTTTTTGTGAATTTAGGCATGATTCAGCATTTGAGAACGATTTGCCATCTGTATCCAGGAGGAATCTCGTGGTATATGAATGCATAATCTTATAATATCTTTTTAATTAAAAGTGCAAAATCCTTCTGCTGAGATTCTAAATGTTAAAAAAGAGCAGCAGCCCATCTGTAGCAACACACTTTTTAGAGTGTGATCTGTAGTTCACAAGACAGAGCAGAAGACATCTGCATAACACCATGCACATGTAAAATCCTTTTGCTACTTGTCAACGTTCTGTGCCTGTGTAATGCGAAACAATGTTCCTGTCTCTCACTAGGCTCAGCAAAACACTTTTTTGGCTGTTAGGTTCCTGATGGGAACAGGGTTTCCTTTCACTTTTAAATTTCTCAAAATAAATTTAATAATTTTTACTGTATTTCAGCTAATTCTAACTATGCATGACTACATAAAGGACTCCAAGTGCGCAAAGACATTGTGCTCCTTCTTTCTGTGTGCCCGGAAATAGTATCTGGGCTGTTTGTGGCCTTCTTGTCCCTGCCCTGCAACATCTGAATAGAGTGTCAGGCTTCCGATGGCTTTGCTGAACTGGGGAGCTCAGCTCAGTGAATGGTCAGTAGGATATACAGGAGCATCCCTTCTCCTGCTTTGCAGTGGGGAGTGGAACAGGACTGGTGCCAAGGAAACTGCCTCCTTCTGAGAAATATGGGTGTGATGATTAATTATTACTGAGCTCAAATTTGATGTCGTGATCTGAAAGAAAGGCTAATTTTTACACTTTTAAGTATCTCAGGGTAGAATTTTTATATGAAATAGGGCTGGAAAAAAGAGGTCTTTTTCATGCAAAAGCTGATTATATTGATATTCTGTAGACCTGCTGTGCCATGTAAGCTATCACTTCATTGTGCACATAATACAAATTCACTTGACTATGTATGCTTTACAGAGGTCTTATCACTGTGACTTTTAATCTTTCATGTTTATGGCATTGTGAAAAAGCAACAATGATGTCTAAATCTGTATAAAAATTATCAGACCATAGAGTGTGGGAAGTCAGATCAATTTTCCCTATATATATTTTGCATAACTGTTTTATGTATTACACACAGTGCACAACTTATCAGAACTGCTTGCTCACATGCTGTAGCCATTTATGTATTAGTTAATTAATGTAGGCTATAACTACACTTCCCTTGAGTTGCTTAGTTTAGAGATCTCTAGAAAAAAATAAAGTAAAACCTTTTATAGCATCAACAATATTTTTTCCCTTACATAGTTCCAATGTTTGCATTTCATGCTGCTAAGTTAGAAGATCTTTATCTTGTTTTATCTGTAAGAAGGAAAATAAGGTAAGTGCAAAAATGTGTGACCAGTGGTCATAAATACAAATGTGTTGACCTCCTTAAAAAATGCAAGACATGTCTAAAAGCTTCCATAAAACAGTGCTCCTGAATCTTCACAACAGCGAAGTGTCTGTAACTTCAGGCCCTTCTGTGGTAAGCTGCAATTGGGAGGCTTCATTTGGGAAGCCCTACAAAGGTGAAAGCACTAAGTAAGTCTGTGTTTACATGGGGAGATAAAGCCTTCCTTGTTGTGCGTATATATACACTGTACTTAACAGTGTATCTGTGATAGAACCCCTGATCCTCAAAGCAAGCTCTTATTCTGAAGAATAAGAAAATTGGAAGTTGTGTGAGAAATTGTTTTCAGAGGAAAATATCTATCACGTGGCTGCTGGTAAGATCTGACACTTAAAAAAGCAGCTGAGCAGCGTGGGTATAGGATTCAAGGTTAACAGAGCACAGATCTCTCTCAGGCTTCAGAGAAAAGCAAAAAAATGGAGAGCAACCAAACAGTTTTTTTCTGATAATAGTAGATTCCTGTGACACGGAACTTCCAAAAACATGAGAATTTATTATATAGCAATTTATTATGCTATGCTGCAGCTCACATAGAATTACAGGGACCTGACAAAAATTCCGGATGGTAGTGGTGGATCCAACTTGATTTTCTTTTTACCTTTACTGCTGAGAAAAGTTAGCGATACCAAAAATTGTTCCTCCCAAGGAGGTAAGTTATTCTTACCTGTACTTCTACCCATAGTAATTCCCCAGATTGTAGAGGTGCAGATCCTCTTATGGAGATACTGGTTATGTAAGCTGCACCTAGCCCCATCTGCATTTCAATCTCTATGAACCTGTAAAATCTACCAGGTTTATCTCCTGCTAATAAACTTACCTGTGTGGAGTTCCAGGGAATTCCATCAGTCTTCTGAATAGTATTTCATTGTGACACAATTTTGTTGTTTGTTGAGGTCTTCGCCAAGATTCATTAACCTTAACAGTAGTGCATGCCAGACGTGTAGATTTATTTGGCTGTGGCATAAATTCCTGGTGCAAACCAATTCTTCAGCACTGTCTCCTCCTGAGGTGCTGATAGTGATTCAGGATGACAGCCTTCTCTTCTGTCCTTCCCCACAGATCTGGATCTTAGAGAAGCCGATGATGTACAGTGTGCACACTATTCCCACTCCGCCAGACCAGCTCCACCTGTGAAATACTTGGGACAAAGAGAGATGGAGTACACAGAGGCCAGGAAACTAATACTAGACAGCAAGAGCCCTGAAGCAAAGCAGGAGAAACCCATTCTAGAGAGACCAACAAGGGTGTCCCAGACAGAAGACAACAGACAGCTCAATAATGTGACTAGACAGGCTAGATGATCCGAAGGGTCTTTTTCAACCTGAATGATTCTGTTCTGTTCTTCGTATCTCTCTGGTTTTGCCCTTTTAGGAACTGACATTGAAAGGCAGCCTGAGGGTCAGAGTTTCAGAATTTTAATATTGCATTTCTAGGATTCTCCTTTCAATTTGCGAGCTTGAGAAGTGCAAGACAAAGCCAATCTGTGTCAGCTTCTGCTTCCCAAACCTTGTAAGTTGTAGCTGTTATACCTGAAAGAATAATGAATGACTGTGTTTGTCCTCAACTGGTTTTCAATGTTTGATTCATCTGTGTAGGGTAGAAACAGTTTTATCTTCTCTGTTTAACATGCAAATAAGTGCCTACATGTGTGCATCCTATGGAAAGAAATCCAACGAGAAGGTGGGGGTTGTATATGAAAATAGAGAACACCGCTTTGTTTTTTGTACCTTGTTTTTGTTTTTGTTTTTGTTTTTGTTTTGCAGAGCACTGTGTGTTAATGGAAACAATAAGAAAAATTGCTGCCTGGGATAGACAGTGATAAACTACCACATAAACAACCTTCTGGTATCAAATTGCTGAAGTCCAAATACATTCAAAATACAAAGACTGAGGACTACACAAGGAAGATGAATAACTTATTTTTTGCTCATATTTTTCATGCAAGTAGCATGTCTGCCCAGCAAAGCCACAGGAACACCAAAAGCACTGGGGACAAAAAAACTGGAGATGCTGTGGCCTTATGTGTTAGAATAAGAAACTTCCCTAACAGAACAGAAAGTCTGCTTCTCAAAATAGTTGGGGTTTGTTAACAGGCCAAAACTTGTGCCTCAATGAGCATGTAAAAAATATCTATTCATCTCTGAGAAATTGATGACACTCTTGCTAAAATTAAATTAATTTAATATCTTAAAAATGTATACACAATGTAAGCTCTATCTGTGCTCACAGGATGTTCTGATCCTTTCACTTTTGTTTCTTTAACAATTATGTCAGTAGCTTATGTAGAAAAATGACATAAAAAATAGTTAACTAGCCAAGCCACAAACATTCTTTCTTTCTGCCTGGTAATAAGAGCTAATTCTAGCAGTAGTTACTAATTTTCACTCAACTTACTGATTCCTTTTAGGGATTTTCCTTTTTGTTTTTCTGTAAATGCTGCCTCCTTCACCTGCTGGAATCAAAGAAGGGTAGGCAGCATCATATGGCATGTCAGATTATTAAAGCCTTCAAGCAAGCCTGAAAGAAATTAATGATTAAAAAAACCATCTTTTTACAAAACCTGTGTTCTTCTTAAGCAACTTAAAAAATAAAATTAGTAGTTGAAATGTCAATTTTTTTTAAAAAACCTCTAAATTTTAGGATTAATGATGTCACTCTTGGTGAAAATTTACCAAAACTAGAAGAACATACACAACAGAAACTAATTGTAACGTACATTTACAATTCACAAATTTCAGTGTTTCCTGCTGAAATTGAACTGCTGGAATGGTGTGTAACAACTTTTTACCAGTACAGTAATGAGAGAGAGAGAGGAAACTAAGAATATTGTGCTGAAAAGAAATTTAAAAGTGGAGGAGGAAATTCTTGTCTAAAAGGTAGGGGGTTACGTGTGTGAGAATGTGCCTGTCAAAGAAGACATGATATGTAGAATCTGGTAAAAGACTATTGGAAATTACCATACAGCTGTGATCTCCAAAAAATCATCTCAACCCACCTAAACAAGTTTGATATGTCGTCACTGAAAATAATTTTTTGTGAACTGTTTATTAATATGTACTGCAGCCAATAATAATATACATGTTGTATATATGTATATATTATAAAATTGACCTTTGTTCACAGGTCTCTTCTGAAAAGCCACTGAGGGATGAAGTGTCAAACATGTCCCTCTGCAATTACCTGAATAAGACACTTTAAAAACTGCTAGGATTGAGTTCTGAATAAGCAGCTTTTGCTTGAAATCCACACTAATATAAAAACACCTAAACTTGTTTTATGCAGTTACTCTGTGTTAGGATTAGGTAAGGTTGATCCTTGATTTTCCTGTGGGAATTGACAGTTCTCTTTGTTGGAAGATGCACTGGAGAAGTCTTTTATCAGGCGTTCTCAAACTAAGCCAGTACCAAATTTGGTGTCCTTATGGGTGATATGAGGTAAGGATTAACTCCAAGAAATCATCATTTTTTACTGAAGAAATGTGCTGCGACTACAGAGACATAAGAGAGTCCCACCTTTTACATGTAGTAAATGTAATGCTTTACCTGGTAAATTTCATTGGAAAAATTACTCAGATGGCAGTTTAATCTTAATGTAATTGCTGTAACTTGCATGAGTGTGGAGGATGCACAAGGTCTAGTGGTTGGAACAGGAGACCAGACAATTCCTCATCTTGCTTGTTACGTGAACCTGAGAAGTTGTTTTTACAACATTTACAATTGAGGTATCCCCGCCAAGTGAGGGAGTAAGGCTGTTTATGTACAGCTAAACAAAGGTACTGACTTGCTGTAGAAAACCTGTGCTGAGTATGTTGCCTTAGCTGTCTCATGTTTTCCTCCATTCTTACAGCACATGAGGAAATCTTCCAGAAAGGAACAAAAATTACATTGCTAATTTGAGTGATTAATGCTTTTATACACACACACACACACACAAACACACACTGGAATTCTTATAAAATGTAATTTTCATAGTTGTTATCGTCTCAACTCACATGTAATCTTCTGAAGCTCTATATAAGGCTGATTTAAAATGTGATACAGAAATGTTTTGAAGGAAAAGAACAGATTTCAGCCTAAGTACCACTGGAGGAAGGAAAGTAAGTAAAGGGTCATACTCTGCTTTTCTGTTGAGACAGAATAGAAATGGAAATATACGAAGGAAATATAGTTCAAGATAAAGAGGTGGCAGCATATGGCACTTGGCAGAGGCTCTTGCCCCTGCCCAGCGGGACTCAGAAGCCAAGCAGATGGTTACTTCAGCAGAGGGCACCAGAGCAACAAGGATGAGGTGCGGTGCTGGCTCTGCCTTGCTCGGCCTAGTGGGTCTATAGACTTGTTATGCTGTGAATTCTTGCACTTTATATTGCTTCAACATTTTTGTCACACTATGAGAGATGTGCTGAGTAACACTGGAAACTCTGGGATTGAAGCAAAGCAGGCAATGACATGTAAGCAAAAAGGCAGTATGGAGTGCTGTGAGAATCTAGGGCACATGCATCTGAGTCAGCATTCTGCATCCCACATCTCCAGTAAGACCAGGAGGATGATGAGAGGGGACCACTAAGTAAGTAAAACTTCCTATGAGAAATCATCAAAGCAAAGTTTCTTATCTTCCTTACAAGTTTTTCTTTTTTCACCTCAGGTGCAGCCGGAGGGTATATTCACATAGTTCTTTTGCATTCCAAGTAGCCTGAAAACACAAACATTAATAGCTGCACTGATACTCTGCAAGTTCATTATATACAGCATCAAAGAACTGCAAAAGGCTTTTAAACAAATCTGATGTTTGGTGGGTTATATAACATTATTTGTGCAAATTGAATGGTTGGGAGAGAGGCATTCATGGAGGAACATTGATTTTACAAGTATGCACTTCACATTCCTTTAGATCCTTTAGGCATTTCTTGCACGAATAAAATCTAAACCTTGCATGTTGTGGTGGAGATACTGAGCATGTCCTTCCACAGTGGAAGGCTCTATTTTGCTGTCATCCTTTTATTATTTTAAAATAAGCGTATATAACTAGCTCTAGTAGTTGCATCTGTACCCCATGGGCTTGGATGATATTCAACATGCTCTTTAATGAACACTGGACTTTTTTGCAATGATTGTGTTGGATGGATACAGGCTTCTGCTTTTGTCAGTGAAGTTTTATGAAAGGAAATTAAGTTTTATTAATTTGATGGTCAAGCATGTACAAGTGCTAAAGTTTTTATTTTTTGCTGTCTGATGTTTACATGCAAGAATCTCGGCAGTGTGACTAACAAGAATATTTTATACATGCTTGCAGCCACCTGGAAAAATATTTCATCCTGATAGCTCAGGTTTCAAAATATAATTTTTCCATTATTATCAGTTTTACAGGTCATGTTGATAACTAAAATATCAAACTGAAACACTGCCAACACATTTGAAAATATATATATATCTTTTTGTAATGATGGCTATTCTGGTACCTTAGTTCTATATCAGATTTATATGGAAAGAGGGATATAAAAATTGAATGGTGAGATAATCCCATTTGACATTTACAGTGGTATTTTACCTATTTCTCTCAGTCATAGAAGCTAAAATGGGAAGTCATTTTTAATGTATAATCTGAAAAACATTGCTAGGGTGGCCACAAATGTCAAATCCTAGAATCATGCCTACACATTATCCCCTTTTGGATGGAAAAAGAAAATAAAAAAGGAATTGAAAATTGAGACTATATGTGGTAGAATCAAAACTAGTTCCTGTGCGTTTTTAAGAACATGAAGAAAGAACAATGTGAACAATTGGAGATAAATTATAGCAGATTTAATGATAAACTGAAATTAGATTTGAAAACAGTAATCATAAAGGCAGATACTCTTTTCTGTTTCAAATGCTGAAGCAGTGTGTCATGCAGGAAGAAATGCTGTGTAACTGGGGAAAGCAGACATTAAAAATAATCTGATCCCACTACTACTATCAAGTAGGATCAGTTCCCAAGGAGAGAAGAAGCTCATCTACCAATTTCTGAACTTTTAAAAAACAGAATAAAATATAAGCATTATAAAAGTGACTCAGATGGAGGTCTAAAGCAGGGTTTGAGAATTAAAGTACTCATCTTTGTGGTGTTATGTGATAAGAACCATAGGTCATTTCAGACCCCACTTCTTTAAATTTCACCAATGCAGTACTGTGGGAACCTATGTTGCAATACTGAGAATTTGTGTATGTTAATACTGGTAATGGAATTAAGTTCTGAGGGAAAACATAAGCTACCTGAACACTAAAACTTTTCCACAATACAGGAACCGTATATAGGAATCTAGTATAGAAAGTGGTAGAAGTCTCCACTAGGAAAACTAGGAAGCACGTCCTCAGGCCCTGACCATTTCCAGCTTCTGTGAGTTTAAACCAAGGTTGCAAAGAACATCTACCATTTTAGCTCCTATTACCGTCTTTTGCTTCTAATCAGGACACTGACAACTCCAACAACATTCACATTTCTAGCGTGACATTTAGGAGAGGATTCTGCAAAAGATGGCAATTGCTGATAGAAAATTTTCTGTGGTGTAGAATCCCAGGCTGGTTTGGGTTGAAAGGACTGTAAAGCTCATCCAGTCCGCCTACTGCCATGGGCAGGGACACCAACTAGACCAGGTTGCTCCAAGCCCTGTCCAAGCTGGCCTGAAACGCTTCCAACTTACACTTCTTTTGCAATTCATGGTAAGGCTCTTGCTAAGTTAAAGGTGAACTTTGTAAATATCTTAGTCTTCTGTGTTTGTACAATCTCAAAGGTCTGTGACTATGGCAAGAAAACCCTGTTTCAGCAATTAATCACTGTTCGTAATATAATATCATTTCACCACTGATCCTTGATAAGCATTAAGCTTGTTTTGGTGGAAAAATCTAAATAATAGAGATTATTTCTTTAATAAAATGGATAGAAATAACACTTTTATTTACCACCACCACATTTTTTGTGAAGGAAATGCTATTTCATATTTACGTAACTGAAATGTTATTTTTTCTAAAACAAAAATTATTTTTCCAAAACCGAAAAGGTCTCAAATAAATGGCTGGGTAATCTAACTTAAATTGGTCTGCGTGGTGTTAGGAATCTTCATCAGTATTGTCAAGATGTTAAATAATTTGAAGTTTTATTAATGGTGATTATTGCATTTTAATGTCTTCTCAGGATGTATATAAATTTTATGTTGTCACAAGCAAGATTTTGGGATGTTTGTATTTTCTTTACGGTTGCCACAGCAGATGGAAAAGGTTCCTCCCTGAACTGAATTTTGGAGCTCACACAGGATTTCATATGACTATGAAATCAGATCTGTTACTGTACCAAAGGAAGAGGATGTAGTAATAACAAGCAATGTGTAAAGCATGATTGTGCAGAAGAAGGGGATGACAGAGGAGCTGAGGTGGCAGCTGGAAAGTTTTCTCCAGCTGTAGGTGAAGAAGGCAAGGCATAAGTGGTTAAACTGACAGAACAGAAGAGAAGATTTCATGTCCAGGAAACAAATAAAGGGTTTAGTAAAGTATTTGATTCCAGCTGTTACAATCTGCTTTAATCACAGAGGAGCAAGTGAGCTGTCTGTGGATTACGAATCCTGAGGTTTGAAATATTCCCCAAAACATGATTTAAACTAAACAAGGTTAAATGTTGATATCAAAAAATTATTTTTTTTTATTTAACTGTAAAAGAGGCAAAGAGAAAGAGAAAAAAAGAAAGAAAGAAATAGAAAAAGAGGTGGCGGGGGAAGGGAGAGTGACAGAGACAGATTAAGTAGAAACATATCATCACTCTGTGGGTCCCAACATCTTGTTGCTTCCCTCCATCTGGTCTTCTTAGTGGTGAGGGTCCCCCTTTAAAAAATATAAAATGAAGTGGATTAATATACATTTGGGCAGGTGGGAATGCCTAGGCCCCTCCCCTGGGGAGGGCAAGTTTGACACTGTGTCTTGCAAGGCTCTGGGTCAGTTGCATCATTTTGCATCACGTGCAGTGCTCTGGTGCAGGGTCTGGGGACCCCTTTGGGAGGGCCTTTGATGGGCCATGACACGCCTTCTGCTGCCCCTCATGTGGTTGTCCCATAAATGTGGCTTTCCCAGGGTGGGAGGCCCTGCAGCTGGGCCAGTCTGAGCAACAGAGGATGAGTGTTCACTGCCTCTGACCTGAGGCTGTGCCACACACCCAAAACCTCTCCTCCTCCCCACTTTGGTATGGGGGTCTGTGCAAGCCTGGCAGCAGATAAGCCTGGGGCTATAGCCTCCCCCCCCAAAGGTGCTGGGCTTAATCCTCCTGTGGAAGTATTCTTCTTCCCTATCCCAGACCTGAGACTAGTGCCACTTTAACTAATCTCAAATCAACTTGAAATCCAGGGACTCGGTCAGGAGGCCCATTCAGGGTGCGGTGGTCTTCCGTGCAGCTTTTATTATACAGTTTTGCTGTAATAGGCAAAAGTCCTTCATAAAAACGTTTAAGCCATAAACCATAACATTTCAGTCTCCAACACCAACTCAGGGTCCTGACTGGAATAATATGTGAGTTTTGTTGTATCTTTGATCCCCCTGAGGCAATCAGACTATTATGTAGTAGAACTTTTACTGAATGGCACTTTCCCATGGTACACCCTGACATTCCCCCTTTCCCTGGGTGTGTCTATGCCATTGTAATAAGGCCTTTCAGATTCACGGGGTGGGGAACATCCTGATCTACTTGTTTGGATGGTTCCCAGCCTCAATGGGAATTCTGGATTTAATGTTATACCCTGTTCTTATAATATTGTTGTCATTGTGTGCGTGTGCGTGTACATATATACATATATACATATATACATGCACACACATACATACATGTATATATATATGTATATACACATACATATATAAAAAATGGTGTGGTACCTAACACAACAAACAAGGATACTAACCGTTCCAGACATACATAAGTTGAAATAATAGCAATTTTTCTTTCCAGAATCAATACTTAATTCAATATTATGCTCTGTTTAATATTTTAAACTAAATTCTAACTGCTTTTTATACTAATTTTGTATATAAAAGTACAATGCATGATTGTAATACAGCTAACACTTTTTCAAACTATAGAAGTGAAGATAAAATAGTGAAACCTATGGCTATGAACTATGAACATGTTTAAGGATAAAGTACACCTATGCAGTGGATGCTTTAATAGCATGGAGGCACAAGGCACCTGCTTTACCGCTTCCTGAGGTAAAGATGATTGACTGCTGTCATGGGGTGGAGTGTAGCAGGACGCTGTGCCCTGGAATGTGGTAAAGCAACTCAAACAACACCCTGTTTGCAAGGCTATCAGTGGTAGACATGAGAGGGGAATCATGTGCTGGTTTTTGGTATTGAATTATGCTGAAACCTGTCTGGCACACCAACCTCAAATCAGCCTCCTGGTAGTGAAGCAAAGATTTGGAAGATAAGCTGCTAAACTGACCTGGAGGCATATGACTGGCAGTCAACCCCTTTACACTGTCAAACTCCCGTCCACTTTCCTTAAGGTAGGTTCTTCAAACATATTCCTTCTTTGAGGATGACTCCCTTGGGTTTTGGGGACAGCCACCAAGGATACACCTCAAGGTTAAGAGAAAGAGATTTGCCTACAGTTGTGGGTATGGGTGAATTACATCAATCTCTAAAAATTGTTTCTTTTTGCTAGCTTTAATTTAATTGCTTTAATATTGCTTTGATATAGTGCACTATCTTATACCATAATAGTAGCTTTAGCTTCTATACTGTGTAGTAAATAATCTTGATTGAGTTATTTTTGCCTAATTTTTATTGTTTAATATTTAGCATAATAAATAATCAACTTTTATATAAATGTATCTGATAAGATACCATTAAAATGTGTGAAACAAAGTTCTAAAACTTAAACTATTTACAAAGTCCAGGGCTAGGACTGGATCCTGGTCTTCTCTCTCTGAGAAGGAGTTTAGAAAGCAAGGGGGTCCTTTTCTGCACCTCATGACTCAACAGGAGGGCTTTTTTGAATAAACTTTGTCTGAAGTTCCCTCTCCACCTGTGGCAATGTCTGTAAGGGCTATGGGGGCAGTATGGGCTGTGGGGGCTGTGAAGGGTGTGAGTTCTGTTAGGGCTGTAGGGTCTGTGAGGGCTGTGGAGTCTATGAGTCCTATGGGGGCTGTTAGGTCTTTGGTTATGAGTGCCCCAGCTGTGAAGAGCAAGCCCTGAGTTCCCTCGAGGTTACAGAGGAGCAGGAAGGGAGCATCTGGCATGGCCACGGCACAGTGGTGACACCCACGGGCAGGTGAGGTGCCAAGCCAGGCTCCGGCTTACAGGAACAGCCCCAGTTTAAGGGGACTGAGAGCTCTGTGCGGGCTGTGGAGGCTGTAAAGGGCAGAAGGGGCTGTGAGGGTTATACTGTCTCCCAGGGCTGTGACAGCCAAGAAATGAACGTTTGTTTATGTATATCATGAAGTGTTAGTAAGTGTGGAGTTTTTGGCATGACTCGCCAGCTTTATCTGGAAAAGGTGGATGACTACATGAGGTACAAAGAAGTGAAGCCCAAGCACCTGCTGTGACAATCATGTCTCTGAGCAGTCTAAGCATCAAAAGAAAGAAGTCAATCAAAAGAATCCCCCTGCTGAACTGTACTGCAGAAGGGAAACTGTATTGATTTAATCTAGAAAATATGTAAAGCATGGCCTAGGAGTAATAGGGATGGAAGAATTTTGGTTTTGAATTAAGAATTCATAATCTTGAGAGTTTATTTCCAGTAAGAATGACTAGAGGTAACATCGTTCATTCAGATCCAGCTTCTTGAATGCTTTCTCTAGAGCTTGCTGGAGCACTCCATCCTGCATCCAGCAGCTGCTCAAACCATTTCCACAACAGGCAATGCCAGAGGAAATTCATAATGGCTGTATTGGTTTTGCAAAGAGCCGCGTACAGCTTGGTTGCTTCTGGATGTTTAGTTATGGACATGGGTGCTTTGCACATCAGAAAAATTTCACATATATTCATCTGTAGCTCAGGCAGTTGTAGTTTTTGACTGGCACTTTAGCTCATGGAACTATATCCAGTTTTACAACTTGAAATTGTGTGTAACATAGTTGATTTGCAGGTCATGGTGAATTTGTGGTCATTATTGTACTACTTTGCATCTTATTTCTTTGTGATTAAAAAGACCAAGTATTTTCTTCTTATTTGTGATTGTTTTCTTTTTTTTCAGCCTCCTAGTTTTCTTCCTCTTCTGCTTTATTTTTAGCCCTTTGTTTTCACATGTTCTTACTCAGCCCTGACACTTCCCAAGCTGTTTCTCCCAGAAGTCACATGATAATGTGAAGTATCTGGGTTAGGACAAAACATAAATTTTACTGTAATTTCACCTAATAAAATGATCAGAAGTATTTCAGGAAGATGCAAAAAGGTTGTTCAACTATGTTTGAAGAGTTGTAGTCTTATTTCTGCCATGGAGAAATCTTTTAATAGCAAAAGACAGAAGAAACTAACAGAAGTGAATACAGTGTCCGGATTTTTCCCCATGACAAACAAAATCTATTAATGCAAGTCAAGCTTGGTTGATTTAGGGAGATGTACTGGAGAACAAACAGATAATGTAGAATGAAAGCTACTTGGTTTATGTTTGATAGTATTGTGCAATACCACAGGGATATCACTCATGGGTTTGAACCCTCAGAATGAATACATAAATGAGGACATAACTGAAAATATCAGTCAAAACATAATAGCTAGTGCTTTGCATGTCTCAAAAAAAAATAACATGTATACCTCTTAAAATAGCTCTAATAGCTTCTAGAACAGGTAAGCATGTGCCACAGCATGCCATGATTTCAGGTGAGTGAAGAATAGGTGTTGAGGAATTGAACAATAAACTAAAACGTCACACCTCTAATGACTACTCAAAGCTTAATTGGGCTGGATACCAATGAACATGAAGTATTTCTCAATGGTAATGGCATATTCAGAAGATTCAGCGCATTTCTATAAAACATCAGTCGGTTCAAAAGTTAAACACAGATGCCAGCCACAGGAAGAGCGCAAAGATATTCCTGTGTACACAGTACGTGTTCTCATGTACAAAAACCTGTAGTAAGCAGCTATGGGATATTTTGAAAAGGGAGATTTCTAATATTTTACATATGAAGAGACTGTTTTGTCAGCCAACAAATTTTATTCTTTTCCCCCCCTCTCATGGCTACAAACTGCACAGTGAAAATGCAGCAGTTGTTGAGAGGTGAAAGATACAAAGCAATCATTAACTAGCTGGTTTAGAGAGAAAGTCTTACCGTTGACAGGTTTTTTGTAATTTTTTTCAGTGGGCTTTTCCCAGTTCTTTCAGGCTGGTCCAGTAAAGCCAGACTAAATAACTAAGGAGACTCATGGTGTGAACCGAGTGGACAATTCCAGCTATTTGAGTTCTTAACCACAGTGAGCTAGCTACGAAAACTAGCAGAGAGGTCACATGCCTAGATTTCTAGAAAAATACAAATAAAAAGGTTTTGTTATTGGTATGCAAGAAATACCTTTATGTGTGTTAGTGGTAGTTAGTCTGGAGAATAATGGGTAAATCGTTTCAAATTCTCAACACACAAGTGATTGACAAAGAAGAGAGAAGCAAAAATAGAAATCAAATTATGTATGTCAACCAGCTCTTGATCAGCTCCACTGGATGCATCTTCTGAATTGGGTCATCCTCAGGCTGTGACAACTGCATGGCTGAGAACATGCTTGAAATTATTACTAATCTGCCATTTAAATTTAAAGACAGTTGATTGAATCAGCTTGTGTATTACCCAATTTTGTCCCCATTTTAGCTAATTGGAATCTCAGTAATGGAACAGCCCAGCCGTTTCATGTCTTGTTATGGAGACGCATATTTCTGGCACAGCTGGATGACTGAGCTGTTGTTCAAAACAGCTGTTTTCTGTCAGCTTCTCTGAAATAATTCAGGGAGGGGTTTTTTGCCTTGTTTTCATGCCTGAGTCAGCATTTAGTAATTGTTCTCTGTGTGTGCCTTGCCAAGCTGTTCTTGTCCTCTACTCTCTGAAGTGGGTGATGAAGTGCTCTGTCATTGCAGGAAGGTGTTTCTGCCACAGACGCTGCCCTCATCACTTAAATCTCGCACTGCAATGTCAAGAGCAGTGATGAGTTTGGTTTGTAAGGAGGTTTCAGCCATTTTGCTTGCACTGCACACCTTTGCCTGGTAAGTGTTTTCCTGAGCAGAGCCTTGCTTGTGACTTTGCCTATAGCCATTTGCCAGTAAGTTCCTCTGACAAGGCCTGAGAGAATGCACCTATAAACAGGTTACTCTTTGGGGATGATCTCATCTCAAGCACTTGTAAAGCTATAAAGCAGCTCATTGTTTTATGCAGCTCATAAAGGTTCACTGTGGAAATCAGAATGGCTCTCAAAATAGCTCTAACGGCTGCTAGAACAGGTAAGCATGTGCCACATGTTTCAACAGCTCCTATAAACAGCCCATTCTTGAAGTTTTTCAGTGCACTGTAACTCTACATTGACTACTTCTACCCTATTTCTGAACTTTGTGAGATCAGCCTTGTTGATGCCACAAGGAGGGACAGGAGGGACATGGTCTTCTAAGCCTCACTGCCTCCTTTCTCCTTTCTGAAGCAATACAGTTGTCAATGTAAAAAGACCTCTCCCAAGGAGGAAGAGTCCTGTGATACCCCCTTGTCCTCTAGAGCGTTCTCTGTGCATCCTGTGCTCTGCACGGGGCAGTAACAGGCAGAGGGTGAGGTGGGAATTGTAACTGGGAAGTCACAGGCCTACACAAAAGCTGAACATTTCCTGTAAAATTGTTGTTTGTGGAGAAGTGTTTGTTTGGTGTATTTTTTGTTTAAGTCCTTTTCTGTTGACGAGTTACAGAGCTGCTTCGATCATCTATGTTCAGGGCTAATGTTTCTCCAAAACACTTTCCAAGGTTTTTTTATGAGCAGCTCTAATTTTTGTACTGGATAAGGAATTTGGCTGAGCTTGCTGTGTGAATTACATATATACATTTTCTAGAAGGAAATGAGGAAAAATTTGTACCTTGTTGGAAGTTTGGAGCTGTAGAGTATATCATTGACTCCACGAAGGGAAAATGGGAGGTAGCTGGAGGTGAGCTAACCCTCACAAATGCGTTTAATACTTCCAGTAACTTTCAGCAGATCTAGGTCTGACATTCTGAGTTTAACAAGTATTTTTTAAGTTTTCCCAAACTGTCTCTGCTAATTTAAAATAAAAAAGAAATTATAAGAATTTTAATTTATTTTCATTTTTTTAAATGGATAGGATAGAGTGCTAGAAAAGGGCTGTAACCTTCTGTCATGGTTTAATCCCAGTCAGCAGCTCAGCCCCATGCAGCCACTTGCTCACCCTCCTCCAGTGGGATGGAGAAGAGAATTGGAAGGGTCAAAGTAAGAAATCTGGTGAGTTGAGATAAAGACAGTTTGACACAAAAAGCAAAAGCCATGCACACAAGCAAAACAGGATTCATTCCCCACTTCCCATGGGCAGGCAGGTGTTCAGCCATCCCAGGAAGTCGGGCTCCATGATAAATAACTGTGACTTGGGAAGACAAACACAATCACTCCAAATGTCTCCCTCCATTTCCCTCCAGCTCCGTATGCTAAGCATGACACCCTATGGTCTGGGATGTCCCTGTGGCCAGTTGGGAAAAGGTGTCCCAGCCATGTCCCCTCCCATCTGCTTGTGTCCCCCAGTCCCTTGCTGGTAGGGTGGGAGAGGAGCAGGAAAGGCCTTGGCTCTGTGCATGCCCTGCTCAGCACTAAAACATCCCTGTGTTATCAGCACTGTTCAGCACAAATCTGAAACAGCCACTACCAGCTACTGGGACGAGATTTAACTCTACCCCAGCCCAAACCTGCAAACCCCTTCTCATTTCCTTCTAGGAGAGGAGTCATGCTGCTCCACACACGCTATTCTTTCTTTGAAGTATGCACTGTCCCGGTGAGAGTGCTTACCCTTTTCTGTAATAGCAGCAAGTTTGGCTTGGACAAAGTCATACAAACTGGATTATTTGAGACGAGGATCCTCAAATGCAGTGGTTGTCAAGTTCAGTCATAAGCTCACAGACTATCCCGGTAGGAACCAAGAAAGCAACAGGAACACAATAAGACAGGCACTGTGGCAAGCATCCTGCTAAAATAATGGGTTTTCTCTTGGCAGGCTTGGAAAGGCTGCAAAAGCTACTGGGGAATTCAGTGTTAAGAATCCTTCAGTTTAAAACCAAACTAAAGTAGGTGTGAAGCCTATAGAAAGCTGGGTGCAACAGTGGAAGTTATGAGGTGGCAAACTGTACAAATGTTGTTTCAAGACTGTTGGAGGAAATTACCATGACTGTTAGGGGCTGATAAAAGCCTTGGGCAGGTGACAATAAAGTTGTATATTCTAAGGCAAGCAAGACTCAGTAGGACTAGCATTAATTATGGCGCTCAGAACAAAGTGTTCTCAGTGCAGAAGGCAGCTTCCACATGGAACACTGGCCATGGCACAGAACAAACAAACTGTGCAGTGGCGAGGTCAGTGCTCAGGGGTGCAGCTGTCTTCAGATCCTGACTGCCAGCACTGCCTAGAGGATCATCGCCTCACACTGGAGATCCACAAACATTCCAGGCTGGCCTGCACCAGTGCTGTAGCTTGGAGAGGTGTTCGCACTCTCCATGGTGTTGCTCCTGTCCCTACATGCCCGTCACCACCTGGGACTGCGCAAGCAGCTGTGAAGGTGAACAGCCCATCGCTTCACGTTAAAGTCAGTCAGCTGGAAACAGACAGCTGTAATTAACCCAGAGAACTTCACTGAAGTTTCACTGCAGAAGATCTCCAGGAATGTTTGAGCATATACAAGCGCTGATGGGAAAGCAGAACTCATTCATGTAGGGTAATTTTGAGATTAAATTTAAAAAAAGAACATAATTCCTCAAAGCTCGAACATTTTACAGAGGGCAAAAAAGTTAACAAAGAAGCATAATGAAAGGAGTATAAAGCTGAACCAAAGAATAACTTTGGAGATGGTTAGACCAGTCCAAGTAATAGGTAATCGGCCTGGTGTTGGGGTGCACTATGTGCTGGAAGAGAGATGGGCCCTGAGGGCTGGAGAGAGAGCCTCTTTCTTGGACCCAGAGGTGACCCTGGGAGTGCATCCAGGTCACCGGGGATGGGCTGAGAGAGGATTGTGGGTTTGTGGGCAGTGCTGGACCTGTGAGATGTGATAATTGTAGTTTGTGACCTTATAGGGTATTGTTTATCTGTTACCATAATAGGCAATATCTGTGCACTACCCCAGGTGATTGGGGGACACTGTGGTGAACATCTTTCCTGTTTATATGATGTGATATCCTGTTTGTGTGCTGGTATTTAGGGAATATTCACCGCGCAATAAACGGCTTTGCACTTTTTCCACCGTGTGTGCGGAGTCCATGCCCTTGCGTGATTACTGCAGCCTGGGATTTTTGTTGTGTTCATACCGAGGAAGCCTTAACAATTGCAACATTTTTCCGGAAAAACAAATCTGAAGTGTGATGAGTGAAGGCAGAGAAAGCTCTGTGAAAGAAGAGGTGCAAGCTGAACCTAGCATCCAAGTCTCAAAAATGCTTCTGGAAAAAGAAGCAGTAAAACCTCCTGTAAAACCTATATTGGGGAAAAAATTGGGAGAAACAAGCAAATATTTGAGTCAACATTATCACAGAAACTGAAAAGACTTCTAAAAACCACTATGTAAGACACTTAATTAAGAAAAGTAAAATTTTGACTGGCAAGTTTGTATTAACTGGATGACCTGTTGCAAATAAACAGAAGAAAAATTTAGAAACAGAAAAAAACAAGCCTGTGGACAAATCATGCTTAAGAGATGGAACACTAGCAAGCAGCATGGAAAACCAGCGATGCTGTCAGTCAGCAGTCATAGCCAGAACCCAAATTATTTCACATCACAGAGCTGTGAAAAACCTTTATACAATGTAAAACCAATGCAGTCTCAGGCAAAGAGGAAAAGCTCTAAAAGAAACCAGTCACAAAAACTGGATTTGGTGAGGTTCACAGTAAAACCACCAAACTGTTAAAAACCCTATGAGACAGGGAAGCTTTCTTATCAATGTGAAAGCAGGACTTCATTCAAAATGCCAAGGATGACCTAAGCGTATGCACAAACTATCAAGGCTTTGGGGTCCCTTCAGTCTTCTCCAAAGACGGAACCGACTTAAACTGAATTAATGAACTAAGGCAAAAGTAAAGAAAGATCAAGATATGGTTCTTTCCAGAAAACCAAGGGCCCACCAGATTTTTATCCTAAGAATAGTCATCAAAGAGATCGTTGAATAGCAAAGGCCACCAAATTTCACGTATTTAAAGAAAGCTTTTGACAGGCTTTAGTATCGAATTCATCTTGAAGTATTATGAAATCCAAGAAAAATAAGAGACATGAAAACTCTTCTAGCAAGGCATGGTTTTGTATTTTAAGTAAACATAGCTTCAAGGAACAGTTTAACAGAGCTGAGTGTCAAATGAAAAAGTCTTGTTTCACCTTTATGTCACTGCCTGCTTCATTGTGAGAAGGGATAATGAGAATTATATGAGAAAGTATTTCTCATTTGGCTTATATAGCACCAGATATCTTAACAACAGCAAGCTTGATTTGGATTTTGCCAATGATACTGTGACCACCCTACCAACACAATTATAAAACACCTTCTCCAATATGAACCAAAAAGCTCTAATAATTAGCAATTATCGAAGTCTAGGGAGAACTCACCAATTTGCAGTTCAAGTTGTCTGCATGATATCATCAAGAGTAATAAAGGCAATACCAGAAGAGGTTTAATTAGGCACCACAACAAGAGCTTTCCCCAGCTTAAACACTTGCAGCTTATCACTGCTTGGACTTGCAGGCACATTAAAGGCTGTATCCAGTCAGAGCTCTATCTGCTGATAAATCCTGTTAATCCCTGGGCAACACTTAGGATATGTACATTGTGTCCTGAATTACGAACTTGTATTTCATGTTCATCACAGTGAAATAATATATTTATAGGCTTGAGGAACACATTCCATCTCAAGAGTAATCCATTGATTAAGTAATCTGAGCTAAATGAAACTGAGAAGGGGCTAGAGGAGGACGTGGGAGGCAAGGTAGTTTTGCATCTAATTACCTTAGGAATATCCTTTAATTTGGTGAGCAAATAATTATTTACTTGCTTAATAATGCATTCTATACACACTGCCATAGGTAAGTCTACAATATACACTAAAAACAAGATGTTAGCTGTTCCCTTGATATTTCCATGAACTTTCAAACACAACTATTGAGACTATGTGAAGGAGAGGTTAAACCCCCAGTACGAGCTAAACATGCTTGGACTCCTCCATGCAAACAGCATGGGTAACAGGGGAGTTGGATTAAGTGCAGCATTGGGCCTCACATTTAAGTGTCAGACTCATGGTACTCCCCACTTCTTCTGATTTTAACACATACTGAATGTGGACTAGTATTTTTCTAGGTCAACATCACTATGTGATGAGTGTAGACTTCAGTGTTGCAGTGGTAGAAATTAAGCAAAAGACTTGATTTCATCTTTCAAGAAAGGTTTACCCCTTGTTTCTCCCTGGAATACAAACTCAGAACGGCTTCTTCTAATCCTGCTTGCTATCCAAGATGAAGTCAGCCGGTTCATGAAGAGGGAATCAATTCTGTGGGATCCATGGAACTGATTAACCACTGTCAGTCAGTGAGCTGGAAATGCAAAAGTATGCATTTTAAAACTTTCTGTTCAACACTAACACAGACTCAGAAGACAGTTGAACTGTCAGGGACCTCTGGAAATCATCTTATCCAATCCTTCTGCTCAAGACAGGTCACCTGGATCTGGTTACCCAGGACTGTACCCATTTGTTTTTTTTAATGTCTCCAAGGATGGAGACTCCACAACTCCTCTGGGCAACCTGTGCCAGTGCTCAGTCACCCACACAGCAAAAAAACATTTCCTGATGTTCAGAGGGACCCTCCCCTGTGTTTCAGTGTGTGCCCATGGCCTCTGCTGGGCACTGGATACTGCCGAGAAGACCCTGGTTCCATCCTCTTTTCACTCTCCCTTCAGGTATTTAAACACATTGGTGAGATCCCCGGAGCCATCTCTTCTCTAGGATGAACAGTTCCACCTCTCAGCCTTTCCACACATGTGAGGGGCTCTGGTCTCTTCATCAGCCTGGCCCTTCATTGAACTCTGTCCATTATGTTCATGTCTCTCTTGTACCAAGGAGCCTGGAACTGGACACAGCACTCCAGGTGTGGACTCACCAGCACTGAGAAAGGGGCAGGACCAAGGATCACCTCCCTCTACCTGCTGGCTATATTCGGTCTAATGCAGTCTAGGATGCCACTGGCCTTCTTTGCAGGAAGTGCACACTGCAGGCACATGTTCAGCCTGATGTTCAGAGGGACACACAGGGGGTCCTTGTCTGGAAGGGCCTACTCCCCTTCAGCTGCTTTAAGCATATACTGGTGCCTGGATTGTCCCTCCCCAGAGGTAGAACTTTGTATTTTTTGTTGAACTTCCTGAGGTTCCTGTCAGCCTGTTTCTCCAGCCTGTCAAGGTCCCTCTGGAAGGCAGCATGAGACTGGTGCATCAGCCACTCCTGCCAGCTTGGTGTCATCTGCAAACTTACCAAGTGTCTTGGTGAGGGTCCGATGCTGCTCAAGCACCAGTATGCCACGGCCTTCCTAGACAGAGCGTCCTGCAGAGAACAACTCTTCTAGGGGCGAGGGCAAGCCCCCCTGGACAGTGGGTGATCCCAGCAAATCTAGCGATTTCTCAGCTACTTAGTGATTTCAGCTCTTGTGATTTCAGCTCTTTGCAAGATCACCCGAGGCAAACTTGGGGACAGAGAGACAGGAGGCCTGTATGGCAGTTCCACAGAGGTAGCTTTAATTGTCCAGCAGTGCCTGCGAAGGGGAGGCCAGGGACAGACGCTCCCTGACTTCAGGGCAGACTCAGGGCCCTTTTTATGGGGAAGGCAGGGAGTGGGGTAGAAACCAATTAGCCAACTGGGTACAAGGTATTACCATAAGGGAACAAAGCATGCTGGGGTTGGTCGCAGTAACCTAGAAGTGAGTTGCTGGAGGGAGTGTCCTTTTTGCCCTCAGGCCTCTCTCCTCCAAGAGCGCACAGACGGCTCCTGTGCCAAGAGTTCACAGCCCTCCACAGCCAAGAGTTCACTCTTCCCCCATCCCGAGCGTTAATGGGGATGTTAAACAGAGAGACACTAGATTTACTGTCGTACTGAATGTATTCTTTTATTTGTCAAATTTCTGACTATAGTCTACTTTTAAAAAATCAAAACAAAATAAATATTTGAAAATGCCATTTTTATAATGGATTGCTTTTGATAAGCACTAGGAGGCTAAGAACTAATTCCCCAAAGTGTGGGGTAGCTGTATTTTCAGTTAATATGAGTGAAACCTTATGACTGCTTAAAACTGCGTTTCTCATGGATACTAAACAGCTCTTTCTCTTTAAAATTCAGGTGTCCTTTATGCCATTTCATGCTCTCTGTTCAACTGACAATTGAAAAGACCTATTATAGATTTGTATTTTTAGGATGTGACTCACAATTATTTTAAAAAATTGTTATTCAGGTAATGTAACTATGTATTCTAGAGATTCTGCAATTAGAGAAAACTGCTGCCACTGAAGTGTCATTTGAATAGCTCTGTACTGGTGTCATTCGCTTTAGTTCATTGATCCTTAGGCTGTGTACTTCAGGAGTCTCAGATAAGGATTCTGACTTAAAAACAACTTTCTAAAATGCATCATCAATGTCATTCTTACTTTGTGATAAAGGAGAAAAAGCTGTGAAGAACAGGGGAAAATAACCTATATTTTTCCTTGTGCTCATGGCAAACATACTGCAGGTAATAATATTGCTGATTCAGGGTCAACTGCGAGCTGTATTAAATAAGCTGAGAATTTGTGAAGTGGTTGATTGTCTTTCTCCTAATTCATTGGGATGATTTCTGGCCTCTGGCACTTGACAATACCTGATTCACACAGGCATTTTAGTTTTGGAGAGGATAAACCCCCATTCCCCTAACACCAACCTGCTTTATCTGCAACACTGCTTTGGCTTCAAGTATGTACCTCCAGAGAAATTGATAGCATCCCTAATTTTCAGGCTCTGTGGAATTAATTTTAAATGGCAAAACCCCCCTCAAAATTAAAACAATGTGTTTTATTCACACTTTCATTTAAAATGGAAATAACAGCAAGAACAATGAACTTGGAATATGCATAGCCTTAGGCTTTGGTCATGCCCAAGGCTGCCTTCCCATGTCTATTTATATCCTAGGTTTCCAATTTTTCTTGAATGACAATGAAGCTTCTAAATCAACCACAAAAATCCCCTATTTTCAGAGGACCTCTCCTGAGGCCCTGCCTTAGGCACCTCAGAGATCTCTTAAGCTTACCTGAGAACGACTGCCTTGAAGGGTAGAGGGATAACCCATTGAGGAAACTCATTTCTCTTCTCATATTTATCTTTTCTTTTAACAAGTCTTTTGAGTAACAGACTTACTCTGTTATACAAATCACATGATAAATGGCGGGGAGTTTTTATTGTGTACCTGGTTTACTGTCATTTTGGGACGCACAGCATTTCATTTGCACAGTAAAATGGGATGCCAATTTTAAGAGGCATCCTGTCTCAAGATATCTGCATCCAGGTTTTCAACAATCCATAAATGGGAAGTGGTCTGAAGAGAGATTTTGCCTTTAGCATAAAAGGAGAAGTCCCAGTTCTTCATGGGTCAAAATGTCTCTAGACAAAACAACGTTCAACAAGTGACACTTCAGTGATAGGGAATTCTAATTTGGGCACTCTGTTGTAAATGGAACTTTTGATTATTCTTTGTTTTTTTTGCTTCTTTCTATATATTTTTTTTTCAAACTTGAACAAATTTTGCTGCTTCAAAGTTTGTTTCTTTGTAAAATTTCTTTTGCCAGCAACCCCCAAAACAAACTACCTCAGATGTGGGGAGCGGGGTGATTGGTGGAGGGTAAGAATCCACTTTCAGTTTAGATTTCAGTGCTTGTAGCAAAAGCAAAAAATCCAAATTTCAGGCCCAAAAGTAGGGTCAAAAAAATGAGTTTATTCTCCATAAACATACTTTTTTTTTGGTAGTAAAAGGAAACATTTAGCTACATTATACAAGCAGAATGGTTTTAAATTGGCTGAGCACAGGTTTAGATTAGATGTTAGCAAGAAGTTCTTCCGTGTGTGGATGACACAGGTTGCCCAGAGAAGCTGTGGCTGCCCAAACCCTGGAAGTGCTCAAGGCAAGGCTGGACAGGGCCTGGAGCAACCTGGTCTAGTAGAAGGTGTCCCTGCCCGTGGCAGGGGGGTGGAACAGGTTCATCTTTAAGATCTCTTCAAACTCAAACCATCCTGTGATTTGTGATTTTAATAAACCAGCTGTTCCCTGCTGGTATCATTCCTAGAAAAGGGTCAGTAGGATTGCCTTACTTGGAATCTGAGAGGATCTATCGTTTTATTGCAGTGTTAGCAACACCCCAGCTTGTCTGCAACACAGAAGAATGTTCCTGCCTGCTTACCCTTGTCAGCCACTGAAGACTTCCCAGAGCCATAATTTGTTGAGCTCTGGCTGACTCCGAGCTGAGACCATTTAGAGTTTTACTCCCAGTGCTTCAGCCAGTGTTTTCATGTGCAGAATCCTCATGGCTTTCTTTCTAAACTGTAATCTTACAGGAACATATTGCACAGCTGGATTTTGCACCCTGACAGCAGCTGTATTTTACCAGTAAATCCCATACTGGGAACACTGTTCATCTTCCTTTAAGAAATATTTGAGATTTTGTTAATGCTATAAAAGGTTTTTGGAAAGGTTTTGTTGAAAGACATTTTTCACATGTGCATATTTGCAATTATTGTTTGAGTACCTTTTAATTGCTCTGTTTATTTCTCTGCTATGTGAAATTCCATCACTTAGGGAGTATTTGGAAAGCTTCTGAACTCTGTTCATGAGGAATATGTAATGAGAAACCAAAGGGAAAACAGGCCTTGTGCAAGAGTGATTCACAGCTTCTCTCTTCCCTCTCCAAACAAAATCGTAACACCAGCATCTACTGATCACAGTATAAAATCATTTCTTTTGAAATCGCTCTTCCATGTCAGGTTTCTCTCCTGATGTAATACATAAGCAGTGATACCCCTAATGAGAAGTGCTGCACCTGGCAGCAAGATCTGAACCTGAGCTTAAAGGCAGGAGAAAATTAATTTTGATACAGTGCAACCTTTCCAAGCATAGTGCTGGCTGCAGTAAATTGAGATGCCTAAACTGCATTGATTAGAACCAGTATGAAAGATTCATGCTTTAAAAAAAAAAAAAATAAATAAAAAAAAAGAAGACTGTCCCTGCCCCCTGCCATGACAGGGTTGAAACTAGTTAATCTAGTTGATCTTTAAGGTCCCTTCCAACCCAAATAAATCTGTAATACCATTCTATAAGGTACTGGAAGGATAATGAAACCTTTCTTTCCTGTTAGGACCCCTATTGTGTTCAGGACAACTTGTCATCTGTTATAGCTTATTTTAAAGCTATTGGATGAAGTTAAGGAGTTTCTTAAGAAGAAATGCAATAGAAGGGATTGAAATGTAAATACAAGGCTGGATTGCAGTTTGAGGTGTGTGCTGTCGGTGGTAGGCAGGAACAGAGCAGTGGTAAGATAGAAAGAGCTGAATATTTAGCTATGAAATGCTGTGAGTACAGCACCGTTCACCATTTCTGCATTCCAGTCCACCTCCTCTTAGGCTTTGGCTTCATGAGAAACCTTTGCAGAATACACAAAGATCTATACATCAAATGCACCATTCTGCACAAATTTTTTCTCAACATAGTATGTGTCCCTTCTACAGTTTTAAAAAAATTTCTTTGGGATTAGACTAAGTATACTAAATGACCCTACAAAAAATCACTGTTGTGTCACGAAAATGCAAGCAGGTGAAACAAATTATCGCCAATCTGCCTTGTTGCATACACATGGGCAAAAGAAAAGAACCTCAGGGCAAATGCTTTGAGTTTAATTCTGAAATCCTCAAATTAAATTTAGCAACAAGAAGTTTCTGGAGCCTAAAGAACTTTTAGTATTTGGCCCCGAATGAATAGCTTGTCCTGAAGCATTTCTCACAGACTAAAATATGTGCTTTTGAAAACCAAATCCTAGTGGGCATGCCAAAATGTGACTTCAGGGTTCAAACTCTACTTTCCTATTGGCAAATATGCTGATAAATGCCTGTAATATTGCATTTCTGTTTTCCGTGGAGCTACCAGTTCTCTCACAGTCTAACCAGGGAATGCATGGGGTGGTCGATCCCCATCTCTTTTCCTAGATCTGAGCACGCACACCCTGTCTGCCCCCAGGTATTGCCGCACGAGTGATTCCCGAGCTCAGAGGGAATGCAGCGTCTCTGCTGCACCACACACGCCCTGCATGGATCTCAATTCCCAGCTGCTCTCAGTGCCAGGACACAGGTCTGGACGGGCTGGAAGTGGAGGGGTTAATGCTAATGCCTTTGTCAGTCAGGTCAATCCTTTAATAGTCACTTTGTGCTTCATAAATTCAAACTCCCCTTTGCGCTGGGCCAAGGGGAAAAGATAGGGTGATGCATCTTTAAGTAGTGAGGATGAGATCACCTCCTTTTTATAGAAACTGAAATCATCCAAAAGCTGCACAGCAGCAGGCTGAGCACGTTTCTCAAGATGCATAAAAACAGCACTATCTGGGAATTTCTTTCCAAATAGAAAGGGAGCACATACCCAGCCAGCTCTTATCTTGAAATATGACTCTCAGATGCTGCTTTTATTTCTTGGCGAGAATTGAGGGATTTGACTGGTTTTTTGTTATTGCTTCTCCAGTCATTTAACTCCATCTTTACAGTTGTGAAAGTGAAAACCAGATCCTTCATTTTCCACTGGATGTGATGAGAAATCATTATAACACTTTGAATCTCATCTAGAGAGGAATAATCTGATGCCATGATAGAGCAATTAATAGTTCTAAAGATAAAACAATAAATCCCACATAAAAAATTATCCTGTCCTAATACTGTGCATTATCATACAGGCTCTTCAGAGAAAGAGTGAATATTGTTCATAAAATAGACTTTGCCCACCATGCAAGCACACACACAAACTCCTGTACACACACAGCCAGCCATGCAGTCTGAATCATTAGTGGGTTGAACACAGCCAGGCAGAGGCCAGAACCAGGATTCCTGCAGGAATGATTACAACATCACAGGGCATGTTTGCAGCCATGGTATGTCCCCTATAAAAATCCCAAGAACATACTCTGAAGTTAGAGTCCAGCAGGTACATCCGTAAGTCAGAGCAGTGCCTACATTTAATCGCACATTGTGCAAGCCGAGTGACATCACTTTGTTCTGACTGTTCTGTACCTTGCGTTGCTTACATCAGCTTTTCTTGTGTTTCCTAGTTTTAGGAAAGGCTTAGTAGTTTCATGCAGGGACTGGATATGTTTTGAAGTTTGTCTTTGACTGGTTTCATACACTGTAGCTTTGCCTAGCAGAGGAGAAACTCACAGAGGGTGAAATTATTTGATCATATTCCTTCGGTGTTGGCCAGAGTTCAGGTCAGCAGTCTGTTCACTGAAGCCTTGTGCTCCTCACGCTAGTTCAAAGGACAGGGTTCAAAGAGGATTTTAACACCTGGTATAAGCGGGACAGGAGGGGGTTGAATGTCTGAAAGTTTTCACTCGTGAAGTAAAGGGGTGAGGAGATGAAGCACTGCTGTTGTGTTAAGTTTCTTAGGTCTGGACCCCATCTCTCTCAGTCACAGGTTCCCTGAGCCACAAAGAGCCGTGGAGGGTGACAAATATAAGGAAGCATTTCTCTTGGTCATTAATGAACCAGGACTATAACAACAAGAAAGCACAGCACAAGGATATGTACTGGGCTGCTCACACAGACCAGAAGGAATCTGTGCAGCTCCCTAGTCACATCCATTTCAGGCCCAAACTGCTCCCGGCTTAGAGGCCCCATTCCTGTGTCCATTCAGTTGTGCCCTGTGAATGAGTAGCCAGTGGGACAAGCTGCCCTGGGCGACCTGGCTGTCCTGGGCCCTCTGCAGCATGGCTGGCTCCATGCCAGCATGGAGCAGAGGGCTTCCTGCAGAGAATGCAGCAGTCTGTGGGAAAGCAGAACTATACAGACCACTTCACTAATTGGAAAGTGCTTTGAAAGCCAAGTCCTGCATTAACTTTTGGGGGAAATGTAAAGCAAGGAAGTGGCTGAGAAAAATGAGCTCACCTGTTTTTTGAATCTCCGTGTGTGTGTACAAATGTGTACTCCACAGCCGATGTTATTTTGATTTATTAATGTATTTGCTGTGTTTTACTGTGGTACAGACAGACCTCTGCAGCCACAGTTGTTACAGTGTGATGGGTCCTGCTGGGAATGACATAGATCAGAGAACCACAAAATGAAAAATGTGATTACAATAGAATGCAAATTTCATTTCAGAAATAATGTGTTGTTCTATAGCTGTCCTTTCAGGTTTCACTTTCATAAGCCTCTTAGGAATTCAGTTGTGAAATTTCACTCCACCTTCACTAACAGCCAAAACCCAAGTACACTGCATGCCATGAAAAGCAGATAGTGTATGACTATCTAATATATCCATACAGGGTATTTATATTAAAGATTTATGATATTTACTAATACACGGCCATATCCTTAGCACTTTAGGCTTGCACAGCTCCATTGGTACATAGCCAATACATCCCAGGTGGGAATGCAGCCTTCAAAACCTTTACTCATCTGATTGTTGAAAGGCTGAGGCACAGAAAGTCTCACAAAAAATTTTGCACTCATCTGGAATATCTGCCTGATAAAACAAGAACTATATTTTTTGTCGTTTGTCCAGGAACAAAAAGCCCAGACTTGTTTCATCTGAGTTTTTCTCCTGGAAGATATTTACTAGATGCATACCTAGTTTCTAAACCAGAGATATTCTTTCAAGTTAGTTCTCTACATAATCCTAAATCAACTGAATAATAGAAAGGGATCTGAATGTTTAGAAGATTTTTATATCTTTTCACTGACTTTTCCTGAAAACCAGTCATTCTATGAGTGCATTACAACTTTAATGAAATCATTTCAAAGACATGGTGGCATTACATTTTTTGCTGTCCAGCTAAGATATTGACTTAAGAATAGAAAGAAGGTCTCACCACTGAAAAAGTGTAATACCTCTAAAATTAAAAGCTCTGGCTTTTTTGTTAAGGTTTATTTTGTTGCACAGACAGAAACTGACCAGAACAACACAAAACCAAAGCCCAGCATGACTGGTTTTCTGCCTTAATTGTGGTAAGCCAGTGGTAGCTGAACGGCTGCAGAACGATGCGCTGTAATTCCTTTCCAGCCATGCTTGGAGTGCACTGTGCCTGTCAGTAGGCATTCTGCTGCTCTGGCTGCTTATCGTAACAGGGATATCAGAGCAGGAAGAAGCACTTCCTGTGCTGCCCACAGGCTGGGCTTAGAATATCCTGCAAAGATGTGAGGCGAGTGCTGAGCTGTCCCTGGAAGGCAGCCACATCTGGAAGCTGGATAGTGAGGAGAGTAGAAGAGCTGGCAGTCCCATTTCAATGCCAAGACAGCACGTTAACTTCAGCTTGCTCTGATTTTTACAGACTAGGAAAATATTAAAACTCTCCTTTTAAAATGTACTTGCCCACATCATAACTTTGGCCAAGTCCTGGTCTCAGTTCTTGCTGATGTTGTAAATTCTGTGTTTATAAGCAGCTAATATGACAAGATGTGCAGAGCCATTGTTCTCTTCAGCAAAATAAATGCTGTCCAAGTCTGAGCAGTTCTCAGTTGCACAGGCTGAGCTACATTTCCCAGTGAAATGCATGCAGAGCAGCTTCCAGCTGAACATAAGTTCGGCTGAACTTGCCTGGGTAGAGTTTCCTGTAGTGCCATCAAATCTGAACCGGTTTACTTCGAGGTACTTGTAGTATTTCTACCTGTTGCACACTGTAGACATAGGGAATTCTTGGAGCTAGAATTATTAAGCCAGATTCAGCACTATTCTTATGCACTTACTTGACCAGTGCAGAACAAATATTGCAGCCATTTTTATTTGTTGCTATTTTCTGTCAGCCTTTCTTAACAAAAAACATGCACAGAGATGAAAAATTGTGCTGTAATTTATTTCAGTTGTTTGGAAACCACAAACTATTATATGTTTGTCTCTCAACATACAGGAAATAACTGTCTCCCAAATAGCCAAAATTCAGAGTTGTAAGTTTATTTCTGTTTGACTCAAATGTTGATGTCATAAGGAATGTATATTTCTTTTAAGGAATTTGGTTTATTCATAAAAATGCATCTAAAGGTCTGAAAGGAACAATAGTTGACTATTTCTTTGATCAAGAAGAACATCAAATGTGCCTCTCCATGTATTCTCATGCTCTTATCAATACTTCCCCAAGCCTCCTGCTGAATTTCGTAGGCTGTTTTATACAGACTCTGCTATAAAATATCTTAACACCTTCTACAATCCACCCAACCTGTCTTCAGCAGAGCTTTCACTACACACAACTGTCTACCATGAGGAAGGAAATATTTTTCTTTTGTTTTGCCTCTTGTTATATCCATTCAATTTGATTAGATTTGCTATAATCTTTACATAAGATTCACCTAATGGCAACTATTAGCAATCCTCTGATTTATTTCATAATTTTAATAAAATACTCGAGTGTGTTATAGTATAGAGACTAAGAAAAAACATACCTACTGTACCATATCACTGAAGAACTGAAAGTAAATCACTTGATATTTTTGCACACAGGTTATTTACTTTTCTGCAGAAAGGGACTTATGTCTATGAATCAATGGAAGTCTCAGTCAGCCAAAAATTTAACCAGACTTTCAATAATGCTGAAGACTGTTAAGCAATGACCAACATTTTTCAGAGTTCAGCAACCACAGCTAACACGAAACTGAGCATAATTTTTTCAAACGAAATAATTTGAAAAGAAATATTTTTGAACCCTGACCTATCTGTGGGCATTTAATTATTTAAAACATCCTGGCGAAACAATGTCACGGATGTCTGTAGTGGTGTGAACTTCATGTACAAATCACAGTCAGTCAGAGACTTGATTTTTATCTAAGTTTAGGAAGTTGATTGTCCTATCAAATTCTTACTTCTCCTTCTTCACTTCATATTTCCACAGGAACATACTGAGCAGGCACAGAAATCCCGTAAGTCTTTACAAAGACTTTGTAAAGAAATTAAAGGGAGAATAAGCCCTAAACTGTCACAGCCCAGATTCAGAATTTTGGATGTTTCTACCGGGTGTTGAACCATCCTGACCGATCAAGTTTGCTTTTCTCCTTAAGTAGCTTTGGGCAACCTTTTATAATCCTACTAAGAATCAGAAAATAAAACAAGGAACCAGAGTCAAAACTTCAGACCTTCAGAGTTTAAGACAAGTATTTCATGATAAGTTTCTTTTTCTTGATACAAGCCAAACATTTGAATTCGGAAGCACAGGAGGATTTTTGCTCACCTTCAGGAGTCATGTTGTGGTTTTGCATATGACCTCCAGCCCTTCTCGTGGGGAAACCAAGAAACCAGTGTCCTTAAACAGCTCTAAAGTGTGTTTGCACAAAAGGGTTGTGCATAAGAGGCTCTATCACCATCACTAACAAAGGACTTTGGGTGGGAACTGTGAAGGACACAAAAGGGGCTGTTTTACTTTTCTTTGGTCAGAACCAGGTGAACTCTACTAGCTGCCATTTTCTCCTGTGTGAGGTAAAAATAAGTGACTGCTCTTCAAAGGGATTTCTGCCACTTTTTTCGTAATTACTGTCATCCTGTTGACAGGTTCAAATCACTTGAATTCCCTGATTTCATATTTGCAAAGTCAACAAGATCTATCCCTTGAACTTTCAGGATTTTCAACATGTTCAATCCTGCATTTAAAACACTGAAGCATGTAATTGAAGACACTGCAAAATCTGTTAAAGGTCCATCATTTTACTTCGGCCGAGTTGATTTGATGACCATTTCTATCTACAGAACTTCAGGTGCTCAGAAGCTGTTACTTAATTTTGCTTTTAAAAGTAGTTCTATGACTGGTTTGATTTCTTAAATATAGTAGATACTATAGATTGAAGATGGCACAAAAAATTAATTCCATTATCACACTGCTTCTTGAACATAACCACATGGGAATTATCAGTACTTTCTCTTCTCTCAAATATTAAGTGCTAAGGAGTGGGACATGGGAAATCTGACTAGTCGTGTATCATGGATTGCTCCTGAATACCTGCGACACTTCAATGCCATTGCCATCACAAGTGCTGTGCTCATTTCTTCCATTTCTGAAGTCTTCCTCATTACAGCCATGGATACTAATGAATGATAAATAGCTCACAGCACTTCTATCTATTGCTTTGGAAACATCATTAATGTGATCCACTCTTGGCTCTAGAAATGGAGTGAAACATTTGGATGAGTTGCCAAATATCATTAGTGTCACTTGTCCTTTTGACTGGATCATAAAGACCTAATGTAAGGGAAAGCTATTTTTTATAACCTTTAAACAGTGCAGTTCCATTTCACATTCTTATTGGCAATGGAAGGAGCCAAGTTCTACTCTACTACTGGACTGAGAAGCCAGATTATTTTCTGTCACTGGATTTGTCCTTTCAAATTAAGATACAGATATATTAGAAGCATGGAAAAGCTGCAGGGCTCAGTACTAGGGCCAGATTAATTTAATATTTTATTGATGATCTGGATGTCCAGATCAAGTGCACCCTTAATAAATTTGTGGATGACAAAAAGTTAGGTGGGAGTGTAGATCTGCTGGAGAGCAGGAAGGCTTTGCAGAGGGACCTGGACAGGCTGGATCCATGGACTGAGGCAAATGGACTGAGAGTCAACAGGGCCAAGTGCTGGGTCCTGCCCTTGGGTCACAACAACCCCAGGCAATGCCAGAGTTCAGGGCCAGTTTCAGGCGTACTTGGTTTGCTTGTAAAGATACGGTAAAAACTCTTCAAACTTCAGCAGCCTGAGCTGTAGACAGGATTCCTTTTCCTCATGGATTGCAGGATTCATCTAGGTTTGACAGAAAGTTTGGAGAATGGGGAAAAATGGGAAAAAAGAAACAAAATAAGGAATGAGGCTCACAACCAGCTATATGGAAAGCAGATTTTTATGATGGTGAAATGTCAGGTGACATCCAAGTTAGAGAAAAGACCTGACACTTTGTGATGCTTTTGTTATAACAATTTCTTTATCTGACTGCTGTCATATGTGATTTTTGAAAGACTTCTGACATCTAATTTCTAAAGCTTTGTTCATAAGCAATAACTACGGTGTTTAATCTCTTCAGGACAAGGACTCTCTTCTTTTGTCCATGCATAGTAATTAGACCTAGCATAATTTAGAGCCTCTAGATATTGCATGTGTGGGATACTGTAGCATTCAAAGTTAAATGCATGGCATTTTTCCTTTAGTTTAATTGGAAAAGATTACCCTTATTTTTTTCATACTGCCCAACAGAAGAATATGGTCTTCCCAAGTAGAATTTTCCCTTTCTACCCTCTGCAAAGCCTTGTAGGTGTATTTCCCCTGAACACGCAGTACAAGCAAGCCTTTGGAACAAAGCATGACATCAAACTGGCTCATCAAAAGAAGCTCTGGCAGCTGTCCATGACACTGCTGAATGACAGCACTTGTCAGAGCTAACACACAGCCAAACATCCATGGACAGACAGGGAAGCGATCACTAATTACCTCCCAAGACTTCCTATTTACTTGATTGTGCCTGGCTCACAGATACAGTATGTGAAATCCCTGCTCTGCAGGGACTTGATGCTTTCACGTAGAGACATTAGATCTTCCTTACAGGAAATTGCTTTTCTCCCTTAATGTTTCCACAAAGAACCGGTAAGATGCAGGAAATAATTCTGTGAATTTGGCATCTGATGTTCATAAAGCTTCAAAAGTCCCTGTAAGCAGGAAGGATTAGGTGTATGTATTGGTGTGCACTTCAGCTCAGAGCAGGCATGGCTGCCGTCCCTTGGCACTCCTGACATGGAGCACTGACTAGAGAAAGGATTTTCCTACAACCACGCTTTGGGTGGATTGACAGAGACAGCTGTGAAGAAGGAAGAGATGTTTGCAATACAGCATTTCTTTTGGCCTTAGCAACCAAATTCATGTTTCAAGAGTGAAAAGTTTCTGCCTAAATTCATGGAATCAAGTAATTCTCAGTGTTCTATAAGCCATTAGAACTGTGAAATTCAAATTTATGTTCTTCAGCTTATTTATTGTAAGTATGCTAAGAGCCTTTCTTCAGTGGAAAGACACATCCCACCTCCTGACGCTCCTTAGTTGCCTCTTTTTCATTGAACTGCATGAAGAAAGGAAATCTCATAGCCTTCTGCCTGAGATAAGCACATGATAAGCTCCCTAAATCTAATAGATGTCTTACCTTTTAAGCTGATCTGGGAAGCACTTTTTATAGTCTATTGTCTAAAATATTTGGCTAAGGAAGAACAGCACTACATGAAAGAGTGCTGTGCCTGGGTACACCCAGAAACTGACTGGCTTAAGACTTCATCTCTTCCTGCTCTGCCTGCACCAGTGTGATCAACATCCCCCAGGACAGTGTGGGAGTGTGCAACTGTCCAGGGAACTACCTGCCACTAACAGGAAGAGCACTGAACACGTCAAGCCTTCAAATGTCCTCCTTTTTCCTCCTGGTGGAACCCAAATGCCTTACAGCAGAGTAAGCTTGTCTGCAAGCAGTACAGAAACTTACTTCTAACACACACAAGCCCTCTAAAGTACCATTTGGGGAATTCTTTAGGCATTGTTAAAGGAAGCCACAAGCCCAGTTAAGATTTACACATATATAAATTGTCTTTAATAGGAGACTGTGTCAAAATACAGAAACACAACACCTTTCCAAGACTTCTGGAAATATCCGGGCCTTACCGGGATTTAAGTCTGACTTACCTATTTCTTATGTTTCATCTTGTCAGGATGAACTTGCGCAATTTTAGTAAATCTACGTTCATTGTCAGAGGCACGGTCGATTTAGACACAAGTCATATTTTCCAGGCATTTCTGTGCATAAAACACTGTATAATACACAGAAAGTGCCATGTGTGACTGTCAAGATGTATGGTCTGAAACTTAGGAGTTAAATGTTTGTAATTCAACAGGATAAGAAAAAGGTTTATTTGAAGTGATCATAAATTGTTGTGAACTCATTAGATGAGTACCTGTTCAATACATACTGGTATAATTTCTATCTTTTTTTGCAAGAATAGCAGATCACATGATTTATAAAAGCATTTGTTGAAGGTGTAATAATCACTTTGGGCACTAATGCTCTACAAACCACAAAATAATTGAGACCATTTTCATAGTTTAAGCTACCCTAGCTAGTTGCCTTTACTCAGTTCACCACTGGTGGAAAAGAAAGATCTCATGGAGATAACTGATGCCTCGGATAGTGTGCAGAAAGGGTGGCTACCTCACCCTGAGCTAGTGTGCAGAAAAGTGCGTGTCATCACGACTCAGATCCTCCAAACCAACACACCGTAAAATTTAGAGAACCGTCTTCAGAATAAAATTCCCGTTTCACAGGTTTCCTTTCTCCCTACCTCTGACCAAACATGGTTATTGTGTTTTGACTTGAGAGAAAAAGGCAACATTTCATATACTTTCATTTAAACATAAATAGTACTTTAAGCCTTCAACTTCTTTTGTTTGCTTTACAACTTGAACACAACTTCTCTTCTTGCACATGCAAATGAGTTGATGCCTTTGTAAGATATGTTTACCATCTATATTCTACAGAGGCAGAAAAAAAATATTGAGTTAATTAAAAAAACCCTTCAAGATGAACTCCTGACCTTATTGACACCCACCGACCTCTTCCTTTTACATGATTGGGTCAGTAAGGCCAAATTCCACTCAAAATCATCCTGAAAATAATTTTTTTTTAATGTTGAAAGCATTTCTCTAGTGGGAAACTTGATTTCCCTAATTAATGTATTTATTATATATATTGGTATGATCAACAAAATACTTTGAAAAGGTGAAAAAGTATTTTCATTATATGAGAGAGCATGTCAGAGCAGAGTTCGACGAGGTAATCCGTAGAGAAAAATCTTTGTCCTAGAGGTAAATTGTTGAACATCACAGAATCACAGACTGGTTTGACTTGGAAGGATCTTAAAGCTCATCTCGTTTCAATCCCCTGCCATGGGCAGGGACACCTTCTACTAGAACAGCCTGCTCAGAGCTCCAAAGATTACTTGAATTGTCTTGAGCGTAGTTGACCTACTGAATGTTTGTTTAAGTAAATATGAATCTAAAAAAACCTGCCACACTGAGTTCTTTATCTAGAGCAGCTGCTTGAGTTGTTTATTAGAGCAACCCAGATAAAAGCAGATCTTGTGGAAAGAGCGATTTCTTTTGCTCTCTGCTCACAGATTCTTTCTTATCTTGCCTGTTATTAAAAATATTAACTGATGTTCATTAATACTGATATACTAACATAATTATACAATATAGTGTAATTACTATAGCACTAAAACCAGTAAAATAAAATCACACTAGTGCCAAAATTGTTAACTTTTCAAATACCGTTTTGGTTACGTAGTTCTAAAATACCTAGATATTTCTATTGTTTAGACATTTCTAAAAAAAAAAACCAACTTACATCATTACTAGTTGCATTCATAGAATTGTTACTCATACTCAGATTTGATTTTGCCCCTATACTTCCAGAGGTGTACACACACTAATTCAGGAGTTAAGAAAAACTAATTTCCAAATTATAACATAATTATTTAGAAATTACTTCTGAAAAGTCAGTTTAGTTTTAGAAAGTTATCACATAATTTTTCCCAAGAGAATTAAGAATCACTGCATTCTTTATGAATTTTGCATTATTTGATCACTTCTCTGGAGAAGTGGGTTTTTTATACCATCTATTACTGCCTGTTGGGATTTAATTTTCTCTTTAAGGCAGACTGAAACCTGTTCTTTGTGGTTACAAACAGGTCTTGCACAAGTCTTGAGCACCACCTCACATGGATGGCAAACACGCACTTTCCCGGCAGCAGCAGCTCAGTGTGACACAAGGTCACCTCCGAGCCCTGGCTTGCCTCGCTGAGCCCCTGCGGCCTCACCACCTAATTCTCTTCCACCAGATTTGCCCTCTCAAAGGACACAGATAATACTTAGGCAGACTTACATGTTCACAGTTCTGAAATCCTGCGTCCAAGAGGTGGTGAACATTTCTTTAGCAATTGCTACCTATGAATTCAAAGCTTGTAACACACAGAGGCTGAAGAGTGCAGGCACACAAAGGTGAGACACAGGTAAGGTAACATGTCAAGGAATTTAGCAATATACTGGCATCGAGTAAGATTCCCATGGAAAGCAATGCTGTGTCACTCTCTGGGACAGACTTCTCAGCAGATACTTGGCCTGTGCAAGCTCCTGATTACCTCTGCTCTCTGAGGTGACTTCCTGCCAGTTCAGTTTTTACAGCAGAATCCCATGCCTTGAATGGAAAGCCCTACCTAGCCTGACAGAGACTCCTTTCCTGCAAGGAACTTGCTTTTGTCAAGGGACTGCCCCATTTCCTCTTATCCAAGAGCTTAGATATATGAAAAAATAGTTTGTACATGGATTTCAGATTCGCTGAGCTGGTGAAGAGCTTGGGGTGGGCTCATAAGTGATGAAGGGTTTCTGGGTACAAGTACAAATACAGCTTGAGAAGAACAATGAAACATGGATTCTGTGTAAGTGGCATATAAATCTCAGAAGTCTGTTATCACAAAGACGATGGTTCCTATGTCACTCCTATTGACATAATTATCCTCTCAGGAACAGCACAGGAACAACCTGGGATAAAAGGCTCAGGTGCAGAAGGCTCAGTGGTTTTGGCTGAAGAGGAGAGGGATCAGACTGGGCTGAAAGCTCTACATACAAGGTCAGATGTGTTTCTACTCTTACAGTGCAAGGCTGAGCATCTCTGGCTTCCATTCAGTATGACCCATGACAATTAACAGATGAAAGTAGGAGCAGGGGTAACAAGAGTGGTACAAAGAAAGGGGGAAGGGCAAAAGAAAACCAAACACATAGAACACCTCTAACTTCAAAATTGCATGACCTTAAGTATTCTGCTGTGCTTTCAGAGGTCTAACTCCAAAGAATTATTTTAGCTGAAAAAAGATCTTGTAACATTCTGTAGATAAAACTTTCAGTAACTTGTATGTTTAATCTTGGGAGCAAAACCAGGCCCGTGTTCAACACAAGGAAATTCTAGAAGTAACTTTGAGTTATCTTTCAAGCTGGCCAAATTTAAGACAGTTTATAATGGGAGGCCCCAAACTGCCATGTACTAAGTCAAAATGCCTTGATGCAGTTAGGGAGGCAATTAAGTAAAGATTGCAGAATTCCTTTTTGCATGTAAACTGCCTGGATGGCCACTGACCCATAGGCATGCCCTCAGCAGAACAGCAGACTGCCAAAGATGGCAATATCCCAATTGAAGACTAAAACAGGATTAGAATTTTTAAATTGCTTAATCTCTTCCTCAAAAAACTGCATTTCATGCCCTGTGATGATCTGTAAGCTAGATATAACATTCAGTTGCTACATATAGCTGTTATTAATCTTAGATTCTTTTTATCAGTAAAGGAAGACATGAGAAAAATGGGGGTACTTTGCATGTTTATAACGGGTTGAATAGAACTTCCAAAGCTTCAGAGTCACAAACTCTGTTCCTGCAATAGTTTATGGGCATAGAGAGCTTGAAGTGCTCAAGTAACGCTGGTCTCTGATGGGCTGTAAGGAGCCACACAGGTTTGCTAGGGTCAGGACTGTCAGGTATGTGTAAACTAGGACTCAGCCATTAGACAGACACTCAAATGCATTCAATAAGCCCATATTTGCTAACTTGAAAACTCATTTTCACCATTAGATATTCACACCCCGTGTGGTCTTATTAGCATACACTGCAGGCTATCACTATTAGCTGCTACTAAAATAAGCATAGTAAGAAAATACAGCCTCATATGAATAACTTACATGACTTTTGCATAGCAAAGGTGATTGTTGTCAACTAGTGCAAAAGATACACCCCACAACATTAAGCCAGTTAGATATTTTTAATAAGCCTAAGGCTTTTGTATTTACCTTTCTGCCGTATAGAACACACATCCTAAGTTACAAAGATGAATCCAGCCCAGCCTCTGCCCCAAAGCCTATCCCTCTTGTTGGTCAATATGAATATTTTACATCAGGACATGAGTGCATTATTATATAAGAAAGCACAATAATCCGTCGTTAGGGCACTGTGCAGTTTAAAACCTCCCTGGAGAGACACTCCCAGGTTAGCAGGGCCTTTGTGGTCCGCAGCTCAGCATAACAGAACCTCAGTGAGGGAACAAGGTAAACCAGAGTTCAGGTGCCTCTAGGGTCTGGAGGCAGGTCTGGGACTAAGCTGAGTGAGCAGCCTGCAGCTCAAGGGCCAGAAGAACAGCAGCCACAACTGACCCACACCCAGAGACCATCACACCTTCCAAAGGGCCTCAGGGCTGAGCTTAATATAGAGACCCCAACATGATGGGGAGTGGGGGGGAACGGGGAAGGAGGCCGCAGGTGAGGGTGATCAGGGCCATTAAGGCTTTTTAGAGCCCTCAGGACCATAACACCCATTACCCCTCTGTAAGAGAGAATTTTGTGCACAATTGTGTTCAGTGAGAGCATGCATGGTCAGATAGTGCTCCTGGTGCCCATTATAGTGATAGCATTGTGCTAAGTATTGCTGAAGAAGATCTTTAGGACCAATATATAAAGATCAGATGCAAAGACCCCCTCTCTGTCAAGACTTTGGCTAGACAGAGTGGTTTCTTGTTTTACAAGGTACTGCGGGATCTTTAAAAACCAAAATCAATTAGCATTCTAGAATTCAAACTGGTCTTAAGGGTACTTCATCAATAATCCCTTTAAGAAAACAAACTTTATTCCTCTGTTTTCTGGTCAAGTGCTGTGATCTACTAGGAGGTATGTTTGGCTAGGGAAGCCTATAGGAAGGAAAATATCTGGATTTTTTGTCCATGGGCGTGTTTTGATAGAAGCCTGAGAAAGTAGAAGGTAGGGTGGGGAGCTAAGAAGGGGCAGAAATACCTTTTCATTTTACAAAAGACCTTGATTCAAGGTTTTCTTGATTGCTTTTTTAAAGCAGGGTGGCTGGAAATTTACGGATAGTGTTCAGGGCACAGCAGAGAGGCTGAACTCCTGGAGACTCTGGAGAAACTGCTGCAGGGTTGTCTACTGGCTGGTGACACAAGTGTTCCCATGTGCGCCCAACGTGACAGTGCTGTTGGGATCCAGCAGCAATCTTCAGGGGAAAGACATCTAATCCTTAGTGAGTACAGCATGGAGTGAGGGAAGTGAGACTGTCGCTCCTCTGGCAGCAGAGAGAGTCATTCCTCCTGACAATGTCGGGAACAACTTAGAAGGTAACAGTACAGGACAGTCTTCTGCTGCTCTTCCCTGTGGGACAAATAATTCATTTACAGGGCTAGCATGTGACTGCAAACCTTCATTCTCTTCAAGGAAGAGAACTATGAGATTTAACAAGGGAAGAGGTGCTTAACTCCTGAGATTTTGTGTCCCTGTTTTCTACTGCTTTGTGAAAGAGCTAGACATTTTACTAGCAAAATGCTACATCAAATTTCTCTCTTCTGTCCAATTCAGTAGAAGGGCCTTCCACAGAAAATACTCACCTATATTGGTGTCACAGGAAATGAGTGCATGACTATAAATTTCATTCAGCAGGTGTTAATTGCAATCAGCAGATTGTTAGTTTATTGGTGTCAAAAGCTGACATGAAACTGAAAGTGGCAACGTGGGGTAAATGTATGCCATTGTGGAGAATGGACATGCAGTATTTGAAAACTTTTCTTTCTTATTATGCTGTAGCAAAAAGCCCAACTCAAATGCTGTCAACTGATGTTTGAAGTCCTGTGCCGTTTTTGTTTCTCCCCACCACCACTTGCAAGGCCTACCAACTTTCAAATGGGGCTTCAGGGAAAAGAATAGTCTGCCTAGGCCTTTACAGTACTTTTAGAATCTAAGGAGAGCCTAAAGCAATATTATAAACAAAAATATGTTGAGCAAATTGTTTGCAGGAGAGCTGAGCAGGTGGTGGTATTGCTCTCCAACTGTAGCTTAGAAAATCCTGAATTTCTGAGGAAGTTTTGGCCATTGTTGGAACCTGCTGTGGACAACCACCAGCAGCTGCAGGAGAACGTAGGATTCAATCTCTGCAGCACAACCTGGGTTATTCCCTGAGATCACCCATTCCTGATTTATATGACAAAAGGTGCTAATGCTAAGGAAGAGGTGACTCAGATCGTGGTAGAGACTTCAGCGGATACCTTAGGTTGGGTTTTGTCCCTGTAGGGAACACATGGGAACAGGAGAGCAAGAAGGAAGCAGCAGCTCTATGACATCAGTGGGGTGGCAGGAGAGATCTGCCTGCAGTGACAGTAGACAAATCTGTGGGACATAGTGAGAAGGAAGAATAGTGAAGAAGGTGTCCAGAAAGCCTGACTGGAAACAGTCATTAGATGTCAGGGATGCAGGACTATGTGGGTTTCCCGAGATGCTAGTTGATGTCAGGAATGCAGTATGTATTGTCAGGGATGCAGGATGGGTTTCCCAGGGTGCTGGTTGATGTCAGGGATGCAGGATGGGTTGCCCGGGATGCAGGATGGGTTTCCCAGGGTGCTGGTTGATGTCAGGGATGCAGGATGGGTTGCCCGGGATGCAGGATGGGTTTCCCAGGGTGCTGGTGTCAGGGATGCAGGATGGGTTGCCCGGGATGCAGGATGGGTTTCCCAGGGTGCTGGTTGATGTCAGGGATGCAGGATGGGTTGCCCGGGATGACGGTCGGTGGCAGATCCGCCCTGTGGGCGTGTCCGGGCGGATCCCGGCCCTGCTGGTCCCGCCCGGCGGCCGCAGTAGCAGGAAGCGGCGGAGTGCGGCCGGGCAGCGTCGGTGGGAGCGATCGCGGTGTCCCGGGAAGGGGCCGGCGGCGACGCCCGGGAAACTTCCCGAGGGGGAAGCGGCCGGGGCAGCGGGATCAGGAGGGCTCCTGGTCATTCCCGTGTTGGGAGCGCCGGGTGCCGCCTCCGCGGCGGCCTGACATGAGCTCATCGGCGGCGGCGGCGGCAGCATGGCCTGTGCCCGGAGGGACGGGGAGGCGGACGGCGAGCCCGACCGCTCCCTGCGGCACATGCTGCGGGCGATAGCGGAGGAGCGGAGCCGCGCCGGCCTCCGGCACGACATCAGCGGCCTCGGTGAGTCGGGCGGGGCGGGCGGGGAGCGGCACCGGCGCCGGGAGCCCCCGCAGGGAGCGGCAGCCCCGGCCCGGCACCGCGCCCGGTTCGCTGTCAACAACAACACCTGTTGTGTTCCGCCGCACGGGGACGGGCCCTCCTGCCTTCCCGAGCCCCCGGGCGCCTCTCGGGCTCATCCCCTGCTCTATTGTCTGAAACGCCCTTGGAGAAAAATGGTCAGAAGGCACCGCGCACATCAGCCCATATTGTGTTTTTTAGGTGTAAACTACGTATCCTGTGTTTGGGGTTGGAAACAGAACCGATTTTTGATGCCTCTTGCCAATTCTCGCTCTTGTGCGGCTCTCAGACGCTCTCTAGAGATTCTGAGCCTGACACCTCCCTTCTCTGTTTAAATGACTTCACGCCACTTGCCATGGTCTAGTAAGCACAGAATGTTGTGGCTCTTGCAGGTCAGTTAATTTTTTAAACCGTGGAGGATTTCTTTAGCTTTCTGTCTTGTTTATTTTCATCTCAGTTGATGCAGATTTCACATGGCATGTCTTTATTTAGCTTTTGGCAAAGCTTATACACTGTAAAACAGAAGTTTCAGGTTGAAATTCAGTCGACTTTAGGCAACAGAATGGTATGGCAGCTCCTTAACCAAAATTGTTCACATCAGGAAACTCTTCTGGCCAGACTAATGAATAGAAATTACGAATTTTTATATGCAGCAGTAGAGATCATGGAATTTGTTCTTCACATCCAGAATTTCTGTCTACCTTATTCAAAGCTTTTGTATAGCCAGGACTGGACCTGTGTTCTAAGGGGATGAATATCCAGAAGTTCTTGCAGGGGCAGAGCTTGAAATGATGAAAAGTGATGTGCAACACTTGTTTCTTCCATGGTGCCTTTATTAATGACTCCTCCCTCCTCAGCTCATTTATAAGGCCCCAGAAGTCTCCTCCATTTTTGAGTTTTTGTTAAAAGCTCAGAATAAGTTCTTATTCAGGTCTTACAGGCTGTGAGGTGTGGATTGACATGGGGAATCTCTGGTTCTCTGCCTTTATGCATCAGTTTGTCTGCCAGTGCTTGCTGTGGTCTCTCTGGGAAGGAGTGGGCTCTCTTTCTTTTTGCTTTGCCACAGAGTGAAATCTTGTGTGAATAAAGAGAAATGATTCTTCGTTCTTTATGCCTTTTTCTAATGGAATTGGGTCTCTGGGCTGTAGCGTGGTGTCGAAATGTTACCGGGCCTAATAAAGTAAGTAAAATGTTGTAGCAAAGAAATTGTAAACAAAACGGGGGAAATCCCACAAAATCTAAATGCCTGTGAGACTGCATTCATTGGAAAGCTTCTGTCAGGTCCTGTTTGGCCATCTCATGTTTGAGTGTGAGATAAAGACTCCCAGAAAGAGAAATACCACCATCACTTTCTTTTGCTGAAACTGGAAAAGGGAAAAACTGTGGTAGCTGGTAAGACCATGCAGATACTTCCTCTCTGCTTGTGTTTGAGCACAAATCCACACTAACCTATCATGGGAAGTCTTGCTGAGTAGCTGTGGGATAGTCACACAAGGAATAGGACAGTGTACCTCTGTTCTACCGGGTGAAGACTTGAAAGGAAAGCTTCAGGAGAGCTGCTTAGCTAGTGGCACTGAGGGGCTGCTCGTGGCTGTGGAGACTTGCCCATGTATGTCTGTGTGTGTCCATGTCTGTTCCTGTGTGGAGATGTGCATTTTGCAGAGTGCTGCGTGTTCCCTGATCCATAACGTTGTCATCCTCAGTTGATGAGAGCTCTTTCCCCTATGCTGTGATTTGTTTCCGGGTTAGTAAGTTGTTTAAATACCTCTCTTAGGAAGAATACTGAGCTTTTGGAGTGGTGCTCGGTAGAAAGTGTAGATGAACCCAAGGTGTAATTCTGTGGCTTAAACTTACGCGTGTCTGCTCTGTACTAGTGAATGCTGTTGCAAGGCATGCAGCACAGTTGGAGTAGCCTGGGCTGTTCTGGAGTATGCTGGGCTCCGTCAGCACAGCACATGTAAAGGATTTTCCTCAAGTTCAGAAGTCATGAAAGTAGTCACACTCTTGTCTGGGTTCAAGTGGTTAACGCAGAGATTTTGTCTGCCTTTTGTGCCTGGGTGGCACATCGCCTGTGGGGCTTCAGGACCTGCACACCCACAGCTGGTTTTATATACATGATGGGGTTTTTTGTAATGGCCATATCCTTTTGACCTGTATCAGTAGGTGAAACCAGTTGTTTTTCAGTTCTCTTCAAATCAGCTGGTAAAGACTCCAACAGTGGCTTTTCCCTGGGTGCTGCTCATCCCTCAACAATAAAATGGGACTCACTGGGTCATAACTTGGCTATCCTCTCTCCTTTTGTGTATTTCCTAGAAGTGAGCCCAAGGAGGAGGAAATTGCTGTTTTTGCTGACGCTGAGGTTTGGTGAGAGGAATTGCTTTGTTTCAAGAATGTCACATAAGCGTTTGGACAGGCTTTGTTCAAAAGTGTAAATCCCCTTGTGTGGTGGAGATTTTCTGTAATGTCCTGTTTATGTAATATACAAAAGGTAGCACTTCAAAATAATGACTCATGTCATTATTTACCAAGCTGGGAAGGGTGATGTCTCTCCAAGAATTCTTGGCTGGATGTTCATGTCACCCAGTTATACAGTACTGCTCTGGTGTTGTGCACTAAGCTCCCTCTGAAATGCTGTTGGTTACAACATTTCTCTTGCAAAATATTTCTCCTCCTGAGGGAATGACAGATGTGTTGTGTGTCTCCTCAGCCAAGCTGCATGTAAGGCTCTGAAGTTACCTTTTGGCCAAAGCCCTGAACTAGGAATGTTTTATTTTTGGTGGTTCCTGATACTGCTGTGTAACGTTTTCAGATGCTTAATTTCCTTGTCCTTCTGTCTTTCAGTGAGAATTTGCCCTGCTTTTAGGGTAGTAGAGTGGGTTTGGGTGGAGGTGTGACTTTATTCGTACTGGAACTTAGAATAAGAAAAAATAAATAGGTAGATCCGAATCTCTTGAACTGTGGCTGGTCAGTAATGGAGACGTAGTGGGTGAAAAATGGAGAAGTCATAGGGATCCTGAAAAGAAGGTGAATGCCCTGTGGAGTGCAGCACATGGGGCTTTAACAATCAGCTGAAAACTGAGGTGTGTAACGGGAACCTGTTCCAGGTGCCAGCAGAGAGGCCCAATAGTCTTACCTGTCCTGAGAGTTTCTTGCGCTTGCTTTCCTGGCAGTCCTGGGGCTCTTCTGGGACTTGGAGGGCTGTTGAGGAGACGAGGGTGTACCTGGCATGGCGGCAGCAGAAGCAGGAATGTTCATCCTCAAAGCCAGAGGGTTGCCTGGACTTGTTTGTGCAGCAGTGCACAAACCTCGGGTCTCATCATGTGAGAAAAGGCTGTGGCATGATTCATGGGCCACATTGCCTTGATGAATAAGACCTGGGAAGAATTCTTCAGCCTTCCTGAAAGAAGGGAAGGTGAGGTGGCATACAGTGAATGCTGGTCTCTGTGATGGAAACATAATGTGGGTAAAGGTATGAAGAACAGGGGAAGAAATTTTTGGAAAACAAAAGAGGTTAAAATGAAAAATTAAAAGGAGAGTTAATTTGGATTTGAGAGTACTAGACTCTGGCCTTACCTTTTTCATAGTGTAGTAACTTTTAATTAAATTATAATATTCAAGAAGGATATATTTTCGTATGTAACTTTGAAGAAAGTGTATCCACAGAGTAGGTGGAAGTGTCTGCAGAGAATTTACTGCAGCACAGAACTGGTTTGACAGGAGTCACTTTCCAGCAGACATGAAACATTCTTCATTCATGGTTCTTCTTGGAGTTAGTTCAGAGAGTTGTGCAGTCAAAGGTGAGAAACTACAAAAGCTGCAAAGCTTTTTTTACTTTTGATCTGTCAATAACAAGAAGGTATGAAAATCACATCTGTCCTAACAAAAACTTGAGGGATGTATACAACCAAATTCACCAACTATGGGTAATGTGACCTGTAATGAGTTTAATTTAGAACAATTTGATTCCAGTTTAAAATACATTTTTTATTACTTTTAACTTATTGTTTACACTATTTCTTTTGCCCTGTTTATAAAGTGTTTTGCAGCTAATGAATATGAAATGTTCACTAAAAATGTATAGTCAAATACTGAAGAGAAAAAAAAAGATACTAATGTAAGAAACTTACAAATAGTAAAATAAAAAAGTGTTTATAGAGTAGCTTCCTAATCAGTCAAAACCAAAAATACCCGCGACGATATTGCAACCAGGAAGAATCTATTTCTTTCCAGGAAAAGTTCTAGAAAGTGCAAATACAATGCAAGATCAGAACAGATTATTTAAATCAGAGTTGAAGTAGATACTTTGAAGTCAAAGTGATTTAACCAGTTTACCCTCAAGTAAATACCCTGAGGTATTGAACCTCAGATTTGTAGTTGGAGAAAGATGAGCAAATAGCAAAGAAATTCCAGTGTGAAAGATGATTTTAAAGCTGGTTTGTTTTGTTGGGGGTTTTTTTGTTGTTGCTGGCATTGAAAAATGTCTGGAAGAAATTTCTGCAATCAAAAAATGCATGTAGACATTTGATGTGTAGTTGGGCACTTGGATGGTGTAGGAGGAACCACAGGTGGAGCAAACTCTTTGATCCAGTGGCTTTGGCCAGGGGGTGGGAATGTGTTCCTGCTTGTTCAAGGGCTTTGTGTTCTGGGATCCCATCCTGTCACTTCTACAGTCGAGAGTGGGAGTGTCCCTGTAGGATCAGGCCATGGAGAATGGCAGTCTGGGGCTAAACTCTAGGCCTGCAGCCCTCCAGGGTTAATGCCTTTTTCTGTGTGGGGTTTTTGTGTTTGGTTTTGTTTGTCTTTTAAAGGTGATTCGTTTAAAATTCTGTTTTGATTGTTCCTTAGAACCCTGTTCATGCTGATGTCACTAATGGCCTGTCAGGCTTTCCATCACTCACCGGTGTATTCAGGGATTTGTCATGTGGCTGTGAAGGTTAGCTTCTGTCTGGAGTATAACAGATATTCCATGCCACATTGATAATATAACAGACTATCTTTTATCACAGATTTCACATCTTTTTTTAACAGCTGGGTTATTAGCTTATTCTTTCATTTTAATAGAGATTAAACCCTGTGGGATTTTTCATGTCCTGCTCGGGAGTGTACATGCTCTAATTGTCAAAGTCAGACTGGAGATTGTGAAGTAAAGAGGCAAGATTCTTTTAAAAACTAGAAAAAAACCCAAAACCACCGCTCAAAAAAAAAAAATCCCCGCAAAATACCTTGCAGAAAATTGTTGCCCTACCAAAATGAGCAATTAAGTTTCTAAGGCATGGCATGCTGCTGTTCGTTTTTGGATGCTAGCAGAAGTTGCTGGATCCCTTTTTTTTTTTTTTTGGATGAGTGTCCCTCCAGGCAGAATTATGGATCCATAAGCCTGATGGTGGGAACAGTCAGGGTATTTGAGAACACCCATCTCTTATTTATGTAATACTGTAGCTCTGGTAACCTTAGCTGCTTAGTTTTATTGTTCTAGTAGCGTACCCTACATTTTTAGTAGGGTACTAAGTCGTAAATCCATTTGGATGCCTGAGTTCTGTTTTGGAATTTAAGTTGGATGGGAGGTTTGTCTTAGGGATTAGGACACATCTTACCTGTAAGGTTCAGGATGGATCTTTTAAAGATTTAACATTCTATCTCTTTGGATTCTTTCCAAGGAATGAAAACTGGAATTTCTTGAAGAATGAAGTGTGTTGGTCTCCCCTCTAACTGTTAGTGTTCAGGGTGCTGATCAACAGAAAAAGCTCAGAGGATGCAGACTCTTCAGTAGCTGAAATACACAGTGTCTTATATTCCAGCTGCATTTCTGGAAAACCAAAACCCTGCAGTTAAATAGTTCGTAATGATTGTTGCATCTGCTTATCCTTGTAAACTGGCTCAGTAGGATCAGGTAGCAGCTCACTGACATTTTAAGTATTACCAGGAAGTGAACAATAAGGTAGAAAGTCTGCACAAAATCAATTCATGGTGTCAGGAGCCTACTGAATAGTGAAGCTGCTTTCTACAGGCAGTGTTCAAAAGTATGTGAAACAAGCTGGTTTTGGTCTGTTTGCAGACAAACAGACCCTTGGGTTAAACGGTGAATTTCAGGGAATCAAGGTTGCTCTTTTTTGGGGGTGTGTGATCATAAAGAGGGTTTTTTTTACCTTTCTCTATGCAGAAGATAAAATGCGGTCAGAATACAGGAACAGCAGATACAGCATCGTGCTGCTGCTGCTGTGGAGTTGTGGTCACCTGGGCACACTGCAGCAGTAGTTCCGTTGGCTGAAGTTAATCAGGTGCACCAACAGTCCTAAGTAGTTTTTTCCCCTGAACTCTTACTGTTTAAGGCACAAATTATATGTGTGAAGATTTATAGGGTTTTCTGCAATTTCAACACTTTAAAACTAAAGTTCTTGTTTTTTGAAGTTTGGTTCACCTGGTCTCTAGTATAGACAGTGTGCTAGTACTATGCAGAAATTGAACTCTGAAAACAGTAATATTCTTTATCTTCCTGCTCTGGGGGTTCCGTAGACATATCTCATTAGGGGCCATGAGTTAAATCCCTCTAGGTGAATGTAGTATTTTGCAGGCAAGTAATGTATTGTGATGTGAAGAGCAATTCATTTTGGAGCCATATCTGTCCTGCCACAGCAGTGAGGAAACAGCTACTGGTGCTGGTATTGAGGCTGCATTAGGTGTTTCAGAATATTTTTTGCATAATTTTCTTTCCTATGTCAGAAAGCAGAGCAGATAGCAGGCAATCATCAGTCCTTCGCATTTGAAGCATTCTGGGTTGTTTCCAGATACAACAGTGTACTGGATGTGCAAAAGTGCATTTGAAGCGACCTAACCTGTTGAACTTTGTCATGTTTCCTTCTGGAAAATGACATCATTGGGCTTTTTGTCCCTCCTCTTTCGGCAAGAGGTGCTCAGTGAGTCAGGCCAAGACTGCCCCTAGTTTTGCTGTTTGTGTTGTTGAAAATCTTTATGGCTCAATAGTGACCCAGCTCTTCTTAAGTTCCCATGCAAAGGCCCCATGTCAGGAATTGCCCTGTCTCCATGCCCAGAGTGATTTCAAGTGTCAGGAATATTGTGTTAGGTGTTGCTCCCATTTTATCGATCTGTTGGTACTGCATCGTGTCGGATCTTCTGTAGAAGATCGGTGAACACTTGGGTGGGGTTTCCTGTGAGCACATGGAGGTGGAAGATAGATTACTTCTGATTATCTATGTCTGGAAGTAACATAGGTAGTTTTAACTCCGAACTCTGTTTGCACGTCTAACTGCCAAGCTTGGATAAAAGGTACAAGTGTGTTGAGAGTTCTTGGTCCTGCCTTGCAGGGCTTTGTGTGATCAGCAGAAGCTTGAGAAATGGATTAAAATGCCAGTGAAGCTTGAGCTGTCTTTCCACTGTGAAGAGCTTGATTTAATTGCCTGGAGATTCCAAAACACCATCCAGATGAGGAAAGTGTTTTGAAATGGATTTATAATATTCTCCTAAGAGCTGCGAAGGATTTCACTGGAAATTTATTCCTGTGCGTTGTTGGAGAGCAGATACAGGAGATCTTGAATGTCTAGCAGTGTTACAGTTCCAGTAAGGGATATGTTTACTTACTTGCCTTAAAGGACCCTGAGAGGTGGGTTTCAAATTTGCATAAAACTCAGTGCTCTGCAGTAATACACAGGGTGTTCAGTGTGATTGAAATAATTGGTCTTGAGGAGATGAGTTTATTGCCTCATGAGGGTCACTCCTGCTTAGTGATTGCCTGATCTCATCCTTTCAGAAGGAAAGCAGCAAGCTCATGGTGGTACAACTTGAAGATAAAGCTCTATAAACCCAGGTGACATCTGAATAATGATGATCCAGCTTTTTATATACTTTGTAGGAATGTTTAAGTACCTTTTTTTTGTTTGTTTTTAATGAGTAGTTTAATTCTGCCTGAATAATGAAGGTCTGAACAGATGACCCATGTTTTTTGTAACAAGGGTGACTAAACTCTACTCAAAGCATCATTTGAATTGTTAGTAGCCCATGTTTTACATGATTAAAGGGGAACTGATTTCATCCTCTTCGATCTCTGAAATTTAAAGCATAAATTACGTTATGCTGAGTTCTTTGCTCTGACTCTTCAGATTCATTCTGGATCGTTCTTCATAAGTGGTTTTTCTTTTCTTTCCATTAACAAAGGAACAAAATTTTAAAGGTTTGCATTAGGTACTTTAAAAATGTTACTGGACCAGAATAATTCTTATGAAATTTTTTACTTTCTTCTGTTCAACAGCTGTCAGACTAACTGATTCGGTGATAGATATCTAAGTAGTCATATGTGTGTATATTTAATACAATGCATTAATCCTGTGACGCAACAGAAGTATTTTTGAATGGAAGAATGATGCCTTTTGCACTTGTTCCACACTTGAGTGCATCTAGTTCCTCCTAGAAGCCAGTGGGTAAAATGTGGTTGTGAGTCTCAAATGGAAAAGTGGCAAAGTGTAAGATCCCAAGTACACTGTTTGCCACTTTTACAATTTCTTCTGTCTTGAATTAATTTCTAAAGTAACATTTCTAGGTATCTCCAAAATACAGAGATTAAAAATTTAGACTTGCTGTGTTGAAGCTCACTCTAATGTTTTGCTCTGAGGCTGCTGTAGCTGGTGCCGGCAGTGTCAGAGTTGCACTCGGAGCAGGCTAGTGTCCCGTTCCTGGAAGCTATGCTGTCTTCTGTTCCTTCCTGTGACATGGCCAGGAACACCACCTGGCCTGTAAATAACATAAATTCTGCTTTATTACCAAAAACATAAATACAGAGTTGTCTGTGATTTTTTGTGTCAAAACTTGAATTCTGAGTTCCTTTCCAATTTGAGTTATTTTCTACAACTGCCAGAAATGAAGAAAACTCCTGGTTCAAATTTTTCACTCTATATTGTTCTGAATGGGGCAAAAGGGGAAAACCAAGTGTAAACATGTCCTTCCTCTGTCTCTTTTTCTGGTAAGAAACTTTGAAGGGAATCACAAATGTTTCTTCATCAAAATGCTGTGAAGAATGCAACAAGTAAAAATTTAATGCTTACCTTGTACTTGCTTTCACTGTCTCTGAAACCTGAGCTTGAGGGCATTTCCTAAAATTTACAGAAAACAAAAGGATAGGGGGAAATTCGACTTATTGTGGCTGTATCTAAAGCCTTGGTGTGTCTCTTCAAATGCGGGATCTATGCTTCAGTGCTTTAATGATTGAATAGAAGAATATTAAGATTTGTATTCCTTACTTCTAAACTGTAGTTGCAACATCCAAAGGCAGTGAACTGTGCAATCAAAATATATGGGGAGGATGTTTGTAAGCCCAGTGGTGGGGAAAAGCAGTAAAAGACATTGCCTTGTGGTACTTGTGCTGAGGAAATTTCTAAGGAAGACCTTTCTTTTTCAGCTCACGTGTTCCCACTTGAGACCTTGTAACTGTCATGAGATAGAACAAGTGATTTCTCAGTAGATAAAGGTTGTGACTTTCTCTGGTTGTTTATAAACCATTTTTTGTAACTCTTTTAGCCTGGAGAGAGTGCCTGTTGAGGGTGATGTGGTGGGTGGGAGAGACCCGGAGAGGGAAGGAGGGTGAAAGAAGCAGAGCTGAAGTGCCAAACAATAGTCATGTTGCAGGTTGGAGGCGAAAAGCTTGGAAGTGTCTTAACTCTTTAGCCCAGTATTGTGTACCCTCGGCCAGGTTGCTGTGGTACACCCATGTAACAAGCCTTCCAGGTCTGTAGGGATTTGTAGCTGTGCAAGTCTCCCCTTTGGAGGAGAGAGTGGAACAGTGATGCTGGTTACCAGTGGAAAGGGATGGCATGTTTTCAGTAGCTAAAATATTAATGGAAGACTAAACATCTGTTAATGAAATAGAACAGCAGCTTTGCAGTAGTTGCTCTCCCTTAAGGAGTAGGGTGCTGGCTTTAGGGCAGTTTTTTGGGTTCTCTCTGACTGAAGGTAGTATGTCATATCTGTTACTAAAATTCCTTCTCCCTCCCTAGAGAACCAGTTTTTTTCTTGTTTCCGGTTGCTTAGTTGTGGACTAAATTAAATTCTTGTGCTTTACTTGGGGCTGTCAAGAAACTCTCTCTTTCCTCACATGTACAAGGTGCCTGCAGCATGAAAACCTGTGGTGCTGATAAGGGGATCGATGGTCTCCAAACCTGCACTGCCTGCAGGACAGCCTGGGAGTGCTTCCTTGACCATTTGATGGTTTCACAGTAAAGTGATCAGCTGTTAGGGGAAACATTTTTCTTCCGTGCGTGAGTGTGATTTGCTTAGAGAGAGTGGCCTGCGTTTGCCATAAGAGGAGATTTCACTGGGATGTAGGTGAGTGGGCAGGCAGTTCACTTTTATTTCTAGCTAAACAGCTATATTTGTTGTCTTAGAAACCTGCATTAACAGTAATGGCAATGCTAAAGGGAGCGATGCCTAATTAGCTGAAATACCTAGTCACTGGCAAAGACACTCTGTTGGACAACCCAACCCTGAACAACCTAAAGTGGGATTTTTAAAGGGCGTTTGTTTTTTTTTTTTTTTTTTAAGAAATACATCCTTCTTTAGACTGGTTGTCTTACATGTGCATGTCAAGTTGGACACCCAGCTGAGAGATGGCAGTGTCGAAGAAGTTTTTTTAAGATCTTGGCTGCAAGATAGGTGAAAGTGTTGGTTGTCAACTTCTAAAAGTGAGTGGGTTTGTGGTGTAGAAGGTAAGTGAAAATTATGGCTTCCAGTATAAAGTTGCCAAGTGCTCACTCAGAAAGATGCTGCCGATGTTTCTAACCAGAAAAGAAACAGAATTTGGAAAATACCAGCCTGTGATAGTAAGTATGGGTAGGAAATAACTCTGCTTCTCTGCAAACTGCTGTTGTGATAACTACTCCTTCTTTCTGCCTTGGCAGCATGTTGCTGACTAGCAGCCTGGGCAAAGATAAGGTACTGGGGGAGGTATGTACATGAAGTTATCAGTAATAACCACAATCTTGGTAGTTTTGTAAGGCTGAAATACTTCTAAAATACAATTTGCTGGTTTTACCTGATCTATCACAGTAGTCTCTCAGATAGGGCTTTGACAGCAGTATTTATTAAGTCTGAAAACAGAGACTTTGGATGTCATAAATTTACAGAAGTAGCAGTCTTTGATCAGAGGGATTGCTTTGGCAGAGAACAAAAATATCATGTATTTTAGCAGTGAAAAATACACATTTGTACTGTTATAGACAAGTTTCTGCACTCCAGCAGTGCCAGCATGCTTTGTAAGTTGCCAAGTGACCTTTCCAGATTGGATTTAGGTCTTGGAAAGTTTGGGACTGTTGCTGGGTAATCCTGAAAGCACCAGTAGGAAATGTGTAACCATTTGTTCTTCTTTCACTGGGTTTTAAAGTGTCTGCATCCAGTGGGGTTGCCTCCATTGAAGGAGAATGTTTTCACCTGCACTAAATCCTCAGTTAGGCCAGCTCTGAAACACAGCAGCTTTTCTGCAGTAGTTTCTTATGAAAGGCATAACAAGGTGATTCCTCTGGTGCTTCCCTAATGAGTAGATAAAATCTGTGGAGGTGATGCTGCAGTCCTTTGTGGAATTGCACATGGTTTGAGAGAAGTTTGGGTGCAGTTTCTAGGGAACTGAACTACCACATGCTTTAAGAGACTGAAGTACAGCAAAGTAGCTGACAACTGTTGGATGAAAATGGGTTTATTATTTCTGTGCACTGCAGTTCAGTAGCAGGTAACCATATCCTTTCCCTTGTGTTGACCCTTGCTAGGATTAGATATTCAAAGTAAACTTCCAGATGCCTGTAAAATGCTGTCTTTATTTGGTGTTTCATACTGACCTGTGATATTTTATGATTTTTCTTTAAATTTATCTTCTAGGGTTATTCTTGTTGGAAAATATTTCTCATGTTACTATGGTTCCATTTGACTTCCACTTTTTCAAAGTGGAAATCTGTAGATGGTGCATAGTAGTTTATGCTTTTAAATTATGCGGGCTTTGATTCAATGTTGAGTGTTAACTGAAATGATGGTTTGCTCAGCATATGATGTAAGGGTAAAGAAGAGACCTGCAGGAAGATGTGTGAACTTTAGGAATATATGTTACGAATTTTTTTTCTAGAGGAGATTGTGTTTGTCTTCTCAGCAGTGATGCTATACAGTGATTTTCTGCTGTGGAAGAAGTGCAGGTAAAAGGGGAAATGGAGAATTGAAATAAATGTGGGTGAAAGAAAGTGATCTCTCTCCCACCTTCCACTTCTGAGTAACACAGAAACCATCCCAGGGAAAATAAAGGAGAAAACTGCAATGCCCAGAGTCCAAACACAGAGACTTCTTGATGCTTTTGTGCAACTGAACATTTCTTTTCCTTCAATATTCACATTACCTGCATGAAGTGAAGTAACAAATAAGCAATATTGGTTTTTTCCAGGATGTGAGGAATCAAAGGGTCCAAATTTGAGGAAGCTCTGAAGCCACAGCCAAGCTCTGTGGCCAGTGTTCAACCTCAGGCATGTTCAGTTATACCTTTCTCTGTCACTTTTAGTGGACTTTCAAAATACTGCACAAAAATTTGTGTGTCCCTTGCATTTTGGCGGCCAGCATTAAGTGCATTCCAGTACTGTAATATGTGACACTGCATGGCTGTTGTGTAAACCTTAGCATGAGTTGCAGGATCAGCTGAGTTGCTCTCTTCACGTCTTCAACTTAAATAATACATGAACTTGTGCTGGACTTCCTCGAGGTCATTCTGTGCTCCTCTCCATGAGAGAAAACAAAGGGAAAGCAAACGTGGTAGAGGTAATCAAAGTGGCAGATGATATGTGAAGTTCAGAAAGTGGAATTAAAAGCATTCCAGAAGCTGAAGTTTTCTGAAGCGACCGCAAGTACTTCGGAAAGCAGTTGAGGATGTAGATAAGACATGTTATTGGTATCTAGAATGGTGGGATGAGTACTGGGCAGAAAATGTTGGTTTGGTAAGAAAATAGGAAGAGAAAAACCCCGAAGCTGAAAGAGGATGCTTGTTAACTCTGGTAGTTGAACCATGGTATCCCTTCTCTCATAAGGTAACAGCTCTTCATGGGAGTTGTTCTACTGGATTTTAGCTGTTTTCTATATAAGGAGGTGCTCAATTAGCCATAGAAAAAGCAATTTGGTCCTCTTTGTATTGTGTATTGTTCTCTTTTCATTGTACATTGCAGATGTGCCTAAAGCCACACTCAGGTTTACTTCTGTGAATCCCTTCTCTCTTGGGTGAAATTCAGTAAAACAGAAAATAGCAGAAAATAATTGTTTGGATTCAGAAACGGCTGTACAAGATCTTAGAAGCAAGGGAGGCAACTGAGAAACTTGTATTGGTTGATTGCTCTTCAGTGTCAAGGGTATTCCTCAGGTAGGTGGAATTGTTTCCATTGCTGATGCAGTGGGTTTTTTATAAATTTAATCTTGGAAAATTAAAGCATATTAAATATTGAGCTTTCCTGTGTAAGGTATTGATAAAGATGCATTCAAAGTGAAGAGCTCTGGGATGGACTTTCTTAATGCAAAACTGTGCAGTTTCACACCTGGTTGTGTTTGAAGTGTTGCCTGTAGAAGCTCTAATGTACCCTCTTCTAGGCCTGGTAATGTGTCCACTTGTGCACGAGCACATTTGAAATCTGCACTGTTGATCTGTCTGTGCATAAGGGTTCTTCCTTTTAGTTGTGCTACAGCTCTGCAATGAGATATGAAGAGCAGGGGAAAAGAGGAAGTAGTTTTGTGGAAAGGCATGTTTGTGCCCCAAAACTTGTTGCATTAGAAACTCTACCACTGGGCTTAGCTGATTAGCAAACATCATCTTCACAGAGCAAGTTGGTATTATGTAGTTTGGGAGCTGTAATTGTTCCCCTGTTCAGTGCAGTCAAAAGAGGATATCAGGTGTTAGAAGCTGTGAGTGAAGAGATTGAAATCAGTGTTTTGCCACAGAAAGTTTCCATGGCATTTGCTCATCTTTAATATTGTAGATTTGGAAACATTCAGAGAAGGGCAGTAGAGGTGCTATGGGGATGACTTTTGTACAGGGGATACTTATCTGGTAGGGTAGGACTTGTCAGGCTGGAAAAGGGATGCTTCAGGTCCTGTGTGCCACAAGATACTTGTGAAGTAGATGGTGTGAATACAGTGTGTAGGCAGTAATTGCTCACTGTGCCTTTCTGTGAATAAAACCATTGCTTAAAGCTGGAAATTGGTAGGAAAAAAAAACCCCAAGCCCCTAAAAAAACTCCCAAACCAAATAAAACCACCTCCTGGATGGTGAAAGCTGTGGGATTCATGGTCACAAACAATTGTAGATTGTGAAAGTCTAGGTGTATCCAAGGAGATGATGAACAGGTTACTAGAATGGCCATCCAGCACGAGCTGCCATGTTCACTAGTCTCTGGCACAGAAACGCTGGGGGCTGTAAGGGTACTGAAGAGAAAGGTAACGCACCCCTGCATCATCCTCTACTCCTCCCTGTCCATCTCCAGGGCCAGCTGCTTGAGGCACAGTACTGAGATAAACAACCTTTGGGCTTGACTCACTGTTCTTACATGATGTTTTTGTATTCCTGGAATTAAAAGGAAAGTGTTCTTCAAGGGATTTCCTCATCAGGAATGCCCTGTAGTAGTGTTTCACTATGAGGTGTAATACAGAAAGAATTTGAAATATTTCTTCTTTAATTTCATACTGCGCGCACAGTTTTTGATTATCTGAATTTAGGTACTTTGTGGTATTTCTATGCTGATCATTTAGTAACTCTGTGGAGTTACTGGATGTATAACTTTGATCATTAAACCCAATGTAAGACATTGTGCTGCAGAATAATACCCCAGTGCTGATCCCAAGAAGCTCATAAGAGACAAGAAAAATAAGCTCTTTGTGTCACTGTTTAATTAACCAAGGCAGATCAAAGTGCTGGTGGGGAGATGGTTTAGGAAGAGGTTAAACTGCAGTTCTGTGGTGTCCTGTCAGGACATTCCAAGTGGTAGTTCCAGATACTTGATGATACTTATATTGATAATCGGTGTCTAAAGAGGTTCTTGGTATCTTTCCTATGTTTCCATGGATGCTCTTAGGCTCATCTCTGCTTACACTACTTTAGAGTCATAATCTACACATCTGAGAGCGTTTTTGACAAAGAATAGCTTAAAGCATGTTTCTCATTAAGTACAAGTGAAATATTTGGAAGGTATTTATTTATTAAACTGATCTGTCTCTGTGGCAGGATGACAATATTGACTTATCCTGACATACGGAATAGTCAGGCAGGGCTGCTAAGTGACTTATTCAGACCAAAAGAGTTGGTGATGGGGGCAGACAACCTTCTTCTGGTGGTTTTTTGACCTGCGTTTTCATGCCTTCTGTACAGCCTGGATCATTTGGGAATGCTTCTTTTTGAATTCGATGTCTAAATATGTGAAAGAGCTCCTTCAAAATGTGCAGGTACTATGGTTAGAACTGTCTGACTCCGCTCTCACTGTTTTATCTCCTTCTGATTAGTCTCTCTTTCTCTGATGCTTTAAGTGTGCAGAAGTAGTGTGCCTCACACCTCTTGCCACCCCCCCCCCCCCACTCCCTTTTGTTGCTGAGCAACTAATTAAACTTCTGGGCGCTAAAATAAATGTTGACAAAAACCCTTCAGATGCTGAGTTGTTAAGCCCTACTTCTCTGTGCTTTGCCCTCTGCTTTGTGTTCTCCAGCTGGGGAGGTTTGCAAGGCCAGAACCCCTTTTGGCTGCTTTTTTCTTTCCTTAGGCCTTTCCTAGGTGAGCTAGAGCCATCTCTTACACATTTTCTTATCTCAAAGTACTGTATTTTCTTTTGAAAACCAGCTGACACCTTTCCTTTCCTAAACTTTTCCTGCAAATTGTAGAATTCGTACTTGTGTTTGAGGATTCTCTTTGCCCTGAGCCCTTCTCTCCCCATTCTAAAAGTCTATGAGTACCTATTAAGTCCTTAAATGCATGAGCTGTGCATTAAGAGTTTGTAACTTTGACTGGCAGGGCTGTCTGTGCTCTTAGGCACAGCAGTAATGACCTGCAGTCCTTCTAGGTGCTGCATGGTATTATATTCATTAATCTTGCTGTGGTCTGACTTTAATTCTTTGTAGATGCACAGAGAAGAGGCAGTTTTTGTCAGGAGGGGGAGAGGTTAAAACAGTAGGAGCTGCAGGAAAAGGAAAGGAAACAGATTGTAGGTTTCAGACGTTGTAGGATAGCAAGACCAACTTCGTTGAGTTTGGTAAAAGCATGATTTAAATGGAAAAAGCAAAGTAACTCAAAAGACACCACCAGATGGATGAGCTGTAGGAAATACTTCTCTAGTGATAAATTTTTAAATAGGATAATTATGGTAACCTCTTAAAAAACATGCTCTAGAAGTCAGGATAATAGGTAGTTACACCTGGTAAGAGTCATGTATAATTAGGTGCCTGGACTATATGGACTTTTGTACAAAATCAGCAGGTGCTGGAATAAATGTACTGCCACTTTTTTTGTACAAAGTTGGGGGCTGTTTGCAAAAGTCTGCAAAGAGATCTGTCCTTTGTCTCTATTGGATAGATCATTATAGATACTGTTAATAAACCAGAAATAACTGACAGATCAATAATCTAAAGGTCTGCTCTGTGCTGCTGTCCTGAGTCAAATGAGAGCAGCTTTGTGGAGGAACCTTGCTCTGGTCTCTGGGCACTGGCTGTGTCTGCACTCTTCCTCTTGCTTGCCAGGGGCTAATTAGAAGGTAGAAAAACCCAAAAAGGTGTTACAGAAATACCATAATTACATTTAGTAGGAAGTCTGTGCACATGTGTTAGATTGGCACCAGCTATCCTTGTCTTTAATTACTTGATTTTGGTTCTACAGCCAAACTTCTTGTTAATCAGGGCAGGTTCACACAAGCCCCGGGTGCAGTGCTTGAGTACAGGAAGACAACCAGGGGTAGGGACTTTGGTGTTCCTGCATCCTTCCTGTGGCTGTTTTGGGAAGGGGATGGGAGACAAGAAGTTAGTGTGGCTGTTGAGCTGTCGGGGAGCAGTGCCTTGGCAGTTCTCCTGAGGGAGCTGCAATGGAGTCGCCTGTCAAACCTGCGTGGCTGCTGTGCCCCAGTCGCTTCCAAGGGCTTTTCCAAAGGCTTATAGCAAGAGCCAGCAATGTCTGTGCAGCAGACAGGATTTGCTGGGGGATGACAGCATGGGGAAATTTGTGTGGTAAAGTGCCTTGTGACCCTGCATGGAAGGGGAAAGTAATGCTGCTTGACTGAATCTCTCATCAGCTTTGTTTTCTGCACCTGTGGGATAGTGCCAGTGGCATGAAGGTGGAGGTGGGCATCACCTGTGTCTGACACGGGGAAAGGGATGACACCTTGCCTTGGCTCACGGCTGGCAAGGAAGGACAAGGTTATGGGCATTTGCGCTTGCGGGTTCTTTGGGTTTGTTTTATCACGTGGACTTTGTGTTTTGTAAAGCAGAGCTCAAGTCTCCCTCGTGCCCTGTGTCAGAGGTGCTGAGCAGAGTTCCTTGGTTGTGCCTCTGTTTCCTGGCACTTATGGGGATCTGTTGTCTCTGAGACTTCCCTTCCCCGGGTAGATGTGGTTGGAAGTGACCCGGGGGTTCAGAAGGCACTGGGGTTGTTCTGGTGGGAGATGTCTGTCCTTGGGAGCCTTTGCAAGGGCCTGGGAAGCAGAGGCTTCTGCAAGAAGAGGCCATGTAGAAGGGGCCAGCTGGTGACCTCAGGGTTCCATGCCTGGAACCTGAGGCCATGGCAGTGGCCAGTGTCACTTGCATAGGAAGCCCCTGTGTAAGCAGCAGTTCCCAGAAACCTTTACTCCCTGGCACATTGTCATTGGGGCTGGTGAAGATGAAGGGAGCTCTCCTGAGGCACAGACCCCTCCTGGGGTATCACCCCTTCAGGATGAGCCAGCCCCATGGGTGGAGGAAATGCCTTATGCAGAGCCTGTTTAGTGTTGCTTTGGTCCAGATTTATTGTATCTGGGAATTTTTGGATCTAAGTTTTCCTTCTCTTTGCTGTATAACTGATAAAAGACATTTGTCAGCCCAAAGTCTGGTCAGATAAATCTTTTCAGTCACCACAGTGGAGGTGGCAGCACATGTGCTGAAGGCAGGGCAGAGCTTTTCCAGATGCCTCTTGGGAAGGAGCTGGGAGAAGCAAGTGGTGGGACCAAGCCCAGCCTGGATTTGAAGGAAGGTGCCTGTAAAAATGAGTCTTGAGAAGATCTGGTCCTACTGGTGGCAATTCAGCCCCTGTCACATGGAACAGCATGTTCTGGGGCATCCCCTGGGTGTTACCAAGGGCAGCTTTGGGCAGCACGCTGGGCCCTCGCTGGCGGGCAGTGGGAGTGGAGAACTGGCTGCTTGAGGAGGAGAGGAATCAGGGAATAGAAAAGAGCAGCACCCAGGGGCTGTTCCAGCGAGCTTGGGGGGTTCCTGTGGCTCTTTCAGAGTTTTTTCCAGAGCACTGGGATGTTTCCCCCCTCAGGGGCTCTGCCAGGTGCTGGGAAGAGCCAGTGACAGAGCTGGAAAAGCTATCAGTGGCATCATATGGCACTGTGTCGTTCCTGTCTGGTGAGGCAGAGCACTGGCCCATCTGTGGTGGCAAGTGGGGGCCTGGATCTGAAAGGAGGTGCCTGTTCAGTTACTGGCCAGTGGAGCTTTGGGAGCCTGGAGGGACCTGGCAGGGCTTCTTATCTTGGGAAGAAGGAGATGGGAGGAGGTGGAGGTTGTGTGCATGTTGAAAATCACTTGAAGGCTGAAGAAAAGACAATCAATACCTGTTTTTGGTGACAGGGTTTCTTCTTTTTCAGTCAGTTTGGGTCTTTTTCTGCTTCTGGGTGGAGCAGCATGAGAAACCCTTTAGGTTCTTCGTTGCCTACTTCTCTGTAGTGATGCTTTCTGCTGCTCTCCTTTCTGCTCACCTTCATGGGCTTCTTCAGTCTCTGCAGCTGGAGAGGAAAGAGGGAAGCAGCTCATTTTCCCAGACTCTAGTGGAGGAAGGGAGGCTGAGTGCTTCCTCAGTTTAGCTAGGAGAAGGGAGAGAACTTCTTCCGTTCTGTTTGTCTCCAGACCATTTGATTGTGTCCAGCCAAAAAGTTGGTGAGATGGCACAAGCACTATGAGACTTCCTGAATTTGTAATTGCACAGCTGGGGAGCCCAGTGTGCAGGTATGGATTTCCTTGAAATCAGTCCTTGGCTCCCTGCAGCCTGGTTCCACACCTTTTTATGGATTTCTTGGCTCACCTCCAGCTGTTTTCTGGATAAATATATAAGGTAGAGATCTTGAGTTCTTCTAACTGGGATAATACCGAGTCTTTGTCATCTTAAATTAATAGATGTGTGCATGCCACACTTGGTGGGGTAGAATAGTTGACTCTACTTTAGGGTGAGGAGGAGGGTCACCTGTCTTCCAAATATTGGTTGCCACTGAACTTCTGGAAGTTCACTGGAGTCCTGTTTTTATAAAGTCAAGCTGAAGGGATTAAGTGGTGTCCCTGTACATAGTCACACGAAGGAGTCTGAACTTTAGATTTCTGATGATCTGGTTAGCTGGCAACTATCTCTAGAGAGAGAACATCCATTCTGATTTTATGCAGTCATAGTTACAACCTTACAACATCAGAGGTAGTTTTAATATGCGTGAAGCATTTCGCATATTGTCCTTGCAGAATACTTGGCTAAACTCAACCCAAAAATTAAGTACAGTGTGAATTGCTTAGAACTCTCACTTTGTCACCATGCTGGGGTTGTAAAGATCTTCATTAGTGTTTAATTAACCCCTGAACATCTAAGGATGGTCATTTTACAGGTGATCACTGTGGCAGTGTTGAATGAAATGAGTTTTATGATGTTTCACAGTGAGGAGTATCTCCTGGCAGACTAAAGGAATAAAAGCATAGGAAGAAACCCTGTCTGGCTGAAATTATTGTTCCTCTAAGTGGTACGTGCTGAAAATATGATTATCCACTGAATGAGAAGTCTTTTCTTCTATTGCTTTGAAGCAAAATAATAACCTGGCACTTCTCTTTATCCAATGATTTTTTAGAAATGAAAAAAAAATAATTTCACTATTTCCTATGTGGATATGAAGTCAGTTCCCTGAAATGAATATTCAGTATAAAAATCTTATAGGTAAGAAGAAGGACATTTATTACATAGCAGTTGGCATAAATTTTGCTTCTAATGAGGATGAAATACATGTAAATGAATAATTACAGTAATTGTTGTAATTAGGATTTGTTCATGACAAAGGTCTCATAATTATATAACCAACTTTTGGTTTATTAAGATTTATAGTCTGAACTCTTAATTCCATTTTATTCCTTTAGAAGCAGGATTTGCTAGGGGAGGAGCGTTTTCAGGAAGCTGACTTGCTACATGCTCTCAACTATCAATGTTTCCAATTTTCTTCAGGGCAAAGCTGGAAGGCTTCCAGTGAGATGCTGTAAATGACCAAAATTACTCTAATGTGGGAATCTAATAGTTGAAGGCATTCCTGAGTGGGCATACTGAATCTGACAGTTTCTGGCTTTAAATTGTAATAGATTTTCTCCCTCTCAAGTTTTAAGACGTTTTGGTTACAAATAAAAGTGTTGATGTCTCCTTTGCAAGTTAATGCTATTTAATAGTAGATTTTGAAGGCGAATTCTTCTTGTGTGCTGTTGCACATCCTCTCTGCTTCTACTAAAATTGAATAAAAGCAGCTGTTTTGCTGTTGTTTGACTCTTTTCGGCTTCAAGACAAGTCCTTTAGCCACTGCAGTCACAACAGTCACAGCGTCTTCAGGCTGGTTTTAATTACAGCAGAATCTGCAAGCATCCCTGAAGCGTGGAGAAGAGTTTTACATCTCATCAGGTGCAGGTGGGGTTGGAACTGACAGTGATCCAATGTGGCTCTAAGGGTTTCCAGGGTTTTTTCCCCTGCATTGTGCTGCAGTGCTGAAGTAGGTTCAGTGCCGCAGCGCTTTTGTCCCCAGGTTTTCTGTTTAAACTGAGGTTGAATCCATGGAATCAGTTTGTCCTGTGTTCCCCAGCGAGGGAAAAGCAGACACACAAAGTCCTGGTATCCTACCCAGTTCTGTTGTTCTCCTGCAGGTATAACCACCCAGAATTGTGTATGCTCTAGATATATATATTCTAAATATATGTGCTATAACCACCCCTAAATAGTTAGGTGAGCATAATAATTCCTGTGGTTTATAAAACACACCTGATAGTGTCAGCAGCTCATGGACAGATTCTCAGAGTTCTGCATGTACTGTCAGAATCTAGAAGTGGTTAATAAACCCTTTTTTATAATGCTGGGTTTAGGTAACTTGATTTTGCGTTATAAACCTGGGAGTGGCTTGGCTAGAGTTATTTTGTTTCCTTGTCTATGGAGCAAACCCAAAGCACTTTGAACCAATTTCTGAACGCTACAGCACTTTCAGAGATGGTTCTTACAGAATGTACATTCCTTTTAGGTTTTCCTTTGTCTTTCTTAGAACTTCAGAGGAACTCAGGGCAATCCTCTTTCCCTGTTTCCTCCTCCCTCCCCATCTAATTAAGGCTGGGAATTCAGGTACTCTAACGCCATGAGATTTAATAAGTGTCTTTGAGACTATTAGTGAATCACGATGAGTGTGTGCCATTTTCTGCTCTTTGCTAAATATAGAGGGGGGACTGGGTCACGGTGTCCTCGGCTGTCACGGGTACCACAGGAATTTTCTTAACCAAGTTGAGCTCTGTCTTAGCTGCAGGGATTTTTGCCTTCGCTATTCTAACTGAGGGGACTGCTCCTGAACTTCGTGGCTTGAATGCTTAGGAATCAGCTTTGAATTTCCAGCCTGCATATGTGTCTGTGGGTGGTTTAGAGCCATTTGTCCTTGCGTCAGCGAGGTTTGTCCTTAAACCTGAATAGTTCTTTTTCTCTTCTGGATGTTCCTGTGTGAACATACAGACCGGTGATAATCCTGTCCTTTTTCAGACTGGTTTTGAGAGTCTGAACACAGTGGAATCCACTATTATGGTATGCTCTCAGGTGTAATTGTTCACTATACACAGTCCTGTTCACTCATGCCCAAAGGGGACACTCCCATTATGAAGATGCCCAGCATTCCATATCTGATCTCTCCAGCGCTTGATTCCATTTGTCCGCTGGAAAAAAATTGATAGTCCTTAAGTACTCAAGTATTTAGTGCAGATTTTATTCAGGATTACACATTATGTTCCATGCCACCTTTAGTAATTGAAACTACTTCACTGCAGTTATGCGAATAAAGTAATTGCAGTGTGGCCTGGAATTAACCTGCACTGGGATCCACCTTTGCCTTTTTCTGTTCTCCCTCAGCCTTTACATTTTTTTTAATACCAGCTATACACATATTTTCAAATACTGTCCTCCTTGATGTTGATTAACGTATTCTGTGCATGGTCCGTCAGTGGAATTTTAGTGTGGTTTCAATATTACTTTTCTATTTTGTTTGGAGACACTTAATATTTTTCTTTCAGTCACACATCTGTCTCATAAAATTTTGAAAGTCTAATCTCCTGCCCAACCCAGTAATTAAAGATTGGAAGAAAGATTTGTCTGGCAAGTACTGCACACAGAGTGAAGTAGGAAAATGTGAAGGATATAAAGGGTGGATGTTCTGGAGGAGGGGTTGGCAGTTGCATGTGTGTATGTACACCTCCACCTGTCTTGCTGTCTTGTACATAATAACCATCCATTATCCCCATTATCTATTTCAGGTTTTTGCTGTGTGTCAGCAATATAATTATTTGTGTTTTTTTAGTGTTTCTCTCTCCTCACGTGTTTAAAACAGCTTGATTGTAACAGCCAGTTATCTCTCAGTAGGGCTTTGAGGAGGGGGTGCAATCACTCCGTGGAGGAGTAATCAGCTCCCCTATCACCAGGCACAGTACTGCATTCTCTTATCTTTAACAATGCAAAAGGTGCAGCACCCTTTGCTGTTTTATTACAGCTAAGTGCTTTGAAGAGTTTCACAAAATGAGATGTCACCTCTGCTGTGCCTCCTTTTCTTGGGCGGAGGCCAACTGCAGTGCTATTGCTGATGCTGATGTCATTTGTCTCCTTGAATGAGACTTTGTGGCATCTTCCTCTTCCCATTTTTGCCCTTCTCCTTCCGCTTTTTATTGTGTAATTGGGATTCAAGGCTTGTGAACTTGTAGTTTCCTTGAGTTGGATTTTGTTCCTTTGTCAGAGAGGGTGAATTACAGTTGCCCCTGCACAGGCACATTCTTGTTCCTGTGTATCAGTTTAAGGAAGACATCAGCTGTTAGTTCCTGAAGGATTGGCTGTAATCCCCAAGAGCCCATAAGAAACCTGTTGGCACCTTGTGGCTTCAGGTCATTAACTGGAGCATGTACTGTCACCACATGTCTTTCAAAGTGCTCGAGTGTGGCTTTGATGTGTTCTCCCACAGTGTGTTGGCCCTGCACTTCTTCATGGCACAAGCAGAGACAGGGTCTCCTCCTGGGCCCTGACCTGTGCTTGTGGGGCAGAGGGGCAGATTGGTTGCTGGGATGTGCTTGACAATGGGCCAAGATGGGCTGTGGGCTCAGGCCAAGTGACAGCTGGGCTGTGCACCATAGAACAACTTAGAGCTACAGTTCTGGTGTTAAGCACAAGCAAAAGTGACATCCTCATTCACAACTCTTATCTCTCCTTTCTTTTATACCTCTTAGGGTGTTTCAAAGATGACCGTATTGTGTTCTGGACTTGGATGTTTTCCACGTATTTCATGGAGAAGTGGGCCCCCCGGCAGGATGATATGCTCTTCTACGTCCGTCGGAAACTGTCCTATGTCAGTGGGGAGAGTACAGAGGGTAAAAAGGTGAGTAATGATGTGTTTTAATTTGGGAAGCTTAAGATAACATGGGATTTCTTGTTGTGGAGTACCTGACACATCTGAAGAACTGCAAACCAAGGATAAGGAATTTCCAGCTCTGCTCACCACAAGATGTTATACAAAATTGACCCATAAGGAACCATGGTTAAGGTTGTGAACTCTGGGTGACCCTGCCTTGGCAGGGGGGTTGGACTGGATGATCTCCAGAAGTCTCTTCCAACCCTAATGATTCTGTGATTCTGTAACATCAGCAGCAGTGTAAATGAGGTGCACTGTCATAGACTTGAGAAAATCAGAAAGCTTACCTGCTTTTTTGGGAAGCTGATTTTTGTTTTGCTTTTCAGTGATGATACTTTATAAACTCAGAGTGCAAGTCTGTAGAAAGGGAGAAAAAAAGGAGAAGGAAGATGGTCACACTGGTATTTCTAGAAGAAAACTGCCTGAGATACCAGAGTATCAGGAATGACCATCTGTTGGGTGTACTCAGTAGCAGAATACAAGCAGCCTCCTGGAGCTGGGATACAGCAATGACAAACAGCAGAGAAACTACTGTATTCTCATAGTCTACATTTAAGACAATATGCCCCTCCTAAAGAACTACTGTTCCTTGCAAACATAGTCAGGTATCCTAGTACTGCTGCACAGGTATTTATTTCCCCATTAGAGATCTGAGAAACTTCTTAGCATTCCATGGCAGTTTTCGTCTTAGGTAGGGGAAACAGAAGCAAGAAGTAGGATGGTTTTATTGGGAATTAAGGTTGGTGGCTGCAGGAAGATAAACGGAGGAAGAAAAGACTGGGATTAATTTCCTTACGCATGTAAATAATTGACACTGTTGTTGAATCGCAGTTATTAGTGAATGGTGTATGTGAAAGTGTTTGTAACCAGCTATACAAGAGTTCTCTGGGTTCAGATGTGGTAGTGTAAAGAGCTGCAATTGTCAGCTCCCTTGAGAAAAAGATTCCAGAAGGTTTTCCCACAGTTTTGATGAAGATACAGAAAATGGACAGAATTATCTTCTCTCTTCTCCCTGGCCCTCCAACTTCCATTGTGACAACCACTAAAGAGAAGATGGAAAAATATGGTTCTTTCTCTATCAGATGAGTGGTTTAGTCTTCAGCTAGTATATTTGAAGCTTTAAGACTTGTGGGGGAAACGTCCATCCTGATTGTTGTTTAAGTGATGGTAAATGCATCCCTGTTTCACATCAAATGATATTATGGCTTTGTTCAGCCTGGTAAAAGCATGGGTTGTTTAACCTCTTGTCCTTCTCAACAAGGAAGGTGAATCTCAGAGACAGCCTGGTTGCTTAAGTCCATTTGCAGACCCCTGATCCATCTGTTTAACTGATTCATTAGCTTAAAGTGTTTGAATCTCTTGTGGATAGGTGACAGTGACATAAACCCTTGTATTTGCTCTCAGAGCATTATTTAAGCTTTCCAAAAGCACTATAAATAATTTTTATTTGTGAGGAGGTTTCATAAGTGGTGGTTACTACAAAATCAGCGTTAGTGAATCATGTGTGGCAACGGCTGGGATGGGAAGTGGGCCTTATAGCACACACAGTGTTTTGTAACTCTCCCTTGGCTGTCTGTATTTTGCTTGGCTTTTAAGAATTGAACCTTTCCTGTGACTTTGAAGTACTTCAGTTGCTTTGTGAAACTTCATAGTTGGTGATTTGTTGGTACTTGTTCAGCTGTCCTCCTGTTTGATTTGACTTGACTGCTTTGTAGTTCCAATTCCTCTTTTATCTGATTTTTGAGCCTGTCCAGTGCAGTGAGACACCAAACAACTACTCCTACACTTTGAATTATGACTATATGTGTTTTTAATTTACTTTGTCGTTTTGGACATTCTTTCTTGAAAAATGATGCCAAAATGCCAAAGTCATACTGTTAAAGGGGAGGGAGATGGAGACTGGTGTCTGTAGAAGCTGGATAGAAGTACAAGCCTCCCTGCCACCCACCAAACTGTGCTCTCATTTAGATTCCCAGGGGTAGACTGAAAAGGCAAATGAAGGTGAGAGTTCAGAGTTGTTTGGGGACATTTAGGACTAGAACTGGAGCTGTGCTGTTGGCTCCTGTTTTATGCCAGGCTGAGCCAAATGGTCTGGTGATGATTCCTTCGTGGACCACATTGAGGCTGACTTTGTAGTCTGGGTGTACAGTGAAGCTAGTTCATTGTAGTTCTTCCACAAACACCGCTATGTATGTGCTCAGTGCTTAGCTGGCTGCTGCAGGTTGAAGAATGCTGGCAGGGGTGACTCATCCCATGTCAGCTCGGAACGTTAATGTTCATGAAAATAAGATCTGTGCAGCTTTGAGCACAGCAATCATCGGACTGATGACAACTACAAAAAGGGTTGAGTGTGGAGAGGCTGTTTGTCTGAATGCTGACAATGGTGGTGTTTGTTTGTGTCATTTCCATGCCCTGATGTGATGGTCCGTGTCAGTGGGAAACAAGTGTCAATCCAGTGGTTCCCAGGTTTTGGTGCCTGTCCTGTGTGATTAAAAGTAGTTCCTGCTTGTGGGTTTGGGTTTTTCTGTGCTTACTGGAGCTGAAGAGTGTTGGCAATAACATTTAAGTTGAAGTGTAACAGAGGATAAGCAGAAAAAACCTGATAGGATCAAGATTAGAGGTTCTGCTCAGTTTTGAGACTGAATGAGAAGGGCTTTGGCTGAAGCTTAGTCACGACAGCTTGAAGTAATAAGTCATACCATTTGGTATGTCCAGTAGGTGCTGATGTTAAACTTCTCTACCATCACAGATTTTATTTTAAAGGGCCTTTTAAATTATCTGCTTTGCAGTCTGTCTGGTCTAAGAGACTTTCCATTTGCTTCTCTTTTCCTTCCCACCAATTTCTAAACTGAGCATAGATGGATGAAACAGCAATTAAGCTCGTAATATGAATGCCAGGGCAGAATTGCCATATCGAATTCTGGGCTATATCCACGACACAGACTCTTGAATCCCAGAGAAGTACATTTAATTCTGTCTTTCCTTGGCATGTCACAGTAACACTCTTGAAGTTTTCCTTGCCAAGTTTTGAAGATACTTCTTCTCTTGGTGTCTTTACGCAAAACCACAGACCCCCTTTGTCAGGTTCTGTGCAGACCAAGGCACTGTGGAATGTAGCTTTTCCCAAGGTTAAGGAATTTAGCAGGGTTTTGTAAGGTGGAATCCCTTTGACTTGTGCTGTTTATTAAGTCAAGACTCAAAAGCCACTTTGCTGCTGCCTCTCATGCCAGCTGATGTGACCTACTAGAAAATGTAAGCCCTGATCCTCACTTCCCGAGGGTCTTGGACACTGCAGGTTTGAAAGGTTAACATGGTTGGACTTGGGATTATGATTTTAAAATGCTGTTAGGTCAAGACTGATTATCTCTGATCTTTCTGTAGAGATCAGCTTTACTTTCTCCTGGGAATCCAGAAGATGCAAGTATATAGTGTTACACAGACAGCTGGGAAACGAAGATAAAACTTCAGTGATGGACCAGCAGGTTGTATTCTGCCTTTCAGCGTACCTTTTCACCTGAAAAGGTGCCTTATCTACAGGGCAAAGCAATAAAAACGATAAATGTAAGAGACCTTGGTCATGTTTTGAGCTTGCCTGGATATTGGAGTAGTTCCTATTTTCTTCAGCATGCTATGAATGTGGAGGAGTAGAGTTGCCAAATGCACAGGTTAGTCATTAGGACTGTTAAGTCTTCAAAAAGCTTAAGCTACTGATGTTGTGACTGCAACTTTAGAAACAGAACTGAACAGAACCATGGTTTACATGTTCATGTGCATCTGGACCTGTGACTCAACAAATACTGCTTGTGGTGTGACCAGTCAGTTTCCAAACCTAAATTACTTCAGGCACATGACTTGCACTGAAAATCACAGGATTTTCCTAACTGCATCCGTAATTCACTGTCACCGTCTGGCTGCCTGGAAGATTCAACAACCTGAACTCAGCATCTAATAAAAATACAAGTTTTAAGAATCTTTCATTGCTGGCTCTGTTGCAGTGTTGGGGGTTTTTCAGCACTGCAAGCAAACAGGATGTCTCCAGAAGAGCTCTATGCTATACTTCGTGGCAGTCCCATGCCACCACCCAAATGCTGAAGGGAAACAAATGGCAAAAAATTGCATCTTTTTTGCTGAATAAATTTTCTCCTTGTTCATGGGTAGTATGTGGGAACAAACAATGATTGCAACACATGCAAGTCGATACAGAGTTGGCTGTTGTGCCTCAGCTCTGCCATTGTGCTGAACTTGTAGAGGTGTTGCAGTGAGCAGGAACAGTGGCTCCTGCAAAGAGTTCAGCATCCACACAGTGCTTTTATTTTGAAACATGAAAAAGGAATCCTGGCATTATCAGATTGATACTCTAACTTTTTTGTAAGGAGCTCAGCATCTTCTGTGCAAAGATTTGACCTTTCTTTTGCAGTTCCCGTTGCCAGAAATCCCTGTGCTTTCTCCTGCTACTTTGCTGATGTTTGATTGTCTAAATGTGTGAGCATAAGGGAGCTGCTACCTGAGAGCCTCTGCTCACGATGCACTTATAAAATCATCAGGGTTGGAAGAGGCCTTTAAGATCATCAAGGCCATCTCCATTTCCTCTGTGTGCTGTGGCAGACTGCTTGGAAAAAAAGCGAAGGAAAGAAAATACTATGATGAGTGTGACAGGAACATCTCTTTTCCACACAGAATGATCCAGGCTGTCTGTAACCTTCACTATGCTTGTGACGCACGTGGCAGGCTAACACCAGCCCAGGGTGGTGATGCTCGCATCTTCTGCCCTATTTCCAGAGTAAATTCCTGTCTGAGGCAAAGCAAGTGCATAGCTGAAATACTTTCACAGTATCACAGTCGCAAAACTCCAGACTCCGGAAGGGGTGTGGGCTGCAGGGGCATTTTTAATGAATTACTTTATATTGCTTTCAGTCTCTGAAGAACTCTTCTTAAGCAGTCAAACAAGATGACAAGAAAGCCAGAATCAGATGTGATTTTAATATGAATGGCACTGAAAAGTGGCAGCCTTGAGCCATGTTGCCAAGAAGATGCTCTGTTCTCTACTACAGAGAGCAACTTCACCGGGACAGGAAGAAGCCCAGACCCTGTTTTCCCATCTGATGAATTATGCTGAATAATTCAGTATCAGAAATGCATCATATCTGTCTGAGTCACTGGGGAGCGGAGGGACAGAAGAGCACTGCTAGGCTGGGCTTGCATCCTGGAAAAGCTAAAAGTGTCTGCTTGGAGCTCTCCGAAAGCCTCATCAGGCCACTGGTTCATCAGAGCACTTAGTGGATTTCATCTGTGGGTTACAGGCTGGTCAACTTGCTTATTAGAGGTGTGGGATTGTCTGGATTTAGTGTTGAAATTAATATGCAATTGAATTAGAGCTCTGGAAAATCATCATCATGTTTGTAGTAACATTGGTAATTAGAACTTAAATGTCTAATGTCTGGACCAGGATTTTCCCCCACCCTGTCTTCTGGTTGTTAACCCAGTTTATGCATTTCTGTATTCAACAGAGGTGGTTTGAAACACACTGATTTATTACCATTCTATAATGTTCTTTCTCCCATGGCAGTGTCTGCTGCCTACGGATGTAACATACTTTCCTGAATCCTGCTGACTGGATACTGCAGAAGGCACACTGTGTGTTGCTTCAGGTGCTGGTGCTTCTCTAGGAGCTTCAGAAAGGCTGGAAAATAACAATACAGGAATAAGGTAACAGTGAGCAACTTGTTACACCTGAAAATATGGGTTACTCTATGGTGTAGGACCATGTTTGATAATGCTTAAATAGTCACACATGTATCTCTTCCCTTCATTTTGGAAAGCTGATTTAGCAGATCCATGGAGCATTTGGGGAGTGAAAGTTGGTGGGATTCACATAGTACAAGTGTGAGGCAGCAGCAAAGATGACTTTGTCAGGATTCCAAAACCAAATCATTCTTGCCTTGCTGATGCTGCTCAGCATATTTGAACTCCCAGCCTTGTCTTACTTAGCCACTGTTAACCACTGTCCTGGTGCCCCAGTCAGGCTAGGGATAAACAGATTCCACATCCATGTGACTTACGGTTTGCACATTTTTGCTTTCTCCTGATTTGTTTGATGAGCATCTTCAAGCATTCAGACTGCTCCAGTAATTTGAACAACTTGCACTTTTATTTTTCATCTTTTATACCTCTTTTGCTGTTTCTGGAGTTACAACGGAAGAACTAGATTTTTGGGGTCCTTTTCACCTAAGTAATTTGAATCATGGTTGGTTGAAGTCAGCTTTTAATTCTCTGAGTCCTGCTAGCATTTCTCAGTCTTATAATTTACTCGTTCTCATCACTCCAGAATCTTTTTCATATACAATGTGCAGATACTGAAAGCAGATGTGTAGGCTTGTTAAATCTTTTGTTTTCTATGTCTGTGACTTGCCAGTCAGAAGGAAGGTTATGTGCTTCTTGAAAAGAAGAAAACAGGATACGTTTGGTAGGTATTCCTTGTGATGAAGTACTTTTGCAAGAGCTATAATTAATTTTAAGGTGATTTCTTTAATACTGAGATATAAACTTATGTAATAATGAGAAGAAAGGAAGAATTCAGTGAGAAAACAATCTCAAGGCAGTGCAGGATCTAAAAAACTTGTGTTTGATGTATGCCCTCAAATGAGGAGGGCAAACAGTTTTTTGCTGTAGAGTAACGAAGGGCAAAGGTTGCAGGAGAGTTTTCTGTCTTTGAAGATGGAGGAAGCTGCTGCTTCTAGCTGCCAACTGATGATATAGATTGCCCTGCATGCCTTTTACTCTTGTTCTCATTGAGAGCTGGATGGGATCTGACTTTTGAACTTCACCATTCAGTTCAGAGCTACTCAAAGACCAGTGTTTGTTCTTCCCCCAAACGGGCAGTTGGGTGGGAGGAGAGGGTGCCAGCAAATCAAAGCTGGGAGATGTTTGCAGTGATACCTCATCTTCTCTAAGAGAGCTGGGATAATGAGCAGTGTAATTAACCCTAAATTTTAGGGGCTGGACTTGAAAATCAAAGCACTTGTCATTCTAAGGTAAACTAAATTGTTAACTCCAGGGCAGTCTTAGGTCATTAAGCCACTACCTGCAACCAGAAACATAAATGACAGGAGAAAGATTAGGTTGTAAGGAATTAGAGGAATTACAGCAGTACTAAAACCCGTGTGAATAAAGGGAATAGCTTTGCAGGACTGAATATCAAAAGGAATAAAGGCTACATGTGAGTTGACTTTGTTGTTTCAAGCTGAGACTGCAACTGCAGTTGTTCATTGGAGACAGTAAGGGATCCAGTGTGTGAGTGCAACTCCCTCTGAGAGCCCCAGACTGAGTACCATCAGTACCTAGAAGGTACCAGGGTGGGATAATAAAGTGGTGAAAGATCAGAATTTTAGCGTATCTTACCCGTACTCTTACAGAGTTTGTTCAAGGAAAAAAACTCTGCTTTGCTCTCCTTCACAGTTATGTGAGGCTTTCTCCCTAAGAGCTTTTGGCTAGCTGCCTTAGGGTGGTTTTTTAGTCCCTGATCGTCTGCTCTATGCCCAGAAATGATTGGTGTAGCTTTAAGGTGGGGCCGGGGCTGGGAGGAGCCTTGGGGCTCTTGGGCGGGCTTGTTTCAAAGCCTCACTCCCAGGCGACGGTGTTACCTTGTCCCATAGCTAGCTTGGTTTTGTGTTAGCTTAGGCAAGAAGTTTTTTTTCCTTTCCCTGGCCTTGGAGACTGCGACAGCAATCCTTCGGTGGCCTTTGTTTTTTTCCTGAACTGTTCAGTTTGGTTTTGGTCCGAGATCGGAGAATTGACGGGAGACAAATCGGCCGGGGGATGGCCAGGAAGCTGAGGGACTGCACCATCTTGCCCCCAGATCTCAGAAAAGCCGACCCCGCGAAAGAAAGTGTACGGAAAATCACGCTCTGAAAAGCCAGCGTCCACAAAGGAGACAGAGGAGTCCTACAGCTTTATTCGAATGAAGGGAGAGAGTCCACTGGGGCATACGCCCGTGGTGTTTTCTCCCTCGAGATTTTGGAGGGTGCAGCCTCCTTTTATCCTAAACTCCCGGCCGCGTGGTGCCCTCTTCCGTTCCCCATTGGCTGAGGTACTAGGAAGGTACAGCCTTCCCGAACCATCTACCACATATCCTCCCCTGAACCTGTCATTTTACCCCAAAGTTCAGAAGTTCAGGCTTGTGCAGACCCCCTTGCTGTTTCAGGAGCCAAGCTGTCCGGGCTCTGTAACAAACCTGCTGCCCAAAGTTAGTAGAGACATTAAGACCCATTTCAAAGACGTTAACGCCCATACCTTCACCCATCAAATTGTTTGTAAAGACATCTTCCCTATCAAAAGGACCCTAAATCCACCATTTTCATCTGCTGTGAAGAGGAGACCAACATCAGAGATTCACCACGTTCCCATCTGTTTTTGCCCAGGCTGCTGTGTGAACCCGTTGGTTTTTTTCCTTCCCTGAGACAAAAGCCGACACCTTTTTTTGTCTCCTCCCCACCACGTGGCAGCCATTGTGGGTTTTTTTTTCTCTTTCCCTGACATTTTCGTTTTTTTTGTTCTGGTGTGGGGGTGTGTGTGGAGGGGGGGCAAGGCCTGACAGTTCAGTATCTAGCATTTATTCACCATTTTTTCCCATGCCATGTTGGCACTCTGTTTGTGAATGGCTGGTTTTCTTCACTTTCATCCACTAGTGTTAATCTCTCATTGGCAGAAAGGGATTGTTGGAACCCCTTTTTTGTTAGAGGAAACACTCATTCCAGAGTGTTCTTCTCCTAAACTTGTCTGTAAACCAAGACACTTGCACAAGGAGAAGTTCCCAAAGTTTGTGGTCGTTTGGTTATACAAAGGGGTTGTGGGCACAGAATTCAAGTAATTGACACTGAAGCAAATTTTTCAAAATGGGTGGTTTGTCTGTAGCTGAACTTTGCTTCTTGCACAGTTTGCAGTTGCTCCATTGCAGTGGGCTTTTGTTTCAGCTTTATAGCTACGGTGGGTGTCAAGTTGCCATAGCTACTGGGCATTATGCTGCCTTTATGTGGGCTCCAGAATGTGTTCTGGGAGAATCAGGTGCAACTTCTGAGTAATTGATAGTATCCGGAAAAAGGGAATAGGAATTTTGTCTTGGAGGGCATTCTTTGCATTGTCCTCTGCTGTTACCACCAGTGAAAATTTCAGTAGCCATAATCCTAAAAAGAAAGCTCCTCCGTATGACATCTGAAATAATCTTTCTTTTTTATTTTAGGACATTTTTGCATTGTTGAATACAGTTGTCCGCTTTTAAATATTATCTTGGATGTAAATATTCTAGTGGAGGCTTGTAACATCAGCTTCCCTGCATGACAGGACTGGGAGTGCACCCTTCCTACAGGGCTTCTCTGCATGCTTTAGAAAATAGCAGGCTCCTTTGATTTCCTTCCCATTTAGCAGAGACAGGGATGTCGCTGGCGAACGGATGCATGAGCAGATGGGTTTTCATGGCCAACTGGCCAGCCCAGCCTGTGCCCTATCGAGTATCTGTTCTCCAGCACTGCTGGGCAGCCAAGCCCTGCTCTGAACATGGCTCTGTGGGGAAAATTAATCCACAAACACCAGAGGTTTACATTCAAAAAGGAGACAGAGGAGTCCTGTTACTTTATTTGAACAAAGGGAGAGGCCACAGGGCATTCCCCTGGGGTCTCTCAAATTTTTGGAGGACGCAGCCTCCTATTTATCCTAATTTCCCAGCCGCATTTCCCTGTCTCTTTCCCTATTGACTGAGATACTTGAGAGCTTGAGAGGTACAGACTTCCTGAAACGCCTGATACGTAAGACTTCCTTCTAGTGTATACCTCCCCCCCCACTTTTAATTCCTGTGGAATTTATGGTTCTTCCCATTGTTTCTTTCATCTCTCAGTATCCAATTTCATTTATCAGCAGACCTACAGTTTGTTTGTAATGGCAAATCTCTCTCATTCCATTCATCAATCAGTGGAATCCTTCCTGCTGTTTCTTTTATCTCTCAATGCTAGTTGTATCTACCAGCAGGCCTACAGCTTGTTTGTAGAGAAAAGTCCCTCATTCCTTTCAGCTCTGTGATTCTGGGGCTTCCCAGCTTTTTAAAACACAGGAAGCACAAGTCCTGGGATATTAGACCAACAACCTCCATGCCGTTTGTGGCGGTTTCTTGGTCTGAGAAAAAACTGCCCTTTTCGTGTGCTAAAGGGTCCAAGCAGCTCCTGAGATACTGTCTTTTTTTTCCTGAATTGCATCATGCTGTTGATGTGTATAGAGAGGGAAGCCAGGAGTAACCTGTGTCTCCATGTCTGGAGTTGGGGGATTTTGCCAGAAAAGCTTCATGCTGCAGGGAAAGTTTGGACATGTTTTGGTGACTTTTGGCAGGTCACTCTCCCTACAACCAACCTTGCTGAAGCTGAAGGAGATGCTGCAGCTAGAGAGAGACATTGCAAAGATTGCAGTGTTTGTCACGCAGACCTGCATTGCTGCTGGTTTCAGGCACTCTTGTGTGCAGTGTTTCCTTTTCTTAATGAATTACCTGCACCCTCTCCTCAAGAGCCAGATGAGCAGGAATCACAGCACACAAACCCAGCCAAAGCTGAGTAGCTTTTGCTCAGACTGAATCTACCTTCTGTTAATCTCAAACTAGGCATCTGCTGGTAAAAACACCATGAAATGTTCAGCCTAGGAAGAGTGCTCTGCATTAAATCAGTATCGCGTGGCTTACTAATTTTTTTTTCAATTTTTTTTATTGCAGAAATCATTATAGCCCATCCTTTCCCCGTTACTAGTGTATTAAATAAGCTTAGAACATTTGTGAGGCTGATTTGAACCTTAGGATCTCTACGTCTTTATCTAAAATAATATTTTGGAAGCTATGAGAGTGTGTATATGTATTTTATTCTTCTAGTTCATTTCGTTAGGAGCAAGCCTACTGGGATTTGAAGTGTTCAGGAACTACAGTGAAAGTAAAGAAACTGAAGGCCCTTTATCATTTGCATTCCAGTGGAGGTACACTACTATATGAGGTTATCAGACCCTTTTTTAGGACTCTTCTATGCATTCCAGTAACTTATTATAGCTTGAGCTACCTCCAGAACACATTCTATCAGTGATAGCCTTGGTGACATTAGTCATGGAGGTGCTGCAGAAATCCATGAGTTTTGAGAATTCATTGGAGATACTACATTATAAGGGCACTGGAGAGCTGAGGTTTGGGGTGAGAATTGATGTTTCTGTATATGCTGGGGAAAAAGAGATTAAGTTTTGTGGCAGAAGAAGCCAAAGATGACTACTTATGCCCCAAAGTTTGTTCTTGCTGTCTAACCAGGTGGCTTGAATAAAAATCTGCTTTAGTCATGAATTCTCTCTCCTTCGCATCCATAAACCACCTTACTGCAGTAGTACCTCTGGTGCTGTATGAAGTGGTTCAAGTTACTTGAAATGTGTGTGTTGAAAGGATACAGAAAGAAAAGGAAATTTTATGTTCTGCCCAGCTTAGGAATATGCAATTAGAAGTTAACTGTTACTGCAATGTTAATATATATATTTTTTTTTGTCCTGCTGTGGCTTGGTGGCTGGTGTTCAGCATTTAGCACCACTTCTTTGTTGTACCTTGCATATTTTTTATGATTTTTTTTCTTTTAAGACATCTTTCATTCCCCTAAGAGAAAAAAAAAAATTCCTGAGTGTTTATGCTGGTAAAAGTGTAATCTTGTAAGTCCAAATTTATAACTAAATAGCTTGTGCTGTGTGAAGTGTGATCTGTATTAGTTATATAGGAGACTGGTATGGAAGCAACTGAGTATCCACTTGCCCAGGGAGGTTTTCCCGATGCCTTGGATCCTGGAGAACCAATACTGCTGCTCAGAGAGGGGATGGATGGGGATGTGTGTCTGTGCCTGCAAACTCTGAAACAGCTTCACACTGTCGTGGTGCTGCTGCTTCATGGAAAGCTGCTTAGATGGAACAGGAAAGCCAAACAGCTCCAGCTGCTGTCTTGTGCCAGACTCGTGCTGTGGCAATCCATAGGTACCGGTACCAAAGGGATCTGGTTTCCTGCTGTTCTAAGTTGAGTTGCTGGAGTGAGGGAACAGGATTGCACACAGAAATCCCAGCTATGTGATGAGGTGCTTGAATAAGTGTCTGTGGAGCTACAAAGTATTGGTTGTCCAAGAGAAGTGTTGTCTGGAAATGGAGATTATGCTCTGCAGTGGTAATACCAGTTTGCTCTGTAATGTCCACCCAGGTTACATCATTTAAAGTACTCAGTATGAAAAGAGGTTTTTAAAGTGTGAGGAGATAAAACAAGTGGCTGATGGATAATGTACAAGAAAAGGGCAGAAGAAACTAGGGCTGCTTGGGGGTGAATCTGAGGCATGGAAGAGAAGGACTTTAGTTCCTTTGGTCGGTGAATTTAGAAAGACCATTTAATTTGGTTCGAATTTAAGACATCATTTTGAAATGACACTTTTCTGCTACAGAAAAGAGAGGTAAAAGGAAGTACCTGGATAAATGTGAGAATGATGCTTCTAATGTTGAAGCCACAAGAGCTGGACATGCTGTGTGATAGGGCTTTTTGGACCTGAGCACATGCTGGGACATCATTCTGATTTTGTAGCAGATGGATCCATTTGAAAGAAGCCTTTTGCTTTTGTGGATTTTTCCTGATGTTTTGAAGCAAACCTGTCAATGTAAGATCCTAGAAATCAAATTTTGGTCTCTGTATTGCAGCTGGCTCTGGGGACAGTAGAAGTATTTTCTCGTTGGACTTGTATTTGTGGAAAAAGTCTTGAATTTTGTTCCCTGAGTCTTTTTCCACTCCCTTTTCATGTTCAGTCCTCTCCCCTTTACTCTTTTTTAGTGAATGTGGTCTGAAAAAACCCTGGAAAATGGTTCTACTTACAAGCAGACCTGTAATTCCATTAGATTTCTATTTAAAAGAAAACCAGGATCTGCTGTTTTGGCTGGCTTCTCACTGCCAACAAAATAGTGCTTCTTGTAAACCCTGTTTATCATGAAGACTTTAAACCTAGACTGGGGTCTTAAATGGATTTTCCCATGTTTTATGATAAAAACGTTCCAGCTGTCTGAAAGTGGGTAACTTAAGACATGCATTATGTTACACCAAGTGGGTGGCAAAGAAGCACAAGTTCTGAGGTGGTGCCTAATGGGAGGCACAGAGTTCTCCTAAAAGTATTTTGTCTGGTTTATTTAAAAGATTAGCAAAGATTAACACATGACAAAAAAACCCCAAAAGCCCAAGTACAAAACCAAAAAACCCAAAACTGAGTATTCAAGATCTTCTTGATATATATATAAATATATAAATTGGCATGACAAGATCCAGAGGCTGGCAAAAGGAAAGCAGCCAAATTAAATGAAGTTGCACACTTGGAGCCAAGAGGATGATTAATCATTGGAATGAGTTCTCAAAACAAGGTATTTTCCCAGGCACTGTCTAGTCAAGGTCGTTTAACTGGGTTATGTGAGGAAGTAAAAGGGTAAAATGTCCGTGGCATGTGGGAGGTCAGCCTGGCTGAGGCCCTTCTTCTTTACAGCTGTAGCTCAGGAACCCTGTGAAAACTTGATACAAAGGTGGCATCATGGATTTCAGCTCCAGAAGGGTCACTAACTTCAATGAGCAAATATCTAGTTTGGCTTCTGGATTTCACTGGGAATAAATAATTAGTATTTACATAGTTGTTTCTATTAATAACTTTTCATGCTTGCAGAAGGGCACATCTGATCTAGAGCCAGGTAAACAAGCACAAAGATGAGGCATGGCCAAGTGAGTCAGTAGCAGGCCTGGAAAAAGACCCAGTGTCTCTGGATGCCTGGTTGGGACAGATTTGTTTTCCTGGAATGACTCAGCTGTCTGAAATCCAGCATGTTCTCCAGTCCACGGAGAGCTGTAATTCATGGAGTTCCACTCTGCCCTGACCCACAGGTTGTACACCAAGGAATCCGACCTCAAATTAGTGCACAGGGGAAAAAAAGGTTGAAGAAAGCCCTTTTCCTTTCAATACCTGTGACAGACTTGCGAGGCATTCCATGAAAGAGTTGTTGAGCGCTGGCTTTGTAATTGCTGGGGAAAAGTTGTTCATGTGTGAGTGAATTTCACCAGCAGAAAGAATTAGTGGCTGACTTCTGCAGGGGGAGGTTTAAACTTCAGTGTTATGAGGTGGTTAACTACTTCTTGGCTTAAAATAAAGGCTCCATGGATACAGAGGCAGGAGAGACAGAAACGGTGTCTGCTGAGCACTTGGTTTTGCTTTCCCTGGTGTTTCTTAGAGCTGGAGTTTTACCCTGCTGTTACTCAGTCCTACCTTCACCCTGTTTTCTCACTGCATCTTTCCTTCAGAGACAGGATGGCTTTTGTTTCACAGGATGTTTCTGGATTTTCGTTCATGTCATGTTTCTGTGCTTTTAGGGGCAGAAGTGCAAATATTACCTTTGTTTGGAGAGGAATTTAAATTAGATTGTTTGCCTCAGCTGCTCACATCTTTAGTTTTTTGCAGTAACTGTCATTAGTTTGTGTAATTATATTGCCAATAAAAAATCATGGATAGGAACCTTGGAAGAAATAAAAACAAACCAAAAGAATGATAAGTCTATAGACCTTTTTAAAAAAATATTTCTAAGTTTAAAAATTAATGGTTAAGAGCAGTGTGTTCAGCTTTCATGGTATCTGATGATAGTGGCAATCCTGAAATTTTACTGTTTTGCTGTTCTTCACTATATTTTAGTATTCCAGCTTTATTTATTTTTATTCTAGTTTGTATTGGAAATGTCTAACTACATTTACCTCAGTGTGCTACATCATCATTTTATATTTGTCTCAGCTGCTTCAGTTTGTTAGGATAGGTAGAGTTGTTTCTGTGTTCTGAGATTATTTGGGATTTTTCATTTGCTTGGTTTTTAGTACAGCTGAAAATCTTATATGTAGTTGCATCCAATCAGTAGTTCCAGTGTGAAACCTTTAGAAGAAGGTGTGGGATGTTGATGCTGGCAGGTGCCCACCAACACCACTCCATCACTGGCCGGGCAGAGAAAATACAACGAAAGGCTTGTGGGTTGGGGTAAGGGCAGGGAGAGATTCCTCACCAGTTACTGTCACAGGCAAAACAGACTTAACTTAGGGAATTTAGTTTCATTTATTACCAATCAAAAATAAAACTAAATCTTAAAAACACGTTCTCCCCACCCCTCCCTTCTTCCTGGCCTTCTTTCCTGGTTTTCTCTACCTCTTCACCCCTCCAGCGACACAGGGTCACGGGGAATGGAGGTTATGGTAAGTTCCTCACACATTGCCTCCACTTTTTTGTCCTTAGTGTGAGGGCTTATCACACTCTTTCCCTGATCTAGAGTGGGCTCCCTTGCATGGAGCGTCCTTCAGGAACTGCTCCAGTGTGGGTCCCTTCCACAGGGTCAGTTCTTCAGGAACAGGCTGTTCCATTGTGGGTCCCCCACAGGGTTGCAAGTCCTGCCAGCAAACCTGCTCCAGCCTGGGCTCTTCTCGCCACAGGTACTGCCAGGAACCAGCTCCATTGTGAATTCTCCACAGGGTCACAGCCTCTGTCAGGCATCCACCTGCCCCTTCTTAAACCTGTTATTTCTGAGGTGCTGCCACTGTCACTGACAGGCTCAGCCTTGGCCAGCAGCGCATCCGTCCTGGAGCTGCCCTGGCATTGGCTCTGCTGCACATAAGGAAAGCTTCTGGCAGCTGCTCACAGGAACTGCCCCTGTAGCTCCCCTGCTACCAAAATGTGGCCACGCAAACCCATTACAAAGGGGTTTCCAAAATATCCTCTGCGGAGTGCACAGGAACATCCGTAAGGGACACATGATGTGACTCTTGGGGATGGTCCTGTACAGGGCCAAGAGCTGGACTGGATGATCTTTTTGGGTCTCTTCCAAGTTGTCATATTCTGTGATTAATTGTTGGACTTTGTCTTCCCAGAGACTCTCATACCAATGGAAAATAAGCAATAGCTACAGGCTGGACCATGTTGACCATTAGTGTAGTGACCTGCTTGATTCTGAGGGACTGTGTTACAAGAAATATGTATGTGTGTGCACCCCTGATTTTATTAATTTCATTTTTGCTAAAATATACCTGTTACAGGAAATAAATGAAGCTCGTGTCCAAAACTGAGATTCTCCTGCACAGACCTGCCTTTCTTCCCTGTTTGCCTACACATCCCATGTTTCCCCAGTTCATTTCTACACAAAGCCTTGCATCATCAGCAAAATCTGATCCTGACAGAAAACTATGAAGCTACATGATGTGCAGCTTCTGATAACCAGTTTTATATTTGGAAATAGATACCTCTAAGTAATAGTTTTCAAAGAGATGTGCTATTTTCTTAGCAGGTCGAAGTTGAAGTTTACCGGAGAGATTCTAAGAAGCTTCCTGGCCTGGGAGACCCCGACATTGACTGGGAAGAGAGTGTCTACTTGAACCTCATTCTGCAGAAGGTAACACTGATGCTTATCTAATTTTCACAGGCTATTTATGCAGTTTTGCCTTTCAGAATCTAAATGAACATGAACTGAGATATTTATTATTTTTCAATAGAGTCCTAATAGCTTTCTACAAAAAACTTTAACTGTATGCGGTGAAGCTGCGCTGAGTTTTGTGCTCTGTAACAAAGTTTTGCAAAAGGAAGGCTTCATCCATTTTAATGGTTTTTTGAGAGTGAATGAGACTTAGACAAGCATCATTTCCATTAGAGTTCACAGTACTGGTGCAGCTAAGAGAGAAGAGTGGTAAGTGTAAATGCAGTGTCGTGTATTATGCTGGAGGGTTACTGCTCTTGACAGCAGGACTTTGAAAAAACATTTGGTGGTAGGAACATGAAGCCAGAACTAATTATTTCTTTAATTAACTCATAGGTTGTTTGGTTATTGTGTGTATTACGTTGGTGCTTAGGAAAGCTGAATATTACTGTAATCATTTGAGATCCCTTAAAAGTTTTGCTGATTATGATCTCAAAATGGGAAACTGTTGGCTCAGGCACACATCCTGGAAAATAAATTGTTTTCATTCTCTCTCCTTCCTCCCAGAAGTCTCTTTGCAGAACTTCTCTGCAGAGAGCAGTTTTTGCCTTTATTTGATACTCAATAAAACTAGGATACATTTGCCATAGTCAGAATTCAGAGATGTTGTTACAGCTGGGCATTGTTGTCCAGAGCTATTGCAGTTGCTCCTTATAAGTTTTTTCAGGTTATTTGGAAGGCTGTGCTAGTGTTTTCTGACATCTCTAACATGTCACTGGTGTTCATTAGTGCGTCTCTTTTTCCGTGTTCAAAGGGAGGAAATCTTTTCCATTTCTATCATAAAGTGTGCTTAGGGGGGTGTGGGTGTGGGTGTGGGTGTGCTGCTTATTCCCCCATCTGAAATTAAGTTCATGTTAAATTATATCGGCAGGACTTTCCTTACCCGTTGGTTTGTACCTCAACAAGCAGCTGTGCAAGAGATTTTGGTGTCACTTAATTAATGAACAAACACAGGCTTGAAAATTGTAGGAGGTTCAGTATAGTAAAGAAGGTAAAGAAAATGGCAACACCAAAATATTGTACTTTTTAGACAGACAGCTACAAAAAAGTGAGACAGAATGTGTTCTGCTTCATGCACACCAATGTTTTGTTTTCCCAACTCTAAATGTTAATTTCTCTGTATGGTGCCCTGTTCCAGCTGGATTATGTGGTGACCTGTGCTGTGTGCACACGCTCCGATGGAGGAGATATTCATATTCACAAAAAGAAATCTCAGGTGAGCTTCCCCTTTTATTGCTGTGGATCAGAGGTTGGTAATCCAGTATTACCTAATCCTAAAAACTGGGGCAGTGGTTCTCAGGCTGTGCTTTGACAGATTCATCCTTGTGAAGCATCTCAAGTCTTTGTATAGTGACATTTCTTGCCGATTATCTACATGTGAGATCTAAATGTCCTTTATATCCCTTTTCAAGGAATTGTAAAGACCCTTGCATGCTTCAGGGTGTATATCTTTGCCTGGTGGATTTAGGGGAGAGAGGGAAGGTGCTAGGGGGAGGAAGGAATATGATGCCCAACTGTTCCCCAGTCCGAGACTAAACCTGAAATTGTATGAGATCTGGGTTATGAGCAGCCTTCAGGGTAAGTTTCTAATGTAGAGCTGCTAAATGACAGACAATTTACTGATTACCAATTTATATTTTTATTATTTTACAAGATTCTTAGTTTGTCTCTTAAACTGCTCATTCCTTTAATCTTCACACCCTAGGCTTTTATCTTTTGTGTGCAGTTAATCCAGGGTTTAGCACAGTGGAAGAGACTGAATAACAAGCATAAAGGGGATAGGAACAAGAAACCTGAGGCTTCCCCACTTAATTTCCAGTAGACCTTGCAACAACTTCTCCTAGTTAGCAGAAATTCTTCTTTAAAAGGCTCCTGTTGCCTTTAAAAGCCTGTTTACCCCAGGCGTTTCCATTCCCTTAGTTCATGCAGGTGCTTTACCTAAATAAACCAGTGCTCTTTAGTTTTTAATTAAGTTTTACCACTTTAAAAGAACTTTTGCTTTGCCTACGAACAAAACTAGGAATGCTGATTGTTGTCTCCGTGATTTACATTGATTAAGCACGTAATTTTTTCTCTAGGTGCTGTTGAGACGCCACATTGTGCTACTGATTTAAGCCTGTTATTTCTCATTGCTTTTTTCACTGTTGGCTAGTCCAAATTTCACCCCAAGTTAACTTCTGCAAATGTTTTTGAGAAAAATCTGTGAATATTATTTGCAGATTTGAAAACTAGGAAGGAGAAGATGAGGGATATGCCCTTACTGCATGTGAGCAGTATTTAGAATGAAGAGGAAGTTTTTTGTTCCTCCTTTCTAGAGGCTCCTACTGTGGGACTGCTTTTAAATTGTCTTCCCTTTTTCCACATTTAAACTTACCAGAACATGCCAGTAACATTTTAGCATCATCATGTTGATCTATAGAGAGAGCAAAGACAATTCCATATGCTGTGAAAGCATGTTTAGTTGGGCATTTCGTTGTCATGTCCACCATTGGGCTGTTGGTTTTAAATGAAGGAAGTCCAGCTGGTTTGGATCTGCATTACTGCTCTGATGGTTCTTGCTTTAGAAAATGTCTTCTTCTGCCCATGTGCAGCCAGATGTTGATGGCTTAAGACCTGTTGTCCTACTCCAGACTTATGACAAATCTACTCTGCTCATACAAGTGAGTGCCTACGGCACAAAGCCGGTATGAAACAGGCTGACTTTATTTTGCAAACTGCTGGCTTGACAATAAGATCTCCACAAACTGTATTTTCCTCAGGTGTGCCCAACTGGAGATGAATTTGGGAGGGTGTTTTGCTGTTCATTGGCTGGCATAAAAACGAGGATGCCTGGAAGCCATCTTAGTTTCAGGCATTGGTGCAAGTAGCATTTTTGAGGAGTCTGGTTACTTTCTAATGATGTTTCTGGTCTTGAAGCAACCTTTCTTTTTAATTGTATTTCAATGTGCATAAAGGCTTCATATGTACAAATAAGGAAAAGCAACCCTCTCATGAATATCTAATATCCTATCCTTAATTATGTTTTGTGTTGAATGGTTTGTAGCAAGAATATCTCAAGCTTGACAGCCTGGTCAGATCCAGAGCTTTCTGCATGTTCACAGTGGGCTAAGATTTGACAGGCTTCTGTAATTCAAAGCTTTGTTTGTAAACAAATGTGGAAGGAAAGAAAGCTGCTCGGTATAAATTCCTTCTCCCTCCTTACCTGGCTCGTTAATCTATTTGGAATGATAAAATCTAAAGCCTTTAGCTATTTCAACAAAGTCACTAAAGGAGTTCAGGAACTGCTTAGGAGGGAGAAACATGTAAGAGGAAGCACAGTGATAGGGAAAGAAACAGAAGATGCGGATGAGAAACCATGTGCGTGTCCTCCCGTGAGCCATTGTCTTGGTTTTGTCACCAAAACTGTGGGAAAAACAAAAACTCTCCAATAACATTTTTATTGTTAGAGAATCAAGGCATTACTTTATTCTGGCCAGGATGTGCAACAGAAATCATTTCACCCACACATTGCCCGGGTTGTGCAGAGAAAATCATTCCATCATGACGGATTTCTCCTTAACTAAAAAACAAGCTATGCTAAACCACGACATTCTCACATAATTTTTACTAAGTTTTTCACATACTTATACAGTCAAAACACATAGAAATTCATTGGTTCAATGTTCATTGGTCCCAAGTTACACAGTTCTTAGTATTTGGTTTCCTGTTGGTTATCAATCTCTTCGCCTTCAATGTTGATAGGTTCTCATTCTTCATTGCCTTATCTCTCTTTTCCCATACCAGGTGTTTCTGACCATGCCAGGGGTGATGTTTGGAGTTGATATTCGTTTATGGTTGTTGGTGGTCATTATTTTTTGTGTGTCTTCTGTGCTACTCCCAGTCTGTTGAGATGTTAAGCTTATCAGGCCTCGAGTGATGAAACAGCCCCCTGAAAAGAAACTTCAATTGCCTTCCCCCCCCCCCCCCCTCCCCGGGGCAAAGATGAACAAAACCCCTGACTAAAGTTACATAAAAAAAGTTTTAACTTAGTATCACTTCCAACAGTTTGAGACAGTCTAAAGAGGTGGGCACTCTGAAATGCGTAACCTCCCCCTGGATTCCAACCAATCCCTTTCCCCCAATAAGGAATGAAATACAAGTAGATTTAAGTAAAAAAATAACATTTTATTAACAAACAGACACCAACAGGCAGGGGAAAAAAGTAAATAACTGCTAGATACCAAACTCTTAAAACTCAAACCCCCATGGGAACAAAGAGAGACCCAAAATGCCAGAAATACCAGTTCCCAAAATGGCGCCTGCAGGAGGCAGCCATGTGGCCAAGGGACAAAGGGAAGATGGTGTCACACTGTTCCCTTCCACGATGGCGCCTCCCAGGTGACCACATGTCCCCAGGAACAAAGAGGCAAGGTAGTGGCAACGCCTACCAGGAAGGCAGGAGCCCACAGAGCAGTTCCAGAGGCAGATGGAAACTGGCCGGCCTGTGTGGGGTCTGCGCTGCTGCGGCCGCTTCCTCCCGCCGTTCGCGGGCTCCGCAGCCCGGCTGTGGGGTGGGGGAAAGGGCCGGCCTGGGGCCCTGGCACAGGGGGCCTGGCCCCAGGAATTCTCTCGATTTTTCTCTGGCTGTCGGCAGAGTTTGCAAAGTTCACTTTGAAACAGTTTCTAATTGCAAAATTCAGTTTCTACAAGTAGCTACAGTTGCAAACCCAAAGCTGCCACAAAAGAGAGGCTCTCCATAGTCTTCTCTCCTGGAAGGGCTTGGATTGGAGCGAGGGCTGCTATAGGTGAGTGCCTGTGGAATTCGCCCCAAGGCAGCCCAAAATCGCGAACTGCAGTCTCCCCTAGACAAGGAGGAAAAAAAATCAAAATGAAGAGAGGACAGAAAAAGGGAAGGAAAGCCTTTGCCTGAACAAAGACCAAGTAGCTTGCAAAGTGAATACTACACAGCCAAGAGCCCAGAAACTGCCTCTGCGCCAATTTCAAAAATGCCCACGACAGCACCTCACACACACAAGGTCTGAGGCTGTAGGGTTGTAAAGATACAGTAACGGTTTTTGGGTGCAGATAGATATGGAATAAAATAACATTATGAATCACCCCAGGACAGCTACGCTGCCCTTACTGAGGGAGGTTGATCTTGGTGTGGTACTAAGTAAACAATAAAAAATTAAAGTAAAGGTGTTGGGTCAGCTGCTTCATGGTAACTTTCTTGCACTGTGGTATTTTACTTTGCAGCACATTGCAGCAACATAAAGGCACCTGAAAGTGGTGATGAAAAAGTAGGATGGTGTACTGTAGTATGGTGAGAGGTCAGGTAAACACAGGGACATTTACTGTGGAGCAATGGATTTTTGATTACTTGCATGTGGAAACCAAGGTTTTCTCAAGTGCTATTATTGCAGATCTGGCTTTAGTCAGAAACCAGCTCAGCTGTGCTTGCAGGATGTCCAGCATCTCTAGTGTAAGTGAGCAGTGCCAGCCTGAGATGTTTTGTAATTACTTGCCTTGTGTTTTGTGTGTCTGTTCCCAAGCACATTTAACTGAGAAGAGGTATCTTTTTCTGCATCTTTCTTAGCAAGTGTTTGCATCTCCAAGCAAACACCCGATGGACAGCAAAGGAGAGGAGTCAAAGATCAGCTACCCCAATATATTCTTCATGATTGACAGTTTTGAAGAGGTGAGTTCCTTGTCGCAGCAGCAAAGTTTTGTCCTATTCTAGTCTTAGGTCCTGATTAGCTGTTTTCTTGTACCTTTTGAACAAATGTTCTTGGCTAGTTGAGGTTTATTTTCTGCTAGATCTTATTTTATTTTATTTTATTTTATTTTGTTTTGTTTTGTTTTGTTTGTTTATTTTATTTTGTCACAGTGGCGTTGGATGGTGGAATGCCGCGACCTTCCCAAAAGCGCCTCCAAGGGAGGAAGCTGCTCAGTGCAGCCACCACACTTGCACACACACACACCGGATAGCTGGCAAAACAGTCCGACGATGAAGGGGCAGGAAGGGTCTTCGCATGGGTTTTATGGGAGAGGTTTATTGCAGCCACATTCGTGCCAGGTTCCAGAGAAGTAGCCTGAGAACAGTGCAAGGTCCAGGGTTTTATACGGGAGCGGATCAAGTATCAGGGACCAATGATCTGAGGGCAGGGGGCGGCACACAGGGGCTGGGATAGGGGAACCAATCGAGAAACTCTGAGGGCATATAAGGTAACAAGGGGTGTAGTGGCCAACGGAGCCAACCAGGGAAGCAGAACTGGGGTACATTAACATAACAAAACAGAGCATTCTGGGGGCAGCTTTTTCAGTCACCCTAACCTAAAAAAGAACCTAGGACTCGTTCCACCATAGGACTACCTTTGGTCCTTGTCCAGCAGGCCCACCGGCCTCCACATTATTTTATTTTATTTTATTTCATTTTTATTTTATTTTTCTTTATTTTATTTTATTTTACCTTCCTCTCTCTTTAAGATTTGAAATCTCAACTTAAAGCTGTATTTAGGCATCAGTATCTATGATGGGCTAAATTATGAAAGGCTGATGTGAGAGCTGCTCATCTCAACGTGTGATTTGCAGTGTGCACTGCCTGGAGTCTTTTTTTTTGAAAGGCTGGGGTGGAATATTCTGCTCCCTTTCAATTTATATTGGAACTTCCTTGGGCGTAAGGACAGCCATGGGAATCTGAGTGTATTTCAATTTGAACAACTGCAGTTTGCATCAAAGTGTTTCATCTTGCATCTTTGGCAGGTTTTCAGTGACATGACTGTGGGAGAAGGAGAAATGGTCTGTGTGGAGCTGGTGGCCAGTGATAAAAGCAACACCTTCCAAGGGGTGATTTTCCAGGGGTCCATCCGCTATGAAGCTCTCAAGAAGGTGTATGACAACAGGGTAAGGAGCTTATGAAAGACCATGTCCTTTGCAGCAATGGTGCTCTGACTAGATTTTCTTTGTGGCTGAGGCTGTCAGCTTTTTGTCCTGTTAGATCAGCTGCATCATGGTCTGTCTTTTTTGGCTTTGAAAGTTAGCTGAAAGCTACTGGTTTTGGCTCAGATAGCTGAGGGTATTCAGACTGGGATATATTCCTCTGCTGTTTGCCGAAAGAAGAGGAGGTTGGGATAAGTAGTCAAGAGTGTGACACTGGAATGGACCTGAACAACAGTTCTTGGAGCCCCTTCATTTTCTTGAAAGGTCATAGATATTTCTGTATTCAGAGAAGGTATGATTTCATGGGAGATCTTAAACTCTGGTAACTACCTTGCAGTATTTTTCTTCATTGTATTTTGCACTCATGGCTGTTTTCAAAAGACCCCTGTAGTCTCACTGCCACTGAGAGAAGCTTTCTCCGCTTTCTACAGAAACATGAAATACCAACACTTTCACCTTCAAATTCAGTACTTAATGCTGAAATCAAGAGTCACTAAACTTCTCAAATGGTTTATTATGACGACAATCCTGAGAGATTTTTAGAAACAAACAGAAGAAATTCCCACAAGATGTACTGTGTCTGTAAAGTTCTCTTTGTTTCTACCCTTGTCAGGAGAGATGCTGAATAATTTCCCTTCTCCCTGTTTTGAATGTGAGCCATTACACTCTTTCAGAAGGTTTCTGAGAGAACATGAAACAAAAGTTGTTTCTCTCCCACCGTCATCTTGTGGCCTTACACGATCAGCTGCTGGGTTATTAAAATAAGTGGGAATGCAGAATCACTGAGGACAACATAAAAAGAAAACCCTGCAGTGGAAAGATAAGATTTGATGTGGTAAAGTCACCATATAGCCTAGGAATGTCCTGATTGACCACACAGCTACTTGACATTATTTTGTTAGATGAAGTAAGATTGTTAACTCTTGAAATATTCCATTATGGCCAGAGGCAAAACTTGAAATTTTACCACTCTTTTTACAGAATCTCTATGCTTTTGAAGATTACTTCGTTTCAGTTGTTTCAGGGAAGATTGAATACTAGGAAAAATTCCTTTACTGGAAGGGTTTTCAAGCACTGGAACAGGCTGCCCAGGAAAGTGGTAGAGTCCTCAACCCTTGAGATATTTAACACATGTGTAGATGTGACACTTAAGGACATGATTTAGTGGTGGGCTTGGCAGTGTTTGGTTAGGGGTTGGACTTAAAGATTGTTTCTAACCTAAATTATTCTAGGATTCTGTAATTCTCAATACAATACAAGCTGATGAGCATCTTGGCCTTTTCATAAACTGATGAAAATTGCAATAAATCACTTAAACTTACGGATAAATCCTACTTACTTCACTTAGCAAAACCTTGACTGTTTTCATATTGGTCTGTTCCTTTTTTCAGTTCTCAGTTCAATTCTCAGTTCAGTTCTGCTGACTGGAAATTGAGCCCCTGTGTATGTTTAGGGGGTTTAAAGTTGTCAGGGTGTCTTGGTGAGCCATGCAGTGCAAGTTAGTTGTGCATGGGGCTGGTTCCTTATATTTTGGCCTTGACAGTATGGACATAAAAATGTCAGAAATTACGTGGCACAAAGTAGTGACCCAGTTGTGGGGTGTGCTTTGCTGGTTTGAGGCATCTTGTGTGTGTGTGTCCGTTGCTTTTTGGACTCAAACGAGTGCCCCAGCCCAGGATGCATTGAGTTGTGCACCTACCTGCCTGTGCTCTCCTGTGCCACAGTGTGTGGGCCTGGATAAAAACTTTTGGTTTTCCCTCAGTATGCCATTGGTAACTCTGCCTTTTGGATGGCTGAAGGAATTGATTCTTCTCAGAACCTGTTTTTGTCTCTGTAAAATTACTTTCCTTTTGGAGATCAGATTGTGGCTTAAAATGTTTCTTAGGAATCATTATCCACTATGGTTCTGACTTTTTCTTAGATAAGTGCTTTCAGAGGATGTTATTTTCAAGTTGAAGAGCTGTTATTACATGTTTTTCTCTCCTGTCTTGATGCATTGTAGGTGAGCGTTGCAGCTAAGATGGCTCAAAGAATGTCTTTTGGCTTTTATAAATACAACAACATGGAGTTTGTCCGAATGAAAGGACCGCAGGGAAAAGGACATGCGGAGATGGCAGTGAGTAGAGTTTCCACTGGTGACACTTCACCATATGGGACAGAAGAAGATTCAAATCCAGACTCGCCAGTGCATGAGAGAGTAAGTAGCAGACAGAAATACTTTCTGAAGGTGAAGCATGAACATGCTTTGTTCCAAAGGCAGGAGGCAGACTGAAGCTGGGGTTAAGTCACGTTGAGGTTCTGCACTTAGGTTTGCCTATGTGTAATTTGGTTGTACTCAGTATATGAGATGGATTTTTTTAACACAGTTTCCCCTGAGCAAATGCTGAACACAGAGATGACTGGATGATTCATACTTCTGGAGGAGTGCTTTGTTGAAACAACAGCAATCTTGATGCCAAGGAAACCGATGATTCTGCCTGTTTTCTATAAAAAAAAGTAGATTCCACTTCTGTGTGAAATGGGATTTACCTAGAAACGTGGAATTTGTGTATTATATAGGTTGCTTGCTAAACCTCACAGGAAATGGTGCTGTTAGGTTTTGCCACTGAGGAATACTGCCGAAGTGAAGCCTGTATAATGCTAAACAAAGATCATGGATCCAGCTGCATCATACTCATACATATGCTTAATTTTAATGCAAGTGCCGTAAAATGCCAATAGAATCAGACCATAGATGCTGATTTGGCCTTTATTCAATCCTGAGCTTTATTTTTCCATTAAGACATTTTACCTGGTTGATGGGGATTAGGCAACATGTCTTCAAAATATCTGCACAGACCTGGGCTGGGTCAGTACCTGATGGAGTCTAGCGTGGTTTTCTGTGTAGTGTGGCTAACCTGTATCATTTAAAGATCTGCAGAACTGCTTCTAGAGGTCTCCATGCAGGCACTGTGTTTTTTGTTTCTGACTTGGTAAAAGGCAACATGAGCTACTAGCACAGAACTCATTAACTGGATGTTCTTGCTCTGTACCACAGAAATACAGCCTGAAGAAATCAGGCCTGGAGGGACAACATAGTCTTTTGTCTCCAAGGCTTCCAGTGTCAGCTGGAAGATGTCAAATTAGATTTGATAATGTGTTACCGCTGCTTTTTGCTAATGGTTTTAACAGTGATGTGTCTGTTTCTGATTCCCCCTGCAGTGTGGTATGAAATGATTCCAAAATTAAAAACAGAGGCAAGCACAAATTAGAAATGAAGAGTGATGGAGGGAGGATCAGTTGGGTGTTACAATCCCTTTCTTTTATTTTTAACATTAGTGATAGAGGGACAACATGGAGTGTTTCTGCAGTGTAACATCAACCTGGCTTGGCTGCCACTGTCACTCCATGTCACCTCCCTCTGCATTCCTTTGAACAGATATGAGCAGTGTCAGGTGCCAGTTCAGGGAGAGTTATGGGGTTGTTAAATTGACTGCGTGAAGAAGAAAAGACAAGATAAAAGTTACTCACTTCCATTTGCAGTTATCCCTATTTTTTTCCATTTGAAATGAAACTATTAAAATACTGCAATCACAGCCAGCACATCAGCACTACATTTCAGTTCTCTCCAAAACAGGTGTGCTGGCTTTAATTGTAGTTTACTCAATGGCAACTACTGCTCTGAAAGAAGGTTGTCTCCACAGTTTTGTCCCTAACTTGAGTTTCACCAGAGACGGTTCCATCCATGTATTTGTCATCACTTGGACTGACCAAATCATCTGAGGCACCACAGCTTCATTTTCTCCTTCCAGTATTGAAACATGACAAACATAAAAGAGAACATTGACTTCATTTCTGCCTCAGTGTGTTGTGCTCAGGAATTTGTGACCCTGCTCCCCAGGGACATTGACCTTCCACAGGGATCCCATGGGACAGCCTTCCCAATAGGGAAAATAGGCTTCCTTGTGCGTGCCACAGAAATGAAGGTGCACGATTTGAGTGTGTTCAATACAATAAGTTCTTAGCATATTAAGTCTCCTGAATTTCAATATGCAAAAATAAGATTGACATTCTTGGTGCCTATATTATTAATTTTGTGCCGTTATGACTGTAAATCCTTGTTAAAAGTGATCATCTGAGGAGAGAGGTTTTTCATTATTCATGTAATAGTTGAGGGTTGTGATATACCAAAATATTTTCCCCTTGATGAGCGTCTTGAAGCTGAAATGGTTGCTCAGTTGAAATTCTCTAGCCACTTTGATAAAACAGATCTAGATACCCGTCATCATTCTGATTTTTACATATGTGACCGCCTTGTGGCACATGGAGGGAAAACCAAGACTTTCTCCAGCATTTCTTCTATTTCCCTTTCAGGTTACTTCTTTCAGCACACCACCAACCCCAGAACGTAACAACCGCCCATCCTTCTTCTCCCCATCCCTCAAGAGAAAAGTGCCCCGGAATCGAATTGCTGAGATGAAAAAGTCCCATTCAGCAAACGACAGTGAGGAGTTCTTCAGAGATGATGATGGTGGAGGTGAGAGAAGTATTGACAGCTAAACAGACTTGTCTGGAGAGGGCACAGAGCTGTGGAAAGGGATCCCAGTGCAGGGTTTTCAAGAAGGTTTGCAGGGTGGAAAAATGAGAGCTCCACATACAGCCAGTGCCTCTCTGAAAACGAGATTTTTCACAGGCTTAAGTATCTCTTTGAAGGCTGGAGCCCACAACTCCTGAATATGTTAAAACTTACTTCTTTTATATGGACCCATTTGAGAGAAACTGGAGCAGCTGAGATCCTCCCCCTTTCCCAGATGTCACACTCTCTGGGGGCACTTCTCCAGGTATAGTGGGGTAGGGCATGTTCTCAGCAACAAGTTCTTTGAATTCTGATTTGATCCAGAGTTGCTTAAAGCTGGTGAAAAGGCATTTACTTCAGCCGGCTTTGAATCAGTTCTGAACTCTATAAAGAGAAAACCTAATGAGTTTGTATAATAGTTTAGTGCCTTGTGGAACTCTTCCTTTAAATTCTAGTTACTCAGCAGGAAACAACTGGCAAGATGAAGCCTGAATCAGAATATAGTATGTAAATTCCAATCACATCACAGTCTTTTGAGGCAGGAAACTCAAAAATGTCGATGTCCAAACTGCTTTTCATATGCTTAAAAACAATTCAGTCAACAAATCTGTGTGTTGGCATTCTAACAGATAAACACAAAGGTAATTTCCAGATTACAAGTTCTGTTTGAAGTAGCAAACATATTGCCTATCAGCAGTACTGGACCACCTTAGCTAATAAAGAATTGCACATTAAAAAGCAAACTGAAGTGATAATGTTTAATGCAAATTCTGTGACAGTTTAAAAAAAACCTGATAGTAGCTAATTCAGAGTCCTATCAATAAAAACCTTCGCTCATCTCTTTTTCCTTAATTTGCCTAATCAGAATCTATGTTATTTGAAATGTGATGTGTTTAAGTATATTTTACTAGGCACAGGGTAGTGTGGGGAGAAGGGCAGCTTTCCCCACATGCAGTCCTGTTTTTGGTATCTTTAGTTTGGAGGTTGCCCAGGAGAGAGCAGGGTTCAAGGTTTCTTTGGCAGTCCTCATGGGTCATGCAGTGCCTGCTCAGGGTTGTCTTGCAGGGTCTGATCCTAGAGTATTTAATCATAATGATGGACATTCTTTTTATTTTCATATTCTTTTCCTTCTAATATATTTATGGAAGTAAATAATTTGTAGGTTTTTCAGATATTTTATAGCATTCATATAAAATACCAAGAAATGGTGTCTAAGTGTTTTGACCTTATTGTTCCTCATCTGAAAAATAAAAAGAGGAATATTTTAACAGCTTATGCTAGGAAGTTTAATTTATTCAAAGATGAATTTTCTACAAGGAATAGTAACTAAATTGAGATTTTTTTACAAATTTCAGAAACCTGAGTGTCCTACCAGTGTTTGCTCAGGAGCTGCAGTGGTGAAACCTTATTTTGTCATGAAAAAGCCAGCTGCAGATGCAGAAGATGCAGAGATAGGAGCAGAGATTTGGGTGCATCTTGGTTTTGTGGGTGAAGGAAAAGATGTGGATTGTGTAAAGATCAGCAGTGTCCTTGATACAGCCAGTGCTGCTGCAGAGTTGCCCCAGTGCAGGCGGAACTGTGGTGAACATGAACAGCCCATCAAGGCCCACTTCAGTGGCTTTGCTGTGTGCAAGCATGATACACCAGGGGAGTTGTGTTTGTTGCAGCTACCAGAGTCAGCTCCTTCTGCCCTGATCACCACGGTGCTCCTGGCATAGTGGTCATGCATGGGAAGAGGGAATAGACAGCTTGGCTATACATACGCATGTACAGGGAAGGAGGGAAAGATTTTCACAGGTTTTTTTTCTCCCCCATTGTTATGCATTTTTCTATAGTAGCTGCCACCACTAATTTTCCTCTGTGTTTGGATCAGGATCTGCTTTCAGTCCCAGAGCTTGGATCACTCTGGTTCAGAATCGATATGTTGACTTCAACATCTGCTTTTAGCATTGTGGGACAGGGCTGAATTTTACAGGGCAATAGAGCAAAGATTTAAAAACATTTCAAAAATGCCACACATGGCTGTGGTAGAGACCTGCACCTATAAAAAACTCCTCTGGCCTACAGGGGACTCAGTATCTTTTTGTTTTAAAAGTTAGTGGGGGACATCTAAACTAATTCTGAAGATCAGTGGCTCAGCTGAAAGGTCCTAGGTGTGGCTCAGGGTGTGCATGGAGGTGTGCAGGAAACTGTGGTATTAATGCTGAATCTCCCCATGTCTGCTAGATGTCAATTTTCTTCAAAAGAAACAATTTCTGTTACTCTGGTGAATTTCTGCATGAGTAAGTACTTCATCTTAGGGCTATTCTGTGATTTTGTGTATGAGGGAAGGCTGAGTTAGGGTTCTGCTGGTGCAGTGTGGTAGCACAAGCCCTCTCCTGACTGACTGTTGTTTTCAGCTGCTGCTGCTACCATTTATTAGCTTCAGTGTAAATGGTGAACTCTGTGCTAGGCAAGGTCTCTCTGGTTTTTAAAAAGCAGTTATGGTAGTGTTCTGCATGTGATTTGTCTCTAAACAACGAATAGGAGGCTTTCCTTTTTTTTTGAGTTTCAGAAGTGTTCTAATAAAGTACAATCCCTTGAGACTTGCTGTCTCTTCCTGCCTTTGCAGATCTTCACAATGCAACAAATCTCCGGTCGCGGTCCCTGTCTGGAACAGGACGCTCACTGGTGGGCTCGTGGCTGAAGCTGAACAGAACAGATGAAAACTTTCTACTCTATGCACACTTAACATACATCACTTTGCCATTGCATCGAATTTTAACAGGTGAATTTTGACATGCATTGTGCACAGCCTTCAATGTTGGGGGATTCTGCTGTTAAGACAGAGGAACGAGTATTTCTCTGTAATGCTGCTGTAAATAGGAATTGATTTCAATTTAGAAGAAATTACAGATTCCAGTAAAAAATTGGTCATTTGAAATTAAGGATGGATTTTGAACATTTCAGCAAAATACGTAATTATTCCTTATGATCATTGTGTCAATAATCTTACAACAAGTTAGCTGGAGTTACCAAGCTCACTCACTCTCTCACCACAGGCATTTTGGAGTTCACGGAAGATGTATTGTTTCTGCTGGCATTTAATACCTGCTCAAGAGGATGACACAAATGCCTCCATGCTCAAATACTGGCTTTGAGCTTGAACATCCTTTCTGAGACTTAATTTGTTGAACATACGGTTGCAGGAATTGGGGTATATATGGAGATACACAGAAACAGAGCACGAAATTTCTGAGCTGTTAAGGCAGAATTTTCATCTGCAGTTTTTCACTGCCCACATTTGTTTTAGCTTGACACGTTGTGTTGGCTCTGTTTCCAAGGCCTTATTGTAATCAATATAGTTGAGCCAGTGGCAGCTTTCCAAGAAGCAGGAGCATTACATGTGGGGCAGGGTGAAGTGGGAAAGGTGCTCATTTCTCTTGGGTAGTTCAGGAAACCTGTACTAAGATACTGAAATCCCAGTGACAGTGATCAAAATACTTTTTAAAATGTCCTGAGTTTATTGATAAGACTTCACTCTGACCCTTCTGTCCATGTTGGATAATCACACTTCTGTCACCTTCTCCTCATAATGTTAGATGATCCAGTCCCTTAGTCATCTCTGTGGCCCTTCACTGGACTCCCTCCACTGTGTTTAATTCTTTACAGGTGTGGCTGGAGCCCTCTGGAGCTGGGGATCAATTTTTGCTCATGTCATCCTCTTTGTGCAGTTGTGTTTGATTAGCCTTTTAATTGTGTGCTCCCTTTTTCCATGTTCCTTGTTCTTTGTGTAGCCTAGAAAAGAACATAGCACCCCAGTTTCCAGATATTTCTCCATAGTGTCTTGCCATGTTGGTTTTACTGCCCATATTTAGAAAGATGCCCATGATTACAACAGGAGTTTTACAGGTTCATATTCTGTCCCACTTGGACAATATGGAGTTGAGAAGCCAAAAAGAGGAGTGTTTTTTTGTGGCAGCTTTTTGAGTGCAGGAATGTAGGCTTTGGGCTATAGAATGGATGAAAGAGGTGAATTACTTGTACCCACAGAAGTCTCCTTAAGGGGCCTGGGGATGTTGCATTTCTCCCTTCAAGAATGGAAAACCCCTTGGCATCTCTTGTTAATGGCACTTGCACTTGTTTCCCTGGAAAATATTGCCACTCCCTGTCTAACATATGTTGCTTCATCCCAGTATAAATGATTGTAGATCGGCTGTCCTCTCCACATGATGACATATATTTGCAGTTTCTCATCTCTCAGTTCTTCTGCCTGTTAAAATCTGGTTAACTCAGATTTTAACAGGCAAAGCTGCATACTCATCATGTTTTAGATTCCTGGTGGGCTATGCCGCAGTCCACGCTTATGTCTCCAGTTCTCCGTGCTTCCTGGTACTATGGCTGCTTTCAGGAGCCTCTTAAGTTGGCTGTGTCTCTTTGTTTCTCTCCCATGCCCAGATATCCTGGAAGTGCGGCAGAAACCAATCCTGATGACATAGCAGAGAGCGGGCACTGCCTTGGAGCCTTGTTGCCAAGTGCCTATCCACAGCGGTTTTCCGTGCTAACACTACCACCTAGTGTCAGGAACATAGACCTCCGCAGGAAAAAGGGAAGTCCAGGAATACCAGCCGATCAAAAGTGCCTCTTTCTTCCTTCCTCTGCTGTCACACACCGAATGCCCACATCACTGGAGTGTTTCTGACTGGAAGAGGACTTTCAGCAAGATAGAATGAGAAGGGGCTGCGTTTAAACTGAGTCAACACTTTATGGACAGTTTGCTACTGTGTTTACTTTATAACTAAGAAGCCAACAATATGTACAGAATGTGTTAAACTTTATATTCTTTGGGAGAAACATTCTGAGAATTTCATAATGATGTGCTATTGGACATCACTCTATAGACTCTGGCCATACCCTCTCCTCGTCTCATCAGCCATGTGCGAGCGCATGCATGTGTGTGTATGGAGTGGAGTGGGGGAGAGAGCAACTTCCTGCGAAGGGAAAAAAAGGAAAAAGATACATCACTGTTTTGGTTTGTGCAGCAGGTCAGGTCAGAGCTTAAAAGAGGCTGAAAATGTTCCCATTTTTCGTCTGTCAGTGTTAGGACAGGTGAACTCTGCTGACAGATTTCTGTATCTACCAAAGAACAGCAACATTTTCATCCTCAAGAACTGGCTAAGAAAACAAGCCAGTGAAAAGAAGGCTAAAATGTGCTGCTATAGTAAAGCTGAGGTTCATCTCTAGTACTAATGCTGCTTATCTTTCTCTCAGCTGAGTCAATACCAGTTTGAGTCTAAAGTGAAAAAATGGGAGGCTGTAATCGGTCTCCAAAGGCCTAAAACCTTACCAGTAACCCATCCTCCTGCATGCACTGGACTTGAGAGTTGGTGGAGTCGTCCTTGCAGTACCCTTTGTAGCCAAGGAGGGTATGGGAGCTGCTTTATGGCCAGGCAGCTTGCCCGGATTTTCTATCTTTGGTTGTTACATGCTGAAGCACAGAGAGCTTTCTTGAAATACAGAAGATGGAAACATAATTCTGTTCTGAAAAGTGACTAAAAATTGCATAGTGGGAGGTCTGAAAATGGTGTGTCAGGAGCTCTCAGGAAAACAGCCTTATGTTTACACATGAAGTGCAGCTCTCTCTAAACAGCAAAACTGCTGTCCTTGACATTTGAAAACAAAATGATTGAATGCTGAGGTTACTGTGCTCTGACTGACTGTTTTGATGTGAGAGCCAGTACATACTTGGGTTTATTTAGGACCGCACAGCAGTGGGAAGGGTGGTGTGTCTCTTGGGGCATGTGAGACTCCAGCGCCCACACAGAGTGAGAGCAAAGATGCCATTTTTGTCACTTTTCAGACTCTGAGCACCTAAACCTGATGCTGTGGCATGTGCTCTGAGCCTGGACCTTTGTCTCCCTCATACCTGGTCTTTCCCAAGTGCTTTGTTGTTACTCTCACAGTAGCATCTTGACTTAACCTCTCAAATAGGACTTACTGCTTTTTTTCCTCAGGCTAGATTCCATGGAAATAGCTCTACTTCAGCATAAAGGCAGACCAAATTTGCCTTTCAGCCCAACCTGATGACTCTAGCATGGTAAGGAGGTCTGTCAGTATTTGAGGCCAGACCTGGAAGCTGTCACCTTAGCACAGCGTGGTGGCCTTTCTTACACCGGCAGCATGAGTGTATGACAGAGACAGCTGACTACTTTTCAGTTGGCTTCAAATATGTTGCAAGGCATTAGAAAAACATTCCCTTTGTCATTACCAGCACACCCACTTTTCATGCTGCAACCTTGGAATGTTGCCAGTGGTCTGTGTGTATGAGGGTGTTTCCACCATCTAACCTGGTTGCCCTAGGCTTTCTCCCTGAGCCCGGGGAGAGGTGGAGTCTTCACTCAGCAGCTGAAGTGCCCTCTCAAGGAACTTGCCAGGCAGCCTGGGTGGGTACCTGAGATCCCCAGGTAGTGTGCCAGGGGATTCTCTCTTTGTCCATGCTGAGAATTAAACCACTCCTCAGATAGAAAACAAGCTTCTCAATGTGCTCCTTACTCTGTGCTTTCATACTGCTGGACTGGGCAAATCAGTGCTTGGTTTTCCTTTAAATGTTCATTGCAGAGGGAAGGGAAAGAGGGTTCACATTTGTACTGATCGTGACAATAGATACCTTTCAGTCAGGCAGCCGGAGGAACAATGTAAAAATGAAGTGTATCCAGATAGGACCCTCAGTGGTAGGTGCCTGAACACTTCTCAGTGAACAGGAATTTGTAATGCTCCCTTGGTGTTGTGTATTATGTTTAGGTGGCTTAATTTTGTGTGATTTGAAAGACTGAGAAAATCTTGCTGTGTAAGATTTCAGAGCAAATGAGGAATGATTCTGAGCTAGTGCATTAGTTTAAAAGCGGTGCTACGGAAGGTACAGTTTAGATCCTACATCTGTTGTTCAGGAGGTGTCACCTACTTTGTTACATGTATGTGGTTGGATTTTGATGTCTAGTGTTTGAAGGGCTGTAATGTCCTGAAAAAAGTAAATTTATTTCTTGTATCTTGCTAGTGGGATATGCTATAGGTACGTTGAAGACTCTCCTTTTCTAGTAGAAAAGGACTACAAGTATGCCCTCATGGACATCCATGGAAAATAGAGGTCAAAAAGTCTACTGAATGTCAATAGTGCTTTTTGGAAGCAAAGATGTGCCAGATTCTCAGTTATTCCTTCTTTAAACAAGTATCTTGGACTTCTTATGTATAGCCAGTGGTTCCCACTTTCTGTTATCAAATTCCATATTTTGTTCTGCTTTTAAACGAACCCTGAAAATTAAAATTGGTTGTCCTTGTGTGAACAGGTTGACAGGGAATTTGATCAAAGTTTTGTTTGGGTCAGGATGGCACAGCTGGACCCTTAGCATTCTATTGCACTACATCAAAAAAGAAAAGTGAATGTCAGTAAGAACCTCTCACCCTATTAATTTGGAGGGGGTTTAATTCTGTATCTCCTTAGCAGTAAACTGGATTCAGCCCCTGTTGGCCATGGAAGTAATTGCTGCAGAGGGAGCTGGCGTGTCCTGCAATGCCTTGAAGGCTGTTTGGCCGTCAGTGTCTTAATGGTTGGAGCACAGTGGCTTTCATCAGTTATGCTGATGTTTGAAGATGCAGCTTGGTTAACAAATTTGGGAAACTTTGCAGAACAGCTTTATTTCTTTTTGGAATTCCGCCATACCTCATTGCTCAGTTAACTCCTTCCATCCTTCTGCCCATTCACTCCCTCTGGAGATCAAGGCTTACCACTTGAGCTCTTCATAGATGTTGTATATTGATAGATACCAAATTATGAAATACAAGGATGTGAATCTTTTCACTCATAACAAGTTTTTCACTGCTATCAATTTAACCAGTATAAAAAGCTTGGGTTTTTTTTTTAAGAAAGCTCTTAAATCAATGATTTTTTGTTAGCTGATTATTGCTCTGCCTTAGAGACCACCATGTACGTGAAATTATTTTCTCTTACTGCCAGCCAGGACAAGGTGTATTCCAAATCTCCTTTTAAAAGAAGATGCTTTTAGAATTTCTATGAGTCTTTCATCTGTCTTGGCTAATCCAGTTTGTTGGTCACTGTTCCTTCTCTTTTTTTCTCCTGGTCTTCATTGTTTACAAGGCTTGGGCATGTTGGGCTCTGGATTGCTGTTACTCAGTTTTCTATTTCTGGGCATGTTGTGCTTTCCAGAAAAGAGAATCATTTGCACAGGTGGCTTTTCACTGTAACATGTTTTTCCCAAAGTATGTTCATAATTTAGACAGTGAAGTCCTTGGCTCTGCAGACAGATTTCTTCCAGCAGACCCTCATGTACAGAATCCCATCTAGTCACTGAAGTTCTGTATGGATGTGGAGTCCAGGGAAATAGACTACACTGACCTGCTTCTTGCCAGTCATTATTTTTTTCCTTTTCGAAATGATTGCTTGTACTTGGGTTTTGTAGTCTGAAGCTTCCATATTAAAGACAGATAAAATCTTCAGAAGTGCCTAAGCCCTGTTGTTACCCAGTGGAGTTTAAGAACAAATTTTTATTTGGGAAAATAATTTATTAGTCTTAAATTCTATCTGTGTTGTGTGTAGCAGTGTCAAGAAATGACAAGTTCATAGTTCTTGGAAGAAAAGTGTCTCTCTTATGGACTCACCCTTTGTGTTTGAAAGACTCTCATGGTTTCCAAAGGTCGTGGCCGAAAGCTCTAGAAAGTGGATTTCCTGTGGTCACAGCAATCAGATGTCTGCAAATGCCTTACACATTCTGCGAGGTATGACTGAAAGTGTGTGGTGCTGGTGTGTAGAAATTCTGTGTCAAAAATAGGTGTGGTAGAATCCAGTCAAAGGCATTGTGAAGTAAATAGCTTTTACACCAAACCTTAAACAAAAGAGTATTTTACACCAGAATGTAGCTGTTTGGATACTTGGTCAAGATAATACAAGTCTGCAAGCAGGTTGCAATGTTGAACGTTCTCTGTGTAAATATATAAATATTCTCAGCCTAATTTTATCAGCCTAACACATGTTGCATGGTTTGGGTTTTATTTGCCTCATCGATCATCAGTGTTGCTTAAAAGGTGATGGGTTGAAAATCGTGCTGGCACTGTACTGAGCCATTTGAACAAAGAGCAAGGAGAATGTTGTGCACCAAAAATAAAGTTGACTTTGCTTATGGCAGCAGTGAAGAAAGTGTTGGACCCTGCAGCAAATAAACAGACCTCTTTAACGACCATGAGCTCTATTAGTAGTGTTTTCTCTCTACTGCACCTGGTGAGTTGGAGTCTGGATGTATTCCTTCCTGGTGGCAGGCACCAGTGGTGGAATAGTGCTCCCTGGCATGAGTGGCTCCTGCTCACGTAAGCATTGCCAGATACCAGACTAGCGAGGCAGAGTGGCCTCATTGCTCTTCATTCTTACTGCATTTGGAGCAAAGCCCGACTTCTGATTCTGCTACGGAACCTCTCAGGGGTCAGTCCCTGACAACTTGACATTGGTAAGGGGAAAGAAGGTAAAAGTCAGTGTAGTCCTGAATTTGTTTACAAAAGTTTTTCGTTTCTGCCTTTAGAACAACTCTTCTAAACTGATCTGTGGCTTGTTCTAAACTTGATTATGTCACCAACATTTATGTTTGTGTCGTTTATAATAGTGAGAACTGATGGCTGTAATGGTTTCTTCCTGATTAATTCAGGAAGAACTTCAATGCGGGTTTGTGCATTGTCACAAAAAGGAGATTGCGTTTAGATCTGCACAGTTTACACTGCCTTAAATTGTGTGTACTGGCAGGGATCTGCCTTGACTTAAAGACATGCAAGGCTCTGGCTCCTCCCTCTCCACTTGATTTTTATGACTTAACATTTCACAGTCGAAGAAACTTTCAGGGGATTTTTCTGTCTAAATTAGTTAAACGCTCCTTGAACAAATGTTACCAACGATGTCCATGAGTTGATGTGCTGAGGATTCCATTTCAAAGAATCCCAGACCAGGATGTTTTATGAATCCATGTGGTAGGTAACAACATTTATCCTAAGCCATGTGTGATAGCTCGGAGATGTGTGAGATATTAGGGAGAATTAAAACACAGAGCTTAAGAAGAGCAGGATGTCTCAGTTCTTTACATGGATATTTGAGCAGAATGTTGGCAGTGTTGTTTTGTGACTGCACATGCAACTGGGCAGGAATCTTATCTGGTTGGGAAATACTAAAATATGGCTTTGAAATAAACAGATTTTTTTCCTTGAATGCTTTAAGTTGAAAGGTTTTGGAAGCAGCCACAATGGAGAAGCATTATTTAAATCAGTACAAAAGGTAAAGAACAGCAGAACCTCACGAGTGGTGGTAATAAACCTCCCCTGCTTCATTAGTCATTCAGGAGTTTGGACAGGAAAAGGTTTGCTGGTTTGGGGTTTGGTTTTTAATCCAAATGCTGAGGGAACAGAAGACTGCCATGTACATATTTGAAAAGCTTTCCCAGCTTTACTGAATTAATTTCTTGAATATAGTAAAAGACAAATACGGGATTAACAGTGTGGAAATACATCTTGCTCTATGGTGTCCCTGCTTTGGGCAGCCAAGTTAACTCATGTTCTTTTGTCCTGGAGTGTTGTGTCCTGCCTGGCCACACCTGGAGAGATCCTCCCAAGAAATACTGTAGTATTGCTTGGCACGCTGGTTTATCATTGAGGTCTGATTTTACAAAGTAAAATCACACTTTGGAGATTAAAGGAAAACTAGCTATCTTTGTTAGCAAACAGTTACCTGTGTACTCTTCTCAGAAGTGTGTTGTTCCTGAAACTTGTAATTGAAACTTTGCAGAAAGCAAAGGAGTAAAATGCAGGAAGAATATGGGTCTGATTTTCCATTAACAGTATAGATGAGAATCTGGGAGGGGCTGATGCTCCTCAGTAAAGAAAACATTCAAATACATCAAGGAAAACATGAGTTAATTCAAACTCTGCCCCCAGCCTGGTTCCTCGCAGAGGTAAGTATGGGATCTAGTGACTTCCTTGTCGGAAATAAGTAATTTATGCTTGGTTATGCCAGGAAACTCTTCCCCAAGACAAACTAGTTGGCTTTTCCTAGGAGGGTTAATGTTGAATGAGGTGGTGGTATGAAAACTAAGGTAGATGATCCACTCTTTTGGTCAGAGAAGACACAAGGGTTTGTGTGCACAAACAGGATTTACTTGTGTGAGGCACATGCCCTTCCACTGCAGAAGATAAAGTTGACCTGCTGCACAGCTGTCTTTGGACCTTCACACGATGTGTACCTCATGGCACCTGCACAGAAAGAAGGATTTTTAGGCAAAATCTCCTGGTCGGAACATTATATGAGTGGGAGGGGTGGGAGAGGGCAAGGATGTGCCTGTTCAGCAAAGCAGATGGGGCCGCTGCAGCAGCTTCCTGGGCAGTGTGAGCGTTCTGCTGGATCTGCTGCTGTTACATGGGTGAACTTGAGGTAATGACATACATGTATGAATAGTAAGTGTGCGGGTAGTTAAACTGCATGTTCCTGAATTCGCTTCAAAAAAACTCTTTAAAGGAAAATGGGAATAAACAGTTTTAAACCCTTGTTGAAATGAATGGAGCTGGCTGATAATTTTCTGAAATACCAAGTCTTCCTGCACAGCTCAGTAGAGAGCACCTACACTGCAAAAAAGCTCGTCTCGTTAGTTACAGCTGCACTAATGTTTTCCCTGTTACCTGTTTATGCCAACATGTGGGTGATTCTGGTGATTCATGAATCAGTATTTCACAATGTGTGCTGACTCACCCCGTGCTCTTCCACCTCTCATCTCCCCCAGACGTTAAAGTGTGGTTATGATTACAGTTCTGCTTTTCCTGCTGGAGCAGTATTGGTGTGGAGATGCAGCAAAAGCAGTTTACAAGACTTTTTGAATTCCCACACTCAGCCTTTAACTCTGATACGATCATTCTGTTCATCTAAACCCTACTGGAAATAGTGAATGCCTTAAGCCTGCACCAAGTCTAGAGGCTTTCATTTGCTCCTGAAGGACGAGAGGGTTGCCAGAACCTACTCTTTCATCACTGCAAGTGTCAGACTAGATTTTCCTTTGAAAAATAGAGTGATAGATGTATCATCAAGGAGCAAAAAGAGTTATTACTATTCAAGCTTCCTTCTCAGCAAGAGTGGGGAATGCCATGCTTCCTGCTATGGGTGTCTGTGGTTACCCTGCCCAGCACAGGAGATCAGCACAGGTATCATTTCTGACTTCACTGTAAAGGTAAGGAAAAACAGATTTCATAAACTGCCAAAGTAAGTTTGGTACGTAAACCACCATTTTCTTTTCAGTGTTAGAATTTTTTTTTTTTTACCATGAAGAAACCATCTGCAAGCTTTCCTTGGAATTGCCATCAACAGAATTGCTATTTGCAGGTGAGAAGAATGCCCCAAGTGCCCACCAGTCCAGGTAGGGCTCCAGATACAGCATCAACCATAGTTCAGACAAAAAAATTTATAGTATTATGTCATCCATGCTGTAAGGTAGTAAGCTAAAGTCACACTTTTTCCTCAGTGGTACTGCCTGAACAAGAAAATTCTGTTTGTATCTTTGAAGCCTCTGCAAACTTCCAGAGATGATGAATTTCTGCGTTACCTCTCAGTAAGGATTATGATGTCCCTAACAGTAATACCCACTAAACTGATTATTGTAGACGCTGAAAAGCTTTAGCAGAGAAATTTTCCAGCTTTCTGCAGCATTTTGTGAGAGCTCTGCGTTTCTCACAGAAACTATGAAAAACATTGCTACGGGTTCTTGTAAACTAATTTTTATCTTGCAGCTGCTGTTATTCAGCAGCAGGGTTGTTATGGTATACTGAAGAAAATATTTTCAAATGAATGTTTTATAGCCTCCACCAATTATTCTAGGAGGTGGATGCTCAGTGACCAATGACCTTATGCCATGCTGGCGACCCAAGTTATATAAACCGATTTATAATTAATTAAATTAGCCATTATTGCTCCTGGACTTGGACTTTGTGTCGTTATTTCTCTACCCGTCCTCGGTGCGACAGCGACAGATTATTATGGGTATTTATTCTGATTGTAATCCATTTTGATTGTAATCAAAATATATAATATCCATTTATTTTTAATATCCATATACAGAATGCTCATATGCAAATAAGAATTTCTAAACAAGTGTGATGCCTGAAAAAATGAGCAATACACAAACCTAACAGAAACTGGGATAAGTATATTGACTACTCCAGACAGTGTAAATTCTGCTGCTGCTTCTTTATTCATCTTGTACAGCCTTTGGTTCCTTTGTGCTACTGCTGTATTTCATGCAACTCATCTTCATGTGCTCACAGTAATATACTGTAGCTTGTGCAGAGGTTTGTACTCCAGCCATCACCTCCTGAATATTCAGAGCAGTTTGTTGCTTTTCTCCACCTCAACTTTAGTTGTCTTGTCTGTCTCACAAACTTCCAATGAAGCAAGTATTTTACCAAAGCTGTTGCCCAAACTTTGAATTTGTTCACACCTTCACATGTCCTGCCTTGTGCAAAGATGGTACCCAGAGTTACTTGGCTAGCTCTTGCTTTGCATTTACTTTCAGTTTTGTCTTTAGCATGAGGTTTATTATGGCAGGTAACTTGTCTGTTGAGACATTGTTTGGATCATGATTAAAGTGTACTTCTTACCATCAGTATTTCCTAGCCAGTGACACACACGCACAGCCTTCTCGTGGTTTAGCCCCAGGCAGCAGCTCAGCCCTTCACTCCTCCCCCTGGTGAGATGGGGGGGTTAGAAGGATGAGAGTGGGAAATCTGGTGGGTTGAGATAAAGACAGTTTGACACAAAAAGCAAAAGCCATGCACACAAGCAAAACAGGATTCATTCCCCACTTCCCACGGGCAGGCAGGTGTTCAGCCATCCCAGGGAAGTCGGGCTCCCATGATAAATAACTGTCTTGGGAAGACAAACACAATCACTCCAAATGTCTCCCTCCATCTCCCTCCAGCTCCATATGCTAAGCATGACACCCTATGGTCTGGGATGTCCCTATGGCCAGTTGGGAAAAGGTGTCCCAGCCATGTCCCCTCCCATCTGCTTGTGTCCCCCAGTCCCTTGCTGGTAGGGTGGGAGAGGAGCAGGAAAGGCCTTGGCTCTGTGCATGCCCTGCTCAGCACTAAAACATCCCTGTGTTATCAGCACTGTTCAGCACAAATCTAAAACAGCCACTACCAGCTACTGGGAAGAAATTTAACTCTACCCCAGCCCAAACCTGCAAACCCCTTCTCATTTCCTTCTAGGAGAGGAGTCATGCTGCTCCACACACGCTATTCTTTCTTTGAAGTATGCACTGTCCCAGTGAGAGTGCTTACCCTTTTCTGTAATAGCAGCAAGTTTGGCTTGGACAAAGTCATACAAACTGGATTATTTGAGACGAGGATCCTCAAATGCAGTGGTTGTCAAGTTCAGTCATAAGCTCACAGACTATCCCGGTAGGAACCAAGAAAGCAGCAGGAACACAGTAAGACAGGCACTGTGGCAAGCATCCTGCTAAAATAATGGGTTTTCTCTTGGCAGGCTTGGAAAGGCTGCAAAAGCTACTGGGGAATTCAGTGTTAAGAATCCTTCAGTTTAAAACCAAACTAAAGTAGGTGTGAAGCCTATAGAAAGCTGGGTGCAACAGTGGAAGTTATGAGGTGGCAAACTGTACAAATGTTTCAAGACTGTTGGAGGAAATTACTATGACTGTTAGGGGCTGATAAAAGCCTTGGGCAGGTGACAATAAAGTTGTATATTCTAAGACAAGCAAGACTCAGTAGGACTAGCATTAATTATGGCGCTCAGAGCAAAGTGTTCTCAGTGCAGAAGGCAGCTTCCACATGGAACACTGGCCATGGCACAGAACAAACAAACTGTGCAGTGGCGAGGTCAGTGCTCAGGGGTGCAGCTGTCTTCAGATGCTTTAGCAGCAGGATTTTCTAGGAAGGAGTTCACCTGCAAGCAACTGGTTATACAATTCATTTTATTAATGCAATGTTATACACTCAAAATGAAAGTGATTCACACAAGACAAATTAATCTTCCATTCATTTATTCACATTTTCCATGGATTTTTGTACATGTCCTCAGTGTATCAGAACTAATGAAAACATTAACATACATGTTATGTAAAACTTATGTATCCACTGAAAAATTCAGAGCATTTTGAAATCTACTAACAACTAACAGATCATCACATTCAGCATCTTCATTGGATTTAGACTAGCTCATGCCACTTTAAATTGTTTAATGTCAGTTAATTTCTGCACACAGGCATCAGCTATAAAATTTTATTAAATGCAAGTAAGTTAAGGCATCAGAAAGAAAGTCTTTAACGACATTTTAAATGTTACAGTGCTGCAAAGGGAGCTGAACTTCAGTTTTAATAGCAAAGCAAACCTCCTGATTGGTTTATGTTCTACAGTATGTTCATTTGAACTGTAAATTTAATTTAAACTTTCACATCCATCAACCAAAAGAGATTAAAGGAACACACTGTTGTCCTCCCAAATAGATAATTTTGAGTACATTACAAAAAACCAAACCAAAACAAACAAAAAAACCCCAAAAAGAACCCCCCCCCAAAAAACTAAACTTTGAATATTGCAATTTAATATTTTAAAATAAAATTCAAGCCAAATGTAATAATCTCCCTTAGAAATTATTCTGAGAATTAAAAGAAGCAGAGATGTTTATTTTCCAGCTGAAACTCCAGAATTAGAGGAGGAGGAGGAGGAATGGATAAGACACTCCCAACATCTACATACAGCTGGAACAGCGAAGGCGTTAATGCAAACTGGGGCAGAAACTTGCATCTTTAATATCAGGTGTCTGATATCCAGCTGTTAAATACATTACAAACAAGACACAGGAATGCCTCCTTGAGTTGGAATTCTGATCAAAATTCTTTCCTTGGATAGCATGTGCCAGTCTCCTATGAAGGCAGCAGTACACTGATGTCTGTGCTCTCCATGAACTTTGCTTTTTCATTTAAGGCCTTTATTTCTATGTAACAATCTCTGGCCTTTTACAGCATTTGTGTATTTTAATATTTCTTAAATAGAAACTGAAGCATCATCAAAAATTTCTAACAGTGCCGGAAAAGGGCTGTGCTTTATACCTGAGCACCAAGTATGCCTGTGACTGACTTTTCCTGCTTCATAGTCCACATAATGATACAGTCACCATGAATTGATGTTGATTAAAATCTGACTTGTAGGGAAATTCTTCCCTGTTCTTTTAGAGGCAATTCTCCCCATGTAAAATGTTCAAAATTGTGTATTTATGCATATATTTGACATTGTAATGAAGGTGACATCCCAATTTTTTACCTTCCCCTGGTTTTATTGATTAAATACATGCACTGAAAAATTCAGATGTTACTTGCTGAACTTCAGGACTCATGGCTAGGGTAAGGTTTAATTCTTTCCAACACAATTTATTATTCTTCTTTTTCCTTTCACTCTGTGCCCTCCCCTTGGAAAGAGGCCAGAGATGTACTGTCTGAATTGGGCCACATCCATGTGTGCAAAACCCCACGACTGCCCCTCTTCAGAGGCAAAGCATAAGGAAAGAAGTGTTAAGTTCAGTTCGTTGGTCCACATTTCTATGGATGAAGGAACAGTTCCAAATCCATGAGCTTTTGGAAGTAAGCGAAGACAAGGCCAAACATTTATAGACAGAGCTGTTCTTTATGGGATGCACAACAAGAGCTCTGTCTATAAACCTTTCTGCACAGAGACAGGGTTAAGACACTACAGTCAAAAGACAAATGCAAAATTAACTGAGCCCTTGGACTAAATAGAGCCGGGACTAAACTGTTAGGCAACATTCTGCTTTTCATTCATACACATTTAGGTACACCCTGTCAGCTTTGGGCCTCCAATTTAGGTAGCAGCAAGACTTTTTTTTTTTAAAAAAGCATCTTATTTTGAGGAAAGCAATGTCACTGACTTTTAATGGTTTAAGTACTTAGCCAGATGCAAAAAGAAACCCCAAAAGGCACCAGTTTATTTTTCAAATATCTCAAATGGCATCTAAGCTCCCTTCACACTCCAGTGTTAAAAATGCAATTCCTGTACACTAAGCATGGCTGAAATGTGAGCAAAGGCCTTTGTTTTGGAACTTTGGTCAACAGGGCTATAGATAAAATCAAGATTTTCCTCCTTTTAATGAAGAGGGAAAAAAAGGCCATAACCTGAATTGTGCAGTGAATTAGGCCTAGAGGCAGCCATTTGTGACCCCCCAGAGCAAGGGGGGCAGGTGAGATGTGCTGCACCTCATCAAATGGTGTTATTCCTTGCTCCCTGCCCACAGGATGCCACTGTGCTGGATTTCCAGGTCCCCTATATGAATTGTGTCACACTGACTTTTTTTAAGGAAAGGGGTTTTTCCTCTGTGTCAGAGGTTTTTCCTCTGTTTTGCCACAGGCAAAACAGCATGTTTGTTCCATCTTGCCAGAGCTGGTCAGTGCAACGCATCCGAGAGCAGTTCAAGTTTCATACTAACATCAAGCTCTTGGAGAAGTCCCAGAGTTGGAAGCAAAGTAGAAAAAGTTACTAGGGAAGGAGTTTCCAGCAAACATTTGAAAAAAAGAAAAGGATTAAACCACCAACACAGTCTGACAAACTTGAGGGAAACCAAGACCAGAATGAACATTCTGATCCCAAAATTATTGCCATCTGGTTAACAGAGCTGAAAACGATGTTTACTAATTACCCCGTGCTCCCTACATGCAACAGAAAGCTTGTGCCAAAGCTGCATTCTGCTGCTTTATTTAATGCAGTGCAGCACAGCATTGAAGCTTTACCACATGGAAGAATACATACTGACACGCACCTTTGTGCATGTGTCTCCTGGCAAGGGCCACAGGCAACAGAAAGGTCTATAAAAGTCCTGAAGTTTGTTGATGGGAAGAGCTCTCTTCAGCAAAGTACCAGCAGCAGGACCAATGCAGCATGTCCAGCTCTGCCTCAGCCAGGTTTCAGGACTAGGGACAAACACCTTGGAAGGACCATGTGGAAGTGCAACCCTTTGCCTCTGACCTGTCAGAAGCCAGGGGATGCCAGTGTGTCCAAGATAAAACTGTCTTCCAGTTGTCTGCTTGTACTATATTGCACATCATTCATTTGTTGCTACAGTAAGAACAGAACTGACAGTTCCTCTCTAGGACGCACTACTGTCAACAAGACTACCCAAGCAAACTCTCTTTTAAATATCTGCAGTTTCTGAGTCCTGAAAGCACGTGGGTCTGCAAGGGTACAGACACAGCACAATGGAGATCATCACTGGTGGGGTGCAGTATTGTCACCGAGTCTGAGAAGTCAGTCTCACAACAGTGACCAATTAAAAATCTGCAGTCTAGAAACAGTTTCAACAGGTAAACTTGAACATCCTCCCTTCTCAAAGGAGGTGGTTGCATTGTATTGCATTGTCTGTGAGGAAGCTCTGGTACCATGTTTTCGTACTCGGATTTCTGTCCATTTCGTCGACTGGTGCTAAAAACATATGCTTGGATTTACATCCATGTGCTTTATCCAGAAGAGGTCCTGCACTGAGATACTGCAAATGAGGGAGCACAGTCCAACACTTGTGTTCTATTAAAGCTTTTATTAGCTAGTTTAGCTTTTCCTCACATCATTTTTCCAGAATTCCTTTAACAGTTCTTAATATCAGGGTAAAGAATTAAATGTTCAAGTGAAGTTAGGGCAAAAAAAAAGAGCAGCAGAAGTTTGGCAATAATTCCTCAAATTATGGACTGCAACTTATTTAAGCCTCCTTTTTCTCCAGTAAGATTTTGTGCAACTCATCTGCATCCTCACTTGTTTTCACCCTTATTAGCATAGTGACAGGAACAGCTGGATTCTTCTCATCAATTGGTGGATTAGGAACACAAACGATAAGAACATTGTTTTTTCCGGTTCTTGTACATGGCATCTTAGGTGGAATTAGAACATTCAACAGTATATTTCCTGCGTATGAGGACGGGAAAAAATTACAATTAGTCATTTTCTAGCTTTTACTGCAATACAGTGTTAGTATAGGTACTAACTAGAGATTTAGGGTGGCGTTTGGAAGGAAGGCAATTCACAAACATCATGTATGTTGGTCTTCTTCTTCCCTAAGCATCTGTTCATGGCCATTGTTCTCAGATTTCTTTCCTCACTAGAAATGAGAAAATCTCTGCAAATACTGCATCCTCCTTTTTTAAATGGAGGAACCTGAATATCAAATGATAGTAGGGACACACAGGAGAAAGGGAAGGGGACAAGGGAGAAGCAGCAAATGAGGGATCCAGTCACAGTGCTTAGTTTATGCCAAGTTGCTCATTCTGACCACCAGACGCAGTTCATACGCAGAAGCAAAATGTTCTGATACGGACAGACATGTTAATCTGGACAAACCAGGGTAAAACAGGTACTTTGTATCCCCAAACATACACCAAAAGGTTATGACCTTTTACTTCTTGCACTGCTTCATGTGCTCTCTTTTGTAATGCTCACTAGAGGCATCCAAGTGTTTGCCAGTATTCTAAATTATTCAGGAAAAAAAAAGTAGAAAAGTTTTCACTAATTGTGTCTGTTAATGCTGTGTAAAAAAGACAAAAAATTCCTAATGCTTAGCAAGGAATTTTGACATCAAGACTTGTTACTGGGAGAAATGTACTTACCTAAATTGGTGTCTGCTCGTACTAAGAGTTGAGTTTTTTCATTTCCTGCTGGTTTTAAGTGTAATGTTCCTACGCCTTTTTCTTTAAATTCATTATCCTTTTTGTAGAACAGTTTGCACCTGTGGAGAAAAATAAAACAAATCCCAAATCCTTGTTTGTGCAGCCATGTAGAGATGAAATACAAAGATATCTTCCAAATCTGACTCACGGTAACAATAATCAGGAGTTAACATGCTGTGAGTAACATAAATCTTTATTATTCTTGACCTTGTTTCATGTGCTAATGGACAGCACTGGCAGTTCAAAGAGAAAGTGAATTATTTCTTTCAGTATTGAAATGATAAATGCATTACTTTCAGGGAAAAGTAAAAGGCACAGCAACCTGTACTCAGGGTCTGTGAGGAGCAATAAATGTAGGCTACTTTTAAAAAACACTAATTAGAAAGCCGTAAGAATTTGCTTTATCATTCTGAAGTTGTAATAGGACTTTAATGTACAATTTATAAACATTTTTTAAGTGAAGCTCTAATAAACCTGATGCCATTTTAATAAAGTAGCACACACTTTCAGATAAAGCTAATGGCTTTTTGTAGCAGGACAAATTCTGTGCTGAGTGTCAAGCAGACACGCAATTACTTGGACGACTGAACATGATCAGAAAAACTGCTTCTAGCAGAGCTAGTTTCATTTTGAGCTTAAAAGCACAACTTGTTCACTCCTTTATATAATAATAATAATCAGCATTTTCCAACTGAAGAGTCTTATTTTAGGTTATGCATATCTACCTGATGGATTTTCCAGCAGTACAGTACACGATTTCTGTGGTACAGGCCCTGAAATTTAACTGTACAAAACCTGATGAAGGCAGAAACATCTTCAGTTGTAAAAAAGCTGACCACATGTACAACACAAACTATTAGAGTTGTGTACAAGATACAGAAGAATTTTAGTAAGATCCTACACATTCCTGCCTATAATTAAGTTTTTTTACGAGTTCATATTCTATGTGGATTCCTAACAAGTTATTTAATTAGGAAGTCAAAAACATGTCATTAATTATGCACTGCAGTGAAGAATACCAATATGCAGGTATTAATTTTATTTTCCAAGTTAAAGTCACCTACTTCTTTGAGTAGAAAGCATCATCTTCTTTTATTTCATTAACAATGACTTTTGGTGGCTCTTCTTCCTCCTCTTCCCCTCCTTTACAGAGAAAGTTTAATATGTTAATGTTGTGAGCACAGATTTTGGCACTGTATTAGAAGTCCCTTATGCCCTTCATGGTTGACACGGACACATGTGGCCGGTCAGTGACAGCCAGAACACCTTTTAGTCCATGTGAACTCTGCAGCAGCTTCAGCTACAGAAAAAAAGTGTTACTTGCTTTTCATTCAGCTCTTAAAGCAACTTCATCCTCACCTTCAGTTTACGTGGGATAAAAACACCCAATCCATACCAAACGATCAAACCCCAAAAATATAAAGCTTAGTAAGACAAAACCTCCTGTTTGAACAGAAACAGTTTTCACATTTCAAATATGCTCCACAAATGGGTTCAAGTAAAGCACAATAAATACTTCCAAGAGCCAGGTTTACTTTGGGGGAAGGGAATTAAGTTGCAGAATGACAGACAAGAGAGAGTGGCAGATTATGCCTTTCCAGCCCCTCAGCTACTGAGATTTCTATCAGCTTACTGTACCCAGCACAGGCAAAGAGCAGTGTAAAGCTGTCAGGTACTATGTAACTTTGTTGGCCTTACAATCTATTAAGTAAAATGGACTAAATTGTTCTGTAGCTCATGCTTTTTACTGCGGGGATCTCTTGATAAACCTACTAGGAAAAGCAGTGTGATTGAGAAGTCCAGCCGGCTCAAAGGTGAACACACCAGCTGCTTTAAATTTCATTTGTTCAAATCCTGTCCTCAGAAAAAGGATTATATTGTATATTATATGATAGAATGTATAAATCTGACAGAAATATGTAAGTCTAGATAAGCACATACTTTCGGTGTTGCTTACCTAAGGCCGGGTTCTCCCAATTAGGGGTATAATTCTGCACTTTCAAATTCAAGAATAATGATGATCACAGAATATAGAATTTCCTGAGTTGGAAAGCACCCATCAGGATCATGAAGTCCAGCTTCTGGCCCTGCACAGGACACCCAACAATCCCACCCTGTGCCTGAGAGTGTTGTCCAAACGCTCCTGGAGCTCTGGCAGCCTTGGGGCTGTGACCATTCCGTGGGGAGCCTGTTCAGTGCCCCAGCACCCTCTGGGGGAAGAACCTTTCCCTGATATCCAACCCAAACCTCCTCTGACACTACACCAGGCCATGATCACGATCAACGCAATATTGCATTTTTATAGTATTCTTAGGTCACATACACTCACAGCTGACCATTAAAATAACTACAAATAGAAATACATAGAATTTACCTTTGTCATCACTATTGCCACTGTCTGTCTGAGCTTCCAATAAACTGGTGGATGCTGCAGTGACAGACTTAGCCTGGTTTGTGTCTTTTCCAAACAAACCTGAATTCCCAGGAGAAAATGAGAAACTACTAAGTGTTCCTGAACCAAGGGAACCCAAAACAGAACTGTCAACACTCTTGCCAAAATTAAATGAGACAGTTGATGTAGCTCCTAACGATGGGTCTCTTTTATCTGATGCAGCTTCAGGTTTTTTGTCTGAGGTATCCTCAGTTTTGTTGTTAAACAAAAATGTGGAGCCTTGCTGGAGCTTTGAACTCCCAAACGCAGGAACAGCCCGCAGGCCAGGGGTCTTGCTGCTTTCGTTCTCAGAGCCGCTGTCACTGCTGCCTCCATGCTGCTGCTCAATGCTCGCCAAATACTGCTCGTAGTCCCTGAAGATGGGGGTCAGGTCGCACAGGGGGTTGGTGTTAACATGCTTCACTATCCAGTCACGCACGGAGCAGTTGAGAGCAGCCAGTTGTTTGTGGTAGGTGCCGGAGCCATGTGCTGCGCTCATGGCACTGCCAGATGAGCAGGGCTGGCTGCCACCATTGGCTCTTGGGCTCACGGCCTTTTTCTCAGCAAACACAGCGGCAGTGGGACCATTTGACACTGGGGATCCTGTGACAAGAAAAATCACAGAATCACAGAATATCCTGAGCTGGAAGAGACCCCCACAGATCATCAAGTCCAGCTCCCAGCCCTGCACACACACCCCAACAATCCCAACCTCTGCCTTAGAGCGTTGTCCAAATGCTCTCGGAGCTCTGGCAGCCTTGGGGCTGTGACCATTCCCTGGGGAGCCTGTTCAGATCCTGAGCACCCTCTGGGGAAAGAACTTTTTCCTGATATCCAACTTAACTCATTTGGTTAATAACCTCTGGTTTAAAAAAATAACACAACAAAACAACACAGATGCTTTGCTGACCTAGTGAGAAATGTGGCTTAGAACCTTCTTTTTTCCCCAGAAAGCACAGCTCTCTTAAAAGCTTAACTAACATGCTCAATATTTCTTAATCAAATCACTTATCCTTACGCAGCTGAGCTCCTCCTTTTGGGTCACCACACTGTGCCCCAGGTACTGCCATGCCAGTGAGCAGACCCAAGTTTTAAGCTTAGACGAGTAAGTTAGGGATAGACAAAGTAGATGGAGCACACTGGTGTACAAAAAAAAATCCAAAGACATCTTGTACAGAACATTAAAAAAATACATGTTTTATATATTGCCAAAACCTTCAAAATCTTACAAAAATCTTACAACTTTAGCAAGCTGTAACACTTACTAAATCAAAATACTCAACTTATCTCTTCCCATTTGTGCTTTAAACCACCCTGAGTGCACTAGCCCATGATTTTACATGCTTTTGAGCACTTCCATATAAAAAACCCTAAGAAGCAAAGTGGAGAAAGTCTCACCGAATATTTCTTAATATAAATTAAGTTTCCCTTAATTTATTCAAGCTCACCGAAATCTCAGTTACTCTAAACTTCGAACTCCACCATTTCTATTCTATGGCATGGTGACTCCAAAATTCTGTGGTGGCAGGGTTAACATCTCTGCATCTCCAACACAAAGGGACAGAACTAATATTCCTCAGGGAATTCCAAAGCATGAGAGCTCAACTTGCCAAAGTATTTCAAATGTCTTAAAATGTAGGTGTAACTGTAACAGATAAGATTCTAGTAAGACTGTCTGCAACATCAGATGTACAGGGAAAAAACATGAAGACTTTAGCTATGTAGCATGTAGTTTTTATTGAAATTCAAAGAATTGGGACAACTATTTAACTGGAACATGTTACCAGATGCTTTACACCTTTTGCAGATTGCCTTATGCCAGTGCCTTCCATTTCCATCTGTGCCTACAAAACTTTTACCTCCAGTATTAGAAATACGAATTTAGCTGCCACCTCTTTAAACTGCATGCATTTGAAAACTTGTCCCTCCAGCACTCTAAAATCTTCTTAAGAAATCTTACAAAGAGGTTTAAAGTCTCAAAACCTTAAAACACAACTACAAGATGGTCTATATGTGTTTTTTCCCTACTAAAATAACCCTACAGATTTTATGACTGAAGGTGTTGATAAATATGTATGCTTATTTAAAACTTACCAAATGCTGATTGTGTTTCGGAGGTGCCCTTCAAACTGCTGAAAGAAGGAGTACTAGAGACACTACTGCTTCCATTAGACAGCCCTTCCAAAGGCTTTATTCCTGCACCATTCCCGAATCCACTGAAGCCACCTCCGCCTTTTCCAGAAGGCAATATAAAGCCTTTAAACCCTTTAAAAGCTCCTCCACTTTCAGACTGGGCAGAGAAAAGAAGAGAGACAACCAGTTACATACATCTTCTCCACACTAATCCTATCCCCACTTAGTATTCCTGATATCCCCAGTTTATTTTTCCCCAGTTCAGCGTGTCATACCATGCATTACTGTGTCAGCTATGCAAACAAAATTAACAGCTTCCTTATGACACACACCACTACTGTTTTTAAAAGACTCAGATGTTCGGTATGAAAATAAACTGGGTCTAGGATGTGGATACATGGAAGTTGTTCAGAGCTGTGGATGTGTTTGACTACCTATTAGACATTCACAGCATCTTGTTTTCTTTAAATAATTACACAGGGTTATGTAATTTCAGGTTTATTTTCAACAACTTTTAGCATTTAAAATGGCAATCAAGAGCCCAATACTTCAATCCACTCATCACTCTGGAGTCACCTATGAAACCTCTGTGATTTACCCAAAATATTCCAATGTGACTGATGGAAGATGCAAAGACAGACTGTACTTGATCACAAAATATGTATCTCTGCAGCCTTTTCATTACCCAGTTCTGACCACCGTCTTTGCAACCATATTATTTCATGGTATAGTTTCTTACATGTTTCAAAAAGACAAAGTATGATTAACATGCAAATAAAGCACTGCCACTTCTAGGTCTTTGGAGGTAATGAACTTTTACTACTGGAAGTGAACTTTCAGTGTCTCTGGAAAACTATCAGAGGAGAACTGCTTCCAAGTTTCATCTGCTTTTGCCACTGAAGAAATGGCAAAGCTTGTCAATTTTAGGCTGTATTCCAGTATCTGACCTTGTGGGTATGTGTCTTTTTGCTTCCTTTTGTGCTATCTTTTCCAGCGCAGTCCTCTGCTCCTCATTCCTAGGTAGGCATTTTTATTCTGCCACTCTCTGATCAGTCCCACCTCTCTCTCTGGACATTCCAGTTAAATTGCAGTCTTTTTCACTGCAGCATTCTGCTTGCTCCATGTAGGAACACCAGTAAGTTTCAAGTTTACCTTTTTGTAAGTATTTCACACGTTTCTTATGCAACCTCAGCTGTGGTCTGTCACCTCTTTTGCATTTTAGACTTTGTCCAGCCTGTTGGCCTGGTTTTGGCTGGGATAGGGTTAACTTTTTCCCTAGTAGGTGGTACAGTGGTGTGGTTTGGATTCAGGGTGAGAAGAATGTTGATAACACAAGGATGTTTTACTTGGTGCTGAGCAGTGCTCACCGCAATCAAGGACTTCTCAGTGTCTCGTGCTCCGCCAGTGAGCAGGACACAAGGAGCTGAGAGGGAGCATGAGCAGGACACTGACCTGAACTGGCCAAAGGGGTATTCCATAACACAGAACGTCATGGCCAGCATAGAAACTGGGAGGGGAGGAGCGGGGGTTGGCTGGGAGCAGCTGATCACTGCTTGGGGATGGGCTGAGGTCAGTGGGTAGTGAGCAACTGTCCTGTGCATCACTGATTTTTCTTGGGGTTTATTTCTTTCTCTTTTTGTTGGTTCCCTTATCATCATCATCATCATTATATTTCAATCATTAAACTGTTCTTATCTCAACCCAGGGTTTTTATCCTTTTTTCCAATTTGCCTCCTCACCCCACTAGGAGGAAGAGTCAGTGAGGGGCCGCATGGTCCTTAGTTGTCAGCTGGGGTTCAAGTACACCAGGCCCTTCTACCAGCTCTAACAGCCTGCTCCCAGTCTCCTGACTACTTCTACAACCCATCTGGTCCTCTTTCTCATACTGTTCTGTTTTTCCTATTCCATTTGCCCCTGAATGTCTCCTTCTCAAGTTGCAGCTTATGTCTTGCATCACCTCTTTCCAGTACAATCCTTTATTTAACTGTATCCTCTACCACATTTGTGGCTAAAACTACTCAAAGCATTAGTGGGCTAAGGCAGCTTCCTCATTTACAATGCTTGGACTGCAGAAGGAAAATCAAAAGCATAGAAGACTGTCTAGCTCCTAATTGTGCCTAGTCCCATCCAAACCTAAAGCAATCTATGTGACAGGCAAAGCTCCAGGCCTATTTCTAACATGACGCACGCCCTGTTCAAAGGATGTCTATACAAATGTAGCTTCTGAGACATCCCCCAGCCCTCTAGTACGGATAACTAGTAACTTTGCATTTCTGTACTTCCATCTCTGCAAAAAAATGGAAGTAAAGCAGTAAAAATGCTGTTTTACCCATTTGTAAACAACACTATGTCCGAAACGCTCTTTATTCTTACTTCAAAAATATGCAAGAACGCCCTCCTCACCCAGTCAAACTGTTACCCTTTTTTTGCCTTAGCCTTATTCTTGGCATGGTACAGTACAGCCAAAGTTCATGTGCACATACAAGCTAGTGAGTTGAAATGATAACTTTATTCAGCATCACTACAAACCTAAGGAAGTAAAATCCTAAGCATGATGATGTATTTTGTAACTGAGTAAATTTCCAGCACTCATGTTCAGTGACTACATTACCTCTGACCCAACGTTTCGGCGCTTTGCTTTTTTAATAGCTCTGTTCTTCAGGACCTCTTCACTTGCCACAGAGAATGTTCCCACCTTTAAGAGGAAGTTATGGAATCATTAGTAGAATTCTAGAAACGCACAACATGAAGGGACAGCCAAGATCAGATTTTGAACACAACTCTAACACTGCTCCCAAACAAACAAGGGAAGAAGTTAAAAACCAACCCAGCCCAAAAATACAGCACCGTCTATTAGCTTGCCAGTGACCTGAACATGAGTTGATACTTGGAAAACTCTATCTTGTTCTGCAATACATTTCTCTTTGTGCTATCTCCATTTTATTACAACAAATAATGTAAGTTTTGCTTTGCTTCTTTTAAACACAGCTCTAAGCTTTCTCTGCTGAAGGGAATCTGTCAGTAATCCACAGTTTGGAGCAGATATATGGAGATGTGGGGTCTAAGGAAACCTCCTGCAGCCTGCTGTAGTTCAAACATTAGCAAAGGCAGCTAATGGCTCAGTACTACCCTGCAACAAATGAGGAAATTAAGTTTTCTTATATTCAAATTCCTGGAAGAGTCAGTTTTCTCTCCTACATTTACAGGCCTAAGCATTTAATACTTTTATTTGGACAAAAACTAAACCAGTTTGTTTAAACATGAGCCATAAGGAAGTGTGAGACATTAAAGGTGAAAATCTCTTTTTACAATCAGGTTAAACATACCACTTGAGCTATTTGCCTAATTCCTCTGGCTGTGTGGGGACATTCAGCTAAAATTAACATAGTTCTGAAATTAACTATTACAGACCCTCCAAAAAAATACTGGAGGCATGAAGAGCATTTATCTCCAGAAATCAAATCTGGTTTTCCTGTCAATTAAATAAATTCCTATCACACATCTGAAGAGTCCAAAAGCATTTTAACAAGCCTGAGGTTGCCTCTAGAAACATGAAGTTCCTTTCCCCAGAACCACTCTGGTGGCAATTTTAACTCTTAAAAGCTGCTTTGCCATATGGTCTGCATAACTGCAAGTGTTATAAAAAATAATTTTTAAAAATCCGCTTCTATAAAATTATCTCTAATTGCTACACTTTTCACCAGTTTTAGTGTAGGTTTTACGAACAAGATACACAGCACATGTAAACAGTGACTCTACTACCTGCAGGGGTGTGTAGGGGGGGAACTAATGCGTAGTTTACCTCTTCAGCTTCATCCTCCTGGTCCCAGTTTCGGTCAGTCAGTTCCTTCTCTGCAATTCTCTTTGCCATTTTCCCCCACCTATGTGGAAGAAAAAAAATCCTAGAAAGAATTGCACAGAAATTAAATTCTAAGCAGCAGTGATCTTCAATTTGTATTCTTAGAACAAAAAAACAGGAATTGCAGTTCTTGTAGAAGCAGGTCAAGATTGGAATGACAACTGAAAACCAAATGTTGTGGCAAAAACAATCAGCAGCACTTGAGATTAAAGTTGTGGTGATCAGCCATATTCAATCTTAAATTAAAGCAACAATACAAATGTGTAGTTCAGTTATGTGACAAGTTTCCTTCGGCAGCTGGAAAAATTCCTTTGAGAACCGTAACTCACACACTCTCATTCTGGGGCTACAAAAACCCCAAAGCTGTGGCTGAAACATCCCATATTCCACTCCACATTGCCACCTCAGGATACCCATGTAAGCAGCAAGAAAAAAGTAAATTGCTTTATAATGTCTAAAATAAATACTGATGAGGACCCACTGAATCAATTGGGCAGAGAGCTTGGTTAAGACTGAAGACAATGCTCTCCTTTAAAAAATGGGATTGGTATGCCATTACTAATTTGAAATTTGAGAAAAATTACAAATAAATCAGATTAGTTTTCCTACAAAGGACACATAAGTCATACCACGGATTTTAGAGCAATTACTGTAAGCAGACAAATCATCATTTTGCTGGTTTTCTCTGTGATGTAAAGCAAAAGCAGCTTTGTGGAAGGAATGTCTTTAACAGTTCAGAGTCCCATTTTACTAAAGTACAACTTATCAGCTGTGTACAAAACCAAAGAAAGAAAACACGGTAGCTGGGTTCAATCTAAAAAACCTGGCAAGCAATCACACTACTGGAATTTTATGTGAAAAAAGAGGTTTTTTACTAACTATGGTTATATCTTCTGACACTAAATATGAAAACTTTCCAAAGGAAATATGTAGTTTTGTTGCAATTTAAATCTCAAGCAAGCACAAAAATTAAAACTCTTCCAAAAACCCCCTTGGGTTTGTGATTAAGACCTGCCCAGAAAAAAAGGGAAAAAAAAATCCACAAATTGCAGAATTTCAGAGCCAGAAATTGTAACAATACATTGTTACAAAATATCTTGTTTAGATGTTGAAACGTTTTAGAACAGTAAATCCAGCAGCACAGCAGTCTTGGAGATCACACATCCAAGTCCTGAATTTTGTCTGACACACATCACAAATAAGGTCAAGTTACTAGAGCTTCTAAGTAGAGGGACAAAGATTGGCTTGTGTATATATATTTAAATACCCTAATCCACACTGTCCTGAAAGTAGACGTCCTTGCTTGATCCCTGGGAGACTATTTCAATCTAACCCATTGAAAAGCTAAAAAAGAAGTTATTTTAAAGTCACATTTATTTAAATTATTGTTTCATTACTTTATTTTTATACAGAACGTATTATATTATGTAATACATTTTAATTTTAAACTTATAATAAATAAAAGTATTTTGTATATATATTCTGCATATAGTAAATATATAATACAGTATCATACTATTTAAATTTATTAGTTTTATTATTAAATTAAATATTTGAGTTATTTAAAGAGCACATTAACTACACAGCCTCTCCCCCACCAAAAGAGGGAAAACCTTGTCGACCTGGGCTCCAGGTTCGCTGCGCCTGCCTGTGTTTACGCAGTGTCTCTACAAAAGCACTGTAGAGGATCTAGCATACATTAATCTAACATGAATCCAACAGAAAGCCTGAAGTATATTCTATCCCGTGAAACAAGAACCAAGACAAACCCACATCTGTCTGGTGTTCACAAACTTCTCGAAGTTTTAGGAACACATGTTCTGAACAGTCTGAGATGGAAGTGTTTTGAGAAAAATATAAAAGAACCACAGAATATGCTGAGTTGGAAGGGACCCACCAGGATCATGGAGTGCAGCTCCTGGCCCTGCACAGACACCCCTCAACCCCACCCTGTGCATCCCTGAGAGCGTTGTCCAAACGCTCCTGGAGCTCTGGCAGCCTTGGGGCCGTGCCCATTCCCTGGGGAGCCTGTTCAGTGCCCCAGCACCCTCTGGGGGAAGAACCTTTTCGTGATATCCAGCCTAACTCTTGCACGATTAACAAGCTCTTCTTATTTAAAAATAACACAACACAGCTGCTTTGCTGACCTACCGAGATGCGCCCAGGAGCTCCACTGCCCTATTTAACGCAGCCGTTTGCGAGCGAGGCTTAGTTGGAGATTTGCATGGGGGAGCATCACCTGAACACCGAGGGGCCGGAACCGCCGCGGTGCTGGAGGGAGCGGCGCCGGGCCCCGGCGGTGTCGCTGCGGTTGCGGCGGGAGGAAGCGGAAGCCGGATGCCGCCGAGGCCACCCCGCGCCCCCGTGGAGCTGCTGTTCTGCTTTGGCTCCCGGCTCCGCTCGCTCCGTCCCGGGGACGCCGCGCGTTCCTCGCACGCCTCACAGACCCCTCCGCGCGTTCCGAACCCTATGAACCAGCACCGGTGCGAGGCCCCCAAAAACCCCGCCGCCGCCCCGCTCCCTCCATCCCCACCCCGCACCGCCGTGCGCGGGTCCCGCTCATGCTCGGTCACCCCTCCCGCCCCCCGCGGGACTCACCCGCTCGGGCAGGCGGTTCTCTCCCGCCGGGCTGCGCTGCGGGGCCGACGCTGCGGCGGGCGGCAAGCGGAGTCTACTCGCAGGCTGCGCGGCCCCGGGGCGCGCTCAGCATCCCCCGCTGTGTCCCCGCAATGCCCGATGCCGCCCGGCCCGGCCGTCCCCGCTATGTCCGCCGGGGCTCGGTGGGACCCAAACCAGGAACGCCGCGTCCGCCGCCGCCGTCCCGCGCCCGCCCGCACCGCGCGTGCGCCCGGCGGGGGCGGCGGGGCGGGGCCGGGAGACGCAGTACCGCCGGCGGCCGCGGGGGGGCGCCCCACAGGCCGCCGCGAGGGAAGGGGGGCCCCGTTCGAGCCGTGCGTCACGTGACTTCCGGCGGGAGCCGCGGTCTTACCAAACTCTCGGAAATGATCGGGAAAAATAAACCCTCAGCGCCGTCTTTTAGTGTCAGCGAGCCAGGCATTACTTTATCCTTGGCCAGGAGCTTTTTGTGGGTGCACGACAAAACTTAGGCCCCCACACAGACGCTGATAAACAACTTTCTCACCTATTTATACATTTTTATCAAAATAATGTTCACTAAATTATATAATTAATCATGTAGTATTTCCAACACGGGAGGGGCCTCAGGGCGGCTGAGGGGCGGCCGTGCCGTGGACTGTCACGGGCTATCCTCCTGCTCAGCCCTGCTTCCTCTTCCCTGCTTCCCTGCCGCTGACTCAGTTTTCTCGTTAATTTTTAATAATTGTTTTAATTAATCATAATCAGGATATTAATTATAAGCAGTGTGCTAGTGTGTGCACTAGGCCTGTAGGAAAGCATAGTCCAGAAACTTGCTAAATGGTGGCTTGTTCCGATGATCATAGGAAATACCTTCGTGACAGGGTGAAAGTCACCCGGAGGCAGGGGGCTCCATCCAACTCTTCGGCCTGAATGCTGACAATAAAGACGGGGATTTTGTCTCAGTGGGGGACAGAGAACAGCAAAGAGCAGCTGAAAGACGAATCCAGCGTTGCCCTGGCAAGACACATTCGATTTGAGCTGAAAAGGTCACTGCCCACATGATTGCATCACCACAGCCGCTGAGGGTATGAGCCTGTGACAGACTGTCTGCTTCTACCAAGGGTGAGGCGTTTGAAGTGTAGTTTGCTGAAAAGAACCAAGAAAGTCAAATACAGATATCATGCTGAAGTGTAAGAAGCAGGGGAAAAAATATCTTCTTTTTTAAAAAACATTTTTTATTAAAGTAAACATTTTCTCCATTGTTTGCACCTTTTGTTATTCCAGAAGTGTAGCTTTTCTAATTGCTTTATCTGTCAACTGTTATTCTTGTAAGTAAGGCACTCACAGTGCTGAAGGGAAAGTCCATTTGTAAAATGTTCTTTCAATAAGGAGTTTTCCGGGGTCACTTAATAGTATTCAGGCATTTCCCCATTGATATTTTTTATGTTTGTGCAGGTGCTTGGAAGATTTCTGAGGAATTCCTAGCAAGTATTTTAACTGGAAACGTGGCTGTTCTGTTGTATAAGGACTCCTGAGCTACACTAAGCAAAAGAACTTGATGATTAGAAATATTCAGCCCTGTGTGGTAATACAGGGTTGGCACCTATTTCCGTTGGCAGGTACCAGGTGACAAACTCTGTGTGGATCCAGGGTTAGAGTTTTGTTAGAGGTTTTCCTTTTGTCATTATCTCTGGCGTGCAGTATTTACCTGATCAACTGTTAAAAACCCAAGTACCTCAAAATAACTACCTTTAAAAGGCTTTGTTTCCCGGGCTTTTTGGGTCTAGCCCAAAAATTATAAAAGAGAGAATTAGTATCTCCCAGCAGGGAATTGGATTTGCTAGAATGTCACCACCAATCTCTTCATGAGCCCCTCAAAGTACCATGTTGTCTCTTGGTCCTCAATGGGAAAGAATATGAATTGAAATGAAATAGAGTTTTTTCTTAAATAACAAAACCAAATATGTTCTAAATAACAAAAATCACAATTGGAAAGTGAGAGGTCATGTGGGAGATCTTTTACAAAAGCGGCACTTCAAAATATCAACTGACTTAGAAATTTGAAAGTTGATGGAAATAATAGTAAATGCAATTCTTAGAAAGGGATTAATGTTTGCATTAAAAATAACCTTTTTGATTAATATGGGTAAAAAAGAGAAAAGTTTCTCCTAGTGGTCTATAAGATGTGTTGACTTCAGTTGTTAATCTATTAATTTATGTAAAGTTAGGCCTGAAACCTCTTTCCTGTATTTTCAATTTATTTTTCCCAATTCTGCTAAAATCAGGGTGCCTCAAACAGAGCTGTTCTCCCCAGTGAGGAGGATGCTGGAAAATATATCAGAACTCCCAATTTTTTAATACTCATGGAAGGAACAAAGACAACTGTCGTTCTTGTTGTCTCTTAATAGGATTGTCCTTGCCATAAACTATTTCTGATAGTTTAGTGCTGATCTCCAGCACAACAAGGACCAAAGGTGGCTGTCTAAGGTAATTAGAACATTTATAGAGGTTTTGCAGGTATGATGCATAAGATGGTTCATCTCCAGGCATCAAAGAGCTCTGGAAGACATAACACCCATTTCCCTGAGGTCCACAACATCTTACAGAGGGTCAGTACAGTAGAGGATCTATGTGAATTATTAATGGTTTCTTCCCTAAAATATTCTAAAAATGAGAATTTCATATTAACTTGAAAAGTTTTTGTTGGCAAAGAAAGGCAAAAATTACAAATTGAGGACAAGTTGACAAGCTTTGTCCAAAATTAAACTAAAGGTTTCCATTCATTTTGTGTGGGTGCGTTTTAATTCTTCTTTTAGAAAATTGGGGAAAGGAAAGGAAAATGTAGCAATTTTCTGCATTCTTCCCTATATTGGGGAGGGGGTAAAATTTCAGTTAAACATTCCTCAACTAATATATAATCACTAAATAGAGATCACAGATTTGTCCAAAGAAGCCACAGTTCCAAGTTAAAATTCCAAGCCAGGGGTATATCTGTTTGGTTTGGTTTCTGCTAGCTCAGTTGGAAAAATGTCTGCGAAAAGAGATTTCTTTGATGCCATTTTCAAGATTCTTGTGTACATTATTAGAACTCTGCTTTATCATCATTGTAATAGTAATTACTACAAAGTGGGGTCATTAGTCCTAATGCATATTTACAATTACACCAAATACACATACAAATTCATATTTAAGGTGAATCTTGGTCTGAAAGAGTGGAATATTTTGTCATAGTAACATATCTCAGCAGTCCAAAAGTGCTTAAAGCACCATTCCACTCAGTTGTCAAATATGTCAGGACTGTCAGTTTTTCTCATTCTCTGAACTGTAATGTAAATTTGTCTCTCTCAGACTTCAAGCAAAAGATTAGTTTGTACTGAGTTTTCAGCTCTTTCCAGCAGTAACTGTCTTAATTTAAAAAATACTAATTACTTGAGCTATTTTTCACATGTAAACTTTTCCTCATTGCAGAAACAGATGTCATCATTTTGGCTCTCTCTCTATAAACTTTTAGGAAGCCATCAGCTTTATTAACATTTTCTAGAAAACTGTTTCTTCATGAATATCAGGTTACATTGTAATCTACAGCTGATAGTTGGTAGAAATACAGCACCTGGTTCTCCCATGGTGCAACTGTGGGCACTTTACAAGAGCCTCTGTGAAGTGGAGCTTCAGATCTGCCTTTCAGTGGCCAGATGGCCAGAAGGTTTGTGTGGGGATTTTTTCTTGTTGCTGTTGCTTTCCATCATCTCTTTTGGAAATGTAAGAGTTGTTATTCTATGCCTTTTTGTGAGAAAACTGAAATTCCATCTTCTATTGACTGAAGGAAGCTGAGGGGAAATCAACAGAAACCACCATTTTCTAGGCAGCATTTGCTGCCAGTTCTGAGCCAAAAAACTCAAGCCACTGTGCATGAAGTGCTCTGGATAGCTGGTGATTTAACCTGGTGGCCAAAGCAGATGCACATTTCATTATGAATCTTCATTTGTTTCTGTGATTTTTTTGTCCTGTCCCAACCACAGAACTTACAAAGGTTTTTTTTGAAGTGACAGCAAGCTTGCTATTAAGCAGACTTTATATATTCATTAAGTTGAAGAGATGCTAAATCAAGGGTAGACTTCTCAATACACAAAAATATCTTAGCTGTCATGGGCCAAACTTCCAGAAGCCTCAGATACTTTGCAATTAGTTTAGTAAAAGTTGTTGAACTGTTGATATCTTTCATTAAACATGGCCTTGTTTTAATGATGCTGGCTGCATGTCTGGATATACTCATAAGACGCTGAGGAGGAAGAAGGGCAAGGATTCCTTTTGCCAGTCCATTTCCCTATGAATATCTATCACAATTGCATTTTCATTTTATGTATCATAGCTAGTCCTGTTTCTAACCTGGTTTTTCCTTAGCCACTCCTTTCCTAACTTCCTTTGGCTACAGCGGTCTAAGTCTGACCACTGCTAGTCTCACACCCCAAGTAAACATGTTTGGCAGATCTTGTATCCTCTCCTGTATTTCCAAGAACTCTAAACCTTTAACATAGTTAACAGTCTAACAGCCTCTTTTCTTTGTCTGCTCTCTCATGTTCTGCACCATTGTTCCTTGCCACCAACTTGGCTTTCTCCAGCAAGATTCCTGGTGAATCCAGGCTCACAGAGAGCCAGCTGTATTACTTCGGCGTTCCTGGCATAGGCTGGTGTTAATGAAGATCAAAGGAAGATGGAAGATGTTGAACTTCCTCAACAAACATACTTTGCCTGAGTAGATTTCCTCAAAAGCACTTTGGATTGTGGGGCATGTGCGAATATTAACCGATGGGAGAGGTCCAGGCATAACATGTTACATTTCTTTGCTCTTCATACCTGGTTCCTGTGGGATAAATGGAGCCTCTCTGGTAGTACAGAGTTATTCTGTCTTCTCCTTTCTCAGCAAGGTGAGTGTCCTCTTGTTCCATCTTATGCTACAGGGGCTCCACTGGTTCTAACTCTAATTCATGTGGTGGTAAACAGGTCTGTGAAAATGCCACTTGCTGGGGTTGCCTGAACCAGAGGAAGCCATTTCCCCCATGGTTGAACTCTCTCTTTTAATGCTGTAAATAACATTAATGCTCTCAAGAGTTAAGGATCTGGGCCTCTGCCTGTGCTCTTTGTGCATGAGCTCTTGTTGACTATGAGTTCTCACGGAGTGTGTAATTCAGTTCAGTTCAGTTACTAGATGAGACATGCTAAATGTCAGGTCAGCTTGGGAGCTTTCCCGGAACCACCATCAGGTGATACTGACTGTATCTCTTTGGTTGTATAGTCATCTACAGGTAGACATCTAGATTTATGTCTTCATCTCAGGGCTGAGATCTGCCATGAGTCTCCCTGTTACCTTCCAAAGCTGGTTTCAACATAATCGTCTGAAATTTGACTTAATGGAGACCATTAGTCTTCGCCTCATGTTTGCAGAAAGTGATTTACAGCCCTGCTGCTGCTTGCTAAAGAATCTCTTCCTTGAGAGATGGGGTTGCCTGGTCCGTTTGAAAAGCAGGAACCTTCCCTGTCTCCCTTTGTTCCACTGCCGAGAACATATGCCTGCAAAAACACTTTCAGCATCCACAAATCTGGAGGTTTGTATTGCTTGACTTGCATGTTTCCCTCTCACAAGGTAATGGGACAGAATTATAGAATCTTTAAGGTTGGAAAAGAGCTCCAAAATCATCGAGTCCAACCTCTGAAGACCCTTGAGCCCAACAGTCCCCAGTTTAGGGATATATAAGCCAGAAAGAGGTTCCTGCCACCTGCACTGCTAGTTACAGTTTGAGGTCTTCTAGAAAATTTGTAGCCTTGCCTGTTTCTGGGGACTTTTAACAAACAGATACAGTCTGCATTCAGCTTCTGTGTGTTAGTATGCTATAGACCACAAATGCAAAAAGCCACGCAGCTTTCTGCACACTCCCAAGATTATTTTATTTTCTCATTGTATTGATTCAAAATACTGTCTAGTCCAGGGGGGCTGGGTAAAGACAAGTTAAAACGTGAGTCAGTTACAGAAATAATTGATTCTGATGTATCTCTTAAGTTTGACTTTTTTATTTTTCCCAGAAATCAAGGGCTGACATAATGGTATTTTTCCCTAAGGAATTGTATTTTTGCTTTTAATAGATTATAAAAGAAGTGGTTGAACAAAGTAATATATAGGGAAAGTGAATTACTGATCTTAAGGGATATCTAAGGAATGAATTGGGGATTTTCAGTCAGTATTAAGGAAAACCTCTTCCAAAGATGTGACAGCAAGAACAAATGTATTTTTAAAAGGTAACAAACTTTTAAAAGAATCAAACTGTTAAGCTTTTTACAAATGAATGTTTATTTTTGTCCTCATTTAACTTTGCTCTGCAGAAATTGTAGTATATATTTACTGAGGTGGTTTGGATATCTCTAAGCCATAAAACTCAGGTTCTGCATGGTAGTGAATATTTTCTCTATTGTCTGACAATAATGTGTTTTCCCCACAGTAACCTACTTACACATCCACAGAATCAGCCCCAGAGTCATCAAACCAAATACCTTTACGCCTCACTAATTACTGGGGTAGAGGGAGCAAATGACACATTTTTTTGGAAAAAAATTATCACTGGAAGTGTTATTGAAAGATTTCGAGAGTTTGAGGAGTTTAGAGCTAATTCTTCTTGGAGTACTTGAAGGTTCTTAGTAACCATGGGTATCATCTGTGGGCTTTGTGTTGGTGGATTTATCCATGGGTGGATAATCCATTGGGATTATCCAAGTTTCTGGATAATTTGTGCTGGAGATGTGCAACACTCATGCTTATGAGCCATATTGCATCTAAAAGCAATATATTTTCATTTTTTTGTTGCAGCTTTTGTGCCTGTCACCTAATGTACATAGTTGTCAGGTAACCTGTGTTTTGTTCTCCCCTGGGCCAGGCTGTGCTGTCTAATGACCAGTTTTATTGGTCAGTTAAGGAACATGGAGCTTGAAGGTACAGAAAGAGAAGTGGTTTGATGAAAGAGACATCTCTTAGCATGTTTTTGCTGTTACTGTTTTTTGTTTGGGGTTTTTTCAGCAATTAGTATTATTCAGTTACCACATCTATTTAAGGACAGCAATAATTGATTTAATTTACAGCCTTGTGTGTTTGGGTTATCTGCAAAGGGTAGTCCATGATCACTATTTGTGAATACTTGTAAAAATTCTGTACTTCGAGTAAGATTTTTCCAGTGTTCAAGCAGATTTAAACCCACAACATTCTTCATACATAAACTTCCCTGCTAAGTACTTTAGTGATACTTCACATGGACAGAAATTGCCGTTGTTCCCTAGAAATCCCAAAGTAACAGAAAGCTGCAGAAGGCAGGCAGCGCAGTTTTGCACTACCTAGAGGAAACCTGGTGCACAAATGGTACTCACTTTCTCAGTTTAGCTCATTTCTGCTCAAATTAACACTTAAAATCTATGGATTCTTGTGATCTCAGGTCTTCAGCTGCCATCAGCACCACTCCTTTACTCTGCTAGGTAATAGACTGGCTACTCAAGAGAGACACATGTTTGATGAGAAACATTAGGACAGTGAAAAATATAAAGGGCAAGGAGAAAATGCTAATTTTTGGAGTGGGATTTGAATAGTGTGCAATAAGAAAGACTGGAGTCTCTCACTGAGTGAGCAAGCATCCTTGTGTGCTGAATGGCATGAGTTTTTGTTGGAAATCTATCTAAAAATTCTGCCAAATATAAGGGAAGCTGCAAAGCATTTTTTACAGCAGTGTATGGTGTCCTTGGGATGCAGCACCTGTCCTGTGGCAGACACTTTCCATGAGGGAGAAATTTGGAGGTGGTTTAGAAGACACCACAGGCTTTTGTGACTGGTGTCTGCTGTGGTATATACACACTGGTATGGACACGTCCTTTCAGCTCAGAAAAACTCTCTGTTAAGTAATATGTTATAAAATATTTATCTGTCTTGGTTTTTGACAATAATACTGTACCTGCCATCCAAGGGGAGCAGTTTTCAACTCTGTTTTATAGAGAAATTACTTACATTTCTCTTTATTTTTTCAGCCAGTGTTGCATGCTTATTTTTTTTTGTGGGGCTTTTTATGCTATATTTACATATAGAATAATGTTTATTCTGATTTTTGTAGTGAAGGCTGTTTTGTTATGATGAAGTAGACATTTTTTTATACCTAGAAATAATGGTCCATCTACGATGTAGGCAGCCTAAGATTTATAGGATCTTTAAATACTCATTTTCTTGTTTTTAAGTACTTGGCTTTTTAATGAAGTGATAGATAATTTTGTTGTTCACCCAAGAATATGGGAAGGGATTTAGACCAGTGTTTTGCCCTTGAGTATAGTTTTTTTATCTGCATTTCACCTGACTGGAAATATTTCCATGCATTTGAAAAAGGTATGTTTGTGCTATTAACTTGTTTATGACATACCCACATAAAGGCAGGAATTTCAGTATATGTAAATGCATCACCCTATATACAACTTCCCTGAATTTGGTTTCGATGGATAATGCCTTTTTGGCATTGTCATTTTTTAGGAAGGAAACTGAGAGGAAGAAGTTTCATTTACCAAATGGGGGAAATTTTATATGTTAATGGTTGGGGTTTTTTAAAGTAAATTAATTTCATTTATAAGGTTGTAATGGAAATACTTTCCAATAATTTTCAAAAGTACAGAAAATGTTTTGAAACATTTTTATCCATGCTTCGGAGGCTTAATCCTCTAGGCATCATTATCGAGATACAGTCCTGTTTTATAGTATGATATACTATGATATCAACGAATAGACAGAAGAGCAGAGCAACAGATTAATAAAGGAAGAGGACTTTTAATGTACTTTAACCTTAGGAAGATATTAAACTTTTAGAACACTGCAGGTGTCATGATACACGTTGGGTGTTTGATAAATCCCTGTGTGTGTTTGGAATACTCATATAATCTCTGTAGTATTTCCCCCTACATGATAAATAATGGAAAAAACTATCACCTGTGGAACTGCAAGTCCCAGTTTTTGAAAAATACTTGTTTGTTTGTTTTTCCCTAAAAGAGCAAGAGAAAATATGTCTCTTTAGTCATAAAGTAAATCAATCATTTTGTGTTTAAATTGTTGCACTTCCTGGAGAGCAGCTTTACACACAGTTAGGGTTAAATCGTACCTTATGTTGATGAGAGACTGTTCCACACCCCTGCAGTATTCATTGCTCCAAGTGCTCCTCATTTACACTTGAGGGTCTTGCAGCCTAACACAATTCTCCTTTAAAAGAAATTACTGATAAAACTGGTAAGTCTTCCTGGTATCACTCTGAGTTGAATTGAGTCTCCAAAAGGTCTGCAAAATATCCTTAACAGTTTTGTTTAAGTGTTATGTGTCGTCTTCAAATGTAGGTGCGATTTTAAGGAGATTTAGTTAAGATGGAATGGGGCAAAGTTTAAAGGAGCATTAAGGAAGTGTTTCTAAATTGATGGGAAACTTAAAACAACACTTTAAACTTAAAACAACACTTTAAACTTAAAACAAGTGTAGGTATTTCTTTGTGAGGATTGTTCAATGACTCAATAGTGGGGGTTCACGGTTTATCTCCCCACAACTAGGGTAATTTTCTTTCCGTGCTTCTTTCAGGCTGAGGAGGTAAAGACTTCAGAAAGGAAGTTTCTAGCAGAAGTTACTACTGTCAGTTTTACCCTCTGTAACACCAGTTTTCCCTTCAGTCTCTTCAATCAAGTCATGGTTTAGCCCCGTGTTGCATCACGTAGATCATTGGGAAGCAGACTGAAAACTTCTATTTAAAAAATCCCCAAACAACCAACACAACAAAGTACACAATGTTGATCATAAATTAATGAGAAAAGATCATTAATCTGATTTTTCTCTGATAGGGTTCTTTTCTGGGGGCTTCTTCAAAAAGGCGTTCAACCACTTGTCTGTGTGCAGCTAGCATTGTAAGCCTTGTATAAGGCTTACAATAAAAAAAGCTGAGTTTTATAAACGCTTCAACTGGTACTGTTGCCAGAAGAGAAAAGGTAGTTCTACTGCCTATTCCCAGTTCGAGCTGTTGTTTCCTCTGTGTTGGCAGATGTTTTTTGCAGCTGATGTTGGAGAGCTGGTTTGGATTAATACTACTTTATTTCTTTGCCAGGATGGTTTCCACTTAGGTGAGTTTCCTGATCAGGTTCCACCACCTGGCTGCAGAAACAACACTGCTGGTTCAGGGGGATGGCATCACAAAGTCCAGGATAGAGCTCTAAATGGAAGATATTTTTCTTTAGGCCAACCTGGTTAGTAATATAAGAATATGAATTATGAATCCACAGATTTCAGTTGGACAAGTAACAGAGGGTATATGTAAATTAATTATGGAGCTGAATGCTGTCCACAATACGTGCAATGTTTGTGTGCATTATTTCAGAAGATGTCTTTAATTCTGATTTGTGGAGAGAAGTGGATTAAAGAAATTAATGAATTGATGAATTAAGGAATGGAGACTTTTAGAATTCCCTCAGCCTTACTAAAATCCTTTTATTCCAGTTTTCTTTGTGCTACAGAAGAAGCTAGCAGAGTGCATCATGTAGAATAATCCACACAGTATACAAAAATTACTTTGACGAAAGAGGCCAAGCAAAGTCAGGAGATAGTATAGATTTTATAGTATGATGTGATTGCAAGCAGGACTGGCTTATGCTACCTGTCTTGCCCCTGTGTCCGGGCAGGGGCTGTCCCTGGCAAGCCTCAGCCTGCCCTGCTCCCCCCAGGGAACTCTCAAACCCCAGGGATCTACTGGCAGGTGCAGTGTGTCCCATTTGGCACCTCTTAGCACCCAGGGCGTCTCCAGAGCTGAGACAGGTGAACAAAGGGCAAAAAACATGAAATCATTAAGAAAAGTGGGAGCAAGGCAGCATTTCCTGTCAGGATTTGGAAAGATTATAATGAAGGAAGGAATAAATGGTTCAGCAGGAAAGCTCAGTGCAAGGCAAACCTTTGTGGCTGCAGCAGTGACCAAGGCTGTGACCATGGCCTTGACAGGAAAAGGAACTAGAGAGCAGCTCGTGGCACTCACTGATGCCGGGCTCCCGACACATGAGAGGGCAGCAGGGAACTTGGTTGTTGAAGGTCTGTCGCGCTGCCTTCCTTGTGGCACTTGGGGATGGATGTCAAGGCCCCAGAGCTTGTCAGTGGCTGCTGATATGAAGGGGATATAAAGTTACGTGACACATGAACACTACAGAAAGACTTTGAATTACATGGTAAGAATACAGATAGCGTTGTGAGGGAGATGCAGAAAAAATTGCAATGGTGAATGTTTGGTTCTAGTTAAGTTTTCATAATTGAATCTATTTTCAAAGCCAACAGAATAGATGTTTAATATTTAGCTGAGGTTCTTGAAAGCTTCCAGGCTGTCTCACGTTTCCTGCTTTACAGAAGCTGAAAGATTTTGAACTGCATTGTCAATATTTTTTACACCTTCCTATGCTCAGGACAAGTGTTCTTGAAAGGGCAGCAGCTTTGGATTGGCTGGTTGTCATGTAGACAAGGATGTTTTCAAAATAAAGGCACACAATCCATTTGTAAATCTTCCAGAATATATGAAAGTCTAATCAGACTGACTCAGACAGCCAAACAGTGGTGTATCTCATTTGAATTCTCTCTTCCCCCAGGACTTGTCTACAAGAAATATGCAGACACTGTATTGGAAGGAGAAAGCGTGAATGATAACAATACTCAGTCCCGGTGCAGTCCTGAATGTATTTTAGTTTTGAATGCATCTAAGCGTTTCCCTTTTTCATGTACTGACTATATCTGCACCAGCCCTATACAATACCTACTTTTGTCACCAACAATATACTCCTGGAGCGACACAACTTCCACTGCCCCACTTTTCTTTACTGTTAGCACTTGATGGTATTTTCTGCAGTAAGTTATGTGTTTATTGATTTGGTAGACAAACAGGGATCTTGCACAACCTCCTCTTCGAAGGAGTACATCTGTACTTTTGAGTACAGATGTATTGGTTGTGTGGGATTTGTGAATCATCTCTCCATTCTGAGTGTTCTTCTGTTTTCTTCAAATGATAATTTGCTGGGTATTAAGTGTACTGAGCTGCTGGCTGGTTTTGATTTTCAGCATTACCTTTTATATATGTAAATACAATATTCATATATATATATAATACATATACAATACAATGTTCATATATGTATTCATGCATATATGTAAACAGTGATACTTCTCCCATCACTGAAATTTCTTCAAGGCTGTTGCTCTTACAGTACCTATTTGAAATGTCTTTCTTCTCAGTAATGGGCATTTGAGGAAAAATATTGCTACACATGTAAGCAGCAAGTTCAGTGTTTCTCAGCAGCGTAGGTAAAATGAAGTTCTACCATCCTTAGGGTAAGGGGCAAAGTTGCCTGTGTGATCCCATTGCTGGCAGCAGCAAAGGTCATTTCTGTGGTCACAGCTTGGTGCGAATAATAGGAAGGCCTGAAGCAGATTGCTTGGGCTGTGGATAAGAGTGTATGATCCTAGCAGAGATGTGAAAGTCTGTAGAATAGAAGTTTCTTTCTTCCATTGTAGTGTGAGGGCTGCAGCCAGTTCCTAGAGGGATTTATGGTGGCCATCTTTATACTTCTTTGGTCCATTCCTTTTGATTGTATAAGGACAGTAGAAATGAACAGGATTTTACTCACTTGATAAAGATAGCAGAACAGAACATTTTACTCTTATCAAGGACAGTTGAACAGAACAGCATAGCCTTGGAAAAATAAATAAAGGATGTAACTTTGGTAAACAGAAGTCATACAAAACGCAAGCAGGATGCCAGCTCAGCTCTGCAAGGCTGATAAAGCAGAAATTTTGCAAAACAATGATATTGTGCTTACTCAAAAGTGGGGGTCAAGGAACAGCCACATAAAAAGGACACTGGATGTTGACGACAGACCCCAAAGACATACAAGGACTTCCAATAAGGGGTACAACTGTTAAATAAAGTCAAGGAAGTGGAGATAGCTCATGAATATGTAATCAGTGTGTGTGATAAAAATTTTGTTCACTTGACACTCGGGGCACTCAGCTGGAGGAAGGATCCTTCAAGTGAGCAGTGTGCTACAGTAAAGAATGCCTGCTTTCTAATATTCAAACTGTGTTAGAAAGTTTTTATCTAACCAATTTAGATATAATTTTTGGCAACTTAGGATGGGACACTCTGCCTGGTCTCCCATGGATCCAAGGGGGTCTCTGGATCTTCATGCAGGCACGGAGACTTTCTTGGAGAAGACCACAGACCCTCGGACCAATCTGGGACACAGGTAAGACCCCATTCGATATTAAGGAATTTTTTTTTAATCCTGCCCAAATAAGGCATGTGGATCTTCTAGCACAGTGGGTGAGTTTTTAGGTATCCCAGAATTTGGTATTTGACATGGTTTTATCAATTGATAATTGTTTTATATTTGTATTTGTATCTGTATTTTAACATTTTGGGTCTAGTATTCAGAAATGGGTAGTGGACAATCTTAAGGGGACATTCTGAAAAAATCCCCACTTGGTTGCATTTTGTGACATTGGAGAAAGATTCGAGTGGCCCCTGGGGGAACAGTGACCAGGGAGAATTTGATTAAATATTGTAATCGATGGTGGCCATTGTACAAATGAGACTCTGGAGAAAAGTGGCCAAAAAATGGAACCTTGAATTACAATCCATTGTTAGAGTTAATGCTGTTTTTAAGACGGGAACAGAAATGGCATAAGGTGACGTATGCTGATATGTTTTTCACTTTGCAGAATCATCCAGAATGGCAGGAAGATTGTGGGTTGAATCCAATGCCCTCAGACCCTTTTGTGCTGGGTCTTGAAAAAGAGACTCAAGGAAAACAGTTAAAATGTTGTTCTATATTCAGCATAGGACAAATTTGTTATAAACATCTCCCTTATAAAGAGGGTGATTTAGATCTTAAGGTCAGTCCTAACTGCAGGTTGGATGGGGGAACAGATAATCAGACTGCTGAGACTGGTATTTTGAAGGAACTGGCACAGAAAGAGGTAGATTTAGCACATGTAGAAGAGAAGACAGGGAGGATAAAGAGGATGTATCAAGGAACAGAGGGTTTAGTCCAATTACAGGGCAACCTAGAGCTAAACACAGAGATGTGATAGTAGCTCCCCTCCATTGGGGGTAGGTATGGATGGTCCACTCACAGTAAAAGTTCTGTTTTCAATAACAGACCTTAATAATTGGAAGTCAATGGCTGGCACCTACCAAGTTGACCCAGACAAAATGGCAAAAGCATTTTAAATGATGATTAAAACTCAGGATCTGGACTGGAAGGATATAGCTACTATGTTAAAAATGTTGTTTGATAGTACAGAAAGAGAAATGGTTGTTAAAACCAGTTGGAGGTTTGTGGAAGAGCAAATTTTGACTGGTAACTTGACGGGTACATTAAATATTAATTTTCTCATCATGGAGTCCAAGTGGGTCCCTAACGTGCCCATGTTTAGAGAGAGATTAAATAGATATCAACAATGGATACTATATGGAATTAGACATGCCATACCAAAGGCTATCAATATGTCCAATTATTCAAAATTAAGCAGGATCGTAAGGAATCACCTATCGAATTTTTAAATCTCTTAAAAGAAATGGCTCAAAAAATATATTAATATCAATCCTGAAACAGGAAGGAAAAACTCAATTAGCCCCTATATTTGTGGCTCAATCCTCAGATGATATTAAAAGAAAATTACAAAAGGCTGAGGGACAAAATCACTATGATTTAGGGAAGCAGTTAGATGTTGCTTGGAGAGTTTATCAGAATAGAGAAAAACACCGAGAAACAGCTAAACAAAAAACAGTTGCAGTTATGGAAGGAATCTCCAGAGGAATAGTGCTCCTGGGGAAAGAAAGGGGATGAGGACATGGACAACCTACCTCAAGCTCCCCTGGGAGACTTGGTATTAATCAATGTGCATATTGTAAGAAAGACAGGTGTTGGAAAAGCGATTGTCGCAGTTGCAACATAAAAGCCCCCCTCTCATGGCCATCACCGATGATGACTGAGAGATACCTGAGGATTCTTCCCTGGCAGAACCTCTGATTACAGCTAAACTGGGGTGTGAGGAGGTAAATGAGGAGGTAGAATTTTTAGTAGATATGGGAGGTATTTACTCTCTGCTAAATACAGTAAAAGGAAATGTGAATGGTTCTATAACAATCATTGGTGCAAAAGGGAATAACAAAACTCAGCTTTTTGGAAGTCCATTGATTTTAAACTAGGAAAACAATGGATGACTCACCCAATTCACCAAAGCCTCAACATGGGAGAGATTCCTTGGAAAAACTAAATGCTGAAATTAAATTTAGAAGTGGCAGAATACAGGTGATTATTCCAGAATCTAATTATGTGGAAGCCTCTATTTTTGCACTACAATCTCTGAAATTGGACATGATCCACCTCCCAGTATCACTTGAGGATGCAGTGATTCCTATAGTTTGGGCTGGAGAGGTGCTCAGGCATTCCAGAAGAGGAGGGCCTATAAGAATTAAATTGAAACTTGGAGTGGGACCAGTAAGGCAAAAGCAATACCCTTTGAAAATAGAAAGTTGTAAGGGGTTGTTACCCCTTGTGGAAAAATTGATAAAATATGGCCTATTGAAAGAATGTGAATCCAAATTTAATATCTCTATTTTGCCAGTTAAGAAGGCAAATGGAAAGGATTACTGGCTGGTAGAGGACCTTAGAGCCATAAATAAGATAGAAGATATACACCCAGTAGTAGCAAATCCTTATACCTTGGTAACAACCTAGTGTGAAAAATTAAAATGGCTCACAGTATTAGATTTGAAAGATGCCTTTTTCTGTATCCCTTTGAGTACTGAAAGTCAAGAGCTTTTTGCTTTTGAATGGGAAAATCCAAACACAGGGAGAAGAACACTTGGACAGTTCTGCCGAAGGGGTTTAAAAATAGCCCCACCATATTTGCAAATCAATTGGCAAAAGAATTGGAGGAATGGAAAAATCAGAACCCTATTGTAGTCTTGTTACAGTATGTACATAACATTCTGATATCCACTGAAACTAAAAAGCAGTGTTGGGATCAGGCTGTGGCATTGCTGAGTTTTTTGGGACTAAGTGGATATAGAGTATCCAAAGACAAAGCACAAACAGTCCAGACCAGAGTAACCTATGTGGAATTAAAAATCCTCCAAGGACAAAGGAGGCTGGGACAGGAACGAAAAGAAGTAATTTGCCAACTCCTGCAGCCATGAATAGTAAGACAGTTGTATGCATTTCTCAGGAATGGTGGGATGGTGTTGCCTGTGGATCAGCAATTATGGGTTGCTGTCTTGGGGTGACTTTATGATGTTGTATCCTCTATCGCCGCTCTATGACCAGACATGATTCCTGTGCCTTTCTGTGTCTTTAAAACTGGGTGCGAGAGAAAGAAAAAAAAACCAGACAAACTTTTCAAAGCAGTTTGTGCTCCAAGGTCACTCTATCTTTTCTGCGTGCTTCTGCGGCAGCAAGAGCGGAGGCAAGCACCCTCCTGCTTTTCCCAGCTCTTGGCTCCTTTTCTCAGGAGAGAGACAGAAAGTTAAACTCCTTTGCTTTTCAGCTAGTCTGCGAGCTGAGGCAAGAAAGTTTTTTTTTTCCCCTGGAACTTCGGCTTCTTCTTCTTCTCTTCTGGACTGTTCAACAACACCAGAACACACCAGGAGACCCTGCACTGAGGCCCGGGGGCCCAAGCCGACCTAGCTCTGAAGAGGAGAAAGCCACACCCACAAAGGACTCTAAAATCTTCCCAGGTTTCTCTCCACAGCGAGAGGTTTTATTATTTAGCATTATTCTTTTCCTATTGTGCTTTTTGTCTGTTAAATAAATAGCTTTTTTCCCCTTTCACTATCCTCCAAGGAAATTATTTTTTTCCTGAACCTGGTGGGGGAGGGGTGGCTGTAGCCTGCCTTCTATCAGAGATGTTCCTCCAAATTTGTCTCAAACCGGGACAGTTGCTGATAAAGTCACTCTATGATCTCTTGAAGACAACTGAGAAGGACTTTATAGACTGGACTGATGATTCATGGGCTGCCTTTTTACAACTTAAGCAAGCCCTTATGCGGACCTGATGTGGGTTGACCCTGGCCAGATGCCAGGCATGCACCAAAGCCACTCTCTCACTCCCCTCCACAGCTGGACAGGAGAGAGAAAATGTAAAGGGTTCATGAGTTGAGATAAGAACTGGGAGAGATCACTCATCAAATACTGTCATGGGCAAAACAGGCTCAAAATTAGGGATATAACTTAAATTTATTACTAACAAAATCAGAGCAGGCTAATGAGAAGTAAAGTAAAATCTTAAAAACATCTTCCTCCCTCTCCTCCCTCCTTCCCAGCTTTACCTCCTACCCCAGTGGTGCAAGGAGACAGGGAATGGGGGTTATGGTCTGTTCATCACCCACTGTTTCTCCTGCTGCACCGTGGGGTCCCTCCCACTGGAGACAGTTCTCCATGAACTTCTCCAACGTGAGTCCATCTCACGAGCAACAGATCCCTGCAAACCACTGCAATATGAGTTCATCCTGTGGATGAAAGTCCCCCTCAAACTGCTGCAGCGTGGGTCACCCTACCATGGGGTACAGTCTTTCAGGGACAGGCTGCTCCAGCATGGGCCCCTCTCTCCCCAGGCCTCCCACGGGGTCACAGCCTCCTCTCAGGCATCCCCCTACTCTGGCACGGGTCTCCTCTACGGGCTGCAGGTGGATCTCTGCATCCCCCATGGATCTCCATGGGCTGCTGGACCTGGACACTGATGGGAGCAGCATGTTATGGGCAGCTGGGTATGCAGGGGGAACTTCGACTCAGGTAATATAAGCCCAGGCTTTACGTTTTAACACATTGCCCTAGGTTACAATGTAAGATATAACCAAAAGCATGTATTCTATTATCATCTTCACAAGCTGTTAAAGCAGGTGGGGCAGTGTTCCTTATCTCCTACCATGACTCGTCCTTGATAACTCCCTCCAGGGACTATCTCTGTTTAATGGGCAATCAAGGACCCACCACATGACTCATAGAATTACATCATCCCATTGTGAGATGCTCTGCCCAGGGGGAGGAGCCAAGCATTCCCACCTGGATATAATCTAGAGTTTGGAACAGCATGAGCAGCCCTTACCTATGGGACTCCTAGAGGACAAGAGCTACACCATTGGACGTTCAGATGAAGACCACACTCTCTACAGGATCACCGCTTCAACAGGACTACTTCATCTGGATTGCTACCACCACCCTGACTAACAGGGTGTCAGGCTGTATCCTGACACTGTCAGTGTTCTTGTACTATTGCATTTATTTTAATTTTCCTATTAAATTATAATTCTGACTTGTGGTCTCCCACTGGTTTGTTTTCAAACTAGGACACACATCAGCACAAAAAGCAGCATGAATGACCTTACACCGAGTGCTAGAATAATTGAAGGAAAAAAATACACACCAATGAAACCATATGGAAGGAAAGGGGATTGTTATCAGCACAGAGGTCTCCTATGAAGTACAAAGAAGAAATTAGTCATCTGCTACAAAGTGTGCAGTAACTGAAAAAAGTGGCTATGATCCCCTTGTAAAGCCCATCAGTTTGGAGACTCCCCAGTTAATACAAGGAATCTATTAGCTGACAAAACAGCTAAAGAGGTTGCTGAAAAAAGTATCCTTGCACTAATACCTAATAAAAAGTTGAATGTCCTAGAACAAAAACTGAATCAGGACAGGCAGTTAGCCCCATCATCGGAAACTACAGAAAATCCCAGCAGGTGATTGGTAAACTCATGTGGGCAGATAATTGTACCTCCAAATTAATGTATAAGATAATAAAACTAAAACATCAGGAAACACATTAAGAAATAGAGAATATGGTAACCAGTTTACAGAGAAATATGGTAAGCATAAAAATAACAGAAATTAATAGATCAGTTATTGAAAAATAAATAATTTGTTTTGCAAAATCTCAAGGGAGGAAGAAGGCCACCTCCAGGACTAGTAAAACAGAAGAATTCACCAGGCAATTATTAGCAAATTGATTTTACAGAACTGCCCAGGCAGAATGGCGGGCTGGTACATTTTGGTATTTTGGTACTTCTCTGAATGGCCAGAAACCTTCCAATGTCGCACCAACAAGGCAAAGGAAGCCTCAAACTTCTGCTGAAATTTATACAATAGTACTAAAATTATCTCTTTTAAGTTTTAAAAGGTACATTGTTATCAACAAATCATTGAGACTAGACTTGCATGTACATCCTTTACAACGAAAAGATACCATGTGCACCAAAACCTAGAATTTTGGACCAGTCCAGGAGAAGGGAAAGGGATGGTATCAAGTCCCCTGGTAATGTACATCGCACTCAAGGTGGAAGGAATTGAACCCTGAGTTCATCACAAGTGGGTAAAACCAGCAACATATTAAACACAGCAGAAACAAGGCTGACTAACACCATGGAGTTTTTAAGTAAATATATAAATCCTATTGTTTTAAGTAAAGGATATAATTTTCTAGAGGAATATTATTTATTGGATCTAGATGAAAATGATAATTGCATATTTATAGTAATAATAGAAACTATATTCTTAATTTCTAGGAAAGGGATTGTAGTCTTGAAGTTAGTGCAAGATTTCGAAAGATTACAGAATATAACTTCTATAAGGAGTTTGTTTGCCAGCACCAACCTCTGCAGAAAATCTAGTTCCATGGGGAACTTTAGTCAACAATTTGACAAAAATTTGGAACACATGTGGGGCCTTAAAAAACAGATTAGCTTTAGACCTGTTACTGTTACATGACTGTGGAGTATGTGGCTACTTGAAACAACAATGCTTGTTGTGCACATATTCCAAATGTGACTGCTAAGCTGAATGATCAAATAGATCAGGATTAGAAAGTAACTAGTTAAATTAAATATTTAAAGAATTTGGATTTTCTCTGACTGGTTGGTTGGCCTCACTTTTGCAAAGTATAATTGTAATCGTAGTAATAATTGTGATTATGATAGCTGCCTTAAAAATTTATATGATATTAGCAAAAAAAAAAAGGTGAGGCTTATGAAGGCTTGAAAAGAACACACGCTTCACAAGCCTCAAAGGGGGGGATGTTACCAGACGGCAAATTGTCTGCACCTGGTGAAGTAACACAATGCTTGTTCTCCAAAACTACTGGCCTATGGAAATCGCACAATGCCCATTGTGTAAGAAAGAGAACTGGAAGTTCACCAGCCAGTGTCCTGCCAACTCATCCAGGTTGACTGGTGTCAGAGACTGAAAGAGTTCATGCCTCAAACAAAAAGAGTTCATGCCTCAAAAAAAAAAAGAGTTTTGCCCGTTATAACAAGAACTGTATAAGAAGCTACAACCAAAGAAGCCTTCCTGAAGATACCTAACTGGAACTTTGGACTGTAAGTTATGCCGCCTAGATAACGCTATTGTTCAATTATCCAAGCCTAGGGAAAAACAAACAAGGCTGAGGGAGAGGAATGCATCCACAAGAAAGCCAAACGCAGCAGAGATTCTTCCCTGGCTGAATTTGGGGTGGGGGAGACCACAGCCCACAGAAGCCAGGTTTACTCCCCCCGAAATGAGGAGGGGAGGAGGTTTCAGGTGTAACCTCTGGTCAGAGGCACTGAACACCCATCCTCCCTTACACAAACTGGCCCAGCTGTGGAACCCTCAATGCCACAGGCCACATCCATGGGACATTCATATGAGAGGCAGCTGAGGGGGTGTCATAATCCATCAAAGACTCCCCAAAGTGCCCCCCAGAGTCATTCCTGAAGACTTGCACCACAGAACTGCACGTGATGCAACAAATCCAGAGTCTGTTGTAAGAGACAATGGCAAACTCCCCCGCCCCAGGGAGGTGCCTGGGTTTTCCTACCTGGCCTGAGTGTATATTAACCCATTGGATTCTGTGCTTTTTGGAGGGACCTTCACCACCAAGAAGACCAGCTGGAAAGAATCAACAGAACATCATTGGGATCCATGGAGTGGTGATATTTTCCTTATTCTGTCTCTGTCACTCTCTTTCCGTCCCCCCCACCTACTTTCTATTTCTTTCTCTTCTTTCCTCTCTCTTTTCTCTCTCTTTCTCTCATATTTATTATCAACTAAAACCCATATTATTGAAATTGTCATATGGTCTCATTTGCACCTTAATTCGGGCAGAGACCTTTCTAAGAACTTTAATAACTGGATCATGACAACTGGAACTTTGGGGTCCACAACCACCAGAGACCACCAGAGAGACCCCCAGGAAAGAGGAACGCATGCGTAAAGGGGAGGGGAAATATGTTAAGGATTTCAGGGAAATTATTATTGTATGTATGTTTAGTCCAGGACAATCAATGAAAATGTATGCAAAATACAGCATATAAACAGAAACTTTCCTGTACTCAGGATGCATGGCTTTAGGAGGAGCCACGCCCCCGTGCATCGGCTGAATAAAGAATGCCTGCTTCTTAATGCTACATTGGTGTTAAGGAGTTTTTTATTTTACTGAGTTTTTGGTAACACTTTTATTTCTTCACATCATGTTGAGGGATTTGAATGTGCATGGACATTTGGTTCTGCTTTGTCTGCCCCCACTTCCATTTTGCTTGAGCTAAAAGCCCTAGTCAGACTAGGGAGGGAGGACAAAGATGAATTAGCACATGGCATCTACTGCCTCCCTCTCCTATGCCAGAAATGGGAGGAGCAGCTGAAGGCAGACTGCCCTCCCTCTCCTCTTCCCTACTCTTCTTGCCACTCAGGCAGCAAGTCACCACTGCTGTAAGTAGGCATCTACCTTGAAGGCATCTGCCTGGAAGCTCTTACATTTTGTATTTGTATTGGGTTTGCATGGCCAGGTCTTGGTAGTAGGTGAGCTACAGGGATGGCTTCTGTGAGCAGCTGTTAGAAGCTTCCCCCATGTCTGGCAAAGCCAAGGCCAGGCGGCTCCAGGACAGACCTGCTGTTATGATCCAAATTAACACAGAAGACCAAAAGAAACTAAGCCTCTGTGAATAAAACAGATCAAACCCAGAACAGCTTGAAATATACCTAAAAAACATGATTAAAACCAAATGAGGTTAGATGTTGGTGCCAAAAAAATTGATAAATTTTACTTAATAGTAAAAGAGGCAAGAGGAAAGAGAAAGAGAAAGAGGAAGAGAAGAGAAGAGAAGAGAAGAGAAGAGAAGAGAAGAGAAGAGAAGAGAAGAGAAGAGAAGAGAAGAGAAGAGAAGAGAAGAGAAGAGAAGAGAAGAGAAGAGAAGAGAAGAGAAGAGAAGAGAAGAGAAGAGAAGAGAAGAGAAGAGAAGAGAGAAATAGAAAAAAAAGTGTGCGTGGGTGGGGGGACAGGGAGAGACTGGCAGGGGTTAGGTAGAAACTTATCACCCTTCCAAGGGTCCCGATGTCGTCTCATGGCTCCCCTCCATCTGGTCTTCTTGGTGGTGAGGGTCGCCTGCCGCCAAAAAGCATAGAGCCCAGTGGATTCTATAGTTTGGGCCAGGTGGAAAGGCCCACGTGCCTCCCTTGCAGGAGGCCAGTTTCACACAGTCCCTTGCAACACTGTGGATCTGTTGCATCACATGCAGTGCTCTGCTGCAGGGTCTGGGGACCCCTTTGGGGGGGCCTTTGATGGGCCAGGACACCCCCTCGTGTGGAGGATGGGTGTTAACTGCCTCTCACCAGAGGCTTTTTCACTACACACCCAAAACCCCTCCTCCTCCCTCCACCCTTCCATGTGAGGGTCTGTGCGAGCCTGGCAGCTGATAGCCCCAGGGCTGTGGTCTCCATCCCGAAGGTGCTAAGTTTGATGCCTCTGTGAATGTACTCTTCTCCCCAAGCCCAGGCTTGAGTTACTTTATCTTATCTCCATCAATGAGCAGTCCAGGGCCTTAGTCAGGGCGTGGTAGTCTTCTCTGCAGCTTTTATATGGTTTTGCTATAATAGAAAAAAGTCCTTCATGAAGGTGTTTAAACCTTCAGTCTCTGACACCTGCCAAGGCTGAGCCTGTCAGTGACAGCGGCAGCACCTCAGGAATAAGGTATTTAAGAAGGAGAGAAAAACTGCTGCGCAACTGAAAGCAATTATGGTCAGAGAAAAGAGGAGTGAGAATATGTGAGAGGAACAGCTCTGCAGACACCAAGTTTGGTGGAGAAGGAGGGACAGGAGCTGCTCCAAGCACCAGATCTGAGATTCCTCTGCAGCTTATGGTGGAGACCAGGATGAGGCAGCTGTGTCCTGCAGCCAATGGAGGGCACGTGGATGCAGAGATCCACCTGCAGCCCATGGAGGAGCCCACACCAGAGCAGGGGGATAGCAGAGAGAAGCTGTGGCCCTCTGCAGAGCCTGCAATGAAGCAGGTTCCTGGAATGACTTGTATCTGTGAAGAGATTAGCTCAGGCTGGAGTAGGTTTGCTGGCCGGACTTGTGACTCTGTGGGGGACCCACACTGGAACAGCCTGTTCCTGAAGGACCGACCCTGTGGAAGGGACCTGCACTGGAGTAGTTCATAAAGAACTGCAGCCCACGGGAAAGACCCACATTGGAGAAGTTCATGGAGAACAGTCTCCCATGGGAGGAACCCCATGCTGGAGCAAGGGGAAGAGTGTGACAGGGAAGGAGTGGCAGAGGTGAGTGATGAACTGACCACAGCCTTCATTCCCCACAGTCCCACTGTGCTGCTCAGGGGAAGGACAGGGAGAAATTGGGAGTGAATTTGAGCCCAAGAAGAAGAAAGGGGTGGGGAAAGGTGCTTTAAGATCGAAGGTTTTTTTCTTACTATCCTACTCTGATTTGATTGGTAAAAGATTCAGCTGATTTCCCTGGGTTGAGTCTGCTTTGCCCATGATGGTAGCCAGTGAGGGATGTCTCCCTGTCCTTATCTTGACCACAAGCCTTCTGTTATATTTTACTTGCTGTGTCCAGCTGAGAGGGAGAATGATGGAGTGACTTGTTGGTCACCTGACATCCAGCCAGGGTTAACCCACCACACATCACTTCTGTTGTGCTCTGTAATTGCTGCGTACACCTTGTTGTCAATGGGAGCCTTTCTTTCACATTTACTGAGTTTTGCTTTTTTCTAAATTCATTAACATAAAGTAGCTTCTTAATGTGGCATATTATGTGATATCCCAAGGAGCCAATAAATAGTAATGAAAAGTTAGTAATTTGGTTTATTGCTTTTGTCAGACACATCTTTGTTGTCAGTGAATTATTTACTAGCATGGCTGGGTGATGGCTGAGGTGCATATTTTGTATCTCATTTGAAGTTTTTTCTTTGGTTTCGTTATGCTGACCTTGAAAATCAGTCTGTTGCTCTCGCTCTTATTCAAAAGTTGTCTTGGTTTGAAAGACAGGTATCTGCCAAGGAAGGCGAGAACCTCCCTTGGAATGGAAAAAATATGACCCCCTTCTCTCAGAATCATTATAACGTTGAAATTACGGGGTTTTCAGGCAAAGACATGGGAAAAGGAATAGCAGTTCTTTACTAGTATGTGTATGTATAACAAGGCAAACAAACAGAACCAGAGACCCAGTGCCAGCCTCTCTCGGCCGCAGGCGCTTTCCCCTTGGGTGCAGTTCCGGTCACAGCCGGCAGGGGCGCTGGTGGCTCCCGGCTGGGCGGGGCAGGTGCGATGGCTCCCCGCGCCTGCAGGGGGCGCTGTGGCGCGAGCTCAGTCACATCTCCCTCACGCGGTCATGGCGGGCGGGCTGGGCGGCGACAATGGGCTGCAGCAGGAACCTCAGAGCGGTGGCTGGGATGGCAGGGACGAGCAAATCCCGGAGTAGCGAACGAAATGCATCAGAAACTCCACAGCTGTAGCAGGAGCCACGGGGTGTCCCCGCGGGCAGGGGGTGTGGGGTTACCGTGTAGCAAAAAACTTGGAGCAGTGGCAGAGAAGCGGCAGGGCTGGGCAGCGGCAGCCCGGCTCCCGAGCACGGCCGGGAGAGGCTCCCTCGGAGGGGGTCGGGCCCCGGGTTTTCCCCTGAGGCACCCGAGTAGATGGTGAGAGTCCTTTCTAGTGAGGTCGATTGTTAATAAAGTCCAATGGCCGCTGTTACAAGAAAAGGCTCACCCACAGTAAGAAAGAAGCAGTAGAGGGCTGGGCTTTGGCAGTGGCAGTGAATTCTCCCCACAGTGAGCAACAGCTCAACCGTTCTTCCCCGACGCTGACAGCAAGAGAGCAAGAGAAGCTGCGCCCTGCCTCCTTCCCACCAGCCTGAAGTCTCGAGGTAACTCTGCCCTTCCCAAGAGAAAAGCCCTCAGGTAAGAGAGTAGCCATCTGCACCCTTCCTCCTCTTCCTCCTCCCAGCCTCATCTTTTGTTCTCTTAAGTTTGGTAGTTATTGTTTCTTAGCAACAGGTGGGACAAAATTCCATGAGAGAAAGAAACAAAAGGAAGAATCCTAACCCCCAACAAAAGTCCTCCTATTTGGTATCCCAAAGAATGGGAGTTGACATCTCTAAAATATTTATGGAAGGGGAAAACATTGATGCTAAATTTAGTAAGAGATATATTTTGATTGTCATTTTGGCTAGTAAAAGTTGTGGAGTACTGCTTTGCTGACTTCTCTGCTTGTTTGTCTCTCTTAGCAAGGAGGTGCCATTGCAAATCTCCCTTATAGAGACAAGAGAAAGTTTCACATGCTGTCTTTAGGGAAAAGAATATCAACTCAAGCCTTGTTCCAGGCAATCACCCTACTCCAAAGAGTAACTTTTTCCTTACCATCAGAGATTTTTAAACCAGATGCAAAATTTGAGGGAATTTATATAATGTATATTCATGAAATGTGCTCTATGATCTTTCTTAAAAACAACACTAACTGGATCTTTCCACTGCTCATCTAACACCAGCTCGGAAGGAAGTCTGGTGCTGATGCCCGAAAGATAGGCTGGAAATAAATCCCCACAGACCGATGTCTATAGGGCAGGTATTTGTTTATTGCAGCGCTGGTGGTGAGGGAGATTTTTCCTTTGTCAAGTGCTGTGGTATATTTATACAGTAAATTTTGCTTTAACGTTGCTATGTCATTACAGCATCATCACATACGTGCCGGAACTAATTTACATAGCATGATCTCATGGTTATTAGATAATTCTTTGCACTGCGCATGCACTTCCCCAATTCGGGGGTCTTCGGGGGGTCTTTGATGAAGGCTTCTAAAGTCTTCTTCACACTTGAACTTTTCAACTTTGTCTTTGGGGCATGCATAGTTATGGTGCTCCTTGGTCCATCTGATCTTAACTGGCCTAAATTCTTTGTTTTGTGGCTAATTGGCTTTGGCTTGCCAATTTCTCATTAGTACTACACTTATCTATCTCTAAAACTATACACCTGGTAAGTTGGGGTTTTTTTGGTTTTTTGGGTTTTTTTTTCTCTTTTTCTCTATTCTGCATATAAGCAACTAGTTAACTATATACTAGCCATTATGTTGTATAAAAAGTTATTCATATCAGATTATATGGGTATCAAAAGTTACAATTTAGGTTATATAAGCATCAGGTTATAGGTATAGAAGTTATGATTCAGGCTACATAAGTAAAAACTATGATTCAGGCTATATAAGTATAGAAAGCTGTGCTTCAAGTTATGTTGATATTCTTCAGGTTATATTGATATTAGGTTACATAGATATCTTATAACCCAAGCTATATAAGCACTTTGTTACTTCGACTTAAGTTATATAGACATCAGCGCTGTCTTTGCTTTGCTCAGTTTGCAGCCATTGTATTTGTGTTCTCATCTTAATAATCATGAGCTACATTATGAATGGACTTTATTTGAATTAGGGATAATTAAGATAAAGTCTGCTGCAAAGTCTGTCACCTGTTTCTCCATCAATCATCCACACAGGTGAGGCTACTTTTTCTGCTCTGTAGATAGGATCTGATTGCATTGCCTCTTCCCAGAAGAGGAGAGGGGCTCTTCTGGCAGTCAAGCTGGCTGGAGATTCAACAGTGCGTATCACTAATAAGTGTCAGAAATGAGACAAATTATAAGCTTCAGAATTCTTTAGAAAAGGATAACAACCATTTTTAGAAAATAACTTTGAAATAAATGTTAAAATGAGGACTCTAAGGAGATCAACATTTAAGGGTGCTACATTTGATGTCTGAATTATTTGAAACTGCTCTTTGCTATTGTCACAATCAAATATTCCAAGAAAATGGTATTCAGAGCTATTGTACAAGATATTTTCTAAGTCCTTGTGATTCAAGTATAAAAAAAAAGTCAGGAAACATTATTATTTGCTCTCATCTTTTACTTTATTTTTCAAAATCCTAGATAATAAAGCCCTCATTTCACATCTAGAAATACTTGAAATAATATGCTTTACAGGGAGGAAGCAGACTTAGCAGCAGTTAAGCTATTATTTTCACTAAGCCAAATAATAGGCTTTGATAAAAAGCCTCTTCTTAGCTGTATTGTCCATTATTAACATGACTACATCAGTCCTGTAATATTCTTATTTTGAAGGACTCTTGATGGTGCTTTTTCCTCAAGAGAGTGGTGATCTGTGTGTTAGTAGCTGGTCCTGACTGATGTGCCAGTTGTGCCTGTCCATGGAAAGCTGCCTTTTCTCCAACCAGCCTCTGACAGCAGATGCACTTGATGCACAGTCATCCCTGTGCAAAGTGCATGGCAACTTAAATAATCTTGTTAAAAATACTGTGTGTGGTGCACCTAGGATTGCAAATGCTTTGGATTTTCGGTGTATTTGTGAAGATATAAGGAGAGTTTAATACTAGCTGAAGGGATCATTAGTGCTGGGGCAGTTGTCTGTATTAACCATAGCTGAAATATACACTGAATATTTTTAATGCAAAACCTTTCATTTTGTTTAACATTGCTGTTTCCACACATCCTTGGAGTGAAGAGAGCATTGTGTGTTAAAATGTAGAGCCTGCTGATTCCCGTCCTCTCCAAGTTCAGCAGCCTTAGGATCAGAAACCTGTCAGAGTTTGTGCTGGAGTGCCCAGTAGCTTTCTTAAACAGACATATTTAATCTTTGTAGCCAGAAGAGAGCAGAACACAAGAATGTTTTAATGCAACAAAAGAGCTAGAGCTACATGCCTGTCTTTCTTACCCTAAGACCTCTGCCCTGTGGTGCAGAGTAACAGAAATTTTGCTTCTTCAGATCCCACAGTAGAATCAATGTGCTTTATTCTCTGTGGAATTTCTTTAGGGAGATTATTTTAGTCTGACTTCAGATTGTAACTGTCACCATTCTTTTGGATCACTTTGCTCCCAGATTGGCAAAATCAGCTGTGTTGACATTGCTTGTAGTCTGTCATAGGCTAGAGATTATTACATGTTATTTGACTGTTAGGGCTTGATCTTATTTCAGTTACTGCTTTCTGCGTTAGAGTTATTTTCAGCTAGATCCTTCTCCAGACCTGACCAAGACTGCAGTCTCAGAACTGTTGAAGTGGCAATAACCTCCCAAACTGCTGAAGACAATGTTGGGAGGAGTACAGAAGAGTTACAACAGGCATGAATACTAATCTCTTAGTCATCAAATCTGCTGTTTCCAGGACATGTATTTAGTCACACCTTGAAAGCAGCGTCATCCAAGGGAAGTGCAAAGATCTTTCAGTGACCATTCAGAGTGGTGTGGGGGGGAAGAGCCAATTGGTATTCTGTCGCGGTTTCTCCTGTAAATCGTTTTTTTGCCGTATACCTTTCATTATTAATATTATTGCTGTTGCAGTTCATTTTCTTATCTCATTTCTGCTCCCAGTAAATTGTTCTTATCTCAACACATAATTTTTACCTTTTTGTGCCTCCAATTCTCGATGCCATCCCCAGAGTGGGAAGAGGGAGGGGAAGGATGGGGGAACGAGGAGTGAGTGGTGTTTGGTTTGGGAGAGTCTCTGGGAGGGGAGGACTAAACTGGGGAGTGCCATTCCTAAACCAGGACACCTATGAAATACAGTATCACAATAACCAATAATTAAAAATTAACTTTATGTCCTTTGCAGCTTATGTAAAGTGCAAATTTATTGACTAACCTGGTCCTTACTCTCTTACATATAGCCAAGTGCCAGTGAGAAAGGACTACTCAGAGGTTCCATTGTGTTTTGATAAACACCCTGTCTCAGGGTGAGGGGGTTTTTACAGAATGCTGTTTATGACATTTTTCCCCACAATAAACTGCTGGAAAATGTTAGGTTTTTGTGGCAATTGTGAAATTTTCAGTGTCATTGGCGGTGTTGCCTCATCAGTCCACAAACAGGTTTGAAAGCAACAGGGAGTTTTGTGTATGGAGTCTGTTTCCTACTAATGCAAATTTCACTAGTCGAATTGCAAGAAGAATTTACATAGTTGTTAGGGTTTTAGGAGTCGAACTGTAACACCACTGAGCTACATGACTGGAAGAATTATTTTTTTTCCTTATTGAGTAACATCCCTAGTGTAATAAAGAAAATGGACCCAGTTCTTGGATCTGAAGCAGAGAACAAAAAACAGTGATCACAACTTTTCAGCCTTCATCTTAGAGGCCAAAACTGTAAGTGGACAGGCTTATGTCTTCATCACTTGAAGGCCATGTCTTCATCACACAGTGGCCATTTCTGCTGGCTTTTGGCTAGTTTAAGGAGCATGTTTCGGTACACAAGGTATTGAACTGGGTCCTGGCCATTTCATCATCTGAAATTGGGATGGTAATTTTTTTCTGCTAGGAAATAAATTATGAGATAGCCCTCTCTGTACCTATACAGAGATTAAGTGATGATATAATCATGACATGAAATGTATGAAATGCTGTTTTCTTCCTATTTTTCCTATCCTGAAAGGTTTAAAGACAAGATTTTCAATGTATGATTGCCAATTTTCTGGGTACTCCTTTGATAGAAAGTATCTGCAGCCTAGTTCACAGCTGAGTCCTTTGCCCATAAAGTGAAGAGATTTATGGATTACATTATTTTGCCTCCTAGTAGAGCAAAGTTATTTTCCCTTGTCTGAAAACCAAGTACATTTATTTTAGAAAGCCCAGTCTCTCTCTTCATATCCTCAGTATAACCATGCTGTAACTGCCCTTGTGAAATAACACAACAGGAATTTCCCAAGTAAACTTTTAATTTCATTAATTAACCAAAGAAAAGCAAATCCACTGGTTGAAGAACAGTCATCTTCTGCAGCTTTTCGCAAAACTGCTCTGGGAACAGATGTAAAGAATGATTCAAATATCCCATGACTCTAATTCAATTTTTTTTCTATTGCTTACCACTTTTCTGTAGTACTGTGATATTCATGTTACTTTGAGAAAGGTTCCATTCCTTTCTTTCAAAAAGTTGGTGAGATATTTAGAGCAAGTCAATTTTATGCTGTTGACACTTGGGTGGAAGGATTTGCTATAACAAGCACCTCCCATGGCAACTCCTGTACCACAGCATGAAGTAGGTGGGCTGATTTCTGAAATACAAACCTTGTCCTTCAAGAAGCCAGACAGCAATGCATGAAAGAGACCTTTTTCATTCTTGCAGTGGGATGGTGGAAAGGAAAGTTACAAGCCTATTTCTTTTAGCATTTGCAGTTCTAGAATAAGGGGAAGCACCAAGAGTGGATTGCAAGCTGGAGTCTGCTGGACAGCTGTGATGCACCTTCCAGAGGACCACCAAGTTCTGCTATTCAGCCAGAAATTCTCATATGGCTGAAACTCTTGTAATTCTATTCAGCCATAAATTCTCTTATGGGTGAAATTCTCATTATTGTCTTCAGCTAGAAATTTTCATAAAATTTATATAGTATCTCAACCTGTGAACTCATGGCACACATACAACTTTCACAAGACTGGGACTGCAGGCTTTGTGTGGCTCATAGCCACTGTCAGTTGGAGTGTTAAAGCTCTAAATTCTGTCAAACCTTCGATACAATTCTGACCATAAAAATACAAGCTTCCAAACCCTATTCACAAGAAATTTGAAGTGCTGTGAAACCTACAGGTTCCTCAGGCATAGCCAGGAGAGGCTTGTACATAGTTATTTCCTATAATAACTAGTGTTCAGCTGCATACTGAAAATTGGAAGTGGCCCTTCTGCCAAAGATGACTGGGAAGCCAACTGATCAATAAATGGTGCTCAGGTAAACATTCCTACCTAGTCATTTATTCCTTTCAAATACTGACAATAAGGAATGTTCTAATAATTACTCAGTGTGTAGCCTTCAGAAAAGAAAACAATGGGCTATAAACATAGTTGAATTTGCCTTTTGTGGCTATTCAGACCATCTTTTAGGGAGCAGTAAATTGGGTCAGGCATTGCATTTGTTTTAAGAGTATGTATGAGTAAGCCTTTATTTCTGCTTGTCCTCTAAAGCCTCCTGGAAAACTGGCGTGGAGTACCAGGGGTGTTAAATCATTACATCTATTTCTAAACAGTTTACACCTATTTCTGTAAGCTTTCCTCAATTCCTGTTTGTTTGCTTGTTTTTAATTTCAGATCAGTTTAATTTGAGATCTGGAATTTAGTTTCTGGATCTCTATTTCCTTCAGCAAATAATGGACTGAAGCTGTGCTGGGAAATGTGCTGCAGTTTGACCAAAGCAATTTTCTCTGCATCTAACCCCAGATGAACTAGAGCTTTGAAAAATGCTTCTGGCAGGTCATTTACCTTTAGTATGTTAGAATTTTGTTCAAAAACATGTTCTGGTACTTCTGCCTGTTTGTTACCCAAAATTGTCTGAGTCCTTTCTTTCAAATTCACGGCAAATCAAGGGTCACTGGAAAGCTGGCATCCTTGATTGCCTTCTTTGATGTGTGTTAAGAAGCCCAGGTCTGTGTTGCATTACTTTTGCTCTCCTAGTGGACTATTGAAATTTTCATGGAAGAGTGGAAGAAAATGGGATTTCAAAGGAACAAAATGAATCCTGATTTCAGTATATATTCCTGAAATACATTTGATATTTGTTCACAACTTGCTGATAATAAACAGTACTAGTACAATCACTCCTGGCAGATGAAAGATAGAAAAGGAAATTCAAAGTTTTAATCCAAACACATATAAATATAAATTCAGTCTAACCAATGTCAGTTCTTGCTTGCTAATCTTTGTCCAGGCTGATATGACCATGGGACTTCATTCTTCTGATTTTATTAATATACTTATTTAAGCCTTATTTCTTTCCTTTAATCAGCTAAAAGTATTGTGAAGAATGTGTCACAGAAAAGCGTAATTTCCTTTTAGTAGGCACTGATTAAAAAATAAAAGGAATATGAATCTGAGCAAGAATATTGATTCTGAAAATCAGTATTTTGACATGGCCAATACACATTGGGAAGGATAAACTTTTAAATACACAGCAGTGAGACAGCAATTAATTTTCAGATCAATACAATTCCCATTGATGACAGTGGTAATCTTTGCATTTACTTCAATATTCAGTGAGTTCAGTCTCCTAAACAGCAACACATTTTTAACTCATAAAACTGGCCTGACATATCGTTCGTGTCTGGATTTCCTGCTGTCTTTGAGGTGTTATAGCTATCCACACTTGGAATTGTGTTTGAAATTCTGCTGGTGGTTTTTTGGGTTTTGCTTTTGGAGAGGGGGTTTTGTTTGTTCTGATCTTGTTTTACTTCTGTGTATTGTTTTAGTCCTCATTGATAAATTCATTTATTTCAAAAGTTTAAACTTTTTTGGAGTCTCTAGCTTTTAGATTATTATCATATGCATAAAGACAAGAGTTGGTCTGAATACTAAAATACTAAATACTGAATACTGAAAAGGGTTTTGAAGACAATAGAGAGGGCAGAGGAGAATGCTGAACACTTCTCACGAGGGAAATTAAGAAAGACCCTGTGTGCAGGCTGGGTTTTGTGCTGGGAGGAGGGAGACGTGAAAATACATGGACAACACTTTGCTCTAATGAGCAAAAGAAACCTGCACACTTGGAGTATATCCACAGAAGTTGTTTTGCGGTTGATTTATTGAATATTTATTTATATTAAAATAGAATGTGACTTCTCAAATAAGGGTTATTCCTTGGGGTAGGACAGTAGTACCTGGGACAAGACATGATGGTGTCAGAGTAACTGTATGTAAGGTAGGGACAACACTTTTTAATCCAATCCCTGCAATAAATTCAAATACCCATATCAGGTATGTAAGTGTTTATATACATATATGTAGCCCGTATCTTTATGTATGTGTGTGTTTACCAATGTAATTTTTTAGTTTCTTGTGGTTTACCAGACATGTTTTAATGCCTCAGAAGTTACTGTTATGGTATATATCATTAAAAAAAAAAAAGAAAAGGCAGCAAATTTTTAACATGTGTTATTACCCAATATATTAAGAGGGCTTCTGGGGACCAGTGACACTCCACTACATACATGTGGGCTTCAATAGTTAAAGAAACTGGATGATTTACTGAATGGAAAAAATATATACGTGAGATTTCTGCTACTGGTCAGAGTTGGACTTGATGATCCTTGTGAGTCCCTTCCAGTGCAGGATGTCCCATGGTTCTATTATTCTGGTCTTCTGCATGCTGGATGAATTGCTAGCACATGAAATATGAAAAACGAGGTGTGATGAAACAGAACTCTGCCCCTACACTCCATCTTTTAGCTTATACTGAAATACTATGAAATATTTTTGAAAGTAATTGTTTTGCATTCCCTGTTTTCAAATACTGACCCTCTTGGTAGGACAAGATTAAGTCACTTGTGATGGATGTCACTGATGCTTGAGAAACCTCTGGATGAAAAGCACTGTGTATTTGTGTTCTCTGCTGGAAAGCACTGTGTATTTGTCTCCCATTCTGTGCACCGTGGAGGGCTTGTCCTAAAAAGACAAGCGATGTCTCGTAAAAGAAAAAGGCTCTGTTGTGGAAAAACAACAAGACCAATTTCTGAGAATTAAGCAGCATATAAAAAAGATATTTTATATAAAAATTTAAGATCTTGGCTTAAGTTTTCAGCACTGTCTTATATTCCTCAGAGAAGTTCAGAAGGGACCCATTTCCTCCTTGTTGTCTAAGTCTGAATCCCTGAAGACTGAGTAATGGATGAGAATAAAAACATTTTGATGGCAAGAGGTTTACAATGGGATCATTGTCAGATCGGTACCTCGAGGGCTCTACTGGGGGCCATTGTCATGCCTGTTTCCTTTCTGCTAATGAGTGGATCCAGCTCTCACTGAGGTACAGGAGAGATCAGTGTAACAATCCGAGAGCTCACAGTGGCTCATCTTTCTTGTCAGCCTCCCATACTCCCTGTGACAAAGTGAAAGGCTTTGGAAAAAACAGACTCATTCAATGTAATTGAACTAAATGGATAATGGGACACTTATTAGGCATTAAACAGAATACTCTTCACTGGCTTTTGCAAAGACTACAGCTCTTTGTCATTTGATAATAGACATTCACTTAGGAGTCTATTCTTTTTTTGTGTGCATTGGGATTTTTAAGATGTTTTACTCACATCAATATTAATGGGAGTTGTGCAAGTAAACCCTGGGAATTCAGAAATACAAAACCTCAGACCTTTGTGTTTCTAGCAACCAAAAGCCTCGAATAACTCAGAATCTGTAATTGGTTCTATTATGGGACAATCTTGGATGGGAAAAAGAGCTCCAAGTATAAATAAAAGCCACACAGTTAAGGACAAATTCTACAGCCCTAGCTTAGCCTAGACAGTAACTTGCTCTTTAGTCAATCTAAGTCTGTCCAGTTGTCCCAGTTTTTTTGTGGAGTAAAAGGGAACTCAGAATAAAGCAGTATGAACCTCCTGCTTCCCAGTCTGAAACCTTCATATACATTTCCTATATAGGGTTATCCTCTTGCTCTGTTGGCATCATTCAGAAATATAGTTTTCAACATGAGGAATCATGTTGAAATGATGAATTTTAATTCAATGTTATGATCTGAAAGTACTAGTATGACTGGTATTTTCACCTTTCCGGTTCAGGTCTGCATCGATTCAATAACACTCATTTTGCAGTTTATGGGTGCTTTTTATCCTCAAAATGCTTTTCAAATATTCAACCATATTCTCTTGTCATTTAATGCTTTGGCATAACCCAGACTTAGGAGTGAAACCACCAGAGTTCACAGCACTTGTAAATTAGACAAAGGCACAAAGAGGTGATTACTTGTTAGCATTTATCTTATGGAGAAGTATTTCAGCAAGACACAGCTGTTAATATCAAAATTTACATGATGAGACCAACCTTACAGTAAAAGAATTCCAATTTCTAGTGGTTTTTTATCCTGCCATTTCTTGTATTAGAGGTGGAAAAACTGCGGGAGGAACATGGCTGTAAATTGCTCTAGTCTGAAAAGTGAGTGGAAGTCAGGAGCAGAATTAACATTCAGTTACCACTGCTGCCCTTCAATAAAGCATCTCACAGTCCTTCAGAGTAACTTGTTTCTTGTGAACCCAGCTGGCAATTAAAATGGAAGTACTGGAGTGAAGAAGGAACCAGGAAAAAGGATAGGTAGTGCAGCTCTGCATTCTTGTTTCATTAGTATGTGGGGATAAAAGAGGTATTTGCCTGGTATGCAGTGTGACCTGACTCTGTTTTGTCCCCTCACTTAGTTATTGCAGTTAGCTAAAGAAATATCCTATTTGTTCCTTGTTTCCTTATTAATTTGGTATAGTACTTTGTGCATTTCCTTTGCTCTTCTAAGAGAGTAGGGATTTTCTTGAATGGATCAGTACACGCCTACTCACAGCTGCAGGGAAACTTCAGTTCTCTGGGGCCACCTGTGGCTGTGCTAACGGTAGGAACAAACCCAGGATTCATCAAGCACTGAGTTAGTTTTTCTATTAGTTGTTTACACCTATCTCAAATAGACAGTCTCTGGGTCTCAAAAAAATAGATTGCTTAGGAAGGCAGCTCAATATACACTTAATATGCCCAGTTCCTACCTCATTTACCTTTATGTAATCAGAAACAAGCTCATCTAATGCAGAACAGAGTTATGTCAAAGTAGAGCCAAGTTGATAGGAGAAATCAGCCTAATACATTTGGGATGTTCAGTGTTCTTAAAGAGAGGAGTTTGCCTAATAAAATTGCTACTGTGTAGCTGAAAATGATGCTTTAGGAAGATTTTCAGCAAGGTTGCTGCCTGTTTGATTTCTATTTGTACTGAGATCTTCTGAATGCCTGCAATAACCCTCTCTTCATTTTTTCCTGATTGGGAACATTCTGGTTGCGTTCCACTAGATGGCTACAGGGAAAGCAATTTTGCAGGGAGCAGAAACATGCCGCTCTTGGTATCCAGGGAAAACCTGTCTGGGATTTTTGTCTTTTCTTTTCAGGTTCACTCTCCGACTATGTGATACAGCTGAGCCTCTCAAGCCAAAAAGTCGTGTTCAGTGCAGTTGAGAACTGCCTTATTGGAGACTGCAGCAAATCCAGCATGATGATCCATTTGATCCTGGTTTCATTCAGTGACATTGTGAGTGCCAAGACTGGAGGTTTATCCTGAGTGCTGTGGGCAGTGGACCTTATCATGGGCCCCTGTAACATGCAGATATCAAATCAGGTGTGGCCTTGCACAGGTTACGCTATACAGGATGTTTGGCCTTGGTGCTACGGGAGCTAAAACTGGGTCTGTGCCTGACTTGGTCACCTGCAGCACCACTGTGGTCCAGAGAATGTGCGGGCTCCTAAATAAATATCACTTTGTTTTCATCAAATTAGCCAGAGCACCTTATTTCAGCTTTGTCCCAGCTGCAGGAGGACAGAGAATACTTGCTGTAGAATAAAAACCTGCCTGGACTGCACTCTGTTGCCAGTGCTTCCTGAACATACGTAAAATTGGAGAGTGGACTTGTACTAGGGCAGCATTTTGAGTTATATGGCAGTGGTGGTTTTATATCTTGGTGTAAAAGCCCGAAGTCACGGCCTTGCTACTGCTTTGTTTTTCAGAACCAGCATGACTCTAAGTGCATGGATATTGGAGGGCCTTAACTGGGACCAGTGAGATGCAGCCGGTAAGATTTTCTGATGTTTCTTTTAGCCAACAGCTGTGCATAGAAAATTTCTTCTAATTGTAACAACTGGTTGGGCTTTTATTGTTGTGGTTTTCCCTACTGGACTCCAGCACATGAAGGAAGTATCATTATTTGCATTCAGTAAATTAGGAGACTAGAAGTATTTACCAGTGATGGGGCTTCCTCAAAGCCTTCCTGCCTATCTGTGGCAGACCTGTGAAAAATGAAAGTAAAAATCCCATGAATCCAAAAAAAGACAGTGAAATGGGGAGACCCAGCTGCCATGTCCCTGGGGTTTTGGTGTGTGGCTTTGGCTGGACAGAGTATTGTAACTAATACAAGTGGAAAAATTCCTCCTATCTCCTTTACTGGCTTTACATATGCAGCACAGAATGCAAAAATGCAGATGCCCTAGAGAAGGTTCTTTTTAAAAGCCCATTTTCTGCCTAAACATCGTAATGAATCTGGAATTTGCTCTCCAAAAAGTGAAGAATGCAAACAGTAACCCAAAAATAATCAGAAATTGGTGCTGTACTGTAAACAAAAAAACCCCGCCGTGAAATAATGGAAAAATCCTGCATAATCTTTATCACCAACTTTTTCTTCATTTCATATGATATTTTAAATCAAGACAATCAGATATAAGTCTGTAATGAAAGTTACACTTGCATGTCAGTCTTAATTCTGATTTACGTTAACCAAGGTTTGGCCATATCATGGAGTGTGGCTCTCCTTTGTCCATTCCCCTTTGCAGTTGCAACAACAGAAATGAAACTCTCTTCACAAACCCAATTTTTAGTCAGTTTTATGAATTTATTCCTTCTCCCCCAATGTATGTTTCCACTCTGTACTTTCTGCATCTCTGATTACTATAATTTCTATTGTGTTTTAGGTAGAGTCTCAGTCAGGATACAACCCTCTGTATTCTTTTACTGTAAATTAGTGCAGTATTTTGTATGGGAACATATGTAGGTGTAGATATAGAAATAGTCATCCTTAAGTTCACAAAATGAGTGTAAGTCAGACTTTTCTGCAGTTTAATATATTTATGAAGGACAACCTTCCATTTTCTTGTGGCCTCAGTTAAACTGTGTGGGAATGTAGTTCTACTGTGCCAAGTAGTTTCTGATATATCCATTACTTTAATGAAACTCTATGCTGTAGCTTATGTACAGCTGGAGAATAAAGGGAGAGAGTAGAGAAGTGCCAGCTGCGTCATCCAGATCTGTGCACTGCATGAAATTCTGTATACTGGAAACTCGTGGTTACAGTTAAGGTTGTTCTTGCACAAATTCTAGTCCCTCCTTGCCTGTTATCTGTGTCTGTGATTTAGATAGCCAAGTGTGTGTTCTGGGGTAGGGCCTGGCAATGTGGGGGCAGGCGAGGGATGAACTGTACTGGTGTGTGCAGTAGTGACAGAGAGTGCCCATGTTCCAGCAGCTGTATTTCCCCCCCAGTTTACCACGATGTCTGAGACTTCCTGCTATCACTTCACCTAACACTCCCTTCTAGCCCACCAGTATAAATTCAGTGTCTCAAGAGCCTATTTTTACCCTAATTTACCTTTTTGGACTTGTCAACAAGCAAGGGCTCTGTATGATCAACTCCTGCACTACTCTGTATACCCTCTCATTTAAGAGCATCTTTCCTGTAATTCTTAAGGAAGCCCTCACCCTTCTGTGAAGATATTCCTTCTTAGAGTACAAATTGATATCTATCTTTAGGAACCAAGTGTGAGAAACAAAATACAAGTTGTACTTCATCTGTAAGTTAAAGCCAGTATTCCAAGGAATAACTATGTTTACGTATGGGACTCTGTTTACTTGCAGTAACATTGTGAAGAATCAGATATTCTGATCGACATATTCACTGTGGCATGTCTAGCATTTGTAAGTGTCAGCCCTAGGGATGTCAGTCATAGTTGTGAGGCACCATATTTATACATAGGATTGACTTAGTCTCTCTCCTTAAGTCCTTGACCATCTCATAACATTCAACTCTTCAGCTGAGAACTGTGGGTTCTCAGTAATCAGGAGATGAAAATGAAGGGGCCATAAAGGGAAGGGGTGTTACTGAAGGGTTATATCATGGAGAATTGGTTTTCTTTCCTAGCTTCCTCAAGGCATCCATTGAATTACTTTGGAAATCCCTGAACCTCACTTTGCCTCAGCTGCTCCATCTATATACACTTGTCTCTTAAGCCCTTTCAAAACCAGGTAATGATAGTCTAAGCATGAGCTGTTGATGCTGAACACACAGTGATGCTACTGAACTCTAAAATCGTTTTGTTTATCTTACCAGTTCATCTTGGAATTACTGGCATGGTAAATTTCTGTATCCCATGACTAATTTACAATAACTGGAACTGAAACATGTACAAATTGTTAACTTTTCCAGCTCTGGTTCCCAAAGATGCTAAATGCATAATGACCACACCAACATTTCAGATCAATTGATCAGCAGTAAAAAGAAGGGGAACGAAAGTGCTCTTGTCCATTATGCAGAGACAGTAACTAGCATGAAAAGTCAGCTTTAAATTAACCACTGCCCAGGCAAAAATCTGACTTTGCGTAAGTCTCAATTATGTTGTGCAGAGGAGCTGAGCAGCACAGTGCAACCCTGCCAGAGGAGTCTTCCCAGGCTGGCACGGAGGGTGAGGAGCTCTGAGCTGCTCCCACGGATGGGAGCCAAGAGAAGCACCTGCACTAAGTCCTGCTAATTGCCTCCTTGCAGGCAATGGCTCTGCATGGGCCGCTCAAGAAAAGTCACCTTCAAAAGTCAGCTCCACCAGAAAAAAAATAAAATCCCACAATACCAAGGACACTCAAACATGAAATTTGTATTCATTGGCCAACAACAGTCACTGTTAGACCACCCACCACCTCTCCTCACTTCGCGTGTGTCACAGGCAATCAAGGGGCTGGTCAAAGCTTGGTGCTCTGGCAGTGGTTTTTCTGCTGCCTGTATTTTTCACTCATTGTGCACAGGGGACTGCTGTGGGAGAGATGGGAATGCAATCACGAGCTGCACAAAGTGTATCAGGGAATACTGCCAGGGCAGCCAGTTTTCTCTTCACTTGTTGCAACTCTGTGAGCAGAATCATAATCGCTATACTTGGGAAAAATCTGACACAAAACTTACAGTGATAAAATAATGGAACTCGCAAAAGCCAGAAAATTCAGAGCTCATATTGGCAATCCTGCACTCCCTGTGCAGCTCAGAGAGCCAGACTAGCTCAGCTAATGCTGGGGGATTTCAGCCGTGTGATGAAGTTCAAATGCTCTCTCAGCAGATGCCTGCTGTTTGGAGAATCTCCACCCAAACACTTTCCTACTGAGTAGTTAAATTTGACAAGCAGCTTTCATTCCTATTTCTGTGTTGCTTTTCATCAGCTTAGTGTATATTCCTCTTGTTACTGTACTGTCATGTTTTGATAACTTCATTTCTTTAGCCTGCCTGTCCCCTTGTTCTGCTTCCAAGTGCTTTGTTTCCCAAATTCCTTCTCAATACATCTTGCAGCACTAGAGAAATGCTTTAACTTCCATAGGACTCTGCTGCTCTCTGCTCACCAAAGGAGCATCTGAACAGATTCTCTCTTGTATCAGTTGCTGAAGTTTGTTTATTCTGCACCCAGGAGAGGGGAAAACAGAAATGAGTAGAATTTTCCATGTCTACTGAAAAAGTTGTTTGAATATCAATCTCATGGAGTTTTGTCCTAATTTATCTGAGACTGTAAGTCCCTCTTTGGCTTTTTTCTGATGTTACTAATTCTCAACATGGGCCGCAGTAAGACTGATAGTGTAAGAACCTGAATTCTCTACAGTAAAATCTGTAGCTTATCATATTCAATGATAAGAAAGTAAGTTGTAAAGTTTAAACAATTTTTCTAAACTCATAGTGAAATAAAGCTGAAATGGAAGACCATAAAACACATAAAGATATTTCAATATTTAATATCTTCCATCCTACTGGATTAAATTTATTCATGAGGTTTAGATCTAAATGCCATCCCATCTGGGGTGGGACAAGTCAACTCTTTTGCTATGACACAATATATATGATGATGGAAAAATCTTTCCCATCTAAGTGAATTTGAAGCTTAGCAAGGACATAACTGCCGTGTACCCAGCCATGTGCATTGCTGTGATTTGGTCCAAGATCAATTTCCCAGAGGAGGTGAAAATTCATGGATTAACACACAGACATGCAGATGCACACACATGCTACAAAGGCCAGATCTCTGCCAATAACTTGTTTCCTTCTCAAAGTGCAAACAAGCTATAAAAAAGAATAGTTTGGAGTCAAAGAAATCAAACAATGTTAATGTCAAGATGGCACTAAAAGGAGATACTTCAGTTAAAACAATATAAAACATTTCTATGTGACTTCATGTCTTCATAATTAAATTTGTTTCCAACAAAACTCTAAGACCAGTCTGAACAGATTAAAGGAAGTTCTTTTAGGAATTTCTTCTGACTAAAACAACTTAACTGTAATCAGCATTTCAGTCAATGTGAACTTCTGTTTCTTGAATGAAGAACTAATAAAAATAATGTACTCTGTTCATGTTTCAGTCAAATGGCAAAACATGACCAAATATCACCCACACATAAAGGAGGACAAGGAAAACTTCTGAGTGTTCCAACCAGAAGAGTAGAGTTTAATGGAGCTTGTTGGTGAAATGAAAGTACTGATAATCACCTCAAAATTATAAATAACCTCCTTGCAAGCAGATGTCAGTTAAGCAGAGATTATTGATCTAACCAGAAAAATAATTGTTACTTAAAAGACATTTTTGGGATTTTAAAAAATGGAGAAAAAACCCAAATAAGTTTAGGTAAAAGTTTTCAGAGAAAAACTCAATGTTTCCCTTTTTGATAAAGTTGTAATTCCAGGGGAGAGAGGTTACAGTCCACAAAAAAAAAATTGTACTTGAAAACAAATTTCTTGTTGAAAACTTGCTTTGATTTTTGTTTTCTTAAGAGTTCCTAGCTGCTTTGGTAGAAATAGCTAAATTCAAAATATGTGAGACAGTAAAAAACCGAAAGATTTTGACAACATAAAAAATACTGAAAGATGTTGATTTACAAAAAGCTATACAAAATCCTCTTCCTTTGAAAAATTATGGCCAGCTGTATTTAGTACCCCTTAATTATGCATTTGATCCAGAATGTCATTCATCCTGCTTTCCCCAGCTGATTTCTGACTAAGCATCTCAATGGTAATTGGGTCAGCTATATTTTTGGTGTGATTTGAAAGAGAGAATAAGTTTTGATCTCTAAAGAAAATTTGGAATGTATTTGGTTTTGGCTGTGAGAAGTTTGAGGTGAAGGAACTGAGCATGCAAATATATAAAAATTTATTTTTAGTGGAAGAGTTTATGTAAGACAAGACAAAATGATGTTTGCATTGCTGCAGTTACTCTGCATGTCAGCACTCCTTGTTTTGAGGAACCATCTTTCTGTTAGCAACTCTTGGGAACATATTCCAGTATGTGGGCAGCATTCAGAGAAAATTCAATGCCAAGAAAAATGATGTAACAAACTACTGTTTACTGCTTTGAAATTCCCTCTCCCATGCCCATGATTTGAAAACTTTCACCAGAGCCTTGCCTGCCTTAGTGAGGAGGAAGATCCCTCTCCAAGACATGGTTATTTCTTCCCATACCTGGCCAGAGGATAACAAGACAAAATAATGGAGCTGAACAGGGCTCCGGCAAGACAAACAGAAAAGCAAAAGCAAGGGAGGTCTAATCACACTGTTATTTTTGATGGATTATTGATTTATTCTTTCATTTTAAACCTTGCCTGTTTGGGAACCAGATCAATTTAAAGTAAGGAAACAGTTTAAAAAAATTATATAATGAAGAGATTTCCTCTTTTCCCTGTTCCCTTATATCCTCAAATTATTTTCACTGGAGTGTGCACCTGAGGACTGTCAAGTGGCAGGGCCCCAGGCATTATTCTGGGGAATACTTTTGTTAGAAGCATGTAGTTTTATAACCTGAACTGTGAACTCAAGTAAGCTCTGGTTTTCACTCGGATGCGCTGTGAGCTGGTTAAGTACAATCTGTTTTAGGGCACTTTTGAGGAGCTTGTAGCTTCCCAGAGCAGTGAGATTCTTCTCCGGCCCATGGGATGCTTTGGGGAGAGGTTTCCCTGCTGCTGGTGCTGTGGTGATCACACCCGGGCTCATGTCACCATAGGAGCAGAACTTTCTCTTTTGTGATTTTTCTTTGTCTTCATCAGTTCAGGCTTATTAAGTTTATTCTGGCTTGTGAGTGTTCATTAAGCCTTAGCTGGCTGCTTTGAGAGGTATTATTACTTCTCACACAGAAAGGGACACTTAATTGTGAGGTGAATCTGCTTCTCCTGGTCCCTCAAGATTTCACAGATGGTCACTTTGGCCCTTTCAAAACAAAGACTTGAGCATGTAACTGTAAGATAGTTCACACCTCTTCCTGCAATTCAGCCAAATTAAACCAGAAAATGTAACAAACCCCAAATTCATATAAACTGTGAGGGAAGAGGGAAATGTCTGAGTGACATTGGCCCCAAAGGACCTTTGTTTCTCCGTCTTTGTTTCTGGTTCTGCCATTTCTGCCCACTTACATAAGCTGGGTGACACTGCTGCAGAGCAGACAAAGCATCTGTCTTGGATATTTTTAAAAATGCCGATTTTGGAAAAGCGTGATTAGTTGTTTATGGCTTTTTATAAGTAGAAAGGCTGGATGTGAGTCACTGGCTGGGTTGTCCCAATCCTGCAGGTGTTTGGGAACAGACAGGATGTTTTCCATCTCTGCTGCTGAACGTGGGGTGTTGAGGGATGCCTTTGCTGAAGGAGTCAAGTGCTGTCTCCTGGGATGGCTTTGCTCTGGGGCCCTGTGTCAATAGCAAGATTGCACTTGTCCTTGTGCCTGTCATGGCAGCATGGATGTGATGCCAACTGGGCAGTGAAAAACATCTCCGTTGTTCAACTTCTCCCTGTTTCCTTAGCAGGGCAGCACAGCATCTCAGCTGGGAGTGCAGTTCCTCCCCTGCAGTTCCTCCCTACTCAACTCATGAGTGAATCCTTGTGCAGCAATGGAGCTGCCAGGTATTAGATGGCACAGCCCTGGCATAGATGCTCATGCATGAAATCTGATTGCAGAAACTGCATCTGTTACCTTTGCAAATAGATAATGATGCTTTTCATTCTCACCCTGGTGCCTTCTGAAAGGGGTTAACAACTTGGATTTCTTCTGGAGCCTGGAGGGTGAATGCCTCTTACAGCAGCCCTGGAACGACAGACTTGCCTCTGCGAAGAGTGTGATGATACTGCTGTATGGGGAGAAATAAGATAGAATTGGGTTGTGAGCTGTAAAACGTGCCTGCAGAGGCACATGGCTGCACAAAGGAGCACATGGCGGCACACAGAGGCTTGTCTCCACCGGACCCTGGAGGGAGGAGGAGTCACACGGCAGACCCCACAGAGAGGAGTCTGCCGGCAGCTGACAGACGGGTGAACAGCGAGTGATCATCCCATAGAAGGACATTTAGAAAGTGTGTTCCTGACATGGCAACATGGGATAGGTCATGTAGTGAGAATTGCCATATAAGGAAATACTGTGCCTTGGAAAAGTGTATAAAACCAGCTCATTTCTTTGAATAAACGATTCAGATTCCCTGCCGGTCTGGGTCTGTGACTCAATCGCTGACAAATGGTGTCCTTGTGTGAGGAATTTATTATACGCCTAACTGTGTGTCCGTCGGTGAGCCCCATGAGACTTGAAGTGCTGCTGAAAGAAGCAGGAAAGCTGTCCAGCAATTAATCCCTGCAAGTTGTAGGTGAGCCATGGGGGACGTAGGGGAAGGTGTATCCCAGGAACAGAACTTCGCAGAGAAGTCGAAACGGATTTTAAAGAAACACGGCAGGGAAGTTGAGTCTACAGATTTGAACAGACTCTTGTGCTGGGCAAAAGACTGTGATTCAACTTTAGATAGTACCGATGTTTTTGATCCTTGGACATGGGACGCTTTAGAGGAGTCGTTGTAGGACCAAGTTACATGCGGCGATGCAGTACTGACAAAGCTTTTGTGTCCGTGGAAGACGATGTGTAAAGTGCTCATAGTGCATGTGGCACCCATAGACCGGACAAAGAAAGACGCTTGTGCCACCGCGGTAGCTGTGCCGAGCCCTTCTGCGCCGCCAGCGAACGACCGTCTGTCGGGGCTATGGGAGGAGAACCAGAAGATGGCCCCTCGTCCCCCGACCCGTTTGATCCTGGAGGGGATCTGGACGGTATCGTAGAAGAGCTCGCGCCGCCCCGTGCCATGCAGCATCAGCTGGAGCCGGGTCACAGCGAGTAGCTGGAGCCGGGGGGTCCTGTCCTGGTAGCATGTTGCGTCTCCGTTCGCCCTCTGCGAGAGTGCAGCGGCGGTGGCAGACGCAGCAAGGGGAGAGCCTGTGGGGCCACGGGGGCGCGGCGCTGGCGAGCGCGCCATGCTGGCAAGCACATTGGCGGCAAGCACATTGGCGGCAAGCACATGGCGGCGAGCACATGGCGGCGAGCACACTGCAGAGCCACGCCACGGCCGCACCTAGCGGCCGCCCCCACGCTGCAGGTGGGCGGGATCAGTGGTGCTGGGAGCTGGCAGGGCCGTGGCCCCACTCAGCACATGGCAGGGGCTGCGAGTGGTTCTCCGTGTGTGAGAAGTAAGGAGATGGGCTGGCGAACCTCTGCCAGCTGCCGGACCAGCGCAGCCGCTAGACCCATGCGGCCACGCAGCTGCCCAACCCGCGCGGCTGCCCAACCTGCGCCGCTACAGCCAGGCTCCTGTTCCCTGCGGACCCTCGGGAGCTGATACTGTGCTGGAGAAAAGAACTGAGTGGACCGATGGCCCCTTCCTCGGGGGTGGGGGAGCTACAGCATTTGCACCAGCTTGTGCGAGGGTGGCTGCGGGCTAGGTATGTCATTCCTGCAGCTGGTCCATAGAGCTCTTCTGTTTGCGTTATTCAAAATGTTGCCACAATCCTGAACCCTATCTCAAAAATTGCTTTTTTACCGTATCACCTTGTGACCCCCCTGCATTGTTCTGATTGCTTTTTGTGATAAATAATAATTATAATTTGTAAGCTACCTTTTCAAGCAGGAATTAACTGATAAGTTTTTTTGAAGTACTCTTTTCCTACTAGAAAAAACTGGAAGAACAGCTCCCACATTGCTGCTTCCCTGATGTGGAAAAGGTTACCACCAGAATGAAAGACTGTAACCCTCTCATCCTGCAGCAACTTCTGACTCGGAGTTTGTTACCTTTCGAAACCACTTAGAGAGTTAATGTTATTATAATTGTAATGTCCGAGGCCTGGATTTATATACATTCTGTGAAATGGTGAAGTATTTAGGCAGTTGAAGATAACTACCTTGCTTATTTTTGCTCGGTGAGTGCTTGTTGTTCTATTAGATGTATTATTTTACTGTTCATAGTAAGAAAACTGCATGTTATGTTACACATTTTGCTGAATTTAGTAAGTTGAAAGGTGTTCGTGTCACATATTGTTAGAACAGAAAAGGGGGGTGCAGGGATGGGGTGTGCCCCCCACAAAAGACTGCAAAAAGCCTTATATGTTCTTAATTTTTCAGTCACATTCAGAATGATCACAAGCTCACTTAGAAAAAGCTGAGGTACTTGTTAGGAATCTTGAAAGTGGAAAATGCGAAGGCTCCTTTCCATTGATAACCTGGGAGTGAGGATAGGCTTGTGCTTCCACAGATTCCAAGATGGGTACCTGCAAGAGTAGTCCAACCAGCCTTAGATACTCCAGCTTCATAATCAGCTTGTAGGGAAGACAAACTCTTCTGAAGTCATGTTCTTAACTGATATTAATAAAGTTTTTAAGCAATTTTGTAAGTATTTTAGGGAAGCCCTCTCAGTCAAGGCTTGAGTCTCTGGCCAAGCCCTAGCCCTGGCTGACTGGGGATTATACCATCAGACCCAAGTGTTTCTGCCCTAAAGGTGTAATCAAGTCACTTTGACTTGTTGATTTGATCTTATAAAAGTTGGATCCTCTTTCAAAGTAAACTTGAAAGTCTTGTTGAGAAAAGACTCTCTAAGTCCTCAGTATGAAACGGGACCTTCCAACAATTGCAGACTCTGAGTGATGGTAAAAGTTTTAGACAACTTTACGATGTTCCTCGAAGTTCTATCTGTTTAATCACTGTCATAATTATTATTTGTATAAAATGAAAAAGGGGGAATTATGGGGAGAGATAAGATAGAACTGGGTTGTGAGCTGTAAAACCTGCCTGCAGAGGCACGTGGCAGCACAAAGGAGCACATGGCGGCACAAAGGAGCACATGGCAGCACAGAGAGGCTTGTCTCCACCAGACCCTGGAGGGAGGAGGAGTCACAGGGCAGACCCCTATGGAGAGGAGTCTGCCGGGAGCTGACAGACGGGTGAATCGCGTGTGATCACCCCATAGAAGGACATTTAGAAAGTGTGTTACTGACGTGGCATCATGGGATAGGTCATGTAGTGAGAATTGCCATATAAGGAAATACTGTGCCTTAGAAAAGTGTATAAAACCAGCTCATTCCTTTGAATAAATGATTCAGATTCCCTGCTGGTCTGGGTCTGTGACTCAATTGCCGACACTGCTGAAAGTGAGGAGCTGCTATGACTAAACAGGAAGGGACATCAACATAGTCTGGGGCTTTAAGACGCTAGTTAAAATAGGCCCTTATTTTCTGACCTGACAGAGGCTCTAGAAGTGGCTCATTTGACTTTGTCCTGATCAATACTTTTGCTTGCAAGTGCATCACTCCACTTCCACAACACTTTTGTGGCTTTTGTTTTGCTGTTGAAGCTGAGCAATTTCTTGATCAGTCTGAATCAGTGAGTTTTCAACATTTTCCAATTGCAGACCCCTAAATATTTTCCAGTGGCAGTGCAGCCTGTTATTGAGTGGATTTAGGTGTATGGACAAGAGGCTTTCTTCACTGCATGACCTGCTACAACCCCCTTGGAGGCTGTTCTTACTCTGTAGGAATGTTTCCAGTGCAGGATGAAAATTGCAGGTCTAGATCATGAATACTATCCCATCTTAATCTGGAGCATGCACAGCTCCAAGGCTGTCAGAGCTCCAGGAGCATTTGGACAACACTGTCAGGCACAGGGTGGGATTGTTGGGGTGTCCTGAGCAGGGCCAGGAGTTGGACTCCATGATCCTTGGGGATCCTTTCCATCTCAGGATATTCCATGATTCCTGGCTTTGGGTCACCAGTCTTTGTGTCCTAGCCATCTCCACCTAATTTTTTCCCAGCATCAACTAGTCTTATTTTCTGCACCCTCGGTCCAGTCACAGGTTTCTTCTGAGCCCCAGCTCCTGGTTCATCAGCCAGTGTCCTCTCCCATCTGGGTTTCTAGTCATGCTGGGTAAGTGTGCTCCAGGGTGCCATTTCCAAACACTTTTCCTGAGATCTTTGCTTAAACTTGCAGTCTCAGGGAGTATTCTGCTTAGTCTCTCCTGCATCAGTCTCAGTGAGAATAAAATAGTTAAAGAAATGAGCTGTGAAGCCTAGAAAGAATTGTCCATTGTCTTAGGTTACAATGTAAGATGTAACCAAAAGTACATATTCTAACACCATCTGTTAAAACCAGGTAGGGCAGTGTTCTTTGTTTCTTCCATGACATATCCCTGATAACTCCCTCTGGTTGCCATCTCATCCTCCTTTGCCGACAGCTCGGAATCTGTGGGACTACCCCTGTAACACCTGAGTTGCAGAGGCTGGGAGGATTTTTGCAAGGCTTCACTTCTTCATACCTTGGCTGCTTTCTGCAAGTACCGTGTGAGTACCTGCAGTAGCTCTGGGTTCCTCCAGGCCAGTGTTTGAGGCCCAGGAGCAGGGAAGCCTGTGAAAGAGGGTCTCCCTGCTGACAGATAAACAGGGCTGATTTTTTCCAGGCAAGTGTCTCCAGCCCTTCATCTGCAGAAAATCCACGCTGTGTGTTTTCAGAGGGGAACACTTTGTATATCTGTGCAGAGTTTTACTCTTCTCTTTGGAAGTCAGCATTTCACATGTCAGAAGGGAAGTGTCCCGGTTTAGGGACAGATTTTAGGAGAAAAATGCTCTGGAAAGAGTGTTTTCTCTAAAGAGAAGGGCTTCAGTAATTCCCTTTTTCTGCCAATGAGACAAATGAATACCAGTGGGTGAAAGTGAAAAAAACCCCTGTTTATTAACAAAGCAAGATACCTGCAAGGCACAGTGAAAAAAAAGATTGAATAAATGTTAGATATTAAACTTTCAAAACTTGACCCTCCACACACACCCACCCACAAAAAAACTCAAAAATGCCCAGAGAAGAAATAGATGGGCTGGCTGTGGGGTGGGGGGAGGGAGGGGCCAAAATGACAGCTGGCCCCTTTGTCTCCGGGAAGGGAAAAAAATAAGAGTTTGGGCAGAACAGATGGGAACCTGTTGAACTTCTGGCGTTGGTCTCCTCCTCGCAGCAGGCGACGCTGATGGATTTTGGTGTCCTTTCTCGTGTTGGTTCAGTTTCTTTGAGTTCTCGGGCTCAGGGCGGCTCCTGCCGGCTCTCCAGAACGAAATAAAAAACCAAGCCGAAACAGTTCAAGGGAAAAAAAGAAACAACAAAAAAGCGCGGAAAGGATTTGCCTGTGAAAGCCTTCAGGACAGGGGAGGGGGAAAAAGGAAACTTCTTGCCTAAGCTAGCAAAAACTAATCCAGCAAAGGCAGCGATGTAACAAACCGCACAGCAACTGAAAGCACGCAGGGGAGGAAGACTTTGAATAGAGCCCGCGCAGGAGCTCCAAGGCTCCCTGCCTCTCCCCCTGCTTTGTCTTAAAGCTACAGCAGCCATTTCTGGGCGCAAAGCAGACAATTAGGGAATACGGTATCATCATAAAATCACCCCAAAGCAGGAAGGTGATCATAATTAGTGTACACAAATTTCTCTGGAAACTGAAATCAGGATCTGTTGACTGAGATAAAGAGGAGATCAATGTATTTGATACCAGACAGATAAAGTCCAATGTACATGTATTGGGTTTGCATGGCCAAGCTTTGGTAGCGGGGGTGTTACAGGGATGGCTTCTGTGAGAAGCTGCTGGAAGCTTCCTCCATGTCCGGCAGAGCCAGTCCCTGACAGCTCCAAAGACAGATGTGCCACTGCTCAAGGCTGGGCCAATTAGAAATGGTGGTAACACCTCTGGATAACATATTTAAGAAGAAAGAAAAACTAAAGGTCACTGTGCAGTTGCAATTGTGGCCAGAGAAGAGTGGGGTGAGAATATGTGAGAGGAACAACTCTGCAGACACCAAGGTCAGTGAAGGAGGAAGAGAAGATGTTCCAGGCACTGGAACTGGGATTCCTCTGCAGCCCATGGTGCAGACCATGGTGAGGCAGCTGTGCCCCTGCAGCCCATGGAGATCCATGGGGGACGCAGAGATCCACCTGCAGCCCGTAGAGGAGACCCGTGCCAGAGCAGGGGGATGCCTGAGAGGAGGCTGTGGCCCCGTGGGAGGCCTGGGGAGAGAGTGGCCCACGCTGGAGCAGCCTGTCCCTGAAAGACTGCACCTTGTGGAAGAGTGACCCACACTACAGCAGTTTGAGGGGGACCATTGCCCATGAGATGGACTCACACTGGAGAAGTTCAAGGAGAACTGTCTCCCATGGGAGGGACCCCACAATGCAGCAGGGAATGATTCCTTTCCCTGAGCAGTGGGAGAGACAGTGGGTGATGAACTGACCATAATCCCCGTTCTTTGTCTCCCTTCGCCACTGGGGTAGGAGGTAGAGCTGGGGATGAGAGAGGGATGGGGGGAAGGTATTTTTAAGGTTTTATTTTACTTCTCATTAGCCTGCTCTGATTTTGTTAGCAGTAAATTCAATTAATATCTCTAATTTGAGCCTGTTTTGCCCATGACAGTATTTGATGAGTGATCTCTCCTGGTCCTTACCTCAACTCACCAATCCTTTGTTGTCTTTTTTTCTCTCCTGTCCAGCTGTGGAGGGGAGTGAGTGAGTGGCTTTGGTGGGTGCCTGGAATCCAGCCAGTGCCAATGCACTACATATGGATGATGGCTACTAAGCACTTTTAAGTGTTGTACCTTCTCTGGGATTCAACTTAGGGGGAGGAAAAAACAGAAAGTTACCTTGCTTAACTAGTGGCTCAATAATTACGACCTTATTTCTAATGTACCAGGCCTGCTGAACCCAAACTGCATAGCAAATTGATTGGAGGCACAGGGGGCAAAGTGATTTTTCAATGTATATATCAAAGAGGAATCTCAGTAATGAATCCCTAATTACAAATATCTAGTAATGATCCATTGCAGGAGGCTTTGATTAACATGGAGGAGAAATAACTTCACCTGGCAGGAGTAGAAGCTGGAAGATCAATGCTTCTCGATGCAATGAATTGCTAAGTGTACATGAGAACAGAGTCCTCTCATTTGGACCTCACATCACTTGAGGTTGACTGTGGTCAGGGAATTAAAGAACTGGAGGATTGAGACATTTAGTATTGTAGCCTGAAAAATACAGAGGCCCTCCTTTGTGAAGGCACACACATGGTAAAGAACTCAATCACAGACTTCACTGCTCAGGATGTCCTGCCAGTGCCGTGGCTTAATGTGCACACCCACCAAGCCCTCTGGTGGGTTATTCAAACCTTTCCCTGGGTGTTCAAACACTCACTGGGAATCACCAATCAGAAAGAATAAAGGAATATGGACAATCTCCAGCTCTTTCCCTTTTTTGTGCTCAAGATACTCAGGTGTGAAATTCACCAACCAGGCTCATGATTTGCCCCAAGATCTGTCAGGGAATTAATTTGTCATGGTTTCTGCATCCTCTTCTTTGTTGTAAGTGAATTCTACAGGCTTCTAGGGTAAACCAGCCCTGCAGGGAGCTAAAACAAAAACTTGCTTTCAAACTCCAAGAGCCATTGCTTCCAGTAATCTGAAGTCCCTTTCCTCCTTAAATAAGAGCGTTACATTTTAAAACTGTAGCTATTGATCTGGAGGGATAAGTGAGCACAGTGAAGTGGGAATGTGGTTCATAACACCTTCATGAGGCAAGGAAATATCATTTCTCTTTTAAAAATGGAAAACTTGAAGTAAAGCACTGAAATAACTAGCTGTTGTGATTTAACTCCAGCAATAAAAAACTCTAAGCCACTTGCTCACTCTCCCCATTCTGGTGGGATAGGGAGGAGTATCAGAAAAATAAGGTAAGATTTGTAGGTTGAGATAAGAACAGTTTAATAATTGAAAGAAAGTAAAATATCATAATACTAATGATGATAATAACAACAATAATAGTTATAAGAGAGAGAGATAGGAAAAAAAGGTCAAGAAAACCAGTGATGCACAATACAGTTGCTCCCACCCGCTGACCAATGCCCACCCATCCCCAAGCAGCAATCAGCTGCTCCTGGTCAACTGCCCCCAGTTTCTATACTGAAGATGATGTTCTGTGGTGTGGAACATCCCTTTGGCTAGTTCAGGTGTGCTAGTTTGAAAGCAAACCAGTGGGAGATCCCAAGTCACAATTACAGTTTAATAGGAAAATTAAGATAAAGGCAATAATACAAAAACACTGGCTTAAACCGACAGAGTCCTGCTCATGCTCCCTCTCAGCTCCTTGTGTCCTGCTCACTGGCAGAGCACGAGACACTGAGAAGTCCTTGATTGCAGTGAGCACTGCTCAGCACCAAGTAAAACATCCTTGTGTTATCAACATTCTTCTCACCCTGAATCCAAACCACACCACTGTACCAGCTACTAGGGAGAAAATTAACCCTATCCCAGCCAAAACCATGACACTGCCTCAAAACTAGGGAAGAACTTGGTATTAGTAGCATCCCCAGTCTAGTGTTCATGTGAGTAGATCACATCTTTCCCTTTTTTGGACAAACATTTAATTAAAACAGTTTCTCACAGCTGTCGTTGAGCATGTGGATGCCAGAGCACACCCGAGTGGATGCTGAAAGGTAAAGATTGCCAGCCAGAGACCTGCAAGTCCGGTAGGAGAGGCAGGTGAGGAACGTCTGCATGAACCACTCAATAAATTCCTTTTGGGTGTTTACCACAGAAAACTAATTAGACAGAAAGTGTGAAATTAGACAGGACAAGGCAACATCATTAAACAAAGGACCAGACAAATAGCATTTGACAAATATAAGGTCGAGTGAATGGGCACTGAGCTCCCTCCATCTTTCAGGGAATTATATTCAGAGAAAACTAATTTCACCAGTTCCATGAAATTTGATATGCTTTGAATCCTTTTTTTCCTGTTATTTGACCAACCCTAAAGCAAACCTTCCGTTCATTTTGTTGTAACATCTTCTGGTCAAATTGTTTCAGAGTGCAGCTATTCTGAAAGCATTTAGCTGGAATTTTGTCAACAAGTCATTATTACAGTAATTAAATTTTTATTTTTAATATTCAAGAGAAATTAATGAAACCTTCATCACCCTCCACATGCTGTGTCTGGCTCAAGATGATTATCTCTGCCTTTTTTTCCCTCAGCTCAACATAATGGAGTCTTTCTTTATAAAGTATGGTGGCCCTCAGGTGGAACCTCTGCTTATTGCCACCTTTTACTGTCTGATTGTATTGGCTCAAAGCTCCTTTCCCATGCAAGGAGCTGAGAACCATGGAAATAAAAGATAGCATGCAGCAGGTCAAGCTGGGACACACTAAGCACAGTTTAGCAGCTCATCGGGTGAAAGAATTGATAGCCCCAGCATTCAGGCAACCTCAGCTCCAGTGCTGCATGCCAGTTTGTGTTCCAGAGTGCAAGAAGAATATGAAAATTCTAGAAAAAGACAGTGCAAGATTTAGGGGGCAAGACTTAGGAGGATTGGCTGAGGATACCAGGTTTGCTCAGTTTAGAGAAGGGGATGCTGAGGAGTGACCCCACTGTTGTCTACATCTTCCTCATGAGGGGCAGAGAGAAGGAGGTGCTGATCTCCTCTCCCTGCTGTCTGGTGATAGGACACAAGGGACTGGCTTAAGGCTGCATCAGAGAAAGTTCAGCTTGGATGTAGGGAAAAGGTTCTTCACTGAGAGAGTGGTACAGCACTGAAGCAGGGAAGTACAGCTCCCAGAGAAGTGTTTGTGAACACAAGCCTCTGTGTCCAAGTTTATGAACAACAATCTTAGAATATATGATTTGACTTTTAGGTTGCCCTGTGTGGAATCAGGAGTTAGGCTCTATGGTCCTTGTGGGTCTCTTCCAGCTCAGGATATTCTGATCCTATGAAGTGTCTACTGAGTGCATAATTTGCAGTAGAGCTCCACTCTGGAGCTGATCACTGCTGTTGCTGTTGCTGCTGCTGCTGCTGCTGCTGCTGCTGCTGCTGTATCCCTACCTTACACCACACCATTTCCCGTTCAGAGAGCCCTCTGCCCCTACTGCAGCTTGAAAACCATTTCTGCCCAGTTAAACTCACCTCTGTCTTTGTTTTCTAGGACAAGGATGCTTCCTTCTTCCATGCTTCATTTCATTGTAAAGGAGGTACTCAGTGCTCACCTACTGTCCATAAAAATCACATGCCAGCCATTTGTGGCTGACCTCTGCCTGTCTGTGCCTTTACAGCAGGATTCAGAGCAGAACATGGAGGTGACAAACAAGGGAACTGTCCTGCCTATCTGTGGGAAGTCTACCAGGGCAAGCTGTATTCCTTGCCTCTTGTTGCCTTCATCTGTTCCCCCTCCTCCAGCCCCACATGATGCCTTTTTGGCTCCATTGCTGAGATACCACTTTTGGTAGAGATGCAATATTATTCTTTATCCATTGAGAGTTTGCATCCTACAGGGATAAAGAGTTGTCCCTGAGCTCTCTCTACTGTCTCTCTCTTGCTATTTTTTGCAAGTTTTTCTCCTGTCTCTCTGTGCGATAAACACTACTGATTGATGTGGTGCTCGGTTCCACCCCATATTGTGTTTCTCAGAGAGCTCTAGGAGAAACCATGCTTCTCAGGAGCTCAGCATGAGGGGACAGCTGCTCTTCAAGCTTTAGGGGCAGCAGGATGTACAGGGAGGATGGCTGTGAGCTTCCTGCAAATTCAGCTGTCCAGGAAAGGGGTGTGAAAGAATACAGCCACATCCAAGATTATTCCTGTAGCCATCCTCCTTTTTCTTGGCATCCATGGGGCTCAAAGATATTAAAAACACTTGTCTTTTCCAACAGAAAAGCTGAGAAAAGGTAGTTTGCTTGTTTCTCCACTAGAAGTTCCTTTTTGGGCTTCTGGTACTTTGAAGGGATAGTTTCTACAAGCCAGGGAAACCTCAGTGTTGAATAAAGCAGTGGGTCTGCATGAGCAGCTGGCCACAAAAGCCTTGGCCAGAAGATTATGCCAGATAGACCAAGCACCCCAAGGAAAATCCATACCTACTGAGTGAGGTTTGATGCAAAAAATAGCCTCTGCTGCGCTAAAGATACTGAGTTTCCACTCATTTTTCCACCTGTACTGGTCCCGAGCAGGTGAACTCCCTCCTCCCTGCTGGTTTCTGATCATATTCCATGGAACCGGTCCCACTGTGTGGTGGGGCCAGTTGCTGTGCTGCAGACAGCAGCTCTAAAGTGGCCTAGCAGAGCTCAGCAATAAAAGTCTAATTGTGTTATTCAATTGTGCAGTAACTTGCTTTCATCTGTCCAAATGATGAAGCACAAATGACTAAATTCAAGAGCCAGAGGAAGTATTTTGCTGAACTTTTTTGAGGAGAACAACTATTAATTTTCTCCTTACTGTATTTCTCCTATTTTTAATGATATCACTTGCATCTGAATGCTTCAGTGCCTATGTTATTTCACTACTTGTATTTTTGAAAAAGGAAAGACTAATATTTTCCAAATTATATACCATGACAAATAAAGGGGAAAGGCACCTGTATACAACTTGACTGAAGAAAAACAAATATTCTTTTAAATGATCCCAACCTTTTAAAATAAAATTGCATTTCCTCATGTTCAGACCTATCGCATTGACACCTCAAGCTATAAATTAGCTGTTTAACACAACCCCATTAATTTCACACTGTTGCCTTCACAGAACATACAGAAGCAAACATATATGCAAGTTTATCTGGCTGCCACCTCCTGCTGCTGAGCTGGGACTCCTCAAGCTGTTCATGAAGCTGCAGCTCTTGGAACAAGGTGATTACTGAGAATTTCATCTGGCTGAACAGCTAAAAAATACAAGCCGTAGACATCCAGAGGAAAAAGAAACAACAAACCAACCAAAACCAAACAACCAAACTACAGCAAAACTACAGCTTTTTTTTAAATTTCACTATATAGAGGATTGAGAACAGATGATAAAAATCACTAAGTAACTGTAAGGCAGTGCACACAAGAGTTAGTGCTTGCGTTGACCTTTGGGGTTCAATTGGTAATGTTATTTAATTAAGACCTATCCCACTGAATTCTCAGTCTGCTCCTTTTTGCCACTGAATTTGAACAAAAGTATTGGCATAGAGATTTAAATCCTGGTTGTGTTTCATCCATGTTTTAACATTGGAAAAGCAGCTGAAATCCCTGATTCATCTACTTCAATTGCTTATGTGTGAAGAGAGATGCTCTCCTGAAGCCTACCAGGGTCTTAATGTTAGTTAAGGTTGTCTTAACTCCTCACTGAGGCTTGCAGAAGTATGAGCAGAATGGGGTTCATCTTTTCCAAGAGTTTATTTTAATCATGGCATCAGAGAGAATATTTCCCTCCAGTATGTTTTTAGTGCTTTGAGTTGCCTTGTTTTCATTATGCTTCACATTGACTTACTATCTTCCCAGGAAACTACACGCAAGGCTGATTTCTTTTTTCTTTGCCTTCCCTTCAGGAATGTCACTTCTGCAGTATCATGATCTCTTGCGGCCACCACAACAAATAACCAGCGACTCTTTTATGCAGAAGCTGAAGAGCGAATGCTCCAAGTCCAAAGGGTGATCCAGGACTTTTAAAGATGTCTTTTTCTTTCTTTCTTTTTTTCTTCTTTTTTTTCTTTTTTTCAGATCAAATAAACAACAGTTCTTCATTTAAATGATCTTGACCATTATGTGAGTAGGAAGTTGCCTTCCATAGTTAGCATCGTGAGGGAGAAACCTGATAATTCATTTATTCCATAATAATAGCGGGGTAGCTTTAAGGGTTTTACCATCTGTGCTCCTATTGGAAGGGGGAGCAAAGCCAATACAAATTTAACCTTCAGATTTATGCTTCCGTGCTTCTCCATTGTGCCTCTAAAGTTCTTCAGAAAAAATCCTTAACCACTTCAGTACTGTATGATAAGAAAAACTACAGCTTCCAGATTCCACTTTTATTTGAAATTTGCAGAATTTAATTTAATTTTAAATCTGCATGTTTTCATTTAATTTTGGACTCTAATAACAAGTACTCAAGGCAAGAGATATATTTAGTGAGCGTTAAGTTTGATTGCATCTGTTTGTCTGTGTGCCCAAAATATCCAAACCTAACATTAAGTGCTGTATTTGTCTTCAAATCTTTATCTCCTTGCAAGTAATCTCACAGTTTTACAGAATACACAAATATAAAGAGCTCATTTATGCCTAAGGCTTTTACAAGGACAAAACTCTTGTTGAAGTGGGAGTGGGGACCTGAGACAAAAGGAAACTGCTAGCACAGTTACATGCCAAGATTTAGGATAAAAAAAAGTGTATTGATGTGTAGGTTCATCTGGCTTTATGGACTGATGATCTTAGAGAAACCATAGTATCTGAAAGTTGGTACGCTACCCTGGAGATAAGAGTGAGTTTATTAGGCAAAAATCAAAATGTAACTGCATCCAAAAAGGGTCAGTACTTAATTCTCCCAGCCTTTGACTGGGAAGGACTGAATTTCCTTAGCGCATGGTAAATTCATTAAAGGCTCAAGGTTAAAATTCAAAACTGGCTGCAAAGTTTGGGACAGGCTCTAGAGAACACAAGGGGTTATTATTGTGAGAGCCAGGGATAGAGTAATATGAGAACTTCGCTTCTTTCCTTTTCTTTTATGCAGGCCCCTGTCAGGCCATGGAAACACTTAACACATATTTTACTGCATCTGAGCACTTGATAATATACTGCGTACAATACATACAATGTTTAACCATTGCTGGTTTTTGGTGAGCTTGCCCCAGAAAATGGGGTCATTAGGGGAAAAATTCTCTTCACGCTCCGGATTGGCTAAAAATTTGAAATTAAACTGACCATCCACTAATTTTCTGCAGGAGATTGAGTTTAGAGTTCAGTTTAACGTGCTACAATGTACTTGGTAGAAGAAACTTTACAGCAGAGTGAAAAAGGATGTTTTTCTTATTGACCTACTTACTGATGGGCAGAATGGGATTCTCTGGCCACATTCCATGGTGGGGCATGGAGTCTGTCCCACAGAGAAAAACAGCACTGTGGAAACACCTGAACTATACTTCCCCTGATGCTCTCCTGCAGCCTTGCCAAAACTCAGGTGAGTCGTACCATAAAAAACTCAAAATATAGCTGTGTTTGTATTAATTGTGCCTGGAAAAAAAAGGCACTTAAACAAGGTCTGTGTGAGGTAGCAGGCCTCTGCAAGCAGACGGTTGTGGCTTTGACTTGCATGGACTCAGCCGCCTGCTTTGGTCAGGACCACGGAAATTTCAGGCATCACAGCAATGGTCTGTCTGGCATTGCTTTGGTTAGGACCAAGGAAATTTTAGGCATCACAGCAATGGTCTGTCTGGCATTTCTTCTTTTAATGCTGTCATTGTGTGGTTTAGTTTGCTGTGGGTAATGCTTTAAATTTACTGCGGTTATATAGTCCCACATAGAACCATAGAACCTCTAGAATCCTAGAATGCTTTGGGTTGGAAGGGACCTTAAAGCCCATCCAGTTTCAATCCCTGACATGGGCGGGGACACCTTCCACTAGACCACGCTGCTCCAACCTGGCCTTGGACAGTTTTAGGGATGGGGCAGCCACAGCTTCTCTGGGCAGCCTGTGCCAGGGCCTCACCACCCTCACAGCCAAGAATTTCTTCCTAACTTCTAATCTAAACCTACTCTCTGACAGTTTGAAGCCATTTCCCCTTGTCCTGTCATTCCAGACCCTTGTAAATAGTCTCCATCTTCCTTGTCAGTTCCTTCAGGTACTGGAAGGCCACAGTTAGGTCACCCCAAAGCTTCTCTGCTCCACACTGAACAATCCCAGTTTTCTCAGCCTTTCCTCACAGCAGAGGTGCTCCACCCCTCTGATCATTTTGGTGCCTCCTCTGGACTCTCTCCAACAGGTCTATGTCATTCCTTCATCGCAGCAGTCAGTGGAGAACTGATTGCAGATGCCTCTGGTTTTTCAAATGAGAGCATTCAGACTTTGGCCTGTGAAAAGATTAAGTTTTCCATGGAAGAAGTTGAGGAAGCACTTGCTTTCATCCTTGCTAACCTTTCCTTTGAGGAAAATCCTGCTGTTTCTGACTATCCATGGTCCTTCAGCAACAGCTATTGGACTTGGTTTTGGGAGGAAGGTGGCTGGGCAAGATTCCTTACCCACTGCCTGGCTAAAGAAAGAATGGGGTGAGCATGGTGGTCCTGCCTCTTCAGCATCAAGAAACACCCAGTTATTTGCCAAGAGCCAGAAGAGTGTCCCTTCTCCATAAACCATGGCAGAACAGAGAAACTCTTTCATCTGAGTGTGCTCATCCAAGGGCAGTACATCTCCAGAAACACTTTTGCTAAGAGGCATCTCAGGGAAGGCATGTAGAAGTTGGGGTGGCCATGCCTTTCCTTACCAATCTCAACAGGAAAGTCTCTAGAGAGAAGGGCTTCTCAAAAAAAAAATTTAAAAAAAATTTGTACTTTCCAATATTTTGATATTCATTTAGATAAAAACATTTTATGCCTTACACATTGTCTACCTAGGTAAATAATTGGGATCACTTCTCATGCAAATCCATGAACTGCAGCTTCATTATCACCTCCCACAAGTAAAAGGCAAGTTTAGCATTGATATGTAAGGAAAATCAGAGAGATTGCAAACCTAGTTACACTATGACTTTTTTTTGTAAGTTGGATAATTATTGTTCTTGAATTAAGAACTCATAATCAGCTTCATGCCAGTTATCTTTGGCTTTTTTGTGTTCCATTCCATCAGAATTTGCAGGGAAAAAAACACAAAAAAACCCTTGCAGTAATGCACTTAGACAATTGTACAATGGCTGGAAGGAAGAATTTCTTCCTAATCTCCATCTGGATACTGTAGAGGCAAAGATATTTTTTAGTGTATTTTGTTAAATAAGAGGAATTCGATAGTTCTGTATGAAGGTAGGATCATAAATATGCCCTTGAGTCTTCCTATTTCAAGGTTAAATAAAAGCAGTTGTGATAGAATAACCCAAAAACGCACAAACACCACATGTTCAGACGAAGGTTTCATTAGCTTGTAAGTTACAGCACCAACATGTTGATAAGAGTTAAGAGTGCCTCACAAATTTTGACCTTTTATAATATTTATGTACTTATAAATCTCATGCTTTAAAGATGGGACACCAGGAAATGATCCCTTAAGTGAGCCTTTTCAGAAAAACCTACCTGGTACCTAACAGTCCTCAGAGATAAATGTCTAGGGTATAAGAGCAAAACCAACCATTATTAGCAGCCACTAAAGGCCACTAGTAAGAGCAAAACCAGCCACTGAAATATTCAGTCAAGACACAGGAATAAAACTCTTCCCACATAACATGGGATGGCTCCGCCTGTAGACTGTGTGACACTCTCCTTCCTCCATCCCGGATGGGCCTCAGAGCAAAACTGATTGAAAGGAGCAATTCCTCTCAGGAATTGTCAACACACTTTGCAAAGGCCTTTTGCTCTTTGTGGACTCAACAAATAACAATAAGCTCTGAAAAATCAGAGAAGCAGAAAGTAAAAGTATCAAGGAAAAACATTACTTTATTTTATTTCATTTTATTTGAACTTATTTCAGGACCGAAATTATTTTCACCTGATGCGTAATACCAACTGAAACTTGCCAAGGCTGAGTTGTACTGTACGAACAGCTGTGTGCCTGTCCAAGAGGAGCTGTTAATCCATTGAGCAGGTCAGCATAGCTCTATCTATGTAATTCTTAAACAAAGCCTAAATCTCTGGTGTACAGAAAGTTGCTTGTGCTGCTCATTCTAACCCTTGAGAAAGCAAGAAGACAAGCCATGAAGAGTTTTTGTGGGCCTTTTCTTTTACTGCTGGCTTTAGGTGGGTTACAAAGATCCCCAATTCTTCCCACAGGAAGCAGTGGAATGAGTTGATATGAGATGAGCATCCCCATGTCACACTGGCAGGGCAGGTTTGATTACCAAAAGCCAGATTCACAGTAAATTACTGAGCCAGGGCCCTGCGCCCACTACATAAGCAATAGGGAAATGGCATAAATCTTCAGGTCAAATAGTTTATGTCAGGCACTCATGTATTTCCCTGGAAGAGCTGTGGAAAGAAACACAAAGGAAAGCAGCAAACTTCAAACTTTGAGTTGGCAGTAGCCTCTTTGGTAATGCTTCGACACAGGTACATTTGTCATCTTCTTGCCTGTTACTTTTTGATGACTATCCAGAAATCGCATTTTCTGTTAGGATGAGAAAGTTTTTAAACTCTCTTGGCAAATTACACATGAAATTACATATCCTTACTAATGTACTTTTTCATTGAAGAAACAAAGAACATTTCTTTCCAAATATAGGCTTCCTGATATTGCCTGGCTACAAATTTCTATTCCTGCTGCCTAACCCTCTATCATCTGATGCAAGGTGCTGGATATTGCTGGGCTCAAGTCCTCTAGCTGAGAAAAGCTGCTCAGTTTGCAATGAGGCATGTTTGTACCTCACTTCTCCATTGTTATCCACATGCTGAGCCACAGATTTGATTTGACAAGGCATAACTAATTCATTTGAGGTAAATGATACAAAACCACTTACCATATTAACTGTGTTCACAGCTCCGCCTCTTGAATTGTGCTTTTTGGTTTTGGTCTCCAGTTGCAATATGTATTCTTCAGATTGTGTTTTACTCAGATGCTAAGAATTAAATCATGGCTTTTTAGTTTCTAGTGTAATTGAATTTGATACTGTCTGGACAGTCTTCATTTAAGAATCTCAAAGTGGTTTGAAAATGTTCCTTAATGAAGCTTCACAAAAATTGAATCAGGGAGGTAAATATTGTTGTTAGCCTGGTTTTGAGGTGGGTGAGCGGAGGGGCAGGGAACTGCAGGGCATTGCAAATGCTCTCTGGGGAATCATTTGTACAGAATTCAAGAGCAGACTTGATCAAAAAAAGGATTAATTTCTCATGGAAAACAGCTATTTTAGAGAAGAGCAAACAAATTTGACCACTTACACTGAGCACAAGCAGAACAAATACACACATATATAAATTAAACTTTCTTCAAAGAACTCCAGTTATCCAGGTTCAAATGCTCAGGTATCGTTACACATCTGCCTTCTACTGGCATAGTTTTAGATGAATAGGAGGTTATCAACCAACTTAGCAAAGTACCTAATAATTTAATCATTTCTAGGATCTGTGACTCACATGCTTTGGAAATTCCACAGATTTCACTTGTGTTGCTTTGGTGGTTCCAAAAAAACCCTCTATGAATGCTGTAAGATGGATCACTTCATTTTTTTTCAGATCAGATTTAGTGTCATCTGTATCCTGGTTCCACTCCAATCCAGTGACAAGAAAAAGCTCAAGCTAATGGTTCAGTTTTGTGTGTTTGGGCTGATGCCCCAGTTATAACTGTGCTTTTAATTTCTTTGCCTTTTCATTTTCTCCCTCTCTCTTTTTTTTTTTTTTTTTTTTTTAGACAAAGCGATAGGAAAGGCTCAATGTAGGAAGAGTTACTTTAGTCTTTTTTGAACATTTTGTTTTCCACACAGCATCTGCTCCATAGGCCACCCAGCGTGGCCTTATGGGCCACCTGGTTCTCCAGCAGATGCTGAGACTCAAGGAGTGAAACACAAATGTACAACCAGCAGCATTTGCAAGCACACTCAGCACAGCAGCCTCTCCTGGACTGGATTTCACCCAGGACAGTGACCACATGGGAGGTTTCCAGTCTGCAAACTTGCACCTGACCTTCACTCAGCTGCCAGTCAAACGTTGGGATATGGGGTAGCAGGAGTTGAGGGTCCATATGGGGCAGAAAGAAGCTGGAACCCTTTTGGCTGATGCTGGTGGCGCACAGCACCTCTAATCACAGCAGCACAGAGACCAGGACCCTTTCATACCAACACATGCTCATACAAGACCCTTTTGCCTCAAGTCAGACAGATCAACTTACCTGTGCAGCAAATTCATAGCCCCAGCCAGGAGGTCATTCTGATACTCTTCATCAAGCTCTGGAAGTGGAGAGACTACACTGAGCATCTAGCCTCCTCCTCCTGTCCTCATGTCCTTCTTCATGCAAGAAACTGGTTCTAAAGCGTGAAAACTACCCCCACTGGGGTCTGAGAAGTAGCAGGGCTTTATTAATTATTATGCACTTCAGGAGCATATGAAAAATTAATAGTAACACTGCTAAAACTGTTAATAAATGTACTGTTATTGAGTCTTTGTAAAACACTGATAAAATATTTACTTGGTTCTGCAGTGACCACTGAAAATGGAAGAATTATTGCTGTCTTGCAGTTCTGTTGCAAAAATACAAAATTATTTATCATACTCCACTGGAGCCAAAATTCCGTGAGGATTCCAGGCTTCAGTTGCTGATGGACTTTCCATGCTGAATAAAATAATGGGAGATTAGATCATCCATTAATCCCCAAGGTTTAGGGGCGATTAGCAGATAATCTGTATTTACCCCTCAAAGGCTACGAAACACACCAGGAGGCTCCTTTTCCTGGCCTACATAAATGTCTCAAGGAAGGGGTGGCACAGGGGCCCTGCTCTGTCCTGGCATAAGGAGCAAGAATGTGCCACTTTTGGTCCGCACCAGATCTGCTTCCCAGCCCATCTGGCAGCTGCAGCCCTGTGGGTACTGCTTTTTTTTGCCATGGAGCTAAATTCCCTCCCACTGAGACAGTCTGGCTTTCTTAATTGTCATTCATTTTTGTGTATGTGAACTTGGCAAGAAGCTCCACTGGCAGGCCTGTAGAGGGAAGGACTCTCTAGCTACAGAGGAGGAGAAGAGTGGATGGAGATGACAGTGTCCCTCACGTGATGCCCTACTTGTGGGACTTACCCTAACGTAAGTGACTGAGTCTGAAGAAGTACACGGGAAAAAGCAGGGGTGGGACAAGAATTGTGGTGTCTTTTTAATGCTTCTTCACTGGACTGTGCTTGGGCAGTTGGAGGAGGGAATGGAGATGTCCTGGTGAAAAATATGCTGGGTTTTGGGACATAAACTCAAAAATTAACTAAAAGAATGGAACCATTATGAAAACGTCCTTGATGTTCAGAAGAGAGTCTGTTTAAAAGATGGCACAGGGAGATCCTCTGCTGCAGAACGTAACCTTGGTCCAGCATTTCTCTGGGATGGGGATGCCTCAATGAGCAACACCCAGGCTTCCACTCTACCTGCTGTCAGCAGCCCTTCTCCAGAGCGTTCTTCAGGATTCCTCTAAATGGGCCCCGTTTGCATGTAATTTCCTTTAATTGACTCACTTCTGACAAACCCTAATGATTTCTAATTTTTTAAAGCCCTTTTTGCTTGTTAGGTTTCCTTTGGTCATGTATTTTTATCAAGTTTTGTTTCTAATGAATGCAAAGCCTAGTTACACTTTGGATGTGTCTTGTCCTGGTAAAAATGGCTCAGCTGAAAAAGGACAAAGAAATTGCTGGGCAGGAAGTTCAAGATATGAAACAAGTACATAATAAAGTAATCACCGTGAGTGACCATGAAAATACTGTGTTCAGAAGAAATGGATTTAGTACCAAGCTGACAGCATAAGATATAGAAATCCTATTTATCTCAGAATAAATTCAGTGCTAAACTGAAAACTGGATGTCTTACGGATTCAACATTAACAGTCATTCAGTCAGTATGAAAACAAGTCACACACACTGAAATCCCAAAGTAACTTGATCATGTCTGCATTTATAACTCCTGTGTGTACAGTCCAAGCAGAGGCTGCTGGCTCTCAGAGGTGCAATCCTCCTACACAGCCACATGGGTAGCTTTAACAGGAGACCATGTGAAATCACTGGGAGTAGCTTGCACACTTTTGGGGTAAAAAGGACTTACATATACTAAAGCCTTGCATTGTGCTCCTCACACTTTCACTTTGGGTGGTATTTCATAGAATCACAGAATGGTTTGGGTTGGAAGGGATATTAAAGATCATCTTGTCCCACTCCCTCCCATGGGCGGGGACACCTTCCACTAGACCAGGTTGTTCAAAGCTCCATCAAACCTGGCTTGAACATTTCCAGGGATGGGGCAGCCACAGCTTCTCTGGGCAACCTGTCCCAGGGCCTCACCACACTCACAGCCAAGAATTCACCAGAGACACGTTTTTCCATCGCTTTCCCAGTAGATAATTATATTAAAGGGGCTTTGATCCCAATTCTGAGCTGATTTGGAAGGGCAACGGCTTCAAACACAAGTTACTGCAGCACAGTAAGTAGCTGCATGTCAGCTGACTCACAGTCACTGATTGTGTGCATGTGCTCAGCCCACTGGTCCTGCATTTCAGCTTCACTTAATCCTCCCTCCCCGTGATGAATGTGGACTCCGTAGCTGCTCGCTTGCCTTCAGAAAGCATTTAGAAACCTGGCTGTGGACATCAGGATTCAGATTTGTGTGCCACTAATGCATATGACATGTAATGAGCACAAGGTTCTCTGTCATATGGCTTTTACCTCACTTTATAGCATATAATAATTACTAGCACAACTATACTTTTAAAACCTCCTTAAGCTATGGTAGGCTATATATGCATGCCAATACATATAATTAGGTTGCTTTCACTTGGCATATATTTGACAGTGCTAGTTACAAACAGGCAACTATCACCTTCTGCTGAAGAAAAAGAGGGCAGAGAAGCAGAAAAGAAACTGGATGTGGAATAATATGGATGTTGCAGACACTCCTGGTTTTGTGCTTTCCCATTGAAGGCAGATCTATAACTAGCTTGGGTTTAGCCTGAAACAAGACTGTCTTCAGACAGGTATATCATGTAAACCAGAGCAGTCCCATTCTCATTTAAATTAGATAAGGTGCAGACATTAGTTTACTCTCTGTGCTGCCTGGAGTTGCAAACAAACTATCAGAATCTGTTTGAACTTCTTGAATGAGTGAGTTTACTAAGCCAACTCAATTTTTGTGCCTACATGTGAACTGGGTCTTAATATGAGAATTTGTCAGTTTTGTAACCAACATGGTCTGTGATAATCTACATAAAAGAAAATGTGAATTTCCTGTGAAGGGAGCAAAGATTTTATCCTGAATCTTTACTACAGGTGATGAGGTTGCTGTCTACATTCCCTTTGTTGTCCCTTTAGTCTCTTGCTTGAAATGCTGTGTTTCCGCTCATTCGAGCAGCGGGTGAAAGCAAGCTTCCACTCCAGAGACTGGCTCGGGGCACACCAGTTCCAGTGAGAAAACTGGGAGCTAAGTCCAGAACTCCTGCCTCCTGGTTCAGTGTCTTCATCCGACATCTGTCCCAATGTACAGAGAATAGCCCAAAGCAATGTCAGAGGTCTCTCTTGGCTTGGCAGTGATGAGGAAATCCTGCATTAAAACTGCTCTGTTACTTCCAGCTCACTCCCCGACACTGGAGCAGATGCTGTGTAAGTGCAAGGCTTTGCCAGAAGAAGAGTAGAGGGCATCTAAGTGAGATTCTTCTTCCTTTCTTTGCTGCAACTCACAGCTTTAATGCATCTGTAATTGTTTTCACTTACATAATTGAAAAAAAGTTTGTTAATGGCAGGTCAGCTGCTTCCAAACTGTACTTCGCACCTCGTTCCCACTCACCTCATTTCCTTTCTCCACTGTGGTGATTTGAGAGAGGCAAAAAGAGAAAAGGAAAAGGAAAAGGAAAAGGAAAAGGAAAAGGAAAAGGAAAAGGAAAAGGAAAAGGAAAAGGAAAAGGAAAAGGAAAAGGAAAAGGAGGAGGAAGATATGGGGAATTATAAGAGAGAATTGGGTTGTGAGCTGTAAAACGTGCCTGCAAAGGCACATGGCAGAACAAAGGAGCACATGGCAGCACAGAGAGGCTTTTCTTCACCAGGCCCTGGGGGGAGGAAGTGTCACATGGCAGACCCCTACGAAGTGTGTTGCTGATGTGGCAACATGGGATAGGTCATGCCATATAAGGAAATACTGTGCCTTAGAAAGGTATATAAAACCAACTCACTCCTTTGAATAAATGATTCAGATTCCCTGCCAGTCTGGGTCCGAGATTCAGTCGCTGACAAATGGTGCCCTGTGTGAGGAATTTCTTATACGCCTAACTGTGTGTCCGTCGGTGAGCCCCATGGGACTTGAAGTGCCACTGAAAGAAGCAGGAAAGCTGTCCAGCAATTAATCCCTACAAATTGTAGGTGAGCCGTGGGGGACGTAGGGGATGGAGCATCCCAGGAACAGAACGTCCCAGAGACGTTAAAACAGATTTTAAAGAAACATGGCAGGAAAGTTGAGTCTACAGATTTGAACAGACTCTTGTTGTGGGCAAAAGACTGTGATTCAACTTCAGATAGGACATGGGACACTTTAGATGCGTTGTGGAACCGAGTTACACGTGGTGACGCAGCACTGACAAAGCTTTTGTGTCCATGGAGGGCTGTGTGCAAAGCACTCACAGCACACGCAGCACCCACAGACCGAAAAAAGAAAGACGCTTGTGCCACCGCGGTAGCTGTGCCAAGCCCTTCTGCGCCGCCAGTGAGGGACCGTAAGTCTGTCAGGGCTGTGGGAGGAGAACCAGAAGATGGCCCCTCATCCCCCGACCCATTTGACCTTGGAGGGGAGCCGGAGGGTATCGTGGAAAAGCTCGCGCCGCCCCGTACCGTGCGGCATCAGCTGAAGCCGGGTCGCAGCGAGCGGCTGGAGCCGAGAGGTCCCGTCCTAGTAGCGTGTTCCCTCTCCGTTCGCCCTCTGCGAGAGTGCAGCAGCAGATGCGGCAAGGGGAGAATGTGCGGTGCCACGAGGGCACAGCGCTGACGAGCAGCCGCACCGTGGCAGTGAGCACATGGCAGAACTGCGCCAGGGCGGCGAGCGCACAGTGGCGCGGCGCCAGCGACCGTGCGAGCGCATGGCAGAGCCAGAAAGCGGCGGCGAGCCCGTGGCGCCAGGGAGCACGTGCTGGCGAGCACATGGCAGGGCCGCGTGGGGCCGGCGAGCACATGGTGGCTTGGCGCCGGCAAGCACATGGCGGCCAGCCTATGGCAGCGAGCACATGGAAAAGCCATGCCACGGCCACACCCGACGGCCACCTCCATGCCTCGAGTGGGCATGATCAGCGGCGCTGGAGCCTGGAGGGGCTGCGGATCCACTCGGCGCATGGCGGGGGCTGCGAGTGGCTCTCTGCATGTGAGAGGTGAAGAGATGGGCTGGCAGATCTCTGCCGGCCGCCGGACCCGCACAGCTGCCAGACCTGCGCATCCAGTGGAAGCCACGCAGCCAGCGCGGCCGCGCCACTACAGCCAGGGCTCCCATTCCCTGCGGAGCCTATGAGCTGATACTGTGCTAGAAAAAAGGACTAAGTAGACCAAAAGCCCCTTCCCCAGGGGTGGGGAGGCTGCAGGATTCAGCATTTACACCAGCTTGTACGAGAGCAGCTGCAAGCTACTGCTTTTTTTTTACCACACCACTTTGTGATCCCCTGTATTGTTCTCATTGCTTTTTGTGATAGATAATGATTATAATTTATAAGCTATTTTTTTAAGCAAGAATTAAGCTTGTTACCTTTTGAAACCTTTTTAAACCACTTAAAGAGTTAACATTATTATAATTGTAATTTTCCAGAGCCTAAATTTATATATATTCTGTGAAACAGTGAAGTATTTAAGCAGTTAATGATATTATCTTATTTTTACTTAATGTGCACTTATTGTTGTATTAAATGTATTATTTTACTGTTCATAGTAAGAAAACTGCATGTTATGTTCCACATTTTCTTAAATTTGCTAAGTTGAAAAATGTTCGTGTTACATATTGTTAGAACAGAAAAGGGGGAATGCAGAGACGGGGTGTGCTCCCCACGAAAGACTGTAAAGAAATTTATATGTTCTTAATTTTTCAATTGCATTCAGAATGATATTAATAAAGTTTTTAAGCAATTTTGTAAGTATTTTAGGGAAACCTTCTCAGTCACGGCTTGAGGCTCTTGCCAAGCCCTAGCCCTGGCTGACTAAGGAATCATACCATCAGACCCCAGTGTTTCTGCCCTAAAAATGTAATCAAGTCATTCTGACTTGCTAATTTGATCTTAGAAAAGCTGGACCCTCTTTCAAAGTAAACTTGAGAGTCTTGCCTAGGAAAGACTTTCTAAGTCCTCACTATGAAATAAGACCTTCTAGCAGTTGCAGACTCTTGAGTGTTGGTAAAAGTTTCAGACAACTTTACACTGTTTCTCAAAGTTCTATCTGTTCAATCACTTTCATAATTCTTATTTGTATAAAACAGAAAAGGGAGAATTGTGGGGAATTATAAGAGAGAATTGGGTTGTGCGCTGTAAAACATGCCTGCAAAGGCACATGGTGGCCCAAAGGAGCACATGGCAGCACACAGAAGCTTGTCTCCGCCAGACCCTGGGGGGAAGAGGTGTCACACGACAGACCCCTACGAAGTGTGTTGCTGATGTGGCAACATGGGATAGGTCACGCCATGTAAGGAAATACTGTGCCTTAGAAAGGTGTATAAAACTAAGTCCTTTGAATAAACGATTCAGATTCCCTGTCGGTCTGGGTCCGAGATTCAATTGCTGACAGGAAGAGAAAAAGGGAAAGGAAAAAAAGAAAGAAAATGAAAAAGAAAAAGGGAAATGAAAAAGAAAGAGAAAGAGAAAAAGAAAAAGGTAGTGGAAAAGAAAAGAGAGGAAAAGGAAAATAAGAAGAAGAAAATAAAAAGGGAAAGGAAAACTTTTTGGCACATCAATATTTGTCTCATTTCATTGTCTTGTGTGATGATTTGCTTTCAAAATAGTGCTGCAGTATTTGACATGCCACACTGGAACAACTTCTGAACTGCTCCAATGTGCTATTTCCATCCGTACAATTAGGGAGGACTTAAAAAAGCAGATCTTTTGACACAATTTGGCATAGCAACTTTAGTGTATTATACTACTTTATACCACAGAGCCTCGACTAAATGGGCTGTTTCACGTGATGCATTGTAAGGGATTTAGAGTTGTCATGTACAAGTACTTTATAGTCTTTGTGATGCAAATGAAAAAGGATGTAACCTGGAAAAATATTAGGAGTATTGCAGACACCATTAGTCCAAAGGTGTTTCTCTGCACAAATGTGCCATCTGGCCTGGGTCACATCCTGGTCCTTGCTAATAACAGTAATTAGGGTGAAGCAATGGCATCATAACAGCTGAATGACCCTTCATTCCAGCAATGCTGGAACAACAGGTGCTGCATGGCAAACAGCTGAGAGAAAGCAACATGTGATTAAGAGCACATAATTACACTGAACATTCAGATCATGCATTTCTCCCATGTATTCCAAAATTCTGGTGTTACCTGGCTACTGTGCAGGGCAATTTGCATAGCTGTGTACTTCCCGTTCCCTTACAGACAGCCACAGCTGATCCACACTGCCTTGCACTGCAGACAGGGGATGGCGAAATCAGGTAATTACAGTTTTTAGCACTGGTGGCAGAATACATGAAAAGGAGTTTTTAATCAGTAGTGGGCTCAGAGTTTCACTATGTGGACAGTTTAAAAAATGTGCACACCAGCTGTAAAGGGTGAAGGAAACCTCTTTGTCCTGTGGACATGCCCTGTGGATGCATGTCATGCAGTGAGCCCCCATTGCCAAGTCACAGAGCCTTATACGTACTCTGCGCACTGAAATGCTCCCTACTCACACTCAGTTTGCATTGTGCGTATTCAGAGTTGAGAAACCCTGTCCATCTATTATGGCCATTGAAGGCACCTCTTTGCACGTCTGTTCTGGTTTAACCCCAGTCAGCACCCAGCCCTTCACAGCTGCTCACTCACTCCCATACCAGTGGGACTGGGGAGAGAATCAGAAGGGTAAAAGAGAACTTGTGGATTGAGATAAAGACAATTTAATAGGGAAAGCAAAAGCTTCACACAAGGAATTCATTCCCCACTTCCCATGGGCAGGCAGGTGTTCAGCACCTCCAGGAGAGCAGGGCCCCATCCTGCAGAACGGTGAGTTGGGAAGACAAACACCATCACTGCAAACGTACCCCCCTTCCTCCTTCTTTCTCCCCATTTTATACACTGAGCATGATGTCACATGGTCTGGAATATCCCTTGGGTCAGTCAGGGTCACCTGTCCCAGCTGTGTCTCCTCCCAACCTCCCAACCTCCCAGGCATCCCCAGCCCCTCCCCAGCAGGACCATATGAGAGGCAGGAAAGGCCTTGGCTCGATTGCTCAGCAATAGCATCTCTATATTATCCACCCTGTATTGAGAACAAATCCAAAACACAGGCCCATTCCAGCCACTGGGAAGAAAATTAACTCTACCCCAGCCCAAATCAGCACATTGCACCCCTTATTCCACACCATTTACGTCATGCTCAGATCCCACACTATTCAATACAACCTCATTAATCACCACCACCCCTCCCTTCCCATTCTTTGATATAACACACAGATATCATTCCCTTAGTCTATGGACCACTCCTGCAAAATGTCCATAAAATGTCCACAAAATGGCTGTTGAATTCATCTGGTCCATGATTTTGGGCTCCATCTGCTCTGGTGGTCCCTCAGGACAACAGAGGTGCTGTAGGGGGAGTTACTGGGCACCAAAGCCAGCTCAGGTTGGGTCACTGCTGCTCTACAACTGCTTCTTGTGAGGTTTCTCCTCAGTTAGTTTGGGTGTTTCCTGTTATAGAAATTCCAGCTCAGGAGGAAAGGGTGACCCACTCATTAGGCTGTTTGCCCAGCCCTTGAGGGCTCTGGCAATCCCTTTCTGTTTGAGCACAGGCTTTCTCTGACTCTGAGTTATGGTGCCTAACTTGTAGCCCACAGGTTTCCAGAGTAAGTTCCTGTACCGTGTTAGATAGGACAGTGTGTGGTATGCACATATATATCCATCTATAGAACATATATAGATATACACTATATATAATACAGTATATACATCTACATTGTGTGTGCATATATAAGCTTTTGCACATGTGGTGTTTTTCATGGGGTCCGGGACCACTCACGTGCTGCCACTTCAAGGCAAGGAAGACACTATGCTGAGGTCAGAGTTGATCTCGAAACCCCCCGCTTCCTATCAAAAGTTGAGGAGAAATTTCCCTGTTTTAAGAGATTGGTATTAATCCTTTCCACTCTAAATGAGGGTTTCATTCTCTCTTTCTGCAAGGGCCCTTAACTTGAACACTTGTCTGAGGCAGAAACAGGGCTTTTTAGGCAATCTTTCCAATTTACCTCGCATAGATAATTTACTTCAGTTTACACAATAGGGAGTGAGAGGGAATGGACAGAGCTGTAACACTGGTGGAACTGTGGCAGGAGGTTGGAAAAGTTGCATCTTGTTCGTAACAGAAACCTAAGCCTGGGGTTTTCAGATAGGATTTAGAGGCTATCCAAAGCCACTGGAGCCCATATGTGTTTCGGAAATACCACCACAGGTCTTTCTACTTTTTCTTAGTAGAGATTCAGAAACAGTTATATTCTTAGCAGACTTCAAAATCAGGTGCACAATGACATTAGAAAGGCCAGGATGGCAGTTTCTAACAGAGGAGCATAAATGCATGTCCACAACACAAAGAATACAGCAAAATAGCCAAAAGGTTAGTGAACCTTTATGCAACGAAATGTGTCAGACTGTCTCTTCAGTCAATGCTAGGATAATAAAGAGGAATCCCAGTCCATTCAATAATTCAGGCAGGAGAAAAGACTGTATGAGGTTTGCATCACTGCAGTATCAAGGATGGTAAATGGAAGATCTTTTGTCATTTAAGGTTGGGGTTTTTTTCCTTCAGAGACTTCTTAGGACTTCTTCATTTTGAGATTATAAACCATTATTAGAAATTATCTGTGTCAAATCCCCTTTTAAGATTTAAATATGCTGACAAGTATGTACTTTCTGTGGTAGACATAAAGGCTTCTTTTGAAATTTTTTTCTTAACTATCCTATTCAGTTGACAGGAAGAGAGCAGTTTGATGGTTTTGACTCCAAGATTCACTCCACCATTGGTCACCTTGTCTCAGACAAAACACAAAGGTGCTGGATGTGTGATCCTGTGCACAGCATAGCAGGTTTTGTCCAACAGCTGGCTTGTCTGGCAAGATTTTTGTAGCACTTGGTTTATGAGGGGCTCTCCATGGCCATGAGGCAAGACTGCTGCCTCCCTCTCTTGGCCTAGGTGTGCTGAGGTGTCAGCCAAGGTGTCTTCGGTAGGACTTCTGTCAGGTGAGGATAGATACCTTGACTGAATCTAGCCTGAATGCTTCAGCCAAAATCAGGCTGATGACTCACAGCAATTTAGCCTGCTTAGGCTGGTCCAGGTGGGTTTTGCCAGAAGCGAAATTAGGAAGCATTTATAAATCCTCCTCTAGTCAAAAATGGATTAGTCAGTTTGCATCTGGGTGGAGGTCTATTGTGTGAGATTTTCTACTGTATTAGCCACATGCAGGAAAAGATCTGTTTGGGGCCCTCACGTGACTGAACAGTAAGGTAATTCTTATCACAAAGTTGTCTGCAGCCCTTTTGTTGTTGATATGTATGCACTTGGGGAAGTGTTGCTTATAATTATTGTTTATTTCCATACAGGAAATAAAAGTAATAAGATGTATGACAGTGTAAGTTGCCTTAATGCTCCTCTAACTGTATGTATTCCAGATGGTATGATAATGGTTTTTAAAAGAAATCACATCCGAAAGTAGGTTTGCGTGCACAATAAACGGTGTAGAACTGCTCTGAGTGGTTAGGACTCTGTGATGGGTCTGACTACTTACTACGCTGCTTTAGTATTATACTGTTGTGGCAGTCAGAGAAAGGAGTTTTATTTCAACAAATTCTGTTGTGGGCTTTCTCAATTCCTTTGTATGCATAAACCTGGACTTGTGAAACAGCTCAATCTTAAAAGTCACAAGTTCTGCAAGTTTAGTGTACTGCTGTAAATGCCCAAGTAGGGATTATTGTGCATTGTCCAGCAAAGAAAATCAACTGACAGGAAATTCCCATCCAGAAAACTTTCAAGTATGTGCTGAAGCACAAACCTTGTAGTTCCCATCTTGGTTGTATTAAGCCAAGATTATGAAGAGTTAAAACTTTAGCTAGGAGTTAGAAGCAATTTGTACTGATTAAACCAAAAGATACGTTGGCTAAGTATAGTGCTATTCACTATTATGTACCTGTCTGAAACTTTGCTTAAGCTGATAGAATTATAGCTAGCACCAAGATTGCATGATCAAATACAGGCAGGAGGTATGGACCGTCTCCAGAAGGCTTGCCGAGGCTTGCCCATAATAGAAGGTAAAAGGTTCGTAGTGATGAAGAGATCCCTGACTTCATCTTTCAGGACCACTGACTCAAATCAAGACCACTGACCCAAATCAAAAAAGGAATTGCGCACGCGCAAAGGACTAATAACCTCATTTTAATAAGAAGCAGGGAATGGGAGGTGCTAGAAATATGCATATAATTAATATGTAACACTTTGTGAAATAAATAGAGGGCAAATAACCGTGTAAGGTGCTGGCACATCTCTAGGAGGCAACTCCCGTGCCGCCTGCCGGCGTAATAAACATACCACTTTCTAACTTTAATTAGTTAGAGAGTTTTTCTCCATAAATATCGTGATTTTAACGATTCAGTATGGTAGATAAAGGCAGAGAGATTTCATTGTTTTGGTCTGAACCAAGAAGTCTGTTTGAAACTTTTTTTTTCTTGTGCCAAAGGCCATTGCTTTATCCACTGAGGTGCTGCAAGACTTTAGGCATTGGCCAGAAGAAGAGATGGCCTTCAGTGGCCATGACATAAATAGTGCTGTTCCCTTCCTGGAAAGGCTGCCGGGATAATGCATGACTGTGGATTGTCTGTAGTGTAGGACTCCTCATAAGAAGCTATTAGCTGATTTTTTTTTAAGGATTAATAGATGCTGTAAACACATGGATGACTTGACAGATCCATGTTAAAGTGGCAGTCATACCACTATATAGCTATGCAGTCCATTCACCTGCTGTATGCTAAGAAACCGAGCATACCAGTACAGCAATTAATAGCTCCCTGGCAGTGTTCCTATTTTGGTTGACTTCTAATTGTATGTGTGAAACATCAGGATTGATAGACACCCAAACCCGTTAATGATTCTTCCAACTGCATGCATATTTGCAGCCTACAAGCTGCTCTAGAGGTCTGAGAACATGATCCTTTCTGTCTTCGCTCTCAGCAATGGCACAGTAAGTCTGTTCCCATGTCTTTTCCTGGCTCTACATAGAATTAGGACATGCAAAGTAGGGGGAAATGAAAATTGTCTACAGAAACTATTTTAGACTTATTTTGTGTTAAACACCACCATGAAACCTTCTGGCAAGTCTGGGTGGTGCTGCCCATTGAGGCAGGAATTCTATTCTCAGGAAAGCCCTTGCCAACCTCTGCTGGCTTGGTTCCAGCCAGCCTTGCCTGAATTAGGTTGCAGGCCATCCTGCAGAGATGGATGCAAAGGGCTTAATGCTGGTTTTCCACCACCTTCCTCCACAGTGTATAGAACTGCTCCAGGCCACAGGAAATCCTGAAAGGAGTCAGAATGAGCTCCAATCAAAAGTATTTGCTCTGTGCAGCAGTAAGCTGAACCTCATGAGAGGCCCTTCCACCAGGTGTGATGGCCATACTGAGTTTGCAAAGGGGAGCCCATTATGAAGATTTGCCTGCTTCCCTGGACTGTTACCGCACTCCCAGTGTCAGCTTCCTGAGTCTCCCAATAACCAAGATAACAACTGACTGGAAAAAAGCAACGTCTTATTCATTTAGCTGACCTGCTTAGCTGTAGCAATACTGAACAGGATTTTGCCTTTGTGCAGTTTGCAGTTTGTGAAACTGGAATAAGAACGCTGTATCACACCTGATGTGTGCAGTGGACAAACAAAAATTGCAAGGGATACAGCAATGGGAGCTCCAGAACCATCTGAGAAGCACAAGAGTTTTGTTTTTCAAAAGTGGCACTTAACCTGTAGCTGCATGTATAAACTTAATTCTGACATAAAATGAGCATGGTTTCTGCCCATCACTGGCTTCACTTTTCTTTACAATGTAACAGGTAGTGGTGAAGTCACTTAAAATGAGAAAATGTCTTTTCCCCAGAGATTCTTGCTTATTCTTTTGACTGAAAATTTATAGAAAAGATCAATTCTTTATGATAACTTCCTCAGCCTTGCTGGTTCAGCCAGATTCCTTTGACTGCTAATGGTGATGTGACGATCCCACAAGCACATGTTTCTGTCTGTGTTGTCTTCTTAAGGCTGTTCAAACCCCCCATTTTCAATGTTTTCCAAATGTTTGGTATAAAGATGTTTCTCTGAGTGAAAGGTTTGAGTGCTTTGGAAAATGTACTGTTTAAATATTAAGGTGCAGCATTTACATGTATTTTTTCCACTGAAAGAGCTTTCTGTGACTGTAAGGTGGCAGTAGGCAGGGACAAGATAAAATATTAAATCTTTGGGGTGTTAAATCATAATAAAGTCAGAGCAGGAACTGCAGGGTTTCTGATTCATTCCAGCAGAAACTTTTCTCTATGCATACATCTGTCCATCATGTTGTACGTTTTTTGCTTTGTTTCTTTTCATGAGTTCATCAAAGCCAACTATGCAGCCCTTCTGTAAGTGAAGGCTGTGAGGCTGAGCAAATCAGACCGTCTGTTATGAACCAGTTAAAACACAGAAGAGCAAAGGAAACTAAGTCTCTGGGAATGAAACAGATCGAACCCAGAAAGGTTCGAAATATACCCCAAAACTTGATTAAAACCAAATGAGGTTAGATGTTGGTGCCAAAAAAATTGATATGTTTTATTTAATAGTAAAAGAGGCAAAGAGAAAAAGAAAAGAAAGAAACAAAAAAAGAGGTTTGGGGGGGAGGGAGGTGGGACAGGGAGAGAGTGACAGGGGTTAGGTAGAAACTCATCACCCTTCCAAGGGTCTTGATGACATCTCATGGCTCCCCTCCATCTGGTCTTCTTGGTGGTGAGGGTCGCCTGCTGCCAAAAAGCATAGAGCCCAGTGGATTCTATAGTTTGGGCCAGGTGGGAAGGCCCACGTGCCTCCCTTGCAGGAGGCCAGTTTCACACAGTCCCTTGCAACACTGTGGATCTGTTGCATCACATGCAGTGCTCTGGTGCAGGGTCTGGGGACCCCTTTGGGGGGGCCTTTGATGGGCCAGGACACCCCCTCTGCTGTGCTTCATGTGCATGCGGCTTTTCCCGGGGTGAAGGGGCCCCACAGCTGAGCTCTTCTGCACAGTGGAGGATGGGTGTTAACTGCCTCTCACCAGAGGCTTTTTCACTACACACCCAAAACCCCTCCTCCTCCCTCCACCCTTCCATGTGAGGGTCTGTGCGAGCCTGGCAGCTGATAGCCCCAGGGCTGTGGTCTCCATCCCGAAGGTGCTAAGTTTGATGCCTCTGTGAATGTACTCTTCTCCCCAAGCCCAGACTTGAGTTACTTTATCTTATCTCCATCAATGAGCAGTCCAGGGCCTTAGTCAGGGCGTGGTAGTCTTCTCTGCAGCTTTTATATGGTTTTGCTATAATAGGCAAAAGTCCTTCATGAAGATGTTTAAGCCATAAATTATAACATTTCAGTCTCCAACACCATACCTGTGGATGTATAAATGAGTCAAATGACCTCCAAAAGCATGAAGCTTAAAATATGGTTGTATAAACTAACAGGTCTTAATGGTGATTAGTGCAAGGGACTCTTGGAACATCAGAAAATGATGGCAGAGAAGGAGGGGGGGAAGAAGCAGCAGCAACCTCTTTAATTGTAATTTTGCTCTTCCAAAACACAGTCCTGACACAGGACTTCTGTGGTTAGGGGTAGCTCATGGCTGTTACAGTGTGGTGTGTTCCTGGCTTCCTGGAACAAAAGAATTTAACAATTTCAACCAAGTTTAGGGCAAGGACTATTGCAATAAGAATGGTAATAATAATGGCTACACTAGGACTTGAAGTCACTTGAAGATGGGCCCTGCTAGGAAGCCCATGGTTCTAGAGAATTCTTTTTTTGATTATTGAAATAGAACAGATGGCTCAAGCAGGTGCTGGCTGAAGGGAGAAAGAGGTTTTCTAGTGCATGGAAAGCCGTAAGTGGTAAGAGGTAGGTAAGGAGGGGTGCCCACCAGCCTTTCTTGGGATACCCAGCCTGTCACCTCTGCTGTCCCTTTCCAGGTGCCACTTCTCATCCTGGGGTGGGATCTCCAACCAATCCCACTCTCAGATGGCAAATAACTAACTTGGGTGATCTCTTTGTGGCTCTTAGCTTTTGTTTATACTTCTCAATCCACAGCTCTGGCTGCTGAGGCTGTCGGACCAGTTGGTTTTATAGATTGGATTTGATGATAAGGAATTTCCTTCTAGGACTGAAGGACCTACTAGTGCAAGAAAAATACAGTGTTCCCATTGCATATTTTTCTCTTCATTATACTTGAATTTTCCCAAGCTTCCTGTTTTGGTGGCTTCCTGGTACAGATTTGAAAAAACACTAAATAGATGTAGATTAACTGTTTTATTACTGATTTTTGTATATAGCAAGTTTCAAGGCTGAGGATGGGATTGTTCTCTGCTGGCCCAGCACAGTGGAAGCTAAAACAACTTTCAGCTTTTGCTATATTTAGTCACTAAACTTTGCAGACCTCAATAAAAAAATGTGAAACAATATTGACTGGCAATTGAGCTTTAGTTTAGAGAAACATCCCAATATGTGAATGCAGTTCTGACTTTCTTGAAGCTGTTTGTTTGGGAAGCTTTTCATATTATCCCAGACCTTTCTTTTTGGGCCCTTTCCAACTCTTGCTTCACCCCCATGAGATGGTAGCAAGACTTCTCTAACGTTTTGGGGAGTGTAATTCCAAATTTCCCATTTTACAATTCTATGATGTATGTTTACTCTTCTGATAGAAAAAAAAAATCTTCTAAGTCAGGTTGAAAATTTCTGGACGCTGACATGACAAAGCAATTTTTTCTAGCTTTTATTAGTATTTAATTAAAATACTTATTCCCCAGGGGATAAAAAGTACAAAACTATTATTTTCATGAAGGCTACTAAAGAGTTGGAACATCTTTCTTCTCTTCTTGCTAGGCTCTGGTTCCCAGGTAATTAGGTGAGGAACTTGTTCGTACTGGGTTAAATTTGGGGGTGAGTTGTGAACTATTTGCAGTTGAACCTATGATACTGTGAGAGTTTGTTCTTTAACTTCCAAGTTTCCCTTGAGTGCTGAGATCTGGAAACTTGACTGATAACCATGGTTACTACTTCTAGTTGATGTACTTGAGCATCAGCAACTGCTGCCAACTCTTGTAAAAATGTTAGTGTTGGTTTGGTTTTTTTTAAAACAAGCATGAATGCAAAGTTTGTTTCCAATGTTGAACATGAGTGACCCACATCTGAATGATTGTGGAGTTCTTTGCGCTGGCAAAATATCTTCTGTGTAATAAGGACTCATCAAGCATCTACCTTTTGCTTTGTCCCTACTCTTGCTATAAAGTAGATGATTCCACTCTGATCTCTCATCCAGGTGATCAGATCAGAGGTGGTAGTTGATAAACTGTAAGGCATCAGTGGAATTAAGCCAAAGGACTGAAGACAAAGGAGCTCTGAGCCCCTTCCCTGCTGGCAGATCAGAGAAGGATTTAACAGCTTGAGTAGGAATGGCTCCATTGTAAGAGAGGTAGTGCAGTTACATTGATGCTCAGAGTAGAAAGCTGGAGGTGTCTCTTAAATGTCCAGTGAGCCTTAATGACTCCCCTTTCCACACCCTGGAGTTCCACACCCTGGAGCATGCTATTTGTCAGAGAAAAAAGTGGTGAAGTGGTTTTGTATGTAAGTCCTCCACCTCTAACAGTTCTGTCACTTCAGGATGTTATTCAAAACTGGCTGTTTGGGATTGCTGTGTGGAGCCCTCTGAGGGGACTTGCTCAGCCCTCTGTACCTGTCACTGGTGTGCAGGACACCTGGGCTGCAGTCAGGAGGAGTTTCTGTACTTCCCTCGGAGCTCCCTTCAGTGAGTCAAGGTCATCACACTCCACACACAGACCATTGCAGGAGTCAGACATGAATGTAGAGAAACTCTGAAGATATATCTAATACATATTTTTTAAAATACTTTTTTGTTAGTCCTTGTAATTTAAAGGGATCAGAGTTGAGCTATGCAAAACTCAAAAGAGGCAGCTACATCATGCACATACCAACTTTAAACCAGCTAGAAGTGATGAAAATTGTGGGAATGCACTCAGAGTGAAAACCCAGCTGGACCTTAAGTGCCTGTGCACACTATGAGCTTGTGACTGGGACCATGTGTGTGACCTGCATGACTGTACATGAAACTGGCTGAACCTGATAACTGTTTAAGCAGCTTAAAATATGCCATGCACAGCAAACACAACTCTGTGTGTAATCACACTAATTTAAATAATGTAGCTATAGCACAAATTCTTAAATCCATGTCTCTGGGATGACGTTTCTCATCACACTCAACATTATGAAGGTCCCAGCTCAAGCTCCTCTTGTACCAGTAGGTTTGGTCAGGGTGGCAGGAGTTAAGGCTGTGTTTCCCAGCAACCAGGTCACAAAACATGCAGGAGGTTTAACACTGAAAGTGTTAATTTGAATTTGATTTGGAAGTAAATATATAACCTGAACTGTTTGTAGATATGAGACTTCTCACCTCTATTTCCAAACCTTTTTGACAAGGGTGAGACAGATTCTGTTCTTGTTCATTTGCTGTGGGGCTTTCAAGTGAAAATAACTTAGAATTTAAGAGTTGTAAGCTCTCTTTGAACTGATTAGTGTAAGGGCACACTTAGAATAAATGGGAGTTGCCCTATGACAATGGAAATGATCAGAGCTGTTTCAAAAGAGTTACCTGGGACTGTAGGAATGCAGTATCTCAAAATGCCAGGTAAGCAACAAATAATTATTCTTGTTGTATCCAGCTCAATAAACTGAGATAAAATGGGACTCCTACCATTTTTTTCCCAAACTTGTATATAGTAATCTTCAACCAGAAACAAACACAATTTTAGGAGCACTTTAAGTGAAATTATTAGTTTAGATTGTACTGTATTAAAAAAAACCTGCCTTTTTGTTTGTGTCAAGTTTTAAGCTTCTGGAGCTTACTAATAACAATGGTATAGGAAGATCGGAATTTAAGATAGGAAATGAAAGCTCTGAATCTTTCATAATCACCTGATCCAGCAACTGAGGCTCTAACCACAAAAATGCTCAGGTTGCATCTCATCTAAAATTTTGTATGGGCAATAGACCCCCCCCCAGCATTCTTTGTCTTTAAAGTTTTACTTTTAGGGGACAATTGAAAATGTGATTCACTTTGATAATAAAATTCTAATACTGACTTTTTTTCTTTTGAGTCAGAAGCCACATTTTGCCCTGCAAGTCTCACAGCCATTGAGTGGATTAGTGGTGGTGGCCTCAGATGTGGCACCATGTTAACAAGCATTGCTGAAGTTGGGAGGGGTTCAGGGGTACCAGTGACTGACCCAGTTTAGGTCCCATGTTGAAGGGAGGTAAGTGAAGAAATACCATGGCAGAAAAGATGTAAGGTGTGAATTGTATGGGCAGATGAGCCCTTGTAGAACTGGAGGAAACTGAGCAGGATTTTGCATTTAATTTATCTTGTAGTCGTTCGTTAATAACATGAAAGTTCTGGAAAGAGGGTGAGTGTATATACTCTTACTACCATGCTGACTATCTGAGAAAACATTGGAAAAGATAGCAACTCACAAACCATATCATAGCATTAATTTATTTTAAAATTCACAATTGATTTCTATTTTAAAATGAATGCTGTGGTATGACCTAAAGACAGGAAAGAAGCTGACTATCTAAGAAAATATTTCTTCAAGTACCTTTAAGAGATCAGCTTCATGTTCCACAACAATGTCAAAATCGCTTAAATGAAACAACAGAACAAAGCTCTCTTCTAAAAGGAAAGGTTTTGTTCATGTTGGCATCTTCATTATAAGTACACATTAACTAGAAATAACAGCTTCAGCTGAGAGAAATTAAAACACCCTTGTTTCCAAAATAGGATAAATGAAGCTTGTGCACTTAATCACAGTTACAAGATACTCTTTGCTTTTAAGAGAAATTCAGCAACGGTAGGAGTCTGTGCCCCAGCTGTCACGTTGATATTGGATGGTAAAGTGCCGTGACCTTCCCAAAAGCGCCTCCAAGGAGGTAGCCGCTCGATGCAGCCACCACACTTGCACACACCTTGAAAAACAGAAATTCCCCCAAACAAGGGCTGATTTAACTTGGATATAAACGTCTTGCTGGGAGTGGGTCAGTTTAGCTCCCATTTCCCCTCTTCCCAACACCCGAGAGAAAAAAGGATAAAAGGAAAAGACAGAAAAGTGACCCAATATCTCACTCACGAAACTCTGGGGTCAAAGAAAACTCTCGGGGGAGCTCCGTGCTGTAGCGGGCAGCCTGCTGCTGCGGGAGGCAGAGGAGCGGCGGGCGAGGCAGCACCGCGCCCCCAGCTCCGCGCCAGAGAGCAACGGCTGGACCATGACCTGCTGCCTCTTCTCGGAGCAGGAGCCAGGTGGCCCCCAGCCTCCCCCTGCTGCCACCCCTGGCCCCGACGGCACAGCCAACGGGGGCTGCCCAGAGTGGCGGGGCCGGGAGGCGTGGGCACGGCTGCCGCTGCTGGAGCAGGAGCTGAAGGCCGTCACCTACTCGCTGCTGAAGCAGCTGAGAAGCGCTCGCTGGACAGCCTGCTGGAGGTGGTGGAGTCCCGCGGGGGGATGCCTGGCGGCTGCTTCCTGATGGCCCGCACCTCGGATCGTCCGGATAAAACTCAGGGGGCTCTTCAGCAGTGCAGGCTGTTGGAGACACTCTCAGGGATCCCCAGAACAAGTCCCGGTTTGGGCGGCCGTTTGTCGTGTTGATATTGGATGGTAAAATGCCACGACCTTCCCAAAAGCCGATGCAGCCACCACACTTGCACACACACACACCGGATAGCTGGCAAAACAGTCCGACGATGAAGGAGCAGGAAGGGTCTTCGCATGGGGTTCTACAGGAGAGATTTAATGCATCCACACTTGTGCCAGGTTCCAGAGAAGTCCGGGCAGAACAATGGGGGGTCCAGGGTAAGGGAACCAATTGAGAAACTCTGAGGGCGTATAAGGTAACAAGGGGTGTAGCGGCCAACGGAGCCAACCAGGGAAGCAGATCTGGGGTACATTAACATAACAAAACAGAGCATTCTGGGGGAAGCTTTTTGAGTCACCATAAGCTGGAAAGGAACCTAGGACTTATCCCACCATGGGACTCCTTTTGCTCCTTGTCCAGCAGGCCCACTGGCCTCCACACCCAGTCAGCAGCTCTGCCTCCTGGCCATGGCTCTTTCATCATTGGACTGGCTGGTGGATTCATGCATCACTCTCAATCCCATACATAGCAGCTTCTCGATTGCAGAATAGTTACTTAGTTTTACTACCTTTGCTAAATTATACACATTCTTGCAGGCACCCCTTTCCAGGACTGGAGGATGTTTTCCTCTTTGCAGATGTGCCCTGCTGGCTCAGCACTTCTTGCTGCTGGTTCTCTTTTGTTGTGAAACAACAGCTTTTATAAATCTGTTCATTCTCTTAATTGGAGTTCTGTGATGGGAGGTTTTGTGTTTACTGATATAGTATTTAAACCTTATGATATGGCCTTGTGCTCGTGTTGGTTAAACCTGGATCTGAGATCCTGGATCCGATCAAGGACATGTTTTTCTTTGGTTAATTTGGTGCATTAATATTTTTGGGGGGCTAAAATTATGGTAATGGAGGATTTCACAGTTTTTTGACTAGGAACATGAACAGTGCATTTTCTATCAGTAGAAGAAATTTAGTTCTTATGTTCAGTGTAGATGTGAGGTGTATAGCCTGGTCTGTCCTATGGTCAGTGGCATGGAGAAGCCACAGGAGCAAGGCCTGGATCAATGTGCCGGTTTCTAAATCCACCTAAAGTCAACCTAAAGTGTCTTTCTATTGACCTCAATGGTTTTAGAAGATTCTAAGTAAAAGTAAGCACAATGTACTAAAGATTAAAATTAAAGGGGAAGATTGGTCTGCAACCAAACTCCCACCTAGCTACTCACTTGCTTCCCTGCTGCTTTAGCAGAATGGAAAACAAAGAACAAGATCAAGAAAGCTCATGGGTTGGGATAGACAAGTATGTTGTTTATCAGTAACCCTTGCAGCAAAACAGACTTGACTTGGAGAAATCAATTTATTGCCAACTTAATACGTATTTGATAATTGATTTGTATATTGGGGAACAAAACCTAAGCCAAAATCAGCCAAAACAATTAAAACCCCTTTCCTTCCCTCTTCCCGATCTCAGTTTCACTCTGGATTCTTCCCCTGCCCTTATTGCTGGACCTCACTCTCTTCAGTGAGAAGTGGCACACGGGATATGAGGGAGTTGCAATGAGTATTCAGTGGCTTCTCTTCTGCTCCTTCCTCCTCACTCTGCTCTGCATGGGTCCTTTGGGCTGCAGTCCCTCTGGGAGTACCTGCTTAGCCATGGGGTGCCTCTTCTTCTGGCCTCCATGTTCTGTTTCTTGCTCTTTGTTCCTTTCTCTTGCCCTGTAGTGTTTTCTGCCCTTTCTGACATGTTTTCTGAGAGGTGCCCCCAGTCTGGCTGGTGGCCTTGTTTATGTGCCATGGTGGGTCTGTTACAGAGCCACCTGGAACTGACTGTGTCTGGCAAGGAGCAGCCATTGGACCCTTCTCCCAGAGGCTGCCCTCACTATCAACACCTTGACACCTATGTCCTGTCTGGAAGGTTATAGGCTGGTTAAAATTAATTGCAGGAAAAAATAATGAAATTAGATTGCCAGTTTATACAGAATATAATTCTGTGGATATGGGCTCATCCCCCACAGTGTGGGTAGCAAGGGAAAGGGGAGTTTCTGCCCCTCTGCCCTGCTCAGGTGAGACCCCACCTGCAGAGCTGCCTCCAGCACGGGGGCCCAGCACAGGAAGGACGTGGAGCTGTTGGAGTGAGTGCAGAGAAGGCACCAAGATGACCAGAGGGCTGGAGCAGCTCTGCTTTGAGGAAAGGCTGAGAAAACTGGGATTATTCAGCCAGGTAAAGACAAGATTTGGAGTGACCTAGTTGTGGCCTTCCAGTACTTGAAGGAGCTGACAAGAAAGATGGAGAGAGCCTTTACAGGGGCCTGGAGTGACAGGACAAGGGGGAATGGTCTTCAGACTGACAGAAAGTAGGTTTAGATTGGGTATCAGCAAGAAATTCTTCCCTGTGAGGGTGGTGAGGCCTGATACAGGTTGCCTGGAGAAGCTGTGGCTGCTCCACCCCTGAAGGTGTTCCAAGCCAGGTAGGACAGGGCTTGGAGCAATGTGGTCTAGTGGAAGGTGTCCCTGCCCATGGCAGGGAGAGTAATGGGATGAGTTTTAAGGTCCCCTCCAGCCCAAATCATTCTGTGACTCTATAAATAGTTACTATAGTTCTATAGCTAGTAAACCAAACTTTACCTGAAACCCAACTCAGCAAGCAAATCTTACATAGTCCTTGATTTGACTACAAACTTGTTTAATAGAAGTACCATGAGGTAATAGACTTAGTTGTGTACAGTCAGCCCAATGTCATTACTCCTTTTCACTAATGACCAGAAAAAAATGTAAAATCCCTCCTGGGGAAACCTGAATGTAGCAAAAAAGACAGGTGTCATGGTTACAGGAGAGAGTGCCAGTATGGGAGTAGGCAAACTATGTATTCCACACCCATCTACATTATTCCTGATGAACTGTTGATGGTGGGCTGTTTGCAACAGCTGTCCAGTGCACACACCACCCCTCAGACTATGAGCTGGGTGTTTTAGATAAGAAAAAAGAGGCAACCCTGAAAGGCAGGCTAATGTTTCTTTTTCTTCACACCTATGATTCAGCCCTGATAACTCCCTCTGGGGAAGCAGCAGCACAGTCCCACCCATCCTGAAGGGGTCATCTCTGCTAATGGGACATACTGAACTGAATAGGCACCAGCCAAAAAGGCAGCTGCAACAATCATCAAGGACTCAAATAATCTCCTATGACTCATATGATTACATCATTCTATTGCAAAATTCCCCAGCCTGGGAGAGATATTGAACATTCCTGCCTGTATATAATCTGGGCACTGTGGGACTTGGGATACCACCACCACCACTGGACACCCAGAGGAGGACCCAAACTTCCACAGGAGGACCAGACCTTTCCACAGGACCACCACTTTTGACCAGAGTACAACCATCACTCTACTGGGACTGCAACCACTGCTTAATTGGACTATGACCACCACTCTGACCAACAGGGTGTCAGGTTGTACTGTGACTTTGTTGGTTTAAGCCAGTGTTTTCTGTATTATTGCATTTATTGTAATCTTTCTATTAAATTGTAATTCTAACCTAAAAATCTCTCTCAAGGTGTTTGTTTGGGGTTCATTTCTCCCGCTGGCTTACTTTCAAACCAGCACAATGGGACCAGCAGTATGCAACCTAGATGGCAGCTGGATTCCTCCAGGTTGCTGTGCAGCAAGGGCTCACCTCAATGACTTGTGCCATCATCCAAGGGCAAACACTAGGTTGAATGTGTCACACTGAGGGATGAGGATAATCTGTATTACCCTGTGGCACAAACACTGGAAAGGATTTACAGGAGCAATGGAAAAGCATGAACTCCAGCATTCAGTGTGATATAGAGAGGGAAAACAGAGGCTTTATGGCCCTAGTGAGGGAGAGCAGTAAGTAGGAGCATGGTGATGATCCTGTCTCTCCATGCTGTGGAGCAGCATTTGTATCCTGTATCTAGTTTCAGCTCCACATCTTGGAACTAGGGTAGAACACTGGTGATGGCACAGACCTGCAAAGGTTATTTTTGGGGCAAAAATCACATTTTTCTTGGGATTGTAGGCATGCCTATACTGAGCAAGGTACAGTAGTATGGAGAGTTCTGGGTTGGTGTTAGACAAGGAAGTTTGTATACTTGAAAGCATCTGGCAGTTTCAGCACCTTGTTAGGCATGGTTCTCCTCTCAGCAGAGCTGGTCATGTTGGGGGCAGGGCTGTATGAAAACGCTGCTCTGCTCTTGGGCCTGTGCTGGTGTTTCTCCCTCCACATATCAGTATGAAGTCCCTGGGAGACAAGCAGGCCATGGCTGCTGTTCACTTCAGGAGTTCATCTTCCAGATCTGTCAGGCTGCTGTGATGGTGCACAAGTACACTGACAAAAAGAAAATATTGGTTAGCCAGCCTGGAGACCCTTGAGCTCTTGGCACCTCCATTTCCTTCTCTGTAAAATGTTGGAACCAGGGAGAAAAAAATTATTTCAGTCTGAAAAGCATCGTGGAGCAGCCTTGTCTGGCACTGCTCAGCTCTGGTTAAAGAACACCATGTTTGGGTGGGCATGTGACAGAACCAAGTCTTTGGCTTGCTTTGTTCTCTGGTTTTATGGTATACAGTGGAGCTTCTATGCTTAAGCTTTCCATCTGAGACAGGAAAGGAAGACTGATGTTCATGTAAATCTGGAGAGGTGAATAAACATCACCGTGCTTCGTGTTAGCTACTGGGCAAATAGTGGCTGATAATTCACTGAACTCAATGACCTCTCCCTTTTTGCTGGAGTTTGAAATATTTGGAGGTTCCAGATACCTGGCCTGTTATTTTCCCTGTAGTATCTATTGGTGCACCCAGCAAAAAAATCTTGAACTATGTACAAATCTTCCATTCTCTGTGTTTATAAATGTGTGGCTAATTGCTTATTATCATATTGAAAAGCTGGACATGACAGAGCAGATGCCAGAAATTCAAGCAGCTGGGTAGAGCTTGGGTAGCTACTTCAGCCTGCTCAGTGCAGTGGCTGTGAGAACAGAGACACTGAGGAACACTGGGAGGTATGAGCCAGAGGCAGCCTTCTTAAAAATCAGACTATTCAGCAGAAAATGTTAAATATGCTGTTAAATGCCATAGATTCCCCTGCTTTAATCCTTTGGCAGTGAAGGAATATATCCCATTAAATAAATATAACGCGGGGTCTTCCACAGAGGAAGCGCATTGATCATCTCCTAAAAAATGCTGGGGTAACCATTAGAGTCCTGTTGTCTGCTGTGCATCTTCTTATAATTTTTGTCATTCAAACACGTGTCTTTGCCTACAGCGTGCACCTGAGATTGTTCTTTTGAACAGCTTTGGAAAAGCTTCTGCCCCATCTCTCTTTTGCCAATTAGTGTGCTTGATCAAAGAAATCCAAGAGTGATTTACCAAGCACCACCTTCCCCCTGCATCCCCTGGGCAGCTCTTTTCTGCTCTCACACTCTACTTCAGTTTTGCCAGCAAAAAAAGCCTGTGCTGTAAAGTGCCCTGGATCAAGGAACTGATCCAAGCTGAAAAGAACTTGGCAAAAACCTGAGGAGTTCTCCAGAAGAGCGGCTCCTTGGTTTGTTTTGGAATATGGATGCATCTACTTCTACTTGAGAAAGGGTCCGAGAGCAGAAATAGGGACTGGTGCAACTTAAATCAGTGTCACTGAAAGAAAAACCCCACAGAGCCATGGTTTTCTTAAGATACACTTTGTCTGTCTTTATTTTTATTACTATGGGTCTTTTTCTTCTCTATAACACTACAGTACCTCTGTGGTGACTTCATAGTTTCATAACAGGGCCTATAAACTGTTCCATCCCAATGCCCCAAGTCCAGCTACCTTTTCATGGGAAGCTACTACAAGGTTAAGGCCATGGAGGCTCTGATATCTGCCAGGATCTTCAAATACTCTAATTTTTACTGTACTGAAAATACTTGGCTGAGTGCTATCCATTGCTGGGGATGTATTGCCTGCAAATTACCCAACTTGTCGCTCATTTATTTTATACCAGCACAGCCTGATCTTTCAGATCTACTCTCTCTTCTGGGGCAATAATCTTACTGAGCCAAATCTTAGAAGGCAGAACATCTCTGCTGAAACAGGCGAATTTAGTTGAGAGGGTGGAGCATCAGATGATGGAGAGTAAGAGTAGAAGCAGCAGGAATCACCCTTGTAAGCTCCACTATCCCTTGTGATAAGACTGATGTAAAGAAACAGTCCAAGTGATATGCAATTTTCTTACCTCGTGTCATTTCTATCTCCATTTTGGGCCACTTGCCTGCTATTATAGTAAATATTTTAATAGTGCATGTATGTAGCTGTAAGTGCTTTAACAGCAGAGATTACACAGATCCAGCAGTTGCTCCTGACTTCAGGAGGCAGCTTGGCTTGGCTGAGTTACCTGGCTCATCTCAATCAGTCACTTCAGCTAGTAAGAACTGGGCAAATTTTATGGAACTGAGAAATATGTACTAAAGTTTTAGATTGCAGAGTTTTGGGGGTTTCTGTCTACTTGCAAAAAGAAATGGTTCCTTTTAATCCTTTAAAATGTGAAGTTTGGTCTACAAAGACAAGAAGGGTTGAACAAACACCGTGTAGAGCAGGCATGGACATTAACAATATTGCAATCCTTTCCCTTTTATCTTCAAACTTACCTGTCTGCATCATTGTCCCATTGCAGTATTTTTTCTTAAATTGTATATTATTTATCTATTTTTGAATATACATTTATATCGCTGCCAATAGTAACATCAGTGAGGTGCTAGTACAGAAGAGATGCTCATTTTTCCTCCCTTTTCTTATGGATCCAAGAGGATCATAACTGACAGCTGCAGTTCAGCTGAGCCAAATGCAAATCAACAGATATCAGAGTAAAGGAGATGGTGTTGATCAAGGCAAAAGGGGTGGTGACATAGGCCAGTGTTTTGCCTTCTGGAAAAGGCTGCAAGGCTGCAGCAGAGCTGGCTGGGGTAGGAAGCGTGTTGTCACCTCTGGAGAGGAGAGTGACAGGAGAAGCAGCTCTGGGAAGATCAGGTAGTTGTAGCCTTTCCCACAGTGTTTTTCCCAACAGTTACGTGACACTTTTTTTTCCACGTGATTAAATTATTTCACTGAAGTCTGATAATTGTAGCCACACATCTGTGATTTGTCCAGTCTAATTTTACGGGCTGTTCATTGTAAGGGAGGTTGCGCTGGTTAGAGAAGAGTTATTGAATGCTGATGGAATATGTCCTGGTTTAAGACCCAGATTGTTACTATATTAGCTGTCTGGCTGTCAGGAGAGTGTAAAAGTACTTCCAGGCTGTGAAGGGATTTTTTGAAGTAAGCACCCAGGAAGCTTTCACTTCCATGCAGGTCCCTAAAGGAAGACAAATAAGGGTTCTCTGAAACTTCAGGGTCATGTTTTCTAGAGAGAGGGTGGTTAAACTGATTTTTCTTCCTTTTTTTTTCTATGTTAAGACCGAAATCATTATGTGAAAAATAAAGGTGGAAAAAAGCATCCTACAATAGGAGAATGTGAGGTTTGCCAGACAAAGCCATCTAGTGGTTACTGCTCACTGCTCTGGCTGCTCATGAACTCAGAGTTCTCAGTCACCAAGGGGTTTGGTGCCTGCTGTGGGACCTGGTCAGCTGGCTGGGCTGTGTATGCTCCCTCCTGAGCAGAGAGGGAAAGGGCTGGATGCTGTCAAGTCCGAAAAGTAAAGGGAATGGTCCCCTTGAACAGAAGGAAAGTCAGGCTGCCCGTGACAAAATTGCTTGTGTTGTTGAACAGCAGAGGCCAACAAAGGTGGTGGCTGGTCTGGAAAAGCACTGCCAGAAGTAGTGACTCAAGTAAAAGCCTGACCGAATTAAGTGTGTGAGCCCAACCCAGGTGTTGAGAGCATGGTGACCCCGGCTGTGCCTGGGATGCATAAAGAACAGCCAAGAAACAGCTCCCAACTGCTGCCGGCATGCTGCACTTGTGAGGAGATGTGAACCTTTTTAAAGCAAAATGCTCTGTGGATTAGTGCTGAATTTATTAAATTCTTCTATCCTCAAAAAAAAAAATCACTTTTAAATCCAAAAGCTTTTGCTTTGACACATTCTAAATGTTTTGATACTTACACATAATTTTAAAAGCTGAGTTTGGACAGCAGCTTTCACTTGATCACCATATGCAGTTTCTCTACTTCCCCATAAAAAACCAATTGATCAACAAAAAATGTTCCATATTAACCTAAAATACTCTGTTCCCTGTATTCCCTAGTTTGGTAAATGAACAAAAATCATCATTATTTCCATTGTGAGGCCTTACTTTAATGCCCATTTTCCTCTTAAAGATGATACCTTTGAACTTTGTCATCTGCTGTGCTCAGAGAGCTGGCATTATAAACTTTTCAGAAGGTATTACAGAATCCACACTGGCAGTAGATATTTATTAGGAAAACAGTTACCTTGTCAACATCATGCGACAGTGCAGGAAGTTTATATTGTGAGGAAGCACAAAGACCATTGAGAGGGCTGAGGAAGGGAATGTGTGTGCTGAGTATTTTAATGTGGGTAGAGGTGAATAGTCGATGTTGATGAAGAAATGTGGCAAAGTAGACAAGCCCAGTGGAGATTTCTCCTGCTGTTGCACCCTTGTCAGGGAGAGGAGACCAAGGATTAAACAATTCTTTACTTCAATAGCTAAGCCTAATTGCACAGCTTCTAAAATATCTTCACAGTGCATGTACTGTGTGTTCAGCCACAAGTACAATCCTGTTATTAAAATGCAACTCCAATGCACCTGGCAGTTACAGGGCTGCATTGCTCACCTTTTCTGAAACTTTTAAGGGCATTCCTAACGTTGGGGTTTTTTCTTCCTTAAGAGCCTGTTTCTAATTTTAAAAAGATTCCAAGGAATGCTGAGCTTATCAAAAGCTGGTGGGATTTTTGGGCTCTAAATCACCAAAGTGCTTGCTGTAAGTTTGTTCCTTGCCAATATCCAAACTCCAGCACATGAAAAGTGAGCCCAAACTCAGTAATGAGGAGGTAGAGAAAATGAATGCGATTTGATCACTTTTTTACTATCCCCTTCTTTTATCCTGCCCTTGGTAGACTGTGGTGGCCGGTTAACCTGTGGTACAAACAACAGAGAGAGTTCTTGGTAAGACAGTCCCTGGTACCAGAGAGTTCTGTCAGGTCACGGTGAGAAAAGAAGCCTCTCCCACAATGCTTTGTTCTGTTATGGTAATCTACCCCAGTTCTGCTTCCCGGGTTGGCTGTTGGCCACCCAGCCCCCTTGCTACCTTATATGTTTCATATCCCAGAAAGTTCTCCATTCCAGGTTCCCCCCATTGGCCTCTGCCCCTCGCCACTCCCCCAGAGCTTCCCCACTGGCTCCCATTCCCTAGTCCCACCTTTGTACCGCCCCCATTCCATCAGATCATTGGTTTCTGGCGTTCACTCCACTCCCGTACTTAAACCTGAGCTTTCCATTGTTCTCGTCTTTGCCTCTAGAACTTTTCACAGTGTGGAAGCAATAAACTGCTCCTGTGGAACTCCACACAAAGACCCTTCCTGCCTCTTTGCCGTCGACTCATATTACTGAAGCTACCTGTGCGTTTGTGCGTGCACACGTGTGAGTGTATGCAGCTGATCCTGCTGAGCGGGTACGCTTTGGAGACACTTTTTAGAGATCGCAACACCTCGTGCTCCAGCACAGAAGCCACAGAGCCAGAGAGATAGCAATAGTAGACCATTTTTGGTTCTTCTATGGATCCAGTTAATGAGTCTTTGTACATTTGGAGTTTGCAACTTTGCACCTTCAATGGCCGTAGAACAAGCTGAGTTCTTCAGGTGTGGAGCTGAAGGGAGTAAGGCGGCAAGTGGTGTGTGTGCCTCAGAAGCAAGCAGTCAAGTCCAGCTTCTCTTAAGAAAAGCAAAAACTGGACAGGTTTTTTTCTTCCACTTTCCATCATTTTTTGTTTGCCTGTTTCTTTTGAAGAGCAGAAGTACAAGCCAGGATGGCAGGTCAGAAAAGATAATTTTCTCTCTTAGCTGGAATAGAAAAGACTGGGTGGCACCTCCTTCTCTTTGCCAACACCACATGAAGCAAGTAGCACTAACAGACTCAGCAGGCCACATTTCCCCATTTTCAGTGTAACTGCTCATTTTAAGTTGTTGCTTTAATAAGAAGATGGATTTTTCATAATGCTTAAAAGGAGTTAAAGCATGAAGGCACTTGAAGAAATCAGATGTCAAGTCTTTAAAAGGATTATAAAGTAGAGACCCTTTAAAGACGGCTTGGTCTAAGTGATCCAGCAGCCATGAAGACCTTATTATGGGTCAACAGTTTATTTTGTGAACAGTTGTGCCTTTTGAAGAACTCACACAATCAAAATTTAGATTTGTACAAAGTGCTTAATTTTATTGAAGTGTCGTAATATAAATGCATGAACTTCCCTGAGCCAGCTGTGTGTGCTTATGTCTGTACTTTTCTAGAATGCAGGCTCTTTTGCATCTTTTATTAAAGACAAATTCTGTGGATTTCCTTGTTCCAAAACAGCATTTTTATCATCTTTGTGATCCAATGAATGCCATCCTTTCAGGACTACTTTTATAGAAGCAAGAGGAGAGGGGGGAAAAGTCGTCGCAATTTAAAAAAGCTCATGCTTTAGTATTTAATAACGTAGTAATGTTTCTTTAAAAGCAACTCAAATTCAGCTGTGGGCTAAGGGCCATTTCTGTTATGTTAGAATGTAAAAGGCAGGGTTTTGGTAAAGACTTGAGCATTTGAAAACATAAGGTTTTGTAGAAAACACTGCATCTTTATTGCCTTCAGTGCTGGTGAAAGTCTGGATGTCTTATGGGAAACCTAAGGAGTTGCTGAGGAGATGTGAATATTCTCCTAAATATTCTAAGGTCAAATTTCACCCATGAATTCTCCATTGACTCTTAAAGGATCTTCCTCTGTGGTGTAGGGCCTGATCCAAAGGTACTAAAATAAATTGGAATTCTTGCATTGATTTCCAAAACCTTTAAATCACATCCTAAGTGCTTTAGTCTTTAACACATCTGATTTTGGTTGATTTCTCACTGAAATCAATGGGGACTTTCCCAGGCTAATGAGAACTTGCCCTTGTACTTCCTAAGAGTGTTCCAGATACCTTTGGAAGGTATCTGGTTTTGTTGTCTGTGCTTTTGAGCTGAGTCCTGCCTCCAGTGCCATGCACTTGACCCAGTTTATGCTGATTTTGGGCTTTGGGCATGAGGTGCAGAAGGGGGAGACAGTGCAGGTGTGGTACCCATCCCTTGGCGCTCAGGGTCCTGAGCAGTTCTCACAGTGATCCCACACTGTGCTGACACCATATCCCAGCCAGCAGGATTGCATGGGCACGCAGGCTGGTGCTGCTGGGCCTTACTCTTGAAGGGCACAAGCTGTCAGAAGCTGATGGGAGCAAGAGGCACATTCAAATCAGCTGTTGCCCACAGGGATGTTCTGGGGGACTTGCAGACAACCACTATAATCTGACTTCTGGGCTATTTCAGGAATTAGCCCATTTTTCAACCTCACAGCTGATGAGGTCAGGAAAAATGGTGACTCTTGGGCTATGAGTAGATCCTCCTGGCAGAGTTTTCATGACATTAAGTCAGGGTGACATCCTGGTGAGCCCAACATCAGGAGACCCACCTCCCTGAGAGTTCCTGGGTTGCTCAGGGTAGACAGAGGTTGCTATACCTGCACTTGCAACTTCCTATTGAGACTGTAAAACTTTCAGGAGGCCTGTGAGGGGGGATTTTTCTAGTCCCAGCAGTGACTGGATTGCTTAATTGCTGTTAATTTGGCCTTTCTGAAATACCTGGGCCAAGGAGTAACTTGAACATTCCCACAGAGATGCTGATTCCAAGCCTTCTCTGAAGTCTACAAGAGGAATTGACCCCGAGTTAGCTGAGTCCCTTGGGTGTGATGTGTTTTGCTAGAAAGGCAGCTCTCTTGCAGGCAGGCAAAGAGCCAAACCTGACTGAAATGTTCAGTAGGATTTAGATTAAGCCCACAAATCCTGATTCTGCAAAGATTTAAGCTTGTGCATAACTTTACATATGTGAATACTCTCATCAAGGTAAAACAAATTAAGATAATGTACAAATAACAAATTAAAATAATGCACCTGCTCAAGTCTTTGCAGTATCGAGGCTGTAATGAACTGGGTAAAAATGTGGAAGTGAAAAGGTGACTTTCTCAGAGCTATGAAGGTGTTATTTCATAAACCTAGCCAATGACAACTGTATTTACATGTACTATGCAAAGTCTAAATGAATGGGAGTGTTTATTCATCCATGTCATGTATGTGGGTCAATAAAGGGTCCCACAGAGCTTCAAGGGTTTGGCTTTTCTGTTCTACTCAAAAAAGCACCTGAAAGTATCAGTTTTACAGTCTGATCCTAGTGCAATCACTGGGTGTTTTTACTGTAGAGAGACTTCAGGATTCGGATTGCAGGCCTTATTAAAAATAGGCCCAAATTGAAGGAAAAAACAGCGTGACAGGCTGAGTGAAAGGTCTGCAATGCTGCAAGGGCTTCCTTGTGGTGTGAAGAGCCAGTTCTTCTCCAAAATAAGGATAGGGAGAGGTTAAATAAAATATTTTGGGGAAAAAAACAAGTCTTGTGCTAAAACAAGTCACATCGCTGAGCCAAGGTGTGAGGATGACACGTGCTGGTGCTTGCAACGACTCTGCTGGCCATCTGTCCTGTCATATCCTTTCTTCCCTCTACCTTCAGCCTTGGGCTTCGATCAGTGGGCTCCTCTCAGCTGCCACAGGAAACCAGTGCATCCATGCTCCTCTAACAGGTGGCAAAACTGTGGAAGCAGGAAGCAGCGGAAGTAGCGCCCTTGTTTAGCACACTTTTTGCCTCACCTTTTCCTCTGGAGTTTGAGGGGCCCAAGCCCCCCTTGGAACCCATAATGTTTCTGGGGATGGCATCCCCTGCAACATGCTCTTCTGCTCCTTGCTTGGGTCTGATCCCTGCATTTGGGTTTTCAGAGCCACAGGTTATCACTGCACAGGTAAAGAAACTGGAGAGGGGGAGACCCTCCCTGTGCCAGCAGCCAGCAGAGCGTGTGCGTCAGTCGAACTCTGACTGGGGCTAAGCCAGAGATGAACTGTGGGTGCTGGAGCAGCTCTGTGTGCAGGGCAGATCTTACTGCTAAGGTGTAATCATCTTCCTTAAGAAGCCCTCTGCTTCATCAAGCACTGCCAAACCAGGATTAATTAGGAAGGCAGCACTGTGCCAGACACAGCCAACGTTCACACGCACTGACAGCAGTTTAAGGTGTCTTCTCTGGGTCTTATCAAAGCCAAACTCTTTTTCAAAGTTGGAGAACTCTTATTCCTATAGTTCCCAGACCCAGAGGAGCAGGAGGACAAAGCTGACCTTGCACAGCTGGCCCAGTGTCACCGTCCAGACTTGAGGCTATCTTGCTTGGCCTCACCAGCCTCAAGCCTTGAGGGAGGAAATGGAGCTCACCAAGCAATAGGTGACACTCCTAGTGTGCATTTGCTGGAAACAGAAGCCCCACAAAGGAATAATCCAATGGGGCAGTCTGGTCCAAGGCCTAGATTTGGGAAGCCAGATGTTACTCTGCAGTAGGAACTCAATCGAGGAAGTGAAACATCTTCTTTTAGATCAAGGTCCTGGAGAGACTCTGTGCAATTCCTGTCCCAGGAACAACCCATGCTATTTGAGAAACATCAGCCAGGGACATGGCTTTTGGTGTCCACACCTGCCATCAAGAAGCAGCACTTGGGGAAATCAAAGTCAAAGAAAATCCACCGCCTAGGCTGAAGAGTCCTGGGGAGCTCCATGGACAAAGAGCCTTGTTCCCAGGAGGTGCAGCTGAAGGAGTGTGGTTGGGTGCTCCATGTTGGGGGAAGTACATACATACAATATGGTACAGTACAGGCCCGTACATACAGGGAACAAGTCATAATCCAGAGGGTAAGACCCCATCATCACACCACAGGGGACTAGAGGCTTCTGCTGTTGTTTTTGCAGGAAAGGATCACCTGGGGGGTTCTGTTTATAGTGGCATTGTATGACATCATGTAGGGCCCAGAATTTGGAGGGAGGGAGCAGATTTTTTCAGATAGTGAAGTCTAATGGAAATCAGAAGAACACTCATCTCCTCCATGGCATTCTTCATAAATAGATTACAAATGGGAACATGTCACTCATGCTAAATGTAGGGAAAGAAGGTGAAATGGCTTCTTCCAAGTCATCCAGCCAGGCAGCACAGAGCTCCCTCGGCACTGTGCTGTTGCTGCCCAGTGCTCTGTCCTCTGGGATAGACCAAAGAGATCCAGAGGAGAATAATGTCTCCGTTCAACTCCCTGTGACAGGATTTTTAATGATACCTTTCTTTTAAAGTAAATCTTTTTGTGAAGAGGGGAAACTGTCACAGTGAGAAAGTTCTGCTCTGTCCGATTATTTGTGTATATTTGCAATTACTGTTCATCCAGGTACATACATATATACACACACATGGCTTATTAGTGGCCTCGGAGCCACAGAATCACTCCTGTAAATATCTCCTTAGGAACAAAAGTAATAGTTACAAAAATAGGAAAAAATATTTTCTTACATTTGCTATTCATTTGCTGTAGAAAGACACTTTCAAACTACAAAATACTATTAGACATTTTGGAGAAAACAACCTGCCAAGTGTGTGTGTTTGTTTTAGATAGAAATTCTTCAGGACCAGAAGTATGAGCAGCTGGTAAACTCTTAATTATTTTCCCCTACATTTCTAACAATGTACTCAAATTATTCTAGCACTTTAAAAATGCTCTGCTTAAACAGCCTATGTGTCAGCAAATTTAGAATTCTACAGATGTCCTGGAACACAGAAGTAGTGATGGGGGGAAAAGAAAAAGAGAATTTAGAGGTAAACAGAGGGAGAATAAAAAGCCCTTTAAGGGACACACAAAGAGAAAGTTAACAGACAGGAGTCCTTACAGTAGAGTGTTGCAGATTTACAGGGATCTGAAAAGCAAGTTGTTTACAATAACACCAATAATTTTGGGTGTCTGTGAGCTGAGGGAAAGCTGAGGATGAGGAGTTGAAAAGATGGGAGGGAGGACTTAGGGAGCAGAGGAGCTCTCCTTTCCCTACACTCCCTGAGGGCCAAACATATTGCAAGCAGGCCAGGAGGCCCCGTTGGCCCTCTACTAAAGTCACCATGCCAGAGGGGGACAGGATGGAAAAATACTGCTAGTTTGGGAACAAGTGGCTAGTTTGGGTTTGTGGCCTCAGCTGTCCTTGTTTAGACCATTTGTAGATTGTTTTGGAGGACACATCTTTCCAAATGTCTCCCACTTAAAGGGCAGTCTCTAACTGGGACTGTATGACTTTTTAAACTCAATGGAGCTTTCTTAAGGAAAGACTGATTTCGTGGTGGTTTTGAACAACACCTGGCACAAATATGATCTTTTTAATTCCTTCAGTATGAATATTTAATAGAAGTAGCTGCAAACAAAACTGAATCTGGATCCTGTTTTTAGGAGACCAGGAGACCTTGACTGTGCTCTACATTTGAATAGTGTATTTGACAACTCTTGCTGTGTTCCCCCATAAGTGAAATTGTGCAGATAAGTAAGTTTAAACGCCAAAAGTGTTTCTCATTTTCCTTGAGTATACCAGTGTTGGGGGTTAGGTTTTCTCGAAGGAATTTCTTCCCATTTTTTGTCAAAAAGATGGGGGGGGGGGGGGCGCAGCTTTCTAGGTAAAATGGTGGCGATTAAGAGACAAAAGGAAATGGCCAAGTACCTTGACATACCACTGAAATGTTTTTGGGAAGGGAATGGACTTTTGGCAGTCTCTCAGCTGGGGGTAGGCACTCTTTGCCCGGCTCGGAGGGGAGACGGTTGCAGTTTTTGGTGCTGGATTTCTCCTGCCCAGGGGCTCAGTGCTGCTATGGAATTCTTGCTGCCTGTTGGTAAGCCTGCTGCTCCAAATCCCCTCCCAGCCAGATCTGACTCCAGAAGTTTCCCCCCACTTCTGTTTACTCCCAGGATTTTTTTTTAAGTTTTTTTTTTCTCCTGACAGTCTTGGCTTTTCTGGTTTTATCTACTACTTTCCAGTGTATCTGAGGAAAAAATCCTTTCTCCTCACATCTGAGCAGAAGAGTTGGAAGCAGGAGAGAAGAGCAAAGGTGAGGGTGGTGCATGATGCTTCCCTACAAGAGCTCACTAGTGATGCCTGGAAACAGGGAGGCTGGAGTTCAGCCTGGCTGTGCTGCTCCTCCTTCAGTCGTGAGGTGTCTGCTGACTTTGAGCCCTCCCAGGATTTCCTTGTGGAATTGAGAAGTCTTTCCCTTCATTGCAATTCACACTCAGATGAGAAAAATTTGAATTTTGATACCGACATTTTATGACCAAAAGTTGTCTTGAGGATTCTCATGCAACTTGACTGCCTGTTTTTCAGGAGCATGGTGAGCTGAAGAAGTTATTCTGTATTTATAAAATCAAGGAATAGGTTAATTGCCAGTTGCCTGTAATCTAACTGTGACAGCAGCATGAGGGCCATCTGGAAGGACAGAGCAGCCCCAAGGATTGTCATTCCCAAGCTCCATAAGGAGATGAAAAGGTGGCCGTGCTGTCACCACTGCATAAACTTCCTTGGAGCAGGAGTACATCAGATGTGGAATCAGGCTGAGTACAGTTTCCCACACAAGATGAAGAAGGGAATGCAGGGACGCAAGAAAAACTAGGATTGCACCAAAGGGGAATTGCTGTAGCTATTCCTGGGACTGTGATGCTACCAAAATAAGGGAGGTTGGTTGTTCTCCCTTACAGGCAGTTCTGTGTTTAATTTGCGAAGGTCCCAATGAGAGCCTTGTGCTCTGGCACCTTTAGTAGACAGACAGAGCACAGGGATATGCGGTTCCTTTAATGAGATAGAAGAGATATGAATCCCTCTCGTTGGACTGGCTACGGTTACCCCTCTGCTCCAATTGCTCCTGCCCTGCAATATTTAAACTGTTTTTGCAAGCAACAAAAAAAACAAAGCGACCTCAGTTCTTTGTACCATTCAGCTGAAGTAGGAAAAACTCAGAAAATTACATGAAAGAGAAGAAGGTGGGGAAAAAAAATTATCCCAAAGTGGAAAGAAAATGGGCTGTGAAAGGGATGAGAGGGAAAATGTTTTCATAAAGCAGCAAGAGCTCTGAGTCACTCCTCTCCTTTGAGTCCACTGTTTCTCCTGTTGGCATCAATGGAAGTTTTGGCAGCAGATCAGGCCCCTCTCTGCACTCCTGCTGATGCTCTCCAAGCTCTCTGCACTCCGGAGGTTGCATTGTATTTACAATACTCCCCAACTTTCTCGTTCAGTTCTGTGAGGAATGCTGCACATCCCTCTGACATGGTGCAAGACTGATCCCCATTTTTCCCACAAGGATGTCACTTGGAGGAACAGAGACTCTGCTCTGTTCGTGGTAAGTGCTTTAGGAATGCCCATTCCAGACCTCTGTACACCTGGAAGGGTCTTCTCCAGGCTGTGGGAAATGTTCTTCTCTCCCCACTGTGGCCTCCTTATGCTTGTGTTTTCCAGCACTGGAGGAGGAGCAACCGATAAGACACATAGTCTAAATAACAGATATTTGCAATTTTCCTAACCTCTCTTCCAACTTTTCCTTTCTTCCTGCTGCTTCCGTCCCAGCAAAAGACAGGTATGGAGCAAGCAGATTCGTAAACACTAAGGAGAGAAGCTATGCGAATTTGTTTAGGCAATTTTCCTGTGGGCAGCTGGTATTTAGCGCTTAAATAACTGTGTAAGCAATTCAGGGGCAACGACTGGTGTGCTCAGGATTGATGCTTTTAAATCTTCCTTGGCTTTTCTCTGCTGGAAGCCCTATAAAAATACCTTTAAGAAAGTAGAAAAGGAAACATCAAAAATTGTTTATATTTCTATATCATTTTTGTTTTGTTACAGAACTGGAAACAAACATTATTTTATGAATGATTTTTTTAAAAAATCATTTCTGATAAATGCATCTGACAGACTGCATATCCAACGTCCTGTCCTAAAAGTACTCATTCTTAAGGCAAAGTTGTGCTTCAAGGCCTTTGTTAGCAGGAAGACAAAATCTTCCCGTGTGGTCTCTAATATTATCACAAACGGCCCTTTTAAGTTTGACTGACAGCTCTGGCCCCTGTTTCTTCGGTTATAAATTAGGTAAAGTGTTTGCATAGAAAAATGGTGTTTTATAGAGGGTCTCTCAGCAGTAGAACTAGTAAAATTTTCAAACACAGTGTTTACTCACTGAAAAGTGAGGTTTTGACTGAAAAAGTAGGAAAATCTGGATCTCTAGCTACTTCAGTTACTACCTTGTTCTTCATTTTAAAAATGCTATTAAGCACAGAACAGGAAAACAGAATATTTTAGGTTGAGCTAAAGATTTAGTGTGACACCTAAAATATACCTTTCAGTTCTGTGCAGTTTGGGTTTTTCTTTCTGGAAACACAGTTTGATGAACAGGAAATGTCCATGTGCGGGAACACAAAGCAAGTTTTTACCAGATATTTTTTTATCTATCATGCTAAAAACAAGTATATCTATAAAATCAGTTTGGTGTGGTCAAGTGGCCATCAACATTTGAATTCAAATGTCTTAAAACTTACCTCCCCTCAGCTAAGATGTGATAATTGACCAAGTGTATTTTCCTGTTTTAAATTCAAAGTAAACTTATCCTATTTACTGTTCTGGTAACATCCCAAAATATTTGCAGTTAGTTATTTGTGATTACATTTCCACATTCAGGTAAGCTGTAAGTCTGGGAGCGTGGATTCGCACTAGTGAGATAACTCCTGAACTTAGAGAAAGAGTCTCAAAAGGCAAAAGTTCATTTAAGAAAAAAGAACATATTTTCTGCTAGCGTATATTAACATTTAAAGTACGACAAATAACAAGTCAAAGCTGGTTCCCTGTTACAATTTGCAGTTCTAGGCTATGTCAGAGAAAACAGCTGAGGTCTTTGAAATAAGCTGAGTCAAGGACACAGAGAAGCACTTCTTGCTTTGGCATTCAAGCAATGGAGCAAGGAAAAAGCATCAAGGAATGATGCTTTAGAACACAAGGAAAGCAGTTAAGGTTATAACACTACACAAGTAGTGAAAATACTTTATCCAGATGAAAATAGTACCTTTATACCAGTGCTAAAAAATAAGTTTAAAAGATGAAGTAGTCGGTGCAAAAAAATTAGGCAATTTCTTCAATGGAGAAATTGTTTTATTGTCTTGTAACCTAAAAAATAATTATAAAAAATAAGCAGTACAAATGTCAGCACTGTCTGTAGCTCATTAGGTTACCTGAAACAATGGGACAGATTCTGATCGAATTCCTGTTGGATATAAACCTAAAATAAGTTCCATGATGCCATCACACTTTTTTTTACTGCTCTGGAGAACAACCAGCAAGCAGAAAGTCCTTTTGCTTTCTTTCCAACACTGTCCAGGGTAAATGCACATCCTTGTTTAAACCCTTTTTGTTACTTCATGAAGCCAACACGAGGGTTTGTATGAAATGAATAAATGGGCATAGCTCCCACCACAGAAACACAGAGAAACAGGGCTTCTCATCCCATCCTCTCTTGCACGCCTCTTGCCAAGTCTGACTTGGGATCCATCACATTAGAAAATTCTGCCAGACTAGTGCCCCTCTGAGATTAAAATATTTGAACAAAATATAAGGCAGTGCAAATTTTGTCTTTCTGCAGCAAATCAATAAGACTGTTTTTAAAACTGATCTGCAGATTGGATGTCTTTCACAAAGGGATTTTGTTCCAGGGCATTATTTCTTAGCAGGGAAGAAAACAAAATCAAGATGATCAATAACAAGCTTTTACTATTTGCCTTTGTATCTGTTTTACTTACCATCTCTAGAAAGAGGCCTTGTTTGGGGGAATTCAGGTTAAAAGGCATATAGATTAAAAACCCCTGGAATATTCTACCATATTGCCTTAGATTTAGAGTTACTTTTCTTTTAGATTTAGAGTTACTTTACTTTTCAAGTATTCAAGATATTGCTCATTTACTATCAGATTTATTTTTATTTCAAGTGAATATGCTGCAATTTATCTTGGAGAGAATAATGGTAAAAATGGAAACTTTCTATCCCTAGTTTCACTTTTGCCCTAATTCTGTGGTCCATGGTCTCCACTGTCTCTGTGCTGTTGGACCGTGCCATTGTCCCACAGAAGACAGACATACCCTCTTTTAAGTGGCACTAGCTGTCAGCTGGTCCACACAAGTACACATAATCCCATTCTCCTTTTATTTGAGGGGCAAATAAATTTTTGAGATGAAGATGACACAAAGTTGCAATTCCACTCAGGTCTTCAGATATGTATTTTCCATGCCATTCACCTCCTGTCACTGATTTTCAGCAATTCTTGCAAGGAGATTTAACTGTACATATGATTGAATGGGTAAGATTTTGGAGTCTTCCTCTGATCATTTATTTTTCCTTCACAAGTCACAGGGAGAACAGAGTTTAAATAGCAAATTGACATCTGCCATGCAGTCGCATGGGGCCTGTCTATATTTAGATTGATGTCTATAGCAGCTACACTCATCAGGACCATCCTTAGTCAGAAGGACTGTAATTACAGCACCAGAGTCTTGCTTTCCTCCTGGACTGAATCTGGAGTCACATCACAGAACTTGCCTGATGGAATAAAAAGTGATCACTGCTTTCCACTGCTCCAGCAGGGCTTCCAGTCAAGTTTAAGCCAGGTTGGAAGAGTTCCTGGTTTGTGAACATGGAGAAGATGGCTTCTGTCCATGTATAGCTAGAGTGTTATCACATGGCAATGGAATATAAAGTTGATACAGCATCTTTGTTCAGAATGATTGAAAAAACAGGGTTTTGGTACCTGAGTGTTTCCTGAAATTTTGAAAAGAAACGGCTAAGTGCAGAAGACATTAAGACTTTTAAAGACTTTTCTTTGATAGACTTATGTCTTAGCTTGCTTAGAACCCAGGGAAGAAAGCTAAACTTGAATAAAAAGAAACATCTGAAAGTGTGTCCCAAACTAAGACAATTTTGGTAGCAAAATTCTCGGTGTTCAAAAAGCCTGCAGGCTGAGATGGTCAGCAAGAGCTTCTGGCACCTGAAACTGAAACACATTTAAAACTGGCCTAAACGTGGCAACTTCATGTTCAAAGGCATCATCTGGAAAATGTTTTGATTTGCTAATTTGTGCTGGTTTGCAAGTAAACCAGTGGGAGAAATGAACCCCATACAATTACCTTGAGAGGGATTACAGGTCAGAGTTACAATTTAATAGAAAGATTACATTAAATGCAATGATACACAGAGAAACTGGCTTAAACCCACAAATTCAGAGTACAACCTGGCATCCTGTTGGTCAGAGTGGTTGTTGCAGTCCTATCAAATGGTGGTTGCAGTCAAAAGCAGTGGTCTTCTGAAAGTTCTGACCCTCCTCTGGATGCATCCCATGGTGGTGGTGGTGGTATCCCAAGGCCCCAGTTATATATGGTCAGGTTCAGGTGGGAATGCTCAGTACCTCTGCCAGGGCAGGGAGTTTCACAATGGAATGATGTAATATTGTGAGTCATAGGAAATTTTTGGGAGTTCTTGATGGTCTTAAGTCATTGTAGCTGCTCATTATGCTGGTGCTGTTGAGCAATTATGGCCTATTAGCAGAGATGACCCCCCTCTGCATGGGTAACTGTGCTGGTACTTCCCCGGAGGGAGTTATCATGTCTGAGTCATTTGTGAAGACAAAGAAACTCACAGGGTTTGCCTCTTCTCCCTTATCTCATTTAACACCCAGCCTGTAGCCTGAGGGGTAGGGTGTGCACTGGGCAGCTACTGTGAATGACCCAACATTAACAGTTTGTCAGAAATGGCATAGAGGGGAGTAGAATACACGGCTTGGTTACACCCCACATTGGCACTATCCTTCTGTAACCCAGGACATAATTGTATATGAATAAATTCACACTGACATTGCACCACATTGCATGAGGTGGGGGGTGCTGCCAACCACAACCCTGACCAAACTCCCACTGTGATGCAGCTACTCTTTGGCTTGAGGGAACACAAGCAACATGGTTGTGCTGGCAGAGCACTGTGAAAACACACTCTGCAGTGTGCACAAGGCTTTCAGGCATTGCTCTGATCCCACTTTGGTTGTGTCTGCCTTTTTTGGGTCAGAGCCTGAAATGCCCTTCACATGCTCCTCGAAGGGACCAGTCCTCTCACAGAAAGAGGAAGATGTTTTGCCAGCTGAGAAGCACCTGACTTTCTGTGACACCACGCAAATGTGGAGTGCAAATGGCAGGTATAGCTAATATATTTTGAAAAGGCTTGTGCTTTCACCTGGTTGTACTGCAGTGCTCCAGGGCCGGTCCTGAGCCCCTCTTTGTCTGGTGCGGTGCCCAAAGGTGGAGAGAGCAGGTGCCTTCTGTCCCTGCCAGTCTAACCACAGTGGATATGTTGTCTCAAACAAACATACAGGAAAGCTTTTGTAATTCTCCTGCCTGTTCCAGTGATGCAGAAACCAAAAGTAAACTGTCCTTGGTAGGAGATTATGATATACTGAGGAGAAGATTTGAGAATTTCTCACTTGTTGGTGGTCAGTGATGCAGCATTCTCTGGGGAGTAATCGACTGACAGGAAATGCTCACTCACTCATTTCTGCAGAGAAAATGAATACGAAAAAGGGTTTGCATATTCCTAGTCTGGGTTTTTCTTTTTTTTTTCCTGTTTTTATTTTATTTTAATAAGATGGCCTGTGCCAGAGAAAATAAACTTTTTTTTTTCCATTTCTAATCTCTCAATGTGATATAAATACCATCCCACAGTTTAGCATTGTTAATTAATATGTACTTTCCATTACCTTGCTTTTGGAGAGCTCATTATCTCAAGGAATGTAACTCTTCATTCAAACATTTCATTTTGTAGCAGGAGAAAGAGACAGAGGCACGGAAGAACTACTTTAACTGGATTGTGTAACAATGGCTGTGGTAATAATTGTCTGGGAGAATTATCTGGAGGTAACAAAAGGACTCACAAAATGAATAAATTACAAAGACTCTTTTATGACTGGAAAATACTGATGTCCTTAAAAGAGAGAGAGAGAAATAGAAGCTGGATGATTTTGTAAGAAAATGCAAAGATTATGCTGAAGTTTGTCTTGGCACAGGGAAGATGTTTTCTTAGGATTGCTGGAGCAAAGCCTACACTCTGTTCCGTTGTTTCCTCACCCCTATTTCCACAGCACAAGTTCCTTGTCCTGCCCTGGTAGCAGTGAGAGGCTAGGCTGGTCAGCCTAACCTGGGCTCCAACAATTCTGCTGCCACCGAGTGCTCATCAAGCAGAGCAGCTCTGTGAGTGCCTTGGCTGCTGTGCCAATCTGATTTATCTCTGCACAGAGAGCTCATGCCCAGTTAATTTCGGTAGTCGAGGCTCGCTGCCAGTACGTCACCCTTTAGGATCCAGTTGTGCAAGCAGCGTAATCCAGGATGGGGTCAATAAGTGGGAGATTAAGAGGAAGGCAGAGAGGCAGAGAGGGTAACTAGTTATTCTGGGCACCCATCACCATGACAGCTATCTAGACAGATATCTATATACACACTTATTTCCAGAGCATGCAGGGGACTGGCCTCCTAGGTAAAAGATGGAGGTTTGCCCCTTTAAAAAATATGAGAGACTCTATATTGGACCCACTTGACAAGTGGATACAAGCTTGTTAGAGTTCTCTTAACTCTAAGTTATAATCATGAGAAGTCTGTTTTTCTTATCACTTATTTCAGCTAAAAGGCTGCACTTGCTGTCACCATTTGGAATGCTGTAGATGTTTGTACTGAACACTGTGTTCAGAAATTTTTATTTTTGTCACGAAAGTACAGCTGTATCTTGAAGGTGGTACAGAATTAGAATACGGCATAATGAGGTACTGTACATTGCTAATACACGTTACACTCAGCAGCACCTTGGCATGTGGAAATGTGCAACTTTACACACCTGGACAACAAGAACCAACAAAAAAAAGATCGAAATTCTTTTAATGTTAACAAGGGAAATATCATCTTCAATGAAACGGGTTATTTCTTTCTGTAGTTGGTGACTCCCCAGATGACCACCTTTCCATGGCTAGTTTTAATGTTAAGCACTTCAAAGGCTTGGGAATGTGGGAGGGGAAAAAATCTGCTTTAAAAAGCAATTTATTTTTCTGAGGGGGTAGTGGTTTGCTGGATCAGTTTCTGACTTGGCCAGACACATAACCATGAGTGCTACTGCTGCAGAGAAGGTGGTGGTGGGGAACCGGGGCTGTGAAGGGAAGCAGGAGAAAAAGCAGAGCATGGACATTCCAGCATCATCTCTGTGGTCGAGGGGGCTCTCTGAAGCGCAGCCATTCCTCATTTCTGCAGATCCAGTACAGAGTGGAATTTTCAGCCTTTTATGCACAATGCTGGGTTAACAAACTGTCATGGTTTGACACTGGCCAAAAGCCAGGCACCCACGACAGCCACTCATTCACCCTCCTCTACTATAGCTGGACAGAGGAGAGAAAAATTTAATGAAGGGTTCATGAGTTGAGATAAGGACTGGGAAAAAACACTCCAAGGGCAAAACAGGCTCCGCTTAGAGACATTAAGTGGATTTATTGCTAACAAAATCAGAGGAGAATAATGACAAGTAAAATAAGCCCTTAAAAACACCTTCCCTCAACCCCTTCCTCCTTCCCACCAACAGCACAGGGAGACAGGGCATGGGGGTTTTGGTCAGTTTGTCACCCGAGGTTTTCTTCTGCTGCTCAGGGAGAGGAGTCCTTCCCCTGTGAGACTGTGGGGTCCCTTCCCACGGGAGACAGTTCTCCGTGAACTTCTCCAGAGTGGTTCCAATCTCACGAGCAGCAGTCCCCCCACAACTGCTGTAACGTGAGTCCCTCCCACGGGCACACAGTCCTCCCACAAGTGCTGCACCGTGGGTCACTCTTCCACAGGGTGCAGTCCTCCAAGGACAGGCTGCTCCAGCCTGGGAGCAGGGCCCCCCCTCTCCACGGGGTCTCCCTCTGGATCACAGCCTCCTCCAGGCATCCACCCGCTCTGGTGTGGGCACCTCCCCCACGGGCTGTGGATGGGGTGGATCCCCATGGGCTGCAGGGGCACAGCTGCTTCACCATGGTCATCACCACGGCCTGCAGAGGCATCTCGGCTCCGGCACCTGGAGCACCTCCTCCCCCTCCTTCTGCACTGACCTTGGTGTCTCCATGTTGTTTCCCTCACAGGTTCTCACCTCCTCCTCTTCTCTGGCTGGAATTAAAACTGCCCCACTATCTTTGTTTTGATTTCTTCTTAAATATGTACACACAGAGGCGTTACCACCATCTCTAATTGGCCCAGCTTTGGCCAGCAGCACGTCCATCTTCAGAGCCATCAGGGATTGGCTCTGCCGGACATGGTGGAAGCTTCCAGCAGCTCCTCACAGAAGCCACCTCTGTGGCCCCCTGCTACCAAAAACCAGGCCATGCAAAACAAACACACAAAGGTTAAAGAATGGCCAGCAAGCCAAGCAGTCTGCTGAAGGTTAACAAGAAGCTCTGAGTAGAACGACTGTTCAGGATGTCTCAGGCAGCATTAAGTATCCTTTAGACTTCAATTTGGAAGTGTCCCATTCAGGCAGACATCTAGAGTCTCTCTTTGATGCAACTGTGGTTGAAGTCCATTTTCCTATGGATTTTGTGGTCCATCCTCTCCCACTCCAATGACCCTCAATTCCTGTTCTGTTTCCCTGCTGCAACATGGATTTCGCCCCATAGGGAGATGATTTCCCAGTTGTGTGTTAAGTGCTTCCCCTCACTGCAGTCTGTGGTTGGAGCAGTATGGTCACTGCCACATCCCTATACTCCACTGACAGGCCCTGGCTTTGGTATGTGACTGATTGAAACTGAGTCACTGAAGTTGGCTGGGAAAGAGAAGAAAGACTAGGGATCATATATATTATCATAGAATTACTTAGGTTGGAAAAGATCTCTTAAGATTAGCAAGTCTAACCTGTGACTGATCACCACCTTGTCAACCAGACCAGAGCACTGAGTGCCACGTCCAGTCATTCCTTGGACACCTCCAGGGATGGGGATGCCACCACCTCCCCTTCCAAAGCCTGACAACTCTTTCCATGAAGAAATTCCTCCTGATTCCCCCAACATGAACCTTCCCTGGCAAAACTTGAGGTGCCATTTCTTTTTGTCCTGGGAGCAGAGCCTGAGCCCCACCTGGCTGCACCCTCGTGTCAGGGAGTTGTAGAGAGAGAAAAGGTCACCCCTGAGCCTCCTCCAGGCTGAGCCACCCCAGCTCCCTCAGCTGCTCCTCATATGCCTTAGTCTCTAGACTCTTCCCCAGCTTTTTTGCCCTGCAGGCAGGTGAACAACAGGAAAAGTGTCTAAGGATGCATTTCAAGCGCCAGTAGCTGTTTTTATACTGTGTGTGAAACTGAGCAGTCCTAATCCTAATCTCACTTTGACTGTAAAGTTTGTAATTCCTGTAGAAACCGGGCAGTCCTGGAACGGGGGCAGGTGGTGGTCCCACACACCCAGGGCAGCCTGCTGGGTGCTCTTGGGAGCTCTGAGTGAGGCTGTGGGGCTCAAAGTCGGTGGGACTCCTCACGGCTCCTTCCGAGCAGGAGACTCCCGGAGCGTAGTGGTGGCGTCAGCTGCGGGCGGCCCGGCAGTGACCGAGGGGCTGAGCTGTAGGGGATGCTTGTTCAGCCCCTATTCAGGGAGCACAGGGCACAGCCGCTTTTCCAGGGCTGCCTGTTCAGCTCGACAGATGCTCCTTCCTTAACCCTTCCCCTTTCTCCCTGCCCCTCAAACAGATCCCTTCCCCAGTCAAAGCCGGTTCTCCCTAGCCAGTCACTAAATCAGCCGGATGTGGCTCCCTTCCCCCACCTGACACGGTGACGAGGAGTGCCTGCTGATCAGTCCTTTCATGTAGTCTCTGCCGATTGCTGCTGCGGCCACTAAGATTAAAAAAAAAAAAAAGAGAGAGAGAGAGGGAGAAAGAAAATGCCCTCAAACCCACCAGTGGCTGTCCCCGCATTCCTTGACGTTCGTGGCTGGAGCGGAGCCCAAGCCTAGCCGCGACCGCGCAGGGTGTGCCAGCCCCGGCGGAGACGCGGAGACGGCGGGGCGAGTAGTGTACGAGATTCCTGCGGACCTGGGAGGAGGTGGAGCTTGCTTTTCTCGGCTTTCTTTGAGCCGCATGGGTCCTGAGCGAGCCCAGGGCTGAAGTGCCGGTGCGTAAAGGGGGCTGAACTTGGGCTCAGTTTGCCGGCCTCGGGTGTAGGACGAAGCCCCGTCCTGCGCCCCTGTCCTGCGGCACGGCAAGGAGAGAAGCTGGAGCGTCCTTCCCCTTCCTCCAGCTGCTTCCCTGGCATCCCCCTCTGGCTGGACACGCTGGCTGTCCTTCCTCTTCTCTCTCACCCCGCGAAAATACGCACGCCCAGAGGCTTTAATGTGATAAAAGAGGAGGTCTTGAGGAAAGTCAAAAGCATGTGGGGAAGGAACATGTTGGACATCTAAAGAGAAAAAGAGCTCTAGAGTTTCACCAGTGAGCCATGAAATGAAAAGTAACAGCTGATGTACTGGAGGGAAGGAGAGAGAGTCGTCACCGGGAGCTATGGATCCAAGGTTAACGGTGGGGGGGAAGGGGAGCTGGAACTTAAAGTAATTACCCAGGCAAAGGAGAGAGCGAAAGGAGATCTAGGCTATTGCCTTGTGCTGCAAGGCAAGCAGGCTTGGAAAGAATCACCAGGAAAACTGGCAAATATTAGCAAAAGCCTTTACATGGTCGAGAGCCACTGTCCCTCTCCTTTTAGGAGCACGAGACTGAGCACCTGATTTACTTTAAAACAAAACAACAACAACAACAAAACAAAACAAAAAAATCCCAAACAAACGAAAAACCCCAAACCCAACCAAAACAACCCCAGAGGACTTCCAAGGATTTGCATTTTCTATCCCCACAATTGCTTGCCCGGGAGACTGAAAGGAAGAAACCATTTCAGTTTTTTTCCCTCCTCCTAATTAGAATATAAATACAGAAATAAAGAGCTAAGGAGTGGCAGTAGAGGTGTAGGGGGTAATTGTGCATCGGGGTGTAGGTTAAAAATACCAACACCACTGGAGAAAGAACACCCCTTAATTTTTCGTTTAGAAATATTACAATGAATGTGTTAGATGTTGAGAAGAACATTGTGTTGTCCTGGTGAAGTGTAATGTTGAACAGTATCAAATCCAAGAAATGATTTTTCCTGCTCCTGTTTCATGACCTCATATACAAACACAAAGCAGGGCAGAAGTTTTTCCAGCTTGGCAACCCAAGGCTGAGGAGCTGCAATTCCTATTGCCTGAGCCCTAATGCACCGAGAGGGGTGACATGTCTGCTCTCTGTCCCAGTTCATCCCACAGCACGTGCGGACAAGGCTTTTCCACGAAGCTGGCCAATGCCCAAGAACAGTGAAGCCAAGGGGATTTGCGGGAGCGAGCTCTACTGTGGGATTCTATTTTCCCCTACACCTGCACCCCTTGCTACGATGCCCTTGGAAATTGCCCTTGGCCAGTTGCCCTACACAGGTACCCCGGGGAGGGTCTCGCTGCTGTGGCCCCTTCCCGCAGCTCCCGCATTCCTTTGTTCCACGGCCGTTGCGGCTTGACTACATCTCCCAGCAGGCTGCACTGGGGAAGGGGGGAAGAAAGGCTTTTCCACCCTTTTTCCTACCCCATTACATTCCTCCTCAGTGAGACAAAAAAACCATCCTCACTTTGCTGACGCATCATGTGTTTTGAGAAGACAAGAGGTGCAAGGGTGGAAGAAATCAGTTAAATCCTGAAGAAGGAAGGATGTAGCCCTGAGCTTTGAAATCTTAATAAGTACATAGAGGAGAGATTTTTTCTTTTGTGTGCAGGGCCGACGGCTGCCAGTCTCTGTGGATACACAGCTTATGCATCTGTTTCTCCATCACAAACTAAAGTACACGCATGTCTTGCATAATGTTGTTTGCCACCATAAAAATATTTCTTTTCTGGCCCCTGTAGAGCCTACAGATTGCTTTGCTGATCTTCTGCATCAGATGGCTTTATCCTTCTGGTACTGCATATATGCAGATCTGAGGTCTATGTAAATATGTGTAAACAAAATGCGTATTTTGTAACATTTATTTTTAGTCCCTATATTTTTATGCTAGGGATAAAGAAGTTTGTTTAATTGATACCATTGGTGTAAAAGTGGTTAGTGCTAACAGTGGAAGCTGAAACCTTATCAGGGCTTTTAGAATTAGAATTGCTGTTTGTAAGTGGTCTCCCTGCTCTATAAACACTGTTCTCTTAGTTATTCTTTGGATTTCAGCAAAGCAATGCTTGTTTAAATTAAGAGGTATCGGTCTCAGGTTTCTAAGGAATCCCGGCAACAGAGTTTCTCTTTAAGAAGAGCTTGGAAGTGATGATTATAATGAACTCCGGGAGTGGCATGCCAAGCCTCTGCTCCTCGGAGAGATAGTTCCACTCACCCACTGAGTGCTGCCCTGTATGTACGTGTTTGGAAACCACATTTGAATGACTAAAGCAAGCTGAGGAGCAGACCTGGCTCTCAAACGTGTGGGTTTGGGCATATATGTGAGTGTCTAGGTATTTCTGTATGCATGTAGACGTAAATAGCTTTATAAATACTGCATATTCACTGTGTAACAATTGTCTGTGTTTATAATTTACATGTATATCATGTAAATATACACAACTGTCTGTGTGATAAGAGACAAATATAATGTCAATATATAGGACTGAATTTTATTTTAAATTGTAAATTGGATTAACTTCGCTGGCTGATTTAGCACAGTGAATTATTACTGTTCCACTGCAGATTTCATCACAGTATTTGTCCTTGGTGTCCTAGGATACTTTGCCATGGTTATTTTATTTTTAAGATCTTGACATGTATGTATTAAAAAAATATTCACCTGTGCTGCTGATAGTATAACCATTCTGTACAGAGTAGTTTTAAATCTGTAAGTTTTACATTAATTGTTTTCTGTTCCTGTCTGAATTGTATCAAAGATAACAGTCCAAGCTGTTCCACTCCATTATACCATCACTTTCATCTCTGAAGACTGTGCTTCAACCTTTCTGAAGACTGCTAAAATCTGTTAACAGTGTTGTTTTCACTGAAATTAAAAATGACATCAAGGTGGTAGTTTTGTATCAACCAAGTAGGGCTTAGATGATTGTTATATTTTTTTTACACATTGTATAACAGAGTTTTGAGCCAGATTTGTGATTTCAAGCCCCAGCCATAAGAAGGAGGTGGTAAGGAGGCACCACCACCTCAGATGGGCCTCTTGGAGTCACATTTTCTTCACAGATATATTTTGTTCCTAAGAACAAGTGCCCATTTACTCCCAACAACATTTTGCTACCTCCTTCCTTTTCCAAATACCTTCTGGTACCTTCCACTAAGTGGTGGAGGGATGGTAGCGGGTTGTATCAATCCTCGCCTTTCCACTTGTTTCAGTGAAGAAATATCTGGTCTTTCTGTTTTCTGTTTGAATTCCAAGCTCTGGTGTGTTTTGTGTATGAGTGCCTTGAGTTTGCTCTGATTTCTGTGGCTGAGCTGTCGTATCGGTCCCAGTCTGGTCATCTAAACAAAGCTCTGTCAGGTCGTTTGCTGGGACGGTGGCCCTTTATACACCATTTTTAATCCATCTGGATGCTGGCATTAAATACACCCTTGCTCTTGGACAGTCTCAAGTGCTTCTTCAGCTCTGGGATAGGTACTATGGATTAGAGCCAGATAAAGGATATTTTTCCACATTTGCTAGATGTCGAAGATGTTCCTGCCCACAGCAAGGGGATTGGACTAGATGACCTTGAAAGTCCCTTCCAGCCCAAACTGTTCTATGATTCTATAGATAGACTGATACTTAGTTGCCTTCAGATTATGTATAAGCAGGAAGGAGGACACATTTTCTAAACCATTTGTTGATCTGAATGGATTCGAATTTATAATACTTTGATCTCCCAAAGCTGAATGCAGAACAAAGTAGAAGTTGAGTTTCTCCACTGCAAGCTTCTATATTGCAAGAATTAGTGAACTTGGTTTAAACAGTTTCTTTTGTGGCCTCCTGTAACACTTTTGCCACATACAATTTTTCTGCAGTTCTTCTATATATCTGCAGCCTGTCAAAACAACTGTTCTATATTTGTGCTCACTGACTTCCTCCCAAGCTCAGTGAGAATATGATATTTCTAAGATGTTGAAGGCTGGTCTCGAATATATTATTTTTCCTTAAAACATGTGGCTAATGAAAACATTGCTCTTCTTACCCTGTCCTTACTGAACTTCTCCCTAGTTCTGCAAATATTTTACTGATATATTTTTTGTCGTTGTATAGAATCATCACAGAATCCCGGAACGGTTTGGGTTGGAAGGGACCTTAAAGCTCTTCTCATCCCATCCCCTGCCATGGGCAGAGACACCTTCTACTAGACCAGGTTGCTCCTAGCCCCATCCAACCTGGCCTGGAACACTTCCAGGGATAGGGCAGCCACAGCTTCTCTGGGCAACCTCTGCCAGGGCCTCACTGGCCTCACAGGAAATATGTAAACTGACCCTACTCTCTCTCAGTGTTAAGCCATTTTTCCTTGTCCTGTCACTCCAGGCCCTTGTACATAGTGTCTCTCCATCTTTTTTGTTGGCTGCAGAATTCTGTTTCAAAACTGAAGGTATTTCATACTGTAAAACAGATGCCCACACCTGAAGCGAGATGTCTGGTTGCTATTCTGCTGATGATTACTGCTGGATTCCTGTTAGTGTTTTAGGTATAACATTTGAACCAATAACTGAAGGTGGTTTACGTCAGGTAGATACAAAAATATTGTTAATGGCAAATACATTTTGTCATTTCCTATGGCATTTGAGCAAATGAGTGTGGAATGCTTTCAGCAAAGTCAGTTGTGTGTTTCAGAGCCTAACATAAAAAAGTAAAGAAAAAAAGATTAACACAAAGCATTGTATCACTGACATCACAACAGATTGACAAAAACCAAGAAATAGAAGGAAAAGACCCATGGGCTCACTTCCAGTCCTGTAGAACCAAGGGAGGGAAAACTTGAACCCCAGTAAAACTTGTTAGCTTGTTTGACTTGGTTGTTGCAAAGCGATCCTAAAGGGACTCATCACTGATGGAAAGTGAGGACAGAAAGTTGCTGGACTAGCCCTTTTAATAAGATCACATTTATTTTTGTGATGTGTTTTTACAATATATATTTGCAACTGGGAATTTGAAGGAAAGCCTTTAGGAACAGAAGCCAGGCGGTCCAGGAGACACCTTTCCAAGTCATGTTATTTAGGTCCAAGTTATTTTTCATTATTTTTCGCCTTCAACTTTTGTAATCATGTATTTCTTCAATAATGCAAATCAGCCAAGGGTGAGATGAAGAAGCGTGGGGACCAGAGGACGCAGACGTTCCAACAACAAACTCAGGATTGCTGAGCCAGGGCACTCAAACTTCATGAGTCAGACTGTTCCTGGCTAGTCATGAGACTGAATAAAAAAATCATGAGTTGTTCTCAAAGCAAATTTGGGCTTCTTTCTGCTCGCTCTTGGATTCTGGTTTTGTCCTATGCCTAGGATATGTTTGCAAGTTTTTTCCCATAGATAAAAGGACTAGAAGGGGATTTAAAAGTCCCAAACTAAGGGCATTTTAAAAGCAAGTCAAATGCTAGTCTTGCAAGAATGAGCCAATATGTAAAAAAGGTTTCTGCAGAGACATAAAGAGAGTAAAACAGGCATCACAGAACATAGTAGGATGGCGTCCTTACACAACTCACCTAGTATTTAGCTGGGACAAGGACACGGAGGCTGACGTTTAGCCCAGAAAAAGACAGGGAAAGCATTTAGGCTGGGAGTTTAGTGTGGAAAACAGGAAATATCAGGACATCAGCGGCCTTTTTGGCTAACTTGCAAAAAGGCTGTGGTAACTTGGAGATTTGCATCCATTTTGAAGCTGTGTGTCACTCAATCTGCTTGTTCTGACTGAGGCAGTGTGGCCATGGCTGGGGCACAGGATCTGTCGTGGGAGGCACCACTACACCTGAGAGGTTTCTGTGTTCACCTGGGGAAGCAGCACGAGCATGGTGTGTGTATACCCAGTGTCCATCTCCCTCCTTTATTTTGACAGCCCTGGCAACTTTTGGAAAGCACTCAGAAGCCTTTTATTTTACCATCTTTTGGGAGAGAGCTCATGAGCCAGGTGAGAGTACTTTAATGCCTTACTAGAATGTTAGTGGTCAGGAGAGAAAGCCTCACTCACACAAGGGTTTAATCTATTTTTTCTGATGGCCTGTTGTGTTTTGTCTTTGTACATCATTCATTGCACTTATGCTTAATGCAGAGAGGACTATTTAAGGAACCTCACTATGTTTATTTAAAGAAGAGAAAAAACCCCTGAGAATGCAGAATGTACTTTTTAATATTCTTTGGAGCTGTTCCCCATGATTACATGTTAAGTAAGACACAACCAATAATTGCATTGAACATGGAGACTTTCTATCGTAAGTATTTTATTTTATTTTATTTTATTTTATTTTATTTTATTTTATTTTATTTTATTTCATTTCATTTCATTTCATTTCATTTCATTTCATTTCATTTTTTTAACCTCAGCTTGTACAGCTTCTAGCACGGTTGTCATACTGGGGAGCCTATGTGTGTGCTGCTGCAATACTAGGAGATAATTAGTGTACCCTGCTACACAGAATGAGTGTATGGACTGCATGAACAATATCCTGTTGCTCAACACTTCTCATTTGACTTGCTCAGCCCCCCTATTTTGAAGATGATATTCCCAGAGCCTCACTCTGTGGTGCTCTGCAATGTTGCTTTCCAGTGATATTAACAGGAATGGTATTGATCTGAATATATTCCCAGAGTGATCCTTGGAGCAAAATTTGTTGAACGAGTGTTACGTACAAATTCTCCTCAATGTACAAAAGAAATTCAATTCTCCTGTTCAAAGCAGAGTGATAAAAGGATTCTGGGGGCTGGATCAGCCTTGCAAGACAGTGAGGCTGGAAATGAAGGACAACAGCAGCAACAACAAAATTGAAAAACAGGATGGGGATGAAGAGAGAAAAGATGTACAATATCTGGAAGGTTTCTGTGATTAAAACCATATTAAATGTCTGTGCTCTGCAAATGATACAAATTGATATAGTTTCAAAAAGCCATTACTGGGACTCCACTATGGGAGTTCAATATATTTTCTGCCCTAGGGCTTTGTTCAGCAGAAATGTTAAGCAGGACTTCTGTGTGCAGGAGCCTGCTGAATACAGTGAAATGGGCTGCTTCATCTTTTCATCCCATTCAGCAGAAATTTGACTGTCCTGTGAAAATATGTCTCAGTACTGCTGGGAACTTTTGCATAGAGCCAAAGAGAGGTGAAGGCTTCATTGTAATGTTCCTCTCGCTCCCTGCTGGGTCACTGTCTGTTCATTGCACTACAAAGCCCTGTTGCTTTCTGCCACAGACATTAATTTAATATTTTGCTTTGGAGTAAAAGTGCCTTTGGGTTAAATCCCACATGGGAGAACAAAACCTTGGGAAAAGATGTGCATGCACTTTTTGTAAGAGAAAAATGTGACATCGGGTAGTTGAATCAATTGTGATGGAGCCAAGGTGACAGGTCTCAGTTCTTCTTCTACACCTGACCATGAGGAGATGACAGAGAACAGAAAGTTTGTGGCCTCTGCCACAGCCAAGCCTGGTATTTAGGGTAGTAGGACAAACACAGATTTTCCCCGTGACAGATGACTTATTTGGTGGAGTAATGATATTAGTGGCACAGGTACTTCTTCCATAAGTGTGGCTGAATTGTGAATCAGGCTTGGGCTAAAAGCTGCTTATTCTCTCCTACCTTTCCCTACTAAAATGCTTAAATAAAGGATTTTCCAAACTGCTAAAGAGATTTTAATTCGTAACTCTTGTTTGAAAGAGGCTTCTAAATCTCCTTGGCAGCTTGGGAAACCTTAGGCCTAGCATGAGACATTTTTTCTATTACTGTGACTTTCAACCAGGTTTGTCTATCAATCTGCCCAAGTTTTCCCAGGTGCCACTGGGAGATGAAACTGTTCAGAAAGCATTCTGTAGAAACAGTTGGCTCATTACTTCCTGCCTGAAAAGGAGGTGAAGGCATGCTCTAGAAAGTGATGCAGGAAGGGATGGACTACTCATTTCTGAGGAAGGAGTCAGAAAAGGAGAAAACTTGCTTTGAACTTCAATATCCTGTTAAATTCTTCATTAATGTGAAATGCCTGGGAATAAGTGATACTCAGATGAGATAGGATTCTTTTCTCAAAAGAGATGAGCAGGCCAGTTTCAAGGACTCAGTGAGGCTCAAGTATGAGTGCACACATCCTGGAAGGGTTGAAGCATTGCAAATCCAAGTGACTTGGATTGATATGTGTTTCTTTTCTGAACCTTTTACAGTTTGACACAATGTTATGCTGTACTACCTGTGTACCCCTGTTCTTATGCTTCTACCCTAAATTAAAAAAAGGAAGGGAGAGACGGAAGAGAGTGAAGGGAGGGAAGGGAGGGAGGGAGGGAAGAAGGAAGGAAGGAAGGAAGGAAGGAAGGAAGGAAGGAAGGAAGGACGCAAGGATGGAAGGACGGACGGAAGGAAGGCAGGAAGGCAGGAAGGAAGGAAGGAAGGATAGTGAATTTGTCTGCTCCTTGTTTTTATGTGTGTAATTTGGTACATCTCAAATTGACTTGATTCTCCAGAAAAAAAGTTGGCATTCTTTCCAATGTGAGAAGAGAAACATCCTGAAATTGCTGATCAAATTTAACAATATTCCTTTAGTGTCAAGGTCATGGGAGGGATTTTCAGAAGTGTTCAGCATTATTATATCTCATTTGAATTTTACTCCTCACTTCAAAGTTAGTGATGTTAACCCAGCGTGAGAGCTTTAGGAAATCCCACTGCATTGATTTAGATCTCACGGGCGGTGATTGCCCTGCACTGACATCATCGATGTGAATCAGGGCTGGGTTACACTCTCAGGACTTGCTTCAACCCAGGCACAGCTCCTGCTCGGAGTAAGGTATTGGAGTTCTTTCTGCACTGCCTATACAGAAGCAGTAGGAGCCTTTTCCAGACAGAACCATTTTCTTGAGCAGCTTTTCCCAAATGTCCAAGACTATGTGGAGTTTAGCTCCCTTTCCATACAGGCTGCCCTATCATATGGGGAACATACTAGAATTTGAGTTTTCACAGGAGTACACTTTGTATGTCATTTACATGGATTTAAAAGTGTGCTTAGAGAGATTCAAAATGTTCTTTCGAAACAAAAATAATTAAGAAAAATAATTGACACAGAAGAAAACTTTTGTTTTAACTCTTCCCAGGGAAAATGAATACAAAAATTCCCTGTAGTGTAACATGCTTCCAAAAAGCAGCTCATTCCCTTTACCAGACACTGTATAGTAGGTGATATGTGAGCAGCAGCACACAAAAACTAAGTTCGGTATTTAGAATAAAAATAAATTGGGTAGGGAATGGAAGTGACTTTACTTCTTTGCCCCCAAATAAGGTGTGTGTATCTAGCATTTGGGTATGCGGGATGAGTAAAAGAGCTTCAGTCAATCCTTCACATTCGCTCCTGACTAGAGAGGAATGTATTATGTGTCCCTTTTACCTGAAGTTCTAAGTTATACTTACTGATGCAGCTGTTTTTCAAAAAATCAGCATGGGGGTAGTGCTGCTGGGCTTCAAAATGTGCCAAAATGTTTGATTTGAACAGATTTTTTTTCCTTGCGTTGGCATGTCTGCATTTTTCAGAAGTCCTTTTACCTGTGGGTATGACAACACAGGGACGGATTTTTCAAGGTCTAAAATGAAAGCAAAAGCTCAGCTGACAGTTTACACTGGCACGTAACTCACTGGAAGTTTGTCAAATGCACAAAAATGCTGGTAGCATTTTGCATTTAAAGGGCCAAATCTTTTCGGCAGATGGAATCAGGCATTCTCCACTGAAGTCAGTAAGAGTTGTTAATACATAGAATAGAATTTTGTCCATCTTGAGAGTCAGAATCTGCTTGGGAGAGCTGATTCTGTGATTCAGAAGGCTAAAAAGAGAGAGCTGGGAAAAATCAGGGGAAATAGATGAAAGGACAGTATGAAAGGCAGAACAGGAAAGTGTTTATAACACAATGAGAGAATAAGGGAGATGGTTATAATTAGAGAAATTCTCAGAGCTGACAATGGAAAGGAAACAATTTAATTGCAAACAATGGACTTGAGACCACAAGAAGAAGAGCTCCTACCTCAAGAGAAAAGCCAGAATATAAACTTAACACCTCCTGCTTTGGAGGACAAGTCAGATCTCTAAAGTTGTTTGGGATCCACTCAGAGGTATAAATATCTTTACAAATTTAGTCCTAAGGCTCTCAAACCTTCAGTGTTGAGGAAATCCGCGTTCCAGAACTGGTGGGCTGCAGCTGATGTAAGTGAATGTAGAATGACAGAAATGTCCCATGAGTCAAATCCTGCATGCCTCGCTAGAACACAGAGAAGGAAATTTGCCTTCAATAACGATAGGACAAAGACTGCAGAAAAGCCTCAAGATGTTCTGTTAAAAATGCCAGTTTTGCAGCAGTAAGTTTTAGGGACAGGCTGAAGTGAGTCTTTTGGTTGCACTCTAAAATCTGTATCTGCTTTTACATTATGGCAATATCCTAGAACAGCATCCTGGCTTCTGTTAGATTGGTACTGCAGCTTCTACAGTTTTCAGTGTAATCCTTTTCCCATAAAGAAAGTCAGGAGAGTGTGTTTATATCTCTCTAGAGTCTTCAAGTTACGAAGGATCTTGTGCTTGTCCTGACTGATACTAAGAATATTTCTGAGAAGTCAGTATGTGTGAATCGTTTTGGTGGATGTGGAAGAAGTAAAGCAAGAAGATAAACATATCCAGAAAAATCTCGATACTTCTTTAAAACCTAGCAGTATTGTAAACTTCTTTTAAGTTCTGTTTTACATTTGGAAGATAGTTGCATATAAGGAATAATACTTTAAAGAATTCCAGTTAAGAGGGGATTGCCAAAATTCAGCAGAGATTTTTTTCATGGTTGAGAGGGTAAGCTCTCTTTTCCCATGCTGAATCTCCAAAGGAATTGCAATGCAGTCTGGTCTTGTTCTTGCCTAGCAATGTGTCATTAATAGCTGGGATCCTCTCAGCTTTGAAGTGCAAGATGCAGACACGATCCAAGGAGAATAAATTCTGCTTCTATGACCCTGATTTTACTCCAGTAAAGGAGGGGAAAGGACACAATACCTCTTGGAACTGCATGCAAGACCTACCTTATAAATCTGTGAAGAATAACTTATTCACAATTCTGGTGAAGGAATTGTGGGGATATGGACAATGTGGAATATGGTAATGAGACAGTGAAGATGACAAAGACTTAGAAAAGAAGCCAGAGGATCAGATCTTTAGACAAATGTTTCAGCCTCCTGCATACCTTAGACTTCAGCATTTCTTTGTTCTTCATATCCCTTCCCTCTGATAATCACAGGGAATTAATGAATTTCCTGACTCATTTTGCCTCTCCCAAAGGTTTTTCCACCAGAGACAAGAGCTGCCTACGTCTCTCAGTCTCACCAAGATGACTAACCATTGTCTCTAGTCTCCAGATAAATCTTTTAAGAGGAAAAAGTTACTTCTATAAAATAATTCCTGTTCTCTAAAGCATCTTCTCAGTTAAGGTGGAGAGATGATCCTAAAAGGGGAAGAAATATATTGCAGGATGGAGGTATCCAGAAAATACAGGGCAAACTACACATCTTGTACAGATTGGACAGGCTTAAACCCCTCAGTGAGGCTTCAAGCTCTGCTCTAGTTTTCTTTTTACCTTGCTGGTTCTGAAGTTTTATTACCACTGGCTTCCACCTGTAGAAAGAGCCCCTGCTCTTGCAGAGAGGTCGACCGTGGCTTGTACCAAGACAAGGTTCTGTGGTACATTGCTAGTCACTTCAAGGACTTTCCCAGGGCAGCCTGTACCCAAGCAGCTATTCCCTTCTTTCTAAGCTCCTCATGATCTTACCATTTTCAGACCCTTTTCCTTGCCAGTTTGGGAAGAGGATTTGAAGTGCATGGAATTTGCAATGTCATTAATTCATTAGTTGCCTTTACATGTAACTGCTCAGTACTTTATTCCTCCATACCTTTGTAGCACTTTCTGTAGGAAAGTGAGAATATTGCACAATGGTATATGGGAACATGAATTTCCAAGTTAACTGTAATGAAAGACAGTATAACTAAAAATAATTAAGTGCCTTGCTCTCCTCTGTAAATTTGCAAGTCTTGTTCTGTATCAGTTATAGTATCTGATAAGGGAGGAACATCATCAGCTCTTACGGGGACTTGAAATGTGAGATTCAACTCCCAGCTGTTGGATTCCTGGCTACCAGGAATTACCATCTGTAATTAGATGCATTGGAAGAAAGAAGTTTTGTGTGTCTTGTGTTCTTGATACAATTGGTCCTGAGTCTCTGTAAGCAGAGACTTGTTACAACAAGTGTTATTTATTGGTCTTCTATTGATACTGTACTGTGCCTTTTTAGGTAATCCCATCAGATAGGTCAATCTGTCAATACATTTCTGCAATAACTTTTAGCAGATAAAGGTCCTGATTTAGAAATGTTTGTGCACACATGCAACTTTATTATCAAAGACTGTGAAAGTGATAAACACCCATTAAACTTCTCATGAGCGGAAGTGCTTGTAAAATTGGCCTCTTGGTTCTCATCCAAACAATGTCATACAGAAACAAAAATACCTTCTGGCAGTTGAGAAGCTATGTTTATATTTTGCTGTAGAACACATATACCTTTTCTCCAGCACTGCAGAGTAGTTTTGTTTGTAAAAAGTCCCTTTCCAGGCTCTGAATGGTGTCTCCACCACTGCAGAAGAAAGGGGTGCAGTTTCTTCTGGAGGAGTTCTGGAGTCCCACAACTTCTAAGAGCAAGGATAATCTTTTCAGGAGACAATGAAAAATGTGTTTAATCACATGACATATGACACTTCATTCAAAATTACCTTTTTTTGTTTAGTACCGACCATAAATTTCTATGCTTAAGCAAACCCACCTGCAACACTGCCAGCCATACTACTCACCTCCCAATTCACTTTGCATTTCCCAGCTAAACTGTAGCTGTTTCTTATGCAAAGGAATAGATTGAAGGGAAGTCTACTGAGTTTTTGCAAGCAGGATGATTTTTGCCATCACAATCCTCGAGTAAATTGCATAAAGCTGTTAACATTTTCACAGGTGACTGCATAATGTTATTGCATAAATGTGTTTGTCAGATTAATGTATTTTACACAACTTCCCTAGCAAACAATATTAGCAGCATCAATAAATGAAAAGCAATGCAATTCATTATGAGTTATAATTAATAATTTTTATTTATATTAAAATTCGTGGCCCATCATAGTAGCATTGAAGACGTATAAACCAATTTTTAATGGTGGGCAGGTTGAACAAATTTCTAAACTTTTCCTGTTGACATCTCAGTGGGGAGGATGACATGATAACCCTCACCCCTTGCAGTTAAAGTCAAATTGTCAACTTCATGAACCTGTACACATCTTTGCAGGAAGTCAGGCTTACAAGAATCACCAGTTTTGTTCTGGTCAGCAAGTGACTATTTAATAATGGCAAGAAAAAGGCTCTTTGCTCTACCAGCGGAATATGCATTAAAACAAATCAGCCAGCATAATGTCAATGAATTAACCACTAACACGTAAAGAAATCATACTTTACTAGTTTAATCACTTTTAGTTGATGGCTGAACTCACAGAAGCTTTGCTCTGCTATAACCAGAGGTTACAAAGGTAACCTTCACAATTTACAAAATTACTTGGCAAAGCCCTGCTTTTGTTGTGTCTAACACTACAAAATACCTTTGTACAGAACACATGAGAAATAACATTGCTTTGACATTGAAAGATTGCAATACTTATCAGTATCTGCAGGATTGACTGATTTGTCTACAAATGTGAGTAGAGTTTAGATTTTAAAAGTCTTCCATCAGCTAAGCCATTTTATTGTTTGAGAATTAAAAATCTCTTTGATACTTTAAATCCAGGCATCAAGCACACTATGGAAAACAAACTGACCTAGATATTATCGTGAGGGAAAGAGTGAAACTTCCTGCTTTCACCTGTTCAAGCTGTGTGCCAGCACAAACAAATGCTGTAAGTGTAGCCCATTACCTTAACAAATCTTACTAATGCAAATAAGGCTCTTCTAAAATAATTTATTTCATTGTAAGGTTAATAGAAAATTTCAGTTTAGACTTTACTCTTAATTTTGGCAGGCTAAGAATATTTCACCATGAATCTTCAAATTATCTTAGTGTAAGAAGTCCTATGCTTGAACAGAATATGTCTGAGAAGTTTATTGGAACGTATACATTGTTTTGGACTCACAACACATTATATCTCAAACCAGTTTTAATTAGAGTATAGTTGATTTTAGTTGGTTTTGGTATATATGGGTGTCTTTAAATAGTTTTGAGATGAACTTAGTTATTAAAATTGGCATCCAAGCACAACTGCAGCACAGTGGTGTTTTAAATACTGACTAATGATTTAGGCTGAGTTTCAGCTTTGTGTTTTAGTGCAGATGAAATAAAATATCAGTGTTCAATCAGTGCAGGAGTGGGAGTGTGTATATACTCAAGTTCTGGTCCCTAGCACTCCATCATCTAACTGCTTGCTAAAAGGTGCCCTAAATTTTGACTGTCATCCATAAAATTATTCTGAGCACTGTTTTTGGCTTACAACCTTACTCCGGCCATGCATCAAGACAACAGTAAATCTAACTGCACAACTCCCATTACTGCATGGAAAATACTGCAGCTGCATGGTGAAACACTGACTTCATATACATTCATGCTGCTGATTTGAATCTATTTTTAAAAAGTTGAGAGCTGGCTTGATGCTGCATCAGGTTGGGTCTGTCCGTAGGACCTGGAGCCTTGTCACACGTTCATGGAAGAGAAGTGACATCAAGGTGATGTGTTTCTGTCCACACCTGATCTGGAACACATCTGTGGTGTAGGGTGACCTAGTGGCACTTGGATCCCTTACTAACAGCTGCAACCACGACTTGACTTGGCTGAACTGGAGCATCCGCTTGAGCCAACCCTTCTGTGCCAGTTGAAAGTATCGCTGATGTTATTTATTAACTAAACAAAGTCAGAAGGTCCGCTTTGCCATTCCTCAGCAGCAGGTTCATTTGAGCAGGTGCCGTGTCCAAATGTCCCACCCTCCCACCCCTTTCCCCTTGAGCTGCTACAACCCCTTGTGCTCTCCCTTAGCTGCAGACCTGAAAGTATCCCATCTGCCGGAAAACTTTATCGCCCCTAGTTACATTTTGCTTTTTAATGTGTCTCAGGTTTGACATCCCACTTTGGAGTGTGAGGACACCAGCAGTGGGGTACAGAAGCTTGTCCTGGTGAGGAGCAGGTAGATGGGGTGAGTGAGGGACCACGTAAACTGGATGCGCTGCCCTGTGACTCTCCCAGACCCTGTGACCCTCCAGTGCCTGGATCTCTGCCTAAAGCAGGTGACACCTCCCGGGATCCTCGGGATGGCCGAGCCCGGGTTGTTGGCCGGGCCCCTCACGGGATGGGGGAGGCACGGCCGGGGGGACAGGACGGGGCGAGGTGCGGCTGCCCCGCCTGCTCCCCCCGTGTGGGCAGGGACGGGGAAGGGCAGAGGAGATGCAGCGGCTGGAGAAGGAGAACGTGGGTCAAGTAGAGTGGAAGCACGTGCAGCAGAGGGCGGGGGGGAACTGGGAGGGGGGTCCCTCCCTCACCCCAGGGCAGTCCCCAGCGGACACACTCGGGGGGGGCAGGGAAGGGAAAGGAAAGAAAGCCGAATCCCCTGTCCCTGCTCCCGTCCTTTCCTCTGTTCTTTCCCCCGTCCCTGTCCCTTCCCATGTCCCTCTTCCTGTCCCTACCCTTATCCCTGTAGCAGCTCCTGCCTGTCCCAATCCCTGTCCCTATCCCCATCCCTATCCAAATCCCTGTATTTGTCCCTGTCCGTATCCCCTATCCCTGTCCTTATTTCCATCCCTATGCCCTATCCCTCTCTGTATCCCCTGTCCCTGTTCCTGTCCCTATCCCTATCTCTAGCCCTGTCTCCTATCCCTCTCCCTCTCCCTCTCAGCTATCCCTCTCCCTGTCTCTATCGTCTACCCCTCTCCTTCTCCCTGTTCCTCTCCCCATCTCTATCTCCTATCCCTATCCCTGTCTCCTAACCCTACCCCCGGCCCCGCCCCCTCCCCGCCCCTCCCTGGCCACTTTGTTGTGGCGGCGCCGGTGGCGGCAGGAGCCGCTCCGCGCACGCGCGGGGCCGCGAGCCCTCCCGCCCCCCGCTCCATCCGGGCACCCGCGCGCGCGCCGAAGCCGCGTCACAGCTCTCTCCCCCCGCGCGGCGGATCCCGGCGCGCGCGCTCTCCCAGGAAATATAGTCCGTGCCCGGCCCCGGCTCCCGGCCCGGCCCCGCTGGAGCGGCCCGCGGGGGCCGGCGGGGGGCGGCGGGGCGAGCGCGGGGCGGGGCGGGGGCGGGGGAGGGCGCGCGGGGGGGCGCGCGGGCGGGGGCGCGCGGGGAGGGGCCCCCCCAGTTCGGCGGAAAGTGAGTGATGAGTCCGTGTCCCCAGCAAAGAGGCGAAGAACTTGCCGTGCACACCGAGTACTTGTGTCTGCCGGTTGTCCTGCCGCTCTTCCGTAGTATTGTTGTTCTTGGTGCCGCCACTCATTTTCTTTTTAAAATTTTAAATTAATTTTTCCTGGCTTTTTTTTTTTTTTTAGTTACTTTAAAAAATTATTTTCTTCCATTTTTCCGCGGAGGGAGGGGGGGCTGCCTGGCTGGCTGGCGGGTCGGTTGCAAAAAGCGAGAGAGAAAAAACCAAAACAAAAAAGCCAAAAAAAAAAGGAAAAAGAAAAAGAAAAGAAAGGCAGGGGGGGAAAAAAAGCCAAACAAAACCAAACCAAAAACCAAACCAAACAAAAAAACTTCACTCGGATCTGAAAGTGGCAGGAAAGTGCCTGGCAAGTTGCAGGGATGGAACTACACAGCTTGCAGGAGGCGTTAAAAGTGGAAATCCAGTGTCACCAGGTAAAAGAATGAAATGCTGAGGCAACCAGCCGTGCTCTGCCTCTGATCGGGGCTCACAGGACCGGTGTTGCATGTTCGGCGAGAGCCTTCGTGCCGCAGCGACCAGGGGAGGGGGCGTGGGGGGGCGCGGCGGGGACCCCCGGCCCCCCGCCGCAATGGCGAGCACTTCCCCAAAGTACTTTTGCGGATTGTTTGGCTGAGTTTTTGTGTGTGTGTGTGTGTTGTGGAGATGCGGAGTCAACGCTGCAGTCGGTGCTGATGTGAGTGTGAGTGAGCGTGAGAGAGAGAGAGTGTGTGGGGTGGGTGGGTGTGTGTGTGTGTGTGTGTGTGTGTGTGTGTGTGTGTGTGTTGGAGAGATTAGGACGAGACTTGAATATTTATGAGCTTTGCTTGAAACTGACTCGCAGTGTTTACTTGCTTCTTTGTTCCTTACCCCCCTCCCTCCCCCGTCCGCACACATACATACATTTAAAAAAATCCATTAAACTTGAAACAGTTTCTAATTCCTCCTTTTTTGGGGGTGATTTTTTTTTTATAGAAACTAGTTGCACAGATGAAGCAAGATCCACAGGTAAATGCAGATCCTTTTTTTTTCTCTTCTTCAGTATTTTATCCCTGCCGTAATAAGCGCAGTTGTGCTGGGACAGCAGGATGAGAAACTTTATCAGTAAGAGATCTCATTTTGTAGTCTGCACTGAGCTTTCTTGCTAAGGAGGGTGTTTTGTGTGTGCATGCTTCCGTACGGCTTCGGTGGAATGGTTTTGCCTTTGAACAATTTTTAGCTCGCAAGTTTATTCATTACAGGGGTTAGTTTGCACTTTGCCTTTAATATGCGTCTTGTTGCCGTTTTTGCAGAACGGGGATCTTAAGAAACAAATCCATGAAAGGCAATCAAGAATAGCAGCTCTTAATGAGAAACAAGTAAGAAACAGATCGATTCAGTTGTGTTTGGTTTTTCTTGTTTTTACGATGCACTAGCTGAACATCCGAAAAGTGTCTGCGTTAGCTGAAAAATACTGGCGGCAGGGGATATAACATCCATTTTCTTTAGCACAGAGTCAGAAAATGCATGTTTTCATAATGAGGTCGGATTCTCTGATGTCTTGCTGAGGGGAAGAATTATTTCAGTACTAGTAGTAAAAAGATAAGCGGTAGTTAAAACGTAAAAAAAAAAAAAGAGGCGTCCATTTTGAGTTGGTCGACATGTTTTAGGAATATGGAAAATTCTGTCTTGGGCTACTTTGTGCACTTCTGCGTAATGTGCAAAGCAAGAGTTGGGAAGGAGGAGGCTGGAGCCCCGTTTAGAGCCATTTCTGGGTTTAATTACAAAACTGGTTTTTATTGATCACTTTATTTCTTTTCTTCTTGTTTTCTTCTTTTTTTTTTTATTGCCTCCCCACTTGCCTTTCTCTTCCCTTGGTCTGATCTGACGTGTTGGCTTTTGATTCGAGTTCACTTAGGCACTTTCACTTTTTTCAACCCTTTCCAAAAATACGAATAAAACCAGATTAACCTGTTTCAGCTGCCGGGGGGAGGGGGAGAAAAAACCCACCAAAACGGAGGAGGGAAACAAAACAAACCAGGAACCTTCCTCCCTACTTCCTCCCCGCCCCCCCCCTCCCCCCTTCCCAAAGTTTCTCATCGCTGTTTTTGTGCCGGGTGACCCCCGGGCCGCTGCTCTGCCCGAGAGGAGCCCGGAAGGAAAGTTTTGGTGCGGGGGGCGGCGGGGGCACGGGCGCTCAGCACCGCGGACAGCGCCACTCGCATTCCCACTCGCATTCCCGCTCGCCCAGCTCCCCGCGCCCCTCGGCCTGTCTCCCGGCACTTCCAGCGCGGGAAGGGCAGTTGGAAAAGCCAGCGGGAGATCTGCCGGCCCGAGCCTGATCTGCACCCCGAGGCTGAACTTTCCGGGTCGCCCCCGGGCCCTCCGCGGCGGTGACGGGCTGCTCTGCTCCCCGGCCTCGAGCGCTGCTCCTCCGTTCAGCACCGGGGCTGGGGACAGCGCCCGCAGCCCAAAGCCGCCCCCTCCCTCCCTCCCTCCGGACGAGGGGACAGGGAAAGGAGCCACGTGTGCCGGTCCCCCGCTTCTACCCGTTCCTTTTTACAAAAAAAAAAAAAAAATTTTTTTTTTGGTGTGTGTTTTGTTTTGTTTTGCTGGAGTTGTGGTTAAAGTTGCAAAGTGCCTGTGTGATGCGTGCCTGCGGGCGATGGCTGCACGCCACCCTTTTCCTCCCAGTTTATTGTAATGAGAATTTGTCAGCACTCTCAGTTTGGTAGTGGAAGCTTCCATTTTGTGAGGAAGGGGTGTTGGTTCCTCCTAACATGGAGAAAAGTCTGCGGAGTTTGCCAGTGGGGGATGGGGCCCCATTCATGCTGAACATTACCATTTTGATTGCTTTGATGCCATTTTTGGAGGGGGGAGGGGAGAGAATACCCTACTCAGCAGAGCACAAAGATGTTTAATCACTGTATAGAATCAAATCACATACTTTCTTTTTTGAAGCAAATCTGACGCTACATGATATGTAAGGTCTGTTAGTCCTTGTTTTGCAGTGTAAAATAGCAAATTGTTGACTCTAATACTACTATACTGGGTAGAAGGTTGTGTTTTTTTCTTAAATAAGGTAACAGCCTTTCCTGCAACAATGCATGTTTCTGTGTTGTTTCTTCAATGTCAAAATAGTTTTACTGTTCTAAGTGGGTATTTGGAACATAGATTTGATCTTTTCCCTCTATATTGTAGCAACTATTTCAAGGCTGTTTAAATTTTTATGATCATAGTAAATGAGAAGCTATTTATTATATGTCATGTTGGAATTTAGATAAGGCAGAGAGACACATTTGAAAATACAGTTTGAACATTCTGATTCAGCTTGGGGAAGAAGGTTTTTGCTGAGCTTGCACAGCATATTTATGTATAATCCAAACTAACTAGTAAGCAATCGTCATGTATTTATGACTTACCATCCTCATAATCTTGTAAATAAATCTATAGACCATGAAGTAATTAAACATAAAATAACTAAATTCTATAAACAGCAAATTTGGCCTAGCAGGAAACCTCCTATTTTTAGGCAGGGCCCTAGATTTGTTTTACTGTTTTCAACGTCCTGTGCAACAAGAGCTCATAATTAAGAGCCTGGCTGGTGGTATGGTGTCCTCGTGCTACAGGCTGCCACCTCCAGAGGTCTACATTGAAATCTTTCTCAGGTCACAAGTGAAATGAGTTTGGAGGTCTTAGCTTGTGACCAAGTCACAAACCCATCGTGTAACACTGCAGACTTGCTATAATTAGTAGTTGCTCCTTAGGTAATGGCTTATAAATGAGCTCTGCATCCTTGAGAGTATAGAGAAGGAGCACTGAGGACTCCTGAGACAACAGATGGGATAATAGTGGAGCTATTTGATGGTTTCAAGCCCTCACTTTCATGGGAACACCAGTGTAAACTTAAATAGGCAGTTCAAGTAGGGAGGTTATTTTTGCTTATGTATTTACATTCCTTCCTCCTTTACACCCCCCCCCCCCCCAATTTGTTTAGGCACAACTAATTCATAATTCAATAATGTATACCTTTGATTGTGCATGCACTGAATACAAAAGACCCTAAAATTGCATTTCAATTTAATGGTATGTGTTAATGAGGAAACAGTAAAACCCCATCTACACCTGTTAGAAACATAGCAGGAGTGAGCGTTATCTCTCAGTGTTCATATTCATCACTTTTCCATTGTAGCCATTGGCATTTGTGGCAATGTGTACTTTTCTTGAAAGTTACAAATGAAGACAAGAAAGAACTGAATGACAAACTCAACTTTAGAGGGAAATTTATGAAGTAGACCTTTATGCACAGCTGGATTTAAAGTTGCATCCTAATTAAGGATCCCTGGCTAGTCATCGATGTTTTTTTTACATTGGTGGGTTAGAGAGCTAGAGAATTTAGCATAGTTTAATATTTTTCAGTGTCTTCAAATAAGTAATGTAGATCCATCATTTTCATTACTGGAAGGCAACAGCTTTAATCAGTTCTTAATTTGGCATCCAACTCGGAAAGACAAGTTAGACTTCAGTCACAAGTACATCCTTCGGATGCTGTAGTTTTGATTAATTGTCATCACATTTGGGAGTGGTTACCTCTTCTTTAACAAGATATGATGTGTGAAGACTCCATTAGTTAGTCCAGTGGTTTTACACCTTCAATCTACAGCAGAGCAGCAGTAACATTTTTATCTAAATTGTCAACCGACAAGCATTTATATGTAAATAAAAGAGCCATCATGAGAGCCAGCATTGGCCTTAATAGCACACCAGAGGTGCTCTGCTGCATGTGTTTCTTGCTCTTTATGTCCTTAAATAGTTGTTAAGGGTCTTTTAATTCTAGAAATTTAATTATTAATTATTATTAATAATTAATAAATCAGGATAAACAAATAAACAAATCTTTAACCTCCATTGGAAGCTCCTTGTTACTTGTTCCTACTTGCTGGTGTAAGAGTTAGGTGGCAAGCCAGGTCATAAAAATTAACAATGAGCATGTGTGGGCCACTATATTTTTGACCGTGATGAACTCTGAATTCCGACAGCCTGTCTTGGAGCACAGTAATAAAAATGTGCCTTCCTGAAAGACGTTATGCCATTCACTTGTGCACTGCCTCATTTCTTTACCATAATTTACTATCTGTGCAGAAAATCAACATTAGTTTCAGGCAGACTCTCCCAGCCTGTGTTATTGCTAGTTTGGGGGTTTTTTGGGTAGTATATCTGAAATGAAATCACTGGCTGTATTTTGCCTGTGGTGATCACCAGCAAAACCTGTTTGTGGAAAGTGTTAGACTTCTTAAAATTGAAGTACAGTTCTTGTGCAAGTTGTTGGAGATGGTTTAGCTCAAGATGTCTCGTGCTGATGTTGTCCTTTTGTTTTGGGGAAGAGGAGGAAGTGGGGTTTTGGTTTGTTGAAGTTCATGCTGGACTGTGCCTAGAAATGGCAGTATTGTTTACATGAGTTAAAGAGTAAATTATTGATATTGCCAGAGCTCAGTATTTTGTATGGTTGGATTCTTTCAAAAAGATTAAGGAAAAATAAGGGTTATAAGCTTCAGTGAAAACTCAGGTAAAATCTGAAAGGTGTTTCCAGGGTGAGTTGAACCTGATGTCAAACTCTGACCCAAGGTATACACAGCCCTCCCTATTGCTGTGAGAAGAATTGCATCCATGTCTGGCTCTGGATGTCACGGGAGGCAGGGTGATGGGCTCTCAGGTGGAGTATTAAACTTTTCTATCACTGCACTGAGTCTATAAACACAAAGACAACAGGTATTGAATATGAGCTTGACTTTGCCATTCTTCTGCACAGTGAGGTCCTGCTGACTTTGCTGGGAATCCTGAACAATTGCAAAATAAAATGAACTTACTGGATCAGAGTAAAGATTAGTTCTGGATTGTAATTCAGAAAGCTTCAGTTCCTTTTTTTTTTCTTTTTTCAATTGCAAAACCAGCTGGCAATGTATTGCTTGTTTTGCCATCTGCAGAAAGAGGGAAAAAACTAGAGAAGGATTTACCTTCAGCTCCTTGGAGGAGAAGCTTAGGAATGTAGTTTGCATAATGACAGTCCGAGCATTCTGTTTGTGCTTTCAGTAACAGCATATTGAGATTCCTTGTTCATATTGGAGAAAAAGGGTAATAAACGACATTTTCAGGGAGGAATGGAAATATGGCTTTCAGCCTGCCATTAGGTTGCCCTTATAAGATTCATGGAATTTGCACATCCATAACAAAAATGTGTCCTAGAGGGGTTAGAACCCCATTTTGTTTGATAGCTGCTGGACTGGCATGGGAAATGCTATTTCGTTCCAGCATTTTTCTTTGTACAGTTGTCTGTACTTGTACAGTGTATCACTTGGCAGGGCTAAGAGTTGAAAAGAGAATGTTACACTCATTCTAACCATTTTAAAGAGTTCACTTTGATATTTTAGCCACTTAAAACACCTGCTGTCAGAACAGTACAATTGATTTCAATTAACTTCGAATTTCTTCAATAAGATGACTCTTATAATAACTCCAGTAATCCCATGATGCCTCATTAGAGGAGCTGGCTATGATGATTATCCCTGTGATTTAGCAATTTTTTCCTTACTATGCCTTTGTCTATTCAGAAAAAGGAATTACGACAACAATACCTTTTAATTTCATTTCTGGTTTTACACTAACAACACTTGCTACCTGTTACACACTGTAAAATACCTAATTTATACTTGCAGCAAACAGGTATTTGTTCAGATGTACACAATACTTTAATAGGGAGATTCTTTTAAAGAAACTTTAGTTCTATGTAGGAACTCTGCATCTTGGAGTTAGAATTTGTTTTAGTTTTTCAGCAGACACTCGGGCAGCTGTTAAGTGGTGCTTCTGCCGGAGTCTTTGTCAGGAGCTCTGGTTTGATGGAATCAAATCTCCACTGGTTCATGCCATGTGTGTGGCTCATCCAGAACAGTATGTCATGGCAGATGTTTAAACCAGTTCATCTTGTTTCAGGATCTGGTGCACAGACTCCTTGTATCTGTGGAAGAAAAGGGGAATGTCTCCTTTCCACAGCATGATGCTAGAGAAGGGTTTTGAATGGTGGTTTTAAATGACATTTCCATGGGATACTGCATCAGTCTAAACACTTCTCCTATGTTCAAGTAGAGAAAATCCCTTTTCATCTCATTGCAGATTTGATTTTCAAGTTGAAAGCATGAAGACATATAAAGACATGTTCATACAAAGTTACTTTTAACTTTTCTCTCTATGCCTTTCTCTTTATGATCAAAGATAAATTTTTGTACTTGATTGTAAAATAATACCTCTCTCTTCCCTGTACCCCAAAAACAAAATCTGAAGCACCAACAAAATTTTTAAGCAATAGAATTAAAGGGTAGAAATTTGCAAATCGATAAGACAAGGCCATTGTAAATGGTGTATGTGTGGCCATGATGTCAAGGAGGGCAACTGGTACAGGCAGAAGAGTTGAAGGTAAGGGAAGTATGAAAATAGGCTGCAAGTTTAAGATAAGAACAAAGAAGAACAAAAAAGAACCAGAACTGGACTAATTGAAATGCAAATTTGTCAGTCCGCCATCAAAGTAGACAGTTATTTCAGTGTAACAGACTCATATTTGGTCTATCCAATCCTCATCACACACTTCTCTTATATGTTTGTATATACATGTATTTTATATATTTTTAAAAGTTTTTTATTTTTTTTAAACTTAAGGTGGTACTACTTTTTTATTTGTAATTGTTCTTCTTGAGTCAAAATGTACTTCATGAAAAATGTTTTCTCCCCCACCCCTCTCTTTTTTGAATCAGCTGCTTATTGTTATGCAGTAGCAATTTCCAGAGTGTCATATGAAATTGCTGATGCGGCTTAGTTCTCGCTCCAACCTGCAACTGCCAATAGTAAGCATCTATTGAAATCTAATATGTACCACAGGGCTTTTTGCACATGTACAGGCAGACCCTTCTGATTAATAGACAGAGGACTGGGAAATAGGAGCATGTATTTTTCTTTTTTTAACCCATGGAGAACTTAAATATATGTCCAAGTTTAAACTATGAAACAATCCTTTGACTGAATTAAAGTAAACCAGAGAAATGACCATAAGTGCAACTGCAGTAAAATCAAAACAATAAGTACTTGAGAACTCTGTAGATATGATGGGTGGTGTTAATTTAGGCTTTCGAGAGGCAATCTTATTTTCAGAGTTATAACTCAGTTTTAGGAGTCTGGGCATTGAGGCTCTGGCCAGAACAGTGTGTTCACCTGAAGGCTGGTCTGATTGCTTGTGTTTAATTGAGAGAAGCGTATAATTGGCCTTGAAACAGAAGTTAAATCTATATTGTGTATAAGTTATTTTCATTTCCACATTGATTTAGCTTGATCCTGTTGGTACTTTGTGATGTAGCTTACCTCTTATCTGGGAAGAAGGAGTGGAATTGCCTTTCTGCGCAAGTCAGCTATCAATGACAAATCTTACAAGGTTGCAGAAAGTGAAATTGTATATTACATTTTGAATAATTGAGTCAAGTGAGAATCACTGATACTTTTGACATGCAGCAGAGATTAACCTGCATTTTCTGTAACGTTCTGTTTTTCTAAAGCACTTCAAATCAGCTAAGAGTGCCTAAAGATTTATTGGTGAGTCGAAGCTTTTCTAAGAATGAGGAAGAGAGAAGCTTCCATTCTCAGATATGTACAGTGTCTCTGTGTATAAATGTGCTTCTCTCTGTGTGTGTGTGTGTGGTTGGGTGTGAGCATAAGGTCTTTCTCTTTGATATCATTCAGGCAGAAAGCCAATATGCGCATGTAAATGAGCCTGAAAATGTAATTAAAAATACATACATACTGGAGACTGCAATACAGAATTTCGTGTGAGATTCAGGTTACAAAGTGACAAGTAAGATTTCCTATATAATCACTGATACTAACTCTCATCTGTTATTTATGCATCTTGTGTGTTATTAAGTGCCAAACAGATAAATGCTGAAATTATTTCTTTAGATATCATTTCACCACGATGACTGAAAGCAAAGGACATCTTGCCCATTCTCTTCCCTTCAACCAAAACAAAAGCCAAAATACACCTACCATGCAAGTGTTACTACGGAGACTAAAAGTATTTTACATAAAGTCAGATAAAGACCTATTTGATAACATATCTTTCCTGGCAATAAAATGTGACAAAATAGATTACTTATGAATATATTAGATCAAGGAAATTCTGCAAATCATTAACATGCATCTAGGAACTTGTATACAGATGGAAAAAGAGAAAGATTGCCAGGGGAAAGACATAAACAATTTTGTCCTTTATTTCAGTGTAGATAACAAAGGCTCGCATATAAAAGCCTATATGAGAGGCACCTCAGAAACTCCAAACTTTAGGCAAGAAGCCAGTTTTCTTTGCTTAAAAGTATTTTCTAAAAGTTAGGTCAGAGTGCTGCATGCAGAAGCTCATGTTTCTGCTCTCCAGCTTAGGGAAAAACTTGGAAAAGCATTTATTTTGCATTTAAAAATGCAAGTGGAGTCTAGATGCATTTCTATCAACAGCTCTGCAGCCCATAAATATATACAACCTAAGCCAGTGCCTTATTTACATTATTTTATTAACATTCTTTGCTGAGTGGGCTTGAATGGAACACAGTCTCTCATAGAGAGGATCTAATTATAAACACAAGGGATAGAACCAAATAAGCAGTCTTTAAAGGGAAAAGAGTCTGGCAGCTTTGTTTAAAGTGTCCTTTAATGAACTTCTTTAGCAGCTTGTATCTTAGCAACACGTTTTATTACATACCAGTGCGGGAGAAGCAGTTTGCAGATGGAGTTGCACACAGTAATTTATTTCCCCTTTTTTTCCCCTTTTTTTTTTCTCCTCTGTGGTGACTCAACTGGAATGTGCAGTGTAGCTTTTCTAACACTGATAGCTCACTTGAAATCCCTGATTGGTTCATTTGTATCTGTTCTGTTTTGTTAGTTGACGAAAAAGGCATTTATTGTGGTAAATGCGTGGTGATTTTGCGTGCTCTTAGAAATTCAGATATGACTGTTTTGAATAGGCATGGATTTAAATGGAAAACAACCCCAGCTTTTTTCACTGCACTTTTGTTCCATGTATGTGTTGCACTCAGCACTCGTCCTCATCGCACACACTGACGAGTTTCCAGATTTGCAGGTTATTTACCCTCCATGTTACATGGAGTTGTTTTAATCTCTCATCTTTCACCTCTCCAAAACTAATTGGAATATAAGAGTGACAGAAGCACTTGCAATCTTTTTTTTTGTTTTCTTAGACAAAACTTGGCACTTAAACTGCAAATATATTTTTAAAAAGCTGCTGTTTCAAAAACCAGTTGAAATTCTGCACTACTGTCCCTCCTTCAAATGACCTACAGGGCTTATCTTTGCTGAAAGAAATACTTTTTGTTCTCTCCACTACTAATTGCGGACCAAGTTCTCCTCATATGTTTTGAATGAAAGAGTATGTGAGTAGCTTTTTTAAATAGGGTCTTTGGAGGAATATGATATTATTGAAGATGAGTATGAGCAATACAATCTAGACTTCATTATTTTTTTCTTATAAATTAAAGGGGAAAAAATACCTTTAATGAGCAAACTAAATACTATTCAGCTCAATTTACCTTTTCTGCTGGCTAGGCAGGTGTAAGACCAGAAATATATTTCCCTGGAGTTCACTGGAGTTACCCAGAGTTTGCACTGGTGTGATAAAAATCAGGATATTACCAGAGGGAGAAAAGCAGGTGAGGAGGGGAGAGGGCAGATGAAGGCAGTCCAGAGTGTAAGGAGAACCCACAGAAGATGGAGATTGTTGGCTTAAAGATACTGCTCTTGGGGATGGCTTCATTAAACTTCAGTAAAGAGCTAATATATTCGGGGTTGATATTAAAAAGAAAAAACCCATCCATTTCGTAAAGCCCATTGATATTTGCAAGTAGACAGGAGAAGGTTTTTGAAAGAGATGGAATTGTTTCTTTGCTTAACATTAGTGAAATGTAAATGCATTTCCATTCACTGGCAAACTATTACGTTTCTTGAGTCCTTAGTTCAAAAAAACAGTTTCCTTTCACTCCAAAATATGGATGATCTCTCCAGTTTTCTGGTTTCAGTATGTCAGGTGGCAGCCTGGCTCTTGTCCCTTTTGGATCTGCAATATCTCAGCCTTAGTAGCAGCATAAAGAAGTCCTTTGAACTTTAAAGAAGTAAAAGAGTTAAAGAATGGAGAGGTAAAGGATACAGTCCCACTCCCCTTTAAAGCGTGGTGATACTGGTTTTAAAACAGAAGGATGTCCTTTAGAACCAAAAGTGATTCAGTTGTCGTGTGATTAACTTACTTTTTTCTTTAACAATTCAGCCCACTGTTTATTAACTCAATTTGGATTGAAAAAACTCTAAGCTGGGGGAATGCACTGGAATCTTGCACAATCACCAGGATTAATGATGACAGTCCGAACTGTCGAACAAGCTAAATCATGAAATTTGCAATATTGCTAGACAAAGGCTTCTATGTTTTTCTGCAGCTGTATTGGCCCTAACAAAAGGGACCTGCTGTTACTGGAACAATTCATGTCCTGCCATGAGAAATAGTATTTATGCCAGGCACAGCATTTGAACACCATGTCTTAGGTTAATTTTTTTTAATGTGATGGAGCTGGGAATATTTAAGTGAGTTGTGAAAACAAGAGTCTTAACATACTAAGAAATTTCATTCAGAAATGTTGCAGTAAGAGAGAACAAAATGAAGAACTTAATTATTTTCTGAAACATTTAGGAAGGAATTAGGAACCTACGTATCAGATTGGCTAAAACAAATCAGCAAGATCCAGTGGTTCATTTTTCCTTCCATAAACAAAAAAAAATACATTTTTTTTCCAGAAGCGCAAACATTTCCAGAAACATCTTTAACCTTCTGAGTGCTAGCACTGTACCTCATTACAGAAATATTTTTAGTAAAGGAAACTTAAAGGAACTTCCATCCCCAGATGAAGCAAAGACTCATTTATAAGTAATGAGAGCAGGAACAATAGAAAGCTGAGTACATTCTGCATGAATAATGTAACTGAGGATTGTGAAAAGCCTATGATTTTTGTATGCCAAACTCAGTTTGGGAGTGCAGCATTCAGCTGATTTTTTTGACATTGGAGAGTCATCCCTTCTCTCCACCATGTGTATATGCAAACATACACACACAGAGGCCTAGCACTGATCATTAAAGAGGGGAGTCATCAGCAGCTCCTAGAGGTGATGTTGAGACTCAGGTGTAAATTCATAAAACTGGTGGAAGTTGAGTTGAGATCTAGGCCAGCACTGAGCCTGAGGTAGGTGGAGGAAAGGTGGAAGACTTGTTTTAAGAATAGAGTCTGAGCTTCAGTCTGTATCCTTTGCTGGGAGGTTGATTCTGTTTGCATTTGTGCATTTTTAAGTCAGAGAGTTTATGAGGCCTTCAGTATGAACTCCTATTTCTGGCATCTTTAGATAGATTATTTTTATTTATGAGACTATATCTGGATTTAAGCTCTGGATTTCAGGCCTTTTGGTTTAAAAATTTTGGCCATAGTTGGTTATTTTATCTTTTTTCCCTCTTGCACTTTCTTAATTAAAGTCATTCTCCTAAATAGCTGAAGCTCTTTGGGTCTGGGTCTGTCTTTTTCCTGTGTGTATTTAGGGTTTGGCTTAATGAGATTCTCTTCCAGGATTCACAGACCATAAGGTAATGCAAACAGTGAAGGCAGTAGTAGCTGACATTTTCCATACACAGTGGAAGAATAAACTTTCCCCAAAACTCATCTTTGAGTGACTTTGGCTACTGTTACAAATACAGAGCAAGTAAGCTGGAATTTTCCTGGCTTGGGCTGCCTGAGGTGGTCCATTTCACCCACTGTTATGAACTTGCTATTGTATTTTATAGAAAAATAGCATATAGTTATGAACAAGATGTTCTTTCCAACCTAAGCCATTCTGTGTTTCTATGGTTCTCTCAAAGTTGAGTTGTTGGGTTATATTAGTTAGTTCAGTCCCTGGCTGCTCTTTGAAATTGCTGCCTGTTAAACTGAGTGCTGTCAAATGATAATGATAGATTTTGTAAAATGATCCAATGTCCTGAAAGCTGGATTGAAATCCGCTAATGTATTTTCTAAAGATCTTCCTACTGTATGGCCCCTATTAGTTCTACTAGTGTTAGCTAGGCAAAGTGGCGTGCATGATCCCTGTCCATAATTACAATTTCTGATATTCTTCTATTTTGCTTCAGTGTTTGGGGTGGGGGGGGGGGGGTAGAAAGAAGAAGGAAAACATCTGACATCTATCATGTTAAGATTTTGTAGTTTCCTTGGGTTCAGTTGAGGTGGGCCTGTTTATACTTCCCAAAAATCTGGGCCAGGTGGACTTAAGTTCCCTCACCATCCCCAAACTACAAAATTGGCCAATCGCTGATACATTTGTCTTGATCTCCCAGGTTCTTCCTCTTTCATTAAGCTGGCTTCAGTTTAGCTTAGCATCAGCCACTGGTTTGCTGATGGTCTTTCTCTAAAGGCTGTGGATAAACCTTTAGATTTTGGTATAAAAAATAGCTTTAAAAATGTTATTCAAGAACAAAGTCTGAATAATAACTGGCTGAAAATTGCTGCATATTTACTTAATGATTCACTGTTCCTTGAAAAAGATCTTTTGATCATCAGATAGTTATGTATTCATCAGCTGGGCTGTTCCAACCTATCATGTAAATACAGAAAGTTTTCACAATGCACAGTTCTCAGCAGATTAGACGTGTATGCGACCTGGCATTTTTTAAAGTGCAGTTTCTTGACATGACTGAACTCAGCACTCCCATAGTCTGTTATTATCCACTGAAGGAATTTTACCATCTCTGGTTAAGGATCCACTAGGTAGGTGCAATTCCTTCCGAGTCATTACGCTATGTTCAACTTAGAAAATCTGGAAATTGGAGACTTCTGTAGGAATTTGATTTGCTATATTGAATGTGCAATGAATCAGCCTTAAACAAAAATTATCTGGTTGCTTTACATGCCTGTCCAATGTTATTCTGAGGGAACTGACTGTTGTCTAAGAGCATCTCAAATGTTTTTAATGGAAATGGCTTAGAAGACAAAGTAGACACAGGGATTTATGTTTCAAGGGTCAGATTCTGTCAAACACAAGGGTGTTGGCACAAGCACCCTTCATATTTTAAAGAGAAAAATCCCCTCCACCTGGTAGAAGAGGTGTACAGTGTATACAGAGATCAAAACACACAAAGAGCATGAGAAAAGAAATTTGAGAAATTTGAAAAGAAATCTAGAACAAAGGGATTAAAATTGAAACTTACAGGTTCTTTGTGAACACAGCAGGGTGTGAACACCCAGTATTTGGATGAGAAAGAAGGATAGGTCAAACTTTGAGATGGGAAGATGATTTTCTTTCCTGGTTCCCAGCAAAGCAGAGGCTGTGGAGCTTCTGTGGAGGAACTGTTGGCAGGCACACTGTGACTTTACGGATACCCACAACTGGCATAGGTCTGAGCAGTCTCCTTTTCCCACATTTCCTTATTTCCCAGGAGAAATAGAAGAAAACATTTTAAGATTAATTAGCTAATGATGATAGGCAGGAATTCTCTTCTGCAAGTTTGATGCTAGAAGGGGTGTTAAGACAAGGATTCGTATTCCTGTGCACACTTTTCACTCTTTCTTTGTTTATTTGCTTGAAGTTGGTACAGTCTTTCATGGAACAAGCTTTTGCTGAATGTGTACCCAGGAAATGTGCAGGAAGCTGAGTTTTAATGTGATTCAAATCAGTAATGTCAAAATGCCAATCAGTAATATCAAATCAGTAGTTGTCAAAATGCTGTGCATTTTTATTTCTCAAGGCTAATATACTACATCTATTTTTAATTACCAGCTATAACTGGAGGTGTGATTGATTTTCCTCTGCTGGAGTGTCATTTCTGTATCCAGTTGTCCATGTTAAAATGTTTGAATAATCCTCTATTTAGAGTGACGATGTCCCACCTCAGAGTGGTAATTTCAAGCTCAATAATTTAAATATTGAAATAACTTACTTTTAACTCTCAGAATGGATGCATCACTTTGCTTCCCTCACTTGTGTTCCAGGAGGTGTAACATAAAGCTGATCTAGCAAAATGCCTGAGGGAACCTCTCTTTCTGTTTGTTTAGGTAGGTAAACCCACCTCAGCTGGGTAAGGAGGAAAATACAAAGTTCTGAGAGATGGTGGCATCTAATGTAGTCACTTCCTTAGGACTAAGATGATCTGTTTTTAATGTGGGTGTTTATAATGCTCTCTGAGTAGGACAGGTAGTTGTACAGTGAAAACTGAACTTCTGCCAGTCACTGGTAGTTGTACTGGCTCCCCTCTGGCTTTTGTCTTTTGCTGTGTGCCTTTGGCTCTTTCACCCTGAAGGATTTTTAGATTGAAACACAAAGAGATGCTTTCTTTGGTCTTTTGGATTTCATAGGAGGGTAGTGGTTATGCCGCTGCACAGTGCAGTGGAAGGTCTGGAGAGCAGAGCAGTGGGTGCCGAGGACACTGTACCCATTCCAAAGGTTCAGGCTAACCATCTCTAGTGTAATCCCAAGGACTGAATGGCTGTTACTGTGTGGAACGTTACATATGCTCCAGAAGTGTGCTCTGCTGTTGAGTTTAATCCCAACATAATCCACTTGGTCCACTCCTGAATTACTTTGCACTGTGAAACAAAGTACAAGATCTGCCTTCATCGAGTCACAGGGTGATCTGCTTCAGAAATAAGCTCCTGACTTGAAAGCAGTGATTAATGTGGATTTACCCAATATGTGTTCCTTGCTGGTGGGTTCCTCTGATAAGCACTACTCAACTCTGGTCCTTGTGTTTTAATAATGATATCCCACGCCATGAACGGAGGAGAGGGAGGAAGGCAGTTTCCCTGCTTGTGGGCATGGGTATATCAAATGCATTCCTCTGTATTCTGCATAATGGGAATGAAGAACCAACCCCTATTATCTTTTCCCATGTTATTCTAATCCTTAAGATCTGGGCCATTTCAGATCTAATGGAATTCTGGAATCCTACTTAATGCTTTCATTTTCTTATTTCAGATATAAGACCTGCATCCCACTATGGCTGGGAACAGGGTCCTTCAAGGTGAAAGTCTCTTCCATGGCATTATAGTATTTTGGGTTGCAGTCTGCGCTTCATTTGCCTGTGTTAACAGAAGTTCGTGTCCATTGATTTTGATATCTTGCTTGGATAGCACATTAGAGGAGCACTTTAGAACTTCTTATATTTCTTAAGAAAATACCACCACTTCCCTTTTTCAGTAGGAATTATTGCCTCTCCTTTCAGATTCCTAATGTTTTTGGTATTATCCAGTACACAAGACCCAAAAAAATCAATGGTGTTCATAAACACAGTTGAAACTTACTTGACTTAGTTTACTCTGAATATTTTGCTCACTATAGAAAAGTCAGCAAATATAATTGAAAGACAGCATAGTAGTGCCATTTTTTAATGTTAAATAATATTGGCTGTTACAAAACAAGGGGACAAATGAGTGGTCTTGCAATATTCTCTTTAAAAAGCCAGTAGAATTCTTTCGTCCAGAACTTTACCACTGCTGACCTTCAGTGCCACAAGGAGCTATGTAGCAGCCAGGTAGGGGATCAAAATGCCAACGGTGCTTCCTCTCACCAGGCTGGGTTCGGTTGTGACCTAATGGTTGAGTTGCACAGATTGGGTTGTGACCTAATGGTACAGGGTTTGTGCTGTGGGCAGCAGGGGGGGGGGGGGATTCTGCCCCTCTGCCCTGCTCAGGTGAGACCCCACCTGCAGAGCTGCCTCCAGCACAGGGGCCCAGCACAGGAAGGACGTGGAGCTGTTGGAGCAACTCCAGAGGAGGCACCAAGATGATCAGAGGGCTGGAGCAGCTCTGCTTTGAGGAAAGGCTGAGAAAATTGGGATTCCTCAGCCTGGCAGAAGCTGTGGGGTTACCCAGTTGTGGACTTCCACCTGAAGGGAACCTGCAAGAAAGATGGAAAGAGACTACAAGGGCCTGGTGTGACAGGACAAGGGGGATTGGCTTCCAACTGACAGAGAGTAGGTTTAGATTAGAAGTTAGGAAGAAATTCTTGGCTGTGAGGGTGGTGAGGCCCTGGCACAGGTTGCCCAGAGAAGCTGTGGATGCCCCATTCCTGGAAGTGCTACAGGCCAACTTGGACGGGGCTTGGAGCAGCCTGGGATAGTGGAAGGTGTCCCTGCCCATGGGAGAGGGTGGGAGAAGATGATTTTTAAGGTCCCTTCCAACCTAAACCATTCTGTGCTTCTATTATAATAAAGTGACTGGTTTTTACCCAGCAATTCCTCAGTTGCTGCAAGTATAGCTGATCTTATACAATTCTCACCTGATACACAGCCATGATTTCCTGCTGTCAGCATGTTTTTCAATGGCATGACACTCTTCCTCCACAGTGAAGAGTCTGCATAGAAACAGAGGCTCCATCACGGAATTAATGGAGAACTGTGGATGCCGACAGATTAGTGTGTAGTGGGGTTCTTGTGGAGTAACAAACATTTACTTACAACTTAGGAGGTACAAGGTGTGTAAAGGTACATTCTACAGTGGTCCTCTTACTACAACTACTGTAGGAATGAAGGCTGAACATTGTGTTAGTCTCAAAGTGACAAGAAGAATGAGGTTCTGGAACAACTTTCCAATAGAGAAAGTGGAAGAAAACAACCAATCTTTCATTATCCAGGGGAATCTGTGACTTGCAAAGATGTTGAGGAGCCCTGGCTGGCTGCAGGAGAAGAAAACACATAGCAGCTACTTGTTTGTAAGCCATAATGTTTGGAACTATTTCTGCAGGATACAGGAAAAAAATGTTAAGGAATTAAAGGGTAGCTGAACATATTGGCCAATCTCTATTTTACGTCATGTGGGGAGCCGGTTCCAGCTGTCATAAACTTCTTGATGGACAGATGCTTTTGTCATATTAAGAAATTGATTTCAAAATTATTTTCTGTTCTAGTTCTTATGGCATCAGTCATAGGAGTGTTTTTATAATAAGTTGAATACAGAGACTTTCAAAGCATAGATTGCTCAGCTTGTAGAACAGAGTTGTTATTTTACAGTAAAGCAGACTCTTTCTGGTACTTCGTTTTTCACTGGGATTGTGGTACCTGAAAGAGCCATGAAGAGCCATGAAACACCTGAAGAGCCATGAGACATTTTTTTCAGAGTGCAGTGCTGCACTCAGATACAGGCTCATAAGGAGAGGACTCTCTACATGGAGATGGAGGTGACAGTGTAAGTTCTGACACTGGTATTTCTTTTTTAGCTGCCAGGAAGCACCAGAAGATGGCATGGTTTGTACAGATGCGTGCTGGAAAGTGAATGAGTGAGCTTGTGAAAGTGCTATTAATAATCTTGGGTAGAGTGTTTAACACTGTCGTAAAGAAAAGCAGCAACATGCAGTATTTTAATCCTTATTTCTTCTTTCTGCCAGTAAGGGACAGAAGTAAAGTCCAACTTACCCATCTGTCTATCTGTCAGTCTATCTATCTATCTATCTGTCTGTCTGTCTGTCTGTCTTTCTATCCTTCTCTGAGTTTGGATGGCACAGAAAATGGGAGGGAAAAAGTGAAAAGAAAGCGAGTGTGATGTAATCTTGGTGCAACACACACTGAAAGGTCAGCCTGACAAAAAGGAGTATTGATGGTAACTGAAAAAGATTACACCTTCTCTCAATAATTTTGATGAAAATCTTTATCTTCTCTGTGTCTGTCGGTTCAAGCCTGAGAGTCTAGACTTCTGCCTCTTACTTTCCTGTTCTCCCCTCTCAGTTCCCAGAAAAAATGTGATGAACACAGGGTATTAAGATACTGTTTTACCCTCTGAACTGGAGTGCCAGAGTCTGCTGGCTTTAGAGATTCAGGGTTTAAAGATATTTCGTCTTAACATTCCTAATGTTGGAAGAAGTAGGAGTGTATTTTAAAAGCTGTGTTTGTGGGATTCTGCAGGACTCTGCCTAGCCTCCCATTGTTTACTGGATCCAAAGTTTTCTTTCATGCAGGTGAAACTGGTGAAGGTTTTTATCAGTTTAATGAAAAGGTGCCTCAGTGGAGTAGTTTGAGATTGTGGACTAACTGGTTAATATTTCTCTAACCCTCCAAAAGTGTAAAGAACTACAAAAATATTAAAAATTATTTGTTAAAAATAATTAGTACTGGGGAAGAACCTGGTGAAACTATCTCCCCTACCATAATTGTTTCAGCATGTGACATGCTTTGGCTGATAATCATAAAATCATAGAATGATAGAATGAATTAGGTTGGAAAACAGCTCCAAGATTATTGAGTCCAACTTCTGACTTGTCAACACCACCATGGCACGAAGTGCCACATCCAGTCATTTCTTGATCACTGACACTGTATTGTAAAATTCACAGAACTATGCAGTTAGGGTTTATAGTACACAGTTGCTTTGATTTTTGGTTTGTGTTTTTTTTTTTTTTCATTGGCTATCCAGGCACTGGTACTGCCTTTTTAAGGACCTGTTGTGTTTAACTCTGTGACTTGATCTTTTATGAATTTTTGAGGCAAGGAGCTTAATATAGAGACTGATTCTGATGTATGGCAGGAATAACTGTGCAGAAATCGGCAGAGTGCTGTAATGTGGAACTGCTTTTAAACTGACCACAATATTTACAGGGGTCAGGGGTACTTGAAATTTGCTCTTTGCCGTCCTGTAATCTTGTTTTTACCAATGAGACACCTGAATCCACAAGGCTATCTCAGGGATGGGTCATATTTTCTGCAGGTTTAAAATGTTGTGAAATCTGTACATTTATGCTTGTGGAGAACTTGGCTCAGTGTGAGTAAAAGTGGGATTTTAACAGAACTCAGTTCACTTCTTTCACAGTCTGAAAGAACTGAAGGAAGGTTTGCACCAGATTTTTTTTTCTTTGTTTTTTCCGTCTGATTTTATAGACTAGTTAGTAGTTAGAAGTAAACATTCTGTTTCATCATTCTAGAATTTTATATCTGTGCAGTATGATGTGAATCGCTTTGGAGACGGGATACTTCCAAGTATAAAGAGTCTATAGATGATGCAACAGAATGTAATTTTCAAGCTGAAACTCCACTAACCACAGCAGGGGGCAGGAAATGCTGCGCTTGTATAAAGCTAACATTTCGGGATTACAGTCAGAAGCTTGTGAGGAATACAGGGAGTCAGGGTTTCAGTGCAGTTCTACATCTGTAGGTGCCTTGTCTCTCCAGTGTACTCATTGCTGTGTTCTTTGTGGCATAAGGAGTAGTTCTGTCAAGTGCAGTTCTGCTTAGAGAATTGTCAGTGTGTTCAGCCACACTTTTCTGGCTCAACACATCTGCATTTTGCTGTGGAGCACATGATGCAGAATTGGATTTTCAAAAGCTCTCGACAGTGTCCCAGTGTTCCTGAAAAAGCAGACTAAGCTTCTGTTGAAACCTGTCTGTAACTACAATCCCATGTGTGTGTTGTCCCAGAAGGGACTGATAACAACAGCACCCCTGGTCCTTGTCCCCAAGTCCTTGATCAGGGAAGTTCCTGTCTCCAGGGTTGGCCTTAGTCCAGCAGCCCCTAGGGTTTTCTGGTTGGGAAGGGACAACAGATAGTAGGACAGGTGCTCATTAAAATTCAATACATTTGTAGAAACTGCCCAAGGAACATATACAGAAATTACTTTTTTGCCCAATTACCTTCACCCTGTTCCTCTTTTCAGATTTAGTCAGTGGTGTTGTCACCAGTAAAGACAGGGCCAGATCCAAAGCCATTTCAAGTCAATGGAAAGGTCTCTGGCATGCAGCCTGGATTTGGCTGGATTTTGCTGGATTTCCTTACCAGTTAGACTAGTTCTCACTGCCTTCAGTGGGCTACAGATCAGTCCTTGGCAGCTGAGACAGTATGGGTTTACAATGGGAAAATGTGTTTCCATCCACTCTGGGAGATACTCAAATATATGAAAGAGTTTGACTTAGATAAGAAAACCCCAATGGTAAAGCCAAAGGTCAAGCAGTGACCTGGAAAGTTTCAGATGAGGGTAAAACATTGGTGCTGCAAAGCAAAGGAGAGCAATGAGATGTTTAATCTGATTGGGAACCTGGAGTCAGAATTAATTCTGCAAACAGGTCTTTCCAAGGCCAAGTTCTGCATGTGTGGAAATTGAATTATAATAGGTGTTGTTTTGCTTTTTTTAACAGAAATTGCAAAGTTTTTCTGTATTGTTGACCTTCAAAACATTTTAGAAACATGGCTTAGTTAAGTCAGACTACCAAAATGGTGTGGGTCTCAACTTGCTGCAAATGCAGAGCAGGTGATATTTAGGCCTTATGTTTCTATGGCAATTTTACTTTCTTACATACATTGTTCTGTAAGCATAAACACTGTGAACACTAGAGTTTGATAGGTTTGTGCCTTATTTTGGTGCTTAAGGAAGAGGCACACTCTGGTTCAAGGTTTTGCAGAGACGGGCATACAAAGGTGTTCTCAGATATGAATTCTCTAGAGTCTGTTGAGAAGTCATCTGTGGTGCCTGACCTTCAGTTAGTCCAAATAGTGAACCTCACATTTTTGTGAAGCTTGCTGATAACTTAATATCCTCAGGATATCAACCCTTCTGTCCAGTTTTGTTGAAATTGCACAGATGGTTCAAAGTAACACACAAAGATATTGTATAACTGTATTACGCATTTTAAACTGGAATTATCACAGGATGGTAAAATTTTGAAATGGAACAGGTTTTTAATCCCCCCCTGGGGTCTGGGTAACAGTGGCAATGGGAACCCCCTCCTATTGACTGGGCCAAGCATCCCAATTTCCTCCCCTCCAAAGCTCCAGGCTGACTTTACTTCTTGGAGGAAGCCACTCTGAGAAGCTCATGAATGAAACAAATGTTTTCTGGAACCTGCAGGACTTTGGTTTGGTTCTATTATTTACGTGCAGAGTGATTTGCCAGCCAAAGTTAAGGCCACAGGTGTAGCGTGCTGCAGATACAGGTCTAAAAGACTGTCTGTTGTTCATCAAGTTTACTATCTATGTTCTTCATCTAGCTACTAACTCTGAGTAAGGGCAGCAGAGCAACTGACCACTTGGTAGCTATGCAAAAGATTAATTTAATTGTGACAGTGACAAAGAAAGGGAGAAACAAGGTATAGAAGGCCCAATGTTGATGTGACTTGGAAAGAATATTCTGGTTGCTGGCTTGTTGGCTTGGGTCTGTAAGATCTCTTCATTATTTTGGTGGGTTTATGCTATGTATACTTCAGCTGGTTGCCTGAGGCATCTCAGCCTCCTTTCCCATTTTTAAATGGATGAGCTGGCTTAGGGAGCTGAGTCACCCAAAGCTAACTTCACAGAAAGAAGTTTTTTGTTCCCTCTGGCCATGGATTGGCAAATCAGAGACCTGTGCAGGATAAGGACTTTCATTCATCCCAAACTATTCTTTAGGAAAGCAGAACTGGGCTCTATTAAATTTTGCAGCATATGGTGCACAGATCAGCAATATCCCATGTAATGCAATGGCAGCTTTGTTACAACCAGCAAACACCTGACATCCTGGTATTTTACTGATAAGTTTGCAACGTGCTGCAGAATGAATAAATCCCACAGATCTGTCACGTAAAATCTTTCCATTTGGGTGCTTTCTTTCACACAATGTCCTGTAGCAGTTAACTATTTATAACTGTCTTAGCAACTAATATTAAATTGCACTTCAATTTTTACATTAATAATCACTGAAAAAAAATCAAATTAGGAGTATTACCCATATTGTATCTTCTAGAAAAAGGGATTTTTATGTATACATTGGTACAATCAGTGTGGTAATTTACAGTTGCAAAGACCTTCAGCAAGTCATGCAAAATCCATGGGGTATCTATTGATGCTGGAGTTCTAGCTGAAGTCTGATAGAGCTGACAGATGTGGGAGCTCTTATTCCTCCCCACACAGTTTCTTTGTACCCACTCACCTATGAGCTCTCGTGGTTCCTCCTCAAAGCCAGAATAGCTCCAGTTGTTTCTCACATCTTCATTCCTGCTGATGGAATAATCTCATTCCTGATGGAATGCATGATTGTCCACCAAAGAAAGTTTGATTTTTGTTTTTTGTTTGGCTCTGATTTGCATAGTTGAAAGGGTTCCTTGATAAACTTCTTGAATCTCAACTCTACATACTTAGGTGGTGTTAAGATGTAGAATCTATGTAAAAAATATTAATTTTCTGGAAGTTATGTTATTTGCTCAAGTGTACTCTTGCTGTTGTGGCTTGTTTCATAGACTTTGATTTTGGTGGGCTGGAAGCAAGGAATTGATGCCCAAACAAAGTGCTGTGAAGTTTTGTCTTTACCTCGGTAGTTCTGGCACCGGTACTTGGGTATGTGGCATTGACCACACACCCAAGTGCCTCTCTGTAACGACTGAGGCACCGACTCAGACGAGCAGGGAATCTGAGACATTTATTGATAAAAACGAGCTGCTTTTATACACTTCTTCAAGACACTGTATTTCCCGATATGGTATTTTCACTGAGCGACCTATCACACATTGCCACATCAGCAGCACACTTTCTCAGTGTCCTTATATGGGGGTGATCACGTGCTGTTCAGGTGTCTGTCAGCTTCCAGCAGGCTCCTCTCCGCAGGGCTTTGTGTGTGGCATTTCCTCCTGCCAAGGTCAGGCAGAGACAAGCTTCTCTGTGCTGCCGTGGCGTTCTGCAGGCACGTCCCACAGCTGTAGCTCAATTCTATCTTATCTCTCCCCACACCTCTCTGAGCTTCAGTTCCTTCCTAAGCGTATTCTGATAGCACAAGAAATTTTCTGCTTCCTAGCTGGAACCAGCAGGTAAGTATAGTTGGAGGGTTGAGCTGTACACTCAACTAATGTGACACTTTAGAAAGCCTTTAAATACATACACCCTGCATCTCCAAATGGATGCTTAGTCTGGCGTTCCAAAGTGCAGGATAGAACTGTCCACGGCCCCAGGTTTGGTCTTTTCTATGTCAAGCATCAGGAAGATGATCGTATCCTCGTTCTTCTGTGGACTGCAGGAAGCTGGGGATGTGTAGCACCTCTTAGGAAGTGCCTACAGAAGCCCTACAGAACTGGGCTGCAGCTTATCAGCATTTTCTGCTCTGTGCAGTGCCAGTGCCTCTCTAGCACACTCAGGCTTCCTCAGAGATTTCAGATCCCAAAACAACTGTTTTAAATTAATTTAGGGGACAATAGATCAGGCTGTGATTTCTGGGCATACTGAAGTCTTTTAAGAAGGTCATTTTTATTTTTTATTACTATATTGAGCTAATTTTGATCATCTTGTCACAATTTTAAATCTTTGTGATTACTGTTTGCTTCAGTAGCCTCCAGGTGCTTCTTCTTGTATGTGGAAAACCTGGCAGTTATGAATGTTTACTGCTAATGAGTTGCCTTTTGTCAAAGTACATTGATTTCTTGATCAACACCACAATTTTAAATGGCCTTTGTAAACTCTGTTACAAGTAGCTGTTTGCAAAGTTCGAAGTCTAAAAATTAATTAAAATCTGAGGCCTTCTTTGGTATAAAATATTTAGTTGTTTTCTTTCTTTTTTGTTAGGAATGTCAGATGTTTGTGCTAAGCTGGCAACTAACGGTAGCTGCAAGTTAATTTGGTTATTGCTTTTTAGGCACCGCTAAATATTGAAATCCTGTTCCATTGTTACATTAACTGTGGTCTTTTCTGGATTTGAGTTTGGAAAAATAGTGGCTAAGGTTTTCGAGCAGGACTGATTGACAGCGTTTTGAGGACATGTGTTTCTGTTGTGACACAAGACAAAATACTGGCTTTTGGTTTTCCCTCAGAAAGCGATTGGCTTGTGTTTCATTCAGTGGCGGTGCGGAAGGAGTGGCCATGTATGGATGCTGAAAAAGCTTCAGCAGAGAATTTCTTCAGCTCTCTGCAGCATTTTTCTGAGAGTTCTGTCTTTCCCATGCAAGTAACTCAAAACAATGTTACAGTTTTGTAAACTTCTTGCACCTGCAGGTTGTTTTGCAGGATTGTTATGGTTCTAACTAGAAAAACATTCAGACATGGGTGTCTTGGAACTTGACCAATCCCCTTAAGGGGTGGATGGCAAAAAACCAATTACCTTATGCCATTTAATACACTTTTGCGAACTAACATATAAAAGTCTTCTGAGAGATCATTAAAGCGCTTCCATTTATCCCTGAGCCTGGACTTTGTGTCATTTGTCTACTCATCCGTGGGGAAAACAGCGACAGCCACGGGAAGAGCTGGCACAGCTGTCGGGGTACCAAAAGCACCCTTCAAGTCTCCGGGTGCTGCATTCGCCATGAACGCCTTGCACACGGTCCTCCATGGACGCGAAAGCTTTGTCACCACATGGAAGTGGTTGGATTTGGGATGGAAGAAAGTACCCAAAAACAAGGAAGGGTCTTAGAGTCTGATCTTTCAGGAATCTTAAAGATTTCCCAGGGCTATATTGGTTATTTGGGGAAAAAGCTCCAACGTTATGTCAGTGTTCAGTGTGTGCCTGTAGCAAATTTTCCTCTGTGTTGTACAGGACTCTGGGTGGAATAGTCAAGTTCACTTCAGTCCAACAGCATCAGTACTCTGGAACTACCTGTTCACCTGCCTGAAACTCCTTTCCAGAACATGCAGATCTCTGGCACACATGAAAGTCTCCAGTAGAATGAGAACCTATGTATAGAAGGGTGCAATTTTTAAAGGAAGAAGTTCCATTAGTTTCTCTTTTTTCCGTATGAAGGAAAATCATATATTTGCAAATGTAATTGCAGTTTTGGAAACCACATGTCAATTATTTTCTATTAAAGGAGCTTCCAGAAACCTTTTAGGAGTCTCTTGGTGTTAACCCAGGCACAGGAATGCAGGAAAGAACCTCTGTCTGAAGAGCTTTCAGTTTAGACAAAGACAGGTTATAGTTCCACTTCCACAGAGTGGCAGCTGAGGCTCAGAGGTATTTAGCAAGGCAACTGAGGTTGTGCTGAGAAGTTTGCAGCAGAGCTGGAAACTGAATCCAGGACTTCTGTGTCTAGTTTATTAGTTTATTCACATGGGTATCCTGTAAAGGTGCTGCTCACCTGCACTTCTTCTGGGAAGGATGTGAGCATGCTCTGGCTCCTAAATGAAAACATTCAGAGTGCCAAATAGTCTTCCTGATGGCATTTTCTACTAGTCTTGTTGCAGTGTGAAATAAATTTTAAAAAGGCCACCGGCCTCTCTGAACAGCCATAACAACAACAACAAAAAACCCGAAACAAACAAACAAACAAAAACCCCACCAACCCCCCCCAAAACAAACAAACAAAAAAACCATCCCAAAACTAAACAAACAAAAAAACCCCAACTTCATTTTTTATCCCTGCTGAAATGTGGAAGCAGCACAGCAAGTTGGAATAGTTTGATTTGATTAGCAAGTCTAAATGTATTAGCAGCAAGACAGAAACTGTATTACAATTAGTGATAATTAGCTGCACTGATTACTTCAGACTGCAATGCTGTTTGACAGACCTGTTTCTGCACTACGTGGTGCACTATTGAAATAGGAGCGTACTTTACCCTTGTGGTGATTCTTGGCTTTCCTTCTTGTAGTATCTTCGTCTTGTCATTGTTTGCTGATGAAATCTCCACTGTGGCTACTGCAATTTGTGGCTTGGCAAATACAAATACTCTCTTAAAAGTAAAGTTTAAACTGGGAAATAGTGATGTATGTGCTCATATTGATGCTTGACAGTTCTAGAGAAGGCCTCTTGTTCTCCAGTCACAAGCAGTCACAGCCCAGCCCATCATCCTTGCTACTGCCCATCAGCCCTGTCCTTCAAGTCTGATCCAAACCCCATGAAATACCACAAGAGCTGCTTCTTTGACTGGAGAAGACTTTGGATCAGACGCCTTCACTGAAAGAGGAATCTGGCTTCCCTGCCTGCTCAGCCCTCCGTCTCTGTAACACACAGTAGGGACTACTAGTGTCAGGATTTGTAGCAAAGAGGCTCCTTAGGGTCAGATTAGGGAGAATAAAAGCCTTTGGGTGGACCATATCCCACAGGGAGGAAACAACCTCTTCTACTGGCTCACTCAGGCCCACCTGTGGCAGGGAAACATGGAAATCTAACTGCTGTTGTCTGACTGAGGAGCAAGCAGGACGGAGAATGAGCATTCCAGAGCTACAGTTCATGGTCTATAACCCACCTCAGATTCACTGCTCTGTTAGTCACAAGGTCCTGAAACATCCCTGTGAATTGCAGGTGCTGCTTCAAAGAGAATCACTTCTCAGATTGGGTGTCCGTTTTATAGACAGTTGCTCTGTGGAACTCTGACTGTGGATCATGTGACACAATCATATTCTCCAGGAACTATATCAAATTAACCTCTCTGGCTCAGCCTCGTGTTGAGAAACGCATTAGGTTCTGACAATCATTCTCTTCCTTAGGAACAAACAGATATAATTTTGGATGTCTTGCTTTTGGTATATGAGCAATAATCTCATTATCAGTCATCCAGAATAAAGTGCATTATGGTATGTATTAATATAGACCTATGCACTGTCTGTGAGCTGTTTGGGGACAGATAAGCTAGAAATATGAATTTGTGCAAGCCAAATGTTTTCTGGGTTTCTCCAAAACATACATCTTATGCTACTGTGCATGCGTTTTGCTTGTTGCTTCAAAATAGTGGTTCACAGACTCTACAAAGTGCTTCTATCACTAGGCAGACATGATAGGTCACAGAAAAAGGGATACTTTAAATGTGTGACACAGTTACGGGTTAGTATGGCAGAAAAAGCCAGAGGTTAAACATTTGGGATTGCTCGTGGAAAACATTTGAAGATTGCCAGACAGCTAGCTCTGTAAGAAAGGTCTTGGTTGCTAATACTGCATGAGTGGACACTTCATGGCCATCAACTCTTCTAGAAATATGTGTGTATTTCCAGCTGGATGAAGTTATAAGGCAAACTTTAAATAGGAAAGATAAAATGTAGAGTCTGTCTTATCATTCTAGAGATGAGATGTTTATGTCCTTCACCAATAAGGCTGTATTTCTGGATGTTTCTTTTGGCAGATCACCTATTCTTAGTCACTGCTCTGATAACACTGAGCATTGAAGGATTTTCCTGTATTGTGATGTCCTGGACATCACTGTGTTACTTGTATCTTGTACGGTTCTTAGGGCTTGTAGTTAGCTTGCAGTGTAAAATCAGGGTAACTCTATGGCAAGTAAGGAAGGATCAGCTAACCTAACTTGTGAAGAAATGTTAGTAGAGATTTGTTTGCTGAGTTTTTTTCTCTGATGGTGGGATTCTGCCCTTCTGCAAAACTCTGGGTTGGTGCTTGCTGGCTTCTCTGGCTGTGGGGCATTTCCCAGGGGAGCTCAGCATGTGTCAGGACTGAGCCTAGAGCTTGCAGTGAGCAGAGTTCAAGAGAACAAACGCAGAGGCTGGGGCAAGAATGGCGAATGAAATAAATTTGAGGAGTACGTAAGAGAGTGGGGGACTGTGCAGAAGGCAGGAATGGAGGAGGCTGAGTACTTACAAGCCTGATGGCAACTCCACCATGGCTCTGCCTCCCATGGGCGCTGCCTCCCTCTGAACACCCTTTCCCAGCTGGGAGCCCTCCTTCCAGATTACAGGTGTCCCACTTCTTGTCTTCCAACTTCCTTTAATAAAAAGACTTTGCTTTTGCATTTCCCTCTCTTCCTCTCCAAGCAATTAATAAGCACAATTTAATACCAAACTCCCCAAGCCCTTGTTGTAGATAAGGCTTGTCCCCCTTTCCTCTGTTCATACATGGGTGAAGAAAAGGATGGGGCTTAATTGTTATGACAGAAGTCACAATAAGCATTTGTGGCAGGAGTGGGAAGAGATCTTACTGATGTGCAGACCCACAGAGACTTTTTGCAGTTAATAGTCCCTTGAAATCAAAAGCTTATAGATATGTTTATGGATCTGGACCTTATTCTGAACAGCTGCACTATCTTTGTGGTATCTACCTAGTCAGCAGAAGACATTTCACTGAAATAATTATGCCCATGTGGTTTTGCAGCTGTAGCAAAAAGGAACTGCACAGTATCTCTTTAAATAGTATATGAGCTCTGCATGTTCCCAGCGCAAACGGAGTACTTTTCTCTAGCTTGAGTCTTACAGGCTTATAACTGAGCTGATTGTCATAATGAGTGGAAAGCCATCTGTGAATGCATGGCTTCCTTGGAGCATTTGTATGTAAACTACAATGTCATGACAACAGTCCATAGAAAACTTCCTTTACTGGAATTACAGAAGGTGGCAAATTTATTGGTCAGCTGAAACAGGAAATTTAAGTGAAGGAGAAAAAGAGTAGGTGAAATTAATCATGCTGTGAAGAGCTTTGAATACAGAAAAAATGGATTTTCAGAATTAAATGTGACTTAAATAAAGCCTTAGAAGAGACATAAGGTAACCTTCTGGCTGTCATGCTCAATTTGTCTTGATTTTGGCAGGTCACCTGCATAGGCCATTAAATTAGAATATATGCTAGCGATGGAGTAAACTACCTGATACTATTTTAAGAAAAGGTGAAAATGGTATCATGCTGACAGTGTACATTTATAGCGATCAACGCTGGCAATTGTTTTCTTTGAAAGCTATGAAACCTAAGAGCATGAATTTTCATTAATGAAAAAAAAATGCCTAAAAATGAAATTAGGACAGCTTTATACCAAGCTATTAAAAACTGTGTTTTTAGAAACCATTACTTGGTTTCTTGCACTGATCAGACTGTTGCATTAAGGGCCTGTCATGACCTGCTGTACTTGTTGCAGAAAGCTGTCAGAAAGCCTGGAGAAACCAAATCAGCTCAGAGCCCAACTTCACAGCTACATCTTTTCTTAGTTACTTGGCCAAATGACAGTACCTCTAGTACTCAGGATGGTATCTTAACAACCAAAGTCTGAAGTTAGATTGCACTTCGTAGTTTGATTATTAACATCTGCGTATACACATATGTATATATAGGTATGTAATCTCTATGTATATATGTATGTAATTTCAGCATGAGGACAACAGAGCTTTAGCATCCCTGCAAATTTTTGTCTTTGAAACTGACTTACAGAACATCCTTAAAATAGACATCCCAAATGAGTTATTTTAAAATATGTAATTTTAAAATATAAAAGCTTTATTCTACATCCCCACTGATGCTTCTAAGAGTCTTTTGCCAAGAGGAAGTAAATGGATATGAGCATAACAACCCCAGATAGCTGCTGCCTGAGACAGCTAATCAAAAGCAAAACTCTGAACCCATCTAGACACAAGCTGCTGTCAAATGTACAGCAAAGCTTACTTAAAAAAGGAACAGTTTTCCGTTTGCTGCTGTCGTTCAGTTATAACAGCTAGTCACCATTTGTACCCATAATAGATACAGTAATTTCACTGGTTTTTGAAGCTGATAATGTTTCTTTAACTGCAGTATTACAGGTCAAACTGTCTGTTATACAGCTGGTCACCCTCAATAAATCTGTTTTGAAAAATCATGTGGTGGTTGTGGAATATATGACAAGTGTCTTATTAGACCTAATCTTTATATAAAACGTATTTAGTGGTGTTCACTATATAATACTTGCCCTGTTGAATTTCAATTACTATCATAGTTAGGAAATTCTGATTTGAAGTGCCGTTCTAGAACGGGATGGTGCCTGTATTTAAAAGAGCCATTTTTCTTTCTCTTGCACTTTCTAGTGTTGTTTGATACCCAATGTCCTCTGCTAGGTCACCCTGCGTGATATCACAGACCAAATGACCACAGATATAAGGGGGTGCAGCCAGGTGCATTATGGTGCCTGTGTGCAGCTGTATTAGGAAATTGAAGGGAGCTTGTAGTCAATGCAGCTTTGTCTACCAGTTTGGAAATGAAAATTCCCTAGAAGTGCCTGACCTTACCTCTTGGGGTAGACATTTGCTGCTGTTCATGGATAGGGAATGTAGCAATGGTAATTGCTTTTTAGAACTAGTTACTGCTGTGCTCAGAATTATGCGTCCAAAGTCATCGGAAGTAATGCAGTTGTGTTTTAGCACTGTGAATATCCAACTACATACCCCAAAGACTTGTCTATATAAAAATGCTGGCAAAATATAGTTGTGTTTTTATATATTACACCTGAGCAATTCCTTTCTGGATGCTGTGCGCTGGAAACTTCTTCACATTCCTTCTCCTTTTGTAGGAGAGTCGATCTGCTGGCTTGCTTTCTTAGCACAATGTAGCCACATAAAGCATCACTGGCTTCAATTTCCTCCTGAACCTCTTTAATCTTGCAACCTTCTGCCCTCTCTAGTACTACTTCCCAGTTATCAGGCAAGAGCAGGGGGTCACCAGGCTTTTCAGAATTTGATTAGCGCTGTTGTTATGAATAATTCAGATTGTTTGGTACCAGCACAAGTGATCCAAGTAGCAATTTGAAAAATCTGATTTAGGATTTAATATCACTGAAAAAAAATAATTAGTGCCACTGTTGAGGGCTCTCGACTTTGTCTATTCATATTGATGAATTTAGTGCCAGTGAAAAGCAAGATTGAAACAATCCAGCAAAAACAAGTGTTTCTGTGGCAGAGCCCATATTCCGTTACAGACACCCAGGGTGCACATGCTCCTTCCTCCTTGTTCCAGTCCAACTCTTTCACTGGGTGCCCTTTTCCTTCTGGAGAGCAAGTTCCTGAAAATCCATGTAGCTGTAGTAACATGCTGCTGTCAGTAATGGAAGGTGTTCCTCAAGTGATCTTGTGCATGATCATGTGATTATATAGTTTTTTGTGATCCTACTAAACATTAATTAACAGAACATTCTTCCTCCTTTGTTCTGTAAGAAATGGAACTGCAGCAATCAACATTTGTGAGCAGAGCCTAGTTAATGACAGTGGGTTTGTCTCTGATGTAAGTTGGTGCATTTAACTCTGCCATCAATTTGACACAAGCCTTTGCAATACTTCACCATTTGAACAAGACCTCTGCATGATTAGGACAGTTTTGCACTGCTTTTGTTACAGAAATAGTTGGGGGCCACTGCAGTTACTGTACCTCTTCTCCTTTTCTAACTCTCTGATCTCTGCAGTCTCCCAGGCAGTAAGATGTTACTGTTTTACACATTGAGGCACTGAGAAATCAATGGAGAGATTTTCAGGAATGCCCAACACCCTGCTCTTATCAGTGGGAACCCTTGGCTACTCTGGAAGATGAAACTTCATGTCAGAAGCAAGCACAGCACCCCTTGCCTTGAGTCCCAGAGTAACCTCACAAGCGTGAACCAATGTCAGTGTGCTGTAACTAAGTACAGCTTGGAAGCTCTCATGCTACAAAAAATCTACCAAAGTCCAATTGGTAGATCTTTCCAAGAAAATAAGAACCTGCTCTTCACCTTTGAGCATCTGGCTGCTGACTGTGTATTGTCTCAGATCTTCCCAGTCAGCGTTAGTTGTAGGCGCGATCTGGTAGAGGCCCGTCCTCAAGGGTCCTTGCCTCCCACCTGAAAAGCCTCAGACATGTTGGAGCCTCAACTTGGATTCTCTTGGGTGGGGCAACCACAAGACAATTTCTAGCTTTGCGGAGGCAGCAGTGTTTTGCACAGTGCCTGTTTGCTGTGCCCCTCTTTGCTCTGTTGGCTGTCGCAATGGCAGTTGCCGAGGAGCCCTCTGTCCTGGGTGGTGTTGGTCAGACATTCCCTTGGCAGTGCCTGCACTGTGCACACCTAGCAATGTGCCAGGCTCTATCCCTGTCAGCTGTATGCAAATCCTCAGCGCTGATGTTAATGCCAGTTTGGTTTTTATAACATGGTGACAGCAACAGCCCTCAATATTAAACACAAGTACACGTACACAGTTACAGCAATGATTACTCTAGATGTTCAGCTAGTCATAATATTTGCACTTGGCATGATAAGGAGCTTTGAATGATAATAGCACTATAGTAGAAGCTTGTTAAAGTGACAGTAACCCTGGTGTCAAAATGGAGGGGTGCACTGGCGCGTGCGTTCCTACAGCTTTCCCACTGACTACCGCTCTCCCTTTGCCGTATGCAACGTGTAGAAAGAGAAAGTGCTTGAGGATCCTATGTGAAACCCTCTAAACTTCTTTCAGAGTGTCGTCTGCTCTAAGACAGCACTGAGACATGAGAATGAGTATAGTCATTAGGGACCTTTTTCTATGTGAGTCTTGTTTCATTAAAATAATCCAGTCCTGATGTAGCATAATCAAGTCTCAATAGATATTGCTTTTATTTACTGACAGCTTTGAGGCTCTCAGCTCCCATTCCACTTCTTTGACTAGTACCAGCTGCAAAGGGGAGCAAGTAAGAGCCATGCTGTCATGTCATGGCAGCATTTTGTGTTTCGTCTTTTTGTTTTGGCTAAAGTGAAAATTTATCAGAGGAGTAACAGCAACCATCCCAAACCCTGTGCCTTTTTCCAAAATGTTACCATGCAGACTGGCTTTTATTTTAGGAATTCCGTTGTGTCAGTAAGACCCAGGATACATCTCCTTCTGTCAAGTGGGCAGAGGCCAGCTCCTTGAATTTGCTGGCAAGGTCAGTGTAGTGGTTTGAAGCTGGCTAAGCGCCAGGCACCCACAAAAAAACCCATCTACTTATTTTCCTCTGCTATAGCTGAGCAAAGGAGGGGGAATTGAAAACTTCATTTTCATGAGTTGAGATAAGGATTATTGAAAAAAAAAACACTTCAAGGCAAAACAGGTTCAAAACTTAAACAGTATAAAGAAGATTTATTATTAGCAGAATTAAAAGTAAAAAGGGTAATGAGAACCAAAGCAAACCTTCAGAACACCTTTCTTTCCCAGTCCCTCCCTCTTTCCACTGACCGCACAAGGAAACAAAACATGGGATTTTGGTCGGTATTTCACTTCTTAAAAATCTTTCTTCAGTATTCTTGAGGAAAAGAGTTTCTTCTGCTGTGCCGTGGGATCCTTCCCACGGGAGATAGTTCTCTGCGAACTTTTCTAGCGTGGTTTTAACTTCCACAAGCAGCAGTCCCGCCCGAACCTGCTGCAATATGAGTCCCTCCCAGGGGCCAAGCAGTCTTCCCACAACTGCCTAGTGTGGGTCATTTTAGTTCATGGGGTTTAGTCTTTTAAGGATGAGCTGTTCTAGTTCGGAAGGGAAGGCTCTCTTCCTCTATCTCGAAAAGTAAGGGTCATCTCTCTCTCTCTGAGTTCCTCACTAGATTACAGCTTTTCAGCATCCACGCGCTCCAGTGTGAGCACTCTTCTTCACGGGCTGCGCGTGGATCTCTGCACCCCCCATGCACCTCATGAATTACAGGGACACAGTTTGTTGTATTATAGTCCTCACCACGGCTTGCAGGAGAATCTCAGCTCCGGCGCTTGGAGCACCTCCTCCCTCTCCTTTTTCTTCACTGACCTTGGTGCTGCCATGTTGGTTTTCCTCACGTGTCCTCACTTTTCCTTTTCCTCTGGCTTGGAAGAAAGTTGGTGTCTGTAAGTTGCAGCTGAGAGGTTGATCTCGTCCGGGCTCCGCATTGGGGAATTGCTCGCCACGTCTCTCTCTGCTGGCCATGCGGTCCGTGCCGGCACCTCATGGCCGACCCCGGCCGCGTGGTTCTCGCCGGTGCCGCACGGGCGGCTCCGGCCTCAGAAGGGCCCTGGCCACGCGGTCCCAGCCTTGGGAGGGCCCCAGCCACGCGGTCCTGGCCTTGGGAGGGCCCCTGCCGGGATGGGCCCTGGCGGCTGCCTCACCACCCCTCAGGAGAAGAGAAAAGACAGCTTCCCGCGGTTTTTCCTTTCTTAAATATGTCCTCACAGAGGCGTTACCAACTTGTTTAATTGGGCTAGTAACCTTCCCATCGTCAGAGCCTTTAGCGATTGGCCAGACATAGAAGTTTCGAGCAGCTTTTCTCCTGCACCCACCAAAAACCAGGCTGTGTTAAACCAACACAGTCAGTGCTTGGGTGCCATTGCACCCATGGGTGTCATTCAGTAAACCCAAGCCAACAATCTTCCACTTCCCAAAGTGTCATAGGCTAGTCAGAGTTCTCCTGGTGCTCTAGGTTCTTTGTCAGCTTCCAGAACTCTGAATGGCTTATTAATGCAGGGTTGTCTTTATGCAGTCACTGTTACAGCCAAGTCTGTCAGCACCTGAATGCCCCTCTTGTCAGGGCTTTCTTTGTGTGCACAGCTGTAAAAACTTGGTCTGTGCTGCACTTGGGAAACATTCAGCCCATGATTGTGTCTACTGGCCCTTTGGATTTTGGAAAGAGATGAAATGAAATATGTTTCAGTGGCTGAAATAATAATAGCTGTCCTATTGCCTTCAGGTTCTGCCAGCATGGTGTGAGGATGATCTGCAGAAGCGTTGGGTTTTAGTAGCCCTGGGTTTTGCAGTCATGCACCATTCCTGTCTGCTGGGCATAAGGGAGATTGACTGCAGCGCTGGGCAACAGAATGTGTAAAGAGAGCTCCTTGGAAAAAAAATTTAAATATATGCCTGAAAACACGTAAATAACTACAAAAATATAAAAAATACGTTAGTATATGGAAGACTGATAAATGAATGCTCTTGAATTTTTTTAAGTGCCTTTTTGTATCAAAGAGACTTCTCTGGTAAGTAACAGGCACTTCTGAATTAGTCTTTAATTTAACCCATCTTCAGGAAAGCTCTTCCCGTGCATTAATGGAGCCCCATGGATCACTCAAGCCATTTGTCAGGGATTGTAACACCCGTGTCTCCTCTTCCACGGCCACTTTTCTGATGCTATTAAGAACAAGAAGGATGCAGGAATCACAGGACTTAGCCCAGAACAAACACTAATGAAACAAATCTAGTGATTTCAAATGGGTTTCTTGTTAAAGCTGATGTTCTACAAGTAATAATCACATTTGGAGCAGGCTGTATTGGCAGATAATGTGCCTTTAATGCCATCTTATGACTTTGTCTTCTTTTCATCATGAATGACTGAGATTAGAGCCCATTATTTGCCCAGGAAACCCACAAAAGTCCCTAACTAAATGTAGTCACCTGAGTATCCTCACCCAGGAGAAAAGTGTTGCTTCCTTGAAGCCATTTTGTTGAACATTTAGTGTGTATTTTTATTCCAGTTCTATGTTTAATATGCAGTATTTCAGTTTCCATGTATATCAATATGTGCTTCTTTTAGAAGTTTGGAACAGGTCTTTTTTAAATTGAGTTTCAATTTTGTTTTACTTTTGAAAAATTAATGGCCACTAGGCAATTCATTTATGTTAAAAAAGAATATGTGAGGGGTTTGAATAATTTGAAAAAAGACAGAATATTCTGATTTGAGACTATCATTTGCATAGTTTGTTGTGAAATTTGAAAAACATGCAGCAGTTAAACTCTGAGCCAGCAGATACTTCTTTTCTAGACAAAAATCAAATGAGGCACTGGTGAGATACTTGTTTTGTAGTCCTTTACCATCTTGAGTGCATGTGTCCAGCTACTTAACTAATGCTAAGAGGTTGTGGGTGTCTATTAAATGTCACAAAGTTCAGTGTGTTCACGCAGATTAATTATGTTAGTATTTTGCAGTTCAAGTTCATATATGCTATAATCTTATGCTTATTTCAAAATCACTAAAGCTTTACAGGGTGATTGTAATTATCCCAGAAATAGCTATTATGCATACACAGAAATAGAGTTAAAATATTAAAGTTTGGAAGTGTATCAGGCATGTCTTAATATGGAATTGCAACATTTAGCCACATTTAATTCTGTATTCAAGCGATGTCTGGCCTTAGCCATCCAGCTGTGATTTCCAGTTTCCTGTTTGTAGCACTAGTTTTGATTGATCTACTTTTTTTTCAAAACACAGGAGGGTTTTTGTCCTTATTTTTATATTTGTGTTTGTGCTATCAGTTCAGGCCAGAATAAGGGTGACCTGATCTTCTTTCATACACCATGCTAAAATGTACACCACCTGCAACAGCTGCGATAGCATCAGCTGTGGCATTTTAAGACGAATAATGGGAGCACAAAATCACTGCTTCCTTGCTGTAACTTCCTAAGAATTGTGACAATTCCTATGGATGTCAATCACAGCTCAAGATTCTTTCTCCTGTTTTTTACAGAAATGCAGATCAAAAAAGGACGTATCCAGTCCAAAGATCTTACAGTCTAAGTTACCTTAATTTATAATAAAAACCAGCACACAGGGTTATTATGGTCTGAAATAATACAATGAGGTACTTTTAGAAGGAACTGGCTTCTAGACAAGTGTGATAATATATTTTTATATGATTAATAAAATTAATTTTAAATTAAGAAAAGTGAACTCTGTTATTTGCCGTTGTGAAACACCAGTACTGAAACTCCAGTAAAGCCATGGATATTCTGGAATCTTTTGTTAAGGAGTAGTAGCTTGTCATGAAAACCCTGACTGGTAATTGTGCTGTGTGACTTTTTATCATCCTGTCTCTCCACTGGGCAGTTTGCAGTCAGTGTGTGCTACAGCAAGCTCTAGCTGGATAAGCTTAGTGGAAACAGCATGTTTTAAGCAAATTTGTCCTGAGCACAATGTTCTTTAATACCTTTCCTGAATAATTAGTAGTAGTTTAAAAGGGGTACTGCACTGGATGGGCAAGATTCAAAGCTCGGGGAAGCCAATCCTATTGATTGCAGAGGTTCACACCTGTCATGTCTATTTCTTAGAGAAGGGTCTCAACAGATCTGTCTCTCATTTCCCTTCCCTCAGGGCAGAGTGAATGTCTCACTCCTGTGGCCCACCTTGAGTACACTGGGCAGTTTAAGGCATCAGAATGTAAGAAAGGTAGAGAGTGCTCAAAGGAGGGTACAAAGATGGGAAAGGGCCTGGAGGGGCCACACAAGGAATGGCTGAGGCACTGTGTCTGTTCAGCTGGAGAAGAGAAGACTGAGGTCAGACCTCACCAGGAGCTACAGCTCCTCCCAAGGGGCAGTGGAGGGGCAGCTCTGATCTCTGTGACCAGGGACAGGACCCGAGGGAACAGCTGGAGCTGTGGCAGGGGAGGGTTAGGTTGGATATCAGGAAAAGGTTTTTCTGCCAGAGGGTAGTTGGGCACTAAACAGGCTCCCCAGGATTTGGTGACAGCCCCAAGGCTGCCAGAGCTCAAGGAATATTTGGACAACACTCTCAGGCACAGGATGGGATGGTTGGGGTGTCTTGGGCAGGGCCAGGAGCTGGGCTCAGTGATCCTAATGGGTCCCTTCCAGCTCAGGACATTCTATATTATATGATTCTAAGTGCCCCACTCCAGGATCATCTGTGCCAGAAGCAGCACATTAGTCAGATCCATGCTTTGCTGCTCAGCTGGCTGGGGCAGAGGCTTGCAGAGCTGGGGCAGCTCAAGACAGCAGTGCTGCTCGAAAATGCACTGCCTAAAAAGGGTGCTTCTCCTAAAGGCTTCCTTCATCTGGCTTGTGATTCAGACAGGTGCTGAAATCCAAGGAGTGGATTTCACTACAGCTAGGAGTTTTTGCTAGGTTTTGAAAATATTTCTCGGTATTGCTCTGTTCCCGTTGGTGTCAGGAGCTGAAATGGATGCCAGGATGCTGACTGGAGAGGAAAGTGGTGGTGTCACTACAGATGCCAAGACCTGTAACTTTCCTTGGGAGGTCAAGAAAAGTTGGGATCAGCTAGGAAATTTTATGTAGAAACATTGCTGTTTTCCAGAGACCACAACTCCCAACATCCCTCGAAGATTTGTATCTCTTTGTTTACTGCTGCCTTTGTATCCAGCTTTTGGTAATTTCTGACATCTGTGTGTGGTCAGCCCAGTGACAGCAGCCTGTGATTGTTATAGCACCCTTCTCAGCATGCAATAGCCACAGGAGGTTTTCAGTGGTGTATTATTGTGTAAGTGCAAAAGGAAGTACAGCTTTTGAAGTAGTTGCTGCTTTGAGGGGAAAGCAGGGAGAGAGATGTAAATCGTACCAGCAGGTTAGGCTTAGAGCCGTTGGATGGCGGGTGTTTGTGGACAGGTGATGAGGAATCAGTCAGTGGCTAAAATTCCTGTGGAAGGAAAAAAAAGTCATGATGCTGTCATTTCAGTGCCTCTCCAGTTACAGTGTGCCCTCAAGTCTGTTGTCCTGCCTGTGCCCTGAATAGCCTGGCTTTTCTTAATAAGGAGGGCCTTGGGACAATGGACTGCCTGGTACTGAGTTTGTGCAGTGTCTCTGATGTGGGGCTTGGTCTCAGTTGAGGTCTCCTAGATGCAGTGTGTGGGGCTACCTCCAGGCTCAGGCACAGCTCCCCAGCCCCTCCTTGCCCCAGCAGGACCGAGGTGGCACAGTGGTGGCACAGGGGTGCTCATTAGGACAACGTCCCTCATAGCATGCTTTCAGTGTTGGTCAGCCCTGAAGTGGTCAGGTAGTTGAACTAGATGACCATGAAAGGTTCCTTCAACCAAAATAATAATATTCTATTCTATTCTATTCTATTCTATTCTATTCTATTCTATTGGTGTTGTTGAATAACCCCTTATTCTGTGGAATGCAGAGTGAGAGAAGGTGCTGATTTCCCACACATCATTACTAGAGGGGTCATGCTCAATTTTGTGAGCAAAGCTCATGTTAATCTTTTGCTTAAGCGTGAAGACAAATGTGTATTGTACGTATGTGAAAGGTGGGGCTCTCCAGTGGCTCTTATGGTTCAAAGAATACCACAAGCAAAACACTGTACAGCCCAACACTGTGTCCAAATTCCATTTTCTCGTCAGTAACTGTGGGCAAATCATTACATGTCTCTGGCCTCCGTGTCCCCATCTGCTGCTGAGGATAATGGAGCTCTGCTTTTTAATGTGATAGCGTGGAAATGCTTTGAGAAGCTTGTATAGGAAAGGCTTCCACCCAAGTTATTATAGCATGCTCTACTTTCCCTTTAAATATGGGAGTATGCCTAGTGTATCACAAGTTTTTTTGGGCACACCTTTTCTGTAGGTAGTCAATTCCGTCTCTTCGACAAAAGAAGAGAAATAAAGGATGAAGAACATGTTATGGCTGGGAATCTATTGATTGAAAGGGGAGCTAGGTCAGAGCACTTATGCTTTTATTAATGATCCTGACAGTTCAATATGAATGGAGAACGGCTTGTAATTAGGTTTGCAACCATTATTGATTATTGTCATTTTCAGTATCGATTATCTTACTACTTGGGAAAAAAATAGTCCAGAAGCTCCTCAGGAATGCCGAGCAGAGTCTCTGGCCTGCCTTTCTGCTTCTGCAGGGAAGATTGAGCTGCTTCTCATGATCAAATAGAGCCCTGTCAGCTGTGTGGGTTGGACTTTTAGTTCAGTGATGCTGGCTGTGCTCTCCACCTCCTGCATGGCATCTGAGTTCATTGGCTGTCATTCCATTTTTTTTCTGAACTGCTTCCCAATATAAATTTCTGAAAGACATGGGGCTAAATCCCTGTGTCTTAGATGGAGAGCCAAGATTAATGGTAGTTATTTGTCAGCTGATAACCACTGAGAAGAAAACATATTTGTCACTCACCCCTACAATCAATGTTGTATAAAGCCATGCATATAATGACTTGGAACAGATGAGAATATCATGGTATGAGCTAACAGAACTGAAATACAAAATACACAAAACTCCTTTGAAAAGTCTCTGTGATTTCGACAGCCAGCAGTACTGATCACTCGACACATCTGTAAGATCAAGGTTGTTTACAAACAGATTGGGGAGCAAAGGAAAGGTGTGTTTTAAAAACAGCAGCAAAGTCCGAGTCGCTCTTCAGTTGCGGTGACATGGCTCGTAGAGGAATTTTGTGGGTGGCTGTTTCAGAGGAGAAGAAAACCCATGTGGTTTGTGTTTGCTAAAGTCACTGCACCTCCATCAGCACCCTGGGAGAGCTAAGCTGCTGGAAGCAGTGGCTTTGAAGGTTTAGAGGGCATTCCAGTGACTGGGCAATATTGTTCCTTTGTCTCCTGTATTCAAAACAAAACAATAAGATTTCTGGGGAAAAAAAAATTCCTCAGATGCCTGGGATTTTTTCAGAGCCTTTTGCAGCAAGGGCATTTTGCTGAAGTGGTGCTGAGTACTGAATTTTTTCCTAATGGAAGTTTCCTTGAATCCAAGAAGATAAAGTGTTTCCAGTAAATAATAAGAGAAACAAAAGCAAGCTATTTTTTCCCCTTGGTCAACTTCTGCTAGATCTTAAGGTTTTGGTTTTTCCACCATTTCTGTTTTGATTAGTATGGAACATCTCATTCCACAGTGGATTTTTTTTTTTTTAAGAACAAAGACCCCCTCTGACCTGGATTTGGCTGCATCTGTGACAGCCGACTTCACTGGCTGCCAGCTGAGCATAGTGCATTTAATTGATGAAATAATAATGACGTACCACGCCTGAACTTGCTTTGACGACCACTTGAAGCAGAAGCTGTAGTAAATCAGGCCAGTGCTGCAGCAGCCCAGTGCTCACAGTCCATCCACTGACTTGGTGCGTGGAAGATGCCAACTTCCCAATCACATCCCCACAGGCTTGCTTCATTCCCATGTAATATTCTCCTCTCCTTCCTTTAATTAATAGCCAAATTAAAAGAATCTCTAACTCTTTTTTAAAGAGCAACATTTTTATGCATCCTCTTAACTGCCCAATGCATTAGGGTGATTAAAACAGAGCTTTCCTTTCCGAAACTGTCTCAGTGGAGAGACAGGCTACGGTAAAACTGCTTAATAGATACACTGGCAGAGCAGTCTCTCTGTCCTGGCAGTTCTTTAGTCTGATTACTGGGGCGTGTTCCCTCCAGGATCCCGAACCTGCATATCCTTAACTTCAAAACTGCAATTTTCATTGATAACTAGGGCTCCAGCCCTGCAATTTTTAAATGGAGAAAATCTCAGCAAACTTCGTATCAAGACTCAGCCTTTTTGTGTACATTCATAAAGATTAGTGGAACATACCAATGGTTTGTTGTTGTAGTGGTTTAATGAGGGGAATAGATTTGGAGGGGGTTTTGTATGGCTTAATTAATATTACATACTGGTTTAATGTTGCAAAAGGGAACTTAAGGAAGATAAATACTTTGCCTCTAAAGTGCCCCTAGGTGTCCTTTGCCTTGAAAATTGGGGTTTTGTTTTCAGGACCAGTGTGGAAAGAGTAAGTACAGGATGTGGAAGAAGAAATGGTTTTCTTAGGCCTTTGTTAGAATTTCAGGCTGTTTGTCTTTTGTTTTTTATTCCTCCCCCCACCCCCTCCTGCTCAGACATGACAAAATGTATCAATTAACTGCAGCAAAGAGATCAAAGCAGTTCTTACTTTGCAAAAAAGAATATTTTTGCTCAAGTATTGTCTTTTAGAGTTTCTTTCTAAAAGTACTACAATGTCTTTTTTTTTTTTTTTCTTTTAAGAAAATACTTAATCTTGCCTACTGGTGATAATTAAATGAGCAAATGAAGTTCAAGAAAGAGAGTATTTTTTTTTCAACACAAGACACTTGGTAAATTGCATGGAGTAAGACAACTATGTACATGTATCAGTAATAATTACCATGGTTGGGTGTGCACTTTATTCCAAGCAGACTGGTAGTGGAAGGACTTGAGCAGATATGCTGGAGACATTGATACTTTATCATCATGGTCAACTGCCACAGGAGTTTTTGTAAACTGTAAGGAATTTTGCAAGCATTGTGAGGTGTAATATTCCAGGAGTTGAGGATCACTTAGAAGCCCATTTGATTTGCTTGAGACTGTTTTGGGATTGGTAACCTTAACTTTACAAATTCTATTCCACAAAATATTATTTTCCCTTAGTAATCCCATATAAACCTTTTAAATGTCAAGGAAATACAACCACCAGGTTGAGAGATGAGGACTTTGCTGTGAGTTTCAATTGTGCAATGTTTTGCTGTTTACTGATTTTACCTTCCACTCTAACCAGGGTTTGTGCTTGTAGACCTGCAGCTGGAATGCTTTAAATCTTCTGTTCACAGTTGCTTATAGAAAATGCTGTTTGAGCAGTAGAGTATGGGGTGGGAACCAGGACTCTTGGATTCTTCCTGCAGCCATGTAGGTTTTTCACTGTGGTCATTTTCTGATTCTTGGAGAAGGCATTCCCTTAATCTTCAGCAAAAAGTCACATATGGCTTTGACTGCATCATTCTGTTTATTGGCATTTTTAAAGAAGGATCCCAAGTGCTGAAAGCACTAATTTATGTTTCTGAGGGATCAAAGATATGAGAAGGAAGGAGTTCCCTAGAACACTGTGTCACAGTAGTTAGTGGCTTCTGCATTTTCTGCCTCTCAAAACTGAGGTGTGCTGCTCCACTCAGTAGATGTTTTGGTTAGGGCACTCAGGTAGTCCCATAGGCAACTTGGAAGTTGTGGCTTGTCTGTGTTACAAATGTGGTAAAGCTGTTGGTGTTTTGGCTGTAATGCTTGGGCAAATAAAAGTCCAGCTGCGCTCTTGTGAGTAACTGTAGTAACTGAATAACTTTTGGATTTTCAAGACCTCAAAGTCACCTCTCAAAGGTCAGTGCAGATCTTCAGGAGCTCTTCAGTGGCATCAGCAATTATAAACACATACCAGCATGATTTCATGAACTTAAACAATTAGGGGTTGGCTTTGTCTTCTTTTCAGTTTGCCACACACCATATGTGACCTCTTCACTGCTTAAGAACAGTTGTCTTAGGACCATAACAGAATGCGTGATTCTGGTTTCAGTTTTATTAAATTAGGAATGGCCTTGTTGACAACAGTAATTTTACCCATGCAAACCAAATGCTAGGGGAGAAAAGTTGGGTCAGCAATCTTAGAATTCCTTTTTGAGCTGTGTAAGTCCTCAAAAATGGGCATGAGTGAGATATTACATTGTAGGTAGATACTACTCAAATTATTTCAAAGTGATCAGATGTTTAGAGTCAAGGCTTTGTTTGCCCTTTTTCTTATATCATGATCTTTTGGAACTGAAATATCACTCAACTGCCAGAATTGACATGTCTTCACATGGCTTTAGTGCTCCGTTCCGGTGTCCAGCAGCATTATGACAGCATGTCAGTAACTGGAAATTGATCTTTCAGTCCTTGAACTGAGCGAAATAGAAGCAAACGGTAGGAAGAGTGAGTATTATTCACTTAAAATCGATTTCTTATTGGCCTTGTTATCTTAGACAGTGTATTAGGATGAAAGAGGCATTCCCCATAACCACGCAGCTTTCAGTTAACAGTATTTGTTTTGCAAATGTAATCTTATATTAAAAAGAAATACCTGTGTTACTCCATCACTTTTAGTTTCATACACATCCTGTAAAAATGCCAAGAGCATCCTAATAGGGACTAAGTCCTATCTGGCATCAAGTCTTGCCCTTCACACAAACTCTCCAGCCTGGGCAACCTGCCTGCTAGGACATCCCTTATCAGAGCATCTTGCTTATTTATTATTATCCACTCAGCACTGTGGTTCTCTGAGAGCACAGAATGAAGTCAGAGGATTTTGAGATGCTGCCTCAAGACTGGCTGATTTTCTGTCAAGCTAAGGAATTGTGACAGAAATGTAGGTCACTTTGACACTCCTCTTCTCCCTGGCTTTCAGGCTGTGGTGCAAGTTCAAGCAGCCTTCAGGCCACTGTCCCCGCTACAAACTGAAAAGGGTACACACTCTGCCTTGCTGAGTGTATGTATGAGCTGGAACTGTGATGAATTGCATTTTTCAAAACACAAAATAAGTTAATATTTGGTGGAAATGTCACAGGATCAATAACACTTCCCATGTTTTCAGCTCTCAGAAGTCTGTTTTTAAATCAGCTGGAATGGAAGTTTCAGTTTTGAAAAAGAGAGAAAGGCTGGCAGAGTTTTGACAATGGCCTTAGCATGGAGTTTAGCTTTAGCTATTATGAAAAAGGACCGGATAGAAGAGTAGGTGATAGGGGAGCAGAGGTAACAAGATGGTGCGGGAACCAGCAAGGTATAAACACCTCCTCACTGGAGATGATACTCAGTGCTCAAGGAGGCTCATGTCTCACCTTCTGATGGTATGAAATTATCTGTCTGGAACTGAGGACCTTAGAAAGCCAGTTTTTGAAGTTTCTGTTTAGTGTTCATGCTATATTGTTGAGTAATGGAGAATCAGGGAAAGCAACAAAATGTCTTTAAATCCCTTCCACGGTACCTGAAGCGATTCTTCCCTGCTTTCCTTCATATTAAGTAAGGATGTGCCTCTCCAGTGACTGAACAGGATTCTAAAAATGTACAACCTGTCCTAGAATGCCCGAGGGATGACAAAAGTACAGAGAAGCAGATAGAAAAGCTTTAGTCAGATTGAGATAACACAGGAGAGAGAAGGGGCTTGGGGGGGGAGGGTGTGCGGGGAGTGGGGGGGAAGAAAAGGAAAGCACCTACTAAAATTGTACCTTAAATGTGAAGAAATGGTGCTTATATGAAGTGTCAAGGGATCCATATCCACAAGTTACAATAATGCAGTTTTTAAATTGAGTTTTTGTGGCAGACCAGCTGAATAAAATTGCAAAGCTGTGCTTCAGTTGTGTAGTATGTGGTGCATGTGGTGTGAAAAACAAGCTGCAGCGTGATAACAGACTATCTCCTCTATGCACAAAGAGTTCTGTATTCTGATCAACTCAACAGCAGGTGATGGTAAATATTGGTCCAAGCTACTTGATCATGAGAATTTAATGTGTTGGTTAATCATACTGAGTTTAGTCTTTCTTTCTACTGAATTTATTGGTTTACTTTTTGAGACACTCCTGTGGAATTATTATCCTGTGTCCTGTTGGCATGAGTTGCAGAATTACTGGGGATTCTGATGAGATATAAGGGCATGAACGAGAGATTGGCGTTGGTGAGAATAGAATCAGCTTTTGCTTCTCTCTGGACTTTCAGGGTCAGTTCCAAAAGTGAGCACCTCTAATCTGAGTTTTTGGCAGGACTGGGAACAGAACAAATTCTGCCATAGTTCCTTGATCACCCCAAATTCATTTGGAGAACTTTTGGCTTGTGGTTGTCACAGGGATGGCTCCCCCATGGCTCCCCTCACCCCTCCATTCTGTGGCAGAGCTGCCCAGCTATGAAGGGGCAATGTGACCTCAAGATCAGCTGCTGGAGTGACTGGGCAGTGGTGCTGCTAGGGTTCTTGTTGTGCACACCCAAAGCACTACCTTTCATTTTCAGTTATTTGCCCCATGGTTTTTCCTACTATAGTTTACAGACATCAACAAGACCTTCTGAGTTTTTTTATTTTTCTTTTTAATTTTGTTTTCATTGTAAGGTCTCTTGGTTGTTGAAGTGAAGTAGTGGAAAAGTCACATTTACTTTGGACACGGGTGCATGTCCAGTAAGTGTTCTGGGCTGATGTGAGCTCAGACATCCTGTTATTGCAATTCCAAGAGTTGCTTGGGGAGGTACTCCAAGTTGCTCCACTACGTTTTGGGTGATCTGGTTCAGTGATTTAGGGGTTACAGTGGCAGTGATCACTGGGGACTGGATACAGGGACTGGATGGTCTTAAAGGTCTCTTCCAACCTTGATGATTCTGTGATTCTCTGTTGACAGAGAGGGATTAGAATGAGATTAAACAAATATTTTACTGCTTGTGATTTAACCCAAGTGTCATACTCAGGCCAAAGTCCCAATTTAAAATGCTAGGACTCTGAGGCTTTTATTGCTGGCAGCCGTAATGGTTTTATCACTGATCTTACAGTGGTGAATACTTTTCAGATTAAGGCTCATCTTTTGTCAGCAAACATTAAACTTTCATTCTAAACAAAGAAAAGTTTTTAGCTCATCTGCTGGTGGAGAGAAGCTCAAAAACTCAATTCATTTACAGGAGCCCTTCCTGTAAGTATTTTGCTCACATCTTACAGTTTTCAAGCTCATTTCTGTTCCTGTGTGTGTGGGAAGGGGCTTGGTCTTGCGTTTCTGAATGTTTGGAGCTGCCAGTGTTGCCTTTTATATACCACTGCAGGACTGTAATCTGAGGTTTTTAGGCTTTTAACTCTCAATGAAATAGAAGAGAGGACAAGCACCTTTCAAAATTTTATCTCTATGTTCATACCAGCTTGTTCCTTCACAGCCCATGCAATGATTCCTTTGAAAGCAATGTAAGGGGTAAGATTCTTTTGAAGGGAAAGAAAAGTTTCTAAAATCCCTGAAAGAATTTAGAATCATCTATGTTGTCTATTCTGAAGGCTTCCCTGAAGTGGAAGTAAGTTAGTGAGAAGACATGAACTGAAGCTTTTTATTTTCAAATTGCAGTCACAGCCACAGCTATTTACTGCATCCAGCTTGCTATTTTTGCCTGTGACGTTTGGAGTAATAAACTCCTTTTAAGATGTAATTTCCAGAGTAGTCTTTGTAGTATCTGCAGTGATCCTGGCTCTGGAAATGCTAGGAAAATTTGGAAGGTTAAGGTTAGGCATTCTTTCTGGTGCCAGTCAGGTGGGAACTTACTGTCAGAATTCATCATGTCCCGGCCAAGTTGGTGGTTTTTATTCTGGTGATGGTAACTTGAAACAGTATTGAGGATTAAATTTTTCCATCCTCACTTCTTACTCGTGCTGCCTTCTTAAAAGCAAAACTATTCATAAGAATTTGGGAGTGGAGGGGCCCATAACAGGTACAAGGGAAGGGCATTAGAGCTGGGCAGGGAAACAGGGAAACTCCACTCAGCCTCCCACAATTTGTGGCTCAGGGACTTCTTGAGCAAGAGGTGATCTTTCTGTAATGTCTCTGTACTAGTCCTTAGCAATGTCTTTATTTAAAATTCAAGTAATCATTTGCCTACTTGGACTGGAAATAATTTTGTAGGCATATTTATACTGAAGGCCAGGGATAACTTAGAATATGTTTCTATGTGTGAATCACCACAGGTAGCATATCTAGTTGTGCTCAGAAAAACGAACCCGTATCTGCTGCCTGCATTGCAGTATTACACTTGAGGGGAGAAAGTGAGATGAAGAAATTAAACCCCACAGCCAATTAATGAAACAAACGGAATGAACTGTGGATTTACAGCCAGTTTTTCCAAACCACTCAATACTCAAAGCTCTCACTGAAGAGGATAGTTGGATTTTCTAAGCAGCTCGGTGCCCGCTCTGTGAAGCCTTTTTAAAAATCTGCCTTAGACCCTTAGTGAGGGGTTTCTGAAGGCTTAGCCTGTAGGTTTGCAGGCTGAGGAGCCCTTGCAGATGCTCAGGAGTCATTTCTTGTGCTCTTTGGCCTCTTCCAATGAGCCCCATGTTGTGGTGATGCGAGTGGGTGGCAGAGTGGGGCAGAGCAGGGTGAGGGAGTTGAAGGCAGATGAAGTAAAGCCTGTGTGGGATTGACCCACACAGGGCAAGGGGCCTCTCACTGGCTGAGCAGGTTACTGCTGCTGCTTTCCCAGCCCTCGTGCTTTTCCCAACCAAAGGCACACTGTTTCTGCTTGGAGACTTGTGCTCTCCTCACAGTGGGGATTTTCTTGTTATCTGTGGCTAGAAGGTGGAAGAGCTGGCTGATAAATTACAGCTCACTATCCTCAAAGCACTCTTTTGCCCAACTATTTTCACATCTCCTACACTTCTGTGCAGTGTTTGTGGACTTGCTGAGGGATTTTCCAACCATTTGCAAAGCATGGCTGCACATTGGAGCAGTTTGAGGTGACAGAACTCAACCAGTGGTACAGTGAATGTAAATATGCAGACAACTCGTGGGCCAGCACCAGGTCAGGTTGGAAATGCACACGTGATAAATGTAGAGCAAACCCTTGCTAAATCACCAGTTGACCTACAAATCCCTGGAGCAGTGCTTCTACCCAGCCATGCAGGTGTGGTGCACCTCCTCCTGCCTCTTCCCGTGGCCATGATCAGATGGATGGAGGAGTGGGGCTTTCCTGGGTCACCCGACATGCTCAGACAGTGGGGCTGGTGCATTGTGATTTACTGCTGCCGTAGGTCAGCAGCAAATTACTAGCAGCAAAGGGGAGGCTGAGATTTGATTCTCTTCCAACACTGATGCTGAGGAGTATCTGTGGTGCTTGGGGCAAAGATCCAATCTGGCTCTCCATTGTTAGAGCTGGAGTTTCCACATGGGATCAGTAACACGTGCATAAATGTAAACAACAAACCCAGGATTTATAGGGACTCACATGCAAAGTGCAGGTAAATAAAAATTGATCTCTAAGCAAAAAGAAGGCTCTTCAGCTATGGGCACAATCTTATTTTCAAATAGCTACAAATAAGAAATTACTCATTAATTGACTGTGCAGCTTTATGAGGATGAGCATATGGCTACAAAATCTCTTTCTCTCTTATTCTGCAGTATGCTCCCCCCCTCCCCCAGTGATAATCAGTCTGTGTTTAGACCTGGAAATTCAATGCACCATAAAAACTATTAGAATTCTCTGGTGTTGTGAAGCATAAAATCTTTGCAGTATCAAGCTTGTTGTTCCACTATGTCAATATAATAAAGATTAGAAACACTTTTGGTCGGGTTCAAAACTTTGAAGAGAGAAATTTCTAAATGAAGACCAGAAAAGTTTCTTGTTTGGCACAAATGCCTATGACAGGACCAATGGATTGAAGGGATTATGATGCAAAATGGAAACAAAATTTCAGAGATATTTTTGTTAAGTGTGCCTGTTTTTCAACCAGATCTTTACACATTGATAGAAAGCAAATTATGATAACTGTGTGCTCTGCAATGGCATACACAACACATGGATTTCCAAACAAGTATGTGCAAACACATGATTAACAAAGCACATTATTACTCAAATTAATCTGAAAGCAGATTTTTCACTAAACCTCTAACAGGAAACAAAAGTACATTTCATAAAACTTCCTGTATCAACTGTGTAATTGCACAGGTTGTACTGTTGTCTTGGGGCTGAGCTGTTTCTGGCTGTGCAAGTGGGTAGAGGGAACACTTTTTTGTGTGCTCACATCTGTATTTGGAAGCTGTGGCTGCAGTCAGTGGCGAGCAAGGAGGGAGGGATGTGGAGATGACTGGAGGAACCCTGAACAGGGCAGTGGAGGAACAACTCTGCTGCATTTTTCTGCGGGCGGAAATTCCCAACAGACTAAGGAGTGGAAGAAGCCATCCGGAGGCATACGCCTACAAAGCTGCCTTGGTCCCAAACCACAGATGAGCTTCTGTAGCTTTTCATGGGGAGAAGGGCTGAAGTCTTTGTGCTCACCTGCTGATGCTCTGTTCCAACTTTCAGTGGGTGCTCACTTGCCTCCCCGTCTCCTGCCAATACTTCCTCACTCACCTCCTGCTTCAATGCAGGTCTTTATACAAGCAAATATTCCTTTGAGTTTTGTGGTGATTAAGGCAGACTTGGCCCCCAGTTCCCTCTCAGCATGAGAGGGAATGAGAGATAGTTGAATACTCAGCCTAGTTGTGCCTTTTCTTTCTAATTTCTGACCTTTAAGCGAAAGCTGGGCTGTCCATGGCAGGACAGTAATGAGGTTTCCTGTATTTCAGTAACTGCTGATATATGGAGAAGCCTCATTTTTCAGGGGGAAGGGGTTTTAATGTAAAGTCTGTCTCATCAGGGAGTTGAAGTGCATATTTTTTTTCACCTCAAACAGTGCTAACAAAAAGCAAAAGATTGTAGCATGACCATTAAAAGGGAGCAATAACATTGCTGCTTGTTTTCTCCTTTAGAAATAGGGCAAAAAATATCTGTCTTCAGTTGATGAACTCTTGTGTGGTCAAAAAGGCAGAAATGAATGTCACCAAAATGTTTCTGGTTGGCCCCCCTCTATCTGTGCAATGCCTTTGATGTAAGTAAGGAGCGAGGTCAAAAGAGTGGAAGTTAACACTCATTGCCCTGGACTGTCACTGGTATATCAGGTTCTCCTGAATCCAAATGTTCTGCACCACTAGCTAGGCATTGGGTGCTCTTAGAAAAACAGAAGTGCCACAATTACCTTACTGGGTCTCTGGAAACTCACACAGTCCCCTTGTGCCTCTTCACTGATAGCAAGCACTCACGAAAGCAGGGTAAAGGAACTGGTCCCTGGTGTTCAAAATCCACACTCTGAGAGTGACACATGACTTAAAGCTGCATGGCCATTTTGCCTAATAAAGGAACCCCATATCTTCTGAAGAGTCATAAAAAGTGATAAATACCAATATTTCTGTCACTAAATGATATCATAACTGGAGCTAAATCGCCACCTGCAATGAGTAAATTAAATATTGACTATTTCATTGACTGTTAGATTTAATTTGAAGCAATCATACAGGAGGTATAATGGCACAGAAGATGAGTGACTATTTAATCTTGTCATCCCTGTTAGGTGTTGAATAATGAGAAAAATATCCACTTGACAGAATAAGGGAGTTGACTTCATCTTGGGTTTCTGTGTCAGGACTTCCACTTCATAAATTTATAACAAAGCTGTTGGGAACAGCTGTTGTTGCAGGCTTACCTCCCTGGTAACATGGCAGGATTTGAGGTCCTCAGTAGTCTGTCTACATGACATCCAATCCAACTCCTTCCAACAGAAATATTTGTCTGAGCTAGCCAAGGGAATCGGTGCTTTTCTGAGAGCCTGTGCTCTGCCACAGGACAGCTGTGCCCAGGGGCCAGGTGTAGCTCGCATTGACTATATTGTCTTCTCAAGCTTACCTTAGAAAGTAAAAGGCTCTGTTTGTTTTCCCTGGGATAGTATGATTGGCAGCTCAGATATATACACAGTGTCTTCTCTTTTGCCTTTTCGCTTCCTACTTTGCCAATCCCATTAAAACCCTCACCTCCTTAGCAGAAATCTTTGTTGTTTCTTGGGAAGTGGCCTCTCATTTAAAAAGGAAAAAGCCTAGTTCCCATGGACTTCTGAGCCTTTCATCTTCCAGTGAAATCAGTGCCATTTTAGGTGCTCAGCACTATTTAGCATCCAAACAAGTCATGTTCACAATCACTTCCCAGTTTTTGCTCTTTCATAATTGTTGGATTTTTAAGGGACAGCAAAGGGCATTCTTTACAAAGGATAGGCACTTGATCTTACCCCATGCTTAAAGCCCAGAGATCAAATAGAATTTTTTTTTTAATTGAACTTATTTTTTAAATTTTCTTGTCTTTCTATTTGAATGGATATTTCTGGAGTGTGGAACAGACAAAGGTTCTTGTTTGCACAATGCTGACATTTTTCTCCCTTGCATTCACATTTCTTCATGAAATAAATGGTCTCTCAGCACTGCATTCAAACTAGCAGCTCTCTGCAGGTGAATGCCATCATTACTTTGTACGATGAAGTCTGCTCTAAGATGGTTAAATTGAAAAAGTGGCTGTCATGTACAGGCAAGCACAGAAAGAACTGTTTAAAGGCAAACAGAACCATTTTACGCCTTCTGGGTTTTAAACTTGGCTGCAGTATTTAATTGTTTTCTCCTGCAAGTAAGATTTTCAGTTCTAGGTGGTCAGTTCCTGACGTCTCTTTGCATGCTTCTGTAGGAGTCCAGTCTTCAGCTACACAGAAAAGACTGGGATGAATTTAATACAATTAGTGAGGTCTCTGTGCTAAACGACCTATGATTTGGCATTGAATGTAATTACAGGCAGTCTGCATTGCTATACACCATCCAGAGGGCTTTAAGGCTAAGCCATTAGGTCTGTAGTATTTTTGCTATGTGCTCTCAATCCATGAGAAATTACAGTGAAAGTAAAGGCAGCTGGCTCTTGAGTGGACAGTGACACTGGTATTCCTTGGAGTCAGCATTGAGTTAAACTTGGTTGCCACTAGCCCCAGTTGCTACCTTTTAGTCGTGGTTTGTATTTTGCAAAGGAATAGCTGCAGACTGATTTTCCATCTCCTATTCGTATATCCAACAAAGTGACCTGATATGAAAAGTTCTCTGCTTTGCTCTTTTGAGGGTGGGATCACCTGTGGGTGAGAGAGGTGGAAACAAATCCCACGTTGGGGTTTGCAGTCTGACTGTAGCTGCTCCCACCTGCCATCCCAAGCTCTGTAAGACACAAGGAGGTTCCTCCAGCCCCACTGCCGCACAGGAGGCTGATTTGTACAGTTTGCTGGTGGCAGACAGCAAGGTGCCACTGGCACAAAACACATCCTCATGTGGCTGGACCTGCTGGACTGAGCCCAAGTAGGTTGCTGCAGTCAAAGCATCTATCTTGATCTTGTGCTCATGGTGTCCTGCATATGGTGTCTCCCAAACAGAGAGTTCTACTTTGCAGAGACCCAAACCTGTTTCACACAACACTCAGGCCAGGCAGGTCTGGTGCTGTGTTGGCCCATTTCTCTGGAAGTCGTGTCTGCACCAGAGCTTCCCATTTTGCTCTTTCCAGTGGCACTGAGTCTGGCCTTTGGGATGGCTTTGGGAAGTGTTCTATAACTGTGGCCCCATACTCTAGGGATAGTCCTTCATGTACCACTCTGGCAGCAAATTCAGCAGAATTGTGCCTGGTTTAGACAATGTTAAGGACCTCAAATTCAGGCCCTCCACATCCTCTTTAGACTGAAATTTACACTTTAGGTGGTGGAGGAAGTGGCAAGCAGTGATTGTTCACCTGTGCTGGGCACTGGTGAAGCTGCACTGCAAATCCTGTGTTCAGGAGCTGGAGAGTGTCCAGAAAAGGAAATGGAGCTGGGGAAGGGTCTGGAGCACCAGGAGTAGCTGAGGGAGCTGTGGGGCTCAGCCTGGAGAAAAGAGGTTCAAGGGAGACCTTCTGGCTCTCCACAACTCCCTGACAGGAGGGTGCAGCCAGGTGGAGGTTAGGCTCTGCTCATGGGGAACAAGGGACAAGGGACAGGATGAGAGGAAATGGCCTCAAGCTGTGCCAGGGGAAGTTCAGGTTGGACATCAGGATGAATTTCTTCATGAAAAGGCTTGTCGGGCATTGGCAGGGGCTGCCTAGAGAGGTGGTCCCCATCCGTAGAGGTGTCCAAGGAACTCCCGGAGATGGCACTCAGTGCTCTGGTCTGGTTGACAAGGTGGGGATCGGTCATAGGCTGGACTCGGAGATCTTAGAGGTCTCTTCCAACCCATAAAGTTCCGTGATTATTTGATTCTGTGACATGCTCCTAGTTAAAAACTAGTGAATTATTTAACATTATCCCCTTGTGTCAATTAAACTAATATGTTCATCATGGAGGTACCATGCTGAAAAGTTTTACATGTTCCATTGAGTGCACTGAAGTGTCCAGTGTGAGAACCCCATCCCAGTCTATGAGCAAAGGTGCCAAATGAAGTCTGTACTTCTGCTTTCCCTGGCTTTGCTCATTCCGGTGGGTTATGAAATAAGGAACGTGAATCTGAGATCTTCAAATAACTGTCATCCATGTGGTGTGCTTTCTGTAAAGCTGCTCCTGCAAATGTTTAATAAGCTGAGAGAGAAAAAAAGTTTGAAAAGACCCAGTAGATAATTTACTAATTAAATGAATTATGTTTGCAAAGGTAGGCATTAGAAATGACAGCTCCAATTTAAATGGAACTTAGGGACAACTGCAGGAATAAAATAGAAAGACAGAAAGCTCACGAGTGTAACAGGTAAATAATTAATTCGTGCATCTCAGAAGGGATGGATCAGACTGTCCACCTACCCCATGTTTAGCAGTCTAAGTGAATCTTCTGCATGTTGGACTTTTGAGTTTGACCACAATGGCATAACTTGGATTTTTTTTCAAAATGATAATCCAGCTTCTGTAGAGAAAACGGTAACTTGAAAATTGAGTGGCTACAAAAATAATATGCTAATCATACCTGTGGTATTCTAGAATATGCCTTCCTTGTCTAGAACAGATAATACCTATGAAACAATGTGAGGCAATTTCAAAAGCAGCCATTCTGAGACTTAGTGATGCCTGGGAATGAAAAGATCTGCTGTTAAAGCAATTCAGCTATTGGCTGACAAGAAACAAAATGTGACCCTGTCAAATCTCTGTTTGCAGTGTAAGTAAAGATTGTACAAGCCCTGATTTGGAGCAGCAAATTGAAAAGCTGCAGATTTCTGCACGTTGGTGTAAGAGGTTTATTTTTATTGGTTCATTCGTGATCTTGGATAAAAAATGTCCCCATTTTAATGAAAGCAGGGTTGGGCCTTCTGGTTGCTGCAGTCTATGAGTGTGCTGGTAGCCACAGGTCAGCTAAAGAGTTGTGCTCCGACAATTGCGTCTGAAGCTCATTTATGACCTGGTGACTCGTGATAGGGAAGCCAGAGACAGAACAAATGTACGTAGTGCATGACTAGTGCATCTTTATCTTTTATCTTATCTTCTTTCCCCTTTGTACTTCACAACTTAATCCTGATGTTTATTATTATACAACTGAGGCCCAAACCCTCTGTTTATGGCATAATCTGAACTCTGTTAGTAGATGTGATATTACAGTGTTCTGCTGTACTGATGAGTATCTCAAAAGTCCTTGGCTTTGTCTGGATAAATGCTCATGATCTTTTAAAGTTTCATTTGATCATGGTCCCTCAGTTAAGGGAACTTATTGATATTTGTTTCATATGCCTTTAATATAGGCCTCAAATCCACCACTTGGTTTCAATTTAAGATAGAATTTGAGGGCTGGAAGTGGACTGACATAGTGCATCAGGTTGAGCACTGACCTTCTGCACATGCTAAATTTCACTCTTTCCTTTTTTATGTGAAATGCCTTTCAAATCCTTGAGAATTTGCTTGAGTGCAAATTGAGAAGTAAACAACAGACTGAGGACTTTGGGGAACAAGTTCAGTGAAAGATTTACTCAATGGCTGAGTAAAGATTTTAGAATTTTGTCTTGCCCAGAAAAGAGCTTCTGTATGGGAAAAGTATTGACAAACAAAATTACCCATCAGTAAGTCTGCTCTTCTCTGGATTACATTGCTCCAAATTGTTCAGTAATTCCCAGAGGGAAGATCTACTCCATTTGAGAAACATTTCCTCCAGAAAACATTCAGGGGTTTTAATTGCATTAAATGAACTGCACTGTGGCTGGATTATGTTTCAAGACAGTTCATAAATTAATAAATTAGACCAGCTAAAAGGAAATGAAAGTGAATATGAAAAAAAAGCACTAAAAATATGAACTTACCATACAAGTAGAACACAATGAAATACATTTACTGTCTTGACTTGCATAAAGTGAGACTGCTGAGTTTTGTCATTAGTCTGAAATACAGGGATTATGGTGAAATATATGGAAGGTGATGACAAACAGTTCAATCATTGGGTGCAGCTAGTTTCAAATGGCCACTGCTGAGAAGCAGGAGCATTTCTGGCAGGATGAGAGAACCTCAGTTCAGAGTGCATCAATGGCCAAATAAGCCAAAACTCTGGGTCCCACTCTTCTGTGAGCAAAGACTTCTCTCTCTTTCAGCTCTGACTGCAGGATAAGGTGTTTACACCTCTGAACATTGCCTTAGAGACTGAACATCTTCCTAAAAATCACTTTGCTTGACAGTGCTCCCCATACCTTACTGTCCCACCTACTATGAGGAGCCCTAAACATTTTGGGGCTTCAGCAGATAAAAAACTTCTTGTTTTTTTCAAGCTGAAAACACATTTCAGAAGTATGATTTCCAGAGCAGCTGTGGATTGCTAGTGCAACCAGAGAACCATGAATTTGGGGCAATTGCTTGGGAATTAGGGCTAGACCCCAATCAGAAGTTATTTAGCAGATATAGGAATTCTTTAGTGGGACTGATGCTTGCTCAGATGGTAGAAGGTGAGACTAAACAATCCCTGCTGACCATGAAATCTTTGAACTTCAGAACCTTTTCTGTTTTGTGACTTCTTAGAAGTATGACTTTGTAGGAGACAAGAGATTTTTTGTTTCCAGTTGGATGGACAGCTGCATGTTTGAGAGGAACTCTGGAATGTTACAAGTATTGATCTGCTGGAGGGCAGGAAGGCTCTGCAGAGGGATATGGACAGGCTGGATGGATGGGCTGAGGCCAGTGGTCTGAGGTTCAACAAGGCCAAGTGTTGGGTCCTGCCTTTAAGTCAGACCAACCCCTGCAGCTCCAGGCTGGAGGATGAGCAGCTGGAAATCTGGGAAAGGCCCTGAGGGTACTGGTGACAGCAGCTGGACATGAGCCTGGGTGTGCCCAGGTGGGCAAGAGGCCAGTGGCACCTGGGCTGTGCCAGCCACAGTGTGGCCACAGGGCCAGGGCAGTGACTGTCCCCTGTGCTGGGCAGTGGTGAGACCACACCCTGAATTCTGTGCCCAGTTCTGGGCCTCTCACTACAAGAAGGACACTGAGGGGCTGGAGCGTGTCCAGAGAAGGGAATGGTGCTGGGGAAGGGTCTAGAGAGTAAATCATGTGAGGAACAGCTGGTGGGGCTCAGCCTGGAGAAAAGGAGGCTCAGGGGGGACCTACTCACTCTCCGCAACTCCCTGACAGGAGGGTGCAGCTGGGGGGGTCAGGCTCATCTCAGGGAACAAGGGACAGGACAAGAGGAAACAGCCTCAAGCTGTGCCAGAGGAGGTTTAGATTGGATGTTAGGAGAAATTTCTTCATGGAAAGGCTTGTCAAGCATTGAACAGGCTGCCCAGAACAGTGGTGGGGCCACCATCCCAGTAGGTACTTATACTGTGGATGTGGCACTTGGGGACATGGTTTAGTGGTGAACGTGGCAGTGTTTTGTAAACAGTTGGACTCAATGATCTTAGAGATCTTTTCCAACATAATCAATTCTATGATTCTGAGTGGCAGCCAAGACCAGACAGCATAGGACCAAATATACAAAACAATCTGTGAGAAGAGAAGCAGAACCTATAGCCAGCTTTTGAAAAAGATGAGGATACACAGACAACAAATGGAAGACTTTATATTGATAGTCTTCTTTTAAACAGCTTCTGTAAAATCCTACCTTTATTGATGATAGAGAATGAAGAGAAAACAATTTGTCTTTGGGGTAAAGGTAGAACTGGCTCTTGGTCCTTTCCAAACATTTTAAAGCTGGGTTATAATGAGACACTCCTTAAAAATTATGCTGTGTGTGAAATGCTGAAAATGCCAAAGATTATCAAATACCACAGAAAGCATGCTATTGAGGAAAAACACTGATATATTCCCAGGAGACCTATTCAAGAAGATGAATATTCCAACTCCTTTCAGACATTCCTGGCAGGAAGTAATAACTTTAGACCTAAGCAGGTTTTAAGATTTTAACTGTAACAGTTGAAGCTATTTTAAGGAAACATGCTAATCTGTAAATAGAAAAAAATAAGGATAGAGTGGCTTTGTAATCTTCTCCAAGATAAGCTTCTTCTTCTGCAATAAGTTATTAAATAAACCAGGGTCCTAATTTAAAATGGTGAACCACATCCTGATCTGGTGTAAATTATGCAATTCTTTTTGAGTGAGTGGAATTACACTGATTAATATCATCTGAAGCCTTGTCTTCCTGTTTCTCAGAGAAAATAGATTTTTTTTTAATTCTGTAACAATTTTTTGCATTTTAATAGTTGGCCAGATATGAATCTCAGTCAACAAATGTGTGTTTCTTCAAAATCGTGAATAAAGCTGCTAGTGTCAAGAAAGAAAATATAAAACAGGTTCACCAGAGAGAGGAAGAAAAAATAGATAATGACAATATTTCATTGTGGTTGTTGTTGTCAGTCTTCTTTTCTTGATAGTAGAAAGCTAGAATCAGGCATTCTGAAATGATGACTTTAGATTAATCTTTTATTATCTTCACACAGGTTATTTTGTTCAATATGGATGACTGTTGCAAACCTTTTTGTGTTGTGTTTGTTGTTTGTTTGGGGTTTTTCTTGTTTGTTTTTTTTTTTGCCATGAAGTTGTATTCTATCTGTGTAATAGTAGTGAGAATGAAGTTACAGTTGGAGATCTCAAAACTGATGATTTTTGAAGGATAGAAGGTGTTTCTATACATGTGAGCTAGGAGTGAACAGACAGCACAACTGAGTCTTGAGGCTCAGATCACAATCTCAGTCATGGTTTGAGAGGTAGTTACTGGAATGGTGAAATGTCAGGAGCATAAAACTCTAAAATCCTGTATACTGAATAGTTCTCATGATAAATGATGCCTAGGATAGAAATGCAAATAAAGAGATACTTGAAGTACGGTTGCTTGTGGATTAGATATTCAGGACCAGCTTCTCAGCTCTGTTACCCTGGAGTAAGATGACAGGACACACAATTCAAATCAGTAGCATTGAGCAGGCATGGAGCTAGTGTGTTCAGGGTGGGAGCCAGTGCCCTGTGCTCTTAGGAGGGCTGCCAGCTGCTAAGTTAAGTCCACGTGCCGTAAAACACTGATCATTTTCAATCTGGTACCCATAAAATGCCTCAATTGTTCCCTGTTGGGGGTGCACTATGTGCTGGAAGAGAGACAGGCCCCGAGGGCCGGAGAGAGAGTCTCTTTCTTGGACCCGGAGGTGACCCTGGGAGTGCATCCAGGTCACCGGGGATGGGCTGAGAGAGGATTGTGGGTTTCTGGACAGTGCTGGACCTATGAGATGTGATAATTGTAGTTTGTGACCTTACAGGGTATTGTTTACCTGTTACCATAATAGGCAATGTCTGTGCAATACCCCAGGTGATTGGGGGACACTGAGGTGAACATCTTTCCTGTTTATATGAAGTGATATCCTGTTAGGTGCTGGTATTTAGGGGAATTCTGAGTGCACAATAAACGCTTTGCACCTTTCCGTCTTGTGTGCGGAGTCCATGCCCTTGCGTGATTACTGCAGTTCCCATTGACTTCAATGGCAAATGAGTGCTCAGGATACAACAGCAAGAGGCTTGATCTGTGCTTCCACAGGCCTAGCTTATGCCTGTCTTATGCTTAAGGGTCTGATCCCACTCTCCTTGTCTGCATTCCCAGAGTCATTACTGCAACAGCTATTGTGTGAAAGGGCTGCAGGGTGAGGCCCCATCTCCTTCATTCTCCAGTTGCTAGTTTTTAAAATATGCTGAAGGAAAAATAATGTGACTAATTAATTTTACTTTTTTCCCTTGCAGTTCTTTAAATGTAAGGTCAGATCTCTAATGAGAATTTCCATTGAGAATTACTCAAGGAAAACCCAGCCAAACAGTTTTCCTCCACTATAAGATTCCTCTTAGATGAAACATTAGAAACAATTAAAATGTTTAAAAAGTTAATAAAGACCACTCTAAAGTGGGAAAAGGAAAGCCATGCTCATTTATTGAAGTGTTCAGAAAGAATCATTCTTATAGCATCTTCCAGTGTGTCCTTTAATATTAATGTACTTAAGAGCAGAATTTTGCACCAATTCGTTCTTGGTAAGTTGTTCACTGAGATTTTGTGTCTTTTACTTCCCTTCATGCATTTTATTCTTCTTCAGCCCAGAGGATGAATTCTCAAGCTGGACAGCTCTAGAAGGAATGAAGTGAAGTTGAAGGGGAAGCATAAGGGGGAAAAGGCAGACTGCAGGTTGTGTTGTTGCTACAGCAGAGTCCCAGTGGCAGGTGGGATTTGCTGCCTGGGCATTTCTTCACCAGAACAAGGCCAGGCTGCTTTGTTAAGGGGATGCCTTCTTGATCCCCTCATCTTCCTCATGGCTGCACATGCATACATATATGTGTATGTACAGGGATCTTCTCCTCCTTTCCACTCTGTCCTTAAGGATAACTGGAGGATGAGTAAGAGAAAGGAACAGCTGGCAGGTTCTACAAATGGTTTTAGGGAGGGGTCACCAAGGGGGCTGTGTATGTCCTTGCTCACAAAATGGCAGCCTGCAAAGAGATTTACCAAACACATTCTGGCAGATGGACTTCTGCTCCCAGTCGCCAAGGACAGATGCAACTCTACACTACAAATCCACAAGCACTTGTCACTTAGGAACTGCACTGTGCTCATAATCAAACAGAAAAGTTCCCTAAATGCCTGCATCCTCCTTGCCCTCATGCAGATAGAACTCTGAATTTCATCTGTATTGCCCGGAACTTCTTAAAAGACAAGTGTGTTTAATGGTGCAAAATGTCAACCCTCCCACAGCAGGAGTTTTAACTGGGTTCTTTAAAGATACATTTGGAACGTGGCTTTCCATCTGGTTCAGAAGAGCCTATTCTGGAATACTACAGACTGAAACTCTTGCTGAACTTAAATTGTGAAACATCTTAGAGGTAGTCAAGTACTGTCTGTGGATATTTTCACAGCCCTGGGTCTAAGTATGGTGCCAGGGGAGTGATTTATGGCTCAAACAGGTAAGGCTTTGGGCTCTAAGCAAGCTGAGTGTGCATTGCATGTGAAGTAATACCAAACTTATTTGTGTATCCACCAGGTTCTTCTTATAACTGAACTCAGCAAAAGCAGCCCTACCTGCTAATCACATCTTACACTTACAGTAAAACTGTAGCAGGCAGTACCTTGAAATGTGGAAACAGTAGTTCATTCACTTATTGCTAATGTTGGCACCTGTGTTGCAGTCTGCTGTGTATTTAGGATCCATTTGTTACTGGGTTTTAGGGGTTTTTTTATTGAAAATTGACATTTTCCCACTCATTCAGTAGCTATCAGGAAACTTTGCTGGACTACCTGGGAAGCTCAAAGCTGAGTTGGCTTAAGGAAATACTCATTTATAGCCTCAAGGAAAGTGTTCATTTTCCAAGGGGTAATATCTCTCTTTAACCCTGTGTTTGGAAAGCCTTGGAGTAAGACTGAAATTTGGAGAAAGGGTATTTCTTAGTCAAAACAAATTACATATTCTGTGTACTAAATGCTGTGAAAAGAAATGTAAACTTAGTGTAATTCCCAGGTAAGTTAAAGTCATCATGGCAGTCATGGAGAAGTTTCTGTGGCTTTGGTGTTTCACATGTGGTTGCAGGCTCGTGTGCTAGGGAACAAGAACTAAGCAGCATAAATAAAATACATTGTCTTTTTCGGATGAGGACACTGCATTTTTGGGTAGAAATCTTTTTAATCCCCTCAGCTGCCCTTCCTAGGACAAGGTGTTCACAGAGAAGTGAGAGTTTCTCGAAGTTCTCTTAAAAGTTCTTGCTTTGTTTTTCACACTGTTTTGTGTCTTCTTTGTTCTTGGTGATAGTATAACTGTGTTGTACCTCCTTGACTCATCCCTAAGTCTTTCACATTGTTTCAGTTGCTTTAAAGGCTGTTTGGACCAAGGCTTGCTTTTATGTGCTGGTGGGGACCTGTGTGTCCTCTTTGACCAGGCCCTCAAGAGCATGGAATTAATTCTTGTCCTCAGTCAAGTGTGAAAGCAATAGCTGTAAAAAACCAGCACCAGTGTTTAGTTGTTAAATTCATGTCACTGAAATGTTGTGCCTATCTGGAAATAGTCTTGGCCACCACATGAGAATATGATGACAGAAATTAAATGTGAGCCTCCTCAGTGTGACAGTACACTGAGGGTGTGTGTCCCATGCTGTTGAATTCCACAGGCCAAATGCAACTTTTTGTTCATAGATCAAAATTCAGGTGCCCCCAATTTCTGTCTTATTAGGACAAAGAGAGGAAAGCCAGAGAAGTAAATGGTACTTACCATTGATATTAGAGTTCTGTTCGTACTCAGCATGCTTTGTAAACTTTAAGTAATTAATCAGATCCTTGAGAAGCAGCAAGACAGCAGAGTATGTTAAGCATTCAAGACACATGGCAGCCACAAACACTGCAGATCCTGGGATTAGTGCCTGGGAGGTGCGGGGGATGGAGGGAACAGGCTTGGGACCTGTCTTGCACTGAAAGGAATCTTGGGAAAGATACAGTGCCTGAGAGGAGGAAGAAGAGAGGCTGGTAGAAAGGAAAGAGGGAATGTTGTGACTGATGGGGAGAGCTGTTCAACTCTAAGACTCTCCTAGAGCTTGTCAAGAAAGCCTTGCATTTTCTAAATGTGGCAGTCAAAAAAAGTTCCTGCAAGAGAGGTGAGAACCTTGAGCAAGGAGCAAGACCCTCTTCTCTCTCTGAACCTAGAGACATTGCGTGTGCTCACAACTCCTGTCTACCTCCCTCCCCAGGCCACAGAGCCATACTCTAATCTCTCCATGAAAAGACCCATCTGTCCAGGCTATTCAAGTGACATTTACACTTCAGTGGCCTCTGAGCATCACTGTTCAGTGACTTCGTGTATATTATGGAGAAAGAGGCACAAAATTAGTTTTTCTGCACTCGCTTCCAAATTCCTGCTAAGAAATGATTTGAAGGCCCGGGGACAGTGGGGCAGTGTTTCACAGAAATGTCTTCTTTCTCGTAGATGATATAGTGATTTCCTCCCAGTGACCAAAAGAAAAGAAAAGAAAAGGGCTTTCTAATCTGCCTATTTTCTGATATCCTCCAGATCAAACAGCATTTTCCGTCTCTTCAAACTCAGGTCACTCTTACTAAGGGGACTGCTTTCATGTCAGAAGACTTGAGTTCTGCCTTTTGCCTGGGAGTTAGCACTGGAAACTTTTGAATATCTTTCAGTTTACACACATCATCAACCAATACTCAGATGCTTTTAGCTGGTTGTGGGGGATTAGGATGGAAGGGGAGCCATCTCAATCTTTTATCACCACAGAATTAACCAATCTATAGGTTTTATATTGAAAATAAAGGACTAATTTCTTAGCATGCCTATTGACATAAGTAAGCAAGCATTAAATTCTTCAGACACCTAAAATGAAAGAAAGGGGGAAAAAAAGGTTGCAAATGGAAAGTGAAGGTTTTTGTTTCCATCCATGTTGCAATGGAAGTAAAAATTAGCAATAATCACAATATCCCCAAGGTGTTTAAATATATTTACGTTTTAACATTTTCACACTATGACTGTAAAGCAACAATGACATTTCATCACTAATGGCATAACAGCTGCCTGGGGAAAACTATCATGTAAACAAAACACTGTTTGTTAGCTTTACTGTAGCATGTGTGCTGTTCATTAACAAATGAAAACTTTATTCAAACAAATTCCTTCTTTCCTTTCTGGGAGCAGTAATACCAACAATTAGTGTTGCATTTTGCAGTTTGCACTTGTCTCTGTAGCCTGGCCTACACACAAATAGTACTGATTGAAATAAATTGGCTTCTGAATCAATTTAATAAAATTATTGCAATCCTGTTGTGTGGACATTCTTTAAACTGAATGAAGCTAACATGGTATTAGCTATTCTTAAACCAATTTATGTGTTCTCGCTTGGAAGCTGCTCCAATTTAACTAAATTGATCGAGAAACTGATTTAGTTAGATCCGTGTGATTTCTGTGTATGTAGACCAGACTTATATTCATCATAAATTAGTGAAAGTATCTGTTGATCTAGTCAGCATGCATTATCAAATGTTCATGGTTGTGAGGATAAACCAGGATCAGAGGCAAGAATTATAGGTGAGAAGTTTCTGTGAGATAATTGATCAAAAGAGAGTAAACAGGGCACTGACAGGTGTAAATTGGTGTATCAGTGGAGTTGTACTGATTTATTCAAGACGGTAGCAAGGTGCTGTGGAAAATACTAAGTATCCTTAAATGCTGATAATGTGATTCTGTTCTCTGATAATATGTCTGACTTTATATAAATCAGATCTTATACCCTTACATTGTCATGGCTACAGGTGTGTCTGTCCCATCTGAGGATACAAAGAACAAGTACAAGACATCTGTGTTTCTTGTGCTTGATTTTGAGGTGTTCATGCCAAAATATGCTGAAGGGGATGTGAGTCCTTACGTCTTCAGGTATTCAGTGTTCGAATAAAATCTCATTGTACAAGCAGTCTGGCAGCAATGTTTTACATCATCAGCCAACGAAGAGCAGGGTCAGATATTTATTGTTGGGTAGCCATCACTCAAAAGCAGAAATTATACATCAGGATATGAAAGCCTCCTTTCCAAACCTTAATGTCATAGGAAGATGAATACCTTGCCAGACAGTTCATAGCATTCTCTGTTTTTTTTAGATTAAGACAGTTATTGACCCTTATTTTCTTTGATAAGAAGAAATGTGAATCTACATGCCAGTAGTCTGAAATAAGAAGCCAGTAATACTTTCCTCATGAAAGTGATGCGATTAATGCAATTGAAATAGCCACTTATTTCTGTCACTTAGGAAAACAATTTACAAATAACTGTGATTTTTACTGATTTCATTAGGGAGCATGTGTTTAATTATAGCACAAGTGAACCTGGCTGCAATAGCATGATCGACATTTATGAGTCCAATCATTCAGACCAAGGCAAGTTCTCAACAGCAGTCAGGAGTTTTTCATTTAAAAAAGAGTAGAGTGATTGGAAATAGTGCTTTCATTAGATCCATGTTTGCCAAAGCCCTTGTCTTTGAGAATGTGTACAGAATCCTGCCTATCAGTGATAGCACAGCTGAGCTCTACCCAACTTCCTGCATGTTAGGCCCTTGGCTTATTATGATACTTGAACAAGGCTTACTATGGACAAAAAAATAGGTTTTATAGCACAGCCTTGAGTCCAGTGCAAATATGGACCTGATGGGCTTGCCCAGGATGTTAAGAGTTTGACTACTTATGGCCTTGCTGACAGCACAACTGGTCCTTTTTACATTAGAAACAAAACCCAGAAGAGGCATTTAGACTTTCCTGCAACATTATGCTCTTTGGCAGGAAAACTTACAGATGCATGGATTCTGTTGTTTTTCCTCAAAAGCAGCTTGTCATCATATTAAAAAAGTAATGTGTTCCTTTCATGAAAAGGGTGGACAATTAATACATATATTCTCTTTCAGATCTTTTGTCTCTCATTGGAACAGGTTTTTTTTCTCTACCAGGAGGAAAGTCTTTTTAAGAAAGGACTAATTTAGCATTAAAAGTATTTAGTGTCAAGGCTTAATAGAATGAGTAAATCATCATCTAATACAATAATATCTTAGGCTAGTTAGAAAAATTGTCAGAACATGAAGTAAGCATTGATATAACGAAATCCCAGCAGAAAGCATCTAATATGAAAAGTTGACTAATAAAATTCCTAGTTTGGCTAATAATTTTCCAAGTATTAATACTACAGCTAGTGTGTGGAGTCTTCCACTGTTAACACCATGAATTATTTGAACTCTGAAAACACATTGTAAATAAGTTATAAATGTGAGTGTGTTCACAAGGATCTTTATGTTTCCTTTCATTACAATGAAAAATTTCATTTAATTAAGAACCCGACTTCTACTGCCAAAGAGGAATAATGGTTAAAGGTGGATATGAAAAATTATGCTGAGTGTGTAAACATGGAAACATACTTTGAGATAAATCTTAATTCCAAATCTACCCTGTCAGCCACCATCTGAATTCATGTTGCACGAAGAGGATATATCAAATGCTGCATCCATCTCCCTGGAAAGCAGAGAATATAATGTACAAGCAAGCCCAAACCTCATTAGCTATTACAATTTCTTCTGAAGGCATGTAGTGTCTTAGGAAAGTGCATTATCTGTCAGGCTTTTTGAATGCCTCATAATAAAAGTGCCAGCTGCCAACAAACCTCTCCTCCTCCTCCTCAGCATGCAGGCTGTACAGCTGCTAGCACAGGTTTTATTAAATATTCCAGTTTAAGTAGCAGAAATTAACATGGCTAAGTTTTGAAAATCTGACAGTGGGAAACAAAGAGGTCAGCGTGTGCTGCTGTGTCTTTAGCTCCAAACATGGAGTGTAGCCATGGAGCCTCTCAAAGACAGTCAGGGCAATGTAGCTACACTTTTTAGGCAGCAAGGAGCAAGTAGAAAAAAGAGCTTTAAAATCATGTAAGATGTTTTACTTTCAAAATGGCTGTGCAAGTATTATTTCAGTTGTAATTTTGAACATCTAAAGTAAAAGATCCTCCACTGGTGTTGCTTTGCTTATAGCTATTATAGGCAGTAGATTTACATGATCTTATTTTGGCTGAAGAAAACACTCCTTTTCCAAGCTCATTTGTCTTTCCAGTGATGTCAATAGAAGCTGTGTTGTTATGCATGTGAACGAGAATGGGACTGTTGTAATTCACACACTTGTATCTCCAACTAGAGCCCAGAATCATCTCTGATTTTGCATAACAGTAGAAAAATCAGCTTTCACTCATTAGCCTTCTGACTTAAGGCAGGGAAAGCACAGATGTTTAAAGATCCTTTCAGGACAATACGTAAATAACGGTAAAGTGTCTAGAAAAGAAGTTGGAGTGAATTTCAGTTTATTTCTTCTGATCCTTTGCCTTGTTAAGATACATTGGCAGAATTTATCCCACCTGAGATTTATTAAAATTATAGAATCACAGAATATCCTGAGCTGGAAGTGACCCATCAAAATTATTGAGTCCAGTTCCTGGCCCTGCCCAGGACACCCCAACAATCCCACCCTGTGCCTGAGAGTGTTGTCCAAATGCTCCTGGAGCTCTGGCAACCTTGAGGCCGTGACCATTCCCTGGGGGGCCTGTCCAGTGCCTCACCACCCTCTGGGGGAAGAACCTTTTCCTGATATCCAGCCTAACCCTCCCCTGACACAGCTCCAGCCATTCACTTAACTTCAAGAGTTTTGTAATTCCCAAATCAGTCTATGAGTGAAACAGTCTTGCAAAAGTTTTCTTAGTTCAATAATGTCTTCCACTGGATATTTTTATTTCCACTATATATTTTGTGTTTCCAGATCCATTTTCTATAGTGTATTTCATATAAATTAACTTCTCAGTAGTCTTGGCTCAGTTCCTGCCTCTGACAACAACTTTTTCTACTAGGCTGGAAAACACATGTATGGCTACACAGTGCCAAATCCTGCTTGATCCACTAGCTATTCAGGATATGTTTTGTCTAAGACACACATCTTAGCCTATGCATTGTCTCTGTTGATATTCCCAAGCCTAGTTCTCTGTGTTATCTACAGATGTAATAATCATAGTAATAGCTGGGTACTTTATAAAGGAAGAGGTGTGATATAATTCATTAGTGGCTCAGAAATTCTTTGGGATTCCAGGAAGACATGGGCATCATTAGGACTCTGTTTATTACTGGTGCTTTATGGTGACCAGTGCTTCCACTTCTCCATGGAAAAGAATATAACTAGATCAATGGCTTTCAGCATGACCTGAGGGGTCTGGGAGAGGTAGCAAAAGGCTCAGAAGGTCTGAGGAAGCCTGTCATATTATTGCTATGCTCGATTATATAGTCCTGATGTTCACAGTTGCATGGGAAAATTTGAGGATTGCACAAACAGGAAGAGCTCTGTTGCTTTGAATTAAGGTTTTAAGAGCATGTAGTGGTATTGCAGGCATTGTGAGTTAAAATCAGGCACTTAGAAAAGATGTTTCTTTTATACAAAGGGCTGCTTTACTCCCCTCTGTTAATGATCCAAAAGGTCTTCAAACCTTATTAAAAGACTGTTACATTGGAGTTCAAGCCTCTTTTCATTATCAAAGCAAATTCCATCAAATTTCAGTCCAGTGACAATGGGTGAGTTTTGGGAGCTTCCTGAGAGCCATGTGGCTTAGTCTTCAGTGAGATTTCTTTAGGATGAGAGAGGAATTCTCTGAGCCAATCCAAGTGGCACCTGGGTAAGCAAAAGACTTTGCAACAGACTTTACTACACAGGGCCCTACTGCTTTGCTGCCATCCTTATTGCCTCCAGGCATGTCCCACTGGGTTTTTGTGTGATTGGGCCCTTGGCACGGGCAGAACAAAGAGTGATGTGAAGCGGGAAAAGAGAGAAGAAAGAGGAATATATCAGGGGAAGACAATGCAGTGTAAATGTTGAGCAGCAGTGTCCATGTGACTCCCTAATAACAATTGAAAGACAAAAACCCAAAAATCCACCTGGCATAATAGGCAAACAAAGTGCCGGTGAAAATCAAGCTCATTTGGAAGACGATTTGCTAGTGTTATTTATGAATAATGATTTTAAACTTCTGTGTACTTTTTCTTTGTGTTTGTTCTCCTTTTGTTTGCATGAGCTGGAATATGCTATACACCTGCGACAATGTTAGATCTTACACGCAGAGGAAAGAAATGAGATAGGGGACAGGAGGGACACCAGTAGACATTAGTAGTAGCAGTGGTAGTAGTAGTAGCAGTAGTAGTAGTAGTAGTAGTAGTAGTAGTAGTAGTAGTTAGAAAATAAGAAAGATGGAATTTAGATATAATCACTGTTTTTATCAAGAATTTTGAAGTGTAAATTTTCTCCCTCTGTTATTCCTTTACAGATGAGAATAGCAAAGTGGTTTAAATCTTGAAGTCATGATATAGCTTTTAGAAAACAGGACCAATAAAACTGAGAAATCCAAGGTCAACTCAAAGAATACCTAAATCTTTATTTAGTTACACATGTGCCCAATTAAAGCATGTCAAAACAGCCTTACTTTATCCCTCCCATTCAGTAATTTTGTATTAACAGGGTGCATGAGGACAAATGAAATTACACAGACTGATATTTCCCCCGTTTTTCCTGCTTCTCTGACATCACCAGAGGTCAGTTTTCTAGTCTCCTGGACTGAGCTTCCTGTCTTGGGTTGTCAGCTGCAAGATGGGTGGTTCCTAAAGGCAGCACCCAGGGTTAGTCCAGGATGAGGCCCCAGGTGTGACGTGTGTAAAGCTGCTTTAGTGACTGAATATGCAGTTCCAGTGCTTGAAATCACTTCAGCGAGGAGTGAGGCAGGGCCAGGACAAACAAGTAGGTATGTTTTTATCCAGTGTTGCCTGTCCCCAGAGGTGGCTGGGTCACCTTGAGTTCTACAGGTGGGGAGTAGAAGTGGCAGCATTGTTCCTAAGGTGTCTGCAACACAGAGGCACTGCAGAAGCTCTCAGTTCCCTCCCAGTTCAAATAGGCGTGTCATCGAAGGATCAGGCATTTCTCTCTTGTTGATAATGGAGGATTTGGCCAGTTCCTTTTCACAAGTTCTCTTCTTTCCTCTTTGAAGGACAATCTCATTGTTATGTGCCCTCTCAAGGCTGCCTTTGATCAGTGCTGTGCACAGTGAGGTGCATGAGTGTGCACTGCGTGGATGTTACACCTGCCACTCACTGCAGCATTCTGACCTTAATAATTTTGGTACTCCAAATCCACAACCCAGCATTGACATATTAAAACATTTTTCTTCTTGGCAGGCTGTATTTTACTCACGTGAAGTATAATTTTCTACTGTTCCTCTTTCCCACTGTAGAGGTTTTTTGCTTTATAGATTTAAAAACTAGTCATGGTGCATTTTTTTTCAGAGAGATGTGGAGATGTAATGAAAGGAGCTTGCCAAGGTAAAAAAGGAGCAAAATTACCTGGCCGGTTTGTTTTAGAAAGAACATTAACAATTCACTAAGACAAATTCAGCCATGGGTTAACTGTGTAATAACATTAATATTCTCCCTGCAGTTAGATTCTATTGATTTGTGCCAGAGTTAGATTGCATTTCCCTTACTACATTTTCATACCATAAGGCTTTACTGTCACAAATTCAAAAGTACTTTATGCTTTCTGTTCCATATCACTTCATTGTCTGTTGGGTTTAGGAGTACCTAAAAGCTGGTGTGAGTGTCTCTTGAGTGGTATGCAGATCACTCCAAAGGCTGGCAAAGAGTAGGGAGCTCAAATATAGGGAGTGTGTTTTATTTATTTTAGTGGCACTCTAGTCTCTATGTTTAATCCAAATTTGTTGGTGATCTCCACCTTCCTTCCTTCCTTCCTTCCTTCCTTCCTTCCTTCCTTCCTTCCTCTCTTCCTTTTTCTTTCTTCCTTCCTTCCTTGCTTGCTTGCTTGCTTGCTTTCCTCCAGCTCCAGTTCTTTGTTGTTTGATCAGAAAATCTCAGTATTTTCAGATAGCTGCCTATGTTAAGTCCAAATTAGTTTTCAGGTGTCCCCCACTACTAAAAAGCCATTTAAAATACATAAAATACATTTAAATTGAAATGTATTATCACCTTACTCAGACCTACTGTTATCCTTCAGTTTTGTTATTCTAGTTTATTAACCTTTGAACGCCTGAGAAGAATGCAGTGAGACAACAGAGGGCCTTTAATGTGATGACTCAGATGCAGACACAGCAGGCAGAGGTTCAAGAGATTAGAAATGGTAATACTTGTAATTAGAAATTCTGCAGTCGAGTAATGTTAGTTAGGAACTCGCAAGCAGAATTTAAGTACTCAGATTAATCTATATATTGTGAAAATAATTATGCCAAGCCAAGTGTTTCCCCATCAGGCTATCTGGGATCAGCCCTTTGGATGGATCTTCATTTTGAATTCTAGTGATGCGGACACAGAGTGTGAGGCATCAGTGAGCCAGGTGTAGATGTGACACTAAATCCAGTGTGTAACTGCTCTCCTCCACAACTGTAAGGGACAGAACTTACCGATTTTGGGTTTATGGGGGTGCATTTCTACAATCAGCCCATCATTGTAATCCATGCTCAAAATGCTGCAGGACTGAAAAACCACTGGGCTGGGCAGAGGAAAGTTTTACTAATGAATACCCATTTTTTTCCCAGCAGACTGGTAAATTCCCTTACCATTACATAAGTATGTTTTAATTTTCTTCAGTACTGAGTGTATATATTTCCTATCCATGTCTCCAGGAGAGTTGTGGGCATTGAATACCTTGTTTACTATTTATCTCTTAGGGAATTTGTCATTGTAAAAAGCGGTAAACATCGATTTTGTAAGGATCACAAAAGCATTTATCTTTTAACTAGCTTTAGAAATATACAGGTTTTGGCAAAATAATGAATACATACAATTTTTTTCCCCTTGGTTCAGTTCTCTTTCTGCTCTTGTATATTACTTAGCAAGTCAGGGATCCCTGTGCCTTGGTGTGGTTTGCTCTCTGATGGTATTTTTCTTCACCTGTATCTGCAGTTTTTCTGGTTCTGGCAGTATGACCTTGCTCCACAATATGCTCATGCTCATGTGCTTCTCAGGCTAATTTTCTGAACTCCAGCTTTTACACTGGGAAGATTATAGACAGCCCCTGAACCAACCCCTTCAGTCAATCCTCTTTAGATACTGTGTGGCCAAGCTGATTTTCTCAGTCCTTGGCCATACACCACCTACAGTGAAAGCACTTGAGGTGGAACCATCAAGACGTATCATCCATTTCTTGCCTGCAGGGTGGAAGATGCATGAAAAAGTGCTGTCGGGCTCTATATACACCAAGGTGCTCTGTGACACAGCAATCCCATGATGGAATCCAGAGTTCTCCATAGCTGTCTCCTGCATCATCACACACTGCAAGTGCTTCTGTACATTTTAGCATTTAGAAATCAATGGCTTCTTAAGTTACAGCAATTAAAACAGGCTGCTGCACAAGATCACCTCAAAAAACAGCCTCTCTAGAACATGGGAAATTAGGGATATCAGTTCAGAAGCAGAGGTGAAAAAGGTTGTGGATTTACTTTAATGGGTATTAAAAAGTGTCAGTTATTTAAATGTGACTGTCGAATCAATCTTTCAGTGACTGGGTTGAACAAACACCTGTTGGGAATGTCTGGATATACTGGGATGGATTTGAGCCTGCCTCTGAGCTCGAGTGAGATGACTGCCCAAGGTCCCTGGGACCCAACACTGTTGTGCTTCTATTTCTTTATTTGCATAAAGAATGTATTTTGAGCTGAAAACTGTACTGGAATAGATCCAGAATACTGGGTTATATCCTTGTTTCGCTTCCACTGTAGATCATTATGTTTTTAATACTGTAATTGACATAATTAGAAATATTGATTCCATTACAAATGAAGCAATTTAACTGTAAATGTGCCAAGAGGCCAAAAAGTAATCAATCTGTTGTTACCTTGCATGCATGAGTGAATTGTGATCCAGAGTCAGCAGGGGTTTTTTTTCATTTTTTGATTTGGATCAGTTGCCACTAATTTAGCATTGTCCCCAACTCATGTAATTTTTGATTACTTGGTGTCAAAGTGGTGCTAAAAGGCATAAAATGAGTGTGTTAAAATAGTCTCTGATAGTATCGTTAGAGGAACACAGCACATTTAAATTGTGAAACAATTTCTAGTTCTAATGCAGGTTTCTCCAGTGAGAGATCAGATGGTGAGATTTAAGTGTGAGTATAATCTGGGACCTGGAGCACAGAGCACAGTGACATTCTGCATGAGATGAGAAAATTAGAATTTACATTACTTTTTGTCTAAATAAGGCAGAAAAGTGAAGTCTTCATATTGCATCATTTGCAAAACACACTGTCTCGCTAGATGCATGTTTCTGAAACAATAAACATGAATAATGCACAAAGGAATTCTTGTTGGTCTCCAGAGCGGAGGGAACAGATTCAAGTCTAGAGTTTTAAAAAAAAAAATCACAAGGAATCTTTTAATCAATATATCAATTACTGAATTCTCTGTTTATATCTCTAGCACAGTGGTGTGATTTTTTTTCTCATAAAGCTTTAGGAAAGTTCCTCGATGACATTTCTATGTAGTATTTGAAAAGAGTGGAAGAATCAGCCATTGCGGCTCTATGTCTCCCTGGAGAAAATGCCCAATGAATTCATTCTGGCAGAGGGAAGACCAAGGTGTTTCTTTCAGAACTGAAACTGTAAAAGTAATCTTTAATTGTATTTCACATTGTAAGATCTTTTTTTCTTGGTTAGCTAAGAATCTGAAGCTGATTTTTGGCTTACTACAGATTTTAAGTAAAGCACGCTGTTCTTTCTAAAAATACAGATTTGGAGGAAAACAGAATGTTTGGTCCCACTTGGCCAGGAATTGGCTTCATGTACAACTCCTGCTACTAATGTAACTTCTGTGGAGGCTGTTTGAAACTGGTTATATAGTTGGATTCATGGCTCAACAAAGGTTCAGTGTACACTCTTTGGCTTGTGCCTTTTCATGGGGTAAGGCTTAAAATAATGGATGAATGCTGAAGGAGGAAGGCAAAGGACTTGTGTGTGAGTGCCCTGACACTGCAGCTGCTTTTGCAAAACTGTTGCATATGAACTTGGTATTTTTCTTGGCCTGACATCTGGAGGCTACCTTCCCCCCTTCCCTTCCCTTCCTCACTACATTTATATGAATTTATGGCCAAGGAGAGATTTAAAAGGGCAGAGGGACACTCCGTCATTCTTTAAAATCAATCGCTTTAGTTAGATACACTAATCCAAAGGAAGACTGAGAAGTATAATGACATACTGCATTTCCTATTTTTGTGCCAATTGTTTTCCCGAATTAGAATATTCTTATGATTCAAATGTGCAGTGCAGTTTCAAAACACTGTGTAAGATCTGAGTCAGAAATATCACATTTGTTGGGCCCTTTAGAAAAGTGGTGGCTTGGCAAAGAGGAAAGTCAAGAGTTTGTTTATCCTCTATTTTTTTGTGATCTTCTAGTGGAGACATACATAGAAATATGAAACATTTCCTCCATGAGTCTCACTGGTTTATTCCACAGATCCAAACATTGTACTTCTAGCAAAATAAACTAGGAAAAAATATTTTTATTTGAAGACCAAGTTTTTGTACGGTTTCAGTTTCCTTTCATATGAATGCTATTTAAGGTGCTTGAGCAAGAAGTTAATATCAGAAAATCAGCCAAAGACAAACTGAGGAGACATTTGTTGAGGAACTGGTGCAGTTATTACCTAATTACTGAAATGATACTTAACATGTCAAGCTCCATTGTACAAATTGTTTGTAATACAGTAGAATAAAAAGTACTTAAAATAATAAATCCCTATCATAGTACACATCAGTCAAGTGGTTCGTTTTAGCGTTTACTTTTATGCATATGCATACATACACATAAGTATATCAAAATTTGTATGTTTTCATATATATGTGTGTGTATGTACGTCCTTGATTTAATTTTTGGTGTCTGTTACATCTTGTGTACACCTGTAAAAGTAAATAAGGATGTAAATTTAAGTTGTCCCAGCTAACTGGAGTGGTTACAAGTGTAGACAAGTCTTTTGTTTCCAGGAGAGATGTTATGAGAAACATAATGCAAACTTTTTCACACTTTTCCATGAATTTCTATTCTTTCACTTTCTGGAAGTCATTTTACCTCACAGGTATGTACTGATGTTTGATGTGACTACATCAGATGAGCACATCAGATGCTGCCAACTCTTCTTGGCATGGCTGTTAATGATTATATTGCCTAAAAACACAGGACTTTGAGAGTATTTAACTACTACCCAACACTCTAGGGATAATATCTGTTTGCTGTTTTGTGTGGAACATTCAAATCTAATAAAAACTTATTTAAATAACTTTTTAATGGAGTAAAGACTGACACTGAAGTGTTAGATTTTTAACCACCATGGTGCAGAATAGCAGACCCTGTCTAATGACCATTGAATGATCACATGTATCACTGTATGGGAGAAATAAAGCATGTAGCTGGGGAAGGTTCCCATCTGATAGCAGTTATTGATTGAATTCTGACTTCAGCAGAAGCAGAGCAGAGTCCTACAGTAGGATATGAGATATACTCAGTGCTTTAACTGATTACAACCTCCCAATTCAGCAAAAGTCAAACATTGCAGTCTTCCCTGAGCTTGATTTAATTTGTTTAAATGTCGTGTGCAGGAGTGGGGGGACTTTTCGCTTCTTGACACTCTTGTTAGCGTTTGATCAAAGTAGAATGTTGCTTGCATTCACCAGAAAAAAAAAAAAAAAGACAAAACATGGATTATTCAAAGGTAGATGTTGTGCAGGAAATGTTACCATTTCCTGTGTAGTTACAAAATTACCACATCCCACCTGCACTGTGTCATTCAACGCCAATTTAAATGAGGAAGATACCTGATCCCTCAAATGCATAGTCCTGAAAGAACATTCAGTTTATTTGTGCTCAAGGACTATGTGGACAGCCCGCTATGTTTTTCATTTCAGTTTCTGCCAGTCATGTAGGAGAGAAAACAGTGACCCCAGGCAGGCTGCAGAAAACGCAGAATGGCTTCAAAATTTTTGCCAGCTTACAGCGACTTTCACACCCTCAGTTCAGAAAGCACATGCTGGGAGAATGGTTCAGTCTCCTGCCAGACTCTTGCTTTTTTAAAATTTTCTTCAGCTCTGCTCACTGAGGTTAGGGTGAAAGCAGCACAGTAACCAATGAGATAAAATATAGATAACTCAGCATTTGCATGAAGGGGAAAGATTTTTCAAAAGGAATTAAATCAGTTAGAAAACAAAGGTCTTCCTTAAAAAGAAAATTATTCATTGATTTTTTTTTTCTGATTGACCATAATCAGAAATAACCCTTTCTGAAAACCACAGCTGTTGTTCCATTGACTCCTAAAATATTTTTGACTTTATTTTTTCATTGTCAGCAAGGACTGAACTCTTCTTCCTCCTCATAAGACTTTCAAATACCCACATTTTAATACTTGGAAAATGATTCAGAGTAATTGGCACCAGGAACTCCCCTACTTACCTAGCTCTCACTGATTCAAAATCAGGTTTGCATTTGAAAAAAATGGTGTTTTTAAACATTATGACCTCAAAGCCATTCTGCTTTCTGGAAACCAAGTTCTTCTCAATTACATATCATTCACAAAAATCAAATTAAAAACCAAAAACCTGATTACTATTATAAGAACATAATAATAGTTGCCCTGGGTCAGACTGGATGTCCATCAGCATTGTGGCTGTGTTAGCAGCCAGAGGCAGATGTGTAGGGACAAATCAAAGAGCAAGACAGTTATATGGGATATTTTATCAAAGACTCTTCTGACAACAATTTCATTTCAGGTTTCCTGATCCAAACATAGTCTCCATGTATTTAGACACCCTCGGTGGCATTCTTTTCCATGAGGATCGCTAGTCCTCCCCTGATCCCCTGAGTGCTTTCAGCACCTACAGTGTCCTTCTGAAAGACTTTTTTGTTTTGAACTTGGATTCCACAGGTTTAATTGGATTGCCTTTGCTCTTACTGGATGAGACATAAACAATGAATCTTCACCTACTTTGTCTGAGCCACTCAAGATTTAGCAAACTCTTTCACATTCTGTGTCAGTTCCATGCAAATCTGAAGCAACATAATTCTAATAATTCCTTTTGTCTAAGGTTTTCCTTATCTTTGGTCATCATATGAAGCTATTTCAGTACCTTATGAACCTCTGGAGTTTTCCTGGTCTAACAGTAACTTTTTGCAATGGTGGGGTCAGAACACTGCTCAGGGTGCAGAATGTCAGGACCTGCTTCTCTAATCTATATTCCCTATCATTTGTGTTTGGCCATCAGAGAAAGAATGACGCTGATTACACCAGAACCTTCAGTTTAGCTGTTTTTCTACTGAGAAAGATAAAAAACCCACCAGTTAGAAAATATGGTGAACTTTAGGATTAAAATTGTGGGTCTTGAAAGAAGGAAGATGGATTCAAGAATCCCTAGGAAGAAGAGGGAGGAGAAAAGCATGGTAGAAGAGTTGAAAAAAGGACAAGCAGAGACTGCAGGTGATTTACTGTTGCATTACAATTACTGTATTACAATATATTGTTTCTCTTCTCTTTCTTCATTGCAACACTTACATTTGGCATAGAAACAGCCTTTAGAAACAGTTTTTCTTGAGGTTCTTCTTTTAAATTTGTCTTTCACCTTAACCTTTTTCTTAACATGGAGGAACCTTTTTTATCTAGATATTCAGAAACTGGGATCTGTAGTTTTTTTCTCCTAGTATGCATCTTTAAAAAGCAGATTAAAGTGCCCATTAGGTAATATGAAATATAGAAAGTTAGAATCTGAACGATTTGTTAAAAAAAAGGAAGAAAGCTGAAAAAAACCCTCATCATGCTCAAATTGTTAATACATTCCAAGATGGACTCACTGAAAGAAGAAGGCAAATGAAAAAGTGCTTCAGCTGTGCACAGGCATGAAACCTGGGCATATGAGAATTCTCCAAGGAATCTGTTACAGCACAGCTCTCTGGAGCAAAGCTGTGGCTCTGTGCTGTGAAAGGGAACCATATAGCTAAATCTCCTGCTAAATGGGTAAGTCCTCAAAGACAAAGACACACTTCTAGTTTGGTCTTGCTGAACTTACTATTTTTCAGTTCCACTCTCTGTCCTCATTTGACACATTTAGTAATGTGAGATGTTCCTCCTGATGTCTGGCCTTCCCTGCCAAGTTTTCAGAATTAGGACCACAGTTGGAAGTTATAGAAATAATCTCAGGAGATACATAGATCCAATCCAGAGCAGAGACTGGACTATCTAAATTATGTGCTCTGCTTCAATTTATTTTGTACTTGTCCAGTTTTTTAGTGTTCAGAACCTGTCACCTGAACCAAAAGCTCATTGTGCTATTTATTAACTGATTCAGCACTTCTCATAAAGCCTGGTCTTGTGCACTGACTATTCAGCATTGAAGCTCTTCGCTTTCAAACAGTGCTTGGAGGGTTCCCAACAGAAGCAGTGCAGCCACTTTCCCTGATTTTATAGTTCAGGAGCTGATATTGGTTTTGATAAGTGCAAAGCTGAGAAGGAAAACCTAGAACCCAAAATATTATTAAACCAGATATAGTGAGGCATTCACTCCTCCACCCTGATTCCAGCATCCAAATAAATACCTTTTCAGATGTGATGTTGTGAGAGGTCTCGTCTGATTCACTGTATTCCAGACCCCCAAATCTAAGATGTTCAGAACTCTACAGCTGGACTCAGTGACCCCAAAGGTCTTTTCCAACCTTACTGATTCTAGGATTCTGTGGCATAGGGGCACTTCAGTCCCAGCGATTGTCTCTGGTGGCTGAAAGATACATAGAAAAAGATACCTGCAGTTCTGTCCTCTGAAAGGACAACATTGAGTGCTAAAATTCACCAGTATATTCATATAATTAAAGTATATTGATTAATTTAGTCTAGAGCCTTTGAAACGGATATAGTGAGGAGAAAAGGGAGAGCTTGAAAATCATTACCAGTCCGCTGTAAGCAGTCATCATTAACTACTATTATAAAAAAACAAAACAAAACAAAATACAGGAGACTGTACAGTGACCTGAAGCAGTCTGAAAGACAGTGCTCATATTTCTTATTGATTTGCATTTATGTGCGAAGTGTATTGCAAAGCAGCGCAGTCCTTTCAAATATTTCATTACAGACCAATCATTAAGGCAGAAAGACCTACATGGATGCCATCAAGGGCATTTATTAAACATGTGTTTGTGTGTGCTTGTGAATGGAATGGGAATGGGAATGGGAATGGGAATGGGAATGGGAATGGGAATGGGAATGGGAATGGGAATGGGAAGGGAAGGGAAGGGAAGGGAAGGGAAGGGAAGGGAAGGGAAGGGAAGGGAAGGGAAGGGAAGGGAAGGGAAGGGAAGGGAAGGGAAGGGAAGGGAAGGGAAGGGAAGGGAAGGGAAGGGAAGGGAAGGGAAGGGAAGGGAAGGGAAGGGAAGGGAAGGGAAGGGAAGGGAAGGGAAGGGAAGGGAAGGGAAGGGAAGGGAAGGGAAGGGAAGGGAAGGGAAGGGAAGGGAAGGGAAGGGAAGGGAAGGGAAGGGAAGGGAAGGGAAGGGAAGGGAAGGGAAGGGAAGGGAAGGGAAGGGAAGGGAAGGGAAGGGAAGGGAAGGGAAGGGAAGGGAAGGGAAGGGAAGGGAAGGGAAGGGAAGGGAAGGGAAGGGAAGGGAAGGGAAGGGAAGGAAGGAAAGGAAGGAAGGAAAGGAAAGGAAAGGAAAGGAAAGGAAAGGAAAGGAAAGGAAAGGAAAGGAAAGGAAAGGAAAGGAAAGGAAAGGAAAGGAAAGGAAAGGAAAGGAAAGGAAAGGAAAGGAAAGGAAAGGAAAGGAAAGGAAGAAGAGAAGAGAAGAGAAGAGAAGAGAAGAGAAGAGAAGAGAAGAGAAGAGAAGAGAAGAGAAGAGAAGAGAAGAGAAGAGAAGAGAAGAGAAGAGAAGAGAAGAGAAGAGAAGAGAGAAGAGAAGAGAAGAGAAGAGAAGAGAAGAGAAGAGAAGAGAAGAGAAGAGAAGAGAAGAGAAGAGAAGAGAAGAGAAAAGAGAAGAGAAGAGAAGAGAAGAGAAGAGAAGAGAAGAGAAGAGAAGAGAAGAGAAGAGAAGAGAAGAGAAGAGAAGAGAAGAGAAGAGAAGAGAAGAGAAGAGAAGAGAAGAGAAGAGAAGAACCAGATACTTTCCTACCTGGTGGCTCCGAGTTCCCTGTTGTGGATGTTAGCTGTGCATGTTATTGTTTTCTTAGAGAGGAATTTTAAAAACTGCTCGGTATTATTTCTGAGCTCTGCTGCAGTTAGCAAAATCCTGTAAAGCATAAAATCTGGCAATATTATATCTCTGTAAACAAAAGATCATTACTGCCTATGTTTTCTTTCATTGTTGCAGTTTGGTTCAAACAAACAAGCAAAACCCCCTCAAGTAAATAACTGTACCTCTGTGTTACTCTGAGCTTCTGGTGCACTGCTGTGTGGGTGTCTCACAGCAAACAGGTGATTCAAACTGAGGGGTTTTTTTAGTCACATGAGTATTTTATAACAGCACTAACACGTAAGTGCCTGGATTAAGCACTATAAGAAGACTTGGGCCCCGAGTCACAAAAGCACTTAGCACTTTAGAATTCCAGATCCCATCAATGTGAATCCGTGTCCTTGCCATAAGCTGACAAACATTGCCAAGATAGTCTCTAAAATCACGAGTAGTGTTTGAGTATTGAACCTCAGGAGGTGCAAAATGGGCTTCAGTGTGCTTAATTGACTTGAATATTCACATTTATACCCAGTCCTTAATCCTTGTGCAGAGTCCTTCAAACATGGGTGTGGTAATGATGATTTAGAGGAACACTGATGCCTTGTGACTGCTTACAGTAACTGAAGTTCTGGCCTGGTTTGATACGCAAATGTTAAAAGCTTGAAAAGCTTGTGACTCACCAATGAGTAAGGACTGAAATGTGAGCTTTGAACAGCAGCATAAGGTAAAATGGTGCTGGAAAATTTCTTTTCATTGCCCAGTTTGAGTTTACAGCATATAAATGGAGCACCGCCAACCCTTGCGGGGATATTGTGTGTCATACAATGCTTGACTTTATTTTTAAAGCCCTAGCTGTTGGAATCATGAGATTGCATAAATTCTCCACTTTAATTTGTATAAATAATTGAATTTCTAGTGATTATTTCTGAAAGTTTGACCACACTACTCCTACAAAATTATTAAATGTGGCAAACCCCTATAATTTATTGCTTTTTTAAAGTCCCATATTTTTTAAGTTGCTTCTGTGATTAGCTGGGGATACAGCATTTGAATGCATTACTTTTGTCAATATTCTGAATGTAAACGGTAAAAAGCTTTTTGGGTTTGACTGGTTTTTAAATTTGGTTCATTTGTATTCAGTGACCTGTTCAGAAATGTTTGAACAATGACATTACTGGTGCTGTCCTACTGAAAATGATGTGTACCCTTTACACTGTGGTGTGTAAAGGTATCCTAAAGTTAGAGACAAGGCCAACGTAAAGGTATCTTAAGGTTAGAGAAATGGGTGGAAGGCAGGCTATGAGTTTCTTTCTCATCCCTCTCTGGTGAGGAATGATGCAGTTGTAGATCCCACACTGTAGTTTCCACTACAGCTCCAGAGTTATGGTACACAGCAGTGGGAAGACGTGTCACAGCAACAACAGATCCTCAAGCTGTTCCAGGAACAATTGAAGTAACTCCATTTACTCATTGAAATATCCTCATCAGATAATCTGATTGTGCAACTTAGTCTCCTCTGCCTTTAGGTTCTCAAAAGCAATCCTCTGTTTATCCAGGTTAGGGCAGAATTTTGATTATTTGTTGAATAACTTCCCTGGCTCATATTTTCACACATGCAAAACATGGGGGCAGGAATGTGCAGTATGGCTCATCTTTTCTGCAGAGGACCAGCTGGGTAATAATCCAGGATGCTGATCTCTCAGATTGAAAAAACTAGTTGTTCACAGTGAGGGTTGGACACTGGGCATGTTTTTTAAATCTTGTTATTTTTTGAAAAATAATTTTATTTGGGCATCATAACTGACACCAAAACTGACTGAAACGTGTACAATGAGAGAGAAAGAGGGGACAAATTCTGTGGACCTTGAAAGGACATATAAATTTTTGGTTCCCATCCCTCTGGAGAGCCCCAGCTTATTTAAAGGCTGAAGTGAGCTGTGGGACTGCTTAGCTTGTTTTTGACTTCAGAGAGCTGGAAGAAGCATTGAAGGAGTAGGATTTCTCTATGTAGCAATAAGCCATATGGGGAGTTTGTGTAACATCTCCTTGAGGGGAAAGGAACGAAACATTGTCATGATTCTCTGTTTCCTCTATAGAAAGTTCCTCATTATAGGACTTCTAGAAAAGACTCCACCCTCTCACATGCAGAACCAACCACATTCTTAATAGCAGATACTCCATTGTAACACATACACACACAATGCATGGCTCCATGCCAGGCTGTAATTTGTTTTTGTCATCTGTCTACTGGCTAATGTGACAACCCACACAAGTATTTATTTCCAGAAGGAGGAATGCATAATGAGAGCTGTAGCTCTCCCAAGTTCTGAAAAGCTGTTTAATGAAAAGGAGGGGGAAAGAGCAGCCTCCCACCCTTCCTCCCAAATGACAGGTTTTCCAAAGCCCAAGCACCAAATTCAACAACTTTGAAGTTGGCCTTATGCATTTTTTAGCTGCCATTTTCTCTCTGCTGTAGCTTCAGAGAAGCTGGTATTTGTTCTTTGTTGGGCTGGGGGTATTTGGGGGCTTAAAATGAGATGTTGCCAGAATGCGAATGGCTGGGAGCTGGGAGGGCGAAAGGCTGAATTGCATGCTCCATTGCACATGAATGACACATGCTCCTGCACACTCAGCCCACTTTGGCTCCCTAAGTCTGATTAAAATACAAAAAATCCTAGAACAGTGAGGTGCCCATCAGAAATTCTGGCCATGTCAGAGGCCCTTGCAAGCCCGGCTACAGCTGCAGGTGAAACTCCTGAGCAATTCAAGTCACAAAATAGGCTGAAGGCTTTAAGGGAGAGGGGAGGGGATTTAACTCCTTGAAGGGCTGACGGAAGGAAACAGAGGTTTTGCTGCTTCATGGGAGCCTCATCCCAGAGCAGGATACCTTCTCTGGAAGGTCGAGCTTTACCTGAAAATAAGTTATTAGTCTCTAATTAGTTGAATGCCACAGTGGTATTCTATGAGATGTCAGACTAGGTGAACTTTGGAGCCTGAAGATGAACAGCAACGTGTAGGGTCTTCTTCCCTTCAACTGTACTAAAGCTACTCCTGGGTCTTTGCTTGGATGGCAACTCATTTCATCTCAGCACAGGTCTGTTGGTGCACTGCTGAACCATCACACCTGCACACTGTGATGTTACAGATAGCTGGTTGAAATGCTCATGTTCTTTTCATTTACTTCTAGTTATTACTGTCACCTTAGGAGGTTTGAAAGCAAAACCAGTGATAAAAGAGTTTGCAAAGCTATTTTACCAAAGAGCAGTGCATCTTACTGGAAGTTTAACATAGCACCATAGGTGGCCTTCCCTCTGACTCAGCTCTTTATTAGGAATAACAGTTCTTTGAATATAGATTTAGCGTAACTGAAATGGGTTTTATTCACACACCATTCATTAATATAACGGGTTAATTTTATGTGAGGCGATTGTCTTCTGGGAAAATCCCCTGACCTTAATCAAGAGAATTTGGCTTCAGTGCACAAAATACTGAAGGTAAAATATAAATTTCTGATGGATTCTCTGGCCCTGTTCATTTTTGGCCTAGTACTGAGCTGGGTTCAGGGATCACTAGAGCAAGCAGTGAATTTCCCAGGAACACGAGTAGCTGATTTGGCCCAAGACATAATTTGAGGCTATCAAAAGTGCTCCCTTATATTCTACCCCAAGCTTGGTGCCCACTGTGGGTATGGAGAAAACCAGAATCATCCTTGTCTCTCAGGAAAGGAACATCTGAGTTAGCAGGCAGCTATTCCGTGTAGCTGGGAAAAAGGTGTAAGTGGCTGGAAGCTAAAGCTGGAAATAAAATGAGGATTTTCAATACCGAAAGCCATGAACCTAGTAAAATAGTAGGTGCTATTACTTGAGATACTTAAATTGAGGTTTCGCTTTGGTTTCAGAATGGCTTCCAGGAAGAAATTGTAAACTTCATGCAAGTATTCCTGAATTAGGTTTTCTGAATGGTGCAATGTGATCCAGTAGTCACATAATCCTAAAGTTGCCTTAAAACATTTCGCTCTGCAGATAGTCATGTCCTGACCACTCTGTGATAGCCAGCAGGATGTGACAGCCCGTGATAGAAACCAGTGGTTGTCCAAAGGAATTTTGGTGTATCCAGGAACAGAATTTCTGGTAGACCTGAATTACTGTGCATGCCTGGTTAAGCAGCTCTGGGCTGGAACTTGATTCACACCCTGTGGCTTGAGGCACTTACGGAACTGCCCTACAGATCTGACAGGCTTCCTCTAGCAGTCATTGCAAATGCTTTTTCAGAGGAGCCTGTCCACAGAAAAATGGAACCAGGTTTGGAATGCTTGGGCCAGTCTCCAAGGTAAATGTAACTGCTTTTCAGGGACAGTAATTCCTCAAGGTGCTAGTGAAGATGTGCAGCCCTCATTTGTTCTTGCCCATGTATGAGGAAACACAGCAAAAGACCAAGGAAAATACAAATGTTTTGTAGCATTCTATTGTTAGAAGTCAGGCGTGATGGCAGTCAGTGGTTAAGTACATCCCTATTCCTGCCGATGCTGTGGAAAGTTTGTAATTGCCCTTGAAGGGCTTGTCTTTTTCATAAACAGTGTACTTTTCATGGTTGCTTATGGCTCAGCTGACACACGCCTCTTGATATTTTAATATAACACAATGTAGAGTGATTGTCCTGAAACTCATGTATCATTTTTTCCCTGTACTGTCCTATCAGTTAGTAATATTATCAGCTCCTGTCCTTTCAGTTATTGGCCAGTTGAAAGAAACCAGGCATTGTGAGAACTTTTTTTTACTTCAACATAAAAATGGTTTAAAAGTCACTTTAAAAGTATTTCTGTATGAAATTGTAGGAAATTTTCACTCATTTTGCCAGCCCTTAAAAAGAATAACAAGTGATTTTAAAAAAATGGAGGTGTCTAATTATAGTTTAGTCACAATGATGCAAGGGCAGATTTCTACTGCCATGAGTCAACTTTTGCTTGTTCTTGTGCTCTTTGCCAGGCCACTTAGTTTGTCCAGGTCATTTTGCTTTGTCTCCTGCATAGTTGTAAAAATCCTTGTTGATAAGGTCATATCCAAGCTTCATTGCTCAGCATGATCAATCTTAGTATCAAGCCTCCTTCCTAGCCAAAACCGCTCTTACATTACTTTGCAGTCTCTCAAGGGAAGCCAGAACTTTCCGAGGCAGGAGGACTTTTATGCAAGGCTGTGCCCAAAAGACTATGCATGTTGCCAATGTACCAAGGAAAGCATGTATTAGGAGCTGTTTTTAATTTAAAAGCAGGAGCAACTAACTGGCAGTCTTGGAAAGGCAGAAGGTGAGGTAGTGTGTCCCTGCCTTGGGGAATGCTGGCTAGTCAGCGGCCCATCTGTGGGGGGAAGATGGTTGCTGCAGGTGCATTGGTAACAGCACATCCTGTTTGGGGATGGCAGGATATTTTGTCAAATGGCAAGTTATGACCATCCTGACTGCGTCTGTCTGGTTCCTGAACACCTGGAGGGAGATGTCTCTATGTAAATGGACTGTTCCTGAGATCAATACACAAATTCTCCTGCTTGTGTCATTCAGACTTAACATTCTTAACATGTTTGAAGCCAAATTAAATGCTAACAGCAGCTATTCAGGAGTCTCTCTGAACATCAGGAGATGTTCAAGGTCTAAGGCATAAAGGCCTGGGCTAAGGCAAGGTGAGTCCATTTTGTGGTTTAGGAACAGAATTCCTGCAGCTCACTCACCACTCTTATCCCACTATCCTAAAACTGGGATAACCCCCCACTGAGACATTGCAATTTTATACTAACACATCTTTCAAGATAAAGAACAGTGCACTTGCATGACTTAACATTTCACTGTTTAATTTTCTGGGCTAGAATTCTCCAAATTTCATCACCCAGTAGGGATATTTAATTTAGAACATGCCCAGTGGCAGTGAAGAGAGACACACCTCCTTAGAGGAGAGTTCACTGATCAGGTGGGATGATATTTCCATCTGTCTCTTGCCAGGTAAAGGCACTAGTAGGATGTTCCCAGGGAGACTGTAGGGTCCCCACAAGGTGAGTGAGGATCCTCATGCTTTGATCCATTTCAGCTAGTTCTGACAACTGACACTGGAGAAAACACCATGGATCTGGTCTGGCTTGCTTGTATTTCCTCTCTATGAAAATCAGAGCAGAGAGAAAGGAGCAGAATCTTTTAAATACATTCCATTGGATTTCTTCCTGCTCTTACACCAGTCTGAACCAAAACTAATTCTGCTGAAGCTGATAGGTGTTAGTCTGCTGTAGGAGAGAAAAATAAAGTTCAGTGAGTACATAAACTAAAGGAGAAGTGCTGGGGTTTAGGATTTTTCCTTTTATTTCTTTCTCTCCTGGAATTTTGTCCCATCTGTTGCTAAGAGATAATAACGACCCATACTTAAGAGACGAAAGAAATTGCCAACATGGGGGAAGGGTGCAGCTGGCTACTCTCTTACCTGGGGGGTTTTCTCTTTGGAAGGGAAAAGATACTGCGAGATTTTCAGATTTTCGCGGGCACTGAGGGTCTGGGCTTGGCTCCTCTCGCTCTCTCTCACTCTTGACATTGGAGGGGAGACAAGCTGCAGTCGCTGTGGGGAGAATTCACCACTACTGTGAGGTTCCATCTCCTGCTGTCTTCTTCTACCGTGAGTGCAGCTCCTAAGAGCAGCCATTGAATTGGGACCTTATTAACATCTTACCTCACTAGAAAGGACTCTCACCATCTATTCAGGTGCCTCAGGGGAAAACCCGGGGCCCGACTCCCTCCGAGGGAGCCTCTCCCGGCCGTGCTCGGGAGCCGGGCTGCCGCTGCCCAGCCCTGCCGCTTCTCTGCCACTGCTCCAGGTTTTTCGCTACATGGTAACCCCACACCCCCTGCCCGCGGGGACACCCCATGGCTCCTGCTACAGCTGTGGAGTTTCTGATGCATTTCGTTCGCTACTCCGGGATTTGCTCGTCCCTGCCATCCCAGCCACCGCTCTGAGGTTCCTGCTGCAGCCCATTGTCGCCACCCAGCCCGCCCGCCATGACCGCGTGAGGGAGACGTGACTGAGCTCGCGCCACAGCGCCCCCTGCAGGCGCGGGGAGCCATCGCACCCGCCCTGCCCGGCCGGGAGCCACCAGCGCCCCTGCCGGCTGTGAGCGGAACTGCACCCAAGGGGAAAGCGCCTGCGGCCGAGAGAGGCTGGCACTGGGTCTCTGGTTCTGTTTGTTTGCCTTGTTATACATATACACACTAGTAAAGAACTGCTATTCCTTTTCCCATATCTTTGCCTGAAAGCCCCGTAATTTCAAAGTTATAATAATTTGGAAGGAAGGAGGCCATATTCTCCATTCCAAGGGAGGTTCCCATCTTCCTTGGCAGATACCTGTCTTTCAAACCAAGACAAGAAGTTGCTTCTGACTCTGTAGTCCAGAAGTGCCCTGAGCTGGAGGTATGCCAGTTATAGATCTGCAGTTACTGAATTCAGTGAATGGGGAAGTAGAGAGGCATAAATCTTGGAAGATGAGTAAATATCTCAAAATCTGAAGGCCTCTGTTCATCTCCTTGGCCCAACAGCCATCTTGCTCTAAGAGTGGGCACCTCTGCTCCCCTTTATGCCAGCAGCAATGCTCATCTGGACATGTACATGAGCCAGTCTAAAACCGTTGGGTTGAGTTTTGTTTTCCTCAGACCTAGAGTTGCTCTTGGAACAGCGTAAGGACTGCACTACCTGCTCTGAAGCCACACTTGTCAGCATCAAAAGCCTGTGTTTCCTCCCCTGCCCATATTACAGTCCTTCCAGACTGGACTTGCCCTGTTTTCTGCAGCTTATGCATAGGTGGCAGTTCAAATCCTATTATACTCACAGACTCTGTGGTAACCAGCAAACTGTCTTAGGAAATTGATCACGTCTTACACCACATCAAAAAACAATAAACCAAATCTCTCCGCTCAGAACACTTGTGCCCTGTTTCAACATACGTACCATCTTCCGTTCATCCACACCATCCCCAGATAAACAATCAACTAATAAATGTCTATCATGTTGTAGAGTGGAAATACTAATAACCCCCAAAGTGCAATGATGTTAATGGGTGATACTGATATAATGAGTAGCAGGAGATTCAGTCATGCTCACTGCTAAAATACTTAGGAGCTTTACTTTCGTTCCATCTTGGAAAAGTTTCCATTTACAGATTGCTTATCCTATTTATAGACTTAGCTACTGCTGAATTGAACAGTCTTTGTCTCTTGCCATTTTGTCCACCTTCACATTAAGAAAGCATCTCTGATGTTGTAGTTACTTCTTCCTGAAACTTTTAGTTAAGAAAACTGAATGCATCTGCCTTTACCACAGCACTGCATTCCAGCCCGGATTGCTTTTGGTTTTTGGAAAGAATGCTGTCAAGAAATCTGAAGCTTTGAATGCCTTTCTCTCAACATCCTGTTTTTCCCTTGCCTCCTCTCTCCCTCTGCATTTGACTGATTTCTTTTTTAATAATTTCTGTTGAGTTGCTTTTTTGATGGCTCCTATTCCTGTGATTTATTTCTTATTCATCATGTCAGCATAAGACTGGGAGTAGTGTCTGGTAGGTGGATGTGCCTATGTGGGGATGTTAGTGTCTATTTAGCTGAGGTGTCAACTTGTAGTGCATAAGCTCTTTTGGTGAAGGTTGTTTGTAGGTAGAAATTGTTATTAGAATTATTAAGTATAAAAATATAATAGTTTTTGTAATAAAGGGATTTATTTTCCTTGAAATGGCTGTTGAATATACAGAACATATTCCCTGACAAGCTATAAATGCTTTAAAGCAGGTCAGATTTTAGATATAAATGACTTGATGGAGACCTATAATCTTCTGAGGGCTGAGAAGGTAATTTATTCATTGTGTCCATGCAGCCTTTAGCCTCTCTGCTAAGTCTACATATTATCATTGGTTGTGTTGTAGGCAGCAGTCTGCTGGAAATGCACGTTTCCAAACAGGCTGCTTGACACATAACTGGAGACAGTGAGTGTTGATTACTACTGGAAGTAGTGTTACTAAACTTGTTGGCCTAGCAGTGAAAGGCACAGTGGCTCTGTACTTGTTTCCTTTGGCCAAAGTGCCTTGTCCTCATAGGCTCTTGCATATGTTCTTTCTTTTATTCTTTAATCCCTTCTTTTCTGTTTCCCACTTTCCTCACAATTCATTTTGAAATTGCCAAGCCAGTGCCCATTGCTGCCCCAATACCATGCTAGCACTCTCCTGGAATGGTGTTTTTCCCTCCTCCTTCCCTCTTCCTTCCCAGTGCCTCCTTCTACCACTTAGGTTCAGTTGTTTTTGCACAAAGGGTGTGATCTGAGGTGGGAAATTCATCTGTATCAAAAGCTAGGGTTTTTTTGCTTTGCCAGATTAACTTTAATTGATAGAGCTGCTGGTTTATTGCACAGCTATCTGAATGCTGCTGCAGTCACATTAGTCGGGGTGTCACAGGAGGAGGATTAAGGGACCAGGAGATGGTTTCCCTTGGAAGAACTGGGAATTCACATTGGCATACCGTATTTGGTAAAACATGGCCTGTTTCCCTCACCTCCTGGAGAAGGCCATCATTACTAAGCTTCATTTTACTTTTCCACAATTCCTTTTAAAGGCTTCAATCCTTTAGGAAAAAAGAAATAAAAGTGGGAAAAGCAGGAGTGAAATGATACGGGGCTGGCTGTAGTCACAGTATCTATAGACAGGATGTGTAGAGAGCTACTGTTTCCACATTGAGTGTTGTTAACACCTCCTGCACAGCTGGAAGCTACTGGAATGAGCAAACTTGATATTACCACTTATTTGCCCCATTCTTTTTCTACATTGTGTCTTTACAGTTCACAAGATTGCAGCCCAATCTTATTCCAAGTTGGGAGTTACACCACAGATTATTTTGAAACTGGAACAAGGACTTTCTTTTTCATTCCTACTTATTACTTGTCCTGTATTTGAACTCAGATTGTTGGGGGCTTCTGCACGAACCTGCTGCCTAATCCTTGCCTTGTGCTCTAAAGGGTGTTCCACTCTTGCAGAAGAAAAGGTTAACTCAAATGAGAATGTAAAAAAAATTGGGTGCACTGCAGAACTGGAGAGATAGAGCATCAGTTCTTTCTGACCACCTTGTTGTTTTTTGTACTCAGCATCTTTGCAAAATGACTTTTATCAGAAGAAGAGCTATCAGCTGGGATAAATGTTCCAGGCAAAGGATCTGGTTGACTGATGGAGGTTGGTATTAAGTGCTTGTGATGTTTTGCACTCCATGGGAAATGTTTATTCCGATTCTGAAATGTAAAAAAGTAAGGGAAAAAGTTTGCTGAAGTTTTTCTCGATCTCTTCTCAACTTTCTTTTGTGTCCTTGAATCCTTTCTGAGTATGCACATAGATGAGTGTCACACTGCAGCTCCCTGTAGAGTTCTCATGGCTAAAGTATCCAAGTGCTTGCCACTACCATAGCAAAAAGCTCAACATACAAACGTCTTTCTTTCTCCTGTCAGTGTGCATGGGAGTAGTTTAGAAATTAGTTCAGACACAACTGCGGACTAGGGACTAAATTTTGCAGATAATTTCCATTTTATCTGTGCATTATATAATCATCTCCATCTTGATGTGTGAAGGCAGTGGCAATGCAGTGTGTCATTGCCTTCTCCTTAGCCATTGTGCTCCTCTCCTGTTGTTTTGAAGTGAGCCCAGTCTGTTCTATCTCATTCTGTCTTCTACATTCCATTTTATTTACTGTCATTGTCACGATCTGTGTTATTTATTGCTTGTTACTCTCTCTTTGGCCTCTGGAATAATGGTTGTGTAGTGTCTTAGTTTCAAGGATCTACACAGTCCTTCATTAGCAGCTCTTTTATCTCTTTAACATTCTTTCCCAACCCTGCTGTATACCTTTCTTTCCCTTTAAGCATTGTCTTATCATTTGCATTTCCATTAAGTTAGAATGAAAGCATATAATTCCCTTGTTTCTTAAATTTACACAGCTTTTTCTACATCTGCTAATGTATTTGTACAGTTCAGTCATTCTAAATAGTTTTTCATGCATTCTCTGAAGCCTCATTAACAGAAAAATATTACATGCTGTATCCACCTCTTACTATGACTGATCAATTATGTGTATCTAGTCAAGTGGTATTCCTTGGGATTCTCAAACTAAGTTGGCTTTTGATTTTTCACATGTGTGTACTCACACAGCATTCTTTGTCATGGGGGGGAGGATTAGGGAGGGGAAGTTAATTTTTTTTTTTAATCTGTCTAAACCACCCATGTCCCTAGAAGAACTAGGCCATTATATACCCCCAATAAAAAAAAAAATGTAATGCATTGAATAGTTGTCTGAGCAAAGACAGAGGGCTTCGAGTTCCCAATTTTCAGTTTCTCCCACTTCTGTAAGAGGTGATATTTGATCAGGTGGTACTTTATGTTTTTGGTAAGACATTATTTGATAACCTACCTCTTTGATCACTCCCTGCTTGAAAGGCAGAAAACCCCTGCAGTGCTGTTGCTACCTGTGTGCTGTGGCAGCCGGCCTGCCTGCACAGTCAGCCGTCAGGTTGGATAAAGAGGGCAATGTGATCATTCACATTGTTCACAGTTATGCTTTGGATACTCCACGTGGCAAATGAAGTGGTGCAGCTGAGGGAAAAGTTAAATGAGGAGTGAAGGTGCTCTCTCAGTAACTAAAGTTTTGTGTTCATGATGTCAAGGTTCATTTCCAGCTTTGACTTGATTCATCATGTGAGTGTGTTTCTGTGACTTCAGTTTTAGCTCCTGCAGCTTCGTTCCACATGTATACTCAGAGTTCCTGCCTCTGGAGGGGTTTTACCGGATCATAGGGATTTCTTTGAATGATGTACAGATGCTCAGAGATCCTAGGAAGGGACAGAGAAAATCATTGAGATTGTCATCCTCTATATATTGTGTATGAGAAAGTAGGAAGTCTTGAGATGGAAGTCCGTTGTCAACTCATCCTTCTGCGTCCTTTACTTCTGCAAACACCTGCACAACTGTTTATAATTCTCATTCCATAGTTTGTAATAAACAGTTTTATTTTATGATGCAGGAGGAGAACCTCTCTGAGGTTTACTACTTCAACTCTTTTCTGTCCATTGACAGCAGAACTGCAAGAGTGCTGTTGTGAGAAATTTGGCTCTGTATGTCTCTTCCGCCATTTCTTACAGCTTCTTTGATCACTTTTCTTCTTCAGACCTGTAGCACCTGTTTTTCAAGGTGCAGTTACCAGTTATGTGTTTCCCATCTCTGGCCATGGTCTTTACTACATTTTTTGGTCTGTAGATTGCTTTTTATGCAGCCTGTGGAAAGGAAATTACATGACATTAAGTTTGTGCCCTCAGCTTAGTTCTTTTTGTATGTGGGCCAAGCCCACATACACCCAGGAAAATGCTTGGATCTGTGAAGTCTCATCTTCATCTCCACGAGGTTTCCTTTGGAGGACATGAAAAAATATTGGCCAGCAAGACTAGATAAACAGGGCAATAGTTCACTACCATTGATTTGACGCACATAATCCTGTGGCTTAAGATAAAATCATGATTTAAGTTGTCTTTAATAACAAATAAACAGCATTTAATAGATGCTAACAAGCTCATTTTCATAATACCTCAGTGAGGAAAACATGTTACCAAGTTGGGAAACTAAGGCAAAGGGATTTATCTAGATCTTGAAAGACAACTCTGATTCCACTTCAGTCCTGGTGTGCTTAGCCAGAAGCAGACTCAGAGGCTGGGGTGGAAGGACCCTGCTCTTTGTGCTGCCAAGCCACAGAGTTTTTCATGAGTAAAAAGTGCTAATGGCTGATGGCTTTTGCAAAAAAACCGTTCATAAAGTTGCCTTCATCTTTGTCCTCTGAACAAAGCACACTCTTCAGGTTCCATGGCAAAATCAGCTTCCTTCATGTACTGACATTCCCTTGCCAGAAAGAGTGGTATCCCCCTGGGCTCGGGGGGGCAGGAGCATTGGGTGACTATTCCTCTGGCCACTGCTGCCCTTGTGTTGGCAGTGGTCCATGTGGACACAAGAGCCTGGATTTGGAATGAGGAGGTGCCTAGATGTAAGCACCCAGTTTGGGCTCTTTATTTCCCCTCCTGCTTTGTTTGCTTTCACCAAAACTGTACTTGGGAGTGATGGAAAATTGAAAGGTTGCTCTGAGCAGTTTCATGTGTACCATGCAAACATGCCTGCACTTGGAAAACACTAATCACTTCACAGTCATCCTAAAAGCTCGTGCTGTTGGGATGAAATGTGTGTATGTAGAATTGCTGTGGAAATATCTACACCAGGTCTGGAGAGAAGACAGGGTTTTTTTTCTTTTCTTTGCAACTTATGCAAAATTTCTGATGGGAATACTTCACAACTGAAGCTCTGCCTTCTCTTGGGGGAAATGCAACCATTTAACTTCTATCTTCTTTCTATGTATACTGAGGAACTGATGGTTTGATCCCATAGGAAGTCTGTATCTGTTCACATTTACATTTGTTCATTTCAGGAGGATTCTGTGTTATCTAGGAAAAAGCAGGGGGGTGGTGGGGGGAAGGATTTGGCCTAGTTTATTGTACTGCTGGTTCTTCCTGCCAGTCCAAAGAAGATGTGCATTTCCAAATTTGATTTTAAGCTGGCGTGAAGAAGGGAGAAATCATAAAAATGATTATCAGGTTGGAGTGGGGCTTGGGTTGGGACTGGTGGGAGGAATGGGGCAGAGAGAATGTGAATCAGGAGGCAGCAGCTTTGGAACTGGATACAATAAATTACTCTAATTTATTGTTAGTTCTTCTGATTGCATGCATTTGCATCTCCTTTTGCAGTGCTTGGTCATAGCAAACAGTGCCTTTTTACGCAAAAATGAGAAGCCCCTGAGTTCTGGACACATAGAATACAAACTTTAATGACATTCATGCAGAGGAGAAGAAAAGAGTGAGGCAGAATACTGAAACAAAGGGAGGCAGGTTATCAAGAAATGTGAGTTTGATGCCATTTAGAAAGGGTCTGGATCCCATGATTTATCTAAAAATGACAATATGCCACTCTAGAAATGCAAATGTCTGCCCTGCATCTTATAGGTATAATGAATGAGTTTCACACAATGGAAACATTCAGCTTGTTCTAGGGCACTTACTGAGGCTCCATATGCTAACTGCATGTTCCTGGCCTTTAATCACTCTGCCTTTGTTTTCTCAAAACTTAAATTAGAAGTACGTTAGTGTTTATATGGTGTGCACCCGGGGTGGTTTGTGTGTTTGTTTGTAGAGAGTTGGTTTTGTTTTTCACCAACAAACAAGCCATATGAATGTAGTCCTCTTGAATGCATGGGATGAGGCAAATCATGAGAAACTGAAGTTGGCAACAGCAAAAGAGTGTAAATTTTGAGCTGTGAATGGAAAGTAGGACTCTGGCTTTGGGGCTGGGGGAGAACCCGTGTTACACAGCAGGGAGCCAGTTAAACCCTCCTCTGACCTGCCAAGAGGATGCCTGTGTGCTTTCTGCTTTATTCATAGTGAGATCAAACCGAAGTTTTCCTCTGTGGTAAGTTTGGGTTTTAAAAAAGCATATCAGAGCCTTGCAGACCTCCTCCAGAACACAGTGCTCCCTATCTAAAGGCTGTTATTACTGGGGGCTTCAGCACAGGCTGTGTCTTACTATTAGAGGTTTATTGTACATTTTTAACTTGGGATTAAGTGAAAGAATTAGAAATCCATCCATAAAATAAAATGAGAAACCAACTACTCTTGCCTTGAAGATTTTTTGGGGAGGACTTTATCCCACACACATAATATTTAATTTTCTGGATGCACATATGCAGCATGTGTGTGAGTGGGCACACATGTAACTTCATTGCAAGTTTTAAAAGCTCTGTTTCTGACAGAAAACTGGTCTAATTAATAGGAGTAGGAGACAAAATGCCAGCTCGTAGATTTGTTTCCTCTGCAGAAATCGGCTCCCCCCTCCCTGTTACACTCCTTCTTGATCTGATGTAACAAGAAGAGAGAGTCAGCTGTGAATCAAGCGCCTTGTTCTCATTTCCTTGATCATTGGCATGGTTTGAGAGACAGAAAGGAGGTGGGATTATTTGTGAGGTTATTAAAAAAACCCCAGCCCTAGTTCATCTTCCTCCTCTCCTTCGAGATGCACAGGTACTTCCAGAATGTTCCATAATATCAATCTGACTTTTCTCATTAAATAGCATCCTCTTCCTCCCTACTCCGTGTTAGTTAAAAAGCGCTGTTTACACATCACTAAGATGTTAATTTCAAGCTTTGACAAGTGGATTGCCAGTTAGCAATACCATTTAAAACGCATTGGTTTTTGCAGCAAGCTGTTTAATGGGTTCAGAAATTAAAGGCTAATTGCACTTGACTGAATGTGCATTTCTAAGCCCAGAGTTACCATTGTTGGAGTATTTACCAGTTTGGAAAAATCTCTCTTTACATGAATCTGTCAGTTCTTCATTGCTGCCCTTCCTAGAAAGCAGGCACACTGAGAGTTTGGCCGCTTACGCTGACAAGCTGGGGTGCGGTTTTTTTGAAGCAACTTTAATCGTCGTCTGTCATCACATTTCTGCGCTATGGTTTTGCTTGGAGGATTGTACAAATTTGTTCCCATAACATTCAGGTTGTATATGATCCCTTGTGAAAGAAAATGGCATGTTGGTATTCTCATTACGATATCAAGGAGACAAGGAACTAGATTGTCTTGGGAAAATAAGTGAGAAATACAAGGGTAGAATTGGAAGTGGAAAAAGTTTAGCTGTTGTACGCTGCAGTATATAAAATTGCTGATGTGTGGAAGAGCTTTTGAATGCTTCTAAACCAGATTTTTAATATCAATAATATTAATGGAAGCCTTTCCTGGAGAATGTGGCAGGTCAGAAAATCAAAAGCCATTTTGCCCCTTAATAGAAAGACTGTTTCAATGTTTCCTGGCATGTGCTTTCCTTCTAATTAATGTCATACACAGAAGGAGTCATCATTCAGCTGTCTTTCCAGCTTTAAAAGAATCAAAGATTAAAAACAAACAATTACACAATGTAATTAATTGGAGAAGGAATTTTGGAGGGCATGTCTGAGGGTGGTGGTGGTGTTGTGCCTTGTTCCCCTCTTCTGTTTCAGGCAGTGTTTGTCTTTCTTTGGCAGGAGTGACTAATTTATTGTCTGACTATCCTATCTGGATTCATACAGGGTGGCTTTCAATCCCTTCCCCCCCGCCCCCGCCAAAATTCTTCTGATGTGCTGTGTATTTGTTTGGGAAGGGAAGGAGGAGCGGGAAAGGGAGAAGGGTTATATGTTTCTGACCTGCTTTACTGCTTTTCAGCTGCGAGTAAATTAATGCACACACTAGCTTCCCCTCTGCTGTGCTGATTGGATCCTTGTGCCGATTAAATATTTCACACTGATAGAGGGTGCTGAAAGCACTCAGCTGGTAATGCAGTATTGCATCAGTGATACAATAACTGACTCTCAGGTTAAAGTCAAACAAAACCCCCAGTTTGCCGCAGTTTTGATTGGAATGAGTTTCACTTTGAATTTAAATTCTTTAGCCTGCTGCAGCGATGGCTAATTAACTGAGATCTGATAGAGGCAAAGAAATACGTTCTTAGTTCCAATGATAGGCAGGCAGGAAGTTGTCAAAAAAAAAAAAAAAAGAGAGAAAGAAAAAGAAAAAGAGAAAAAGGAGAAGAAACCAACAGACAAAAGAAGCCGTAAAAAACCCCCCAACCAACTAATGCTGAGATTGTACTTCAGCACACGTAAATCTTCCTGCCCGTGTTTCATGCTCAGCTTCCTTTGGCTAAAAGTCCGCCCCTGGAAAGGCTCTTTCCATCGAGTCCCAGATTTTCTTCAGCTATTTTTTTAATCCCTCTAAAAAAACACTAACACTCGAGTTGTACCAAGTCGGGCAGTCGCTACCTCCTTTTTTATTAATCGTGCTTTCGGGGGCTTTCTTTAGGAAAGGGCAGGGAGACGGGAGCAGCCGTACTGGGGAGGAGGAAGGGAGGAGGGGGAGGAAGAGGAGGAGGAAGGCTGCCTGCCCCCGGCTACCTCACATCAGCCTGCGCCACGGTGACGTCTCCCTGGGGGTCATTAAAAATACTTCTGTCGAGCAATTTTCGTCTTCCTCCCCTCCTTTCTCCCCATCCCTGCCCCCGCCCAAGCTGGGACGTTGCAGGGAGAGCGTTTGCATCAAACTGACAGGTCATTTACCGAGCGAATGGCAGGAGGAACCCGACCTTCTTTAAAACGCTTCTCCTCCTCCTCCTCCTCCTCCTCCACCTCCTCCTCCTCCTCCTCCTTCTCCTCCTCCTCCTCCTCCCCCCCCCCCCCCTCGGTTGCACGTCTTGAACACCTTTACATCGAAATACAGCATTTTTGGTAACTGCATAAAACCTTCCCTTGAGACGGTCTTCATCCTTGTTTGTATGAGAACCTGTTTTAATGTCTTCTCTTTGGGCACAGATAACCTGGTGCCCAAGGCCTGTATGCAAAAGAAAGCTTTTTTAATGGGAGGTCAGGGATAAAACACAGACTGTGAAGCCTTTTGCCTCCATAAGCATCCACCAAACTCCTCTGGGTGCCTGTGTGTATACATGTGCTTGGCTGAAGCCCTGCTCATTTCCGTTTCAGTGTGCAAAGTTATGAGGGTGGTTGGCTCATGACTTAAGGTGCAGATTAGGCAGGATCAGCCATGTATATAAGTAGCAACTTGGAAATATATGAGAAATACATGGAAATTCATATGATTGAACCAAAATCCTAAGACAATGTACTGAAGTGCTGTAGCTGGTGACTGTTTACAGTGCACTGGTGTGTTGTCACTCTCTGAATATAAAATATTCTGTTATTCAAGAGAATTTTATTGTGACTATTGGGTAAACGAAGAGAGGCCATGGCCCTCATTGCTGAAGAAGTCTGTTCAGATGGTTTGCATGCGTGCCATTAGATTAGTGCGGAATGTTAAATTATTAATTGACAAGACATCATTTTGGTTTGAAAGTGGATTGCCAGTGTTCTGCAAGCTAAATAAACTCTCAGGGTTATGCCAAATATTTTCTTGTATCCATGGGGCCACTAAGGAAAAAGCCTGATACTGCTCTGAAAACAGTTGCAGTTTTTCACAATCAAACTGCTTTGTCAGAGCATCATTCTAGAAAGATTAATGGGCTGAGATCTCTGTCTACAGTGTGTAGGTGTTAAAATACAAATGTGAAGGACAGTGAATTTTAGGTCCTTTTTAAACAGATCTCATATTTTACTAGGAAAACATGGAGGTTTGCTGAAAGGCATGTGTCTGTTTTAAATCACTGCTGTGGCAGACAGCAGCCAGGAGCTGAGAATTCCTCCCTTGTAGAGCATGACCATATTCTTATTTGAGATGCATGTGGGAAGTAATGTTGACATCAGATCAGTAAGGATTTGAAGACATGATGTAAACTGCAGCAGAGTGACAATGAAGGAGCCAAAGCCTTGCACCAGAAGCAGTGCCATGTATATGGAGCCTGGCTGGAGCCTGCGTGTGCGCATACACGTGCCCCATTGCTCAGCGTGTGGATCACAACAGAACAGCCAGCTGCAAACAGTTTCTCCCTTTGCTCTTTCTGTTGCTTTATTCGCTAAACAGAATGATTTGTGGTTTGTGATAGCCGAAGTAGCATTTGAGTAACCAAATTTGAGGCTAGAACTGTTGGACAGCCGCCTTCTCACATGCAAACCTTTACTGTACAGACCTCGCTAGAAAAGAGGGGACACAGAGAAGGTTTACATGCACTAATAAACAGAAAGGCCAGAGTTATTTTGATACATATGGAAAAAATATTAACTCTGCTCTAAATAGTTGAGACCATGCCATGTACAAGATGGGAAATCATAAACAAGTGGCAGATTTCCAGCACATTGTGGTGTGTTTGCGTGTGACCAGCATACATATTTCAAACTCTGACTGCCTGTGGCATCCTGCGGTGAAAATGAAAGTTGTGTTGCTATTGAAAAGGCGCTGCTTCAAAATTGGTGTATTGTGTGGGCTATTATGCTGTGGATGAGAAGTAGAGACCTGCTTTCCAGCATTTAAAGCCAATATTTTTTTTTCTTCTTTTCCTCTCTTTTGGCTCTTCCATTGTATCAGCATGTGTTTTCTGCTGCAGTGTCTAAAGCTTGCTTAGTGTCTTATTGTTCATTATTCCAAAAGTATCAGGTAATATGTTATGCTGACTGATTCTCAAAAATGCAGATTTTCTTTTTCTTTAAAAACTAGGATTATTCTTTTAATTAATCTGGCAGAAATAGAATACAGCAGATGTAGGTTTTGTTGAGGATTTTTTAAATCTCTCATATCGTAATCTTTGTTTCTGTCAACACTCCTTTACCAACATCTTCTCAGGGTTATAATGTAAAAATGGCTGTTACAAAGGAAAAAAACACAGAATAGCTCACCTCTTAACTAACACAGTTTGATTAAAGGGGCTATTTTTAAAGTTTTGATAGGTACATTTTAGAAAATTAATAAAAGAGACACAGAAGAGATGCTGTTGCTGCTTTTCCCTAAATAAACAGTTTTTCTGTAAGTCTATTTTGGAAGCTAATCTTGAGCACCTGATCCTTTGTATATACTTCCATATTTAGTTTCTAAAATTTTCAGTTATTTAAATAAACTTAGTATAACATTGTATCCTCAGGAGATGACAGACGTGGGCCAATTAGTCTTTGCAAGCCTATCCCAAGGACATAATATTTTCCCTGTATTTACTTAGAAAAGCCACAAAACCTACATTCAAATGAAAGTTTTCCAGTTTTACAAGCATTTCATATTTATGACAACTTAGACTGAAACAAGCAGTAACCTTTATTTCCTTAGCTCTTTTGGTTGCATACACATGAATAGACAGGATTGTGAGATTATTAGGAAAAATGTTAACATGCATTACATGCAAAGACCCAAAACTGACTCATTGTTAATGCATGTAGGGAGAACAAGTAGGAATGGGATGGATGGTAGTTTGAGTAGTGAAATTTTTTTGTTTGTTTACAGAATTTCTGCTTTTGTACTTCTTGGCTAATTTGCTCCTTTGAAAGAAGACAAAAAGCAATTAGTTGCTATTGAAGTTTGTCAAGAAAGTAATAATCTACTTCTACTTAATTTACTTTTTTCCTCTGAGCAACCAAGGATTGTCTCTCTTTTGGGGTCAAGAAGTTTTATTTGCTTAGATGTTTTCTGTTGCTGAACTATCTGAGAACAACATAAAGCTGTACTAATACCACTAGATTATTACTTATTAGAAATTTCAGTGAAAATATGAAATCAGAGTAATGCTGAGTGTTTCTGTAAGAAGTTTTTCATTCAGTAACCCACACGTTCATGTCTGAGGACAAACATTAAAAGACACTTCATCAGTACAGTGGTCTATCAGGAATAGCAAATGCTCCTAGGGCCACAAAAGAGAACTCCCAATGCTACTGATGTCAGCAGCAAACCTCTGGTTGCCTGCAACAGAGCTAGGATTTCCCTCATGGACTAACTCCAGTTAGGCAATGGATTTCTAGCACTGTAACCAAGGACAGCATTTTAAGACAGTCTGTGGGCTTGCATTTTTCATAGGACACAAAGGAAATATACACCCACAGAGCTGAACTCTTAGTCTGAGAGCTTTATGTCACTGTAGGGATTAATAAGGTGCTGAGCAATGAAATATTCTGTAGAGCAGGAGAGGTGGTGGTCAGCTCTCCCACATGCTGTCCCAATTCTGTTTGGCATCTGCAGCAGCATACCATGGGGGATAGAATCAGTGCAAGGGAACACCAGTGGAAAACTGTGCTACAACAAACCAGAGAAATAGGGTTTTATAGAATTTTTTCATAAGCAACTTTTTCCCCCTACATAAAACACATACCTGCTCTTCTTGTCTTTCACTTGAGCACTCTGTCAGACAGGTATATTTCTGTGTTGAAGGAAAAGCTGTTTTCTCTTCAAAACTTCTATGACACACAGCAGCATAGAGAATAAGGAGAATATTGCCTATGCTTCCTTGGGACGATTGTCAGGATAATGGAGAATGAAAGGTAAAGACAAAAATGAAGAAAGCTCAAAACAATTTATACAAAGTCACGATTACTAGAGTAATGCTGACATTAGAATCACAGAACCACAGATTCAATAAGGTTGGAAAAGACCTCAAAGATCATTGAGTCCAACCTTTGACCAAAAAGAAGTAATTTCTGTATATTAAAATCTGAAGCAAATATCTCTGGTAAAGCATATGCTTGTGATTTCATATAAACACAAAAACTACAGCTCCTGGAGCAAACATATTTGTCCACCAAGCCTTTCCAGTCTTAAAGTGTATAATGGGTTTAAAGGTAAGAAGGGATGTATTTTCCTAGAAGTCACTTAATTTTTGTGCTACAGGGCTTCTACGTTATGCCCAGTAGTAAGGTTTTCAGCCTTGATTCTGGAAAGAACTAAGCATGTTTGTGACTTCATACACACCCTCACACATATGTACACACACCGTATTTTAAACAAAGTTGACAACAAAACTCTTATGGGCTTTAACAGTAGAGCAGCAGTTTCCCAAAGGCTGTACATTAGATGTAATTGCATTAGAGTCCAAAGTTATGGTCAGTGCATAAAGTTAAACACGGGCAGAACTGTTTGCAGGATTAACTACCTTTGATGTCAACTCTAGTAAAAATGAGATGTGGAATAATTAAAGGTATCAAAAGAGGCTTGAACCAGCATATTTTTTCCACATATACCTAACTTGCCTAAATGGCATTAATAAGAAAAGCTTCCAAGATTACTCAAGTGCAACAACTTTATAGAATTTTTTTCCTTCCCAAAAGTGAGCATTTTATGCACACGCTATTATTTACCATATGCCTTTTCACAGTACCTACAGAAATCTCAAATACAAATCGTGTAAGAGATCCTATAACAAGGCCATAATCAAAATATTCCTGTTACAGATGATGGAATAGCCACTCTGTAGCAATATAAAGGAACAACTATTAAGAAAAACAGAGGACTGTGAGTTAAAATGGTGCTATGGAGAAAAGTTAGCTTGGATGATGTTAATGATAATAATAGTAATAATAATAATAATTGTAATTACCGCCACTGGAAAAATAGTGGAAGTTTGTGAGGAAAAGAAAACTTTAAAGGGAAAGCAGCAAACTGACTCCAAAGTCACTCAGGATGAAAGAACACAGGAAGTCGCCAAGCACTGGGGTGCGGTGGGCACGTGGAATGGATATTCAGACCAATGGAAGAGAAAATTGAAAATACCCTTCTTTAAGCCTTTTATTATTAATTGAAGCTGCAGTATTACCTAGACTTATATTACGATCATTTATACTAGGATATTAGCACGATGCAAAACCCAAAGGGAAAAAAATCCAACCCAAAAACCCAGCTTTGGAAGCCCAGAGTGCAACCCGCGAATTCCCGAACAAGGAGGGGAAACCTAGCCCTTCCCCTGCCAGGAAGAAAACTGTAATCCCAAGCAAACCAAAAGGAAATAACCCCAAATCCGTGCTGCCTGGGGGCCGGGGGGCCGTGTGCGTCTGCATCCCTGCGGTGATGATGCCGCTTCTCTCTCCCCCTCTCCCGGCAGAAGCTGGCGGTGCTGGTGGGCAGCGGCGCCAGCGGCAGCGCCAAGCCCGGCGTTGTCCCGGTCGTCCTCAAGGCTCCAGGCGGCGGGAGCCCCGGAGGCAGCCCCGGGCACAACCTGCCCATATCCGCGCTGCCGGCCCGGGCGCCCATCGCGATGGTCACGGCGACCCTGCACGGCGGGATGGGCGCGGAGCCCCCGCAGAGCGCGCCCGTCAATCTGCAGACCACGGCCAAGGTGGTGGGTGCCCGCCGGCCGCCCGAGCTCGGCTCCAGCGCCCAGGTACGGCCGGGCAGGGGCCGGGAGCCGGGAGGGAGGGAGGGAGGAATGGGGGCCAGCAGGGCGGGGTGGGGGCCTGAACGGAAGGAGGCAGGGAGGGATGGGAGCCGGGAGGGAGGGAGGGATGAGGGCCGGGCGGAAGGGGGGCGGTGCTGCGGGCTCTGCCGCGGACGGGGGCGCGGGTGGGTGGTCGCTGGGCGGGGGATGTGAGTGGGCTCCGGGCTGAGGGAGGTGCCGGCGGGGCAAGGGGAGACCTGTCCTTCCATTCCAGTGCTCTCGGGGTGCAAGAGCAAGGAGAGATCTGTCCCTTCATCCCGGAGCCCCTTAGAGTGCGGTGCTCGCCCCGCCGCCCTGCAAGGGGAGGGCTTCCTGCTCTGGTGCTGAGCGCTGGGCAGTTGGGCACCTCGAGTTGCTCGCCCCCAGTTGCCCCACCTTCTGTCGCCACGTCTCTGATTCAGAAGCAGTTCTTAAACCTCACAAAGTTTACGTAGAGAAAGGCTTGCGGGGTGGAGGGGCTCCTGGCTGTGCTGGCGTTTCAAGCCCCCGCAGTACTGTGCTCTCGCTTAGGCACAGGGGAGCTGGCAGGCTGTTGCCTCCGGGTTCAGATGCCTATTCATGTTTAATGCTTATGTTCACGGTAATTAAAATATGAAATAAATGGACTTACTGAAAGGAGGTCAGAAGGGGCAGGGACGATGTTTGTTTGCTGCTAACCATGTTTTGTGCAGTCCATTAACAGAGAAGATTTGACTCCAGTCATGCTGTGTGTCAGGAGAGGGAGATGATGCTGATGAAGTTAAAATGTGAAGAAAGTGACAAAGCCTTTCCAAAACTTTGTAGAAGAGGGTGTAAAGTATTATTGCTCACATGGGAAATGTGGATTTCTTTTCTGCTTTCTGCACATAGGGGCTGTGTTAGTCTGGGGGTTTTTTTTATGCTCTGACTCCCCTTCATAGGCTCAGGATATGAATCTCTAATAATCAGGAAAGGAGAACCTGGTATGGATAAAGGCAACAGGCAAACTATACCTGAAGATTTTTGTAAGTCAAGGTTATGTTGGAATGCATGAGGCTTTTTAGTACCCAGGGAACCCCTTCCTAAACACCATACGGTGCATGACCGTCACCTACTGCATCCACTAACAAACGGAAAGCACATTCAGCCACTTTGGAAACCAAATTGTCCTGACACTTTTTCTGGAGAAACAGTGTTCTGTTTAGCTGTTACACTAAAGTATCTGTCTGGGGAATTTGATTTTGAATATCTGTTTTGTATTTCATGCTGGGTAATTTCCTTTTTAGAAGGTGTTGTTCATGCTTTATTGAAAAGATACTTGATGGTATACTAGTAGATACTTCTTAGAATCCTGGAAAATAACTATATAAATGATAATCATGTGAAAGATAAAAGTTAAAAGTCAGTATTACAACCATCTATCATTTTGTGAAGGACTATCTTTTACTATCCCTGTCAGGAGACATTGGAAGAAAAGAATCAAAGCAGTGAGGGAAGAAGCTTGAAATATAATTTAATGTGTTTAGACCAAATAGTGAAGAAACAGTCCCAGGTGCTGGAGAGCAGTGTGAGTTAGAACATTTGGCTGCAAACTTTTCACTTCTTCAAGTGTTGTTGGAGAAAGACTTTGTAACCTGCTGTGGTGTTGAATAATCCAAGCTCCTTCCCATTTATCCTTTTAAAAGGGCAAATGGGTTCCACTCCCACCTTTCACATCCCCAGGCATGCTGGGCTCAGTGGTGTAGTGCAGCCTGCTGGAGCCAAGCACTGATGCTCCTGCAGGTTTCTATTTTATATGCTCTCAAACCTGAAACAGTATTTGTCCTGGCATTGCAACTTTTCCTTGCAAAGAGCAGCTTCATTTCAAGCAGAGGCTTGCTGTTGTTGGAATAGCATGGGAATGTTGACCAGCATTTGGGGTTTGCCTTGTTTTTGCTAGAGGAAAAGGTCTAGTGTTTTTATTTAGAGATGTCTTCACATTACAAGTTTTCAGCAACTGTAGTTTTGTGATTTAGTATCTCTGATTATGTTTGTAATTTATGAAGGAAGAAGTTGAGGAATGGCAAGTTTCTAAACCAGAGGACGGTAGTGGTTTTATCTTTTTGAGAATAGTCAGCAAGCATGAAGAGAAACAATTAGAAATACTGAATTACAAAAATAAAATTGCAAGCTGACCATTGGTCCTAAACTGTCATCAAGCTTACTGCTGGATTGAATGTTAATTATCACTCCTCTACCCAAATTAAACTTGTTTTGCAAGATTTATTTTTCTGGGAAAATTTTAAAAAAATCTATTCTTGCTTCATGCTCAGTATTCTTTATTGTTCCTGGAGTGTTAATTATTAATCAATAATAGTAACACCTTAGCTACAAGCACTGTAGTGTCAGAGGGAAATTTCTTTGCTGACATTTATTAATAAGCATTTACTATGTCTTCTTTTTGGTTTCTTTTGTGGTGTTTTTACTGCTCAGTAAAGTTGTTTGGGTTTTTCTTTCTACAGACATGTATGAAGTTTGTAAGATGAAGGATAATAGCTCTCTGCAAACTGGGCTAAGGTGACAAGCTGACGGTTGTAAATGAGATTACGGGTGTAGCGTAGCCTCTTCCTCTGCATCTGCAAAGTGAGAGAAAGGGCTAGGGCATGAAATGTAATGTTACGAGTTTCTGAACAGTGGTTTCTGCTTGAAAGCATTTAGAGGATCAGGATGTGTATATGGTCATCTCATGTGGTATCTCGCAGGAAGAATGAAATGCTAAATGAAACTCAGCAGAAAAAAAAAGGGCATCAAACACTGTAATCTAAATACAGAACTTTCAAATACAGATAGGATTAAATGTAAGTTTGTTAAAAAATTTTCATTTGGGCAGCTGCAAGTCAGCACTTTCATTTTAGGCTGTTGTTTACCCAGCAGATTTTTAAAGTGATTTTGAAATGTTGTTGACTTAATGGAAGTCATATCTGCATTGGAAAAAGTATCTAAGTAATTAAATGCATAACAGATGCTAAAGGATTGTTTAGATATATATCACATGGTTTATTGAAAGCAGGCAACATTGTAAGATTAAAAAGGATTGAAATGTGTAAGCATCGGAAGTGGCGAGCTGCAGGAATGAATTCTGGGTCTACACTATTCCCTGGCAACCCTTCAGTGTCAATCCCATGTGTGAAGACATGACTGATGGAGCTACACTGATGCAAGTGTACAGACAGGGATATCACGAGTGGAGCTCTTTTTCCGACTTAGAGAAATAAAGCTTAAAGCTTCGTTTGGATGATCTGGAGCAAGTTGTGTTGGCTAAAGCAGAATTTTGATGACATAAGCTGAATTTTGCTAGTATATGCTGTATGCATGGTAGGTGTGCTTTGCCTTCAGAGAATTGCTAATGCTGTTGCGTAGAGAGAATGCCCGAGAGCTACTGGGTAGTCAGCGTATGCCCGTACCTACAACATACATTGGTATAAAGAGATTTGACATAAGCCTCTCAAATTTTATTTTTATTGTAATTACACTTATGTGGTATTTGCCCTTTCCTATCCTCACCACCATTTCCTGACTGAAAGCAAGATCTGATGTTGCTTTGCTGAAGGACAAAGTCCCATCTGCTGTGCTGGAACAATGTACCTTTTAAAGAAATGCCCCTCTGCTGCCTCCTCATTCTCTTCTAACTAGTGAAACTGTGGGCCAACAGTCATCCCAGGGTCTAGTTTGGGGAAACCAGAAAGCCTTTTGGCTGTTGGGAAGACAGTTGGATCAGGCAGTATTGGGAGTACAAGCAGAGAGGGAGAACACAGATGTCAGACCCCTTGGCTGCCTTTCAAGATCTGTAGTCAAAGACGAAAGTGCTGGAAGGGCACGTCAGCACTGGGCCACGGAGCACCAGGACACACACACAGAGTGTCTGGAACTCTCTGGGATTTCTGTCCCCTGTTACTCTGTGCAGCTCTTAGAAAACTCCTTAGCAAGGCCCTGACTCCCTGTCCATCATGACTCCACAAACAGCATCAAACCTACCTCCTGCTCCTCTCTGTACTCCCCTTCCCACACATATATTCCCTGGGTCAGCTGGAGAAAAGTTTGGCAGCTTCCCCATGCTCATGTACTCTTGCATCTTGGAGCTTGTCTATACAGGGGTGTTCTTTCAAAGCAAAATACAGTATGAGGATTTATAGTGCTATAAATTCTTGGCAAGAAGTAAACTGTTCTCCACAAATGCTTCATTAACTCCACAGCTCACAGAACTACTTGTGTCCCTGTTTAGGTTGAGCAGTCTACATGAGTATCCTTTTTTTTTTCAAGAAATGTGGCTTTTATACATGTAGGAGTGTTGGGGTGCACTATGTGCTGGAAGAGAGATAGGCCCTGAGGGCCGGAGAGAGAGCCTCTTTCCTGGACCTGGAGGTGACCCTGGGAGTGCATCCAAGTCACCAGGGATGGGCTGAGAGAGGATTGTGGGTTTCTGGACAGTGCTGGACCTATGAGATGTGATAATTGTAGTTTGTGACCTTATAGGGTATTGTTTACCTGTTACCATAATAGGCAATATCTGTGCAATACCCCAGGTGATTGGGGGACACTGTGGTGAACATCTTTCCTGTTTATATGAAGTGATATCCTGTAAGGTACTGGTATTTAGGGGAATTTCAGGTGCACAATAAATGCTTTGCACTTTTCCGTCTTGTGTGCGGAGTCCATGCCCTTGCGTGATTACTGCATAGGAGGATGCTCATATATACCTGTTAGTTATCTGTATATTCAATTTACCGGAAAAAAATGCATCCCAGAACTTTAGGAACATGCTTCTACCTACGATGGCCATTTTTCTGAATAATTTATTTGTAGAATGATCTATTACCTTTCTCTTCACCATCCTACTTTATGTGCTTCACTACTTCACTATGTTCTATGTAAAAGTACTTCCTCCATATTTGGAAATCCACCTGTGCATATGACTAAGTCTTTTTGGTTTTTATTTATTATTTGTATTGCAGCAGTATGTACAGGTTTTATTTATAGATGTATTTACCTGTATTGATTGTGTGGCAATATAGCTTTTTCTTTCTAGAATCCATGTTACCACAGTGCCTGAAAACACAGCAATAGTTAATTTATCCTCCCAATATGGAGTTATTATGACTAAGGTGTTATTATTCCATGTTCTACTGTGGGAAAACTGAGAAAATAAAGGATCCACTTATGCTGATCCCTTTATGCTTCTCCATAGGAAGCTCACAAGGGCTCCCTTAGGCAGGATCCCTGTATTGGCAGCCACACTACAGGCCTTTTTGGTACTTGTGAGAATGCCTGAGACATGTCCATGCTGCACACAGCATCCTTGGGAATGAGAACTGTCCCACAAGTCCTTGGATCATGCTATGGCCCCCTTTAGCGTTTGCTGTAGCTCTGCGCATCTGCCTCATACTTCTTCCTCATCTATGTGGATCCACGTGCTGAGATGCAGGTGGAAATGATAACTAGTGAGCACAAGTAAGGACAAAAGAAAGATCCAGAGGCTCCACACAGACCTAGGGGAGGGGAAAAATAAAGACATTTTTCTACGGATTATAACAGCCTTGGTCGTGTTGGCCATCGCCGGAGCACTAGCATCTCACTGGCATCAGAGATGTGCCAGGTTGGCTGTGATTGCCAAAAAAATGGTTGTGTTTCTGGAGTCCACAGCTCCTGCTCTTAGTGTAACACCAGTTGTATTTTTCTTCAGATCTGGATTGGTCAGTTATGACCGATGAATTTCAAGATATTGAAGAGATTTGTTGAGGCCTTACTTGAGCTTTGTTTTATCAGTCACTGTATTTGTTTCTGGATGTCTGTCCTGGAGGAACAGAGCAATGATTGCTCTGTGTGGCTAACGGTTCCTATTGACTTTCCCTAAATTGTTCTGTTTTTATGATTTCCTCAAATGTGAAACAGAAGCTGGGTTTCCTGCTGGGGCCAAATTAGGGCTCTGAGCTTTCTGCTTTTTCTGGTCTATGAGAGCAACCTGGCATGGAAACAGTGTTCTGTTAGAAATAACAACAGAGGAGAAAACTCCACAGAAAGCCTGTGGCGTGGAGATTTTGAACAGACAAGTACTGACATGGCCACAGTTTCATACACCAGAGTTGTTGTACAGAGGAATTCTGTACAACAGAGGAATTCTGAAGCATGGTCCTATTAGAGTGTACCTTCAGGATATATGTGTAAATGTAGAATAGGAGAGGTGAGTTAATTAAATTACGAATAATAATAAAGAAGAGAACACAAGGGAGTAGGAACCCCAAGGATTCACGGCCCCACACACCATCCAGTGATCAATTCTTGCCATTTGGGCTTAAGTTTTAAGTCTACCACTAGAATGTTGTAAAGAGCATGGTAATTTTAGGAAATGGGTTATAGAGTGTGTGTGACAGATTCCGCTTATATCTGCACCCTCTTAGTTGCAGATTTATTAAGGGAGGGTCATTAATTTACTCCGTATTTAAATATGGGTAGCTAAGAGCAGGATTTGGCCTTACTACTCTGATATATACCGCATAAAAGCACTTTAAAATTTGTATTCTTGCTAAATAGCATAAAATTACATCCTTTCAGGTTAATTAAACCATTTCTCAATGCTGGTTGCTGTTGATGGGATATTTAAACATCAGATTCAGAATAAGCACTTATGCTTCCTGATGATAAATGGCTTCCTTTTAAATATCCCAGATATACGTATATGGTCGATGCATCTAAAGCATGTGGATTTCTGCTCTGCTCAATCTGCATTTCCATTTGGTCTACATTAGGGTTCAGACACCCAAAGACTGAATAAAGACTCTCAGGAACTGAATACAACCTCATTAGGCCCTGTACTGTATTCCTTACACAGCCAAAAATTTCCAGTGAAGGCAGCAGAATATTCAGCAGGAAAGGATAAGCAAAAGTGGACTCACACTGACTGTCTGATGCTTTGTTATAAGAATCTAAGAGCAACTTTTCCAAATTTGTTTCTGTGGGAACTGGCAAACAAACACCCTGCTGGAAGACAATTAATGACCAGGGAATAATTGTGAGTTCCAGTTTTTGGACACCAGACCATGGTTGTTGTCTGCAGCGTTTGTGTCACTGAACATCCCATCTGCAGGTCCATGTGCAGTGGGATGTAGGAAGGGATATGCTGTGTAAGTGTTTATGGCATGGATTTTCTTCCTGTGAGTGTCCAGGAAGTGTCTCTACTGAGGAACACAAGCAGAAGGAGATTAACTGAAAACTACTTTAGTTTTGTCGATGATTCCTGGTCCTGCAGAAGAATGATGGAGCTGTCAGCACATTTGTATGTCTAGTACTTATAGCCAGAGGTACTTCATTGTCCGGTCTATACAGAACCAAACAAAAGAGACCAGGTTAAAGGAGGGAAATGCAATTGCTCCAATGTCATGCCTTTTCTTAGGAGCAATTTTAACTGCCTAAAAAAGAAAGTCTTAAAATTTAGGAATATAAAAATTTAGAAGTGTGGGCAGCAAGGGAGGAGGGTATTCTGCCCTTCTACCCTGCTCAGGTGAGATCCCACCTACAGAGCTTCCTCCAGCCCTGGGGTTCCAGCACAGGAGGGACATGGAGCTGTTGGAGCAAGTCCAGAGGAGGCACCAAGAAGATCAGGGGGATGGGGCAGCTCTGCTGAGAGGAAACCCTGGGAGAATTTGGATTGCTCAGTCTGAAGAGAAGTGAAGACAGAGTTTGGACAAGGGTCTGGAGTGACAGGACAAGGGAAAATGGCTTCAAACTGACAGAGGGCAGGGTTAGATGAGATATTGGAAAGAAATTTTTCCCTGTAAGGGTGGGTGAGGCACTGGGCCAGGTTGCCCAGAGAAGCTGTGGCTGCCCCATCCCTGGAAGTATCCAAGGGCGGGTTGGATCGGGCTTGGAGCAACTTGGTCTAGTGGAAGGTGTTCCTGCCCATGGCTGGGGGTAGGACGGGATGAGCTTTAAGGTCCTTTCCAACCAAAGCTTTTCTGGAATTCTGTGACTCTATGAATATATAGGCAGTCCACTTATGGAAGTTTCCGTGATATTTTAATACATCCTTATATATTATCCATACTAACAAAGTTCTGAGTCCCTTGTTCTAATGCTGAGAGTTTTGATGCTAATCAGAGTAGCTCCCATGTAGAGCTTTGATTCACTTCAGAAAAGCAAAGAATGCTCTAAAAATGATAATACACTGTAACTATTTCATTGTAATTGGAGGCTGTCTCTGCTTCACAGAAATTACCAGGCATACATTATTGAAAATGCCAGAATTTTCAAGTTAGTTCTATTTAAAATAGGGGAACAAGAATGTGAGGGGATGGATAGAAAATTTGAGGGCCATGTGATTCAAACTTGAAGTGCAGTTTGTAATAGCAAAAGATGTCTTGGGGTGATTTTATGACACTACTGTATTTCCCTGTCATCTGCTTATTGCCCAGAAATGGGTCCCGCAGCTTTAAGCTGGGTCCGAGGAAAAGGGGGGAGAGAAGCCAGGCGAATTCTTCAGCACAGTTTGTGTTCAAGGACTCACACACTCCCCCGCGTTCTCACCGCTGCAGAGCCAAGGAAGTACCTTCCTGCTTTTTGGCTAGCCTGTTAGCTGAGGCAAGAAATTTTCCCGTACTGGCATACTGAAATACTCCAGTAACTTCTTCTTCTGTAACTGTTCAGCCTAGCTGTGATCCGAGACCCAGATCATCGGTCCCCGTGGACCAGTGGGGAGGGTGCGAGGATGCCGCATCCCGGCCTCGGACCTCGGGAGGGGCCGAGCCAGCTACAGAAGGAACTCTTAATCCACCAGCTTTCTCTGCATCGAGGAGGTTTAATATTTTAACAGTTATTCATTTTTCCTGTGCCCTGCCAGCACTTTGTTTGTTAAATAAATAGTTTCTTTCACTTTCCTCTATGAAATTCCTTTCGTATTGAAACATAGACTTTTCTTAAACGTGTAGGCATTAAGATTTTAGCTAAAAAGCTATTTGCTAAAATTAGTTAAAACAGATTTAAAAAGCAAACGCAGCTGGATCTAATTAAAGAAGTTAATAATTAAGTTGAGCCCGGAATGAGTCCTTAAGATCTGGGAGCGGATTGTTTATTCAGCTGTAGAGTGTAATGAGAAACAAATACCATCTAAGAGAAAGTTCAACAGGTATTAATTATCCCATTTAAGAACTTACTTAGAAAAACACTGAAGAGGAGACTGGGAGTCCTCCCAAGTCATATGTATTGTCAAAAACCAGAGGGGTAGAAAGGTCAAATTGAGGAAGAGGAACTTACTTCACCAAAGGGAGGACCCCTCCCCTAATAAAGACCCCAGACCTATTTCAAAGGGCCAACTACACATGTTTAATGGCTTTTTAGCTAATTTCCATATGAAGTGGGGAGTGGGAGGTGTCTATGTAATCAATATGTATGTGTGCTTTGAATATTTAAAACTTTCTGTAGACAAATAGACTCTGTATTGTTTTGTGATTTAGCACTGCGTATTAGGGAATGATCCCACGCGGCTGCCCGGCGCCGAATAAACATACACTTTCTAACCCTGACGAGTTCGAGAGTCTTTGTCCGTCTTAGCTGGGTATCGGTATTAGATCCATGCCCAAATTTTGGTAAATCAGTATCAGTGGGGGAAGGAGTGCTGAAACCTGCCTTCTGTGCAGGAGACATTCCTTCCAGAGCATTTACCCCTAAACTTGTCTCAAACCAAGACAGAAGATGATCAACTTTGGGGCTGGAGAAATCATCTCCTTTCTACATGATAGGATGCATAAACAGATCTACTTATTCTACATGTGCTGTTACTTTAATAAAAGGTACCACTTTAAGAAACGAAAGGCTTTGGAATATTGTCAAATGTCTTAGTTCTATTTATTGTCTAAAGGTGGGGTTTTTTCATTATCTACAGAGTTTGTGGGATAATTGAATAATTTTCAGGAATAGGTTTTATACCAGACTGCAAACTCTGTATTTATCTTCTTTCAATGTTCGTATTGCAAATACAGGCATGATAAGATTTTCTGTTGGTGTTCTAACTGTATCAGGATTTGGCAATTGTTCTGCTACTAATCTCACAATGTGCATTTGTGTCTATATTGAAATTAATTGGAAAACTGTATCAGGAAGTATTGCTCTTCAACTATTTTATGTATAAATGGTCAGAGAGATTGAGAGTAGATGCTGTAAATACAGATTGCTGATGAATACTCAAGTAGTAAATACAAATATCTTAGAAGTCATTCCTGACAGTAATAAAGGCAGCAATTTGATTTCATCAGTGGATAATAAACTTATTTCACATTACAATGCAAGTGGTACTTTTATTAATATTTATTAGTACTTATTGATGTTAGGGTTTCGTTGTTCTCTTTTCCTCACATCACAGCCATTTTATAAAAATTCAAGTCAAATTGCTACACAATAAGCAATTAAAAGTGTTTGTGTGTGTGAGAGAGAGAGAGAAGAAAGTAATCTGTGTGTAGAGATATTCCTATAGAGAAGGACAGACCCTCCCTGACTAGGAATCTAGAGAGTTGTGCTCAAAGTGATGGAGTTCTGTTTGCACTAGTTAAAGATTTAGCTCTTTGAATGCATATTTCAACCCACAGGCACTGTTTTGCTGTTCATATCAGGGTGGTTTGCATGGGTTTCCTGCCTTTTAACAGGGTGTTTGTATATCCCTTGCTTTGACTGTGGGCAGTGCCTCTTCAGGAACGAGATTGTGCACTATGTTCAGTGGCCTTTTTATGTGACGTGTGAAGGATTGCCAACTTGGAGGATAATGTGAGTCATAAAGTGCCTGATCCAAATTTAACCAAATTTGTTCATCTCTAAATTTAGAGAATAGCTGAATGGCAAGACAGATATATTTCAATTTCCATCAGTGACAAGGACAGAGTGTTGGCGGATGCCTGTTAACAGCTATAGCGTGTGTTTTTGATACTCATATATGTGTGTATGGGTGGGAAAAGACTAGTTACTTTTACTTATCGTGAGCCTGTTTCTTCTTTGACTGCTTTTAAACCACTCTTGGGCTTGATGTTCCTTCCATGCAGATAATTCTTGTGCAGAAGGTGCACTGTGGTCTTGAGTCACGTTTTTGCCCTCTTGAGTAGAAAGACTTGCATTGGACTTGGATTTTTGTCATTATGAAAACTGAAATATAGACCCTTTTAAAATAAGGCAGGTACCAGGCAAGGTAAGACAAACCAAAATTCTTTTTGTTGATCTTACAATCAGGCTTCAATATCAATAATTTCAGAAAATGGGTTCAAGTTCATCCTCCATTTGAGCATAACCCTGAGTTAACATATATATAATTCAGATGTCTTCAACAGGATTAATCATATCCATGTATCAGTTTGCATTTACCTGTTTAACTGTGCTGGAGTCTTAATCTTTTCGACTGTTCTAATTCTTTGGCCAAATATTGTCCTTAGAGATTTGACCAGTGAAAACAAGACCATGTCCCCACTGCTTTTGTGCAAGGCATTTTGTTAATGGGTATGACTGTTTGTTTGGGGGTTTTTCTCAGTGACATCTTTATTAAGATAAGACCTCTGTTTAGTCTTTTTCTTGTTTTATTTTATTAGGACCCCAGTTCAGTGACTTGTGTCATCAAATTTGCACATGTAGTGATGGATTGTGATATTACAAACAATTTGATTGTTGCATCCCTCACTGAATCAAACAATGAGACTGGCTGGGTTGGGGATATGTTCATTTTTATATACAGGATCACTGAAATAGCAGTGACTGAATAGGTAATACCAGAATGTGCATGACAGCTTTGATAGGATTTAAGCAACATTGTGCTTCCTGTAGTTTGCTCAACTGGTAATGATGATTTAAGGGTCTTACCTTAAATGTTTTCTATACTTCTGGTGTGAAATAAACCTACAAGTTAGCATTTTTAATTTAATATAATATTAATTTTTCTTTGAAAAATCAGTACACGAAGATATTTTTAAAGGACGGATATTGTAGCATAGTAGTAATAAGAATACTGTAGAAATTTGGCAGGGATACTGCAGGGATACTATGATTTTAGAAGACTGTATATTGTAGTTAGTTAGCATTTGCTCTAATGAAACCCCACCACTCTATTTGCTGATTTCACATTTTCTTAAGAGTGAAGCATTACTATATTCATTTTAACTCATACTTGTCTTTTCAAAATACAAGCCAATCATCTATATTCTGTCAACTTGTGTCATTTTTTAACTTTTCTTGTAATATGGGAAATTAGATATTGCATTTGTTATTATTGCTAGAAAAGGACAGCCCAACCTCTCTAATAAGTATGAGAAGATAAAAAAGCTTCAGGTTTCTTCTATATCGGCGTTCTTAAGTGGGTTTCAAAGCCAGAGTAACTGGGTTTGAACCACTGTGATGGCTCAGAATTGTCAAGTCTTGAGGAATATGAGCTCAAACTCTCATTCTTCTACCCTGAGGCCAGAAATTGGTTTTGAATTTAGAAGTTATTACATAGAACCACAATTAATTTATATCTTGGTGTATCATGGTGTGTTTACACTTCAGCAAGTTTAAGTTTATAAGTGTTAATAACAAAGTATTTCTCAGCAAATTCTATGAGCATTGTCAATTGTATATACGAGTTTGGAATATGTCCACTGAAGGCGGGTCTAAAGAAGCTTGATTTGTACTAGAAGAATTAATCTACAAGATGCATCACTAGCATGTCTTTAACTATTTTCCTAATGACTGTATAATAGGCTTGGCAAGTGATTGTTGTTATTATTACTATTACATTTTCTTTCAAAAGGGATGTTTGAGAAAAAAAAAATCCACCAGCTTTTTGACATGTTCATCCTAATTTTTCCATTTTTTCAATTTGCAGTATGAGGGTGTGAGTGTACAGAACTTACATATCTGCATGTAGATAACTGAGTAGAGAGAACACAAAGATAACTGAGTAGCTTCCCTTACCAACATTCAGCTTTTGCGACCAATGGCATGGTATAAATAACCCTGTTTGAGTAAGAGCCACTCAGTCTAAAAAAGTATTAGCCATTTCATGCTGTAAGAGCTCTCTTTGTAGCTTCCTGGCAATTATTTTGGATTTAGGATATCTTTTTAAGAAAGATGGAGTGAAACTTTTTACAAGGTCATATAGCGACAGGACAAGGGAGAACGGCTTCAAACTGACAGAGGGCAGAGTTGGATGGGATATTGGGAAGACATTCTTCCCTGTGAGGGTGGTGAGGCCCTGGCACAGGGTGCCCAGAGAAGCTGTGGATGCCCCATCCCCAGAATTGTCCAAGACCGGGCTGGATGGGGCTTGGAGCAATGTGGTCTAGTGGAAGGTGTCCCTGCTTATGGCAGGGGGTGGAATGGGATGATCAATAAGGTCCCTTCCAATCCAAACCATTCTGTGATTCCATGATTGTCCAATTAAAAAAAAAAAAAAAAGAGAAAAAAATTTCCTCCATTTTATCTCTGGGAATGACGGGGTTGAAGTCCTGTTCTCTTCAATGGTATCCCTATGGATACACACACAGCCTTTCATCGGGCTAAGACTCATAAAGCTCCATGGCTCTGCCTCCATGAAGACTTTATTGTTGTACCATCTAATTTGCACAGTAGGCAAGCTCAAAACATGACATATTTTCTCTTTCTGTCTTTTATTTCTACCAGAAGAGATTTAGACTAGATCCTTGGAAGAACTTAAGTGCTGAAGTGCATCTGGCTGCCTGGAGATCAAAAATCCTCCATCTCCGCTCAGTAGCGTTCAGGTCTGGGCCCAGGTGAAATCCAGGGATGCCTCTATTTCTACCAGTCATATTCCAAAAAAATGCTTGCACTGGGGCATTGAAGGAACTGCTGTTATGTTAACAGGGGTGAACAACAAGGTGACCAGAGCATTTATCAGAATTGTTGGTTTTCTTTTCCCTTAAGTGTTCTCTAAACCACTGGGCCACAAGACCACATCTTTTCTTCTCTCACTGACTAATTTAGCAGAAAAGCTTGAAAGAAGAGTCTTTCTCCCAAGTATGTTCTGATAATTAAATGATTCACAGAGCCATGTGTGAGTGTAGGATCTGAAATCTTCCTTCTCTGGAGTAGGTGGTTGGACTCCCAAGAAACTGGTTGAAGAAAGAGATGGGAAGGAGAAGGAAAGGAAAGCACAGCTTTTGTGGAGTATGTTTTGAATGAAACTGGTTAACCACAGAGTGGTCTTCAGAATGGGGCTCAGGGAGATGAAACTCAGTGGGAATGAAGCAGGTCTCCTCTTTCAGAGCAAAGTACAAACACCTGGAATCAGTAGTGCAGTAAAACACATCAGTGCAGCATCTCAGGAAGGTAAAGAGATGTTTTACTTACTAGTTCTAAAATTGCTTGGCTCCATCATTGAAGGGAAGCACTGGTGCTCACTTTGGTATATTATAACTCTGGAAAAGTATTATGTGTAATATATTGTATTCTGAAATGTATCTTTATGTAGTCACGTATATACATATATAGAAATATATCTGTATGTATTTATGAATTTATTTATATAAGCATAAAGTTACCAAATCCTTTTACTATCTGAACATAAAAGAACAGCCTTTTTATTTGGATCATCAAAGAACCAATTGCATTTGTAAGCAAATACTACAGAGTTTATCACCCTCCAAAACTAAATATAGCTATTTTCTTTTACTAGAAGACAGCACCTATCTGCTATACCTACCAGATAGCAGTATCTGCAATGATTTTTCACAGCTGCAGTCCTAGAACTGTGGAATACCAAAGTTAGGAATTCAATAGCAATGGTAATTCCTCCATATTGTACTAAAGCAATATTTTCCATTGGGTTTTGTTGAGGGACAAGTAGCTCAATATTGCTGAGCAGTCTGCCTAAAAAGTATATAATGCATGCTTATGGGATGTACTGCATATCCAAGTTAACATTTGATGAGGAAGTTGCAGCTTCCTTTTTTTTCCTAACAAACTATATTAACTGCATAATTTTAAAATCAGTCATATTTAGACACACTTTATATGGAATTCAGGCAAAATTTTATCGTACTTTCCCCAAGTTCTATTCTCAAGGAAGTAACTTTTGGTACCAACATCCAGTTATTATGGCTGAACTGATATAATAGCTTCTTTTGTCAAAAAGGGTTGGAATTGTCATTCCATTTTCTTTTGTCTCCCCCCCTTCCTCTGCCACCTTAGCTAAGAAACATTGCTTTTCCCCTTGTCTTTATTCTGTTGCTTGTTGGATACTTCCCTAAGCAAATTCAACTTTCTTTCTCGTGCTTAGCAAGCTGGATTAGCTTAGCTCAGGCCTGACAAAAAAGGACTGCCTGGCAGCAAGCAATTCGGTCACCTCAGGCTATCACTTCCCTCATGTTTTCCAGGTCTTCCAAGTAACTGAAGAACACCTAACACACAGAGGAAAGAGTACAAAAGCAGCTCTGAACCCTGTGGGTACTAAGGTGGAAGCATATGGAATTCTAATTTTTCAGTAGCTACTAGTAGGCTGCATGGGCCATGCTGCTAGGTGAGGACTCCTAAATCACTAAGGGATGATGGTCATTTCCTCCTTTATTTTTCATCCCCTCGCCTTCCCTTTTCATACCTCAATCCTCATGTCCTGCAGCTGGGGTAGGGCAGTGGTAAGGATCGGGCTTTAGCAGCTGCCTGAGCTCACTTGAGGGAGAGGCTTGAAACTATTTTGTGTGACACTGGTCATGCATTTTCCCTTTACTCAGGAATATTTCTGCAGACTGTGAACAGAGACTAAGTAATTTAAAAACATTAGTCATAAAAAACCATATCAACCTGGAAGAGTTGAGTAGTTAAACAGCAAACCTTTTATGAATCATCTGAGCAAGAGACTATTGGTGTGATCACAGCTGCTGAGTTTTGCTGCAACTCATTGACATTATGCTCATTTATGCAGGAGGTGGAGACTTAATTAGTTGAATATGGTTTCTGAATAAGGCTACAAATCACAGAACAGGTATGTGCATGCTAATGCTGTTGGCACACCCAAACTTTCTTTTTTCTTTTCTTTTGATTCAGAAATTTGAAGTGTGATCTAACGCCTGCAGAAAAAATCCTAATAAAAATAATTTTATATATATATATATAAACTTATTTTTATAATATATGTAGAAATAATTTATAATTCTTTTGATAAAAATAATGGTGCATTAAAAAAACTACTGACCAATAAATAATATGGTGGAAATTGTGTTTAGGAATAGGCACCTGGCACAGCTGTCTCCTTCTGTAAGTAATCAGTGGGATTTCTGAAGTGGGGAAATATGTGGACTGTATTCATTGTGTTTTCCCTTAGTTAGAATACATACCTACAGTGTGTTCAGAGTTTGTATTTTTCAGTGCACCCAGATGGCAAAGTGAAGTGGCAAGGAGAAGAGATAGTGGTCTGAAAATCCTGTGGTAAAAGCAGAGGTAAATTGGGTGGTGCTCTGAAAAGCCTGAGAGCCACAGGAAAAGCAGAACATTGCATTCTTCATCTCTGCATATTCTGTTCTGATACCTGCATGAGCTGTGATACCACCTTGGGCTTCCTTGCAAATGAGTGGTGATAAAAGGGATGAGTACAAAAACCTCAGCAACAACTACGAATTTGGTTTTCAAAGCAGGTGTGGAATTTAAGGTGATACTTTGCCTCCTACTGCTTGTGGCTACCCATATGCAGAGAGACCTGTTCCAGGGCAAAAGTCCAAGTCATTGTTAATTGGCTACAAGGAGAGTTGTTTTAAATGATACTTTTGATACCCGAAGAAAGGATGGATTCAAAAATATTGATATTTTGAAAAAGCAACAGGACATGTATTTCCAATTGTCTACTTCATAACAATCATAAATTGCATATGAAAGCATGGATAATGAATTCTGAGTAAAGGGAGAGGAACTGGGGAGAACAAACGCTTTTAAAAGCTGTAAAATAAATCTTTACATTTCTATGAAATTCCAATTAAATTACTGTTTACACAAAATATGTGTCTGAAATAACAGCCTCTTTAGGATACAATTAAATGTGAAGTTGATACCTTATTCCACCAGTTTATTTGAAATACCATGCACAGTGATTTCATTATATTTTTGAAAATGAAGAATGATTTCCACAGATTTTTATGCAAGTTGAGTCTAGAAGGAAAGAAAAAATATGTATCTGAATATGCCTTACATGAGCTTCAAAGTTATGTCCAAGGGCCCAGTGCTTTTATTGGTGGACTCTATGGAAAAATGATAGTGTTCAGATGTTTAGGTGAGCTAGAGGACAGCAGTTATTTGGGATTTGTGAGGGAAGGGGCAGCAACTTTTAGGTCAAATCAACTTGGAGGCTGCATATAGTGCTTGGCATTTATATAAAGCAAGCTCAAGGTTGAATGCAGCATTCAAGTTGTAAAATGGATGTAGAATGGGTAAAAAACCCCTGCAATTACTTCAGTGATGATCCATTCAGGTTAAGAATTTTCATCTTTGCTGTTGCCATAGCAATCTGTTCCCCTGTCACTAGCACATTAAAAATCCGTTCTGTAAAACTGTTGTTGCCAATATTGAACACATAACAGACAAAAACATTTTTTTAATAGCTTAGGTGCAACACGAAGAAGACCTAGATCTTAGAGAGATGCATATGTTCTTTAAAAAGAAGATTAGTATTTCCATAATTCATTGCAGGAATACAATATTTGTGCTGCAGTATTGATGTCAGTATAAAATAGTTTTCAAATAATCCAGCAATGCAGTGTCAGTTGAGCTCAAATAATTGAACTGTTCAGCTGAGATACAACAGACCCATATGTTCCTGAGTTAAGCTCTTATTTTGGTAACATGCTGTAGAACTGTGTGTCTCTAACCTTCTGTTACTGGTTGAGTCTGATTCTCTTCAGTGATTGACTGGAGTGATTTTGCTTATCCTGGTGTAATTCTGGAATGGGAGGACAGCTATGTCCTCTAACAGCTTTACATCTGTGATCTAATCTTAAACTGCTCATGGACACAAGCTCTGCAATGAGTTTGTACAGATAATGAATTGTAGCAATAAGTCCTTAAGCATTTGTTAGTACATCCAAAGGAGGGGGGAAAGCAATTTGTAATTCAAAGCAAGCACAGCAATAGTTTGACAAATGTATGTACCCAAACTGAGTAAAATGCAAATACTTTTCAGTAACGTACAGATACACATCTCTAGATACACACATATGTGTGTGTGTGTGTGTGTATTTGTTTGTGTGTGTGTGTATTCATTCAGGACTGAAAGGCAGAAGTTTGCTTAAATCACAAATAGTTCCAGATTTGAAAACTCAGGCATTGACTAAATAAGTCATAACATAATAGCTGGAAACTGAATATATGGCCTGTAGTCTGATCACTGATAATGTAGGTCTCATCCTTGTTTCTGCCTCAGCATCCTTTTATCCTCTCACCATCTCTACACTTCATCCTTTGAATTCTTATTCTCTGTCCATGCCGTACTTCTTTGTTTCACTTCTTATGTCTTCTACTTACTACTCTCCCCACACTTCTGTCCTTGAGTTGTCTTTGAGAGCCTTTATACTGGGATGGTGTTGATTTAATGCAGGACAATCATAGGAGGTTCACAGAATATGCTGATTTGGAAGGGACCCACAAGGATTATTGAATCCAGCTCCTGTTGGTTACTCCTGTAGTTACAGTGCAAGGTATTAATAGAAATGACGATGATAAGTGATCTTCTTTTTTAACTGCACTTGGCAATATTGCCTAAATTTTTCATTTTCTTTTGGTTGAATGGGAGGAACTGCTTTTTTTTTTTTTTTGTCTTTTAATGCAACTGTGTCCTCTTGTTTGGGGGCTTGAGTTAGTTTTCCTATTTTAAGTTATTACTATTTTCTTAGTGAGTAAACTGACGAGTGAAAAGAATGATTTAATTTGGATCCCTTCACCTGTTTTTGCAATTTGAAGTGTGACCCTTTGGAATGTGCTGCTGGATGATATTTATCCAATGGAGATTGCAGGTCCCCTCCACAGTGGGCCTGCTGCATTCCTGTCTGAGAGCATCTGTGGACTGCTCAACCAAAACCGTGTCCCTGACATGCCAGATCCCTGTCTGCCTGTGGAGATCACTGAAGATGGGGGTTGGGAAGTGTCTTGTGTCCCAGCCACATGCATTCATTATCCAGTAACTCCTGCACTGAGGGATGGAGGGGTTGAGCTGTCTGTTCCAGTCCACGGCTGGAGCTTGAGGTAGGAGTTAGTAAAAGATCGTGAGCTCCCAAAATGTTTCTGGGTGTAAAGTTTAGTGAATTAGACAGTAGGAAATACACCTGATGAATTTGTTCTTATTTGAAAAAAACCCCAGCTGTATAAAGTTAGTAAGTCTGGCGTAAATGCGTACAATCATACCTGAGGCCAACTGAAATTCAGCTCTTCACTTTCCCTCATCCCTTCACATTGTAGGGATTGTTTCAGGGGATTGCCAGAAAAGCCCAAGTAGACTTAGATAGAGGAGAAATTCAGAGCTATCTTTGAATTTTATGGACCTTTTTCATTAAAATGCTTAGAGTTGTAAATGTAGAAATAAGAAACTCACTTATCTTTACAAAAGTGCTGCTATTCAGCACTCATAAAATAATCTTTTAAATTATTGTTTCTGCTTGTATCGATAAATTCCTACAAAATGCTTAAAGGTCAGGCATTGCCAGAAAAACATCTTTTCAGCTTGTTAATTAGAGGTTTATAAGAATGTGCACCAGCTTGCTCTTTAGATAAACTGGAAAAAAAGAAGGAGCAAAGAAAAAGGTCCCCATGGATAAAAACGATAGTGTGGAATTAGTGAGTATCAAGACTTTGATCCACCAGGCTCACCATGGCCTGGACAGTCACGGCATGAAAACAGGTGGCTCTGCTAACAGGAGGAACAAAAGTTAATTTTTCTGTTTGTTGGGGAGGTATCTTGATTAGTCGCCTCCTGAAGCCCATGGGCTTGAGCTGAGGGACTAGCTTGGGCTGATGTACGAAGGGGAGTGTGAGCAAGATTTGACCTGGTGTAGCTTGAGCCATGGGAAATTTGTCCACTTCTCATTGCGTGGCCAGGGGCATCAGATAAGGATGCTTAAATTTTTATTTCCCAGGCAAGTGGTTTTATCTTCTTGTTTATATACAGCTTGAACAAGAGCAAAGCAGTGTAAATTGTACCCAGAGACAAACTACCCAACCACCCATTCTGGCACCTGCACCTCCTTCATTGCAGAGACCACAACTGGGATTCCCTGTTTCATACTTCACTTCTTTCACCCATCGTCATGGAGACATCCTGGTCTGCCTAAAAATTAGGCAATTCGGATGGAGCTCTCCATGCACAGATGAGATGAGGTTAATCAGTCACATGGATAAGACACTGGAAGTCTGGCTTACATTTCTACCTGCACAACAGTCTAGCCTTGACCATATGATTTTACCTCTAAATCTAGGGTTTTTTCATCACTAAAAGGGAGACAATAATACTGACCTAGGCGAAGTACCCTGACATAACAGATGAAATGTGTTACAGGAAAAGTACAGAGGTTATTGAATTCTGCTGATAAAATAGCTTGAGCTATTTATTGCCCAAGCTGGGAAACAATAACAAAACAATGTAAATAGTGAAAAATAAAATAGATTCTTAGATGTCTTTCTGTCTGAACATACTGTAGTGCTAATATTAACATGAGATTGAAGTTCTGATTTTTTCCTTGGCCATATGATTTCTATGATTTTCTAGTTGAGATTTTTTCCTTGAATATTAAATAACAGATCCTTACTATGAAACCATTTGTAAACAGAAGGCTGCATCTTTGTCACTGGAAATTTCATAACTTAAGAGTGCCATAATTTGGATTTGTACTTTTAAGTTCACTGCAGAACTCCTATTTTAGGAAAATAAATCTGATTAAATTTTTGAAAGCGCAGGTGACAGAACTAAGGGTAGGTCATTTCTCAGCTACCCACAGATGGTTCATCCTGACTTTGCCTTCAAGTGAAGCTGAGAGAACAGTGCAGAGCAGTTTCATGGTGTTTCTTGTCTGTTTTCTCATTCCCATTTCTTTTGTCTCAATCATTCACTTTGAATGATGATTCACTTCACTCAGTTTTGAAACTTGAACCAGAATTGGCCTAGCGGTGCACCCAGGGGCTGACATGAGCTCCTTCCTCATAGGACAGAGTCATTCTGTTCTAGACACAGTTGCTTGGTTGGTTTTTATTCCCTGGAGATATTTGAAGTAATACAAGAGAAGAGCTGTGTTGCTCAGACATGGAGTTTTTTGTGCATCTTAACAATTGATAACTCTATCTTATTTAACATCTCAGTAATTTTATTCTTATCTTTATAATCAGTTTCCAATTTCATTCAGTATCAGCACTTTGTATTTTAATGGAATCACAGTCATTAAGGTTGAAAAAGACCTCCAGGATCACCAAGTCCAACCTTGGACCAACCACCATGCCAACCACTATGTATTTTGTTGTCCAGTTTGAAAATCTTTGCAAATCCTTGTGTATCTATAGGAATAGGAATATTAGGATGTGTGTTTGCAAGGTTGGAGGCAGCAGCCTTTAAGGCACAACTTTCCAGAAGGAAGAACTTCTTGTTTTGACTTTCTGTAGAGGGTATCTGTACAGCCCAGGAGAAGTCGTGGTGCCCCTATGTTTCCAGGTAAACCTTGGACTTCTCTGCGTAGTGAAAGAAATCTCATTTGGGACAGTAGGAAAATGTAGATCCTACTTGCAATAAGCTTTCCTGTAGAATGAGTTGGAAAGTTCACTTTGGTATTTACCCTAAAAATCTGAATCTGGGCTGATCTGATTACAGTTCATGCTAATATTAAGCAGGAAGTTGTGGTAAGTCTAATAAATGCCCATAGCAGCAGGTGGCAGCTCAATTTCTCCTTCTCCCCAGACTGCAGTAGTTCATCACGTTATTCTTGCCAATGTGTGAGGGTGTGATAGGGTAGACAGGGCAAAGAAGCTGTTCAGTCAGATCCTTCCCATTGTTTTTAGTCAATGTGTCACCCTATAAGGAAACTGTGGCAGAAATACCACCTTCTGTTCCTCATCCTGCTGCCAGAAGCTTTCTTTCTAAAGGAAGGTATAACTTACTTGTTCTATCATCCATGGATGGAAATGCTGCTCTCTCTGCCCCCTTTCCCCCTTCTCTTGGCTTGAGACAGAATTTTAATGGAGTATATTTTTCCATGGATAATCCAGGGTGCTGGTAATCCATGAGTACTCAAGAAAAATTGTCTTGCATGTTTATAACTGTTCAGCTCTCCCTGTGGTTTCATTCAGGCAAATCTTCTTCAAATGTTAATCTTTGCTGAATATGCAACATCACACCCCCAAGTGTCTCTGACAGGAGTAGCAGAGATGAAAATATAAATGTTTTAGGAGAAGTTTGTTAAGAATATTCTGCCTGAAAACACTTGTTATTTCTTATCAAACACTGGAGACAGAATGAAGTAGACTGCTTTGCCACTCTGTGGGTGAGGTCTGGGGAGAACATATCAGCATGGATGTGACACAGTTTCACTCTCCTCGAGTTGATTATATTATAGTGTCTTTTCTACTGATAGATTTCATTACCAGATTGGGGTAATAATAGCATATTTTATCTTGCTGACTGTGATCAAAAACCTTGGTTTAGAGCAGAGTTAAATTTAGAGAAATTCAGTTGAATCTGTATTTTTTTCCTTATTAGTTATTTCTAACAGCCTGATAAGTTTTTGTGTTCAGTGACTAAGTGTCTCTTGATGTTATAATGACAATCGTCTGCTTGCTTATATTGCTGTGTCATCCCAAAATCAATAAAGAAGTGCTAGATAAAAGTCACAAAACGTTGCCTTAAGAATATTGGCCAGTTAACCAAAGTATGAAGTTTTGGTTAGAGGCTATGGCTTCCCCATCCCTGGAAATGTCCAAGGCCATATTGGATGGGGCTTGGAGCAACCTGGTCTGGTGGAAAGTGTCCCTGCCCATGGTAGGGGGTGAAATTGGGTGATCTTTAAGGTCCCTTCCAATCCAAGCCATTCCATGATTCTATGAATTGAAATCAGGGATGAAGGAATGAAAGAGGTTAAATGGGAAAAGTTAGCTATCTTCTTTACACATACGGCCCAATCATAAATTTATAAGCCATCCATTTATTCCATCCTATCTTAAATAAGCTTTGAATAAATTTGGTATACAACTAAGAAAAGGGTGAGTAATGAAAATAAACATGGATAGTAATAGGTGCTGTGTTGGCCCAAATGGATGTCATCTTAGCTGAATGTTGTGTGGCAGTGTGCTGTAGTAGATTTATAGGCAGCTTTCCATTTTAATAATTCAGTATTCACTATTTCCTGAGGCACAACAAACATCTTTTTGTGACCCTGGCTACCATGAAATGCATCATTGTACCGATGCACGTCACTGTGGTGCATTTCAGATCTCTTTTGAAAACAGTCTGGTGCCTACAGAGCCTTCAGCCATGGCAGCTGGGAAGAGAAAAAGAGCTGGGGGGGAACTGCTGGCTCGGAGAGATTCTGTCTGGGAAAGCTTTGCAATTGTTTTAAGCTCTGTTCAAATGTTTTTCTTCCAACAGACTTTGGGAACTATCCCTGCAGTGCCCATTAAGGTTCCTCAGGTCAGCTCCTTGCAGAGGTTGGCAGGACAAGGACCAGCAGTGCTACCTCAGGTACAAAATACAGCTTCAAAGGGGGGTTGTGTCATTTTGTATGTATTCTCTGGTTCTGTCTAGTGCCTAGGCCTGGGTGTGTCAGCACACTGATTTTGCAGAGTTGAGTTTTTCTTCAATCCATGAAAAAAAAATTCTTCTGGGAGCCTACTGATAGCACAATGAAAAGCTATAAAAAATCATGTAGAGTCATTGTGGAAGAACAAAATACATATGGTGGAATGTAAATTTATGCTTTAAAGATGAATCACAAATCACAGAAGTGAAAATCTGCAATTCTGTAAGTAAAAGAACTGGTGGAAGTGTCAACCTTCCTGCTCAAGATTTAATCCCATGTTCTGTTTCACTGACTTATTTGCCTTGTTTATCCCAATACAAACTTTTGGCCCAGCTAACCCAGGTACCACACTGAGGAAAGATTCTCTGGGTAAGAGTGAAAGGGGAGTTGCACTCACTGGTTTTTAAAATGTTTCAAACTGTCTTCTTTTCTGAACACCCGTCACTGTTTCTACAACTATACACTTTATTCCCCATTTCAACCCTCTTTCTCAAAATTTTTGGATGTAATTTTCAACAAGTGTTTTGCTGCAATTCCATGGTTTGCTTTTCACATTCATGATTATTAAGTATAAATATATTTCTCCCACTGTGGCCCTTAGAGCTCTCTTTCGCATATATGAACACTAGAAAAGTATTGAAGTTGATGACGTATATTCTTCCTATTGTTCCTTTATTTTTTTCTAATTTTTTTTTAGTGGCAGAATCTAGTAGAAGATCTGTGAGCTAAATTTACTTGGACGAAGAAGTATTTCCAATATAAAGTTCTTAAATTCTCTCTTTAAATTACATTTTGTGGAAGGCAGAGTTGGGAACATAAAGTGAGGTTATAGTTTTCTTACCAAGTTCAGGACTTTGCTTTTCAGTTGTTCTTACAATGTAATAACATTTTGATTTCTGCCATTTTGGGGTGTCAAAGATGAGCAGATTGCTCCTGAAAACAGATGAGGTCCAAGAGCAGCTGAAAGACCTGTAACAGGGCCTAAATTATCATTTAGGTTGTGTTTCAGCAATGGTGATGGCATTGCAAATGCTGCACTTAGAGAAGTACCAATGCCCTATGCTTTTATTAAATAGAAAAAATTTCATTCAGTGCTAGATCCAATTTTGAAGAATTGGAAAAAGTGGAGGAAGCTGGTTTCCTCAGCTTTTTGAAAAGAACACATCCTTTCTGTCTTGCTGTTTAGCTCATGGCAATATCTTCGTTTGTATTCCGCTTTGTTTCACTCCCTCCCTGGTACCGTTTCCATTTCAGACCTGTTTATGCAATCATACTTAATACTAATGAACTACCAGTGCTTTCTTGGCTGCCCTGAGCCAGAGTTCACTAAGTTTTCTGTTTAGTGAATATTTCATATGGATAGAATGGGCAATAACTACCTAGCAACCTCATTTCTGACAAAACTGAAAATGAAGTAGGCAGCTGTATGTACGACCATGTTATTGGGTGTATGTCTTATGCCCTGAGTTTTTTCTAGCTTTTTCACAGGCCAGCAACAGGCCAGCTTTTTCAGCAACAGCCTGTCCCATTTACACACCAGTCCTCCTTTGCACGTCTTCATGATCCGTATGTTCCTCTCCCCCTCCAAGCTCACAGAGAAGTTTAAAATTTCCATATAGTTTCCTAGTGGGGAACTCCCTCCATCCATCAAAACTTTGTGCTTGATGTCTTCAGAGATACCAGGTTTTCATCCACAAGTGGAAAGTTTGGCTTCTAATTAAATAGTCAGATGTCTTGAAAATAGATTAAATATAGCCATGAACCAGAGTGGTGTCAAGTTGTCATTCCCCAGGTAGAGCTGGATGCAGGTGACCTGGGAGGCCACTGTAAGTGATCTGCAGCACTGTGTCACTGTGAAGGCTGTCCATTGTAAGAACTGTAGGGTGAGTGCGTAGTCATCTCTGGTCCAGGAGAACTGGAAACTTCAGATGGAAATATAAAAATTCCAGGAAGCAAGGCCATGTGATACCACGCAGGTGTTAGGTAGTAAACATCTTTCACTCTTCTTCCTTGTAGTTTTGTGAAGACAAGCACCTAATTAAAAATTATTTTGGAAATTAAGGGGTGTATATTATCTTCCAGTACAAGCTGGAAATTGTTCAGAATTCAATCTCGTCACAGTCCATGTCCTCAGCTTTTTTTCATCAGACTTGGTCACAGACCAGGCTGGCCACTAACCTCTTTTTGTCCCCGTGGGTGACAGGCAAGGCCCCATACCTTGCTCTGAGTTACTGGCACAATCCTGCAATTCTAGGACTGAATTTCAGAGACGCAAATTCCTGTCTCTCAAGCGTACCAACAAGTGGAGTCCAGCTGGGTTTGGCATCTGCTAAAACCTTTACTTTGGTTGCCCATGTAGCAGCAAATTACTGGGACAGCAGAACCATATTCATCAGTTCTCTACCAAGAATTTGGAGTATTTCACAGGGAATGAAAGCAGTGCCGTGTCCAGACTCTGGGATGTTACCTATGGCTCAATCTTTTTCTGGAAAGGATGGAACCTTCCCCGATCTCCATCTCTGCCAAGTCTAGTTGTGACAGTGAAGTGTGCAGAGCCCCACGGTGATGAAACCAGAGCAGCAAAGGCTTCTGTGCTCTGGCAGCTGTGTCCGTTTACTCAAGCAGGTGAGTCCAGGTGTAGCTTGTGCAAGTGCAGTGGCAGGTACAGTCGCACTCACCTAATCTTTTGGGCTGCATGTGCTGCTTCTCTGCAGGTCTGTGGAGGGGTGGAAGGCCTGAGAATTCTTTTGGGATTCCTGCCATTTTAGGAGTCTCCTTATCTCTGAATCATCCTCTGGGGGTGGCTTTCCTCTAAGGTGGACAGATTGCACTTCTATCTCAGGTGCATGTAGATAACTGGGAAAAATCCAGGTCAGTATCTGCATTCCTGGCAGCACACCAACTGCTCCCTGGCATTTCTCCTTTTGTCCAGTCTCATTATTTCTTTGGGATTTCAGATTCCCTTTAGATTTACAGGTAGGCATAAATTTTACTAGGCTGGCTGTACAGAAAGAGGGGACTCCTCCTTTTTGAGGGTCCTCATCATGTCTAAAGGAGTTTGATATATTTGACACTTTCATGCTCCTCATCTTGACAGCCTCTTTTGATTTACCCCTATGCAGTCAAGCAAAAACATACCACACAAGTAAACCGAGGCATTTAACAAGACTTACATAAAGTAATGCATACAGGTCCCTCATTTTCCAGATTTGTACAGACACTTGTCATTTGTTTTGTTCATTTGAATGGGTTTATGATATGACCCCCTGGGAGCTTTTCCATCTGAGGAACGAAGTTTCAAAATTTGCACATTCACAAATGGCAGCAAAATCCCATCACTTAGAACCGCTAATTAAGTGGTGAGCAAACAAACATTACTTACAAGTTCATTGTACAATACAAACAATATTTTTTAGGCATTCATTATTTCCCAAAACAAGCTTCTTTGGCGGATATTTGTTCTTTTTATTTTTCTTCCAGAATATGAAGTTATTTTTGCTTTCATCAAATAAAGGAGCTGTGATGTTTGAGAAGCTAATTCCAGATAGTCTTTCTCTTCTCACTTTGGTCTTTGAGGTTTCCAGCTGGGTGAGATGCTTTGAAATTGCAGACTCTCTACTGCACTTTAAGAAGAAAATCCTGGAGGTCCTCTACTTAAACACTGTGAAACTCCTGAGCTATTCCTCTTCTTTATGACACCCAGCTGCTCTGAGGAGGGGATGGCATTCTGTCAGGTTGAGTTCCAATTTCCAGCTGCAGAGCAACCATTCTGTCTATTTTGAATTGGTTTACAGACAAATATAAGTTGCACTGTAGCCACCTGGAGGTACATGTGAAATGTTATTTTCTGTTCTTCAACAGGAAGATTTTAAATGAAAAGGTAAAGATATTAAAATAAATGTTCTGCTTTGTTGTCAGTAATTTGGGCCCAGTCCAATCCTCGTTCAAATTAATGGAGAGACTGTGACATTTTGAATGGCAGTTAAATCAGATTACAATGCTATTTCCCTGACCTATCTTTCCAGTGCTGGTTGAAGGCACAGTTTGGGATGGCTTTGCTCATGACATTGCTGCTTAGAGCAGAGCAGTGTCTGCATTGGAGGGATCACACAGGTTACTGGTGAAAACAAACAGGTACTCACAGGGCCTTAGGTGAAACATGTATGTTTCAATCGACTCTACCCAGTTCTGCTGTCAGATACTGCTTAGTTTTTCTCTTCTGCAGTGACTTTAACATGTGTAATTCAGTAGGGTCTGAACGTGGTCACTGGGCTGGCTGCCTTGGGAGAGGCTCTGTTATCTTAGTGTGCATTTATTCTTCACTGGGTACCACGTGAGCCCAGCCAGAGTCTCAGAAGTTAAACACACATTCCTATTTTAAAATTTCATGTCATAGTTCTCATGAGCACATTTCTACTGGTAGCTGCTGCTTCTCTTCACATGTGTACCAAAGCCAGGCACTGCTCCTGGCTTTCTCAGTGGTAGGGCTTCTGGAAGATTTCTTGAAAGGAAAAAAACTCCTATAGACAGAACTCAAATTTTGGGATGCCACTGTGTACTGTAGAAGAAATAGGTTGGTCTGTGGCAAAGTCTCTCTCTGTTCGCATCATGAGTTTAAAAAAAACCTATTATTTTTAAGCGTAATGTGTTAAAACTGTACATGGCCATTGGAAAGTGGAAAACTATTACTAAATGCAAGTCAGTCTTTCATGAAAATAGAAAAGAAGCTCGCATGCATACATGTTTGTATAAAAAGTTATGCAGAATCATGCAGTGGAGAGACAAGTCTACTTTATTGTTTGATTGAGAAAGGAATAATGGAACAGGGTAAAGTTGTTTTTACAATATCAAGGGGGAAAGGACTATAATAACCTAAGGGATGTTGTGAAACTTTCTGGTATGTAACTCTCAGCACTTCCAGAGGAATGCGTTGGAATGATACTGGAGGAGAAGAGAGAGAATCTAATTGAAGGTAACTTAATCAGTGTGGTAAGCAACCAAGCAATAGTATTTAATATTCATTGTATGCATGCAGAAAACAAGGAAAACTACTTTTCATAAAAGGTTTGCAGAGGCCTGGCTGAACCTGTAGCCCTTAATAAAAATAGTAATTAATCTGTTTTATTGTATATAAGCTCTTATACTGTGCTTGTCACTGTAATTGAAGCAGCTTCTGGTAATGTGTTAAGCACCAAGATGAACATCTGTTGTAAGCTATTTCTTCTCTCCTCTTTTCTTTTGCAAAGGAGCACATACAGCTGAGAGTTCTGCTTAGAAAATTTGCTTATTTTTAATGGCCATGCTACTATTAATTGCATGCCACTGTAGAAAACATTTAGTGTAGAAATTGATGAGGTTTGTGCTCGTAATTCTTAGAGAAGAAGGTTGGGACAGCTGCCTCAGCCTTGTTGTAGAGACTCCCTGCACCAGGGATGCATGGCTAGCTTGGCCTTTCAGATTAAGTCTTTACAGGGAGAGTTTTGAAGGTTGGGATGGAAACAGTACTGTATTGAAAAGTCTGTGGGAGTCTCGGTTCCACACCAGTGGATGGGTTTGGTAGGTTGCCTGTGCTTCTGAGAGAGGCAGTGGCTTGCTGTAGCACCTTCAAGGCATGTATTTTACACTGCTGCTGTGCAGCCAAGACAGGTGAAGGAGTGACTAAGGTGGTGCCATAAGAACATTCCCTGTGGATGGTAGCATGCCAGAGCTTGGCAGTGGCAAGAAATCCAGTCTTCAGCAGTATGGTCAAGGATGAACGTGTAGGGTGGATCAAGGTGGCCTACATTCAGATGCACCTTTTCCAAAGGACCTCCCTCTGTTTCCTCTGCCTTTCTATCAGAGTCAGTTTTCAGTTCTTAACAAGAGAACTGATTCAGAGTGGTGGGGAAGGAGAAGCAGAACTGGCTGTTACTGATGCTTGAGACCTTCAGATCTGATCAGTGTTGTAAGCACTTTGAAAAGGACCTCCATAGAAGTCAGCTCTCCATGATAGTCTGCACATAGAAGCCTAAAGTATCCATGAAAACCTCAGGAAACATTCAAGCCATTTTTACACCTGGCACGGTACCTTTTTCGCAATTGTAAACTCTCGTGTTACTCCATGTCAAGTGCTGCTTTGCAGAGTAGCAGCAAATGAGAGGGTAAGAAATTTCCCCTCTCTCCACTGATGCCATTTGTATCCATGTGAAAGATGTGGCTTCCGATCCACATCTGGCCTGGATCTGGACTATGCTGTGTCTCTGAGCCTCAAGGCCAGTTGTACGAGCTTGCATTAGAACTCTGGGCGAATAACAGGTGGACAGGAAGGCTTTCTTTCTTTGCATGACTTCAGCAAAGGCTTAGAGGAACTAGCTATGCTGCTGTCTGACCCTTCATTTTCATCTCCTGGTGTGTCAGCATTTTGTGTGCTTCCATCTTGCTTAGGCTGTCAGCAGACAGAAACTATTTTTGTCCTTACTTTTATTATTATTTTTGTTTTTCTTTTTTGATTTTGGCTAGTAAATGAATTGGGGCTGGTCAAATCAACATAATGTGATGTTATTGTTGTCTAGAAGCAGGACAAGCTCTTAAAGTGGTGGACAGTACAAAGCAGTGATATCCATGGTCTTTAATGTGACACCAGATTTTGAGTCCAGTGAATGCCAGCTGTGTGGATTAGTCCAGAGCTTGCCTATGGAAGTATATGGACAGGAGGAAAGCAGACAGGTCTTCTCTCATTTGTGCCTAAAGGCTTCATGGGCACTTTAAATTGAAGGAAGTTAATCATAGATGAGTATCTGTGGGAGAAGCAAGCTAACTTGTAATGCTGAAAAGAGTGGAAATGGAAGTAAATTATTGACTGGTGTGTATAATCACAGTCCATCTTTTATATTCCCATTGTAATCCTAAACAATAAGGATTAAATTTTTTCCTCAGAGGCCCAAAGATAACTGAATGTTCAAGGACACAATTGTTGTGCAGAAGGTAAAAAAACCCGAAGTCCTTCTCAACTTCAAACTCTGCTTCTTATTTTTTTGAATAATATTGATTTTTATTTGCTGGTTCAATGGTAGTTTTCTCCCTTTGCAAATGGAAAAGAGCCACTTAATGAATCATCAGTTCAATGGTGGCAGTGCCAAACCAGAAAATATAGGCAGAAAATACACAATTCATTAGCAAATGCCAGTCAAGTTCCTGTGAAAATACAGCTTTGTGTTCAAAACATTGATAACATTTTTAATAAAGAACTCCCACCTGACTATTTTATGCCAACATCCACAAAAACCAGAGCTGGCAGATTCCCACTCAAACATCCCTCTCAGCAAAACTTCCATTTCTGTAGTATCGGGCAAAGCTGAAGGAGAAGAAAAACTAAATGAAATTGTTTTGCCTTCTTAGAAACTGCCCAGGAGTTCTATTAGCTACGGTCACCTGTACACTAAAGTTAGCTGTCCATGACTAACAACTGAAATACCAAACCATGGCAGGTACACAGCACCTGGGAAATGCCTAATTGAGTGTGTGCAATTTGAACACGTGTGAAAATACTGCTGATTGACTCCTGGGTTTTGTTGCATATAAACTGAGAGACCAGGTTTTGTTTTGAGGGGCTCGTTGCAGTTCTGGCCTTGCTTCAGTCTGCTCAATTTTGCTATAGGTTTTGATCAGATTAAGGTTTCTTCCCTGGTCTACTCCATCCAGAGTAGTAGGTTTGGAAATGTGGGCTGGAGGAGCTCCTTGGGTTTTGCCCTGTATTTCACACCATCCTTCTGTAGGTTCCCAGGCTAGTATTCCAGGGATATGCTGAAGAGAGAGTTATGTTGTGTGTGAACATAGGATTCACTGATCTGGGTCATCTTGCCTGGGCTTTCCACAATGAAGATAATAACTTCTTTTTTGTGTAGCCTCATCAAAGGGAAGGAAGGAAAGAAAGAAATATTCCCCCTGTGGGAAGAAAATAAACTATGTTTATTTTGACTGTGGTCTTAGACCAGGCTGAAGATAATAGGAGCTTATTGGGAAAGGAACTAAAAATGAACCAAGCTGCAAATACTTGTGTTTGAGTGAGCGGGGCAACCTGGATTTCAGGGAGTGTCATTGCTGTAAAGTTATGCTGAACCTTTTTTTTGCATAATTTTTATTGATTAAAAAAGAAGAGGGAGAGAGTTGGTCCTCAGCTGGCATAAATAGACACAGCTTTACTGAAGTCAATGTGCATCTGTTCATTCTGGTGAAGGATATAATTACCCCATATTGCACTCATTTTATCAGCCATTGCTAACGTTTTCTGTGTGATCCTCTAAAGCTTTTCAAGAATGAAAGCTCTGTCTGCTGCTCCCAGCACTTTGCCTATGTGACATATGAATTGTGCCAAATCCATTTTGAGTTTTGTTTTTAAGCTCTGAGTACAAGGGTGAAGTGAAAATAAAGTGTGAATAATGGTCTTTCTCTCAAAGGCAATGTGATATTGTGTTGAGCTGAAAAACTTATTTTCATACAGATCGGCCCTGCCAGTATGAAGGGCTGATGGATGCTGAGCATGATCCAGCTGGTATCTGATACAGGGGAAGGGGGGGTGCTCTTCAGTGTCTCTTCAACAAGATCCAGGGACTGGAAGCTGAAGTTAGGCAAATTCAACCTTGCAATAAAATGCCAGTCATGAGCATAAAACATTTTAACAATTTACTGGAGCTCATCATTAAGAAGTTTTTAGCATTTTCTTTTAAAATCAGTCTTCAGTTTCTGGGAGAAATTACATGGCCAGCCTGTGAGCTGGAGGATCACAGTGATCCCTTTTGGGTTTGTAATTGAAGTACGCTTGTTATCTTCCCTTCTTTCCTAGGCCTGAAGGAGAACACATTTACCAGAAATGCCCTTACTAATTCTCATCACACCTGCAGATCGGCACCGATGTAACTGTTCTAATTAAATCCTTCCCTTTAGGACTACATAGGATTGCCCACAGAGATTGGAGGAATTGTGTGATTTTCTTCCCTTCTTGTTTTCCCCCATACTTGTTTGGGTTGGATCTTGAGGACTTCTTTTGTAAGAGGTTTTCTTTCTTACCTTATTTTTCTTTACTACAACAGGTGAGTGGCTCACCTGGTGGGATGTACCTCAGGAAATAGATTGCCCATGATCACATTTGCCTTTGTCAGCGGTGACACACAGCAGGCTCTTCTACCTCCACCACTCAGCAATTCATTCACCTCTGCACTATTCAGCGATTTGTGCTCTTGAGAGCTTGAATGACATTTTGGTGAAAAAGAAGCCTTTGAGCTTCATATAGGGACATCTGAATGGAGCTTAGTAATATGGGATATACAAGAAATCATGTTAGTCACAGGAGCTGATTCTTTCCTGATCCGAAAGTCTTTAAAATATATTAAATTAGAGGTTGTTGAACAAAAGAGCTGAATGTACATCTCACAGGATTGGGCTCTCTTATTTCCCTGTCTGAAAAGCAGACAGCCCCCACCTAGTGAATGCTCAGGCTTGAGAATATCTCCTTGAAAAGTGTGCTCACCTGCAGCTATCTGAGAAGTACCAGTCTGAACATTGCCACAGGAAATTAAATGTTTCTGTTATTGTGGGTATTGAGGAAACTCAAGAACAACACGGGTTTAGGAAATCATTATATTCAAGAAGCAGCTCTCTCTTTTGCATTTTGAGCCCCGGTAGTATCACATTCTGTTTTGACAGCTGTCAGAAGTTAAATGAAAGATACTTGGGGAAAGAAGGGTTGAGCTACAGGAGAATTGTTACTTGCAGCACTCGCCAACAGTTGAAGTGTTCTCTTGGTAACATACATGCTGTCTCTTTTTCTTTGTCCTTTCTTCTTTGCTGAACTTTGATGCCTTTTATTTCTGTGACTCTTGTGACAGGGACTGGTGCCATCCAACCTGTGCTACTTTCAGTAGAAAATTACTTTTTGATACTGTGCATGTGCAGTGCAGTCCCTGTCCTGCCCTAGTTTTATTCTACCTCTTCTTCAGTGATTGTTGGCTTCCAAACTTTTGCTAGTGCCACTGTCCTCCTTTCATCTCCCAAATTTAAGCTACAGTTTTGCTGTGAGGAAAAGGAATTTATGCTACCTTTTTCCTTCTTGTATTTTCTCTTCCTAGCTGACACCATTTATCTTCACAAATTACTGTAGCAGTTTAAGGTTTTAGGTGACACTCTGCCAAAGGTCTTTCATGTAGCTGTTTATTAATGTTTACGCTTAGTGTTTATATCCCGAGGGGAACATTCATAGGTGTTGGAGCACAAGGGGCTTTTACGTTTGCTTTCTGTTTTGGATTCGCCCTTGCAGGCCCTAGAAATAAATGTTATTTTCCCTTTAAATTATTTTAGCTTTAACTCAGGAGCACCTGAAACTTTTGTTTCTGTGGTCAACCCTTTTTATTGTTCTGTAATTGCAAATAAATATGGTCTCCCAAGGTTGGGTGAACTTGGCAGGGAGTTTGCAGAGGCTTAGCCCGTGAAAACAGCTATTCCTCCTCTGTATCACACGGTGGCAGATAGTGCCCAGCATATGCTCTGTGCTGTACCAGTTTGGTAAGTCCTATCAGATAATTTCAGTCTGCAGCACTTTATAAAGAATTTAGTGTTTTTGAAAATTAAGTTTGTTTAATTGTCTGTGCAGGAAGAGCTTATTTTATAAGCGAAGTAATATGTATTCATCCACAACTTGCAGGACGTGTATTATGGGTGTGTGTAGGATTCATTGAGGTATTACATCTGACAGTCTATATATATATATAAATGCTATAAATGCAGTAGAAAAGATAATTATATAGCTGGAATATATATAGGCACTTAATTTTAATTAGGCATTTGATTAAATATAAAAGTGCAATTAAGAGTGACAGATACAGTAGATCCTGGTAGACTACATGACAGTTTTTGGCTAGAAACATTCCTGAACTGATTGGTTTAAACCAATGCTTTGTGCACTACATTTCAAAATAAGACCATTAACTGATCATGGATATGAAGCTAATTAAAGAGTCCTCCCTTAAACTACTTGACCAAGGTATTTGTCTGGCATCTTAACTAAGTCAATCAGATAATCATTACACAAAGTGATTGCATAAAGAAAATGAGCAAAGAACCCTTCAGTTACTGTCGGGGTTTGTTGGAGTTCTGTGTAGTTTTGCATCATTTCACAGCAGGTCTCTGAGGCTTTCCAGGGTCACCTCGAAGCTGTGAGCTGAACACAGTGGCTTCCTGGCTCTGGCACAAGTCTGCAGGACCTTGGGCAAACCTCCTCTTTACCTTTCCATCTACCATGACTGCTGGAAATGTGAATGTCCCGAGCAGAACTGTGCCTCTGATACCCATTTGCACTGCTCATGGGTGTTGGGGTCCTGCCGACATTTGAGGGACAAGTTACTGAGACACAAAGAGCTCACAACATGTGTGTTGCTGCACTTAATATTTGCTGTGGGGACAAATGGTACGGTTCCTTCTTGACACAATAGGGGATGATGGCCAGCCTTGAGAGATGGTTTTCTGCACATCAGTAAATCACTGCGTTTTCATTAAATTGCTTACTTAGGCTCAAGATTGAAGTTGGCACCATTTGAAGGGCTCCTGTAGACTCCAGCATGGTGACACAGGCAGCTGTTTCCCACGTCTGTCTGTTAGAACTTGTCATTTTGTTTCACAGTATGGAAGGTGTGAAATGTGACAGGACTAAATAAGCACAGAGGGAACTAACTTTTATCTGGCTGTGTTAACGAATAAGCTGGGAGTGAAGTTAACTCCATGTGAAGCAGTTTGAATTATTTATTTTCAATCCTGGAACTGTACTTAACATGTTGTTAAGGCAGAGCCATGTTGACAGGGTGACGTTAATTACACCACTGGAAACACATCACATTACCTGAAAACAATTGATTGCAGCTATCATTCATGGCTCTGGGTACAGCCACAGCTGTTGCAAAGCAGGGCAAAGTGTCCTGTTCCACTCATGGAAGTTCCTCCTGCATCCACCTGCAGCTGCAAATTAGCTCTTTAATTCCTGCAACAAAATATGATGTTTGATGGTTGTGGGTTTCTTGTATCCCTCTCTTTATTTTATTTTTTGTGAGCTAAGTGATTGTGTGACTGATCTCCTCTCCATTTGAATGTCTTAAACATCTGAGGATGTTCATTGACCGATCCACCAGTATACAGGCATATGCTTTACTGTCCCTGTAAATGCTTTCCCACACAATGCCCTTAATGATTCAGCGCCCACTCCTTAATTCATAACAAGAGTGTTGTGTCCTTCAGAACAGGAAATTATTGCATGGGTTTTCCATTCTTTGCAAAGGCTTTGGCTTGCACATCCCTACTGAGAACTGGATGTGACTTGACTAGCATTTGTATGGATGTGTGCTAATCAAAGTGAGGATTTGACTTTCTCCTCCCTTATTGTTTAGCATTGCAGTGAGTTAAGAACTTCAAAATGACCTAATTGATTGAGAAGTGCTGGGAATATATGTACAAGTAAATGAATGGTTGGGTACTTGCAGTTGCTACATTCTGTTTTTCTAGATGCTCCTGGTCCGTGGTTAATGCGATTAGAGATTGTACTGGGAGAACGCATGCGTGCAGTGTTTGTTCATGTGCCTAATAGCGCCTGCCTCTCTGTTTGTAGGTTAGGCCAAAGACCCTGATTCCAGACAGCCTCCCAATCTCCCCGTGCAGAGACCAACCTTCCAAGCAGCCTCCCACCTTCCAGAAGGCAACCATATTAAGCATCAAAAACCCTAGCCCTGCCCTCCCAACTGCCAACAACACCGTCAGCCATGTACAGACACCCAACAGCCAGTCACAAAGTGTCACGGAGCCCGCAGCTCTTTCATCCCCTCTGAGTGGTGCTGGTGTGGCCTACGCCATCATTTCCACCTCTCCCAGCAATGCAGCTCCTATCAGCACCAGCGCCACAGTCTCAGTGGTCAACGACAGCATTAAAGTGCAACCGCTTCTCATCAGTGCTGACAGCAAGGTGAGTTCCTTGGGTAGCAAACGCAGGAACTGTGCTGCAGGTATGAGCAGAATATTCCCCTGGGAGTGCACAGCCCTGTGCAGTGATGTCAGTGGTTCTTCTCAAAGAAAATACTCAGAAAGCAATGGCAAAATTTTTACAGGGACACATAGTGGCTAGTAGACTTTTATCTGTGTGCAAGCCTGTTTTTTAGTGGGAACAAAACACATTATTATGTAGACTGACATTAGCAGGACCATATGAACTTCTCTTTCCTTAAGCCAATACTCACTAATAAAATCCCTGAAATCTGTACAGTCTCAAATTTCCTATGGACTCCCTCTTCAATGATACAGTGATACTAGTTCTATTGACTGACTCCAAGGAGTACATAAAATAATCAGAGATTCCCTTCTGCTCTTCCAGGAGAAGACCAAATGAAAGGAGAGCTCAGGGTTTCAGAAATGACCAGGAGATGAATCAGTAGAAAGAAAAAATTCAAGCTATGAATTACTTGTTTCATCTTTGTATTGCTTTTAAGCATTGGAATGCAACAACTTCACCACTCTTACACCAGAGACAGATTCCATACAGGCTGCCAATGTACCCAGCAGACATTCACTGTAATTTACTACTGGGATTCTGCTACTTTTGGTCTTGTTGGCAGCACAGGTTGTCATACAGTGCTAAAAAAAATACAGGATGTAGGATGGCTTTTGAGGTAAATAAAAGCAGACATCTCTTCCCCACTTCTTTGACCTAAATTATTTTTCTCTTACTTAAAATGGCTGCTGGCTCAGAAAACCATCTCTTTTTATGCTCTTGAATCTTCTAGAGTGACTGAGTTGAGAAAGGTATCTAACACTTAAATGACATTGATTGAAAATTAGCAATAAAATAGATGGAAAAGGCCCAATGTTCAAATCTAATAATCTTTATCTAGAAGGCGATAGTCCTTGGGAAGTCCTTTTGAAGCTTCCACAGTCCTTTTGATTATAGGTATGAAGTCACGTGTGTAGTTCTCTGGGTAGAAATTGTCATTCATTCCTTTTAATTTAATAGCTTCTAGAGAATGTGACCTACATTGCGTAAATCTTCATGTGGTAATTCAAATATGAGCAACTGGATATACTACCATAAATGTGTGTATGAGATCTGTGTCCTAATTCCTATAGGTTCTAAACAAGACCTATTTTTAATTTAAAACACATATAGTTTATTTAGTTTACAGAAAACTGGACATCCACTGCTTATAACATGTAAAGGCTGAGGACTGAAGTCTGATCTCAGATGCATGAGGAGTACCTGTCACACAGTACCTTCTTTCCCATTCCCACATACTTACTCTGAAATAACACTCATACGACTGAGATCAGACTGGGTTTGAATGTTTAGTAAGCTTTTGACTTGTGACTTACATTTCTTATTTGTAGGGTATCAAGTAACCCCTCAAAGAGGACTCAAAGGTTTCAGGCAGAAAAATCCAGTTTCATATAGTGAATTCTCTTATTTGTACGTTGTCTTTTAGGTTATCATTATTCAACCTCAAATCCAAACCCAGACAGAAAGTAAAGTGGAGACAAAGAAACCTCCTGAAGAGTCAGCTCAGGGACTGCCTGCTACCAAAAAGAAAAAGGAGGAAAATCCAGAGGTGATTTTTTTGATTTTTGATTTTTAATAAATGAGCTACAATATGGTTATGTTATAGGGGCTAAATCTAAAAATTCTTCTGTGTGCATACACAATTAATTTATTTGTGCTTATCGTTCTGCCAGCTGTTCATCTCTCCTCCCAATCTCTGCAATCAGGGTGTCTTCCCTGCCAGTGAGTGCCCTGACAAGTTTGGTTTGCATCATTCAAACCTTCCACTGTCACAAAATATAAGACTTTAAGGTCTCATAATACTTAGAGGTCTCATAATAATCTAGGCACCCTGTGGCTGTAGCTGGATTTCTTGTGAAAGGTGTATACAAGCTTAAGGTATTTTCTTTTATGTTATCAAACATATAGCATCAGATTTAGAGGCTGCGTAAGAGGTGGAATTAACATTTATTTAAGCTGAGCTTTTAACATCTTCTTTGCAATAAATCTCGCAATTTTTAGATTGTATTAATAGTTTCCTGCATTTGCTGTGTACATGTCTTCCCACATGTACACAGATTCTAGTCTGAAATACATTAAAGTCCTTTAAATTGAGTAAGAGAGTGGAAATCAGGTAATAAGACTAAATCTCTTTTGTGAATTATACTTTTGATTTAAACTAGAAATATAAACTGCAAGTCCTTGTAGAAATGGGGTCTCTCTAACAGACCCCATTTTTGGGTTTTGACTGGATATGTTCACATTAGATTGGGTGTAATTTTAGGGCAATTTGAAAAGTTATACAAACCAAATCGACTTCTTTTGTGGAAATGCTCAGCTCTATGAAATCTTAACTTCACTAGTCTAATATATGTGTGGCATGAAAGCATCCTTGGAGCTGTAGGTTTAAGAGGATTAATACAATATAAATTTAATTATTAATACAATAATTAATACAATAATATATAATTTATAATATCTATTAATATAATAATATTAATATAATTAATACAATATAAATATTAATACAATATAAATTACTTGAGGCACATGGGTGGTCATTTGTTTTACCATTTTAAGAGGTTCATATAGTTAAAACAGTGTTAAGGATACATATTTTAGCCCAAAATATCATAGCTCTATGTAGAAGCTCTGCAGAACTACTGTTGGGAAACCTCCCAAGTTTAAAATCTGAAACCCTTATATGAATCTTCATTACCACTGAATGATGGGACTGTAGAGTCCTGTTTTGTTTAGGCAGGTTATTTCCAAAAACTTATTTATTTTGTAGCACCTTATGGGCAGAAAGGCCAGTAGGCCCTGCTTAGAAACAGAATGCTAGGAAAAAACAACAATTTTTCTTTGCATGTAACTTATCCCTATGGAAAAAATATTGAATAAAAGTCTTCCAGAAAGATGCAGGAAGAGGCAATGGGACTGGGCACACTTTTGGTATGGGATTCATAAATGTAAGAGATTTTCATTATATTGCTAACTAGAATATCTCTACAACCTTCTGCTAACCACAGACACTGTTCCTACCCTGTTTACTGGAGGTCTCAAAAACCTTTATTTTCTGGGTAGGGTGCTGACACTGTGCCCTAAAGTATGACAGTTCTTTTATTTTCATAGATTTGTTGCACAGCCATAACTAGGTAGGTCTAGAGTTAATTGCTTTTGTTCTTTGAAAGTAAATGTTAGTTGATTATCATGTATTTATGCAATTAGTGTAATTAGAACTAACAGCATAATTAGTATAAATACATGTAATGACATAAATAGAACATGTAATTACAAAATGAAATGCTTTTGTGAAAATCTTTGTTTTGCCTCATGAAAAGACATACTGTGTATTTCTAAAAGCACTCATGGCTTTTAAGCAGATGATTAAATTTAAAGGAAAGACAACATGGTATTTTTAAAAAGAAAATAGGCATTCAATGCACTTCTCACTTTTATTTATCTTCAAAGCACAAAACTGAGGCAGGAACTCCAATATGGCTCTGTGTAGAACTTAGTTGGGAGAGACTGGGATTTAACAAATTACACTGACAATTTGAAACAAGTTAACCAGAAATAACCAGACTTACCAGTATCCAGGAATCCAACACGCAGTTACTGAGTGTACCAGAACAAAGAGAGAAGAGTGAGGATGGTTACTGTCTTTAGTTCCTGGCTTCGTTATTCTGCTGGTAAGCCCTGAAGCTGGTCATGGACTGAGGAGGAGGAGGCCACCAACTCATTCCCATCAGCAGGGCTCAGCTGGGGATGGAGGACAATGATGATGGATCCAATGATAGGCCTTCTCCCACCAGGGAGAAGAAATGGAGGAATTCCTGTAAAGAAATAGAGGAATTACAAATTACAAAAGGGAGCTGCTCATCTGGGGAGTAAATGCCCTGGATGTTGTTTTCTGGGTTGGTTTGTTTGTTTGGGGGGGGTTTTGTTTGGGGGGGGCAGGGAGGTGTTAATCTTTTTTTTTTTCTTGAAGAGACCTGAGTTCAACACAGAAAGAAACAGAATTCTGCCAAAAACTTTTTACTCATTTAAAAATTCATATTAGCAAACTATCTGGCAGCATTTTCATTCTAAATTTTTTTTATCTAAAAGAAAAATTACTGCCATAAATGCTGGTTATTTAGTTACTGATGTTCTAATCTCTCCTAAGAAGTACAAGAGAGACATATGGCAATTGTGAACTAAATGCTAATGTTAGGCCTGGATTGCAAATCTGGAGAAAATGAAGTCTTGGTTTTGCAGCTTCCTGCACAGAGGAGAAACAATAGACCCTGTGACATTTGAAAGGAAGGTTTTGCAGTGGAAGTCAGAATTTGAGTTGAATCCAATGAGCTACTGGGGTGTGAAATAGCAAAATCCATAAAAACAAATAGGCTGTTAATATAATATGCTTGTTAAAAAGCATACAGCTTGTACTGGGATTTTTAAAAAGGAATCATCTTTCAAATCCATATAATAGCTAAAACTTCCTGTGTTTAATCATGAGATAATTATCAAGTCCACTTGTGATGGCTCTTCATATTTTAAGTATGTTGTCATTACATTTAGTTAGATACTTTTTAAAACAATTTCAGCATGAAGAGAGGAAATTGTTTAGCAAACATTCCAGTTCACAAATAATTTCAGTTGAGGCATGAGAAAATGTGTGCTTTCCCTACAGTTTAATGTTGGGGTAATGCAGGAATTCTGCACTCCATTAGGAAAACACACATTTAACCATTCCAGATTTCTGGTTCTATCTCTAAATGTTGTTCTTACTTTTGCTCACAGTGCTGAGAAGTATCCTGCCACCATTACTTTTTGATAGGGCTGAGGTGAAGCTTGTAATTCTACTCAGTTGACTAATTTTCTTCTCAGATCTGCACAGTGGATCAACTAAAAAAGATTTTCCTTCAGATGTGGGGCCGCCACTGTCCCTGGCTGGTGATTCAGGCATATAAGGAGTGAAAATTACTCAAATCAAGGTCTGATATGCAAATGAACACGTGTGTAATTATCACAGATATGGAAGGCAGAAATACAGTGTGAATATATCTAAATTGCCAGTGAAGAAATTCTACACCACTATTTTTTAATCTATCTGGGTAGTGGGAGTCTCCCGAGGCTGTGGAAAGGAAATATTCCTGTCTTATGTGGGTGTTAGTTCACCTGTTCGACAAAGTGTCCCGTTCCACTATAAAAGGGGAAGCCGGGAAGGATTCTTTTGATAGATTTTTCTGACGAAAAATCAAGCACTAACACGGCAATATTATACCTGAAAACCGTTTATTGAAATAAAATTTAAAAAAACAAACAAACAACAACAAAAAAGAAACTTAAGCGTTCTTATTAAAAAAAGGGGGAGGAGGGGGTGGGAAGAACAGGAAAAAGGAGCAGAGAGAGAGAGAGAAGAAAGAGAGGGGGAAAGAAACAGAAGGCAGGGGACAGCGTTTCCACAGAACCCCGGCTATTTGTCAGCATCGGTTCGGCAGACGGAGCGTGCGTGTTGCGAACTGCGGAGCGTTTGCGGAGCTGCAGCGGCAGGCTGGGCGCGATTTTTCAGGAGCAGCAGGCTGCGTGTCCCTTCCGTCGGCGGGGAACAGGCTGCTGTGGTTACAGGCGCGATTTTTCAGGAGCAGCAGGCTGCGTGTCCCTTCCGTCGGCGGGGAACAGGCTACTGAGGTTACAGGCGCGATTTTTCAGGAGCAGCAGGCTGCGTGTCCCTTCCGTCGGCGGGGAACAGGCTACTGAGGTTACAGGCGCGCTCCCGGAGCAGCTGCGGTCGCTCAGCGTCGGGGCGCGGTGGCTGCGGGCGGCGGCGGCTGCAGGCGCGGTGCCGCGGGGTTGTGCTCCGGGCTCGGTGCCGCGGGGAACACGGCGGCGGTGGTGGTGGTGGTCACGGCTACATGCAGGCGGTGGCCACTGCAGGTTGGGTGCGGGCAGCGGCCACGAGCTGGGTGCGGGCGGCAGCTGCGGGCACGAGATCCTCACGATCTATTCTAGTTCCTAGAATTGGCACAGCAGGGCGAAGCAGGCACAGGCAGGGAAACAGGACCACAGGGAAGAGGGCGCGAAGGCGGGAGCAGAAGGGGCCAAGCTGACCCTCCAAGCAATCCAGAGCAAAAAGACGAGACAGACCCCGTGGTGTTGCGGCTGGCTGCTTGTATGTGCCCCCAAAGTCCTCCCCCAGTTTGGCTTCGCGGGCCCGTCTTTGGCGGGCATTTTTCGCGGGCATCCGGGTACTCGCCTTCACCAACAAGGGGTGGGGGTGGGGAGCTGCTCGCAGTCTGATCTCGGCCCTGACAGGCTGCCAGGTGAAGTCTCTCTAGGCACAGGGCAACACAGCTTTTTAGTAAGAATTTTCTTCACCTCATTTGTGATATATGTTGAGGCATATATATTGGTCCCCCTCACAAAGGTATTTTCACAGATACATGAGTGGGAGAGATGTCCAATCCTGACCTTCTGTTTCTGACAAGCCCACCCAAGAGTTAGGTCTTTTCATCTACAAAATGAGGATGTTTTTGCTTTCACAATTTCACTAAGTGAAAGTCAGAATTGCAAAGGAAATTGTAGTTCTGGTGACTTACTAATTGATTTTATCCTGAACTGAAATAAAATGTTGAATCATCAGGCTTTTCACAAAACAAGGTCAGACTAATTTTGACTTGGAAGTGTTGAAACATGTTCTCCTGACACTCTTTGAATGAAGCAGAATGTTTTGAACTTCTGCTGCTTAAACATCGTGTTTTAGTTTGACCTAAATCTAAACATTTTATTTGGGGTACAATAATTGCATCTTCCTATGGTCTTTGTACGCTTCCTCAGACTTCGGTTGTGGGCTTTGCTTGCTTGGATTTCCCAAGAGCTTGAGTTTCATAGTCAGATTGTCTCTCTTGTGGAAATGAACCTCATGAAAATACCCCTTGGGTAACCTGATCCAACAAGATTGTTCAGTAGAGCAGAAAGAGGAGGCCCCCAAAGCCCCACAAGTACCACAAATGTGACTGAAAACCAAGGAGTTCAGTTCAATTTGGGCTTGGAACAACACAGCGTAATTTCAGTTTTCATCAAAAACATGCAATAAAAACTTCAGCAAAACCTTTCCACAAGGAAAAATTTTCCAGTGAGAAATCACTGACAGTAAATTTAAAATCTGCTCTAGTACTTGTCCCATCACTGCATCAGCATGTTTTGAAGATTTTTTAGTATGAAGATATGTTTTGTGCATATATAGTTTAGAAGAGTTGTGAGTAATAGTTTAGATCAGATTCCTCACTCAAAATGAATTCACCAGCATCAGTGGGAGAAGTTTGTTCACTCCCCATTGAGGAAAAATTTTGGATCAGTATATATATTCACAATCCATGCACGCGATGTTATTTTTGTATCTTGGGAAGAGAAATTTCTGATTTTTTTTTGAGGGGAGGGGACTTTCAATATGTTTCTGGTGTCTTGTTTAGTGTTGTACAGTTCATAGTTGTTGCACTTCATACAGCTTGCTCATATCCAATAAAAGCAGTGCCATGTCCAGATCATAATAATAATACAAAATTACTTGAATTAAAGAATGGAGTAACAATCCAGCTAGCAATGTGAAATTGAACTGACTAAATTGACTGAATATTGGTCATGTGCTGTGTAAGCTCAGTAGTCATTTAGCATTGGTGTCAGAAGTCTTTGAACTGCTGGAGTTTATATAGTCATACAAGGAGAACCAGGCATATCTGAAGCAAATCTTCAGTTAAAGTTCTTCACATTACTTTGCAATCAAATAAGATACATTTCTAAAAGACTTTTACTGGGTTTATTCTGTCAATGCTAATTTTATTTATTTTCTTACCATGTTTATTAGAGTCGAAAATCTAACCTGTTTATTTTTTCCTTAGAAAATTGCCTTCATGGTAGCACTAGGACTGGTTACAACAGAACATTTGGAAGGTAAGATGGCATATGTTGATTTATAGTTCAGTTTTTGAGTGAAATCTTTTCTGTTGGCTTCTCTGCCAGAGCATGCTACTGAGGATTGTGTTCAGATGGCTTTTGAATCTCTCCAGAGAAGGAGATTCCACAGCCTCCCTGGGTAATCTGTTCAGTACTGTTACCTTTCTGGTGAAGAAGTTCTTCCTCATGTTCAGGTGGAACTTCCTGGTCATCAGTTTCTGCGCATGGCTTCTCGTCCTGTCACTGGGCACCATGGAGCACAGCCCAGTCCATGCTCTGATGCCTGCCTGCAGATATTTATACACATCAACAAGATTCCTTCTCAGTTTTTCCTTCTCCCATCCTCTGAAGGGCAATGAAAACTGAAAAAATGAAAATTAAAAAATCATATTAAATGTTACCTTCGCACAATTGTCCCTTTCAGTCTCACAATAGTGGGTGACCTTACTTAGCTCTGCCTCTCACCCCATGGCACAGCTCAAGGGATACAAGGGCTGGCCGTGCAGCCAGCACCAGCATGTTTGGCACAGGCTGGTATTTGGACTCACTCAAGTCATCATGGTCCTTTAAAATACGTTAATAACTGGAGGAAATAGTGAAACAAATATCCTGCAAAGGCTCTGACCACCACTGATCTGGTTGATGGATCTCTGAGGTTCAAAGATGTTTGCCCAGATATGCAGCAAGTGCCCTCTGCTTTCTCCCATGTGAGATGGACTTCCAGTTTCTGAGCTGATTGTCTGTCATCTCTAGAGTTCCACAAAATAATGTATAAAATCGTGGTGAAAATCTGGCATTTGTTTAATAAGATTTTACTTACTTAAGACTACTTCTCACAAAGAATTCCTTCTCTCCATTTCCCCCACTTAGCCAAAAACTTAACAATCTTCCCATCTAATCCTTTGTTTGCATGAGAGCCTCTAGCATGCCTTCCCAGGCTCCTGATAATGACTTCAAACAAATATTGCACATAAGCTAAATGCAGTATCATATAGTTTTCAATTTCCTTCTCCAGCCTTCCAAAACTAGCTTGCAAAAGTTAGCAGATCTGTATCTTTTTTGCCTCAGCTTTGTTATTCTGAAATCATAGATGAGAGGGGGAAAAGGAGTTTGTTTAGCAAATCTGCCAGTGATGTGAGACAAGCTGGGGTGGCAGAATAGTTTTCATGGACAGAGATGATGCAGATATTTTTAAGAAAAGATCTGCACCCTGATGGTTTTAGTTACAAGCTCAGCTACAACAAGTTGGTGCGATTCCACCAGTAAAAGGAGAGAAAGCTGGTATCTGTGTCAGGTGACAGTGAGTCTTGATCACAAAAAGTGTTAATGGCAACTGATATTAACCACCCATCCCATGGACCATAGTCAGCAAAATACTTATGAATTTCCAGTGCATTGAGTTTAAGTTTTATGTGCTGTAGACTTAAGAACATGCTTAGCTACCTTCCTGTCTCAAAAGGTATCTACCATTTTTAGCTTGATTTCTTTTTACTAAGATTTCCAGTTTCTTGGTTTTAAGATAAGTTGTGAATTAGTGAGAAAATACATCTGAATTGTAATGCCTTCTCAGTATATGCAGCAGGTTTTCTGTGGGTCTTGTTGACATTTTTCAGTGTTTTTCGTCTTTAAATCTGCATTTTAGAATATCATTTAATGTCCCAGTGACTGAGAATTTGAAAGCAGTTTAAAGAAATTTTAAGCCTTCGTCATTTTTAATCCCTTAACGGTAATGGATTGAAATGGAAATCAAAAAGCTACAGCAATCTGAGGAGAAGATTTATAATCCAAAATGTGCAAATGATGACTGGTTCTTGTTTTCTTTGTCTAAGGAAAATAGGACAACATTTGAAATTATCCTGAAGTACAAATTATGCTTACAACAGAGAGGACTTAATTTTGAATAATTCTATAACCTTTGATTTTATTGGAACTAATAAATTGTTTGTGTGGATTTATTGCTTATGTTCAAAATGCCAAGCAGTGATCCACTTTGTTCTACATCAGGTGTGGAGATGCACATTTTAAACCAAACTGCTACAACACTCATCATGCAGAATCAATTCTTGAAGACAAATTCACTTTTTATATTCCTACTAGCATTAAATAAATGGTTCCAACCAAGAGCTATTTACTATGGAAAGGGTATTTCTTTATCAGAATTGGTGATTACAGCTGTCAAAAATGCCCTTATAGCTTTCACATACTAAAGGTTATTATTTTACTGCTCTGTCATGTTTACAGTTATCAGTCCTTGCTATTTATCAGGAAGCAGTGGTCATTACACAGTTCAGTTTATTTTAATACTTCTAATGTATTTCTCAATTTCACATTTTTGGAATTTAACTCAATCAAGATTGGGTTATTAAAAGCTTATTCATTTGGTATCATTAATTTAAAGTGTTACTGGTTTTCTTCATTTTAGTCATTAATTTTGTGGTGAAGGGCTGTGATCTACTTCTATATGGATTTCTCTATCTGCCTAGAAGCCTTCCCACCTAACCTCCACAGGAGCATTCCCTACCTGGGAAAAGAGCTCTGTTTTGCAGAACCTGAGTGTGAAGCATCTTTGCCAGTAAATGAACACAGGTGCTTCCACTGACTGACAGTCTGCAAGGTACAGCTTTCCCTGAAGATAAATTGCTATCACGGGCCTCATAGAATGACCACGCAGAGTGTTTATTGGTGAAGGCAGCAGCTCATTGGAGTTTGGCCTCCAACATGAAGCTGTCTTCAAATTCATTCATCTTTGTCAAATGTATTACAGTTTAATTTTCCTGTTTGGTTTCAATTTTTTTAATTAATTGTGCTAGTTTGAAAACAAACCAGTAGGAGATCACAAGTCAGAAGTATAACTTAACAGGAAAATTAAAATAAATGCAATAGTACAAGAACACTGACAGAGTTGTCACACACAGGTTGTCAGGGTGTATCCTAGGTCCTAGTCAGGGTGGTGGTAGCAGTCCAGATGAAGTGGTCCTGTTGAAGCAGTGATCCTGTAGAAAAGGATCTGGTCCTCACCTGAAGGTCCAGTGGTGTAGCTCTTCCTCTGGAAGTCCCATAGGTAAGGGCTGCTCATGCTGTTCCAAACTCTAGATTTTATCCAGGTGGGAATGCTTGGCTCCTCCCCCTAGGCAGAGCATCTCACAATGGGATGATGTAATTCTGTGAGTCATGTGGTGGGTCCTTGATTGCCCATTAAACAGAGATAGTCCCTGGAGGGAGTTATCAAGGACGAGTCATGGTAGGAGATAAGGAACACTGCCCCACCTGCTTTAACAGCTTGTGAAGATGATAATAGAATACATGCTTTTGGTTACATCTTACATTGTAACCTAGGACATTAACAAACTAAGGAATAAGCTTTATTCTGTGATGCAGTGCATGGTTGTAACATATTGAATCTCTTTCTCTAGGCTGTTAGAACACCTTCTAGCATTACAGTTGTGTTAAAAAAAGGTAGATAGAAAGCAAAACTTTAAAAGAAGGACCTTTAGTTCAGGTCATTCTAAAAATGCATATCTTGGTCTATCTAGATTACTGGACTATTTATGATTTCATCAATTGAAACTAATTTAATTTAACTTTATTGCAACCTGTTCTGAAAGGTACACAATACTTTTTTAGCAGAAGTAACAAGTAACAAAAAATAGCATACCAGTGTATGCTTTTGCTCTGTCTAGGTATAATTATTGACAGAACCACTCTAGATGTACATAGATGCATGGTATTTTTGTTTCCATAAAGAAAGTTCTCTCCTTCCCTGATGGCTGCATAGGGTGGTGTACATCTCGAGCTGTTTCAGTTCATTACTCTCTCCATTTCCATCTATTCCCACTGCTGTTACTTTTCCTCACAGCCAGCCAGCTTTTATCTCTGTACCATATCAATGCCTCTTCCAAAGCTACATTCCAGGTATCTGCCATATGTGTGATTCAGACTCCATCAGATATTTTCTGTTGCCTTGATGAGAGCATGTACCAAAGAAATTTTCTCTTCAACTTGGGACCAAGAAGGGCAGAGAATAATAGATCCATCACTGTCCTTTTATGAGATGCTTGGCCCAGTTACATATAAAGAAAACTCTGCTGCATTGAATTCTTCGTTTCTATTTCTGGGCCATTGAAAGTCACAATCTTGTATCCCTGTGACCACTTCTGGAAGACCAAGCCTGCCTTAACTTCAGTTTTTTCTCTGCACTGCCATGGCAGTGCTGAGATGCTGCAAGCCCTGAATTCACTGACCGGGGTCCTGAGCCTGGCTGCAAGAGCTGCAGCTCCATCTCACACTGCTGAGACCAAAGAAAAGAGTCAACCGAGAGCCACTTCCTCTCTTTTATGGCTGCACCAAGGTTCCTCAGTTGTGATGTCTCTGTTACCTTTGGGTCTTGAGAGCATTTCCCTTATAAGAACTGACACTGACATCAAGAACAACCATCTCTCTTCTGTGGCTTTGACAGGCCACTGGATCTGCAGACAGGCCACTGGATCTGCATGTAGCACTCACCCTGCTGCTGCTGAGGCACAATTCCCTTTAGATGCTCCCTGGGAGCTTCGGGATGGATACTTCAGCATAGACACATGAGCATTTCATAGGAAATACTTTGGCAGTAGGACAGAATTGTTTTCCAGACGAGATCCTGTGTTTTGGAATCTGCATAGCATGGAGGATGTTAACATGATGTTACAGTGGTTACAGCTGAGGCATTTATCTCACATTGCAGTGCAGCTTTGGATCACACTTTTCTTGGTGGTGAGATTCTCTGCAGCCCTTTGAGTCATATGGCAGCATGTGACAGGTTGTGTCAGACTGTGAATACAGGTCTGCCTGTGCTATTTGAACTGCCCTAGGAGAAGATACCTTCTGAACATGAGAGGTGACATGTCCCTGTGCCATAGGAAAACCCAGCTAGTAGTTGCTCTCCTGTTTTTCTTGTCCATCTAGTTTCCTCCTGATGCATCCATCATTCCAAGAACAGTGGCTTAGCCGATAGTCTTTTGTGAAAGAAAAGTTTTAAATCCGTATCTTAGAAGTTAGGCCAGTACAAAATCCATGCAAAATGTTGGCCTCATCTCTACAGACACCGTGTCCAAGACATGACCAACAATACTGACACCCTTGTACTGTAGCAATGCTTAAAACAGTATATAGGAATGATCAACACTTGAAAAGGGTGCTGGCAACCAGAACTAAATGTTGGGGATCCAGTTCCTGAGTATCATTAATACCCTGAAAGCTCAGCTGTATCTTACTGTTGGATTACAGGTGGGAGATCTTGCTCAATACCCTGAAGGGCAATTTTCTGGTGCTGAGGGTGTTCTGAGATAGACCTCTTTAGCTCAGACATTGAGGAAAGACACCAGACCTCCTGCATAATCAGATGGTGTTCTTAGTTTCTCTTGGGTGTGCTCTGGGGCCTCTGGGCTGAAGAACATGCTCCTGCCAATTCCTCTCCTTCTGAGATAGAGCAGGACAAAACAGAGGTATCACCACCATGGGGGCATTTAGACTAACAAGATCGCTCTGCTACCTCAGCGCAGTGTCTAAACTTTACCTTACAATATTCACATAAGGAAATATTTTGGAATAGAGCACACACTTGATGTCATGGGATGGATGCTGTGTGGCTCTCCTTTCTAAAGTGTGTCTGAGGTTTATAATCAAAATAATAGGCTCTAAAAGACATGCTTGTAATAATCTTAGCATTCTGAACTGACGTAAAGAGCTGGAAAAAGAAATTCCATATGACATAAATGAAATCCTACCTCAGATCAAAGTAGCATTAAACCTACAGATTTCTGTGGCCAAGTGATCTGCTCCCTCTCTCTGTGTCTACAGAGTTGTGCACGTGGCTAGTGGTTACTAAAAACAGTCCTCAGCATGTGCCATCTTCAATAGGTGTCACCATTTAGTGGAAGGGAGTTGTAGAAGTTTAGTGGAAGGGAGAAATGGGCTGCAGTCCAAAGAGCCCATCTGTATGCTGGTGTTTGCAGTGACACATATACACACATATGGCTCGTAATGACGTTTTGCGTGCTCAGGATTGTGAAGTTGTGTGCTTCTGGGTGGATAAATCATCACACTCTGGTTAGAACTGAATCGAGCTCTGCCATTTCAACTATGCTTTTTCTAGCCTCCACGGAGAAAAAGTAATGTAAATTGAATTTAGAAGGTTCTCTGTGCTTTCATATGATATGAACTAAAGGCTTAATTGCTTTAAATGCTTCCTTTTTTTAATAGCAGACATCGAGAGTACTTTGAAGGCTCTCTGATGATGCTTGCTGAATATGTGTCTGAAGGAATCATAATGGAAATCTTATAGGACAACAGAAGTCTACCTTGAAGGAAGGAAAAAATAAAAAATGCCTGTGTTCTGAATCTCACAAGGAAAAGCTTATTAATGTCAAACCTTGAACTGCAGCAAATATCAATGCTAATGCAACCCAATTATACTTTAGAAACTGAAACTGAACACAAAGCTCAAGGGGCTGAGGGTAAGATCATCTTGCTTAACAAGTTACATCTACATTTTTCCCTGATGAATGAGAAATACACAGTTCATGTTCCTTTCCATGGTTACAGAAATCCAGAGCAAGCGTCAGGAAAGAAAGAGAAGAAGCACAGCAAATCCAGCCTACAGTGGACTCTTGGAAACAGAGGTACTTTATAATTCACTTTTTTTACCATGGTTCTATTTCATGTCAATAAAAGGTCTAAGTGTTTCTTACTACAAAAATATATATGAATGCAGAACCACAGTTACTTGTAAAGAGATAGTGATGTAGAAAAGAAAGAAAAGATCTCATCTCAGTAGGCTACGCAACAGGTTTTCACCCCACAACATCGCTTGCTCCAAACTAGAATTCATCTTAGTTTTAATAAAGGCCAAAAGGACTAAATTAATGTGGGACCTAATTACTCTTTTACCTACAAAGACAGTCCCTTTAGGTCATAACTGGAGAACAGAAGTGCTGCATTATGTTCAAAGGTGCACTGGTAATTCTCTTTTCCTATGTGCCAAATAATAAATGGAGAACTTTGCTTTTTTTCTAGTGACATTCATAAAAGGGGCGTGTTGGTTTAAGAATCAGTGTGCTCTGCAGGGGTATAGAAGTCTGCATAATAAATATAATAATGCATAATTAAAAATAAAATGCTCTGGATAATCTCTGTTTTCTGGTACACTTACACTGTTGCATTTATAGTAGTATCAGAATTTGGTCCTGCATAATATTGGATTGCAAACTTGGTATAAAAGCAGCATATAAATAGGCGTAACTTTTTCTGAAATTTTTTTCTTTGTTTCTAAATGAACATATGTGCATTTAGTCAGCTAATTAAAATTTCACCTTTAAAATTTCAGCATTGTTTGTGTTTGCTGTCTGAACTTTCTACTGAAATGAAACTCAGTTGCAGCCAGCTCTCCATTTAAGCAATAACACTTCTCTGTGTTCTGAGTTCTTTAAGCCTAAAGAAAGTGATTGTTCTTTATTTAGGCACAAGTGATGCAGAATTTTTGGTATGCCAGCATTTCAGATTTCTGTCTTTGTTGGCAGATAGCAAACACATGAGGCTAAGAAGAAATTCATTGCTGCAGTCAAACTGCCGAGTCGCTTGATTGTTCTTTTTTTTCGAAAGCATTGGAGATTTCTATACTCCAGAGCAGCTCTGGGCACTTGATTTCTTCAGAATTCCTCAACTATTTTCTTTAGTGCAAATACTGATGTCCATACATGCAGTATTTAACACAGTAGGAACTTCAGCCTTGCTAGCATTAAATCTGTAGTGCCTTAGACCTTTTTGTCCTGATTATTAAAATACTTGCAGCAGAGTTTTGTGGCTGTAGCCAGATTGATGTTTGTGACAAACTCAGTTACCTTGGAGCAGAGGTGGAAGAGAAGATGGCCTAGGTCTGCTGCACCCCTAGTTCATACTTCTCATAATATCTATTCTCAAAAGCATATCCTGAAATGAAGGATGGCATGGAGAAACAAATGTCTGTAAAAGAGTCCTGTGGCTGATCAGCTGTGTCCTCATTAGGAGCTGTCATTAAGTACTGACCATGGGGAATGTCATTCAAGTAAAATGGAGGCAGATGGTTTTTCTCTGATCAATTAGCTGCTCAGACTGATTTGCTAATCAGTGAGTTGAGGTATTTGTGATATTTCAGACATTTTGGTGCAGTTTAATTTAGTCTGCTGAATGATCTTTAATTCATGATTGTTTAAATTGAAATTGCATATAAAATAGTCTTTTTATTTGCCAACACCCCTCAAAATGGCAGGAGCTCAGCATTTGTAGTGGTGATACTAACTTTGATTGCAAAAATGGGATCATGGTCTTATGTCTTCACTTGAATGGTGTGCTTTTTCTTTTCAAAGCTTTGTTCTTAAAAAAATGAGATACCATTTTATTTTCCGACCCTCAGTAGCCTTTTTTTTATAGGAAAGGGTTACATTTTGGGCTGGTTATTTTTTGAAGAAAGAAACTTCTATTCAAAATTCATTACCAGCCTGGCAAGCACCCGTCTATAAGAGAATAGTTTGCTCACTGCAGAATAAATAATTTATTAGCGAAACCCCTCCAATTTTCTTTCAAGCAGAATCTAACAACATCTAATGGAGGAAAATGGTGCTGTTTCCAATCCTGCTGTACAAGTATTGGATGGCTCACAGGAACAATTCGGGGTTGTCTAGACTATTAATGAAGCCTGGCTTGCTACTGACCACAGCTTGTGCTGTCGGACAAGGCTGGCCATGGGCTGTATTAGATGAGTTAAATATCTCAGACAGGTTTGTGGTGCTCTGTGTTTGTAAATTTGGTGATCTCAGCAGATTGAAATCACTGCCAGCTCCTCAAGGTCCTACACATTCACTTCTGAAAGGGAAATATTTTGCTAAGGCCCTCACTCATTGCTTGCAAGTGCAGTATGTTCCTCTCAACTGTAGGCAGGTGTCACAAAGGTAGCAACGTTTTTCCTGCAGATGAGAAATCCATCACCATTATTTCTATATATGCAAATAAAGATGTCATCTCACAGCAACAATTTTCCCTTATGGACATTGTTGGGCTTGGAGTTAGTAGCCTTGCTCTTACCAGCCCATGCAGCGTATCCTGCAACCCCATCAATAACATTTGCAATTTGTATTTCTCTCTTCTTAATAAAATCTAATGCACAATGAAGTGCTCTATGAAGAACTTTTTAGAAAGGTAAATCATGCAGCTGTTAGTCTGACTGTGTCAGTGGTCAGTCTAAATAGCTTTTCGAGAGCTGGTTAAGTATGAGGGAAGCCCATGGAGATTGTTAATCTGAAATGTAAGAGACAACCAGAGCACTTTGCAATGACATTGGGGTTGGTTTCTTTTCCCTTGTAGCGGAAACGCCTTGCATCGAATTACTTGAATAACCCCTTGTTCCTTTCAACGAGAGGTAAGCATATTTTAAAATGAATATATTACTGTTCTAATGACATGTTAAAAATTTATTAGTAGGATTTCATCTGAGTTACCATTAGGATACCATAGGGCATTACTTTGTTGTAATGTCCCTGCATTTTTTAGTATGGAATGAAAATAGATTGTTTTCCTGCAAAAACAATGGAAGGATAAGGCTAAAGGTCACAGTTGTGTAGAAATGGATCCAAAGCCTCTGCAGTCAGTGGAAAATCTGATCTCTGGCACTTTAAGCACCATGCAGTGAGAGAACTTACGGAAGAGCGTTGCCAACCCCAAGTGCTTAAAAATATATATTGAGAAATAATTACTATTTTAGGCTTATCATTTGCCTCTTTCCACCAGCTTAAAGAAACTGCTCTCCATCCTCAAGCACTAGAAATTTCCCACACCTTTTGCTTCAATAATAAGGGCTGAAAACCACAGTTTTTCTGATTCCAAGAAGTGGAGCCATAAATCTAGACCTGATGACCTTGAAGATGCCTTCCAGTCTTGTATTTATAAGAACTTCAAATCTGAAAATTTAATAGTAAATGTCTTGAAAATTAACAACTCAGAGGAGCCGTTTGGGGATGCTGATGATTAGCTTCAGAGAAGACAAAGAGTTGGGACATGTGAGATGAAACACAGAGAATGCTGAGTATAGTTTAATTCTTCAGACAAGGCCCATGTCGTATTTTAGGAAAGAAAGTGAGAAGCTCAAGTTGTATTTCAGAAAATGAAACAAAGCCAGAAAAGAAATTTGATTCTGTCCTTGTCCTTGTTTTGCCTTTATAACTTATTCTCTACTGAGGTTCATTAGAGGTAAGGGAAGACAGAACTTCTTCTAAGTTAAATATCATTTCAGTTTAGGAGCATTTGAAGGGGTAATTATAATTGAGACATGAAGTTTTGACAGTTTTTCAGTGTTTGCTTGATCTCCCTGTCAAGTGTTATGTTTAGTGCTTGAGATTCACCTTTCTGCCTCTGCCTTGACTTCCTTCACCACAGGAACACTGACTGAAAAGCAGCAGTGCTTCTCTCTGCCTCCATAACTTCATGTGCCAGATGCAGACACTTGACCTACTTACCATATGCCTGTAATGCATTTGGTCTCAGAGGACAGGAGAGGTTATTACAGTAAACAGCTATGATAACATGCCTCTTAGCAGGAGGCCAGGCTCATGTGAGCCCCAGTGGAAAGAACATTATTCCTGGCTTAGTTTTATCTTCAAAATTAAAATTGTAATTTATTGTTTGTCTTGTCATAGCACTTGTTTTTCCCATGTAAACACATGTGAGAAACCAGGACAGAATGGCATAACAATGCAGCAAGCTGTGCTGCCAGCCCCTTGGTGGGTTTAAGTTAGGGTTTGATATCTCAGACCTTCCTTTCGTGACATGTTTCCCATTTTATTTGCAAGGAAGTAGGCAAGTGACAGAGTGCTACTGATGCAGCTGTCTCAGAGCTTCCTGGAAATCAGCAACCTCTCTCCTTAATCATTAATTCCTCTATGAGTCCTCTATCTTTCGTTTTTCCAGAATCCAGAATATGTGCTGGAGTTCCGCGTATTCTAAGAATGTTAAGATGGACTTCCTTATAGCAGAATTCCCCACCTCAGCAAGGGTTTTTTTGGCACCAGCACTATTTTGCTGGATGTTGTGCAAGCTCTGAGCTGAAGGCAGGTGCTGTCCCAGATTGTTTGGCTCTGCAGTGATGTAGTTCTCCAGCTTCAGTGCAGAGATGGCTGCCCCTTCTCTTATAAAGTGCTCCTTTAAAAATACTGTCTTCAGTTTAATTTTTCAGCAACTAGAAGAGGGAAGTGGACATGTTTAAAGAAGTTTAAAACTTTGTAGCAAAAGTGAGCTGAAAAGACAAATAAACAAACTAGAAAAAAATCCCCATGATGTCCAGGAAACAACTGTCATTTCTGGAAATACAGAAGAGGACAATTCTTGTAAATTTTGTTCAAAATGTCAATTAATCAGGATTCATTTATATGAAAATGTCTTATCTGAAATGAGGTCACATCCCCTGACATGTATCATTTGTACAAAAGACTCATCAATTACCAAGCCTCTGTTTATTTGAATAACATTTCATGATGTAATATAGTATGAGTAATCATGATGTCATATAGTGGTGGATCTTTGGGTGTGTGTTTTTGGATATGGAGTAGGACTACAGATTTTATAAGTCTGTGATTATTTCTGGAACTCATTGTCGAAGTATACTACAATTCTTGGGAAAACTAGAGAAATTTATGGAAGAAAAAAATCTGTCAAAGGCTGTTAAATATTAAAATGAACGTGCAAGCTCGGGGTTGAGGAAGCACATAAACTGCCAGCATGAGAAGGATGCTTCTGGAATAGAAAGGTTTACTCAGTGTGTGCCCTGTTCTTGCACTCTGTGCAGGAGTGGCAGCACTGTGCGCTGTTAGCAAAGGACACAGGGATTTACAGCCTGTGGTCCAGGTTAGGGGAAGCTGTTTCTTTATTCTCAAGTTCCTCTTCCTACAGTGTGTGTGAAGCCTGCTCATGTGTACATCTTCATGTGTATGCACACATCAGTGTGTAAAGCCAGCGGGAGGGGACTTCCAGGTGGGTCTGATATGAGGGATCACAATGGGACAGCTATATTCCCACTCTGATCAGAGAGGGATCTGAAGGAGGACAGCAGAGAAATATCAGTTTGGTTGTCTCCACTTTAACCCAAAGAAAGGCCTGTCCATTAAGTGTTTTTCACTGGGACAGTGTGCTCCAGCCCCTTGCAAGAACCCAAGGGAATAGCTGGAGCTGTGTCAGGGGAGGTTTAGACTGGGTATCATGAAAAGGTTCTTCCCCCAGAGGGTGCTGGGGCACTGAACAGGCTCCCCAGGGAATGGGCACGGCCCCAAGGCTGCCAGAGCTCCAGGAGACTTTGGACAACGCTCTCAGGCACAGGTTGGGAATTGTTGAGGTGTCTATGCAGGGCCAGGAGCTGGACTTCATGATCCTGATGGGTCCCTTCCAGCTTAGAATATTCTGTGATTCTATGAAATCAGCAGCAAAAATTACAACCAACTGTGCAGTTCCCATAAAGCTCTTAATGTTTTCTGGCTTTTTATTTTTGGACCAAGGTGTGTTGAATTCCACAATTTATTTTTTTTATGGAAGGCTTGGCCTGCTTTCCAGCGAGATCTGTTGGTTCTTGTTCGTATCAGGTTGTGAATACAATCACTACAGATTCAGTTCATCCAAAGGTCACGGGTGTTCTGGGTGGGAGCTGTTTGATGAGAAGGAGTTGAAGATACCATCAGGATCACTCCCACAAGGAGCTGACCATTTTGTTCAGGAATCAGCTCAACATTTAAACCATGTGTTTAACGATTGGTCAGAGGCACCCATTTCATACTCCACGTTAAGTGCATTGCTGGTGCAGGGCCAGCCTTTTCAACACCCAGCACGCTGAGGTCCTCTAGGAAGACTTTTGACTACTGGCATGTGGAGAGGATTTCTGCATGAAAATTTCTGAAAATTTCAAATACTATGGCCTTTTAGCATCAGATCTTTGGACATGGGATTCCTGCAATGTACATTTTTAATTCTCAAATGCTAATTCCACTGCTTGCTGTTACATTCTTTCCTGCCCACGTTAATTTTGGCAATGTCCTGATCTCCTATGCCACATCTTGACTAAAATTACTCCCATAGCTGAGAACTAGCAACCACTGCAGCAATGTATTTTCCACTAATGTGTTTTCTGCCCTTCTTTTATATGCTAGCAAATGAGGATCCATTCTGGAAGGTATGCGTGGCAAAGTTTATGTATTAGCAAGTATCTTTCTCATCACTGTGTATTCAGTGCTTGCTTCTGATTATTGTAGTCACTCTCAAGGTACCTAATTGCAGTATTGTCTTTTCCCACTTAACTAAATCTTAGTCCCTAAGCTAGAATTTCAAAGAGATGAACTCTTGGGCTTTCACATGCAAGGCTTGAGTTCAGTCCCTTTGTTGATTCCACTGACTGAGAAATTGCTAGTCCAGATTTGTGGGTTTAATGAAAATTTTATAAGAAAAATGAGTAACCATTCTAGTTTGTAAAGATTAAATCTCTTTACATCGAGGTTAAAATTAAGATTCTTTGAGCAGGTAGTTTCTAAAGAGTAATATGTTGGAGAGTGATTTTTTGACAGGACTGATTTTGAATTCAAGATACAAGCCTGAGTAAAACTGCCATGAAACTTTTTAATTACTATTCCTAAAAAGGAAAACATGCTTTTGGAATTAAAAAACATATAAAATTACTATTCTCCTTCCTGGAAAACCAGTAGGAGATTTTTGATTTTTTATAATGATTCACAAGCCATGAGAGTTTCAAAATCAGTGTCTCCTTTATTTAAATGCACTTAATTATAAAAAGAGTAATTAATGTTGCCACCAGATTAGCATAGCAATCTACTACATGACATTGTAACGTTGTTGATGAGTCTTAGTTCATGTTATGTATTGCTTCAGACAAAGCACTAATTGGTCTTGTTGGAGAAAGGTTGTCAGAGCAAGTCTGAGCAGAGAACAATTAGTGCCAGGGAGAAAGAGGCCAGAGGAGTTCACAAAAGAGGGTACATAGCCCAAGGCTGTGCTCCAGCCTCCTGTTTCCCCAGCTGCCTTTTGAGGCAATGGGCATGAAACATGGAACTGTGCTTTTTCCCCAGAACCCTTTTCTTGCTTGCTTCCTTCTGCTTTGGGCATGAAGGACAAGTGATCCCCACATTAACTCTGACTCAAGATAGAGCCATGCATGGGGATACATGTGTTGTAGTAACACACTGGCAAAGAAAAAAGGGAAATAATTCCTGTGTCACAAGCTGGCTATATTAATCGAGTCTCTCCTGTGTTTCATTAGTTGGGTTTTATGTTTCTGTTTCAATTTATGGAACTTGCTTTTGGCTTTTTTGTTGTTTGTATTTGTTGCTATCATACATCTATTATTTCTGTCTTCTATGTCTGTCAGGGTCCTTTTGACAATTAGATTTTGTGTTTGAAGGAGTCTGTCTGCTGCAGTAGAGGCTCTGAATGCTGTATAGAGAGAAGTTCTCAATGGATTGACTTTACCCAGGGCACCCTTCTCTTGCAGAATGAGATCCACCACGATGAACACTGCACTGCTTGCAAGCGTGGAGTTAACTTGCAGCCCTGTGGCACATGTCCTAGAGCCTATCACCTCAACTGCTTGGACCCACCCCTCAAAACTGCCCCCAAAGGGATCTGGGTCTGCCCAAAGTGCCAACAGAAGGTAAGCTACATGGAGCGTGGCATACCAAGAAAGGAAAATGGGAGACACCTCGAATTTGTGTACCCCTAAACTAATCTAACCTATGGTCATAGCTCAGTGGACTGCATTAGATAAAGAAGTACTGAGAGGCTTTAAGTGCAGTTTGCAGTATTTATTTCTGGTATTTTCACCATCCTAGAGTTAGAACATACACAAAGTGCTGTAGCTTGCCTAAAATTGCTAAGAATTGTCCTCTTAAAATGTCTCTTCAGTTCCTTCGGCTCCTTTCTTTACAGTAACGCCACCAGCATGTAGCCAGACAAAGAATGTAAATCTTAGAGATGAAGGAGGCAGTGTCAGAAGGAGACACTGTTCACCAGTGGATCTGAAAGGTGTGAGGAGAAAACTTCCTTTTCTTTAAATCATGTTTGTTACACACAACTGTTCATCATAGTTATGCTAGTCTATTAGCATAATCTGTTAGTTATATGCTAATCTGTCTAGTTGCTGTGAATAATGCTGATTGCACAAGCAAGAAAAAAAATTACTAAAACACTAAAGTGTAGATTCTGTGCCACAAAATTTCTTGTGCTTAGCCTTGAGATCACTTTTATGTTCTGAGACAGGGACCTAAGTTCTGGTCCTGCTGCACTGTAAGGCTGGAGCAAACATTAATGTGTGTTTTTTTGGAATCCTAACCATTTATTGTTTCCCGGGCTTATAGGTGTTAAAGAATGATGACAATGTGCCATGGACTGGAACTCTGGCTATTGTTCACTCCTATGTTACTCATAAAACAGGTAGGGGTTAACTCAGCCCCTGACAAGGGATTCCCTGCTCATGATGTGCAATGCTATTTGAGTCCTTCTTAGTAGAAATATCAAGGTAGTGTTATAATGCTGCCAGGTCTGATGGTGTAGGTCATAGGGCCATAAGTGACTTGGGAGAGCAGACTTTTTCTCCCCCCTTCCCTTCGGTCTGCTCCTTTGCCATCTTCCTGTAAGGAAGCTGAGAGTGATCTCCCAGGAACTTCACTCTCTGGAGGAAGCTGTCATCAAAGTGGTGCCTTCCTTGGAACAGGGCTGAAAACAGGATTTTGAGGCAGCATCATTGTTTGTGAGGCACAGTCAAGCTAAGCAGAGCCATGTAATTGGGTGTGTAGCACAATGCCAGACTAGTGTCTCAGACACCACAGCAATACCAGCTTCTAACTGTTTCAGTATTATTTGTATGGTAGCCACTAGGGTCATATGCCATGTGACAGCTGTGCATTGAACATTATTCTTTTTTAGTTCCCTGTTGCACTCTTAAAATAATGCTGTTTGGGGCATTAGATCATATTTGTAAGGAGCTCTATGGAGGTCTGGCACAGTTATAATTGTGCTTTTCTGCCAGAGTCACTAACTATTGCCATTCCAAGGGGCTGGCCTCTTCCTAAATACCATTCACCTCTTTCTTGGAGACCTTCAGTATCACATGTGGTCTAAGGATGAATTTTAATTCATCCTAAAGGTGCACTGTAGCTTTTGGGTTATCCTCCTGTGTGCTAACCGTTGACATAGACACATGCATAGAATCCCAGAACCATTTCGGCTGGAAAGACCTCCAAGTTCATTGAGTCCAACCTGTAACTGATCCCACCTTGTCAACCAGCCCGGAGCACTGAGTACCATGTCCAGTCGTTCCATGGACACCTCCAGGAATGGGGACTCCACCACCTCCCTGGGCAGCCCCTTCCAATGCCCAACCACCCTTTTGGTGAAGAAATGCCTGCAAGCAGAAACTCCAGATTTCTTTGGCTGTATCTGCTGACAAAACTCATGATGCAAAATACTTGCTTCTGCTTTCTGTCCTCAAGTGCACAGTATGTCCTTTTCTTAAGCTCTGCATCTTTAACCTTATTGTTCCACAGTCAAAGAAGAAGAGAAGCGAAAGTTGTTAAAGAGAAGCAGTGAGCTGAAGAGTGAGCATAGACAGTTAGAAGAAAAAGATCGACTTCTCAACAATGCAGTGAAGGTAGGACACCTGACTGGGGACACAGAGTCTCCTGAAGAGATGTTTATAAAAGAATTTAAGCCCAAAAAACTGGTATTTTGTGGCTAGAAAATGATTCAAGCTCCCAAGCTATAGATTTTCAAGTGTGAATGTGTTTCTCTCTGAGGAAGTACATGTGCATTTCCTTTATGCACAAAAGCAAGCCACATTGGCAGGATGAGGAGGAGAAATCACTTGAATTCCTGTGGCACACACACAAACAAAACTCCCCAAATAGCCATGGGCTGCCTTCCTTTTAGTTGCACCCATAGCTCTGAGCCACCCAATGACTTCAAGGCACTTCCATCCTCTAGGTGAAAAGTTTAGTTACAAGCTTGTTTTCTGGTGGTAGCTGCTTGTCCATTAGCTCAAACCTCTTGATATTAAGTAGAAATAACCATCTTTACTGAATGTTGTAACATCTCTCCATGACTGGAAATGGATTCACAAATATTTTGTCTCTCCAAACAAATTTCAAAGCTAAATGTTGTCTGGACGTGTCTCCCACACATATTGTGCTATGGGAGAGGAGCAGTCTCTGGCTGAATGGGCTGAATTCAAAGCCATAATTCCTACCCTTCATGGCTGAAGGAACTGATTTGGGGCTACCTCCCTTCTAAGAGGTAGCTGTTAGTTTGCATGGCAGTCTCAATAAATGTTTGACACTTCTTTTCCTTGGAAAAATCAAAGTGGCAGCTGCAGGAGTAACTGGTCACTGCTTGTTTTACCATTGCAGTTAATCAGAGGAAGCATGTTAAAATATTTATCACGTAAAACAGAGTGGAAGGAAAAGCAATAACTTATTAAAAGACATCACTGTGGGGAATATTCCCTGTACATGTTTATAGCACTAATGGAACCACACGTGTATGTAGTAGGTAGGAGAGTGCAATGGGCTGAGGAATTTGGAAAAAGAAAAGCTGTCAGCTATCAGGTGTGTGTCACGGCTGTCAAAATCAGTAAGATTCCTACCTAAGCAGAATCAGGTTCGTCTTATTTAAATGGTAATATCAGCCAATGATTGTATTTATTGGAAATATATCCACTTGAAAGGAGAAAATAAATTAAAAGTGTCTCAGCACAGAGCAGTTTCATTCTGACTTTCTAAGAGAGATTTATATGAAAAAGAATACTCTCATACACCCGACAGGTGCAATGGTAAAAACAGAAGATGATTTATCTTTCATCTGAAATTTCATATCTCTAAACCAACCTCTGAGCAGCTCCACACAGTTGCTTTCCAAACAAGTTTATTTTCAAGTGAGCATTTCCCAATTCCCCAGGACTGGAAAAGCCCCACCCCTGGGCAGTCTGGACCATAGCCAAAGAGGAGCAATCTGCAGACAAGTAATTGGTTTGGTCAGAATCCTGGGCACACTGGGAGAAAGAAAACAGGTTTCAGATATTAGAGGCCACTGTCCCCTTCCATCTCACAGACAGACTAAGGGTTTGGGTCTGTTACTCACAGAAGAATGGGGTGCTGGATGCAGCAGTCCATGGTTGGGGAGGGAAAGGAGAATTACTGATTCTTCCTATCTCTTCTTGGAGAAATGGAAGATTTGGGATGCCTTTGTTTAGCTCCTGCTCTTGTGCCCATTTGCACGGAGGTTTGTATGGAACATTTCAAGTGATCACAGGGTGCAGTTTGGCTACCCTGAGGGACAAAAGCTTTCTTGTGACTGCTGTGGTGTAACAGTTGTGTCTTGGAGCAAAGTTATCTGCCGGAAAAATATTGGTATCATGTTCAGTGAGACTAATGGATCTTCACAGTGCCTATTCCCTGATATGTGTGGCACATATGAAATGCATCCTGGTGAGGTTCACCCATCAAGCACTTATCAGGGTCCTTTGGTAAGAGTGAGAGACCTGAGTGGTGCCTTCTGTATTTTCAGTAACGCAGCTATTGCACTCCCATGCCAGGCATCTCTGTGGAGTGCAGAAGGCGTTCCTGCCAGGCTGTCTACAGGATGGAGTTGGAAATGTCCTCCAAATGCGTTTCACCTGGGAAGAATATTGTTCCCTCAGACAGCTGCTGCAATGTGTGCAGCACTGGTGATTACTCCATTTGTTAAGCTGTGGTTTTGCTTTCCCCAAAGGAGAATATACTTCATTTGAGCAGAATGCGCACTCAAGGCACCAAAGGATGTCTGGAGAGATGTTTGACACCACTCTGAGTGTATTCTCAGTCTTTCCTTCTCTCTCCCCTTCTCTTTATTTGACAGAAGTGCTTAGAGCTAAAAACCAGCCTGTTGGCCCAGCAGAAAGGGACTCAGTCATCACTGGAACGTCTCAAAACCCTCATTAGACTGATACAAAATGAGCAGATGATTCAGGTTACCATGACGACGACCACCACCACCTCCCTGCTATCCATCCCTTGGATCAAGCCCTCCCCTGCCTCCGCTGCCATGCACAAAGCCTTGCAGCCATCACAGGGTAACAACTGACAAGAGTCGGCTGGGCGAGGTCTAAGGAAGGGGGGGACAAGAAACTTTATGCATGTGAGCAGAGGAGAGATGAAACTGGAACAAAGAAGAGAAGGAGCAATCTCAGTTTTGATACACTTAGAGACTTGCAGACCAGTCAGCCCAGTTTGTAGGTCACTGTGGCAGCAAGTTCCCACAGAGCAGGTTGTGCTGCGGTTTTGTATTTGCCAAGACCTCCAGTGCTTATGACATTTTGTTTTGTTATGTTGGCCTTAATGTATTTATGACTGAGGATGAACAGGAAAAGCATGGCCGATAGGAAGCGGGATAGCCTTTTGTGGTGGCAGACAGGCTTTCTGTTCTAAGCAGAAAGGAGTTAGTGAGGTATTAGAGAAGTAGTTGGGCTGAAAGCTATGTGTGTGGGGAGTATTCAGTGAGATAAGCAGAAACTGAGCTACTTAGGACTTGGATTGTTTTTAGAGGAACAAGTTTGGCCCCATTGATTCAGGTGACCTGGAGATGGGGTCGTTGTGACCAGAACAGCATCACGGACACTCACAGAGCCTTGGAAACAAAAGATCATTTTTTTCCGTATTATTAGACTTGAGAATTGCAGATATTTAAATAAAGAAACTGTATGAAGTTAGCATTTCTAGTAAAATATTGAAGTATTTTCATTCTGATGCTTCTGTATATGCGTTCTGAAGTATTTAAAAAATACAACTGTAAAACTCCTTTTGCAGGTCCTTTTTACTTATTTTGCTATCAGTGTATTTTTCTCATGGAATTTTTGTGCAAGGTTTAGCATAAACCATAATAGTGGATATCTTTGACAGCTTGAGTTTCATTCTTTAAAGAGGTTATTTTGTGGTTTTCTTTCTTTTTTTCATTTTGGATTCTTTTTTAAAGAAAAAAGCAAATAAATATTCTGGGGTTTGTTTCTTGTCAGTACAGATAATATGCCAAAAAGATAACTTTACATTTTTTGTACTGCATTTTTATTGTTAAAGGTATGTAACATGATTTTAAATTTTTTTTCTTTTTTTTTTCTTATAGAAATATCTGCTGAAACGGTACAGGAAAAAAAACTGCCTCAAGGGGTTGTTTCTCAAACTGGAGACTCAAACTTAAGACTTCTGGGGGAGGGACAGGGCATGGAAAATTAAAAGGGTTTGGGGGGATTTTGTTTCTGGAAACTTGATTCCTTTTTAACATTTTGTTGGATTTTAGCATATTTGGGAAGTGTTTAGCATTAGCCTGAGAAAATCCCAGTGCACCTGCTTGTTTCACTAGCTGGTCTTCCTGATTCTGCAAGGTCCTGCCTGGCCCCCAGGGCCCCTGGAAAGGTGGTGATGGACACCCCGGTTTTCTCAACTCATGCTCCCCGGTGCCATTGTCTCTGTCTTAATGAGTTCCCCATCAATTAGCACAACAGGTACTTATGGAAAGCCACCAGAGCAGGACACAAGGCTAGTCTCTCACTTCAGCATATCACAGGGTGCCAAATAGCTTTTTTTTGTTTTTAATTAAAAAAAATAAACACATGAGGGACTGGCTGTTTCTGTTGCCCATCACTAGGCAGCACATGGTCCCTTCAACCATTTTCACAACTCCGGGAGAAACTGTGCAGTACTATACAAATCTATTTTAATACACAACACTCGATTGAACAAGATCTTTATATTCTTTTATTGATGAACAAAGTGAACTAAGTAAAACACAGTTGTTATACATTGGTTAATGTATGCCAATTATGCATTCTGAGTGGCTTGCAATGTAAATGTTTTCAGGTTTAATGATTTTTTTTTTTCCTTCTCAGACAAATAAAAAAAGTGTGGAAGGTTGAATATGTGAAGAATTTCTGAAGAACTGTCTTCAACTGTTAAAAGTAGTTATTTTGAAAAGGGGACTGTCCAGTGGATAGTGTGCATAGAAAAAAAAAGTGTTTGTCTTAAATATGCCAATGTAGTTTTACTTCTTTATGATGCATTAAACTTAACTGACAATTTCCTGGCATTGTCATGGTGGTCTCTGCTGCCGAGGGCCACAGCATGGCCTGCCCAGGGCCCGTTGAGGGACCTCCTCCCTGGCCAGACTCTCTCTGGGGCGGCGGGGGGAGCGACTGCTGTCGATTTCTCCACCACTGTGTTCAATTTTCAAACTTAAGCTGCAAGAATGAGTACAGTACTTTCTGCTTTCTTTCTACCAGGAAGGTGGCCTCTTCCTTGAGGCCACTGTGTCTCCCAGGCAGAGGCACCCTGTCCAGTCTCTTGCTTAGCTTCCCACCTCTTGGAATAATTGCCAGTCTGCCAGACCCCTGGGCTTTGCTTTCATACCTGCACTCTCAGGTGCTCTTCAAATGTGTGGTGACCCTATTTTGTTAAGTAATTTATCAATCACTTTATAACTAAAAAGAAACAAGGAGAGAGGGCCCGCGCAGGGTTTGGCTGGTTTCTGGCTGGTGGAAGGGATGGAACTTCTTCCCAATAAAATTAATCAAATAAAAGCAAAACACTGTCATAGCTACATAAAGCCTGCCACAGTGGTTAGTGCTTATGCAGAGCAGAAACAGGCTTAGGGATTTCTTGTCAGGGGTAGAGGAAAGGGTATTTTTTTGTCTGGGAGTGTGTTGCCTTGTCTTCACCTCCTGGCAGTATCACCATTTTAATTTCAGGCTGCAATGGGCAGAGGAACTCAGCACTGCACTCCTGCTTCCCCTACAGTTCAGCTGCCCCCTCCTCCCTCCCAGCCCCTGCTACATGGAAGGCAGGCTGATTTTTCCTAATATTGCTTCCAGTATTAGAAGACACCTCTCCTCCATGCCAGAAAACCCCCCAAATCATATGTCGTCGTCATCATCATCATCATCATCATCATCATCATCATCATCATGTCTGCCACCACCCTAACCTCTAAACTCAGTGCTGTGCCAACAGACAGGAGCCATTTACAGAGCTCTGCATGTTGCCTTAATAATTAATGCAGTTGCAAGAGAGTGTAGCCTTTAATCTTTGATAGTAATTTAAATTGAGGTTTTGGTGGAGATTTACAGGAGCCATGGTAGCCTCCGTGCTCCTTGCTGTGGTATGGGCATTGTCTTTGAAAAGAATCGGGAGCTGCAGGGTTCCCAGCCTCCCCTCCCAAGTGAAAGTTATTTTTACAGCTATGCCAGACTTCACAGCTTCAGGGCTCTTTATTTTACCATGACAGACTGTTTTCTGTGCACAGGACCTTTTCACATGCCATCTTGCAGAGGATCTGCTCTGCAAATAGCCATTTAAATGAAGTGTGTTGTCTCCAAGCCTGTCAGTTTTGTATTTGCACCTCTTCAAATGTAATTTCACCTATTCTTCCTCCTCACTGTCTCTTGTCCCTCAGAAATGAGAGGAAAAAGAACACTTCTGTCTGTTGGGAAGTAACACAGACCAATGCCAGAATGAGCAATTTTTGTGTCAAGATCTCAGATGTTTCGAGGTTTCATACTCTTTAGAGGGAGAAGCCAACTAGGATCTAAACACTCAGAAGTCAGGAAGCAAAGTCAAGACCTCTCAATTTTTTTTTTTTAGTATTTTGTTTACAATCACAGCAGCATTTTTTGCAAGATATTGCAAGACGATTTCACAATAATGTCAGCCCAGCAAGTGGCTTCTCTCATGGCAGACCTCTCTGTAAGGATAGAAACAGAAACTACAGCAGCTGTATCAGGAGTTTATTCCACATGCCAGCCAGCTTTCTAGTAGTTTGGTGGCCTATTAAGATCACTTAAACTTTTAGAAGAATGCATTATAAACTGATATGTACTTTTTGTTCTGTGTTCTGCGTGTCATCTGTAGTTGGAAAGAAAGTCATTATGCTGAAATGAGTGGCAACAGCCACATCAGATAAAACTACTCACTTTAATCAAGGTTTTCCAACTGCAGCTTATTTTGCTTAGAAAATGAAGCCTGGCTGCTGAGATCAATCACTAGCAACTGCCTGGTGCAAACAGAAAATGCCAGACTCCCCTGCTGTAAGCCACTTTTAAGTTCACCACGGTGAAGATCATTAAAGCAAGAGTTGGGACTTTTTTCCTCCCTTAAAAAAGCAAACAAAAATTAAATTGTCATGATAGGAAAAAATACTACAAAGCATACACAAGCTTGCTATAACACATTCTAGCCAGGGAAAAAGAAAACAAAAAAAAGATGCGGTTGCCCTTTGAAGTTCTTGTTTGCATTTGCACTGGCAAATTGCAGATGATTCTTTGCTGTTTAAATGCAGCAAAAATACTGCACTCCAACCTTTGATTGAGCAGTTACCACAGAAATTTTAATTCACTTTTGCATTTCATCTTTGGGCTTAAAATGCTGCAATAAATCACCTTTCTCCTCAATATTCATGCTAGAAACACAGCTGACTGGCAGTCCAGTTGCAGTTGACACTCTTCCAGTTGCCGAGGTGGAAACTTCAATCTTCCCAGCACTGATGCTATGTTGGTTCCACATGGGAACAGTGCCATTTCACTGCTGGTGTGGTTACCCACTGTGTTTGTGGTTACCCTGCTAAGCAGGAGTGCTGCTGTGATGGCAGCTCAGTGAGAGGCTGCTCTGGCTCACTCCTTGAACTCTGGAACTCCGCATGCTTTGCTTAGTTCCCTCTCAGGGAGATAAAGGGAAATCTAAGCAGAGCACAGGGTGCCAAGCTAGAACCATGGCCAAGGCCCTGAAAATCAGAGTGACACCAGACTCATTATTTTCCATTGGAGGAGGATTGAAATAATTTAATGAGTGAGTCCAATATCTCTTTAAATACTATATTCCCTTTCCCCCTCTCATCTTCCAAATTGGGGTGCTTTGCTGCAGCAGCACCAGGGAGAATAAGAGACACAGGCCCAGAAAGTGACTTTGTGTCCCTGCATACAGGTGAGCAAAAGCTCCAAGCCTGGAGCGACAAGCGCTTGCGACAAGCCTTCCTCCATCTGCAGCCAAGCATGGCAACCTTTAAGGTACCAAAGGAGTTGGGAGATCTTTACAATCTCTCCCCAACATGAGGGTCCTGCTGCCAATGTGCTCCATGTTGTTGAAAACCCAGGGTTGTGGTTTAAGCTGTAGCTGCTGAAAAAGAAATGATGCATCCTACACCCTGATGGGCTTTTGCATCCCTTCACATGAGACCTTCCCAGTTGTCTTCATCTGCGTCTTGGAGCCACTCCCGCTTTGCTTGGCCATGGAAATATTGTCTTAGTTAGAACTCCAAGGAGAATTAAGAAGGAGTGGCATTAGAAATAAATTCACAAAGCAGTGAATTGGAAAAAAATGAAATTCTGGTGTAGATATTATGTTATGATTTAAAGTGCACTTGCATAACTAAGGAATTTTCTAGTGGTTTGAAACTGCATCATAAAAAAATATGTGCTGAGCCACTGACTATGTGTTTCAGTCTTCTTACCTTCCTCCATTACATCACAACTTCAAAAAATAAACCAAAAAAAAACCAAATCCCACCCACATAGTTGGGTGTCACTTCATCTGGGGCCTCATGCATCTGACCTTGCTCAGCTCTGGGAGGTTTCATGCTGAAGAAAATGGCTGATTTCAAGGACTTTTCACACAATATATTTCTACTTTTTTTTTTTATTCTCCCATTTGTCCCCGGGTCTCCTGTCAGCTGGAGACTGTTCTGGTTGCTGCTGCCCCAGCTGCCCTTCCCCTCTCCCTCTGCTGAGGGGCTCCAGGAGCTTCATCCAACCAGTGTTGCATGGAGGAGAGAGGCACAACCAGTCAAGTGGAGGCTGCACAAATTCATCTGGGTTGAGATTTGATTCAACATCAGCCATCTGGTGGAACAGGCTTGGCACAGAGTGGCTGTAAAGCTGCTGGTTGGCAACAGCTGAACATAAGCCCTGGTGTGCCCAGGTGGGCAAGAAGCCAAGGACACCTGGCCTGGATCAGGAATAATGTGTCCAGTAGGACCAGGAACATCCCCTGTGCTGAACACTGTTGAGGCCACAACTTCAGTGCAGTGTCCGGTTCTGGGCCTCTCAGGACAAGACAGACACTGAAGGGCTGCAGCATGTCCAGAGGAGGAATCAGTGCTAGGGAAGGGTCTGGAACACAGGAGCAGCTGAGGGGTCTGGGGGAGCTCAGCCTGGAAAAAAAGAGGCTCAGAGGGAACTTTCTTGCTTTCTACAATTCCCAGACAGAAGAGTGCAGCTAGGTGGGGGTCAGGCTTTGCTCCCAGGAAACAAGTGACACCATCTCTGAATACATTTAAAAGACATGTAGATGTGGCACTTGGGGACATGGTATAGCGGTGGACTTAACATTTTTAAGTTAGTCATTGGACTCAACCTTAAAGGTCTTTTCCAATCTAAATGATACTGGGATTCTATCATCACTTCTGCTGTGCACCTTGGGTGTTTGGGGCTGCCACAGTGCTGCCTCAAACAGGGCTACCCAGTGTGCTGGGGCCAGAGGGTCACTTTCTTTGAAGCAATGTTGCTCTGGGTGTGTCTATCACCTGTTTCATTTAAATGGGCTCAGGCTGGAGCCAGGGGGTGAGTCCTGGCAGTGCCAGTGACCTGCCAGGTGGCTGCCAGGTGCTGGAGTAGTAACTAAAAATTGCAGCCTAACGAAGAACTGAAAGATACATGTAAAGGACTCAAACATGAAATAATGATGAAACAAAAAACCAGATCAAAGCTTTCAATTTCACACTAAGTACTTTACTCTCAGGCTCAGAAATTCTTATCAAAGACAGGCAGATGTCACTGCCTCCAGGGGTCTCAACTCAGAGCTTCCCCATTTGCATTTGCTCCACAAATTTGCCTTCAACACCAGAGACCAATGACGTAATAGTAGCAGCAGGTTTTGCTGTGGCAAAGCCACATGCTGTAATTTAATAGTACTGCAGAGCTGAGTAAGGCTTTCCAGTGCCCATTAGGTGCTGTACAATTGTAAATGCAAATAAATACCTGCACAAATGCCACCAACCTTCTGCATACTGGTAAGATGAATTACTATCAGGTAACACAAACATTTACTTCCATAGCAAAATACTAGAACAAGCCTTCCATTTTGGGCTCCATATTAGGCAGGAGAGGGTTTACAAAGTTTATAAATAAATTGTGCTCCCAGACACACCAAGCCATGGGCTGGGCACCCACTCTTGTGGGGCTCTGCCTTTGTGAGTCTCCCTTCTCTCCAGATGAAGGGATTGCTGGGCTTTCATGTGAGGTGCTTTGCCTGGTTTTCTTTACCTCTCTGGTCATCAAATTGCTTTCCACAGTCAAAAGCTCACTTAACCAATGACACAAGTAATCAGTTCATTGGAAATAGCATTGCAGGGGCCAGCTGGGAGCAGGGCAGGGTCCACAGGGTGGTGGGACTCCCTACTATCAAAGCTGCAAGGAGCCAGGGATGCAGCACAGGCTATTGTGCTCCTAAATTTCAGAAAGTGAGGTTGCACAGGGCAGTGCTGGGTCATGGGGACAATTCATCAGCTGCCAGCAGAGATCCAGATGAGTTGTTTTCTGCAGCAATGCTGACACAGCCACCCGATGCCAGCCCAAAGGGGAACGTTGGGAAGACTTTGTTAATGAGCTCAGCTAACAGCCTAGAAAAATAAATTGTACTCTAAGTCTTCTTGGAGAGAAGAAAGCAACATCCCATATGTTATGGCCTAGTAATAATCCTAGTGATGCCACAGAAGTGCATCTTCAAAAAAAACTGCAGAAAATGAGTGCTAAACTAAAACGTGGGGTGCTGCTCCTCTGATATGGTAGTGCTTACAAGGGTGTCCCCGGGGCCCTGCTGCTTTAAGCTCACGATGAACATGAAGTTGATTCCCTTTGAACCATCCTGACCTGTTCACCAGCTGTTAGCACCCAGCTGTGCATTGTAGGAGATCACAAGAGCTTTACACTTCTCCTTCACTGGCTTCTTCTTCTTGGACTTCTGCTATGCTGGAAAGGGCATAGACTTGCTTTTCTCTGCCCAGACAGAGAGAAATCACTGCCCCCAAATCATGGCTGTCCAGGGCAGGGGTAGAGGTATTTCAAAGATGTGCAGATGTGGCACTTGGGGACATGGGTTAGTGATGCCTTGGCAGTGCTGGTGGAGCAGCTGGAGGTCTTTTCCAAGCTAAAGAATTCTGTGATTCTATGCTAATCAGGGAGCTTCAGTTTCCTTAGCTGAATCATCCTTTCCTGCACTTCACTGATGTTGTCCTTCACAACTCCTGCAGGGAGGAGGAACCACCTCTCCATCTCCATCCATCATCTTCAGTGCCATGGTACAACAGGGTTTCCTATAGGGAAATCACTCGATTTCTAATGCAGCCTCAAACAACTTGTCTTCCAAGATGGTGCTTCCACAGCCAAGTCTGCAATGATAGCCATGGATGCAGGACATGTGGTGACTACAGAAAATACAGCCGTCATGATGGGAGTAGAGTCCTGTTAACTTTCAAGTGGTAATTATATGGAGAAGTTGTGGTATTGCGACATGGAGAGAATGGGGTGTTTATTCAGGCAGGCTGTCAGGGCTTGTGAGAGGGCTCTACAAAGCCTCTCAACATTTTCATCCTCTCATTTATATTATTTCGTAAAAGCTCTTTTGGTGTGTAAGGCATTGATATTATCTTACTGAATTTTAGGTTATTTTGTAATGGAGTAAGTTTGTTTTGTCCTTGCGCTGCAGCCACTTACCCATCAGGGTTGGCAGCATGCACTCTGCACCGTGGAAGGCTTTTGCTGCAGCATTGCCTGAGAGATCAGCCAAAAGCCAAAGACAGGAAAATAAAAATTTAATCAAGCGTCTGAATAGAATGTGAGAATAAGAATAGAATGTAGGTAATACCGTCCCTGCCCGGCTCCATGGGGTCCCGCGTGCCCCCACAGACGCACGGGCAGTTTCAGTATTATGGTCGGTAGCAAAGAGTCGGAAAGGGTACTTGCATGCATTCCAGCAGCAGCATTTACTGCTTCTACGTTGTCGAAGGTAGCAGGGCAAATACGAACATAATCCTGAAAGTCACAGTTTTATCGGGGGGCGGGGAAAAGGCGGGACTAGGGAACGGGGACCAATAGGAAAGCTCTGGGGGAGTGACAAGGGGTGGAGGCTAGCAGCCAACCCAAGACGAATTCAAACTGGGGTACATTACCATAACTGAACAAGGCATCCCGGGAGAGGCTTCATTCCCTCACCTTGACCGCTCAGTCTTTGGCACCAGAGACTGTCTTACCAAGACAGTCTCTGTCTCTTGTACCACTGGCCAACCGGCCACCACATGTAGGCCTGCTAATCCTTCTTGAAGCATGGAAGCCATTTGTGATAGTTCAACATCTTGTTTGTTGTTCTGCAGCAGCATTAAGTACTCCATGCAGATGAGACTGAGAGCATTTAGTGGCCTATGGCTGCTGGTGTTTGGTAGCTCAGTAAGAATGAAGGAGTTCCTGTACTGGGAGGGAACGGGGGAAGGGAAGCAAGACCCCTCTACAGCCCCTAACATAGAACAAGGCAGCCACAGACACAGGCACATGCCTTGCTCAGCTTTGTGCATGTACTCAGAGTGGAGAGTAATGCAGCCTGATGTGCTACTGTGTCTATTCTCAGCATAGCTATTAAATACAGCTTTAGCATTACTAGACATCAGCTGGGGCTGCATTTCATCATGCACCGGTATAGCAAGTTTTTCAAAGGACACAGGCTGATGAGGAAGTCTGGGAGCACTGGGAAATGTGGAAGGAAGAAGATCATCCTAACTTCTTTTCCCCTTCATCACAACAAGTGTTGGGTTATGGAGATACGAAAGTTCAATCTAGTTATCAGAAGCATAATCATCTTTCTGCTTCAGAGATGGGGGAAACCCAGTCTGGGGAATTCCACTCACTCAGATGCTGTAATTTGAAACTTAGCTGCAACCCCCAAACCTCCTGCAGCTACAGGTCAGTTTATTCAGCTGCAGAACAGCCCCAAGAGCCTTAGCTCATTCCTATCCCTACAAAATCCCAGTGGGATTGTGTGCGCAGGCTGCTGACAGGCTGCAGATGAAGAAGGATGCAACTGGCAATAGACAGAGGACACAGCTTTGAAGGGGTGGGAAATATGTAGGAAAAGAAAAAAGACAACACTGGCAGGTGAAAATTGGGAAGAACACGTTTCTTTGGATGCTTTTGAAACAGAAAAGCTAAATTCCTTACTATAGCCATTATTATTTTTAGAGCTTTGGATCAAGAAATTCCTGGGTGAACTGTCAAATATCCACCCATCCAAAGACTCTTCCGTGACTTGATGCAGAAATCTAGTTCAGACACTAAAGATGATGCAGTTTGGTGCATTTTACAGTTGCTTTTTATTGTCCCACTAATTAAGGGGACAATTTTTATGACAGATAAGTAAGAGGCTGTAAACTGCTTTTGTGGGAATTAAAAGTTGAAGTGCAGAAGTAACTTCAGAAATAACTTGAAAGTACAACTCAGTATTGGGGAATACAATCCATGTAATAGAGAAAAAAATACAGAAATCCTGATTTTATATCAGGCTTGAGGAGCTTGGCATTAGTATCTGGCCTGGCAGCAGCTTAAATGAGTCTGGTTTTAAGGACTGAAGCAAAAGAAAAGAAAGCAGGCAGCAGAGCAAGCTGTGTTTCAGAGAAGCACATTTCCATGCTGCAGTTTTGCCCCCCCCAGATATTTGGGTCAGGCATCAGGTCCAGCCACTCCCAACAAGAGGCACAAGCTCTAACCTGTGAGTGGCGAGCTGGTGCTCTGGGGACTAGAGAGACTGCCAGGCAGGAGAAAAGTTACCACACCAAGAGTGCACCATGGAGAAATCAGGGCCACACAAAAAAAAGTCAGTGTTAATGATCAGTCAGTTCCCCCGATTCCAGTAGAATTCCCTCCTTATCCCTGGCAATAATTGCAACACCATGTGCGGAAAGGTGACGCCATCTCAGAAGTCCATGAATGGGAAGCAGCAATGCTTGTTTCCCTGGCTCTGGAGCACTGCAGAGGCTGGCACAACCAGAGCTGGGCCCTTGATGACTCCGGAATTCTGTGGCTCACAGGGACACAGGCAGCTTTCTAGAAGAACTTCACGATTTCTGGAAGAACTGCAACAAAACTAGCCTTTTAAGAAAGCACTTGTATTTTTTGTTATCATGTTCCAGCAGAAATAGTTTTTCAGTAACCTAATTTTTTTTTTCATTTGCCAACTATTCTAGAGAGGAACAGCCAGGCTAATAGGTCTATGGTCCTATTGTGTACAATTACCACAGCTTTCCTAGCACTAAAGACACTCGTTAGGAAGAAACATGAGAACTCATGTACCAAATCAAAACACTTTTCCCCCAGAGTGACGTTTCTGGGTGACAGTTCTTAGGTGCCAATCAACCCACTGTGGAAAAGGGCTTTTTTCCTGGTTGTCTCCAGCCCAGTTCACTGTACAAATCACCAACCCTCAAGGCAGTCTTTTCTCAAGCAAGACTGAAAAGAGCATTTGTAGCACCTCACTACAATCTTCCATCACTCTCAGATGGTGCTGGAGGACACTGGAATCCTCTGTCACATTCCACACACCAAAATGGCTTTCCAGGATGTGCGTGGATAAAGACAAAAATCAAACTCTTCAGATTGTGCAAAGGAGCATTACTTCATCAGGAAAGGCAGAACACCTTTCACACCCCAGCCATGTGTATTGAATATAGGATTTACCACTTCTCACAGTCATACCTTTGACTTCAATGGAGATGTTCCCACTCAAAACAGGGCATGTTTGCTTCTGACTTGTCTTGGTAATTGAAAACATGTTAGAAATGAAGAGGGTATGAACAGGAACACTACAGGCCAGTAGAGCTTTGACTGAATGTGAGTTTCTCACTTCAAAAATTCCAGGTGCTGGCAGTAACTCTCCTTCACCTTCTTCCCCCATGTCCCAACACCCCCACAGCCTCTCAAAAAGTCAGAGTGCTGGCAAACCTACATTTTCCACAGTTGGGAATACAAACTAGAAATTAAAGGGGGGATGTGTGATTGTACCATCAATCCCATTAAAAGTTCAACTTGCTACCTAAGTACATGCTGATCATGCAAATAAAGTATCGGGAGCTTTTCTATTATTAGTTTCCTCATGGGTGGATGAATATAATAAAGTTTATAAGGCTCTGAGAGATTCTGTGACAGATGCCACTCAAGGATTGCAGCACACCCAGATGATCATCTGCACACATGTAAGTGATATTCTTAAAATATGAAAACTTATGGAAGTTTTTTCATAAGAACTGCAAAGGCCCTCCCCGGTTAATGGCATTGTTCAATCTTCTTACATTTCTTCATAGATTCAGGGTAGAAAAGTATTCCCTTTCCCCTTCGGTGCTTGTTGATAGAGGTGTCCTGATAATCAGACTGATCTTGGGACCAATTTTCAACTCCTAACAGCTCAGTAAACTAAAATGCTTACACAATTTATTCTCTATATATTGTCAGCTAGGTAACACTTGATTTCTCCTTTCATGACTGCATTTTATTGTTTTAAACTGAAATCCAGCATGTGTGTTTTCAACAGATTATCTCCATAATCACTTTCTTTTTGCTATGGAAATGATCTGAAAATTGTTCTTTGATATGAGAGAAGAGTTCACAAGGCCACACTATACAAAAGCTTGAATCATGCAATTATCATTTGTAAAGAGAAACTGTTATCAAAGTAACTGCAGGGGACACCTCCAGGACTCCTCTTAGAGTCAGGAAATTTGAAACATATATTTCTCTAACATGAATTTCACTCCAAACCCTTCTGAATAATTCATGTGAGCTGATTTAATGCCATAGTTAAGTCTGGCACTCAGGACAGAGATCGGGGCGGGGGGGCAGTTCTGCCACAGATGGAGGATTTAATCAGTTCCTCTAGGACTGGGGGACAGAGCTGGGGTCTCATCGCTGGGGATTTGTACCCAGGTGCCTTTGGTTTGGGAGAGTCCATTCCCTGTGATCGGAAGCCTTGTAGGGAAAGGCTGGGGTGGAGGTGAGTCCCTTCCTGCTTTTGCCCAGACTGCCTGCTGGGGAGGCAGGAAGGCAAAGGGGAGCAAGACCCCCAGTCCCATATCACTCTGCCCGCAGCAGAGCTAATGGCAATCAGAACCAGAGCTTCTGGTTTTCTTAAGCAGCATCAAATGACCCACACTGGGATAACCGGTGCTATCTGTTCTTTAAGAAAGAAGGCACCTTGACATGAGAGAGCACCATTTTGTTCTTCATTCACTAAATGAGAGGAGCTATAAGTCGCTGGGAAATGGTAGTTTACAAAGCACCAAGAGGAAGACCTGGCATTTAGCATGTGACCAATACTGAAGGAGGGAGTCTGGTTTTCACTGTCATCTTGGGTGTCCACAGGCAGGCAAATCAGCTGAAGGGATGCTTGTGGCTTGTATTTTTTCTTTGTAAAAGTAAAGGGGTTGGAGAAAACTGTGTTCTGACAACTGCAGCTGGCAAATTCCTGTTGTCTCCCAGCCTAGGAATTAAATCTATGTGGGAGCCCCCTATCTACCTCTGGGGACATTTTGAGCAAAGCTGACTTCCATGAATTCAGGATTTCAAACCACAGGGTTCTGGTCTGTTACTGTCCAGGACTCTCATTCCCATTATGCAACACAGCCTGCAGACCAAATGCCATATTGTGTTGCTGGATTTTTAAAAAAGGACATGAGGAAACGGAAAACAACCATTTTATAGGACTTACCAGTATTTAATCCCAAGGAACTTTTCTAATGCCAGGTGCTCCTTTATTTTTTTTACAGACAGTGAAACTAACGCATATGTATTTTGACCAAAGTCAGAGGGTGGCAAAATACTGTGGTTTTGTTAATTCCCAGAGGCCAAATTCCTCCCCTATCAAAACAGGGTGCTGATGTACAGAACCAAGTTGCTTAGTAGTGCTGAGCATAACTATGTTTGGGTTTCAATACAAGGCTAGGAGGCTGTCACTCAGGTGTAAAGCTGATGAGTTGCAATGCAAAATCTGATCATTTTGTCCTTGGCACTCTCATTTTGCTGAACTGCAACAGTCGAATTCTTGTTAATTATTCTCTTTGTATTCTGCCAGATTTTATATTTAAATGGGAGTCATAGGTGGTTATTACTTACAGATATTCAAAAGCCACACGTTGTCTTTAAGACACTTGAGGAACTGGAGAAAACACACAGCTGTGTCATCAGAAGTTGGCCCCAACCTATCTTGTTCTAAAGCCTCTATTTTTCAAATTGTAATCACTGCCTAATGCTGTAGATGACACCTACTGGGCAAATGAAGGCCTTGCACATTCTGCATTCCATAGCCTCCTGAATATTTGGTTATTTCCTGAGACAAGAACAAATCCTCTTCACCCTCGGTGACAAGATTTTGTTGCACTCTTCACACACGCTGGCAATTTCCAGCTGCCAAGAGGAAGGATAGAAGCACAAGTCCTCAACTCACCTCAACCCGTGGGATAAAAAGTGGCTGTGTTTGCAGAGGAGAAGGTCCTCCTGAGACTATTACTTTTACTGAAATCTAAATATTCCATCTGTTTCATTAGCTCTGTACAGAAGCAGAAAGACCAGAGAAAACACCACTTACCTTTTTTAACACTGGTTAATTTTCTTTTGCTCTACAGGCAACTATGATCATAACTTGTTTAAAATGTGCCATTGCCAATCAGTGTTAAGCAATGAAATAGTAGGGTGTTAGAGTTCATTAACCACAAGCAATATTAATGGTATAGTTAGAAAGAAAACACTGAAAATTCTCCCCTATGTTGGCTAATTATTCACATTGGGACTAATAGCAGACTTTCAATGTGTAAAAATTATATTAGGTATATTATCTAAGTTGTTGTTCTTACTGCTTTCTAAAGAAACTAATTTGAAATTTCTATCAATTCAATCTGCAAAAGCAATTGGGGGTACTCAAAGTTAGTCTATATTCTGTATTATGCACTCACTAATCTAACTCCACTGATTAAAATTCCAAGAATTTAGAGGAATACTCCAAGAATTTAGAGGATTGTTGCTCCTCATTTGAACTTAGAAGAAAAAACTTCTATACACTTTGCATGTGCAGCCACAGTGATTAACTGCATATATTAGATATTTGGAAGCATAATTAGTTAGCCATCTGCACAATTCAAATTTCACAGGAAACATTTTATTCTTCATGGTACTTGTCAACCTGATGTGCCACAACTGCCCACACTCTTTGTGTAAAAGAAGATGCTTAAGTATATGGAAAAACAGTTCAAAAATGTTAATATCTTAAAAATTGTTTCCACCTTTATTAACTTAATAGGGTAATTCCTAATAAACTTGTATTCAAATAAAAAGTAGAAAAGAAAAATAAAATAAAAGGAAGACGTACATTCAGAAGTGGTCCAGAAATTACCTCTGGCCCTGCAGAAAACATTGTCACATAATAAGGTCTCCAGATCCCGAAAGAAATGACAGACTGGCATGCAGTGTCATGGGTTTTTTTAACATATCAGTTTTTGTCAGCTGCTGAAGTTTAGTAAGTGGATTCACTTTGATCTATTTGTCTTTGAATGTTCACGTTCATATTCTCCCCATGTGATGAGAACATATGTGGCACCGGTCTTCTCCCAAAATCTTTGGTATTTGGAAAGATACAGAAACTTTACTCCATGTTGAAAATTTTTTTCGCAGGAGAGCCCTAAATACAGAGGTCTCATCCAAGAGACCTTTCCCTCAGGCAGCCTTATTCCATTTTCCCTTGTGAGAGCATTAAGGTAAGATCTCACTAGGCACTGTTCGGGAGTTGAATATATTCATGTAGAAATCTATCAGCAGTTCAGTGAAGAGATTCACGGGTACCAGAGCGCTCAGGGAGGTGGTTCCTTTCAATGGCCAGATCAAATTCAAACCAAAGACACAGGCCAGGCTGGATGCTGTCATTCTGTTATGGATGCTCTCTTGTGAAACCTGGCAAAACATAAACATGAATAGGTATATGCAGACAGGAGACAAGAGACAAGACATGATCCTGTATTGAGGAGGAACCAATAAGGGGAGCAGACCCTGGCCATGGGTACATCACTGGTTTCTTACCCTCAGGGCTGACAAGGCAGCCTAGAGCAATGGGGGCACTGGAGGCTGTGTCCTTTGAGTATAACACAAGATCAAGCAAAAAGGCTGAATTTTTTCCTTGTGCTAGAAAATTAATTGTTTTCAATCTTTCTATCATAGAATCTATTGTTATCTCTGCTGGGGTGGGGAAAAAAAGCAGAAAGGAATTTAATCTGCTTCAGATGACATCAGCTCAAACAAGAACTCTTCATACCACAGCAATATAGCAAAAGCTAAGCTAGTGCCAAAATAACTGATAAGGGAAAATTATAAAAACAATGAGCACTCTGTTAACAAGGAGACACAGAACTAGGTATTACCGTGAAGGTAGCTGGACAATGAAATGGTGTTTGTTTACTAAGAAATATGACAAGGTTGGGGGCTGCGTTCTGGCCCTTGGTGGCTTATACAGGCTGCATTTATTCTGTAATATTGTACACTGGGGATCATGGACAAATTCTTTTTTGGTGGTTCTTTCAGTGGAAAGTCTCTAAAATATCATGAGAGCTACAGCCCATCACACTGTATTTTCTATAGCACAAGGAAGTGCTGTACCCTAAGAAGGGTACCTTAAGTGTACATAGGGCAGGTACTCTGGAATGGCACAAGAGCATGTGGTATAGTACTGGAGGACAGTGGAGGCTGGAAGGAGCCAAACCTGTTGCAGTTGTATTCACCCAGTTTTTGGGAGTGCTCCTGACACCTTCCACTTCACAAGTTGTATACAGGAGCTTCTTCAAGCACTACTTGAAATACACACATCTTAATCCAGATGCTGCTTTGGAAGGCCTATATTTCAGCTCAAAGCAATACCACTGTGACTTGCTGTAGAGCTAGATTTAATTTTTTCTCTTCACTTTAACTATTTCAAAGAATGTTCCCAACTCCAAGATTATACCATGTCTTCCCACCTGCAACCACTCTGTAAACATTTCAAGGAGACAGTAGACATTGAAATGATCAACAAAAATACCCACAACACAATATGTCCTCTTAGAGAAAATCCTGAAGATAAAATGAAACAGTGATTTTATCAACTGAGGCAGAGCTTCACTAAGCCTTATCTGTGAGTCATTTATGGGGATGACTTAGGAGCTCAAGAGAGACGTGGCAACGTTGCTTCATTCCAAAATATATAGCAATCCCTTCCTTAGTAGATGCAAAAAAAAGTGTGCAACTGAATCGAACTCTACACAATAATCTTCACCGGGTCACCAAAAGCTGCAAGCAAGGAAACCTTGCCACACTAGTGGTACTGGCTTTACCCCTTTCCAAAGGAATCAGGCTTCCTACCATCTCAACCCCCTCACTATTCTAAGTGCCAGATTTCTTTCTCAAAGGTTATGAACATATCGACTCCATCTACACCACCACAAGCAGCTGATGTGTTCTTCCAGCACTAGATCCTGTAAAGATAGCATGCAGCTAGCCAACCTCTTCATGGGCTACCCCTCTGAATAACTGCAACCCAAAGCTACATTCTAGCTAAGAAATACAAAAGTCACATTCAGCATTTGGAATTAACTCCCTTCTTTGATTCCATCACAAAGTTAGTAACCGTCATCTCTGTTTCAATTGAAAATACATGCTCTGTCAATTTGATGAGCTAATAGAATTTCCAGAGACCTAGAGCATAACCTTGAAGCAATCATCTGAACATCACAGGAAAGGATCACTACAAAGAACCACACAGCTCCACTTTGTTAGGTTTTTTCCCCCTTTCACTGAAACATATATAGAAAAATCATTAAGTAATGACAGCCTATATTGTAAGGAAGTCATTTATAGAGATAAAAGTTGTACATTGCAAAAATCATCATTGGGAACAAACACTGAAATTTTGGTGCCACATCACTAAATGCAAAACATACATGTTCGCTATCTCAGAATAAATATCCAGCTCCTCCTAGAAAATTATGATGATTTTTGATACCACGTACTTTCATCCCAGCACACTCATGGATTCATTTGGTGGCTGGTCACAAGTGGTGTCCTCAGGGCCCAGTATTGAGGAAGGTGCTGTTTAATATCTTTATTGATGATCTGGATGAGGGGATTAAATACACACCCAGTCAGTTCAGAGAAGACACTGAACTGGGCAGGAATGTTGGTCTGCTGCAGGGCAGGAAAGCTCTGCAGAGGGATGGGCTGAGGCCAGTGGTCTGAGGTTCAGCAAGACCAAGTGCTGGGTCCTGCCCTTGGATCAGACCAACCCCCTGCAGCTCCAGGCTGGGGAACAGGGGCTGGAAATCTGGGAAAAGGGGTAGCTGGATATGAGTCCAGGTATGCCCAGGTGGGCAAGAGGCCAATGGCACCATGGTGTGGCCACAGGACCAGGGCAGTAACTGTCCCCCTGTGCTTGCATTGCTGAGGCCACACCTTGAGTCCCAAGGGCAGTCATGACAAGAAAGACATTGAGTGGCTGGAGCGTGTCCAGAGAAGAGAACGGTGCTGGGGAAGGGTCTGGAGTACCAGAAGCAGTTGAGGGAGCTGCAGGGGCTCAGTCTGGAGAAAAGGAGGCTCAGGGGGGACCTTCTCACTCTCTACAACTCCCTGACAGGAAGGTGCAGCCAGGTGGGGATTTGGCTCTTCTGCCATGTCTCACGCAAAAGGACTAGAAGAAATGGCCTCAAGTTGTGCCAGTTAAAAAATAATTTTTCACTGAAAGAGTGACGGTGGTCAGACACTGGAATAAGTTGCCCAGGGAGGTGGTGGAGTCACTGTCTCTGAAAGTGTTCCAGAGGTGTCTGGATGTGGCATTTGGGACATGGTTTAGGGGTGATTATGGTGATGCTGGGTTGATAGTGGGACTTGATCCTGAAGGTCTCTTTCAACCTTGATGATTCCATTATTCATGGATACCACAGGAGTGAAGCAGTCACTACACTACCTAATGAACTTAAACTGTGAAATACAGAGGGTAGAAACAGCCAATTACTATTATGTTTTAAAAATATAACTACATCACCATCTCTTTGGTTACTCAATTATAATGCTGAAAGGAACTCTGCAAAACACTTTCAACAGAAAATTACTAGGTATTAAAACACCCCCACAAACTGGCTGAAATTTAAGTTTCTACCACCCACTGTCAGCTACTTTGCAGACGTGCCAACTGCTTCTATCTGCTCCATGAGGCTTAGTCATCTAATCCTTCCCAACATGCCCCATCATCTCCAGCCACCCCCAAGTTTTACTGAAGGTAATTACACTTTTCAATTGGACAAGTGGTTGAGACAAAACATTAATTCAGAGCAATTTTTTCCAGCTTGCATTTGGTTTTAAATTTGCTCCTCTGGTTGCAGATCTGAAGCACAGCTCATGGGCCCCAAACCTTGTCCATTTTCTAGTTGGTCCAGGTTTGACAATTTGAATTTGGCAAGTTTTTGCAATGGTTCTTTCAGGAAAGTCATCCACCCTTCCCCCACATCAGGCATGACTGCAGGGACAGAAGACAGCAGCAGGTAGGGAAAATGTAAGCTTCTACAGACTCTCCTGCTTCTTTAGCCTTAGACTGTCATGGAAAAATACAATTACAGTGTTCTTCTAAATGGTTTCTGGCTTCAAAACTGGGTACCTGTAGCCCTCAGAGTGCTTTGCCAAGAATTCTTCTTTGCAAGGAGACTTCTTTGAGCCCTTTAAGTTTGCATGTGCGTTCATAAATCCACTCCACTGCCAGTGCAATGCAGGGCCTGTGCAACACAAGCACTTGTGCACACTCATCTCTCCTACAATCAGCTGAGCAAGCACAGACATGTTTCACAGGCATTATTCAGGGACTAGCTTGTGAAAACTGGTCTGTCTTTGCCCTCTTGCTCCTGGCTGCCCATTTCTGCCAACGGACCTCAGTCCACTGCAGCTTCAAGAAGACCCTGCAAATCCTTCTCTAGCAGCCAGGTGGACTGCAAAGTAGAGATGGGATGGTTTATACCTTTCACCACTGGGCTCATTACTGGCAAAATCACTACTAATCTAAAGTTAAAGAACTTGGACCTATTTTTGAAATTCGAGTCTGTTACTTCTGTACAAGTTGTACTGTCTTGCTGTAGCACTCTTGGACTACACTGTTTCATTAGGCAAGAGGGTTTAGACTGCAGAGAAAACAGGGATTTTTTTCTTCTTTCACAAGCCTGTATCAAACTTGGAGTGTTCAAAACCTAGTGATTATAATTCATCCCACTTCGTGAAATTGCTACAAATACCTTTTGGACCACCCAAGACTTAGCTCATGGAAGAATTAAATTGCCTCTTATGTGTAAGGCAGAAGGTTGATGCTTGCAGGTAAAAACTGGGATTATTGTTAAAGTATGAATTGTGGAAGCTTGTGCAGTGCACCAATCTGCAGTGAATAGAAATCTCTAGCTCTGAGAATGTTTCATGCTCCCCTGACATTTCCAAATGCAAATATACCCTGAGACATTAAGGAAGAAAACCCATGGATCAGCAAAAATTGCAGATCTGAGCACTAGTATCACTTGATGCTGTGCTTGACATAAGAAGGCCTACTTAAAAATAATGCTATATTCTGTTGCCCAATTACAGAAAATATTGCGTGGTACTTTTGCACACCTCATTAACATATCAAGAGCTCAGCTCTTAAGAAGTGCATTAAGACGATGCATCTACTACTGGAACAAAGTAGTAGATTCATAACTTACATGACTCATAACACTGAGGAGAGATATCAGTTGCTAAAATAATAGCAAATGACATGAGGATTTCCTTAATAGCTTTAGAGTTCAGCTAGGCAACAGTAAATGAAAACGTGAGTATTACAGCAACTGCTGGTTATATCCATGTGTTTATCCTTTAATCTTGGTTTTTGCTAGCATTTTGACAGAAAAAGGGATTAAATGCACTTGTTTCTGAAATACACTGTTGTCTAGAATATCCCAAACATGACTGTAGCTCAAGAAGAGCTACTGAGGGCCAATTGCCTCACTGGTGAAAATCAGTATCATTCCCCAGACGTGATTGCTGTGGTGGGCTCTTAGGGCTTTTGAAGGACAGACCATTTGCTTCAGGTGTCAGCTACACCACGACCCTTCATTTCAGGCACCTAGGTTTGAAAACTGCAGTCTGAAAAAGGCAATGCACTGGATAAGGTAGAAGGAAGGGAAATGTAAAGCCCTGTGACTGTCTTTTTCTGCACAGCCAAACTATGCCACAAGGCTGAATGTAGAACTATTCAACAGCTGCTGTTCCCCAAATCCTCAGACTCACGGGTTTTCCAGAAATGGGTTAAAAGAAATCAGCAAATCAAAAAGTAGGACAGAAGACACGTGATTTAATTTATCCTGAAACAAAAAAATCCTTGCAAAATCCTTGCATTCTAAGTTTTTCATTTAACACTAGTACTGAATGGCTATTTTAAACAGGAAAATGCTATTTTAAAGATTTAATATGAAATATTTTTCTGATGAGTGCTCTAAAGCTTAGTAATATTTATATAATTTTCTAAAATAACACTAATTTATTTGGTGTTCTAGTTGCCCAAGATCTATACTTCAGGGAAAACAGGTGATTTCACCTATGTTTTCTCCAGCACCTAAAATTATACAACCACTATTTTCATGCTTTTTTTCACACCAAAATAGGAAAAAAAGCCCCCACAAAACTAAATAAAAAACAACATACGTTGTGAATGTGGAGTGAAGGAACAGGACTTGTAAATACACCAGTGCCAGCACAGTTCATTTAAATGTGCACAGTAGTTTTCATGACATCTAAAGAATTTCATGGTGAAGAAGGGATGGCCAGACTACAGCTTATCACTGACTCGTAGCTGGAGGGTTCTGTACTCTATATTCAGTCTACTGACAAGTACTGTACAACCACCTCCCCAGACTATTTAAACTATTCAGTTTTCCCTTCCATAGAGATGTTAAATTTTGAATTTACAAGAGCAGATTTAGAAATAAAATTATTTTGAGAATTTTGCCCATACTCACCATATGGAGAAAGCATATCAGATATTTCAGAACAACATAATTGTGTTCAGGAAGTCCTTCAATGATTTGTTTGCATCTGGTGACTCGTAAACAGCTCTCCACACCTGCAATGTCAAAGTCATTCTTAACTCTGAAGCACCACAATATTACCAAGAAATAATACCTTATTTATATCTGCTGGAATTACTTTATATCCATCTGTAAAACTGACCACAAAATTCAGCTCTACTAACCACGACCACAGTGACAGTGAGGGTTATTCCTTTGGATGCCTCTGTCATATTTTGTATTATTATGTATCCGGCTAAGACTAATGTCTATCTGGCTAAGACTAATGTCTAGAGTATTTTCTCAATGCAGTGAAACAGCCAAAATAATTTTTTTCTACACAAGACTTTCAAAGGTCTTGATTTGAATCTCATTATCTCTCCATGCACTGAATTGAGACATCTACTTTTTATTCTCTGATTTTATTCTTGCTGAGACATAGTCCTGCTCAAAGTGCTATTTTGGTAATCTACTAACTGAAAAAACCCCACTTTTGTCACTCTGCAGGAAATTCTTTTGTCTTGGCAAAGAATTTATGAGATGGCCATCTGAGTGGCTGAGAATTTTCTAGAGATGAACTTAAGCAGGTTCATTTCTACAGATGGGCAAAACAAGATCTGGACCCCAAATTTCTTGCATCATCTAGACAGTCCAGGTGAGAATTACACTGACACTCATATTTCAAATACTGTACCAAGTGACTCTTTTTTTTCCCCCTGGGATACTGTAATTATTTTAGTACTGTAAGTTTAACACCAATTTGGAGAAAGATCTGATGATGCTAATCATGCCAAACCTAAAGCAGCCCATTTTTGCTGATACTTTTTCTGCATCTGTTGCATTTCTCTCTCTCTCCCTGAGAGTTCTGCACATGGATGTGTCTGCATGTACAAAATTTCAGCATGTTAAGTGTTCTTAAAGCACTGAACTAAATGCATGAAGCTTTACTGGGATAAACTGTGGTGACATTTTTCCCACTGCAAAACTATCAGTTCCCATAACACTAGTCTGTGTCCCAAGAAGTTTTTTTGTCAGCCTTCTGCAGAATAAATAATGCAGGAAGTGTAGCAATCCTGGGTAAAAGAAATCTTGCTTGCAGTTTTCATGACCAAAGGTCATGAAACTTTTATAAACTTTTTTATGTTTATAAGCTTTTAATGTAAGTTTATAAACTTTTTAGAAGTTCATTATATTTATTATATTTATAAGTTTATAAGCTTATAATATTTTATGCTTATATACTTACATATACTATATATATATACTTATATATACTTCGATACTTAAACTTACAATCTTTTTATAGACTTCAAGGTTTTATTAATTTTTAAGTCTGTCACTCAGCTCATTTATTTCACAGCTCCCACCAATAACACTTAAAAAATTTCAAATAATACAGTAAAGAGAAAAGTTTCACTATCATTTCAGACTGCTGTACAGCAGAAAAAGTATTGTATTTCTGGGTTTTCAGGTTAAGATATGTAATAGATGCATCACACACACACACACACACACGCACACACTTCCAGAAGACACAACAAGAATTTTCCAATCATCCCAAGACAGCTGTCTGTGATCACACCTCTTCAAAGCTTCCTTCTGCACTTTATTTACAGAGAAGTTACCTTTGCTGTGGTCCAGCTTGGCTTTCAAGCTTAAGATCTTTTAAAATTGGAATATCACCACAGCATCAGTAAAAGACAGCAGATATCACACTGCATGCATACAAGAAAGCTCAAGGAGTAATTCTTTTAAACTCCACTTTTCAAAATATTTTGTCAAAACTGAAAACACAAGTAAACAACAGCAACATGGGATGAATGTTTCACAGGCACTTTCCCAAGCAAAACCTTCCGGTGTTCCTAGACAATGCACTGCCCTCAGATTATTTTCACACTTGTTCACATTTTTTACTCTTTCAGAAAGTAAAAATATCACACCCAGAAAGTCAGGACAAGATTAATTCAGTAAAAATTAGCATTTATACATCTGTTTTCCAAATTTCCCCTATTCTTTCTAGTTCTGAGTGACTATCCTCAGTCCTTCAATTTCTACCACCTTCCTGTGAACAGACCTGTTCTTCAGAATGCCCTGAGATATTGTGTGAACAGATGAATCCTTGATTTGGAAAATGCATGCTCGTGACTGGAAGCCCCCTGGGTTCCCTGCTAGCTTGGCTATAGCCTGGATGGCAAAATCTCATTCTCTTTATGGAGGTGCTAACTCCCAGATATTCTGGGATCTCAGGTGTTCCAGCCCCATGCATTAAAGGGCATTATAAACTCCTAGTCCCTGACAAAGGCTACATAATTAAAGTTTTATAATTCGTAGCTTTAGGTCCTTTATTCCCCAGGATGTTATCCTATGGGAATAGTTGCCATGAAAAAAATCAAACTAAACCAAACAAAAAAACCCACAAACAAAACCCAAACCAAACCAAACAACAAAAAAAAACCCCCAAACAAACAAAAAACCAAACAAAAACCCAAACCACAAAACAAAACAGAAACAAACAAAAAAACCCAAAAACCACCACCCCAAAAAAAACCCCTAAAAACAAATCCCAAGAAACATATTAATATCTATAACCATATAAATATCATATAACCATCTAACTTTTGTTTCGACAATTCTGCTGCTGAAACTAAAGCTGCTTTGATGCAATTTGTATCACTGAGATTCACTCGTTGCTGGGCCATGACATACAAATGGAGCCCTGACCGTGAGAGGTCTGATCCAATTGTTAATAATACAGTAGAATATATAATAAACCAGCTAACTTTGTAAAAAGCAAAGAGGGCCTTGGCAACCCTGACTGCAATGCTCTGGTACAGATGATAAGGATGAGGCTGTCCATCCATGGCTGCAGCAGAGTATTAATAATATTGTAAATCCACAACTGCCCCTTGGTTAGCAAACAAACAGCAGTGATTTTGAATTAGCCAGGTCCAGTTCAACCTGCTGTATAAATTTTTCCAAACATATATATACTCACTAGTGATTCCACGGATATGATCATAACAGTCAAATGTTAGCAACGGCTGAGGCAGTTCCCTAAGGAAAGTCTTCAGGATAACTGCAGGAATATGGATATCATGATAATCATCAAAATTCACAGACTTGCCTAAAAGGAGAAAAAGAAGCAAAAAGGATGTTCAATGATGTGTTTTACTTTTTCTTTAAACTACTTCTTGAAAACTGTTTCACACAACATTTTGAACAGAAAATCGGTCGGCTTTCTGCTGCTGGTAACCCCTGATATTTTATTTTTGCATTTTTCATTTGCATAGAGCTTTATGAATTTTGCTAAAACAGGTTCTCCCCATAAAGGCAGTTCAAAAATGACTTCACAGGGAAGTCAGTGACTTTCAAAATTACTTCACTACATTTCATAAATTATTAGGTAAAATTGTATTTCTTTGCCATAACCAGAGACAAGATGACATAGGGACTCTGTAACTACAGTAAAGTGCATAGACTCGATACAAATTTTTATGAAAAAATATACAATTTTGGACTCAAACTTCATTAGCTGTTAAAGATTTTTTACAGTTCTGGTGTGACATCAAGAGATGACTTGCTATTCAGTAAGCATTAAGTGCCTGTTGCTATCTCTCAGGTTTCTGTACTAGTGCGCTTATTATTTTATGTTACAAATGGCTTTGATTACTTAGTTGCAAGAAATTGCATTTCTGCTTCACTAACAAAACCAGGATGAACAAAGCCCTCACATTACTACTGGCAATGATATGATGACAGCTTACCCTGATTATAGAGTTTCTGCACATCTTTGATAGTCTGGATGCTGGCTGACCTCCTGAAGAGGCCCTCTACTTGTAGTCCTGAAAAATAATTTTAAAATTAAACAACTATAAAACAAATTTAAAACCCCCAACTCTTTTAAGGCATTTTGATGCAGACCATTACTCCTTCCACTTCTCTGGAAGTCATTGGGACTCAACACTCTGCCTGTCCATGGTATTTTGAAATACCTGATTCTAGTCTTGAGGCAGTTCTGAATTATTTATCATTAATCTCTTGAAAGATGTCTATCTAACATTGGGGACTAACTGAAATCTGACTTCATCTAGAGAAGAAAAATGTCGACAAAGGATCTCACTTGGACCTCAGCTTTCAAGGTAAATTATTTATCTGAATTATCATGCAAAACAGGATGGGGGCAAGAACTGCTGCTTTTCTTGAGACTTGTGGTACTTCTTGCTTTTTGAGTTTGGTAAAATTCTCATTTCCCTCTCTCTTTCCTTCTTTCCAGTTTGTGCTGTTCCTCACACCCAGCACATAATGTAATTTCACTCACATGTTGTCTGAATTGGAAATTCCTAGTGGAAGCACAGTAATTAAAATATTAGCCTGTGCTGGTGTGACAAAACATAAAATTGCAGTTTTGAGAAGGCTGGCAGACTACCCACGGCCTTGGAGGCACTACTGTATGTTTCTATATGTGAGTGAGGAAGACCAGATTGACTTTCTTATTTTTTCATGCAGGTAAGTATCCAGACTGAAACATCTGAGTATTTCAACTAAAGTACATGTGAGTTTGTTTTCATGATCAAGAATCTTTACTGTGTTCTAGAAAAATTGAGTCATACATTAATGAAGCATATTCAATCATTCTTGGAAATTCACCCAGGTTACAGATGTATTTCATACATGAAAAATCAGTAAATAATAACAAAATTCCTTAATGAACCCATCATCTAGTATTGTTCACATGAATTTAGGTCAGTACACTAAAAGAACTGATAACTAGCACTGAAGTTCATTTTCATAGACAAGTTTCAGGGACTTTTGCCAAGGACCTCAAGCTCTACTTGAAAGTGCTCCACTGACTAGATTTAGAGGTTTGGCTGGAGTTCAGCTGAATATAGCTCCTAGTTCCTTCCCAGGAATATATGCCCTTGCCTGTTGAATTGAATATTAAAATTTTAGCCCATGCACTCAGTTCTGGAAGGAGTATGACATCTCAAACTACCACATCTAAGCTTCTTAACATGTGGTTACTAAAGGAACTAAGTAACTAGGATATATTTGACTCCTGGCTTTAGTCTCCATCAGATTGTGTTTCACTTAAATAAAGTTACAGCAAATAACATCACTGTAGTAAAACTGTTCCATTCGATTTATAGTACAATCTGTCTAAAGACATGGTTTTGAAAGTGGCAGCTGGGAACCACTAGCTCATCAAGGCACTGTCCTCAGCAATTGTTTCCAGAGAATTTGTGAAATTTTATGCTGGCTGTCAGTGGACTAGAGGTGTTCTGTACAAACAACTCTTTCAGAAAATGGATATCCAGAAACGCTTCCAATTTGGTTTGCTGGGTTAATAATTAATGTTTTTATCTGATGTGAATCTCGCTGTAAGGACTACAATGTAATAAATATCAATTATTAACAGGTTTATGCCTTTATTGGCTAAGCTTTTAAGAGTCTTATTAAAGACATTTATCTGTAGCACAGACAACAGCTGTACTTGTCTGGCCCTGCATCCCATCAATGTTACTGTAATGGCACATAACACTAAACTCTTCCTTGTTTTTGGAGAGGAAAAAGCAACTTTTATCTTCATCTGCAAAAAGCTGGGATACAGGCAATATCTGTGCTTCTTCCAGAACTCACTTACCAGGCCAGGTGAAACTGAATCAATACACAGCAATTTGTTTGATCACAGGTGGCAACAAGCCAACTGCCAAAGTAAATATACCCAGTGCTTTTTACAACTGCAGGCAACCCAGCCAAATGACAGAACACATAATTAAGTGTAGGCTAGTGCAATTCTTAGGGAAAAAGTCATATTCTTCTATAGTAAATGAACCGCAACAGCAAGAGTCACATCTTTTTTTTTTTTTTTTTTTTTGCATACAAGATGTTCGGACCAGAAAATAACAAATTAGAGCAATTCTTAAATCAATCTAGGGTTCTAACTTCAGTCTCTGTTAACTAGAAATATGAGTCAACAGCAATTACGCTCTTGATGGCAAAAACAATGAGCCTGGGTACATTGATGGACTGGGATATACATGAACTGAAAAGGACCCTTTGCTTTAGAAGTTTGTAAATCTATTAATTGCTCTCAGTGCTCTCTGTATTTAAGCTGGTCAGGGGAAAGCCACCTAAATCCATTATTTGAGAGATGGCATTTCCCATGTCACACAACCTGAACAGCATTAGCATATGCCCTCTACAAGGGTCTCATAACAAGCGATGGGAAAGAAGAAAGGGACCTGATGTCTCTCGTTGGATATTCCACTGTGATGGGTAAGTACACAGGCTTATAAGCCTGGAAATACCTTTTCCAACCCTGAGTCTTCCTTTTCAGACACTGGGGGAAAAACAACCCAGATGTTAGAACTACCATAATTAAATCAACACAAGTTACACACACTAAAATAAAACTAATCACTGGGTCTTCCTTTTTGCAGACAAAATGCATGCTAAAGCCACCTGAGTCACAGGATGAGGAAACAAAACTGACTGAAGGAAATCCTGATCATTAAAGCTCAAAGCATTCATTTTTGTCCTATCAAGAAATAATTTTGAAGCAGTCTACTTAATTTTTGTTAGCAGTGTTCTTTGATCAAATCCTGTTTACAGCATGACCCCTTTCAGCTGTCTCTGTAAAAAGACTTATTTTTCTGTGTGTACAAGTTGAGCTGTTCTGCCATGAATAGCATGAATAGCACAGTCCATACGGAATATCCACCCTGGAGTAGCAGTGCCAGAGCACTGCGAGGGGATGAGGTACATGAGCCTGGACTACCCAGTTCTGATGAACACCGTATGTTAGTAGATTCTATCACCACTGCAGAGCATGTGGTGAGGTAATTCAGCACAAACTGCTCCCTGCCCTTCACCAGAAAAACAGATATAGAGATCAATAGACTTTTCCTACCCTGCACTAAACTCCTCAGATCAAAAAGAGTGAAATTTTATTCTAAATATTAAATGCTATACAGAAAAATGTAGTACATGACTAGCAAAGAAGCCATCTATATTCAATAAAAAGTGATGCTGCAATTTAGAATGCAACTGAGTAATTATTGCAGTGTCAGTAATCATAAAAGAAAACGGGCTGACACTTCATTCCACATTGAAATAAGATGGCTTTCACCAGAGTGGACAGAATTTCACAGTGCCATGACGCAACTGTGTCACGCTCCGCATTTATTTACTGTTGCTAAAAATGCTTAGCTCCCCTCCTACTTGCCCCCATCAGTTGTCGCACAGGAAAGACACAGAAAATCAAAACTGATAAATTAAAGCAACACATGCTGTCATATTGCTGGAAACTTGTCAAAGAAAGATGAGAAAATTACATTCTTTTTCTTTCAATCACCCTTGATTTGAGGGTTGCTGGCATCAAAAACCTTTGTTAATTTGTCTGCTTTCAGAAGAGAAATGGCAAAGAGTGAGAATCTGAATTCCTTCTGTCCCAAACTGAGTTTGGAAATGTTTCTTACGATTGGGGTCCTGCCAAGTCTTATGAAATGTCCATCCTGATTTGGAAGTTGTTTTCATTCCCACTAATACATGTCTAAACCAAGATACCTTCTTTCAGGTTTCCTAATTCTAGTAATTTTTTTTTTAAATCAGAACTAATTTATTTCTAATACAAGGATTGCTGAGTTTATAGCATATTTGAATTGTCACTGGAACTTCTTAAATGCCCAAAGTGGTACTAACTTTCCTGTTTAAGACAAACTTGAGATTTTTTTCTTTTTTTAAGCTAGGGTAACAGTGCAAGTTTGAGGAGGAGATTGCATATCCTTCCTTTTCCTTGCATTCTGTGCAATGAATACAGAGCGAGTGGGATGTCTGCAGCCCGTAAAGGTGATTTGCACTGCAAGAAAGTGCACAGCAGAGCAATAGCAGAGGGCAAGAGAAGAGACAGTCCCAGCCCTACTGAAAAGCTGAGCAACAGCAGAATCCAAAGTGTGTCCTTGCAGTTTTGAATTGCACAGCCTTTGTATGTGTGAATGAATATTCTCAGTTTACACTCGACATATCTGAGAATAATTTACTTGTAATGCCTGAGCACCAAAAATACAAACTGTGCTTATTAAAAAGTTCATTTTTACTTGATGGCACACGAACCAGTCTTGGAATTTATCTCATCTCCATGAACCCTATGTAAAAACATTCACATGAAAAGAGCCAAGAACTTGGAATATTCAAGTGGCCAATGAGAAGCTTTCCCAGTGTTGCATTTTTAACAGATATTTGATTGACCACGAGAAGTGGAGGCCAGGATGCAAAGCTGCAGCAATCTAAACATATTCAGAATGCATAACCATCCATCTCTACCCATTCTGACTACCACCACCATTAAAAAAATGGAACCAGAACATTCGCCATCAGCAAGATTTGTTGTGATTCATGGAAGGGAGGCAGTGGAAAGATTAATCATTGTTTACCACTGCTTCTTCTATTGAACAGATAAAGGACAGCTTTAGTTGTCACTATAATCATACAATAAGACATTTATTACTTTATCATTAAACTTCTATTGCATGGTTATTACCATTTTGCTTCAGGTGCCGTTCGGGCTAGCTCGGTGTCCGGGCACCTCGCATTCTCTGCCTGCCCCGGGCGGAGGCTGGACGGAGACCGATTCCCGGCGCGGGCAGGCGGGCGAATCACCGTTCGGGGTTCGCCCCGACCCCCGATGGCTACAGCCGCGAAGGAGGTAGGAAAAGGCGGAGGGGCACTCCGTGGGAAGGAAGGGTTTATTGGAACGTGGTAAACACCACAGAGCAATCCGCTTGCCACGTGAAGTGCGGGCTGTTTTGTACCCCGACAACACGGACGTGGAAAACATACAGTAACCAACAGACATTCACCAGGGGGTGTTACAAAGGCGGGGAGAAGGAATTACAGCAAATGGGTAAGGGGTAGGTGGGGAGAACTGGAGCCAATGGCAAGGCACTGATCACGACTTCTGGGTTGCTACATGTAACTTCAGGGATTCTGGGGTGCAGGCGCCTCAAAACAGAGGACTTTACGGTCCCCTTGGTTGTGCTGATCATGGCTCGCTGCAATACCATTTCATTTAGCCGTTTGAGTCATCGCCCAGGACTCTCCTGTGGTACCACAAGACAACAGAGAACAAAAACTTTATGCTGCAAGCACTTCCAGTCAAAAATATAGGTGGGGTAAGAAAGACTCGGCTATGGGGCCTACTGTGAGATAATTTTCCTACAGGGACCAGTTTTCTTTTCTGCTTTACAATTCCCCAGTGCAGTTCTTTCACTGTGAGTTCATTGTTCCATCATTTCTGAGCTGCTGTTGATCTCACATGGGCTCTTTAGTAATCAGTTCTCTATGCAATTTACCTGTAGATGTTTCCTTATATGGCCACTCTATAGAACACAGATGTTATCAAATTTTGGAAATTTTAGTAATAATCACAGCAGGTTACTTTGGTTTTAAATCTTTTAAAGCATGAATAAGCATGTTGTTTATACCTTTGAGGATACTCTCTAAAACATAAAATACATTAACAATAATAATCCTACCTGTATATTTCAAAGTTGTATTTTGCATAAAACCAGCACAAATGACAGTGTACTAATGTTTCAAATATGCTTGAGTGACATCCCTGCCCTTTGTAACCTATTTGACATCTTCAAGCAGGTCTGATCAGTGCAGTTTATAAATGTATTGAATCAAATAAAAATTCCCTCAAAAGCTGATGCCTAACCTCCAGATGTTGGGGGATTTGCAAACAAAATATGGATTTTGTCTTGCAGTTTTATCCTCCATAGCACAGCATTACTTGTATCACTGGTTACCAAAATAGTTGGTCATAAAGGGCAGCCCCCTTTTACAGTCTCACTTTGGCACAGAAGAGATTGTGAGGACATGTGGAGACATTAACCAGAGAAAGAAAATTACCACCCTGTGGCTAAGTTTGGCTCCTTGGAGAAAAGGCCCTCTGAGCGAAGCATCAGGATCGCCCCAGAAACACTTAAGAACTGTTCTGACAAGAGAGTGGATTTTAAATTAAGCAATGTAATTTCTCAGGGCGTAGGTAGTACACACAAAAAGAACCCTTATTTAGTGCAAGTCAAGCCTTGCATTTGTAAACCAGAGAGTTTTGGGGCTGTGCATAGAAAAAAAAGTCCTCCGTTTGCTGGTTACTATGAAGATCAAGTTACAAATGTGCTGTTAAACGTGTTTGGCCTGACTAAATTATCACATGGGTCCAGGATGATACCGCACCCTTCTTTCTGAAATTAAGAGCACTTCTCTGGTTTGGTCCAGAAGATGCTCTGAGGTTTAGTCTTAATGAGCTGATGATTCTTTCAGGTACTCAGAACTCATTTTAGGAAACCAGTTCTTCTCTGTGAAGGTTACAAAAACCAAAATCAGGAATTTTAAAATTCAGTATTAAAAACATTTTTCACTCTGAAGTGGAGCTGGAATGAAGTGGTGAAATGGCTACATTTTATTCCCTTCCTGAAAAAAACAACCTGAAAATTACAGAAATTAAGAAACTTCAGCTTCTTGTGTTTATTGTAATACTGTCTGAGGCATGAGCTATAATAGTTCTTGTTTCTAAAATACAAACAGATGTAGATGAAACTCTGCAAACAGCTAATTCTTTAGTCTCTGTAAAAGTACTGAGGGGCTTACTCCCTGGATCCAGTGAGGGCCATCTTGGTCAGAAAGAGCTATCTAACTGCACAGTCAGATGAATGTAAATGTCTGATAAATGTAAACTGGGTCCAAGAAGGGGAGTTTTGGCTCATTTGTACAGGTGACAGTGCCTCCACACTGGGAGGAGCTGCTGCAAATAGAGGTGTCCGGAACTGAGGCACAAAATTTAAACGTCAAGGAGGAAGACCGTGACGCCAAGAAATCTGTCAAAGGGACTGGAATCAGTAAGGCGAAAAAGGTTGGGTGAACTTTAGGGACTGAGAGCTTCCTTGGCCTGGATACACCACTGCAGGTGCCTAGTCTGAATAGCAGCACAGCTCCTGCACCAGAGCTGCTCAAGAAATAAGAATCTGAGCAGTGCAGAATGGACTTAAAGGATGCCACAGGGTCACTGATATTTCACAAAATCCTACTCTGTTGATGAAACAGGATTTTGCAGAAGCTTCTGTGATCTAACTCAAAACTGATTTCAAGTACATAGATGTGAAAATGTAGCAATGGAAGAAAGAGTGGAACTACTGCACCTTGGGTGAAAACCAAACTCCACTCCCTGTTAACTCTGCAAGGCTGAAAACTCTGCCAAAATCAAATGAAACAGGGCAATGAGAGTGAATTTTTGTCACTTCCAGAAGACGAACTGAAGCTTTCAATGTGCTTATGGCCGTGTCTGGAGTGCAAAGAACGCTACCAGTCACCCTCCCAGGGCTGTCAGCAACCCACAGGGCCAGCATTTGCTGGAGATGGCACAACTGAGATATTCCAGATTTATAGAGAGAGTTAAAATCACAGCAGACAGCAGGTACAACAGATACCTGCACACCTACAATCAAGTGCAAAAAATGCATGTCTATCACCTACTACTTGCCTTGGCATGGCACGTACTTGGCTTTCAAGCATCAGTTGGCTGAGAATGTCAAAAAACACTCTACCTGACAAGGCATCTCTCTTTAGAAATCTGGTTTGTGGAAATCTCTTTAGGATAGGGAATATGACACCTCTGAGCAAACCTGGGCTTGGCTGGAAAATAACAACAATTGACAGAGCCCTGGACCCTCCTTCCTGAGGACATAGAGGGATTGAGAGCTGGGGAAAAATTACATAGTTCAGCTAAGAAGTGTTTTGACGGGACTATGTATCGGTGGCCAGCACTACAACACCACTGACTTCTGAAGATGCACAAAGTAGGACAAGAAGTCTCATCACATAGGAGTCCATCCCTTACGAGCTGTGCTGATACTGCACTGAATAGATGAAATTTTAGCCAAAAGTGGACAAGGTTTGGAGAAAACTCAAGGATGATTACTGCTTTCAGAATGACAAACATTTCATCAAGGAGAAATTCTGCAGTGACAAAAATGAGCCAACCCTGGGGTTTTTTTAACCATAACCATCATAATTTGGTTTTTTTTCCTCTACGGCACATTTGGTGTTGCTGCTTCAGAAAACTGTGGGTATCTGAGCTGACTCAGCAATTGTTGAGGGAGAATAGTATGAAATTGGTGCAGCAGTGATGAGACAAAACATCCAGAAAAAACAAAAGCAAGACATAGAGGGTTTGTGTCAGATTAATGCAAGAATAATTAGTTATTGGTCACTAACACACCATAATGATGGCCATAAACCTTCTGTTTCTTTAAAATATTTAAATGGGCCCAAGAAAGTACCGGAATGCAAAGCCTTCCTCATATGCACAGGCAAAAGTTTAATTTAATTAGCATTTTAGTGGCTTTATTCTCACTCAATTTCTAAGTAATAACAGCTGTATGAGATAATAATGTTAGTGCCACAGTCACCCTCATCATAGCTCTCTTGACTTATGTGATTAGTGAGGAAGAGGTATTTGCCTATTAAGATAAGCTAAGTATATGAAAGGATGATTGTTTCATAACAATTTAAAGCACAAAAAAAATCTGGCTTTCATCTGCAGATGGGGCATGCACTGATATATGCCACAAGCTCTAATTATCCACTTACGATTATCACAGGAATGCCACTCACTTGCATTCAACATTCTTAGTAATGAACTATTTACATTCCCTGTATTCAATCATAATATTTGGTACAAGCTACACCTGCAAAGTTTTCATAATCAGCACCACTCTGGAAACAGCACATCCAAAGACCTTTATGGGTCTGAGTGGAAATCCTGAATTTGGACTGAGGTGTTCGAAAAGGTCTGTTAGGAACTCTTCACCTACTGCAGCACTCTTGACCTTTAATAGCAGAACTGGCCCCACTGCAGCACTCAGCATTGGCTACTGCAGGTATTTTGAAGTTAAATCAGCAATTTTTAGGGGCAAGGAGCCAGCTGTTTTGTACACAAGCATCCCTACAGATGCTCCACTACTTGCACACTCTAAGGTGCAGTGGATATCTCTCTTATTCTCCCATACCCATCATTAATCAGGTACATTTAAGGTATGAAATATACAACCAAAAATAGTGGTCAGTTATTTAATGTTCTTATTTACCCTGAGATAAACTAAAATACAAAGGAGCATAGCCTAGCAATGAGGGCAAATATCAATGTTGTCTGTCCTCAATTAAATACGTATTATCTTGCACTGACCTAATGGAAGTCAGGATTTCTCTTGAAAATCAGCAATAAAGCAATGTTTTTCTTGCCTGCCTCCTTTTGTCTTCACAATTGAGAAGCCTATTCGGCACAGGTTTTTAAAAATGTTTGTAATTTATCATTTAGGGTTTAAATAAACTCAAACTCAGGCCAAACCTTGGTGGAAATAGTTAAAATGAACCTATACAAAGACACACATTGTTTGAATACTGAAAGCAAAAACTAGAATACATTCATTTTTATTGGACATTCTACTTAATTCAAACACTATTATATGGGTTTACGATGCACATTTCAAGACACTGCTCAGATTTGCTGTTTCCTAACCAATCCTAAGAGAAAAAAAACTTGTGTTTGCTTTGGGTTGGTTTTTTTTTTTTTTTTAAATAAGACAGTATCAGACAATATTTTATCAGACAATAATCTGATAATAATTATTCTCCATCCTCTCATGGCAGCACCCAATTGCCACTCCAGTTCTCAGGGTATAAACATATCCTGTCTAGTTGTAACCTTTGCTGTATCAGGCACTGAGTGTTAAATAGTTTCATACTATTGTTCTTGTTCAGAAAAACCCATCCTCTTTTGACACAGAACTCACCTTTACTTTTTAGATAGGATACAGTTTCCTTCATTACTGGAGGGATTAGTTCGCCTTTGTTTTTGTCCTTGATACTGTCAGGGAGGGAAAAAAAAAAGTAACATCCTTTACATGCCATTTATAGACAAAGACTCAAAAGTAAGACAGAACAGTCTGAGGAAAAACCTGAGAGAAATCTGAGAGCACAGATACATTAAATTTCACAAATTAAGGCACCTGTACCTTCAGAACTCTAACAGGCACTGAATGAAAAATGGAAACAAATAACTTGGGTTTCTATTCAAAGAGCCATTCCTAAACACTTATTTCTTGCTAGGAAAGCTGTGTAACTGCCCCAGTGCCCAGAAATAAATAACTGCTATTTGCTGGGCTGAAAGGGAAACAAGGACAGAGCATCAGAATGATGTTCCAAGCTAACTTTCTCCCTACTTGAGACTGGTTTTCCTTTAGTTTGGTTCCCCTCCATTGGCATGTCCCAGCTGAGCTGTGTTTAACCACATGTCCTGGGGTGATGTTGTGCAGCCGCTCCATTCCTGAACCGTCCGCTCCCTGCCCAAGGGCGCTGTCCCGTTAAGATGGGCCCGGGTGGCCACGGGGCCCGGGTGCGGGGCAGTTCCACGCCGGGCCAGCGGCCGGGGGGCTCTGGGGCTCGGCGGGGCTCGGCAGGGAGCGCGCCGGCAGCGCTGTGCTGCTTTTTGGTTTCCTTTGTGTTCCAGCTAGCTGGGAAAAGGTTCTGTTAAGATTTTTTTCCTGTTCCTTTTCCCTTCCTTTGCCTCATTGCCTCCCTTCCCTTCTCGCCGGTCCAGGGAGCCTGCGGGTGGCCCAGGCTGGTCCGAGCCCGTGTGTTTGTTCCCTCTCCAGGAACCTGTTGTATTTTGAGGGGTTTTGGGTTGTTTTGGCTTTTTTTTCCCCTTCTACCCTGTTTTGTTTGGTGTTAATAAACAGATTGGTTTTTTCCACTTTCACTTGCTGTGACCCACTTGTCTTATTGGTGGAGGAAAAGGGGAGGCCCTTTTCCCTTCGGAGGAGACACTCACTCCGCAGTGTTTCCTCCTGAAGTTTTGTCTCCAAAACCGAGACACCACAACAGGCTGATGGTGGCAACTCCGATTGGTTTGGTTGGACACTGTTGGTGGAACAGGGTTTCCAGGCAGATTAAAGGCAGGCAAGGAAGGAGTTCACAACAAATGCTTCACATTAAGTCTTGATCAAGGGATGCTGCAAGTTTAGGAGACTTTAATAATGCAGGTTTTTCTTTGTCATTTGTTTCTTTTTAAGCCACAGTGTGTGTATAATTAAAAGGATATTGTATTTATTTTGAAGGCAAAGTGATGCAGTGAGATTATTAATGCTTTGAATTATTTCCATGAAATCAGATTTCTTTCTCTTTCATGAGTGAACAGTTGAGACAAAAAAATCAAACATTTTTTTGATCTAGACAAAACAGAAAATTCTGTCATTATCTTCCTTATTAAAAAAAATATTTTGGCAGTTTGGCAAAAGATATGGTCAGTTTCTGCTGAGCATTCTGCTGCACTTTATAGTAATCCACAACAAAATAACAGACCAGCCTCAGATTTTAAAGTAGACTTAGTACTACCAGCTGAAGTTGCACCTGCAGAAGAGAATGATTCTTAAGGCCTTTTTTCTTTTTCAAGTACTGTGATTTCTTCTCTTTCTGTCTAGGCTTACTAATTACTTTATCAGAATAAACTAACTGATAATAACTGGAGTTGTATTTGATACAACTTCTGTAACGTCATTGCATGGAAAGATCAATCCAGTATTACATTTTGTGTTTACACTACACGTAAAAACCTAGTTCAAAAGGAATGTTACAGCAACATAAGTCAGCATGGAAGGATAGGGAAATTGTCAAATCTTTCTCCCCCATATTTGTTTTCCCTATGCTTGTCAAGGGAGTTAGAAGATGATAAGGAGATTGGTTAACTCAGGGTCCCCATGCTCAGGAAGTTGGTCACTCCCAGCTTCGCATACAGGGGCAGTGGGGGGATCCTCCAACCGGAAGACTCAGAGCAAGATCATGACTTAGATACTGAATCACCCAGTGGTTTTGCCTCTCTTACTCATAAACTGACATGGGAATTAACTTCATGGTATTTGGTTATTCAGCCATCAAACATTTCGATTCCATTCATCACTCCAGGGACACAATGCTGTCCCTGACCAGTACAGTCTCTCCCAGTTAGTTTCATTGCCCACCCAGTCCTACTCTACCTCTTTCCTATTTTCACCATCCATCCTCTTCCCAGGAACTAAAGTCTGTGTCTCTATTATGTTATCCAGATTCTCCCATACTACAGTTTGTATATCACTTCCCCATGCACTATAGAAAACACTGCAAGTTGCTATGTGGTTGTAATAAACAGGTTGATACACCTCCCAGAGCTCTCTCTACTGTTTCAAATACTAGATCAATCTGCTGTTTAAAAGGAAGCTGCAGAAGTAATGAAGTTGTTCTTCACTGCTATGGATTTCTATCCTATGTCCTACCTCTTTCCGCATCTTGGTAATCCAAGATTATTTCCTTATATCATCTACAACCTCACTTCCCTTACAGAGTATTCTCATATCCTCCCTTCACCACTTTGTCTCATATTTCCTCATAAGGTAAGGAGTAGCTCATAACTAATCACCATCTAAACAAAACTGATGCACCAACATACCAAAGGCAAGAGAAAACTGAATTCCTGCTACAGTTTCTATCCTTTCAAGAAATTATTTTTAAAAGCTTGCAGTATTTGGGAGAGCTCTACTCCTCTGTCAAGTTCGGATGACATAAGCCCAAAGCTCTTCTGTAAGCCTTACTAAAAATCACTCCACTGACTGTTCTTTTTCAACAAAATACCCATACCAGAATCTAAAGTGTATAAAATTCAACAATGCTCTATGTATGCATTAATACCACTTTGTGGACACCGCTGTATGTAATATGAACTGTTTAGGAAAGGGGAATTTTCCTTGCTGTAAACAAACACAGAAATTTTGCTTTAAAAATGCAGCCAAATTTAACAAACCATGTTCACAATGTGACAATCTCAGACATTTGACCAAATAAATTCTACAATGTATGTAGCATATTCACAAGAAAGAGAAGTCTAACAGCAAGGAATGAATTTAATTCAGATAATCCTAAAGTATGGTCTTTTATACATTAGAAATTCTCATTATTTGCTGCTGCTTGCAAGTATAATCTTTAGATGAAACTATCCGACTTCTTGTTCTTACACACTGGCAAGGCACCATGAATTTCAATACAAAACAGTACTGGATCTGCTGGAGCAATGATTCTCTGCAGCATCATAATGACATGATAATGGCCAGAAGAAATATCTATGACCTGACTTGCAAGACCAAGTCCCACCTAAATGTTCCCCATTATCACAGACTTCTGAGAGCTAAACCAGAGGCTATGAGTGCTCCACAAAAAAAACTCAGTCATGAGAGAAGCTCCTGCCACTAGGACCAAGTTCATGACATAGTCCTCAGAGCAGCAACATAAAACAAAACACACAGTGACTGTGCAGCCCCATTAATAAACTAGTCCTGCTAATAAACCAAACTAGGAAGGAAGTTCTAGGGGCACTTTGTACAGCAAGCAAAGTTGAAATCCCCAGTGAAATTATATCTCCCAGTAAGGGACCAAAGAAGAAAAGGGAGTGAAAGATGAGGTCAGTACTGAGGCCAACGTTCCAGATGCCAGTGAGGAAAAGCCTGCACCAAATCAAGGCAAGGGGAAAAAAAACGCACATTAATTTTAGCTTTTCTAATACGGGAGTCCTAACATACTCCTTGTGTGTCAAAGGATTTTATTTCATGTATTTAAATCAGTACCTTAAACACTTAGGGCAGCTTTTATTAAAATTAGTCAAAAGCCTAATTCACTTAAATGGGAACATCATCAAGACTTTAACGTGCTTGGAAGCTGTTACATCTTTATTATTGACAATTTAAGCTCATGGAACCCATTCTCAGCCTCTCTAAAGTTGCACTGATTGCGTTTGCTTTCTTACAGCTGCTCACTCCAGAGGCACCGAATAGGAACTCAGCAGCTTTTTTTAAATGTTCTCTAATTATTATTGTTACCCATAAATGTGTTTCCTATTTCAGTGTATAAATAGCAAACAGATTATTTACAGCACTTGCTCCTATTGAGAACTAGTATATCTGTCAGAGAAGTAAAACAAATAACCAGGCTATAATTTGTAATAGTAAACCCTACACATCACATTTCTTTTTTCTAGGAAAAAAAAAGATACAGTTGTACAGTTTCTGCACTTCTACCATTTTCTACAGGATTCCAGTTTCCCTTGAAGGAAAGGTTCTGTTCTCAGTAAAATGAACAAGGTTCTCAAGAAAAATGGTATTTTAAAATAGAGTAGGATATTCCCTGACAGTCACATGCAAAGGATTGCTCTGTTTCTGCAGCACTGGGGTGAGCTGGGATGTGTATTTTCAGAGCATTTCACATGTGGGACACAGCTTTCACTTTACTGGACCTAAAGTGAGATAAAATGATCGGGACATTACTTCAGCTAATGTAAATCAGACCAGCTCAAAGGTCAATGAAATGACACCTCTGTCCTCTCTCTTTGGATCCTGCCAAGCAATCCGTGTTTCTCCTGCCTTGTCCAGGATGGTGGTATGAGCTGCCATGCCTTATGATAGATAACGCAAACTGTCACTCAGGCAGTGCTACAGGCAGTTTGAAACAAGATATTTTCTTACTCTTTCTGCTTAAGTGATGAGCAGAACAGAGCATTTCTACAGTGCTCAGTACAGCTTCTGGAAATGATTCACAGATCTCAGTCGTTTCGCAGCAGTGTCAGATTCCAGAGAGATCTATTCTGGTAAACGTAGTGCCAGGGAGAACAACTTCTCACTGTAGGATACGTGATCAGTTATTGCAACATGTTACACACCCAATGACTCATTTCTAGACAGCAGACCGTTTCCCACGCAAGGCCTTAACACATTGTACTGAAATGTCATTAAGTATTCTTGGCTGATAATCTTTCTCTCTCTTTGTTTTTCCTCTCCCTTTCATTTTCTCCCTGCTGAGGCACATGGAGATTTGGTTTAGAATGCATTCCTCCTCCCTGGGCACACGTACAGAGCACGGACAAGCAGAAAGACCAAAAGGAAAGCACTCTGAAATGATTATGATAACAATTTAACAAGCAAAAGCAGTTGTGGCAATTCTGAACATTTTCTCTGTCCCCTTTCCCCATCCATGGCATTAGATAGAAAAAGAAAACACTGCCTGTCTTCTCACGAAAGATATTTAATTTTAGATTTAAAAACCAATCAGATAGAACAATTGTCAATAGCTAGTCAAGGTCAACTCTATGCACTGTGTTGGAGCTCAAGCTGTGACCTTCCTTGATGATAGAGGCAATCAGGTGCAGCAACAGGGGTTTATGAGAGCTTGCTGAACATACAGCACAGGACAATGATGCTGCTCGGCCCATAGAGTCAATTATGAATTCCTTTGTTGGAATTTAGGACTGTTCATTCATGCATTTTAACTGCACTTACCTGATCAACAAAAGCAGAGGGTCCCCTAAACTTTTCCTTGCCTTTTTAAACATAAAATCTTTACTAATGGCTTTTAGAAGAAAAATCCTATTTTTCACCCTGACATGCAGAGCAAACTAAAGTAGATACATTCTGAATAGCTAATTCCTCCTGCTCTACAATTTTTGTGAGAAGTCAACATTGTTGAAAGAGCAGGAAACTAGTCTTGCTGTAGCAACACAATGCATGAACATTGTTTGAAATGTCTGGGTTTATGAAAGCAGTACTGGTGAGTAACAGAAAGTCATTTCCATAGTACTGTAGTACTCTGCTCTGAAAGTCTCTGATCACTGCAAGCTGGAACTTACAGCCAAGGAGGAATACCCCTGTGCCTGTGCTGTTTCAATGCTGTTCCCTGCTATTTCCCTCTGCTGAATACTTGAGGTGAGGCTTGATTAATCTTTCAGCTGCCTCACTGTGGTTGCTGCTCTCCTCACTATCTGCACATGAGAAGCTTGAATTAGCCAGTTAGAGCAGGACACAATAAACAGCAAATGTGCAAAGCCATCCCACCCACTCTGTGCGACACATTCATCAGCACAATATCAAAGCTGAGCATGGATTCCAATTATACTGTAACTGAAAAATTAAGTGTGGACAAAACCTCCTCAGGAGGATTGTTTTCTCTGACATTCCCATGAAGATGAACATAAATTTCAGTTGTCTTATTTTGTATTTTTAAGGAAATCCCACTGGTTTAACATGAGAGCAAACCTTCAAAGGTAAAATCTGGCAACCAGGCAAGCCACTCAGAAATGCTATAGAAAGACTGTCATTCAGCAAACTGGGCAAATCTGGTCTATACCTGTAGGCACAAAGAATTAAAATAGGGTAACAGATAACCTGTTTTGGTTCCCCACACTTTATTTTGAGGACATCCTGTAAGGCAACTTCGGATGATTTAAATGCCTCTACTAAGCTCACTTATTATTGTTGGAATTAGTGTAGTTTCAGTAGAAACTTCAGGACAACTTGTTACCACATTCAAGTTCAAGCTGCTAAGACCAAATTATTGAGTCCTCACAGGAGCTCACAATGAGGAAGGTTTTCCACTTCACATCTGTGCCTAATATAAAGTACATGTTTAAGTCCCAGACAAGCAAATGTAAGTAAAGCTGGATAGACACATAAGATGAAATCAATTTGTGTGTGTGTTTGTTTTGTCCTCTCCACAAAGAGCTTAGGGTGACACTGAGCATTTAAAGAGAGCAAATGCAGCCATTTTAAATTTAGATTTTGCATCCTGAGTGGATGCAGGTAACACAGGAAAGAAAAATTTTGAGTTGACCTGATAATAAGCCCTTCTGTTTACTCATAAATTAAACCAAATTCTGTATAGGTTACACTTCCAAGAATTATACTCCCACTTCTCACAGACCCTCCTTGATTTTTAAACACCCAGTTGCCTTACATCATTTTGAAAATCCAACTCTACAAGGTTAAAAATGTCACAGTGAGTTAAAAGACTCCTCTGAGGCAAGGCACTGGTATTGGAACCTCATTGATTTATCACTGTCTAAATGGAAACTTCCTTCAGCTTCATTTTGCTGTCCTAACAAAACAGGATTTTCCCCTCCCATGTGTTGGACAAAAGTGAGATATTTTGAACCAATGTTTAGGCACTTTCTGCTCTTCTAGTTTTTAATTATAGGTCTTGAAAGCAAATGCATTAACCAATATAAACTGATAAAAAAGTTACAAGAGACAGTGTTACCAGAGAGAGCATTGCCTGCTGCTTCTAGGGAGGCATGTTCTAAAGGGGATGGTTTTACCACCTTCCAGAGCCAGACATCACTGGGATCCCATTATCAAACATCTGAGCAAAATTAGGCCACCTAGGAGGGCTTTGGATGAAGCTTTCACTGACAGAATAAAAATCATCATCCCAGAAGTACTGAATACGACATCTCAGGCCTATGTGCCTTATAATTTCTATTCTTAAACTAAAGAAAGACTCCACAGAGAAACAGTCCTTTAATGACAGTAGCTTTATCTGGGCACCTTCCCTGATAGTGCAATTTTTACTAACTGTAATGAAATACACAGTCCACATATTCCCATAAGCTCATATAAAAATAAAATCAGCCCTCCTGTAGATCTCTTCAGGGAAAGAGAAGAGCCTCTCAACCAGAAGAAGCTTTCAAACCTGCCCCTTTGCCAGACAGGTGGGAGATGACTGCTGTTTTGCCATCATAGTCTAAAGAGATCATAAAAGGAGAGGGAATAAGCAGAAGCAATTCATTCCTCAAGATGAAAGTTGATACTTTTTTTTTGCTTCAGATTTTAGAAGCTTCCAACACACATTATTCCCTCCCCTCCACTTTTACCTTTCTTCACAAATATAGTCTAAATTAGTTCATTTATTTCTGATTTAGAAGTTATAGGGAATTTGTTTATTTGTAATTTTAAGTAGTGATGCAACACCATCTCTTCTGCAAGAGTGAATAAAATATGGCATAAAACATTGTCCTTCTTAATGGCCCACTAGAGCCCCCTAAAAGATATTCTCTGAATTAAGGAAGTGAGTTAGCCATGTTTCAAGTATTAGGCTGAACTCTAAAGAGTTCATAAACATAAAAGTTATTCTCATAGTAGCTCTTTCACAATAGATATTGATTGTACTAATTTCATGCGTTCTAGAAAGGACTAATGCTTAACACTGAACCAGAGAAAAATTCTGTTTTGTATCTCATTTTCAGCTGAATCATTAGAACCAGAAAAGTAGACTGGGGGTAGAAGGAGGTTTGACAAAAGTCCATGTACCAGACAGCCTAAATTGCCTTTGCTGAATGTGAACAGTATTCTTTAGCTGTTTTTGAGAAGAATAGAAAGATGACAGAAATTACTGTGGGTAGCAAACTAGAAGGTTTTGTGGTCTTTTGTTGTTGTTGTTGTTGTTGTTGTTTACTAAAATTGAATCGTGCAAGTCCTACTGCCATCCCATTTCTCATGTAAAGCAAGCAATTTTTTATACCACATACAGTGCTGCAATCTATGCAAACAGCTGTCAGGGCATTTCTGGAAGGACATGATTTTATTCATTTCGTAAAACATCAGAACAATGTGTGCGAAACAAAAGAACAATGTATAAAGGCTCGAGCATCTATTGTAGCTTTATGCAGCCACTGTAGAGCCTGAAGCTCTGTTTTGGCTTGGCTATCCATAATCTAAACACCTCCAAAACACTTTCAGACTGCCAGCATCCACCAGCAACCTGTCAGCTCGGAGCTCTGGCACATATGGGCAAACTTTCGTCCACCAGGAAAAGTTGTGCAACCATGATAGCATTGACTACCTTAAAGATACTGTAACATTAAAACCAGGCAGGTCACTGGGACTGTGAGACCTGTCCTGAATTCATAAAACCTATTGTCTGGCCTTATAGTTTAGTGGCTTTCAAAGAGAAGAAGAAACTAAACATATAACCAGAAAACTATTTGCAGGCAGTCTGTCTGGTGAATATGCACATTACAGAAAGCTGCAGGGTATAGAAATCTCATAGTTTACAAATCTTATGGCTTACTATTGCAGGCTGACTCCAAATTGCTGGGTAGGCAGAGGTGGCCGTAGTGGAGGAATCTTAACCACAGGTGGAATTTTTTCCTTCTGTTTCCTCCGAAGATTTTCATCATGTCTGCAAAAAAAATTAAGATTTCGGTGATATTCTGTGCACCACAGACGACAGACTCTATATGTGAACAGCTGCAAGTATTGCTCATGATGCTGATCTCCTGACAATAGTGTAAATGCTGCAGGTGTTACAGAATCTTAATTTCAGCATGAGGAAATTTTCAAGTAGTATTTGTGGTGGAATACTTAAGCAAGACATAGAAGAGACTTTTTGCTTCAGCAAGTGGAGCATAGTAATAAATGTGTCCAAAAAATAGAATCACACTATAATTTAACAGCAAAATTCAAACCTATTTGCTCCTCAAAATACAACTCCCTTTTCTTTGGCAACCGTGCAATCCAATTTATAACCTCAGAGCTCTAAGGTATTTTGTGTTATCCCATATTTACACAAAGGTGTGTAAAAAGCCACCAGGCATCAGCAACAGTCATAATCAAAGCTTCCAGTTACTTTCATTCAGCAGTGACATAAAATCAGTCAGTACATCAAAGCATTTCCATGTAAAGTACCATGTTAGAAAGACTGTTATTGATACTAACACTGGCACTTGACTATCTCAGCCCTGTGCAGTTCTTTTCATCTCCCATCCGCTCTCCAATGCTTCTCCCTAACACAAAAACACACGCTACATAAATGTAATGGATCCACTAACAACAGATATATCCATAAAGTTTAAAAGCAGTCAACGCTTTGCTGACTGGGAATGCTCTTCATGAAAGGAAGTCAATCTGTTGCAATATGTAAGGAAAGAGGTCAAGATTACAGTTTTGCCCAAGATAATTGCATGATACTCATAAGCAGCAATGACATATAGATTGGTTTTGCTAACACTCACACAGAAGTAGCAATCATATTAAGAAAATGCTCCATGACAGAGATGGAGTTTTTCTAAATCTGTAGAAAACTAAACACCTGATGCACTTCAGCATGTCTATGATGGCAATGCAGCTTTCAGAATTAATCCAACCAAGCACAAACAGGTAAATTACACTTTTAATCACTGAAGAAATAGATTCTTCTTGGAAAACAGTAATCAGGTGCAACTCTACCTGAGAAAAAAGTGAGACAACGTATTTTAAATTTGCCACATACCGGATGACTTCTTGAGGGATATTTAACTGGTCATATTTGAGATGTTCTCCCAAGTCACTTAAATAGTTCAAGTAGGTGATCTTTTTCCCAAACTTGTGGCTAAAAAAATTTTTTAAAAAATTACAAGGTAGTATAAAAATTAGCACAGGAGGAATACTCATAAAGGGTTTAGTTTCTAATTCTACAAAAATGTAAGTGCTGATGCAACTCAAAATTAGACTGTAATTGAAGCAGCAGGAGACATCAGATGTATTTCATTTCATTTCATTTCATTCCATTTCATTTCATTTCATTTCATTTCATTTCATACGATCAAACATATACAGTCCATGCCTGAGAGTCTGATTTGAATAAAAATAACTGACTTCTATCTGAATGTTTCGTGATTTGCATAGATATGAAAAACATTGCATTAAAACGCACTGAAAACTAGGTTTCACACAGCATTAGAAAGCTCATTAAAAGAACTGTTAACCTTGGAGAGAATGTTACCAGCCAACAGAACAACGTTTGTATTATGCAGGTATTCCACTCTGCAAAAAGACAAAATAACGGGGCTGTAGAAATAAACTACAGAGTAGTTAAACAACAGGTGAAATTTTCAAAGCATTGATAGTGTATACCCTTGAAGTGCTGGGCCATCAGCTTTACCCCTTTTGAAAAGAGCTGGATAGCTTCTAGGAAACACCAGGAATAATATTTTTTTTCTACAAGTTGTACAAAACAGACTTCTGAATTTGAAGCCCCAAGTATCATTCGCTAGGTCTTGAGTTTTAGCCAGAATACACAACTATTCGGGCCGAGATATTCAAACAAGGGTCAGGGACATGTTTATACATATGATCTGAAATAATGTCTTATTTTTCTACAACACGAAATATCTGGACTGTAATGAAGTGGCAAGAAAAATAGTAGGTGCTGATGATAAAAAGTACACTTTGCTGCAACTTACTTTCATAGCAAAATTGGGGGAAAACTCTGGCATGGATGAGTTTATCCCTGGATTGTTCAATCCATATGCACATGCTCCCTCTAGCGGTACATGGAACAAACAGTCACTTCCCTGAATTTTGCTAAGAAGAATTTTGGGACACATGAGGAATATCATTCTGTGCATGCACAATTTCAGAGCCCCAGAGTGTCTTTTATCCAAAAGAGCCAGAACTTCCAACATCTTCTCTAAGCCACAGGTGAGCACACAACTCTATAACTAATCACCTCTGGTAATAGAGGACATGTCACAGAATCCAAAATATGTAAAACAGTCATGGGCAATTAGGAATTAGTGCTGCTCCTTAAAAATGCTGCATCACCACTGCCATCTAAATGTATATTATTTTCATAACAGGTTTTGTTAGCTTAGACATAGAAATATGGTCTTCCTACAGTTATCTTTCACTTTGGAGTAAATACTCTTGACTTAACACATTACCTTCTTGCTTGTTTCTTTTGGGACTGGAAAGAAGATCAAGTAACTTCAGGAACTTGACAAATTTCAAGTATTTACATTTTCTTAAATACTATCAAATAAAAGTATGCTAAAATAATTTTAATAATTTTGTCCTTCACTGTAATAACTCTGTCATTTGTCCAGTTGTTAGCAAATACATCGCTATGTAAAAGTACTTAGGCCATGTGCTAACAGGTACCAAAGGTACTAACAGACATGCCTCTTAATAATGAAATCTATTTTACATCTGCTGTTTTTATTGGCAACATTATCTACAAATGAGTCTGGTCTATAATTCAGCAAAGCTAGGAAACAGAAAGTCTAGAGGATTTTTCTCCCTTATTTTTGTGAACTGGATTAATATTGACACTTAAATTAACAGCATGATTTGCCAAGATAAGATTAGTCTAAACTGGAAGGAAAAGGTACTATGAAAAAAATTTAAATTGTACTACTCTAGTAAATTAACAATATTAAAAAGTTTTAGTCTTTGATGAAAGTGTAATTTAGCCAAATTGTACATGGGCCCTTTCACACTTAGCAACCCAAACATTTTTGACAAATCCAAACTACAGTCAACCTGAAAAGCAAAAGGCATGGTCAGCTATTAAGCCATTTTAAGCAATAAAGAGGGTTTTTCCCTAGCTTCAGCTGATTCCTGATTTCTGTCTTGTGAACCTTTTCAGAGTTTACTCATACTTTCAATTATTTTGTCAGTCCCAGTGTACACACAGCTTTGTTGCTCTTGGCCACAGATTTATAAAACAGACAGTAGAGTGTTACTAAATTACACTCAAAACAAGTATCCAGACACACAGTGGTAAAAGTCAAGTACAAACAGAAACAACAAATTGTGATGAAAACAGGGTGACCAGAAGGGCAAGATGAGGATGCATCTGACAGGGGTTGGTTTGAATTATTTATGCTAGGTATGAATGCTTAAGTTTATCAGGATCACCCATTTTTCAATTGCCAGTGTGCCATACTTTCCAAGAAAAAAAATACTTAGACATAGTAGGATCCAGGGAAAATGAGTATTTGCAATGGGTACCTGTAAACTCATATTTTTATTGCTGTAAGTCAAATAGTACCGCTGTTGTCCACCTGTGGCCCCACTGAGGGCATTAACATGCACAGGCTGAAAATCACTGGTGTCCCAAAACCATTTGCTTGGAGCTGTTCCCAAGGAGCTCTCAGCTAACTCTGAGAAAGAAGATGGTTTCAGCAGAGTATTGTAGTTCCATCAATAATTTTTCTGGGTTTATTGTTGGGTTTTGCTTATTGTTTTGTTTGGGGTTTTTTTTTTCTAGAAAGTTTCCATACCTATCCCAAAGCAAATCAGAAACAAACAAACCAACAACAGAAATAAATCCAACTCCATTCCTGAGACACAATCCGGTACTGGATATCCTGCTTCTGTCACACTTTTCCCAGCACTGCTCTGTGTCCTGGATCAGTGACATTTATTTTACTGCCAGTTAAAATAAAGATCTAGAGTTAGTCTTCTTGTTTCAAGAACAGCATATTCTGGAATGATTTTTAGCTATAATTACTTTTTTTAAAATTTTCACATGCACCTTAGTTGTCCTAATCTGTCTACAAGTTAAATTTCCCTTTTCTAATTAATTAGCTTTCTAGCACTGAGAAACTGAATCGATTGCAAGTTACTGTAGTGGACATTTTTGGTTGGTTCATCATGGCTTCTCAAGATTAGCTGCAGCCCCAAGAATATTCATAATATGATTTGCAAAATGTCAGAATTTCTTTGAAAGTGACAGAAGTTCAGAAGCAGAAGCTGAGCAAGCTTCACCATTCTTGCATTTAGCAGTGTTTGCCCGTTGCTGGTGGTTCCTTGGAGATAGCACAAATTTTTACCATGCAAAGGAAAAGAAAACACAGTAAAATACACCACCTTCACCATTATATCCTTCTTTTCAAATTCCTATGGGCACTTCAGGGATTATCCGTTGACTTTGAGAACATAAGCAGCTTCATTCCTATTCATCCCAACACTTCAGATCAGCCCAAAGGTTAACCATTCATCATCCACCTTACTGTACCACCCAGTAACACCAGTCACACACCCAGTTCCATTTTCCTAAGTGCTGTCAAACACAACAAAAAAGTCATTCATGGTAACGAATGTTGTGCTGTCAAACACAGCAAAAAAGTCATTCACAGAATAACCACGTTTTAAAAGCAATATTTACTTTAACATACCAGTAAAACTACTAGGAACTGAGACTCCCTTTTCTTAGAAAAAAAAGAACTCTACCCTATTATTCATTCCCAAGCTTAAACTCGCCTTACTCTTTAGTTCAAGACAGTTTAAATGGGTATGGTGCTGTTACTTGACATATTTTACTTCAAGCCTTTTAAAAAGCAACTTACTAGAGAACAAACCATGCTTGAACTAAATGGGAATTATGTGTTCAATGAACTGCCAAGTACCTTATAAGAGGTTTAAAGATATTCCACAGAATTTTTATGAAGTTGGTTGGATGGACAACATAGAGTGCTTTAAGGTTTTTCTTATACCTAGGAAAAGAAAATGAAATTGTTAGAAAAATATTAGATGCCAGAGATGGTAGAACTGAATAGCTAAAACTGAATGGAAGGTTATTATTACAGGCATATTACACAATATTCTTTTCAAATACATTAAAAAGACCCAATTCAGAAGAAATTGAATGTAAAATTAAGAAAAAAAAAAAGCCGATTTTAAAAAGTAGTCAGTTTTGACAATAGCCCAAATTAACTATTATGTTCCTAACCAGTGTCTGGTGTCTCATAGATTTAATATCAGGGAGACAGAAGGGATATTAGGCAATTTGGAAAAAAATACTGATAGGAGAATGAAGGATCTATAAAGAAATCTTTGATTTTAAAAATAACTTTTTTCATATCTCTTTATTTTCTGCTTGCAGGACTTTCATGTTGGAAAAAATTTTTACATTTTCAGATACAGAATTTACCTAATTCTTTAATTTTACCACTAATTTTGTCCTGCTTTGCTAGTAATTACTAAAGGTGAAGCCAACTGCTAGTTTTTTGATATTGCATTGCCCCTTTTGTATGAAACAAAACCTTCCTTCATTATTGCTTTGCGTGATTATACGGTGTCATTTCATGATATCTAAACAATAGATTCTAGTTGGCTGAAACTGAAATGGAAACGAGGCTGCACAAAAAGACACTTCTCTTATTCAATAGTGTTGCAAAATTTAATTGAGACATGCATATTGGAATATCCTGCTTTTATATATATATTTTTGCTTATTACTTTGCCAAGTTTGCTTCCCAGTAGAGACAATGATCAGGGAAAAATATGATCATGAACTCCTAAGGAAAATCTTCTTGTAACAAGTTATGCTAAGAGGGGGAAAAGGGACCAACTCAGGAATTACATGAGTTTTTCCTTTTGGGTTTTAATTGGGCCCGTACACCCGTGAATGAAACAGGCACTGTGTGTGTTCACAAAGTCACTGCCACACACAAGCAAACAACTATCCTTTAGGCACTACTGTGTCTAAGAGCCCAAAATCCACAATAAAAACTAACAAGCAAAACAGCTGAGTTGCTTTAGTAATGTTTCTATTTTAACTTTGTTTTGCATCTTCGTCTTGGGGTGACTTTATGATGTGTATCCCCTATCACTGCTGTATGCCCAGAAATTAGCTTTGTGCCTTTAAACTGAGTCTGAGCGGAGAGAGAGAAGAAACAAAAAATTTCAAGGACACAAATAGCAGAGTGCCCTGGGTTTGGCCGGTGTGGCGAGAGGAGCAGAGAAGCACCCTGTTTTTTCCAGCTTTCGGGGTTTTTTTCTCCAGACAGTTGAACTTTGTTTTTTTCCTAGATGTTCAGATTTTCCTTTTCTTTTCCTGGACTGTTTCAACATCAGAACACATCAGAACTTTTTTCCACTGAGGTGGGGGCCCCGGAAGAGGGGGGCCCACCCTGTCCCAGCTCCGAGGAGGAGGGGAGAGGTTACGGAAGGACTCTGAATTTTTCCCAGGTTTTCTCTCTATAGCAAGGGGGTTTACTATTTAGCATTATTATCCTTTTCCTGTGTGTTTGTTAAATAAATAGGTTATATCTCTTTCACTTTCCTTCGCGGAAGTTTTCTTCCCGAACCTGGTGGGGGGAGGGGTGATTGTAACCTGTTTTCTCTCAGAGGATATATTTCCAAATTTTGGCCAAACCAGCACAACCTTGAAGCAACAGCCATAAGGTGGATGTTCTTCAGTTTCCTAGACCATGATGTCCAAATGACTTTACTGAGCCTCTGCTGTGAACCTTCAAAGCAAGATCAGTTCAACATTTGCTTTCATGATGCTGGCTAACTACTCTTGTCCTTTGTACTCTCATCTGTCCTCCCTTCCCTTTGACCCCAGAAGTCTGAAAAGGGCTATTTTTGTATAGGGGATTTTTTCCCCTCTGGCTAGTACAGTACCCCATACATGTTGGGCTGGGGATTTTGCTTTGACTTGTCAATGACAGTATGCCAAGAAGTTCCAACTGTTAACAAAATGATGGGTTCTGCCTGGTGGCCTTAGCCTCTGTGTTCCCTTTGATCTACTGTTTTCTGGATCAGGGTGGGGGGAACAGAGACAGATTTTTGGAATAAATCAGAGTCTCAACATGCACTTGTAGGCAACAAAAAAGCCGATTGAAAAGACACTGCCCTTATACTGCTTCTCCCCATAACACAACTCTAAATTTAGCTTAAGAATCTCCCAAGAGGAGAATAGTGCAATGCTTTGTTCTGGAATTGTCAGTGCATGTCAAAATCCAGTACTGCAGTCCAAACCTCTCATCAAAGACAAAATACAACAGACCTTTGCCTTTCCTCTCCTTTACCCAGTCCTAGAAAGAACAGATACATCATACTACCCGTATTCAGTCACATTGCCTTCCTGAGGCCAACTTACAACCAAGTTACAATATGCAGACAAGTAAAAGACTGACTTCAATAGGGACTGGCTGCTCAACTGGTAACTTCACACTTTCAGGGAACAAACATCACAATTCTGGTCTCCCCTATTAAAATGCAATTTATCCAAGAGCTTTGGCCTCAACTACACCCTAACCAACTACTCCATGAAGTCTTGAACTGTAGCCATCAGCACTCCAAAGTTCAGGTACATCCAACCACAGATCTTGGTTTTGTTCTGATGGCTTTTTATACCTTTGGATAACCACTGCAGCACCCCGGCCATTCCTCTGTACTGCACAGAAGACACTTAACAAAAGAACCAACAGCACTGACATCATTACAAGAATTTGCAATTCCAAAGTGAACTCAGTTAATTGCGGGTGGATCAGGACAGATCCACCTAACTTCCTTCATGGAAGTTAGTTATAGGCATTACACAATCTGAAGAGTAAACCAAGTCTTTTAGAGACATACTTCCTGTCGAACTCCTTGTAGGCTGTTTGTAACCATTTCAGAGATGGTTTATTCAGACTCTTCAGGCCGTAGTGAAAGTAGACAACCGTATAATCATTCTCTACATACTGGTCCAGAGTATATTTTAAGTACCTGAGGAGAAAGATAACACTTTGGTTTTAAGACAGTTTACTGGATACGATATTTGAAGCAGTAACTGGGAAAGAAAATGTGCTGGTTTTGCACAGAATGGTTGTGACTGCAAATTCATGTTTGTTTCAAAATATTTATCTAAGAAGTTCATCTTGCTCTAGTAGCAAATAATTCCACATCATTGCCACGCCTGAAATTTTAAAGAACATATTTAGTTACAAAAAATATGGTGCTCATGAATCACTTAAAAATGAAGACAATATGGGACTGTGTTTGCCAAGAAATTTTTTAAGAGATGCATTTTAACTAAAAGTGACTTTTAGTTTGCTTTTTTTCAGTCTTTGTAAAGTCCTTCCTTTTAGACATGCAAACAGTGTCATTTTGCATTTTCGAAACAATAAAGATTACGTTTTGGGCTTTCCTCTCAATTTAAAAGTTTCTAAATCCTTGAAAAATCCATTACCTCTAATTAAACTGCTCTTCTTGAATATATTTGTCTTTCCCTTGTTTGCACTGTGGGAACTGAGTTCCTACATCATTTCCCTTAAATTTAATTTAAATCCCTTAAAATTAATTTAAAGAACTACACTATGTATCCCATCTTGAAATAATATTGCATGTCTTATAAGCAGATTGCTGTGTGTTCATTCTTTTACAGTATAGTTTAAGATGATTTTCATTCCCTTTCTCCTACAATTGTGAACATAGGATGGCCTCTTACACAGCTCAATGACTCAAATAAAGCAATGATGGAGCAGTACAATCTAGCCTCACTCCTTGCTGTGTCAGATTTCGAATTTCTCATGTTATTCTCAATGCTGTCTTCTTATTCTGCAACAGGCCCAGCTATTGCTCTTAATTGCACATAAGTGTTTTCATTCAATAAAGCAGATAGTTCCATGTGCCATTTACTGGGTTGTGACTATCTGCAAGTATGAAGAACACTTTGACTACCTCCCTTTGCATACAAAAGCCCTTCAGTTTTTACCCTGTACTCCCACAGCCTCATTTATCTTACTCCCTCAGCACACTGTAAATCCTAGACTGCAAGTATCTTGTGAAAAGGATTGCCACTGCAATTATTATAATGCTGTTTTGATCCCTGACTTAAGTATTAATGGAATTTTAATGGTATTTTAATGGAAAAAGTAATAGTGACAGTCAATCAAGACCTTTTTTTTAAGAGTTTGAAATTAAAATACACCTAAACAGATATTGTTACAAACAGAGTGCCTTGTGTTTTATTTTACAGCATGTAAATTCCTTGTTACATTGCATCCAGAAAACATTTATTTTTAAAAATAACTGAGAGTGTTTTGGGGGCATATAATAACCAGTATTTTTCTACAGTCAATTACCTGTTCCAAGACTGTAACAGAATTGCAGGGACATTACAAAAGCTTTACCAAATGAATTCTTTAAGTGACTTCATCACAAAATATCTAGCAACCAGGGCCTACTCTTTGCCTACAGCATTTTTTCAGAATTCAGCATCTGAGTCTAATTACCTAAAACCAGATCCCTTGATAGCTATATTACTACCTTCACATTCAACACTTGCCTTCAGTTCTCTCTTAGGACAGATTTTCCAAGTGAACTTGATGTGGGCTCAGATACAGGAAAATGTGCTATGAAGAGCATAAAAAGTGAAGCAACATGCTCTCAAAATAATTTCTTAAGTAACCTGTCTTTTAATCCCTTTCCACTTCTGAGAAGTTGAAACAACAGCATTTCTGTCCTTTCCAATGGTGGGCGTTGAAAGGTACTCAAAAATTTTGGCAATGGAGGCTGTATAAGAACTCCAAATAGGCTTAAAATGCTTAATAAGGACAGGACTCTCAGGACAAAACAGGTCTCCTTGCAGTGCCAAACTACGAGGCAGAAACATGTCCTGGTACCTTACTGCAGCAAGTTTATAAGGAAGAATGTTGTTAATTTACATATTCACAACCCCTTTTAACATAAAAAAACCAAAATTATATACATATAAAAATGTTAAGCATAATGTACTGAACATAATGCAGATAACTTTACAAAATAGAAAACCCACTAAGATGCAAATAACTAAACAACACTCTTCCTGAGTGATTTAGGAGATAAAGTATAGCAAATTAAAGCAAACGCAGCTATTCATGAGAATATATGTATGCAGCACTAAATTACTAGAATTTCTCTTTCATTGGTCCACATCATGAATTATTTTTTTAAAATACAATAAGAATTTGTCAATAAAATCAAGACAGCAGTTGTGAATTGCTTCTTCCAGTAGAGACTCCAGGTAGTTAACTGGCAGTTTAATCAACATGTCATTCACTTAATATTAACACTAGTAGGTCTTACATCCTTTTTTCATTTCACTCCTTGCCTATTGCTTCTCCTCCCTGAAAGCTCATTCCCCTGGAAGCAAGCTAATAGAAGTTCTTGTGTAAAGTAGTCCATGCAGGAGATTAAAAGCAACTTACTCAAGCAACCTTGTGTGATTGAGCTGATAGGATGGGGGCATGCGGCAGCAACTGAAGGTAATCACCTTCCTTCCAGAACTGTCATCACCTGGCAAACAAAACAGTTAGTAAAGACAATAGTCAGTTACTTATGGGACCTCGGGTATCTGAAAGGATGGCGTGGATCTTCTGATATTTGGGGCTACCTCTATCTCCTGTTATTACCCAGAACAGCCCATGAAACTTCACTGCCCAGTCACATGTTACCTGCAGAAAGTTGGGCAAATGATAAGGCAAAGCTCAGAAAGTCATATGCAAATAGTGGTGGTGATGCTCAGCTCCAGACAGGGAACACTTAGGTCCTCCTGGAGCATTCAGCTGTGGAAGAAAACAGGCCTGCTCTCCCTAGTAGTCTTGGAAATAACATGTTTTCAAACTCCTCATGCTTTATTTCTGGAATTTATTAGAACACAAGCACTTTGGGCATCTGCTTTGTCACACATGTTAAGTTGGATGTTCTTAACCAACTTAAGCTTTCTTAGATACTCTCTTTCAGAAGCACTGCTACACTAAGATCACATTAAAACACAACAAGAAAGGCATACAAGAATGGTTTGCCTGACCTGAAGATCTGTAGGTATACATCCCTTAGTCCCTCTGACAAAGCATGTATTGCTGCATTCAAGTTCATTTGCTCTTTGACTCATGACAGCTTCACCCACACTGTCTGTACAAACAAGGCTGGTGTTCGTGCCATGCCCACCCCACACCCAAGTTAAACATCCCACACCCAAAGCCAAACAGAGTTTATGTCATGCTCATACTGAAGGTCATTCAGCACTGAAGACTGTGAAGTGTTAAGATTTTAACTTATACCTACATGAATTATACCATTCCTTTTAAAGGAATACAGAAACATTCCAGAAAACAGTTAGACTGAATTAATCACATTTGATACATTCTGGGTCTAATTTCCATGTTCCAACTAAGGGATATTTAATATCCTCCTTCTAGTTCCACTTCTATTTCCTATGCTTCTATTTCCACTAAAACACCAAAGTTTGGCTTTGATATCAGTAGGAGTACAAGAAAGTCAAGAATTGGGATTATTATTTATAATTCTGTTATTCCCCTTTCACCCCGAATTAAGTAGCTGTAATGAATAAACAAAAAAGAGTAAAATGGGGGAAGTTAAATCTTCAACAGAATCAGAAACAGAAAATTTTATGAATACATAAAATCATATGAGCATTTTTATGACAACTGGGTAGAACAGCTTCAGACACCTTAAACCATGCTAATTTGTATTACTGATCAAACTACTTCACCTGCACAAACAACTTTCCAGCATTGCAAACACGTTTTCCATGAAAACCCACCACTGATATAATATACTTCCCTTCATTCAACTGAGGAAGAGGTGGCTGTCCCCACCTGACATATTTCACGCTAAGAAAAAAAATCCTGTATTTGCCTTGTCCAGTTCTACAGTGATAGGACAGCATCTATTTAAATCCATTCCATTTTAGGTGCCAAAGGAGAAAAGAGAGGGAAGCGATGAGATTAGCAATTACTTTTCACATATGAGCATGGAGTGGGAGACATCTTCTGCATTACCAATTTCAATCTTGTGTCATCACAAGGAACTGTACCAGATAATCCTTCCATTGATTTGTCGAGCTTTATCTTAAAAACCACTTAGGTTTTTTTCAGTTTCATGCTTCTCCTGCTCACTGATTTGACAACTAGCAACCCATTTTCTCAATTCCAGTCTGAAAGTCATTTTCAATTTGTACAAATTTGTTCTTGTGACAACATCGCTCAGCTGAAGCAGTGCTTCTCGTTCAGCACTATTTATCATCCCAAAGGACTCCAGGCAACAGTCACATTCCCTCTCAGCCCATGTTCTACTGCTTGTAAACAGGTCACACCTTCTGTCTCTCCCCTGACATTGGTGTTCTCTACTCTTTTCCAACCTGAACGTGTCTTTCCCAAGTGACAAGAGATATATGGTAAATTTCAGATGAACATCACACCGAGGACTTAAAAAGCTTTCCTAATGATATTCACATTATTGTCTTTACTGAGAAAAAACGATGAAGTAGTAATTTAGCTTGACGGCTACAGCTGGATTATCTCTGATAGCCACCCCACTCTTATTTCACAGAAGATTACTTCTTTCCTTTTTTTAAATTTAAAAAACAAAGAACGTTTCCTTACTTGCTTTAACAACCTCTAAAGATCTATTTCAGCTTGAATTTTGGTAATTATCACTTCAGTCCTATAGTTTTAGACAAAACATAGATTTCTCTGCTGGCTGAGTCTTTTCTCCTGTTCTTTTTTTGGCTGGCTACTTATTTTTATTATCTTCCTCAAAGGGGTTTTTTTCATACCACAAGGCCTGATGTCCCTTCCCCCACTAAAAATAAATTCTGACTCCTGGGTTAAATAAGGTGCTTGAGCACCACTAAAGAGCATAGAACACCACAATTATATGTACTCAGGTATATCAACATATTGCTCTTAAACAGACCATAATTTATTTCCTGAAGTTAAGTGTCTTGTTTTATATTCTCAGAGTACTTATAAAGGCATTATAATGTGACATGTATTAATACAAATGATGTATTAAAATTAAAAAATTAATATGATTTCTTTCTAAATCATGGCTTGTTTGTGAAAAAATTGCTGTTACAATGCACTCCAGGTATTTTATCTGTTAGAAATAATAATTTCTATGAGCACAGTAAAGCTCTCTCAGGAGGGCAGTGACCTTGGAAAATGTCTATTGCATGTGCCAGAACATTTGCTTTTCCAGTCCAATGCAGTCTGCATTCCATGGATAGAATTTTTACCCAAAGACATGAAAGTTTGAAAAGTAAAATGGGGAGTGCCAAACACAAAGAAGAGTGTAACTGGAAGTATGTTGATTTCAAACCTGCACAGAGTGTATTTTTCTACCAGAAACCCATACTTCCCAACAACTTAGAACTGAAAGATGCCTCATTTTCTACTGGGAACAAAGGAAAAAGGAACTGCAATTTCAGCTTTGCTCCTTGATGTTTCACTTTCAAGTCAAATGTGTAGTTTTGTTTTAACCTACTTTATTCTCCAGTTTAATGTCACCAGACATCTTCAGATCAAAACTTCTTTTACCCTCCATGGAAAATGTGTTCCCCCCTTGATCTCTCTGCACTGATTTTGGGCTCCAAATACTCAGGACACATTCCCAAAGATTGAGGGTACTCACACTCCTCCAGCCAACTACCTACACCTTTCTAGACATCCCTCATGCAAAGGAAAGGTCTGACAGACTTTGCTCACACATGGGTAGAAGGCTCCTGCCTTTGGATCAGGCACTTGCTGTCTCACAGACACATTCCTGGGCAGGCTCAGGATTATCAGCTGTGTGGTCATGGAGCCACTCCTGGAAACATAGTACAGAAACAGCCTCCTCCCTGCGCGTGGTGAGCAAAAACAGGTGTGGAGAGAGGGCTGTCTGCATGTAGATTTACATACATTATAATACAACCTATCTACTGCAGCTTTATTTGTCCGGATTTCACTGAAACAGACATGAATCATACATCACTTTTGATATCAAACTTGGCAGTGGGAAAAAAATGTTACAGTAAGACACAGGGCAGGGCAAGAGGTCAAGGAGATGGTACCTTTTTTTAATTAAGAATTTGGATGGCACAGCACTTCCTAACTGCTTCTTGCAAATGAAAAGATTTTTTTTCTAATGGAAGAGCTCATTCCAATTCACAAATGAGATATTTCAAATGCTGTAATTTTAACATTACTTTTTCAAGAGATTTTGTTCTGATGATGTTAAACATTATTATTTTACCAGTGAAAAGTGAAATACTTTAATTTACCGAAGCTTGTTATGATCACTTTACAGCAAAACAAGATCGTCAAGTCAACAGAAGTTTTCTGATGGGTTTCAATGGAAAAAGAAGTAGGGTCAAAATCCAGGGGACTTGCCACACCAGTGAAAATACTTGCTCTCATATTTGTTTCTTTAATAGAATTTAAGCTAGGGAAATGAACTTAAACCTCAATTACACTTTGTTAAATGGTGAGACAAACTGTGCTTCCAAGCTTCCTACTCTCTACAATTCATGGAAATACAAGGTCATCAAGAAGTCATTGTGAAACATCTGTGTTTTGCCTAGGCTGAGTAATGGACAGTAAATACACCCACAACTAATCCACTGTGAGTCTCTGTCCATCCATAATGGGAAACTTCTTAGCCAGTTAAGAAAAAACAGTCAAGATAACACAGCTGAGCCTCAATATTAACAGGAGAAGCTTCTAACTTTGGCTGTAGAGATGAATCCTCTTTCCCTGGCATTGGTCACTTCAGCTGATGATATGAAAATGTAATGCACCATACGTTATCCAGCTTAAGGATGAAGTATTAAAATAGGCACTGTAATGTTTATTCTTTGGAACAGAGACCAGAACCACCATGGAAATATGGAGAATGACACCAACTCTAAATTTCAAGAGTCAACTCATTTTGATTTCACAAAGTTTCTTCTTTGCATTCATTCCTCTGGATTCTACTCATGTCCATGTGTACTTAGAAACCAACTTCCTTTGAGAGGATTGCACCTGTACAGCACCTGGCTGATTCTGGAAAGTGTTAAAACTGCAATTCAAATCAAGTACATGCTCAAGTGTCTTCCTAAACAAGAATGACTATAAGCAAACTTTCAGGAGACTTCCCACATCAGGAACCTCCTTATTCCCCTCAGAAAGCCAAGATTCTTCATCAAAGATTTCTCCATGAGTAGTTTTTCTCTTAAAATTTGTATAAGGAAAATACTTTGCCATAAGACCTTTTTTTCAGATCAGATGAAAGCAAAGAGACAGCTTGGTTTCTGATGTAATTAATTATTTACATTTCATCTGTGCTCCTCTTAAGGTATGTAAAGTAAATTGAAATGAGGATGAGCTAAAGCCATTCCTGAAGTCAGCCTCTCTAATGTCCATACAGCTCTGGCTGACTCTCTGGAGTAGTCTGAAAAGGGGCGCTGAACATCAAAACTACTTTCAGTGATGCAAAACCAACTATTTTGATAATTCACAGAAAGCATAAAACAAAATTTAAGGAAAGCAAAGAAACAACAGAATAGTCAAATAGAAACAGAATATAATTTAAACTGACTTAGCAAAGAGGAAGCAGCCTAGGCTTTTCTTTTACATGAGGTGTATTCAGGTGCAGAACAACCTGTGCTGTATCTTCAGGATACCCAAATCTAAAATGAGTTCACATTCTCATCTGAATTTGGCACTTTAAGTCATCATTTATTTTAGCAAGCCTGTTGCTCAAGAAATGATGTTTAAAAGAGATGCATCCTATTTTTTCAAGTTCAGCAAGAAAGCATGTCCATACATTTTGATATCATTAACTCAGTTTTGTCTTTAAAAAAGACACTACAACTTACATTCTGATGTTCAAAGAGAGAAATACAGTGAATAAGGATTTATTTCCTTTCACATTCTGAGAAAAACACATGCAGAACTTGGAAAATCCAAATTCAACTTCTGCCTGAAAGATTTGAAGCAAATTTTCAATCACTCAGACAACTTTCCTCTTCACTAGAGCAGGAAATATTTTCCATAGATAGCAGCCTTTACTTTGGAGCTTCTCTTCTAGCTACTAAGAGGAAAACATGATGACACCCAAATGGTTTGGACATGCTTTGTAAAGTACAAAGCCCACATTAAAATCTGCCCTTGTGCTACAAATAGGTCAGGAACCAGAGCCCTCAGCTTCCTTTGTGAAATCTGCCCAGGTCTTGGGTATCTCCAATTGATTTGTTGCTTTCCCCGAAAGGATACTCATGGAACAAAGTCAGAGATACTGGTTTCAGGAATACACTTTGGAAATTCAAAAACTGAACAAAGTAAATCTTTTAAGAAGAAGACAAAAAAAATCTTTAAACACAGTTCTTTCCTGTGGCACTGCAATTTACACACCACAGATCTGCTCCTGAAGGTATTGCAAGAAGTAGCAAAGCTGTCTCTGATATGACTGAAAATTATTAGAACTTGTGCCTTAGGCTGTGGAAGCTGACAGCTGTTCAGAAAGTCTCACAGACATAGACTTGGACACAATCCCTATATACCCTTGAGAACTTGATTTTACCCATGAGAAGCCTAGTATCAACAAGAAGTGAGAAACCATAAACAACTGATGAAGAATGCACAGATGGGCTAGGGAGGCTGTTATTCGCTTACAGTTGTTTTCTAATGGGTGTTAGCTGCAAGTAACCAGTAGTTTTTTGGGGTGTTAACGTAGAAGCCAATAGAGACACAGCACGAATGTCTAACCACTGTATAAAAGAGGCCTTATAGAAATAAAGGGCGCATTTGCCATTGCCTGGAGTTGTCAGTGTATGTATGTGTTGTGACCCATCTCTACAGCAACATTAGGCTTATTAGATAATTCACTACAATTCCTCCTTACATGTTAAAAAAACTAAATTACAACTTTACCTTTCACAGTCTGATCCACATCCTATTCTGCGGAGGCGAAAGAACGGGACATCACACAGTGATCAATATGATCATGTGAAGCCGTTTATTATTTGAAGAATATACACTTATATAGCACTTTTAGTTCTGAATACGTGATGATTCGAACATCATGCGGTCAAAAGAAGTATAATGATTGGATGCTTGCTACTGTTAGCATGTTGCGTCTAAACTTCTGATTGGACACTTGCTGTGACAGCTATTCACCATATTTCAATTTCTCACATCCTTTTTGTTCAGCATAATGTATCAATCTTGTTTGAACTAAATTATTGTTTCAGCAGTTCCTAAACTATAGTTCTTTCATATTGCTGAACTAACTTATTGTTTCAGCAATTCCTAGACTATATTTCTTTTGTGCTGTGGTCAATACATCCTTGTTTCATATCCTTGGGTTGTTTCTCTTCTTTCCTCCGTGGTGTTATCACAGTGTATCCTTTATTCAGCTTGATTCAATGCTGGGAAAGCTGGGTTGTGCATTCCCAGTGTCCGTTCTCCTGCAAAAATTCCTCAACACTATTCTAATCAGTTTCTAATGCACTGGTCCAAAATCAAGGGGCATGAAATCAATTCGACCTTGAAAAAAAATATGGACAGTCTCTACAGAGACCTGGATACCTCGAATCTTTAAATTTAAATAGAAAAGCAACAAAAGGCTCAGGAGGAAAATAAAGATTTAAAACAATTGTGGACTTGGATTCCACTAGAATTTCTGTTTAATACATAAAAGAATGTCACTGGCATTTTTTAAAAGCACAAGCAGCAGAAACAGAGTCCTACAAAATAAGCACGTATTCAAAACAAGGTACTGCAAAAAGTTGGCAGCAATCATATTATAGCAGCCAACCACAGAAAAAAAGGAAGTTTGATGAATCTGGTATGCCTATATGTCCCCTCCTTTTTGTCACAAAGAAAAATAATCCTGAGTTTGCTTTCAGGCAAACAGATTGAAACTTCTCCTTCAAAACAGAAATAAAAAGAACCAGCACAACAACACTGTTCCATTTATATATGCTTAGAATTGTCAGCTGCACATTGGGATTTGTGACATAACTAAGTCTGTCATTAATAAACAATTAACAAAGTTTACATATTTTTAAAATGTTCTTTTTTTTCTTAAATTATATTTTTACACTGTACAAATACAACTCAAAAAATCTCCTTTGCATATAGTCAAAACTCTTGTTATGGAAATCAGGTATAAGTAATTTTAATTTATGAAAAGCAAGAAGAAATTCTAGTGTGGGTTTGGTCTTTTTTTAAATAACTGTTGGAAACTAGATGACCGTAATAGATGGATAAATTACTGCAAATATTTTCACCTAAAATCTTTCTTTTTCTTCAGTCATTTCAAGCAATACATCTCATTGACTTTCAATCACCAAATAAAAAGTGAACAGCTTTCTGAATTGCTTTAACACAGCAATGATTTCAAACACTGAACTCATACTTTGTCTTACTCAAATGTATGAAAGCCGTTACAAACTAGGTACAAATTGTTTAAAAACTACTTGTTTCCAAAGGGACTGGCATCTTCCAAGAAGGGAAGGAATTCTGGAGAGGTCATCTTTTCCTTGCTTGAATGTAAATCCAGAAAATATTCAGACCTGACTCCATACCATTAACATTGGGATAGGGAGGTCTTGTTTTGTGGAGGTGAAGCATGTCCTTGGGTATGATCTCACCTTTCCTGTGTTCTGCACTCATTGCACACCTTTGCCTTCTCCTCTTGCATCCTACCTTGGAGCTACTTTGGAGGCTGCAGGCACAGGAGTCTGAAGCACAGCACTGGCTTGTGCTTCGCATTTAAATTGTCCAGCAGACTTGCAAACCCCCACCAAGTACTTCTGGCTGAAATTGCAGGTAAGGTCACTCTTTTCTGGGCTTAAACATGGCCAGAGAATTTTTTCCCTCTACAAAAGATTGCAGTGCTAAGGGCAAAACCATCAGAGGTATTTCAACATTTCAGGCAAAATTTGCACCAGTGAAATTAAACCAGAAGTACACCAAAGGTTTGGACTTTATTCCAAGCAAACACTGACACAAAGCAAGTTCTACGATGAAACTATGGAAGCTACAGGTAGGTCTCTTTAAAAAACACTTTCACCGCACTATACTAGAGCACATTCCCATTCTCCAATAAGGCACATGCTTAGAATGAAGCCAGGCAGGGCTGCTCAGGAAAGGGCAGGGAATGTCTCCTTCGTCAGTCGAGGTTGAATGATTGCCAAGTTGTCCCCTTTCTCCCAGTCTGGAGGGATGAAGAAAAGGAGCTTTGTCTAAGCAGAGACTCAGGGAGATCAGCTCATCACGAGCAGTCACAATGATTCCCACAAGGACCTTTTAGAATTAACACCAGCTAAACCAGACAGATACCAAGTGCTTATGACTTCCAGGGCAGCTTTACGCAAATGAAGGATGAGGAGCAACAACAAACATTTACTAAATAGCTGTGCATAACCGAAGTTGCAGCAGTAGCAGTAGCAGTAGCATAGCCCAACATAATTTGATGCTGAGTATATTATCAGGATAAAAAAAGGCTTGAAGATCTCTTTTGATATGTTACCATGCAGCACTGCCCAACAGGACAGGAAGAGGTTCTTAGGTGGACAGTTACAGTGACTCTGGTGCATCCAGCATGTGTTAACACACCTATCTCGCACTTTCTCAGCTTGATTTCACTGGTTTCATTAACAATTTAAGTACCTTGGTATTTTCCCCATTCCAAAACAGGTACTTGAGAGAGAAACATCCTCATGACTTATCAAGATTTTGAATCACAGGAATGTAAATCTGTTATTCCCCTACTTATGGTTTTGAGTCTTACGTTGGGGGCTTAGTTTCAAAGAAGGTAAAAGGTGATTATTACCCTGTGTATAACTAGCTTCAAGAAGAGAAGTTATTATGGGTAAAATCCTCTTCCCATTCTCAGTCAGAAGTCAAATTACCATAGATTTCACTGCCGTAGAGCACTGGTTTTGCTAAAGTTGATGTTTACCTGAGTCATCCTGTTTATGGCTCAAATTCAGGAAGGTATCTATGTATTATAACCTGAGTTCATCATTTTCCTGAAAAATCATTTTCCTAGGCTTATATACCTAAAGTATAAAATACAAAAAGTGTATACAATATAACACAACCTTAGATGCCATTAGGATGAAGATTAAATATCACAATTTGTTTCTTATTGTATTAATTTCTTTAGTTTAGGATTGTGATTATTAATGCTATTTTATCAAGTACATTTATACCAAAAATAAGCCAAAAGGAAAAAAATACAGACAATGCACACTTTAAAGAGGTGCTTTTATATAATAAATATGGCTGCATGTCTTATATGTTGCCAGAATACTTTTAAAATAAGTAACTGTAAACATTAAAGGATCCAATATTGAAATATGCTATGTATCCATAACTTCTCTCCAAGTCACGAGAGAAATCTAGGTGATAAATGCAGTTAAAACTCATGTCAACTGTTCCCTTTCTGCCTTTTGTTAGTTTTTATATACTTAACCCATATCTCTTTGTTGCACAGCTTTTCCAGGGCAAACAAGAAAAATGACACTTCAGGTGATTTCGCAAACTAAGCTTATCACAAATGAAGTACAGAGGTGTTACAGTCACAGGCCTTAGATCATAAGATATGCTGTAGTTATATTTTAAAGCAAGATTAATTTCAAATATTTGGCTAATAATTCATCTACAGATGAGTGCACTAAATTCACATATTACTATTCAGGTGTTTTCAGGATGAAGGCTGAAAGCATCAACATGATTCCTACATATGACCTTGAGTACACTAAGAAAAAGGTGATAATGTGTGTAGTAAGGTAAAACCATAGGATTTTCCAAACATACCTGCCAACTGGATGATGCCATATCTTGCAACATCATAGTAGGGGTGATTGATATTTAGCTCAGGATCCTCAAGTGGTGAAGGCAGAAATGTTTCTTCCTGTTCTGAATGTGTATCATCCATTTCATCTTTCTGCAGTTCTAAAGGAGCAAGCGAGAACACAGAAGTGTTCATGAACAGCGAAAAACTTCTGCCTCTGATACGTTATTGAAGGGTTGAATTTTAGCTCAGTTTGACAAAACCACAGGCCTTTATCACTATTCATTGCAGTTACAAGGCAGTTTCTTGTTCTTTACACTTTCTCTTGTGTGGGAAAAGAAACTCTTCAATACCCCAGATCTACCTTCACACACTCCTTAAGATTGGCATCTCCTGTGATGCTCACAAAAATCTCTATGACTGGACAGCTGGCATGTGAGACCTTGCTATTCATGACTGCTGGTGTTGTCTCATAATTTTTTACACTTCCTTAATCTGCCTGGATCCATCTACAACTTCCTGCCTTTTATTTCAAGGTTGCCCAAACAGAGAAGCCGAACTTTCAGCTGCTGCCATATGCATTGACAGCTACTCCACATTAACACCTCATGTGAACACTCTCCAGAGCAGATTCACAGCTTACATAAGGGTAGCAAACTGCAAACAAATCTCCATCTCACCTCCCCCAAAATCCACTGTCCCCCTGAAATGCTTTAACCTTCTGAACCTGGAATGGGCAAGGCAGCCAAGTGTCCATCTAGCATATACTCCAGCTAGAGGCCAAGAAAGGGTGTAAATTTCTGCTCAAAAGCCCAGTAAAATCTCAGTAAAATGGACAGCCTTCTCCCAACTTCAGTAGATTCTGGACTAGATACTAGAATTAATATATACTCAATACTGAAAAGAGCAACACAGTGTTAATCAATCTTGTTCCAGGACTTTTGGGGTTTGTTGGGGGGTTTTTTTCACACCCAAGTTTTTTCCAAACTGTTGTAAGGTTAAAAAAAAAGCTCATACTAGGTACATATCCAAATGAACAGAATCTGGGATAATTAGTAATAACTAACACGCAAGTGTCTTGGTGGCTTAAGAGAAGACACAGGCAAAGAGAAAAACTAATGTTTTATGGTGCACCACCTGCAGTACATCATCTACCTCTTTTTATCCTGCAGGTTTTAATAAGGTAGAATTAACATTTTTATCTATCAGTTTGGACACTTGGAAGAGTCTGCTGGACATAGTGCTGGGCCATTTTGTCTTAACTGTGCCTTTGCTAAGAGAAGTTGGACCACATTATTCTTAAGGTCCCCTTCCAACCTAGCATTCCGTTATTCTGTGATCTATAACATTATGAGTGTCACATTAAAAAGTACTAGAACATTTTGTCTTATCATCATCTGCATAGTTCATGTTCCTTGACCAACATGCAAGGCACACTAGGGCAGAGAAAATAAATAATGATGTCAGACAGAATTATGTGCCAGCTGCTAGTAAGTGTTAGAGAAAAACTTGCATTAAATATTTTGGAATGCTTTCCACTCACAGTTTCTCAGTATCTTTCTATCCTGCAAACAGCCACATGTATTGTGGTGCCTTGGCCCACCTCAGGACAGCCCACTGCCTGTCAGCTTATGTCCATCCAATGGGCAGATGAGTCTGAGTCTGAGGGGCTGTCCGTGGGCGAGGCCGAAGTCTAAAGCTACTTCCTCATTCTGGAAAGTTCCCGTTATTCAATTGTTTATTGGTCTAGGTTGGTTGTTCCCTCCTCTGTGCTCACCGGATTGGTTTGTTGTTACCGGGTTCCTCCCCCTACACTGTTACCCATTGGTCCATTTTGTTCACTCCTCCCCTTTTCCCTTTGATACTTAAAGCGCTCGCCGGACCCTGTAGGGGCCCATTTTCGTCACTGACCCCTTTGGGAATGAACTCCTGGAATTCATACGAAAAGGTCCTCTCCTGCCTCCTTTGTTCCCGGGAGCTTGGGATTGCTACACTGTTGGGGGTTTGAGGAGTTCTCCTGTTCTTCTTTTTCTCTTAAAGAATTTTTCCCATATATGTTTCCAAGGGGACAAATTACTGGGTGCTTAAGAAGAACAAAAGGGCCAGCCACAGAGGGCAGGGGTACAACTAGCTACTTGTTTTTCACCTGGGGGGTGGGGGAGCAGGGTTTGCTGGTGCCCTCACTGTGAAGAAGGTGTGGGTCAGAGCTGGAGGTTTTCTTCTTTTCGGCAGTTTTTCCTTCTACCTGAGAAACCCGGATTCCCAAGCCCACCTTTCCCTGCCCTGCTGGGAGCTGGGCTGCAGCCGCTCTGCTCTCCGCAGGCGCTTGGACCCTTCGCTACACTATAACCCTACACACCCTTTGCCAGCTGAGACCTCCTGGAGCTCCCACTGCAGCCTCGGAGTTTGCTACATCTCGTCTGCCACCCGGGATCTGTGCTCGTCTCTGCTGCTCCAGTCTGCTGCTCCCGAGGGTCCGGCCGGGCACCGGGATCAGCCGCCCAGAGGGTTTGTTGAAGCTTTTCGTCCATCCTTTCCCGGGACCCCAAGCCGCCCCTGCCAGCTGTGACTGGAACTGCACCGAAGGGGGGGGAGGGGTGCCTGATAGCCGAGAGGGGCTGGCACTGGGTTTGTGGTTCTGTTTGCTGTTACTGACAGAGTTATTGTTGTTTGTTTGCCTTGTCATACATATATATATATATTAGTAAAGAACTGTTATTCCTACCCCTCATATCTTTGCCTGAAAGCCCCTTAATTTCAAAATTATAATAATTTGGAGGGGAGGGGGTTGCATTTTCCATTTCAGGGGAGGCTCCTGCCTTCCTTGACAGACACCTGTCTTTCAAATCAGGACAGATCTTGGCGCCCAACGGTGGGGCCTGAGGCATCAAGAGAAAAGGGGTGAAAAAGGAATAAAAGTTCCTGGGTAACTTAATTTTGTGCTGAATATAGAAACCTTGTTAGGCAGCACTATGTGGTCTAGCTTACCCTGGTTCGGGTGGCATGTGGCCGTGGCTATATTCCTCCCCTTCGCAGCTCCTTATCTAAACATGGGTCCTCTGACTAAGGCTACTGTTGCTGTTATCCAGTTTGCACTATGGGTTGATAAGGTGAGGAATTCATGGTTTTTTAACTTCCTCCGGAATGTGGGCACATGGATAAATGGCTATCACATGCTAAGTGCATGTTTTTGGGGTTATGTTAAAAATGGTACCTTCTGTGAGGAAATGACACCAGGGGAAGTTTTCTCCCAACCCTTCAACCAGTTCTTTGGGTCCACTCCACCAGTTTTCGAAGGGTTCAGATTTCCTCTGGATACTAACCAAGTGATACTGGTAGGCCTACTCTGTTTAGCATTCAAAGATAAGTTGAGATTGATTTGGATGACTACCCAGACACCCACCCCAGAGACTAGGAATGCTGCCCCAGAACCTGACAGGGCCCCAGAGAGTAGAGATCCTGCCCCACAGCCTGATCCTGCCCAACAGCCCACCTCAGAAATGAACCACCCAGATTTAGTGGGGGCACTAGTGAAGGAGATGCGCGAGATGTGCCAGGTGCTGAGGGAATACACCTCCCCAACTAGTGGAAAACCCTCTCCCTGCCCCAGCAAGGGAGAGTCTGATGGTGCAGCAGTGGAACCCACGGATGTTACAACCGTCCAGGCTCCAGCTGAACCACAAGGGCAATCACAGCCAGCAGCAGTCGCCCCTGTGCAGAGGAGGAAATATAAGACTAAGTCAGTACGCCCAGTTAATGATGATGGGGATCCAGGGCCCTCACAACCAGCAGGAGAGCCAGAACCTGAAATCATCACTGAGTCCCTGTCGTATGAGAGTCTCCGT